>CM020515.1:7052488-9537488 GCA_009823395.1 Thamnaconus septentrionalis
TTTCATTCAGCGGCCCGCCGAGTTAACCGCCTCCACCACCACCACCACCACCACCACCCCCCACACACACACACACACACACACACACACACACACACACAGCGTCTCTATCACCACTGTGAAAAGGAGGGGGTTTGTTTTCGGGTTTGTTGTTTGGTTTTGGGTTTTTTTTCTCTCTCTCTTTGAAACGCAAGGTACAAATTTAAATATAATTTCATTATCAGAATTTCATATTAATGGCTGCCGTGGGAGAAACATGAGGTGGCCGCTATCTCCCCCCCCGCACGCCGGCCCCCATCGCTCACTGTTGTTCCATAATTGGTAATCAAGCGCGCGCAGCAGGTGAAGAGTTTGTTTCTCCAAAAACAAAAAAAAAAAAAAAAAAAAAATTCGATATATTTACATGTGCGGCTGGAGGAGAGGGAGGTGTAGGTGGTGGGTGGAGGGAGGGGGGGGCTTAATTAAGAAAAATTAATCACCTTTAACTCGTAATTCAATTTTAAGTGTACGCGCCGCTTCCCAAGGACCTTGAGGCAGGTTGAGGGAGCGGCAGTGTTTGTCATCTTTGGAAACCGTCCTCACGTCAGCGCGAGGCCGGCAGTCATATTTTATGAAAAGTACAGCGTGACATTAAACTAAGTGGAAAAAATATATCAGTAGTTCTAAATGAGCTTCTCTTGCGAGGGTCCATATCGTGCAAAAGCGCTTCATGCTTTTTTCCCCCTATGTAATACTTATGCACCTCAAGCCTGTTAATGAAACTCCCAGATGTGAGAAATCTAGAATTTAGCCGTTAATGATGTCACAAAGGGCGCTGATATATCACTTCCAGGTTGGTGATAACAAGTTCAGTGAGTAGGTTTGTGAGAATAGTGTCCTGCATTTGAGGTTCACATTCTGATTCAGACAATAATCCAAAATAAGGGTTGCATAATTCTCCTCCATCTGTTAATCAGCAGGTTCTGAACCGAAGCTGCACAATAAAAAACTTTGGTCCAATCCAAGTGCATGAGCCCTCTGCTCATGGAGATGAAGTGGAGACATTGCTGTGCCTGTAAATGTCAAGTAAACTTTCAACAAGGAGCTTTCCAGCATCCTCCCGCTTGGCGCAGCGCCCCCTGCTGGACTATATCACTTGGGTTGCCGTGCACAAGCACTGGTGTCATACTGCCTGTTTCCAGTGGATGGGTTCTAAAAGTCATTTTCAACTCGTTTTAAGTCAGACCGACGCATTAAGAAATGCTTTTTTAAAAAACAACAGAGTCAACGTCTGAACAACCGAATGTTTGTGGCGACAAAATGCGCGACACGTTGACGACAAATCAGACGATCTGGTGTGTTTCTGCGTCACGGCGAGGGGTGGACTCGGGGTCAGCTGGATGAAGGCAGAATGTTGGACCGTCATCAGAAGGTGAAGTTCGCCTCTGCGCAGCTTCAGCTTTTTGGCCGAGACGCCGCGTTTCAGCTTAATGGATGACGATGTCACAGAGCAGGCGCTGTTTAACTTCAGCCGCTCGGCAGGAGGGTGCGCGCGCGTTTGAAAGTGCTTCGGACGCGCGTGCGCGTGTGTGTGTGTGTGTGTGTGTGTGTGTGTTCATCCATCACACCTGAAATGCCGCTGATTGCTGACAGGAAGTGCCTGTCTCCTCCTCCTCCTCCTCCTCCTCCCCGCCCCTCGGCTCCCCCCGCTTCCTGATTGGCCGGGTCCCCCGCGGGCCACAACGCTCCGCGGCCGGAGAGGTGAGCAATTCTCGGGACACCTCGCCGATGAGATCATGTGACTCTGATGGAGAGAAAGCCGTTAATAGAGACGTTCAGGAAGATTTAAAGGTTTTTTTTTAACCCCGAATGTTCTGAATACTTCTTCACTGTCAGTTGGGACGTTTAGCTGCAGCCTTTACTTTCTAAAACACGCTGAGCAGCCACTTTGGCTGGGGTTAACTGTTCCGTCGCTTGTAAACACAAACGTCCAATCAGCCAGTCACATGGCAGCAACTCTAGACGTGGCGAAGACGACTCGCACAAGTTCAAAGTGAGCATCAGAATGATGAAGACGGTCGGAGCGTTTCAAAAACTACTGCCAGTGGGATTTTTTTTAATCTGGCACAACCATGTCAAGGGCTGACCGAGAATGTTTGTTGTAAAAATAAGAGAACATTTCCGGTGTGGAGAGAAATGCCTAGTCGATCAGGGGTCAGGGGTCAGAGGTCAGACAATGCAGACAGGAAGGTGGAGAACAAACCAGGCAGGATTTTGATCCTCCACATATCAAAAAGCCAAGCTCTGCTTGAAAAATCAAAGGCGCTTTAAAATGTCTCTAGGAGTTCTTCACAGTTCTTCTACATCGCCACAAGATGTCTCGGGTCAGTAAAAGGTTATTTCTGCTGCCCTCTAATGGTCAGAGCATGCACGATCCTCCCGAGAAAGAAGCACTGAGGTGTAAAAGTGTAAATCTCAAGAGTCATTTCGAAAAGTTGGGGGACAAATTTTGATTCAGATGAAAGAAAAAAAAAAAACCATTCAAAAGCTAAAAATTCTGACGTCGCTTTAAAGTTGTCACGACAGCCAAGAAGATCTGGAGCAATTTGGCCAAAAACATCTTCTCGATATGTTTCTGTTCAGACAGCATCAAATTGGAACAATAAATAAATAAATAAATAAAATAAAATAAAACGCCCGAGCCGCTGGATGCAAAGGAGTTAATTATTTTTGACAAGACCAAACACAGCGACTCGCGCCACAAAGTGAGAGCATGAAAAATCACATTCATTAGAGAGCAAGGCGCACACACACACACGCGGCAGTACACACACTCTCTCTCTGTCCCACACACACACACGTAGAACCAGAGCTGAACCATATTGTTTGCCAGACAAACTACATAAATGTATTCCTGCGTGATGCAGCCCGAGGGCCGTCCCCATTACCATAATAATGCATGGTGGTAATTTCCTGCGCTGCACCCGTGCCACAGACACCGCCAGCCTCCTCTGCATTTATCCTAATGTCTCGGCTGTCCTCCTCCTGCCTCTGCCATCAGTCTTTGTGTCAGCCCGCGCTCACCTTTGACCTCCAAAGTCCATTAAAAAAGCTGAAAGGTTATTTTTTTGGCAGGGTAAACTCTTTGATTTTTTTTATGATTGTTATTATTGTTATTATTACAATCCCCCCCCCGGCGAGGGCCGGCCTGTTCCTATTGGTCGGCCGTGGCTCACTCGTGAAAGAGCTCATAAGAAGTTGCCTGCAACCTGTAAGCGGCCTGGGCCGTCATCTGAAAGGAACTGGGCAGCCGAAGGAAAGTATAATGATGATACGAAAATGAAAAGTATAAGGTCATAAAGCAGCGTTTCTCAACTGGTGGGTCGCTATCCAAAAGTGGGTCCCGTAGCTGTTTTGATTGGGTTGCGGCTTTGAGGGCAGTTTCCCTTTGTTTGAAAGGGATTTTAATATATATATATATATATATATATATAGAGAGAGAGAGAGAGAGAGAGCATATATATGTACATATATATACAGTATATATATATATATATATGTACATATACACATATATATATACATACACATATACATATATGTAGTATATACACATGTATATGTACACACATGTACATATACATACATGTACATACATGTACATATATATATATATGTATATACACATGTATATATGGACAGAGAGAGAGAGAGAGAGAGAGAGAGAGAGAGAGAGAGAGAGAGAGAGCATTTATTTTGAAACCCAATTCAATTCAATCATTTCAGTACTTTATTGATCAGACATGATAGAACGTTGGCTAGTGTTTTTTTCATTTTTGGGGAATAAATATGAGTGCCGTGGAATAAAGTTTGGGTCGCGACTTCATGATAGGTTTAAAAACATGTGGGTCCTGAGACTCACCTCCTCCACCAGGTGAGAAGCGGCGTCAATAAGTGTGATCGTTACAAAACAAGTGACACGTTTAGGCCTTTTTTAGGTGCAACGACATGAATCGAGGCGTCTTTCGGCCGTTTTCTGTACATTCTCGGTCCTCCTCTGACATGAAAATCGCGGGCACGAGAGCTCAGCACGGAAAGAGATGCAGGGTCAGTTGCCCAGAGCTCATTCAGTGCTGCGGCTTTTCCATCGGAAGCACATTCAGGGAGACGCAAAGTAAGTCCTCGTGAGCTCCGTGTCACATCTGAAAACAGGGAGCTGCGCTGAGCCGGAGCGGCAACATGTCGATTGTTATGCAAGACACATCGTGTGTGTGTGTGTGTGTGTGTGGGCGAGAGAGAGAGAGATAGATAACATATTATGAATTCATTAGGCAGCACTTATTAAGTGGCCATTTGCATAAGACTACAAAGAAATTTGATTAACGTGAAATGATCGGGCCTCCAGCGTACATGCATGCATGCGTGTGTGTGTGTGTGTGTGTGTGTGTGTGTGCCGCATGCGCACGCATGTAAATTTATGCATGCATCCTGGCACAGGAGTGTGAACGCACGCATGAGAAACAGAGTGGAACAAAAAAATCAGAACGGAGTCCAAGAGGAGCGGAGAAAGACATCGAAATATCAATCTGCTGCACATCCTGAAGATGTATCGAGCGTGTGTGTGTGTGTGTGTGTGTGTGTGTGTGTGTGTGTGTGTGGGGGGGTGTGGGAGACAGAGAGAGGGAGAAAGCACAGAAAAACAGTGTTGTTTTCCCTGTATGCAAATCAGCTCTTTGCTGACCGCCCGTGTGCGGAAACAAAGGGCTGGATGATGAAGAGCAGCAGGGATACAAAAGTGCAGAATCACAGCAGCAGAGGGTCGGCGTCGCCTCTGCTCTCCACGTTTTCATTTACTGCGTCGCACAGGAACTCGAAGGCAAACCTCCACCGTCTTTCAAATTCTGGAGTCAGACACGATTTAAGAATTAAATCTGTGGAAGGGTGGTGGGGGGGGATCCAACTATAAGACACAAACTTTCAAATTGTTTTTTGTTTTTTTTTCCTTTTAAGTCGTCGACTTCACATGCAGCTCATTTGTTTCTGCTTGAATTTGAAGATAATGTGCATAACGCTAAAAAAAAGAAGAAACCATTCATCAGCATTTTCATTCTTTTCGAGACTAATTGTCATCGCTGCGGAAGAAATATTCACTATTTAAGTTTTCATAATGAATATCGATTGAAAAAAATGGTTACTCGAATATATATAAAATACTAAGAAAGTAAGATTTACAGCGTGAGAAGAAGAAGAAGAAGAAGAAGAAGAAGAAGAAGAAGAAGAATGTATTGTAGGCCGCAAGTCCCACATCCCGAGACAACGACGTTGAGCTGAGCTTCCGGTGACTCCTGAGCAAACGGTGCCTGACTGAACGCGCGGAGACGAGGGCGCACCGGGCCGATTAAAACGAATGAGACGGCACGCGTGCGCAATAAATCTGGGCATCAGCGACACAGTCAGACGGAACAGATGGGAAAATAAACTGTGCGAGCGGAGAGGAGTTTCCTCCCAACGACAGAACAGCTTCATGCCGCTTGCTGGACGGTGGTCGTGGCGACAACCACGATTCGTCAGGGCGGGTGAGAATCATGCAGGGCAAAACTGACGCATGGATGCGGGGTTGATCGACTCGTGGGCTCCCTCTGGGGGACAAATGACGCAGTGCAAAGCCTGGCTAACCTCCATGGGTCTGTTCAGAGAGTTTCAAATATATTAATTTCTCAACACAAGTCACACAATCAATTATCAAAAAAAATCTGTACATACCAGCAGGATGCCGGGTTATTTAGCCCTCTGTTTGCAGCCACTGACGGCAGTTTCAGCAGGATGTTTAAATGGTCCGTCCACACGTTTGAATGGAACCGGGTAGAAATACGGTGGTCCCACAGGGTGAGAGGAGCACCTGGCTGTATGGGGTTGTTTCCACAAAGCCTGGAGACTCACCAGCACCCTTTGTGACATCACAAAGAATTCATTCCCAGGAAGGGAATTTCACTTTGGCAAGACCATTTCGACACTGAGGAGGTCCGTTAGGGTCAAAGCAGTGAGTCAAACACGCTTAACTCCTCAAAGTTCAACCAAGAAAGAGGAAAATTGTGTTTTTTCTGACAAATCTGATGATTAATTTTGTGTGCACAGAAATTTACGTTTACGAGCTGCTGACCTGCCTTCAGTTCTGCCTTCAGCAACTTTTCTCTCCTTACCAGCAAAGATGAGACGGCTGGTGCTTTCTACTCCTGCAACAAGACAAAAGCAAACAATTCCACCACCACCACCACCACTGGGTTGCCACTAACTCCTGCAGCTGATTAAAAGCTCTAATCGCAAAGTCCAATCCGAGTGAGAGGGTTTCTGACCCACTTTGCGGCCGACTTCGAGTGTTTGCGCCACGTGTGTGATGGTCCCGTCGTGAGTGTGACTCCCAGTGAGCCTCACTTTTGACACGCTGGAGACGTTCGACATTTCTCCAGCGTCTTCCCAGAGCGGCGATGGAAAGAGCGGAAAAGAGCGGAAAGAGTTAAGTGGAGCGCAGGCAGCGTTCACTTTAATCTTCATAATGGAAGCTAAAGAGGACTAATGATACCTGCCCCCACCCACCACCTCCTTCTCCTCCGCCTCCTCCTGCCCTCCATCCCTGTCTCCTCCCATAGTGCCACACCTCCATCCTTAACACCCTGGCCCTCCCCCTTTCCTCTCTCCACCTTGCACTCTCCTCCTTCCTTCATCCCTCTTTCTCTCCATACCCCCCCCACTCCCATCCCTTCTTTACTTCTTTTCTCCACTTTTCCATTAGTCCCTCCATCCCGTCCACTCCCTCCTCTGACACAGCCAGGCGTCTCCACAGTGACAAATGGATCCCCAGACGCCGGGGTTTGGCTTTGTGTGTGTGTGTGTGTGTGTGTGTGTGTGTGTGTGTGTGAGTGTGTGCACATGCGTTTTTGCTGCTCATTTGTCTAACTATACCTTTAAACCTCTGATAGCACGTTCTCTCTCTGTGTGTGTGTGTGTGTGTGTGTGTGTGTGTGTGTGTGTGTGTGTTCTAGTGCCATGACAGTGACTGATACCCAGTCGTGCTAAACGAGGCAGAACTTTCTTTAATAGGAGATACAAGAGGTGGTTAAAAATTCTGCCTAATGGAGAAATATGGTAGGAAGGTGTGTGTGTGTGTGTGTGTGTGTGTGTGTGTGTGTGTGTGTGTGTGTGTGTGTGTGGGCGGGGATGGTTATATGAAGAAAGGCACATGGTAAGTACAGCACCAGGGGGCAGGCTGGGTGGTGGTTTAAGATGCCATGGCCACTAGAGGGCTCCACCAGCAGAATGACTGCCCTCTGCTCTGAGTCTGACCTGGCAGATGTACAATGACCGCATGGTCACTTGAGGTGCTGTTTGCTTCGACCAAGTCACTGTTTTAATGTGGCATTTACATTATTACTTCGTGGATTGGTTAAAATGAGCGAGGGCAGGGTTTATAAGGCAGCGTTTCGAATCAATGCCGTTGATTTGGCACCATCTAGCGGTGAAATAATAGAAGACAACCGAGGCCACTGTAAAAATTAAAAACCAAGCATTCCCAGTTTTATTTCAGTGTAATAAAAGTGGGGATCATCATTGAAGCTTTTCTTTGGCAGTGGATGTGTAGGACCGAACATGTTTGGTGTGTTGGAGATGAAGTCAGAGATGCCAGACTGCGATGGTTTGGACAAATTCAGAGGAGGGACGGTGAGTATATGGGCAGAAGGAGGTTGGGCTTTGCCTTTAAAGCTGAAAACCGGTTGTGGATTTCTTCAAAATCACAGCAAAGCTTCCTAATATTGTAACTGAAAGTGCCACACGTTAGATGGGTAGAGCTGCATTTCCAGAATGTCACCACAAGATGGCACTGCAGAGCACAGTTTTGGTGTTATCTGAGTGAACAGTGCACCGAAAGGGAAAACAGAAAAGATGGAGTTAAGTCGAAATTCTTTCATTCATCATGATGATATTTTGTTGTTTCCCACCGGGACTGGTAGGCCCCTCACTCCTGCTAGTAGAGCCATGAAGATAATAAAGGCTGAACAAAAAAAACTACTATTGTTATGCACTTTTAACTGGCCCTCCAGAGAAAACCACGGACTTCCAGAGTTATGACAATTCAAAACTCTGCTGTTCGTTTATTAACCAGAGACCGGGAAGAGAGAGCACGTCAGTCCAGTCTTAGCTGCCCTACGCTGGCCTGCCTCCATGGGGAAGGACCACGCTACATTGCTCACTCTCTTATTAGCTAGCTGTTCACCTCAAAGAACACTCAAAGAACACTGCGAAGATGTGGTGGAGATTCCCCACAACAGTCGAAAGCAAATTCGAGTTGCCGCCCTTGTTGTTTTCGTCTCCTGAGCTTTGGAACACACCCTAGAGGCCAGAGAAGCCAGCTCGCTAGATTTTTTTTTTTTTTTTTAAAGAACACAAAAAACTTTCACTAGCTTTTTATACTGTAATATTATTTACTCCCTCTTTACTTCCTTTGTGCTGCGTTTTACTGTTATAAAACCAAAACGAGTTATGAGAGATTGTTATAGTCATTGTATGAAAGATGTTATACAATTACTACGATTACCTTTCTCATCCTAACCTCTCTGCCCGACTACTTTTGCTTCATGTCAAAGCGTTACCTTCTCCGTGACACGGGGATCTATCTCTGCATCCATAAATCCTCCAGCAGCTCTGATTTTATTAGAGGAAACGACAGACAAAAGGGGCAAAGAGCCGCCCTTTTTCCCCTCCCATGAAAAACAGTTTAATGGTCGCCACAGTGATAAAGACACGAGGATACTGGGGATTAGGACCACAAGGGCGCTATTGTTTCAGATTTGCATGAGGACAGATGGCAGAAACTGTCGCGTTTTTTTATCTGTCGGTGCGGCGCGCTTTTTTTTTATTGCCACTCAACGAGCACCGACGCAAGCGCTTCAGACAGGTATTATCTAACTGTAGAGCTGGAGAAAACACACTTTCGGTGTTTGCGACGATTGGCCGGAGAGAGAAACAAAAGGCGCCACGGCTCCTCCCGCGCGCCCGTTCGGAGTTTCTGTGACTGCGTTTCTCAGCCATTATAACTTGGCTGTTGATTAACTCCTGCCCTACTTTGTGAAGCATTCGCATCAGATATGGATACATACAGAGAGAGTTTACCCAGCGCGGCGGTCATTCATTGACTGCAGGAAAACATCGGTGCGAACACCGAAGAAATAAATAATAACAATAATGTGCAGCGGCAGTTATATGACCGGGGGGCCCCAAAGGTCCTTGGTGCGTGAGGCAGGGAAGATGTGCGGACGCCGAGGCAAAGACAGGCTTTTCACGCTGGTCGTAAAAGTCTCTTTACTTTTCCTGTTAGGTGCGTGAACACGAGAATCCTGTGTCTTTGAACGTCGATTGGACACAGTTTGTCAAACTGAGAGCAAACAGCTGTTAAAAGCACCTGTGTTTGATGTCAACATGACATTGAGATAATGGTCTCAGATTTGTTAGCATAAAGTTCTAAAAAAAAAACAAAAAAAAACTGTTACTATTAATACCCCATGATTACCAAAAGCACATTTCCCCACTGTCCTTATTGTCGTCAATGTTCGGTATGATTAAACAGCTCGAAAGATGATGCAAGCGATGGCAAGAAGGTTAATTAATAACACTACCGAGGAGCGACGACTTCTGGGTGTAGAAGCACTCCGATTATGGTTTTGCATATTTTTTATTGCCATGCCAGCTCCTGTACAAGCTTCTACCACCTCTTTGTGAAGTTGGATGGAAAACTGATAAAAGGTCCCACATTATTATCAATCTTCAAATCTTAATCTTTCATTGAGTGATGAAATTTCAGATCAGCGATCCACACAGAAAATAACAAAAGTGAATGAAAACTACACCTCCTGCAGACTCGGCCCCTCTTTTTACAACTTGTTTACAGCCACCTCTGACATCACATGGGCTGATCTTTTTTTAAACAGCCCACCTTTTCAAAAGTGGATCAGCCAAGAAACAAAGGACGGGCTCCACTCCCTCCTTGTTTTTATTTTCTACAATGATAAAGGAAGTTTAAAATAGAATAGAATAGAATAGAATAGAATAGAATAGAATGCCTTTTAGAGATTAATAGCAACTCCAGCACCAGTGCACAACAATTAAAACGTAGGACATAACAGTAGGACATAACGATACAACACAGAACAACACAGAACATATATAAAGTCAGTGCATGTTTGAGTTTAGAGTTTTTGAGTCTGTTTTTGTTCTTGAAATAATCCTGGATCCAAAAGTAAAATGTTCTTCGTTTCTGTTTGTTTGTTTTAATCCTATTATGGTTTATCTCACTATTCTAGTGAATCCAAATCAAATCATCAAAACAGAAGAAAAGAACACAGTTTGCACCAAAACAAAGCGTGAGTTCAGAGGAGCTGCAACCCTGAAGGGAGGAGGTGCTGAGCGTGGCAGGAAGTCAGAAAAATCACAACTTTTACTCACCACACAGTTATCTTAAATTTCCAGCAGCGAGTCAAACGGTCTCAACGCTGTGGCTGAGGCCAAAACGAATTTCAACCTGGCAAAATAAAATGTAAATAAAATCAAATGGAAAATGTGTCATCATCAAGTTTAGCTAAAGGCCACTGTAAACTCCAAAACTCAAAAGACTGTAGTCTAGACATGTGCGTGGGTGTGTTGTGTGTGTGTGTGTGTGTGTGTGTGTGTGTGCATGAGAGACAGAGAGAGAGCGAGAGAGAGAGAGAGTGATGGGAGGGGTCAGTCTACAGGTGCACCTGTAGCTCAGCACCTGGGAGACGGAGGGATCAGTGTCAGTTGGAGGGGCAGAGCGAGGAGGTGCGGAGGTGTGAGGATGTCCCACAGCCAGTGAGACACCGGACCGTCGCAGACTCGCCGCATTCCGGGGGCAAAAGTTCAGGACGAGCGCCTCTGGCCCCTCGGATTCCCAGCGCGGCCGAGGATGCGACCGGTGAGGGGACGCAGATAAAGAAAAGCACAGGGCGACGCCGAGGGTTTGTGTCTCTGGCGGCGGGCGGCAGTTTATCATTAACCCCCGACAGCCAGGCCCTGCCGTTTCAGCACATGAACACATTTAACCCGTCTGCATGAAACACTGATGAGCTGAATGAGGAGAAGGCATCCGGAACCCACCTGACCACCTGCTCCCGTCCAGCGCCGACCCAGTCAACAGAACCGCCAGGTGAGTCCACAGCGGAGCACGGTGCGGCTTTTTCCCCTCTTGTCACTGCGACAAAATAGAAATATTCGCGTTGGACGCAGTCTGGTCGGACGTTTCCTTTACTCTTGAGCTCATCAACCAGAAATTTGTCAAAAACTTCAGCTTGGAGTCTAGACAATTTCATTTATTCTTCCTATTTGTGCTTATTCATGGCGCCAAGACTTATTAGGGTAATTATTTCAGCCAGCCATACATTTGTGTGTCCTTTTACCCAAAAGCCAACAGGCCAAAGTGCTATAGAAGCAACACACTCTCTCCAAACTGGAGAGATGCTAAATGTTGCAATGCGTCGAGACAACAGGTGACAGTGTTCAGCGGATTAAGGTTGGTCTGTTTAGTGTGCGTGTGTGCGTGCGTGCGTGCGTGCGGCTGCGTGCTCCATTTTAATCCCCATCCGTTTTCATGGGTGGCACTGCGGCCGTTTGGCTCTCAATGCGTAACGCATGAACGCCATTCGCTCATTTCACTCGGCTCGCTTTACCGGGCGCCGCACGCCCACCGGCAGCACTCCTCTTCCTGCTGGACAACCTTTGAACACTCCCTCCCATGTTTGATCTCGGCTTCCGTCACGCGCGCTCACATGCACAGAGCAAACAGCGGTTGCACTCAGTCGCGCCCTGCCCAGCCCACTGAGAGCTTTCTAAGAAAAAAAAAATAAAAAAAAGGCAGAAAAGGAAAAAATGAGATGTGCCTCATATTTATTTTATTTTTTTTACCTACAATGCCACTTACCTTTACTGCAGCCAGCACCCTGGTGAGTAGCAGCAGTGACCACCGGACAAATGTCTGCAGATATCAGAAATAAGGCATCAACACAGCATAAAGCTTATTAAATCTCCAGCATATTTTTTTGAGCTGGAAGTCGGTACACATGTGTACAACATGAGGGTTGTGTGTTCCTTATACTTGCCTTTAGATGTTTTTCAGCCTTAGCCTGCAGTGATTGGGCACTTAATATTTTACTGTGGCAATGGTGAATGTTCAAAGTCAGATGCCAATAAAAACAAATTCAACACACCAAAATCAAACCAAGCTTTTAAAAATTTCCCACGACAGGCAACTAGACTTCTTATCTCATGGTAACAGATTTGTATGACAGTGCTCATCTGTTTTTGAACACAAATGCTAGAGGTAGCATGCTAGCATCCGCTCAGTTGCATTGTCACTGTGCGTTATACACAACAATACAGGATTAAAAGAATGTCATTGTTAAATATGAGAATCCAAAGTACATCAGCATGTGATTCTTTAACCAAGTTGCCATAGAATTCAACCAGGTGCTTTTCTACAGCATACGTAATTGATTGAGTGAAATTCTGTCCATATTTGGTAGATGGTTTTGGGTTTGGCACCCCCAAAGTTTTCTCGGACTCTTAAGGATTTCATATTTCGCTGGCTGTCACAGCAAGCCGTGTCAGAGTTGAAGGATTTCAGCAGAGATTTTAAAACAAGGGCAAAATATCAGAGTTCAATCAAAGACATCAGCACTAAATATGAGTTAAAATCTCTGAATCAAAAGGTTGAGGCTACAGGAGAACACGTTGGTGCTACATACCGAGGACTCCGTATGTCTGATTAGCATCTAAGATTGGGCCCACTGCATTTTACTCTGACCCAGGAGGTGCATTACGATTACAAAACCACAAAAATGGATAGAATGTACCAAAAGGCTCCATTTTACTCTAGGTGTTTCATTGGATTGCTCCAATCCTACACCATAAGCAGGAACCTGGAACCAGGACCACGCAATATGGAACATTGATGAAAAGATACAAAGGCGGCAGGACAATAAGCAGTTATCTGAGCGTATCACGTCTTTGCGGAACAGAGAGAGCGACAGTGAGGAGCGAAGAAAAGAAACAATAAATACAATAGTGTGGTATGGTTTCTGTTTGCTCAGCTGCTAAAAAAAAAAAAAAAAACTTGTCGGTGTGGGGGGGGGGGTTCGGGGGGGGAAGTCAGGAGCAAACCCAACGCCACTTGCGGGCACGCTGGGATAAAACGGTTGAAATGGATTTTCTGTGGAGCCACGATGAGGGTGTGGTTAATATATATGAGCAGTAATTGTCACAGGCTGATACACAGATTGTGTCTTTCAGATTAGCTTTGTGCGGTTCATCTGAAACTCTGTGAGGGCGGCTGGGATGCTTGTTAGCAGCGCAGAGATACCAAACCTGCAACATAGATCAGTGTGACTCACATATTCATGATTTGGCTTTCAGCCTTTTCATTTCAGATTTATTCGTTTTGCTAATGCCTCATTAGCAAAACGAACAAAGCCGTGCATGTGTGTAATTATTATTTATTTATCTAATTCAATCCATCAGGGTCAATAGACTAGTATCGGCATTCCTGGCCACAAGTTGTTCCAAAGATAGACATGTTGTCAAGTGACGAAGGTGCGCGAATGCCATAAATTGATTTATCATTAATCTTGAAATTTCAACTTTACTCACAAAATGTTGTTTTTTTTTTTTACTTCGACTTTATTCATGAAATGTTGTCTTTTTTACGTCGACTGTTTTCACGAAAAATGTTGACGTTATTCGCAAAACGTCGACTTATAAACTGGAAATGAAAACTTAAATAAAAATCTCCTTCCTGTAACATTTTTTTTCTCTTCTTGTGGCCCTAATCCTTTTTCATATACATCCTGGTATGGTTTGCATAAGGAAGGCAACAGATATAGGACAAATACAGGATGGGGAACAATAAGTCGTGATCCTCAGTCTGTCTTTGGTTATTGACAGTGATACAATACAACACGCACGTATCTAAGCAAACAAAACATGCAAACGTGGCCTGCATAAAAGGGAAAATGTCCCTATATTTTTTATCCTGCACGAGGATGTCCAGGATGTCCTGGACCTCTGACTCATAGAGAGTAGGATAATTGTTGCTATAATAGCCAGCCGTACAAACATGTCCCTGTTCTACACACACTCTCTCTCTCTCTCTCACACACACACACACACACACACACAGTGATGGGAGACACAGACACACCTGGTAACTTGAGCATGTGTGCATCAACAGCATATGGTGGCTATTAGGTTACACTGAAATATTAACAGTGTCACAGGTGAATGGGGAAGGCGCTCACACACGCACAGGGAAAACTCTTTCTGCAGGGTTTCCGGTTGCTCCAACTATTTTCCCTGGCTTTATTCTCGTTTGAATTTTTTTTTTTAACCCGCTGCCGTTTCTGTCCTCAGCGCTTCCCAACGCTCTCTCCAACCATGGCAGAGGCGCCCCAAGGCTGGTGGAAGCTGACCTTCCTGCGGAAGAAGAAGTCCCAATCCAAGGTCCTGTACGAAATCCCAGCGGAGCACGTCTCCAACGCCGCGCCGGCCGCCATGGCGGCTGGTGGCCACCCGGAGGGGTCGGCCAACGACCCCCAGCTGGACGCCCGGCTGGAGAGGATCGTGGACAAGACCACGGCCAGCAAGGGGCGCCACGTTAAGGTGTCGCACTCGGGGAGGTTCAAGGAGAAGAAGAAGGTTCGGGCCACGCTCACCGAGAACCAAGACATGTTCCAAGGAAAGGAGGACTCCATCAGGGATGAGAAAAGGAGGAATTTGTGAGCCTTGCGCCATTTTTTATGGCGGTCTGATCTCCTTATCAGCTGACTGAGCCATAAATTCCAAGTGTGGGAAAACGTGTGAGTCAGAATTTCTATGTGAGAGGCCGATTCACACGGTCTTATCTTGCGTGCGCGGGGGTCAGAAAAGAAACAAAGTTGCCCCCGCATTTGTGCAGACGAAAGTTCAGCCTATCTACCCAATGCACTCCAGTGAAGGATGATGGCCTAGTGGTGAACAAGAGGAGACGCAGCGTAGACTGGAAGCAGAAGACTTTTCGGTCAGCAGTGGATCCAGTGTGTTATGAACGGACCAAATACAAGCAGGCTGTTGCAGCAGCAGCAGCATGGTATCATCCATCTCAGGGCATATGGCATCTGGCAATTTGTGTTTGAGATGCACAGTGTGATTTACAGTGTAAAAGAAAATTAGCCTCTTTTAAAGGACCCACACAAATTCAAAAACATTTGGAAAAACAGATGTCAGAAATTTTGCACAAAAACACGTGGAGAAAATGACTGTTGTAGATCTATGATTACGTGCATGTATGAAACGACGGAATAATGAGTCTTCGTTATTAGAGGTTGATGATCTTTGCTCAGCATAATTTTTTTTTAAATTTTTTTTCTGGCGAGGGAAAGTCTTTCCTTATGTCACGGTTGAAAAAAAAGTGACCGGTTTGTGCACTATATAAGTTGTTTTTTTGTTTGTTTGCACTGATATTACAAGGTTTCAGTTCGGTCATGCTGCTCCAATTTCTGCTGAAAAGCTGTGAAACAGCAGACAAACACCCCCAGAAGCATCTGATCTACAAACCACTGGCTGTAAACAAGGCCGGTATCTCATGGACCCTCTAAAAAAAAAAATGGATAAAATAAAACAAAATTTAAAATCTTTACTGGGTTGTGTGAGGTGCACTCCAACGCATGCAGTGAGGGCGGAGAACCGTTCACACTGCAGACTATGATCCCTGTGGTTGCTCTTTGCACAACAGCAGCAGTTTAATTACCCTATTTAATGAGCGCTGATGTGAAATGAAATGTTTGCAGCAATGCAGTCAGACGAGGGGTTTGCCTTGAAACTAAATGAAATACGTTAGTAGCCTGTGGTCTTGTCACAGGTGCACTGTTCCATCCTGTCAAAACGTATGTATTAGCAAGATAATGGTCCTCGCCTCACATTCATTGCAAGCACACGAATTTTGTTTCACTATTTTTTAGCTCCACAAAAAATATATATTTGACAGCACGTTGTTGCCAGTATATGCCAGCAGAGGGCAGCATTAAACATTACAATATTTCCACAACGTACTGCGTTTTCAAAGTTATTATTTGTTTGTAGCCTGTATTGTATTTTTGCTTTTTAATGCTTTTGGATTGGATCAAAGATTGTGCGCTACCGATACAACCGAGCATCACTGCGTCTGAACAGCACGACTATCTAATCAAAGAGCTAATATTCCGGCCTACTTCCAATTCCTTAATAGACCACAATAGATACTCAGCGTAATAAATATGAACACTAATCGCTCTTCTGTTATCAATTGATTTTTATTGGTCAATGCTGCAAATAGTGAGATTGTGCATTACGAATGTTTTTATTTGTACAATAAAACATGTTCGATCAGACAAGTGATGTTCGTATCTTCTTCTTTTTTTTTTTTTTTTTTAAAGACGTACCCATTTGCAGCTGTGAAATTAACTAACCAAAACCCTAACATCTTCCTCAACCCACAAGGGGGCGCCATCAGACAACGTGGGAGCCCAGTGCGGGTTCAGTCGCCCCGGAGTACCATTACAAGTATGTAGTTAGGTTTGGCGTCATCTGGTGGCGAAAATCAAAATGACGGGCACCAAGAAATATTGTTAGAGGGATAGTTCGACATTTTTGTCTTTGTTTTGTGTTCAACTGTCTCGAAACTGTACGTTAGCTTGGTGATTGTACAGGTTACAATCACCTGAACGGTTTGGAGTTGTTGGATTGTGTATTTGAGTTTTGAGGGAGGAAGACCTGCACTGTTCACCTCCATTCTGTTCACAAAGCGGCGTCTCTGCACGCCTGATCTCATGAACAGTCATCGATAATTAAATGAAATCTAGCCAGCTAGCTATTTGCCAAAATGTTGAATTGTCCCCTTAAAGTTCATGGAAGGCAACAGCAGGGGAAAAGGTTAACCATTTTCCAACAAAAAAAGAAAATCAATGAAATAATATTATACGCGGTGGAAGAGACCCAGCACCAATCACAGGAAGAGCTACAGTAGCTTTCACGAGAGCGCAGCAGGTTATTTACCTAGTCTGTGATGTTCAAAGTGCAACTCTGAGGCTTCACTGCAGGCCCAGCCGGAGGTCCGCTGTGACCACACTTTACTTCCCACTACAACACATCTTCTCTTCATCCAATCATCGACCACACTGACCTCCACTGTGCTCTCAATGGCGTCACTAAGCCAGGGGTCTCCACACACCCACTGTGCTACCTGTGTGTACAAAGAATAATCGTTGGAAATAACTCTTGCATCGATTCATCCTGGCACGTTTCCACAGGCCTCTCAAGGTCAAGGCTTCTGGCTGGTGCGACAGTCACTTCTGCTGAAAACATGAATTTCATTATCTTCATAATTACTTTTCCTGACCCAGACAACACCAGATTAAGCCAATCCATTAACTACAACTTCACGATACAGCGCTCATTCGCTAGCGCTATTATAATCGTGTATTGTTCCGGTGTTCTCCGTCATTAAACACCTGTGGTTCAATTGTAGCCGAAGAAACTCATTAAGTAAAATGTTAATTATCCTGATATGCATTTTAAGAAAAAAAAAAAAAGGTTACGTTTTTGTAGTATACTGAAAGTAGTTTAAATTAGGACAAGCAACTTCTTTAGCGGAAAAGACCACAAGGAGGCGACAGCGTCCGTTTTCTCATCTTTTAATAACACATTCATATCTATGCTCTGTTTTGTTTACAAGGAGTTTAAAACAAGTGTTGATGCGGACTAAAGGAATCAGGCAGGCAGAGGATGAAAGTCCATATACTGTGAAGACCAAAGGCGCCACCTGGTGGAAGGAGGAACACTCAGCAGCTGGGTCGCGAGCGAACTGTCCCGTCAAAAAGGGTTGAATTGTTTTTAGGCTTTCCGAGGCTGAGCCCAGATCAGATTGAGTGTTGATGCAAAGCAGCTGAGAGTAGCTTTCCTCCTTCCACCTGCAGCTACACAGTCAGCTAAAACAACAGGTCCTTTTTGCTTTTTCAAACGACTCATTAGAAGTGAAAATAGATCATTGTAGAAGGTCCTCGCAGGGCGCTCTAACTCATGTAGACTTTTTTTTTTGTTTGTTTTTTTTTTTTTTTTTTACTTGTACAGAGAGAAAGAAAAATGCTAAATGCACCCAAACAAAAGAGATACAATCTGCTGTCATAAAAAAGAGAGAGAAAATTAGAAGTCAACCAAAATAAAACATAGAGAATATTTTTGAAGTTAAAAAAAAAACAAAACATAAGCTTAATGTAATGAATAAAAGAGAAATGCAAATTGGGTAAAGAAATCTCATGATGTCGGGTTTTTTTCTCAGGAAGAAAATGAACAAAAACAGATGTAAGTTTTTGTCTCCCCCATGTGTGATTATTAATCAATTTCATAATCCTTTAAAAAAGAACTAAGAATGAGGAAAGAAAACAAAATCATCTTTGGAAGAAAGTTTTATTCCTTTAATAGACTATCAACTACAGTATATGGAGATGCCGCTACCCAGTTATTTCATTTACCTATAATTCTTTCGAGCAACTTTTATTTTTTTGTGATTTTTTTCTTTTAAATTCATCATTATTTTGTGTCATTTTTCGAGGAAAGAAAAAAATACCATTTACCTATCGTTTTTCCCAAGAGGTAGATCAACAAAACATTTAATTGTTTAAAGGTGTCGTGCCCCTTGACTCAGGAGGTGAAATCACAGGGTGGGGGTGAGGACTCGCAGACATGGAATTTGGGGATTTGGGGGGGGGGGTCACGTGGGGGGGGGGTAGTTTTAGCCGTTGGCGGCAGTTAGAAACAAAGCGAAGGTGTTCGACGCCGCGGCTCACCAGACGGGCCGCAGCTAACCTCGTTGTGAGCGGGTCGCACAATGGACCAGGTGACTCTACCCAATAATGTGAAGTAAAACTTTGTCCAGGCTGCTATAAGAGTGTCCCGCGTTACAATGTGTCCACATTAGGGTTGATTTTTTTTTTTTTTTCAAGTTGTTGTCGTTGCATTTCTTAATATTTACTTATTTATTTTACAGTTCCATCTCTAAAAGTGGAGAGGTAAAAGTTTCGATAACTGAAAAATAAATTAAAAGTCGAAGCGTTGGGAAAGTGAAAAAACAAAACTGTGGCTGTAACATTAGACCGTCCTGTCCTGCGTTGTCTGTCCAGCTGACTGACCGCTTCGCTCTTGTCTGTTTTGTGTGGAAAGAAGAAGTGAAATAAAATAAAAGGAAAAACAATCTTCTGGCTGAGTTTGCTCACGTTTTGAGGTAGCGTTCCTAGTTATGTGTCGAGAGGTTTGTTTGTTTTTTTTCTTCTCAGTACGGTGCCCCTCTGCAAGGCGTCCCCCGTTTTTTTTTTAGCCCCATATCCGTCCAGACTCCAAGGTCGTCTCGGCAGAGGGACAGGTTCGGGTTTTTCACGAAAAAAAAAAAAGGAAATAAATCTACGAAAAAAGGCAGAGTGCGCGTCGTTGCGTCGCAAACCGTCCTTTTTGCAAGAGCTCGGAGTCTGTCTGTCTGTCTGTCTGTCTGTCGTTCTGTCTGTCTGTCTGTCTCGCTTGTGTGTTCACCGTCTCGGCTACATGTTAGCAAAGGTGTGCTCCGCCACGGCAAACTAGACTCGCTGCTCTGACCTCAGAACAGCTCTGAGAATTGAAGACAAGACCAGAGAGTTTTTTAATCCGGACGCTGCTCGTAGTGGACATCAGTTGCTGACTGTTAAGCGACTGCAATTTCACTGCCAACTAAAAGAATCAACCTCCTGTTTGTGGCTCTGCAGAGAATTTTTACCATGTCTCATCCCAGGTTTTAAGACTGGGGTTGAACAGCAGAGAGTAACCAACTGCAAACTGGTAAACAGGTGAGTTCACATCAGCAAAAGTCGATCACTTGAACCAAGAAGGAAGAAGATAAAGACGGTCCTGCCAGGACCCCAGAAGAAGAGTGTTGCAGACGCGCTCACCGAAAATCACTCCACTAGAGTAGGTTTTGCTATTCCGGTGAAATGAGTTAAACCAAGGAACTAGTGTTTCGATAAAACCTGTCAGCGGTTTGCTTGAAGCAGGCGGAATAAAAGGCGCACTGGTCATGTGTCTTCAGCAGTCTGGAAACAACAGTCATCAAGGTTTGAGGCTTAAACTTCTCAGTCTGCGGCATTTGTGACCTTTTTTTCAAACACTGAGTGGTTACAAAAATGCCAAAACTTGTCTTGGACATATGAATTACGTCACTTCACTTGCATAACAGAAAAAAAAAATGAAAATCAAAAGGACAGTTTGTCGTTCATGTTTGGGCCCTTGCGAATTAACTCAAGGTCCCAATGTAAACTGGGAGGGGGGAAAAAAAAAAAATCGTAATTGTAGAACGTTATTAGCCCCAGTCTGGATCGCAGGGCTTTAGTCGTGTGTTTTATGTCCTGACACGAAGCAGAAGCGGGACGCTCGCCCGCGCGGCCGTCGTCGCGCGGTGAAAGCGCGCCTTTTTTTTCTGCCGTTGGTACAAAGACCGAGATGAGGAGTTCGGCTCCAAGAGGAGACGAACCACCGTTCGGATGCATAATCGTCACTCTGAACGCTACAGAAGTTAATGAAGAGCATTGTTTTCTCTCTCTCTGCGTTCAGATCATTTGCTCAGAATGGCTCTGCGGGAGGTTCTGGGTGGCGCCCTCTCCTGGTTGTTTGGCACAGTCACTGTCATGAGCTACACGTTAGTAGTTTTGTCGTGCTTCGTCGCTGTTCTGTTTATAGTTGTGTGTGGACTCAACGAGAGAACAGAAAAATACAGATTATTTTCAGCTATTTTCGGGGTTTTTTTTCCCCCCAAAAAAAGAAAACAGAAATCTATTGTAAAATAAGCCATTGAAGTAAAATCGAGAGGTCTTGAACAGAATTGGGTGAAACGAACACAATTGGAGACCAGCGCAAGAGAGGGCGAGGGACCCCAACGTTCCCGCCCACTCCGGAAAATAAAATTATTTTCTTTCTTTTTCTTTTGTTGTACGTCAAAAGGAAATAAAAGCATCTCGTTCTTCTCCTGAAGTACAGAATGGCAAAATGAGAACGAGGAGAAAGCACTGAATTGACAGAGGGAAAGAATGAGGGGAAAAGTCAGAGGAGAAGGCCATTTCTCTTCCTCCTCCTCTTCCTCGCCCTCTTTCCTCCGCCTAGTTCTCTAAATTCATCAGGTGTCACGCGAGGTTCTGCCCTTCGTGACCAAAGCGTGTTTATTTTTTCGTAAATTCTATTAGCGCAACGGAACGTCCCCAGATGTCACGTCCAAATAAAGCTTGCTGTATTGTCGAAAAACCTATTAAAACCAAAATAAAATGAAAAAAAAAAATAAAAAAAAAAGATTGGAAACTTAAGAAATCCAAATCGCTGCAAGCTGACTAATGAATCCTAAAAAAAAAAAAAAATAGAAAAAAAAAAAACTAGCGTGTCTTGGTGGTTGTGAACAGAGCTCTATGGTACGCAAGAGGGGGGGGGCGGGAAGCAACCAGTTCCCGCCGCCCCCTCTGGACAAAAAAAAAAAAAAATGGAAGCATCGACACAACAGACTGCGATCCCTGTTTCTGATGGTGAGCTGGTGGGTCCTGCTGATGGAGATCGGCGGTGGGTGGATGTCGCCAGGTGCGCGGCTACGACATGAAAGGAGGTCGAGTTTTCCTGGCAGTGTCCCTTCAGTGACTTGGCGTGGCCCAAGCTTCTCTCGTCCTACACAGCTTTTCCCAATGTGATTTTTTTTAAGCTTTTTTATCTCCAAAAATACAAAAAAGTGTTGTGATCACATTTCTCTTTTTTTTTTCTTTGTCAGCATCATATGTACAGGTTTTCAATCTATCGCCCAGCTGTTGTATTGTTGTTGGGTTTTTTTTTTAAACTCTCTTGTTTTGTGTTTTTTTTCTAAATTTGCTCCCATTTTTATTTCAAAAGTTCTTGATATTCGTCCTCCTCGCTCGGTTGGAGCGTCGTTGGAGGGGCCATAGGTTCTCGTCCTACTTTTTTTTCTGCTTTTTTCTTAAAGTTTCTCTCAACCACATCCCTGCACAAAAAAAACAAAATGGAAAAAAAACATCAAAATCAGTGTCACACGTACGCATTCACTCACGTGCCTAGCCAATAGGGAGCCTCTGAGGTGTTGCGGTCAGTGCACAGGTAATAAATATTCACATTCAGAGAAGCCGGAGCTTCTCGGCGGAACGCTCTCTTCCTGCTGCGGCGGCGGCGGCGTTCAACGTGACTTCGATCTGACGAGACCCCCGAGCTGAGAGCGAGGGACGAGAGTGAAAACCTCTCGAGCGCTCAAAAGCCCTCTTCCAATTGTTGTTTGGCGCTTCTTGATGATGTCATCGCGATAAGGCTGGGGAGGAGGGGACTGGGAAGGGGGCGGAGCCGCGCACACAGCTGGGTGACAGGGGTCACAGTGACGGGATGGTGGCGCGAGAGAAAAGTGTTTCTGGGGTCGCCATCTCACTTGGGGGGTGAGGGGGGAGGTCACCTCACCGGCGCGACGGGGGCCCCGCCCCCTCCATCGAATAACACCGCTTCCCTATTGGCTAGTTTTCCAGTCACGCTTCGAGGGGGGGGGGCGAGCGAGAGAGCGAGAGGGCGGGTTTCCTCACCAGTTTAAAAAGGCTTTTTCGTTTTTTCTCGGTTTGGAGGAAACGCGCCACCAACCCCCGCTCCCGCTCGTGTCACCCCGACATAACACACACACACACACGCACGCACAAGCAAAAAAAAAAAAAAACAGAAAAAAAATAACCAAAGCAACAAGACAATAACTAAAAAAAGAAAAAAAAAATACTTTTCTTAAAAAAATAAAAAATATTCAGGACTATCAGCTCTTCTTTTCTTTTTTTTTCTTCTCATATAAAACACCAGCAAGCAAAAAAAAAAAAAAAAAAAAGTTAGGAATACTGAGGTAACTTTACCCTGAGGTAGTTTTTTTTTTTTCATTTTTCGTTTCCTCCTCTAATCTGTTCTAATCGCGGCGGCGCGAGCGTCCAGGCGTTAGACCCCGCCCCTCATTATCATACGCGGGCGGGGTCCGGAGGCTCCGCCCACAGGCCTTTTGGCAGAGTTGGGAGAGGGAGAGCGAGGGAGCCGCCGCCACCATCGGGTCTGATTTCACCCTCGCCGGGCTCAAGGCAGGGACGCCGTGGAAGACTTTGCCCCCTTTTTTCTTTTTTTCTTCACACTTTCCAAGGCTTTATTTGCTCAGGAGGTGCAAAAAAAACAAAAAAAAAAACAAAACAATCGGGCAACGAGCAAAAGGTTCTCGGACGCACCTCGTCACGTCGATTCTCGCGTCCCTGCCTTCGATACATTCACCTCTGAGGGGCCGGGTTAACTCACATATCATATATATATAATATATATAAAATATGCCATTTAAGGTGCGGGTCGCTGGCCCACCTTAGCATAGCCAGGGGGCTGGTGTTAGCGAGTTGGTTTCGCAACAGTTCGACGTGCTGGCTGCGCCGCTGCATTAGAACTGCAGGGCCAGCCGCGACCGACGCGCCCTCGACTGTCTCTTGCTGCGCCTTTCCGCCACGAGACGAGACGGAAAAAAAAAAAGTGGGGGCGGGGGTCGGCGGGGGCGAAGGGTGGAACTGCATGTTTGGCCGACGCCGTGCTACGAATCGTTAGGGGGAAAAAAAAAAAAAAATAAAAATTGGGCCCGGAGAGGGTTACACCGGTCGCCCCCGCCGTCGCACGCCCCCATTTTTTGTTTTTGATATCCGAAAAAAAGAAAAGGCAAGGCGGCCCAGGCGCAGCACTTCATAACATTTACATGAAGATTATATTTACAACCTCATATTTTCTTTTTTCCTCTCCTCTTTTTTTTCTTCTTCTATTCTCTCCGCTACTCGGAGAGGTCTTTAAAAGAGCAGTGTTAACATCTGCGGCCCCTCGCGCTACTCTGTGGCCAGCTAGGAGGGTCAGTGGTGGGGTGTATTCACACACACGCACGCACGCACCTTCTTGTCCCCCTCCTCGCTGTGCCGTGGCGGCGGCTTCCCCGGCTCCCTCTCCTGGCTCCGCCTCACTGCATTCCATCAATAATAGCTCTGAATAAAACATTTCTATACATATATCTCTATGTTTGTTTGTTTGTTTGTTTTTTCTTTTTAGAAAAAAAAAAACACCCTTAAAATATAGGACTGAGCGCAGGTGGCTGGAGAGGCCCGTAGGGGGCGACGGAGGGACGAAGAGAGAGAGAGAGAGAGAGAGAGAGAGAGAGAGAGAGAGAGAGAGAGAGAGAGAGAGGGTGTGGGGGAGCCCTCTGCTGGTGTGACTCCGGGTTCAGCTGAGACTTTGACTTGGGCTGCAGTCCCGTCAAGGCACACTAGGGGGCGGGGGCGCCGCCTCCCTCTCCCTCTGGCCTGCATCCCTCCATCCTCAATCAGTCTCTCCTCTGGCCTGGCATCATCTGGTTTTCCCTGTCCTCGAATTCTTCTTCTTTTTCTCGTTTAATCTTGATCCTCTTTTTCTTTCTCGTTTTTTTTAAATTCGTCTCATCGTCATTTTTTTTTCTTTCTCAGATTCACTCATCTCTCCGTCGCTCTCAGCGCCAATCCTTCCTCTCCCTGGCTGTCGGGCGTACTCCCTCACTCTTTACATCTCTCCCTGTCTACCGCTGGGTCCGTGCGTCGCTGTCCTGTATCCGTCCGTCCGTCGTATTCGTCTGTCTGTCCGTGTCTGTCCGTCAGGCGGGGGGGTTGGTGGTGGGTGGGGAGGGTGGGTGGGGCCAAGGGGATCGGCGGGGGTGGGGCGGGGACCCTCACTTCCTGCGCTGCTGCTGGTTGTCCTGAGTCAGTCCCTGCGTGTGGCCGCCCATCTCTGTGAAGCCCTGGGGGCTGGAGCCAGAGCCCCCACCCGTCCCACCCTTCTGGGGTGGCTTGACCTGTGTCAGAATGTCCCGGATCTTTCTCTGAGCCAACTGGAAGTGCAGAGGGGAAGACAGAGACTGGTTTGTGAATATCGGACATCAGATGGTAAAAGGGGGGGCCGGCGAGAGCCAGCGCAAAAATAGAGGTTTGAGGAAACAATGTTGTCGGTTCGGTTGGCTGCCACTGGAGGCCGAAGACCACGAGGAGGGAAAACTGGTGGTGGCCTTGTGTAAGGGCGCGTCATCAAAAATGCCAAAAATGTGTTTTATGGACCAAAAAGGAAATGAGGGATCGATTTCACGACAATATTAATCAGCACTAACAAAACAAATATATATATATTTAACAGTAGCTGCGTTTCCATTACAGTTTTTGCAAAAAAAAGAAAGAAAAAAAAAAGCGATATTTCTAAAGTTCTGACAAAGTACAATTGTGATTTACAGGTGTTTTTCATTGAATGGTGTGAATCGCGTAACGCCCGGTTCACACCGGATGCGGAAGCGCTGCTAAGCGGAGACTTGCTTCCTTTCGGCGCCCGTGTTAACCAATGGCGTCGTTCACACCAGACGCGAATTCTCGTAAAAATCTCACGAGACGACGAGATTTTACGAGAATTACGTTTGCTTTTGTTTGTTTACGGTTGTTTGCCGTCGAGAATGGTTGCTATATATTTCTCTTTGATTACTTGCGAAAAAAATATTCCGTCTCCTCCTCCAAACAAGCACCATTTTCACTTGAAGTGAACTGGTCACATGACATCGTAAGTCACGTCGCGTGACGTGCAAATGCGAGAAAAAGTGTTTCCATGACACTTCTGCGATATACCTCTACATATCGATACGTCTGGAAAACCACCTCATGAGAGCGTCAAAACCTTTTAGCCATATTTCAGAGGTTTTTCGAAGTTTAGTTGTTTCCATTAGCAGGTTTTTGCACAATTCTAGGGGGAATGGAAACACAGCAAGTGTTACATCAGTCTGTTCGGGTTCTTTTTCTAACCCACGATTATTTGCTGTGTATTTATACTGTATTAGCAGTGCTTATTACTACAATCGTTATTATTTAACATAACGATTTCACTTTTTTTTTCAAATACACACACACACAGACACACAAAGGACCAAAATATAAATATGTCTAGTGGTGTATGGTGGAATCCGACGTACCTGACTAGCGTAGAAGTGTCCGTTGATCTTCACGATGACCTGGTCGTTCTCGTCGGGGGTCTGCTCCCTGGGCACCACCACCTCAGCGGCGGTCAGGTTCTGCAGCTCGGTCACCTGGAGACACATTTGACCCCAGTTAGCCACTTTGGTAGAAAAGATTAAGCTCAATTCTTTTCTTTTTTTATATCAAGGGCGAAGACACAGACGTCTGAGAGGGAGGGTTTAAAAGGAAAAAAAAAAAAGGTATAGCCGGCTCACCGTCTTGCCTCCCTTGCCGATGACTCTCCCCGCCGCGGTCGCCGCCATCTTGATGTGGGTCTCCAGTTTGACCTCCTCCTTTGGCCCAAAGAAATTCTCTTCCTTCAGTTTGCCGTAGATCCGACCTTGAGCCTGGACGAGGCAGGCAGACAGACAGACAGACGGAAAGACGGGGGCGGGGGGGTCAACAGTCCACTAGCGGCAGTTTGGCGACCAAAAACCACGTGGTGCAGAAACACAAATGGCAGCCGTTAGTCTGCGCTCACCTTAAACTGAGCCTCGGGCGGTCCGGTCACGATCACCATCCTCACTTTGGAGTCCGGAGCCTCGGCCGGAGCAATCTGACGGACAAAGAGAAGGACAGAGGGGTGCGTTAGGTCGCAGGGATTCATGTGAAGCAACATACTGCAGCCCTGGCAGCAGCGCTGCGCTGTTCAGTTTCAGAAATGTTACAAATGGCAAAGTCCGAGTCAGAGTCAGAGACGGGCGACTGATGCAACGGCGTCCGACGTCTACCTTGATGGAGGCCCCGGCGAAGCGGCTCAGCTGCTTGATGTGCTGTCCTTTCTTTCCGATGATGGCCCCGACGGCCTGCGCTGGGATGTACACGTGGACCGTCTCCTGCTCCGGAGTCTGGACGCACAAACAACAAGAACAAGACGCGTACATTTACACCGCAGGCACAGCAGCTTGTTTCTGACGCTTTCAGCCGTTTCCAAAGGTCTGAGTGACATTTTTTTCCCCCCCAATCAGGGAAGAACCATCAGACGCAGACCAGGAAGTGACCTACCCCAAAGCAACCGTAGGGGGCGGGCGGTTGCGTTCCCAGGCGGAGGTGGAGGCATGTTGGAGGAGGAGGGGAAGAGACCCAGAGCGCTCAGGTTGAGTCCCGGCATCAGGTGGGTCTGTTGCTGTGGGAAGGAAGCAGGAAGCAGGAAGCAGGAAGCAGGAAGCAGGAAGGCGAGTGAGCAACCAGCCAAACATCCAAACACACAAAACCACAAAGTGTGTGCGTTTGCGTGTACAAAGACTCACATTCATGGCTGCGATGTCATTCTCGTAGGCTTCCCTGATCTTCTTCATGACCTCCAGCTCGGCCCGGCTGCAGCTTTCAATGGAGCCTTTGACCGTGATGGTCCTCTCTGGGTTGTACAGCGTCAGGTCCTGAAGGCTGCGCGAGGCCAAGAGACAGCAAAGAGAGAGAGGGTTACACACAGACATGGCAGGGTAGCCTGCATATTAATCGTTCATCAGAACTGGAGGAAGATGAATCACACTAGCTGCGTTTTCAAAATAAAAGTGATGTTTCTAAGATTTCGACAAAGTACAATTGCGATTTGCAGGTGTTTTCATTGAATGGTGTGAAGGGCATAAGCCGTAACTCTCGTACGTTTACGCTTGTTTGCTGTGAAGAATGGTTGTTATCATTTTTCTCTTTGATTACTTGTCAAAAATATTCCGTCTCCTCCTCCGTCCAAACGTAACGCGTCATTTTCACTTGAAGTGAACTGGTCACGTGACACCGTACGTCACGTCCGGTGACGTGTAAATGCGAAAAAAGTGTTTCCATGACACTTTTGCGATATACCTTTACATGGATAGGTTTAAAAAAACACCTTTTCAGAGCGTCAAAACCTTTTAGCGATATTTGAGGTTTTTCGAAGTTTAGGCGCTTCCATTGCCAGTTTTTTATTGCGATATTTAGGTTTTGCGCAATTCTAGGGGTAATGGAAGCACAGCTACTACTAACATGTGACTCTGTGTGTGTGTGTGTGTGTGTGTGTGTGTGTGTGTGTGTGTGTGTGTCTTACGAGGAGATGGTGATCTTTGTGTCTGTGTCCTGTTCCACTTTCTTCAGGTTGCGGCCCTCCTTCCCGATCAAGCGCCCAATGAAGTTGTTGTGCGCCAGAATTTTGAGAGGGACCTCATCGGCACTACAAAATATTTTTTAAAAAAAGAACAAAAAAATGTAAATATATGTAACCAATCTATATTTTTTCCAATCACGCGGGGATGTCACTTTGCTCTGCGCTTGTGTGAAACCTACGTCTTGGTGTCTTTCGCTTCCTGTTGCATGATCTCCAGGATCATGCGGCAGGCGGCCGAGCAGCCCTCGGGGTTGGAGTGGATGCTGATGGGCTTCTCGGCGGCGCCTGCGTTCTCCTTGCGGTGTACGTCGATCCTGCGGAGCAGAAGTGGAGGCTTAGAATCGCTGCCATTCAGAGTTTTAACGCCCGCCTAAACAACTGGGACCGCGTTGATTTCTGTTTGGCCAACACCGGTCTCAAGTGGCTACGTACTTGCTTCCTGTCTGCTTGGTGATGTTGCGGATGGTGGCTCCCTCCTTGCCGATGATGGCGCCGACGTACTGCGTGGGCACCAGCAGTCTCAGGGGGATGTCGGCGTGCGGAGGCTTGCAGGGCATCCCGGAGCTCGGGGAGCCCCCGTGCGGGCCGCTCCGGGGTCCGTAGCCGGCGCGTCGGCCGTACTCCGACCCCCGCTGGCTGCCCTCCAGCTCCGAGTTCTCGTCTGGGATGTAGGAGACGCGCAGTGTGTTGTTCTCCAGCTGGTACCCATTGAGCTTCTGGATGGCTCTGAGGCAGAGGCACAGGCAAGTTTAGGTGCTGCGGTCGTGTGTAAATCTGGAGAGTATATAACGTGTCTTTGGATCTGATGTTTATAATCAATGTAATTTTAAATGTATTAAAATCAGTCAATAATCAATGCTAACAGCTTACTTTTTTTTAAATAATGTAAAATCAACAATAGTTTGGACAACAGTTCATAAATAAGCTCTGTAGTTTCATTTTGAACAATGTAAGTGGTTAAAAAAAAAAGAAATATACATATAAAGTAGTTTAAAATTAATTATATGAAGGAAGATAGTTGGCTACTTGTGTGTAATATGGCAGCTTTTTTCACTTGTGCCAGAGCTTTATTTGTCAGTGTTCATGACTTGCACAATAATTCCAGATTTTCTCTCGCTAGGAGGGACTCGACTTTTAAATTGTAGTTCGGCTCAATGGCCACTAGATGTCAGAAGTGGTGCGTGCACGGACGGTAAAACAGACCGGCTGAGCAGCGAGGTGAACTAAAAGAATAAAGGCATAAAATCACTTCTTGGTACTTTTAACCCTCAAATGTCATTACTTTTTTCATACTGTAGATGTGTTTTTTCACATAAGATCTTTTACAACGGTGCCAAGAACAAGAACACGTGTGACGGCAAAGAAATAACAGGTTTGAGTTGAAGACGGATGAGGTGACTTACTGCCTGGCGTGCTCTCGGGAAGCGTACGTGACGTTGACCACTGCAGTCTCGCTGTCTGTGTTCACTGGGAGCGAGAGGGTAGGTTTGTTAGACTCAGTCTGATTGATAAGAGGAAATTAACTTCTCCTACACCTTAGCGAAGCCTCAAACGGCAAAATCAATGCAGTTAAAGACCCTGCTGGAGGTCGAGAAAACCCCAAACCTCGAAATCCATCATGAACCAATTTGACCGGCAACAATGGAGCTGCATGTCATCCATTTAAAGAACTCTTTGCGCTCCGAGTCATTCGGTCAACATGAACTTCGCACACTTTCCTTGAAACAAGCTGTCACGAAACAAGGGAGCCGTTGAAACAGCTCAAGGCCTCAGTAAAATGGTCAGAGAGCGCCAGCAAACGCAGCAACTCCCGACTATTGCCGACATCGCTCTTCTTCCAGATGTAAAGAACTCTCACCTTGTTCACAGTTCTCTACGGTCCCACACTGGGCTAGGAGACCATCGAGCACCTGAGGAGAAGAAAAACATCTTAGTTTTGCTTGTTGCTTTTTTTTTTTTTAAAAGGAAGGCCATGTTAAACAAGACACAAGTTTAATGCAAATAACTCAAAGGAAATTTTGGCATTTAAAGGCCAAACAGATGAAATGTGTCCCCGAAAAAATAACTTTATTTAACACAGTTAGAGTTCGCTAAAAACTCCATTCACACGTGGCACTTGGCTGAGAAGATACTGCAGGTGTGTAACTTTTACAACACTATTTGTAAGTCATTATAAGAATCATGTTACTTGATTGATTGGCTCCACTATCTGTTCAGGCGGGAAATGCGTTGGTTCTGATTTATTTACAAAGTCCTGAAAAGCAACATGCCACCACACCTCAGCACTTTACTAAACTGGTCACATAACAACTACACGACGCGTTCGAGTGATTTTCTATTGCTCGATGTTCGACGGACAAACACAGAATTCTTTCAGTTTGTCCGCTGCAGCTACCTGGAATTCTTTCCAACACAATCTCAAATTAAACACAGTTGTCACTATGGGACGATTCAAAATTCACAATTACTTTGCTTTTAAATGTGACTGTTTTTTAACATTGTAATTGATGTATTTGTTGTCCATGTATTTGAATGTTTCTGTACACTGAAAATGAGGGATTGCCCTCAATGATTTATCGAGATTAAAATAAAGGTTGACGATGATGATGATGATTTTAGTTTTTCTAAATTCCTGATTGAAGCTATTAATTTTTGCATTGGAGTTTGCTCTAGACTTACATATACAGTCAGCCAAAAAAAAAAAAACAAAGACAAAAATGTACTCACATATTTCAGGGAGGGATGTGTTTAAATGTTGTAATACTGAATTTATTCAGAAGTCACAATTACATTTTACCTTTGGCCTTTGCAATTACGGTGGCGGCCTGGCAATGTTCCTATAATTTTTCCTTCCTAGAGACTGTGGTTTAGGTGGCTCTCATATATAATAACGGTCATTGTGTGTCATCGTGCAAAACATGAAGAATGGCGGTCAGCTTGCAAGCAGCTGACTGACTAAGCAAACAAAATGCTTTCCGTGCGTCGTTCCAAACCAGAGGTCGTCATTTGTGGTTTCATCTTTCAATAGAAAGATGACTCACTGACCCTCTGGGCGCTGTGACATGATGACCCTCATTATTGTTGGGCAGCATGTAGAGCGCCAAGGCTCAGTTATTTTAGCGGAGGGACGTCGCCCTCGTGTGGACACACACGTGCACACACTCGGATCGCCAAGTTGCAGAGAGGAGAGAGGGGGACGAGACGCGGAGCACAGTTAAAACAAACGCACCCTTGCCCGAGGAGGCGAGCATATGCCACACCCTCCCGACAAAGCAACAATGGTGTTGGCACACAAACACGCTATAGATGCAAAGACTGAGAGATGTAGGGAACAACAAGTTTGTTTAAAAAAAAAAAAAAAAAAAGATAAGGATTAAAGTTCATTTAAAAATGATTTTTTGAAAGTAAGTCTGAATTGAGAATATATCCTGCATCTGTTCACAACAGCCCTTGGACATCATGGGATTTTTTTTTTTTTATAACATTTGTTATGTGATCAGGTATTTTGTTTTGTTTTTTTTATCATGCATTAAATAAAATTAAGTAATAGGTGATTAAAATGTCCCACTTTTGAGAATCTTCAACAGCGAGAAAGCATAAATAAATTCAACAAAAACTATGCAATATTTTAGCATCACTGAGCAAAGACAATTTTAAGTGCAGTCGCTCTTTTGACTTTCTGTTTGTTGCCGACTTCCTTCACCTGCTGTCTCCTCTTAAACTAACCATTACCTCAAATGAAGCATTTTACTGCCTTGTATAAATCAGTTAACACTCTTTTATTACATTCTATTTAATTCGACATCTCTCATGCAGCACTAAGAAACCAACAATCAATAGTTTTGTGTTTGCATCAATTAGCAGATGGCACTGATCAATGTGTGAGTATGAATTCATGTCTTCACCATGCAGGGCCCACATCAGAGCTCTTCTGGCTGAGCCTTGTCACACACTTTCAAAAAATAAAAAATAAATGTTGCAAAACAGATGATGCATTAAACATACACAAACTGCAAAATGTAACATCGAAATAATAAAAAAATAAAAAAAGTCTGCTTTGGACTTGAAATGAGCAATTTGACGGTGAGCATTTCAAAGCGCCGTCTTCACCATAAACGAATGGCCTGGACTTTACGGAGATCTTCCTGGACTGTAGGTAATTTACTTAAAAGAGTAAAATACCTACAAAATCTCAGCTTACATTTTAAAATAAAAGTACAGAGTGGAGGCTGTTATTGAAAGTGCAGGGCTGTGCCTTTGCTCTAAAGCACTTTCTTTTAGCAAAGCAAATGATTGAAAGCGATGTAAAGAGGGTGTGATGGTATTAACAACCGTGTTGTAGACAACTTGCAAACGCAAGGCAGAAATTAAAAATCGGTCGGATAAAGGGAGCAGGGAAAAAACAAAAGCACTGACTGGACTGACCTCCCACTGCATGTGAGGTGGGATGTTTCTGATCTGCAGTTTCCTGGTTCTGTAATGACAAGAAGAAGAAGAAGAAGAAGAAGAAGAAACCGTTAGAGGGAAAAATGTCAAACGATGTGCAAGAAATTACAATATTGTGCAGTCGGTCATTTAAAGAATCAAGAAACAACAACAAGGGATCGTTGAAACGGGACAACCCTGGCAGGTCTGTCATTGGGACGCTGCTGCTAAGCTAAGCTCGCTAACTGAGGCACACAGGGGTGGAGATAGTGGAGAAGTTTGTCTTTCTTCCATACAAATTCCTCCAGTTAGTGATCTCTGTCAAAACCTAACCTGCTTTACATGAAAGCACTCTGTTCAAGACTAAGAGTGCATCTCACCATTCATGCAGCGCACTCTGGCTCTACACACCACTCCTTCAGCACCACAGTGAAACGTATCAAAGGTGGCATTTCCAGTGTCGGGAGCCGAGCGCTACACAGAAATCGGCTGATAAGAAATTTACCCACCCATTTTCACCTCTATTTTAAGAGGCAACAAAAGGGTAGAAATACTACAACAGTGCAATGCACCTAGTAAAAAAAGTTCCAGATGTGTGTGCACACCGACCAAATGGCTGCACATTTTAAACAGAATACGACAACTAGACGCAAAGACTGTGCGATTCATTTTCAAGAAAACAGACTTTGGAATGGACCGGGGAAAATAGAAATCACAGAGTGCAAATCCACCTCTTACGTCACAAAACCAACTTTAAGCAAAAAACACACTGAGAAAAAGACTTTTTCGTTTCAAGCGCTCACGCTGGTCGGATGATGGAATCATCAGTGTGCAAGTCTAAGATAAAGTATAAGATTCCCCCCACCACAGGATGTTGCCCAGAGATCTCGGCGTCCCATCCGTGATGGTACAGTCTGAGGTGAGAGCAGGAGGTGTTGTCAAAGGACGGAGAGAGTCTCCAGCTACTTTCCCATCCCCAAATTAATAATCCAAAAAAATGCCACTTTGCTTTACTTCGTAGAAAGAAAAACAATTGAATTGACAGCTAACAGCTAAAGACAGCTAAACAACATAGTCCTGGCATGCTGGAAGGGTAGAAGGAAGGGTTGGGAATAGCGCAGGTGTTCAAATTTGTAGATTATTTGACGGGTTATTGTTGTTAATAACAAAAACAGATTTTTTTTTTTTTTCTATTTTTTTTTAAAAAAAAAAAAGGTTTTCTTGCAAATGGCTCAAGCGATGACTACAACTGCTCCGGTCAGTGTTGAATATACTTTCAAAAATAACCAAGACAAAAAATTGCAATAGCTTCCTTATGAATAAGTTGGGTTTTGAGTTCTGTAACGTTTTTAAGGGAATCGTGATTCGAGGAGACTTTAGCTACGTTACTATTTAAGTTATTCGCTAAATAAAAGCGGTATTTCTAAAATTTCGACAAAGTAGAATTACGATTTGCAGGGTGTGAAGCTCATAAACCGTAATTCTCGCATAATCTCGTCCCACGAGATTTACGAGAATTGCATTTGCTTGTTTACGTTTGTTTGCCGTCAAGAACGGTTGTTTGATTTTTCTCCACGATTACTTGCGAAAAAAAATAATTTGACTCCTCCTCCGTCCAAACATAAAGCACCATTTTCACGTGAAGGGAACTGGTCACGTGACCCCGTACGGCACGTCCGGTGACGTGGAAATGCGGAAAAAGTGTTTCCATGACACTTTTGCGATATACCACCATATCAATACTTCTGAAAAATTACCTCATGAGAGCGTAAAAGCCTTTTAGTCATATTCGAGAGGTTTTTCGAAGTTTAGGTGTTTCCATGAACAGTTTTTACCGCGATATTAAGGTTTTGCGCAATTCTAGGGGTAATGGAAACGCAGCTAATGACTTTTGGCATTTAAAATGATTTGCCAGGTAGCATGAAAATCTAGAAAGGAGAATCCGACTGGTACAGATGCAGTTGGAATTAAACGAATCAGCACAGTTGGACATTTAACAAGACATTTCATAGACCAAAAATGAAGAAACAAATTGCCATTGTAACATTGCTACCGCAACCTTTACCCATGGCCTTCACAAGGAAGATTCCTCCTTTAGATCTAATCTAATTAAATGCAGCATTCCATCTTTATCAGCCGTAACCATCTTGACCACCCCGTACCCAAGCCCAACACCCCACCCAACTGGGAATCAATGGCGAAAAACCCTAACAACACCCAACCCCCACCTCCACCTCGCATACTAGGCCCCACCCAAAACCCCCCCAGGAGGATCTAGCATGAATGAAAAGTCCTTTGTGCATGCAAAATACCTGACACTCCCCATTCAGATATATAATAATGAAAGAGCCCTTTGATCCGAGATCAATACTCGGCCGTAATCACTTGTTCAACCCCCAACCCGTAAAGCTCGAATTAAAGAAAGGGGGCAAAAAAAGAGACTCGTTTACCGCTCACGCAAGATTCTTCATGACTCCACCCATAAAGTCACAGACCCAAATGGAAAGTTCTACCTTATCAACACATCAACTCCCCATTATCCTCGCCGGTGCCCCAATCCACCTCTGACCCACACACATCCCCCACCCCCATCAAGCCTCCAACAGTGAACTTGTTTGACCCCTTCCATCGCCGCCAGCCAACCTAAAGCCTGTGCCATTGGCTGCAACCATGGCAACAGGTTGGGGATGGGCGGAGAATGAAGATGGACGGACAGACGGGCAGACAACAAAGCGACATGCTTCACATTTTCTTGCGCAATTGTTTCCTTGCTTGTCATCTTTTCTCGTTGAATTTGTGTTTGCCTGCACCGACACTGGGACCCTCCCCGTGGTTGACCCTCCTTGACAGGCCTCACAACTTTTAAATTAAAGTACTGATAAGACGATTGACTGTTATTTTTTTTACATATTTTTTTTGCAACAACAGCAGTCTATAGGCACATGATTACCAAGTTGAGGAAGCTCATTTTAATGCCACGTTAATGTTGAAATATCAATGGATTCAGAGGTTGATGGAATTTTCCGACAAAATATGTTCCATGTCATCTTATGGGGGGGACCGAAACGACGAAAAGGGAATTTCTGAGGTGCAGAAGGAAACGTGTTGCCGATAGAGCCAGACACAAGAAGCGGAAACTGTTGTGCCTCGCCGTCGCTGAACGCTCACTCGCCCATTGGAACAATGGAGCAAGAAAGCAGAGGAAAAAAGAGGAGCCAAGAGAATGAAAAGAGTGCGGTCCTCGAGGATGAGGAGAGCCGGGGAAGGCACTGCTTCAGGGAGGGGTCAGAGGGCAAGGGTTAGCGGCGCTCAGGCCAGACAGAGGGGGCCCCACCGGGACGACACAGAGGCATGTCGGTGTGTGAGGGCTGTCCTGAGCTTCAAAAAGCCAGAATGGCCAATGAGTAGAAGATTTGCTACGGTTTAACGAGGAAAAGCAAAAGATCAGAGGAATGTATTACTGAAAGTGCCATAAAAATATTTAAATGGAGCCCACTGCTTTATTGGACTAGTAAAAAGGGAACTAAACCAAAGTGAGTGTTGCACAATGACACTGGATCATTAACCTTTTTAAAGAGAAGACATTGACGGTCTGTTTGTCGATAGCTCACGGTCAAGTCTTTTCTATCCGCACCTAACTTCCACAGTCAAATGAAACCTTTTGAGCTTTCATTCGGGATGCAAATTATCGATGAATTCATTAATTGTTAGTTGATTGACCTTATCGATCAATTAATGATTAATTGATAAACAGCGATTTTTCCTGAGAACCTAAATTTCACGATGAAAAATGTGGAAGGAAGACATTATTTAACCCTTCAATAATGTTGAGGGTCCAATGTGACCCATTTTTACAATAGAAAACAGTAAAAACACCCTAAACATTTATCCTCTGACTTTAAGTTGACTTCTAATGGGTCACATTTCAACTTATTATTTATTTTTTTTAAAGTTGTTTAAAAGTAACTTGTTCTAGGTATATTATGACCATCACAGTATCTACAGGTGAATTGCTCTTTCCTGCCACTACATTGTTATAATGATATTAACTACCTGTGTAAAAATGTTCAATCAATTGCAACTAATTTAATCGATTAAATTCTTAATCAAGAATTAATCGATTACTGATGAATTATTAACATCCCTACTTCCAACACAAATATTGGTTGTTGTTTTTTTTTGTTTGTTTGGTTTTAAAAAGTCATCAGACCTTCTTTGCCTTGAGATTCTTATAGAAATTGTGTGGATGCAACTAGCTCATAAAGTTGGGTCAGGAGGCGGAACCTGGGCAAGAACCCTGAATGGATAGTTTTTCCATTGCTGCCAAGGCTTGATTGCTGCACTTTGGGCACAGCGCAGAAATGACTGCGAATTCGCAGAAGTGGCAGAAATGACTGCAAATTCAGAATCTCCATTTATTTTGAATTTATGCATTCTTTGGAAATCTCCAAATTACAGTGTAAATTACTTGAAAATGACAAACGTGAATAAAAGTTTTTTAATTGCTGTTTGGTCGGCAGATAGCCATGAGGAGATTACCGGGAACCTACTAATCATTTCTCCCGCCACAAACGCGTTTGTTTCGCAAACATCTGCCTTAATCTACACGGTGCTGTGTAGTTTGATATGTAAAACACTAGAAAGGAGTTTCTCGGAAACTGTGTGTTTGTCGTAGGACTGAAAGCAAAAATTGTTTTTAAGAGGATTAAGCCACAGTCAGGCAATGACAGATTAAAAATGCTTTAAATTCAACAAAAGCTGTTCCCAGCATTCTAGTGATACACATAAACATATGCGTATATCAACACAAACACAAACAGAATCACTGGGGCATCATGTAATTTACAGATTAAAGAGTGAAAAAGTATTCTATTGAAAGACAATATAGTAGTTATTGAGAATGATGTGTGTGTGTGTGTGTGTGTGTGTTATTTAGCGTATTCAACCTCACGACTTGAATTTTTAGCACTGGAAAGGGCACGTTTGCGATGACATTTTCAAGCACGGCACATGTAACGCAAATGCCAAAAGCAGATTGACAATCTGTGTGCTTCGTCAAGCTAAGATGAGTCAATGAACCGGTGCCGAATTTTATCAAAACACCGCACTCATGATGCGTGCAAGGAGATGTAGTGTTTCCAGTTCAAGCATTATTTTACCAGCAGTGTATCACAGCATGGAGATACAAGGACAAAGCAGGAAGGGTCAATATCACTATGAAGTGCCGGGATGCACCTCACCAGGCATAAGCCTCTGAGGAACGATGAAGTAGGTACAAAAAAAAACAAAAAAACTAGAGTTCTGAAAAAGTGTTCTGACACACACACACACACACACACACACACACACACACACACACACACACACACACACACACACACACACACACACACACACACACACAGCCCTTAATCCACAGTTTTACAGCACAGAGCAATGGCTCCTGTCAGCAAGGATCTCGAGTGACCTCACTAACAAACAGCATGACAAACCACAGCGCCTCCAGTCTACGCTAACCAGATCAGTGCAAAAGACCGGACGGACAACGTGGAAGAGCCGCTGCAGGAGCCACTCTGTGCGATTTCACGGCGAGCGTCGTCCACGTACGCAGACACCTGTCACCGTTCAAAGGTGCACGTTTGAAGTGTGGGCTAATCAATAAGAAGTTAGACTTAATTGGACTTACTCAACCACTGGCGAATTAGCTTAGCCTACCACTCATAGCAATTTTTCAAAACCATCAAAGAAAAAATGACAAAGACACGGCGATTACCGGCCCTTTGTGAGACAGTTATGTGAATTTCAAGGCTCATCCGTCACTGCTGCAACATCAAGTGTCCACTTCGGCAATTACCTGTCATCATTACTAAACCACTACAACGCAGCCCGTGCTCAAACGTCCTCCCGTGTGAAGGCAACTCGGGCTACAGGATGGAGGGCCACAGAAGTGCACAGGGTTAATATTTTATAAGAGCTATCTAGCCCGCATAAAATCGCAACTGAATTTTTCATTGCGAATGGCGAGGAAGGAGCGGGCTGGACAACCAAACAAAAATCATGCAAGCCTCCTGTACGAACTCTTCCTTGTGTCACCTCTCACCGAAATTTCCAGCCCCCCCCAAAAAATCACACCATCAGTAAGGAGCTCGGCAACAGGGTGGGTACAGCGTACAAGAATGAGATGTCTGCGGGGAAGTAGAGGAATGTGGTCAGGGAAAGAAGCAGGCAGGGCTGCAGAAGCATCTGACTTAATTACAGGTGATGTAGGTGCAAGGTATCTATTATGCCCGTTTCATGAAAGAATCAATTAAACTATACTCTCACAAGAAGAGCATTAGGTTTAAAACTTTTGAATCAAGTGATCCGACAAGGCAGAGATGATACGTCTTTTTTTTTTTTTCACTTTCTTTAAAGATTTCTACATTTCTGTTTTACCTACGACCGCAGTATCTCGTCTCTCTCTCTTTCTTCCCATTACGCAGCCTCCCTATCCTCTCTCCATTTCACCCCTTTTCCCTATCTCCCCTCCGGTCCTCCTGAAGCTGGAGACTGAGGGGATGAAACGCACCGTACGAGCTTTAAATAGACCGACAAGCAGGGGTAGGAAGCAAGGACAGAGGAGGGAAGGAAGGTGGAAAACGCGAGGGGGAGAACAGAAAGAAAGAGGAGCAAGCACGATGGAGGGGCTCTGATGCTGGCAAGGCGCCGGCTGACGAGTGTGTGGCAGGACAGAACTTGAAGGGAAACGTTTACTTGCGTGCAAATAAAAAAAAGAAGTTTGCCACAAGTGTGGCAAAAGAGAAGAGGAAGAAAGGAAGAATACACCTTTAAAGAGCAGGTCCACAAAGAGTCACGTAGGACGGCAAGCTGCTGCGGAGCTCTCTGTGGGTTAGTGATGTCTGACAGCTGATGTCACAGTTGGTGGATGTCAAGGCGCGCCCCAGCACCATGGCCATAAAAACAGAAGGCAACCTCAGATGCTTAGTTGGCACAGTGGGAAAACAGAATATGAGCCTTATTATTTAATGGACTTCTTTAATGCCTTTGACAGAAATTGAAACTGGGAATGTTAAACTGTGTGTCAGTCAGTCAGTCAGAGAAGTTCATGCAGCAAAAACACAAAATAAAATAAAACGAAAATCAGCACTTGTCCTTCACCTATTTAACTTGCTTCTGCTCAGGAAACAGTCTTGTGTCCCCTTGCCCATGATCTGAATACACCACTATCATGATAATGTGCAGCAATCATATATTGTCGATGAAATCACACTGTCATTTCTTCTGATAAGATTTCTGCGGAACGGAATAAAAATACTCACGCAAGACTGAAATCGAGAGAGATGCCCCCTTGCTGTCATTGCTCTCTTATTTCCCCAGCATTATGGGGGAAAGGTCATCTCACCCACTTCCTATAACCTTACCCTTCTGCACCGCAAAAACAGTTTTAAAACTGGTGAATTTCAACCAATCAAAATTTAATAGATATGTCATCATTGTGGGTTGGGCTGACAGCTGGATGTGTTCTACAAAGCCAAGTTATACAATATGCATGTGCCGTCTTCTCTGCTTCCACTATCTATTTATTTCTTATACAGCATATGGACCAGGGCTAAATTATTCTGTCTCTAACATAATTATTTTTTATCATTTCACAGAGGCTTTTATGTCATATTATATCATTAAATCATATCATATATCATATCATATTCAGATTTTTTTTCTGAAATTGTGATGACAGCTAGTTCTATTTTTCTTCCTGGCATCTTATTTATCTAGCTCATGTTATGAAAATAATTACAGTTAATGGTAATTATGACAATCAATATTCTTCAAATCAGCAGTAACTCGCAGGGCAAACGTGGACGCGAAGGAGGAATTCACCTCTTCAGCGTCGTCTAATTTGCCAGTGTGTGTTATGTTAAAACGGGGTTTGCAAAAGTTTATGCTGTACAAAAGACGCCGCGAAACGAGTTGTGCGGACGGCGGGAGCCTTCGGTTCTGGAATTCATTTATGGTAAAGAGAGGAGGGGGTTGCCGGCAACAGCACGGGCCAAAGTTCAGGCTCTGTTCTCTGCTCTGACCCCGCCCGCCTGCAGCTCCGCGGCCCGTGCACGGGCGTCCATTTTGGACAGGCGAGAATCCCCATTTTGAGTCGGTGAGGACGGATTCACGGCCCCCTTCTGCCACCGCGGGCGGCGGACTCGTCCGTCCAGTCGTGACCAGATTAACATATATCGCCGCATACGCATCAGTTTCGTTTCGTTTCGTCGTCACCGGCGGCACCCGGTGGTTTTAATTTTGGAGAGAGCCGAGCGGGCGGTGCTGTCACGCCGTTGACAATGCGAGCGGCGCCGCAAAGGCCCATTCAACTTTATCGAACGCACCTTGCCATAAAATATGACTAATGGGCGAAACCATGTGGATTAAACGGGTTATGCCGTTTCAATCATTTTAACCGCGTAGGGCTCTGTGGTGAGGCTGGGTTAAGTCGCTCACCTTTCCCCACCAAGCCTTCCCCTGGCTGTGTTACGCCCACTCCTCAGCCCCCCCGCCCCCTCTACTCGCTCCACACTCGCCATTTTGTGATGCCTATAGCCATTTCATGTTATGGACACAGCCGGGCGGGGGAAGAGCAGGCCCGCACGAGCACAGTGCGTTCACTGTATGGATTTAATGTGAGCGGAAGACAGGGTTGAAAGATAGGCGACGTTTCTGTCACCATGCTAAAAAATGTTTAAAAAAATCGATAGTGAGGTGATTATTGCCACATGGCGATGATCACCGAGGACACTAAACCCTCCCCCACCCCTCGCCCCCTGCCCTACCTCCCAGCTCCAAATGTTAGTTACGGTAACAACGCGTTAGGTGACGGGTGCGGGGGAAATGACATACAAGAAGACAATTGCCAAGCCTGAAATTAAACATAAAATGGTCGGCACACTTGACGCGAGATCAAAACGGAAAACCTATCCCGATTGTGACATATTCACGTGAACGTGCAACAAGAACGGTGAGCAGAACGACGGCTGACGACTGAATAGCCGACCAGTGAACGTATCAACTTCACGTTAAGCTTGTTTCTGTCGTACTTCTGAATGCGCCGTTTCCGCACAGTGAGACAGTTTCTGATCTGAAGCTCTTTATAAGCACACTGCAGAAACTATTCCTCTCACACAATACAACCCCACACACACACACACACACACGCGCGTACATGTGCGCGCAAGTAAGCAGCCATGTTGACCAACGCCCATTTACTACGACAATGAATCACATGACGGCGGACAATTCGCCAGGAAAAGCACGAACGTAAAAAGCCCACTTCGTGTGCATGTGCTCGCGCCACAGTCACACGAATACGAGTCGTGTTGTGCACGCACTTTGTTGAGCTGTTGGACCTCCATGGGTGCGCAACGGCACAGTAATTCCCCCCCAATCCGAGCCATCTGTTTCACCTCACAGCTGCTGCTGTAATTATTTGGCCAAAGGGGGGACGCAATGAGCACATAGACAAACATTTAGATAACCTAGATATTAATAATTATTAGGCTACTGATTGCAGACTTCACGTTTGTTCAAAACCAATCAGCCTGCTGTACGTAACAGTGCACGTATATTGTGGGTGCACGCGCATCCTCCAGACAGGCCTAAGTCACCGTTAGAATGTGTGTGTGCAAACGTATAAGTGTGCGTATACACACACACACAGCTACAGACTGCACAAACAACGGGGTCATTCGGACCCCCGTTTCCGTTGATCGCGCGCACCCTCCACCGTGCTCGTTTACACGTCGCGTCGCGTGCGCGAAGAGAGGACGAGTCGGCGCGCGAGGTCTCCCCATTCACAAAGTACCGCCGGGCTCTTTACTACAGCGGCGAGGCGCGAGAGATGGGCGGGGCTGCGAGTGGCTCGCGCAGCTCTCCGCGAGGCAGAGGAAAGGAGGAGAGCAGAAGAAGAAGAGGAGGGGGAGGAATGGGAGGGTTTAGCCTACTATAGAATGTGTGCCATGAGCGGCTGAACTGCTGCTGCTGCTGCTGCTGTGGCGGCGGGAAGGGAAGAATGTCGGTACTGGCTTCCTGTTATGAGTCTATATTATCGGGCTCTCCCCTTCCCTCCCACCCTCCCAACACACTCATTTCGGGGAGAGGCACCGATTAGTTCGCCCCGGAGCCCGGTACACAGGTCGACCACAGGTTGGAGTTAATGAGAAAAAACAAGTTCACCCACGTCCGCGTCGATTCCGACACCGGAAACGAGAACTTTCTCGTCGAGCAGCTGCTGCTGCTGAACCCGAGCTGAGCGTTCAGATATTAAGCCCCCCCCCTTTATTGGTGTGAACGTTTCGACTCTCGACATTCTGGGGCAGAAAACAGCGGTTCACACAATGCACCGTTCTCAATACAAATAGGAAGGCTAACCTGTTCTTTATGTGTTTTAAACGTTAAAAGGTAGTGCTAACCACAAGGAATAAACGAGCTTAAATCCCAGAGAACAAGCGAAGATTAAAATGGCGGCCGAAGAAGCCTGTGACTGGATTTAACTAATTAGGAAGAGTCGATGCCTGGGTCACATCGAACTATCAAAACAGTGGCAAAGGTGCACATTTAAGATTGTCCAGAGAAGGAGCAAACGTCTTAAAGGTATATATCAAAATTAAATAGAAAAGGGGCAGGCTAAGAACTTCAATTATCAGTGGAGCAACTTTTTTGGGGAAAACAAGGCAAGGTCAAACTTCCAGGACTACTATAAAGTCACGGAAGTTGTGATCAAGTTTTGCCACAATTTATCACAGAGTACAAAATAAATGTTAACTGAAAACCCAGCCCATCAAAGAAAAAAAGGTCACTGTCACTGAAAGTTTATAATTTCTTTTCAACTGAAAAATCTTACAAACAAGAAAAACTGTGAGAGGACATTTTTGAATGTACAACAAGGGAGAAGTAAATTAAGTTGATCTAAATTTCTGCCCTAAAATACAGCCTGACTACATTACAAAAATATGTGAATGTGAAAACACTTTTTTACATTCTCTTCTGCCATTTATGAATGTTTAGAAATTGCTGCACATCAGGAAAAAACAGTAACGATGGCTTGATAGAAAAACAAAGGCATTCTTTCTTAGAGCAAAATTGACTGTCAGTATTTTTTTTCCTCCGAATCAAAGAATTGAATTAAAATGTAATAATTAAGTTGGTCACATTTGATAATTAACTTTTCAGCACAGACGAATTCATGTAATTTTGGTGCATAGTATAAACAACACATGAAGGTGAAACAGTTTTCTTTGATTCAAGATAACATGTTCCAACTATTGAAGGACTTACAGGACTGGCCTGCGATAAAACAATAGGTCATCAAGAAAAATGAAAGTATCACACTTAGGAAAATTTTTATCAATAAACTATTAGAAATCAAATTAAATTGCTTGAATCCCTCATCTGTATCCTTAAACCTTAACAGCAATATGTTATTTGGCAAGAAAGCTGCTCAATATTCTGGAAACCTATTTCTAAAATTCAAAAATTAAGAGTAGATAATTCTTTCCACAATTTATTCATGACATCTCAGCAGGTCAAACAAATTAGAGCTGGAAGATTACTTGACCTTAACAAACATGACTCTTCTTCAGTTTAATCCAGTCACTGTTATTTTACTCAGGTCTCAAAAGATTGGTTTTACTCCCCTGTATTATGAAGCCCCTGCAAAACTACAGTGTGAAAAGGTTCTTTTTTTTTTTTTTTAGCTTTGAAAACTCTTCTAATACAAACTGACAGCAGATTCAGCAGAGCGCAAATTACAAATATAGGTAAATCTAATTTGTCTACATTCGTTACATTGACTCTAAATTGTCAGCTTCAACCGTTGATTCTGAAAGAAATGTGTTGATTAGATTCAATAAAGAAAAAAAAAAGCCTTAAAAAAAATGTCCAAAGATAATGTACCAAATTTCAGTCGATGTCATTTTGCTCACACAAGCTCATCTTTCTTTTGTTTTCCAAAAAATGAAAATCATAATCCTATGCCTTTCGTTCTGTCTTGTCTTTTTTCCTCCCTTTTCTTTTTTTTTCTGAAGAGGGTGCGTTTCCTGGAATAAGAAAATGGAAAGCGGACGTATGGGGGCCCAGCCTCCGTGCACCCCTCTTACAAAACAAAATGGGGGAGAAAGAGGAAGACAAGAGAGAAGGAGGGAGTTCCTGCTTTGTCTAAATGAGATCCAGTGCGTGTGTATTCGCGTGTGCATGCTGGTTCGCTGGCGAAGCGGGCGGGCTTGCGGGGCGGGAGCGCGCACGGTGGTGTGTGCGTGACGTCAGCATCAACTTTGTTTTGAATCAGCGAAGGAGCGAGGCGGGACCAAGCGCAGCCTATAGGAGGGCTGGGAGGAAAGGGGCCCGTCTCTACATCACACTGCCATAGACATAGATTGGACGCGCGCACACACCAGCACACACACACCTCGCCTCTTGAATTTCACTCCCTCGTTTGCTGCTCTGAACAGCAGAGGGCTGCCTGAGTCACTGTGTTCTTCCACGACGCGGACCGCAGTGCTGCCACAGAGAGGTTGCTCTCGCTGGGGTGAATGCAGTGTGAAAAGGTTCTTTTTTTTTAGCTTTGAAAATAGCCCTTTTTCTGCCTTCTATCAAACCTGGTCAGCAGTCAAAGAATATCAGAGGGACATTTGCCCAAGTGCCTGCATAGAAGCAATCCTAGCACTGCGATGCTTATTGCACACGTAGCGCTGATGTTCAACTGCAATGTTATGCAAGACGCAACACGTGCAAATGTCAGAGCTGGGACAAAGTTGCCGTTTCGGTGTTCACATTGTTGAAGTCACACAATCCCCGCGTGCATCCTGATGTTGATGATGGACTAAAAGAAAAATATTCAATGTCCAGCTTTGGCTGACTGGCTTCTTTTCAACTGTTTCATACCATCTTCAACCAACTCGATTTTGCTTCATCACGATTTTGAAGAAGAAAAGTGTCCTCAAGCTTTGCCGTCGAATTAACTCTTCTAATCTGCCAAATATTTCGATTTCATTAATTGATCATGTTGAAGTAACGCAAATAAAATATAGCAAACTGAAGTAACACCAACGAGTACAATAAAGTGTTTGGAAAGAGGATAGGATGAAGTGGACAATGTGCCCCAATCCAATTCCAATCTCTATCAATTTATTTAAAAGCCATTTAAAGCAAAACACAACAGACTATAGTAATCGCAGAGGCAATAACAGCCGAGTAAAGGAGTCACAAAGTCATGAAATAATACAACATCCTAATACAATGACAACACTCTCATCATTTCATCCATCGTGTATACCTTGTTTTTAAGTATTAATTTGGATTGCATCAACATCCTACTTTAGTTCCACAGATGAATTCCCTTTATCAGTATTGTGCAGTGCCTTGTTTTTTTCTTCTGTACTCACAAGTACGCAAGTTCCTCTGAGTCATATTTGGTTTCCCGCTTTGGCAAAAAGCACACCATTTATTTTAGTCTGCACATGATTTGAGTAGTTTTGAAATTAACATGATGCAGGGATGTTAATGTTTTGCTTAAATGAATAGTGGGCTTCTTGCTTCTGTGAAAGTAATCTTATTTACAATTGTACATACATAACTCTGTGGCTCATTTTTCTTCTGCTACAGGGTTATATACATTTGTCCGATGTAAACCAGTTAGTTACCATCCTGGGAAATATTATAAATGACTTTCTTTTACTTTAATTCAGTTAGAAAAAAATATAATAATGACATAAGAATGCGCAATCTCAAACATATAACACCACTGTATCTGCATGTTTTCATTATTAAAACTTTGCAGACAATTCTGGTTTTTAGGACAAGTGATAGACTGTTAGAGATAAACTACCATTAAGTAACTTGTTATTGCATCATAGTATCGTGCACAAGTTTTATCTAAACGGCAGCCTTTCTCCTTTTCTAAGACAAAAGCATTCTGGAAGTTTTACTTAGATGATTTTTCATTGTTGCGCCACAACACACATGAACACAATTTCACATTTTACAACCAGATTAAGGCTGTTGTTTGGGTGTTTAAATAATCTCATTTCTTAATTGGACTAAAAATCTTTTAGTACATTTTACACCATTTAAATCTACCACCAAATTAGACTGTATTTCTCTACGCAGGTACAGAGAGGCATTCATTGAAGAACACAGCCATCAAAAGCACATAAAAAAAGACAATTGGGAGGATTTTTGGATAAAATAAAAGCAAGTTGCAAATTTAAGGTCATGCAGATCCAATTACAAAATATGCATAGTATTTAAACTATTTAGGTTTTGTCGTGTGCACGCGTTTAAAGAATTTTACTGGTATTAGCCTGATCCTGAACAGTGATAGACGTGCATCCGTTGGTCGGCCTAAACACTCTCGACGAAACCTACAAATCTCTCAGCGTTGGCGTAAATTGTGGACAGAGGGAAAAAAAAAATGTAAAGAGTTGAACTATTTTTCCCCCCATGGTGACAGCTGGAATCACTGGGCACACAGACAGTAGCAGCCATGTGTCGTTTGATGCAACCGAGACCTCTTTCCACTCTTTGTACTAAAATTGTCAGGCACTGTTGTGAAGCTTTCGGGGTCTATTGCAAATTTTTGCAGCCACGTTGGGAGTAAGAAGAAAAAAAAAAATCTGGAGGGTTCTGTTAAAACAACATCTAAACTCCTGAGCCGTCTTCTTTTTTTTTTTTTGCTGCAGCTGAAACAAAGACCTGTGCACCAAACTGCACATCGGCCTGTCAGCCATGACTTCTGCACGTCCGTCAGCAAAGAAAACACTCCCGTCGTTTGCCTCCCGTTCGGTTCCCCTCGGTGAGACGAACGAACCGCGGAGAAGAGACTCAGAGACGCCGAGGCCCCCGGTCCGCTCGCTCCGATCCCGATTTTGTCACATACGCGGGCGGGCGAGCGAGCGGCATTTTCTGGAAAAAGGGCTCCCACACCCAGTCGCACATTGTACCGCCGACCCGGCCGGCCAGCCAGCCGGCCGGCCGGCCGGGCCCCTCCCTCCCTCCCTCCCACCGCGCATACCTCCAGACCACGTGAGCCAGTGCAGTGGCTGTGATATGGCACACCCCCAGCTCGCACACACCCACTTCTGCCAGGGGAGGGCTGGAGATGGGAGGGGCGGAAGGAAGGAAGGAGCGAGCGAGCGAGCGAGGGAGAGAAGGCATTATAGCGAGGGGGGGGGGTGTAGGGGGGCTACTACTCACTGCCTTACCCCTCCTCCACCCTTCCTCCCACCGCCGCTCATACATGCCTACATGTGTGTGTGTGTGTGCGTGCACGAGCGCGTATGTGAGCGCGCGAGCCCCAGCACATGCACATGTGTGTCAGGCATGTGACCAGCAGCCACAGCCTCCATTTTAACTCTTTGAGAATGCCGGCGTGCGGGCGAGAGAGAGAGAGAGAGGGAGAGAGAGAGAGAGAGACGGGGCCGGAGGAGAGGAGGATCATGGGAGGAAAGTTGGGGCGGTGGAGGGGGCGGGCGTGGGGGAAGGGAGGACTGGAGCGCTTGAAGCAACACCTTGTTTCACAGGCTGCTGCGAAGAGGTGGGTCGGGGGGGCCGAGGAGGAGGGGTTTCTCACGACCACCACCACCGCCGTTTCCACTCGGAGCCCCCCCCTCCACCCCCCCGTGTCACCTTGCTTCCCATCCCCCCCTCCCCCCCACCTCCATGCAGTCAGAAGACGGACGGCCCAGATGACTGTTCCAATTCTGCATGTGTAGCTGCAGAGCTGGCTGGGTTGGGGGGGACGCAAAAAAAAAAAAAAAAAAAAACATACACACACACACACACACGCATACAAAAAAATTTTTTATCTTCAAATCTTTAACTTTGCAGCTCGCCGTGCAGGTGAGGCGGGGGCGCAAATGTCGCCACTTAAGCGCCCGTTAGCCGCAGTTACTCATCCAGCTAAAATGCTAAGCTATGCAAATTGGCGACTTCGGATGGCTTTCCGTGAATTTTTTTTCCCCCTCTTGTGAAGCTCCTGGCATTCTGACTCACCCGCTCCTCTTCCTCCCCACTTAAAAAAGCAAACGAAAAACACAAAAGAAATCCAACGCCTTCAGATTCACCAACGCCGTTTTTCAAATCTGATTTTTTTTTTTTACCTGAAGGACCCCGAAGGGAAAGCCAGTACTGCGTATGTAGACGCCTTGTAACGCAGACCGATAGCCGCCCGCTACCTCGGCCACGAGAGAATACAGCAACTACAACAACAGCTCAGTTTTACTTTGTTCCTTTGTAAAAAAAAAAAAAAAAAAAAAAATTTTAGAGGCCGATACTGTAAAAAACACACAGTCAATATATAAACCTAAACAAATAAAATGATTCATCCAAACAATACGCTAATAATTTCAAAGCATGCCAGCGTTTCAATATACACAAGTCAGCGTTTCTGTTTCATGCAAGGCAACAACAGCCTCACTTCACACCATCCTATTCTGCGCCGCACCAACTCCTGCAGCTTCCAGCTACAGCACTGTCGCACTGCACTTCCACTGCCCCTTCAGCGACGTCAGCCCTGTCAACACCGTTTCCATTCCGGTGTTCGTAAGCGCGGCCTAAGACGTAAAAACCGCTCCACGATCCCGCACCTCTCCACGAACGCTTCCCTCTGAAAGGTTAAAATACCGCCAATCCGAGACGCGTCACCGCCGAACGGGGCACTCCAAAGTTCTGCTGTTTACACACCCAGGGGTCGGCACGGAGGTCACAAAATCAATTCTCCAAATATTAATCGTTAAGCAAAGTTGGAAATGGAACGTCCGAGAAAATGTGTCATCAAGAACGGGATTAGTTTGGCTTTGTTTATTACAGTAAACGCCTTACGTGCTGTCAACACACGAACGACCTAATGAATGTTCGGCCATTTTAATTAAGTTAGCAAGACACGATTGTGGAATTTTAAAAAAATAATAATTTTTTTAGCCATGTTAGTCGGGAGATCTGGTAAAAGTGACGTGATTGCAAAATTTTCAGCAGCGATTCCTACAAAGAGCCTCAGACTCTTTTTGGCCAATGCAAATCACTGCAGTGTCGCTTTGTGTGTGTGTGTGTGTGTGGGGGGGGGTTAAACTGATGCAGCTCTTCTCAGCTGTATTGTGTGTGTTTTTATTCTGAAGGAAAGGCTACATCTTTCAACTAAGGAAGCAACACACAGTGCTTTTTCATTTTTTTTAGGAATACACGACGACTGTGCACACAGTAAATAACCAGCACGTGCACAGGTGATATACAAACACATATATACATATGTAATCTTTCTTGGATCGTCTTCCCCACCCGGGGGCCATGCTTTTTTTTTTTTTTTTTTTACACATCGTCTCCCGGCTTGGTAATCCTTTGTTTGGCGTCATAATTTCCTCTTGTGCTCAACTCGAGCGAGCGCGCCAACTCTTAGCGGTGGCAAAAAAATTGCACAGACACGGAGAGCAGCAAGAGTCACCGTGAAAGCATGTCGGAGCAGACAGACTTGTCAGTGAGTCATCCAGGAACACGCGGGCCTCCGAACAGAGACGCTCCACGTTCATGTTGACACACACACACACACACACACACACACACACACACACACACACACACACACACACACACACACACACACACACACACACACACACACACACACACACACACACACACACACACCGTGTCATCTCTAAATTTAGAGCATCCCATCATTCAAAGAGTTTTGTTCGCTACGGCTACGTTTCACTTTTTTTGATGCTTTTGTTCAAACCCCATTTCCCGTTTGCACAGATTTGGAGCAGTTTGGAGGCTTAGTATCGTCTTTGTTTGTTTGTTTTTAAGAATTGTCACCCAATAGTTCGCTTTATTTTCTGGGGTGGTAAGGAGGTTGTGTTTTCCCTCCAAAGTTGCTAAACTGTTAGCCGCAAACTGTACAATGAAATGTCTGCAGCAGTCTTTCCTGTCCAGGAGCTACTGTGAGGTATTCCCTCAGTACGCTTTGCTTTTAATGGCTAATATGTGCAAATGTAGTGGGAGTGAAAACAAATGCCCCTTCTCCACTGACAAAAAAAAAAAAAGAAGCAAGGGAAGCCTCTTGCTCGCTGTACGTGATGGAAGTGAAGTCGGAGGGGCGACTTCAACAAAGCAGCCATTTGCAGCTGCTGTAACCATCAGGCAGGAAATCGCTCCAACATGTGATGTGATGGAGGGGGGGGGGGGAATAGATGGAGAACATGAAAAAGTGAAACAAAAATCAAAAGGAGTCTTTTTAGTCAGGGAGACCGTGAAAAGAAAAGTGCATTGTTAATGATTCGATTTGTCACTGTTTTTAAGCAAAACTGAAAAAGTAATTGAATTGAATTATTGATTGAAAAAAAAATATCCGAAACTTCAGTCAATCACGATACACAAGAGTGTTTTGTTTTTCGGTCTCTCAAACTTAAACATTATTTAAAATGTAAAGATATAAGAGCAATTTCAGCACTTAAATATTTATATAAATAGGAAATATGATATAGGATTGTTTTGTACCTCAACTGTAAAGTCAGAATATAGAATAGATGTACTTTATTGATCCCAAATTGGGAAACTACACTACAGAAAATTGCGACAGAGGCACAGTTCGATTTATGATTCATAAATCTACCTCAGACGCATTTTAGTGCAACAAATTGAAAGTGAAATTTGTGTTTAAAATTGTGTTGTTAATTATCAGGTATTTTGGGGAGAGGGAAAAGTTGTAAAAAAAGTCCCCAAATTATAGCAAGGTCACCACTTCTCCACAAATCAAACGCAACGAGAAGTAAAAGCAAAGCAGGTTTTTAAAAGTATCCAGTTCGTAGCGAGCTGGTGAACGCAACAGAGGTCAGTGAAGGCCTCACAGCTTTACGAGAAATGACGAAACAACGGAAAAAAAAAATCGATAGGCACTCGCTGCGTAAAAATCTTCTTTTTAATGTGGTGAGGCACAGGTTGTTTTGAGTTCTTCGGGATCAGTTGATGTGACTGGTGGTAAGAAGAGAAACTAATGCGGTCAAGGCAAGGAACACGCTCAGAGCACAAACAGAGGGGAAGCAAACACAAAGGTCCTTTAACAGGGTCAAGTGCTGGAAGGCTGACAGTTCACTACTTAGACGGAGAGGAACCGAGGAGAGGACTGAGCAGGAAGTTCTGTATGCTAATCGGTGGCTACATAAGCCCCCGCCTTCTAGCCAATCGCGGCCCGGCATGACGAGCACCCCGGCCAACCAGACGGAAACCCACGACTCCCCCGCCCCCCCCCCTCTTGATCTGCCTGCCAAAAACAAGTCGGCGATTCGAGGCCATCTTTCCCTTTGAGCGCACACCTGAACCGCGAGCGCGTCGCCAAGTGATTCACGTAGGTGACTTGAACAAAGGTTCGATTCAAAAAGCGAGACAAGTTTAAATGCACAGCAGCCCTGGGTGAATTCCACGTCAGTCCAGACTGCGACGATGAAGGGGATTTTCAAAAGACGGGCCCGAGAAAGTCCACCACTTAAAGTCTCACCTCCCGTCCAAAGAGAGGATGAAGAAGCCAACAAAGTTGTGAATAAACACTGAACAGAAGTCTGTTGATGGTGAGATTTGCGCTAAGAAGGTCTTTCTTAGCGCAAATAAAAGGCTGCGGAGCTTGGGTGGCATTTCAGTTCAAACTCATTTTTCTTGAAAGTACGAGATGATAACATTAGCCTAAATTCAACTTTGAGCAAGTCTTTATTTTGATCGAACACTGGCCCGTTTGCTCGCGGGCCTTTTCAAACAGACGTGTTGATATAACTGCTGCATTTTAGACTTAAAATAAAAGTTGTGAGAATTCCTGGGTGACAGGTCGGGGGATGTTTAAATGCATCTTTTTAATAAAAAAAAAACAAAAAAAATACTGACTTTCTATTACAAGGAGTTTGGTGAAAATGTCAATGTGCCTTTTAAAAATATAAAATTTGTGAAACTCCGCCTCACCCTCCAAACATGGAAGGAGAAACAACAAGAGCTAAAGATTTTACACCACACATTCAGAGTTTTATGGAGCAGACATAAGAAATCAGGTCATTACTGTGACAGAAGTCCCAGGAGAAGAAGTTTTTGGACTGTAATTCATTCAAAAATCTTATTTATTGATTTTTTATTTTTTTTAATGTCTTAAAAATAATTTTTCCATTAACTTTCGTTCATAGATGTCTAATTGAGTTTGTCCGAACTTTTCACTAATACAACCCTGCTACAAATTCATCCAGTTAGTTTCCCCCCTCCAGACGTCCAAGAGCTTCCCACGTCCTCAGCAGCTCATCTCACGTTGACAAAACAAAAATATTTAACTTTCACTGTGCAGTTCTATTTTTCCACAAAAAGAATTTAATATTTTAGCAGGTTGTGTTTTGTTAGCATTTTAGCAAATGATCGTAGAACCATAAAATCTGACAAAAGCTAAGGCAAAACAAATACGATTTTTGACACAGAACGACTCAAATATTTAAGTGGATGTTAAAAATATCTTTTACTGCATGGCGTTCTCTTCTCCGCACTGGCAGAGAGCAGGATAGTGTTTTCGCACCTGTACGTGAATTCATTTTTGCTGAGCAGGGTGGAAAACACCGACCAGGAGGAGTGACCTGGCAGCTGTGAGACTGGCTGCTTGGAGTATTTTTTCCATAATCGGCTTGTTTCAAGTTCTATTGTGAATTTTTTTAAATTTTGTACTTTTAAATAAAGAGTTTTGTGTAATTTTAGAGATGGATCAGAGTGCAGTCAAGGTGCAAATATGACAGCATACACTAGCCTGGAAAGCACTTTTTTTTTAATCAATTTTTCAAATAAAGAAAAGGGGGGAAATTTCGATTTGTTGGTTAAAATGAGTGCTGAGGCAGACACCGTTGAAAAAATGCAGGCCCAATCACAACAGGAAACCTAGCAGACGTGTTTCACCGTCGGGAGATGTGACAATTAGCCCTTTGCACTTCCAGAGCTGCGACTTTTGCATCTGTCGCGATTACAACGGCTTGCGAGTGGCGGCCACGGTAAACGTACTGCACGGGCGGCGGCGAACTGTTTGCATTTCGATCTGGTGACTCCCACGGAGTCGGGGGGGGAAGGGGCGAGAGGTAGGAACGAGACGGAGGCCCTCATTAAAAGCTCCTAATTGAAGCGAACACACGCACATTTTTTTGTGCCCCCCGACTATAGATGACTGGAGCTGGGAGGGCTGGGGTGGGGGCGGGGCTCTCCCTGCTACACACACACAAAAAAATACACACATTCTCACAACATACGCACACACATGTGCAGCGAGGTGGGCCCCACCATCCACTGCACAGATTCCACCGTTGGGCCCCAAACGCCCCACAGCAGACCCACCAACAGCAGCACTCTCCTTTCCTTCCTTCCTTCCCGGTTCGTGCTCATCCCTCCGCCGCCGCCACCGTGACGTGCCCACACCCAGATGTCTGCGCACGTGTGCAAAATGTATTTTTGGGAGAGCCATGGAGAAGGGAGAGCAACAGCCAAAGGCAGGGAGCAGGGGGTGGGGTAGGGCGAAGGGGTTGGGGGTCGGCGGGAGGCACCGTGGGCGAGCGACAGAGGGGGAGAGAGAGAGCGAAACAGAGGACAGATGGTTTAAACCAGAGAAGAAACAATCAGATGAGGCAAAAGGAGGGAGAGGGGGGAGGGGAGTCTTCTTAAAGGGACAGGACCCACTTACCCCTTCACCTACATTGGGCCTGCGTGGTGGATCCACTCTGTGCCGTCCCCTCCGCAACACTTCTCCACGACTTCGGCTTGTTTCTCCCACCCCCCCCTATCCCCCCAACCCTCCACCCTGTTCGGCTACGGGGCTTTCGAGGGACGGCGACGCTCGTCTTCTCCCACCTGCACCAGAGTTTGTGCAACTGTTTTATTTGACAAGAAAATTAACAAAAAAAACCTGCTGGAATACGGTGGAGAAATTACTAAAAACTTAGTGAACTGTTGTCTGCCAAATTTGTGAGCACCTGCAACCATGTTTAATCTGGGTCTATGCAGTAGTATGTCTTTTGCCTGTGCATGTGCAATCGTGTGGCTATGTAATTATTTTGTGTGAAAGTTTATGGCCAATAGATGTGCAAGAATGTAGGCGTAGTTATTATATGTGAATGTTTATGGATTTGTGGATGTTTATGGACTTTTTATGTCAATTGTTGCATTTATTTCCATTTACCATATTTGCTGTACTGTTTTGGGGACTACAGATGGAATTTAGCAGCAAGTGCTAAGTCCGGCGTATTTGCAGTGAGTACTCAAGCACTCAGTGTTCATTAATATGTGATGTTCCATCTAAATAAATGTATAAATAAAATAAATAACCCATTCACAAACAGCGTCCATACTGACCAAAACAGCAAAAAAAAAACAACAACTGACTTTTGAAACGTTCAATTAGAAAAAAAAAAAATATGTGGATACTTTGTGCTTCTTAAGAAGATTTAGAAGCTACACAGCGCAGAGCAGAGGTGTCTACCTTGCGTAGGTCTGGCTTGCGGCAGCGCGTTTCAAATGTGAACGTCAAGTGGGAAGTGCACAGGATATATAGGCGTGAGTGAGGCCTGTTGCCAAAGCAAAGTGGTGCATCTGCAAAGGCGTATATGTGGAGCCTATAGAGAAGCTTAATGCGCCATCACACCTGGAACATATACACGCCAAGCCAGTATTTTTTTTTTTTTTCTCCTGAAAAGGCCAAACTGTCAGTTATCATTTTTCTAGCAGTACTGGGCAAAAGACAAAAACCAAAACAAACACAATGTCCCACAACAGATGACATCATGGAACATCTTCAATCATCTCCCTAAAGGCAACTTTGTTAACGTGCCTTTAAGGGCAGGTAATTAAAGTCCACCGATCCACATCTTCTCCGTTTGCAATAAAACGGTCAGACATAAAATGCAAGACATTTTTTTTTCTTTTTAAAGACTAAAAACCCCATTTTCATTCAGCAAAAACAGCAGAGAATTCCAGGAAAACTGAAATTTCCCTCCCTCAATGTGTAAGCGATCACAAAGCCGGCATTTTTCGAGAGAGAAAATATCCAAATAAAATTCTGGGACTTTTTGCCAGGTAGTATTTTTCTCTCCCCAAAAGTGAAAACACAGAAGGTAAAAATTTGCCCGCGAGGGTGACATCACCCATTCCGCGCCACAAAAAATAAACACGTTTGAAAAGTACGAATAATCTGCAGCGTGAATTAAAAGACCGCCCCCACTCCCCCGAGTGGCACGCTGCCTCGGCTCGCGTTTGTGTCACTTCCTGTTTTCCGCCTAGTCTCGCGCGGCTACCGCCGCCGCTGCTTGCACAAATTTCAAGTTTCCACCTGGAGTGAAAACGCCGCATTCCTGCAAACCTGCCGGCTAGGGTAGCATGTGAGAACGGCTGCCCCGGCTGAAAAATTCCAGCATTTCCTCTTTTTTTCCCCCCCCCGCCTTCCCTTCTCTTCCCAGGCAGTGTAGCGAAAACACGGCTCCAGTGTTGCTCGGGAATCGAAACGCGATAAGAGTGAAAACAGACATTCGCTGGAGAGGGGAAGGGGAAATAAAATAGCATTCGGACAAATTCGGTCTTCCGACCGAGGGAGGAAGATCTCAGCTGATGGCCAAACGCGCTGATAGACGCAGAGATACGCTGATCAGAAACAGAGGGCGACACATGCGGCTGCCAGTGGCCCCGCCCACCACCACCACAACCACTGGAAAAAAAAGAAAAAGCAAACACTTGGCCAATTCAGAGACGCGACAAGAGCTCAAATATTTTGCCATCACATGACAAAGATCCGACAAAGCTCGGTTCAATTTGGCTGCTGGAATAGTTACGCGTGCAACATTTCAATGTGTTTCTCTTCTTATTCCCTTTTTGAAGACTGAAGCGTCTTTATTTTTCCCCAATCAATTAAATCCATTACTGATAAGAGACAACAAAAATAAACACACACACACACACACACACACACACACGGCTCTGTTGGCCGAGCCGAGCCCCTCTGGTTCTCTCCGTGCCCAACTGGGGCTCGTGACCAATCACAGAGCTCTGTGGGCGGGACATTGGGACCTAAGAGGGGTTGAGGGGGGGGCGTCTAAGAACAGACGCAGGCCTCTAAATAGCTACTGCACATACACGTAGTTTAGATTACAGGTGGGTTGGTGTGTATCTGCAATACCTTGTTGATGTTTGTGCCCGAAAAAAGAGAGAGACATTTTTCATGTTTTGCTTTGTCTTTCTTTTCCAAGAGTTGATGGTGGCACTTGTGGAATATGAAGCCGCCTTTTGATTGATTCACCAGCAGGTGGACAGTTAAGTCTACGGCTCTGACTTTTCAAGCTAAACTGGATGTATAATGTTAGACTCGGCAGGGACTCCTCAGCGGGGGAGCAGGTTATTTTGGGTCCGACTTAACGTACGAAGGAGCCGCCCCCCCCCCCACTTTTTCCCCCTCCCACCTCCTCTCTTTTGAAAGGCTCACGGGAGAGACAGGAAAGAGACTTGTGGATTTTGGAGCCGGCTCGGGCACAAAGGGAGCGACTCTGATTGACGAGCGCCCTGCTCGGCGGCGGGCGTCGAACCCTCGCCCGGCCGAGGGAGAGAATGCCTGCCGGTGGGTGCACCGACGGGCCAGCTAACAAAGATCTTCTGTGGCAGCTGAAAGGCACAGCTGGAAACAAACAACCCTGAACTCCCCCCTCTTCCACTGCCCTCGTCGGACCACCGATGCTTCAATGCAAAGCGGAGCTGCAGAAAGGCAACGTTGGACAAACGCGCGGGAGTCGAACGAGTCCGGCTCTCCCCGTTGCTCGAGACGTCGGGTTGGAGGTGGGCGGGGCATGTAGGGAGGGGGAAGGGGTGGCGGGGGAGGAAAGGAAAGGAAAAAAAATAAAAATAAATAAAGACTAGCATCCTCTCTCTCCCTCTCTCTCTCTCACACTCGGCCGGCCCTGCGTGCCTTTCCGCCGCGCTCGACTTCGCCTTTCTGGCCGGGTGGAAATGCTGAAATGCTGGGGGACTGTGCAGCGAGAACATGGCAACGCGCCAAGCGAGGGGAGGGGAGGGGAGGGGGGGGGGCGGGGAGGGAGGCGTAAAAGCCGGCGCATGCGTCACGGGCTGCCAGAGCAGGCGAGGGAGGGATCCACCCGAGCGACCGCCCGCCCCCTCTCCTCTCCTCCCCTCCCCTCGCCTCCCCCCACCCGCGCTACTCGCAGGTGGCGCTGCCAGACGATTGGTCGCACCCCCCTTGCTGCCTCCGCCCACTGGCCCCTCCCCCTCCTCCTCGCCAGCCATGAGAGGAGATGGTGTGCTACTTCTCTGAGCCTCCAGATCTCTCCCTCTCCGTCTCTCTCTCGCCTATTGCTGCTGTACAAAAGTGTCACACACACACACACACACACACAGATGCATTTTTGAGTGCGTTTAAAGTTGCAGCACGCTCGACATCTACGACGCGTGGAGGAAGGGGGGTTGAGGGCTGTTAAAAGCGCCGCAGTGGCGTTTGACGGATGCAGATGCAAACATTCACGAGAAACGTCTAATTTTTTTTCTTTTTTTGGGGGGGAGGGGGAGACAAAAAAGAAAAGAAGGAAAAACAAGTTCTGTCCGCCTTTTTGCACATCCCTCCTCAAAGAGGCGGAGGCTACCGCCAGACCAACGTATGCAGTCCAAATGATCCCGGACGCCGAACACGCACGCGCACGTGCACGAAACACACACACACACACACTCTCTGTGTCTCTAATCACATCAGACGTAGCGCGGTTCAAACCCTCGGAGGCTGCTGAAGTTTGACTCACAGCGTCAGGATTCCGGGGCTTCTTGACCCAGCTATGAGAGCACGGTCCCTCTCCCTGTCTCTCTCTCTCCCTCTCTGCTGAAGTGCCCTCAAGCAACACACACTGAATCCACACCGAGCTTCCTGGTCGAGAAGAGAGAAAGAAAAAAAAAAAAGAGGGAGAGAGAAGAAAACCCACACGCGGAAGCAACAGTCTGGCGGAGAAAAGAAAAAGCGAGAGGGAGACAAGACAGCGAGGATGCAGTGGAATTCGACCAGGGTCAACCTGAGGCACACACACACACACACACACACACACACACACACACACACACACACACACACACACACACACACACACACACACACACACACACACACACACACACACACACACACACAGCATTAAATTGTGTGTGCTTGTGGGTTACTAGCGTGAGGGGCTCTCCATACATTTACAGCCCCCTCCACTTTTTTTTTCCATTCAAAGACTTTAAACCGTAGTTGCAGCGAGGTGGAGCCAATAGTTATGTAAAGCATGTGAAAGGCAACACAATGACGCCGATTGTGAAGTTTGCAAAAAAAATATATATATATATATATATATAAAAAATGCCTCATCTACCACTGGACACTGTGGCTCCTGCAGAGCTCATCAGGCCAGGAAATGCTCACTGGACGCCGTTATATGGTGTCAGCTGCACGTGCTGTGCATTTCTAACCTGACGCGCCGTGATTATGATGGGGACGTTTCCCACTCTGGGTCACGGCACAGGTACAAAGATGCAGCGACAGTATTTGCACTAGTGTAGGATGGGAAGAAAAAAAAAAAACACAGACGAAAAGGACTACACCAGCAGGGCTTGAAAACAAAAAACAGGAAATGTGTTCTGTACGAAATGAACTCCGCAGTCAAAGACAGAGTCTAGCCATTCATTTGCATATGACAAACTTCTGTTTTAGTTTTGATTTCGGTTTTGGGAGAGCCCCTTACGTCGGCTCGCCACTTCTCTTCTCGAGTCAGGTCAAACTATATGTCAACGCACGTCACAGGACATTCCATATCACACTTTACACAGCAAAACTAAACAAAACGGTAATAACGGCAAAAAACAGCAGAGAGTGAGATTATTATAAAGTGAGATTTTTCAGCACAAAGCACAGAAACGCAGGGCATGTGACAGCGTGCCGTGTAAAACGGGAACATTCTGACCAAAAGAATGGCTCTGAGCTCACTGAAGCACCTGCCGAGTACAGTCCTACTGACCTTGCAGTGCACTACCTTCAAACTGAGCACTCCACCTTGTCAAGTACACAAAGTTACACAAACAGCAGCGGTCTTGCACCTCCTCACACACCTCTGGGTACAGTATCGACAGGGAAAAATGTATTATTCTGACAAAATGTAAAATTAGGCAAACAAACTGTTTGAAATTCACCTGAACACAATAAAAGATGCAGATGCATAAATGTTCCAAACAAGTATTTTTTACAAAGGAATTTTGCAGCCACAACATGGATTAAAATTTAAATGCAGACATGCAACAGGGCTCTTGTGGTTAAAGGGTAAAAAAGCCTATTTAAACAATTCAAGTACATGAAGATTACTGTTTTTTTGTTCTGTGATATTTCACTTAATCTATTTACTTGACTTCAGTTAAATGCACAAGTGTCAAGTATTTCTGGTCATAAATACAAGAATAGTTGTTTGAACTAAAAGCCAAATAAAGATATGTACATATACACATAAAAAACTATTTTTTTTCTTTTGTCTTTATTATTTACATCTTAGGTTTAAACACTTAACAACCAAATAAAAACTTAACACTCAGTGTTAAGATGCACTGATTTCACACTATCAATTAAACCCACAAATGTCCTAAAACTTTACAAACTGACATGGGTACATCAAAGGCTTGAAGATGAAGTTTAAAAGGGGCATATTTGTAAACTAAGGAAGGGGAAATGGCTGAGGACGCTGTTTTTAATTCTTCGAAACTGTGAAACTGAAACAATTATTTCCTTTGAGTGTAATGGAGGAGTGGGTGAGTAGCGAGTTGGTATGCTACTGCAAACAAGCAATTACCATAGCAACAATTGGAATATTAAGCAAATCTGAAGAGGTTTGCCGTCTTTAAAGCCTACAGCTTCTGCTCTGCACATCACCAGTTCCTGTTTTGGCATGTATGAAAGTTGCACAATGAACAGGATTTTTCTGCATGAGTTTCTCAAACTACATTTTTACATTTTTTACATATTTCTAAGAATGGCCAATAATACTAGGTACTATCTCCTTGCCATGGGACCAATCCAATCAAACCTTTGTATACAAAACAACAACAAAAAAAATCACAATGCACACCACAACACACATAACCGAAATATAAAAGCAAAAATTTACAAAATGAATAATATTATAAAATGGTACTACCAATTTGGGTTGCAGAAGCTACTTTAAAATGCTATGAAAAAATATAAAATAAATAAAACAATTATTTCCTAAAGGAAAATCCCCTGTACTTTACACAGGATTTAAAAATGGGGTTTAAACCTAGATAACTGTATTAATCACCAGTAAACTTACGTAGAGCATGTGTAAAGAAAGCAGTGGCCACCATCTAATAAACACTTAAATAATTGGGGGTTCCACTCACACACCCCTCCACCTCATGCAATATAATGCACACTCATCTGTCAGACCCATTCCTGTTGTTCATGCAGTTATGTGGGGGAGGGGGCTTGCAAAATTTTCAGTGGCTGTTGCTGCAGTTCCACGTTTGCTTTACACTCATTCACTACAGGCATTCTAGACATTTTTTTCTCTCCAGAGAGGATGGCCTGTTCCCTCTGTACAACTCCCACCCACCCACACACACACACACACCCACACACACACAATCTCCCTCTCTCTCCCTAGCCCCTGGCCCGTACCCCTGTTGGCTCTTCCTTCTCCTCCTCTACCACTCCCTGACCTCAGCCTGACACACATTTCCATCAGCCTTCTGATGAATATTAAGACTGTCTCTGTAAATTCAAACCTCCCCTCCATATCCATATTGGCCAATTCTAATACACACTACGCCCTCACAGTATTGTGTTCACGGGGTTAGCAGTGGGCAACGCCCCCTGTAGCCCATAAGGAAACTCAACTCAAACACTATGGAGCAGAAAGAAGAAATTGGACCTTTGGAACCCCCCCGGGAAGGGCTCCCCTCCCCCTATTTAAAAATATAGCTCGTTCCATGTGAATGGTAACCCCTCCCTCACGGACACACACCCCCATTGAGGCTCCGTGTCAGTGAAAAAGACTGTTTCTGTCGTTTAAATGTGGCTATTTCAATGACGTTTTAAATTAAATTTAATAATAATCTTATTTTCTTTTTTAATTATAACGATAGTACGGGAAAGGCCGTTCAGCAAGGCAGCAGTTAATACACGCTTGCTAACTTCAAAGTATCGTTCATACGGTAAAGTAAAAGCGAACACAACCTTTAATGTGCAGAACGTGTTTCCGGAGAACCAAGGAGAAAATAAAACCTATTTATTTGAATGTAACGTCAGCTTAGGCAATTACATTTATTTATTTATAAATTTTAGAGTAGACCGGACTCTACACGCCGAGTCAGTTTTACACCTCTTGCGCACGTATAGATACGTTTATATAATCTACACGAATTTAGCGTCACACGGATTCACCGTAGCACAGCAGTTGGTAGAAATAAGCATTTAAACGTTGCCATTTTTGTCGATGTTGGACATTTGACTCTCGCTGCGAAAATGTAAACGGCCATTTTGAGAAGGGTTGCCTAAAAAACGAGTTTCTGCTTTTACAATACACTCCTATCTATACTCGTTTCACTCTGAGACACGTCTACACAGAGACACACACGCGAGTGAACGGACACGACGACGGGCTGTTCTATACATTGAACAAGGGGGGAGTAGAGTGTCACAAAGTAGGCCTACACAGTGGGAGGGAAGAAAAAAAAAGGCACGCAGCAGCCAGTACAGTTGTCTTCATTCAGTGTGCTACGCCATTTTAGCCCCACTGCCTGACGTGGAGCCGTTCCACTTCGTGAACGCACCACGTGTTGTTGAACCAAAAGAAAGTCTCGTGTCGCTCTCGATGTGGAGCCGTCGTGTTTCCCTACAACCATTTCTGGGATTTGAGTTGTCAAGGTGATCACAGGGAGGGCGTGGGGATTGGCAAGTGAACAAAAGAAACTACCATTAGAGTAATTTGCCGAACCACTGGGATATGATATGAAGCAACAGCCTGGTGCCATGCTGGCTGTGTGTGTTAAGAGGTAGTAGCGTTTCTGTGGAACGCCACCCTTCCACCACCAACACGCCACGCTGCTGCTGACGTGTTTGCGCCAGCAGCCATATTGTATACCCTTCTCGCTTCCCCCCTTCATCCCCAAAACCTGTTCAAAATCCACTCTTTTATCAAAATATATAATTATATTTAATCAGTGATGAAGCAAATTGTACAACAAATTAGCCAACGGTAAAATGCATCAATAAGCCAGTGTGGCGAAACGTCCGCTCAATGGTTTTCCTTATCATGTGGAACGTATAGACACGTGTGGCCAAATGGCGGAACATGGAGAGCTACGCTCACTACTCACTTCGTATCTGTGCCAAAGGTTACAGGGATGTATGATGATCTTCAGGCGAATTCCATCATACACGTTTGGAGCAGCAGGTCGAGTCTGGCTCCCAGAACAACAGCTGATCCACAATGGACCCCACGTTATCCGTCAAACCAGGGAAATCCACAATGATGATTTAGGTACACATCTATTTTTTTTTTTTTTTTTTTTTAACGTTACTGCTTTTGACCAATGAAAAGGCATTTAATTAATTGGATTCAGTACTTTTTCCAATTTAATTTCGAAAAATTAGTCACGCTTAAATTAAAAAAAAAAGACACTCTCGCAACCCTGAAACTACACGTAAGTTGAATACAGCACTGTTCGAGTGCTAAATTAAGACGTGACATATACGTTGAAAATCGTTCAATTAAAAACGTCGTAAACAACTACATTACACAGACATAAATTTCGAAATGCACACTTCCATCGAAGAAAAGCTTTTTTTTTCCCAAGCAAAGCAAAATAAAAGAGCATTTAGACCCATTGACGAGTGCAGTTTTTTTTGTTTTTGTTTTTTTTTTAAAAAAGCTCGATAAAAAAATATGAGTGTAAATATAGGTGAACAGAAACACACTGTGCACTTCAATGACAACAATTTCGGCGAATTTAATTGCATGTAGTTACGTCTGAGTTACGTGTGAAAAGTTAAAAATGCTTAAGGGGGACAAAAACTACAGAACGAACACACACACACACACACACACACACACACACACACACGTTTTAAGGAGGCTTTCACGTAAATGCATATATTAAAACTACATAAGCTTATAGACGAATTTAGGGCTTCATAAAGATTATGACCTCGAGAATGTCCTCTTGAATAGTGACCCAACAACTCCATTTTTACATATGCAACAAAACAACAACTCTTGGACAGCACCAGCCAGCAGGTTCAGCTTGTTGTCACCACCTCACTTCCACAGCAATGGCCGACAAAGTTGAGGCTCCACACAGTCACGCCAACAAAAACAACCAAGCCACCGACGACAATACGCCAAATATACAAAGCCACATAGCTTCTTATCACAGAGAAACATTTAGAGCATACACACACACGTTTTATTTGTTAGTGATATAGCGCTTTCTGGTTAGAGTCTGTAACTCAATTGTCAGAAAAGTCCTGTGCAAGGTGATGCAACACATGAAAGGGACTTTAGGGAGCAGGGGGAGGGGGGAGGTAAAATGCTGATCAGTACCTTTGCTTCTTGGGGACGGAGTGCTCGACCTCAATACGTTTCCCTTGAAGTTCCATTTTACCTGGGAATTAAAAACATATATAAATACGTCTGTTTGGGCCACGTTGTGTGTATGAGCTGTGCACTAGCTAGGCTACAACAGGCCCTTTTAAGGAGTACGCTTAATTCAGGGTACTGTGAGGGGCTCCTGAGGCTAAAGCTAAGCTAACTTTTTTTGAAAAAACCTGCAGCTGCTGCTCTGGGACTTGAGAGGAAATAGCCAACTTAAGGCCTAACGGTTGCTGATTTCGTCTGACAATGAGCATAGCCTTAAAAAGTCAATTTACGTGTTACTGCACAGACACGTCGCTCTGTTGCCTAAAATAAGCTATATCCATTTTTGACAACTATACGAGGGTTGTCTCAGGGAGCTAGTTAGACGTGCTTTCGAGTGAGATTTCAGGTCCACACGCTGTAAATGGAAGGGCAATGTGGAAAATGTGTAGGAGCTCCGTTAGGTTCTATGTAGAGGAAGCAAGAGAGAGCTGACAGGCATGGCGACCTTGCTCCTAACGTTACATAGCCCTCTGTAAGCAATCATGACAAACAGGCCACAAAGCACCGCTGTAGTAGAATGAAACAAGCCCCATACAGTGACAGTGCTTCTCGCTGGTCGTGGTGGTTTGATGGCCCCTATTTGGTAAGTCGTGACGGGGGTAAATTCTTTTTTTATTTAGTATCTTTTGTCATAGTGTGGACCGCTGGTTTAAAGGGGGAGGGGAGGCTACACATCCCATAGTAGTTACTTCAATCTAACGCTGGACCATGCAACACAATGCCTCTTATCGTTCACACACGTGTATTATTAATCTGGTTTACGGTGGTTGTGTGGATAACTTGTTAAATAGTAACACTGAGGGGGGGGATCTGTGCAGTGTACTCGCCATGAGCTCAGGTTATACGTTCATAGTACTATGCGTCCCTCCCCCCACAGCACAAGTTGAATGGCTCCCCGGGGCTTACAGCCGTGAGGACAACGTAAAGATCTCGCAAATAAAATAACCATGTGGCTGTATTTCTCCGTGTTCGTGTGGTCAATTTTGAGGCATAGGGGGAGAGCGAAACCCGAATGCTCTCCCGTATGTGTGCGAGCCCGTTACTACACACCGGCGTCTGTGGCTCGTACCCCTTATTTACAATGAATGAAAGCAAACGGAACGGGGTTGTGCGTAAAACCTGCGGTCATTCAAACTTACCAGAAAACGTCTCGATCGCTTTCATGGCACACTGGTCGTCCGGACAATCCACAAAGGCATAGCCGGATTTCATGAGAAACTGTCCGGAGTATGCGATCTTGTTGTCGTCGAAGGCTTTCCCCAAGTCTTCGGCAGTCACGTTTTCGCCTAGATTCCCAATGTATAGCTTGTGCATGGTGAAATTTTGTTTTTCCTCAAGTTCCAAAAAAACGAAAAACAAAACAAAGCCAGCGATAACGGAAATAAAAACGTGAACCGGCAGGAAAAAAAAAAAACTTTCTGTGCTGAAATGAGCTATCGGCGCAAAAAATAAAAATATGATCACACACTTGCCGCACAAACTGAAAGTGGAAATCGCGCAAGATGGAAAAAAGATTTAAAAGGGCTGTTTTAAGGAAGAACGCGAAACGAAAGGAAAATAATTCTCGAAGGCGAACTAAAAAATTAAAAAAAAATGAGAAATCAAAAGCGTATGACCATATGGAGAATCCAAGTTGAATGGGGGGAAAAAAGAAGCAGGAGGAGAATTTGTATCCCTTGACTTGCAAGTCGGCCCCTGTAGATGGATAGAGCAGCAGCCTAGAGCCTCTCTATCACTGCACTGTGGAGGAGGTGGGTTGTACTGGGTGGATTTGGTGATGGGTCTGTGGTGGAAGAGTGGGGGGAAACTATGGCGGGATCCGACCGGGGAAATGTTTTCCTCTCTCTCCGCCTCTTTTTGGTTTTCTACCCTCTTTCGGCGATCCGCCCGCTGCCGGCAGGGCTGTGACGCCGCCCATCTACCGACTCTAATTCACTTTTTTTTTTCTCCGAAGAGGAAACCACGTGGTCTTTTGGAGTAGGTTTGAGGGAGAGGGAGGGAGAGAGAGAGAGAGAGAGAGAGAGAGAGAGAGAGAGAGAGAGAGAAATGAGAGGGGGCATCCCCCTCTCTCATCTTGGGGTAGTCGCCGCCGGATCGGCGCGCGTGCACATACAAGAGTCTTGGTGGTGCGCGCGCTCCTTCCTGTACAGTATTCGTGCACGGTGCCGTTGTGTGTGTGCGCGCTGCCGCCGTCCTCGGGCCCCTTTATGCAACATGACGTGGCTACGCATGTGCTTAATGCGCTTCTTCTGCACATGCGGGCAAAGATCGGGGGGTGAAGACGGACAGCCGGATCCATATCACCGCCTCAGCGAAATTAACATTGTCCAAAATGAAACTCACGTCACTTTATGGGCATCAAACGCCTTTTTTATGGTCGTAACTTCGACCCCACACACATACACACCCTAAGCCTAACCTTATTCTTGAAAAAAAAAAAAGCAGACAAGGAAAAAAAGACAAGGTACCGCCCGCTCATAGAGCCCCCACCTCCCCTTTCCCACCCTAAATATGAATATAGTACGAGAGTCGGAGTTGGGTTGTGATGATGTTACATAAATGACCTATAGTGAACTTGAGGCCGTTGAGCTCAGAAGGAACAAAGTGTCCGGGGCCCCCACTTTTGCCGGAGGGGCCACGGGAACCGAACCCCTGCTCCAGGGAACCTGTGGAAAGCCTCTCCTCGGCGGCTGTCGCTCACTCACCGCCGCCGTCGCCGCCATTAGCTGAAACAATAGAACGGCTATGGCCGCTGCTAGCAGCCGCGCCCTGGCCTGGCTGTTGAGGCTCAACTGGGTTCTCCTGCCTGCAGTTCCACGCTTACACCGCCGTCCCCACCTCCCCCTCCGTTTGAACACACGTTACCGTGGGGTTAATTGCTGAAGTTGTACTTTGTCAGGTCACGGTTTTGAACCCGAGTTATGCAACTTAGGCGAGTTTCTCCCGCACCACCCTTGTCTCGCTCCACGGGCTGCGAATTCATAACTTTTTTTTAGCAGGAGGGAAGCGGCAATATGGTGCACTGGTGCTGCTGCCACACACACACACGTCGCGGGCGCCCCTTTAGCGTGGATGTATGTTCTCAAAATGGAGGGAGACACTGTTGCAGGCCTGCCTCTCCCTCCTCGCGCAGAGCGCGCACTAGTTTACTAATGCGTGTTCCGTTGGCATGTTTCTGTATACATTTGGGCAAGCGAAGGTTTAGATTTTTTTTTGTAAAGCAACGAATTCTTTAGACGCGAGCATACGCTGCCCAAAAAGCCCAAGAGCGTCAAAGCGGAGAGTCAGCGCAACGCTGTGGCAACGCCAGCTCGATTAGAAAATGGTTCCTGGACACAAAATGGATCCAAAGCCCCTAAAATGGTCGCACACATTCGTTGGCCTCGCTCCTCACAAAGCACCGCTTCATGGACCCTACAAGCGACACACGAACGGTGTGCTTTGTATGCTCATAGCGAGAGCAGGTTTGCTTTAAAGGATTTATTTAAATAAAAATTCTGTTAAAAAATCAGCTCGTGAAATACCTGTACACGCGACTGCGCGAATCTAACCAGTGACGACTGTCTGTTTAAAATATACTTGATTGATTTCGTGAAGTCGAGTCTGCACTTCAGCAAACTATGGGATTCTGACACTTGCAATATCATAAATACCAAAAATAAAATGATTTGTACAGTTTGAGATTGACCACAACAAACCAAATTATACAAAGAAAATAATTTTTAATTATTAAATTAATCTTCAGATTTAAATATGAAATGTGTGTTTACATAAAAAAAAAAGAATAAAAACGTGTCTCAGCGTACCAGTGGTATTCTGCACTCATGTCTCTTATTTCTCATGTACTAACATTGTTCTTGACAATATTAAATCCAGCAAGAAAGTCTAAAAAGCTAAGCAGGGAGTCCAACTAACAAGTAGAATACTTGATGTAATAAAACACAATGAACAACAGTTTCTGGTTCAAGGTGAGAACATTTTATTTGTTGCAAGATGTAGTAACACAATGATTTCCCCCCAAATGTTATTCCCCCTCTACATCTAAAAAGTAATGTAAAAAAATAAGTGTGACTCTTAAATGTACTATTTACCATTTGCCATACAATTTATTTGAGTGTATTATCAGTATTGTGATTAGCAGTATTGTTGCTGTTGAGAATAGGAGTAAATCAGTGTTTAACACTACTGAGACAGCCGTGCAAATTCCCCCTGAGTATCTCTCTGAACTAGTTCAGTGCAATTTTCAATTTCTGTAAAACAGATCCTGGATCGTAACGCTGACATGTGCTACTGTTAGGAGACAGAACAAAATTCAAATGTGCTGGCCTAATCAGTTGAGCAAACTTCAGATTTTTTGCCAAGATACAGTTGGATCAAAATTATTTCCCCCCCCCCTAAATGCTCTTACCATCTTTGGCAGCACCCCCTAGGGGCCTGGAGGTTAACATTGTTAACAGACCCTCTCAACAAGGAACATTCTTCCCGAAATTAGTAACAATATGCCACACTTAGTATATGTTGGGTCACAGGGTATTAATTGAATGCACATTTAAAATTAAAAAAACCTGTCTGGGGCATCAAAATGAAATCAGTAGACAGACAAAACATTGTGCAACACAACAGCTGAATATTAAGTTTAAATTTAGTTTACAGCAACATGTTTACCTTGCTCCCACAGCCTGAGGGAGTGCATACAGGAGAAATACTTTTTGTATCATTATGTAATTACTCAGTAATCAGAGTTTCAGGAAGCCTTTGTACAGTCTTACAGTACAGTTGATTATTTTCTCATTTATTGGCAGTCGTTTTAGTGCTCTAATTGCTACAAAGCTGATACACATGTTTGGACTACCTCTTCTACTAGAGCCCTCAGAACATGCGAGTTTTTTTTTCTACTTTGTCCTGGGACGGTTTGTACCCCTCAATCTCTGCCCCTCCCCTCTGTCTCATGCTTTCTCTCCCTCCCCCTCCCCCTCTCTCTCAGAGAGAGAAAGGGAAGAGGAGAGAGAGAGGCAGAGCGAGAACTGGTGAGGTCATGGTTTGGGGGTCAAATACTAACACGGATGTACTTTGACACTTGTGGAACAACATTAATAATATTAATTATAGTAATATTTTTAAAATAATTGCAAATGGGTGTAACTAATAGGAATCTGAAATTCCAAAATATTTTTAGAACTCATTTTGTTCTTCAGTCGCACTTGTTAGCTAGAGTGCTAACATTGATGTGTACAGTTTCTGAGTTTTTCCCCTGAGAAAAACGCACTTGCGATATGCTTTTACGTTTTTCTGCACATGATTTTACAAAAAGCTGTAATGTAAGCTGACTGTCCCCTGCGACTGCAATTATGTTCCTCGGTCTCTGTTAATTATTAAATTGAATCCACATGTTACGTGATGATTGATAAAAACGAACTTTTGACTGCCAGCATTCTCAACTTCAGACAAAGAAAAATTCTATACACATAAACAAGTTTAACTCCCTTCCTAGTTCACTTAAACGTATACAGTAGTCATGACCCGTTTGTGGCCACTTAAGATATTTTCTTGAATTGGTGGACTGGGGTGGGGCGCTGCACCAAGATAACATACAGATTTAAAATTCAGATAGTTAGATCTCTGCAAGTTCCCAACCCTCCCTTTAGCTTCAGGCTAAAGCATTAGTGTTTGCCACCTAAAACACGATTAAAGCTACAGTTTTATAATTTATTAATTTGCCTATTACTTTTGTTTATTCTGTAGTTAAAAAAATAAAACTTGAGTCCAACATGCAAAGTTACTAAACATAATAAAGCAGTAAAATGCCATAGATTTGACAATCACTTAGGTTTCAGTTCTTTATTTTGTGAAAGCTTTTTTCAAAAATGCTATAAGCTAAATTTAAAGTTATTAAATATGTCAGAGGAAACTTTGAGGGCAATAAAAAAAAGTGGTAACTTCTTTACAATTATTAAAAATGGGCATCATGCGTTTTCTTAAAATGTAAAAAGAATGTTATGTACTAAAAAAAAAAGAACTTGTGAAGCAAAAACACTGCTATCGATGGCATCATAAGACAGAGCATGTGTGTTGGGGGAGGGTCTATAGGTCACAGGCTGCAGAGAAGCAGGGTGATTTGGGTGGGAATGCAGGAGGAGGAGCCAAATTGCCTCAGTACGCGCAAATGGGTTAAAGTTCATTTTTTTTCCCCTCCGTCCTCATACAGGTCACAGCGTTGTAGGTAACAGAAAATGTGGCAATTCTTCAGGTGTTGTTGAACTAATCAAGTGCCTGCAACTGAAAGACCCTGACTCTGCGTCGTCGTACAGTAGCTTCAGCGCCAACGCGGCGATACAAATTAAGATTCCGCTTTCTGCGTGCAGAAATACCATTTTGAATTCAACGCTTTAGGTCAAATCCAGAACGAAATCATACATTTTAGTATATTTGCCGGAGAAACGTACTCATCCCTCTCTTTATATGATCATTTCACAGATTGGAACCTTTTGGGAACTGCAGCGTAAATATTCATTCAAGGGATCTCTACAACTGTTTTTCAACCTTTTTCTGAGGGTTTTTACATTGAAAAAAATTCCCATGGCACACCACCAACTGAAGATATAAAATGACACTTTTTAGCCTAATAATGACAGTATAGCCTCTTAATTTATTTATGCTCACTCAGTGTGAAACCTGGGCCTGTTTACATTCACACAAAGCTGATATCCTGGGAGAAGAATACACTCGCATTCTTTTTAAAACACATTTCCTTTTTTAAGACCAATTCAGTGACATTGGACAATTTTTCACGGCACACCTGACATTCTCTCACAGTACACGAGTGTGTCGCGGCACGGTGGTTGAAAAACACTGCTCTTGAATATGATTATCCAGATAAAATATATCTTATTCCTTTTACAGTGTATTTGTAGACTCCAGTGCTAAGAAAATGGTAGCAATCATTTTCTTGCTATCTTCAAATCCCCCAAAAAGACCAAACCTAGTGTTGACAGGTGTTGCCTCAGTGTTGCTGTTTGTAAGAAAAGTCAAATGAAGCTTCTTGCTCTTAACTTCAGTCAGATGGATGAGTCAAACTGGCTGAACTGTTCCTCCACTACGATGACCCTCTGGCCAGAAAAGAAGCTCAAAATCTGTCAATGGTTCTGTCTCAACTAAAGGCACTGCTCGACAGACTAGAATCACCGACTGCAGATTCATTAGCCCTAAAATTAGTTTTCCAAAAACCTGCCTTGTCATGTTCTGTTGTCTTTAAGGAGGGGAGGAAAATGACTTCAGGTTAGAGAAGTAGCTTGAAGAGTTGAAGAGTCTTCACCTGGTATGACGACCGTTGGGGGTGAGAAATAAAAAGAACGATAACAGACAAAGTTTTGTTCCTTCTCTTTAACGAGATCTTTAACCAGACATGTGAAGGAAAAGACGGGTCAGCGTTTACGCTGATTGATATCCTGACATCAACACTGAGTGTTCTCCACAAAATGATCTGTAACTGCAATCTGAACTTAAAAAAAACTGACACCCTTGGATGACATTTAGGAACTTCTATCAGATTAGTACCTTCACGCTTTGACTACATGACCAGGGTCAAGTCTCCCCCGTGGCATCGTGTTTATCCAGCACAGGCAACAAGGCAGAAGCTCCTCGTGTACTTCTGCCACGTTCCTGCAAAACAAAAACCAGACAAGGTTTCCTTGTTTGGGCGAAGGAGCAATGCAGATAATGACGAAGCTAACGAGCTGGGAAAAAGTATCCAGAAGAAGAGTTTTCCCAGATTAAAAAAAAAAAACACTCCAGCTTCGCGTTCCAGTGCTGAAGCCGACATCAGCTTCCCGCTGGGCGAACATTAAAAACATCCATTATCAAATCACCAACGCATGGCATTTTAATTCCTTCCCCCGCAAACAGGCCCGATATTAACCCCCCAAACCCCACGATATGAATCATGAACAACTTTAATTAAGCCTTTCCTTTAGCCGCATGCGTGCAGTGACAGTCTGTCGCCAGGCTAATGAGACGCATCATCAGCATGCAAACAACACGCCAGGAGTGCATACGTGCCACCAGCGTCCTCTTCACCTCTTCTGCCCATTATTTCCTTCGCACTGCGTCCCTCCATAATGGGATGTCGCACGTGGAGAGCCTCGGCTTTTGGGCTGCAGATAAGGAGAAGAAGAAGAGGTCGTCTGGCTTGTTAGTCAACAAACTGTTTGGAAAATTTACATATAGCAGTGGTCAACTATCGCCTTCTGCTTATTAGCTGGACAGGTGGGGGCTGCGAGACTGGAAACGAATGGAGAGTGAAAAGTTCTGTGGAATTCATTTTGCGATTTCTTTTTCTGTGGAAGAAAAATGGCGATCAGCTGTATGAAGACAACAAACCCCGATCGACCGACACTGCGCTGTCACCTCAACATTCATCCAGTGCACCTCATTCATGTTTCTTGCTCTCGTTCGCATTGTTCACTCATTCTTTTCACTGTACTGTACGTTAGCACAACACTGTAAGTACTCTTAAGTAGCAGTAAAATCTAAAATCAGCATATCAGTTTATGACGACATCAGAAAGGATGTTGGGTTATTGCAGTGTAGTCAGCGCAGAGATGAACTTGAGAGAATCCAAGTTGTTTAGGAGGGACAGTTTAGTTTGGGTTTTTTTGTTTTGGTTTGGTTTTTTCTCACCTAATTTAAGGGTCTCAGGGTAAAGGGTGTTGCAACTGGAGTGACTGAGAAGACATTTGAGGCAAACAGTATTTCAAATTTGAGCTATACAAATAAAGAAAAAAACTGTTTTTTATGAACTCTTCTGCCATGTTTTCAGAATCTATTTTGATACAAATTAACCTTTATCAATAGGGAGAGAAAACATGAATAAGAAGAAAGAGAAATAGCTCCAAATGGCAACTTTGTGCAATCAAAAACTTTAGATTTTTTTTAATGTGTAGAAATAAAAAATGATCAAACAAGATTTCTTGAAAATAAACAAAGTATTTCAAAGTTGGAAGATTCTAAGACAAATTGAACATGTTGTTTTGTACTTCAAAACTGAGGACTTTTAATTTTTACTTTAAAAAAGGATTAAAGAATTGTGCAGAAAATCTGTTTCTCGAGACATGTTCTCAATGTCACGATTGAGCTCTGTTGAAGGCCTCATCAACTCTCGCTTCTCTATTCTATTTCTATTCTATTCCATTCCAACTCTCTAGCGTGCTGTTCTATTTGTTGCTGAACAGAGAACAAAAGTAAACAGCCAAACTTCTAATTTATGACATTCTTGTCATTTAAACTGTGCTGTCAAAAACTTTACTCAGAATTAGGACTTGTGTAATTTATTATCAAACGAAAGGACTTATATATTTATGTATCATATCGTAATTAAAAGAGCCAACAACTAGCAACGCAAAGTAACCAGCAACTTTTTCAGTTAAGAAATCTGGATATGAATTGTTTGGAAAGAGAATGACAGGTTGAAATGTGCATCACAGCGGTTGAACGGAGTACACACCTCAAGCAAAATCCGTAACAGTTTAAAGTTTGCTCAAAGCTATGAAAACCTTAAACAAGAAAAATTATTACATTTCAGAATATGTTCTAAATATTTCCACTCTCCTCTGCCATTTAAAAAAGGATTTTACTTGGATAAAACATTGAAAAACAAACCAATACAACTACCGAATTCATTACAGATTGACAGCATTTAATTCCGTTGATATCCCTGTTTTAACTAAATTATGCTGAATGAATGTGAATTTCTCCTGCGGATCAATAAAGTATCTATCTATCCAACTATCTGAAAGATTAGACGAAAAAAAAACTATGACCAGCACTGCAATAACAATAGGAGTTTTCAAACTTTTTAAATGATATTGGAAGAATTCAGGTGGTGAAATTCAGTAAGAATTTTCACATCTGCTTGCCTTGCATACATAACTACATTTGTAAGCTTAACCATTTTCCTGAATAATACTAGAAAAATAAACAAAAAATATGCATGTTATCTTATTTGTGAAAAAAAACAAACATTCTTCCCGACTTTGGATGATTTTTAACCATGTAGCCATAAATAATTGCCATAATACAACTTCACTTATAATCAAACTTGCCATTTGTTTTTTTTGTTGTTTTTTTTCCAAAAGTAAATCTGCAAAATGTAACTGTACACTTTTGTTCACGTTTGACCACTCAACAGTAATTCATTACATTGCTGACACGATACTACTGATACAACCATTTGAACAGTAATTGTCCTCACACTTTAGTTGAGGTTATAAACAGCTGGAGGTTGTTCCTGGAGTTTGACTTTGATTTTAGTCGTGCACAGACGAACACTAATCCTCAGCTGACAAAAAGTAAAGGTCAAAATACAGACTGCTGAGCTGGTAAAAGCAAGAGATCTTTGGCTGGATAAATCCAGAAACTGAAATTTAAAAAAAAAAAAAAAAAAAAGATCACTGAGAAGGGACGGGCTCCTCAGAGCGGTTTACATTTTAGTCCACTCCCATCAGTTTGCTTCTCTTTTTCACAGTTTCAATAGATCATTACTTTACCTTGGTGTGAAAGGAGAAACGAAGGAAAAGGCAAGTTGTCAAAAGCTTATTTAAGTATCATCTAAAGGCCAAACAAACGTCTAATCCTGCAAATGTAGGTTTTAAATGTGTCACAATAAACAGGACGTGACAGTGAAAAGACACTGGGTGAGTATAGATCAAGAAATGGTCATTGAAAGCCTTCTTACAGATATGATTTCACTTTCACTTTTACTACAGATGAGAAACTGCTTCTAATTGTAGGGAATTAGTTAAACTTTGAGTATTTATCTCATACGGATTAAAGAGATTAAACTGGTCATAAAAACTGAGGATATATCTTGATTCAAAGGTTGTATGTATCTTACTGTTAAGTTAGTGAAGTTTTCAAACATTCAGACTTAAAGTCGTATCCATAATACTACAAAGTTGAGTTGAGGCGGTTATTTAACTCCTCGGCTGGTTGAGTGGTCACATATTTTTGTTCATGCACATTAAATACCTTCTTGCATCGATGTGACGTTTCCTAAACTGACTTTAACAGGAAGTCAACATTGCAAAAAAGACTTAAGGAGCCTCACTTGAAGCATTAAGTCACTTGTGTTGCTGAATCTCTGCAGTAACATCCATTTGGTTAAATTTACTGGGTTCACACTTCCAACTTAATCACCGTTTGTGGCTATAGAAACTTGAGAGATCCACTGAGGATGAATGAATGTCTCAGGCCTGCAGAGAAGATCAACTGAAAAATAATTTATTTCAGTGGTGGGAAAGTTGTTTATTTTACATAACAATATTAATTTTGCGCGAAGTTATGTCGACAAAACTATACTACATTTGATAGACATATTCCACATCTAAACAGAATGTATGACTTCTTTGTAGCGCCCAAAACCCATTGATCCATACTTGCACATATGTGTTTCCATCAATGATACAGTGTGTCTGACCAATGCTTGGCTAAGAATTCTGTTAATTCAAATTAATTCCATTACAATTATTCTGTTAGGTTGGTAACAATATAGCAGCAATAATTCTCACATATGAAATACTTCCACAAAGTTTTTGAAGTTGAGGCCTCTTCAGATGTCTAAAAGAAGCTATTTCCAGCCATTACCAGCTGTTAGAACAAAAGTTATAGGCACAGAACACATGACAAATCTGTCAATAAAGAAAATGTAAGCAGAGTCTTTTCAGTTTAGTTAGCCTTTCGAGTTGAGTAAATCATCAAAGTTAGCTTCAAGTGCTGTCAAGAACAGCACATGAGAAGCAGAAACTGATTCAGTAAAACAAAAAGTTTTACATCAGAAGGAACAACAATCCTGTGTGTTCAAAAGTGAATCAGAAAGGAATAATAACAATAAAACACCACTATAATTCTACATGAAGCATGAAACATCAATATAGCTAAACAAATTGAACTATCATTTCTGTGTGGAGACGTAAATTGCAATTGGAACATTTCAGTGCATTTCTTTTTTTTTTTAAACACACCATTATACTGCAAAACACACGAGTTAAGCAGAGCAAAGCGTGCTTACTGAAGAGAAGAGTTACACAAACTCTTTGCATTACAAACATGACGCCAACAATGAGGCGCAACAATGGTGCAAAATCCCAAATTATCTTTTCTCGTGCACAAAATCTCAAAAGTCTCGCAATATCCCAAATGCCGTTTATTATTCCGATTCACCGCGTGGAGCTCCGTGTTTTTGTTTTTTTCTTCTATTTTTTAATTATTATTATTATTTCTTAATCACGACGGGCTAACGCTGGGATGGACGCATTGAAAAAAAAGAAGAGTTTTTTTAACCGTTTGTGGATCGGACTCACCGACTCGATGCAGGTCGCACTCCCGATATCCCTAATAATGTGGCAGCGAGCCAGGAAGACTTGTGACGCCGTCACGGAGAACACAAAATGGAGAGAGGGGGGAGGGACGTAGTCCTCTGGAGAGACCCGCTGATGTAGAGGAGGACCTAAAAAATATATATATATAGAAAAAAAATAATTAAAGAAAAGCCCCGCGAGCCCCTTGTTGACAGCAGGAAATGTCGACGCTTGTCTTCTTTCAAGCGCCCCCCTCGTTAGCATGTTGCACCCAATAATAAAACGAGGCGAAACGGTTGTTGCTAACTGATTGTCGGCCTCGACGATCCGAAGGAAGAAAAATAAGTGAACTCTGCCGAGTTTTACACAACGGTGCTTCACGTTTTTCATGGCCTATAATTTGTTCCCAATCGTTTTAGGGGTTGAAGCAGATATACCAGCACAAGTATTTAAGCTAGTGCGCGCTCATAAAAATAGAGCGAAACTAACCTTATAAGGCAGAGAAGTCGTCATTTACGGTGAAAGTTACATTGTTACTGCTCACTGCGAGAAGCATGTGAGCCGAGACTGCACACAGTTCGGCTTTTGCCGATTTTTGTAAACTCCTTTATTAGTTATACGATTACCTATTCTCATTTTTGTTTTTTTTTTTTTTTTACTTAATTTCAGTGTTATCCTACTCTGAAACTTCTCAGGCTAATTCTTATTAGCTGCTAAGAAAAGGACGTAGGTTGTTTAGGCCGGTGAACGTCAGACTGGTGTCTTGATAATACTTCAGTGAACAACTTCTTGTGTTCAAACAGAAAACCTCTTTGTTTCTTTCCTTCCTTCCTTTTTTTTTTTTTTTTTTTTTTAACCTTTATCTTTCATTCCGAGCCGCCGTCGCCACCAAGCGGTCAAGATGCACCACTGCACCTAGGGGGGTGGTGGTAAATGAGGGTGTAGGAGGCCGGGCCCAAAGCGATAATGCCTTAATAATTCCCCCACAAGTATGACGTTTTTATAAGATGGAATTCGTTTACGGAAAAATAATGAAAAAAATATTCAAATAATTTTTTTTTGAAAATGTGTAAGAGCGCGAAGGTTGTCCAATTTGCTCGCAATTTACCTCGGCACGATGACATTAATCATGAACAACAATATTTGTGATTTAGAAACAAAGTGACAAGGAAACAACTATTTCGACCCCCTCCAAAAAAACCAAAAACATAATAATCGAAATCGCTCACGTGCAACAGTTTTCTATTTTCTTAAACGCGGTTTTCTCTTTTGGGAGAATAAATAATCCGTTTTACTGCCCCGTGTCGATAACGCAGCTGTTGCTAATCACCGCCTTAATTATCCTGCGTTGATTGACAGCGGCAAATCGTTTGCGCAGGTGATTTAGAACCGACGGAGCCGTCGGTGGTCGGCGCTCTGCGCCGAGGCCCTGCGAAGGCTTCACGACGGGAGCGCGCATCGAAACGGCGAACGATTATTTATCGATACGGCGCGCAGGTGGAGACTGGCGGCTCGGTTCGCCGAGGAGTTTATATTAATCCTCCGCGAACCGCACCGGAGTCTCGCGCGACCGGGCGGCCTTGAGCGGTTTAATCGGGCAGATAGAGGCGCGCGACTCGGGCTCGCTCGCCTCGCAACTCATAACGGTGACGCGCGTGCCCGCCACGATGGGGAACGCTCGTTTTTTAAGCGGTGCACGCTGCTCTGGTGCTTCGGTCAAGTGTCATTTGAAATGATCACGACGCCGTTGGAGACAGCGTTCGCCAAACTTTAGGCTTAAACCAGGCGTGGGCAAACTACGGCCCGGGGGCCATATGTGGCCCGTTAAATTAGTTTTATTTAATCCGGCCCGCCGAATTTGAAGAAATTATATTAATAGAAAGTAAGTACTAAAATAGCTGTATTTCAGCCATTTTTTCAGTGTCTTAAGAGTCATTTCAATAAAGAGCTAAATACCGTGGGGATTCAAAGACACTGATTTTGTTGTAGCTTTGCTTTTGTTCATTTTCAATTAACATTAAACCACACGTTTTCTACATATTCCATGATATGTATTTTTTCCTCCTATGAGGGGGGGTCACCAAACCACTCCATCCATCTGCTCCTGCTCCTGACCCTCTGTCAAATTTTAGAACCCATTGTGGCCCACCAGTCAAAAAGTTTGCCCACCCTTGGCTTAAACGTTATGTAATTGTTCAAATAAAAAGCTAAACCAAAGCAAAAATTAAAAAAAAACCTGTTACTTACAGTCGTGTTTTAATGCTTTGGATTCTTTTTATTTTTTTTTTTAAATATCCGATCATGGTGCAAGGAAGAATTAAGTGCCATCGAGGGGACCAGATGATTACCCGGATTGAACTCCACTTCATTGTTCAGGGGGTAAAAAAAACTACATTCGTGATTGGGTTTGCATGATATAAAATACATTGATTATTGTCATTGGTTGTCCGAAAATGTAATTCTAATATCTATTCGTTTCAAAAATAATCTGTGGGTTGATGTTTTTCAGCACTGGAATAATATTCAAAGTCAGGATCCTTGCGGACAGCAGGTTGTTTATACAGCAGCAGCACGAACAAGATGTACAGAAACAAATCAAATTACAGTTTTTTTCCCTTAAATTTTCGAAAGAATTTGCACGCCGCACAGACTGGACTTTAGGAGGATGTCTCGTCATTTGTCTGCACACACAGCGTCAATTTAACTAAATATAAAATAAAAACAACGTCCGCATGTTAATTAATAATGATTCCCCCATCGATTCTATTTTGTCCCCAAAATAAGTTTATCTCTAAAAATCACCTGTTCACTATTCGGTGAAAAGCAGTGGGTCTCATATTGGATCTTACCTGGCAAATCTGCACAACTTGAAATATATGCTGATATTAAAATAGGGAAGGAACTAAAAGATTTAGTGACATGTCTCCCCCTGGTGGTCATTTAACAAAATCGCCCTGTACTCTACAAATGACTTGAGTTACAAAAGTTCTTTAAGATTTTTCCACGCAGCACCTGCTAGATACTGACAGGTATAATCATTTCAAGGCAGTATTTCAATACTGTAGAGATTTGATCCTTCTACAAAGCTAGGTTTTTATTGTTTTTTTAGGTCTCGTTACCTCGAGCTCATAAAGGGTTTTTTTTTCTTTACAGGGAAAAAAAAAACAGCGCAGAAGACAAACGTGTTTTTATTTTAACATCAGAGCAGTACTACTGATGGTGATAATAATAAAACATTTTATTTGTATAGCACTTTTCTAAATACTCAAAGACACTTTACAAGGAGAGAGAGAAAAGCAACAATGAAAACATGTCATGAATAAAAATAGAAACAACTTTAAAAAGAGATAATACAATGTCAGTAGAACTTGTGGGTATTTCAATGAACACCATGTTAGCGAGATAACGTAACAGAAACTACATACTGGATCCCATAGTTAGGCAGTTAATAGTCACATTGAACGGTGAACGCGGAACGTGTCCGTCCGCCGTTTTGGAGTTATCGCACCAACGGTGGCTGGCTGCTTATTGAAACACCCTGCAGGTAGGCGTCGTCTAAATCCATCCTGGGAGCATTTCTACGGGGTAAAAAACAAACACTGGGGAGAGGTGGGGGGAGGGGTGGAGTAAAAGGGGTCCGGAGGCTGCGAACGCACTGTGTTTTTTTTTTTTTTCTTGTTTTTTTTTTGGCCACTGTTAATTTGCAACCATAGTCTCAAAGACACGTTCCAGGAGCGCTGCAACAAAAAAAAAAAAAAGAAGTCACTGCGGACACTGCGAGTTATACGAGGGACAGGGTTGATGTAAGGCAACGTTACATCATGAATGGCCAACATACTGCTAAGTTCAGTTGAGGGGCGGGAACAGACTCGTACAGCATTTGTCTGAAAACAAACAAAAAAACCGGTGAGAGGAACAAGTCTGTTAACAGTCAGTGCTAAACAAATTGGAAAAAAAAAAAAAAAAAAAAAGTAGACTTGTTACCTTCTAGATGCGATTCTCAGATGTCACATCGTTAAAACTACCATGACTACAGGCAGGTCAAAGTTTACAAAAAAAAAAAAAACGAGCCTAGCCTTTCCTTGTGTGTTAAATTAAAAAACAAAACAACAAACAGCTAAACGGGGCCAGAACGTCCTGGGTGGGGGTGGGGGGGTGAGGAGTCGTGGCTCCGACCGCTTCAGTCTTCAGGAAACACGCAGGGAGGAAGAACCAACAAGTGAATGAGAACATTTTTTTTAATCCACAGCGACGAGTCAAGCGAGAGCTGTTTGTTCTCGGCGTGGTCCTGCTCCTCTGAGGCGGCGGCGCTCGGAAATGCGAGGATTTTGGCCACTGAATCAGCTCTCTGAGAGTCATGACACCTCGTTACGGACAGTGGGAAACAATAGTCCCGCACGGGGAAGATGTGTGGGGGGGAGGAGGTACCTTAAAATAAAATAAAATGACAAATAAAATATAAAATAAAATAAAAAATCACAAAAATATATAAAACTTTTCCCCTTTCTTCCGAAGACAAACTTGGATTCTATGTTCAAAAACATATCAGTCTGAGGTTGGGGTGGGGTGGGGGGGGATTTGGGGGGGGGGTGGTCTTTGCCGTTTTAACTTTAAACAACCCGGCGCCCTGCGAAGCCCCCCCCCCCTCACGTGTCGGGGGGGGGGGGTCTCGAACACAACGCGTGATGAATATAAAACAATAGCCTTCCGTTTCATTTCGTATTAGGTGAAAAATCGGGCGTCGGGTGGGTGGGGGTGGGGGAGGGGCACTATTCATAATGAACGGATAGATATTCTCATAACTAGAGCGGGTGGGGGAACGAGGGGGGGGGAGGGACAAATCTTAGTGAGAGGACAGACATTTTTAACTTATATCCAGTACATGGCATAGATCATACATGAGGGTCAAGGCAACACAACGTTTTTTTTTTTGCGTATTTTTTTTTCTCCATTTTTTTCTTAAACCTAAACTACTCAGTAATCAATCTCAACTAGTTCTCAACGGGCTCGCTCCCATTTCCCAGACGCGACGTCCCAGAGGAGGGTGGAGGAGGGTTGGGGTGGTGGTGGTGGCGAGGCAGTGGTGGAGAGTCCTAACTCCTCATCCTCATCCTCCTCCTTCGATGCTGGGGGGGAGGGGGGAGAGTCCGAGAGTGGTGAAGAGGAGCAGGTGGAGCAGGGGGGTGGAGGAGGTCTCGTAGTGGTGGTGGTGGACGTGAGAAGGTTGGTCGGGGGGGGGGGGGCTGGGAGGAGGAGGAGGATGTTTGTTCCTGTGTGGTTGGTGGGGTTGGGGTTCTGGAGGAGGAGAGGGGGGGGTCTCATTGATTGTAGAGCGAGCGCTGCTCCCAGGGCATGGCCTGGATGGTGCGCGGCACGGGCGAAGGCTTGAGCGTGGGCGCTCCGTTGGGGTGCAGGGAGTGGCCGATGGGGTTGATGGTGGTGAGCGGCCGCTGGGGGGCCAGGGAGAACGCGTCCTGGTGCTTCGGCTGCAGTAGGAAGGGCATAATGGAAGAGTCAGCGTTAAGCTGGCGAGGACAGAGAGAGGCGTTAGGGTTAGGGTCATTCATAGAATTCTTTACTTTTTGAAATCAAGTCACTGAAATGTGCGTTGGCGCGTGAGACGGAGATAAATAAATTGACAGTTTTAGTTAAGTACTTAACTGGAAAAAATGTTGAGTTCAGGGGCGTAAAAAGACAATAGGGATATTAACAATTTATCCATTATTTGTCGATTAAGAGTTTAATCGATTAAATTAAATTAGTCGCAATTAATTGAACATTTGTAAATATATGTAAAAATTCAATAACAAAATCACATTGGACAATATTTTAAAAAATCGTCACTCCTCAACATTTCAACAGAATTCTTTGAGTTAGACGTCAACTGAACTGACTGCAACGGCTTAAACAGTGTTCAGACTGACTCGGACTACAACGTCAATATGTGCAACAGCGAGTTCAGTCAACGACTGGAGAAAGTGTCAAAAGGCAAGAAGGGAACTAAGTTGTTAGCAGCACGGGGCAGAGTTAGTGAAGTCCCACCGCCGGAAAGTAGTGAGAGCAGGTGTCAAAGGGAGAGTTCAGCCAAAAATGTATTCCACCCATTTGTCACTCGGCACTCTTGGATTCAGGCTCTGGCGACGGACATTGTTCTGACCCGCTGAGCTGAATGCAGGAGTACGGCGCTTCATTTCTTGATTTTTTTTCCTTTTGGAAGGTAGCCATCAGTGAAAGTGACATCGCCAGAGCCTCAGTCCACAGTGCGGTGAGTCAAATGGGTGGAATATCTGTTTTTTTGGAAGGGGGGGGGGGGGGGGGGGATAACCTGCTGGCCACAAGGAGCACTGTTGGTTCGGAGCCTGAAACTCACTTCACTGACGGACAAAACTCAAAATGTTATCAACACACTTTGGTGTTGAACAAGAGAAATTATTATTCAGTGAAGACACCACTGTACATTGCATTCATTAATGTGGCAAACTTTTCTACCAGAGCCTTTAATAGATCTGCTGGCTGAGCCAAACACACACAGACTAAGACGTGTGTGCTGAGCACCCTGGTTGGACGCTGTCTGCATTTCATTGCTCTGTACTTGTGCAAGGACAATAAAGTTGAACCCAATCTAATGGATCTAATCTACTGTGTGGTCGTAAGCTGGGTTTGAGGGCAGGTTGGCCCGAATGCCACCAGCGAGTTGGATCATTTGATAGAATACAACAAATAATAAATAATGGAACAAAATGAAAAGTGTATGAAGTTAATAAAGACCCCAGAAAACTCTTTAAACGTGTCCTGTGTTTCTGAGCTTTTCAGTGAATGCACTCAGCACTCCAAACTAACTACTGAATGAAAAGTAATGCTGAGCAAAATCTCATTAAACTTTAAATCGACGCAATTTTGGCCAATGGTTCGTTGAAAAAGCAAAGCGCAACTTAGTGGCCGACCGAATGATCATCGGCTTTGTTGCACATTGTTTGGGACCTGCTCCGTTTCCATCTGTGCTGACAGAGCTGTTACGAGTATGAGATTGCACAGCCTTTATATTGCATTATAAAACCTTCGCTTGGCCTTTCTCACGTTTTTCTCTGCCAAGTGGCCTTCACGATCACCTGAGTGGACGGATCTGACCTAAAACATCTCACCAGCAGTGCTTCCCAGGGGTATTTGAGACAAAGAGCAGACTTTGGAGCAATTTACTACTTACTACTACTACTACTACTGCTACAACAACAACAAAAAGACTATTTTTCTCTAGACAGGAAGAGAGCAGAGAATCCTAGGGTGGTCAGACGGGGGCATTCAAACGTTAGTTCCTCTCTCCTGGTGTTAGTAGGACGGACGGGGGGGGAGAGCAGGAGGAGCAGCAGGAAGAGGAGGAGGTGCAGGAGGAGGAGGTGGCTAGCCAGTGGACGGCGGCGGAGGAGGGGAGGAGGTGGTGGCGCACGGCGGCGGCTTTCTCTCCTACCATGGGGTTGGCGCTCAGCCTAGTGTATCCCGAGCTCATCTCCTTTACCTCAGGCACCAGGGGCTGGAGCAGCGAGTACGAGGACGGCGTGGCGCTGGAGGAGGAGACGTGCTTGCTGGAGGAGGAGGAGCTCCTCATGCTCTGCTGGCTGCCGCTCTGCGAGGACACCGAGCTGGGGCGGCCCTGCGAGCGCGACACACAGAAGCGCTGAACGGAGACGAATGACGGCGTCGGTTACATGGGATTTAGGGGGTGGGGGGGAGGGGGGCGCCCGACCCCGACACCACCTCCCGGGGGGAGAGGGAGGGAGGGTGGAGTGGGGAGGGTGGGGCCAGGCGCGGGCTCGAGTACTTACGCCGGGACCTTGGGACATGGGCGAGACGCAGTGGGGCGGCAGAGGGTCCTGCGGGCCGTGGCCTCCGTGCTGCATCATGGAGTTGGCGCTGTTCTGCTGCTGCTGATGCTGCTGTTGCTGTTGCTGCTGTTGCTGCTGCTGCTGCTGCTGCTGCCGACGGCGGGCGTTGCTGGAGTAGTTGGACCGACGGCTGCCGGACTGGGGTGAGAGAGCAGGAGGTGGACGGTGAGGAGAAAGACAGGGAGGCAGAGTGAGGACTTCCTGTTTGCAGGACGTTGATGATGCACGACGCGCGGTGAGTGACCACAGTGAGGCCGAGTGCGGGTGACGGATGGACGTGATGGCTCGCTGCTGCTGCTTCATGCTCCCTGCTGCTGCTGCGCGGAGGCGTCTTTTGAGCTGCGTTCAGACTGCAGGCGAATCAGATTCAAATCAGATTCCTTCTCAAATCAGATTTTTAGGGCTGACTGTCCGCACTGTTTTTAGCAAGTCTCCAAATGGGATCTGGCTCTGTTCCGACTGGGCCGCATTACTGACCCATCTGACAGGTTGCTGTAGCAACGATGTCAGAGCGGAGGCGCCGTCCAGTGCGTGTAGTGTGTAACGTCATAATTGCGACAGCGCCACTTGTTACATCCTGGAGCTTGGCTTGAATGGAGCTACAGTGTCTCCCCACACACTGATGAGCCAATGACTTTCTTCCTCAGTCCAGGGACTGCTGTTTTCTACTTCTTCTGTCTGCTCCATTACGTTACAGCTCCACGCCTGGAATGGCGCCCTCTGGTGGAGCATTGGGTCTTGAGTCGCCTAGAGTGACATCACGGACAGTCAAAACCCATTGGTGTGTTTGGAGCTGTTCACACTGAGACTGACAGAGAGTGAAACTACTTCCTGAAGGTGGTTTCAATTTCGTTTTGCAAAAATCAGATTCCATGCAATTTGTGACTGTTCAGACTACAAAAGAGCCACCCCGGTTTCAATCCGGATTGGCTAAAGATTGGATTTTGGCCGGCAGTCTGAACACGGCTGTAAAGCTGCCGTGTCCTCGGCACCTGCTCGCCCCTGACACTCTGCTCGCGCCGCCAACATGGGGAGATGGAGTGGTCGGGTTTTTACACAAACACACACTCAGTCGCCATATTTCGCATCAACACTCATCCGACTAAACCTCAAACTCTAGCTGAAGGTTTGCGAGTCAAAATCCAGGGGTATTTTTGTTGGTTTATTTGGTTTTTACAAGAAAATTAAACTGAGGTGATTTTTAATTGTCACTCTCATTAAGAATAGTATTTGTATTTGTAGCACCTTTCAAAACAATTGCATGCTTAAAAAAAAACATTAGATCACAAAAGTATTATTATTAATATTATCATTGTTATATATATATATATATATACATATATATATATATATATATATTTATAGAGAGAGAGATGGTGATCTCTGATGGATGTCCTATGTCCCTTAACAATTCATTAATTTTTTCAGAACATCTAAATATTGTAATAAATACAGTTAATTTCTATTTTTTTATTATCAAGAAATCAATACTCAGGTCACATTAATAAACAGTTTGGCTGAACTTGACTTTCAAACTATGGGGATTTGCACAAATTGGACATCTTACAGAAACATTAATGACAAGTTGGGTTTTGTCTACTGGATTGAATTTTTAAACATATCAACCAACAGAGCCGCCTGATTGGCTGGATTTCCATGACAGACTTGAGCAAATAGACTTTTTTTTTTTTTTTGTCTGAGAGGCGCTGATTAAACAAGAGAGCGAAATTTGTCGAAAATGCACGGTGGTGGACGTTTCATATCTTTGAAATATCATTCAGTCATTGGTTCTCATCAGGAAAAATCTTCATTCTTTCCCTTCTCTGCGTCACGGCATTTTCGACAGGCCTCTAATCACGACAAGCTCGACCCCGTGCGCACGTTTTAGACGGAGACGCCTGCTATGTGTTTGTGTCTGTGACTCTGCTCACTTTGTTCCTGACCAACACATCTAACGCTTTTGGGAAAGAATATTGTCCCTGACTCTCAGCTGCAGTTTCTCTTTCACTCGCTGACACACACCAACACACACACTCACACACACTGATACACAGAGACACAAACACACAAGCGCTCAAACCAACCTGGTTTTTGGCCGCGGCGCTGCAGCGGTGCTGGGCCAGGTCCAGCATGGTTCGGTAGCTCTTAAAGCAGGACGGGCAGTTGAACCGGTTCTTATGAACCAACCCCACACACACACACACACACACACACACACACACACACACACACACACATAAATTATGATTACTATATTTGTGTGGAATAGTGACTGAATTAGATCAAGTCCTGGTGTCTAAGCCCTGAGCCTTTCCCTAAACTGAGCCTAACCCTGGTCTAACACCCTGGTCTAACCCTGGGAAAAGGGGGCGGGAGGGGAGGGGTGACAGCGAGGTGTTTTCCGGGTGACAGGCATGCGATCCGTCAACACGCAAGAGCCGAGCACGCGCAAATCAGCCGGGCGTATTTTGGGATTGGGATCGGATCCAATGAAAGTGAACCGTTTGAAAGGAATCCCGTCATATCGGTTAACAGCTGAATGTTTGCAGCGTAGATTTTTCTACGCTTTCACGTTGTTTTAGTCGACAGGCGACTCAAGGATAAGAAACACACACACACACACACACACACACACATAAAAAAGTCGAACAGAGAAAGAAAAAAGTGTCTTGGCAGTGGACGTTAATCCAGGGTTTGTTTTCACATAAACCCAGCTTCCACTAACGATGTACAAACTATTATTAAACTTGTTTGTCTGCAAAGTGCGTGTGAGGTCAAGTGGCCTCGCCTCAGTCAAACCTCCATCCTCATTCGCCCTCGGCTAAGACGTGCATGTGCACATACCGCGTGAGGCATGCGGCAATTTTTAAAAAAAGAACGAGCGCGTCTAGAAATGCACCAGAAGGAACGTCGGCTTCGTGCAGAACATCTGGAGAGCAAGAGGATGATGTATCCGATTGGCAGGCTGATGCAACTGTCAAGTTAAAAAAAAAAATGGATCCAATATGTGGTTTTGGCACTGGTGTTACTTTCTGCATCGGGGTAACAATTTCTGACGACGGCGTAGCATCCGAGCCCAATTATTGGTTGCAGTCATCGGTCAAAAGTCTCAGTGGTTGGACGGCTACGCATGTGGATTTAATGCATTTAACCGCTTCAACTTGACGTTAACAATGATTTTGTTAATTGTGACGGCAAGAAAAGGTGACCTGTGAAACGATGCGTCCACGAAAATGAGCAGGGCCATATTGGCGCCCTTGAAAATGCAGTTGGCGAACTATCGCTATCGGTGCAAATCAAGGCTTCCACCAACAGGAACCAGCTGTTAGCAACCGCTTGCTTCATTTGGAAGCAGCAGACAAAGCAGAAGCTCTCAAACATTTCCAAATTCATTTACAGGCAAGTTAGTCTCAGTTGTATTATTACATTGTATTTTGTTTGCTGAATGCATTTCGCACTTGACGTGCCTGACTTTTACTAGATAGCAGCAGAGAGCGCTGGAACTGGATTAAGATCTTTATCAGTAGTCAGGCACACAGACGGGAAAGCCTGAATGTGTGACTTCATTTTGGATGGGGACTTTTTGTATTTATAATAAATAAGCACCAGCATAATATTTGCGCATATTAAATTTGGAAATCCTCCAGTTTCTTGCAGCACTGCAAGACTACAGTAGACTGCGTCTCAAGGTCAATTATTTTATTTCGCCAAATATTTAGTCATTTGGATTAAAAATCAAAATGACTTGAGCTCATTCACGCTGAGCTGAATTGTTTAATAAGTTGATGTTATTTTGAAACTTTTGTGTTCATTGTATTTACTTAGTAAAGAGATTAGTGGGTGAAAACTGTTTCAGGTTGTTGACATATTTTGTGTATTTTAAAACGAGGTAATGTTACTTCATGTTTGCACCAGGACAAGCAGTCTGAGCTTTTTTTGTTTTGTTAACAATTTGTTAACAGTTTTTAAAGCTTTTTTTGATTTGTAGTTTTTCACCTGTAAATTTTGGTTAGACTAATATACCTTGACTCCTCAGAATAACTCTAGAAAAAAATGATGGCAGTTGTTAAATATCAAACCACACAAAACCCTTTCTTGGGGACACAAGCAAAGGTGAACTTCATCACCTTTTGATGAAGAGGACCAAAGAGATTTAATTTATAAAAGTCAAGCCATCGAGTTACCAAAATAAGAGTGCCTGCAGTTAACCCAGCCGGATAAGTAAACCAAAATCGCACTTAAGAAGAATTTATAAATTGACAGCAGATGACAGGACCGTGCAGGTGCCAGTATAATTTTGCGGGTTGATCACAGACGTGATTTAAATTCAAAATACTTTCATTGATCAGCAATCGCATGCTGCGCTCGTCCCCTTGTGTCTCAAGTGTCCTGTGATAAGGATAAATGTCCTGACCCTCGTAGGGATTCTGATCAGCGACTGAAAACAAGGCTGACATTAAAGACAGCGCGGGCGGTAGGCGCCCTCGCAGACCCACCTGGCCGGAGGAGGCGGCGGAGCAGCGGTGCTGGGCCAGCTCCAACATGGTCCTGTAGCTCTTGCAGCAGGACGGACAGTCGAAGCGGTTGGGCCCGTCGTCGTGGATCCTCTGGTGGTTCCGGAGGTACCGGGCGAGGCGGAAGGCCTTCCCGCACAGGTCGCACATGTAACGCTTCTGACCGTGGATTCGCATGTGGTTGCGAAGGGACATGTAGTTGGTGTAGGGCTTGCTGCAGAAGTCACACCTGGGTTTTGGCAGGAAAGAAGAAATGAATGGGGATGGATGAAAATGAGATGTAAATCGATTCTAAATAATAAAAAAAACACCAACAAAAAGAAAAAACTCTGAGAATACACTTTATACCTGAAGTCCCCAGTTCTGTGGGTGAGCTTGTGGTTTAGCAGAGAGCTGGCGTGCTTATAGGCGCAGGTGCACATGTCGCAGACGTACGGCCTCTCGTCCGAATCCATGTCATCGGACGCCGTCGTCGCCGGCGCCGGAGCTGGCGCTCGGGACTCCAGCGATAGGCTGGAACTGGAGAGTGACGCTGAGGAGAGGCTGGAACTGGAGAGGGGCGCTGAGGACGAAGGAAGCTGATCACACCAGCTGATGGTCGAACTTGGCTGTCGGGGGAAAAAAAAAAACAAGAGCAGACGTTCAATTAACATTTTCATGAGGACATTTGTGAAAAGAAGAAGAAAACAGAGCTGTGAATTTCCGCAAACAGGTGTAAGATTACGGAGCTTCTTTTCATTCACGAGAAGAAGCGGCGGACGGGAGAATTCTACAATAACATCAAACCTGGCATGGCATCAGGTTTGCTCTATTTACTATAAACAATACTCCACAGAGCAGGAGTTAGAAAACAGCATGAGGATTTAAAATGTGGAGACACAATATGGCCTTCTCCCAACAACTGGACCAGGTCAATATGGAAACATATCATTTGTGAATGAAAATAGCTGACATTTATTTTTGAATGATTAACTAAAGTCACACATATGCATGAGGTATAATTTTTTTTAAAGGAAAAAAATAAACAATTTCGTGAGAAATTGCCTTACACACTGAGCTCTTACGAACAATCAACTTATTCTAATTAATTTAAAAAAACAAAAAACAAACATATTTCCCACGAACAACAGGAACACTTCCTACTCAAGATTTCTCACATATTCAGCTGGCGTGCGATCATTGTGAGGATATGAAGTTTGTTTAGCTGCAAGGCAGCGACTGCAGGTGATGCCAACGTAAACACACATGCGGGCGACACATCACATCTCTCACAACTGACGCCAGGCCTGTTTTAGAGTTGCTATCAATGAGTTTTTAATTTTTTTTATTCGATGTCTTTCGCAGCTCATGACGGCATCCCCGCACGTCAGGTGTCAAATCCCTAAAAGACCGCGAAAGATGGATGGGCAAAACATTCACCCGCACGGCCGCTTAAAAGTGCAAAATATATTTATATCTGGCAGAGTTTTGGAAGTTGTGAGCATGTTTGTACCGGCGATGTGTCGTCTGGTGGGCCACCGTGAATGAAACGTACAGTCTGGCATCACAAAGAGGTCTTTCAAAGTCCCCCACGGGGCGTCTTCCGTTCGCGTTTCCTGTGGGCAGCCTTGGCCGTGTTTACTTTGCGCTGTTTGCTCATAATATCACGGGCCTCGGTGCAAACGGAGCTACACAGAGTGTTCCAAAGACGCCCGGCGGATTCGTTTTATTGAATGAGCCCGACAAAACGCGCGGAGCACATCACCATTTGTAGCCAAACAATGCAGCGGCTTGTGATGCTAGCGCTGCCTTGTTTTGCTCGGTTAGCAGCAGCACAGTGCTAAAGAGAACAAGTGCTGTCGGAGGTTAGCATTAGCTCAGTGATGCTCGCCTAAATTGACCAACGCGTTTTCAAATTTAATAAATTTACGCGTGTTGCCGAAGGGTTCCATAGGGCCACTGAAACATACCCAATTCCAAACATATCCGCAGAATTAAATACGCACAAAAACGAGTACATAAAAAAATTATAATTCATCCATTTAGCAGTGAGGCTAAGAAGCGAACTAGGCCGTGAGCAGCTCAGCATGACGACTGGTGCGTTAGCCCAAAGGCTAGCGATGTTGTTCCGTAACACATTCCGCATCTCCACACACTTTATGCTTCTAAGCCACAATTGGGACAAATGGCCCGGTGCGAAATAAGGCTCTCCCCTGTGTCAAATAGCGCACGGTTATGTTAGCCGTGTGTGTGCTGTGTTTGTCGGCTAGTGTCACTGGCTAACGGCTGTGGCAGCTGGCTTTCTTACTCCGGAGTCGTTCGGGTCCTTTTTCCAGAACAATTGAGAGCAGTGGCCGAAAGACTCTGTCGATGTCACGTAATTCACGCCGTTTCTGTCTTGAAAGTCTCCATGTGAAGCGCCGGTGTTAGTCCTGGCGTACATCGTCGGTTTTCGGATTCCGCGACTTTTTTTTCTGGTTGAAAAGAAATTGGGCCGCTTTGTAGGGATCTTCTTCCGAAAAGAAAATTGTTTCTTCAGCGAAACGAGCGTTTTGGCGGCGGACAAAACGACGCACGCAGGGCATTACCGCCGCCCTCCGGATCGGAGTGTCGTCAAACGCGTCGGATGCGTATTTTTAGACACAGGGTACTTAAACATTTTGAGGCCAAGAAAAACCCTTACAATTTATTTAACACCGAATAAGTATATTCCCGCCACAATTTGTCTCACGGTGAGAACACTGAGACTGTATCATTTGCATTCGGAAGCTTTAGAGATGAAGAATGCTTAGAATTGAGCAACAGAGACATATTTTACTTTGAATGAATATGTAAGGAATTGTATATTTGTTATTAAATTATATTTAAACTTGATAGCTTTTCGTCCAAGCTGTAAGAAAATAGCATAGCATCGTCTTTACCACCAAAATAATTATATTTAATATCAGTTTCTGCTTAGATCTGAAACTCAGTTTGCCATGTTGTTTTGATTTCTGACTAAATCCTGTGCCACGTGATCTTTTTTTTTTTTTTTTTAAATTAGGAGTTGATTATTAACTATTCCTTATCTTGTGAAATGAGAAGGCATTTCTGTTGATCTTTTCTCTGCCATTTCTGAGCAGAGGAAGGCGCACTGTAAACTCCTAACGGCTTTTGGAAATTCACACGGATGCAAAAGTAAGTTTTTGGAAATCTGCTCATTCAGAGGGCAACTTTATAATATTGAAACCTTATTTGAACATTTATGTTTAACACTGGAATTGTAAATCTGGGTTCGAGCGTGTAGGGTCATTACGCTAGAAGAAGAAAAAAAGGTCTTTAATTTACTCCATCTGTCTTAGACGGAAGCTGTTGTCACATCTTAACTGTTGTTCACTGTTGCTACAATGACTTGTTCATTTTTCACTCACTTCTCTCTTCTGCAGAAATTACCATCACTTTGCCAGCTTTGATGACATTTCAACATGGAACGGTAACATTCTCAGCATTCTGCATTAGAACAATTCTCCTCCATTGTGGGCTTTTAAAGATCAAATTATGCGTTATTATAATTGAAATAATTCATTGATAAAAACCATGAAGGCAAGATTCCAAAAATGTTTTTTCTGAACGAGGCTTTTTTAGATTACTTATTTACTTAGAGAACATTTCCAGAACGTGGACCTTGACACTAGCTGTAATTGATATAATTTATTACTTTGTTATTGTTTTATAGACAGGCCAGTCTTGGCAAGCGTTTAATTATACACTTGGGGAGGTCCATTGATTATCATTCTGTATTCTTCCGTTGGCAAATAATTAACTATTTGTTTATTTCAGCTTCTTGTCAAATTTACCATTGTATTTTTTTTTTAAAGAGTGCAAAAAGCACATTTGCTTTGCCTTTGCATTTACATTTACATTGGCTTTGCTCCGCCATTATTAAATTATCACTCTGCTGTCGAAGGAGAAAGACAAACTTTTAGAAAAACAAACCACTCATAGATTCAGAAACTGGTCTGTAAGGAATCAAGTTGATTTTCTTGCCAACTTGGACTTTGATTTCTTCTCAGTCAGTTGTGGCCCAAGTCATAAATGGTTTGATGAATATGGAAGATTTACCACTAAAATTCAAAATAATAACCATGATGTAAAACAAAACAGGTCTGTCGGTGCCTCGGTAAATGCACAATGGATTTGAGAGTCTCTTGAGTTAACTTTTTATGTGCAACAATGTGGACCCGCTTAGAGTCCAGCAGAAGGAGCCAGACTCACCCTCCATCAGTGTTGTGTCTATGAAGAGTGACCATTCACTGCAACGTCCACGTAATTTGGATGCAGTAAGGTAAGTTTTATTCAACAAGCCCCAAAATGATACCTCAAAACAAAACCAAATCAAATATGCAAATTAGAACAAAAAATCCCCAGTTTGAATAATGTCAAATTTTTGCTTTGCCTTTGCCTTTACATTGGATTTGCTCCACGATTTATAATTATCACCTTACTGTCTAATGAAAGAGACAAGCATTTATGAAAACAAGCCACTTATAGGTTCAGAAACTGGTCTGTAAGGAATTATGTTTGTTGGATGCCGACTTGGACTTTGATTTCTTCTCAGTCAGTGGTGGCCCAAGTCATAAATGGTTTGATGGAAGAGGAAGATTTAGTATTCAAATCAAATTCAAAATAATAATAAACATGATGTTAAACAAAACAGGTCTGTGGTTAAATTCATAATGGATTTGAGAGTCTCTTGAGTTAACTTTTTATGTGCAGCAATGTGGACCCGCTTAGAGTCCAGCAGAAGGAGCCAGACTCACCCTCTATCAGCGTTATGTCTATGAAGAGTGACCATTCACTGCAACGTCCACTCAGTTTCGAAGACAGACGTAATTTGGAGACAGTAAGGTAAGTTTTATTGAGAGTAAAACAAGCCCAAGCATGATTCCTCAAAACAAAATAAAAGCAAATGCGCTAATCAGAACAAAAAAATCCGCAGGTTGAATCGTGGCACATTTTCCCCCACACTTTTATTTGATTCTAATCGTGCTTTAGTTCAAGTTTAGACAATTTATTAGAACTCAAAAAGGGGCATTTGATCCCATTATCGTCATTTATATTTGTAAAGACAAAAAAGATACTAAATCTTTGCTCAAGCATTGGAATTGGCTGTCATCATTAGTATCTTTGACATTCATAACATTATATATTTACGATGTGTATTTTTTATCTACCACAGGGAATCAGATTCTACACCACAAGAGTCTGCCCAGAACTATCAGTCTAATCTAGAATCTTCATTTAAGGTTGGCAAATATTGCACCACTTTGGGGAAAAAAATACATCTGATGCTGTAATTAACCAGATTTCCCTTTACATGTTGCAGCGGTTGGAACAAAACATAATTACATTAGTCAAGACAGAGCTGCAAAACCTTCAAAAGAGTCTCACTCCAAATCCAGACGTTCAAAGGTCAGAGGAGAATGTGACGGAGAATCCGGAAGAGGAGGGAGAGGAAAGCAGCAGAGACCACCTAATGAAGGTCATACTGAAAGAAATGAGGTCAATGGGGGATAACGAGCTGGCTGACTGCCTGCACAACAGTAAGAATATTTATTTATGTTTGGAGAGGTCAAAAAATTACTTTGCTCGACTAATTTGCTCGACCACTCATAGCAGTGAAGCCAGTAGAATGTGACTCCTAAATATTTACTAAACAACATTTCTAGAGCCGTGTGTTGATTAGTTGATTACGAAAGTATGTTGCTGTGTTATTAATGGCTTATAGACATTTACAGACTGGACCCAAAAAGATGCCCTGGGATTTTTGACAAAGATGCCACACGCTCATTGGCCATAGAGTTTTTCAACAACAAATTGCATTGTCGCAAAAAAATACTTTTGTGCATTTTTCACCTACAGCCAATTAGTGTCCCCTACCCTTTTTTCTGCTCAATAATTTCAGTAAAGTCTTGTTCAGCAGTAACCCCTTTGCCAATTAATACATGAAACATTTATCAGTATCGTGAAGTGTTATCATATGTACCTTCTCATTCGCGCAATATTATTTTCTTTTGCCCTTTCAGGACAAATAATTCCTTTGTGCCAACAAAAGCTCAAATCTCGCCTGAGAAAGAAGTTCAACCACTTTTCCGAGGGAATTGGCGGAGCGGGAAAAATTACATATCTGAATGACATTTACACAGAGCTCTACGTCGTAGAGGGGGGAATCGAAGGAGTCAATGAGGAACATGAGATCAGACAGATTGAGACAGCCTCCAGAGATCAGTCAAGACCCGAACACCTGATTAAATGTGAAGACATTTTCCAACCTTTTCCTGGCAGAGAGAACCTACCGGTTAAAACAGTGCTGACGAAGGGAGTGGCAGGAATTGGAAAAACTGTGTTAACATGCAAGTTCACCCTGGACTGGGCTGAGGGTAAAGCCAACCCCAGTGTTCACTTTATATTTCCATTCACTTTTAGGGAACTGAATCTGTTGAGTGGGAAAAGCTATAGCCTTGTTCAACTTCTGCATCTCTTCTTCATGGAGACCAAAGAGGCAACAATTTACAGCCTTGACAATTTCAATTCTGTGTTCATCCTGGATGGTCTAGATGAGTGCCGACTGCCTCTGGACTTCTACAGCAACGAGATAGTGACCGATGTGACAAAGGTGGCCACAGTGGATGTGCTGCTGACCAACCTCATCACTGGGAAACTGCTTCCTAATGCTCGCATCTGGATTACTACTCGGCCTGCTGCTGCTGGTCAGATCCCTCCCAGGTGCATTGACCTGGTCACCGAGGTGAGAGGTTTTACGGACACCCAAAAGGAAGAGTACTTCAAGAAGCGATTCAGAGGAGAGGGTCAGGCTGAGAGAATCATCTCCCACATCAAGACATCACGGAGCCTTTACATTATGTGTCACATCCCCGTCTTCTGCTGCATCACTGCCTCAGTTTTGGAATCTGTCTTGAAAGCTGATGGAGAATTACCCACGACCCTGACTGAGATGTACATGCACTTCCTGGTGGTCCAGGCCAAAGTTGGGTTTGAGAAGTATCATGGAGCTGAGAGTGATTCATTCTGGAACATGGGCACCTGCAAAATCATTATGTCTCTAGGAAAACTGGCTTTTGAACAGTTAGAGAAGGGCAACCTGATCTTCTACGATTTTGACCTGATGGCATCTGATATTGATATCAAAACAGCATCAGTCTACTCTGGATTGTTCACACAGATTTTTAAAGAGGAGTGTGGACTATATCAGAACAAATTGTACTGTTTTGTCCATCTCAGCGTTCAGGAGTTCCTGGCTGCATTGTATGTCTATGTGAAATTCATTAAAGATGGTGACAATCTTTTGGCAGAGTCACAACCATTGTCCACTTCTTTGTGGGGCTTCTGGACATTCAGAAAAAATGAAAGAACAATCTTTCAGGATGCTGTGGACAAGGCTTTAGAAAATCCAAATGGACACCTGGACTTGTTTGTGCGCTTCCTTCTGGGTTTGTCGCTGCAGGGATATCAGACCTTGCTTTGGGGTCTATTGAAGCGGGAAAGAAAAGACTCAGTTGTAGATCATCAAGCAGCGCAGTACATCAAGGAAAAAATTCATGAGAATCCATCTCCGGAGAGGTGCATCAACCTGTTCTACTGTCTGAATGAACTGCAGGATAACTCTCTAGTCAAGGAGATCCAACAGAGCTTGTGCTCAGGAAGTCTGTCCATGGACAAGCTTTCTCCTGCACAGTGGTCAGCGCTGGTCTTCATCTTGCTGTCATCAGAGAAAGACCTGGATGAGTTTGACTTGCGGAACTACTCTGCTTCAGAGGAAGCTCTCTTGCGGCTGCTGCCAGTGGTCAAACTCTCAAAAAGAGTGACGTAAGAAATATTCATACTAAATAAAATCTGTGTATTGTATTCAAGAGAATACTCAGGATGTTATTAAAAAAATGTTTCCGTCTTCTTCTTTACTTCAGTCTCAATGGCTGTAGACTGGGAGAGAGAAGCTGTGAAGCTCTTGCATCCGTTCTTCAATCCAAGAACTCTAATCTCAGAGTTCTGAACTTCAGCAACAATGATCTGAAGGATTCAGGAGTGAAGCTGCTCTCCTCTGGCATTGCGAGTCCACATTGTAAACTGGAGGTTCTAAGGTTAGGACAGTTAACTTGCTTTAGTAGATACCCATTTTTCAGCCTGGTCTCAGGAACTACTAGAGTGAAGTAGAACAATCCCAATAATTCTTTCTATTTGCAAATGTGTTGACAGCCTGTCTGGTTGTCTGGTCGGGGAGAAAGGCTGTGCTGCCCTAGCCTGTGCTCTGAACAGCAACCCCTGCCATCTGCGAGAGCTGGATCTGAGTTACAACAATCCAGGCAATTTGGGTATAAAGTTGCTCTCCACCGCACTGGAGGATCTACGCTTAAATCTTTCCACTCTCAGGTATGACAGAACGCGAGCATGGCATTCGTCCGACCTCCCATTAGTCCGGGTTATGGTTAGGGTCAGGGTTAGTATCCCTAACCCCAACCCAATTAGCCCAACAAATTGCCCATTGGTCCGACCTCCCCTATCCCCAACCTCAACCCTAACCCTAATGGGAGGTCGGACCAATGGGCATTTGTCGGACTAATGGGAGATCGGACTAATGGACAGTTCCCTGACAGAACTGGGGTTTCTTTGTATTTGTTCTGGAGTTTTGGTATTAGATTGATATGGTTATATCCCCTTTTTCTCGAGTTCTTGCTAAGAAGGTAGTGTTCTCTCTTAATTAAACTGTATGGTCTCAAAATCAGAAATCAACTTTGGGTCGCAAGCCAGATTTGACTTTTTTTTTTCAAAGGAAATTGACTTTTCTTTTTCAAAGGAAAAGATTGGCAGGTTCATGCAATGATGTGATACTGTGCAATGACGTGATACTGTGTGGGGGTTCCATGTTGTCCTTGGATCTGTTTGGGTTTCCTCTGGGTACTCCCGCTTCCACCCACAGACCTGCACATGAAGCGAATTGGGAACTCTAAATTGACCACAGGTGTGAGAGCTAGTGTCAAATGTTGTTCTCTGTGTGGGTCTCTCTATGTGACTATGCGATAAACTGGCAACTTGCACGTGGTCCTACCCAGCCTTTGCCTAAAGACAGTTGTATTAGGCTCCATACAGCAGGAGATGCAGCAATAGAAAATGAGATGATTCTAAAATTTCTGGGTTTTTTTGTACCTTCTACAATTACTTACTAACCCTTGAATGATTAATGCTTGAGATGCTTTCACTGCATGAGAATTGAGATGGCTCGACTTCTTCTTCTTTCCTGACACCAGTGTGGAACACGAGGGTGTACAGCGACTCAAGCCAGGTCCCAAGAAGTGTAAGTGTTTTGTGTTGATTGTACGCTGATACACACTCAAAGCATTCTTTTAATTACATATCCTAGAAGGTAAATGATTATTATGACAGTATTTTACTTCGCTTCCTCAAACAGTTGCCTGCAAGCTCACATTGGACCCAAACACCGCAAACAGTCATCTCTCTCTGTCTGGGGACAACAACAAGGTGATGATATCATCTGAGAGGCTGCCTTACCCTGACCGTCCAGAGCGATTCAACCACTGGAAGCAGGTGCTGTGTAGGGAAGGGTTGACAGGACGCTGCTACTGGGAAGTGGACTGGGAAGGATGGGTCAACATTGGAGTCACGTACAAGGGAATCGGAAGGAAGGGGCAGGATGACGACTGCTGGATTGGACACAACGAGTGGTCCTGGAGTTTGTTCTGCTGCGACAAGTTCTCAGCTTGCCACATGGACAAGACGGCAGTCATATCTGCTTCGTCCTCCTTTGACTCTGGCAGAGTAGCAGTCTTCCTCGACTGGCCCTCTGGTTCGCTGTCCTTCTACAGGGTGTCCGCTGATACTCACCTCAGTCACCTCCACACTTTCCGCTGCAAGTTCAGCGAACCGCTCTACCCGGCCTTTGGCATTCATTCCAGTGAGGCGTCAGTTTCTCTGCGCCTGCTGTAGCACCCTGATAGAGCACCCTGATGGACCGTAGACTTGAACAAAGACAATTACTGGACGGCAATCTTGCTCGATGGACTGAGGGACATCAAGGCTCCATCACTCTGTTGATTGATTGATTGATACAACAGAGTAAAGCAATCCTGAACTCTATTATTGACTTTCAAATTTCACAAGTTTTCATGAATTCTATCCATTACCAATTGTTGTCATTTTGTATTAAAATATTTTAATTTTGATTTTAATAACAGCCGTCTTGCTACTAAAACAAGATGTTGTGAAAGGAGTTTTCAAGCACTGGTTTAGCATAAATTCTCGGTGTCAAAGCCTTTGTATTATTCATATATTCCTTAAATGTTCACGTTTTATCAAGGTATTTCTTTTGAGCAACCCCCCCACAGCTGGAAAGACGACAAACAACCAGATTCTTCATGCCAAAGAGCGGATTTTATTTACACATCTAGTTGGTGTAACATCATCGCCCGTCGCAATTCCATGTGCAACACACATTTATAAGAGTATGAAATGAGCAAGTGAGTCGTGACAAACTACCCTTTAACTCCTGCTAAATACTTTGGCTGTGGCACTTTTAAAGTGTGCAGTGTATCACTGATTTCATGTTGTCATCTACAACACATTTCCTTGTTTGACAAAACTCTCAAACTGTTTTAAATAAGCACATAAATAATGGCTAAATTCTGTACAACATTTACATGACAACACAAGTAAATCGGGTAAAATGAAGCGTTCAAAACTGGCTCTAACAATGGCCGTGATAGGCTTAAATTATGTCTTAAATAATCGTTTCGTACCTTATAAGTAAAATATGAAAGAAGAAATCGACCACGATAGAACACACTGTGAAAATTGTGCAATGAAGCAAAACTTTAACTACCGTAGACACCACTCTAGTGCTCTGGATGGCAGTTCAACACTGCTGTCATCACAGTGACACAGCATCAATGTGTGACTGAACATTCCCTTAAATATTTGGGTTTCATTTATTTGAAATTAACTACTTTACAACATAGCAGGAATAATAATGTTCCCAAAGAGGCAACAGGCAGCATAGTTCATGGACGAGTCTTAAATTGGCAGATTGATTCAAGCAAGTTTTTATGGTTTTAGAATGATAATTCCTCAAGTTGAAAGGCTTCAATAAGGAAACGGTTACAGATTGTTTCTCTGGATTTCATAATTTAATACAATATTGAGGTTTGGCACTTTATTTAATCTTCAAAAATTGTGTATGCAAGGTTACTGAAAAACCTTTTCCGGTTAACTAAACTGATTAGTTCCTCAAAGACTCAACTGCGGCTACAGCTTTAAAGGGTTGGATGCCTGAAAGGGAAAACTTGAGATCTTCGTCTAAAGGGCCGTGAAAGTTGTTTTCCAGACCCTTTGTCTTGTTGTCGGGTTGATTGGACTTTCGTCAAACTGTCGGACACCTTCCATGCTTCTGTGACCTGTGTTCTTGTGTTTCTGCCAACATCATGTAGGCCTAACGATGTCTTCACACCACCTCAGTGCCTGGCACTTCCATTGGACAACTGTCACTCCTAATTTTCAGAAAAACTTCCACTTCCCTGTGTTGCTGATTCCCACAGGATAGAAATCATCTTGATTTTACCAATTTCTTCTCTTGAAGGCTTGAAAGACAGCGTCATTAATCTGACAATGGTGAAAACAAACATGAACATTGTTCTCTTCTCAAGAGCAATTACAGGCCATTTTGGTAAACGAGTCCTCGAAAAACAAGTTACACACTTTTAAATTCGCCAAAAGAATAAACAAAGTATTCGGATTCTGATAATTACTTACTTTTTTATTTAAGTGACAGCTCCATTATAATACATTATGGTGCCCTGCACTGACCCATATTATTTCACGGTCCCCACTAGTTTGATATGACAACTTTAAAGCACAGTTGAAGGTTAAACATGGCACAGTAGAACAGCGGAGGCTCGTGGACCGCCTCATTAATAAGCACGAAGCTCACCTTCACAGCTGTGTTTTGTGTATGAGGATTACATAAGTGTGTGTGTGTGTGTGTGTGTGTGTGTACTGAAGTGACTACATTGTGATCGGCTGCAATCGGAAGTGTTGACAACAACCAGGATATACTGAATTTCGGCTCGACTTTGAGGTTATAGTCCTAAAGGAAACTGCTCCGTCGTCCTCCAGTGTTACAGTACCAGTGTATAGCGGTAGCGGTACCAGTGTCCAGTGGTATTCCAGTACCAGTGCAAAACAAATGGATTTCACTCTAAAGATGCCAAGAACTCATGTTAATATATTTTTTAACATGTTCTGGCAGTATATTTTTGTTTAAAGTTAACAAGCTGGATGAAAGCAGCTGGTGGCTGGATGGAAAATGATGAAAAAACATTTTTTATGAGAGCAGCTTCCACCTGGTTGACCCAGAGGTGGACAGGCTATGTTGCCTCTCTGATGGCTGACAAGGCTGCTTCCTTTAAAAAAAAAAAAAAAAAAAAACAACAACCAAAAAGACAACCGCTGACACTCTTTTGAGGTATATTTGCCACCAAAACAACCACAGCGAAATAAATAAATAAATAATAATTATAGGGACGGCTTTGAAGGTGCAAGTGAATAGTCAGGTTACATAAGCTCTCCACAACTACAGTATTACAAGTGTGTGTGTGTGTGGTGTTTACTGCTTGATCTCCAGGATGGAGGGGTTATGGTCGAGGATGGCCAGAATGATTTTGTCCATGTACTGCCTCAGGCGCAGGTTGATCTCCTCCTGCTCCTTCAGGGCGTCCACCAGCTGAGAGACAGGGGGAGGAGAGAGGGGCGAGGGGAAGGAGAAGGTCAGGTGTAACGCCAGTTCGGGTCGAGACGCGGCCAGCGGGCGGGCAGGCGGGCGGCGGACTGACCTCGTCCTTGGAGGCGTTGTCGATCTCGGCGGCCAGGCACTGAGCCTTGGTCTGGCAGGAGAACAGGTTCTTGGCCTCGTACAGACTCAGGCTGAGGATCTCGGCGTTCAGGTCGTCGTTCTGATCCCGCAGCTTGAAGTTCTCCTGGTGATGGGGATCAACCAAAGGATTCAGACTGGCGTGAGCGTGCACAGAAACCCGTTTGTGCTCAGTTGGGTTTTTCTCGGCTTAGAAATTTCAGAAATTGGGCCATAAATAAGCCAAACACACCCCTAATTTACAGATCCAGGGGATCCTTGGGGTTTCTTTCACCTCCCTCTGTTGTTCAGCAGATGCATTCATTTTGTTCACTTATCTGAATAGCCGACATTTCCTACAGCTCAATTTGTCAGATTAGCTCAGGACGGAATTGAATCTACACCTAAAGCGAGAGTTCCAGTAATGAATAAATTAAGAGACTATATTGCCATTATGAGGCTAGAAAGTGTCATTTTATAATATTTTTGGTTGATGGTGTGCCTTGGGATTTTTTTTCAATGGAAAAAAAATGTGCCACAGTTCAAATAGGGTAAAAAAAACCCCACTGCTTTATGGTCCCATTGCTCTATTGCCCGTTGAGATCAGATTCACATGACGCAGCGTTACCGACCTGCTTCAGCCTCCTGACTTCATTCTCCATTTCCATCTCCCTGGTCTTGGCGTTGTGCTCGGACAGGCCCTTGCCCTGCCCCGGATGCTCCATCTCCAGCTTGAAGCACTGCAGATACTCCAGCTCCCGGCGGAGGTCGTCGATCAGCTGCGGAGAGAAGCTTTGCTTTAGACGGTCGAGCGGAGAACGACGTCGCCGTCGGCCGCCTGCAGGCCCCTCACCTCCTGCATGGACTCCTTCTCTTTCTGAAACACGTGGCGGTTGTGCCAGAGCTTGTCCATGATTGTCCTGTAGAGGTCCATCTCGTCCTTCAGCCGCAGACTGGTGTCCTCCAACTTGTCCGTCATCTTTTGCTTCTCCTGCAGAGTGAATCAGAGCGAGGGACCAAATTCACAAGCGCAATGGAATGAGAGGATGAACAACTGCATTAAGTTGGTCTGTTAATATCCGACAATATCTGGATTTTATCAAGTCCAGATCTTACCTGGTCCAGTTTCTCAGTCTGAGACTTTAGTCTGCAAACATTCAACTTCATTTCGTCGTTCTCCTCTTCCAACTGCTGCACCCTGTGTACGAAACAAACGCACACAATCGCCGACTTGAACACAAAAGCTGCAGCCTGGATGAAAGTCCTGCGCTGTCGACGAGCTCACCTGTTACAAAGCAGGTCGATCTCCAGGTTGCAGTCCCTCTCCAGCTTGTGGTAGGCCTCCAGGTGCCTCTTTGTCTCGTCCTCCAGACTCTGATCGGCCCTGGTCTCGGCGTCCTTCACCTGCTCTTCCAACTCGTGCACCCTGAAGAGCGGAAATATTGAAGAAGAAAGTGAAATGCCTTTGAAGTCAGTGCTAAATGTTTTCTTCAACACCGTAGACCTGTGACAAACGAAATTTCAACCCACTTTATGGGTTACACATATTTCAGAACTCATGGTAAAGCTACCCTGAACCTTGAAGTATGAAGTATAAGGCTGCGTTCAGACTTCAGGCGAATCCGATTTAAATCAGATTCCTTCTCAAATCCGATTTTTTTTTAGGGCTGACTGTCCACACTGTGAGTGACATCACGGACAGTCAAAACCCATCGGTGTGTTTGGAGCTGTTCACACTGAGACGCATCTGTCCAAATGCCATTTGAAACTACCTCCCGAAGGTGGTTTCAATCCGTTTTGCAAAAATCAGATTTCATGTGATTTGTGACTGTTTAGACTACAAAAGAGCCATCCTGGTTTCAATCTGGATGGGCTGAAAATCGGATTTTGGCTGGCAGTTTGAACGTGGCTCAGGACTCGACTGGCTTGGATATTGGATTCCAGAGCTACAGTAAATCAGGGCATCAATTACCAAAACTTTAGTTTAAACACAACACCAGGGTAAAAAGATTAAAAATGGCTTTATAACGCAAGATAAACATCAGTCACAGCCAGCAGAAGCACGGCAACACATTAACTCAATATCCAATCCCCTCATGTGTGTTAAATCACAAAGCCTCATATAGCACAGCCAGCCACTAAGGTATCACACAACTGGTCTAATTAGGCATTTAACCATGCAAACAACAACCGGTTTTACTTCTGTTACTTGAGTTGAAATGCAAAAGCGTTCTGCTACCTGTGCACGAGGTGCGTGTTGTCGTGCTTGAGTTTAGACTTGAGGTCGTTGTTGGCGAGGCTGTCGCTTTCCAACTCGGTCACCTTCTTCTCCAGATAGCCGACCTGTTGCAGGAGGGAGGCAGGGAGGGAGACAAAGCTGCTCTTAGCCCATCGCTAAGGAGCCTTCACACATTCAAATAATTTGCCGGCTCGACCGAACGGAATGTAACTGCTGAAATGGATGCAAACAAGGTCGAAAGGTCGAACTGGCGCGTCAGCAAAGTGTCCAGGCTCGAACCGTGACAGGCAGCCGCTTCAGCATCCCTGCCACAGCACTGTCATCACATGTGACTGCTGGTGGCAGTGGCACAATTACAACAAACAAAGACAGTTTGGAAAAAAACGGATTCTGATCTGTGAAAGCTGACTTAATTCTCGGGATGTTAACAGTTAATTGATTAATTGTCGATTAAGAATTTAATCGATTAAATTAAATTAGTTGCAATTTAATGATAATCTTTTACAGAGGGTTTTTTTGTTAAGTGGCGTGGAGAGAAAGGTTATAGAAAACATCTTGCACTTAAAACACACACTGTGATCTCTGATGGGCGAGTACAGCACTGAAGTGTTTTATTACTGAATGTGTGCGAGAGCCACGAGGGACGGTCCAGGTGGACAAACATGAGAGTTAATGAGCTGGATTTCAAACAATCAGAATCAGTGGGGGGGGGCTGAAAACTGGGCTCAAAGTTTAAAGTGACTCCAACCCATTGTGATAAAATGACTGTCTGCCTTGCCGCGCTTTGTTTTTACCTTCTCTGTGATGTCGAGGTCGCACGAGTCGATGCTGTCTGTGAACAGATCCTCTGTGCTGCTGCCCTGGCTGGAGCCAAACACACTGTGGTTGGCCTGGAACAGCTGCCTGCAGGCCGGGGAGGAGGAACGAGATCAAATGAGCAATGGTTTTAAGCAGGTGTCTGGAATTATCGTTGAATTTACTACCGTGCTTATTGTTAATCATTAAAAAAAAAACACATTCTCTCTAAGCGCATTTACAGCTTTGTCGTTAATGTTCACGCCAGCTCACTCACCGTCCAAATGCTGTGCTGGAAATCTTTCTGTTTGGGCTGCAATGAGAGAAACAGAGTCACAAAAACGGGAATAATCATTCCTTTGACCTCATTCTTTTTTTTAACGACTAAAATGATAAATGACAAATCAAAATACATTTTCTAATAACGGCATGAAACCAATTTCTCATTTTAAATAGGAACACAACTCAATGGCACAACACACATTGTTTTTTAAAAATTTAATCGACCCTTTGTTGCTGCATTGTCATTCAGCGAGCGCGCAGACACGCTCGCAAGCGGCCCTCCCTCCAGATTTGGATGCGGTTGCCGTGGCAACAGCTCGTGCTCGCCCTTTGATGTGGGCGCCGCCTCGGTTGCCAAAAAAGAAAAAGCGGAGTGGGATGCGGGCGAGGGGCTTAAGCGTATCAGAGCATCAGAACATCACAGGGATGCTGAGGTGGCAGCTCAAGTGCATCTCTCACAACCGTCCGCCCGCCCGCCCGCCCGCCATGCCTCGGTGCCACTCAGGTTTAAGGGGTGCCGCTAGAATGTGCTCAGGATGGTGATACTGAAGGTCCAGGGGGATCTTTCAGCTTTTCACCAAACTGCAAACCATTTTCTCAAACCGTTTTCTCTCTTTGAATCTTTTGTTCTGTATGACTGTTATTTGAGATGTAGCATTTTTTTGCTGACCAAGCGTCAGAGCCTTCAGAGATTAACACAAATAAATAACTGATAAATGGCAAATATTCATGGCTTGGCAAATGATGAAGATCATTTATTACCCGCACATACTGTGTTCTTCTGGCGTATGTTCATGACGGCGTTTCACCTGTTGGCCTTGAGGTTCCGCAGCCGAGCTTCAAGATCATTGAGGAGATTGACTTTCTTGCAGCACTGAGAGCAGTAGATGTCCAGGAGCTCACTGGTGTACAGCTGTCGCATCTTCTGCGGTGTGTGTCCAGCACTGGAAAATACAAAAGACATACAACTACTACTGCTGCACCAGCGCCTGAAATGTATTATTTAGTGTTCCAAGTATGTTCAGGATGACCAAATACTTGTATCAGAACATGTAAAATTTTGGAATCCCGAGTTCAGATCAATACACAAAAATTCTTCAAATCACTTTTGAATTTAGCATGTTGCACATTCGGTTTTTCTTGTGCGTTCATTTTTCACGTTTCACAATGAAGCTGATGCAGAACAGTCGTCACTGACTAGTTCAGATCTCTTGGAAAAAATAAATCTATAAACAAAAACAAAGTTTACTGAGGAAAAAGTCATTGGTCAGTCACCAACCTTGAAGGCAGAGAGGAGCCCAGATCTGAGAAACCATTTGTTCGGGTCTCCTCTTCGGGGCAAGGACTGCTGGGAGTGAAATCCACATCCTCCCCTTCTCCATAGTCCTCAAACTGCTCCTCTCTAGACATCACAAGCAGAACAAATCAGATTGGGAGAGAAAGTCGCACTTCAGACTTTTTTTTTTTTTTACTCCAAAATCCAAAAAATGAAAACAAATTAAAGGAACTCACATGCAGTGATTATTTACTTTTAGGACACAAACGATTCACATGTGACCCCTGATGTTTTTTTCAGATTTCTCCGCGACTGACCTTGACCTGGCTTTGCGTGTCGGGATCAGGGAGTCGGAGCTGTTGGCGTTTTCAGCGCTGCTGTCCATGTCGCACACGCTGTCGGCGCCCTCACAGTACGCACTGCCTTCTGGGTAGGAGCGCGTGCACATGATGATGGGAGGGCCCAGCTTTGCCTCACCATTCTATATACACACACGCAAAGAGGAAAATCTCACATTAGCGTGTCTACAGATGAAAACAGTTAGGAAAAGAGATAGATAGTTAGATAGATAGATAGAAAATTTTTATAAAAACTCCAAAAAACGTGTCTGATGTCAGGATGAAACATTTGTGCATTTTACTGTTGCTCTTAAGGTCGATGCTGTTTGAATAGCAAGTACAAAGATTCACAATATTATTTGTAAGCTTATGAATGTGGATGTCGTCACACACACACACACACACACACACACACACACACACACACACACACACACACACACACACACACACACACACACACACACACACACACACACACACACACACACACACACACACACACACACCAAGAGGAGTGCGGACATGCCATCACCGCTGAGAGACCACTCTGCACTCCTGCACCCATCAATTATGCACGTGTTTACGTCTGAGATGGCGAAGGAAACGTTCACCTTTGGCACTTTGGCCCTCGACCGGAAAAATCGCACCGTTACCAAAAGCGGTCCGAAGCATGTTGCGTAAAAGGACACTATTTTTTTTACCACTATATCCGGACTTCTGAGAAGAGGAAAAAAAAAACAACTTCACCATCAACTCATGGAAAATTCAGCAGCTAGCAGGAGCCTCCGCAGCTCAGCCTGCCTCAGGTGGAGCTCATCGAAACAGCTCCACACCTGTGCCAATCATGAGGACCAACCAAGACGGGGAAGGTGAAGGAAGTCCCGCCTCCAACAGGTGTAACATTATTAGTTACGGAGGGGGGGGAAAAAAACACCTGTGTGGTCACGCGTTCAGTTTTCGTTGAGCACTGTACCGCCGCAAGACCAACACACACACACACACACACACACACACACACACACACACACACACACACACACACACACACACACACACACACACACACACACACACACACACACACACCTTACCAATCAACTTCAAGTCATGTGCCTCCTCTCCAGCCTCAGGGCCCTCATTACATTTCTGCCAGTGTGTGTGTGCGTGCGCGTGCACGGAGGAGTGTCCAAATAAATCCAAATCCGAGCGAACGTAACAAGATCTCCTCCGTGGAGGTGACAGTAATCCTCCGGGTCCCGGAGAGAAGCATCCCTCGCTCTCACACCGATTCCTGCAGCAGCGGCGGCGCCATTCACATGTGAAAGCACGCTGAGACAAAGCCACACCCACATTTTCTGCCTCTCGCTCTCCCCTCACTCTGGCTTGTTGCTAGGCAACTGTTCGGTAGGGGGATAATCTGGGGGAGTGGGATGTTGCAAGGGCACGCAGCCCTTTCTCACATATACTGTATTGCATATTCATAAAATGACGACAACAGACGGGCATTGTTCTGAGACGGCTTGCGTGCCACGCCCCTGCAGCTGTGGTGGTGTTGTTGTTGTTTTTTTTTAACTTTACACAATGTCCATCACCAGTGAAAAAAATAACTTCCGCCTCTTTGTCTGACTTCAGTGGTTTGTCTGATCCCCTCCCAAGACTATTTCCACAGTAAGTGTGAGAGTTTATGCCGTAAGATAAAAGAGACACCAAATTTAACGGTTAATAGCTGTGTTTCCATTACAGTTTTTTTTCACAAAATAAAAGCGATATTTTTAAAAATTTCGACAAAGCGCAATTGCGATTTGCAGGTGTTTCCATTTAATGGTGTGAAGCGCGTAAGCCGTAATTCTCGTAAAATCTCGCAGGACGAGATTTCGAAAATTCCGTTTGCTTTTGTTTGTTTACGTTTGTTTGCCGTCAAGGATGGTTACTATATTTTTCTCTTTGATTATTTGTAAAAAAATAAATAAATAATAATTCCGTCTCGTCCTCCATCCAAACATGACGCGCCATTTTCACTTGAATTGAACTGGTCACGTGACCCCGTACGTCTCGTCCGCTGACGCGTAAATGCGAAAAAAGGGTTTCCATGACGCTTTTGCGATAAACTGTACCTCTATATCGATACATCTGAAAAATCACCCCATGAGAGCGTAAAAACCTTTCAGCAATATTTGAGAGGTTTTTCCAAGTTTAGGCGTTTCCATTACCAGTTCTTTATTGCGACATTTTATTGCGATATTTAGGTTTTGTGCAATTCTAGGGGAAACACAGCTTATTACAGCAATGAGTGAAAGATACACAGTCAGAGTATAAAGTCCATCCATCCACCTATTTTCAATACTCGCTCCACTCCATCCTGCACTCAGGGTCGCAGGGTTCTGCTGGAGCCTCTCCCAGGTGTCATAGGGTGAAGGCAGGGTGACACCCTGGACAAGTGGCCAGTTCATTACATAGAGATAAACAACCATTCGCACACACACACACACACCTACGGACAACTTAAAGTTGTCAATTCACACCAAATGCATGTGTCTGGACTGTGGGAGGAAACTGGAGAACCCGGAGAGAACCCACGCAGACGCACAGGGAGAACATGCAAACTCCACACAGAAAGGGTCCAGGCCCGGAATCGAACCCGCAACCTTCTTGCTGTGAGGCGACCGGGCAAACCACTGCACCGCCATGTCGCAAAATGCAAAGTCAGTACCTGATAAATATAACCGTTGTCAGTCAGAGAGGGCTGAGTGGCGGCGACACTGCGAGGACCTGCAGCCATCTTCAGGATCTCCTCGCAACCTGAGAGAAAGACGGGAAGAAACAATTAGAATAGGGGGGATAAAAAGAGAAAGTCTGCAGGCTACTGTATGATGCAATGAGCATAAAATTCAGCAGAGCACAAAAAGTCCTACCCTTGATGGCGAACACCCCGTGACAAAAATCTTTGAAGTTGATCTTCCCATGAGAATTTGGGTCCAGGTGCCTGGTGAGCTTCTTCACCTGCGAGCGAGAGACAAAGGCGGTCACAGACAAGTGATCAGTCTGGCATCAGGCATCAGTCCGCTTCACCACATGGGTGTTGTTCAGTTTGTTGCTAAAAACACGTCTGGCGATCATCTAGCACCATCTTCAGGTCAGTATTTTTTATCTATTCCAGCCTTCTGTCCTGGATTAACTCGCGCACACTTACAGACACAGTTTTTTTAATATTGTTTCTAATCACCATGGCAACAAAACATAGGATGCATGCAGTTTTAACGTCTTCAAAAACGAACAGAGCGAATTCATTTGGCGTTAGATAACTGCCTACATATACTGTATTCTTCCCTTCTGATGCCTTATATGACCTACTGTGCAGAAATCTGAGGAAGCACCAACGAAACAAACTTTGATTCATTAATAAAACTCGAAAAATAGAGCTATCAGGATAGTTAAAAAAAAAAGTTGCTTATCATGAACCAACTTCTTGTCTTTTTATTCAGCCATCTGTTTTGAGATTTCATGACATTGTATATTTAAGAACCATATAGTGAACAAGAACATTTCTTTGGTTGTTCAAGAAATGTTTAAGTTGAGGGAAGATAAATATAATTTAAGGGGATTGCTTATGTTTTCAACAAGAACGTGAAATTATGGAATTACTCAAACTGTGTAATTCTCTTTTGGAATTTAGAGGGACTTTAAAACGTGAAATAATGAGAGACCACATGGCAAACTGAATGTAAATTATAATTTAAAAAGGTGAGCGTCAGTGCAATTCTTTTTTCTTCCTCATTATAAATGTTCTGGGTCATCTGTGATTATTTAAGTGTTTGGATGCTACAGGATAGGCAGAAATAAGCCTTGGGCTTCAGCCTACTCCTTTTTTGGTTACATAATGTGATCTTTTATGTTCAACCTTTCCTTTTTATTTCTGCTTTGTTGTAACCAAAATAAAGTCATTCATTCATGCATTCATTTAGATAAGTGGAAATAAACACAAAACTTCACAGGTGTCCAGGGGGTTTGTTGAAAAGGCAGCGTGGAGGTGAGGAAGGAACAGGGAGTGTCGGCAGGGAATATCATCCATTTTCTACAAACTTGATCTTCACCCATCCACACGCAATGAAAGGCAGACAAACCAGGAACATCATAGGCAGAACAGGTGTTGAAATGAAATGAACATAAAGGAAAACCAAGGTGAAGAATTCTCTTGACTTGAAGCACCGCGGGAAGCGAGCGCGCTGCAGGATTGAAGTGGCTGAACAGTTGGACAAGTGTTATCTCACACGCGCAGGCGGTCACACGCGTCGGAGCTCAGCGCCGCTTCGTTCCGCGGGCTTAAGGTGCAAATGCCGACATGCTGAGCCACATCCATGTCGGATCAAACACACCCGCAACTCCTGTCCACGCTGGCTCGGGATGTTTGATAACATGTGTGAAGTTTAAGAATGCGTTTTAAATATAGATATCATTTTTTAAAAAATGTATGATTTTATTCATTTATTTAACCTTTATGTAACCAGGTGGATCCCAGTGAGATTAAGAACCTCTTTTTCAAGGGAGACCTGGCCAAGATAGGCAGCAGCAAATACAAAACACTGTTATAAAATACACATTTACAAATTTTACGCAGATAAAAACACAACCAAAATGAAATAGCTAAATATTATTTTAACAACAAAAAGTCAACATGGTGTTTTTTTTTTTTTGGGGGGGGGTTCAGTCCGAGACAGGCGCACAAAACTTTCTCCAAATTAGAAAGCCACATCCTCCACTTTCACCTCACCCTCTCCTTGCCAACCCCCTCCACCCAGCTGCCAGTCAGACCGGCGAGCACCGACCGTCCACTGATCAAGCCCAGATATAACGGCTATAAAGAGAACAAGAGATGAGAGGAGCCGAGAAGCACGAGGGGAGAAGATGCAGCTCCTTCTTAGTTATTTTTAGTGTTGCGTTCAGGGCGCTCAGTCGCCATGACAGCTTTAAAGGAGGATCCACTCTCCTGCTAAAGAGGTGATTTATCGGTCATACTCGAGTCATTTTATCTGCCTCCGTCACCACTGGGTCTCGTTGTTCCACTGGCTTCCCGGTTACTCGTTTCCTACTTTGAATCTTTTTTAAGAAAAACAACGCTCTTTAAATAACCTGACACACAGATGTATCCTAGGACAGAAATAGCTCAGATAGCCTGGGGAACGTAGCTGGAGGCAGCTAGTAAATCTCTCACCATTAAACACGACATTATGGTAATTGGCTTTTGGCAAAATGACAGAAAACTACTCTCACGGCACACTTTACTTAAGCCATTTATGACAACTATGATAAATTAAATGAATCCAAAGCCAAAGTCACAACCACACACCATAAGATGGCTGTAGACTGTAGCTAGTTGAATTTCAATGGCAACAAAACTCCAACTCTGCCAAAATCTCAAAGAAACAATGAATATGTTCCTTTTTTGATGGTATTTGGTGAAGTATTTGGATCACAGCTTCACTGATTAGTAACGTAAATCCAGCTCGCAAAAACCAGCGAGGAGTCATTTTTAGTTTTTAAATCATATTGAATCCCATAATCAGACAGCATCCATTTAATTGAGGCAAAAGCAGAAAAGCAGTTGCTAGGGTGCATGGAAAGATCCCAAAGGAAGAAGAAGAAGAAGAAGAAGAAGAAGAAGAAGAAGAAGAAAGGTATGGATGCTGCTGTAGGAGCAGTCTGATCAGAGCGGATTGGCATTTTTGTATTAAAAGAGGAAACAATGAAGATCAGTGAAAGCTATGATGGCTGTAAGAAATACGATTGGTCAGCTTGAGTGGAACAGGCAGAAGGTCCAGATACAAACCTTTCGGACACAAAGCCTTCCATTTCAAAATGCTTTTATGGGCTCTTTTGCTATATAGATGCATATCAAATCAAAATAAAGATATATGGAGAAGAAGAAGAGAGGAGTAGCTCTCCTCTGATATAGACCAGAATGTTTGGATGTAACAACTCCGATACATTGGACAGGATTGCACAGTGCAAAATCACTGGGGAAGCCTTTGAATGAGGTGTTTACAGCTGACTGGCGGGGCTGACCTTGACACTAATCTGTATAATTAGGTAACAGTCATGGGCATCAGATTGGTGAGCCGTAATGCTAATGCTGCAGGAAGAATTAGCCAAAAATACCATTGACACCCGTTGACCGTAGAGGCCTGAATGTGCGATGTCACAAAATAAGAAAGGGTGTAAAAAAAAAAAAAAAAGAAAAAAAAACCAAACAAAATTCAATACACAGACAAGGGATTTGCCCAATCTGTTGCATTACTAGTGTGGATTAGAGATAAAACTGGATACTTGTTATTAACTGCAACTTCTTCTTTTTTTAAAAAATTTTTTAGCAAGGTAAGTGAATTAAAAATGGACAACGCACTAATTTTCACACAAGACAACAAACGTGTTTAAATGTGGGAGGGAAAAAAAAACGTGTCTCTGGCATTTGTCTCTGATTTTTTTTCAGTGTACTAAAACATTCTATTAGCCCAACCTGTCCGAGTCATCATTAGTTTATTGACGCTTGCAAGCATCTCCATCACACCTGTGACGTCTGAGACAGGTGCCAGTCACCACTTGTTACCGAGCGGCTCAGTGCCAAACTGACACCGCTGCAATCTGGTTAGACACGCAAACAACCTGTATGTAGCTACACTGTCGACATTCCTGCCGGGGACTCACCTCGTCTCCCTGGCCGAACTGTACTCCGAGGTGCTCCAGGTGCTCCACCCGGATGAAGCCGTCGGCATCCTCGTCGCACACGTCAAAAACCTCCTTGAGCCTCCTGAGGAAGTGCAGGAGCTGCTGCTGGTCGGGGAAGACATGTCCTTCCATGTTCGTGTTGCTCGTCAGAGCGACCGGGAAATATGCTTCTTCTTCTTCTTCTTCTTCTTCTTTTTTTTTCCCCAAATGGTATGATTTTCTGCTAGAGACTTGGTTTGACGGTCGCCATCTTCATCATCACCATCATCGCCTTATGCTCCAGGCTCCGCCGGACCGACTGGTGCTGCCGCTCGGCTCGCTCGAAGGGACGAAGTGAGTCACGGAAAAGGACGGAGATGCCCGAGTGTGGCACGAGGCAATGCGTCACAAGCCAGTTGCTAATTAATAATCCAGGTGTGATGCCACCGCGACGCGCTTCCGGCTTTTCCACCAATGGGGCGTCGAGCCGCTCCCATCTCTCCCCGAAGAACCTTCCAGCTATTTTTAAACCTATTTTTTTTTTAAACTTGTCTAAAGAAAGAAGAAAAGAGAACGTGTACTGTTTTTTTTCCCTGTTTTTTTTAATTGTCGTCTGAATTGAAGGTATGAGCTGCAGTTAGGTGCTGGCAAACGTGAGCATTTTGAACGCAAACTGCATGGTCAACACATCTACATGGCTTACGTATGTACTGTATGTATCTATGAACAGTGATAGATGTTTGGTGGTGTCAGATGTCCACTGCCCTGGTGTAGTAACCAACAATATGTATTTTAGGATTAATAGCAATAGTATTTACGGCAACTGTGATACAGATTTACTGAGATCCCCATATGAAAAAAAAAATATATATATATATATATTAGGTCCCCGTACTACTGTAACACAACTTATTGATTTGTCACACCTTTTATCTTGAAGAGGTATTGGCATCATTTTTCCATTTTGTCCTGAAAATAGCCTGAAAAACGTTGCACTTTCCAATCAGGCAACCAAAAGAAAAACAGCAAAAGCATATCTAGTTGAAGGACTCTTTCCAAACCTGCACATTCTGCACATTCACTAGTAAGAAAAAACTCTGAAGAGTAATGAAGTGTTTTATAAAAGTACAATAAAATTCAAGGTCATGAATATAAAAATATTAGATTTTGAATAGAAATGGCAATCCATTTTATGTACATATGTATTCATTTTGTGTTGTGCATTTCTATGGTGTAGAATTGTTTTTCTGTAGTCACAGAGTGTAGTAAAACATGCAATTGGTATCGCTCCCTTCATCTAAAAGGTGGAGATGCCACATTTTTATTAGATAAAAACAGTGTGTACAAGACTTATATTTACAGTATCATCGCTATATAAGGCATTGAACCATTGTTTATTTATTAAACCATTCACTTACGCGCATAAAAAAAACTGGAACCATTCCAAGTTCACGTGTAAAATCTTTAAAACCTAAAAGCCTAAAATGCTTTTACTCTCCTGTGGAGGGGGAGTCACGATCTTCATCCTGACGTCACATCTCACAGCTCATTCATGAGGAGTACTGAGGTGACTCCTGTGCAGCTGTGTATATTCAGTCACAGTCTCCAGTGATTGGATTGATTCAAATGATCAGCCTCGGTTCCAGCAGGGACTCCCAGCGTTCGGTTACCTGTGAGAGGGAAAGTAGTGAAGCTTATCACCAAAAGCAACAGGACAAAACAGTGCAAAAGAAAGGCGACACTTGACTTTGTGTCAGTGTCTTCAAATCCGGATTCATACCCTTGAGTCCCTGGAGACGGCGTACTCCACAGTCTCTGTACCGTCGGCATTTTCATAGACCAAATCAAATTTGCCAGGCTCTACCGGAGCTGAGGACGAAGCACAGACGTTTAGAGCAGGTTTAAATAAACTATAAAATCTGAATGAGTTGTCTTATTTTTTGCTCTTAATGAGGAATGAGCCACACCTCGAAAAGCGTTGTGCAGTTCCAGTTCAATTTGTTTGGTGGCTGCGTCAAAGCTCACAATCTTTCCCTCCTGAAATGTACAGCGACACAATGGTTTGTCATCACAGTGGTTTAAAACTCGCATCCTGCAGAAATGAGCTCAACCCTCACCTTATACTCGGATACTTCCGGTGTGTAGTTCTCTGTCAATTCCAGGAGCTGTTAACAAAAAACATAAAGCAATGGAGTCAAGAGACAAAGCTTGCATCGAGACAAGACTTTCAAAATTTTAAAAATGTTCTAAAGACCCATTACTCTATGTGCTATAGAGAGTAAGACTGCTTTGAGCTACAAGCTAAATGACAAAACAAAAATGCAGATGCATCACATGCCAACATAAGAAAAAGCCAAATATAAGACGGGGAAACAGACTGGCATGTTGACACGCAACATCACTAGCAGAACCACTGCAATGATATGAAAGAGTTTCATCTCACCTTGAATGCAATCCTCTGTCCCACCTTGGGTGGCGCCGCCAGCAGTGGCATCGAGCTGTAGTCCTTTTTGGGAGCACTTTCTGCTCCATTCTAAACACATGAAAGCAACAGAAGTCATCACACACAATAGTGGAAGGAAAACACCTGATAAACTATTGCACAGTAGGCGTGCAAACAGAGCGGATCCAGTTCAATGCAGCACATCACAGCATTATTTCAATCACTTTCCAAGTGTTTCTGAATGGCCCACCTCTTTACAGAAATCTTTCCTATGGGCTCTTTACCAAATGGATACCCGTAGTTGATGCAACAAACTTTGATGATACTGGATGACACTGAGCCCTGTCCTGAGCTTGCGCATAGTTACTATTTGGCCGAACACTACGTACGTGTGAGCCATCAATTGGATCATTTTACTGCTCCTGCTCCTCTGACTTTCAGTGGACTTTTCATGGGTCACATTTCAACTTTTTTTGTTTGTTTTTTTAAAGTTGTTTAAAAGTAACTTGTTCTAGGTATACAGGTATACGCCACGCCATTTACCCAAAAAAAAAAAACAGTGCAAAAAATTTCCAATTAACTGTGACTAATTTAATTTAATCAATCAAATTCTTAATCAACAATTAATCGATTAATTATTAATATCCCTGATCTCCGGGCTCAGAGAGGAAAACTGCCGTAGTCAGACCTGGAAGATCACCGACGTGTTGGTCAGTGAATCCGTCTGGTACGACGGCTCCTTGGGTCCGTTCCGGCTCAGTTCCGTGCTGCCATTCTGGCCTCCGGTGGCTCCTTCAGCTTTCCTCCACTCTCCAGGGTCACCGCGCCAGCTTTTCCCACGTCCGCCGCGGCCCCTCCAAGACGACTGGCCGCGCACACCGAAACCGGGCCGTTGCACGGGCTTGTGGATGATGAACGGGATCTCGTCTTCGCTGCTGGAGGCCCTGGCTTGGTCCTGAGAAGGTGCCTGCTGCTGCTGCTGCTCGGCGTTGGAGGAGCGGAGGACCGGAGTTTGTTTGTCGTTACTTATTCCCGCTTTTGGAGTTGTGTGAGCTGAAGGTTTGGTCTTCGGTGGAGGTTTGACCGTTTTGTCCTCATCAGAAGAGGAGACGGAAGATGACGATGGAGGGGCTGGTTTTTTCTGGGCGGGTTTGATGGTTTTCTGAGCTACAGGTTTGGTCTTTGGTGGAGGTTTGACACTTGTGTCCTCATCAGAAGAGGAGACGGAAGATGATGATGGAGGTGCTGGCTTTTTCTGGGCAGGTTTACTGGTTGAAAGTGTCTTGGAGGGTGCAGGAGTGGAGGAGGGCGTTTTGGGTGCCAACTTTTGGGCTGCTGTTTTTTTAGGAGGTTCATCTTCCTCACTGCTGCTGCTGGAATCTGAAGAGGAGATATTGCTAATTTGGGATTTCTTATTTTTGACTGTCTGCTCCACTGGAAGTGGCCTCTTTTTGGTAGATCCATCTGGTGTTGCAGTGACAGTGGAGTTCTTTTCTTTTTGTTTTCTTCTTCTTCTTCTTCTTCTTCTCTGTGCTTTTTTCATGTGACTTTGTTGAGCCCGCATTGTTTGACTCCGGCTTTTTAACGTTTTCCACGCTCTGCTCATGGGCCTTTTTCCTCTTCTTTTTCTTGAATTCTGTGCTCACTCCATTTTCCTCTGGGCCATCTTCTTCTGTCGGCCTCCGTCTCTTTCTGCCGCTGTCACTTGTTTCATCAAGGTGACTGACGCCTCCATTCACGTGGGAAAGGCGGTCCACTTTGACCCTAGAAAAGTAAAACAGAGGTAAATTACACAGAACCAAAAAATGGCAGTATTTGCTATTAACAGAAAACATTCATAAAGGTAATTCTGCATTTTATGAGCTAAAGCAGCAGGTGGCAAACTTTGTTGACTGGTGGGTCACAATGGGTTCTAAAATTCGACAGAGGGGATGGAGCAGGAGCAGATGGATGGAGTGTTTGGTGACCCACCTCATAGGAGAAAAAATATTTGGGATAAGTAGAAAACGTGTGGTTTAATGTCAATTGAACATGAACAAAACATCACAAGAACATATATATGTCTTTGAAGCCCCACAGTATTTAGCTCTTCATTGAAATGACTCTTGAAAATACACTCTTCAAATGATATACAGCTATTTCATTACGGACTTATAACAATAAAGGCTGACTTTTGCCACCTTCCAGTCAACCTACCTGACGCTGTCGTTGTCCCGCACCACGTAGATGCTCTCCGTGTGCGGCAGGTAGCAGTCGTCGATGAAGAGGCTGAGGATGCTCCCGCGGCTGAAGTCGAACTTCTCCCTGATGACGCTCTCGAGGTCGGCCACCACGCGGCTCGTGTTCAGGTCCACGAGCAGCCAGCACATCCGGCAGTCCACCACGGCCGGCGGCGGGTAGTCGAAGTGGAGCCGCAGGCGGATAAAGTTGCTGCCGTGGGCAGCCATGATGACAAGCGTGAGTGTGTGCGTGAGCGCCACAACAAAACACGCCAGACGCAGCTCGAGTTCCTTCCGCCGGCAACAACGCGGACGTTTCCGTTCAGGTATTTCAGAACAAGAGTCGGGAAACCCGTCGTAAACGTCATTTGTAAAATAAAATAAGTGAAAGCCAATTTCATGGAACAGTTCTCAGGCAAAAATCTGCGATGTTAGCTAGTTACTAACTAACGCTGATGACTGTAAAAACGAAAGGAGTCGGTGCATTTTTGTATGTTTGTTTGAAACGAAAATGTATATTTTGTCATTTTATTTTGAAACACTGCTACACCCGACGGAAGTATGTTGGAATTATTTGGCAACACTGCCCTCTGGTGACATGGAGGCAACAGGGAACGGCTTCAGGCGAAAATTTCAAATTGATAGCCATTTCTTTTACTGATTTATTGATTTATTCATTTAGTAAATTATTTATTCAGACTTATATTTAAACTTATTTTACTGAACACTAACTCTCACAGGAGCCAGGTTGTGGTTGGAGACCCAGAGGATGAGATAGAAATAAAAAGACTTCAATTCATCCAAGAGCTCAATGAAAATGTTGAAACCCATGTTGTTAACAGGTGATACCACTCTGTTTATGGCTATTTGATTTACTTAACCAATTTTCGTTTTTATATAAATCCTTTAGGTGTTCTGAAACATTGGAAGAGCCCAAGATCAGCAAAAAAATAGCTTTGCTGCTCGCAGGCAGAAGCGAACAAAAGTTGCGCACCATGTGCTGACAGGGGAAGATGTGCTGTTAAGGCATAAAAAAAACAGAAGCTGCGACAAGGCATTAAAACAAAAAAGGAAGCTCCATTCTGTTTAGTCAGCTTCTCTAATGAGGGAGTCTTTACCATACAGAAATGGGGTGGATACATCCAGAGGGATGATTGAAATCAACTCAATTAAAAATTGTGAAATGAACAGCAGGAGTGGATGGACAAATAAGAATAACTGATATTGAGTCAAAGGATCCCCTGCTGTTCAACATTTGACTACGTTGAAGACATAGACACTTTCTTAAGCCTGACATAGGAATTGTTCCATGTCTGCTGCATGTTCTTGGGTCGGTTGGATGAAGAGCATTAAATTTGGGTTTGTCTGCCATTTCTGTGTTGCACGCTATTATCAAATAATCCAATAATTGTGTACTTATGAGAGTTCAAAGGTGAAAATGGAGGCAAAAAAAAATCACATTTGAATGTGGAAGACTAGCTACTAGCTACCATTGCTTGTTTCATTTAAATGTTCTGTCAGTCGCTACCTTGTCGTTGGACGCGTTTCCAAAAGAATCTTCAGTTGCACTCCTCAACCAGTTGGCGGTAGTCATGAGGCCAAACTACCTGAACAATAAATACGTCATCCGTCAGCTGATCCCGGTCGCGGTCATGTGATTATTTTCGAAGCGTTATAGTTACAGAGTGGATCGGGTTCTTCAGTCTGCCTCAACAATGGGCCCCGGAACAGCCTCCACTTTCCTGCTTTTATTCGCTTTTAGCCTGACTAAAGGTAAGTTTGTGCTCGTTTTTTACAGTACGGCTGCAAGAACATTAAGAGTGTTGATCCAATAATCACACCAACTTCACACAGACTTATTGAAGCATGCCTCACGTCTGTCCTAAACCGAAAGTTGGGGAATGTCAGGAATTTACCTCAACAGCAGATTTCGTGTTTCCTTGAACCGACTTAAACCGGAAGCAACAGAGGGTTTCCCCAGTTCCCCTGCTGGCAGAGAGGTCTGGGACTATGTGGAGGTGAGGGACGGTGCCCACATGTTCTGGTGGCTCTACTACGCTGACAGCCAGACTGCACACTACCAGGATCTGCCACTGGTCATGTGGTTGCAGGTAGGAAGGAACACAGCCACAAAACAAATCAATGTTTTCCACTGCTCAAGCGCCACCAATGCGTTGGCAGTTGCGCACTGTAGTCTCAAAAAAAAACAACAACAACAAAACTGGCGTGACTTCAATGAGGCATCGGGTGGTGTGGTATAATGAGTAATGGCAGTGCAGCTTCTATTTAAAACTGCAGAGGGGGAAGTGCCTTATAACAGTGTGAGCCAGACTTATTCTTAGCTGGTCAATCGTGACATCCATGTTGGCGAAACAGATGTTATAATACAGTAGTTATTCATCTGTAATAAAAATTCACATATGCTGCCCATTTCTGAAACATGGCATAATTGGCTGTCTGTTTACAGCACTGTACGAAAAAAACCTTTTTGATGAAACTGACCAAGGATGCTGGGTGTTGGTCCCAGAAGGTGGAAGAAACAGTGGCTGTTGTCGAGGTATCAGTTTGTGACATCACAAAGATACCAAGTTCTAGAACTAGGTTGTTCTAAAAGAGTGTTATGGCACACATTGTCTGAAAAGTGGATAAAGCAAAAGAAGCAGACAAGATGGGCTTTCCTCTTTTCTGAGGACTTCATTGTCAGGCTGGAGAGACGGTATTATCACAAAGCTTTGCTTATAATTTGCATGATTGCGTGTTAATGTTGGATCATCATGAAGGGGTGTGTTTCTCTGTCTCCAGGGTGGCCCGGGAGGATCAGGAAGTGGTTTTGGGAACTTTGAGGAGATTGGACCATTGGACAGGGACCTGAAGCCCAGAAAGACCAGCTGGGTGGGTTGGATGGTTCAACATTTTGCACTTTGTGAGAATATTTCACGCGGTTCCTGAGACGTTTTCCTTCTGTTTTTATAGGTTCAGGCTGCCAGTGTGTTGTTTGTGGACAATCCCGTGGGCACCGGCTTCAGCTACACAGAGAGACCAGACGGCTACGCCACCAACGTGGCCACGGTGGCCTCGGACATGCTGGTGCTGCTCAGCCACTTCTTCTCACAGAGGCCGGAGTTCCAGGTGAGCCAGCTGGATCAGCAGGCCGAGGATTTGCCTTGATAGCGCTTAAATTTTACAGCCAAAGAATGCTGGCAGTGTTTTATTTGGCTTGAAGTATTGCCTTACCATGTACTAGTCTGTCAAACACTAAAAGTCCACATGTGCTCATTTGAAGAAATTAACTGTCTGTTGTTTTGTTCTCTTTGCAGACCATCCCCTTTTACATCTTCTCTGAGTCATATGGAGGGAAGATGGCCGCTGCCATCTCCTTGGAGCTCACTAAGGTGGCCGCTTTGGGATGGAAAATCATGACTGTTTAATTGTTTTCATGTAATGAGAGTTTAGGATGTATAATGACCATTAAAAAGTGAGTTGTAAAAGTGAATTCTAAGTACTCTGCAGATTTTGAGGCCTAGACACAAGCTGTGTGAGGTGATCCGATCAGCAGTTGCAGTAAGTGTGATGAAGTGAGTCTTTATTCATTTTCTTCTTTCTCTGACACACAGGCTGTAGGACAAGGGAAGGTAAAATGCAACTTTGCTGGTGTAGCACTGGGCGACTCCTGGATTTCCCCTCTGGGTCAGTATCACACAGGGTTCACATCAATACAGTAACCCCCCATCCTTGGGATACTTCCACATTCAGAAATAGGATTTTGGTGAATTTCTCATTTGGAGTGTATCCACATAGTCCATAATGCACGACTGATTCTTGTCCCATTGCAGACTCTGTCATGACCTGGGCTCCGTACCTTTACACCACGGTAAGGAGCGAACACAACTTTTTTTTCAGTCTGTTGGTCATCACACTGTGTGGCGCCACTGGCTAGGTGGTCTTAACCGTGACTTGCGCTGTGTGCAGTCGCTGCTGGACGAGGCCGGCCTGGCGGACGTCAGCAGTGCAGCGGAGGCGGTGAGGAAAGCCGTGGAGCAGCAGCAGTTTGAGAAGGCCACGCAGCTGTGGTCTGTGGTCGAGACGGTGGTGGAGCAGGTCAGTGGGAACGTTAACACAATAACGCAATGCATATATATATATATAGATTTGAAAATGACAATATCTTATAAATAAAATAATTAGCACTATTTTATTACACATGAAATCTGGAGAAATTTAAGCGAACATTTGAACATCTTTCCTGCATTATCTTCCTGGTTTGTTTTTGTTTAACATTTTTTGGTGGTTATTTCTTTTCTGAAGCATCAAAAGAAGCGACAATCCATTTCTATTTCAGAACACCAACGGCGTCAACTTCTACAACATCCTCACGCAGGAACCGGAGGAGGAGCAAGGCTCTCTGGCTGAAGACCACATCTGTGAGGCGACCCGTTGCGTGATAGTCCTCGTGTTCTTCCGTTGGCTGTTTCGCAAATTCTAACTGCATTCACTCACCAGCCCTTCAGGTGCAGCGCCACATCCGACGCCTCCACAGGCAGTCGCTGAGCCAGCTGATGAATGGTCCAATCAGGAAGAAGCTGGGCATGATCCCGCAGAACGTCACTTGGGGAGGTTTGTACATCCATGGTCAACAATTTGTTGAAATACTTTTCTCCTTTAAAAAAAAAAAAAATATATATATAAATATAAATATGTATATAAGTATAAATACAGATGTGTGTGTGTGTGCATAAATACACACATATATACATACATACATACATACACACACACACACATATATATATATATATATTTTGTCCTCCCTCTGATTGTGTGTGTGCAGGCCAGGCGAACGAAGTGTTCACAAACATGGCCGGAGACTTCATGAGACCAGTGGTGGACATAGTGGACAAGCTGCTGATGGGCGGCGTTAATGTCACCGTGTACAACGGCCAGCTGGACCTCATCGTGGACACGATGGGTAACCCACCACTTCTCTACCTCAGGAACCAGCGGGAGTTCCCTGGAGGAACTCTGCGTCTCAAGCCCGTCTCACCGTTACAGGTCAGGAGCAGTGGGTGAAGCAGCTGAAGTGGGAGGGGCTACCCGCGTTCAACAAGCTGAGGTGGACCGCCCTGGATGACCCCGCCTCCCCGGGCGCCACTGGAGCCTTCTGCAAGACCTACAGGAACTTCGCCTTCTATTGGATCCTCAAAGCTGGTCACATGGTGAGATGTTGTGGGGGGGAGGGGTTTCCGATGGTGGGGGTGGCACCACAGAACTCACTGAGGAAGAGTTCAAGGGTTGAATGAGGAGGAGCTAAAACTGAACAGGAGGCTGTAAACAAAAGGCTAAATATGCTGTTTTACAGTGACCCTTCCATTTAAAAAGATATATTTTTGAAAATTTAACATTGTTAGGCTGCTTACTAATGTCTGTAATGATGTTACACCTTAAAATTACTTTTGGTCTTCAAACTGTGTGACTCCGTGGACGTACATCATTACATCTACACAAGCGACAGAACTCTGAGGTGAAACCTCCTCCAGTTGGATTTGGGAGCTAGTGGCCTAATAATAATTATAATAATAATAATTCCTAAAAACAGTTATTTGCCATCCTTTCAAGCGGAATCAAATGTTGCAATCAGACAGGGGAAGGGAACAGGACTCCGCCAAAGCTCTCATTGCTAATAGTCCCGGCGCTAACGCTAATGAGCCACCAGGGTTGTGATGCGGACTGACTTGATTGAAACGAATGAGTTTGCCCGCAATACGCTAACATGGTAATCCGTCTGTGAGTGATTTCCTGTATGACTAAAGCGGATTTCATTTAGTCTTCCCCCGGTGGTTTGTCAGACAAGAAAAAAAAACAAAAAAATCCTCCACAACCGCAGTGATCTGACTCACGTCATTTCGGATAATAACCAAAGCCCTCTCCTCCTGTTGTCATCTCAGATCCCGTCCGACCAGGGGCCCATGGCTCTGCAGATGCTGAAGATGATCACGCAGCAGAGCTGAACGAGGGGATGCCGGCGCCAGCTGGAATGGCTCTGACAATCATAATCGTCACGCTTTTATTTTTGTTTTTTTTGTAAACTGTATTTTAGTTCCTGCTTAAACCAAAATCTACAGCCTCACTTCTCTTTGATCAACGGACTGACCTAACGTGACCTACCTTCCTTATTTTTTTAAAATGTTTTCCTGAATTCCTCACTTGTATGATTACGATGATGATGTCGACAATGATGATGACAAAGACACCAGTTTTATGGTCACAGTGTGTGTGAGTAAAATTTCTTAAAGTTCATACGCTGGCTTTTTTTTTTTTTTTTTACACTGAGACAGTCTAAACATGGCACAAAGCTGTCTAATTTAAATGATGGAATATGTACAAACTCTGATGTAATTATCAATAGTACCCCAACAAAAGAGCTATTATTGGTGAGATGGGCCCAGGCCACTCTTTTCTGGTTATTTTCTGGCCTTTATCATTTTTTAAACGACTAAAAGACCATAACTGAATAATCTACAAGAGAAATATTTGCTATGAATTGCCTTTCAGTTCACAGTCGTCCTGTCAGCCATTTTAAATGCGTTTATTTTTGTATTGCGGTCTATGGGGAAAATGCTTTTGGGGCCCATGGGATTTTTTTTGCTGCAGTACCTCGAGTGGCAATGGAGAAATCAGCGTGCCGCCAAATTGCCAGTCCCAGTATCCAGTTATTAGAATACATCCATGGATGGGCCCCTCAGCAGGTCATATGAGGTCATGGGTCAATCTAAATGGCATCACTGAACTATTCATATAAGTGAAAACAAGACCTATTTCACACACAGTGAATTAAATATGTGAAAGTCAAGAGTAACAAATTAAAAGCTTTTTATTGATTCAACTCTTTGGACAAGAAAAAGTGAGTGTAGTTCTGTGGGTGGATGACTGGTGAGATTTGCATGGCTTTGCACAACGGGTGCCACGCAGCATTGCGTTGGTAAAATTTGACCAGACTTCAAAAACAAATGAGTTGATCGACCGTCTCAGCTGTCGGAACGACGTCCTGTTGAGATCTGAGCTCTCTCGCAACGGCGTCTGCGCGGATCAAAACTCACTCAAGCATTCTTGCCACGGCTGATAATTTGTCACATTGCGGCAAGACAAGCGACACAACTCGTATTAGGTTTCAAGCTGCCTGTGCCTTAGAATCAGAATCTACACAAAACACAAAAATACAACAAAATTGTGGACAATGAAAATCAAAAAAAAAAAAAAAAAAAGCATACGGTAAGAAAAAACAATTGAGGTATTTGCACTGGGGCCACACGCCTCACAGCCAGAAGGTCGCGGGTTCGATTCCTCGGTGGAGGTTGCCTGCTCTCCCTGTGTCTGCTTGGGTTCTCTCTGGCTTCCTTCCATGGTCCAAAAACATGTGCATGTGAGGTGAATTGAAAACTCTAAATTGTCCATAGGTGTGTGTGTGTGTGTGTGTGAGACCCTACGACAGCTGTGATTGGCTCCAGCAGACCCCCATGACCCTGAGTGTGGGAACAAGCGGGTATTGAAGATGGATGAACGGATGGTATTGACACTGTGTTCAAGTATGTCCTATATCTGCTCGAGGAGAATTAAACTACACGTTTAATTCATGTTGTGATAAATGCAGCATTTTTTGGTCTATGGCAGACAGGAAAATAATTACAGTTGTACATTCATTTCGCAGCTTAAATCAACAAAATCATATTATGCAGTTATTATAGAGTCCCTGAGCAGCTCTCATCCTTATTGCTTCCTCTGCTTACACTGCAGTCATAGTTTCATTTCCTCTGACTGTCTGATATAAAAAGTCTAGCATCTCTCTCTCTCTCAGTGTAGAGCCTTTAAAAAGCCTCCAGATCAACACAACAAATCCCACTGAGTATCACTGATGGAGAATCCTGCGAGGTCACTGTGCGGCCTGGCCTTCAGTGTAGCTCAGGCTCCTCCTCCCCCAGTAGCTCTCCGGGACCGGCGGGGCCTCCCTGATGACCGGCTCCACCACCAGCTCCAGCAGGCCGGGCGGCTCCGGCACCTGCAGCTCCGTCACCCTGTACTGCCTGGGTAGGCCCGGCCCACCAGGGCCAGCGGGCCGGGGGGGATCCTGGGGTCGGGTCCCCTCAGCCGTCGCCAGTGCACCCTGAAGTGATGCGCCGTCCCCCGGTACCCCCAGCTCAGGGTGGCGTTGAGGCGCAAGAAGGGGGAGGTGGAGTCGGGGGAGGGGCCGGCGCCGCGCAGCCAGTGCACGTCGCGGATGCAAAGGTCCTCGATCTGCTGCGGCGCCACCTGCAGGCTGGCTGCATTCAGGAGCTTGGAGAGAGAGACGTCTGGGTGGGTGTTTTTTTTATCAATAGTGATTGAATTGAAATGTGAGAAAACTTTTCAGATGCTATTTCAGTAATGAACCCTGCCTTTTTCATCCTAGGTCACAAATATACCCAGAGTGAAATAATAATTATAGAAATGTGCCTTTTACATCAAAAGCACTTTTCTGGCAAAAAACAAGCAGACCGCTGCTGTGTCTCAATTCAGGGTCTGCACCTTTCGAAACGAGCGTCCTCAGTCTGAAGGAAGCGTCCTTCGAGGACCCGGCTTTCAGCTGACTTCCCAAGATCTCACGATGCTTTGCAGCAGCACGCAAAGCATCATGGGATACATAAGTACGCGAAGGACAGTAGCGGTGCATCCTTGGAATCGGCTAAAACGAGGGCGCATTCCGAGTACACATTTTGAGCGTCCTAAGGACCCTTGGGAATTGGGACAAGCCTTCGCGCAGTGCTATGACGCAACTTCCTTTCAAAATGCGTACTTCAAGGATGCAGACCCTGAATTGAGACACAACACAAGTGTTACATTCAGAGGAAAAAGGATGAATGGGGGCTCAAAAAAAGAGTCCTCAAAAATAGGGATTTTCAAAGATGACGTTGAAAAACACAACAGTGAATTATGCATGAGCAGAAAATGCACTGGCGTGCTTTTTCAAACACGGCCGCGGAGTTTCACCGGGTGCCGGAGGATAAATAATAAACGAAAACTTCATCCGAAGTGGAGGGCGGGGCAGAGAGAAGCGCGTCGCAGCAAAGGGGCCGAGCGGCTCTTCTTGCTCACCATGATCTCTCCCAACCTGCAGCTGAAGTGGGCGTCCTCGTTCCCCTCGTCCCGCCGGATGTTCAGACACAACTGCCTGAGGACGGAGCCGCCGAGTTCCAACTGGGAGCACCTGCGGCGGAGAGAGAGAGAGAGAGAGAGAGAGAGAGAGAGAGAGAGAGAGAGAGAGAGAGAGAGAGAGAGAGAGAGCTCGGGGTTATTGGGACAGGATGTTCGGTCAGAGGGCCTGGAAGCGTCGCTGAGCCCAGCGGCCTCACCTGAGAGTCCAGCCGCCCGGCTCGGAGCTCCCGCACAAGTGGCTCACCAGCGGATGTCCCTCCTCCAGGATGTCAGGGATCACGCTTGACACTGCAGAGACACCACAGGCTGCATGTCAGATCCCCTCAGGACCCACATTTCTTTCCTTATCAAGGAGTCGCGACCCAAATTTATTCCACAGCGCTGAAAAATAAAAACTCTGGACCAGTTTCTATCATGTCTAGTAAATAAATGATTGAAATTATTAAATTGAATTATGTCTTAAAAAAAAAAAAGACGGCAAACATTTTCTCTATAAATATATATGTTTTAAAAAGAGAACCTGCCCACGTAGCCGCGACCCATCATGGTGCTTTGCTTTAAAAGTTTGATTTCTCTAGTGAAAGTCAGACGAAGCCGGACTGAAGCCATTTGAATGATGCCACAAAATTTAAGAGGCCTTTTATTTTGGCAGGCTTGAAAATGATCTTAAGTGCTATCAGGGAAATGACAAAGTACCACTGTGGACGTAATTCAGGACTCTGGACACTTGGCTGTGTCACATGAGCTTGTGCCCAAAAGGCTTTGCAGCGAGCAAAGGTTGGTTTTGATAGAGGCAACAAATCATTTTATGGTTGAGATTCTAAAATGTGTTTAAAAAACAAAACAAAACAAAAAAAACGACTTACACAGCCGTTAAAACGCACATGATTCTTTTATTATTATCGCTGTCAGTTCCTACTGACCCTGCGGCCGGGGGTGGGGGGGTCGCGGGGTTGCCAGGTCCGGCGCTGGGTGCAGGAAGACATTCGAGACTCAAATCTCCCGACAGGAAATGACATTCATTTCCCCGCTAGATTTGAGCGAGACGGCGGCCGGACCGTCCGGACTTCGCCCTCCTGCGCTGACCCCACCCTGGAGAGTGAAGTGGAAAATCCTCCGCTTCAGACCGACGGGCTTCGCGAAAATGCTTCCGCCGCGCCTTCTTCAAGAAGTGCACTTTGGGACGTGTGAATGTTTAATGGACAGCGTTGCTGGCCGTCCTGCGGGTGACTGCACAGCGTGCTCGCGCCACACCTGACGCCTGACAGACGGCCGTGAAGGCAGCACGTGCGCCGGCTCTGCGTGGGAAAAGCCTCCACCTCCAACCTGACCTTGTCACCAGAGGTGGCAAAAGTCTTCAGTAAAAGTACAAATACTTCTGTAAACGTAGAAGGAATGATTCCAACTCCTTTACTCAAGTAATAGCAATAAAGTCCAGGTTCTGAAATGTTCTTAAGTAAAAAAGAAAAAATGAAAAAGATTATGTGTTTTTTTTTGTAATTTGTAGATAATCTGAGGTACTTCAAAATAATCTCCCTCTAAAATATGATCCAGTTTTAAATTTAACTACAAAACAGAGGCACTCCAATAGCTCCACTGGAAGAAGCAATAACAGCTGTAATAACACGTGAATTACTTTCAACAAATTTGTATCGTCCAGACACTTTTAAAGACAAAAGTATCATGCGTGTTTTTCCCAGTGTAAGAAGTAGAAAGTACAGCAGATATTTGTGTACAAATATCGTGAGTGAACGTTAAAAGTCTTCAGAAATACTCAAGGGGAGTACAGATACCTGAAAAATCTACTTAAGTACAACAACAAAGTATTTGTGCTTTGTTCCTTCCTGCCTCTGCTTATCGGCGGTGGTAAAACTGGCCACTTGGAACCATTTCATTTAAACATTCTAAATATGATAGAGCTGCTTTTATGCAAGTGTATAGATGCTGCTATGCTGGAGTGCGTTTTCTTTTAATCACATGGTGCTCAAGAAGACCTTGAACAACGACCGAGGTGAATGTGAGAAACCTACGCTCATCATCCGGGATGTCAGTGTGTGCCAGTTGGCCGGCGTCCGCCGTCCTCAGCTCCAGGGAGGCCTCCACCCCGGCTGACGGTTTGCAGACAAGCACCACCAGCGTCCTGGTGGGCAGGACCACGTTGAGCGAGAAAATCCTATCAGGTGGGGGGGGGGGGATTCACAAGACACCTGTGAATGGTTGTTTTTTTGGTAGGGAAGAGGAAAAACCAGGGGAAGAAAGGGGGAACGCACTTGGCACGAAGTGGCTCTGTGCCGGCGGCAGGGAAGAGCCCATCCAGCACCAGCGAGCCTCCCCCGCTCCAGGCCTCCTCCAGGCAGCCGCGGCTCCTCAGCCAGCTGCCCTCCCCCAGGTCGCTCTCGTAGTACAGCGGCTGGACCTCCTGCGCCGTCAGGTGGAACCAGCGCCTCCTCTCTTCACACTGCGCGCACAGAGGCCTCGTTACTGACACAAGCTTCTCCTTTCGAAACTCGACGAAAAAAGTCGACGTAAAAAAAGACGAGATTTTGTGAATTAAGTCGACATAAATGAAGACGAAATTTCGTAAATGAAGTCAAAATTCCGTGAAAAAAGTCAGAGTAAAAAAAGACGAAATTTCGTTAACACTACTGCGCATGCTCTATGGGTCCTGGCAGACCCAGGGAGAACATGCCAACTCCACACAGAAAGGCCCCAGTCTCGGAATTGAACCTGCAACCTTCTTATTGTAACCACTTATTGACCTTTATTGCTAACGTCTGCACCACCGTGTGACCCAACCAGTAAGATTTGCCGGAAATTACAACAAGACCTTTGACAAAAAAACGTGTGCAATGGAGTGACGTGATTAGTGTTAAGTTATTCACTCACTCAATTGAACTCTTGCACAACCTTTCAAAGGAGATTGAACGTTGGATCGGATGATGAGTGAAGTGAAGTGATTTGTAAAGAAGAGCTTGTTGGAGCATCGGGGGAGAACAAGATCAATCAAAATGACAGAGTTCAAATCTGGGTCAAAACACGCTTTTGACGTCTGACACAGTCACTTTACATTCATTTTCCATTGAAACGGCAGGCATTCCGGCTCTGCCGTTACAATAGAAAAGCATCTTCAAGCATAGACTTGCTATCAAACGTTTGATCATTGAAGTTGCCTCGTTCACGATCTGTTTAAAAAAAATGGGACAAACCCTGGTTGCTAACAGCAGCCAGGGTTGGATACCAGCCCAGGAAAAAACAAAAAAACTAAACCTGGCCATGATATGTATATTTCTTTTTCCTCCCCTGCCCCCATCACGGATGAAATCCCCACATCGTGTTGCCCCAAACTGCAGGCGCAGCTGCTTCAGTACCTGCCCTCGCCAGTAGAAATCCTTCCCAAAGCCCCGGCAGAAGGAGGAGAAGAAGGGGAGCAGCAAGACAGGCTGGTGGATGTGAAGGTGGGGTGACAGAAGAGACCAGAACCTGCCAGCAAGTTGGAATATTGTATTAATTCTTCAGTTTTTATCAGGGAAAATTTTGATTTTATTGGAGTTCCGCTGCTTTAACCATTCTTTATTTGTCATCCAGTGGAGCAGCCTGATCAAAATTGTTGGGGTATAAGCGCTCCTTGTGACATCACAAAGGGCAGATTTCCCAGATCTGTGTATTTTATCACTCATTTTCTAAAAGGATGAACAAGTGAAAGAAGTAAGGGATGGACTTTGCTTTTCTGACCAGTTTGTTGACATGCTTAGAGACACATATTATGGGTGAAGCGACATCTGTCAAGTGAATTCTGGGAAATTCTGTTTCAATGGTGTTCTGGTCACACTGAATGAACGCCGTGCTGGCCTCACCTGTCCTGATGCCTGCAGAACTCTGCCTTGTCTTCCAGGGTCTCATACACCCAACCTGGAGCAAAGATGGCGGCGGAGAAGTTGTGCCTCCGGATGACCTTTAGGGCCTTCAAAGAAGACACGCACAGTCTGTCATACACTCGTCACAAGGCCTCACAGCCACGCCGACATACATATTCAATGCGCCGCTCGTTACCTCGTTCGTCTCCAACATTCCTCCCACCACTTTGCCGCGGGCGAACACGTCGACCCCCACGTAGATGTCGGCGTGGCGGCCCTCGGCGCTGCGAACATCGCTCATGGACTCCAGGCTCTCCTCAGTCCAGTTGTAGTTGGTGAAGAAACCGTCGCAAGCGTCGAAGAACATACTGTGATGGGAGACACAGCTTGATCAGCGAGTCACGATAACACTACGTCTAGTGTCATGTAACGGCTACTAGTCGAGTCCAAGGTCAGAACTACAAAGAATCTAGACTGGCTGTATATTGTCTGTTAATGCAATTTATTGTGGCCTCCCCACCTGTTGGACTGATTGAGTTGATTCTGCCAAAGCAGTTTTCCATTCTCGATCACGCTGTCGTACCACAGGATCTGGCTGTCGGGCACTCGTGCGTGCATCTGGTCTGTTAAATAGCGCAGGAACGGGGGCATGTTCTTAACCGCAACCTCCTGTAAGCCGAACCACACACACACACACACACACACAGTGCAATCAGAAAAGCAAGAGGTGTCAATCCTGATGAAGCAGGCTCAGTAAGGCTAAATATACACATCACAGCTGCTTTCTGCTGTAATGTGTTTTTTATTTGCAGGTGTGAGCAGTTGCAGGACTGAAATTACAAAAAAGAATTAAAAAAATAAATTACAGGAAGGAGATTTTTATTTAAGTTGAAATTTTGAGTCTTAAGTTGAAATTTCATGAAAAAAGTCAACATTTTGTGAAAAAAGTTGACGTAAAAAAGACAAAATGTAGTGAATGAAGACAACATTAAAAATAGACGAAATTTCATGAGTAAAGTCAAAATTTCGTGAAAAAAGACGACATAAAAAAGACCAAATTTCGTTAATAAACAAAACTCACTCACGCTGAGGACGTTCTCGATGTTCACGAGCCAGCCATCGAAGCCGTAATATCGACTGATATCGACCAGTTTGTCAGCCGCTGACCGGTAGGATTCTTCATCTCTCAGGAAGGTCTCGCAGATCGTGGCGCCATCATCCCACTCTGTTATAAAAGTCCCTGGAAAGAGAATTAAAAAGTGGTTCTGATTCTATACTCAGGGGGCAGACGTGATAGAACGTCTGTCAGAGACAGATACCCAGGGAGCTCTCTTGATCCTGGCCCTGGTCTGTCTGCTCGGCTCTTGCACTCACCGAGTACTATGACTCCATTTTTATGAGCGGCATTAGTCCACACAGCAGGGGGGATTGTCACTAGGTTGTGTGCAAAGTAGTTGAAAATATCAATGTACTGCCAGTGGTAGAAAGCATACGGATTCTCCGCACTTGTACCCTGGATGAACCTTGACAACAGGAAAAAGAGAAATTACATCATGGTGGATGGATAAGTCAAGTAAGTAAGTAAGTAAATGAGTAAATGAGTGTTTGTTTGTTTTGTTTTTTTACTATTATGATTGTTGTTGTTTTATTTAACTTATTGTCCTGAGTGTTTTTTATTCTGGGTGTTTTTGGCTGAGAACTACCTCAAAAGAAGATTTTATTACGTGCACATAATGACAAACAAACAATCTTGAATGTTGAAACAAAACCATCTATCCAGCTTTATTTAAAGTACTGAAACTGCATCCATCTCACCTGTCATCCAAGTAGCCGCCCATCATGTCATGAGACACCAAGGTCCGCTGTGGACTCCGCTTCAGAGTTGGTTTCCGAGATGACAGTGGCACCGTCGCCACGTTAAAAGAGCGTGCATCACTTTGACTCCATGACAGCAGCTCTTCCAAGGTATGGAGGCCACAGCTGATTGGCTCGGTGGTGTCGGCGTCATAGTGCTTGGCTGGAAGCGTGGGTGATGGACATGATCAGGTTATCAGGATGGTCACATCAGCTGAGATTGTTGCAAACTGTTGCTTGAGTAAAGTAAGCCTAAGACCGCACCAGGTAGATGCGAGCGAGTGTACACGACGACCTCATGGTTGCCACCAGAGTCCACTGGTTGAGCCGAACCTGAATCCGGTCGAGCAAGAGCATGAGAGGGACATGGGAGACTTATTATAACTTCGAGCATTTCATCACAATTATGTTTAGGTATTGACTGTGACAGTACTCAAGAGGAGACACAAACACAAGTCCAGTAGCCCTAACTCAACCTCACCCGGATGACTGAGAACCTTCACAGACACAGTACAGTACTAACAGTTTTATAATTGAATTAAAATACAGTGCACGACGTGTGAGAAAACATGCTAGTAAGGTGGTTTGCAGCTGAAGAAAGCGTTGCATATTACTCATAATCATAACGGTAGACACAACATTAAGCGAACAGCCATGTCAAGTGTAGTTTTTAATCCAATAAACCGTCAGTTTGTTGCTTTATGCGGTATTGTATTGACAAATTTAAGGGGCACTGAGCACGAAGGCACTTCCGCATAAAAGCTTATCCGTAGAGTACCTACTAGCTTCAGTATTGGCCCACGTAATATCGACATCATCTTCACCGTCTCCGTCCTCTCGTTTTCGTCGATGCTTGTTTATATTACAGGCCATTATTGGTTGAACTTTAGAATCTAAAACGAACTAGAACAGCAAATAGAATTTGACTGTGGAAGTAGTGATGACGATAGCTTCCGTTCCAAGAACCTCAGAATAAAAGCATGGTTTCTCGAAATAATGAACAAATTTAACATATTCCGTATCACAATCATATATTAAAAAAAACTATTATGGAAACATTCAAATGTCCTCAGCTTCTTCTTCTTCTTCTGTGAGTGTGAAGAGTGTGATGTCATCACTGCGCGACGTCACGGCTGCTCCTCGTTGCTGCTGCTCGGCGTTCGGTTCGGTTCCTCATATATATATATATATATATATATATATATATATATATATATATATATATATTTTATAATATATATATATATATATATATATATATATAAATATATGATAATATATATATATATATATATATATATATATATAATATATATATATATGTATATATATATCAGTTATTATTTATATATATATATATATATTATATATATATATATACTTTAAATTACAAACTCTTGATGTGCCCCCATTTGAATCCATATATATATATATATATATATATATATATATATATATATATATATATATATATATATATATATATATATATATATATATATATATATATATATATATATATATATATATATATATATATATATATATATTTTTTTTTTTTTACTGACAATAAGTTCTTTATTGTAGGTATTTTTTTTTTTTTTTTTTAAAAAAGAAGGTTGTCTGACGGCAAATGGACAACGGACAAAGAGACCAGTTGTGTTATTGTGGAGAACCAGACACTTTATGATGGGCGAGATGGGTCCCTCCCACAAAACACGGAAAAGCGAGGGACGAGGTTGAATGTAATTTTGCTGATGACTGTTTTTTGAATAACATTTGGGGCCCTGTAACTGCGCAGTTACATCCGCGTTTAAATCTTCAATAGCTGTTGTTGTCCGAATTGTCGCCCAAAGCATTGCTTTGATTTTAGCTTTAATTTTACTGTTGTTAAAAACTAATACTACGCGATATTAGCTTTCTTTGACAAGAAAATACACACACACTGGAGTTCAAAAGAACTTTAATGTGTCGCAAGAAAAGTGAACTTTGATAATTGTCCACGATGTATGGAAATCAAAGGACTAGAAAAAAAATACAGTTGAACAAGCTGGCGTATGGCGTACTTCATATAACTAGTTTTCAAATAAAAAACGTAGTTTCTTTGTGGACTAAAACGCCGAATGGGCGTTTTGGTTTAATGATTCCTTTCTGTTACCGACAACACAGTGCCTTACGTGGGTCCTCTTTCCGCAAACACTCTCTGGGAGCGTCATTACGCAACAGGGAAGTGACGTCAAACACACCCTGTAGTTTACTGGACAGGATCTCTCAGCAGAGACGCCAAGAGGATACGGACTCAAGCGAAATCCCAAACCGAAGCCTCTCAAAATCCATCTTCATCCTCGGAGAATTTACGCCTACACTCTACGAAACCGCCAAGAGCATAAAGTACACTTTGTGTTCTTTTTAATAAGCCGTGTATTAGCGTCATATGATATTCGTAGTACTTTAAAATACGTGGCGAAATACTGCGGGGGCTTTCATCAGGAGACGACGTTACGGAAGACGGTCCATCGCCCGGATAGACTTTAAATGTGTCATATATTTCGCCTGTTTTGTTTTTAAACAAACCCGGGCTTGAAACCTGAACATTTTTTCGAATTTTGGAGCTAGCGAGCCTGCTTGCTAGACAACTATAAATCGCTCATCATGGAGTTGAGGGTTGGAAACCGATATAGACTGGGCAGGAAAATTGGAAGTGGTTCGTTCGGAGACATCTATCTAGGTGAGTTATATTTAATTTAATTCAACTAACAAAGGCTTAATATGTGTGTCCTGTGTACTGCACTCTCGTACTATGATCTATTTATCGAAACGCCAGCTGCTTGCCTTTCCGGGTTTTCCACTCCGAACTGATTGCCAGTCAGCTGTTCAGTGTTTAGCCTTAGCAACGACAGCTAGCTGATTGTCTGGCTGGCGGAGTAGCCATTGGCAGAACAGAATTTCCTCGATTATTTGATTTAAGCAACAAATGACATAATTCACCGTCATCAGGGACACGATTTTAGCTGGCAAAGATTAGCTGAACTCTCAGTTAAGAAGGCTACCCCTTGTTAAGCCACCACTGCAGTGAAGCTACACCCTTTATTGCGTTAAGCTAGCAAACCTTGGCTAACATCTGATTGTACTGTTATTCACCAACGTTACTAATTCGAAATGTATCACATTCTTTGAACAGAAACAGACCAAATGCTTCTATTAGAGGACGTTTCATGTGTTATGGTTTGACGAGTTGCCACATAAAACCCAACTGGCCAGTCTATATTTTCCTCTCTGTTAGGAAGATTAGCGAGTAAGATAGCTGCATTAGAGCTATTAAAAGGTCTCATTGTGTTTGAACAGTTTCATCACTCATTACAAGTGTTAATGTCTTTTTATGGGGGGCATGGCGAGATCAAGCAAGATATGAGTTTGAGACTATTGCCTGTACCTGGTCTGGGCTCATACCTAATCTAATCAAGTCTAATCTGAACCAATGAGGTTGATGTTATGGCCTTATTACCCTGTTGGATGAAATAGATGGTTGATAAATTGTCCTGTTTACTAGGCACTTAAGGAACACGTTTATCATACACCGGTTCGCAACAGTGCCTCTGGCTGTGCTTATTGTTTGAGTACTTTGTGTTCGTAAGACTGACTAAAAGTTAAGATTGAGAGAGACATCAAGCGTCATAGTTACATAACCAAAGTAAATTCAATTTGGACAATAGCAAAGTCAATTTAATGTGCAACATTGCCAGTGTCGCTGATAAGAGGGAGAGGGGCTACATCGTTTTTAACATCTTACGATAGATAAATTTCTACATGAAAATATGTTTAATCAAACATGTCAAGTAGCTTTTCTAACATACAAGATTGATTTAATGTTGTTAAATGAAGGCACATTTCTAAAATTCCATCCCGCCACCTTCATTGTGAAGGGTCCACTGGTGGCCATTTTTGAGGGCCACAATTGGGAACAGCTGATTCTAGGCTCAAGACGTGGTCATTTGACCTGCAGTGGAGAGGTGACATTTTTTATTCATGAAGCATTTTTGACTGGGTGTGGCCAGACGACTTGAATGCCACTGTCCAATCAACACATGGAGGGTAAAAAAACAAAACAAGCATGACATTTAACATGCTGTCACAACTTAGTCACTAGCTTAGACAATGAAAGGTGGGGGAAAATAAAATGTCAAAAGACCTTTTCATAGTTACTCCAGTCGATATGCTAAGCCTATGGGAGTCGGGTGACCCTTTTTAAAGTATCACTATCTTTTAGAAGAAATAACTGAAGCCAATAACCTTCCAGATCTGTACCAGTCAGTAATTTGCATATAAATAACCACTTTGGAGACTTTAGCTGTGCCCGCGACTGTGATGCTATTTCCCTCCTCCTAAAACAAGCCCCCCCACCCACCCCTCTACCTCACTTGTTTTCTAGGGATTGAACAGTCACACAGTGGACTTGCTTCGCTCGGCAGATATGTTATCCCTCAAATCTGTCCAAATCCAGAAAACGCAATTTGAGTTCACAGAGGCTAAATGCATTAATCAGATCCTGCTTGTTGTTTCCCATTTGCTGGCAACTGCTCCAGCACGGCTTCTCACCCCTCCCCCCCCCCTCTTCAGAGTGCGAGCCTGCCTGCTGAGTAATGTGACGTAACATTGACAGTCAGGACAGCGTGTGGTTCTCTCAGATCCACTCGACCGTCTCTCTTTCCCTCTCGCTCCCATTGACGGTCTTAATAAATAAAAGCCCGTTGCAATTTAATCAAGTTGCAGCGAACAAGCGGCTCAATAAATCTCCACCACGCAGTCGGTTCGATAGCGCTGACGGGGTGAGAGTTGCCCTGTGCGCCACCGATGACTGGGTGTTTGCTCGTGTCAGCGCGGCAGACGGCTGGTTGTTGGCAGGGGAGGAGATGAGGTCACCTCCTTGTTACGAGGCCTCCTGGTCTCCTGGACCATTGCACATCCGCAACTGGTAGAGCAGTTAGTTGACTGGGAGAGTCGAGAGCAGGGGTGGGCAAACTTTTTGACTGGGCCTGAGCAGCAGCAGATGGTTGGAGTGTTTTGGTGACCCCCCCCTCATAGGAGAAATAATATATATCATGGGATATGTAGACAATGTGCTTTAATGTCAATGAAGCTCCACAGTATTTAGCTCTTTATTGAAATGACTCTTAAAACACTGACAAAATGGATGAAATATTACTTACTATTAATATAATTTCTTCAAGTTGGCGGGCCAGATTAAAAAGCTTAACGGGCCACAAATGGCCCCCGGGCCGTAGTTTGGCCATGCATAGTCTAGGGTATAGGTGTCAAGTTAAGTCTTTAAAATTTTTGGCCCCACTGTATATTTGTCAAATGAAATGCATTTTTTTTTTCTAGTATTGGAGTTGTGTTATTCTCCAGGTTATCATCATCACCACTGTTGCAGAAAGCACGAGGACGCAGGGAAACTAAAACATAAATAAGGTTTATTAATATAGTTTCGGGCCAAACTTTAAATAAGCTCAACAGGCCAAATATGGTCCCTGGGCCGCAGTTTGCCCATGCTTGGTCTAAACATTTTCTTTTTTTTTCAAGGAGGGAAGCCAACAGAGCTCTGTTTACTGTTGTTCTCTCATGCAAAAAAAACATTTCCAAAGTCTTCCCACGCCGCTCTGTTTAATGACAAACATGCCCCCGAAAAAAAGCCTGCAGAAGTTCCACTCGAGCCCCCCGCCACCCCCTCCCCCCCACCTCACCCAACCCCCACCGCTGCACGGACCATTCATATTAATGAGATTGTTCCTCGGCAGAAGCGGGCCTGCGGCCGCTCTCTGACACTCCTAGTGTAATTCAACACCAGCTGACGGGGGTGCCGACCAATCGTGTCGGCGCTGGGCCGCCTTTATGAGCCGCATGTCGAGGGAAACGTGACAGGAGCCCCGGCTTGATTGGACGAAGTACCTGTTTGACTGGCCCTTGTATAACAGATATTTGGCCGGCGTTTAGGCGGAAAACGTTCCAGCAGTGTGTGCGTGTGTGTGTGCGTGCGTGTGCACAAGGGGATGGGCCCGGCTTATGTAACGGAGACAACAGCCAGGCTGTTGGAACGGCCGCCACAATAACAAGAACTTTTTTTCTTTTTTTTCTTAACATGCTAAGACTCGATACTCGCATGACTCATATCTCCATCTGATGACGTCCGTCGTCGGTGCCGTTTTTTTTTTTTTTTTGCGCGCGCGAGTGTCGGCCCTCTGAGACCCAGCGTTGTTTACTCGTCTCCTTCCTCATTCTGCACTTCCTGTTTCTCTGTGAAGTTGAAGTTGCACGTTCAGGAGCTGCTGAAACGACGGCTCGGTGTCCAACATGTGACCTCAGTCAAGCCCGACAGGCTGTCTCAGCCGTCAGCCGTGAATTTGGTCGATTTTCTATGGTCACCCAAACAAAGATGACCACCAAAGACCCAAGCGCTTGACTTTGTAGTCCTGTTAACTCGGGACGACGGAAGAAAATTTTTCATTTCTTCCGTCTTTGCAATTTGGATGCAGTTTGGGCCCCAAAACACGCGGTTAAAATCATCCCTAAATTGGGGTTTAATTGTTCCCTTCTTGTTGCAATGCGCCAGCGTTGGGAATATGTCTGGACTTGCCATGCGCAGCAGCAGCAACTACTTGGGAAGGAAAGAAAAAGCATGCGTGCACTGTTTGTGCGCCCTCCCCATTTCACCCAGGCACACGCTGGCTGTGTCCTCCCTTGTTTACGACAGACACCACGCTGCCCCCCCCCACCACCACCACTACCACCACCAGTACTCCCCCACAGACAAGTTCCATTCTCGCGCACAGCGCGCCGCAGACATGTCCGACATCACCGAGCTGCTGTTTTCACAGTTGGTCCTCATGGAGTGATTTGGAAAAGAAGACAACTTGAACTCGGTTCAAGAAGTTGTGGCCCTTTAGATTATATTAGATTAGATTAGATTGAACTTTATTGATCCCAAATTGGGAAATGAGACTGTTGCAGCAGTCAAAAAGCAATACAAAAAGTGAAAATAGAAGAATAAAAAATAAACTATACGTAAACTATACAGTAGTTACAGTTACAGTTAAAGGCTGGTGAAACTATACAATAGTTACAAGATATACAATAAAAAATAGTGCCATTTTAAAGTCATTCAGCTCAGTCTTTACCATTCACACACCTTCCGATTCCAAACACACACAGCTGTTGTGTCTCCTTTGTTCGCCCAAACCTTACCGCTAATCGCTATCAGTCCAGTCAGCGTACTAGCACCATTTCTCCCCCTCTCATAGATTTGTATGGATTTGGTGCTCGGTCAAGAGCACTAAAAAAAAAAATTGCATTTAATGAGGCGTTCATGCAACCACGGCCTCTATTTCCGTGCGTCGCAGCAAAAAACAACACAAAAACACAGTCCCGCATGTGCAAACCCGCTCCGTCCACGCACGGGCTTTTCTCCGGCCGCCGTCGTATTTTGCCTTCAAGGTTACACAACACACCGGGGTTGGACTCAGTCGCGGCCCAGATTGCGCTGCCCGCACTGATGACCTCACTCCGACAAAAATCAATGATACTCTATTTGCGCCGCGAGCCTACACCATTTAACAGGCACACATGAGTCCACGTGCGCACTTGTGCGAGAGAGTGAGAGGGGCGGGAAGTGGGATTATGTAACCCGCTCTCCAGTTGCCTCTGTGTTGTTAATGTGTGTGTGTGTGTGTGTATGGAGGGCCTGGAGGGGGCTGTACTCCACGGTCATATTTAGAAGAAAGCGGCTGAGGCAAAGCGGCCGGAGCGCCGGGGTCGAACTCCTCCGGGTGGATTCGTCGTCCCGGGCCGTTGAAAAGGAGTTCCCAGGACGGCGGCGGCGGCGGGCGGTTTGGAACGCCGTCACGCACGGCCAAGTGCACGGCGTTCGCTTAGGCCGGATTTGCCTCGTTAACAAGCCGCTAATAAGGCTTTGTGTTGAAACCACGTAGGGTCCTTTCACTTCAATTACAAGCACACGAGTGATTTGCGCCCTCACCTGGCACGAGGAGCTGCTTCATCACGGTGTGCGTCATTTGTTTGTTAGCGCTAATGTGTGTGGCATGGATTTGACCCTTCCCTGTTTTTTTGAAATTCTGTTTTTATTTTGATCAACATTTTGGCCGCATATATAAACAGCATATTACAATTAATCCAAGTGCTGTGACGACCAACCTTTTCACATTTTTTGTGACAAAATATGAGAGATAATGGAAGAGAAAGGAAGAAGGAAAGCGAAATAAACATAGCAGAATTAGGGACGAGATTTTATGAGAATTATGGCTCATGCGCTTCACACCATTCAATGTAAACACCTGCAAATCGCAATTGTACTTTGTCAAAATTAGCAGAAATCAGAGCGAGTTGGTTTCACATATTCAGTCCAGAACCACAAGAATTTTTCCTCCTAGGTTTTGACCCTCCCCTCCCTCTTAATGCTTTATTGTTCATTAAATAGGATTGAAAAATCCTTCACATGTTGTTGTGTTTCTCATACATACTTGCTGCCGTCACACATCTGCTCGGCTCACCTGTCTGTCTCTGTTGTGACGTCTCCCTAGGCACCGACATCTCCGTTGGAGAGGAAGTAGCCATCAAGTTGGAATGCGTGAAGACCAAACACCCGCAACTGCACATAGAGAGCAAGATCTACAAGATGATGCAGGGCGGAGGTACCGTACCCACTGAAAACGGGATTTATTCACATGTTGACAGCGTAGGGGGGGCGGTAAATACACCATCATCCTTCGTCATGGACATGTTCTCCTTGTCCTGAAATGTTCCCTCTAAAGGTGACACAACAAAGCCCTCTTAACAGGAAAGAAATCCACACCAAAGTGCCCACAGCCATGTGATCAGATTGCCCCGAGCAACCAGGTCATCATGTGTCTTGAAAGACATTCAGTAATGATGATTCAATTGCATCAAAATGAGTGAAATTCAAATGTCGTCATCCACGGTTGTCACGCCTGAAAGTAGGTCTGACTGTCCTGGAGATGAGCGCTCCCTAAAACTGATTTCACATGTGTCATCTCAACAGACAACCAAACATTCAACATTCATTTTAATCTAATCTTAATACTTTGAGTTATTACACTTAAAAATATATTGAATATTGAAAATTCAACATATTGTGTTCTTCCTGTTGCATGCAGCAAATTCACCCTACAGCCATTTTAACTTGAGTATTCTGAAGTCAAGTTCCTCCTCCTGACTTGTTTTGGGATCTTAAGGAAATGTGAAGTTGAGGTCTTGTTTCTTTAATTATGTTGACTGTAGATGGATACAAAACTATATGTTGAAACCTTTATTTCCAGCTTCATGCTGAAGCATTTTTAAAACGTCACAAAAGTGAAACAAGTGACCAATTATTCCTCCAATGTTCAGTAATTACCACGTAATTACCATGTTATAAAGGCTGGTCAGTGACCCTGTCAGAATTGTCTGTTTTATTCGAATCCTCCTGGTTGGGCGCAATGAAAATCGCAGTTCCGACGAAAGCAAAAATGAATCTCAGCCTCCCGAGGGCCACCAGTGTCAAGTCGGGGCCTGTCGTTCCTCGTGATAAAAATCCAGCAAGCGTCTGTTGAGCAACGTCGCTGGAAAAGGCTGAAGCAGGAATGAAAAACAAACGGAATGCTCTTCCTGTAAACTGCCGACGCTGCCTTATACAACTCGCAGACTTGGAACATCCCAACCTGCGCAGAGAACGTAGATTATCTGCTTAACACGTAATCCATTTTGATAATAATCATAATAATAATCTGTCTGTGTGGCAGCCTCAGGTCTGTCTGCTTGCGTACGACGTTCAACTCTTGAGGCAAAAAAAAAAAAAAAATTCATGACGCCCTGAGCATTCTGTACTCCCGTCCTCGCTGCACCAGGAGCCACAACTTGCATCTTGCGACATGATTTTTCAGCATGGGAGTTTTTTTTTAGGGCGTCGAGGTATCTGACCCAGACAGACAGATGCATTTGCATTTGTGCGCGTATAAATAGCTTCCGCCTTGCGCGCAGCCAGCAGCCCGGTGCTGAGCAGCTACATTTTGTCGCCCACTGCCTGTAGAAGGAAATGCCAGATGGTTGCCCCCCCCCCGACCCCCTCACACTGGGCCCTCGGCCAATCAGCAGCCACGACTGACTGACCCAGCTGGCTTCAACAGTCGGCCCGCGCCTCCTCGGAACACTGACGCTGTCCAACTGTCCCCGCACCGTCCCGCTATAGTGGGGCTATTTCCACTCTCGGCGGTGTATAGTCGAGCACCGGCCTGCCCCAGACATCTTAAAAAAAAAAAAAAAAAGATTATTTTTACACTGACACACAATAACGTTGACATTAAAATAAGCATGTGGAAAAAAAATCTCTCCAAGGGAGCTCAAGTGAAGATGTTCAGCTGGTAATTCCCCCAAACCATCTTATTCCTGGAGCTGCAGAGAATGACAGGAGATGGAATTAGTGATTAAACGCTTATGAAATAGAATTCATTCTTATTCCTTCTCTATGACCATTTTAGAGCTCAGTTCTTAAACAAAATAAGTGTTCCTGCACACATGGCCAACTTGCAGAATTTATTGCGATGTTTCAGCACCAGACCTTTGTGCCAACACAGGAACCCATGATAAATAGGAGTGGCTGTGTGACACCAGCCAATCACTTTCCCACACGTCTGACTATAGACAACTTGAATATTAAGTATCAACAATATCAAAATGCAATCAGTGGAAACAGCAGAAATGTACAAACAAAATACAATGAATACATATAAGGAATAAATAAGCCACTTGGATACATTAGGTCCTAACAGAAGGTAATGGCTAATGGTCACAGTCAAAAAATAAATACGACAGATGCAGTACAACAGTGCAGAGCCAAAATAAGAAAATACAAGAAAGAGGAACTTGCAATAAAAAGATCTGAAACAGTCTGGACAAATCATGCAGAGCCCAGTTCCTGACAGTACAGAAAGGTTGACAAGATGTAAATCTTAAGTCAGGTTTACTAAAAAAAAATATTTGACCTCCCAAATATTAAGCATTTCTTTTGTTATTAAACTTTATTATTAGAGAAAACTTAAATTGTACATGTTGCTTTTCAGTTGTACACGTATTTCAACACGGGAAATTACAAAAGCAGCCAGTCTTTCCCCGTTGCAGTGTTAGTATATGGTTTCTAAGACAGTGGGGAACTTAAGAATCCAAGCAATGTCAAAGATGGAGTAAAATAAATGTAAAAAAAAAAAAAAAGTACATATAAAGCAAGAAATTTGACAATGACAAGTTTGTCTCCTCCATATGCATCCCTGTTTCATGAAAAACTTTTCCTGCAAACAGTATTTTATTGTGGAGTGCTACATATGAAGCATTTCAAGTCCATTCTCACTTCTTCCACTTCAGATAAAAAATAATCAACTTGTCTAACCGCAACAAAAAAAAACAACACATTTCTAAATCGCCAAAACGCGCTGAATAATCCACCTTTTCCTTCCCTCCAGTGGGCATTCCAACCATCAAGTGGTGCGGTGCCGAGGGCGACTACAACGTGATGGTGATGGAGCTGCTGGGCCCCAGCCTGGAGGACCTGTTCAACTTCTGCTCCAGGAAGTTCAGCCTCAAGACGGTGCTGCTGCTGGCCGACCAGATGGTGAGACGTCCGAGGCGGAGGTTGAAACTCAAACACTTTAAAAGACCATTAGGTTTTGTTATCTTTAGACAGTTGTTCCCCTCCTTTTCCCAGCCTGGAGGCCAGACGGAGCTTTACCAGCTGCTGGTCCACTTTTTCCCTCTGTGTGTGTGGTTGTGCGCGTGTGCGCGCCACGCAGGAGATGAGTCAGATTAATGATCTCGTCAACAAAGGGGAATAAGCGGAAACCTACGTCCACGTTGTAAAACAACGCGGCTGCCGCGTTGAAACATAACCCAAACTCGTGCTTGAGAGTCGCATCTAAACTTAGATGATTCAATTCAAACTCCAGAGTCTTTTCTCATCCAAAGCCGCGTTCAGACTGCCAGCCAAAATCCGATTTTCAGCCCATCCAGATTGAAACCGCATGGCTCTTTTCTAGTGTGAACGCTCACAAATCACATGAAATCCAATTTTGGCAAAATGGATTAAAACCACCTTGGGGTGGGCCTCCGCTCCGACGTCATGGGTCAATAATGTGGCCCAGTCTGAACAGAGCCAGATCTCATTTGGACACTTGCTAAAAACAGTGTGGACAGTCAGCCCTTTAAATCGGATTTGAGAATGAATCCGATTTGAATCCGATTCGCCTGCAGTCTGAACGCAGCCTCAACTCGCGCCTCTACTTCTTCCTCAACTGTTTTTTTTGTGGACTCTGACGTCACTCTCGCCCCCCCGACCTCTCCCCAAACCAGATCAGCCGCATCGAGTACATCCACTCCAAGAACTTCATCCACCGGGACGTCAAGCCCGACAACTTCCTGATGGGCCTGGGCAAGAAGGGCAACCTGGTCTACATCATCGACTTCGGCCTGGCCAAGAAGTACCGCGACGCCCGCACGCACCAGCACATCCCCTACCGCGAGAACAAGAACCTGACCGGCACGGCCCGCTACGCCTCCATCAACACGCACCTGGGCATCGGTGAGTGACCGCGGCTCACGGCGAGCCAGCCCACCTGCGAACGGACTCGCCTGACCGCCTCTCTCTGCTCTGCGTCTACAGAGCAGTCCAGACGGGACGACCTGGAGTCGCTGGGCTACGTCCTCATGTACTTCAACCTGGGCTCCCTGCCCTGGCAGGGCCTCAAGGCCGCCACCAAGCGGCAGAAGTACGAGCGCATCAGCGAGAAGAAGATGTCCACGCCCATCGAGGTGCTCTGCAAAGGCTACCCATGTAGGTGCAGCGGCTCCCCGGGGGTGTGCATGAGAATCGCAGCAGCAGCAGCAGGTGATGCACCGCTGACTCACCCTCACGACGACTCTGTGAATCACGCCGTCCTCTGCTTCCTTCCCCTCCAGCCGAGTTCGCCACCTACCTGAACTTCTGCCGCTCCCTGCGCTTCGACGACAAGCCCGACTACTCGTACTTGCGCCAGCTCTTCAGGAACCTCTTCCACAGACAGGGCTTCTCCTACGACTACGTCTTCGACTGGAACATGCTCAAATTTGTAAGTTGTTTTCTAATTGTCGAACTGGAAGAGTTTGCGCTGGTTCAGGGGCAAACTGGTGGACCACTATGGGTTTTAAAATGTGCAGCTGCAGATGGATGGAGTGTTTTGTTGACCCTCCTCATAGGAGGAAAAAATATATCATGGGATATATGGGAAATGTGCTTTAATGGCAATTGAAACTAAATCAGTGTCTGTGAAGCTCCACGGTATTTAGCTCTTTATTGAAATGACTCTCGGTGTGGATGGATGAAACACAGCTATTTTATGACTTCAGTGCTATTACAGTAGGCCGGATTTAAAAGTTTCAACAGGCCGCATATGCACCCTGGGCCTTAGTTCGCCCAGGCCTCCACTAGTGAGTCACTACGTGGTAATTACACTAACTTGAGTGTCACAATACAGAACAAAGACAGCAGATAGTAACATTCTTGCGAATTTGAGTGAGTCAAGTTGAACGGCATTCTGAAAACTGGGGCACGCAGTTCAGACGACGGCCTCAGCACAGCCACAAACTAGTCACTAGTAACTAACAAGCAAATCTAAACGCTAAATTTCACACCGAATCAACAGAAATTTCTAAACTCTGGTCATTGAACTCAAACGCGTCACTTGTTTTTTTTTTTTGTTTTTTTTTTATGAGCCGCGTGTTGGCGTGTCACGTGTCGTGTTTTCGTTCCTTGTTTCAGCAGTCACGGTTGTATAAAGCGTTATCGTTGGGTCAGTTGACGGTTTTATTGCCACGTGTTTTTTTTTTTTATTATTATTGTGGAGACAATAAAGTCTGGCGTCATTCAAGTGCAGACTTGAAAGTCCTGCAGCCTGTATATGAAATTGTATCTGTTTTGGAGATTTGATGCTAGAAGGAAGAGTTGGATTTAAAGCAATAGTTCTACTCACTTTCTTTGTCAAGGTATTTGTTTTTACTGCTTGTTTTGTTCAGTTTTCCTTATTGTTCAGCTGCTGCAGATCAAAGTGTGAAAATCCACCAATTGTGATACACTAGCAGTGACTAATGAACTCATGATGGGCTTTTCTGAGAGAAAACAAGACACCCCATCCCCTCCCCAACACAGAGTGTGTACAATTTGCAATTCCAATTGCATCATGAGCTCAACAACTGTGTGTGTGTGTGTGTGTGTGTTGCTGCAGGGCGCTAACAGGGCCGTGGAAGACGCCGAGCGGGAGCGCCGGGAGCGCGAGGAGCGGCTGCGGCACAGCAGGAACCCCGGGGCCAGAGGCATGGCCTCGGCATCGGGACGAGCCCGAGCCGCCCAGGATGTCGCCGCCCCCTCCCCCCTCAACCCCTCCTCACACACGGGTGAGCCACAAACACACACACACATCCTCACCACAAAATGACCCAAAGAGTGAAATTTGCTCATTGTTTGGGTCGTTAATGAACCATAATTAACCTCGCTGCTGTCTTGCAGGTCTGGAGAAGGAGAGGAAGGTGAGCATGCGCCTTCACCGCGGCGCGCCCGTCAACATTTCCTCGTCGGACCTGACCGGACGCCAGGACACGTCCCGCATGTCCACCTCACAGGTAAGACGCTGGCCGCTAATATAAGGAACCACGGTGGAACTCGAGTCTGTTGCAGAAGTCACGGCGCGTCACAGTCGGCGTGGGGGAGGGGAAACAAACCAAAAAAAAACGAGCCACTTCCTGTTTCGCTGCTACCGTAGGCGACAGACTTGTTCTCTGTTTGCACTGTACACAGACGTGTCACTGACGGGAAGAAGCCCCGCGGAAACACGAGAATGTTTTTTCGAGGCGAGCGAGTGAGCGGGTTCGAGAGTCGCAGTGGAGCTTCTCCACCGTCCTGCCGCTAGTGTGGAGCTTGAATGGGCTCCTCCATCTGTTTGCTTCATTGTGCCCTTTGTTCCTTTGTCCTTCGTGGGCCTTGTGCCCCCCCGTGAGGTCAAAGTGTGCAATAGCCACAAATAGAGCTGCAACAATCAGCTCTCCGCTCCTGCAAAGAAAAGACACATTTGACCAGTACCGCTGTTGTTTCTCAAATTATCTCATATGTCCTCAGTGCAAGATTTATTTTATGTCAATATTATGTATGTAACTGAATGAAATAATCCAACTGTGGATATCTTGTTTGATTTTATTTTATTTCTTTGTTTTTAATGAATCTAATCTCCATTCTTTTCTATTGCATCATTGCTTTAATCACGCAAATTTCACCAATATGGGATAAATAAAGGCTTTTACATATTAATTTATAGAATAAATTAATTTTCTCTTCTGTAGACAAAAAGTTTGAATTCGAGTCCGTTCGAATTATCAGCAGTCATTTCGTGTTTTGGACGTTCTTAAACTTCCTGACTGCAGAGGCTACCGTTTGTTTTCCCCTTTTAACTTGCGCAAGTGAAACGACACAAATCAAAAGATAGTGGGCTGTGAAACGGGCGCACGGAGCTTTTTCTCACTTTTTCTCACTCCGCTGTAGATGCACAGTTAGTACAAAGACAGAAAAATGTGCTTGCGATGGTTCAATATGCACGACTCATTCGCAGACTCGACTAAACAGTCACGCGCGTCTCCACCGGGGGGTGGGTGGGGGGGTTTCACCAAACACGTAACCCGTCCTACTTGTTCTAATGTTTGTTCTCGACGGTTCCGCCTTCAATCGACGCTGCTCTCTGTCGCCCCCTTGCAGGCTCTGTCCCGGGTCACACCCAGCGGCCTCCAGTCTGCAGCACCACGGTGAAAAGCCCCTCCATCCACCTGTGCACCACGGAGGCCTGAAGATGAACCACCTGCAGCATACACACACACACACACACACACACACATGCACGCTCACTCACAGACACAAACACACTAACACTCTCACACACACTCTCACACACACACACACACACACACACACACACACACACACACACACACAGTGGACTACCGACCTTTGCACAAGAGTCAGGCTGCACTCTTGTTTACCCGACCGTGAGAGAGATGCACAACTGAAAGTGTGCGTGCGTGTGTGTGTAAGTCTGTGTGTCTGTGTGTGTGTGTGTGTGTGTGTGTGTGCGCGTGACGGAGACGGGCGGGTGGAGTACAGCTTGGTTGTCTTGACCAACTCGGGAAAAGTAGCAGCCTCAGCCCTCCGCTCTTCTTCCCCTGGAAGACGTGGACGCACTCCTCGTCCCAACTGTCGATGAAGCCATGGGGTCACTTTTCTCTGGCATTGATTCTCCATTTTATTTTAATGTGTTTGTTTTTTTTGTTTTGTTTTAATCGCGTTTGATTTTACTCCTCTCAGCATTAATCTCGACTCCAGCTCCACTGGTCGAACTTCACGAGGGGGGTCTGGACAAATAGAGACCGACGAGTCTGTTAGCTGTTGAACGTAGTACGTTTGGGGAGGGATGGGGAGGGAGTGGGGGGGGGGGGGACTTTGTGATAGAGGAAGAGGAAATAGCAGGAAGACACGGCGATCCATCACAGCAGTGAAAGAAAACCTGTTTAGTGTCCGAAAAAGAGTCCCTCGTTTCTTTTCTTTTCGTTTTGTTTTTTTTTTTGCGCATTAGGTGTTTTAGGCTGAAATGTAATATAGACCGGCGGGGGAGGGGAAAGCCTCCTTGTTTTAAAAATGGGACGAAAGGAATTTTAACGTTCTGTTTTCAAGCGTGAACCAGTATAAGTTAGGGTTCTCTGTTCTCTCTCTCTCTCTCTCTCTCTCTCTCTCTCTCTCTCTCTCTCTCTCTCTCTTTTTTCGTTCTCTCTCTCTCAGCCTCCTCAGGTGTGTTGAAGCAGGATGTTGTCTTGAATTTTTAAAGAAAAATGAACCTTGCAGCAGTGAATAGAGTCGCAGTAGGCAATGAGCTCAGTGTTTTCCTGGAGTCGCCGTAGTAACCGAGCCGCAAGTCCCAGTCCCCCCACCCCCACCCCCCCGACTCCACGAGAGCGATCGGCCGAGCTGACCGACCGAAAACCCTGCAGATCGTTGTTTTGTTTTTTGTTTTGTTTTTTTGTTTTTTTTAAATTTCGAAGTAGAAAATTCTCTATGTGGTAGCCTGGTTGCAAAAGTATTGTAGTAAAAAGGGGGAATGGGTTGTAGTGGTTATTTGTACACATTTGTTCTGTTGTTGTGTGTAGGATGCGCCTACTCGACTTGTGAGTACGGAGGGACTGAGAACGCCTCACTCCTTTTTAGAGCTCCCACGCGTGAAGTTTTCCCTCGAGGAACGTCGACTTCACCTCGTGGGGTTAAAAACAAAAAAAAAGTAATCATGGTTTAACTTGTTTGTCTTCACTGATGATGGCTATGATAAATGCAAGTACACTTTACATGGGAGTATAGTTTTATCAGTATGTCATGCCCGCTTCTCAGTTTATTTTTCTTAATTTTGTCTTGATTTTTTGTTTGTTTTGTTTGTTTTTAACTGTGCAGTGGAGGTGGTTTCTCATGGCCCACAATGCAACTCTTACTGTGGATTCATGGGAAATCGTTCTTCCTACTCCCACCTTAAGACTCTTGCTCCTCATTTGTAATGCCACTGTTTTTGTGTATTTTAAAATTGTGTAAATAAATTAATAAGTACTTGTACATACTTTGTATTTTTCATTGACTAGCTGCCTGGGACTGCCAAAGGGTTTTACTATTGGCTATGTGGTTCTATTGCCATGGTGGGCAAACTTGCAATAGAAAAAAAATGACTCTCAAAACAGTAAAATAAAAAAATAAATGAAATTCAGCTATTTTATGCCTTACTTACTATTAATATAATTTCTTGAAGTTCTGCAGGCCGGATTTAAAAGCTTAACAGGCCGCATATGGCCCCCGGGCCATAGTTTGCCCATACCCATTGTACTGTCTTCTACTGTCACGGGTTTCTCTAATGGTAGCATCTCCAAGGACACACACACACACACTCGCCCACATACACACAGGAAGAGTCGCAGTGAGCTCCCCTTCTTTTTCAGCGCCAACGAGTGGTGTTGATGCTGGCGTGTGAAGTGTTGTGCTGGGCAATCAACCAAAGTTGCATCGTCCTCTCCAAGGCCAGCCAAGCTCTTTGGATTCACCAGGGGAAGCCTTCCTTCCTCCTTGTAACTCCATGAATTTCTCTCTAGAAGCTTTCTACATAGAGCGGGTGCGGGGAACGTCTCGCGTAGCAAACACATTCAAACGTGGATCAGAACCGCTGTTTGCGTATGTATAGGTTGATGAGACAAATGAAATGAAACAAAGGAATGTATATACAGGTAGACTTCGTGAATACTATAGAGAACTACTAGGTAAACAATTAGGTCATTTTGTCTAACTTAAACTCTTGCTGAACTTTCATATTAACAATACATTGTCTAGAAGATACTTAAGTTATTGTTGAAAGAACTTAGTTAAATGCATAGATGTCAATGAGGAACTTGTGTATGGAAGCAGAGACAGTAGTTACCATATCTGCTTCCATACTCGTGGCTTCCCTGGTTGTGGTTCTGTAGAAAACAGGAAGTGAGCCCTCGAGGGTGGGACTTGATTGGCTAGGGAGGAGTCAGTGCAGGTCAAGGGAGGCTGGCAGAATGAAACTTCTGATTCAAGAGCTAGAAAAACTGCATACAGTGTGAATTTAAATACGCAAGCTGATTCAGAAAAGCTGCAGCTGCTGCAAGTTCAAATTGTCGAGGGTTTCACGTGCAGTTGGACCCGATGACCCTTTCGTTAATTCAGCTTTTATGTGCTGGAAAATATTAGCCTTACAAACCAGTTAAACTGCACTTATGTACAGTGTACAAATGTGATGAAAAAAAAAATCAATTTTAAGACACTCTTGAATCTGTGTTGAATCCTCACTACTTGATGTTCTTGTGCATGGTGTGAATTATTAGCCAGTTTGAGCAAAGGCAACCGTTTATGCACAAAGTTGAAGATGAAACATTGCGTCTACTTTAATTATCACAGATCATCAGTTGAACTACTTCTGTTGACCTTTAAGCAACATCATTTCCTCTTTTTATTAGTTTCACTTCAGCTGTTTTTGTCTGATGACGTTTAAAGCTTACTTGAAAAAAAAACAAAAACAAACTTGAATCAAGTCAGGGTTCCCAAACTCTGACTTTGTTGATCCCGAGATTATCCTGTCCCGAAAAGAACGAAATGGGACCCCGGATATTATGATAGTAATTGTATGAATGAATCAATCAGCGCGCTATCGCTCTATCTCTCTGGGCGTATTAGCGTTTGGCCTCCACTGGGTGTCGCTGTGTTACCGCCGCTGCAATGCTTGAGGACAGTTACACAACAGGTCGTGCGTGTTGCCCCTCCCCGTTGGATGTGCCGGGACCCGTGCTCACGATGGTAGTCACACACAAGAATGAGGGGAATAACGTGACGTAGGGTGCGTAATGTGTGTGTGTGTGTGTGTGTGTGTGTGTGTGTGTGGCAGGGCGGGAGGGGCAATTACGAGACTGTAAATTGATAATATATATATACATATGTACATTACATTAGATTACATAATGTATTGTAATTTGTTGGATTTTGGCAGTGGATGCCTAAATACTCAATGCATGTTGTTCCCTTTTAGAAAGGTAAGTGGACCACGGGGGGGGTGTTGAGAAGCAAGACCACCACCACACTCTGTTCCCCACAGCTGTGGCCCACTAAGTTAATTTTATTCACAGATTATTAACACTCTGTCTGTCAGCTCGGTGTGCGCGCGCACGCTCGGCGAGGGTGAGATGGAGTGAAATGGAGACGCACAGATGCAGGCAGATGGTCGGCCCCGCACAATGTGATGATCGTGTTCGAGGGGCTCGTCCACGCTCCGAGACGACAACCTAGATGGAGAGAATAAAATAAACAAAAAACAACCCAAGAACATAATAGCTGAAACAGGTCAGGTTGATTTACGGAATTTACTCATGTGAAAACAATTGCACTATGACATTATATTGTTTCACAGATACAAGGGATAATGATTGTTTTTGATTTTCTTGCATTATTATTCACATTCTGATGGGAGATGAATGAGTATGTGAACTTGATTGTATGTGTGTGTGTGTATATCTATTAAGGAACTGTCTAACAGCAGTAGGGAAGCCTTGTCAAATTTCCATATTTGAAATAAAAACCCATGTCTTATGGGGGTGGCACGAGGCCCAGGCTCCTCCGTGCTTCACGCGTGATCTCAGGGAAACCAGGAGTAAGTGGTCAGCAGACCTTTGCGATATTAATGGGACACACAGCTGTAAAAGGTCAAAGAGTTAGACTTGTACATATATTTGAAGGGGGTGTCGCAGTGGAGCGAGGATCGTACAGGAGTAATGCTTAAAGACAAGCTGTGGCCTTTTGAACCAGCTACGGGGGGTGGGACATTGTGGTTTGTGTCTGACACCAGCGCAAGTGGGCAGAGCCCTTTCAATTTATCCTCCTGTTCATACGATGGGGGATTAACAGCTATCGTGTGTCCTCATGTGAAGGGGGCACAGTCAGTGCTCACCTTTGAATCACCCCGTGAATATCAGTGGCCGCGGCGCTGAAGCTAAAAGAGATGAATGGGAATGTGTGCATGTTGGCAACAACCAACCTGTTTTTAGTTACGAATGACAGACTATGTATGACTGTGTACATAAATTGACTCATAATAAGGCTTTAGTACAACTGCAATTCAATGCTAGTAGAATAATAGTTTTATTTCTGTTTGTTGAATCATTACTAGCATTTTTTCCCCTGTTTTGACAATGGTAAGCCCTAAAAAAAAAACAAAAAAAACAACAAAACCAAACCTTCCAAAACTCAAAAATATGGTTGAATTGTTGTTGTGTGATGTCTGTCTTTTCTTTAGTCTTGTCAAGGTCGAGGTCCCTACCTTCTGTTGTTTTAGCGCGTTTTGATAGACGAGCATTTTAGTCGAAGGCTAAATATGTAAGATGTGCCATCTAATGGTGCGAAAGAGTATTGCAATCCGCATCCCTGGATTTTGTACCCAGCAGCTTTTTTCCCCCACCAGCTGTGATGTCAGGATGAAATTGCGAAAATCAAGAGCAGATTTGAGTCACATGGACCTGCCCTGTATGTTTGTCTAAATAGCTACATAGTCAATGTGAATAAAAACTGTGATTTCTTTCATATCTAAAAACATTTGTATGTAATTTCTACCTCGTTGCATGCTGATACGTTGCTTTAAATGCTACACATTGGGCCTGAAAGGAGGTGGTCTGAGAAAAGACGGACCATGTTGGGCTGATCACCTCAGAGGTGGCCGCAGCCAATCATCTACCTCCATTTGACCCTCTAAATCCTCTGCATCCTCTTCTTTCACACCAACTGCCTTCATTGTCCTCTAAATTACATGCATAAATCTGCTTTTTATCCTCTTTCTCCACTCCTCCATTCCTCCTGCCACTTTCAGCCTCAGCATCTCTCTACCCCATAATATTCACCGTGCCTTTCTCTGTCCATGTCCAGACCGTCTCAGTCTGGCCTGTCTGGCTTTATCTCCAAGACATCTAATGTGCTCTGTCCCTCTGATGTGCTTATCCCTGACTCTATCCACCCTGCTCACTCCCACAGAAGAGCTCTACACCTTCGTCTCTGCTACCTCCGTCTCCGCCTCCTGCCTCTTAGTACCTCTAAGTATATTGACATATGTGGGGCTAAAACGCGGTGTTCCTCGTGCGCTTTGTGACGATGCGATGATACTCTGACGTTGCTGAAATTAGCAGAGAAATTCGCCGTGTTATCGAGCATGCTGCTATTTTTACCCACATCCACTGGGGCGACTGGGGAGCTGCGGATAGGAAATAGAGGAGTCGACCGATGGGCAAATCAAGCAATAAAGGTGGCCTCACTTCCTGTGACATCCTGCTCACCACGTCCTACTCCAGGCCTGTTGTTGGGGATAAAAAGAAAATAAGGAATCGATGACCTTTGCTATGAGGGCTTACATCATCAAATTCAATCCATCCCGCCAAGCAGATTCAGACTTGTATTTGAGGTAAACTCGAAAATTGGAATGAACCTTTGTGAGTCACTTTGCTTAAATTGTTTTGAACGATGTTTAGAGGTAACAACTGATGACAGTGTTTAGCACTGTGTATTTTCTCTCCCAGAAAAAGCAGTTTGAAACTGCATAAATGGCAGAAGACAGCCTCTTGACATTTACTCCCAATACGTTTACGTTTGCGGTCGTCATGGCAATCCCAATCCCTCTAAGGAACACATGGTCCAGTCATGCTTTTGTCTTTCTTTTCTTCTAAGCTGTCATGAATTTTTAGCTGAAACATACAAGCAAACTGGATGTCTCAGATTTCTTAGTAACATGAGAAGGAACGGCGAAATGTGTTTTGAATTGTTAAAAAAACAACAACATTTAAAAGCTTGAGGAACCTGTTATAAGCTGCGGATCAATTAATTTCATTAATTTATTTATCAAGGTTCTCATGTTCAAGCACCAGTTTGTGTGGAGGAGCCTTTCCCCTTGAGCCACAGGTGCAAGAACAGCATCAAGAATCTTTTATTTTTATCTGGTAGGAACAGAACCTCCATTGGTTCCAGTGTAAAGACCCACATTTAAAAACGCTCTGCCTCTGGTCAAAATGACCGCATGCAGTTCAAACAATCTAAACGTGCGTGTGATCAATAACTGACAGCTGTTAGCTGTGAGCTCCTGGCAGTTTAGCCACAACTGAACACTATTAATCGTCTGCCTGGCTAATGGTCCAAATTCATATATTATTTAGAATGAGTCTAAATAAACCCGTATACGGAATGATGCAGCATTGCATAATGCACAGGTGGGCCAGTGAGCGCACCGTGTCCCGGGCTAAATGCGAAAGGCTGTTGGGTAAATCCTTTGAAAAGTTCTGCTGCTTTGCTGGACAGTCGAAATAAGGCTGCGATGAGCTGTGCAATTATTAACTGGCAACACTCAGGAGAGAGTGTGTGTCCAACAGCCATGTGAGTGGAGAAACACAACACCAGCTTCACACTGAGCAAACAAAGGACTCTTTTTTTCACACTGAGGCTCGGAGCCAGTTGGCCGGTGGGGTTAAACCAGGTGTTTCCAAAGAAAGTTAACGAGGTATTTGTTCCATTCAGGGTTTAAATAGAAGAGTCCAGCTGCTGCCCTTTTTTTTTTTTTTTATAGAATATTTTATCCTTTCCTTTAATTAAAAAAAAAAAAAAATTTCTAGAGTTGTGTGTGAACCTCAAACTAGTTCTGAAGCGAGGAACCAGACGAGGAACCAACCAGCCCTCCGTCCTATCGGGTAATCACCCATCCTCCCAGTAAGTAACACCTCTGCCCTGTTTTGGAATAAAACTCACGGTTAAGGCCAGCTGCTGCTTTTAGACCACTCTGCCGGGAGAATTTCCGCCATGCTCCCAATTTTTATCTTCCTCTCCCTCCACTGAGTTCGCTCCATGCTCCTGCCGGTCTGCATCAGTCAACCGTTTGGTTCTGGTCCAGGTTGCTGGAGTGCCATTAGCAGGCTCCACTGACAGACAGCTGGAAGGTCTCTGCACATGTACCAAATTCTCCGTGCGTGTGTGTGTGTGTGTGTGTGTGTGTGTGTGCGTGCGCGCGCGTTGCTATGGCTCTTCACTCTGAGTCACCTTTTCACCGTGTTATCGCAGCAGGGTGTCAACGAGGACAGTTTACAAGCATGACTTTGACTGCGGGCAGAATTAGTGCTCAATTTGAATTCACGTGGACGCAACCAAAAAAAACCCAAATTGCCACTTAATTAAATTTATGAACTAGCTGGAACCAGCGCAGTGGAAAAAGGCGACTGTTAAGGCAAATTATGTAAGAAAAACACGAGGAGAATGGATGTTGCAATCATGGGTGTTCATGGAGCAACGGCAGGAGAGGTGGGATTGTGTCCTGAGTGGCAACAGTGAAAGAGATTTTATTGAAAAACAGGATGTCAGGGCTTTTAAAAATAAATAAATAAAAAAAACCCTCCTGCAACTCCTGTCTGGGAATGAACATGACAAATGTCCGTCTAGAGTGACTCAAAAGTTGCATTGAAAAACAATCCTGGTTGTTATCCTGTTCAGAGTGAGGTCGCATTTCAGTAGCAAATCAGATCTGTATCGGACTGAGACTGTCTCAAACCTGATTTGAAATGATCACATTCCACGCGATTCCTGCTGTTCACAGTGTCATTGACCAACCAGGTCTGAGCCCACAGTGTGAGCCCAGCTTGCAGTCGGCGGTCTGCTCTCTTTGCTGACCGACTGTCCCTTAGTGGGGGGTTGTAATTCCCAGAGGCAGCCGCCGTCATTTGCATAAAATTGGGTGGACATTGTACTGGAGTAGAAAAACCGGAATAGTGCGGGACAGAGTTTAGGCAGGACTTTGCAAAATGTTGTGTTCACAGAAGCATGCGACAATAGAGAAGCGTCAAATGTGAAAGAAATTTAGCTCAAGATAAAAGAAAGCCACGGGTGACTTGTCCAGGGTGTCGCCCTTGTCTTTGCCTTATGACAGCTGGGAGAGGCACCAGCAGACCCCCCGGGACCCTGACCTCAGGAATAAGCGGGTGTCGAAAATGGATGGATGGATGGATGAAAGAAAGCCATCAACAACGTATGAAGAGTGCAAAAACTGCATCTGAAAAATGCGACCAAAGAAATCTACTGAGAAAATGATAGTGCAAAGGTCATCAATGTTGTCATTGGAGTGGACTGCCGCCCAATCTATACGAATAAACAAACAAACAAACAAATAAATTCACATTTCAGCAGGTCATTTCACGCTAATTGTTTATTTCATTGGTTTCATTTACAGACTGAGCTTTCTCCCATCTCTCCCATTTCTCCCATTATGTCACAAAACGGCCCCTCATCCACTCCACGGCGTTGTACAACGAGTCAGGAGGCGTTAAAAAATAGCCGAGCGGGCGGGCGACTTCTCCGCGATTGGTCACGTCCCAGCGTGACGGTTGGAAGGGGCGGCGCTAGGACCCGGCGGAAAAAAAGGTAAAGGGCGGTCCCCGCCTGCGAGGGTTCCGCAGGCAGACGTGCGCTCTGAAACGCGGCTCGCTCCCTGCGTTCCAACCGGCAGACCGAAGGCAGGAAGAGGCGACTCTCCTCAGCAGCAGCAGCAGCAGCATCACAAGGTAAGAGACTCAACAGTTTGCCGTTTAGGCCGCTCGTCCATCAGCTGTCGTCTAAAGACCAGTACAGTGTCACTAATGGCTGGGAGGGAAATGGCGGAAGACGTTTATACAGTCATTTAATAAATATATGTGTATATATTTTTAAATCTGTCTATATGTTTTGTTGTTGTTGTTGTTGTTGTTTTGTTTTAACCTACCTGGGATTTCCGCAACTTCACGTGGCGTGATCGGGCTACGTGACGTACGTTTTCTCGCGTGATGCCAGCAGCTCCAACATCCACATCCGATTCACCTCATCCGAACGCTACACATTTGAATTCAAGCTGCATTTTAATATTAGCCAACAAGAGGCTTAAATAGTAGCCAGAAAGTTAGAGGGGATCAGGAAGAAAAAAAAATCTCAAAATCCATAAGTGGCTTCAAAGGAAATGGGTTTTGACAAAGGCTTATTTGTGAAGATTACTTACTTGTACTGTATAGCCTGTTATTGTACAAAGGGCTGAATCACATGGTGACTTTACATAAAGAAACACTTGCTTCTCATTGAGATCTTTAGTTGTACGTTGTAAATGTGCGTCTGCAGCTGAAACACACACACACGCTGCTCTATTATGTGACGTCCTGAGAAGAAGATAGAAGAAGCCGCTCCATCCTCATCCGTCTTCAGTCACCGTCCAACCTTGTCCAAGTTGAAAACCCAGCTACTTGTGTGACAGTGACAACCATTTTTTTTCTTCCTGTTTATTTATTGAACTGATGAAATGTTGGCAGCGTCACACCACTCATCGTTTCTGGCACACAGTCTAACTTTCGTTAGCCAAGGAGACTCAGAGGGCGTCATACACTGTATATATAAATACATCGCAGCTCTGAAACAATATTCCCAGTTATGAAATCGAACTGGGTTTTTTCCCCCCCTCTCCCTGAGTAATATTGCAGCATATTTCCTGGGGGGTCCTGTCTGACACACACACACACACACCGGTGGCCTTTGGTCATTTTTAGGCCGGTCACATCTCGACCTGTTCAGCTTGAGGCCTTGAAATGATCGTGTTACCCGGAGACTGTGGATTGGCAGCTGACGCGGCCGGAGCCGGCGCTGTGTCGACAGTAAGTGGCCGGTCGGCCACTCGCTTCTCAACAGGTTGTAAATTAATCCGGCGAAACGAGTCATTTCCTCCCTGTGAGAGGGTGAACACGTGGAAGTAGCTGCGTGCGTGAGGTTTGCGAGTCCTGACGGGCGGCTGCAGGGAAGAAAAGCCGACCGAAATGCTGATTAAATTGCTCATTAGTAATTCATGCTGGCCAGTGGAAGTGTGGAAATATTAATGGCTTTTTTTTTTTTCTAATTTGGACTCAACTGAGATTTCTCTGTTGCTTGTTGTTCTATAAACTCAAGGCAATTTTGTGTGTGTGTGTGTGTGTGCGTGGCAGTGAGACTGATTAAAATGTTTACAGACATTATGAAGCATTCGATGTAATAATTCTGTTCAAATTTGTCTTGCGTGGGACGGGAGCGATGGCGAGAAGTTTAAAGGTCCCATGTTATGCAAAAACAAACTACACCAGTTTGCCTTCTAGCCAAACTGTGTGTCCACCCTCCACATCTTCTGACACTTTTCAGAAAGGGGCAAAACAGCAGATTCTGTCTATCAGCCCTTGGTGATGTCACAAAGGGGCATAAATATCGCTCCAAAGTTAGTGACGACACACCAGGCCAAATGTTTTCTTCTGAGAGACTGCCTTGCATTTCTTTCCAACTGGCCAATTATGTCAATTATATAACAGTGTTCCTGTTTTTATCAGGAAGCTGCAAACAGAGGGCTAAATAACCTGTTGTCTGGAGATCTGTAATTAACAACACGATCGTCGGAGGTTTGATCAGAAATACAGATGCCTTTCCGTCACCCCGACATACTGCTACAGGTTGTTGGTTGTTGCCTCACTTGGTTAAGAGATGGTTCTCCAGAGAGCGAGCTAACTTTCTGTTTGTTCTTCAGTTAACCTGTTCTTCTGCTCGACGCATCAATTTTTTTCTCAAGTGGCCTAATCCCTTCCAGCATCATAACGTTGCATAGCATATTTATTTAGCAAACAAAGCAGTCCTCATTGGCATAATTACTGATTAGCATTAGCAAAGACAGGAAAGTGTTTTGCTCTTTTCCCAACTTGTAATGATCGAGGGTCAAGATGCCGCCTTGGGAGCTTCCAGCTTAATGTTTTAGCGAATTAGACACTCCGATGATTATGTTTCTGCATATCTTATTAACTGTCTACCTATAACTGTGAACATTCAACAAATTGAGAAGCGACTGCTGACACGCAGCTCACCTACACCGCCTATTCCCGGCGCTCCCCTCGCCTGCTGAGCTCATCAGCGGCATTTGACGGCAGAAATCTAAACAATGTGTTGGCTGTGAAAAACTGGACCTGTGCGAGCCCCTCTGGAGCCCTGCCACCCAACGCCTTTCGGCCACCGTGGAAATTCAATAATGGCAACGGCACTTACTGTAAAGATCAAGTGGAACAGGGCATGAATCATTTTGTTAAATTTAGCTGTTGATATTCAAAAGAATCTCAAAATGTCCAGAGGAAATGTCGGCTACACCGCTAACCCCAAGCTGCTAAAAAAACATGGGGCCCGGTCCAACTCGTTGGATTTACACTTGCCCTCATCCATTTATTCATTTGAAAGGCTAATGAAGGAGGTGAAAAATGTTTAATAATATATGAGCAAGGAATGCTTAGGGAACATTTGCTTTGATATAACTCACACTAGTGAAGCAAATTATTGATTAATTCATTAATCGTTTGTTGGTTGACCTTATCGATCGATTAACAATTTATAATGTGTAAGGAACACGTTATTTAACCCTCAAATGATGTTGAGGGTCCAGCCTGACCATTTTTTACATTAGAGAACAGAAAAAACACGTCATTTAACAATAAAAAAGCCTGTTCAATTCATTTCGACTAATTTAATTTAATCGATTAAATTCTTAATCGACAATTAATTGATAATGGATTAATTGCTAACATCCCTAACTCACACCTTCACAGCGCACCCTAAACTGGATTTCTGCATCTTCATCAGCTGCATTAGGTGATTCAGTGGTAGTAGCAGCACTAAAATGCCCCCAGAAGTCACTATTGTGTGAAAATAAGTGCATCATTGTTAAAATATATATCTCGTTCCAACATTCATTTTCCCACCGGTGTCATGCTCTTTTACTAATGTCATCATACAATGGGGGGGGGGAGAGGAATTTCCCCCTTTATGCCATTTTTGCTTCGGTGCTACGTGCTCTTGCCCGTGATGCTGCAACATCGACTCACATCCTGCTCTGACTCAGACCCGGCTTGTGTCAATAGCCGGTCCCTGGATACAAGCCTCACACTGATTTTAGCATCGCAAAAAAACAAATCAACAGTACTTTTGTACAATGTACAGTAGTATTGCCTAAAAAAACAGGTAGCCTAAAAAGTAACCTAATCTTTGACATCACTCCGTGACTAAGCAAGATTAACCCACTGTTCTTACCGAGTTTCCACGGGGCTGTTATTACACGGTAATAAAGCCAGGAAGTTTGTTAATGTTTTTGTACATGTAGTTGAGACTTTGAAGTTCATTCATTGACATCATGACTGTCCAAATAGGTTATCGGGGCGCTAGTCTTCATGGTTTTGTAGATATCTCTTTTATTTTTAGCTGCTACAAAAAACATTTTTGTCTTTGGGGAAATTCAGAGCCGCAGTTCCCTGGAAGCTGCCGGATACAATGGAAAGCATTATCAAGCTTTCCCAGCACTATATCAGGTTCTGTTGCATATTCACGGACTGCCCCTTCCCCCCTTGTTAGTGTAGCAGACCAGAATAGACACCGGCTACGTGCCTTTCATGTGGTTGGTGGTCAGGGCTGGGCCAGGGGGGTTGATTAGGGGCTGATGTAAAGTTGGATGACATTTAGATGTGGAGGGTTTTCAGGTTGTTTGCAACACTGTTGTCGCCTCTTCTTCTCACTATATGCATTCATCGGACAAGAAAAAGTCTCATTTTATTCTAAATCGTTTGAAAATGATAATGTTAGCAGCCTTCCTAGACGTTTGCAGCGCAAGAATCAGGGGGCGCTCCAATTCCTGGTGGTCTTTATTGATGCCTGATCGAATTAGACGTCATTATGAGGAAACTCCATCTGACTCCTTGTTTATGCTTTCCCCTGTCCTCTTTAGTTTCTCTGTCGACTTCTCTTGGAGCGCGTCCCTCCCTAGAGCATCATGGGAGGTGTTGCCTTGGACCTGGACACGGGAGGCGTGAAGGCCCCAGACGGCGGCTGGGGCTGGGCGGTGCTGGCGGGCTCCTTCGTCATCACGGGCTTCTCCTACGCTTTCCCCAAAGCGGTCAGCGTGTTTTTCAAAGAGCTGATCAGGGAGTTCGGCGTGGGATACAGCGACATGGCGTGGGTCTCGTCCATCCTGCTGGCCATGCTCTACGGCACAGGTAGGAGGTTGATTGGTGCACGGCACAATAATAACTCCCCTTCAGTGGTGGCCACAGCCAATCATCTGCCCAAAAATCCTCTCCATCTTTTTCTTTTACTACATCCATAAAGCTCAATCTTTTTCTAAAGATCCCTATACTGTATATGTGCATATATATATATGTATATATGTATATATATATACATATATACATGTGTATATACATATATATGTACACAGACACGCATACATATCTACATGTATATTCGCATACATATATGTATGTGTGTGTGTATATATGTCTATATACACACATACATGTATACATACACATATACTGTATTTGTATACATACATACATGTATATATGTATATAAATGTACATATCTGTATATATATATATATATACAGTATGTAGAAATATATATATACCATGCTGTATATATCCTGATACCCGAAATATGCCCTTTCTGATTCTGATATTTTTCATTCAGGACTTCAGTGGAACTCTGGCAATTATTAAAAGGACAGCAGCATATTTAGCCCTGTGTTTACAGTCTCCTACAAAAACACTACATTTTGGCTTCCTTTAACAACTGATGCTTCCTGGTGTAGGAAAGGCATAAAATCAAGGGTGCATGAGGTGGAAGAACCACCCAGCCTGGAGTCTTTTTGCTAAACTTGTCAGTGCCATTTGTGACATCACAAAGGGCTGGCTTCCAGAACTGCATGCTGTTGATGTGGTTTAGCAAGCCAAAGAAGAAAAATATGGATTTTTTTACTGTGGTTTTCACTGGCATGTTATTGTTGGGAAAAAAATGGTGAAGTAAAGTTTTATGAAAAAAGGCGAGCTTTGTTAAAAGATTTCATTAAGATATGTAGCAACAAATTGCAACATAATACACATTGAATAACACAGAAATTCAGCGTTTCTCAATAGCAGCCGGGTTTCAGGGCAGCCATAGAAAATAATGTGTTAATGTGCCGTGGTGTTAACTAGCGTCCTGGTATCATTGCACAATGTTTTCTAAAAAGGTGCTGACTGGATCGCGCATTGTCCAGTTAGACGACGCCTGTAACGCGATATCAGAAGTTGCATAACGCAGATTTGTTGCGCAAGGCTGGCACACACAGTCGCGTAAGAGCGAGTGCCGTTGCACAAAGTGAGCACACACGGAGTGAGATACATCAGCATCGCGGTGCACCACATTGCACAGGATTCGCAAACACAGATACGCGTGTGTTCAGACTATTGTGACAGTACATGATCGCAGGTACGGCGTGTGCGTGTGAGTTTTTTGACTGCTACAAAGCTGTGGTAACCTGCGATTGAAAGTTTCTCGCTGAAACACCTTTAGGTGACAGGACAGAGATTGGAGGCCAGGGGTCATTGAAGGGTTGAGGGTCGTTATCGAAGTTGGTTGGCCTTTGTTTAATGAACTCAGAGGAAGCAGTGCCAGTCCATAGAAAGCCTTTCTTTTAAAAACAGCATAGCAGTTTTAACATTCAATGGTAATTTAGCAGATCATCCTTTGCAGCAGTTGGTTTATCCAGTACTTTTTGATGGCTGAATGCTGAAGTTGCTGCGCTTCGTCTAGGTCCTCTGTGCAGCATACTGGTGAACCGCTTCGGCTGTCGCCCGGTGATGATGGTGGGAGGCCTCTTCGCCTCGCTGGGGATGATCCTGGCCTCCTTCTCCACCAGCATCATCCACATCTACCTCACCACTGGAGTGATTACAGGTGAGAGTCTTGGCCCAAAGCCCGCTAAAGCTGATGTACTGTCTTTAGTAGCCTGGAGCTCAACGATGCTCCGGATATTGCACCAGGAAATGTTGCAGACTGTGTGTGAAATGAAGTCTCAAACGCTGGACTTCACTCCATGTGGAGCCCCAACTATAAAGTTCTGACTTGTGTTGTATTTGCTGGAAGCATCCACATTTTAACAATCACGCAATACTATTTTTAGAGTTCTAATGTTCCAGGGATCTATTAGCAATATTAGCATTTTTCAGTTAGATAAAGTAGATAGTAGCAGTTAGCAAATTGCTTATAATAAAGCTTTAGATTTACATATGGGGCAGCCCAGAATTTAGATCAGCGTATCACAAAAATATCAAATGGGATCAAATCAGAATCAAAAATGTTGCCTGCAATACGCTTTCTTGCCACTAGATGCTACCAAATCTCAGACGCTGCGCCTTTAAATGGGATTAGCAGTGACACTGAATAAATAAATATTTGCCCTGTCATTGGAGCGACTTAATCTTGCGTGAACATGTTTGGTCAGGACAATTAGCCGCCTAATAAACCGTCCTCCCCATCGGTCCTTCAGGTCTGGGCTTGGCCCTCAACTTCCAGCCGTCGCTCATCATGCTCAACCGCTACTTCAACGAGAAGCGCCCGCTGGCCAACGGGCTGTCAGCGGCGGGGAGCCCCGTGGCCCTGTGCTGCCTCTCGCCGCTGGGCCAGGTCCTCCAGTACCACTATGGCTGGAGGGGCGGCTTCCTCATCCTGGGCGGCATCCTGCTCAACTGCTGCGTGTGCGCGGCGCTCATGAAGCCCCTGGTCGCCCCCGCCGCAGACCCGGCGAGGAAGAGCGAGGAGGGGGCCAACGGGACGGAGGAGAAGAAGCACAGCAAGCCCAAGCGCAAGCTGCTGGACTTCTCCGTCTTCAGGGACTGCGGCTTCCTCATCTACACGGTGGCGGCGTCCATCATGGTGCTGGGCCTCTTCGTCCCGCCCGTGTTCGTGGTGAGCTACGCCAAGGAGCTGGGCAACGAGGACACCAAGTCGGCCCTCCTGCTCACCATCCTGGGCTTCGTGGACATCTTCGCGCGGCCCATCTGCGGCGTAGTGGCCGGCCTGAAGTGGGTGCGGCCGCGCTGCGTCTACCTCTTCAGCTTCGCCATGATCTTCAACGGGACCACCGACCTCATCGGATCGCTGGTATGGCCGACCGCCCCCCCCCGCTGACCCGCGTGACCCCTCAGCGCTGCATATTCAGAAGCCTGAATGTCTTTTCCATTTTTCCCCCCTTTTCGTCTTCAGTCCAAGGACTACAACGCGCTGGTGGTCTTCTGCATCTTCTTCGGCATCTCCTACGGCATGGTGGGCGCGCTGCAGTTCGAAGTCCTCATGGCGATCGTGGGTACCGAGAAGTTCTCCAGCGCCATCGGCCTGGTTCTTCTCATGGAGGCCATTGCCGTGTTGGTGGGACCGCCTGGCGCAGGTCAGCCATCGGGACAATAGCACGTCCAGACCAAATGTCCTTGAAAATCTAAAAATGCGTTTAGAGCCCCAGAGCTGTTTATCACAGCGGCACAAGCAGCACAAGAGGTGGACAGGAAGGCGGCAGAATATCTTTTTGCATTTTTATACACATAAAAACAGCAGCTAAGCACTTTTCTAAGCACTCCATATAGTTCACCATCATCTCCAGGAAACCTTTTAACCATTACACCCCCAAAATCTGGTCAGTCTTATATATTATACTACTAATCATAATACTAATATTACTAATACTATATATATGATTAACAATTGCCAGTTAATATATAATAAATAGCGTGTCCGATGTTACTTTTTCATCGAGTGTCATTTTATTTTGTATGCTTTGGACAAGCATCTAATTGTATCCTATCATCTCTGTTTCTCCTTTTTTTTTTTTCATTTTCTCACACAGGCCGTCTCCTCGACGCCACAAAGAACTACAAGTACATCTTCCTGTTGGCGGGAAGCGAGGTCTTCCTCGCGGCCCTGGTTCTGGGCATCTCCAACTTCCTGCTCATGAGAAAAAAGTCCCTGACGCCGCTCGAGGACCCGGCGGCCAAGATCGAGATGCGCGGCGAAGCGGTGGAAATGACGCCGGAGGACGGCGAGGAAGAGGACGATAAAGGGGCGAAGGATGTGGTGATGGAGGAGGTCAAGGGAGGGGAGCGCATAGAGGAAGGTGAGGAGGTCGCAGCCGTTGACTCACAGGAAGAGGAGGAGTTCCTGAAAAAGCCCCAGCTAAACGGCGAGGCCTCCTCCAATTCTAAGACGCGTCTGTGAGACGCACCCCCCCACCCCCCACCCCCGCCGCCTCTACGTACGCAGCGTGACCTGCTCTTCCAGCTGAGGTGTCCCCCTGAGCATCGCAGAGTAGCTCTCCCTCTCTCCCCCCTCCACTGTTGTTCTCTCTCTGTCACGTGGTTGAAGTTGTTCGAATGGTCCGCGTACGTCTGACACGTGTTTTGCTTCACACCCAGCACTGCACTGCCTCCTGTGAACCCGGCTGTACTTAAAACATTCAAAAAGTTTCACTTTAACATGGTCACCAGCAAACTAAGGGGGAGTATTCCAGCGGCGTTCTATAGCCTTGTTGCGAACAAACCCAAGTGGACGAAGACTCGGTCCGAGCTAGTAAATAAAGCTAATTGTTGTTGTGCCTGAAATTATACACACACAAGTGCCACTTTAACTTCGCTTTTGCACGCATATCTTACACGAATACATCACCGTGCTGCTTGTCCGTCCGTTTCCTGCACAGAGGGGTCTCTAAAGCCGTGGTGACCTAGCGACTGCTGCATGCTAACCACAGGAAGGCCTGCTAGCGAGAAGTGGTGCAACGGCTCACGGTTGCAGCTGCAAATTGTAATAAATTAGTCAAACCACATTCCTCATATTCAGATTGATGAACAAAAAAAACAACATTTCTGGATCTTATGAACAGAACGTTTCTATTCCATCATTTTCAAGTCTTCACCCCCTTTGCAAATGCTTTCTATGGGCTCTTCACCAAATGGACATCCGAAAGATGCTCCGTCCGTCTGCTGTGCCCCGCTCACATTACCTTGCAAACGGGTTTGTTCCCAGTGAAAATATAGAATCGTTGCAACTTTATCCTTTTTAGAACAGAAGGCTGCTTTTGTCCGACACGAGGCTAAACCTCAAGTGGGAACTCATTTTCTTTTCTTTTCTTTTTTTAACGTGAAAAATGCTGTCGTTCAATGTGAAAAAAAAGCAGAAACGGCTCGCGGCCTCCAGACGAACCACTGCCATACAAGCAAAGCGAAAGCCCGTCGCTGACGCGGTGGCGTGCATGTGAGAGCGCGTTCCTGTTGTGTCAGTGTTAAGTGGTCGCTGTCGGACGCTACGTGCTGGGTGGTGTGTCACTGTTGCGGCTGTTTGGGAGGTTGTCGCTGGTCTTGCTGTCGCTTTTTGATCCTTCCTTTGATTGTAAGCAGGGTCCCGATAAAAAAAAAAAAAAAAAGCAGTCTAGTGTATATTGTGGACGTTACACCTGACTGATTTACGACTTCACTTTCTTGAAGCAGCTGTATGTGTGTGTCGGTGGGTGCTTGCCTGCGTCTGCGTTTCCTTATTCTTATATTATTATTCTACTCAATTGATGCCGGTCTGTATTTTCAGTTTGTTTTGCATTTCGTTTTCCGGGGAGTTGCGCAGATTAACACATCGGTCGGTGCACTTTCTGTGAGGTACGCAAAATGGTTGACAGAGATGAAACTACATCTGCCTTAGCGCCCGGTTTTTCCTCCGTTCTTGCTGTATGTCGTCAGATTTCGAGAGGTTTTAAGTATTAAAAGCACACAGAAATAATTTGTGGTGCAATGTTGGCTGAAAAGAAACCAAAACAATTGCCAATTTCTAGATATTTGAAATGACGAAATTACTACTACCTGTCCTTGGCACAAAGATAGACTATTGTTTTGTTGATTATATTATGAAAGTAAAGGAATTTTGGATCCTGACAAGGGAGCTGACAGTGTTTTTAGTAGCTGGTACTATTTTTAGTACCATCAGTGTAGCACGGCAAGTAGAATCAAAAGAGAAATCAACACTTTCTTTCTTATGTTGTAATTTATATTTAAATTGCACTTTAAAAGGTACCCAAACACGCTCGATGTGAGTTAGAGGAATCATTAAAGGAAATAGAAAACCTAAAAGCAACCACGTAAAGAACAAAGGTTTTTAATTTATTCATCTTAATTTATGTGACAGCTGACGCGCTGTGCTGCCAATTCATTTTCAGGAAAACCAGCGCAGCAACAATTTCCTGCCGCACTATCCGGTGCGGCAGGAAATTGCAGTGTTGCAGAGTGAGTGGGACTTTTCTTTTGAAGTGTCATACAGCGCAGAGAGCCAGCGGGGCGGCTCTGTCGTTATTTTCTCTCGAAGGTGATGTCATTTCCAAATAAATACATAAATAAATAAATAAAACCCTGCCTGCAATAACTGCTGTAAAAAAAACAAAAACAAGAACCTTTATTTTTTTACTGTCTTTTATTTTCAGATGTCGTGGAGTATTTTGTAAGTTAGGAATGTATTAGGCTCAGCATGATGCTGGTCTATGTATTTATTTTTCATTTCCTATTTTAAAAAAAATGTGATTCACTGTGATTGGAATAGCTGTATCTGTAATAAAACTGTTTCTCTGACAGTCAGTGTTGTTGCTGAAGCGCCTGTTTTTTGTTTTGTTTGTGTTTTGGAGTCGTGGGTGTGTTTCCTTGTCGACCGCTCTTTCACTTTCTTCTAACCCCCAAACGTATTGGCGAACGTCACTTACGGGACCAGGAAATGACGCGAAGTGAATTTCTGCTCATGGGTTTCACGGACTGTTTGGCCAATGTGGGTAATGCAACAGAGATAAGAGTGGGGGTGGAGTGAAGGAACCAGAGGAGAAGAGGCAACAAGGGGCCAGTCGTCACGTTGAACAGAGGAAATGCTTGGAGACACAAATAACGAATTGCACTGTGGTGTATGTGCACATAACTGTCAGTGTACAAGATTACACAGCGCATTCGGGCCACTTTATAAACAGAAGATTCGTGATGAGTCACACTGAGGTATGCAAGTAGGAACACCACAGAAGAAGAAATGTTCCCTCACTGAAGTCTGTGTTGTGCGCCGTTTCACTTCTACATTTCACTCACTTCACTATATTTTTACAACAACATCATGTGTCTTCAGCCATTCATTGAAAGCCCCCAGAGATGAGAGCAGTCCATCATTATCTTGCTCTGCTTCTTCAGAACGACTGTGTCAAAACAGGGCTCACTGAGACCGCCTTTGGTCCCTGAGTTTTCGAAGGAAGCTGAAACTGATCTTTGCAGGAGGTAGTAAACCAAAGTATGAGTGCACTGTTTTCTGAAGATCTTAATCTTTTCCACCGGACTGGAGAAATGAAAAATACATTTAATCAAAAAGGGGAGCGATGTATTTTTATCATAAGCAAATACTTCTGAAAAGATATTGAACTGCAAATGAACTGAACACGTTTGCATCCATGAGTGAACAACATCAGCAAAATTAAAACGGGTTAAATGCCTAAGGACAAAAACTCACGAGTGTAAATTTTAAAAAGTACTTGTGTGTTGCAGGATAATGAGAGGAAGTTGATGCAAATACCAAGAGCAGCAGCTGCAACTTTTCTTGTTTATGAACTTGATGAACTTGATGAACAAGCAGCCACCATGTCTGACCACTGTACACCGCTCCACTACTTGAGTTGTTATTCTTAGAAATGTGGGAGGAGGCTGTGGGGCCCAGATGATTTAAAACCAGAAAAAAAAACACTTGATGAAAACAGAAGGATGTGGTACACTTCCAAAAACCATACATGAAAAATTGAAGCTCCAAGAAAAGGTTAGGGAAAGTTCAGCACTGAGGCAAGTCAGGATTTCCAAATAATGCTGGAAATAGAACAGAAATGTACGACGCCAATATGCTCACTTTCAGCACATCCAAAATGATTCATAACAAACTAAATGGTAAGCAACTAAAATATGAGATTTTTACACAAGTGAGAGAAGTTGATTAACGGAGAACATGTCATTCATTTTTATTACTGTTTCAATTCAGAGTCCCAGTGGAGATGCTTTGAGATCCTTGAAGAATCCATAAAAAGCCATAAATATATCAAATGAAGTGCTAAATGTCTTCCCATATTGTATCTGCATATGTTTTAAGATTAAGATTATTACAAAAGATATTTTTTTAACAGCACAACTTACTTTTGCAACCGTGCATGCCATTGCATCATTCTGTTGCACCATTCTCCTTTTGCAATGTCATTGAAACCAGGTGGGGCAGTGTCAAGATGTTTGACAAGGCGTATAACCTCACTATAACCCTAAAATGTCAATAGCAGACATGTCACTTGCCTTTAGTGAGAGTGCTGGAGTCTTCAGCTTTTCGATAATGGGTGGACTCTTTTTCATTGGAAACTCAATTAATCAATCCTAGGGCACGAGGAAGATTGACTAGCATAATATTGGCTTTAAACGAAGAAAAAGAAGACAAAATACCAGAGACCAGTTAAAGGAATAAACAACTCAGATTCTAATTCAAATTAATATTCACCCATTCAAACGGCACAGCGAAGTGTTGTGTTTTAACAGTAGGTGGCAGCACTCGCCCATAGGCCGGGTCTCAGAGAACGGTAAACGCAGACGCGGTTTCCTGTCGGTGCTATTTCAATGTTGCACACGCGTGGAAAACGCTTCGCCAGGGAAACTTCCTACGTTTCGAGCGTTTACAGGTGAAGCACACAACATTTCGTACATAAATTAACAGGAACAAGGGGATAGTGAACAAAAGTACACGGTTTTTTAAAAATGTGAAATGGACTGTATTTTATTGTATGTCAAACTTGTTAAGGTCGCGTGCTGCTTTGTCGGTGCATCATGTGCTACACTCGAAACGACTGCAGTTAGCTTGGCTAGCTACATCGCAGGACTGGCACAGCTGGGACAACAGTGCGGGTTGTAGCGTTTAATGCAGAGAATGAGCCAAGACTGGCAGGAGAAGGCTGAAGACAATAGCAGTCGAATCCATCGGCAACCACGAGTTGCCAGTTTTGCTTTTGTTATTGCCAGGAGAGACTGGTTCCGTTGTTCTCGTTAGTCTACACTGTTAAATGTTCAAAAGTAGTTCAAGTCAAATTCAAACTTGGAATTCATTCAAGAGGTCAGTATTATTTCAAAGCCTCCTTGTTTATGTTAGTTTATTCTAACAGCAAGCTTTTCCATCACCCTAACCCTCAGGCTCCAAGGGGAAAATTAGAATAAAGTAAATATATTATCAAATATTACACTTAAAAAAAAAAGTGAGAATTTGTCTGTGTGCCACTTAGAACTAATCTCCATCTAATCTAATCTAATGTTTGCAGGTGGAGTCAGCTGCGATGGCCAAACTTCAGGGCTTTGAGTTCTGGAGGAAGACCCTGAAAGGGGCCCGCTTCGTGGTGGCGCCCATGGTGGACCAGAGCGAGCTGGCGTGGCGCCTGCTGAGCCGCCGCCACGGCGCTCACCTCTGCTACACGCCCATGCTGCACGCCCAGGTGTTTGTCCGTGACGTCAACTACAGGAGAGAGAACCTCTACAGCGAGGTGTGCGAGGAGGACAGGCCCCTCATCGCTCAGGTGAGGACGCAGGGGAACCGGCGGAGGCGGTGAACTCCTGACATTTTAGAGATGTTAATTCAATGCGACAGCGCAGATGTTCTCCTAATTTGGGATGCAAATTATGGATTAATTCGTTAATCGTTAGTTGATTGACCTCATCAAGCAATTTATGATTAATTGATAAGCGGCGATTTTTCATGAGACCTTAAATTTCACAATGAAAAATGTGTCAGGGATACATTATTTAAGTTCTCTGTTTGTTTTGGGTGTGTGTGTGTGTGTGTGTGTGTGCGCCAGTTCTGTGCCAATGACCCGGAGGTGTTCATTCAAGCGGCCCAGCTGGCTCAGGACTACTGCGACGCCATCGACCTCAACCTGGGCTGCCCACAGATGATCGCCAAGAGAGGTGCGTGCTGTGATTCCAACTAAAAACACAAACCCTTGAAGTAGCAAATGCTGGTATATAGAGGTTGTGAACATTTGCAAGACAGAAAAACTTACCGGGTCCTTATTTTGAAGGTCACTATGGGGCGTTCCTGCAAGACGAATGGGAGCTGCTGGAGAAGATGAGTGAGTTTCAACTTGAAACTTGAGTTGTTATTCTTAGAAATGTGGGAGGAGGCTGTGGGGCCCAGATGATTGAAAACCAGAAAAAAACACTTGATGAAAACAGAAGGATGTGGTACACTTCCAAAAACCATACATGAAAAATTGAAGCTCCAAGAAAAAGTGAGGGAAAGTTCAGCACTGACGCCAGTCAGGATTTCCAAATAATGCTGGAAATAGAACAGAAATGTACGACGTCAATATGCTCACTTTCAGCACATCCAAAATGATTCATAACAAACTAAATGGTGGACTCTCTTTCATTGGAAGCTCAATTAATCAATCCTAGGGCACGAGGAAGCAGATTGACTAGCATAAATGCTACTTAAAATATTGGAAGATGAGTGAGTTTCAACTTGAAATGAAAAAAAAAAACCGCGAGTGCAGCGTCTTTGCGCTCCCCCCCCTCACGGTCGCCCTCGTTATCCCACAGTCAAGTTGGCCAACGAGAAACTCTCGGTGCCCATCACGTGCAAGATCCGCGTGTTCACCGAGGTGGAGAAGACGGTCCGCTACGCTCGGATGCTGGAGAGAGCCGGCTGCCAGGTGTGACTACATACACAATTCACTTTGAACGCTTGCAAAGTCAACAACATCGCAGAGACGCCGTCAAACGTGGCGCTGTTCTGTCTCGGCCCAGCTGCTGACGGTGCACGGCAGAACCAAGGAGCAGAAAGGAGCCGTGACTGGCATCGCCAGCTGGGAGCACATCAAGGCAGTGCGGTAGGAAGAACTCCACCTCAAGCCACAGATAGGCTTTGTTTGCACAGGAAAAAAGTGAATTGAATGTAATTGAATTTCCTGTATTGTCATCATACATGGTGCATGATGAAATTGCATCCTCTATAAAGTGCATCCTCAATAAAAACATAACACAAAAGCAGCAGTGATTTAAAAGGTTTAAGATTCTGATTGACTTGCAAATGATTCACAGTTTATTAGTTGCCTCCTTGAAAAAAACCTCCTGTGTTTTTTTTTTTTTGTTTTTTCTCTGCTGCAGGCAGGCAGTGAACATCCCCGTGTTTGCCAACGGCAACATTCAGCACCTGAGCGACGTGGAGCGCTGCATTCAGGAGACGGGCGTGCACGGAGTGATGAGCGCAGGTTCGGAGAGACCTCGCCTTCGATCTTTCTCTCCTCGCTGCTGCCTGAGTTGTTGTTGTTTGTTGTTTGTTGTTGACTGTGTTGTCGCGCCGCGTTCAGAGGGGAACCTCCACAACCCGGCCCTGTTCGAGGGGTGCAGCCCCCCCGTGTGGGAGATGGCGGAGGAGTACCTGGAGGTGGTGAAGCTGCACCCGCCCTGCAGCCTGTCCTTTGTGCGAGCTCACCTCTTCAAACTCTGGCACCACACGTACGTTCCTCTTTCTCTGGTGTCGTTCAAGCAGGCAGGCGTGCGTTGGTGCTATTTGTCCACGTTTGTGGGTATTTTTTAAATTGATTTTTATTTTATTTTTTTATTTTTTTATGTTTGTTGCTGAGTCATTTCCTGGTTGTGCGGCATTTTTATTTTTCGGGGTTCTGTTACCACCACTTGGTTTGATGGGCACTTTGCATCACATTACATGACATTAATATGCCTTACGCTGGTCACACGCAGAGACAATGTATGAATATGTTGCGAATACAGGTTGCTGGTTTATGAATGCAATTTGATTTCATTTGAGTTTTGATGTGATTTATTTACCCACTTGATTATAAAATATTAAAAATACAAAATACAAAGTGAAAAAAAAAACAAGAAAATAAGAAAACAAGGTCAAGCAAACAGCGGAAGAAACAGACAACAGACAAGATAAATAGTGTTTCTCATGTTGGAAAGAGGGTAGGAAGAAGTACAAATTTATCTAGGCCTACCCCTGGAATCAAATATATTTATCATTTTAAGGCTAAATTAAATATATGATATCAAAAAAGTAAAAACTGTTTTTTACCCAATACCCAATTTACTGTAATAAATGGATAATAGATATTTCGATACAACAGATACAGCCATACTCATTTTACAGCCAGGCCATCAACAATAAATGATTTGGTCTTTATTATATCGTAATCCAAGTGCTGTGCACCCATGATTTATTTAGCTTTTTGCAATGCATTATGAAATTGTGTTTTTTTTTTTTTTTTTTTATTAGATTATTTAACATTTTTTTCTTTTTTGACATATTGCATGTAATCATGGTTTACGGATGGACTGTGTGTGTGTGTCCGCAGGCTGCAGATACACCAGGACCTGAGGGACGACTTGGCTAAAGTCAAGACGCTGGAGGCTTTGGCCAACGTCAGTCAGCAGCTGAAGCTGCGTTGCCAGGTAACGGACGCACCAGCGGGGGAAAAAGAAAGCAAATGCAAAAAAAAAAAAAAAAAAAAATAGGCTGCCGTCAGCGTTCATATTTTCGTGTGTGTCCTGCAGGAGGAGATCGCCAGAGGGGCGGACGCAGAGCGGAAGGAGGGCGGCCTGCCGTTGCCGCACTGGCTCTGTCAGCCGTACGTCAGACCTCCGTGAGTCGCATCCCTTTGTTGTTCCTCCCTGCCCCGTTCCGCCTCCGTCGCTCGCCGAGACGCTTTGAAAAACGACTCGCTGGCGTCACACAGGCCGAAGGACCCGGTGGCCAACGGTCAGAGCCGCGGCGGCTCGGACGGCACGAAGACGGCGGTGTGCCAGAAGAGGGCGCTGGAGGACCCGGAAGGAGCCGCCGACACGCTCTCCAAGAACAAGCAGAAGAAGAGGTCCCGGAACCCGCACAAGAACTTCTGCTCGGAGCAGAAACGTGAGTCTGGCCGCCGTCTCTCTCGGAGCCGCCGAGCTTCTCGCCAGCGGCCGGGATGTGAACGTGACTCTTTGTCTTTGCCTCCCCGCAGCCAAGTACATCAAGTGCGAACAGTGTGGCAACCCAAAGGTAGGTGGTGGGAGCATTTCCAATCCATTTGATGTTGCTCAAAAAGGTAAATCTCAATTTTTCATTCATTCTGTCATTATTATTGATGGTCGCCCTCCCTCCTTGTATGCAGGGGAATAAATGTGTCTTCAACTTGTGTCGAGGCTGCTGTAAGAAAAAGGCCTACAAGGAGGTGGCAGACTGTCCAAGTAAGCACACACACACACACACACACACACACACACACACACACACACACACAGACTTAAGGTCTAATTTTTAAAAGGTGTGAAAATATATATTGAAATATTTTGTGCATGTAGTGGGACTTTCTTTCATGGATTCGCTTCACAGTTAAAGCAGCTTAATGTTCCATATTATTCTAGGTCTGATTATTTTATTTTAGAGTTTTGATGAAAGTGAAATGAAAAGAAAACCGCAGTGCTCATTTGCATTACACAACAACAGGCTATGTACTGAAGCTTCTCAGTTATTATACGGTAGCTCCCTGGTTGCCAACCTCTTGAGTAAATGGAGATAGAACAGACCAAGCAGCTCAACGCAAGTGAACGCGCTTTTGTCGCAATGTATTACGACAAAACCCCTACATTTCAAACATACCAGCATTAGAAGTCATTTCATTTAGAAAGTAATAAATAGTAATAATAAAGTAATAGTAATAAAGTAATAAAGTAATAAATCTTCGTTTTGCTTCCAGGCCACGGGCTGAGGTTCAGGACCAAGGCAGAGAAGCAGAGAGCTGAGAAGGAGAACGAGAAGGTGGACAGCGGCGCCGGCGGGACCGACAAGGAGAAGAGCAGCGGCTCTCCGCTGCCCCCGGCGGATCAAAGTGGAGAACAGCAGGATCGCGGCGAGGCCCGGCAGCCGCTATGAGCGGAGGGGTTTCGCCGCTTCTGTGGACGGTGATTAACTTGCAAACGATCCAACTGCTGGACGATGATGATCGGTGATGACGACGACGATGACGATGATGACGAAGAACCTTCTGGTGGAGCTCGGTGTGAACGAGGAAGGGAAGCCAAAGATCACGCTGGACCCACGAGCTGCTCCAACGACGACTACCGTTCTCCAGGAAGAGACTGAAAGAAAAATGGACGGGCGCTCATCAGCACACCAAAAAACATGCTAAGATATTTTTGAGGGGAATTGCAACTTTTTTTTTTTGTCATTTTTTATATTCCTTTAACTTAAACTGTTAAGTTCCTTATTTTATTTTATTTTTAAGGATTTTTAATTTTTACTTTAAATGTCCCATGACACATGTCAGTGGAGCAGATTCACTTGACTCACTAGATCTTGAGAAAACAGCACACTTAGCCCTTTGTTTACAGCCTCCCACCTAAAGAAAAAAAAAAAAAAACACTTGCTGCTGAGACGAAAGCTTTGCTGTACCTGCCACACATTTGCTGGTTGACAGAAGAGGCTAATATAAAGGCATGATAAAAAATGAGATGTTTGACATCACAAAAATTGCAGTGAGATGTTTGGCAAGAAGTTAAAATATGTTGTTTTCTCATCTGGGGAATGAATTAACAGTCTTAAAACACAGATTATTGTTGGAAAACAATAGTTAACTGATTCTCGCATTGCGTGGGGACTTTTTTTTTAACAGGATAATATAACAAATTTGTCAATATAGTGAATAGTTACCATAACTGCAAAACAATGGAGACGCCTCTTTGCTGAAATGCACCAGTTTGCCTATTTATTTTGTTAGGCCTGCACTGCACCGTCCTTGATGTGCCTTCTGATGAGAATCACCCCTGCCTACCCTGATGTCGACTGCAGCCGTGTAGGGGCAAAAACAGGGAAAAGGAAAACACGCCGGTGCTCCATCTGCTATTATTTAAATCCCGCTCAGTAACTTATATGGTGCTAACCAACTGAATCAAAGTGTGCACGGCGCAAGAGGAAACTGACATTTGCGGCAAAGCGCTCTGCGATCCCCGAATCAGATAAGCTGCTAATCAAGTTCATCTCTGTGGGAGTCTTGCAAAAGTCGAACTGTCTTTATGTTTGCTGTTGATAATTTAGCTTTGAGCTAAAACAAAAAAAAAAAAGAGAGAGAGAGCAACATGCAAAGAGGAAATAAATACATTTGTGAAAAATCATGATTTATTTATTTATTATGTATACACTCCTGATCAAAGTCTTAAGACAGGTTAAGAAATTGCAACAATTTGCATTTTGCACTATTAGGTCTAAAGAAATTGCAAAGAGAAGAAATGGGAGCAAGAGAGAAAAAAAATCAGTTGGCAATTTGTTGAAAAACAACAGTTTTGCTGGAATAGGCTGTTCATCAGCTGATCAAAAGTTTAAGACCACAGCCTTTAAAAAGCCCCAAATTTGTGCGAACATGTGGATTCCATGTCATTTTCTGTCAAGTAATCACTCTGTCAAGAGCTCCTTGATGGCAAAGGCAAAAAAGCTCACCGCCTTTGAACGTGGTAGGATTGTTGAGCTGCATAAGCAAGGCCTTAATATTAAGGTTGGACGCAGTGAGACAGTCATTTGGAATTTTTTTGAAAAATCCTGAGGGTTATGGAGCAAAAAAGTCAAGTGGTAGACCTAAAAAAAAAATGTTCACTCTCCGTCAAACCATGGGACGATCCTCGACCCAAATGAAGGCCATTCCCGGTGCCGACTGCAGCCCAATGACCATCAACGCACACAAAACTGCCCGTTTGGACTTTGCAATGGAGCACCAAACATGGGACATTCAAAAGGTGGAACAAACTTTTATTCTCTGATGAGAACAAAAATGTAACCTTGATGGTCCCGAAGGCTCCCAACGTTACTGGCATGACAAGGACATGCCACCTGAGATGTTCTGTACACGGCACAGTGGAGGAGGAACCATCGCGATCTGGGGTGCTTTTTCCGTCAATGGAGCAAAGGAGCTTCAGGTTGTGCAACGGGCGTCAAACAGCAGCTGGCTATGTGGACATGTTGCAGCGGGCATCCCTCATGACTGAGGGGCCCTCGTCTGAGTTCACAACGCCCGCCTGGCAAAGGGATTTCTTCCAGGAGAATAGCGTCAGTCTTTTGGATCATCCTGCGTCTTCCATCTGCAGGCCTTCCGCGTCCGGTGTGAACCCGGCCTTACGTTTCAAATGTGATTTTAAAAAAAAAATGAACGCGTTGTGGATTGTATTTAACTAATTGCGATTAATGCGTTAACGCTGACAGCCCTAAATAGCACACACCATTTTTGTACGTAGAACAATTTGTTTGATCTTTGAATGCAATTAACTGACAGTTTGCTGCCTTATCAAACAGCATGAGGCTAAAATTAAAGTGACAATGGGAGCAGAAATGAAAATGCAAGTATGAAACACAAAACTGTCTCCCAGGTTATGTATCGCTTATACAACCGCAACTTATTGTTATTGGTAATGAATGGAAATGTTGCACCAGACCTCTTAATAATAATAAGTCTGTTGTATTTATTTCAAACTCCAGCTTTTGACCATTTTGGGGAGGGAACTTTTTGTGGTTTTTGTATGGGAGGGTGCATGTTTTCAACCACCTAATTGGCAGTCAATCAATCTTAATTCCTCTGAGGACTGGTGTTAAGCTGCAAAGATTTTATTTTGAAGAAACGCCACAACTGAGAACTTCAGGTCATGGAAGTCTGAAGCCTTGAGACACGTTCTCAGTGTTCACGTGATCAGAAAACAAATAATGAGACTTAAAAACTGATGCTGTCAAGCTTTATTGCGTAAGGAGAATTGCACTGAAGATAAGAGAGGACACGTAGAAGAGCAGAGAGAAGAAGCTGCGGTGGTGGTGGTGGTGTCCTGTGGGTTCACTCCTCATTGGGGGCCACTCTCTCTACCTCTCTGGGCTGGTGGATGTAGCTGTTGATGAAGTCAAGGTACTCCGACACTCGGGTGTAGACGCCGGGGCGGTCCCGGGTGTTGCAGCTCCCAAAGCTGATGACGCCCGCCAGGACGAAGCCCCGGTTTCTGCGGCACACGAGCGGACCACCGTAGTCCCCCTGTGGAAGCACACGGCGCTGCTGAATTAACCGCTGTTATTGTCTTCCACTTTTATCAATATCACTGAATCCACTGCAATTCAGTGATTGTAGTAGGAATATATCAGTTATTACAACACAGCCATTGTAACAGTCAGAAAGACCACAGTGCTGCAATGATAGATTGTTATCAAGGCTACAAGTAATCCTAGCAACATAGACTTAAGATACAAATAGTTGCTAATAGTAATCGCTACAATTGAAAACATATTAGATGCATTCACTTTTATTATTGGTATACTTAGACGCATTAATTTTTGAAGCAAAAACACTTAAATGAATAAAAAACAGTTTGTAATTTTCCAAGGTGATTAACATTGAAATCGATCACACTGCCCTCTCCATTTAAACCTTGCGTCAGCTGGGTTTAACGCTCAAGCGTGTCAGACGGGGTCACGTGATTGTCTGCCGCCGATGATTGTTGTGTAGACACTCACGTCGCAGGCGTCCCCCTGTCCGATCATGTCGCTCGCACACAGCATGTCTCCGGTCAGCCCGGGGTACTTGGTCTCGCACGCACTCTGGGGGACCACGGACACCTGCAGCTGCTGGAGGGTTTCTGGATCCCGCAGTGGAACTGGGCGGCCAGAGAGCAGAGGTGTTATCGGCTGGTGTCATTGGTTTGATATTTGTGGTACACTTTTTTTAATCTATCAATTTTAAAATACTTTATTATCATTTATGAACAATTGCTCAGCAGCCTCACATAAATAACTGTGTGTGTATATATATATATATATATATATATATATACATAACAATCACATACACACACACACACACACAAAACCTCTCTGTTTGCAGTTTTTTGGACGTACCGCCCTTGTCCATGTTCCCCCAGCCTGTGATGAAACACTCAGACGAGGGGCCGAAGGTGTCGGTGCTGCTCGGCAGATTCACTTGCTTGACCACAGCGGAGAAGCTGACCTTGTTCTTCAGCCTCGCGAGGGCAATGTCGTGCTTGTAGCCGCCGTTCCAGCGCTGGTACTTGGGGTGAATTATAAAATACTTGATGCCCCTGTAGTAGGCCGCTGCTTCTTGCAGGTCGTGCGCGCCGAGGAAAGCCATCGACTCATACGCCGAGGGCACCGGATCCCTGGAAGAAACGCAGAGCACAAGGACACACTTGAAACATATTAAAATGCATCACTACAAATATCTGTAACATACCACTAAAGCAATTTGGTCATTTACATCGCTCTCCCATTAGGCCAGTGTTTGGCTCTTTGAAAGTCAAGTGTCACAGATTTCTATCATCATAGGTACATGTAGAACTTGAGCAGGTTGTAAAACAGTCTGCAAACATCAATTAATCATGAAATAATAACAATACCTGTCCAAGCAGCCTGCACTGGTCAGCACCCACTCGTTGTTAAGGAGGGTGCCGCCGCAACGGAATCTTTGGGTCCCGTGAGATGAGATGTTCAGATGCACCATCCAAGGCCAGTCGCCCTTCTTGACATTGCGCCCCGCGACGATGGAGCTCTTCATCTGAACCCCGAGTAAACCTGGTGACACAAACACAAACACAGTGGAAACGTATCACTTGTCACGCAGAGATGAAAAAGAGATTGGATTTGTAAATCTTTTTGTTCAAAACGAACCCATATACTTTTGATGATTGAATGGTGATCAATCATTACAGTCCTTACATTTTAGCCTGGCAGCTTTACTTCAGCTTTAAGATTTAGAATTTTAGTTCCCCTGTCTAATATTTTGAAAAGTTTGAAGGATTGTCCAGTTTAACCAAAAAACAAAAGACAAAAAACAAAAACAACAACAACCCATATATCAACCACACGAGTGTTAAGTCTTTCTCACCTGGAGCATGGTGTACCAACATCAGCGCGGCAATCAGTTTGTAGAAAGCCATGGCTCCTGCACCTACCAGCAGCTCGGCAGTCTGCCTGCCTCAGCTGCTCATTTATACCATGCAGAGAGGAAATTCTTATCAGTGCCAACGACCTCCTTCCCTAAAATGAGCACGCACACGACTTATCTTGCACTTGCATGTTTCTTTTCCGCCGGCAAAGTATCAATAACCTTCTTGAGTAATTATGATGAGATGAGATATGCAAAAATGTATCTACTTCTGATATTGTTGTGTAATATCATACAACACACGTTTTTGAGTATACAACAATTTGTTTGATCTTTGAATGGAATTAACTGATAGTTTGCTGTCGTATCAAACATTATTTTGCCGAGGTTAAAAACACATAACACCATGACAGACAATTTAAAAAATGTGCAGTTTATAAATATAAGAATTTTATCACAAACTCAGAATTGTTGCTCATATTTTACCAGATATTGGCACTTGTTATGGCCGTAAAAATGAAAACCCTTACAGTGAGTGTTTCCATTTCTTTTTTCATTAAAAAAAAAAAATCGATAACGTGTTCAAAAAAATAAGTTTTGTTTTATTTTTTGCCATCTCAAAATGACATAAGAGGCTCTAAAAGCGACACAGAACTGCTCTTTCTGTGAAGAAAACTGTGACTTGACTAAACTGTCAGGTTTATTATTATTATTATTATTATTATTATTATTATTATTATTATTATTATTATTATTATTATTATTATTATTATTATTATTATTATTATTATCCGGACCTTTACTTTTCATTTACACGGAACGCTCAGGGGCAGGTCGTGTGTTTCTTGGGACTCTATTTCTCGGGGGCACCACGCAGGTTACGTCGTCAAAGTTTACAATTTGCCGCCTCTGTCTGCGACATTTAGTTGACCATGTCTGCGCGGAATTTTTAACGGCAGCTGTTAGCTGTACTGGTTTTCATCCCATCATCACCATCACCATCATCAGCGCTATTCACCATCATGGAGCGGACCGCCAGCGTCAACGCAGATCCCGTCGACGGTGCGTCCTGACATCTACCGCCAGACACCGTCATTCAAATAGAAAAACACTCTGCTATTGTCTGTCTTCTGATGTCTCATTTTGCAGGTCGTTCGACGCAATGTCGCAACTGGACTGGGTTTTGGTGAGTGTCACGTTTTCACGTGGTTTATACATGAGGAAAGAAAAGTGACACAGTTAGCTTACAGTCGGACAAGTAAACAACGAAACCAACACGTCCGCAACTTCCTGTCCCTTTTACCTACTCTCTATAGCTCCTCTTGTACAGTTTTTTTTTTTAATCGAAACATATCATATGTGTCATTTTCTTTTTTGCAAATGGAAGTTTATCGTGTTTCTATTCGGTTATGTTTTCATATCTTGTGCGTTTGTTATGTTTTCAAGCACTGACCTAGTTGCGCATTTTCAATTGGAATCCGCTCAAACTGTTTGTTCTGTCCCCTCCTCGTGTTGCCTTCAGGCTCCTTGGCTTGTGCAACAACTTTGCTTATGTTGTTATGCTCAGCGCCGCCTACGACATCCTACAAAAGCAAGAGTCCACAAACGCAACCGCGTCGGTAAGATGCACAACCTTCAGTCTCACCCCCCCCCCTTCATACTGGCGTCAATGAAGTCCGTGCAGTCCTTATTGACTAAATCACATGATGCTTATTCCCCCTTTTTTTTTTTTTTTTTTTTTTAACCATCAAGGCTTCAGTCACGTTGGATGTGGATTTCCAGGGGAGGAACAGCAGTAACAGCAGCCGCTACGACTGCAACCCCGTCTCCACTGCGGTAACTCAGAGTTCAGTCCAGCTTTTAGGCTGACAGAAATGTGCAACCTTGGCGAAAGAAATCAGGTGCTGAAATGAAAGTGTCAGTGAAAGCAGAAATGAAAATGCAAGTCTGAAACACAAACATAAAAAAATGTCTCCCAGGTCATGTATCGCTTACACAACTGCAGTTATCGTTACTGGTGATAAATGGGATAAATGTTCCCTACTGAATTTAAAGATGTTACTGGTTCGCCTTGATTACTCGTGATGGGCCGCATGTTTTTTTGTTTGTCTCCTCAGGCCGTTCTCTTGGCTGACATCCTCCCATCTTTAGCCATCAAGCTGTTTGCTCCCTTCGTGGTCCACAAGTTGCCCTACGGGTAAGGGACACATTATTCATTCGCGCTCCATTGCAGCGACCTTTTAGGAGGATTAATTCACCACAAAAACAAAGGAAACATCTAGAGACTTGGAGGCGTCTACGCAGCCTCCCGCACAAACGCCTGACTCCGGCTTCCTGTTCAAGCCGGTGCTTTGTTCCGCCTTCACACAAGTTTGGAACTGCGCAAACACAAGACTGTCTCAGAGTGCTAAAGGAATATCTGGCAGAACAGAAACGTGTTGTCTTCTCACAGTTTGGCGCTCAGCCGCACGTCATTATTAGTAGTTAATGTAATGTTTGTGATGTCACATCTATTTTAAAACTAGTGATATTGCTAATGGAAGAGATGTATCATGCAGACTCTTTTCTGAATGAAACATTTGCACTTTGTCTTTATTGATTATTTGCCGCTAGATGTTAAGAAATTTCCTGTTAAGAAAAAAAGCAAATCTTTTTTTTTTTTTTTTACAAATATTTAGCCTAAATATTTTATTGTATTTCATTTCCTTATTTCCATCAGTATAATGTCCATTCTTTTTTTTTTTTATCATATTGTTGCTGTAATTATACAAATTTACCCAATTTAGGATTAATTAAGACTTCCTCTTCTTCTTCTTCTTCTTCTTCTTCTTCCAAAACATTTTGTCCAGTCAAAATGAAATGAACGGATGTTACACATTCTCTGAAAAATTACTGAAAACATATATTAGTCATAATATATTTGCACAGATATTCTACCTGTATGCTGCATGCTACCGGCTTTGCCATATTTGGAAACTTTCATTTTGCTAATTTTGTGTTTAATGCACAACATATCAGCTCTCACAGCTCTCTTCCTTGTTTTTTCACGTCGGTTTCACTGTGTTTCAGCTTTCGAGTGCTGTTCTGTGCCATCATGGCCGCGGTCAGTTTCCTCCTGGTGTCCTTCTCCTCAGCTGTGTGGATGAGCATTCTGGGTAAAGATTCAGTTTTTCTTTAAATTTAAGATGCTGATCAGTTACTGATTTCAGTCTTATCGTAGTTTCTTCTTTTTTTTTCTCTAAAGAAGCGATAAATGCTTCTTTGAAACTTCCTGCTAGCTTATCTCAAATGTGCAGCGACAGATGGATGGATGATCTTTAGCTGAGTCGTCACTTCTTTTCCTGGGATGTATATCAAAATGTTACTCAATACATAATTTATTATCTCTGTTATGTTTATGCAAAGACTCATCAATAGAGTGATATGTTATTTGCGCTTTGTTTTTGTTAAGGAAATGTTTAGAAGTCTTCTTAATTCAGTATTAAGAAGTTAGTACGTCTGAACGCTTGAACCATTAAACGCAGCCCTGGCCGTGCTTTTATTAGCGGAAAGTCGTTATTCTGTTTGTCAGTAACGGAATACTGCAATATTCAGTTTGGCGCAAGGTATTTTCTGGGCCTCACTGAGCGCTGCTGTTCCTCTGGAGTCCAGTGCATCATCAGCGATGGATTTGCCATCAAGTCTCTTTGTCTCTTAGGGGTGGTCTTCGCCAGCATCGGCGCGGGACTGGGGGAGCTGTCCTTTCTCTCGCTCACTGTCTACTACAGCAGGTGAACGTCCCTTTCATTGCCCCTTCCTGTCACCTCATGTAAAACTGATATTATTAACTGTGCTCTCTGGTACGTGGACCAATCTCGAATTAAAAAAAAATCTTTCACACTGGGCCTTTAATTTCAAATGATAGCAGTTAAGACTGAGGGACCATAACAATAATAATAATAATAATAATAATGATAATTCAGTGGCTTACTGCGTCAGCTGATGTTTCTCGGTTGAATGGCCTGAGGTCAGGTTCTGGATGAATCACCGCAACTGAAAACCAGCTGCAAACGAGACTAATCCCCACCAGCAGCATTGCTCTGATAGCTAAAGGAAACATGTATATTTGTTGGGTCTTGCTTTTTAAACGCAAGGTACTGTGTCCGCTTTCCAGGGATGTACTGGGAGGATGGGGCTCAGGTACTGGCGGCGCTGGCGTGGCCGGCGCCCTCCTCTACTTGGCCCTCAACCAGGCCGGCCTGTCGCCTAAGACCACTCTTCTCATCATGCTGGTCGTGCCGCTCGCCATGTTGCTCAGGTATGCGCCGAAACATCCGACACCAGCCGCCGTGTTCTCAGCCTCGGCCGAACGCTAAATTAATCCAAGTCGCCCAACTTCCCTCGCCAGCTACTTCCTCCTCCTCGTGCCTCCCGATGAATTTCCCCAGTGGAGCAGCGCGGTAACAGGGGGCGTGTCTGTGAGCTCCGACGAGAGGCGGCAGCTGCTGGATGGAACCACAGAGGAAGAGGAGTGGGAGCGAAGGACCCCGGGTAGGTATTGCGCGCTGCGAGTTGTGCGATATCACGAAAAAAGAAAATAGGATTAAAATCAAAAAAGAGAAGAGAGTCAAAAGTGGTTAGGGTTAGTGCAGTTTTAGCTAATCCAGCAGCCAATCTTGAGATGAAGCTTTAAGGTTGGCGGCCAGTCATAGCAGCCGGCCTCCGGCCAATCAGATGGAGATAAGGAGCCTGGCCGAGCAGAGTCGATCCAAGATTGAATCAACGAGTCGCACCGCTCACATGCTGCCGTTTAACATTTAAACATTGGTATTTGCAGTCGGGCTGTGCGATGAATCGAGTTTAAATTGAAATTGACGATGTTAATTAAAGGGAAAAAAATCGGAAAAAAATCTTAAAATCAATTTTCCTCTCGCATGCTTCCGGGCTGTGCGCCTCTAAAATCTGAAAGATTTGCATTTTCCACTTTATTCATTCATCGTTGTTCACCATGATAGAAAAAGCTTTTATTTTGAAAGTGATGTTTGGTGAAAGACAGCTAGGGTTGTCACTTTATCCACAGGGGGGTCTCATTTGTGTTTGGTTTGAACGTTGTCACTTTATTCCCAAATAAGGGAACTTCACCTTTGTTTGTGCAGAACCTGTTCGTTTGCAAGTGAAAGTGAGGTTCTCACTCCATTCATCCTTGCACTTCACTCCCAATAGGCAAATTTGTTTGCTGTTTTTCTTCAAAAATAAAGATAAAATATTTGAAATAATGTATTCCATTGTCTTTTGTAGTTTTACCAAGATATTGAAATCGAAAATCGAGTTTTCAGAAAAAAAAACCTGACCCGACAGACCAACCGACAGACTGTGTTCTTTTCTTTCTTCCGTCAGCAACCGAGGCCAGTGGACCTCTCACCTTCTCTGAGAAACTGCACGTCGTCAGAGTGAGCCCCCTTCTGCCCCTCAGACACATATGAGTGTTTGCGTATTTTAGCAATGGCGCTAATTCCAGTCCCTGTGAGCAGGGCCTGCTGAAGTTCGTGCTCCCTCTGGGCCTGGTCTACTTCGCCGAGTACTTCATCAACCAAGGCTTGGCAAGTTCTCACCTCCTGCGGTTGACGGCTCCAGCCGTATCACCGCCCACTCCGGTGTATTTACGTCCGCGTCGATTCTTTTCCAGATGGAGCTCCTGTTTTTCCCCGGCTTCTTCCTGACCCACGCGCAGCAGTACCGCTGGTCAGCTGACTAAAATCCTTCTTCCTTCTAAATCCACCCGCTGCTTGGCGTTGAAGTCGGTGTAAAAACGTGAAACTCTCACGTGCAACTCAGGTACCAGACGCTGTACCAGGTCGGCGTGCTGGTGTCTCGCTCCTCGCTGTGCTGTGTGAAGATCAGGAAGCTGTGGGCCCTGGCGTTGCTGCAGGTGAGCACTAAAACTGTGTTTTTCAACCTTTTGTTTGAGCCATGACACGAAAAAAATCCCACAGCAAACCAAAAACATTTTAGAATTGCACTTTTTGGTCTAATAATGACAATATAGTCTCTTCATTTATTTATACTCACCCAGATCGAAAGCTGTGCCGGTTTAGATTCACACAAATCTGATATTCTGGGAGGAATTGAGGGAGGAAAACAGGCTCGCATTCCTTGGTTGATTCCTTATAGTGCAAATTGTAAAAAAAAAAAAAGCTTTATGTACGTAACCCCCTGCACTAGTTTTTGTTGCTATGTTGGATTGTATTGTTTTGCCCAATTCTTGATAAAGTTTGGGACTTTCTCGCGTTGGCCAAAACCTTCAACCTCTTGTGGCGCCTTTGCAGGTGGTGAACGCAACGCTGCTCCTGCTGGCCGTGCGCTTCCTGTTCCTGCCCAGCGCCTGGCTGGTGTTTGTCATCATCCTCTACGAAGGCCTGCTGGGCGGAGCCGCTTACGTCAACACCTTCTACTTCATCAGCAAGGAGGTCAGGTCATCGCAGCCAGCAGTGTTTGGCCGTCATAAATCCCTAACTTTACGACGGCGTTAACACGTAGCGCAGTCATGGGCAAACTACGGCCCGTTAAAGCTTCTTAATCCGGCCCGCTTAATTTGAAGAAATCCTATTTATAGTAACCAAGTTGTAAAATAGCTGTATTTTATTCATTCTTTCAGTAAAAATTGGTCACGTTGGACCCTCAACTTTGCTTTGTTTAGGGTTAACAATGAATGTTTGGTTAATCGACATTTTTCATTCAAATTTACACAGGGTTTTTCTCTCAGGAAAACTGTATACCTAGGCGCTTTTATCAATAAGAAAAATCGATCGAGTCAGAGGATAAATGTTTAAGGTCAATCAACTAACGACTAATGAATTAATCGATCATTTGCAACCCCTACCTTGGTTCATTTTCAGTTGACATTAAAGCACATGTTTTCTACTTATCCCATGATTTCCGGCCCCTCTGTCAAATTTTAGAACCCATTTTGGCCCACCAGTCAAAGAGTTTGCCCACCTCTGGTGTAGTGTGAGACATTGTCAGTTTTTTTTTTTTTTTTTGAAGACAGGATTGTGTCATAAAAGATTTTTCCCAATATAGCAGTTTTTTTCCACAACAGTCAAATCGAACTTCCCACTTTCCCAAAACATCGGCTGCATTTTTAATATTTTTCAGCAATTTTTTTTTTTTTTTTTTTTTTGCCCAGGTGCTCCTCACTTTCTTCCCTTTATGAGTCAACACCTGCACCGACGAATGAGTCATGGCAGAAGCTCCAAAGTGTCTGAAAAGCGCGAGTGACAAACGAGAGGTTTCATTTTTGTTTTTTTGCTTTTTTTGTGATTTGCTGCCACAGACCGGAGACAGACAGAGGGAGTTCGCCATGGCCGCTGCGTCCGTGGGAGACAGCGTGGGCATCGCTCTGGCCGGACTCGTCGCCTTCCCCGTGCACAGATACTTCTGCTCCCTGTGACCCCGCCCACACCGTGACGAGCAGGTGAATAAGCAAGACGTGGGCGCGATTCCATCGGAGATCTTTTCCCTTGAAAAGCGAAACTGAGTCATTTTTGGATTGTCTGACAAAACCAGACCTTCCTTTAATAAAAAAAAAGAGAGGATATTTTCACATTTTGTGAGCGATGCAGGTTTATCACCGGTGAACATTGCACAGTCTTACTAACTATTGTTTACAACGACTTCATCTTAACAATTGCTGTCTTTTACCGCGTTGGAAGCAACTATAATCACGTGTGTGTCATGACCAAATATGTTTTTTTTTGGTTTTTTTTGGTGAAAGATTATTTAAAGGGATACTTGACTTCACATTTGAGAAACACAGATTGTTCTTCTTAACGCTTTCAAGAAAATATTCAATTTTGATATCAAGATTTCAAATTGCTGCGACTTGAAATTGGTTAGAGATAAAGCCATACTGCAATTGAGAAAAATCTTTAGTATGACCCAAACTGTGAAAGAAGTACATTTTTGTTTGTTTGTTTGTTTTTGTATTATGTCAGATATCTGTATGTCTGATCCCTGTCTCCACAATACCCCGAAGCTCATCAAAATGTTTTATCCACTTTTGATAATTTTCCACATATCTCAAACAGACCCAGCCATCATCACTGTAATTTACAGGGTGAACATCCCTGCTGCCTCCACCGGCACTGGCTGGGCATTTCCTCCCACAGCTTCTACCACGTTGATCACTAACTCACTGCGCCCTCCGTCACCATTAGCGGTGTTTTGAGCACTCCTGCTTCCCCCACCACGTCCCCTCATCCTCATTCGCCGATTACTCCCACTACACCCCGGCCCACGCTGAGGCGAAGCATGTGCTGCTTGGTGACTGTCGTGGCGCATGGACTCGCTGCCGCTGCGTAAAGACGCACCGGCAGACTCGCTCTAACGGGACGACGACTGAACATCATCGTCAGAGTGCGAATATTCCTCTTGGTTATCTGAGTCCAACATGACTTACTTTGTCAACGAACAAACCTCTCGGCATTGTATTCTCGGTGAAATTCGCTGTCTTTCTCTCTCTCTCTCTCTCTCTCTCCGCTCCCACTACAACCATTTCATCGTCTCCTCAACTGAGGCGGGCTTTTTCTCGCTTTATACTCCAAAATCTGAATATAAACACCCCCACAAATGCTGCTCAGATTGAAGCCAAAGGTGTCTGCCATCTCCTGGTGTAAAGTAGTAACTACTTTTAGCACCATATTTGCCGCTATGGCCTGTTTAATTCAGCAATGACGCTTGTCGCAATTTTGCGACCATGGGTTAACTGTACTGCTGCTGACATTTCATTTTTTTAAATTTTTTTTTTAGGTTTTTGCTTTTGCTGTTGGAGAATCTGTTCAATCAATAATCAAAGTTACACACGGGGCAATTTTATTTTCCTCCAAATCTAAGACTCACCTGCACAGAGGGAATCGTTTCAGTTGTTTTTGAATTTGAATCCTGCTATCTTTACTGTACGCTTCACAGGTATCCTGTGGCCTGCAGAGGTAATGTAAGCAGTAAACATTCATTGCTTGTTTTGCACACCACTGCTGCGTCTGTAACGCTGCACTGGAGTTGTATTCACGCAGAAATCGCACTGCGCAAGATTTGACGCTTTATTTTTAATTGTCTGTTGTTTTTTTCTAATTACGGTGCAATGGATCCTGTGGTTTAGTGATGATCATGTGTTTAAACTGGAGGCCTTTTGCCTTGTGTTTGATTGCTCCCTGGAGATAAGCGGCCAGGAAAACCTGCATGTGGTTACGAAAGGCTTCAGGTGACGATGTTTATCAGACATTTCTTTATTTCTAATTACAACTGATTGTGAATCGCACTAATTTCTAGTTTGCCTTTCCTATAGTTTGATTTTTTTGAAACACAACTAAGTGAATTACACCTAAAGAAGTTTCATTCATCTGATGAAATTGTTTATTTTTTTAACGCTGAAAAGGTAATTGTTTTACTAACTGACGTATGATGTTGCTTTTCGAGATGTTTTGCAGTTTTTTTAAAGTCCTGATTTAAATGACCCCCCAAAAAAAGCGCCTTTATTTTGACTTTCTTTTTTATGTTTAAATGCTGTAGCAGTGTCCAGAATGGCACAACCTCAGGTCATTTTATTTTCAATAGGCACTGCTTTTTCAAACATGTGACAGTCTGCGTAGGCTGCAAAAAGCAAGGCTCTGCAAAAATGTAAAAGTTTCAGAACGTTTACATATTATGACATAAAAATAAATATGATACTGCAATGACATTGATTTTACAGTGCATATTGCCTTTATTCATTATGTGTTGATTGTTGTTCTGGGGATAGCAACTTAAGCAATTTATATGGGTATTGTAAAAAAAAAAAAAAAAAAAGCTCAAAAAACAAATTCTCTATTTCTATGTTACTTGCTTTTCGAGTTATTTGTCAAAAAGACAAGGTACAAACTAGGAAAGAGATTGCTAGAATCAGAATATTTAAACGCAACAGTTTCTATATAATAAACATTACACGTTTTACATAATATAATTACGCTGGAATACTTAGTGATGTAACTATAAAACGGTTGACCCTTTTCCGCCGTGTGACGTCACTTTGTTACGTCTCATCAAGTCGACATCATTTTTTTTTATGGATCGTTGTTGCCTTTGTGTGGCTCGGTCGTCCGAGTGAACCAACGTGACATAACAATGCTGAGTCATTTTTGTCATTTAAAACCGAGACTTATACTATACCATAGTTTGTATTACGTCTCTGGCCAAATTGATACTCGCAGTTGAATGTATTAAAGCCTACCGCTTTCACTGAATTACGTCAATTCTGAGCGAATTTAGTTCAAGTGAACTCCGTGGGTTGCTGGATGATGGCCGCAAACTGAGCAATGCGCGTTTCCCTCACCGGAAGTGGCAGGGAGGTCCTCCTCACTGTTCAGTGTTCATGAGCACGGCTGGAGTCAACCGGCAAAGACGACGCCGGGGGAAGAAGAGAAGCCGGCGGGCGGCCGTTAAACACACGAACCGCCGAACGAGTCGTTGATGTTCGCTCCCCCATAACGGTAATCGACGTTTTCTCACATTTTCCCCGACCGGTTTCGCGTGACTCTGCCGACGTGATTGCGATAGCGTGTGGCTAGTGTGCTTAGCTCGCCGACGAATTAGCCGAGAACCGCTAACCAGTGACAGCCTCGGGTGTCGAGCTAACGTTCACTTAACCGCTTTCTGATCCCAAACGTCTGTCGAGGCGGTTAAGAGAACACATGTAAGTCTTACTTGTCAGCGACTGTTTAAAATCGACTCCAAACCACCGGCGGAATAGTTTGGTTTGTCCCGAGATATCAGAGTAATTGTTTCGCTGACGTAGTTAGCGGTGATGTAAGCTAAAGTGCTAAGGGTTAGCGCACTGATAAAACTACGCCCAATGGGCCCGCTTTTCGTAACCAAGTAGTGCTGTTCGTTGAACTTTTTTTTTTTTTTTACCCGTCTTCAGTTCTGCTAAAAGTCCACTAACTTTATACGACCCCTGCTGTTTTTCTTCCCGCTGTGTTTTGGGAAGCAGTCTAAAGAAAGCAGGGCCATTATCGGCAGGGAACGGAACAAGAATGTCTTGCACCTAGCACAAATGCGTTTCTCAAACATGCAAGTGGGCTCTTTACGGGTTCTTTGTGTAATATTTCTGTTTTTGAATCCTCACAGCTCCCTCATCCTGCAACATTCCCCGCGCCGAGCCGCGCCAAGGAGCCCCGGTCTTTATCCGAGGGGATTGCATCTGTCTGCCAGCAAGAGTGCCATCTCCGACTGCCCCCCCACCCCCAAAGTGTGACAGGAGTGTGTGTGTGTCCGTAGTGTGTGTGAGCAGTTTCTCCCTATGTGTGTCACAATGGGGGACATCAGTGACCTGGACCGACAGATAGAGCAGCTCAGACGCTGTGAGCTCATTAAGGAGAATGAAGTCAAAGCACTGTGTGCCAAAGCCAGGTAATGATTGAACTTGACCCGTACTGCAGACCCAATAAAAGGGATGTTACTGAAGCTGGATATGAGCGGCTTTATCACTGTACCCTGACTCCTGCCTGCCAGATGAGTTCTGAAATGTTTTGGTGATAACCATTGAGGGCACATTACAAAACTTTGAACTCCTTAAAAGAAAGCGGAACTGGAAATCATTGAGCACTTGGTGTTTACTAACTTGTTGCCCTTTGACTGCAAATATGATCGGCAACTTCTGATTTGTAACTTCCGCCGTTCCTAACACTGCTGTGGAATGTGGCGATCGCCTGCAGTGAATACATGCAGTCCAACGTGCCTCCATGTGTTGGCACAGGGGGGAGCGGCGCATCATTTGTCCTAAGTTTGACACTCGGAAACAAATAAAGTGAACGCTTCCCGTCACGCAGCTGTTACATAACATTGGCAGAATTATGTAAATTATGGTTTTGGATATTTCTTTGGAAGGAGAAGGAGAGTAACGACGGAAACTTGTTCAAAGGGAATTTGAGCAGCTTGAATTTTTTTTTTTTTTTTCAGCCGAGGCACTCGGAGCGTATTTTGTGACGGAGCAGATGCCTGAACATCTGTGATTTAAGAAAAAGGTTGAATTTATAAAAATAATAGAGGATTTTTGTTGGAAGTAGTTGCAAATGGTGTGCACTGTGGGTTGCTGGAAGGACTTATTACTCATTCATTACTGCACCATTGTTTTGATAAACTTCGAGTATACTGCTTATAGGCAATAGGGGGCCTCCAGTTAGTATTTATTTGGTCTGATGACATGTTAGACAGTAGATTTTGATGCTGCGTGTCTCTGTCTGAAGTCCTGGCTTCAACGGTCACTTGCAAATGTCAGTGACTCCATTTAAGTGTCATATTTTTCCAATTATTTTGTCATTATTAGGCAATGTTGTGGCCCAATGCTTTTGCATTTGCTGCGTTCAACAACGGCGGCTGCCGCGGCCTTCTCCGAGGAAGAAAAAACGCTGACTAACCGCGTTTCCACAATCTATACTCCAAGCACACAAACAACTCAAAGTCACGCAAGAAGTCCTGTTATGTTAATTACATTATTTGCTGTGCTTTTCTTTTTTTAAACAGTGCAAATTTAAGTTACAGCATTGTTTGGAGTGACTGGAAATAAATAAAAACTTTCATATTGGTTGAGATTATCACTGTACAAAAGTGTTTGTCTAAAAATGAATAAGACAGAGAGCACTAATAATTTATTAAGCTGTACAGGGTGGAATGATCTAATCACTGATCGACAGATAAATATTGGCTGGTTAACTTGAACCTCCTTATCTTTGCTACATTGTATTATGCTGTGTTTTATTGCGCAAAAAAAGATCCAGAGTCTCTTCCTGACCCGACCAGCCTCTGAAAACCAGCAAAACACTGAGCTTGTTTTGCAACGTGCAACCAATTCCAGCCCAGAAGAGGGCTGCGCTCTGACACTGACGGATTAGTGTTATGAAAAGGTAATGGGATAATCTCCTAGCTTAAACCAAGTATTTGTGTGTGTGTGTGTGTTTTTTCAGAGAAATTCTGGTGGAGGAAAGCAACGTTCAGAGAGTCGACTCTCCTGTCACAGTAAGTAGCGCGTCGTGTCGTGCGGCCCTTGGTTCATTTTGAAAATAAAAGTCAACCTAATCACGTCTCCTCTTTCCTCGCAGGTGTGTGGCGATATACACGGTCAATTTTATGACTTGAAAGAACTGTTTAGAGTAAGTCGCTTCATTCTGTCTGAGCACGATTCGATTGTCACATGTGTTTTGTGGTCGATCCAGTTTAACAGAGTTAATAATTCCAGTAGTCTGAGATTAGAATTGCTAACATTGAAGTGGGTCTAGTGCTAGTTTTAGCATTTACACTACCGCTTTAAACGTGTGAAATGTTTGGACCTGTGCCAGACCCCACCCCCCCCCCTGCTAAACTTGTGTTTCATTCTTCATGTGACAGGTTGGTGGCGATGTCCCAGAGACAAATTACCTCTTCATGGGCGACTTTGTGGACCGAGGCTTCTACAGTGTGGAGACCTTCCTTCTTCTGCTAGCTCTTAAGGTGCAGATGCGTGGCGTGATTTTCTTTTCGTACCTCTCTGACATTGTTACAACATAAGTAGTAACAGCAGCAGCAGCAGCAGCAGCAGCAGCAGCTTATTCCTCTCTTGTGCGTGCTGCTCCTCAGGTGCGCTACCCAGACCGGATAACGTTGATCAGGGGGAACCACGAGTCGCGGCAGATCACCCAGGTCTACGGCTTCTACGACGAGTGCCTCCGCAAGTACGGCTCGGTCACCGTGTGGAGATACTGCACCGAGATCTTCGACTACTTGTCCCTCTCCGCCATCATCGACGGCAAGGTAAACCCCACGCGTCGCCATCGGCTTCACTCGAGAGCCAAGACGTGTGGTTGCGCTCTTTAGCCTCCCCGCGTCAACTTCCGCCTGGTTCTTTGGTTCCTCGTAGATCTTCTGCGTGCACGGCGGCTTGTCCCCGTCCATCCAGACACTGGACCAGATCCGAACCATTGACAGGAAACAGGAAGTGCCTCACGACGGGCCCATGTGTGACCTCCTGTGGTCAGATCCAGAAGGTAAACGGACCTCGCTCGCTCGCTCTCTCTCTCTCTCTCTCTCTCTCTCTCTCTCTCTCTCTCTCTCCCGGCCATGTTGGAAGTTGTCTGGCTGGTTCTGGGCTGATTGATGATCCTCCCTGTCTGTCCACCAGACACCACTGGCTGGGGGGTGAGTCCCAGGGGCGCCGGCTACCTGTTCGGCAGCGACGTGGTCGCCCAGTTCAACGCCGCCAATGACATCCACATGATCTGTCGGGCTCACCAGCTGGTCATGGAGGGCTACAAGTGGCACTTCAACGAAACCGTGCTCACCGTGTGGTCGGCACCCAACTACTGCTACAGGTGTGTGTAAAAAAAATGAAGAAAAAGAAAAAAAATAATGCAAAGTCAGGACATTTGTGTTGCACCCTCCAACCCGCTTTCAATGGCGTCAAGTTTAAGGCACATTGTCGGCAATTAAACTTATTCATTGAGCGAACGGGAGCCTTGCTCCTGTGTGGAAGAACCACAGACGACCACGTCACAAGTCAGCCCACCTGGTTGTAGCTGTTGCTCTGACGCCCAAGCTGATCACAAAAGCGTTGAATGGGGTTGAGGTCAGAACTTCACCTTCTACCCACTAGAAATCTGGAGGTCCTCGGTGGCTGTGTTTCCGTTAACCCTAGAAACCTAAAATATCGCAATAAAAAACTGGTAATGGAAACACCTAAACTTCCAAAAAATCTCTCAAATACGGCTAAAAGGTTTTGATGCCCTCATGAGGTGGTTTTCCAGACGTATCGATGTAGAGGTATATCGCAAAAGTGTCAAGGAAACACTTTTCCGCATTTACGAAAAATCGTAAAACGTTGCGAGACAGGATTTTATGATAATTACGGCTTATGCGTTTCACGCCATTCAGTGGAAATGCCTGCAAATCGCAATTGTGCTTTGTTGAAATGTTTAAGAAATATCGCTTTTATTTTATTTTCACCACATCCTCACACTGTCCTCCTTTCAAAGCTCCTCTAACGACTCTTTCCCCCCCGTCTCCCCGCGCAGGTGTGGCAACGTGGCCGCCATCTTGGAGCTGGACGAGCACCTACAGCGGGAATTCATCATATTCGAAGCGGCGCCGCAAGAGACCAGGGGCATCCCCTCCAAGAAGCCAGTAGCTGACTATTTCCTGTGAAGTCCTCCAGCAGACAGCCATGATGTGTTTGAAAAAAGATTTAAAAAAAATCTCTGGTACCTTTTTTTTTTTTTTTGTCACCAGCCATCCTCCATCCTGCTACTGGACAGTTCTGTCAGTCTGAACTCAGAGCAGTTGGACAAAAAAACAAAAACAAAAAACACTCAACAACAACAAACAAACTAACATAAAAACATGCCCAGAAACCGCGGGAGGCTTCAGCTTCAGCGCTGAAGAGCTGGAAACATTTTTTTTGCCTCGCTGCCCCAAGTGTGACAGAGCGGTGAAAGGTGAAGGGGATGAGGTGGATACTGGGCCCATGACTGTTGTCACCTCTCACCTACTTTTCTTCTCCTCCCCTCGACCACTGCCTCCTTTTTTTTTTTACCCCCCGACCCCGAGTTTGTCCTTGTGTCTCACTCTCGCTCTGTAGATCCGACACTTTTCCTCCCTGAATTTACCTCTTTCACTCTCTAGCGTTTTTTCTTTTGTGACAGAACTGTCGTTTAGTTTTAGAACTTTTGGAAGGAGTTTTAAATTTTTTTTTTTTTGTTCCCCTATCAGTTTGCAGATGTAGGAAATTTCACTCGATGATTATTACAAGGAATTCCTCCAGGTGCATATGCTGTTTTTTTTGTTTTTGTTTTTGATGATTTTCTTTTTGTATAATTGTCATTCATAAAACCAATACCAGTTGTTTTTGTTTTCCCTTTGTTTTTACATTTCCTTTTTGTTTTACTTGTCACCTCTGTCATTATTTAACACACCCGAGTGCTGCCACTGAGCACCGTCAGACAGAAATATCCGAGATGAAATGACTGGCCAACTGGAGTGAAACTCTATTGTTTCTCTCAATTCCTTTTAATCTGCAAATCACTGTAGGTCTGTCATTTTTGATATTGTGAGAATAAAGTTTTGTATCAATGCTTATTTGCTTTTCCGTACTTGGTTGAATGGCTTGAGTTGTTGTCTCGAAATGTTGTTAAATAGTCTGATTTGAAAAAAAAAAAAGGTGTAAAGAATAACTTTTTAAATGTTAACATGGAAATGAACAGAGCAAACACTTGTTTCCCGTTGATAATCCTAGAAAAAGTATTTATCTTAACGAGGGAGACTAGTGCTATATTTGTAATTTTGAGGAGGAAATAAAGCTGTCAGTAGCTTTGGTAGACAGTGCAGTTCTTGGCTTTAAAATGAGCTGAGGTGAAAGTAATTCTTCACAGAAAAAGGCCATCCAGCAAACAAGGAAAGAACTTGAAATGGTCAAATGGACAAAGGATGAAATGAGTGTGTTTAGTGGTGTTTTTGTGCTATATCTGACTCGCTTTACCCTGTCGGTGCACGTGATATTCCAACCGTGGTCATAAGTTATTTCTTAAAATACTAGTTTCTTAAAATGATTAACTTTCGTTCCTGACAGTCATGCATTAGAGGGTAAAGTGATTCCACACCCCACCTAAGTTCATTCATATCACCACAAGCTGGACAAGGCGTGGGCAAACTGTGGCCCAGGGGCCATATGTGGTCCGTTAAGCTTTTTTAATTCATTGATAAAATGATATTAATCATGAGAAAGTAATAAAATAGCTGTATTTCATCCATTTCCCCCCCAGTGTTTTAAGAGTCATTTCAATAAAGAGCTAAATTACACAGGACATAAAACAATGATAACAAAAACACGTAAAAGGGTTTCAAGGGGAAAATAAATGAGCTAAAACATTTTGGGTCATAAATGCATATTAATGCGGAGTTGAGCGATGGCACCATAGGCCACATACTGTACACTGTAAAAACATACATACAAACAAACAAACAAACACTGTGCAAAAGAAACGAACTTTGCTCCAGAGGGAAGAAGGGCAGGTTGCTTTAGCACCACCTAGTGTCTATTTGTGCGCGTTCCCAATAGCATGCACCCAAAAGAAAGTACCGTAACGAACAGCTCCACCTTGTGGAGAAGGCGTACTAATGCGCGCGGTGGGGAAGCAGAAGAAGTCTCTCTCCTGCGCTCCGTCTGACCTGACGAGTTTCGGGTCCAGTTTTTCAGGATTTACTAAAACCAGTTGCCCGTTTCGAGAAGCCCGAGTGGGCTGGTGGCTCGAGTCCAACACCCGACTACATATAAACTCGCATAGTGGGCGCCGCGTTTCTTTGGCACGGAAGCTGCGGAGTTGACGAGCCGGACACAAACACAAAAGGTACGTTTGTGTTTCTTTTTTTTTCCTGAAGCGCTTTCACGGCGCGGCACGAAAGTGTCCGGAAAACCCCAGTTTTAACGCTGATGTGACTACGCCTAAAATCGATCTATTCGGGTTTATTTTGCTATTTTAACCCCACTTCCTGCTTGCTGTCGGCGAAATGCGCTGGCAGACTTCACACGTGTTTGCTTTTGTTGTATTTTTGCTCTCACCTGAGCAGGGGGTTGTAGTTTTTAACCCTCGAGTCTGACTTCGTGCTTGTCACATGACGCTCAACAGTGTTCGGCGGTCCAGAACCCTCGTGACTGCCATTGTGAAACAAGTAATTTAAATTTCACAGCGTCCGCTTTCAGAAAACAACGAATGTACCACGCAGTGTCAAACACATTACAGTAAACGAAGAACTTCCGATTGATTCGGCTCACAATTTTTCCCGCGGTTTTTACATTTAATTTAAAAATCTAGCAAAGTTGCATGTTATTGGTTTCGTCTTTGTGTCATGTTATTTTAGCGGAAGGTTAAAATGTTCTGTCAGAAAACCCATAATTATTTGTATTTTATGAATATATTTATTTATTTCTGACATTTTCACCTTTTACCCTGTTTCCGGACCCAGTGTCTTGCTGAGTCATTTGGCTAGCTCCTCTATTAAGGTGTAAGTTAACGACAGCTGCCTGTACAAACACGCAACATCAAGATTCCATTGAAGTAGTCAAGCCCCACATCATTTTTTCTATTCGATCTACTGCATCTTCACAGTCTAGATTTGTTTTTTCTTAACCAGCATTGCTTTTCTCTGGGACAAAGGTGCGTTCGACAGATCTGATAATCCGGCAACACGAGGAAGTACTGAATGTGCAGCCAGCATCTTCATCGACTGCATTTTGATGATTAAGTAGCTTGAATTCAGGGTGAAACATATGAATTGCGTGTGTGTGTGTGTGTGTGTGTGTGTGTGTGTGTGTGTGTGTGTGTGTGTGTGTGTGTGTGTGTGTGTGTGTGTGTACAGGTGAAAGCATGGACACCCACAAGCAGGTTGTGGACAGGCTGCGGTCCACGTTCAGGTCGGGGGTCACCGTCCCAGAGGAGTTTCGACGAGCTCAGCTGACCAAGCTCATGGCCTTGATGAAGGAGAACGAGGAGCGCTTTCTGGAAGCACTGCACAAAGACCTGGCAAAGGTGCTCACTGCGACACACGTTGCTCCTTGAGCGAAGGGAATTATGAAAACCACAAACTGCAAAGGGGCAGGACACCTGCTATTAATCTCTGACAGGAGTTATGTCTGCTCCTTTTCCCATGGGCAATTGCAGAATTTGTATGTTGCAAATTATTGCCGTTTTCAGATCTTTTTTTAAACGTTAGACTTTGCAGCTTTGCCCAATTTGTTATCTAAGAACCTTTGTAGCTGTTCGGGAAACTGTGTTTGACCCCCCCTTGTTTGCAGCCTCCTGCAAAAGTGTTCATTTTTAGGTTGGGTTTTTAAGACTACACCATTACAGACAATACAAATGCATAATTGTCAGAAAAAGGAATTTGCATCAGATGGAGCGTTTAATATTTTATGAAAAAACCAACCTAACTTTGTACGTAGAAAATTGCATCCAAATCATTTTCTCAGAACACAATGTTCAATTTTGATAATTTTGTATGCGTTATTTCACATGTAAATTTAGTCAAGGAAGTCCACATTCATATGGATGCATAAGCACATGTAGGATGTTGAAGGCGAGGGGGCAAATGGCTTTTGAAACGATTGGTTGACTGCTACATTTTCCTTTCGTTCGTTCCTCTTGCACGCGATAGCCAAAGTTTGAGGCCATCTTGTCCGAGATCGACATCACCACCAACGACTTGCACTACGCCCTCAGTAACCTCTCCACCTGGATGAAGCCAGAATATGTCAGCAAAAACCTGGTAGGTCGATCGCTGGGTTGCTTTGGCGCTGGTGAAGTTTGAAACATTTTGACAATTTTTTGTATTCTTTGCTGCCGTTTCTTCTTCTTCTTCTTCTTCTTCTTCTTCTTCTTCTTCTTCTTCTTCTTCTTCTTCTTCTTCTTCTTCTTCTTCTTCTTCTTCTTCTTCTTCTTCTTCTTCTTCTTCTTCCCCCCCCCCTCTGTGAACGCCAGGCCACCAAGTTGGACGACTGCTTTGTCCGGAGGGAACCCCTCGGAGTGGTGCTCATCATCGGAGCGTGGAACTACCCGCTGCAGCTTCTCATTATGCCCCTGGTGGCGGCCATCGCCGCAGGTAGCGCTCTCACGCACGGCTAGAAAAGAGACAGCTGAAAATAATTACGTCATGATCGAAAATGTGTGAAGGGAGCCGCAGAGGTGTAGCACTCCTGCAGTGCAGCTCATCCAACCTGTTTTTGATCTTGTTGTTGTGGCGTTCACCGCGCTGTAAGACGACCTCACATAACCCAGTAACCCATTAGGAAGCCTCTCCGTGTTCTGAATGTGTGCTCTCATGCCTTTGACACTGGCTGTCTAGGAATGTAATTACACCCAGTGTGGGTTTTGTGTTGACTGCTATCCAAGAGCTCGCTTTTGATTTCTGAACTGAGCCAGGTGAGCGCCTGCGCGCGTGTTCAGACAGGCACACGATGGAATGGACTGAAGGCCTGATTGAGTCAATTGAGCAGATCAACAACGCGGAACCAAAACCTCTGTCATCTCCCACCAGGTAACTGTGCCGTCATCAAGCCCTCGGAGATCAGCTCGGCCACCGACAGCCTGGTCGCAGAACTCATCCCCAAGTATTTGTCTCAGGTAAAGGGCAACGGTTTCAGTCTGCGCGCGTGTCTCTGCAACGCAAGGCAACGTAAGAACACCCGCTGTCGTTGGTGCAGGACTGCTACACGGTGGTGAGCGGAGGAGCCGAGGACACCCAGTCTCTTCTGAAGAACCGCTTCGACCACATCTTCTACACCGGTAGGTCGTCACTGGCCGGCGGGGAGGGAGGGGGGGCGGCGACTTGACTTCCTGTCAAAGTGTAGACGGGAGTTAATTTCACGTGAGGTGGATAAGCGAGGTCATGGTATTCAAGAAAAAATGAGAAAGGTGTGTTTTCACGTACATGGGCAAACTACGGCCCGGGGGCCGTATGTGGCCTGTTAAGCTTTTTAATCCGGCCCGTTGAACTTGAAGAAATCATATTAATGGTAAGAAAGTAATAAAATAGCTGAATTTCATTGGGTTGTTTTTTTTCAGTGTTTTAAGAGTCATTTCAATACAGAGCTAAATATTGTGGGGCTTCACAGACAGATGTTTTGTTGTAGCGCTTTTCTACATTTTTAATTGACATTAAAGCACACGTTTGTTTTTTTTCATCCCATGATATATTTTTTTTTTGTCCTATGAGGTGGGTCACCAAAACACTCCATCCGTATGCTCCTGCTCCAGCTCCCTCTGTCGAATTTTAGAACCACTTGTGGCCCTCCGGTCGAAAACGTTTATCCATAACTGAGCCAACCTGACGCGCTGAAACCCCCGGCGGCCGTATGTGACCTCTGACCTCCAAACCATTTCCTCCTTGCAGGCTCTCAGAACGTGGCCCGCATCATCCTGCAGGCGGCCGCCGTCCACCTCACCCCGGTCACCCTGGAGCTGGGCGGCAAGTGCCCGTGCCTCATCTTCGGCCGGGTGGACATGGCGGCCGCCATGCGGCGCCTGTTGTGGGCCAAGTTCTTCAACGCGGGCCAGAGCTGCGTGGCCCCCGACTACGTGCTGTGTTCGCCGGCCACCCGCGACGCCATGATCCCGGCGCTGCGAGAGGCCCTGCGGGAATTCTACACCCAGGAGCCCCAGAGCTGCCCCGACTTCTCCCGCATCGTGTCCCAGCGACACTGGAGCCGCCTGACGGAGCTGCTCCAGAAGTCCAGTGGCAAGGTGGTGATCGGAGGGGGGAGCGACCAGCAGGACAAATACTTTGGTGAGTCTGAGCTTCGGAATCTCTTCGTTCATTCGTTCAGTTTCAGCTTAGTTTGTTTGACTCGATCGAGGGAAACTTTGCCTGAAAGCAAACCATTTTCTCAACCGCTTAAGCTTCACAAAGATGCAATAAAACACGTGTTTTTGTATGTCAATATTATGTAGAAAACTTGTAAATAGTCCGACTTTCCATACCTTGTTCTTTTTTTCCCCCTTCCCTTTGCACTATATTGTTGCTCTAAGTATGCCTATTTCCCCAGTGTGGGATTAAAGGCATGCTTGTCTATTCTAGTCTCTGATATGCAATGTTGGAAAAGAAAAAAGAAAAAGTCATTTTTTAAGGATAAAACATCAGTAGATGTATTCTCGTGCAAATAGACAGGACAAATAAATTAGCTAAGTAAGGGCATTGGAGCTTAAAGAGGGGAAATTAATCATAGGTGATTCATTCATTCATTTTGTCATTCATTCATTCTGCTATTCATTCATGCATTCATCCATTCATTCATCTTCTACACTCGCTTTCTCCTCCACTCAGTCGGCCCTAGATTCTCTTCAGCAACACTTTATGAATTTTAGTGATGTGAGGCATTAAAATGCAAGAAATACAAATAATAAGACATATAACAACGGAAGACAAACAGGAGGGTCTGTTAACAGCCTTCTGCTAAAATGCTAATTTATAGCTGATCCTTTGGACGGGGGATGTTGTCTGCATTGACATTTTTTTTTGGACCTCAGTCACAGATCACAGACATATATATTTTATTTATATATATATATATATATATATATATATATATATATATATATATATATATATATATAAATATTGCATCACGCTGGACTTGGAAAGCCGATGCCCTCGCAGCGGCTGCGCAGTGATGCTCATTGCTCTCCCTCAGCGCCCACGGTGGTGGTGGACGTGGGCGAGGACGACGCGCTGATGCAGGATGAGATCTTCGGCCCCATCCTACCCATCATCACCGTGGAGAGCCTGGAGGAGGCCATCGAGTTCGTCAACCGCCAGGAGAAGCCGCTGGCCCTCTACGCCTACTCGGACGAGTCCTCGGTACGAAACTAACTAACGAGCGAGCGCTCGACCCGCCAACACGTTCTCGCTGAACGCGATCTCCGCTGACCTGACGGACGATGTGGCTCCTCCCTCAAGGTGGTGCAGACGGTGCTGGAGAAGACCAGCAGCGGAGGCTTCTGCTCCAACGACGGGATCATCCACATGTGTCTGCCCACTTTGCCTTTCGGAGGTGTAGGTAGGTGTCCTCCTCCTCCTCGAGTTAGCAACCCTACTGCTCAGAATCGCTGCTGGAGCCAGAAAGCTTTACCTTGCGGCGGCCATGGTGAAGATCGTGACTCGCGTATAATATTGGTGTCAATCAGAGCTGCCAACTCTCACGCATTTGACTTGATTCTCACGCTCTCACGCCACACCTGCGTTGGCCATACGGTACCGTCGAAAGCGGTGAAAATAGGTGTACTGCCATCTGGTGGTGAGCCCTGTACAGTAACAGGACCGCCTCGCACAGCAGGGGAGGGACACTATAACCCCCCACCCCCACCCCACACCCCCAACGATTGCGCTTTAATGCAGGTCCGTGGCAATATTGTCTCACATTAAAGCGGGCCGTGGTGCTAAAAAGGTTGGGGACCACTGCTATAAACCACCACTAAATCTCACTCCGAGGTTTTTGTAAAAGTTGGCAGCTCTGGTGTCAATGGCTGTGTTCAGACTGCAGGTAAATTCTATGCATCAGTCAACAAAGATAGGACTTGATATGCTGTAGTGCAGCGTTGCTTAACTGCCCGGAAATTCCACGTTGATTACGTTAGGAAAACCCGGATCGCATGAGTTATTTTTTGTTCAAAATAAATAAATAAATAAATATATAAATAAATATAAAAAAATAAAAAAATAAGCGAAACAGCTGATTGAGTGTTGGATTAAATGTCTCCACCAGGGGGCAGCGGCTTTGGCAGCTACCACGGTCGCTGGGGCTTCGAAACGTTCAGCCACCGGAGGGCGTGCATGCTGCGCGGCTGGGGTCTGGAGCGGCTCAACAGCCTGCGCTACCCGCCGTACGGGGAGGAGAGGCTGAGCTGGCTGCGCTGGAGCGCCTCGCCCAAGAGCTGCTCCATCCTGTGATGTGTGTGTGTGTGTGTGTGTGTGTGTGTGTGTGTGTGTGTGTGTGTGTGTGTGTGTGTGTGTGTGTGTGTGTGTGTGTGTGTGTGTGTGTGTGTGTGTGAGTGTGTGTGTGTGTGCCAGTGCGTGAATAGGTGAGCACGGTTGTGCTTTTATTCAGTAATAATGAATGTGAATCATCACCAGAATAGCCGGGGTGTAGAATTAATCATGATGTTTTAATCTGCTCTGTGCGCGCGCGCGCGCGTGCGTGCGTGTACCCTCTTCTCAAGCTAACTAAGAATGCTAAATTGCGTGCCAACTACATTTACTCCTTCCTGTCAACCAAAACTACTTTTAATTAACATTGTTTATTACTTTTGCACATCGACACGTTATTGGGCTGTTGTATTAATAACCATGTTAAAAAAAAAGAAAATAGAGGAAAAGGCCTGTTTTTATCTACCTAAAAAGAAAAACCTCACAAGGTGAAAGTGATGTCGGTGCATAACGTTACAATGCTAATGAGTCTCTTTTGAATGTTTTTGATTTGCTTGATCGATTCAGTCAGTTTGTTATTTCTCGGTGGAAGTTGTCTGTTTTTGTTGTTTTTTTTAACGCTGCTGTCTGATTAAAAATGTAAATAAATGTACATTTTTACAAATAACTGACAGAGTCGACCTCATCGAACACACCTTGGTTCTCAATTGGCACGTCTTCTTTGACCAGCCTGTCTGCATAGCTTAATGGCAGGTGATTGGCTGACAAGATCAAAATGTTTTAATCTGATGTGTGTGTGTGTGTGTGTGTGTGTGTGTGTGAGAGAGAAAAGGCTAAATTGTGTATTAACTACATGAGCACTCCTTCCTGTGAACCAGAGCTAGCTTGTACTCACTTTGTGACTGTGCATTGTTGACACGTTGGGCCGGCCTGGATGTAGGATAGATAGATTGATAGTGTTGCAGCACCACATTAATCCTGGTTGATTCTACACCCAGTACATTTTAAGCATTATTCACATTCTTTCTTATCTGCCGGGACTGGACCACAGGGTGGAACCAGGAACTTAATTACATTCATTGGACACACCTGTTTCTAACCTGCTAGTCCTGCACCTGTGTGGCGACGGACCTGTTGCCAGACTAGTTGCCCGTCTTTGCCGCTGTTGCAGCCCTGTTTGAAGTTCCTTTTCCACAACCTGAGGAGGCTTCCAAAACCTTACATCACATCTGCTTGCCAAACCCCTGATCAGCCAGGTATTTATTGGTAAGTGACCCTAACTGGATGATTTTTTAAAAATATTTTCCCACCATATCCTAATGAAAAAAATTAGAGAAAAAAAAAAAAAAGATCCAAGAGTGTCAGGGCTAAAAAAAAAAAAAAAAAAAAAGACCCTGGACTTTATTAAAGCTACAGAGTTGCCGATTCTGCAAATATGTTTGTAAAAAAAAAAGAAGAAAAAAACCCAACAAAACAAAAGCAAACTAAAATTTCCTGGTGATTGTGATCTCACAAAGGGCCCTCTTACCTCAGGTTAGTTTAGTCTCTAAAAAATGCGAATATCCAGTTTTAAAACGACAACAAAAAGCTCCACCGTAAGCCGTTATTCCACATAGAAAGCATAAATTCAAGACTAAAGAGCAACATTATGGTTTATTATTATCATTTTTTTTTTTTTTATTAAACTCTTTCCAGTGAGCTTGGAAAAGGACGACAGCGACACTGATCTCGACCTGACTGACGGAGCGTGTTGTAGTGAGACAGTGACAGTGTGCGTCCACGACGGGGCCGTGACTGTGACAGTTAGTTAGTGGCGGTGACGCTAAAATACAAAATGCAGCTTCGTGCATCCCGAGGAAAAATTCTGCAAAAAATGTAAAAAAAACAAAAACAAACGCCAAAAGAAAACAAACAAACAAAGAATTTCTGCTCCTGCTTTCACTCTGGTTGCAGGCAGGACGACTTGCTACGTTTTCACAGTTCTGATGAAACCAGTTGCTGAGGCTTGCATCACAGTTTTACATCGGATCAAAAAAAAAAAAAAAAAAAAAAAAAAAAATCATGACGAGTGAAAAAAAAGAAAAACCTCTTGGGTTCTTATTTCTAATTCCAGTGACGCGAGAAACAAAACATAAGAAAAACTTCTCCCTGATGTGTCTGTGACATCTAAAGCTGAGTTACGTGTGTGCGCGCGTGTGCGTGAACCAAGATACAGTATATACACATGTACAATTAGGAAAATAACCTCTTGTATCATCAGTTCATCAGTCCGACGACCTTACACCTTTTTATATGTACACATTTAAATATATACACACACTATTTTACACATGACGTCCATCACATCCGGTCTCTCTTCGTCGGCTTCGGCGTGGCGCGGCGGCGACTGCGTTCAGAGTCTTTGAAAACCGTGACGTCTGGTCACATGACCTTGTACCTTCTTCTTCTTCTTCTTCTTCTTTTTTTTTAAATCTCATGTATTCCCGCCCTGTCTACCTGCAGCTCTTCCGGAACAACAAACAAAAACTGTGACGGTAATTTGCACCAGCGGCGAGACGGGGAAGCAAATGAAGGGAAACCATGTGACCGGTTTTTGGGAGGAAGCGAGGAGGATTTCTCATCATGTTTTGGGGGGGGGCGTCACTGTCAGCGGGGAGGTTCGAGGCCCTTATACAGACAGAACAACCCTGAGCTCGCTCGCTAGCTAGCTCGACGGATCTGCGATATTCTGATTTAATATATTGATTTGATCACATTGTCACCTTCTTTAAATAACGGCCTCAGTCATTTTTCCACTCTTCATCCCAGCCTTCAACAGGTCATGTGATCCTACCCCTGAGGTATGATGGCCGGTGCGGAGTGAAATACTCCAGAGGCTCTCTGGCCCAAGCCAGAGTTCATAAAAAAAAATCTAAATCAAATCCAATTCACAAAGGCATGTTCATAAATTGGCCCGAGTAATTGAATTTCCTTATGTTGCATAATTGACTAATAGCAATATAATCATGTTAATATTGTATTACTGTTTGTCAATAGTGCCCTAATTGAGTGAACTGATAGTAAATATAAACTCTATGTCAGGGTTTCTCAACTGGTGGCGGCTTCATGGGCTGTTTCTATTGCTTTTAAAGGGATTTTAAAATATGTATATATTTATACAGACATTTTTTGCGCATTTATTTTGCAGAACACAATTCAATTCAATAATTTAGTTTTTTTAGTTCAATCAAAAACTCCAGATTTAGGCCATTATTTAAGAGGGTGTATAGACACACAGTGGTGGAAAAAAGCATTTTTTGGGCTAAAAATCAGTCTGAAAGTCTCCGAGTGCAGTTTGTTCCAGTGCGGCTACCAACATGAGTCACTCACGTGCTGCACGTGCACGGCTCCGTCCCGCCCAGGACTGAACGTTTCCGCTAGAAGACGTCCCTCGCAATACAGTGCAACATTTTTTCTTATTTTGCCTTAGTGGCGATAAGCGACCAAAGAATTGCCATCTGTTTGTGGCTCTGATGCAGCCAAACCTTTAGAAACACTCAGGGATTAAAAAAAAACAACAAAACTCTCTGAAATATTTGAAGACGATAACAGAGACTGAGTAAAATTTAAAGGCTGTCCGAAAACTTTTCTCCACCACTGTGTGTGTGTGTGTGTGCGCGTGTGTCTCGCTTGCCCGCCGCTGCCGTCACAACTGTGGTAATTGGAATGGTGTGTTTGCTTGCAGCTTGGAAAAATCAACCTCGCCTCCCTGCTGCTGCTGCTGCTGCTGCTGCTGCTGCTGCTGCTGCTGCTGCTGCTGCTGCTGCTGCTGCGGCGATGCTCGCAGCCTGAGTGGAAACACCAGCGTGTGATCAGCAGCTCAGTGAGACATTTCTTCTGAGGAGTCATCCGGTGCGTGAGGGAGTGGGTGGGGAGGGAGAGGAGGAAGGGTGGCTGTGGGCGGAGCCACTCAGGTGCCAGGGGATGGGGAGGGCGAGCAGGGGGGGGCTCCGGCCGGGTGACCTGGACGATGACGTGCTGGGGCGCCGCCCCCCGGCCTCGGCCTGCTCCTCCTGCTCCTCGCGGCCCCCGGCACCGCCCCCGGACCCCCGGCCCTTCCCTCCCCCGGCCCCGTGGCCCTCCAGGCCCTCTGAGTTCTCCAGCATCTCCTGGATGAGGGGCGGCATGGAGCCGGGGATCTCCATCTTCAGCGTGATCACCCGCTCGGCGCCTGGTGGGGGGAGAGAGAGAGAGATAGAGAGACACACGCTGGTCTGTTAGTCTACTGACGACGCAGTTTAAAATGTGATAATCAACTTGACATTGGACCAATCAAAGGTCAGTCCGATCAATAATCACTTTAAATGTTCTTTAAGTGTTCATTCAATCAGAAGCGCCGTTTCCGTTAGTTTTTTCGTAAAATAACAGCGATATTTCTAAAATTCCGACAAAGTACAATTGCGATTCGCAGGTGTTTCCATTGAATGGTACGAAGCGTGTGAGGCAGCAATTCTCATACAAAGAGAACTACGAGAATTCTTGCCGGACGTAATCCTCGTAAAATCTCGTACAGCGAGATTTACGAGAATTACATTTGCGTTTGTATGTTTACTGTCGGGAATCGTTGTTTTATCTTTGATTACTTGTAAAAAATATTCCATCTCTTCCTCTTGACCCCGCACGTCACGTCCGTTGACGTGTAAATACGAAAAGAATGTTTCTGTGACACTTTTGCGATATACCTCTACAACGATACGTCTGAAAAAACACCTCATGAGAGCGTAAAAAGGCTTTTAGCCAGATTTGAGTTTTTTTTTCTTGAAATTTAGGTGTTTCTATTAGCAGTTTTTTATTGCGATATTTAGGTTTTGCGCAATTCCAGGGGTCATGGAAACGCAGCTATTTGCCAATAGTGCAATAATTGCCTAAAGGTAAAAAACTTCATGCAGTGCCCATGAATACATTTATTAAAGTCGCAGTACAATCGCAGTACAATAACAGTCATTTAGTTTTCGTACCCTTATAAAGGTTCTTATCTATACATAAGAATATACATATAGCAAGTTGGCTAATGTTGCTGTTTCTTCTTCTAAATGTCCAAATGTTCCACACTTAACCTTTAAAACGATGACTGTTAATGGGGAAACGAAACGTGGGGGTGGCCCATAGCCTGAGTTGGGAGAGAACAACAAACTAATTCTGCAAGTACGGAAGGCGCACGATCGGATTTCGTGACTTTTTCCAAAACTTTTTGGGATTTTTCTTACAAAATTCCATGACTTTCATGACTGTGGGCACCCTGTCTGTTAGAGTGTGTGTGTGCGCGCGTGCGTCTCACCCTTGACACTGATGCTCCTGAGGTCGGTGATCTTCATCAGTATCTTGGGGAACATGCAGGGCTTGTCCGGCCTCCTCCTCCTCACGTAGAGCTGCGGAGGACAGAGCAGTGCCAGTTCGTCAGCCGCGTCTTCTCACACTCCCACTTCCATTGGAGAAGCGGACGCGTTAGCGCGCGATGCGCTCGAGCCTAAAAGGCCAATGAGGAAGTCGGAGCCACGCTGGCCTGATTCAAATAGAAAAAAAAATCTGCACAGCGAGTGAATGAAAACGGCGTCGTGGCGACGAGAGTTTAACCTTCAAGGCTTCCACGATGGGCTCCTGGAGAACGTCCACCTTGTCCGAGTGCTCCAGGTCCTGGCGGTCTGCAAACACACACACACACACACACACTGTAACACACCTGTCTGGCAGTGAGAGCCACTAGATCAACTAGCACTGCGGCTGGATCGTGGAAAATTAAACTCTTAAATCAAGCTCAGCCAAGCCGCCCACGCAGAGGCTTCGCCATCTGTCCTGCAAAACTGCACCGATCGGCCTCTTTTGCAGTTGCGAAAAACAGGAAACAGCTGCGAGCTGCCGAGAACCGCCGCTCGGGAGGCGCGCGCGCACACACACACGTGTTGCGACGACAGCTTTTTTTCTCTCTTAATCAGAAACGGACGACGTTTTCACGTTTTCTCTTTTTTTTTCTTTCACTTTCTGGAGGAAACAGAGGCGTTGAAACGAAGCGCGCTACCTCCACACAGCAGGCAGATGGCGCTGAGCAGGCCCGTCTCGGCGTCGTCCATCTCCAGCGGCAGCAGCTGGTTGGCGAAGGAGAACACCAGGTCGGTGAGCGGCCCGAAGCCGGCGTTGTGCATCTGCGTGCGGTTGAGCGTCAGGCCGTCGGAGAAGGTCATGGTGTCCTGGTCGGGGGTGTAGCGGGTGCAGATCCTCAGGATCTGCGGCGGGAGGAGGAGGAGGAGGAGGAGGAGGAGGAGGTGTGAAAAGGTCTTCCCACCAAGGGGTTTGTTCCGGATGGTCGGAAATGATGTCTGGCAAAATTTCATAGAAGAGGCCCTGGTGTCGGCAGCAAAGTTCCCACACTGCATGAGCTTCTGGCATCGCAAACCAACACACAGTGTTCCATCATATGTGAAGAAACAGCAACACTTGGATTTTTTTTTCCCTTACTTTTATTGGCTATTCGATTATTTGTTTAGAATTAGAATACTGTCAACTATCATGTTGATGATCGTGGCCATTTTTTTTTTGCATGGCTGTTAAGCCTTAATTACCGTCTACTGCCTCTTATTTTCTCACTTTATTTGGACAATTCTTGTTTTGCTTTTTTGTTTTTTGCAGCAATGTCTTCCCCACCTGTTCATTTTGCACAATCTAGTTTGCCTTGAGGAGCAAATCAGTTTTTGACTGGCAGGCAATCATATGATATATTATTATAGATTATATTTAATCACAGTAATTAAACAATTATTGCATTATATCTTATAATAATATTTAAAAATATAATTCAATTCATTCTATTATTTATTTATTTGTATTTTTTTCGTCTTCGCTCCAATTTTCTACGGCTCCCCACAGCACCCCCTGGTGGCCACCCAGGGGACCGCAGCCCTCACCATGTAAACCAGTGTTTATCAGACTTTTTTCAATCATGGCACATTTTTTACATAAAAAAAAATCTCCTGGCACAGCACCAACCAAAATATTATTTGGAAAAATGACACTATTTAGCCTAATAATGACAATATACAATAGTCTCTGAATTTGTTTATACTCAGTCAGTGTGAATAGAATAAGAATGCCTTATTTATCCCACTTTTTTTTTTAGCCCAATTATGTGAAATTGGATCATTTTTCAGGGCACAGTGGTTGAAAAACACTGTTGTAAACTACTGTCCTATATGACAAACCACTTTTATTAGCATGCATCCCTATTTTAATGTTCTGTCATATTTCATGTGGCTATGCCGGATATAATTACTTATTATTTGATAAATGTATTGATCAGTGTCTAATACGCCCATGAGGGGCGGGGCCACCAACCGTGGCGCTTGACCAACCGATCGACCAGTGGATTCATTTTTGCAGCGTGCGACTCACCAGTATGTCGAGGCAGGCGGCCTTGAGCAGGGTGATCTGGTCGGCGATGGTCAGCGTGGTGAAGCCCGGCAGCTGCTTGGCGAACTCCACCGTCTTGATGATGCACTTGGTGGACAGCTCGCTGAACTTGTCCCACAGGTTGACGTCCAGGGCGACGCGGTGCTCGGCGCTGTTGTTCTGCCGGGTCGGAAGAAGGAGGGAGAAGGCGGAGGGAGGGGCGAGGAACAGAGGGACGGCGTCAGACGGGTTGAGGTCAGTTAGCGACGACGCAGGCCGGGGGCCGGAGTCTCACCGTCGTGTATTTTCCCAGCTGGCACAGGGACGGAAACGTGTCCTGGTGGGCCCGGCGAACCCGCTCGATCATCGCCTCCGTGTCGGCGGACAGGACGTAGACCTCCACCTCCACCGGCTTCTTCTCCTCCTTCTTTTTCTTTGTTCTGTCGTTTCTGACCACTGCGGGAGGTGGCAGAGGCGCCGTTTGAAGTAGGTCAGTGTGCAAGTCAAGAATAGTCCCTGTACTGGCGATAATCCTCTTTCTCTTTCTGACTTATAGTCATTAAAATGGCCCATAACACAATAACAGAAAAAAAAACATTTTTTAGTTTAGTTTGAACGTATAAAAAAGAAAATATAAAGATAAATTGAACATGTCAAGTTCATTCAAGAAACAAAACCAACAAAATCAGAATGACCAAACATAATGTAAGTAGTACAAAATTTGTCGAAAATTTGTAGAGCATGGATGCTTTAGGACATAGATGTAAAACTCTGGTCCGTGGGCCAAAACTGGCCCACAGTGTAATTATGTTTGGCCCGTGAGGCAATACAAAATCACTACTAAAGCACATGTACCGCTAGTACAACAAATCCCAGAATGCTCTGCTGGTAATTTGGTCAATCGGGTCAGGATGTTCACTGAAGAATATTATTGTTATTACTTAACTGGTTTATTTGTTGTTGTTACTTTATTCAAAAAATTTTAATAGCCCATTTTGATGAGTTTTTTTTTTAAATTTGAAATTCGATTTTGCACGTGTGCAATATGAAGTCATTTATTGTTTAGTTTCCCTTTTCAGGTTGAGGCAACACTTGTTTGAGTCATGATTAAAAGGTTCACTATTCTATCTGAAGGAAGATTTTTTTTTTTTTTAATTACTATCAATGTTGACCCGTGACTTTGTCCAAGTGTGAAATTTTGGCCCCACTGTGTATTTGAGTTTGACCACCCCTGCTTTAGCATCAGACGACGCTACCCCAGGGACAGCGACTAGGAACGAAACACCATGCAGTAACTACTCGAGGCCACCAGATGGCGGAAAACGTCAAGAATCCGAACTTTGCGTCTCTGTGCCAGAGTTCAAGGGGTGCAAAGGAAAAAAAAGAAAAAAAGAGGAGATTATTCTGAGGGGGGGAAAGTACCTTTCTTATCAACCTCCCTCAACCTGATTGACTTAGCAATGTGAATTCACTCACGCTCCTTGGACATGCCCACGTCGAGGCACTTCTGCAGCCGGCAGGACTGGCAGCGGTTCCTGGTCACCTTGTTGATGACGCACACCTTGTCCCGGTGGCACGTGTACGTCATGTTCTTCTGGATGCTGCGCCGGAAGAAACCCTGGGGGGGGTGCGGGGGAGCGGAGGGACGTTGACAGGTGAAAAACGGGAAGGCGGTGCTTCCTGATGGGGTGGGGGGGTAAACATCTGGAAGAGGGCGCCATCTGCTGCTAATGTGCAGCGAGCGGCGGCGGCTTTACTTTGTGTGTTTTTCAGAGAGCGGCAGTTGATCACAATTGCGCAACAGGCGTGGATATCGAAGCCGGCACGCTTTGTGTGTGTGTGTGTGTGTGTGTGTGTTGGGATTAGATGTAGCAAAGAGGCTTAGCGGTCCTGGGAGGAGGTGCAAAGGTCACGACCTCTGCGCCCGCACGTTACGCAAATGCTCGACGAGGAACTATTTTCTGATTCGCGCAGGCCGCTGTACTGTAACCTGTGGCCCTAATCCTGTGTGTGTGTGTGTGTGTGTGTGTGTGTGCGCGCGTCGCTGGCTTGCCTACCTTGCAGCCTTCGCAGGCGCTGACTCCGTAGTGGTATCCCGAGGATTTGTCCTGACACACAAAGCAGGGCTTGTAGACTCGGGGCGGGGGCGGAGGCGACGGGGGGCTGGGGACCAGGAGGTCCTCCCCTGAGCTGGTGCTCTCCGTCTCTATGGCTGGAGGGAGGGATGGTAGGAGGGGGAAAGAAAATAAAAACATTGCTCTCTGAATGAAAGCGATGGAAGTGGTTGCTGTGGCAGGGAAAAAGGAACTGGACTCTCGCGATTGGCCGGAGCCGTTTGGACTCCGAGTGACGGGCTTTCCACATCGGACGACCGAGTGCCGCAAAACGTCCGTGCAGCAAAAGCAGAACGGGGCCATTGTCTTCATTTCATGTATATTTTGATTGGTGTTTTTTTTTTCTTCTATAACAAATGCACGCATATTTTAGATGTTCATCTAGATGTTGATGTTTACATCTTGGCGTTTTCATGAGTCCCCTCAAACTTTCTGCTGTGAGCAGTGTGATGAACGCCAGAAGTCTGTTCAGCCGGGCTGCTGACTGACTGAAGGCGAGGCAAAGAGTGGTGGTGGAGGAGGAGGAGGAGGGGTTCGTGGAAGGAGGCCGAGGGGAAATAAGAGAGTCAGTCCCCGGTGAGCCGTGACTTGGGCAAAACGCTGAAGTGAACACTTAACGCCGAGCTGCAGCCTCTCGCCGTCCCACGCAGGTGCACCTCGACTTCTGGCTGCACGGAAATAGGAAATGACCCGGCGCTTCGTCTGCTGTCAGAGTCGAGGGCGAGGTACGAATGAGCCGTTCTTCATCGTTTCCGTTTAAACTACTGACCAGCGCTGAGCGCTAGAGGGGGAGTTCACTGACAACACAGTGATGTGTGACTGAGGAACAGCCATCGTTGACTGCAAAAAGCAAAATTAACTGATTAATTAATGTGTTAATAACTTAACTAGCGTAATCTTACACTTAAGAATGTTAAGAAGCATCTTACAGGGCTTAATATAAAGTGTTACCCATAATTCTGTAGTCTGCTGGATGCTGGAGTGGTCATGTGACGGGACTTTCCCCCCCTCCGGATGCTTCCCTGATGCATTTTCAGGACTCCGGCTATATTTATTTTTCCTGAAAATCTTCCCCTCTGCTTGACCTCCTTCCACTTTTGATCCCAATCACGATAGCGCGTGTGTGGGACTTCAACGGTCGGCCGGTCGGTCGGCCTGCTCGCCGAGTGTCTCGTGTAGCACGTTTATTTGTCCTCCTTCCTCTTTGAAGCCGAAGCAGCAGCATTGGCCGGAAGACTCGCCCATCCAATCGTGTTGGGACGCCATAAAACTATTGAAACTCGCTAAAAATAAAAATCTAATTTCCACCTTGCAGTTTTGCACGGTGTTGCATTATTAAGGCTCCTCCTACCTAACAAAAAAAAAAAAAAAATCAAAACTGTATTTCCAGGAAGGAAGTGAGGATTCATGTGACGCACACACACTTTGCGGGGACTTCCATCTGTTTCTGCAGAATCTTGTACAACTCCACTCTAAATCCTAAACCTTAAAATAGCTTTTTTTTCTTCTTTTATGGTCTCAATTTGTCCGTCCCCCTCAGATAAGAGCGCTTTGCTTTTCTATTTCTCTATGTTTTTTTTTTTTATCTTGACCTTATCTCAACCTGAGCCGAAAGCAAACCCTGCACCGCAGTTCATTCCTGGCCAGTAAAACTCAAACTTTCACTGGTAAAATGAAGGATTCTCACTGTGTTGGTTACAAAAGAGGCACTCACAAAGCCCTGTATTTACACACACACACACACACACACACACACACACACACACACACACACACACACACTAATGCATGTTACAGGTGTGAACACTCCAGAGTGATAGTGGGACCATGCTTGACTTCTGACTCCCCCCCCTCATGTTGCCTTCACTGACACTCTCTCTCTCACACACACACACACACACACTTCTCCCTCCCCCTCTTTCATAGCCATACCAGACATTCCACTATGTAGGAGATCCGAATCCCCCTATTGGTCTGTTCTGTTTACATAGAGAGCCAGAGAGAGAGAGAGTCACAGAAATAAAGAGGTCCTCCTCCTCCCCCTCCTCCTCCTCCTCTTTCTCCACCTCCTCCACCGTCCATCCCTGCGTCTGCCCCCCCTCGCCGTTTGCCTTTGCTCTCTTTGCTCTCACCGACACACCAGCCAGCGGCTCCCCTCGCTCAGCACCGTCTGTCTGACCTTCGCCGGCGCATGACTCTCTCCTTCCACTCGGCCCTCCAAGAGCGCCGCTCCGTTTTCATCTCCGTGTTTATAAATCTCATCCCCGCCCTTCCCACGCCAGCGCAGGGCGCGCCAAAGTCTCCGGCCCTCGGCCGCGGTGTTTACACGAGAGAGGCGGGGGGAGGCTACGGCGCTTGATAATAAAAGGATGAGCTTTTTCTTCCTCATTTATTCCCGTTCACGAACTGGACGTCGTAGATGCAGAATCGTTAGAGAATATTTGTCAAAGCGAATTTGACATATTATGAGACTTTTGAAAAGGTGGAAAACTGTGTGTGTGTAGTCCTAAAACAGTGCCTAACTACACCCTACAAGCAAACAAGAACAAACTGGAGCATTTTGAGGCATTTGAATTAGGGATGTTAACAATTAGTCGATTATCGATTAATTGCCGATTAAGAATTTAATTGATTAAATTAAATTAGTCGCAATTAATTGAACATTATTTTACACAGGGTTGTTTTTTGTTAAACGCCGTGGTGTATACCTGTATTCCTAGAACAAGTTACTTTTAAACAACTTTTTTTTTTAAAAAAAGGTTGAAATGTGACCCATTAGAAGCCAACTTAAAGTCAGAGGATAAATGTTTAGGGTGTTTTTACTGTTCTCTAATGTAAAAATGGGTCACATTGGACCCTCAACATTATCCAAGGGTTAAATAATGTCTTCCTTACACATTTTTCATTGTGAAATTTAGGTTCTTAGGAAAAGTCGCCGCTTATCAATTAATCGTGAATCGACTGATAAGGTCAATCAACTAACGATTAATAATTAATCGATCATTTGCAACTATCTACAACAAACGTATATAAACTACTTTGATAGTTTTTGTTGAAACCTGCGAGTGAATGTAGATGCAAGTTTGACGAGTGAAGTGTTGTTGCACTAGAGAATTTCAACCGAGGCCATGAGGTCAAAGCAAACAAACGTACGTGCCGCTGCTATTAGTTTTCCCGGCGCCGCGTGTTGTCCTAGCGTTAGCGCGCATCGCCGCCTGTTTTTTCGCGCAGCCTCGGCTCAAAGCGCCGCCGCGCAGCCTGCGCCGGCTTCCCCCGTGTTGTGTTTAGGCTTTTGATGGATCTCCCGGGCCAGCTGTGTTTGGCTACGGCCGGCCGACCAGCCGGGTGCATCGGCCTTCCGATCGGAGGCCGACTCCTCCGCTGCCTCTTATCAACCCCGCCATCTCTCCCCACCCCCGAACCTCTCGGCTTCCCCAAGGTGAAAGCGAAGCTCAGATTTATTGTCCTTGCACGGCGCAGGAATGCACAAAGAGAGAGATGATTTTTTTTTTTTTTAATCACAGCTCCATTTTCAGTGAAACCGAACCCCCTGGACACAATACGGCTTGCCTTGCATTTGTCACCAGAGAGAGACAAGACAGAGCATATGTTAATTTTCAACACGCCATTGTTTTACTAGGGTTACTCAGTTACAGGCTCGGGGGTGGGGTGGTGGTGTGATGTATAGGTGGTGACGCTAGCTGTTCTAACTCGGTATTGAAAGAGAGAACTGTGAACCAGTATGACTTTCTTGGAGTGTTGTAGTCAAGACCGCACCAACCGAGACCAAGACCTCATCAAGAGAGTATTGAGATCGAGACAAGATCAAGACTTTATATATATCAAAGAAAAATCACAACAAAACAGAAAAATTACCAGTATCTTTTTTTTTTTAATTCAAGCTTGCTTCTAAATCAAACAGCAACATCTCTTCTCAGCAAGGTATCTTTAAGAATTTTCTTTAACATTGTGCTGCTTTGCCAACTATTTTGAACCATTCTAAAAAAAAAAAAAAACAACCCAAAAAACTTTGCTTCATAAAATTAAAAAATAAATTGTGTCACTCTGGGTGTCACAAACAGCGTAAAACGCAGAAGCTGATTCCTTTTCCGTTATTATCTGTCATTGTAGTGAGACCGAGACAAGACCAAGACCCTTAAAAAGTGGTCTGGAGACCAGGACCAATCTTGAGTACTAAAACACTAAGAGAAGCTAAAACATAGATTTACACACAGGGGAATTAGACAAATCAAACAACTCGACAGGATTCCTGAGACCTCAATTCTGAAATCTCAGTGAAGCACCTCGAGCTCCATTCAGAGTTTCCAGCTGGTCTTAGTGCTCCATAGACAATTAGCTTCCTGCTAGCTGCTGCTAGCTGCCCTCCCAGCTGGAGGACAATAGGGCCTCCAAAATGAAGGCGGGAGCTGTTGCTATCTGGTGCGACCGGCAGTAAAAATCTGATTGGTCCGCTTTGAATGTGGCAAAAAGTTCCAATCATCTTTTGTGTGTTTTCTCCCAATAGTCCACCCCCCATCCAAATGCTTTCTATGGCTTCTTCTCAAGCTGGATGCGTGGAAACCAATCCAATAGAAGGGTTAGTGAGCCAAGCACTAAATGTGTTTACGCACTGACTTTGTCTTTATATGGAGAAAGGGCAATATCTCATGTATATTGATGGAAATGTTAAAGTTGTGCAAAATACACAAAGAAGTAAATCACAAGACAGAAGATCAGTAACGAAAACACTTTTTGATGGGTTTGTCTGTTTTTGACTAATCCAAAGAATTGATGAGTCATAAAACTAATGCAGAAATCTTTGAAGTCCAAAGTTAGCCAGAACAATTCTTATATGTATATAAGAATACACATATAGCAAGGGGTCTTGTTCCCACTTGCACATCTTGCACCGCCATATTTCTAAGGAAGCCTGTTGTGGACAATCCAGCCTGCCTGACAAGCGCGTATTAAGAATAGAATAGAATTTAAGACTTTGTTAATCTCACATTGGGGAAATTTGTACAATTAAAGCAACAATATAGTGCAATAGAAGGAAAATTATATTAATTACAAAGAAATAAAGAAGTAAAATAAAATATTCATCGAGTAAGTAAGGAAAATTTTCTTAAGGGTGAATGCTCACATCCTCAAATAAACCAACGAAGAAGAAGGGGGATGAGGTATCCAGGGTGTGGTTGCAGGCCAACGTAGTTCACTGGCGAGCTTGAGAGAGGGAGGGTACGGAATCCCGAAGGGGACATAAGTAAAATAGCCCTGCAAACCAAAATGTAACTACCGATGTCGCTGTTTCTTCTTAAAAATCTCAGAAAATTACACAATGAACCTTTGATTCAAGGCTAATATTCAAGTTTGACGCCTTGCAAAATCAGCCTGCGCGCTGCATCCGTGCATGACTACTGGATTTAGAGGGGGACGTTATTATCACGGCTCAATTCAGGTCACACGTCACCTGTGGGCCGTCTCAATGCACAGAGTGAGACTCTCACCCGGCTTGTTTAAATTCCCGTCAACAGAAGCGCCTTGTGCCGCCTGCGGCGCAGACACTCCCCGACTGTTCCTTATGTAATCAAAAACAATGCCATATTCGGCGGATCTCGGCCAGCTGCGCAGCCGGGCCCTCTTTGTCACATACAGACATGACTCACGGCTCGTTCGCAAGGCACTTACGTTATTAAAATGGGGTATTGTGTTGTTTTACGGGCCGGCCATTGTTTTGCAGAGTGCAACGCACTCCTATTCAATTCAGCGCCTGAAATCGGGTTAGCACCTATTTACTGAAAAAAAAAAGGATCCGTTTGTTAAATATGTAATTTGCCAAATTATCAACTAATGCTTCAAGAATCTGTTTGCAGCACCGTGATTTCAGCCCCATAATGCGGCCCAGCAGAGTTAAGTCACACTACTGTCTGTGCTCTGAGGCTCCCGCTGTTTATTATATGGGAGTCAATGCACAAAGGTCATGCTGACTGGATGTATTTTGTTTCCTGCGCGCTCCCTCTCAGGGACTTGTGTTGCTTGCCGGCGACCGGCGATGAGGACGAGAAAGAGAAAGGTTGCTGTTGCTTCTTATGCGCCTTAGTCGACCGATTTAACCGGCAACAAAGGAAAAAACACACACACGGTACCGCCTCCACAGCTGTTGCCCCGTACATTAACATTCGGCGCATTAATATTCAATGTCTGAAAATGAGTCGGGAGCAATCGTGTGTTTCTCGGAAGCGAAATGCTGCTGATTTAAGCTGCAATTGTGAAGACGAAAGTTTATTTCAAGCATGTTTGTGTTAATCCTACCGCTTCCCCACTTGGTAATCGTTGTTTATGTAATATGCAACCTATTTTTTTCTTTCTTTTTTCACATACCGTAAACACGGGATGTCGATTAAGAATTTAATCGATTAAATCGATTAAATCAGATTAGTCGCAATTAATTTAACATTTTTTCCACAAGTTTTTTTTTTGGTAAATTGCGTGGCCTGTAACTCCCTGTAACTCCCTGTAACCCTGTAACTGGTAAATACCCCAAGTTTGTACTGCTGTTTAAACAAGCTCATGCTTGGACATTGCCTCAGCCCCCTCTGTTGGTCCGTTCCACAATTTCACTCTACATACTGTAAAGCTGAAAGTTTTTAATTCAAACACAAGGATGTTTGAATTTGTTTGAAAGATTACATTTTTTTTCTCCCAACAATCGTTGCCTCTGAAGTCCTCAAAAGTGAGGAAAGTCCATTCGGTGCTTCTTTGTCTTGCAACCGCATGGGGTCCAACCTTTGTTGCTTCCCGGAATCAATCACGACGCAGAGCTCAAGTCGGGCATTTTTTTTTTTTTTTTTTTTTTTGCAGGAGGCTGTAAACGTCGGGCTAATTCCGCTGATTTCTGGAGAGTTGTTTAATGTTGGCCTGAGAGTGCCACAAGGCACGACAAACTGAGCAAACTTCTTGAAAAAAAAAAAAACAACACACACACAAAATACTTTTTTTTAAAAAAACATCTAGTTCCTGAATAACATCCGGTTTGAAACTAATTCAGCTCAACGGGGGACACAATGTCAGGGCAGTGATGAGGATGAACCGCTTGAGCTGAACAGACAGAGCTGCAGGGGGAATCGCCGGAGCGTCTGAGAAAAAAAAGTTTGTCCAAAGTTCTCCACTCCGGTTCTGACCAACGCCGGAGAGGAAGACAAAAAAAAAAAAAAAACTTCCGATACGTCACGCAGAGACGTTCAACTATTCAAGCAGCATCATGAGCATTGATCCGACGCAAGTGTGGTCACACGTACGCGTTTGCACACGGGTCAGACGCAGCCAGTGTACCTCCACATTCCCAGACAAGCTGTGACTGTGTGCGCTCGTTGGTGTGTGTGTGTGTGTGCGTGCGTGTGTGTGTGTGTGTGCGCGCGCTCCTTCTCCAATGGCCAGGAAGAGAGAGGTCATTCAGTGCAGGGAAGTGATGACTGGGCAGCTGACACAGTGGAGAAAGAGGCAGATAGAAGGAGAAATAAAGAGAGGGAGGGAGGGATGTAGGTCACTTCCCAATTGTCAGTGAGTCATTGCTCTGGATAACACCCAAAGGCAAACACACACACACACACACACACACCACAGCTGACATGTCGCTAGGGCAGCAGCCCAATGTGTGTGTGTGTGTGTGTCTATGCGTCTCTGCATGGCCTTTAACCTTTGAACCTGCTTCATTCAAGTCACTCTCTCTCTCTCTCTCTTTCTCCCTCTCTCTCCCACACGTCCCGACTGCTGGGATTTACGAGCGCGCCCCCCTCTCGCCTCTATACATCTCTGTTTCTCAGCACCCGGCCAGAGTCCACTCACGCTCTCCCGCTCTCCCTCTCTCTCTTTTATGACTCTGCCTCGGTTGTGCAAGAGCCGTGTCACAGTGACATCACTGTGTCATCGCCCTTGGGCCGCCGTCTGATTTCCAGAGGAGGTCCCGTGTTTGCCGGTTTATCTTGGTTTGTTTGTTTGTTTGTTTGTATTATGTTGGTATGGGGAAGAGAACCTGCCCTGATATATTCCCATTTGGAGTGTACTGTTGTTTACAGTCAGTGGCATGTTTTCAAAGAACGAGTGCAAAAAAAGAGCTTGAAAACAGCCTTTTAACACGTTAGTAAAAGGTTTTTTTTTGTAGGCTGGCTCCTGGTGATGCAGGCATTTAATAATTAAATTGAGGGATTTTACCCTCTGAGTTAATATAGTGAAGAATTTGAAACAAAACCAACATTTTAATGAAAAAAATAGACGTATGGTTTGGGATGAAAACTGTATTATCTTGAAACTATCAGGTGTGAAATTTGATTAGACTTTCCTAGGATCCCAAAGGTAACAAAAACAAATGAAGCAATCACCATTGGAGCTGACATTTTGCTTTTGTCTCCTTCCCAAATATGTAAACAACATTTTGATCCCGCAAAATATGTGGTCAATTTGCAAGGATTCTTAGTAAATTGAATCATTTAATAGTTGGTCAACATTGCAAAATTTTATAAAAAAACAAACAAACAAGTAATTCCTAAAATTGTCGGGATTTGTTACACTTCAATGTCTCGTTAACTTGACGACAATCAGTTACGGAGAAGAAATACAACGATCGCAACGCGTAGAAGCACAAACTACTAACCAGCCAAGACTTATTAACCACTTAAAACGGTTGTGAAGCACTTTGAAGCAGATGCCGTAGCTGATAAACATTGAGGGCTATATTCGTCCCTTGTGTTGATAAGCTGTAAACACTCCTCAGTCTGAGCCTGAGGTCAGGATGGGCTGATTTTGGTAAATGAGTTGCATGCCAGTGCCAGTGACCTACTGAGGGCATCGGAGTCGCTCCCTTGCAAAAACAACAACAACATCAACACAGCAGAAACATACAGTTGCCATATAAACATACTCTTGACTAGATATTATTAAGGCCACCAACAGAACCACCTAAATAAAAAAAAGACGAAGAAACATTTCGAATCCTAATTGTGTTTAAAAACGCCCCCCAGCCCCCTCACACAAATGGCAGCGTATATGCATATCAAGTGGAAACCCCCTGCAGATGTGCAATTGTCTTACTCTGCAGCCACGTATGTAAATATGCCGCCGATTCAAACGCCGCTGCAGAGCTCGACAACCTATGCAAGTGACTTCCAGTGTGATAAAACAGCACGTCCCTTTTCAGGCTGCTTAATGTGATGCTAAATAGAGCCCGCGGGGCACCTGAAACAAGAAGAAGGGCTCGGCGTGTCCTAGTTGGAACCGGTCAACTCATGCATTCATCCCCCTACTGAGCTGACAACATCTTAAAACACGTCATTTTTACGATAGTTTAATGTCTGCCTTTTTATTTATTTTTAAAATAATTAATTAATTTATTTTGACCAACCTAATGCAGTGGCAGTGTACTTACAGTGGCTGGAGCCGCTCCAGTGCCTGCTGCTCACCAGCGATCCTCCGAACGGACGCTGGAGTCCTCCGACGCCGGACAGGAGTCCCTTGTCCGGCCCGAGCCCCGGGGGTCTGTGGTAGTAGTCCATGCCGAGGAAGGAGCCGGGACTGGGGCTGCTGGGGCCGCCGGGGCTGAAACCCACAACATCCACGCTTTCGTACATCCCAGAGAGAAGCGCCGCCTGCCCTGGTGTCTTCTTTTGACGGCGAAACTGAGAGAAGCAGCCCGTGTGAGGAAGCGGGAGAAGAGGAAGGGGGAGATCAAAGCGTTCTCGAAAGGGGAGAAGAAGGAGGAGGAGGAGGAAGGGAAGAGTTTCACATCTTCCTCGCACACACTGACGGGAGGCGGAGAAGGGGAGGAGGGGTAAGAGAAGAGATATGACCGGCCCCTGTGACCTTTCAGCCCTGTGGAAGGGAGCGTGTCGTTTCTAGAGCCGCCGGGACGAAGCGCAAAGCGACGCGGCTCGACGCCGTCGTCTTCTTCTCTTTCTCCTTCTTCTTCGGCGTCAAAAAACGCCACAAGTGCCGGAGGAAACGACCCTCAGAGACGGAGAGAGAGAGATAGTCGGGCGAACTGCAGGAGGGGAGCCGGAATGTTTTTTAGCTCGCTAATCCCCCGCAGTCGACGGAAGGAGCTCACTTGACGCCCGGGCGACGACTCTCCTTTTGGTCGGTCGGTGGGTGTCACGGGCACCGCGGTTCCCTCTCGATATCCATGCGCGGCATCCAGCCCCGCTACCTCGCCGAAAAGTCGCTCCGGTCACAGTGAGCCCAACGAAGCGAGCGAGCGAGCAAGCAAGCAGCCTTGAATTGCCTCCTCGCTGCTGGATAGGACTTTGAATTTGCCGCTGTGTGTCCGAGTGGCGCTAGTATCCCCGAGGTAGAAGCGGCGGCGGTGAGGTAGGAGGAGGTGATCCTGTCCGGGGCGGCTCGCAGCGGCTCTCCGCGCTGCCGAGGTCCGGCAGTAGGCTAGCAGGCAGTTGTCCTGTGGTAACCTCTGATCTGTACCCGACGGTCTCTCTCTCTCTCTCTCTCTCTCTCTCTCTCTCTCTCTCTCTCTCTCTCTCTCTCTCTCGCTCGCTCTCTTACTCTCCGAGTGACACCAGCTGCACGCGAGCTCCACCTATCTACCCTGCACCTTCCTCCACAAGAACATTAAAATAAAACATGCAGCCTTAAATTTGCTATAATTGGATATGTAATCGTTTCTCTTTTTGTCGTTGTAATTCTTCATTTCATTATCAGATGTGACAAAAGTATTTACATTCTGTACTTAAGTAAAATTATGGACACTTGTGTAAAAAAAAATACTAAGTACTGATTCAACCCCCTTTACTCAAGTAAAAATAAGAAAGTGCAGGTTCTGAAATATGCTTGAGTGAAAAGTAAAAATTATTTTTCCCCAGGGAACTCTGAAGTAAATAAATAATTAAATACAGTAACAGAGTATTTGTACTTCGTTACTTCCCACCTCTGATCATTACAGGGCACCAATGAGTTCCTTGCAATGTAACCTTGCAGTGTAGCTACATAGCTCGGGTTTTAAGCTTGGATCTTTCACAGCCTTCACGTCATGGTAAAGAGAAGTGAAATTATGTAATGTTATGAATTGTATTTAATTACTTTACGTGAATAAGATTAAAAAAAATAAGCATCATTTTCTGTATATTATATGTATATATGTTAAACACAGCGTCAAAAGTGAAAGTCAAGTGAAATCGGTAACCCAGATATAATAATGATACACTGAATGCCGGTGGCATAAAAGGGGTTTACTTTGTCTGACACAATGTTTGGGTGTGTTTTTTTGGGTCAAAGAACATCAACATGAATACCACGACCTCAGGGTTTTCCCCTGAAACACTGTAATGTAGCTGAAATCAATGCCAGCCACTTCATCTGACAGTGGCTTTAATGTTGTGGCAGAGCAGCGCATAGCATTGCAAACATGCTGTAGCTACATGAAGCTTGAGACTTCATCATCCCAACGTTCATTGCAAAATGTTAGATTTTTTAGTTTTTGAAAAAAATTCACACACACACACACACACACACACACACACACACACACACACACACACACACACACACACACACAGTTTGTAGACATTTTGCTGGAGATGTGAGCTCATGTCCTTGAGAGGTGTCCCACTATTGATTAGCTGCCGGTTAAAATATGGCCAGTGAAAAGGGAAACATCACTTTCCTGGCGGCCTGTTAATCAATTCAGGACATAAAATCTACACAACCTATATGGTCTTAGCAAAAGTGTAAAAGCATGAGGTACTGTTGAGGGAGGTCGGTGAGGGTGGTGGTGGTGGTGGTGGGTGGGTGGGGAGGGATTGAGTCTAAGGGGCCGTTTACACGGAAACAGATTTATTTTTTGAAACCCCACACTTTCAAAAACACTCTTGAAAAAAAACAAACATGTTTAGACCAAGCCATAAAAAAAAAAAAAGATTCCTGTTTACACAGATACACTGATAACGACTGAAAACGATGTAGTACCTATGCCAGGCCTGGTGTGGCGCTGCAAGATGGCAACACTGTGACTTGCTTCTCGACAGCAGCTCTGAAGCAATATGAAGTGTCTGGCATCTGGTTGCAAAGACGTTTTTAGCAGGATCCAGACATGTTAGTGCCATATAATACCAATTTCAAAATGCTTTATTTGTCATTTTAGACAAAATGTGACGCGGCCTCATTGCAATTAATTGTCCAAACAACTTTCCACAGATTTCCAGAAAACAGTGGAGCCGGCTCAGCTTCGTCTTTCTGCAGAAAAGCTTACACTTTGTGTAACTTTCAGTGGTTGGGATGGGATGTAAACCAGGCAGCTTGGCGTCCTCTCAGTGGGAGGAACTAGAATCAAACAAGCAGATGGAATAAAGATGATGGGTTTTTCTCACAGCAGTTCATAACAGTCAAAACACTGAAACTAACCTTACCTAAAAAAAAAACCAAACGCTTCACTTCTTAGACAGTTTGTCTGAACTGTTGGCCACAATCACTGAAAGACATCCACTTTGTTTACCTCTACTCTCTGTTACCCCACTCTTCCACTCTCATTCACACACACGTGCCCTACTGACAATGGCTGCTCTGTAAAAAAAAAAAAAAAAAACCCTGCCCAAGACACCACTGAGTTCCACACTCACACTTGATCCTCCATCTGCTCTTTCTCTCTCGTTCTCGCTGTCTAAATTCAACCCAATTCAATTCGAGGAGCTTCATTGGCACGATAAACATACAATGCCAAAGCAAGCGATACTTACGTTCTCTCTCTCTCACGCGCACACGCGCGCGTACAGTGTGTCAACCTCAAAGACAAACCAATTGACAGACAGGCAAACACACGCAGACGCAACAACAACAACACATTTTTTGCGCAGGTGGCTGAGCTTGTGGGGTTGTGGTTTTCTTTTTTCTTCTTCTCAGCTCGATGAGCGCAGACAGGAAAGGAAGGTGTGAATAAGGGACAGCAGAGTGTTGTGAAGAGTCGTGCGCATTAATCCAGCACGTCAAGCAACTCAATTTGTCGCACTTTGTTGGGGAGTAGAATAGTTTTCAAGTGAACCCGGTCACCTTTTACTTGCCCCTGAGGTTTGCTGTCTTGTTGTCGAGCAGGAGTTCAACTAGTGGGGTTTCAGACGCAGCCCTAGTTATGGGAGTGATCTGTTTTACATTATCATAGTGTGGTTTATGGTAAGGTTTCAAATGCGCCGTCGAAACATAACTTTGCACTTTACAAGGTCATGCTCCGAGGCCGTAATGCGGAGCAGTTGAGTCAATCCGCCTTTTCCAGCCCTACATCTGCCGGTGGTGGGGGGAGGCGGGCGGATACAGGGAGCAGCACCCCACCAAAGTGGAAGTACAGCAGGGGCTGTGGACTGAATAGAGGCTAAAGGTCAAGATTTGGGTGGGCTGGGGGAAACACGCCCAAAGACGACATGAGTTAAGAACAATATTATGATCAGCCCAAGTTGCGGCCATCCCCGAAGTGAGACGTGGATACAAGCTGGTGGCGGAGCCGGACGCTGTTTCCACTTGCTGTCTTCAGAAAGTCAAGGACGCCCCTCTCGGAGAGTCGTTTTCTCAAAAGTGAAGCTATACAGGCACTGAAGCCCTGCAGGGAGCACACAATGGAGCAAGCTAGCCTTGTACTTGATGCTCGACAGGCTGCTTTAGACCCATTAACTCAGCCCCTCGAGCTCAAGAGGGCTTTTACCACTTTACCAAAGCTTAAGTCGCGTGCATATGAATAATAATAGTAATAAAGAGCTGAAAACAGGCATTTAAAAATCTAAAACAAAAGAGAAGATAAGAAGCTGAGTTTGTGGTGGACTATTGATTGAATGCATTTGCCGCATAGACGGTTGAGGGGTTTGGGCGACGGGCGACAGCTTCCCCGGCAACCAGCGAGCGGCGAGCATGTGGGAGAAAAGGGTGTGAATGGAGAAGTGTGAAGGGCAGAGAAGTGTAAAGGATGGATGTAGGGCAGGGGAGGGCGGGAGGGGTTGTGTCTGGGTCCCATTATTTACACTTAAAAAGTAGGTGCAAACCGCTGGGGCAGACTGTTTGCCGGTGCGGCTGGCTGGCCGCACCAGTCGGTCGGCGTCGAGACACAGTGAAAGTTTCACCGTGGACATTATGTCACTGCTCAGCATCGCTTCTAGCTTTTCTTTTCTTTTTCTTTTTTTTTTCTAAGTGGTCTCTGAGGGGTGATTTAATGAAACACATCCCTGTGACCCAGGTTTTCCCCTTACACCACCATTACGAAAGAGTTTTATGAAAGATTTTTCACTCTCGGCTCAAGTTTGTTCAAATCCGACCATGTCATGTAATGCCTGCGCAAAACAAACTCTCAAATCCAAATTCCACAATTCTGATGATTACAAAAGTATATACCAGTAGTATACACCAGTATTATATACCAGTGGTGTATTTTAAACAATGCAACTGAAATTATATATTAGGTGTTTTTAGACCATGAAAAAGTCCCATGTGTCTATACTTTTAACAATACGGCAGAGCTAAAATTGCTAAGAAGAACCAAAGCTAAGAACTCTGAGTGTTTTGTGTCTAGACATTGATGTGACGTGCCCACGGCTCCTGCGAGACACATAAAGGTTGTAGAGGGTCAAGGATCCGATCAGTCGCTCAAACCTGGACTTTATGAAGGTGGACGTCTGGAACGAAAGAGGCGTTAAAGTGCAAAAATAACGACCATGTAATATCAGGAGATGCCCTGTGGACTAGCCAGTCCAGGGGCCGCGTTTGGTTTATGGCCACAGAGAACACTGTTGCACATTAGTTTGGCCTGACGTTGTGGTGTAACCCCGACATGGTTGGTGGTCTGATTGTGGTGCTTGATTGTGCGAGACTGAGTGTGTGTTTGTTTGTGGGTTCTTGTTGATCTCAAGGTTGTTCAGAGTAGAAATCAGCCCAGGGTTGTCACATCGCAATCTTAACATTCTGACCACCACCACCCAAACTACTACTACCACGACTACTACTATGACTTCCTCAACAAGCAACGATGATATTTGACCACTAAAGTTGATAAAAACTAAAGACTTTAACTTTTAATTGCGAAAATTTGTATTTGGGTAATATCATGTCTGAACCATGGAACATTAAAGTGAAAAAAAACTACTGACTACTATTGGCAGCCAGTAAGAAATCTGTCACGAGGAAATGGTTGAGAGGAGGACCACCCACCACTGATGATTGGATTGACATTGTGTACGAAATACATGTTTTGGAGAAGATATCTTATTCTCTCAAAGTTGAAAAAGAAAAGTTCTATTGGAAATGGACTGAGTATGTAAAACCAGTTGGATCTGATTTCATATGAATGTGCTTGTGTCTTGTATGGACATGTCCTCCTTTCCTATGCGATATTTGGATGTTCAAAGCTGGTTCGCTCCCCAGTGCTGTGCTGTTTCATTATCATTATTGTTTTCAACTAAAACAAGTGACAGTAACCAGAAAGGCAAAATGGACAAAATCTCATGAACTGTCTGTAATCGTCTTTCTATATGTCCTTAAATGACTAATGTATGCAATGGAAATTTGACATTAAACATAAGTATAAAAGACAGTAAAGTAACATCCAAAACAATGGATATTAAGAAACCAACAACGCTGCAGAGCTACAGAAATTCTGAGTTGTGTGTTTCTCATTGGTTCAAAGGATTTCAGTCGGCGTATCCTGCGGCATTACCACACGTGCGCTTGTACTACTGTCTACTCTTTCAGATGCCGTCTGTGGGTTTGTTGCTTTTAAGACGTTCCTATGTCTTTTTAATGGCGCTACGCGAGGCCGGAGGAAGATGTACATTTCCTGGTACTGCAGTCCAGGCTTGTGGTCGTCACGGCCTGCTGCAGTCAGCATTACAAGCTGCTCGCGGTCCGCGCCGTGTCTTAATGTGGAAAAGTGTGCGGTTTGTTAGCGTTTTTTGCGCCGCAGCAAACAAGCTGCTGCCCTTAAGCCTGCTGCCTCCGCTGGTCTTTTCTCACCATTTCCTTTGATTGCTTTTTTTCGTTTAAACGCGTCTTTTGTTTTTTTTTTCCTCGCAAGATTTTGAACCGCTGCTTGAACAAACAATAGCCGCGAGGACTAATCGAGTGCTCCGCTAGACTGGAAAATCAGAGCTCCTCACCGACTACATCATCAGAAAAGCCGCACTCTTTTAAAAAAAAACAAAAAACATTGATTAAAAACTTTTAAACCTTTTTTTTTTTTTAACTGCTTTTGTGTCGTTTTTGTCTCATTACCGGCAGTATTTTGCCACATGTGCCTGGTTGTGTGTCGTTGTTGTGCTTTTGCATGCAACGCACCACGCAGCGTGCTGTTATATACAGTTACAGGCTAACAATGCTAATGACAGGTGTGTCCATTGGGCTTTTCAAGACTTACGACACTGTCATCTTGAAATCGATGCCGGTCCCGCCTCGGAACTGCCGACTTCTAAGTGGAACACTTGCGTAGTACGCTATTGGCGCTGAGCCTTGGATGTGCAATTGCACAAATTGTCCTCCTCCAGCTCTCACCTGCCTGATCCGTCTTTTTCGGTTTTGTTGATTTTGGACTGGAAAATCAGAAATTGGAGGTTGAGCAGAAAAAAAAAAAAGAAAGGAGGTGAGAATAAAGTTGCGCGGGAAGTCGGAGGGTGAAAGGCAAGCGGGGCTGAGGAAGGCAGCCGAGATCAAAGCAGATCCTCCTGATGGAGACGCTGATAGTAACTGTCTCTCCTCCATTATTCATCAGACAGCTGTGCTGTAAGTAGGTTACACTTTTCAGAGGGAAGGAGAGAGATGAGCGGGGTGAGGTTTGGGGGGAGGGACGGGGATATAGATAGGCTGGAACTGATGGGGTTCTGGAGGGGTGGGGGGCGATAAAGCGAACACAGTTGACGGACAAGGCAGGATGGAGGGACGAGAGGCTTGGCGAGAGAGAGAAAGAGAGAGAGAGTGAAAGATGGATAGACAAACACGGGTAAAAATAGCGATGGAGAGGAAAGGAGGGGAAAAAGGCAAACGGGCATCATTTGTCAGCACTGTTTTTTTTCTGCTAGCCTTGCGGGGGGGACCAGAGGACACACACACATGCACACGCCAGCGCTAAGGCACATATGTGGCTGGCATGACTCATAAATTACACGGCAGACTTGATCACGCGATGCGCTGAAGGAGGCCGAGCGTCGCGAGCGCTGTACAGTACGCAGCCATGTGCCGCGCTCCGCTAATAGCAACGTGGGCGAACGCTCGCGCGCTCTCTCCACATTCCTGGCGTATCTGCAGGGCCACCGGGTTCGTCTCCAGGAGGGCCATGCAGGAAGATCCTTGACCGTCGAGGAGGTTTTCATTCGCGCAACTCGAGGAAAGCAGTGGGAGGCTCTCGGCCTTGGACGACGGCTAGCGTGTTTCAAAACAAAATCAAATCGGTTTCAGGGATTGTAACTTCTTTGATAGCCGTTGGTTTTGGGTTTTAAGGAAAAACCATTCACTGGGAGCAGCGAAGCGGCCGTGCTCTTCCTGTCGGGCCAGTGAAGCATTACGTTGTTAGAGCCGCTCCAGCAAGGCCCAATTTGTTAATTAAGCCTTTAGGAAGTCGGTGGCAGGAAGTGTTTTCACTGCCGAGTCTCTCGTTAGAATGCCATGGGTTTTTTTTTCTTTTCCCCCACCTCAATAAATAAAGCCATTTTAACCTTATTCGCTTTCCCCAAAGCAATCCACAATCAATAGGGGGTTCTCTCCAATCCCAGAGTTGCACCTCACCTTTTTTTTTTGTATCTTTATTGTACCTCTGAATGACCAACATCCCAACATGTTCATTCCAGGAGTGCAGCTTTTGAACTCGGTGTGCTTTCGCATCTTTCAGCTCTTTTTTTTCTTTTTTTTTTTCTTTATGGATGCGTTGGAGTCACTCTGTACTGGCAACATGAAAGCACTCACTTCAGAGGATTGCATGTGTGTGTGTGTGTGTGTGTGTGTGTGTGTGTGTGTGTGTGTGCGAGCGACATATGTGCCACAACTTAAAGCCTCATGCGCGCATATGCATGAGTGTGCCTGCCTGTGCGATTGTAGAAATAAAAAGCTGCATTGAAAAAAAGGAGGGGGGGGGGATCTGTATGAATGTTTAGCATTGCGTGCCATGTGCATGTTCTAGCCGGCGGAGTGATGCAGGTTTATGTGTTTATGCATGTGTATGTTTATATATAGCGCGCCGCGGTGCTCCTCTGCTGCGTGTGTGTGTGTTTGTGTGTGTGTGTGTGTGTGTTCTCTGCCCTGGCGGTGGATATGCCTTTGTACTCGTTATTTACGGGTCAGTGAGAAGCAAATCCCACGTGCGAGAAGTGAAACATGAAACAGGAACACGGTCGAGCCTAAATTTTTAATGACATGAATACGTAATACATATGGACTCACTGTATGTACAAGATGTACAATTTAAAAAATACGGCCATGGCGACTTTGAAAAGTGAGCGACGTGTTTCCGTGTCATCGCGTCTGAGCAACCAGACTATAATTTTTCTTAACCGGCAATCGAGCAACATAAGAACATTGTTCTAGTTTCTAACGGCGAGACTGCTGCCCCCGTTTTCATCATCTTTGGTTAATCTTTCTTAGGTAAGGGCCGAATGGCACCCGCTGAGGCAATTTCCGCCACCGGCAGTTGCAATTATTAAGGAGCCAAATTTAAAAAAAAACAACATATTTTCAAGTACACTCCCAGCTGGGATTGGCGGTGACTCTGAATGCAGGAGAAGCAGTAATGAGAAATGGATGGACGGAAAAACACTCAACAGTTTTGCGCATGAATTTGAAAAAATAAAGTTGTGAAGAAAGCATGCAGGTTTCCAAAACCTGGCTGTATGTCTGAGTATAAGCCAAACCCACTGACCACCGTAATGACAATTATAATTTACCTTTGAGTCATTTTAACCTGTGCTGCCGCGTCTTGGTTGTGTCATCTTGCTGTGCTGCTGCTGAGCCTGATATAACTTTGACCTTTTAGTCAAAAAAGTTTGAGGCCACTGACAATCTGGACTGTTATAGTATTAGCATATATGGTATACTACAGTATATATGCTATTGAAAAGCATTGAAACTCTCTATACCCTGGTACTGCTATGTCTCATACTGAAGGACCTTTTTTGCAGCTTTATTTTAGCTAGAATTAAAATTTTGGTTGTGTATTATCAGTTTCAATACGTTAAAGCATATTCTAAAATTTTGCTCTATTTTCAATTCAAATTTTACATGTTCTTGTTTAAAAAATAAAAGAAAAAAAGCTCTTGACTCATTGAAAGCACGTACCTGCATTTTTATCACATTGTCAGAGACGTTATATCAGACTTAAAACATTCTAAGGGACATCGTGTCCCCGAACACAGACCTTCATTCTTATCTACACGGGCCCTTTAAGCCACGGTAAACAAATGGACGTGAAACCGGTGCAACTACAGGGTTGTGCAGAGTGGAGTGAGCGATGCAGCCTCACTCATACCCGGGGCTACGGAGACAGCAAATATAGAAAGGGGGCAGAAAAAAAACGGAGAGCAGCAGGGCTCTCCGTGACCCCATTGCTACAGTAGGTTGTGTGACCCTGTGTGTGCTTGCGTGCGCGTGTGCGTGTGTATTGTGGGAACACAAATTTTTGCACGCACGGCGACAAAAACAGGGGGACTTCCGCGGCGTAAATCACTTAATTGTTAGTCCAGGTTTGGAGGAGGTTGGCCGGACTGGGCGAGCGCGACAGACAGACAGACAGACAGACAGACAGACAGACAGACTGACACGCAGCGGCCGGCGAGTCAAACGACGCCTTTGTGTCCGCACGCAACAGCCAAACGAGGTTATTCCTTCGCCGTCTCGGCACCCCTGAGGTGTTCGTGCTGCCGTCTCTGTTTTCTTTTTCTTTTTTTTTTTTTTTTGTCTTCCCCTCAGCTGATTTTTTTTTATTGAGTCAAAGACGTCCCGTGACAATCGGGCCTCTGTGTGCGCCGACACAACACTTGTGTGTCCCTCGGCTCCCCGGTCCTGCACATGACGAGCGGTGCCGCGTTTGAGCCGCCTCGCCCGTCACTGCCGGCCTCTGTGTAGGTCTCTGGCTCGGGGTGGGGGTGGGGTGGGGCGGGGGAGGTTGTCAGGGGAGGATGTAGGGGAATCCCGCCGTGTCACAGCTCCTCCATTGTTTTATTCCCCATCTGCTCCAGGCGTCCAGCTTCCCCTCGCGCACCGCCCCCCCGCCCTTATCTCCATCTATACCTCCCTGCAAGACCGCCTTCACTTCCTCCACCTCCTGCCTCCTTTTTCTCCTTTCTTCTTTTAAAAAAAAAAAAAATTCCAGTTAAGTGTTGTCTAGGTAAAGACACAACGCCCAGCTGCTTGACACTTGGTTTATCGTCGTTGGGGTTGAAGTTTCGTAGCTTGAACTGAACTTCCACTAGTGCGCTGGTGAATGCGGAACAGACAGCAGATCAATTTCAAAACATGCCGCTGTGTGTTAGTACTAATTTTAGGCCGGCCAGTCAAAAAGTCCATAGATCTCCAGAAATCAAGGATATTTAGCCCTCTGTTTGCGGCCTCCTGCCAAAGACTCAGTTTTAAAAACAAATGCTTGAAAGATGCCAGTGTCCAGTGTGACATCACAGGGGGCGTCACAATGGCTGGAGAGACATTGCTGTTGGAAAACTTTGGTAAAACAAAAGGTTTCATCATATTGAATCTGCAACATTTCACTTAGAATTCACTTACAACTGCTGATTTGTTTGGGAGCCTTTTATCGAAGCGTCCCATCAATATAACTGTAGAGATATTTTGACATCGAGGGTGTTGGTTCCCACTTGAATGTTGAGGGCCCAGGGTTTGCCTATCCAGGTGCATCGGGCTAGCTAACAATCAAAGCTAATGGCTAACAGCCGTCACTACAGGTCCATAAGAAGCAACGCGAGCGCTCATAAGCAGCGGCGCTCCTCAGCAAGGAGATTTAAAACCGAGGCGTCTTTCCAATTGCACTTCCTCTGCCTTCCACTCACGCCTACAACAGGATATCCTGTGGCATCGGCCCGCGTGTGCCTTGTGAAGTCATCAAAGGACGTCGTCTACGCCTCAAACCTTCGGGCAGCGCCTCGCTTCCCTGAAACTCACCCGGCCTCGGTGGTTCCCCCATTTGAGGATCAGCGGCCAGGCATTGCGCAGCGCCCCCCCCCCCCACACACACCAACTCGCAGGAAAATTGACATTAAAACAGTGGGGGAGGTGAGGAGGACGCAGGCGCGTAACTTGAATTGTGACCGACTGGCTGATGACGGCAGCGCGCTAAAAGCCCACCGAGGTGATTATCCAGGGTAAAGGCCCCCCGAGGACACATAAAAGCCCACAGCTGAGTGTGCGGTCGGCTGCGCGATGGTGTGCGGGGCTACCTCTGACATGAGCCAATTATTCTGTCGTCTATATCAGGAGAGAGAAGACGAAAGAGAGACAATGTTAAGAAGAAAAAAAAACCCCAACAATTTTCCACCGACAGTTCCAACTCACTTTCATTTCCAGGAATTTGTTTGAAAGAATTACCGCTAGTCCGTGTGGTTTCGCGTCGAAGTTCTGGAAAACGTATTCAAATCAGCGCGGGCGTCCCGCTTGTTAGCGGCTGTTGTGGTCCTTCGGCTTCTCGTAATCCCCGCTTAAGTTTCTTCAGGCGTTCGCAAATCTTTTTGGACGTGGAAACAAATTGAACTCGAGGTTGTTTTTCAGTGGCCGACTGAAAGTCCCGCTGGATTTTGTCGTTGTCGAAGTCAAGACAGCCAAAACCGCCTGGACCATCGTCGGCGCAGACCAGTGTCTGGGAATAACGAGTTATGTAATTTATTGGCCAAATAAAGGTAAATGTAATCAGTTACATTACTGGAAAAAATGTGCAATTAAATTCCAGTTGGAATTATTCATGATTTCAATTTTAATTACGTCTCACAAATGTTTACAAAAAAGGCTGGACTTTATGTTTAGTGATTTTATTTTTGCATGGTTCTCCCGTGCACAGTCTTGGCATGAGCTCTTTATGTTTCTGTTTCCTTCCACAGACAAAATTTTGATCCTATTCTGATGGACTCTCCTGTCAAAAATCAGCAAATAGAGACTACACAACACACACAAGGCACACACATACATTTGTGCAAGAAAATGTAGACAGTTGCATTTTCAACGGGGTTCACTGAGCCCTAAATTAAATGTGAAAGGTTGGCTTCGCAGCCAAGTCTTTGCAAAAATGGGATTTCTTTTATTGATTTAATAGATATGAGGTAATGGTGCGCTGATGCTGTACCTCAGAAGGATCTCACAGTAAAAAGATGACATTGTTTTGAGTGCTGCTGGAAGCTTAACACTGTCAGTTCTACAGGGTTGAGAACATTTATGCAAAATTTGGAAAAGTAATCAGAATGTAATCAAATGTAACTGGTTACATTACTTTGATAAATTAATTGAAATAGTTACAATACAATTACATTTTCAGGAGGGTAACTTCAGAGTAAGAGTAACTGTAACCAAATGCATTTGCAAAGTAATCTCCCCAACTCTGGTGTGGTGGAACGCCTGCCTCTCGGCCCCAAAACGAACCTGCTGCTGCTGTCGATGCTCGTCTTGTGTGAGCATTAAAGCAGCTAGCGCTGCTCCTCTGGGTCGGCCTCGCACATGCTGAGAACCGGCCGACATGGAAGGAGTTCAAAGCTGCGGAGGGAAGAGAGCTAATGTAGCCGCGACCCGAAAACACGTCGTCAGCAGCAGGAGTCCGTGCGCTGCGTCCACGGGCCTGCGCTTTAGCGCAAGCTAGCGCACACGCGGGTCGGACCACGTGAGGACTCGAGGGACTCCAAGGGATTCCGGGGTGGAAGAGAACGTTGGGTCAAAGGCTGAACTCCCTCCCTTGTTCTTCTCTTTCTCTGCTCCCCACCTTTTTCTTCTTCTTCTTTTTTTTTTTCTTGCGTTACACTTGTGCATCAGTCTGTTAAATCTCTCTCATGCACGCGTTGATCAGTGCTGTTATGCAGCAGTCAGTTACATCGGTTTACCCTAGTGTGTGCTGCCGTCGCCGTCCTGCAGCAGCTCTGAAAAAAGAAATGCTGGGAAAATTTGCTTATTTTTTTTTCCGCAACTTAATTCAAAACAAATAAAGTAAATCGGCCAGCTTTATTAAGAAAACATAAAACAACAACAATGCAAGTGAAATCCATCAGTGACTTAAAAAAAGGTTTCAGTATTCACTTTAAATGACAGTCTGTTGTAGCTCTTGTCCTTAAATCTTAAAGGGATAGTTCACCCAAAACTGATATTTCAACCATTTGTGACTCTGCTTCTGGAGTTCAGATTTTCATGATGCTTCCTGACCAATGCAACCATTCTGGAGATTCAAACATGGAAGAAATTTCCACCAATGAACAACTGCAGTGGATGTTCACTGAGGTGGCCAGGATCCTTCACTGTAGCGTGAAGCTTTGTTCAGGTGACATATGGGATGCCTCTGATGTTAGGTGATAAAAGTACAGCTATATGACACAACAATAACAGCAGCTACCACAGCCACTGCTTGGATTTTCAGTTTATTTTGTGTATTTTAATTGTGGTTTTTACACAGAGGCGGCCTTCATTGATGCTGTCAAATGTGCGTTTGTGAGAATATGTTGATATAAATAGTTGCAGCTGCTAATGACGTGCCACAGATGCGTTAGGCCCGGGAGAACGACTTCCTCAACTCTTCCTTTGATTCTTTATCCTTTTTAAGTTTTTGCCCAAGGACGAAGATGACAATACGGGGTCATCCATATCCACCATGTGACAGACATGTGACGCACCCTGACACAATCACACGAGGGTGGGATTTCTGGTCAAGAAGAAGAAGAAGAAGAAGAAGAAGAAGAAGAAGGAAACAGAGGTGGGAGTTGTTCAGCTACGGATTGATCAACACATCTGTCAAAATTTCTAAAAAGAAGGTGGAGCTGTCTTGTGTACATCGCTCTGGCTGCTTGGTTCGAGGTCACACTGGGTTGTGGGAGAAATGACAGAGTGGTTAGGACTAGATGGTTCTATCTATCTATCTATCTATCTATCTATCTATCTATCTATCTATCTAATAATAATGATAATTTTATGTTGTGCACTTTACATTTGAAACAAATCTCAAAGTGCTATTGTAAATACATTAAAAACAACATATCTATCTATCTATCTATCTGTATATGTTGCGAGGTCTCTATCTGTGTTTTTTATGACCGTGGCCGTGGTTCGCTGGAGGCGGGAACTGTGTGCCACTCACACCTGCATCTCATCAGCTAATCAGCAGCAGCATGAAAAGCCTCAGCTTTGATTGACCCGATGCCACAGCGTTCCAGTGAACAGTTGGCAAGCCAACTTTTATTTTTTTTTAAGCCTTTCTCACGTCCTGCCCTTTGATTGAATTTCTTTTTTTTTTTTTTTTTGCCACCTGAGTGACTTTACACGCTCCTGAGTGCGCGTGTCACCAGCTCCCAGGCTCTTGATGCCGGCCTCAGTGGCCTCACCTGTCATCACTCCGAACACCACCTACCTCCTCAGTAAGATCCTTCATTTTTTCCCCCCTCCCTTGCTCTCCCTTGACCTGACGTTTGCTTCTTCCAAAGAACAGAATGAAAAAAAAAAAAAAAAATGAACCAAAATGACAAACAAACAATAAAACACAGACTGGAACCAGCCTGCTAGCTGGTGGCTAAAACAAACTCTCACAGCGGTCTTGTTGCGTTGTGTAGTTTACTAGTTTACTGCTTACTTTTATCATCCGAAAAATAACATTGTCAAGGTCGCAGTCACTGCACTTATCAGTTAAGTCTGAAATATAACTCAATTTTAATTCATTAAAAAAAGATGAAACCTCAAGTGCTTGTATTAGTGAAAGTCCTTTAACAGTAACCCTTGTGAATACTGAGTCAAGGTTAAGTCAACACATCTTAATTCTACTTCAGCCGCCCAAATTGCAACTTAAGCCTGACTGGGCTGAAGTTATGTGAACTCAGCGCCCACCTCTGGTTCCCAGTGTTGGGTAGGGTTAGGGCCGGATTGCCTGGGTGATTAAAAAAAAGAAGAGAAAAATAGTGAAAAAAAATTTAAACTGGCAGTGCTATGCTTCAAAAATTGTGTTTAGGTATAATATTACTTTGCATTACTTTGTGTGTATGTTGGTACATTCAAATGTTGATGTACAAAAACATGCATAGTTTACAGGCCACATATTCACTGCACCAGCAGTGGAAGTTGTATAGATACATTTAATTTTCTCCCACGTTGGGACCTGCATAGGTAGTACTTATTTATTCTTCCATGTACGATAAAAAATGATTATATATCTTACTGTATCCTTTCATGACAAAACTTCCACCAAATGTGGATTTTGCAGAAGCAGTTTCCGAGTCGATGGACAAACGCTGCAACCACCAAGCCCATGCCAGACTAAATATTGGATAAATTCATTGGATTAATTCCTCGTTATACATCAATCTATCAAAGAGGGCCATAGAAAATCAGACTTCATCTCTGCTGCTTCATCGACTTGGTAACGGTCCAAGGCTGCCGACTGCTTTGAGAGACTGGCCGCTGGAGTGTTTACCTCAGTGTCAGCCAGGGTTGAGAGGAGCCTCGGCTGCTGCTCTCCTGTTAATGAGCAAATGTTGTCTTTCATTGCGGCGTCCACACTGAGGCTGCTGTTGTTTGCGGCAGAGACTCTGACAGGCTACACCGAGGGAGGCTGACCATCCCTGTTTCGCTCACTTTGACAGAAAATGACCCAGCCTGGAGTTTTTAAAGGTGGAGCTCAGGCTGGACCAGTTGCATTTCAACGCAAGTTAACACGTGGGAATCAGCGACGCGGCGAAACCAATCCGAACCATCTGACCTTCACTCTCTCCGTCTTTCCTTTTCTTGTCGCCACCCGCCTCCGCCATGCTGCTGCTTCTCCTTCCTCCTTCTTTCCATCCCTCCCTAATGAGTCTTTGTGAGGGACAGTAGCCTTTTAGCTGGGAGGGGAGTTAATGGCTTTGCTTGATGGCTGCTGCTAATGTCTTTGAGCTAATGGCCTCGGCCTCAGCTGATGATAACCGTGAACTAATAGCACAAATGACAGATCGCCCACTGCTTTCAGATTCATGCTATGTATCGGCGATGGATGGATCGTCTCAGGGGGGCAACTGGGAAGCCAAGTCGCCCCCAAGAATACAGCGATAATACCCAGGGCAGCCATCCTGAATCGGAATTAAACACGAAGGCGATGTCTACTGGTAAAGTGTGCGAAAACGTGCTTCGATTGCAGCGGGTTTGCCTCCCCAGCTAGCATTATTGTTTGAAATCAAATAACTGCCTCAGCTGTTTTCCTCTCACACAGTTCAGTGCAGGCTAAGATACAAAAAGAGAGGATGAAGAATATTCAAGATTTCTTTGCATAAAAACAGAGATTAATTAGCAGCAAGCACCGAATTACGGAATTTAGACAGATTGAAATGGAGGAGTAAAATGAAATTGAAAGGTAATTAAAAGCTAAAGCTAAAATATATTAAAATATGCTAAAGTTGTAGCGCATCAACAAAACATGGCTGGAGCGCGGTATGTCGTAGTGCTTGTCAGAGTGCATCGTTGTCGCTCTTGGCAGCACAGAGGATAAAGTGCTGGTGCTGTTCAGCTCAGTATAGGTGAAGTCAGGACAAGCTGCAGCGAAGTGGATTAAAGTGCCAAAAGTGCTGCGGTGGACTGAGATCCTCACGAAGAATTCAAACTCGTCTGAACTGGAGTAAAAGCGAATAACCACGTGTACGTTTTCACTTTTTTTTTTATTTCGGTGTGTTTTGTAGTCAGTTGTACATATGCAAATATGTGAGCGCTCTCTTTGGTGGTTTTTAGTGCAAATACATTTCAGCGTTTACCACAATTTTAAAAATTCAATTTCATGCTGATGTGCACAGCCTTTGAAATAAACAGAGGTAAACAAACAGTCAAATTATTTTTGGATGGGGAAGCAGAGCTGCTCCACTGGCTTCCAGGGTGAACAACATCCAAATAGGTATTAAATGAGAATTTGAAAATATATTTTTTTTAATACATACGTTTTATTTTGATAATAGCTACTTTAACTTGAATCTCCTCAAACTTTAACTAATATTCACAAGAAAAACTGGAAAAAAAAAAAAGACAATTAATTGATGCACGTTTTCCATTTTAAATCAGTGACTCCTGTGTCTTTTGACCCTAAAGTCCTTTCACGGAACAAAGTACACGCTCTTTTCCTAACAAGCTGATTTTTTTTTTTCCTTTTAAATGTGAAGACACTGCATATAAAGCCCCCACTGCTCCCCCCTCTATGTTTCTACACCTTGACAGCCCTGAAGACATTCCGGTGAGCGATGCCCAAGTAGAATTGCCTCCAGCACGCGAGATACCGAGAACATTAGAGCTAATTGTTCCCAAGTCCTGCGAAAGTGCTTCTCGGAATCTTTCTTCACTTTGATGAGCCATCTGTCCACGGACGAGGCACCTTTTTTTTTTTTTTTTTTGAAAGTAGAGGAGGTCTAAAACATACCTAGCACACAGCGAGGAAGGAGAAACCTCTCGCCAGGACGGGACGACTCCCTCCCCTCCGTCTTGAGGCGCTAGCTGAAGGTCACTCGGCGGCGGGGCGAGGACGAGTGGAGGCCAGGGCACGGCGATGGAGAGCCCTGAGCGTCCCGTGAGGCGGCTGCCACTTGATAGAGACGCGCCATTACGGTGACATAGCGTCATTAGCCAGCTCAGCTCTTTGCTGCCGGGCCCCCAATATGCGGCGCGGCAGTTAGCATTCAGTTTGCGTTAATAGGGTCGTTCCCATTCAGCTGGGATAGCGGCCATATGAACGATGTGCCACATCTATAGTCGACGGGTGTAGCGGCCGCGCAATAATTCCTCCACTCACTCCCGCATTAAATGACACTCAATCTTTGCCAGGAACGCAACCCCCGCTCCTCCGCTCCTCCATTTTCCTCCTTTGCACTAAATCACACCTCATTGTCTCTATTACCGACCACAGCCGCTCTCTAAATCATCCCCACCCATGTCGAGAATCCTCCGGACGCCACTTTCCCGTCTTTTGTCATAAACAACATTAACTTTCTTCCTATATAGCGTCTTTTTTCCCCCCTAAAGGCCTTTTGGACAGTAGAAACGCTGAAAATGCAAAGAGGGGAAGTTTTATTTGGTCCATTTTGCTTCACAGCTTTGTTAAGATGCCTTTATTTTCTGTGTCTTTGGCCTGCAAAACACACGTTTACCAAGTGGTTTTTCGGTGCGAACAATCGCTGGTGCTCGACAGCAGCGGCGGCACGAGGACGTGTGCTCAGTGAATTTAAAACGCTTAAGTCGTGATTATCGTCTGTGGAGGTACATTTTTTATGGCCGTAAATGTTTAATTATACATGAGCTCAGCTTGGAAAAAAAAACAGATTAAAGCAATTTATATGCAAATAATGCAATCTTGGGTCACAGCGTTGCTTGGGGAGAGAGATTTAAAAAAGAAAATACAATAAAAAACTAATATGCTGAGTTGTGCGTCATCTCGGACAAGGCTGTGACTACAGCACAGTCATTTGATCCGAGGTGTTGAAATACTTTTCTGCATCTACACTTCATGCCAAGGAAGAGGCCATTATTTTGGGAATAATGCAGTGCTAGCATGAACGCTGCTCATAACCAGGTCAGAAAGGAAAGCACAATACTGGAAGTGAATCTTAAGTTTCCCTTTTCTGTAAGATCAAGACTTTTTTTTTCTTTTTTTTAGAACCCCAGCCTGTTTGTCAGCCTGAAAATATATTCCAGTCATTTTTCAGCCAAACGTCAAAAGAAATTTCCATTTAGTGTACTGTCAAAAACTACCGACCATTTTATCATTTATCTTTTCACCCTGTTGGGCGAATGCTAATCCAGTAGACTGGGTTTCGCCTGGAAACTTGAATTTGAATAGGACGTACAACAAGACCTTTGACAATTTTAGCCTCAATTTTTTATTTGTATTTTTTTTTTTTTTTTACAGGGAACTGAACAGCCAAGTGTGTAAAATGTTTGTAAATGTAATCTCTACCCATAAAAATTGCTATCTTTACAATCAATTGCGACAAAACAAGAACAACCTGTGGTATCCTGACTTACAGGAAGATTTATCTGAAAGGATTAGATGTTTTAAGGCCATTCTCACATTTAAAGCCCCAATCCAATGCTTGTCTATTTATTTCAACATCTGGATCTGCAATTTGTCAAAGTATTTCATGCATCTGTCACAGGACCCAGAGAGGAAGGCGACACAGCCAACACGAAAATGAATCACAGGACGGTGATTTGACAAACGCTCTGCCAATCACAATCAAAGTTGACCAATCAACTGGTAGTTCTTAAGCAGTGAGGCACCACCGTGCTTCAGTCTTAAGTGAAAGCATCTTTTCCGCAGAGAGAAGCCTTCAGTGCTGTTCTTAGTTCTTCTCTAGATGTGAAAATGAAAACCCAGCTTTAATAAAGCTGCAGACTCCACGATTATCTCTGCGGCGGCGGCGGCGGTGGCATCAGCTGCTTTCTGAATTTCTTCTCTTTTCGCTGCGGCTTTTCCATGGCAGCGAGTCGTTGCTTCCCCATTTCGTTACTACGGAAAGGAAACTGATTGACTGAGCGGAAATGCCTCGGCCTGGCGCTTGGCAAGATGGATGTGCAGACATCTCACAACTGAAGCCGCTTTGGCTGCCGTCGCCGCTCTTTTCACAGGTGTGCAAACTGCTGGCCGCTGGTCGTTGGCCGTGTAAAAATCTCCTGGTTCTGGTCTCTGGTCCTGTGTGTCGGAAATGCAGCTCGAGCGGCGCTTGAGCAGAACTGCATTTCATGTCCCGGTGTGACTCCCTCCTAGCAGCCGCCGTGCTTCTTTGCCAGTGTGTGGCCCAACTGTCGCCCTGATTTCCAACGTGTCTATTTTCGCATTTGCACTCGCCCGTCCGCTGTCTGCCCAGCCGTCTTTGTGCTCCCAGCCTGTTGTTGGCCCGAACACACCCTTATCACCCGCCCTGCTAATCCCCCCCTCAACTATTCATCCCCACCTCCGCCCCCTCCACTTTATGTTTTGGGTTTTTCGGCTGCTGTGGACAGAAAGCCCATTTAGACACTGTGCGTGTGTGTGTGTGTGTGTGTGTGTGTGCGTGCGCGCAAGTAAAACGGTCCTTCTGTGTCCATTTTGGGAGGCGAGGTGCATCAGAGCGTGAAGGCTAGCTGTCGGTCCGAATTACATTCACTTGTTGGCCACTCGGAGTATGTTTTTGTGTGTGTGTGTGTGTGTGCATATCTGCACGGCGCCACAGCCCCAGTGCTGTAAAAACCAAAATGAAGGAATATCTGCTTCTTCTTCTTCTTCCTCTTGCTCTGCGGCTGCAGCCTCCTTAATCACCTCCGATAGACAATCGCGCTCCCGCGCAACCCCTCCCCCGCCCCGCAACGCTTTAATGGTCTGTCGGCGTTGCACAAGACGCATGTTTAACCTTTCTGCTCTCATGCTTCACCCGGCTTAACCCACATGCGCATGGTTGAGACACACTCGGCTGCCATCCTTACACCTCGCCTTTCTTCCTGTTTTTCAGTTCCGCTCCGCTCAGAACATGACCTGTTGTAACCCCTCGTGGGCATCCTGCTGAGTGTGCGTGCGGTGTGCGTGCGTGCGCGCGCACGCGTCGGCACAACTTGAGAAAGAGATCAAGATAGCGCCGGCGGGGGAGGGAGATGAAGGAAAGAACAAAGTTTTTTTTTTTTTGCTGAAAGGCGGCTGAGTGTTACTGAAACGTCGAGTTACATGACTGCAACCCTGGAGCTGTGAGCACAGGTGGATCCTTTCACCCTCACCGTGCTCACACGGATCACCGTGTTGAGCCGCGGAAACCTTTGCTGACTGTTTGTCACACTTTGGCCTGCCAGGTCTTTTATCGAAAGCAAATAAAGATTGCAAAGTAATCGCGGCGGTGTGAACAATCCTGCGACATTTTTTTGATCGGACTCCTCTGCGGTACGAGCCTGGCGTCCGTCAACGCATCAGATGAGGTTTTATGGCCGATGAATTGTCCGTAACATCAACACAACACAGCGACAAACATGACTCCGCCACCACGTGAATGGACCACTAATATTATTTACATGGAAGCTGGCCGCTCCCTCCACACAAACCTGCCAGCCTTTCATATAACAAGTGAGAACTACATGCTACGATAACTGGATCGAAGCTAACTGGCTCCTATTCATTTCAATGGAGCTCCTCACCTGACGTCTACACTGGAAAATTATGACATCTTGAATTGAATATTATTATTATTATTATTATTATTATTATTATTATTATTATTATTAGAGCGTTAGCGCAGTAATGATTCATCTGAATGCAATGGCCAATTGAAACAAGCTGTGACCAAGCTCCCAAATGCTTGGGCTGCGCACGTACCATGCTCAGAATAAAGTTATTTTCTGGGGATTTTTCGGGATTTTTCGGGACCTTCGTCCAAGGCCTTAAAACGAACAATGGAAAAGGAATAGCAAATAAAAAAATTGTATATTGCAGAAAAATGTCATTTGGGCCACATGCGATTTCACGTTGTTTTTTTCTGATGCAGTACCTTGAGTGGCCACAAGGAAGAAATATCGCCGCGTCACTATACTGGAAGTGCGGCTTCCAGTCATAATACATCCATGGTGAGAACGCGACCTGTTGGCAGGGAGGAAGTGTTGAAGCGACGGCTCAGGGATGCAGCCGGTTAAATCCACCTTGTTATGGCAACAGGTTTCTGAATAATACCTTCATTCGACCTTGGCCTTGAGACATCCGAGGGACAGAGAGCGTGTGGTCAGAGATAATGACCAGACACAGGGTGCAGCCCTGCTGTCCCTGAAGCACAGGATACGCTCAGGAAGTGCATGCTTGTCTAGGAATATTTATACCATGAAATAATCAGAAATTAACTTAATACAGTATAAAAAAAAGTATATTTATCAGTTTTCAGGAGCCAATATAACCTCCCCGGCTCCACATCCAGTTAAACCAGCTTTCCATAACCTGGAACGCTGCTCTCTGCCAGGGTCCTCGGATGCGGGTGACTGGGTGTGAGCACCCGGCGAGACCCTCGACTGGCAGAGAGGTGCAACAGCTAGAGCTGTGGAGCCTGTGGAGCTACAAACACGCACATCCGTCTGTGACACAGCGGCGGCCGAAGATGTCGGTCACTGAGCATTAAGCTCACTCCCACGGCGCCAGCACAGTCGCAGTTTGGGCTCTGCGGGACGGACAGCGGCAAACCTCACAGTGGGGGTGCGTAGAAGGTTGAGGAGCGGCGGGGGTGGACTGAGCTGTTGTCAATTTGGGAGAGAAATGAATGATTTTAGCATGAAGTATTATTACATACAATCACTCGGGGACAAGGAGAGGCGTTTGCAATAAAGTCCTGATTACAACGACAGCATTATGTAATGCACATCAATACGAGGCCATCCATCCCACTCTCTCGCTGCTGCAGCTGCAGTCAGGGTCGCGGCGGTCGCTGTATCCTACGCCATCCTATCGTCTTCAGCCAGTATGTCACAAGGCCGCATCTAGTCGCACCCTCAATCACAGCCACAGCTAATGTAGACGTGTTTTGAACTGTGAGAGGAAGTACCTGGAATAGGGTTGCAAATTATCGATTCATTCGTTAATCGTTAGTTGATTCCTGAGAACCTAAATTTCACAATGAAAAATGTGTAAGGAAGAAATTATTTAACACTTCAATAATGTTGAGGGTCCAATGTGACCAGGTTTTACATTACAGAACAGAAGAAACACCCTAAACATACAATCCTGTGACTTTAAGTTGAATTCTAATGGGTCACATTTCAATTTTTTTTTTTTTTTAAAAGAGGTCTAGGTATATTATGACCATCACAGCATCTACAGGTGAATTGCTCTTTCCTTCCACCACACTGCTATCATGGTATTAACTACCCGTGTAAAAAATGTCCAATTAATTTGTGGCTAATTTAATTTAGTCGATTACATTCTTAATCAATTAATTGATTATCGATTAATTGCTAACATCCCTAACCAGGACTCAGGGAGAACACGCACAACGAAAGGCCCCAATACAAGTCCGGGGATAGAACCCACAACCTTCTACACAAATTCTTTCTATCCATACTATGACTATGGATAGATAGCCATAGCTATCTATATGAGGCTCGCTGAGCTGTCACTATCGCTAGTTTGATGACGTAAACTAGCTGCACACCGAAACAGTTCCTCAAGTCCAACTGGTCGGTAGACGCCCTGTCTTGCACGAGACATGACAAATCTCACAAAAAAAAGAGAGAAAAAAAGAAAAATTCAAAGGTGGCTGCCTTCGATTGAGAAACTGGGAGCGATGCGAGCGTGAACCTGCTGTTTTTTTTTTTTTTTTGCACCATGCCCGTGAGAATGGGGAAGCCGAGCAGCGCGAGCGGGGTGGAATTGAGTACAAGAGAGTGTCGGGAGGGTGGGCTGAGTGCACCGCAGGCTCGAGGCAGAGCTGCCACAGGGCTGCGGTGGCAGCGCTCTCACACCACTCACTTCCTCAGCCTTCTCACGCTATGAGGCTCACTGAGCTGTCACTATCGCTCAGCGTGCCCCGGACACTACGAGGCAAGCTTCCGCTTCCTCCGTTTCGTGCGAGGCTTTTCGGTTATTTCGTTCGTTTCCCCCATCACAGGTGATTTTGAGGAAACCATCAATAAAAAAATAAATAAAAAAATTTCTTGACATTTCGAGATTGTCAAGAGAAAATCAGGAGAATGGGCGGTGTCAAACGAAAGCTGACAACATTTGGTGTAGTTTTACTCGCGATTTCCATGCAAATACAATTTATATATCATATTTTATATTCTAAAACTAAAATAGCCAAGATGCACAACAATAATCTGCAAAGCCTTTACACATCTGTAGGATTTTTTTTCTTTTTGGAAAAAGTTTATTAGATGCATTAAAGGGTTTACAAACCAGTGCTGGGATGACCCCTAGTGGTGATAGCTCGATACTGCAGCATTGTCGCAGGGCGTCGCTATGATACAGATTTCACAACGTACAAAGAGGGTGTGTAATACACACAGATTTTAATCAAGAATATTTGATGGGTCATATTTTTGGTATTGGGAAAATGCCTATTTTTCTCACACCCTGCAGCTGGTCGGCTTGCTCTGCAGCCTTCTTTTTCAATTCTGTCTGAGGAAAAACTCTGAGGGGTGATGGATGTGGATCACATCTAAAAGCTTCAAGGAACATGTCCACAGTTGAGATCCATGTGAAGGCATGAAACGTGTTTCTGGGGGGGCTGCTGGTCTCTGGCTGACAGTTCCCTTGTTTTTCAGGAAACGGCAGTCCCAAACGGCACAGAAAGTTCCTGTGTTCTGCCTCCAGAGGTTTAGCAACATGTACGGCGGGTTCCTGTTCTGCCTCAGTCGTTGGATGGACAACAAAGCCCCGGGGATCTTATTTTCATTCTAAAACCTGATTTCCAAGGCCAGGACGGTTGAGTTCGGTGAAGTTTTGCATTGCTCTCTCTGTGCTGCTCCTTGTCAAGCCTGGCTTCAAAAACGAAATAGAATAAATTAATTTAAAAAAAAAAAAAAAAAAAGTAAAAATCAATTTCTGTCTTTTGCAACCTCGGCTGGAGCTTGATTGTTGACGAAGTTCGTTCAGGCGATGCAGAGGCTGCAACTGGCCTACCAGGTTGTTGAAAACCCAATAGAGTGGTCCACAATTTATTGACAGATACATGTTTTCCACCATCTAGTGGATCATCAGACACCCTGTACAATGGCAAAGGAGATTATCATTGCATTTAAAAAAATCAAAAATAAAAATAAAATCTCCACACAGGAAGTGACAGAAAACCCTACTCAGCAATTGAGCCTGATTGATCAAATTATTAGGACTACAGTCTGCAAGCGCAATCACCCACATTAACCCCCACATGCTCCCTTCAGCACCCAGGTGAAAACTGGATGGTTCAACAAGATAAAGGCCTCACTGGAAAGACTTTATCTCACTAATGGAACTAAAGCAGCACATTTCTTTAATTGCACCTGCATTTTTGCGTAGCTTCTTCTCAGCATTGCTGTTGTGACCAAAAAAAAAAAAAAAAAATCTTCATTCTCACATCATTCCTCAAAAATCTTTGTTTGCGCGTCATTATTACTCATGGAACTTGTCAAATGGAACTCACCAGGAGCCATGTAGAACTTTTTCATATTGACAGCAGTAAAAAACAAACAAACAAACAAAAGCCTTCTTGCCATGAGTCACCAACCAAAACATTTGGGGTTGTTTCACGGCCTTTAATTGTTGGTGTGAGGAAGCTGCAAAGGAATACGTAATGGCGTAATTTGAAATGATCTGTGTCGTTGCGTCTGTTAGGAAGCTCACACATATATAAATACACACAGTAGTTTTTGTAGTAACACACCCCTCATTTGCATCCACCCGTTGTGTCAAAAAAAACCAAAACGCATAGCGCTCGACATTTTGTGCGAACCTTTTTTTTTTTTTGTCATGCACATATTAATAAGTCGGCGACTCTGAGTTTCAGTTCCCCATTTGAAGGCACAAGACGGATTCCAGGAAGAAGGGTCTCTGCGAGAGATGTTTCTGAGCGGCAGTTGCTGCACTTTGCTGTCATGCTACCCACCCGTCATTGAGAGATGACGCCGGGGAACCATCGCGTGAGCCATGGGGAGAACACGAGAAAGAAACCTTCACTTCTTGGCCACAGGTACAATCCGAAAAAATGTACTTTCATTTTACAGAAACAGTTTTGGATAGAGCATAACTAAAAAGTCACTGTATATATCCTTTTTTTTTTTTTTTTATCATTTCCCTAGTCTGTATCTTTTGGACATCAACCTCGCTTGCTGCAGGTCAGTCTTCCTACTGATTAACCCACATATGAACGACTGCGTGAGACACTAAAATGGGATTCTGCTTTCTTTCAAGGTGTTGACATCAGACTACATGGGACCATTCGGTGCAGTGGGAGCTTGGAAATCAAGCAGGGAGGATCGTGGAGGAGTGTCTGCGTGGATGGCTGGGACCTGCCCACTGCTCAGGTGGTGTGCAGGGAGCTGGGCTGTGGTACGGCCCTCAGGGCCTTCAACGTGTCCGGCCTGGCAAATGAAACTGTAAAAATCGGGCTCAGCTGCCCGGAGAAGCCTCTTGGTGAGTGTGAACGGAAACGACTGGACACAAAGATGTGTGGACACAGTGAGGATGCCGCTGTGGAGTGTTCAGGTAAGATGTTCTTCATCATATCGCAGCATTTAGGAGGTCCGGAATTTTTATGCAGTGGGTTTTGCGTCAAATGTTTTTTTTTTTTTTGTTTTTTGTCTAGCGAACTGTCAGTGACCTCCACAGAAATGGTCCGTCCTGTACTGGAAACCTTTTCACAGTGACATATGTTTTGAATACAAGCCCTGTGTGATGTCACAAAGGGAATTGCTACTTCTCCCACTTCAGTGACAGCTTTCCCAGTTGGGATTTGTAGCATCACGTTTTGGAGGAAGCTAGAGTTGTTGTTTTTTTTGCAGGAGGCTGTAAACAGAGGGATAAATAAGTTACATTCTAGAGAATTGCAGTTTTTTTTTCCTTTTTTATTGTGCAAGGTTGCTAGGAAAAAAAAAATGATGAAAATCTATAAATATACATAAAATGATGACCCTTTAACGTCTGCTATTGAATCTAAGTGTACTGTAGTACCGTCATTAAGCTAAGCTAAGCTTAGCTAATGATGTTAATGTTAAGCTAACCCATTTATGTTTTTCTACACAGGTACAATATACCCATAATTCATCAAATTCTTCAATTTTCTGAGACCGATGCTACATTTTAAGGAAATTTGTGGTAAATTGGGTTTTATTTGGTATAACTCTTGCTTCTCCTAACCACACAAATATTTTTATTTTTGTTTTTGTTTTTGCTCATGTCTCATGTATTTGGCAAATGTTGAAGAAATCTGTATTGCAAGTATTCTGGTAAACACACCGAGAGTGCGTTTAAAAGACACGTGTGAACGTCTAACCTCCATGAGGTCGAGTTCCCCTTCAGAACTCCCGGATACGAATTTCAAATTTGAACCGAAACCAGTTTCGATCACACAAACTCCTTGGGGCCGCGGTCACATCCTCTCGTGGCGGCTCATCGCGCTGGGGCTGCAGACGTGTTTGGAAATGGCTCGGTGACGCTCGGCGCTTCTCTCCCTCAGAGCCTCTGCTGCCGCTCATCTCCTTGGCCACCGCTGGCGTCCTGCTGCTGCTGCTGCTGCTCTCCATGGCCATCTGTCAGGTCTGCAGGAAGAAACGAGCCAAGGGTCGCGTCCCAACTCGAGGTGTGTGGCCCCTGCCCTCTTCACATTCCCTCTCCCCAAAAAATACCAATCGGAACCTGTGTGCTCATGCTTTCCTTCTGTCGCTCGTGTTTCAGTTGTCTCCAGAGAGAAGAATGAATACGAAAGCGACAAAGAGGAGGAGGAGGAGGACGACTACGTGAATGTTATCAACTCAGTCGATTATGTCAAGAAGCAAAGAGGGGCAGCAAAGGTGGAGGATGGAGAGGATTATGAGGAACTGGACAGCGCTGAGGATCACAATTATGAGGAAGCAACTCCCAGATCAGGTTTCGCACAGGCTCGACCTGTTCGCTTCAAAGCTGAGAGGAGCGAACAGGAAGAGAGCTCCTCCGACGATGAAGGCGACTATCAAAACGTGTCACAGCCTATCACTGAAACCGAGGTGTACATTTATTGGAAACAGGAAGATATTTACGAGAATCTCTGATGTGTCACAAGCCAGCAGTGGCTGGAGTTATTCATAGAGCAACATGTGATGTTCTGCTTACTAAGCTCAGTGAGAAAAATACTCATGCCATCCAAAAATGAAAAATGACATCACATCCTGCCTTTTTGTTCTGCCGCTCTTTGCTAACCGGCTCGGCAGCCCGAATAGTGCACGTGAAGGCGCGTGAGCCTTCCGAACCATGTGACCTTCATCCCGACGCCGGGTCAGTAAATGGCAAACGCAAGTGAAGGGACCACCAATGCGGAGACCAATGATGACCCGGCATGACATCATCAAGCGCATCCCATTCTGCACTTATTTTACTTATTTTATATCCATTTTATCCTTGGTGAGGTGGTAGAAAAAATGTAAATGCACTATAAATGTTACATATACTGTAGGACTGACAATAAGGCTACCTTGAGCATTGAACCTTGGAAGTTCAACGTTGAGGACGTGCAGGGAGCCGGTTTGTTTTGGTGCACAACTCTCCCTGTTAGTGGCGTGATATCACAGACAGCCAGGATGGAACGTTATCACTTAAGATGGCAATCAGCACTTTTTGTTGCTAGTAGAAGGTGCCATCAGCCTTCCGCCCCACCCACACCCCCTGGTGGTTAAATACCTTTATATACTAGACTCTCAACCTCTTCTCGGAGATGAAGAAGCCTTTTGGATTAGAGGCGAAATGTCTTCAAGGTCACAAGAACAAATCCAGTGGCCCCAACTTAACCCTTCTACTTTAACATGACCCGGATGACCGGGAACCTTTACAGGCGTACTCCATGGCTATCGGCTTTTTGAGAGAGCTACTGAGCACTGCATGTAAACCATATAGAAGTATATGATGCCGCAAGTGCGGGAATGTCAAGGGCTGTACAGCTTACTCCCACTTTCAAAAAAAAAAGGGGCGGTTGCTTCTTGCTATTTATAAGGGCGGTTGGGCAACTGTCACGATGGGTGGGAGGAAGCTGAGATTCACACGGCCAACAGGCTGGACGGGCTTTGTAAACAAGAGGATGGAAAGACCTGGAAGTCAATGGAGAGACAGAGTTGCGATGTGGCGCTCCAGATAAAATCACACCACTAGAGTTTCGCATGACAATTTTTATATTTCATTTCATCTGACAGTGATCAGTTTTTTTGAGTGATTATATGGATAACATATGCTAAACAGAATAAAAGAATAACACAAGAATGCTTATTTTCCATTACAGTGAGATAATGCTTAATCAAGCATCCATTGAGCTAACCCGAACCCTCAGATTTGAGAGAACCATTCTACCCTTATGTATGTGTATGTAATAATTACAGTACAGTGCAGTATTTTTGTTGTGTAACAGCACTTTTTTTTTGATCACAGTTATTTGATTGAACTGTAGCACATCTGTAGGTATCCATAACAACTTTACAAATGATCCAAATAAATTATTTTGCTTTGGACCCGTTTCTGTCTTGATGTGTTTCCACTGTTCACACAACATACCTGATGATGTTTGTGACCTCAAACAACAGCTTGGCTTCTGCCTAGCCAGTGTGCTACCTAATTTAAACAAGTAACTCAATGAACGCCTTATAAAAGTTACAGCAACTAGACCTTGTTTTCAAACTGGAGTTTCATTTGCTCTTTTTTTTTTTCTCAAAACATTGAGGTTTTTTTTTAAAGGCCTAAAAAGAAAGTAGGACAATAACAACAATAAATCCCACAGGTGGAGAAAATGCCACAAAAAGCTACAACAAAAACAAAGACATTTTTGAAGAAGACCAACTGAGAGCAAAGAAAAATAACACATATGTGGACAATAGCAAAACTGTACAAAGCAAAAATAATTAAATTATCTTTAAAAAAAAAAAAATATATATTTGGCCTAACCTTTTGCCATAGTTAAAATGTGATATGTATTTCAAACAACAAAAACTGACCCGAGACCCTGTTTGTCTGCAGTTTTGCTCACGCTGATCACCCGCAAAACTGACCGTATTTTCATTCTAAACAGGATGATGTCATATCTCCGTGAACAATATTCAGGCCTGACTGGGTGGTAATAAAAATAACCCGGTAATTTAGAAGTGAGGAGTCCTGAGTCCCGCCATCTATTTGTGTCCCTGGCACTCCCTGGTTCACTGACACACTTGTTTATTTTTTGCCGCGGACCTCTTGATGATGCTAAGCTAGCGAGCTAGCGAGTCAAAATGACAGGACCTAAATCGGAGCACGTGGAACTTTTATTTGACACGTGACCTCAGTCGAATCAACAAGCTTTAACCATCCATGTCCAAATACCCGCTCCGTCCTGCACTCAGGGTTACGGGGGTCTGCTGGAGGCTCTCCCAGCTGTCATAGGTCAGAGGCAGGGTGACAGCCTGGACAAGTCGTCAGTTCAATTTAGAGTTCCCAATTCACCTCACGTGCATGTTTCTGGACTGTGGGAGGAAGCCGGAGAACCCGGAGAGAAACCACGCAAAACATGCAAACTCTACACAGAAAGGCTCCAGGCCAGGAATTGAGCCCTCAACCTTCTTGCTGTGAGGCGACAGTGCTAACCGCTGCAAGTGAGCTTGTTTTCTCAAGTTGTCTAGGCCTACACCAGGCTAGTCAGGCCTTCTGGGCCAATTCTTCTCAATACAAGTCATTCTGCGGTGATCGTTTTAAAGCAGGAACCCCGCATGACGCAATCCAACTGCCTACTCGTACTACTAGACTGTTCTGCTCGATCTGCTCTGACACAGCCCTCGATAGCGATTAAAAGAAAAAAAAAAAAAAAGCAGAAATGAGCAGAGACAGTAAAGCAGATGGTCACGGCCAATCAAGCGCGGGCAAGCTGGCACCCGTGAGCCAATGGGGGAGCGGCACGACGCCTAGGCATCTGCAAATAGAAGTGACACGGGCTCCTTGCAATGTCATGACGCGGCCCTCGCACCAGCGCGCCGCGCGCCGGATTCCTGGAAGCGTCGTCTCGCTGAGCTCAGGGGCCAGAACGCGTCGCGATGCGGCCGAGTAACGTGAGAACAGAGCTGCCCACGCCGCCGGTCGAGCCGCGAGCGGCTCCGCAGCTGCTGCTTCTCGACGCTTGTTTTCGTGACTTGCGTGACCCATGCGTGACACACGACACCGAGACAATGCTTACGACACAAGAATAGGTTGTAAGCGTGCTGCTTTTCACCTCTGACACGGCATTGAAGCACAATCGGATTTTAGCATATCGTCAGGTGGAAACACTTGAAATAATTTTGTTTTTTGGGTATAATTCTTAATGAACTGGTTTGCTCAACATGATCAAGCTGGGCCGGCCTTGTAAACAAGTGGGCAGAGAAGGGCTGGAAATCACCAGAGAGAGATACGATGCTACCATGTGAGGTTATTTCCCTACATGTCTGACAATTAAGAACGGGAATGTTCCTGATATAGTTTTGCCTAAAAAAAAATGAGCTTGAACTAATTATAGCTCACTATATTTTGAGTTTAGACAAAAGTGTTTCCCGTCATTCGTCCTTTGCCCAAGTTTGGCTTTTGGAAGGATCACAGCTGTCAATCACAGAGAGCTGAGGCTTGTTTTTTCAAGAGAGATTGATTTTCATTTGTCATTGTTCCCATTTCAAAATGTTCCACATTCTACCAATTTTTAATATGATTTTTATTTATTTGTTTATCTATATTTTTTTTTTTATAAATGGCTCACTTGGGCCTCTGGCAAAACCACTCAATTTTAACTAGATGCTAAAAGTGATGGTTTGATGATGCTTTTAACTTGGAAAGAGACAATATTTAAAATAATAATTTCAATCACAATCTTTCAAGATACATAGGCATAACCTTGCCTATGTCACCACACTACTACTAAATGACCGTCACGGTGTCAGTCTTTAATCGACATTTCAATATTATAACTACATGCACCCAAACCCAAACAGGATGTGACCATGAGCCGTCTATAGCCTGCTGGGGCATTCCAGACTTCACTGTTACATGCTTGCAAACAGCTGTGAGCTCATGAGGTGTAAATAGCAGCGAGAGACGGCTTTGGAGTTGGGGGGGCTGAGGACAGCTTGGGTATATAACAGACAGAAGCCGGGGGTCTCCCGAAACTAGTCCTGACTCTTCTCAGGAGATTTCCGACCAGCTCACAAGGAAGTTCGGAGTTTTTCTTTTGTTTTTAAAAATCGAGATCTGTCCTCTGGCGCCTGAGATGATGTCCCAGCCCTCAGCCTTGAGCAGCCTGTTCGGCGAAGACCCCTTCTTCAGCCACGAGAGGCTGCTTTGGCCGCTGCGCAAGGAGGGGCTCACCGCCCTGCAGCAGGGCCTCCCCAGCAAGAGGTCCCAGCTGGTCGACAGCCTCCTGAGCGAGCTCCGCGACGGGCCGCAGCTGCTGGAACTTCCTCAGTTCCCCCTCGTGTCCTCCGCTTTGTCCAGGTGTGTACAATCAATGGACCTCTTGTTTCTTGGACTCTTATTACAAGATTATAAAACTGCTTAATCCTGAAGTTGTAGCAGCTGCTGCTGCTTGTTTACTCCCGATTATTTGTTTTGGTGGCTCATGTTTATTCTCGTTTGCATACAGTTTGTACTGTATGCAAACGAGTTGAGAATTATTGGAAGTGTCCTACATGGGTGAATAACTTTAGATGCTAACTTTTGGACTCTGACTTAGCTGAAGAAAAGTCACTAAAGAAAAGAAAAATGATCTTTTTATACACCCAATTGACGCTCAAGGACTTGTTTTAAATGTCTTACTCTTTCAGTCAGTGCTCTGTAAAGGGATTTAGTCTTTAATGTTTTGCTGTCCGCTCAAACAATCCCAATGACACCATGGACCTCATTTACACTCTGACTTCCTGTCTTCCAGACTGCCTAATCGGGACGAGGATCAGCGAGAGAGCCCTCGCTCAGACGTCCAGAAGGCCGCGGACAGCAGCGGCGACCTCTTGGTGACCCTGGACGCCCGTGGCTACGGCCCGCACGACATCACAGTCAAGCTGGAGGGGCGGAGCCTCGCCGTGGTGGCCATGAAGCGGGCCGGAGCCGAGGAGAGCCAGTCGTGCTCGTCGCCCACCGCCCGCGCCTCCTTCTGCTCCTCGGCCTCCTCCCAGATGGGCTTCACCCGGAGGATCGAGCTGCCCGCTCACCTGGACCTGTCCGGCCTCTCCTGCTCCCTGATGGATGACGGACAGCTGCGAATCCACGCCCCCGTGGCCAAGCAGCCAATCACAGAGGAGCGCCAGGTGCCCGTCCGCTACAGGACGTCGCTTGAATTCCCCATCTCGAAAGACGACACAGAAGAAGAAGAACGCACTGACTGATGAGCAGATGTGACACATCCAAGACGAATAATAAACACACACATTTCTTTTTTATTTCACTGCCCAAACACACACTTAAACCTTTTCACCTGGATGGTCTTCAACAAGAAAAGTTTACTGATTACCAAATGTTGATTTTATATCATTTTTTAAAAGATTGTATAAACCTATGTGATTAAATGTTGTATTTAAATAAAATTTACTTTGTTATCTTGTCAGCGTTTGTCCCAAAAAAAAAAAAAGGATTAAAAATGCACTACTCTTGGCTGTGTCCTGGTTTGTGACCACATGATGGCGCTGACAGTCAGCAATACTCAGAAGGCTGGACAGGCGATCAAGACAGCTGAAAAGGGAAGTTTTGTAATATCTGCATCTATTTTTGTATTTCATTTGTTGTCTTTTAGTCACACAAAGAGAAGAGCTCGTTATTAATGTGCTCAGGGTTTTGAGTTTTCACCCTTGAAATCAAGGCAGCGGTAAGAAAGATGTGAAACCCAGTGGGACTATTGCTCCTGAGTTCAAGAGAAATTAGTTTGTAAAACTTGGCCTGTAGCATAAAAAGCTAACGTTGTCAAGGATATTGTTCGTAAACAATGAGACTTCATTTTGTGTTGCGCTCATTTCCAGGCAACTTCATAATGTGTTGCGTAGTGTATGTCTCAATTTTAAGCACAAGCGCAATAACAACACAACATCCGGTAGGGCACTTCCTGTTAGCTATCAGTGCAAAAGCTTAATGGCTAACGCCACATAATGAACGGCAGATACTTGCGAAATACGGCACGAAGTTGCTGAAATGTGTGTGTGTGTGTGTGTGTGTGTGTGAGAGAGAGAGATGGAATAGTGTGTGTGTGTCATGCTAATGTGACTGCATCATTGGTGTGTTTGGGTCTTGCATAGCTGCAGACCAAACGGCATTGCCTTGGCGACGCCTTGGTTGTTTGTTGTTGACGCACGTGTTGATAACAATGATAGTCGGGGACTCTCACAGGAGGGGACGAACTAGCGGTTATGAGGTCATAATGTTGATGGATTGTGCGGCATGGTTAGGAGGTAAACCTCCTCCCTGTGTGTTCACCTCAAACATCAGCCCGATAATCTGATTGTGTGTGTCCAAGACATCGTCTATGATGAATATATGTGTAAACCCTCCTCTCGGCTTGCAGCAACTTGAGCAGCAGGGACAAGCAGTCAGATGAATGAAAAGGAAACAGTCTTTAAAGCGGCTGTTTGCCTCTTTTGCTAGTTCAGAGGGCAAAGGTTACGAGAAATCTGTTTGATTTTTTTGTCTAAATAATAAACACTTTTTTTTTCTTTCTTTTTCTTGTTTTTACCTATTTGAGCCACGGCACAAGAGCCACACAAAATATTATATAATGACAATATAGTCTCTCGTTTATTTATACTCACTCAGCGTGAAACCTGGGCCCATTTAGATGTACACAAAGCTGATTGAATTGAGGGAGGAAAATATACTTACATTCATTTTAAAGCACAGTCACTCGACAATGGAATGTAAATATTATTTTTTACGTTATTATTTATTTTAGAAGTGAAATTGGTTTTCAGAGCACACCTGACATTATCTCACGCTACACTAGTGTGCCACGGCACAGTGTTTGAAAAACACTGCAACATGTTGGTACATATAGTTTTCCATTTCCATGACAAAATTGAAGAATGGCCCAGTATCAAGTAACATCATATTCAAAGCGATATATTTGCATACCAAAGGATACATTTCTTCTCAGTGTCTTGACACCTGTCACAACTTTGGCCCCAGGGTTACAAAATAAAAGCACGAGAACAAACAAACTCACTGTAGCCACTGTAGTCTATATATATAAAGACAACATAACAATAACATATCCAACATTATTATTATTTTTTACACGCTCAGTGAACCTACACCACATCTTTTAAAGTTAAAAAACTTTTTTTTTTTTTAAATGTTTGTAACGACAAACAGTCTAACTGCAAGTGCAGCTGCATGGCGCAGCAGCCCAGCAGGATTCCTTTCCTGTGTGGCTCCGGGCTGTTGTTGTTTTTTACTGCCGCGCGCTCGCAGCTGCATCCCTTTGCCTGACTGATGCACCTGTGTCACAGGGGTGCGTCAGCCGAGTCGCGAACCGTTCGTCCTGCAGGCTTAATTTCCCCCTGCTTTGCTCTCTTACAGGTATGACACCATAATCTGATTGATGGCTCGAATAAACACCACAGCAGCCGGGAGGATGTCTTCCTAGCGTGCTCCTTTACAAAAAACAAACAAACAAACAAACAAAACCCAACATGTTATTACAGAATAAAACCTGTGCTGTGACCCATCAATCTCACTGGCCCGCTAATATCCAACACATGGGGGCTTCAATTTGTCACGGTCGTTAATTTCCTCCAGAGCGGTTAAAACGCTGTTTGATTCCCACTGGGCCTCCCAACTGAAAGCGGAGAGGCTCTCGTCAGCTATTGTGAGTCACTTTGGATCAAGATGTCGGCCAAACGCGGGTGGAGAATTATGACACGTTGGCAAGTGTGACAAACGGGGTATTAATACAGCGTGTGCCGCCACTTTGGCCTCACGGAACTGGAGTTTTTGTCATCGGGCGAGTGAGAGTGCCTCTCTGTCACTGAAGACGTGCTAAAGAGAGTTGAATCAATGCATATCAATCTGCCGCCCATTGAAAACTCGGCATAAGCTTTGGTTTAGTTGGCTTGTTTTTTTTGGCTTCTTGGTGTTGACCAAACAGCCGTGTTTGCATTCTTCCCAGTCTGAAGCATCTCTGCGCGTTCTTTTAGTTTAGCCAAGGAAGCAGGCAAGACAACTGCTGTTTCCACCGCCGGTGTCGGTGATTCAGTACACAATGTGCTTTTTCAGACATTTGCATGGAGATTAGATCTGGGCTGGTGCTCCTCCGCAGCACGTCTGGCCCGGAGCGCGCGGCTCCAGGTTCGCACGCAGCTTTGAGGGCTGCAAATGTCGGAGCAAAGAAACAGGGATTGCAGATAAAGAAATAATAATAATATCATTTATTTTAGTTTATTCATGATTTAATCATGATTTATTTCTTGAATCCACTGAATTCAATTTGCGTTCTTGTGCTTGTTCAAGTTAAAGAGGATGGAGGGGGTTAGATTTGTTTGTTTCAAGTCCCAGACAAGGTTGCGAGGAACTGTAAATGGAAAATATTGAGGTAGCAGAACAGAACAGAAAATAGCTGACTGCTATGTTTTCATTTAATTGTAGACATTAAATCCAATATTAGCCCTGGTTTCTGCTGGAATCAAGCTGTCATAAGTGGCCTTTCTGAGATATAACCTGCCAAAGAGACGAAACTGTCTGACAGTCAATAGTTTGCCACGTTATATATCTTGCCCTCTTTTGTGTTTTAACTCCACTGCTTTTCCATTATAGTCTTTTTTTTCTTGATTCTCCCCCTTTTCAAAGAGCCCTGCAGGTGTGTGTGCAGGATGGAAGGAGATCAATGTTTGAGATGTGATTTATTGATCAGGGGAAAAAAAAATCTAACCAGTTTAAGCCTCAGGGTGCCTTATCCATGTCCCAGTCGCTATCTTCTCTTTAAAAATTAAAAAAAAGTTTTCGTTTGAAGATATTTCTGTCTCTGCAGATGTTTCCCCCTCCATCCAATTTACGAGAACCAAAGTGTCGGTTGCCCCGTGGGACAGCTGCCTTTCATAAACAGGAAAACCCTTGTTTTCCCGCCTCGGTCGGGAGGAGTTACTGTGGGACGCGGGACGGAAGACAAGAGCAAAGCTGTTTCTGACACCTCATAAATTCAAGTGGAAGCCTGTATTATGTTGGGGAGGGTGGGGCACGTGCCCAGGGGAAATCCAGAACCCACCTCAAGTCAAGACTGTCATGAGCGAACCGTGTCGACTGCTGTATGTTACTAAGAGAGTCAAAGGGGCAACTTATGAATTCCATTTCGTGTCATTTATCCGCCTCCAGTCCTGACGTCCTCGTCCTTGTCTTCTGACATCTATCTCCGCTGACAGAAGGCTCTCCAGACAGGGAGTCCAGTAAAGTTGGTCCTTCTTCATCAAGCCATGTCACTGATCTAGTCACCTCCTTGAGCTCGTGACGAGACCTTTGCTTTGAAACGGAGGTAAATCAAAAGCTCCGGCGTTAAGGTGAGAATCTATACCACGACAGCCAGCTAGACGTCAGACCATATTGATCACTTGTTCCATCTCACCTCCGCTGGAGAACCCTGTTGATATTGCGCTGTCCCATGCCAAGTAAAAGTCCACCGCCGAGTTGCATATCTCCATTTTAAGGTCAAACCAAGAAAAAAACTGCTGCATGATGATTTTATTCGTCATGACATTGGCAATGAACAGAAACAATAGAGAGCAAGTGGTTTCACCATTAAATTCACCGTAGAATCAATGAAAATATGCAAGTACAAATGCATACTTGTATTTGTCTTTGTTTTTGTTGTACATAGTATCGACAAAAATAAGCCATGGCCTCAGCCAATTCCTTTTTTTTTGGCCATCATGTATATTTTGTGTGAGAACTGGAATTGTGCGACGATAAGAACTATTGTGTTTTTTTCCCCGGCCCCGTTCATTTGCACTCAGATTGCTGTTTTTTGTTTGTGTGATGTCTAAAATAGACCACATCATCATCATTAACATTATCAAGGTAAGATTTTAACATACACTACCAGCCAAAAGTTTGGACACACTCTATGAATTTAATGTCTTTTCTTTCATTCTTTCATTCCCATGACTATTGAGCATCAAAACCACATGGAATTATGTAGGAAACAATAAAAGCGTAAAACAACGCAAACGTGTTTTATATTTAAATTCTTCAAAATAGCCACCTTTCATAAAAAGCATATTTAGAGTTATTTAACATGTTATTCCTTGCTGCATAATTACATTTTTCTTGCTCGTATATTTGATGTCTTCAGTATCTATCTGCTGTGTAGAAAGTTGTAAAGATAAAAAAAACAAAACATGAGAAAGTATGTCCAGACTTTTGACTGGTAGTGTAAGTTGTTAAGACGTGACTATAATGTGTAGGTGAAGAGAAATGCATTTTCATCCAGTGGTAAAATCAGATTCAGTTTTCAGTTTTTAAGCCCGCTTACTCCAAATACATACAGAGGCCTAGAATGGAGCCGTGGGGAGTTTATTTATGTGCCTATAGTAAAAGTTCAGTTTTTGACACACACATATATATATTTTGAACCAATGTTGTTCTTAAATGTTTATACAGAACATGCGTTAATACATAAGGGACGACAAAGGAGAGCACGAGCCGCGTCGGTGCCTTTGCATCTGTGTCTGTCTGATCGCTATCAGCGGTAGCCTTGTAAAGGTTAGAGCCACTGAAAGCAGCAGGAAGAGTGGCAGGAAACATTTAACCAGAGCTGATAAAAACAACACAGTGCCGCCGCTGTCACAGCCTGTCACTCAGCACCACCGACACCGACACCCACACACACACGCGCACACACGCAATGGAGGCTCCAACCATACTCTCTAAATTCAGATGTTCACACATCATTAGATTCATTTCACAAACACATATGTGACATTAGTACATACACACACACGCACATACAGGCTTTTAAAGCTCATCTCCTGTCTGGGTGATGACGTGGCGGCTCCCTTTGTTTACTTAAGTCTGCGATTCTTCTATCTGAAGCTCCGCTCTGACAGGAAAATATGACATCCAGACTTCACTGATAAGCACCAACAACAAGACGTCTCTTTAATGGACAGCCTATGTGTGTGTGTGTGTGTGTGTATGTGTCAGTGCCCTTTATCTTTGGTTTTTTATGGCGTAGTTTGGCATGTTTTCTGTCGTCTTGATGTTCTCCGTGTAGCCCGACTCCGGCGATGGAGAACACAACCCGGGCGTGCAACATGTGATCTCGCCTCGGCCCCGTTCATTTGCCGGAGCAACAGATAATATCCCGCAAAGGGATTAATAGGGTAGAATTTCATTGCCGCCTTATTACGCTTTTGTTTTGCCTTTTTTGCTCCCGCGTCGTAAGTGTAATTCGACCTCCTCACTAACTGTGTTAAATATCCCTGTTGATTAATGACGCGCTGCCGCCGCGGAGGCTTATGTCGTCGTTTAATATCAGAATCCCGGCAGTCAGCGGCAGGTGCTCTATGATACATGAACCACATAAAGATGATATTAGGTGTTTTTTTCTCTCCCTTTTTCACTTTGGCTGAATCACTTGAGGAACTTAATCTGCATCATGTGGAGACGAGATGAAAGAGAGAAGCTGCTAATAATTGACCTACTTTAAACCTCAGAGGATAACAGCATTCTAGGCTGGAGGTAAATGAAAATTAAAAAATATATATATATTAAAAAAAAAACGCACCCAAGATCGTCGGAGCAAACATGTTGTTGTTTGCTAGGTTCCTGGACATCAGAGTTGAATTATTAGTTCAATATTATTCCCATTTTCAAAATTCTCTGGAACTCCAGAAAACTGCACGTTTAGCCTTCTGTGTACAGCCACCTGGAAAAATCCTCAGTTATAGCTTCTTGCTTAAAATGATGCGGCGTTTCACTTTTGGCAACATTACAAGGCAGCCACGAGAATTCAAGGACACCTGCCCAGGGATTTTATCACTAACCTATAAGAAGTTCCAGTTGCCTGCCATCCGTGACATCACAAAGGGTTATTTTCAAGAACACACTTTTAAAAAAAGTCTACAAAGCAGAACAGGATGGACTTTTCTCATCTCTTGGAAGTTCACTGTCGTGCCGGAGTCACATGGTTACGTTCAGAAAAATGAGTTTAAGAGTGAAACTTGCTATTGGTTGGACCTTTAATTGTGTGTCAACGACTGGATGAACTGTGATGGCCAATATTTACAACTAACATTTCATCACAGTCATGTCGGTGCTCATTGAGGAAAATGGAAAAGGGGAGATAAAGAGGTGATGCTATAGCCGATGTAAAAATATTAAATAGTACATTTCAGAACGACTTTTAGAGGTCATTGCCATGCTATGCTATTGCAAAGGTGTTTTACAAGCAAACCAGTTTGTCTCTGTGTGTTTTTTTTCTTTCTTTCCTTTTCCAACTTGCAGCAGGTGCTGCAGCAACACCCGGCGGACAGCCCAGGGCGATGAGAGGGAAAGAGTCAGAGAGAGCTGCCACGTTTAATCCACGTCCAGAGGAGGAAATGCACCTCCACCCAAAGGTCACGTTCTCCTCCATCTTGTAGGACAGCAAGCTTTAAGAATGAGAAAACTTGGAAAGACTAAAAAAAACGAGACTCAAGGAGTTTCTGAGAGCTTCTGTTCTGTTCTGGTCAAAACGCTGCATGAAAACCAGAAACGGAGCGCACGGATGGAGCAGAGTCTTCCGTTCGCAAACCCTTTGGATTTATTTCACATATTAGATTTGTTTTTTATCCTGTTCCAAGCAGGTTAGGTGCAACAAAGTCATCAATTTTAGCAGCAAGTGCAAGCTGAGGAGTTGAATGTGATTTATAACGGCTGCTAAATATACTAGTTTCTTGAAATTTTTCGTGAATCCTTTTTGCTTTTAAATCTCGTTTTGCGGGTCTGCTCCAAAAGAAGCTCCATTTTAAATGGTCAGTATGAAGAGCATTCACTGCGCTTTCAATGTTATTATTCATTTATTACTGCAATGTAAACTTGAACCTTCATCAGAGAGACCTTACGGTCAACTGGGTTTCAGGTTTATATACTTACTTTAGCTTGTCCGGTTCAGTGCCATACTGATGGTGACCTAAAAGGGTTGACACACATTCATAAACACACACACACTCCTGCCATAATTGCCCCTTTGGTAAGCACAGCCACAGGTAAAAGTATTTGAACAGGGCCGATATGCCACGTCGGCTCCTCAAACACATCCACCATCGCTGCGGAGCGCGTGTGCACGCTCACCTACACACACACACACACACACACACACACATGCAGCACAGACGCACACACACGGGTTTGTGCTCCCGTGTTTTCTTAGCGAATGAACAGTAGCGAGCGAATGTCGGACATCTTTGCGCTCCCTCTGTTGACTTTTCAGGGTGAATTGCAGAGCAAGGCGGAGATCAAACGTTACAGAAGGTTGTTTGCAGTATTAAGAGAACGGATTTTCCTGCGTTCACCAAATCCATTAGCTGTGAGGGCGCTGAAAAGACAAATAAAGACGACAATACTGTTAATTTACTCCCATTAAAAATGATCACTTCAGTGCATCCTTGCCCGCCTTTGTTGTAATTTTCTGACACGCGTCTCATAATGCATCTTAATTATTGAATTTAAATATAACTCGATTGTGAGGCTTTGGCGTGGAAAGCAATATCCATCACATTTTTCTCTGGTTCAATCATTTCCTATCAAAATACCATTAAGTGCGTTACTCAAGGTAAATTGAGCTGAAATGTGATATTGCTCTGTTAAACATGACCCTGATGCAACCTGCACCTTCAAGCAACTACCTTTTTGCTTCCTGGGTAACATTATGCACACTGGCTACAAGAGGTCAAGGAGGCAGTGAGGGAGATTGCACAACGATTATTTCTCTGGTCATATTCAACTACTACTAACAACAATGGAGTTTACATGTTCCTGTGCAATGTTGTTGGGATTACTCCATAAAAGTAATCCAACTACTAGTTAAAAAAAAACCAGATAAAGCAACAGTTGCTCTGACATTTTTAACTCGCAAAATATTTCGGAAAAGTAACGGACACGTGAGTTGATAAAGTAATTATGATATAGTTACCGGTTTTTCCACAGTTACATTACTAAAAAAGTAGTTTACATCACTGTTTTTTTTAATTAGAAAGAAGTCTGATGGTACGTAGCCTTAAATAATGTCTCTTGAATAAGTTAATAATTTCATTTGCCAGCACTTTTTTTACTCCTCGATGGATAGAAAATGGCAAACAGCAGCACCTAAATGGATCTTGAAGTCCTCATGAGGATATTTGACTTTGAGGTCTAAAAATTCTACCACTTTTAATAGCTCTGTTTTTTTTTGTTGTCTTGTCTTGTTTTTTTTTTATTTCAGACTCCGGTGGCGTGGCCTTGCAAAATAAAGTATCATTAAGTGCAAACATTCATTTATAAATCTCCATTCTGCCCCTTTGTTTGTGACCTCCTGCCAAATCCCCCCTGCTAGAATGGATTCTTTGTTTCACCTGCAACAAGTTCTCCACTCTCTGAAAACTGGAGAGCAGAGAAACAAGAAGACAGGCCAGAGATACTTATCACGGTCAGACTATACTTGTAAGGTGAACCTAACACAATATGGACCATTTTGAAGAAAAAGAGAAGGAAAAATTCAGGAGGAATAACCTAAAGAGACGCAACCGGGATTGATATCCTGTAATTTGATCTGCGATACAGCAATCGCCCAGCCTTGAGCTCCTGCAGCAAAGAACTGATGTCATTACAAAGAGAAGAACCACAGAGGAGAGGAGGACGTGGTGGTGGTGGTGGTGGGGGTGGGTGGACACCTGAGGGCGGTGCGCAGGGGTCTGGGCCCTGCGTAAAACGCCAGTGTGTTGCGTGCGTCAAGGCTCCAGAGTGGCGCCAAACTGCGTCACGACACATCCCGACCGACAACTGACGCAACTTCTCATCAGACAGCAACGACGATGCCTTTATTACCATATAGATTCCACTTGCCTTGGTCCAGTCTACCTCCTCCGTGCAGGTTCAGAAGAAACGGAGATGTTCAGATGAACAAAAAGTCCACATTTTAGTTACAAGATATCAAAACAAATATAAAATAGTTTCACCTGATGGAACACTGGGCTGAATTAATATTATTATTATTATTATTATTATTATTATTATTATTATTATTATTATTATTATTATTATTATTTCTGAAAAGGCAGGTTTAAGTAAAAGAAGTAATGGTAGAACACTGATAACATGATTTTTTTTTCACTATATGTGACCTCTAAAATGTAATAATTCTACAAATACACCATGAACTCTTTGGTTTTGTCACTGATCTTTGAATACTCACGTCAACATAACCCCAAGCCCTTGACTAATACGAATGTTTGGGGCAAATTTGCACAAAAACCGACGTGAGCAACTGTGCATCACTGAATTGTCCACAACTCAAAGTGTCGTCGTTTAACACTGTGATATAATAATGCTAATATTATGCGGTCAGTGCAAAACTTGCGAGAGATGGTATACATTTCGTAGTGTTTTGAGTGTCAATGGCCCAAAATGTCATGTTACAAAAAAAAAAAAATCAAAGAGTGACTTCGTGACGGCAGACGCGTTAGTAATGTCTCCATCATCAGCGCCATCTGACGCACGGTGCCCGTTCACCCGCCCTTTTCCCTTCACATTGCACGCAAACACAAACGCGCGCGCACCCCTGCTCCCCTACTCCCTCCCTCCCTCCCACCCCGACCTGCTGACTATATAAATCACCTGTGTCGGAGCTGCGGAACAAGTTACAGCGACCCGCAGAGTGAACCGCGAAAACAGATACGAAGCCACGTCTTCTGCTTGCTGTCAAGTCCGACCTCAAAGTCTTCTCGAAGTAAGTTCCTTTCATACTTTTTTGCTATGTAAAAAAAAAAATATATATATATTCATCTACGTTAAGGAGTTAATTGTTTCAGTCATTAAAAGAAGAGAAAAATAAGAAAGAAAAAACATCAAAACTTTTTCGTAAATGCTGCTTTTAACAGGTCGGATAGGCAACATGAGATAAATTCATTCACTATAAAAGTCGGTATTTTTCTTTTTTATTTTACAACGATAAGTTGCTTCCTCCACATTACTGCTCGACATTAACATTAGTTGCCGTTTTTCATGTGACTTAAATTTTTTTTAAAAAGTGCAACAAAATCTTTTAGCACTTTACTCCTCGAAAATAACCCACGATTGCAGATGAAATGAATCACGCAGAAGTAAACTCGGCAGTTGACGATAGTGCGAACTCGGTAGTTTGCTGTTCAGTGGGCGGCGGTGTCAGCACCACGGACAGCGCCACTTCAATCCAAAGCCAACAACTTCCAGCAACAACTCCATGGCTTTGTATTAGTTCTTCCGCCCAAAATGCAACCCATACGTTTCTCCATACAACGTTTATTTTTTTGCTGCTTGAAATGGGCAGAATGCTAATTGTTAACATGTTTACAATGTATAAAGTGATTCTCATTGCTTTAATTGCTACTAAAGTTGTTCTTCCTCTCTACATCTTCTCCTTTTTGCTGCCATCATCATCATTATTATTAACATTTTAGAAATAAAAAAAACAAACAACCTGTAATTGTTGGCTACAGAAGCAGACATTTGATATTTTCCTCATCAAATCCATTGAATTTCATCTTCCCTCTGCGTTCCTCGGTCACGGCAGTCGCCCCATTAATTCAATTGACGCCCTGAAGAGTGTTTCTCCTCACCACATGATCCTTATTGACCTGCTCAGCGGCTTGGCGGACCTCCTCCAGTCCCGAGGGGAGGAGGAGGAGGAGGAGGAAGAAGGGGGTCGCATTCCCCCAGTGGTTTTTCCCATTGGGATTGACAGAGGAAATTGCCTCGTCAGCCCTGCAGCAACACCTCCCTCAATTTCCTTCTAGAGATTTTTTTTTTTTTTTGAGGTGTCGTGGGATTATTATTTCCATTAGGCGTCTTGAGCAGCAGGAGTTTTTTTTATTTTAAATAATTGTTATTGATTTGTCTTTTTAGTAACGTCATTGCGTTTAACTCTTCCGTCAATAAAATAATGACAGGACATTGAAACTTAACAATAGCGAATAACCCAACTGATAGCGGTGGTCGTTTCATTTTTATTACCATTTGTCTGCTTCTTCATTGATCAGGCAGTCCGGCCGGCCTCACCGATCTCCCGATCTCCGGCTGCTCTGTTTCAGATGGCCGTGATGCTGAAGCCGTGGACGGTGCTCGTGGCCGTGGTGCTGTGCGTGCTGGTTTGCCTGGGAACGTTGGCCGACGCCTACCCTCCCAAACCCGAAAACCCCGGGGAAGACGCTCCCCCCGAAGAGCTGGCCAAGTACTACACGGCCCTGAGACACTACATCAACCTGATCACCAGGCAGAGGTGGGTCAACACAGCTAGCAAACACATTTGCTGTAAATGTTCCTTAGTGGTCCATATTCGCGTTTATCTTTTGGGCTCATCACGAAAACACGTTAAGATGCTTAAAATGTTGTTTTTCAACTGCCGATGGAATCAGTCGAGACCCCAGGAAGGAGATAATCTTGTCAGACTCCCGGAGAGCGCTCACTAAATCTAGACTGGGTCAGGAAATCAAGATTACTGCCGCGCAGGTTTCGCAAGCGGGGGGAATAAACTGGCTCAAAGACATGCAGCTACAATTTTAAAATTGATCTATTACAGAATAAATCCTGGTAAAAAAAAACGCCATTAAAATGGCAAAAGATGCGGGGAGGAGTCGGGAAAACCATTGCCGTGGAAAAAAGTGCAGTGCTGTGCAGAGAAAATATTAAAATAACTTTTTTTTCCTTCCAAAAATGTGCATTTCAATGATCAAAGACTAGCTGGTGTGTCTCGGCCATATCACCCTTTCTCTGGTTTGCTCTTGGTATGTTTATCAAAAAGGATCTATAGACTTTCCAATATGCATAATATTATTTTATTATACAAATAAGACACCAGACTTTCCTCCCTTAAACCCAAAATAAGATTTTGGATTTGAAGCTGCACAGTCTGTTCTAGTGCCTCTGTGTGCTGGACCATGCGAGAATTTGAATAAACCCAAACCCGAACCTCCAAGACAGCCAAGTCAGTTTTCATTGCATCCCGACTTGTGAACATAACAGCAGCGGAATTCATTTTTCGCCACTTCTCCTTCTCTTCCTTCTTCACCCAAGTCATGTATGAGCTTTATTTCCCGCTCCCGCGTCGGCCCAGACTCTCTCCCTGAACACACGCCGCCGCTCCTCCTCCGCCCCTCCGAACCCTTCGTATTAGATTACTGGCCACTCTCCAAAAGCTGCAGGCGCCCCGGATCAAGGAGACCAGAGCAATCATCGGCGCAGACGGACCCGAGCAAGAACTCCCAAATCCAGTTAGAAGGGCCTGAGCCCGGGGCCTGTTGCTCTCAGGTGCAGGAGCCGGTTTCGATTTGAAAGCGGTCAGGCTCATCTGTTCTTATTCATGTGAGGCAAATAGGTCGTTGATATTTAGATACTTGACTCCCAGCGCGGCAGAGAGTCAATTTCCTCCAAGTTAGGAGTTTCTGCACTTCTCTGGCCGTCGCTGATCAAGACGTATGCGACAGGAGACCTCCCGGTTCCGGAGGGTTGGCTGTATCAAATTTAAGGTCTGGGAAATTTAAGGTCTGCAATACAGATGACATATATATGCCATGCAGCTCTGGTCCATAACACTACAACTGGTTGTGTTTCGGGTGGGCGAATATCTTGCGGTTTTGCGTTTGACCTTTTCTTCCTTAAATTGATCACTAGAATTTATTAGTGGATATTTTGTAATCACGGCATTTTTCCAATCAGCCAATCAACAGCAGAAGTCCAGGGGGTGGGGGGATCAGTGGTGAGAGGAGGGCAGATACTGAGAAAATAAGAGCATGGGATCAGGCAGGGATCCTCTGCTGGGTGGGCTGTTATCGTCAGGGAGGGGAACATTTCACCTCCTGATGTGTCGCACTGTGACAGCTGAGACACACAAGGGTGTACGACAGGGCACCATACGCTCTCACACACACACACACACACACATCCATTTCTGTGTGTAACAGAGCATAAGATTGGGTGCTGAGGTCATAGGGGGGAATGTGGAACAGGTGGTTGATGGAAAAAGGGGAGAAACTGCAGGAGTCGTGTTTGATAGCGCTGATTTCTTCACGCGCACACACACACACACACACACACACACACACACAGAGTGCCACCGCGTAAACATCCGCGTAACAGCTCCGTGGTTTTACATTTACGGCTCTCCTGGAGCCCTCATCAAGAGAATCATAGGACACATCCCGGCTTGGAAATTACGCCCACACACACGCGCAGGATGAGGCTTGGATGCGCCGTCTGAATCTGACTGTGAAATTAAAGCATTAGTGAGGAAAATGAGCAGAGGGGGAAGTCGAGTGTGAAAAGGGAATAAAGGAAAAGTGCTCTTGGGTGAGAGGAGGTTGCAGCCAGCCAGCCAGCCAGCCAGCGGGCTGAGTGGAACGTTTTCTCCGACGTCTCACAGGTCGTGTCCGCGCGTTTATGGCGATCCGTCCTCAACGGGATCTCATCGCATTATTCTGTCCAATATCCAAAATTCGATTTTGCAAATGATCATACAAGTTCTCCAGAGCATTTAATGGCAACAGGCAAAAGATGCTCAGTGAGATTGTTTTTCTTAGCGGTTACAAGAGGTCAGAAGAAATGACTCACAAAAGAAAGTGCAGGGAGTCAAAGATTTAGAGGTGATTCATTGATTCATCGTCATCTACATTTACATGCTTCTATCTGCATTGGTCTTTTTTTTTTTTTTTAACTCTAAATCAATCAAGTCCTGCATTCCAGAACCAAGCAGTCAACTTGTAAAAAAAAACTCATGTTCCCATCCTCACTCTCCTAACTTGAAGAAAATAGTGGACAAGTAAGGTTGAAAGTGGCTCCTTTGACCTTTTCCCACCAGGTATGGCAAGCGCTCGGCTCAAGAGGATGTGGTTGCAGAGCTCCTGTTTGGCAGCGACAACAACAGAGACCAGAGGTCAAGGTAAAGACCCGGTTGAAAGCAGTAGGAGCTGTAATTCCATGGAATCATCAGCGAGATTGAAATATTCTCCTTTTCTTTTTGTGTTTTTGCCATAGACTTGACGACTCCTACAACATGTGGTGACTCCCCCACGCCTTCCTCACCTTCTCGGGCATTCCCTGCGGGTGCATCCCACAGTGCGCCTGCAGGGGCCGACATGTGCCTCTCACGTCTGACCCATGAACCCAACCCCCCCAAAAAAAACAAAACAAAGACCATCACTGAGCGCGACATAAGCTGTCTCTGTCTTCTTTATCTCCACCACCGCGACACAATTGTACATGATTTACTATTCGACTAAAAAAAATATATACATATGATTGGAGCTAACAAAAAAATCTGAAAGGTAGAAGTCTGTCTCTTTGTGAGCATTAATGTCTACTGTACAACACTGTCAAGACGGGAAACTCCATGTTTTATTGACTGTAGAAGGAAACATCACAATAAATGACTAAAAACTTCTGTGTGGGATTAGGATTTATTGAAAATTCCGTGACATGTCGTCGAACCTGTTTTGAAGAGGGGAATAAAGGGTCTTTTATAAGGGGAGCTCCCACTTTGTTTGCTGCCTATAGTGGCTGAATCTGTTCCTCTACTAGTGACAGAGCAAACTAAATGAGTCAATGCTGAAGCGCAAGGGGTTTGTCATCCATCCAGCTAATTTGGCGAAAATTCATCAACCAGTGAATGTATATACACATATAGACAGAATGCTTTTATTGATAAATCATTGTTCTAAAGAACACATATTAGTGGTTTACTTTCACAGAATGCACAATGACATAACCCGATATTTACTTAGAGCCGCACAGTCTCTCGGAGACCACCAACAGATAGGTTTGCACATACGGACGCAATACTCAATCAAGTTTGTTTTTCGGGGGGCAAATAGAATATAATAACAATATTTTCAGCAGCAGCAGCAGAGTGTTGTATGTGGGACTGAGTCAAAGACAAGCGACAGTGTGAATGTTCACAGTAATGATTATGAATGTGGCGAACCGGAATGACTCACTGATGTATTTTCATTGGGCAGGACAATGAAGAGTCAGCTTTCCGTGATTATTTTCATTTTTTCATCAACACAGCCTCAAACAAACAGTTGAGTCCATGAACTCTTCAGATCTCTGTGCAACAGCATATCTAGCCTTTAGCTTTAGCTTTAGCTTCTTGCCAATGCCACTGATGCTTGCTGGCTCTCCATGTTTGGAAGGGACAGAAATAGGGAAGCCGTGAGGCTGAGTCTCACAAGTGGAATGTCACTTTACTTATCACACACTTTTTGAAAGGTGGAGGCCACCGAAAGAAGTAAAGGATGAACATTTCTCCCCCATAGGGAGTTGACTGCTTGGCAAGAGACACGTTGCTGTTGTTGCAAAACACTACCAGACTATTTTTTTTAGTTTCAGTCATTTAAAATCGATCAGAGATGTTTTTTGTTTGTCACTGTGTTTGAGAAACGAGAACATTCTCTCGTCGTGCAGGGAACAATAAAGCTCGCACAGTTTAGGGTCAGCACAGACAGCTGGAGGTACGGTTGAGGGAAAAATCCGTTGCAGTTTGTTTAACCTGTTTGGGGATGAAGAGACACTGGGAGTAATGAGAAACCAGAAAGTGCAACATTAACACAACAGTGTGAAACAGATGCTGGCAGCCACAATCACCCTCGTGGGTGCCAGCATGGTTGAACCTCAGCAGCTGCTCAACAGCACTGTGGAAGTTTATTTCTCCAATATAGTCAAACGTTCCAATCTTTTCCAGGGTTTTCTGTTTATTGCATGAAAAAACAGACAACAGCCTGATTCTCACGACTGGGTTAAAGGAGCCAAGGTGCCATAACACAGTAGATGGGAGTCATGGATGGGATTAACACATCACCACTCTCATCAGCTATCTGGGGTGAAAGCGAGGCACACCCATGGGCAAGTTGCTAGATTATGGTACGACCAACAGAGGGAGACAAACAATGTGGGAGGAAGTTATTGCTGTCCATCAATATTTACACCAGAAAATTAAAATAGACAGAGGAGGCCAGTCCATTTGACTGAAATCGTTGTTTAAAGAAAATATAATAGCAGTTTCAGCACTCAGAAGTATTGGACAGATCTTATTAGCACAATCACGAACTTGCAAAAGACAGGATTTTACCGCGCTAATACAGGTAATGATTTTTACAACCAAAACATAGTAATTGCCCTTTTTAAGCAAACTGGTAGAAAAAGTCGTAAAAGCCTGTTTTATAGGTTAGAATTTACCGAAAACGAGTTTAAAATGTAAAAATATATGTATATTAAAATCTTATTTGCATCAAATTATCGGACCTACCTCAACACTAACGCGTCAAAACAGTTTTACTGTAATTTTAAGCGTTGGATAACAATAAAATCACTTTTGTGCTATTTGTGTTGTGTACCGTTCTATCTGTACAAACGCATTTTATTTTTGAGATTTTACCGGAAGTGTTTTAACACCTCCTTTCGAACTTGACGCCGTCCGTGACGCTGCTGACGGCTTGGAAGAAGCCAGACGTCAACAAGGGGCGCACGAGACATCCCAGACAGCGGGAAGCCTGATTCGTTTTTTTTTCGTTGAAAGGTACGTTTATGTTTTTCCTCCTAAACACGGACGCGCGCGTGTTGTGCTACTCGTCCACCCTCGCCTCGCGGCTGAGGGTGGCCTCTTTTAGCGAGCCTTGTGTTGACGGTGCTGTTCACGTTGAGCCCTCCGTCGTTGTGAGACCCGCGGACGAACGTCACGCCGAACCTGCTTTATTAGAGACGCTCGTGTGTGTGTGTGCGCGCGCATTAAAAAGAAAAGAAAAGAAAAGAAAAGAACAGCAAAAAAACTACTACGTTATCGCTGTTAAATGTGCTAGTCAATCTGTGTCGTTGTTGTGTTATTGTGTTAACATTGTGTTTGCAGCGCATTGTTGGTCGTGTGGGGGACCTTCGTCTTGTACACGCGGCATTGGCGTCACTTCAAAGCTCCTGCGTGGACACCTTGTCTCGCATGGGACACTTTTGCGCAACTATTGACAACAAAAATGCGTTTAAAAAAAAAAAGGGAGAAGCCTTCTGAGGACCAAAATGACGACGCACTTTGCGCCTTCCCACTCCCTCCATCCGCATGGCTCTCCTGACTATTGTTAAAAACAGGACATTGCATATTGTCTCTGCTTCTATATTAGCACAAAACTCCCTGGCTTAAACTGAATTGTCTATCAATCAGGACCACTGAGTTCATTAAGAGTAAAAATCAGATGTTTGAATTAAATGTATGGAAATGTGTACGCAAACATCCTGTGTTCCTTGTGTCCAACCTCGCAATGTTTGGGTGAGCGCACCTGGCACAATGTATTTCTTTGCATACTGGGGGGGTTGGGTTGGGTGCGCGTGGGGGGAGCAGATGGTTGGTGGAAGAGCTAGGGGAGGAGGGGCAGTGATGGGGCCAGTGTGAGTAAGGGAAATCATAAAGAGGGGAGGTGGACTGGATGGGACAATGAGGTGGTGGGATGTGCACGGGAAGAGAAGAAAGACAGCAGACCAGTGAGAGAAACAAAAACAATAGGAACAGCTTTGAGTGGTAGGGTGGAAAGATTTGGTCATTTTTTGAGTTTAGTGCACCTATTTGATTTTTTTTTTTTTAAAAAAAGAAGAAGAAAGAAAATCTTGGAATGATGCATATGAATATATTCCGCACCTTCCTCCCCTCCCTTCCACATTAGCTGTTTTGAAGCCGCTCACCACCCTCCCTCTATCCCTCTCTCCATGCTCTTCCCCGAGGTGTTGTGTAATGCTTACTCCAGCATGAGCGGCATCAGTGGATGTGTGTGGATCCCAGGTTTCCATAGCAGCAGCAAATAACATCATCTCATCATAGCTAAATAGATAGATAGATAGATAGATAGATAGATAGATGATGACTATCTTTTTTGTCCCAGTCATGTGAGTGAGTCTTTTTGTTGGATCGGTGTGTATGGATTGGTTCCGCCCACATCGGCCTCTCCCCCCCTCCGTTCTCCTTCCTCAGAACGGCTCCTCAATTCCAGAACAATCGCTGATGCTCCTCCCTCCTGCTCCTTGTGTTGCTGCCCATGTGTGTGTGTGTGTGTGTGTGTGTGTGTGTGTGTGTATGGAGGGGGGTGTTAAAAAAAGACCAAACGTGCATGTGATTGCTGGAGAGCGCTAATATTGAAGTCATGCTGCCCACTGCTGCACAAGCTGGTTTATTTACATAACAGCAAACACTTTTTTCATATTATTATTTTTTAAACAAAAATGCAACTCAGGGCTTTTTTCGGTTTTGTGCCTTCTTTTCCAAGGGCATGAATTAACCTCAGCTGAGGCAGATTTTGTAGCTGTTTATCAATGGACTCATCTTAAAACACATTTTCAGATCTATATTTCTTTCAGCGTCATTATATCCCCGGGAAACAGCATATTTAGTCCTCTGTTTAGAGAAAATCTGCTAAAACATTCAATTCAAGCTTCCTCCCTTATGTGCACAATATAAGATCAAATCGTTTGCACTGAAATGCCTTACGTGAACTTATACCCATGTGTGGGATATTGCCTTTAAATTATGAATGTTGCAGAGAAAACCTGCCATCAAAAATGCCCTGTTTTTTTTTTTTTTAGGAGAACTAGAAATCAAGGCGTTTTATCTTCCTCCTCTCTCTCTCCCTCTGACTGTCTGTGTGTCCGTCTCTCTCTCTCTCTCTCTCAGACTGACTCCACTTCTGCCATGCCTGTGGCCTCCATCAGGACCGAGCCTGGTGAGACAAAAAAAAAAGAAAAAAAATTCCTCCCAGTAAAACTACCTGGCAGCTGGAGAGAAAAACATTTTCACATCGTTGCCAGGCTGTCACACTTCTCCTCCTCCTTCCACAGGCTGGGCAGGTTTACATCTTGCTTGCTGTGTGATTTTTAAGAGAGAAATAGCACAATGTTTGTTAGTGTAAAGTGAAAAAGTTTGAAATACAATTATGTTTCCTCCACATGACCAAATGATTAAATAGATAAAACCAGAGATGGCAAAAGCATTTATATTCTGTACTTAAGTAAAAGTACAGATACTTGTGTAAAAAATAAATAAATAAAAAAACTCTGGTAAAAGTAAAAAGTACTGATTCAACTCTTTTACTCAAGTTAAGTACAGGTTCGAAAAATGTTCCTTGGTAAAAATTCCAAAATGTCTTTTTTTTTTTTGCTATTCTCAATACAATAGTTATTTTTTTTCCTTTTTCAATTGCAGCACAGCCAAACTAATCACTAATCTGTGTGTGTGTGTGTGTGTGTGTGTGTGTGTGTGTGGCGTGTGCTGTGTGTGTTGTAGCTCCCCAGGTGTTAGACGCAATGAGTGACAGCACCAACACCTCCACCACGGCCAACGACCTGGACCTCCTCTACCTCAAAGGCATCATGGAGAGCCCCGTGGTACGTTGCGCATCAACCAATTCCCCCACGCTCACGTTTGATGACATCCGTTAATAACAGAGTGCTCTGCCTGCCCGCGTGCACCAGGAGCAGGAGGAGAGTCTGAAGGACCTGCGTCTGTCGCCGGTCAGGGAGAACAATGTGGAGCTGCTGCAGGAGATCCTCCGAGATCTGGACCCTTTCACACACCGCTCCAACACTGCAGCCGAGCTGGCAGGCATTCTGACGCAGCCTCACTTCCAGGTGGGAAACTACTGAATTGACTTTTTTGGGTGATGGGGGCGGCGGGAATTTCATACAGTTCACTTTTTAGTCAGTTTTGATCATTTTAAAAAGTTTAAACTTGCTTTCTCTGTACATACGATCCACAGCAGTGTTGGCGAGTAATCTATGACTAAGTAATCCACGACTGGAATTAAACTACTTTTTTTTAGTAATGGAGTATTGTAATGGGATTACAGTGGCAAAACTGGTAATTATATCATAATTACTTTATCAAGTAACGATTCCATTACTTTTCCTAAATATTTTGCAAGCTAGAATTGTCTATCTTTTTTTTTAATAACATAATCAGTAGTTGGATTACTTTTATAGAGTAATCCCAACAACACTGTTCACCAATATGCATTGTCCCTTTTAAATAAATAATAATTATGATTAAAAAAAAAAGATTAAATGCCAGGCCGCAATCATGTAAATCACGGACAAAAACTTTAGAATCTATCTCACCAAGACTGTAGCTGAATTAGACAATAATTTAATGTTTTTGTGCTTAAAATAACAAAACACAATATTGGACTTCCAATTGATTAATCATGTGTTGTGACTAACTGTGGATTACTTCTTTGCCTGTCAGTCCCTGCTGGAGACTCACGATTCAGTGGCATCCCAGACCTGTGAAAGCCCGCCCCCCAGCCCGTGTGACTTTGTGGATCACGCACCAGAGGAGGACAAGGAGCACACTCCGTACCCGCCGCCTGACGCCATTCGCATGGTGGGCATCCGCAAGGTGGCAGGCGAGCATCTGGTAGGGTGCAACAAAATTTTGTGTTTTAACTTCTTTTTTTTTTCGTCGAGGACAAATGTTGCGTCGTGTGAATCAACTGTGGATATTGGCTTAATCACTTAATCAATGCTTTTTCGTTGTTTCAGGGTGTGACGTTCAAGGTGGAAGCTGGTGAGTTGACCATCGCCCGCATCCTCCATGGAGGCATCGTGGACCAGCAAGGACTGCTGCACGTCGGAGACGTCATCAAAGAGGTGAGATGGAGCAAAGCAGGAAGTGCTGAGTGCACATGATGACTGTGCTGAGACAGGCATCCTTTGTAGTGTAGTCACTGTACTAAACCGTTGAGGTCTGAAACCTGTCCACAATATGTCCATAATGACTGTGAAACAGTAGTGTAAGCAAAAACTGTGAGGACAACCAGATGGTTGAATTCTAAAAGCAAAACGAAACTTCAACTTGATAAGTAAATGAAATTGATGAATTTCCGAAAAACTTTGAAATTGGATTATTGACAATAAATTTGTATGTTTACGTTACTTTTGTGCGCTGGAGAATAGAATTTGGAATATTGAAAAAAATCTATTGGATTTGTGAAGTTCTGTGAGTTTTCATGAAGACTGTAGATGAGCCGAATCGTTTTGGGCGGAAAGCCAGGGGAGATTTTGTCGTGAGTTTCATCTTTACTTAAAAGACAAACTGTGGGAGGTGATGTGCTGAAACTAAGTGAGAAAATCATTACGAACAAAGTGCTCATCTCTGCCAATCAGGACTTCAACTTGCAGTGTTTGGCGTGGCAAGTGATTTTTCTTTGTTGCGGACTTTTTAATAACAAAGGAGTTTTTTTTTTTTCTCGTTCTTAACACATCAGTGTTTTTCTCATTTCTACAATGTGCTGGCAGGTAAATGGAAGAGAGGTCGGCCAGGACCCCAGGGTGATACAGGAAGAGCTGCAAGCAGCCAATGGAATCATTGTGCTGAAGATCCTGCCCAGCTACCATGAACCCATACCACCAAGACAGGTGACAGATACACCACATAGCCGCCTTTATCACATTTTTGACAAGACCAGAACTCAGTATTCAATCAATGCGATACATCAAAACGACCCTCGTATCGGAAACCTGTGCTGACTATCTGTCTGTTTCCAGGTCTTCTTCAAATGTCACTACGACTACCACCCGGCCAATGACAACCTGATTCCCTGCAAGGAGGCGGGCCTGAGGTTTGAGACGGGAGACATCCTGCAGATCGTCAACCAAGACGACGTCAACTGGTGGCAGGTGGAGCGCAACGCCTTGCACGCGCCGCATGATCTTGATACTTGTTTTTTTTTATTTTATTTTTTTTATTTAATCTTAAATGTATGTTCCGTGTGCACGTTGATGTGTTTGTTTGACAGGCCCGCCATGTGGAGGGAGGCAGCACAGGGCTCATCCCCAGTCAGATGCTGGAGGAGAAGAGGAAGGCGTTTGTCAAAAGAGATGTGGAACTGCCCCCTGCAGGTTAGTGGCTGCGTTTCCATGACACTTTTTCGCAAAATAAAAGCGATATTTCCAAATTTCTGATAGAGTACGATAACGATTTGCAGGCGTTTCCACTAAATGGTGTGAAGCGCCTAAACCGTAATTCTCGTAAAATCTTGTAAAATAAACATTAGCATTTATTTGTTTACGTTTGTTTGCTGTTAAGAATGGTTGTTATATTTTTCTCTTTGATTACTTGTAAAAAATAATCCATCTCCTCCTCCGTCCAAACACAGAGTGCCATTTTCACTTGAAGTGAACTGGTCACGTGACCCCCGTACATCACGTTTATTTGCGCTATTTAGGTTTTGCGCAATTCGGGGGGTCATGGAATCGCAGCTAGTGGGAACATGCAACAAACACAGCGCAACACCTCGACGGTTCTCAGGAAGGCAGGAAGTTGATTTCAGAATAAAACGATGGTAATTGACAGAAAGCCATTTAGTTTTTACTCTTCTGATTACACTGCCATCTAGTGGAGGTGTTGAGAATTAGACCGGGCTTAAAGTGCCGAAATTTGAAAAATGATGAAGTAGCTGATTTATGGCTGGATGTATGACTCCATTTATTAGCTGTAATTTATACCTAAAGGAAATGGAAAATAATGAGCCAGTGACTGAATGCAAATGTTATCATGTGGGTCTCAGTGATTTATTGCTTTTTCATCAACGCAACAGGAAATCTTTGTACTGCTGTGGGTGCGAAGAAAAAAAAGAAAGTGATGTACGTGACCACCAAAAATGCAGGTAATCAACGCTGTCATTTATTTTTTTGGCCATGCGACTAATTACAAATATCATTTACTCTCAGTCCTCTGTTGCTCCACCTACTGACTGCAATGTCTTCCTCCCTTCCTTCCTTCCTTCCTTCCTTCCTTCCTCAGAGTTCGACAGGCATGAGATCTTGCTCTACGAAGAGGTGGCCAAGGTGCCGGCGTTCAAGAGGAAAACTCTGATCCTGATCGGTGCCCAGGGCGTGGGGCGGCGGAGGCTGATGAACAAGCTCTTACTGCGGGATCCACTGCTCTTTGGTGCCACCATCCCATGTATGAGAACGACCCCAACATGCTGATTGAAAACGCGATTCCTCGAAAACTGTTCCACTCACCGATCAGTGAATTCAAAACTGCTGTTCATCTTCTTTTTTTTTTTTAATCCCTCTCCCGCGTTGTTTAGACACCTCCAGAAAGCCCAAAAAGGTTGATCGGGAGAAGCGCATGTACGCGTTCACCAGCCGCAGCAAGATGGAGGCGGACATCAAGAACGGCCGCTATCTGGAACACGGAGAGTACGACGGCAACCTGTACGGACTCAAGATCGACTCCATACACGAAGTGGTGGAGGCCGGGCGGGTCTGCATACTGGACGCCAACCCTGAGGTAGAAACAAATGCCTCTTACTGTCGTTAATAGGTTGTTGGGGTCAATACAAAAAAAAAAATCTGATCAGTAAGATTTTAACAGCATTATCATTGACTTCCCGTTCACCTGATGAGCCTGGGCTTCTTGTATTTGTTGTTGTAATAGGAGAGAACATTTCCATCCGCTATTCTTCAACTGTTGTGCTTGTGTTTCTGTTACCTCAGTCTCTCAAACTGCTGAGAACCTCCGAGTTCCTGCCGTACGTGGTGTTCCTGCAGTCGCCCGAGTTTGAGGTGCTCAAGGCGATGAACACCTCGGCCGTGGAGGCGGGCGTGGTCGCTAAGACGCTGACGGTAAGCGACCGTTGCGGACGGCTGAGTCTGGCCAGACATCAGCAGAGGTGGCATGTAAGAAGTTGAAAGTAAATTTGTGTACAAATGTAGGTAGACTGTATAGACTTCCAATTGTGTAATTACTGTGTAATTACACAGTAACTACACTGTAATTACTGTACTTTAAACGGCGCAAAGTACAGATACCTGGAAAATCAACTGAAGTGCAGTAACAAAGTATTTGTACTTTGTTACTTGCCACCTCCTGGTAGCAGACATGGAAAAAAAAGACAAAAAATCTGCATGTGTTCACCCCCGCAGGATGAAGAGCTGCACAGGACGTGCAACGAGAGCGCTAAAATCCAGGCGGCGTACGGCCACTACTTTGACCTCAGCATCGTCAACGACAACCTGGACGAGACCTACCGCACGGCCAAGGCCGCCCTGGAGACGGTGTCGAAAAACCCACAGTGGGTGCCAGTCACCTGGGTGTTTTAGACTCGGCGAGGTACGTGGGGAGTGCGGACCCTTAAAAAGAAGAACCGCGCGACCAACTGAGGAAATGGGAAAGGGTTTCCATCAACATTTGAACCTGTCTTTAAGAGTTGAGCTCAAAGTTGCAAAGCATATATATTTTGAATAAACCAAGATTATATGTTTGATGTTGGTGGAAGGGAAGGAGAGACGAGGGAAACAAAAATCAGCAAGATGAAAGCGATGAATGTGACATTTATTTATTTATTTATTTATTTATTTATTAACTTATTGTTTTATTTACTTATTTTTTACATGTAATAATGAAGTAGTGTGCCTGGGTTGTGTTGTGTATTTGGTCTCTCCATTCTTTTGTGGACCAACCATTGACGGACTACCAGTGTGTGTGTGTGTGTGTCCTAGAGGCAGGTGAGACTTTTGTATTTACGTTAGATTAATTGTGCCATTACTGACGATCATCAGCAGCCTTTGTAGTTGTTTACACGTCCCTAAGCCGAGAGGTCAGAACTGACGATTACACTTTACAGGCAGAACTCGACCGATTGGTCGATGATAAACTAACAAAAGTCTAAACATGGTACAAAAAGAGGATCGTGGTGCAAACGGAAAAAAAAAAGCCCTGCAAGACATGAAAACATATGCCTAATCATCAAATGCGCTGCAAACAGAGAAGCGATGCAAAATACAAAAACGCAACGGATGCAAACCAAGAAAACACATGCAAATGAAAAAAAAAACCCGCTGCATAAACCAGTCACGACGATGGAAGTGCTCCAAACCTGCAGTTTGCTCCAAAAGCTTCGTTTGCACCACGGCCCTCTTTTTGTACCTTGTTCAGACTTGTGTTTGGGTTTGTGAATTTGCACCGTTTCCATACCTGCAGCTGTTTTCGCCAACTAAAGGCGCATTAGGCAGTTGTATTGTGTTTGGCCCCTGTCGGCCACCGTACTTACGACCTCTAAAAGCGCTGTGTTTTTTGGCAGATCAAAGTTTCTCAGTCGCAGTAAGACAAACATGAGCAAAAGCCCAGGGACGTCCGAACGCGCAGCCCTTTAGTTGCTGCATGAAGCACAATATGGAAAAAAAAACGTAAAACTTTTTTCCTTGCTAACGGCAAGCGAACCTCACGGTCCGCTTCTCCTGTGGGTACTTTACAGGCAAACAAGTCCGACATGCACGCTCACATGTTCAAATCAAACATTTGCTAGCCACCACCCGCCGCCACCACCAGAGTCATCGTGGGCTCCACATTTGCTTTAAAGCCATTAAACCAACAGTGTTTATTGTCCCGGTAGCAACTGAGCCGGAATACAAGAGGTAAATATTTGCATTGTGTTTTTACTATACAACGTCACGTGACTTGTGAATAGGCCTCTAGCTCAGGCTGCTTCATGCACATACACACAAAGCGTACGCGCTAATTCTTTCTGTCCTTATTTGCACTTTTTTTTTTTCTTCCAGATTTGTAGTATATATCTGATTTATTCTAAACCTTGTATTTATGAAGCTCGGCTAAACACAGGCTGTAGATAGCATGTAGATACACACCGCCAGTGATGTTGATAGTCATAGCGTAGGCACGAGATTCTTGTCTAGTGTTGAAGAACACCTTGTGGGATGTTAGCCCGTCTAAAGATGTTTGCGGTGGCCTACGAGTGAGCAACCCGACGCGATTGGACGACACAATTCACTCGCTTTTTTGCCAAAATTGCTATTCGAAAGCGAAGAGCCCTCCGCTCGCAAGCGTTGCGTTCGAGTGCTTCTAGGCCGCCGCTCAACTGTCCATGGTGCCAACTGTCGAGAGCTCTACATGCAGCTTGTTTGTACTCTGGGTATTTATAGTGGCAGCTAATTTTGATGCACAATGAATTTTAGGAGGAAAGCGGAAACCTAGCTGAACTAGTGGAGAGGTTTTTTTTTTTATTATTATTGTTTTTTTAGTGGCTCTGTCTTTGTAAAAGAACATCTATATTTATGATGAAATTCTTGTCAGGCAGCTATTTCTGGATCTCCAGAGTGTTCCGGAAATATCTTTCTCTCCTGGGGACTCGTTCCCAAAACTCGACGTGTGCATTTTCTATAAAATCTGCCGACTGCAATAAAACTGTATTTCCTACCCAAAATATATGCGGACAAAAAAAACATTTCAAAATTCAACATCGCTCAGTTAGTTGGAGATAAAGAAAACATATTAACACTGAGAAGCATTTCAGTGATCGTATATACCCGATATGTATTTTCAGAACTGGACGCTTGAGCTTGAAAAATTTTGTTGCTGGATTTCCTGACTTTTTGCTTCAGTCTGTTGTATGGAATAAAGTTATGTTTTGATTGAAAGCAGCTGTGGTTGTGTTTTTTCTTTTGGTCTTATGGATATGAGTATTTGTGCAGTACATTAGCTACATTAGTTACATTAGTAAAATCAATATTTATTGATTTTATCTATAGTTTCATTCATTCTTGCTGTCTTGAGGGGCTGTCTAAAACTGATTTGGGCAGTTAATGTTGGTGACAATGTTGACCGTGACAATAAAGTATTGAATTGAATTGAATTGAATTGAATTGAATTGAATTGAATTGAACATACAATATTCATTCAAATGAAACCCACTGTGTTTCAGCTTCCTGCTAAAATTGGGACTCTGTTACAACTGGCTTGTACCACATGGGGAAAACATCAATTCTGTGTCACACATTTCTAACAATGTAATTATTTGTTGCTCTTGAATTCCCTGCTTTTGTTAACCAGTTGGTTTTGTTCATTCACACATTCTGCTTATCAGGACCATTGCTTTGATTTTGACTTTTAATTTACATCATGCTTGGCAGTTCAAGCTGTAACAAATATCAGATTTCAGCAGTAGTCATAGTAGTCGTCACACTATGACGACTACTACGGGTAATCCCTTGCTTTTGGAAAACCCAGCTGAAAAACCTTTGAACTTTTCCTAAATTTCTAAAATAAGGCCCAGTGTACAAAAAGTTCCCCATTCACAATAAGATCTCCCCTGGAAGCATCTTTCCGGGCCGGTCGGTGCGCAGATGAAGTTCCTCTCTGTTGTGTGCGTTCTTGTTCAGACATTCTGCCCCGGGAGGTTTAGTGATGATATCTGGTTTGGAGTTTGCGAGTGTGACGAGTTGACGAACAGCCGGCGCTCTCTTCTCCGCCGGTCCCATGGCCCGGCCGTGGAGAATGCGCGGTCTGCTCCACCTCTTTCGGCCTTAGAATTTCCAAAATGTCATGAGTTACCCGTCTTTTTGTTTCCCCCGTTGATATAACCCTCAGTCCCTCCTCGTCTCCTCTTCACCTCTTCCTCTGCATTCCAGCAGCGACCTCTCCATCTTTCCTTCCTCCTCTCTCCTCGCCCTCTCGCTCCCACCTCCTTCCCGCCTGCCCGCTGCTCTCCTTTGGACTGCTGTGTTTTCCCTCCTCTCCTTTTTCTACACATTCCTGCCGGCGTCGCTGCAGCTGGGGGACACGATGTGGTGGTGGCTGCTCGGCGTGTTGGCCTGTGTGCTGCTGGTGGCGGTCATCGTCTTCTTCCTGACCACCAGCCGGCGCTACAAGGTGTTCAGCGAGAAGAGCGTCAGGCCTCCGGGCCCATTCGTGACGGACAGCAGACAGAGAGACGACAGGCTGAAGCGAGGTGAGTTTTTGTTTTTGACCGTTTTCCATGCATTCCTAATTCAAGAGTATAATCCCTTAATGGTCCTAATACGAGGAGCCTGGATCTTCTAATGTGCTCAATCATTTGCTCAATCATCACTGTGCAACTGTTGACTTTTTGCCATTCATCTAGTTCAGGTCACTTGTTTCTATCATAATAATTTGTGGAACTTGAGCCGTAAATAAAAGATGAAAACATCTTGCTAGCTTTTACTAGCAAGATTTGAATGAGAATAAACACAAGACCTAATTAGAGCTGTTTTAGCTGAAAATGCAAGAAATTCAGTACATTTAGGCAATATACATTTTGTGTTGAAAAACTAAATAAATTTAAATTATATATAAATAAGTTTTAAACGCTCAATCAGCAATATCACTAAGTGCCAGTTGGTGGCACTGCACATGGTGATGCATTAGGAGTTGCAGAATCAATTTGTGGAATTGTTTGGGACTTCAGTTTTGTATCAGTTGGCAGTGTAGATATTAGGCGACTGTAGCTCAGGAGGTAGAGCGGGTTGTCCCATGACAGGCTGGTGGTTCAAATCCAGCTCTGATGTTGTGTCCTTGGGCAAGACACTTAACCCACATTGCTGTCCCAGGGCAGCTGTGGCTATACATGTAGCTTACCTGCCTTGAAAAGTGCTATATAAATCCAATCCATTATTAATAATATATACATATATATATATATCATTATTATAAACTAAATAAATCTGTGCAAAAAGTAGTGGCTCAAAAACACACTCAGGCCTCCAACTTGAGAACCACATGACCCCCCGCCCTCTGGGCTGCACTCAGGATGTGATGCTCGTCCTGCAGGCTTCCGCGTGGACCGCATCCCGCCCGCTCTGGACGCGGTGGTGATTGGCAGTGGCGTGGGAGGCTTGACGGCGGCGGCGCTCTTGTCCAAAGCAGGCAAGAGGGTGGTCGTTCTGGAGCAGCACGATCAGGCCGGAGGCTGCACGCACACCTTTCAGAACAAGGGCTTTGAGTTTGACGTGGGTAGGTGTGGACACTACACACAAAGACAAATAGCGGATCAGAATTTTTTTTTATTTTTTTTAAAGCACTAAATCCTATTCAGCCCTTCCAACTTCTATATGTGTATGAATATGTCTAAGTGGCTGTTTTAGAGGAAATGCAGCCTCATAATGACATATAAAGACATGGATTCCTGAAGTCTGAATAAACTAATTTATAGCAAGAATGAAAAGAAATGGTGGAACTTTGAGATGACGAACAATCCAGTCATCAACATGAATAAGCACCTCTTTGTGACGCGTCACGGATCAGTTAACTTTATGTGGCGACTGCCTTTACAACACAGGGATCTTCTTCATAGCAATTTCATGCCAAAACGTGATCCACCGCAAATATCATCTCTGACAGCTTCCTGTTCTGTCACCTGACTGGTCTTTAACCTACCGGCAATACATTTACCCAGAACTGCTCTTTTTATATCCAATGATAAAACGCATTAGTGGATCATTTGGAGCATTTTACGGGTCATGGAATGCCTCAGACAAAGAGGGTGTGTTGACATTCCGTGTAGAAAATTAGCATTGAAAGTTCAGTTCAGTTCTGCCCTTTTATTGTAGTGCATGCTTCATCAAAGGCTGACACACACAAAAAAAAGCCTGGCTTCAATCTTTTTGAAATTGAACAAGCGATGGCTTTTTAGAGCAAAAAATAAGCTTTTGATCTGCTTTCATTGGTTTTTATATGGTGATGAAGCGAAGATAATGTTCAAAGTTATATTTCGTTATCTGGTGATAAAGCGAACACAATTCAGTGTAAAGAAGGGGCCAATGTATTAACTTTGCTACATGACCGTACGTAAAATCTCACTTCAGTGCAACTTAATGTTTGACTGAAATTGGGAGCAGACTAATGTTCACCAACGTTCATCACCACCAGGTATCCATTACCTGGGCCAGCTTCATGAGAACAGCCTGCTGAGGGTCGCCTTGGATCAGATCACAGAGGGGCAGCTGCAGTTCACACGGCTGGAGCAGCACTTTGACACGGTTCTGATTGGTCAGCCGGACCAGCGCAGGTAGCGTCCGTCCTCCTGAAAGGTTAAGTCGCGCGGCTAATAAGAGATGTTTTGATGTATTGATCATTTAGCTGATATTTTCTCTATTTTTAAAGATTTAAATGTAAGATTTTTAGCATCTGTGGCGCACCCTCCAACTGTGTCCTCTCACTCGCAGGGAGTACCACATCCATTCGGGGAAGACCGAGATGGCTGCCAGTCTAAAGAAGCAGTTCCCAGGTGAAGAAGAGGCCATTGACGAGTTCATGCGACTGATGAAGGTGAAGGAAGTTGATAAAAAAAAAAAAAGTGTTGACAAGAGATTATGCATAAATTATGTAGGATACGGAAGAGAATGAAAGAAACGATTTAACAGGCCGAGGCTTACTTCAAAAATATTGTAATATATATTACTGATTACTTGTTTAAAAAGTAATCTAACTACATCTTTAACTACTTTGCTTCATAAGTAATCAATTACTAATTACTTTAGTGAAAAAAAGATAAAGTCACAGTTGAGAACGTCTTGTTTCCTGCACATAACGTACAAGGAACCACAATATTCTTTGATTTAGACGAGATGAACTCAAAATAATGTTTGTATTTCCAGCTCCAAACGCAGTCGCTGTTTTTTTTTCTTTTGCTGCCGCCATGCTGGTTTTGGTGCGTCATTGCATATCAATGACTTTACATGCAGGGTTGGATCATCAATCTGCGACATCGTTGCTTTCGGTTGTTTTTCAAAATTTTAGACATTTTGTGGATAACGAGACATTTTTAGCTTGCAAAATATTTCAAAAAGCAATGGAATCATTGATAAAGTAACTATGATATAATTACCAGTTTTGCCACAGTAATCACGTTACTCTGTTACTAAAAAAGTAGTTTAATTACAGTAGTGGATTACTTAGTAATGGATTACTAGCCGACACTGCAGTTAAATAACACTGTAAAAATACCCGCCACAGGGCAAATGATACAGTCCCAATCCCTCTACTAAAGAACTCTTTCTGTTCTCCTGCAGCTCTCCTCGCAGAGAACACCGCTTATTGCAGTGTTGAAGATGATTCCATACTGGATGGTCAACTTCCTGATTTGGACGGGGCTCCTGAACCGCATATCGTCGGTGTTCCGCCTGGCCTCGACCAACCATTCCCAAATAATGTCCCAACTCACGCAGAACAAGGACCTCCAGGCACTGTCTGCCTACCTGTTCTATGGTGAGAGACGCACCCGCCTACCCTGCTTCGTCTCACAATGCTGCATTTCTTCATCTCAACTAATTTTTTTTTTCTTTTTTAGGCGTCCCTCCAAAGGAGTCCAGCTTCCTCATCAACGCGCTGCTCCTTCACCACTACAAGCGCGGCGCGTACTATCCGCGCGGCGGTGCCAGCGAGTTTGCCTTTCACATGATCCCTGTCATCCAGCAGGGGGGCGGAAATGTTCTCGTCCGGGCCCCCGTGAATCGCGTCCTGCTCGACCGGCAGGGGAAGGCCTGTGGTAAGGGCGAAGGTTGACGCAGGCTGTTTGTGAGAGACGGATGCCATGAGACCTTCTCAAGGTCAAAGGTCGAAAATATCTTTGGAACAGCTTTGGCGGTGGGATGCTAACGCCACCCCTTAGCAAATCCAGTGAGACAAGTGGAAAACTCAAACATTTCAGTGACATTTTTGCTGTTTAAGATGCTCATTTTCGCCTGTTGGGTCGGGTTGAGTTAATTATTTCAGGCTAACTGAAGGTGTGTGTTTTAGCTGTATTAGAGTTGAACCGCTTTTGCCACAGGACTACACACAGCAGTACTTAATTCAGTCAATGCCCAGATATTTACTAAATAGTTACTAAATAAATGTTGTTGAACTTTTGCTATTGCTAAACCTCACTGCAAAGCTGCTTTCCAAAAACATGGTACATGAATGTGGCACACTGTATAGACACCATATGTGTGTTTCAGGGGTCACGGTACTGAAAGGTCAAGAAGAAATTGAGGTTCGAGCCCCGGTGGTGATTTCCAACGCTGGAATCTTTAATACCTTCCAGAAGTTTCTTCCCAAGCAAGTCCAGGAGAGTCCAGGTCAGACGGTGTTAAACAGCTGAAAGCTGCTGTTGCGTTGAACTCACTGACTCAATCTTTCCTGCTGGATGTTTTCTCAAACGTGTAGAGGTGAAATCACTGCTGAGTATGGTGCGCCACGGCATGGGTTCCTTCTTGGTCTTTGTCGGTCTGGATGGCTCAAAGGAGGATCTTGGCATCGTCTCCACTAACTTTTGGATGTATAAAGACAGCGACTTGGACCCACTGTAGGTTTTTGGTGTTGTTTTCTCTTCTTTGTGCCACAGATAGATCGTTGCGCTCCTTGTCCTTGAATTTTTCTGCTAACTTTTACCGTGTCTTGCCGTTGAGATGAGTAGATGAAGTTAATCAGTGATGCCGAGATACCCATTTAAAGCTTAGAACGCTCTCTGTTGACTAAATGTTTGTGTGCTCTTTGTGTTTCGTGAAGCATGGAGCGATACGCTTCTCTGAGCAGGGACGAGGTGCTGGGGAACATACCAATGATGTTCATCACCTTCCCATCAGCCAAGGACCCCACTTCTAACATCAGACAACCAGGTAGCACTCTCGCCGACGGCCACTTCTACCGATGTAAACATCAGCGCTGTTTCTGAGCAGGTACTTCAGCTCTGACCCTCTCCCTGTTGGCCTCTGTAGGAAAATCCTGCATGACGCTGCTGACCATGGCTCGCTACGAGTGGTTCGAGGAATGGAAGGAGACAAAGCTGGGCAAGAGGGGGCAGGACTACCTGGACTTGAAGAACAGCATGGCCAAAGAGCTGCTGGAATGGGCACTGACTGTCTTCCCTCAACTGCGAGATAAGGTGTCTATGCCATTGTTGTTATTTATTTAGGACAATGCACATCAATTGACATGTCAGCAAAAGCATCAATGTAAATATGCCAGAGTTCGCATAAATGCTAATTTTAATCTGTTGTCCTAAGGCGGATTTTTTAGAAACATAGAAACAATACATTATATATACACAATACACTTTGACAAATAGATAAAACATCCAAAGCTCTTACAGACAGAATTAGTTCCAATTCACATAGAAAAGATAAGAAGATTACTCATGAGAGCAGGTCTGATTTACAAGAAATAAGACATACTGCGGGTAGATGCTGCAACTGTGTGCGTTTGTGTTTCAGGTGGTGATGATTGACGCCGCCACTCCTTTGACTAATTCTCACTATTTGGGGCTCCGAGGGGTGAGATGTACGGCGCCGAGCACAACCTGGAGCGCTTCGACCCCTTAACAGTAGCTAAGACCAGACCAGCGACCCCCATCAACGGACTCTACTTAACAGGTGACTTGACAGCCGATGATGGCTTTTCAGTAGAAGAATTACCTTCTGAAATCGTAAATTAACGGTGCAGCCAGCTACTGTTACAAAAAAAAAGGTCATAGCTTTCTCCGTCAGAACAAACACAATGGTAGATAAAGACTTACTGTGTGTGTGTGTGTGTGTGTGTGTGTGTGTGTGTGTGTGTGTGTGTAGGCCAAGATGTGTTCTGCAACGGCATGGCTGGCGCGCTGCACGGAGGAATGCTCTGCGCCTCTGCCGTCCTCAATCAGATCCTCTACATCGACCTCCTCGCCCTGAAGACCCGCCTCAAGCACAAACACTTCAGCCGTAAGGCGTACTGGTAGTGGCAGATCTGTATTGGAGGTTCAGCGCACGTAAAAACAAAAGAAAATCAAAATCAAGGAATACGTTGAGAGTAATTGTGCCACCCTTTTTGACTAACAAGCTCTCAAAGCAACATCGTCGACTCGTGTCCTCCTCGAGAGTAAGCGATCCATCATTTATCTCAAGGCAAAAAAAACAACCAATTACTGGGATGAAAGTATAAATTTATATTTTTAAAGTCACATTGAGTAATTAGCCTTTTTTTTTTTTTTTTTTTTTTTAAATTTCAGTGTTTTTTTTTTAAGGAAGAATATTGATGGATTCTAGAGAAAAAGATTGAATGTAAGTAATTAGGAAGATGGTGAAGGCAAGAGCAGCTTAACAGTAAATGGAATGAGTCAGCCTCACTTCATTTCCTTTTCCTGCAAATGGGCACGGAATGTCAGTCAAAGCAGGTGCGCAATGATGTTGCAATGGGGCACGGCAGCTGCCTGTCATTCTTTTTCTAGAGGTGCATGAGAAGCAGTGACAGTAAAATATTGTCCACAGTTAAGATTTAAAAGTAAATTTTGAATGTAAAATCACATTTTTTTGGTCATCAACTTAAATATTTGTTCTATTTGTAACAACAAAATAATAAATAAAGTGTTATTAAGATCTTGGACTTTTTCTGATTCCTTCTTATCAAATGTAAAGGTGAATTTTGAGTGGCATTTACTCTGACTGTACTCGGTTGTATACGAACGGTCACACAAATGTCAAGTTCAGGTTAAGTGTCAAGTGACGGAAGGTCAAGTTCCAGCCCAAAAAATTCTGCCGCTAAGATGTCATCATTGTTTTTCTCTCTTGCTTTTATTGTCGTCAACTGCTCCTCCTTGTTGTCCTGGGCTTGGAACTTTGCCAGGTTTCAGTGTTAATCACCAAAATTTCAACTCTGGTTTAGGATCAGAGCTGCGCTGTTGGAACATGTTTGAAAAACAGGAAACATTTCCTCTCTATGTAGTGTGGCTGCTTACTCTCCACTAATTATCCGACCCATCAGACTAATTGGACTCTCCTTGGTCAAAGCGTCTGACTCATCAGATGACGCAAACGTGTGGGTGTTTTTATAAAAGAAAATCAGGTGGGACTGCAGGGCATTTTAGAGCCAATGAACAACTGTTCAACCGTTTTTTGAGGTGAGGTTTACGCATTGACCCAGAATTAAAAAGGGTGTCACAATTAAGGTGTTACAAATTATAGCAAAGAACAGAGTACAAATTCAATAGTAAGGAATTGATCTAGTGATAGTGACAACCTCTTGAATATATGTCTTTTTCAAGTTAAAAAGTCATCAAATTGTATTTTATTTTTAAATGTACTTTATTAATGTACATTAATACAACATTTTCTAACAAAGCTTGTCTCATAAACTTTAAAGTGTTTTAGGATTTAAACCTTATGATTACAACTAATTCTGAAGCAAATGACTTTTAATCTTAAGAGGATACCTCCTTAACTTACAATGCTATGAATCAATATGCAGTTCTGCCTGGTGAGAATTGGAAATGGCAACAGTGGCCAAAAAAAAAAAATAAAACAAATTGTCACACTATATCTGATACATGTTCTGTTGTTCTCAATAAAATATCACTTAAGGGTTTTCACTCACTGTGTTAACAAAAAGATTTAAGAGCAAATGTAATTACTTTTTCACAGAGGCACAATCCTGAGCTTCTAAAGCAAATCAAACAAACATAGCAACACTTTTTTGCAACTTTATATGATCCTTTAACAACTTTCCCAAATGCAATCCTGATTCTTCTTTATTTCTTGTCTTGGTTGGTTGTCTGAGTCTGCTTTTGTATTAAAAAAGATTACTTTAAAATGACTCCTAGTCTTTCCGAGAAATCTAAGGGGAAGTTGCGTGTCGCTGTTGAAAAACTTTCAACCACACGGCAGGTAAATGTTTCAACCTTTATTCCGACTGCACAAAACAAAGAACACAAAACTGTGGAGAAACAACTCATCAATAAATCTCAGCAATTGTGAAAAAAAATAACGTGCATCACTAATATGTACAGAAATAGATAAAAAATGTACTTACTACAGATTGGTTCAAACTTACATCAATGTATTTATGGATTTATGGATGAATAGTTAGTTATCGCACAGTTCCACTTTCATGACAGCCTCGCGGCCGCTAGACATGGTAGCTTTAATTGTCACATTTTGACCCACGTGAGTCAAGCCGGGGCCTTTTGCTTTGCCTCTGACAAATGCATCAGTTGTGCCTTTGGACATCTCGGTACAGAGATCTTGGTCGCACGCAGTGCTGATGTCAACAATCCCCAGGGCGTACATGCTTGGCGACTGCTTCTGGTTGAATGGCACCTTAAACAGCACGGCCGCTTTCTGGGAGGACGTTTTAGTCGAGGTATCGAGGAGATCGTAAGTGATGACGCCAACGGATCCATTTGCCTTCATCGGGCTCTTGGTGAACAAAGCCTCTCCAGATTTTGCCGGCCCGATGCTGGGGGGCAGTGGGACACAGCACTTTCCACTTTTGATGTGCATGCTGTAAAAAAGATTTGAGATTTCCACACAATTGAATGAATACATGAAAAAAACATTGAAGTGTTTTCGAAATCGCGAAGAGAAACACGAGTTACCATGGGTTGCACAGACTGTAGTTTGAACTCTCGTTGGAAATTGTAATGGAACACTGCCGATGTGCTGGAATCAGTTTGGCAACTACTGATCCCACCGAGATTCCTGTGTCTGTTGCACCGAACACAACGTCAGCAATATTAGAAGCGTCCATACTCTTTGTCGGGTCAACTGCGAAAGAGAAATCACAGCAGTCTAAAGTCCAGTCCAAAAACAGAAAGCAACAGTTAATAAATCATATTGGCTGGAATTACACAAAAAACACATTTCATGAACTAATAATAAGATAACTAAGCTAAAACATTCAAAATAAAAGTGCGCAGTAGATTCTCATGAGAAACACTGCAAGAATAACAAGCTCATACCTTGCAGGCAGTGGAATCTTTCTCTCTGACGGACAGCTGATCTGCTCCGGCTGCCTTATAAAGCTGATGAAGGGCAAAACCTGTTTCTCTGGGAATTTCCTTTTGCAAACTAGTCTGACAGACTACATTTGTGCAATCTCTTAATTGGTGTTTCGTGGCATAAGAAATTGTGAAAGATTTTCATCATTTGGGAAGCTCTCATAGCAGGGAGGTCTATTTTCCATTTTCAATTCTTCCTGCGCTCTGGCTCACGGGGGTCTGCTGGAGGCTCTCCCAGCTGTCATGGAAGGGTGACAGCCTGGACAAGTCGCCAGTTCATTACAGGGCCACATACACAAACAGCCATTCGCACTGACATACATTCCTACCGTGTGTAGGTAGGTGTGTATGTGAGTGCACGTTTACTTTACCAGTCACCTCCTTCACCTACACACTTACTGTGTGTAGGTGTGTATGTGAGCAATTTAAAGTTTCCAATTCATGCCTGTTTTTGGACTGTGGGAGGAAGTCGGAGAACCCAGAGAGACCCCATGCAGACACTGTGCCCTATAAACAAAGAAGTGGTGTCTTCATTCAATGGTAGTACTACTACAACTAGTAGTGCTACTACTACTAGTACCACAACTCACAACAGCAACTAACATCAGAGTGGCCTTCCTATGTGAAATATGCGTCTGAGAGAGAAAAAAAGTTTTCAGACCAGCACTGAAGTCACCTACTTTGGCATGTGGCATGCTTACTTTATCAGTCCGACTTCCAATTTCTGCTAAATGAAGCAACAAAATGCTTACTTTATCAGTCCGACTTACAATTTCACACACATGAACACACACACACACACACACACACACACACACACACACACACACACACACACACACACACACACACACCGAGGTCCCAACACAAAGAGCTTTTATTCTGAAAACATTATTTCCTTCAGCCAGAATATAGACTTCCGGTTGAGTCAGAAAGTCGGAAGAAGCGGCTTTCAGAAAGGAACAAAGGGTAATTCAGTAAGTCTGTTTTTATGTTACTTGCAAAATAAGGCGTCACATATGCACTCATTCATTCTCGGTGTGATTTTTTTTTTGGGTCAAAGTTCTATCTAATAGTTTAAAGTAACTTAGCTGACGAAGAAAGATGCTTTTTACTCCTCTGCGCGAGGCGGCAGCACGAGCCGTCTGTCCGTTAATGTTAGCTTAATTCCAGTGTGGGTCATTGAAACATCTCCAGCGCAATCCACAGCCGACAAGAGTTAGAGTGCACATCGGCGACCGTTGTCTGCGTTTGCGTTCAGATAACTCATAGCAAACAAACATCGTTTAATGTGGGTCGCAGTGTCGCTGCGGTTCAAATGGTCTCTTTGTAACAATGTTAGCCGTTAGCTGGTCCGCCAACTCGGCAAGGCCGAACATGCTAGCTTAGCAGCTTAGCCTCCGCTAGTTGTTGTGGACCAGAGGCTGCCTGCCTTTATCCATTACCCTTCGTTTTGAAATAATGCAGTAGTTTGCTATCTTTAATGTTTATTTCCTCCCTACATGTTTTCTTATCCAGGTAAACCATTATGGAAATAAAGTTCTTCCATTAGGCACATTTCAAGCCACGATGTCAAGTAAGTAGATCCCACATCTTCTCAATAACACGAAGGACGGTTGAAAACGCAAATTGTACGTGGATATTGGTTGAGCGTTAAAACCCTCCATGACTGCCCAGCCTCGCTGATTATACATGGGGAAATGTCTTTCAGAAGCAGACTATTGTTAACTGTGTAATGTGAGAAATAACTTTTCATTGATTAATTCCGTCTGTTGTGTACGATTATATTTACGACTTTTCGAACGTAATGCTACTGTAGTGTTGTATGAAAACAAACAAACAATGAAATTGCTGCATTCGACTTTTATTCTGAAAGCGGCTTTAAGCCATTTTTTCCACAAATTAGTTTTTAATTTTTGGGGGTCTTGCTGAGGCACTCTTTCTTCATTAACAATGGTCCAACACACACTCACTTTTACACCACTGGCTGTAACGGTTTAACGCTTTACACCTGTTTTATATATTGGCCAGCTTGTATGAAACGTTATATTTATATGCTCACTAAGGGAACTGCTTGTATTTATAACTGACTGGCCCAAAACAAACCCCTCTCATGGCCTGTATTCTAGTGCAACTGTTATGTTCCCTTTGATTTGTTCCCTCTCCATCATTCATTAATTCATGCTGACCAAAAAAAGCATCGACTGTGACCATATACCATCATCAATAACCGATGTGTTTGACTGATGTCTCTTTATCTTTGTGCACAGAGCGACCTTCCTACGCGCCGCCCCCTCCCCCCGCCCCCACAACAGTAAGTGCCCATAAGCTTTTCCAAACGATCTCTCTTGTGGTGACCACGCGGGCGGACTAGCTCTCTAAACTCTCTTGGCTTCCCCGTTTCCCTCCTTCACGTTCGAAACAGAAGTGCTCTCAGTTAATTTTTCTTCTTCTTCAACGGCACGTCTGTTGTGCTCTTCCATCATCGTGCTTCCCCTCCCACTTTACCTGTCATTCCATCACTTCTGCAAGGGTCCTTGAACACAGGGCCTTGCTTGATAATTCAGTCGATAAGTTGTACATGATGCCTTTTAATTTGATTTCTGTATCATCAAAATAAAATGGTTCAGTCTGTAGCTCGGTATAGGATGGATGGCGTGACGGTGAGCCGGGGTTGTTGTGTTGCTGGGTCCTTATTTCAATGCAATGCTTACACGTTGTACACTCATTATGAATGCCAGCCAGCTGGCCTTTTGCCTTTTGTTTCTCCTTTGCATGATGAGGTCATGGAAAACAAAACAAAACAAAAAAACAACATTATATACTTCCATGTTTTCCCTCCTCTTCACTTATTTCTGTTTATCCCTCTTCCTCCTCTTGTTTGTGAACCATTTCTCATTCGTGTTTTGTCTCATTTGTCTTCCATCAGCAAATGCCTTCCACCCCAGGGTTTGTCGGCTACAACCCTTACAGCCATCTGGCCTACAACAACCTCCGGCTGGGAGGGAGCTCCGGAGGCTCCAGCAGGGTAATGAATTGATGGAAGGATTTGGAGAGGGGGGTGCGGGGGGGACAGCGGAAGAGAACAGGGGACGGGTTTAGGCAAAATAGGGCTATTTTAAAATGAAGATGGCACGTCAAAATTTGTGATGCCAACCAAATTAGGCAATTTCAGAATAATATACACTCCACCATACATATGGGAATAACGGTTTAATTAAAAATGTAGGGATGGATATTGTCAGGATTTTTAATACTTTTGACTCTCAATATTCTTAATTGCTTCTATTTTGTACATTAGTAACTTATTCCAAAATCTTGATATCTCGCCCAATTGATGATAAACATCTCAGGGAAGAAAAAAAAAGGCTTAAACATAAACTCCCAAGCATCATGTGGTCATCTACATTAAGCACGTTACTTTTATTTTATCCCGCCTGTTTTCATATTCGAAGGTTGCTTAGGGGTCAAATGCTCTGCAGTTTGACCCGATTAAATTGCTGGTTCCAAGTTTGTAATGAAATAAATGCTGTTTAATGTTTTATTAACAACACCGTTCCTTTTTTACCATTTTCTTTATCAGCCCCTGAATACCGTTGATGATTTGCAGTTGTGTTTCTGTCGCTCGTGTGTTCAGGGTTTGTTAAAATTATTAGAGTATTTGCTATACTTGGGTAAAATCATGCACTTTTAAAATACTCATTTTTTTTCTTTTTCAGTAGGTGTCTGTGCATTCAAGCCACTATGTTTGATAGATGCAGTAATGTGAACACGGTCCACACTGCGAGATAGATGGATAGATGGAGACAAAGCAGGAAGATATTGACGTGTTAAATGGAAATGTAGATGTTTTTCCAGTTGTACGAGTTAAAAAAAAATAAAATAACAAAAAAACTATTGGGATTTAAAGTTGCTGGTTAACAACTAAAAGCTTGCAAGTCTTCTGTTTATCTGACGAGGCCAACAGATGAAATTTCAGAACTTTTGTTCTGAAGAGGTAAACCTGCTCCTGGTGTAGCCACTCTGCTAACGGTCTGCATTGTTTACATTCACACGGTTTTCAGCTTTGCAAATCAGTCTCGCAAAGCTCTGATTCTGATTGGTTCTCATATGGGCCAAGTTATTCCTCAGTCGCACCACTAGGAGTATTGCTGAAAATAAACAAGTTAAAGCTGGTAGCTAACCGGTGACATTTCTCTGCAAAAGTTTCTTTGGTTTTGTCTTAATATACATATTATGTATCGTTTGATTGATGTGTTCTGATAATCCACGAGGTAATAAACCACCGGTGTGAATTTCCTGCGCAGCTACGAAGCGATCAGACCAGTGCTGCCATTTCATTTGTTGACTTGCCGAAAAATGTTGTTGGGCCGAATGCCTCCACAGGCCGACCGGTTGATTCCATCCCAGCGTCCCTTGGCACGGCTGCCGTGCACGCTCGGGCGGATGCGAGTTTCCGCCTCTCGAAAAAAAACCTGTGTGTCTGCTCTTCAAAGCGCCGGAGATTTTTCAACACTTGTCAATTAAAACCTCAAACCCTTCTTCCCCCGCAAGTTGAAGACGATCAGCCAATAATCAACCCCGCGTGTCTCCCCCGCCCTCTTTTCGCTCCGCAGAACTCCTCAGGGATCACTGTCCCAAAGCCTCCCAAACCTCCAGACAAGCCACTGATGCCTTACATGCGGTACAGCCGGAAGGTAAGCAGGAAGGTAAGACACCCATCCACGGTGTCTGCTTTTACTGCTTGTCCTCCTACCCCCTGAAAGGTTGCAGGGGGTCTAGGGTGGGAAACAGCCGAGCCATGACGCCCTCACCAACATCTCAAACCAATAATTGCAGCTACTATGTTTGTTGTCCTGAAAAAGGGAAATGATGCAGCACCTTTGCACCTCCCGCGAGCATGATCTGCTTCTGCCCTTAATTTCCCGCTCCTGTGCTTGCTGCTGCTTCGCTGTTCCTTTTAAATTTCTCGTTAATATTTTACCACTTAATACTGCATAAAAAAAAAAAAGTTTTTCCACTGGTGTGAGCTTGGTTTCATTTTATCTTTTAAGTTGTTTCATCTCCATTTATTAATTGGTCCTTTTTAACTCCCTTATGACTCTTTGAGCACAGACAGCTCAAAGCTGTGCAAAACCAAAAACTGCAGTCTCTTTGCACTGTTTCTAATGAAACTAAGTGCATATATTTTAATTGGTGATGCCATACGTCACCTTCATTGAAGTTGCTTTACTTTGAGCTGTCATGTGAAGCTTGTTTCACCACCAATTTGGACACCTCTGCACTTTTCCTCCTTCATTTCCCACCTGCCTTATTTTGATCAAACACGCCTCTAACTCTACACGCTCCGTATTGACCAGGTGGTTGTTTTTGTTTGCACCTGCTTGTGCATGTGTGTTGGCGCCCCGTCGCCCGTGCGTGTGCCTCACAAGGTATGGGACCAGGTGAAGGCGTCCAACCCGGACCTGAAGCTGTGGGAGATCGGGAAGATCATCGGAGGGATGTGGAGGGACCTGAGCGACGAGGAGAAGCAGGACTATCTGAACGAGTACGAAGCTGAGAAGGTAAATCGTCGGCGCGCGGCGTCTTTAACAATCTGTCGTTTTCAGTTTAAGTACAGGGTGTCCCAAAAAATTTACATTTTTTAAAAAGCTGCTATCTTGAAAACTACAAAGTCCCAGTTCAATGAAATTGAACAGTTTAGGTGTTGAACGTCATAAGTTAATTATGAGATTTCATAAATGTTCAATATGTGCACCACCTGTGACATGACACACGTCAACTGGGTGACTGCGTGCAAGAAATGACTTCTCTTTGGGAATGAACAGCATGGCTCAAAACGGACCGAAAACCAAACATTAAATTTAAAATCTTGATCTGTTTCTTGACATTCTGTGAAAAAATTTGAGGTCATTTCAGCAAGAATTGCCAAAATTGTTGGCCTGTGAAATGATGTCAAGTTTTTTGGGACAACCTGCACTACCCAAGGAAAAACGTCTACAGCGAGTGCTGCCACCTGCTGGTTTTCAGAATTTGCCAACTCATAAGATGCTCATAATTGGCCATTAAAAAAAAATCAATTACAGGTAATGAAAGTGCCATTAAGATGAAGAACCTCACACTAGTTTGTTTTCTTGTGCTCAGCCATTTGGTTTTTCTCTCCCTTCTTCTTCTGTCAGATTGAATACAATGACTCGCTGAAGGCCTACCACAATTCCCCGGCCTACCTGGCCTACGTCAACGCCAAGAACAGGGCCGAAGCTGCCATGGAGGAGGAGAACAGACAGAGGCAGACTCGCCTGGACAAGGGAGAGCCCTACATGAGCATTCAGCCAGCTGAAGACCCCGATGGTCCGTTGTAGTCAGTCAAAAAACAAGCAAACACATGCTATCTACAGTATCTAGCTATCTTTTTATTAGGGCTGTCGGCGTTAACGCGTTAATCGCGATTAGTTAAATACAATCCGTAACGTGTATCACACTAAGCAGAAGCGCTATTTGCCCCTTTTACTAACCCGTAGTTGGCCCCTCTGGCCGACTTCTGATAAGAAATACTTTACTTTATGGGCTTGAAACCACTTTCAAATGCAAAATAACAGATTTTTACACATGCAATTCAAGCTGCGATTAATCGCAGTTAACTGAAGGTTCTGCGATTAATCACGATTAAAAAAAATTAATCATTTGACGGCCATACTTTTTATAGAAAAGATAGACACAGAGCTAGATGAACATTATGAATGGATCAATCAGATATCAATAGATCTATATTTAGTGAGTGCATTAGCCGTCCACGTGCTAACCCTCCGCATTTCCCCCTCCGCCCAGACTACGACGACGGCTTTTCCGTGAAGCACTCGGCGGCGGCCCGCTTCCAGAGGAACCATCGGCTCATCAGCGACATCCTCAGCGAGATCGTGGTGCCCGACGTTCGCTCGGTGGTCACCACCGCCCGCATGCAGGTCCTGAAGCGGCAAGTCCAGTCGCTGATGGTGCACCAGGTGGGTTGAGCGCGCACACGTCGCAAAGACCAGAGAGCGTCGGCGACCTGGTTCTGATCTGCCTCCCTCTCTCTTTCTCTCTGCCCTGCGCGCTCCAGAGGAAGCTGGAGGCAGAACTGCTGCAGATTGAGGATCGGCACCAGGACAAGAAGAGACGCTTCCTAGAGACTACTGACACATTCAACACTGAGCTCAAGCGGGTAAAGGACCTCTTTTACTTCTTCAATGACCAAGGTAAAAGTTAAGAGCAGATGAGACAAACTGGATTCTCACAGTCATGGAAAACCTGAAAAAGTCATGGAATTTGCAAATGCCATTTTCCAGGCTTGGAAAAGTCTTGGTATTTTGTAAAATCACTCAAAGTTTCAGAAAAGTCATGAAATTAAGAACTAGCCAAATTTGCTTGTTGTTGTACTCTAACATGCTTCATGAACCTCAGTTTTTATTGAGATGAAGACCAACACAAATACTGTCTGTATTTTGAATTGTTCAAGCAATTATTGTACCACGAGGTAGTTGGCAAAGGTTCAAATTTTTTTTTGGTTGCAATAAGGTCAAGGAAATTTCATGCAAGGTCATGGAAAAGTTGAGAAATTCTAGCACTGAAAAGGAGTGAGTACCCTAAACAAAACTGTCAGCAAATACAATTAGACCTTATTTTGGGACCGTCATATCCGCAAGTATTCCTAGCTACACTCCTGCGGCTGTGCACGGAGCTGACGGAAGGAGCCAAGGTGGAGAACGTGGCCGTTTGCTTGAGCCGCCGGTGTCTCTCGTCTCTCCAGCTGTGCAGCCAGAAGGTGGAGGTGGACATGGAGAAGCTGGCCGCGGAGATGGCCGCCGCCGAGGAGGCGGCGAGGCGCCGGGCGGAGGAGAGGGAGCGCGAGGCGGCCGAGCAGGCGGAGAAAGCGGCGCAGCAGCAGCAGCAGCAGCAACAACAGCAGCAGCAGCAGCAACAGGACGCTGCTGAAAACAAGGCTGCCGAGCAGAGCGGCACCAACGGCGGCGCAGCCAACCCAACCTCAGGGACCAAAGAAGAAGACAAGCCCACACCCATGGAAACTGGTAAGAGACTGTGACTGAACTTTCACTCATAATGGTGGTATTAAGCTGGAAAATTGTTGTGAACATTTTTATAAAGTCCGGCATTTTTCTGTTTCAGCATTTTCTTGGTAAAAACCACCCCTAAGCATTGGCTAAATTGGAAAATAAATAAATAAAAAATAATAAAGTAATTAAAGATCTGATGGACCTGCTGTTTCTCCTCCCTTGTCGTTCTTTCCAGACGAGGCAGCACCTGCAGAGCCTCCGTCAGACTCCCAGACCGCCACACCGCCCAGCACGTCTGACCCCGCCTCCACGCCGCCTGACAAAGCGGCCCCTCCCCCCGAGACCCTCAGGGAGGGCGGCACCCCCAGCAGCGGCGCCCCCAGCGGTGACGACAGCAACAGCAGCAGCAGCTGCAGTAGCAGCAGCGTGCCTGCCCCTCCCTCGGACGGCGGCGCCGCTGCCCCAGCTGCCGCCGTCGCCGCCGCCCCAGCAGCAGCAGCAGCAGCTGCGCCTTCAGACGCCCAGCAGCCCAGGACGCCAACGCCGCCACCCCTAGCGGCGCGCGGCGCAGCGGCGCCTCCCCCGCAGCCGCCGCCTCCCCCGGCCTCGGAGGAGCAGGCCCCTCCCCCGCCGCTGCTGCCCCCGAGTCACGGCGGCCAGCAGTACGACATGTAACGCTACCGCCAGTATAGATACACAGTAGTAGCTTTAGTGGTGCAGCTGGACATAGAAGACCTGCAGTGGCTCCGGCGGCTCTCTTAGTGCACATCTTGTAAGTGGGAGCCTCGGCCTGGTGAGCGCACATGCCGCCAATAAACGCGTGCGTCGGTCAACTTTCCCCCTCCGTCGAAAACGTGCGGCCGGGCTTTCAGAAACAAAGCCTTATTTTACACAAATCTGCGGACGCCTCCTTTAAATTTCCTCATCACCGCCACCACCTGGTTATTGATTTGTTCAAATGAAATAAAATGCCACCAAAGAACACAGCAGGCTTTTTTCTTTTAATTAAATCAAGACAACGTCGCCCATTTCCAATGTGTTGAGTAGCATTAAATGGGGCGCTACAGGTCACTGTTACTGTTACCGTGCGCAGGCTGCACCACAGATGCACTGTCTGGCTGAGTGCAAGATACAATCCAGGTCACATGTCTGCCCAGGAAGGTCATGATTAACCCCACAAAGCATCGCTATTGTTTGCTCCGCCCATTTTTTTTTTTTATTTTTTTTTTTTAAATGTTGAGTCCGTTTTGACAGCAGAGGCCTCGCGCCTCCCAAGGAGGAGGATTACCAGTTCAGTTTCAGGTTAAAGTCATTTATCATCAACCTACGATTCTGTTCAGCATCATAATTTGCATGGTTGCAACGCTGCATAACGCATCATTCAAATTTGCAGTTTAAAAAAAATAATTACAAATCTAATTCTGCAATCTTGAAGTTCTCAGCTCTGATATGGATATTCTGGCGACAAAGGGCAACCTTTTACACGACAGGACCTTGTATGGTTTTCTTTCCCACCATTTAAAACCTCAGTATTGTAATTCATCAGTTTGGATTAATTTTTTTTATTATCTTTTTTCAGATGGACTACTGTTAATCTGTTTATGTTTTAGCGTACTAGGTAAACTGTGTTAGACGAAAGTAATGAATTTCAAGCGCTGCGCTAAAAGCGTTCACTCTTATTGCTTTTCTTCCACGTTTTGGTGCGATCGGGGACGACACTTTTGGGGACACAACTGCTGAAGATAATATTGACAAATGCAAACCTTCATTTTTACATCCACGTTCTGCATGCTAAGCTTACGGCTCGTCATATTCCTACAATCTTTTTTTCCAAAGGATTCGGGCATATCGATGGTATTTATGATGTAAAAGTGGGAGACGGAGCACCGCGTGTGCAGCAACTTAAAAAAAAACAAACAAAAAAACAACTAACCAAGATGTCTTGAAAATGCTTCTTAAAGCTGGATGATTAGATGGCATAGATGTCTGTTCCTTTGTAACCATCACACTGCGTAAGAAACCTGCCACCAATTAACTTTCAGTGTTGGAGGTTTGCTTTTTGTTGTTGAAACTGAGTTCCTCCATCAGTCGCCTATTCCAGATGCATTTCTTGTTAGGAATGCACATGCTCCCTGTCATCCAAACCTAACCTTAGTCACTTGTACATTTTAAGGACTGTTTTCTTACTTGAACTTGGGACTGTTTTTAGTAATTTGCCTCTGTTTTGGATCTTTCTTTTGTACTGTCTGAACTTATTTACCCAAATAAAGATGACTTCTCAGTCTTTTGAGCAAGGCTTTTACTTTTTGCATCATGTGACTGCAATTTTTATAATCCAAGAATATATTTGAGGGCAAAATATCCTCAAGATTTGTTTCATTTGGGTCACACAACTGCACTGAACCCTTAAAACATTACTCAAGACTAGTTAATGGAGGTCCACCTACGTATATTATGAGCCACTCAAAATATTTAACATTATTTTTTTAATCATTCTTGTGCTGCTCTGCCTCAATCAAAGCTCAATTCCGAATAAGTCTATAAATAAGTCTCTTCAAATATTTAACACAGGTGATGGCAAAGAGTTACCTTAGATTTTATGATTTCTCAGACATAAGAATGAAATCTCCTTTTTGGTAACTGACTTTGTTTTAACATATCTTAAATTCTCACTTAATTACTACGTATGCTAATAGAAAAGTTAAACATCAGTCTGTACCAGATACAGCTTAGTGTTAGACAAATACGATGATGTCAATATTTATCCTTTTACGTCCATGATAGTTAACATTGTGTGTATTTGCCTGCTACGTTTGTATTTTTGTACGTAGTCCTCCAAATCTTGTTTTGTTGATAAAGTATTTTCTGTCGATTTAAATTCAACCAGGAGACCAATAATTTCCGAAATATGTGCTATAAAGTTGAAGACGAGCGATAAAACCGACATAAAATGTGGTCGGACAGTTAATAAAATACAACAAAATAAACGTTTTCTCCGTGTTTAGATTCTCTCCGACAGCTACTGAATGCAGCGTTCCTCCGCGTCGTGAACCGGAAGTAATTGTGCTCAACTTTATATCCCACAATTCCTTTCGCTGCTCTTCCTCTTTCCCATCAACAGCCATGTCTAAGAGAGGTACGAAAACCACCTTGTGAAATCCACACTCATCTGCTGTCTTTTTCACCCCATCTAATCCTGCAGTGTTATTTGTGAGGGGTGCATAATTGAGGACAGCACATTTATGCGACTAGTTTATCATTTATCCAATTATCTTGCATAATAAAAAGCGGTTTTTCGCCGGCTAGCTGACGGAAGCCATGTTTAGCAGTTAGCGTCATGGAGGCATGAAGTTCGGAGTAGATGTTAATGTTAGCATGGCTGATTTAATAGTTTACCCTAAACGGCTTAGCCAGCTGATATGTCTAATTTAACACTCGCACACCCTAACTGTTAAGTACTAATGTTTCTCTTCAATTTGCAACGTGATTCGACGCGGCGCTACCATGGCTAATGCTAGGCATAGCGAGCTATATAGCGAGGCTAACGTGCCGTGTTTCTTGAATTATTTTGGGCATTTCGTGTCATGACGGTAGCCGAAAAGTATACACAAAACTATCACGTAAGTAGAGTTAATGTATGCCGTAATGCTAAACTTTGGAGAACCTACGGGGCAAGTCCTACTTCTCACCTGTGCCCGAGAATGGATGGACGACAGCGGGTTCGATTGGTGACTTGTGTCCTGGTTCTGGAGTGTAACCCTTGGTGCACATGGTTGGTTGCAGTGGGTGAAAACCGAACGTGTGCTGTTGTCTTGCAGGACGTGGAGGTTCATCCGGAGCCAAATTCCGCATCTCACTGGGTCTCCCAGTGGGAGCCGTCATCAACTGTGCTGATAACACAGGTATCCCTCAACTACTATTCTGCCATGCTATTTCCACTTGTTAAGTAGTAATGAAATCACTTTTGTCTTCATATTTGCATGTGATATGAGAATATAAATGCTAAATTGTCATTTGAAATGCTGTTTTCAAATTGAGATGCAGTGATACTATTAGTATCATGCTTAATACTGGTTTGTCCCTCAGGTGCCAAGAACCTGTACATCATCTCAGTCAAGGGCATCAAGGGGCGCTTGAACCGTCTTCCAGCTGCCGGAGTGGGTGACATGGTCATGGCCACAGTGAAGAAAGGCAAGCCAGAGCTCAGGAAGAAGGGTGAGTTTCTGCAGCCTCATTGATAGTTTAACGGACGCTGTGTGGAATTCTTATTCTTAGATTAATCCTCCACTGTATGATGAATATTTCAGATTTTTTCAAAATAAGATCAACTCTTGTTTTTATACTTTTCTTGGTTTTAAAGTGGCCTGTATACTTCTTCAGTGTGCTAAAAAATGTATGCTGAGGACTTTAACTGTAAACACATTTCTGGTAAGGATGAAAAGTTTGAAAATTGTCGTCCAGTTATTTTTTTTTCTTCACACCAGCAGTTTGTTAGCGTTTCTTAACCCAATCAAGCTGCCACTGCTTTCCAGTTCCATTATGCTACACGAGGCTGGTGTGAACTGAGAACAAGGCCTTATTGTAGTCCCCTTTTCACCCAGTTGTGGCGATTTTCTTTTTATTTATGTTTATCCATTTTATCATCATGAGAGGTCTGCACTGTAGTTTACATCAGCCTGTTAGATGTTCCCCCTTCCAAAAGCACTTGCTTTGTCTGCTCAGTGGCTGGGTGAGTTGTCGTAGAAGGGAATAATGACTTCACCACTGTGGGTGAGACGGCAGCCAAGACTCTGTGGCTGACTGATCTCAATCAGTGATGAGACACTTTGCTCAACATACCCAAGGAGATGAACTTGGTCAAAAGCTGAATGCTAACTTAAAGTATACGCATATTTATGCGAGGAACCACGTTGTGCCTCGTAGTTTTCAAAAGCATGTTATTAATGTATTTGCATTAAAACCTAATACATTATTCTGCAATTTAGGAGTCAATATTTAATAGTTGTCTCAGTTTTATTGGATTTGAATTCAGTGTTTGCCCTGCCAATGTCTGGTGGCAGTTGGTTCACATTGAACTCAGATTTAAATGGACTATCGCAGGTGTGTTTTGTGCCTCAATGCTCAGTTTAACCGGCCTCCATCCGTCCACAGTGCATCCTGCGGTGGTGATCCGGCAACGGAAGTCGTATCGGCGAAAAGATGGTGTGTTTCTCTACTTTGAAGACAATGCGGGGGTCATAGTAAACAATAAAGGAGAAATGAAAGGTGGGTGTTTTTCTCTCATTGTAAGCACTGGTAGTATTTATGTATGCAATGTCTTCTAAATGATCAAGCTCATAGCTGGAAGAATTGAAGTTTTTAAATCAGACACTTGCTCTTATGCCTTGCCTGCAACCAAGACCATTCAGTTCCTGCTTCAAGTTTCGCATGCAGGTAGTTGGTAGTTACAAACTGTGGTGGGTCTTCATAGTGAGGGCATTAGCAGATGTTCCCCCTTCCAAAAGCACTTGCTTTGTCTGCTCAGTGGCTGGGTGAGTTGTCGTAGAAGGGAATAATGACTTCACCACTGTGGGTGAGACGGCAGCCAAGACTCTGTGGCTGACTGATCTCAATCAGTGATGAGACACTTTGCCTAAAGCAACATTAATGATGGTTCAGAATGCCTTGTTTATTAGATGGATATGAGTTGACTGTATTTGATGCTTCACCTCTGGATCAAGTTTGGTTAACTTGCCTCTCCGCTCGTGTCCCTGCAGGCTCAGCCATCACGGGCCCTGTGGCCAAAGAGTGTGCAGATCTGTGGCCCAGGATCGCCTCCAATGCTGGCAGCATAGCTTGAGATGGACCCCGTACCTGTCTGTTTTCAATAAACTGTTCAAAATCATCGCTATTGGGCTGTTGGTTTTATTTCTTCTCGCTAATGTTGACCACTGATAAGTGTGTGGTTTAACACTTTACTCTCCAGGTCTCAGTGGCCTTGTTTTCTTTTTCAAGTTGACATTTCACTTTAAAAGCTTACATTATTAAAAATGAATTTAGAAAATGAAGAAATGAATTCTCATACTACATACAGCACTGATTTGTCTGGGTTCATTAGGGGATTAGTAAACCATCAAACTTACCACAAGTGCCTTATTTAACCTTACTTTAAAAGAGCTTTATTACATCCTGATAGTCCATCTGATAACTTTGTACAACAAAAATCTTTTACATTTTTTCACTAGACAGAAAACATGGTGTACACAGAAAGGTTGTGGAGAACAAAGAACTGAGGGCTTGAAATTACACAAACACTAATTCTGAAACTTTTGTCCTTAAATTCTCAGGTCTTTCCTACATCTGTGTTTTGAATGGTGTGGTCAATAAACCCATACCACTGTGGCAATGAGGCATCTGAAAAGTTCAGTTCAGTTTTTAAGAAAATAGTTTCATTTAATTGAAATGAGTCTGTGGTGCTATTCTGCTGTTGAAGCCCTAAGTGAGTTCTGTATGGTCAGTGTTACTATGTTGCATTGCAGTGAAACCAGGAATATCTAAAGTCTAAGCTGAGGGAAACTGGAGCAAGGTCAACTTTCCAGTTAGAAAATGCCACAACCTGGACGTGGACTTGATAAATCCAATTGCTTGAATACTCTGAATAATTTCATGATGCTCTATTTTTTAAAGACACATCTAAGTGCCAAGTAATAAAAGAAAACCGACAGTGGGGCTGATAAATGCCTGGTTTCATGCCTGTGTGTATCTGAGTCCAGGCTCTGTGTGTGTGTGTGTGTGTGTGCGGTCCTCGCCATCTCCGGCCTCACTCTGCTTACAGATGGGAAACCAGCCGGTCCATGCAGAGCAACCAGGCTGCAGGCTCCGCCCAACACATGTTTACCGTCTGTCGCTGACTGTAAATGGCCACTTCCTTCGCATGTGGCACTCAGGTTCATCCTGGCTCTGCATTCAGCTCGGGAACCAGTAACCTGTAACACTGGTAAAGGAGCACGTAGTAAATGAAGCAGAATATCAATAACCTAGCGTATTAATTGTATGTAACTTTTACATACCGCGTATTCTTTTGTCTGTATTGGCCAAATTTAAAAGGAACAAATGATTGAAAGGTCTTAGCTGCTTTCCTGCAGAGCTCCTGAACGAACTAATTTCAACATGCAAGAAAAGTTTTGAATTTTTCTAATGTATCTTTTTGTGACACTTCTTTGACATTAGCCGTTCTGGCTACAATTCTATTGGCACCGTGATGTGAAATTAATTTCTTGCCAAAGCCAGTTGGATATGGTGAGATTGGGAGAAAAAAAAACAAAAAACTCGCCACCCCCTCAGGAAAAGCAGTGCAGTTTTTGTCCTACTTTTAATGTGAAATTGCCGTCCAGCTCTGATAAAACTCGTCCCGCATAAGCGAATCTCTGGCATGCAGCTGCACCGACCGGTCACGGTTTCTTTGGGGTCCGTTGAAAACTGGGAGGCCGAGCTGCAAGCTGTGGATACAATGTTGCACGTTCAAGTGTGAAATCCTCTGCGCTCTGCATTTTGTCCCCCGGGTGGACCCACGACACTCGACTTTCTCCGTCTGTCGGTTTGCAACCTGGTCTCAAACGTCCTGGTTTAAAAGGAGGAAACACTTCAATGTGGCTGTGCTACATCGATATTAGACACTGTGCCTTGACCTGTCTGTCAACCGGGCGCCTGCTGTCAATCATTTTGCATTTTTTCCCCCCCACTATTTTCTCTGCGTCGTATCGGTCAAAAAGACCTTTCTCGTCCTATCTTATTCTTTACGCCGGGATTCTCTGCTCTTCTAGTTTCTGGATTTAGTTTTTCTTGGGTTTTGTCTTTACTGAGCCAGATGGTCCCTAAGTTGCGTCTGAAGCCTCCTCTTCATCCAGACCTGGCAAACCTGCCTCTGCTACTCAAAGGGGTAAATCCGAACACGAGCGCCTGTCACATCTCTGCATGGACGCGTTGGGCGTCACGGTATCAGGTCCAGCCGCGGGACGTACGGACTCGCTGCTTTCCTCCGGCCCTCCTCCTCCTCCGGGGGCGGGGCGGGCCAGGCGTCGGGGGGCTGGGTGGGCTTGGGCCGCTGCTCGCAGGTGGCGTGGGGGTGGGTGTGCCACGTGCCGTCCTGGTAGGTGCAGTAGCAGACCGTCTGCTCGTCGAGGTTGACGCGCTCCCCGGCCGGGATCACCTTGGTCCCGGCGAAACAGTTTGGACCTGGAGCGACGGGAGAGACGGAAGTTCAAACCGGATCGTCGTTCAGTTGCTGCCATGATTTGATTGTGTGCAACCAGACTTGCTATGGCAGACAGTCAAGGGATTCTATTTGTCTTGCTTGAGATTATTTTTAGGGGGTTGGAAGTGCAGCGTCTTTGGTTTGCTCGGCAGCAGCTTTCCAAATTGGTTTATTTACATTGGACTCTCTTGTTCCCCAACTTTAATCTGCACCAACGCAAGTCTAAGCCAGATGGTGTGTGGTCTCTTTAGCAACTAACTGACACTTAACACCAAAGACCAGAGTCGTATCATTTGTCAAGTGCCCTTTTTTATAAGGCAGTATCTTGCAATATATCTTAGGGCTTAATGCTTTTTTCCTTTCACAAACACCAAATTCAATAATTGATCCAGTCTAATCACTGGCTCATTAGGCTCTGTTAGGTCTCTGATCGCTCTATCGGTTGAAGAAACAAGATGTTTTATTTTTTTAACGTGGTTACACTTGCTTTGCCTTTCCCATATTTTCATTTGCGATGGGGATTTTGTAGAGAAAGTTCTGAAATAATCACGCAAATTTGATCAGATATCATATCAGATTTACCATAACTGGAAATCAGAGATAAACCACAGTAATTAAAAAGCTCAGTTTGCCTTGTTAAATCATTTGATGCGGCCATACTTGCTGGATTTTACGACCACAAGAAGAAAATAAAACAGGAAATTTTCCCTGGTTTTACCCCTGCCTGTTAGGATTCCTTAATCCAAGAATTTCCCTGGGGATAATAAAGTATATCTAATCTAATCTAATATAATCCTAGAAACAAACATTTATTTTCTCGAAAATAAAGCATCTTTTCCTTTATCTTTTTGTGGTCTTGTAATGCGACAGCAGCGATGTGTTTTTGGGGCTGGATAAAAGGAGACGGGCCTGCTCTTGACATCACTTGCATCCCCTGTTCGCAGATGGGGCGTCTTCGCTTGGCAGATACCTGGGAAACAATTACCGAGGCCAGTTCGCAGCGGGACAGGAAGTACAGATAATCTGCTGCCAGATCCGACGCTTTGGTAAAACACAGATGACGTGAGGTAATTTTGGCCCTGGGTGGGCGGGCGGGTGGGAGGGGGAAATAAAAAAAACCGTGACGCAACAAACTAAACCATCTGTCCCGCTGTCTGTCCAGCCGAGGAGGGGAAAAAAAAGCAGAGATTAACTCCAACTGCGACGGAGCAGTTGCCGTAATTCCGGTGTTTGTGTTCGCGGGAACGCGGATTTGATTGTTTATCTGCGCTGCTCGGCGTCTTCATCCATCAAACAGCCACGCAAATTGAGACTTATATTTCATCTCCGCTGTAATTCCAGTGGGACGCACGCACGCACGACAGGAAGAAGGCTTTATGTGACATAACAGGAAGGGCTCGGTAAGCTGTGCGATGGGCGAGGTGACATAACCGCTGATGCTCCTGACATCCCAGGGATGGACTCACACTGGCAGCCAGAGATTATCAATGGAGGGGGTCTAGTTCAGTCACTGGCCACCTGATCTCTCCTCATCTGCAGAAGAACAATGTTCATCCAGTCCTTGGTACCAGACTTCCTGTTTTCATGCATTTTTGTCACACGTAGCAAATCGGTTCATCTGCTCTTCCACGAGTTTTATTTCTTCGTGGTTTGTACGTAAAGTTTTAAGTTCATTTCTTTGGCGTAAGTACGTGCAAATCTTGCATGCTTGCTGCTGACCAAGTTCACAATGTTATCGCATAATTGTGAGTCTCATACTTATGGCAAACCCTGGCCATATTGAATTGAATTGAATTGAATTGAATTTTGGCCGATTTGAATTGAACTGAATTCAATTCAATTTGTTTTTGTGCCTCCAAACGTCAGAATGTGCTTCCATAGACACACATGTAGACACACACAGACAGACAGAGGCATCCAACCTTGCACTGGGATGCACTTTATCCACACTGCAGTGTTACACTGTGAATTATTTCATTTCTGCAAATACAGAGATGTTTTAAGTCTTAAAAAAACATTTATATTTTTGTCTGATCAATTTCTATTTTTCCTATTTTCTTTCTGTGTGTGTCTGAAAGACTCCTCGAAATTTTCTTATGACAAGAAAAGATCTTGAACATTGAATGGGCACATCACTGTGAAACAAGGTGGTATTAAAGCCCACGAAGGCAAGGGATTAATCCACTAATAACAGCCCTGGACGGCAGCACTTGCATTATGCTACACAACCACTAACTTTAGAACACAGCAGATGGAGCCTGTGTGACATCACCCTCATACCATCAGCATCTCGGCACCCTGCCTGGCAATTCATGGATTCAGAGTTAAACTGTTGGAGACGAAGACGCTGCATGCACTTCCCATGATTGCACACGTGCCGTCTTCACGGGACACGTCATCATTTATATATTTAAAAAGTCTGCTGACACCGTTTGTGTAATCTGGTAGCCAGGAAGTGGAGGTGGGATTCAGGCGGAGGTGGCTAGCGGCTAGCTTCTGACTGTGGCGCGCCAGCCTGGGGTGGGAACTCCAGCTGTGGCCGAGTCTTACCGGTCTTACAGATGGGGCAGCAGTGGTTGGGTTCGAAGGTGGGGTTGACGCAGTGGGGAGCGGGACAGTTGGCGATGCTGCAGTACACCTCCCGGTTGGCCTCGCAGCGGCAGCGCTCACACCTGGACACCTGCAAGACGCGCGGATGGAGTGAAAAATAGAAGGGGTGCTAGTTTGAAGCATTGCTTTCTGGAGGACAGTCGGGGCTGCATAGTCTGATGGTGTCACAATGGGAGACATTTGCTGATGTTGCTGCTGTATCTCCACAGAAGGACTGTTTTGAAACTGGTAAAAGATAATCAGTCACCTCAGAACGTTTTAATAGTAAATATAACTTGAAAGCCTGATTTTGCCCCCCCAAAATCAATGTAAACAACTTCATCTTAAGCAATAGAGGAATGATTGATTACCCTGCTGTAGACTTACTGCAGGTAATTCTATTGCAAGTAGCAAACTAACAGAGACATTTTTTTTTTTTGAAGTCAGTCCGGTGTGGAAATAACAGAGGGGTTTTGTCCATCCATGCCTACAGTGAGCTTCTGCTCAAAGGGAAAGAAGTCCAACAGGATTGGAAAACACAGTGTGGTCACTGCAGCGCTCTTCATCGCAGTGACCACACTGACCAACAACTGCATTCAGCTCTGTGACTGAGCTGATAAAAAAAAAAAAAAAAGAGTTTGGCAACCCGACATAAAACGTATCCATATCAAATGTGGTTTGTGAAACACTTAACAGGGCAACCGAGAAGAAGGCGGAATAACATATTGTGTGACTATCCTGTTGGCCCATTTCATGAAATGGTATTTAATAGTAATCTTATTTAACTGTTTGACAACTGAAACAGTCCAAGACACAACGAGCGCCATTCTACAGGTGTTGCCAGGTCGTTGTCACTGCTGTATATGAAGACACTGGGTTCACTTTTATCATTTCGTACGAACACCTTTGTATTTTGCAGGGAACACACACACACACACACACACACACACACACAAGTTACATATGACAAATAAGACCAACATGACGGAACAACAACAACAACAACAACAACACACACACACACACACACACACAGAGTGAAGTTACAGATGACAAATAAGAACAACAACAACAACAACAACAACAACAACACACACACACACACACACACACACACACACACACACACACACACACACACACACACACACACACACACACACACACACACACACACACAGAGTGAAGGTACAGATGACAGATAAGACCAACATGACGGAACAACAAGGGACAGAAACAATAATGGAACTAAACAGACCAAAACAAAGCACAAACAGCAGCAAACAGAAAAAAATAGTGCGCGGAAGAAGAAAAAAAAAAGTTGCTCTCACCCTGAACTCCTCCAGCAGCCGGTACGTCTTGCCGCCGTACAGGCAAACCCTGGCCATGGCCTCGCACACCGGGCAGCACGCCTTGTACTTGATCCGCGTGCACCGCGGGTGGATGCGCGGGCACCTGGGCCGGACGCACAGCGGACCGTCCACGGTGCATGTGCACGGGCACGCCGTGGGGCTCGGGTGGTAGACCTCGCCGATGGCGTAGACGAAGCCGTGGTCGTCGATGCACCACTTGCCCCGGTAGTCCGCGAACTCGTAGTCCGGGTCGCTCTTGGAGGAGAACTCGGCGCCGCTCCGCGGCAGCAGCAGCAGCAGCAGCAGCAGCGCCGCGCGGCACAGCGCGTCCTTCTGGTGCGTCATGGTGACCGACACTGATGCGGCCCCGCGGCGCACTCCGCCGACGGCGTCCGTGGCGCGCGTGCGCGCACGCAGTGTCTTAATTAGGTCTTATCTTTTTTTTTTTTTGATTCTATATAGCTGGAACATACGGAAGATGATTTGTACGGAAGAGGATTAGGGCCACAAGAAGAGAGAGAGAGACAGATAAATAAATTAAGATAGAATGCCCCCCCGCCCATGTTTCCAATTCGAGAATAAAGTTGAAATTTCAAAATTAAAGTCGAAATTTCGAGAATAAAGTTGACGTTAAAGACGACGTTCTGTGCATAAAATCGAATTTTTGCAATCAATGTCGACCTGAAGTAAGTCAAAATGTCGAGAATAAAGTCGATAGGCTCTGCGCGCAGGTCGAGTGGAGTACTTCCGTTTTCGCCAGTGTCCTGATTACTGAGGTTCACTCTTATGGGATACACCTGTTTTCGGCAATTTACTTTTAACTGTGGGTAACTGGGTTAATCCACCATCCTCCCAGTCTACTCGCCGACTTCATTCATTAAATTTCTACTTTACAAAATTTCTTCTTTTTTAACTTCGACTTTGTTCATGAAATGTCGACTTTTATTTGAAATTTTAACTTAAAACTCGAAATGAAAACAAATAAAAATCTCCTTCCTATAATATATTTTTTTCTCTTCTTGTGGCCCTAATCCTCTTTCGTAGAAACAACTATGGTAACAGAGTTGTGAAATCGTGATTAAAGCGATTCAATCGTTTTCAAACCACAATTTAACAAACAGAAATCCACAGGAAATTCAGAGAACAGTGGGCAAATGGGTCCAGCCGTGTGAAGAAAAGAGAATAAAGTCTTACTTACGTTCTCAAGGGCAAGCACGTTTAATGAAATAACCTTGTATGCATTTCTGAGAAATAGCCTACATCTTGTAAATCGACAAGGAAAAGGTCGCACACGAAGTAATGCATTGTAATAGGGTCGAGGTCATTTACTATATCTGATGGAATAAAGTCTCCATTTTACGTGAGGAAATGTCACATTTACAGGGATTAAGTATGATTTTATTTGCAACACTAAAGTAGCGAATTGAGCACGAATAAAGCTGTACCAGTTGCACGATATGCCGAGTGTCTTATATTCAGTTAATCGAGAAATCGGTTTAAATAGTATTTTATCTCAGCTCATCTCTGTACTAATTGACGGCATCTTGGCAGGCAATTTCTGCGACTGGTGTACTTGAGTGCAACCACTAGAGGGCAGCAAATCACCATAAAAGCCCTTCTACTCTAACGCAAACCCCACACGCGCGGACACAGCTGTACGCTTCACTTCTTCAAAGCAATGAAACATAATCGTTTGGAAATTTATATTCAGGAATATGATCTGATACATTGACTGCCAGGACTTTAAATGTATGACAATGTTGATGACGTTAACGTGAGATGATTCAATTTACTTGACAAATATGTCACCTATTGTGCGTGTGAATGCCCTAATAAAGCTACCAGATGTTGTTAATTTAAAAATGTTCAGATGAATGATTTTGTGCATAATTTAAGCCACTAAAGAATGTCAACATCATAATAAGATCTTGTCACTTTGTTCTATATTTTCCGTGTGTCAAAGATTGAAATTGAATGTTTTCAACTGCATGTTTGCTTCAAGGCACAAATTTTAGAAGACATGAAAAGATCTAAGACATTTTCCTAATATAAACGCGTAAAGAGAAGTGACAGCTCTGAGGCCAAGATAAATCTAGTCCTTGCCAAATAAGTGCCGAAACAAGTTGCTCGGGGTTACACGTCAATCAACAAGTATGACAGAAATATTCTGGAGAGCGTTCGGATTAATAATTCATAGATTATTCAGTCAGCGCGTCCCCAATTTCTCTGATATTTGGAGAATAGCTGCCAATGGATTTTTTTTTTTGGGACTAAAGACGCTCACTAATTTTTTGCTAGCAAAGATGTCTGTCTTATGAAAAGGACAGTGATGTCTCAGAAGATTCATAGATCGAGGTTCCAACTCCACCTGATGCTTCTGGCAAAAAAAAAAAAATAAATAAAAAAAAAATGAAGAAAAAAAGAAAGACAAATATCTAAATCTAAACAAACCTTTCCCTGGACAGAGTTTTTCTAAAGGTTACATTTGCACTGAAATGCCAAAAGGCATTGCAAGTTTATCCTGAGACATATTTGTAGACGCTGGACAGGGCTTCACAGGTACCATTTACAAAGGCTCCTGTCTTCTTCTATTTTTCAAATAGGACACAAAGTAGCAGAGGGACAAAAAAAAAAAAAAAAAGAAAAAAAGAAATGATACCAGTAAGTGCATAAGAGGTGACATCTTAAACCGTCAGAGAATGAACGACTGCAGACCTGTATTAGCAATATTTGGTCATGTATGATTTTTTTTCAAGCTAAAATAGTTTTAAAAAAAAATATTGCCACCCTTGAAAAGTCCGACTTTTAGCAGGTCTTCGTTTTGATCGAACCACCCTTTCCCTCTGCAAGTCATTCGCATTTTCAAACACAAATGCCAGATGTGCCCACACGACTTCACCGACTTTGGAAGATGCGTTAAAGGGTGTGTATTAAAAGTCATAGCTGCTTCACCAGACACCAACTGAATCCTTGCCACAAACTCAAACGGCAATGTTATCTGCCTGGTTGATGCCTTCAAAGCTGATTTTTTTTTTTTTTGCCTAGCAAAAGTTAAAAAAAAAAAAAAATACTGCTGACATCACCAATTGCTTAGGTGCTGCACACAGCGCGGTTCCAGAATACCATTTAGGACTGGCAAGCTGTGAAACAGAAGCCGAGCCCGCCACTCAGAAAGCATTTCAGTGTTTTGCATTCTGCACGAGGTCTGGTGTAGTCACATTGCTGTCAGGTGTGGAGCCTTTATGTCCTCAATTCTGTTTTCTAGCACACTCACAGAGTTGGGAATCCCACTGCAGCAGGGTCGATCACCGCTGTTGAGAAGATTATAAAAGAGAGGCCAAATAAGACCCCATGCATATATTATGCAGCAACAAAACCATAAACTCTATGAAAATAGGGCATGGTTATAACTTATGAGTGGTGACAGACCTTTCACTCCTCTGACACTTCTGTCGTGTGCAACTGCTTGCTTCATGTCCAACGGCGTTGTCCCTGCCTCTCTGTCGGTGTATACCAGGGCAGCAGTCACAGCGTGTGTGACCTGTTTGCCTACCAGTTGACAGCCGTGCTCCTGAAGCGTCATCAGGGAAGTTCAGGTGGGCGTGTCTGCTGGCGATCCTCTCGCAGCCTCCCACTTCTATAATTCAGCACACCTGGGCTTACTTAAGCTCCTACACTACAGTGTAGGAGGACAGTATGTTGTTTTTCCTCAGTTGCTAAGATTACTGACTCTGAATCCTGAGGTTGGTTGCTCATATCTCAGGGTGAACGTGCCGGTGGATGTGCTTCAAAAGTCAGCGGATAACTCAGGGTGTCAGAGTGCTGACTTACAATTCCTATGGTTGGCGGTTCAAGTCCAACAATAAGTAGCGATACATTATAAAGTCCAGTGGCCCCCAAAAGATCAATTTTCCAGGAGAAGAGACCCAAAAGTTTCCACGTCGCTCAGCATGAAATGAAAATGTCTCTGAATACTGCACAGTTCAATTCTTCTGCCAACAGGTTTGCACCACTTGAACTCAAATCACTGGTATGACTGCCCCGGGTCTTGAACCACCAACCCCCTATTTGGCCACCCTCAAAACCCTTCTGTTGGAAGTCTTGGTTTCGAGGAGATCTTGCATCGTACCACTCTGTCTCATGCTTAACACTTCTTCTTCTCCTTCTTCTTCAGTGTCACCAGACATCCTGTTCACTGTTTACCACTAACCAGACTCCTCGTCCGTCAAACCTTAAGAATGAAACAGACGTTGGCAGCCATTTTAGCTCCATGTCGGCTGAGGGTTCTGAATGAACTGGCGTCACTTGAACCAATGTTGGGTGTCTTACCTCTGCACCCTGACTCGTTATCCGGGCAGCTAGCAGCCAGGTAGGTCGGCAGCTCGACAGGTTGTTGCTAGCTAGCTAGGCTGGCTAGCTAGGCTGGCTAGATGCTGCCTGGAAACAAGAATCGGGTGCATTTAGCATTGAGCCAATGATGGTCACATGGCATCTAGCGGATGGTGGCAGCGTCCAGATTGCATATATCTTTAGTGCCCCAAGTGGACTGGAGAAGCACCACACCAAGCGCAAGTGCTTAGCGGCTAGCATGTTTTGGCGTAGTTTGACAAGCTGTGCATGATGATCTATTGACATTACTAATAAGTGGAATGGACCTACACCAGAGATGAGCTAATATCTTGACGGTAAAACCTTGAGGAGGATCCAAGCATGTGCTCATGGCAGCGCACCAAGGGGGAGAAAATCTCTCAAAGCAGTTTGCACCATGACAACTGAAATAATAAAATAAAACAGTGTGTAACAACACTCCTCGGACGGTAAACTGTGGAGACGCAGATGAAATACTGTGCAATAGTTGAGTGTGACATGTTGCGTCTCGCTACTCGGGCTATATGTAAATGCTGCGCAAGACACCTTCCCCAGGCATTCAGGTGTTTGTTTATGTGCGCGAGGCTTTGCACCCCCTGTGCGTGTGAAGTGAATCCCTGGACTTTAATGCTGTCGGACGTTGGTTAATAATTTACATCCAGTGTCCTTCCTCTGCACACGGTGACTTTTCTTCCCTCATCAGAGGCGGTGGGGGGAAAATGTGCACTCTCTTCCTGCTGTTTCTGTCTGTCAGACGGCAGCTCAGTGGGGCACTCAGTGTACTTCATGTGCATGTACCCGGTGTCCAGTCCTGTCCCACCCTGTGACCTTCGCTTCCTCTTTCATCCCCTTTTGTGAATTCCAAAATAAAAAAAAAAAAGTTTGAGCCCCAGAATGTCTGCACGTCGGCACCAAGGATACGAATCCAGGCTGTGCAGAGTTCGTTTTTATTTACTACCACGCTTGTATCATAATGAGCATTTCTCACTGTAGCTAATAATAATAGTTAAGAGCTGATCGATCCAAAACAGTGCAACACAGACCAAAAATAAATACGTCTTTGTGAATCATCACACATTCCACTTTGACACTGTGTGCATCTCAAATGCTAATCCTGCTCCAGGCTGGGACCTGACGATGAACAAGAGCTGACAGACAGACAGAGGGAGGGAGGAAGGGAGGGAGCGAGGGAGCGAGGGAGACATGGAGACAAACATTAAACCTTGAACCAACGACCAGATGAAAACATCTCTTGTTCAGCCAGTTAGTGGCGTGTGGTTGTAATTAAAGCGCGTGTGCTACGCTGCCTCCTTGTGACTGTGTTTTCATAAGCGAGAGATCTGAATGATGTCTGCTGGTGTGCAATATAAACAGAGAGACGGACCAAGCTAGCTATCAATGAAAAAAATCAGGTCCAGTTTTTGTGGATTTCCCCCGTGATGTCTTTGCTTGTGATTGAACATTGAAACTTTACGTGCACAGATACAGACGAACACACAGACGAACGCCCTACGTGCTCACGACGGTCCACTAATTTGTCTTGAAAAGGAAGCAGGAAATGACTCCATGTGTTATGCCCGACAGGCAGCGCCCTCTGTGGGCATAAGGATTAACCGTGACTCTGCCTCTCGTCGCTTTAGGAGCAATAACATGCAAAAGTACAGTTTTGACGATATGACAAAAAAAACAACAACAACAAACCCTCGGGAAATAAATAAAATGTCTCCAACGGTATTTACCTGCCGCCGCGTTACATCACAGACAGGCCCAGCAGACAGCCGCGTCTGGCCTAATGAGGACGCTGTTCGGCTTGCAGACAGCGCTCGGCAGTAACAGGTGAGTGTTTTTTGTTGCGCGGTGAAAACAGAGCAGATGTACGCCATCAACCTTCTGTTGCTGTCTCTCCTTGCTGAGGCGAACAGAGGGCTGCAGCAACAACACAAAGGAGACTTTTCTCTTGTTTTTTGCACAGCGTTCTCCTGTCTGAAGGGGGAAAGAAAAATCATTATGCACAATGCGGATGGGGGGGCGTTGGGATTTTTCCATACACAAATGCCTTGATGCAATAATGTTCTTACGCTTGTTTGGGAGGCGCAGTAACGTAGCATTTCTACTTCAACCTCCAGTTTGGAAACGGTGAAGTCACAGGTTGAGCTCCTCTTGTGGCGCCGCTTCATGTTTTCACATCTGCTCTATTCAACAATGCGCTTGTAGGGGCAGCGAAATCGTCTCACTTCCACGAATGTGTTTATCAGAAAAGCAAAGTTGTTTTAAAAAATATCTGATAAATACATCTTTCCTCCACAAGTCTTGCAGCCACTGCTTGTTTGACGCATTAGAAGATAAAAAAAAAGTCAAGATTACAGGAGAGATTCTTTGAATAACATGTCTGCTTGGCTTGATTTGCTCATGGCACATATACTCTATATACTGTACGGTCATGCATGTTTGCGCTTTCAATATTTGCAACGTGACGAGCAAGTCAGTCACTGGAAGGTCGGCTAGTCTGCAGGGCTCGCCGGCCTGGTGCGTCTTTGGGTCTGCGGTGAAGAAATTAAAAATGCTAATTAGCATTCGTCTCTTCTCCATGTTCCCACCCCGCAAAGCACGCTGGGCCCACATTCTTCCCCGAGACGAGACCTGGATCGCGCACTGGAAATGTTTCTGCCTCTTCAGTGCGTCTTCGCGCCCCCTTTTCAAGCATTTAATGCGTTTCTTACAGTCGGAGGCCGTTTGAGCAATTAAGCCTGAAATTTTCCTCTAAATCCTCAGATTTCGCTGCGTGGAAATCTGGAGGAAGGATTACATGTTCTAATTCTGGTGCTTGGATCATGCACTGTTTGGCCTGGCTGAGGCACTTGTCAATTACATGGCTGAAACAAGATTATTTATTTATTAACTGTTTTTTTTTTTTTTTTTTTTTTGCCCAGACTTCTGGGAAATAGACTTTGCTGCGGCGTTCTGGGCGGAGGGTTTGCTGCCGGAATAATTAAAGAAAGGACGCCGGAGCCAAAGTGCAGAATAACCTGCTATTAACCCTGCAAAAGAATTGAATTGTGCTTGAATATCAAATGTGCAGTGCTGGAGGAAGATGCCAGGCTGATGTTACTACTACTAGTAAAGTTAGGTTGCTAGGATACAAAGGCAGGTTGGACTGAAACTGAGGGGGAGTTGGTGCTATGTGAGCGCATCCGCGTGTGTGTGTGTGTGTGTGTGTGTGTGTGTGTGTGTGTGTGCAGAAGGGTAGAATCAGATAGTGCAGCTGCTGAATGCTTATCAGACATCTAGTAAGGAGGGAGGCTTCCAGGAGGATGGTTAAAAAAAAATAAAAAAAATAAAAAAAGTAGGTGCCTGAATAATATGCGTATAAACAGCAGGGGGAAGGAGAGATAGATGAGGACGGGGGAAGATTTCTCCTGAGAGAGACGAAGGAGAGCAGGTGAGACGGGAGGGGGGGAGGGAGAGAGACTCTGGGGGTGGGGGGAAGGGAGGGCGAGCACCAGGGACGTGAAAATGAGAGGCAACTGTGCGGAAGAGCGATACGAACCTGAAAGTTCATAGACAGCGCTGTGGCATTAACGACTGCCCCTGCAAGGCAGGCAGGGCTGCCTGCCACTGGAACAGGACTGTCACTTATCCTAAACACTTGGCGATGCAGCAAAAACCCGCTGGGCTGAAACTTCAGCCCAGCCCCGTTCCTTACTTTTAACCAGCCTCAACAGTTTGGAATCTAAACAAAGATAAGTAAAAAAAAATAAAAAAAATAAAGAAAAATCTAATAAAATAGTACGCACCTTCAGAACATAACCACACCATACCATAAATGTCCCATATGTGAGACCAATAAGTATGCAGCTTTGAAATACTTTAAAATACAGTAATTGCGATACAAAAAGTAGTTAGAAAGTAGATATGAGAACTGTGCTCAACATCACCTCTGGCAAACTGAACCAATAAGAGGACAACTGAGGAAACCGCTGAGCCTCAAAAGTCATGCGACGAATAAAACACAACAAGGGGCAGAGACTGCTAGTCAAAATTAGGTTAGAATGGTTGAATTATATTAACTACAATAATATAAATTCAACTGTTGGTGACAATGTTGTTCAACATTTTATTTATTATTTATTAATTTTGCATTATGTGTATGTTTGGTGCTTAACAGTTTGCTAACATGGGACATGTTAGCGGGTGCTAAAGTGTTTAACAGGGGGGACGCCTTGCTGGGAGAGGCTGGTTCTCGCCTGCAGTTGATTTACAGTCCGGGCGCGTGCAGCGCCTCCCTAAGGCGAGAAAGTGAAAGTGACGGTGACGAGGACGAGCGTGGGACTCAGAGCGGTTCGGCCCGGCTTGTTCTGTTTGTGAGAAACCAGAGCCACGAGATGATGTTATACAGTACAGCAACTGCAAACTGAAGCAATTTGTTCAATAACTGCACACTTTACTAAAATGGTAATTACATTCTGACACTTTCCAGGTAAAAAAACCCTTTAGTGCTCTTTGTTTAATTGTATTTTGTTTACACCTCTGAGCTTCAAACAGCTCCCAACACTTGACAACAAGCCCCTCAGTCTCAGGGCTGCAGGAAGCAGCAAATCTATTCCAAATGGGACCACAGAATGGAGAAGTACAGCTCAACAACAGTCTGATGAAAGAACAGTAGTCGCTTGGCTTATGTATAAACACAGTTAAAACACACACACACACACAAAACACAGTCAGGAAAGGATGTTGGTTTTTCAGCTGCCACCTCTCCTACCTCCGAATCTCACCTCTAACTCTGGCTGTGAAGGAATTAAACGCGCCCAGACTACAACCATGACATCTGTAGCCTCATTTATTTCACTCATCCAGTTGTGGCCTTGCAGAATAAACACACATTGACCCCGTGTACGCTTGCACGCCTGCAGAAAAAAGAAAAGAAAAAGATATCTCCCAAGGGACTGAGAAGAAGAGTGTTCTATGAAATAGATTTAGCTTAACAGTTCCAACGCTGGCTAAATAGGAAAAGGCCGGCGGGTTTTTAACCATCGGAAAAATAAGACAAAGAAAACAGAAGCTGTGGAGAAGCCTGATGAGCTGGCGACTTGTCCGGGTGTAGGAGGCGGATGGAGAACAAAGGAAGCCGCAGCCGACATCATCAACAGCTGATGGCACGCGGCCAATAATCAGTGTTGTTGGGATTACTTCATGAAAGTAATCCAACTACTGATTACTCCTTTTAAAAAGTAATGTAATTACTTATTTATCTACTCTGTTTCATAAGTAATCAATTACTAATTACTTTAGTTAAAAAAAAGATAAAGTAACAGTTGAGAACGTCTTGTTTCCTGCACATAACGTACAACAAACCACATTTTTCTTTCATTTATTTTTATTTCCAGCTATCAAACGCAATCGCTGTTTTTCATTTTGCCGCCGCCATGCTTGCTTTGGTGCGTCGTCGCATGTCAATGACGTCGCACGCACGCACGGCTGCATCATCAATCTGCGACATTACCGTTTTCCGTTGTTTTTCTAAATTTTGTGGATAGCAAGACATTTTTAGCTCGCAAAATATTTCGTAAAAATGGAATCACGACTCCATAAAGTAATTATGATATAATTACCATTTTTGCCAGAGTAATGCCGTTACATTACTCTGTTACTAAAAAGTAGTTTAATGACAGCAGTGGATTACTTAGTAATACAACTGCCAATAATACACGAGCAAAAATCCAAAAATAAACCGAAAAAACACACAACGGGATTGATTCACACCTCTTGATCTCTTTTCTCCGACACGACAGCTGCACCTCCAGGCCACCAGGCCTCCTCCTGCTTTCACACTGAAGGCCAGTCCACTTCCCGTGCTGACCCTGAACACTGGCGCTGGGCGTAAATCACGAGACACTTCCGCCGTACATCTCATGCGGCCGTCCCCACCCTCCCCCCCCTCCCCCCACACCGGTTTCTCAGAGACGCACAAGGTCAGTTTACTTGTCTGACAGCATGTGATTCCCTGACGCCGCACCTCCATTGCTGCGACGCGGACCCCCTTCACGCACCACTTGGCCAGACGTGCGAGCTCTTCTCGTTTGTCTCTTTTGTCACAACAAACTTACTGTGCGACCTGCGGCGCGGCCGTCCTCAAGGGAAGACTCGGGCGTGGGCCGCCGCCCCCACCTCCCCCCCGGAGACATGAGCGCCGTTTCAGGAACTCCCACGTGTGCGGGATGGCGGGCCTCGAGTTCTCCGCTCAGTGTCGGGGCCACTTGTGTTTCTTTCTTTACATCAACAATAAACATCTTTTTCTCTAAGACCAGTGTTGTTGGGATTACTCCGCAAAAGTAATCCAACTACTGATTACTTAAGACGCCAAATCTGGCCTGCAGAACTTGAAGAATTTAGTGAGTGATAAATTAGCTGTATTACATCAATTTTTTTTCAGAGTTTTAAGAGTAATTTCATTATTGAGGTAAATACTGTGGGGCTTCAAAGACAGATATTTCGTTGTAATGCTTTTGTTAATCGTCAATTGACGTTAAAACACGTTTCAACATATTCCATGATATATTTTTTTCCTCCTATGAGGTGGGTCAACAAAACACTCCTGCGTGAATCTGCACTCCCGAGAGAAAACCTAAAGTGAAACAGGAAGGCAAATGCAACTGTGAGCATAAACATAAGGAAACAGGAAGGACAAACAAGCAGGCTTTTTTTTTAAACGATCAATATGGTGTTCATGTTTGGGTCAATGGGAAAATGGAATTCTGTTTTTATTCTACCTTTGCAGCAGTTTCTCCCTTTATCACACGAACTAAATAAAAGCGGCGTCAAAAGACAACCATTGTGTGTTTCTTCATTGTCATTCAGTTGTTGGTTGGCCGCTGTGGGGAAGCTTGAGGAGGTTGTGTTGCAAAAACGCATTTGTTTTTGTCTTCAGATTGGGGATATCTATCTATCTATCTATCTATCTATATATATATATATATACATACGTATGTATGTATGTATGTATGTATGTATGTATGTATGTATGTATATATGTGTGTGTGTGTGTAGGAATGGATTGAGTGCCAAGGCGGGAGAGTGTTCGAGACGGAAAGCAACCCGGAGAGGCGGCGTGTTTGTAACCCGAGGGCAGAGCGTCGCGCGATATTCCCACGGCTGCTATTGTGTTCGACACCAAAACCGAACCAGACAGCGGGGCTGCTTAACACCCAGCATCAGAACCCGCTTTAATCTAACAAAAACACGGCCCAGTTGAGAGAGCCGTGTGGCATCATGAACACGCGCGCGCGCACACAGAAAAAAAAAACCCGACGCGCGCGCACGCATCACAGACTACGCTTCTCACTTACTGCTCGGAATCCAGAATGAGGCTAAATATTTGATAAGGAACGCCTCATACGCCGAATTTGTAGACAAATCACGTTGTGCTTGTGTGTTTTTTTTTCTTCTTCAGTTTTTGGAGACGGGGAGGAGGCGGGGGAGAAAAAGTGCTTTTTCTATCATACCGAGGAACTAGGTCAAGTACGGAGTAGCTAGCTTTCAGGTGGCTCTCGGCGGGGGGCTGGCCAGAAGTTGGAACCCCGGGTGTTTGCCTGCCGCGGACCTTCGTGCTGTGGACGAGGGGTTAATGAGAGCAGCAGCAGAGTCAGTCCGGCTCCCTTAACGTCCACTTAGTGCTGCTGCCCCTCAAACCCTCTCAAGCTCAACATTTCTGCAGGTTTTTTTTTTTTTTTTTTTTGGAAGACACGAGGCGGGTGGTCCCTTCGCTTCTCAAGTTTGAGCTCATAAGTTTCGGCGCTGTACGGCAGCAGATTCGCGCTTTTTTTTATTTTTTATTTTTAGTCAGACTTTCCTTCACCTTTGAGTTGACTTTGCGATTGTAGAAAATGTAATTGGGTAGAGAAAATACACCAAATGTACTTGGGAAAAAAAAACAAAAAAAAAAAAACCCACGAATGAATAAGAGGGACATGTTCCGATTTCAAAGTAGGCCAAGGCAGAGGTATTTGTTTTTATAAAGTGCTTTCTGTCGTTTGGCAACACAAGCAGGAGTCGCCAAGGTTGGTTGCAAAATGACAAACAAACAAATGACTCGTTAATACGGAAAAGGAGCCCTATATTCAAACCTTTACAAAAAAATGTGTTGGTCTATATTACTTGTGAAAAACTAATCAAATAGCAAATAGTTTAAAAATGGCCATGAAGTGGTGGGTGTGGCTACAGTACAAGCAGCAAACTGTAGTTGACTTACCAGCAGGTGGGCGGCTCTTGAGGCACAGGCGGCACTCACGCTCCAATATAGTCAACGAAAGAAACACTCCCAGATAGTGCAACAAAATTCTGATGCTCACTGTATTGATGGTGTTTTGCAGGGAGGGAAAGGTGCATAAGAAAAGCACAGGTCATATGATGCAGCATCATGGTATTTATAATACAGACAACCGTCACAATATTAGAGTAATATTAGAAAGAGTGGAGAAGTGCAGTAGCATATGAAGGGCTGGTGAGCAGAAGCGAACGGGAGAGGTTTTCAGAGACTGTCGCAAACATGGTACTCAAAATATTAGAAGCCGCTCCAACGGAGGCGTCTAATGGAGTAAAGAAACGGCTGCAGAATTAGTGAAAGCTGGACGACAATAAGTGCGGTTGAATTGGTTATAAAGCTTCCAAATTTAGAGCACTTTCCATTGCACGGCGCCCCTCGGAATGACTCAACAGGTGGGGAGAAAAGATGTTTTGTTGTTGCACGTCAACGCTCAGTCGAAACACTCATTTTTTTTTTTTATAGTTGTCTTTTACCGACATTTTTCAGTGTAAATAGTATCTCCGTCGTGCGCAATCGATGGGCGAGCGATAAGTGAAAATGACATCCTGTTTTTCAAAGCCTATTTATTTTTGACCCGTGCAAGAAGGGGTTCATGCACAGATATGAACACACACACCCACAGATTTATAGAGAGAGAACACATTTGCTGAATAATTTGAGACACACTGAGCTAACACCCTGAGTGTTTTACACTAATTGGTCACCGATGACAATTTTTCTCGGACAACCTTGCAACTTACATAGCACTTTCAAATTAGATTGTTTTATATTGATTTTTATACATATATTTTCCTGACTACTGCTGATTCCTTAAAAAAAAAAATCCCAACCATAAGATACCACTGTCAAGCGCGTATATAAATTTATTCTCTGACCGATAGGAACACTGGTTGGCTTGAACGTAATGCCTAAGAATATTGGAACTACACGATGAATAAACCAGTATTTTGTATCTATTGACTCAGTGAATCAAAGCACAATGTTAATTACGACAGGAGGTTTAAAGTCTCTGGGCTTATCACAAAAACTTGTTTGGCACATTTTCTGTTATCCTTTTCACTCACTTTGTCGCAGAGCTGCTGCAAAGATGATGCAGGTCTTACATCATCTCGGTGTGAAATCCCCTTAGCCACACGTGTAAGTTGAACTTAGATGTATTATTTATTACATATACACAAGATACCTGTATCTATCTATTCATTTTCTTTTACCACAAATCAGCATTTCATCACAAAGTCAAAGCTAAATTTGCATTTGTTGCGCCTTGAGAAAATGCCCATGTGCGCGCGCGCACACACACACACACACACACACACACACACAAACACAGGAAAAACGTTAAAGCCAATTTCCAATGAATAAATGGAAGCCAATTTCAAGGTGATTCATGACTTTATTAACATTGTCAAAACCAGAAATTTCTTCAAACAATGGAGCAGCAGTAATTTGAATCATCAACATGGTGTCGACACGCTGAAATCTTAAAGTTTAGAAATAAGACATTTAAATCACACAAACACTTAAGTCTGCTCTCCTGATGGTCTGATGAAAAACAAAATGTAGCTTTTTATGTAGCTCTCTCAGCATAAAAAGCATAATACAATATTTTCCGTACACTTGGCTAGTTCTTAGAACTAACCTTTTATTATTTTTTTTTTACTTATTAACTTACATCTAATGAGCAGTTTTTATGTCACATGATCAAAGTAATCTGACTTTGTTTTCCCTTGTATGTCTAAAACTAACAATGTCTGGCACATTTAAAGATTCAACAGTGTGAAATGTTACGTGATGTTAGGATTAAAGTTAGTCAAAAATGCTTTTCAGATGTGGCACCAGGACGCCATGCGGCACCTACATTTCGGTGCGTTCTCACAGGTGACGTCACTGCCCTGAATCAGATTCTGTCCCAAACATGTTGGCCAGGTCTGATCAGGACAAGTGTGAACAGCAAAAATCCCATAGATTCTATTAATCAGACTTTGGCCTCTTCCATATATGTTGGTAAATTCAAAATTGACTGAATGTTAGAAAATTTGACTTCAGTCTGAAGATCTACATTTTGTGACTTTTACATCACTCTGGATTGACATTCTTGAGGATTATCGGAGAGTGGTCAAGTTAATTGGAAACACTAGATGAAACAAATATAAAGGACATATATTATAGGTATTGTGGACACCAGAGTCCACACAGGAACAACACCTTCAAAACCAAACCATAAATGCTCATAACCATGACCTCCATGTTGACACACTTCATCTGCCCTAGCGTGTTCCGTTTGACATTTTGCTATTCTGTACAAGACTCATGACCAGTTCTCTTTGGAGTCTAACACACGCCACAATTGAATGAAGATCACATGATCAGCACAGCAAGAAAATGATCTGAACTGAGCACTAAGGCTTGCAGTATTGAATTAGTTGCTTTGATTTTGGATGAGTCAGACTCAGGACATATGGCTGACTTACTCGTCAACCTGCAAATTATTCTAATGGAAGTTGATCTCACGAATCTGAACCTCCAGGTATGGGAGAATGCACCTCGGTCAGTTTACAATTGAAACGGCACCAAACTTGAGGCCCTGCTGAATTGAATTTACATCACGGGAAACATTGGTGTGACATATTGATGGAGGCTTTATTTTGATATATTGACCAAATATTTGAGGTTGAAACTATGATATTCACGGCAGGAAAACACATTTAGACGTGCTTTTTGTGACACATTGACATCCATATATTGAAATACTTGTGTGCTCCTCCTTCTTCCATGGCATTACAGGTTCAGATGGGATCACAAGTTTGAGAAATGGCCAACGTGTGGAGAGTTTGAGGACGGCTTGAGAAAATGTGTTTCATGTTAAAAAAAAATTAAAACGTAAAAACTGTGGAAAAAGCCATGCCACCGCTTTACGGATGGGCAGCGACAAACCAGGAAGTGAGTTACCCATGAAGAATCCTCTGCATTGGATGGACCTGAGTTCTCGTGGGTGGGAATTGGCCTTTCTCGGTCCACTGCTTTGTGAACCTACTGTAAGCGCCTCCATTCCGCTTGTCTGGTTCCAACCAATTTTTACTTAAACTAATGATTCTGGTCCGGAATGATGCCCTGCTAGGTAGTTTTCAACCACTACAGCGCAGGCGAAGTAGGACATGGGAGAAGGAGAGCTGGCAGTGTCATGTGGCTCAACGTGAACACACTCCTGGCTACAGTGAACATTACGGTGAAAAACACGAGGTTAACAGCATCGGCTGCTTACGTTGGAGATCCATGGCAGCTATTAATCCGTCGGGTGGAATTCTTCCCATCTGTGAAACTCCATTATGGTTATGTGGAGTAGAAAACATCTCCAGAGACCACATTGACAATAAATCGGGTTTGATTGAACTGCCCCTCGACGCTAGTTCGCTGGGCAGCCAATGTACTCTTTCATTCAAAACACTCACCTTTCCTGTCCTCGCGGTCAAATGGTGACAGACATGGTCTTGGGGGGGGCCACAGCTATGACACTGTACAACATATGGACGACCGCAAAACCCTTAGTACGACCGCTGCAGTGGCATTCGAGTAATTGAGGTTCAGCTGAAAAAAAGTCAGCCTGTTCATGAGTGTTGTTGTGGCCTTGAGTGACGACATTTGTTTTTTTTCCTCGTACTGAACACCTTTTCTTGGGTCTCCACTCCATGTTCCTGGGCAAATCAGGGACTTGATCGCAGATTTCAAATCCTCCAAAGTCATAAAAGCATGCAAAAAGAAAGGAAAAGAAAAGAACGAGTAGCCTATTGCCTTCCCTCCCGTGTCCAACCACTCCATCTGCTCTGGTCGGAAAAGTGTTGCGCTCTCCCTGTCCCTCTCTCTCTCTTCCTCCCTCCAGCTATGCAGTCTGATATCCACACCTTTCACATTTTCTTCCAAAATCACCTTCTTCAGCCACGACCAAGCAGATCGTATCTCTCCGCGGCTTAGCGCCTCTTTTTCGCCTAGCGGTTCTGGACCATCAGCTGGTAATTCCTGCAGTCTGGGGGCCGAAGTCCTCGCCGTGCGGGGGTTGCGAAGTGGACGGGCGACGGCTGAATCTGCAGATGGCGTCCATTCATCTGAAAAGCCAAGCCGAAGCTCTTCATCCTCGTTGAGCTCACAGCAGGAGCGCAAGGCGGTTTCCCCCGGGGCCTAGTCCGTGCCCGGGTCCCCGTTTTCACGTTTACAGATATGTAGGAGGCCAGCGGGCGAGCTGGGAGTTCAAACGTACAGTTCAGTTTGGTGGAGCCGTCCAACTCAGTTCGGGGCAAGCCAGCGGCTTCGGAGTCCGGCTAAGCTCGCTCTGGTGGTATGAAAAAGTTTTGGATGAACAGACGTGGCGCTGCAGTCTGCGGACGTGTGGTCGAGTTTTACTTCAGGAGCCACTGATTCACTGAGGAGGAAGAGAGCAGACAGTCAGGACAGGGGGGCAAAAGCTGGATGGGGCCGAACGAAGGTCAGACTCCGGTTGTCAGAATACACTAAACGGAGCAATGAAACCGATGGCGTACAACAACTCAGACAACAGTCAGGCAACCACGGAGGACCGTGCGATGTTACAAACTGCATTCTGGAGGAGGAGGCGTCTGCCAACAGTGAAACCAGAGGAGTGGTGAAGGGAATTTTACAAAGAGGTACTTGACAGGCAGGAGCGGGAAATCGATGCTTTTCTTCCCCTTTGTTTCCACCTTTTTTGCAACAGTGTTTGAAAGGCAGCTCCGCGATACCCGCAGTGCACATCACAATGCAGGGAAACATCCTCAAACATCACATTTTTTTTGACAAGGCGAGCAGACTTTGGTTGACCCATGTTAACCACTGGAGCTTGTTTGTGGGTTAAAATAATATATAATAGTTTGTGTGTGTGTCTGTTGGGGTTCTATGACAGAGGGGGTAATGAAAGCTCTACTGATGTACAGATGTATGACTGTTGTTTTAGGTTGAGCTGCCACAGTGCAGGCATGATGCCAGAAGCAATTTACACTTGTGTCATATTACACTGTGCTGGTAAATAGGACAAAAAGAGGGAAGCACAAGGCAAGGTGTTCCCGCTCTACCTGCCACAAAGGCTTTAAACAAGTCTTTTATACGTCACATACACACTTCCCTTCTTCTCTCACGAGACAGCACCTGAACTTGAACCATCACTGTTGCGATAAAAGCACAAGCAGCATCTCACTCTGCTGGAGCTGATGTTAAAGGTTAAAGAACATTACGCCACTGTCCCAGTGTTTTCGAACCGGTTCATGTGCTCCACAGGGGGCGAGAAAAGACATCACTTCTGTTGCTTTGCCGAAACAGGCGCTTGCGGAAAATGAGCCCTTCTCCAGGATCCGAGATTTACAGGTGCGGGGAACCAGCATGAGCTCAGCCAACACAGCGTATTGTCTTTCATTTTAATTTCACCACACTTTTGGCACATTATGGGAAAAACACAAAACAAATATCCAACCTTTCTGGAGGTGGGAACACTCTGACCAATAATATGGCTGGCAAACCTGAAAGAACTGTCATAAAATAGAACAATAAAACCAATATCGGGTTTGAAAAGTAAAATGAAAGGCATTAAATCCTAAGAAGAAACTCTGAAAAACACTCTGCGATCCCCCAACACGCCATCCTGTTGATGAAGTTGTCATATCCTGGGTTTAATATTCTGTTGTTGACCTTTAGGGGGAGCTCTAGGATCCAATGTGTTCACCTGTCCAGTAACCTATATAAAGAACTTCCTGTTTGTTATGTCTCATGCTGCCAGACTGAAGAAAGGTCAAGATAAGGATACTTCTTAAAATCCTGTGCTAAATTTGTGCTATTATGCTAATGAAGCACACTATGTTATAAGGTGGAAGTGAATGACAAATAAGGGCCTCTGTGGCCCTCAGAGCATCAGTTATAGTAGGAGGAGACACTTAAACTGAGCATTTTAGCAGGAGGCTGTAAACAAAGGGCTAAATATGCCATTTTCTGAAGGGCATATCTTTTTTTTAAGACGCACTTCACTCATCGCCATTCAACCGCCCTATTTGGCTGAAGGCGAGTTCACTTGCGACGGTGACTTCACGCCGGGCCCTGCTCCGTCTCGCTGCCCCTTCAAAATGCCATCATTGTGTTCCAGCGTTACCTCACCTCTCTTTCATCATCCACAGCCTCACCTCCAGGGGGGGACAGGGCAGCGAGGCCGGACAGCTTTGCTTACAAATCCAGCTCAGGGGGCGATTTTATTCCACTGTTTGCACTGCTCACAGTACTGCTTTAACCTTTGGGCAAACATGCATTGCGCGCGGAATGCCAGAGCAGCCTTTTGCTGCCGAGCGTGTTCTGCCCACCTGGATTTTGGTGAAACCGTTAAGAATCAAAGTACTGAAATATTGCCCGTGTTGTCACACGACCTCCTGTCGTCCGGAGACTGGGGGAACTCCAGTTGTCTGGACCAATTACGGCTCTAATTCTTCAGATCCAGTCCAATCCAGCGGAACTGAGGCCGTGAGGCACGGATAACTTCTGGTCTTCATTTTGATAAATGTAATCATTCCTTTGCACCTGGTGTAGCAGAGAATGAAAACTGCAGCTCAATGAAAAATGAAGGAGGAAGAATAGCTTATGGAGGATCTAACTATCTGTCTATCTCATGGCCGTGCAGACTTTGGTAGGTACCAGAGGTTATTTGAGTCACTGAGTGTTCTGCGGTCTCCAACCAGCCTGCTGTTCTCCTCGGCCTCAGCGAGGTATTTTCCCCTCCACACGAGTGCTGGATATAAATGAGCTTCTTAGTACAACTACAACCCGATGTTGCGCCCGAAGCATTCCGTCCCAATTTGTTCATCGCAGCTGCAGGCTATTCAGTGACTTTCAACACGTTAGCTTGAACAATATTGTGTGATGCACAACTCCCTGAGTGGACCATGGGGTGAGCAGCCAAAATGCACTGTAGGACCAGTCAGATGGAAAAAAAATCTATTAGGCTGAGAAAAGGCCTCAGGTCTGTTCTTTGAAATTCCTTTAATGCAAAAAGCGAAATCCAGCTCTGCCGCTAATTAAGCAACGTTGCTAATTTATTTAGCAACGGCCGTTGTTTACGAGCAAGCAGCACTAACCTCTTTTTTTGGGTCGTCTTTGATTTTGAAGGGCAGCTCGTACTGCTTAAAAACTACAAGAACTACAAACCTCACTTCCCCTCCGCTCCACAAGGTGGTTTAAAGTCCACCTGTCAATCAAAGCCTCCCCTGTAAAAACAGACATGAATGGGCGTGACCGCCGCTTTCAGTTCTCAAACACATGAAACAGGAAGTGATTTGGTGATGGAGGCTGTGTGTCTTTTGATGTTATTTCAATGTAAGTCAAGTTCTGACTTTTAATGAGAATCATATTTATAGATTGAGTTGATATGTTAATTGATAATTGATGTAACCTGTTTATTGGGAAGTTAATTTGAAGTTTGACTCACGTTATTCAGATCAACACGTGTGATGACTGAAAGATATCGATTATCTTTCACACTGGATACAAAATTGTAATTCTGTTTCCTGTCTTTAGAACCCTTGGCTGTCATGGTCCATTGTTTTAATGTTTCCTGCTTTATTTTGATAGTCTCGTCTCCCCTTGTGTTTTCTATGATTTACTTTCTGTTCTTATTTTTCCGCTTTTTTGTCCCATAAGTTTTAACAGTGTGAAACTCATGCGTGTTCCCCTGTCCTCCCATAAGTCTTCTTTTTTTTTTCTTTGACTGGTACTTTTTTTTTTTTTATTAGTTTGTTTCTAGTAGTTTTTAGTAGGTAGGTTTTTGTTACCCTATGATGACTTTTTTTTTTTTTTTTTTTTAAAATAAAGTTTTTTTATATCACAGGAAACCTGGACTTTTTCTGTACTTGGGTGTCCTAGCTTCACTACCTTCCATGGCATTGACATTCATCACTGGCACTGATCCAGCCCCCCCCCCCCCGAAAAAATAAACTAAGGATTGAGTGCTACTTTGTTCCCTGTAGTCTGGGTTTTTCTGGCGAGAACTCTCACCAGCACGCGCCGAGTGCTCCTTTACTTTTACCATTGGCTGTTGGTTTCTCTAAGCACATCTCAGAGCGATTGGAGGCTTCAGCTTTTGATGGGAGCTTGTTAAGATGGACGAGTGAGATTGTAGACTTGGCAGCTGCTGGACTGCACACTTAGACTTTTTTTTTTTTTTTTTTTTTTCCTCAAAGTCTGTCGGCGAGAAGCTGCACCACAGACTTGTTTAGCTCGCTTTTAATTAGGTCCAGGAATGTCCCACGCCGTCTGCTCCACTCGGAGGCATTTCCGCGGCGTCGCAGCTCCTGCTCCAACTTTCCCCGATCATGAAAAGAAAGAAAACTCCTGTCGGGCCCGGGTTGGTAACAAACCATTATCAAAGGCAAGCCGAGGCCGTGGGATCCAGCTGATGTTGTGGAAAGAATACCGGGGCTCAAGCGGATCGATAGCAGGGAGCGGCTGCGAGCGTACGAGAACTCCCACACTCCCGGCGCAAGCGCTTCCACGTTTGTTGTTTTTGCGCGCCGTGTAGCGGCTCTCTCTCTCTCTCTCTCTCTCTCTCTCTCTCTCTCTCTCTCTCTCTCTCTCTCTCTCTCTCTCTCTCTCTCCGACGCCCGAACGCCTCACCTACGCACAACCGGTTTTAAATCCGCGCAAACAGACAACACACTCCCACACGTGTGTCCCCCCCGCTCCGCTCCCCTTCCTCCCTCTCCATATGTGTCTCACCTTCCTCGCGCTTCCAGGAGACCCCACCCCCCCCTGTGTCATTCTCTTATTTTAACATTCTCAACACCGCTGACATGCAACACATCGAGCTCACTCCCCCTCCAGCTCCAGGCGGCTTTAATGATCGGCCGTCTCTCCGTTCGAGTGAGGACCTTCCCGATGAACACTTCGCTCGCCTGCTCCGGACAAAAGCAAGAAAAAAAAAAAAATGCAAGCCCCAGTCGAGCCGTTTAGGAAAATCACGCCTGAGCCGCGGCGAGGAATCCAAACACGAACGCGCGACCCCTTCCGCGACCCCAATTATCGCATCTAATGGCCGTGAAGTTCTGCTCATTTTCTTTTTTTTTTCAAAGCTCCGCACTTCCGCAGCTGCTGTCTGAGACGCCGCTCCTCCGCTCCAACAGGAAGACATGAATGTGTCCGCCACTACTACTCCTCCCTTCCTCCCCCAGACTCCCCATACTTTGAAATGTAGCTTTTGAAGATGAAAATCTGAAAATCAAAGAGGAAGGCAGGATTCCCCATTCTGATGGTCTGATGGTTTTATTTATTTACTCTCTCTCTCCTTTTTTTAAATTTATTTATTTATTTATTTTTTTACAGCGGGCTGCAACAGCCTGATTTGTAGGCACACAGCTGCAAAAGATAAAGAAAAAAACACTTTGAAAGGTGAGACAAGTGCAATTAAACCAGCAAGTCACGACAGAGGTAAATATTGAGTCACAGCTCTGAGGCGTGTTGGAACGCCGATGCCGAGGGCCGCTGGCAAATTCCCAGCGATCGCTGCCGACCCGCGAGGGAAACTTGATATGTGAGCCGGCGCATCTTTCAAGCCGACTCCTGTGTAAATGCGAAGACTGGCCCGACTCGAAACAGAAAAGTTAGCTGCCTCCCTCCCGGCTGCGCCTGAGGTAAAATCTTTGTTGCCATGGAAACGATCATTTTGAAAATCAGTTAAAAAAAAAGACTGAAAAAAAAAAGAAAAAAGAGGGGGGTCCTTGAGAGGGTCCGGGCCAATAACGCATTCTCATTCCTTTGCAGTAAGAGGAAACACAGATGTGTACGTTGATTTTGGAGGAGAAAGTTTTTTTTTTCCTTTTTAAACCTACGAGCTGAATTTTAAAGACTTCTGAAGAGCAATCAGTGTTTCTATAAAATATGCAGGCCCGTCGCTCATTAACGAGATCTTTGTAAGACGCCGGACCTCAGAAGTGCAAGGCGTTCGCTGCCGATGCGCAGGATAAATGGCACGCCACCTTGCAAAAATGCCTTTTGAACAAACTGCGTGGAGAGCGGGCGAAAGTGTGGAAGACATTTTCTTGATCTGCGGCAGTAAATAAAAAATGACCCCGTTTCTTTTGGGCTGTGTGTGTAGGTGATGCCCATTGATTGTGATTCAGCGGTGGATTCCAAACGCGCTGCACCGATGAGCAGGCCTGAGAGTATCTGGATTGGACTTCTGATTTCTCTAGCTTGCGTGCGTGCCCGCGCAGCACACACGCACACTTTTTTACCAATATTTTTATACTGTTTTTATATAATGGTACGGATAAAAAACCTTGCAAACCTGCATGCGGTTGAGATTATTATTCCACGCTGTCCCTCTTCAAAGATTAGCAACTGTTAGCAAATCTAAAACTAACTGACGACAACATACCAAGTCGAATATAAATACATGTACTTTGTTATTTTCAACAGTCGGTGCTTTCATTCTGACAACCTGAATCAGGATTTTTTTTTCTTCCTGTTTGCATTTCTCTTCAGGTTTGAAAAAAAAAAAACGACTGAACATTTTTTCATTTTATTTTATCCTGTTACTGACTGTACTATTGGATTGTGCACTGTTATTTGATGGGAAAAAAAAATAAATCCTTAACGCGTTTGGACCTGCTGAACTGTAGACCTGCTGGTGGAGTGTTGTGGTCGTGCTGAAGTAGCAGTGAATAATACATACAGTACATACATGGATGTACAGGGAGCTAAATATCTGTGTTTACTTTTTAAATCTATCTTTTTGCTGTCCCTCATTGTCAGTTTCTAAGACTGATTCTGTGTCGTAAGAAGAAGTAATTAATATGACAGGATAACTAATTGCTCTATTTTCATTCTAGCTTCTCCAGGGCAAACCCTCCTTCACTCCACTTTTTTTTTTTTTTTAACTAAACTATTAATCTATTTAAACGGTCATATTTATTTTTTTAATTGAATCTCTGTGTGCTGGCTGCATATTTATGTGTTTTTTCTGTTTATCCACTTCCTTTTTGGTGAGGCGGGGACACGCCGGCGTTCTTGGTTGTTTGAAAAAAGAGACGCTAGTGTCACTAAGCCTGAGGGATTGTGCAAAAAAAGCAAAAAAAAAAAAAAAACAACCTAAAAATATCTTCTTTGGCATTGGAACATGTAAACGCTGTCCTAATTAGATTCAAGGAGATGGAAAGTGGAAAAAAAAATCAATAGAAAAAAATAAAAAGACACCTCACAACGTGAAACTTTTTTTTTTTTTTTGGTTGTTGCCAGAGTTAATAATAACTTTTCGGAGCGAGCGGCCTCGTGGCCGCCACGTTACCTCTGTACTGGGGTCGCACGGCGCGGTTGTTGGGGCAGTCGCGGCCCTGCTTGCTGAAGTTGATGTTGGTCCGGATGCAGCGCTGCAGCAGGGGCTGGGAGGGCCGGGTGTTGTCGCTCATGCTCAGGAAGATCTTGTAGGGCTCGTTCTGGCTGAGGAGGCGCAGGGAGTGCATCTGTGTAAAAGGGGAACAGACTCACTCACTTGAAATCGGACTTTTGGCAGCCCCCCTAGTGGGGGCAACAGGCTGCTGAAGGCTGCTCCACAAACGTCTACTGGATTTTTTTTTTCTCAATAATATTAGTATTTTCAAAATCCATGTTTGGATTGATGTGAGTGAACTCTCTCTCTCTCTCTCTCTCCCCCAGTGTTCTTTATCTTTTTCTTGTTTTTTGGGGGATGAGTAAGATTTATTTTGCCGACCAGGAATTTGGATTTCGGAATAGTGGTGAAGTGAAGTGAATTTTTTAACACTGTACGCTGTGTTTCCATAGTGATATAATCAAAGTACCAATACAAGTTAAAAGGCAGGCTTGTCTGTTCTCATCAGCTCACAGTTTTCGCTCGCTCACAATCCCTTTTCCTACTCGTCCTTCCACATTCCGCCTTCCGTAATCTGGCAAATTCGAGTTATGACTCTCGCCTTAAAGAGCGTGGCTTTCAGTGAGACGCACCCGCGGATGAAAAGCGGCCCTCACTAATTCAGGAGTTAAAAAAAACAAATGAGGAAGAAGAGCATTCAAATTGTTCTTGACACTGAGTGCAACTTCAACGCCGAGCGCAGACTGCTTTGTTTACCCATCAGCGACGCAGCGAGGTGCACAAAATCCTGCCGCAAAGAGGGCACAGAAGTCTGGGCTGCTCCAAACCCCTCAGATTTTTTTGCCCTCATCCCCAAAATGTCACAGACTGACTGTGACAGGCTGCTAACATCCATTTCAAGCAGTAGAAAACAAGTTTATTACTCAAATGAAATAGTTTGTATGATGATGAGGCTCTGGTGGAGGTGCGGAGCAGCTACTCAGAAAGAAAGAAAGAAAGGAAGAAAGAAGGAAAGAAAGTCCACATCGCACTGGATTGCACACTGTTACCATGGGGAAAATCAGTGCATGTGAGTATAAAGAAAAGCTCTCGGGGGTGCCAATCCCATGGCAGCAGTCCTTTATATCTATGCATAGTGAGGCCTATATGTGTGTTTGTGTATCTATATACATCACACACACACACACACACACACACACATGCAAAACATAATTTCCGTGTTGTGTTATTTGTCGTTTACGTAATCTAATTAATGTATTCAAAATATTTGTGCTGTTGCAAAAACAGTCTGCATTGGGCGAGCATGACGAAGCGGCCACTGCACACGCAGCCAAACTGTCTAAATTCATCCAATCATTCCTTCCGGCAGCAAAGAAAGGATTGAAGACGCTTCTTGTCCAGCCTTTCGCAATCACCATCTTGCATTTCCTTCCTTTGGGAACAACAATGACAAAAAAACAAAACAAACTCTCGCCGTTGTCTCAAAAGAGCCGACTGAAAACGACGCTAAGTGCCCGGCGCAAGAGAGAGAGAGAGAGAGAGAGAGAGAGAGAGAGGGAGAGAGAGGGAGAGAGAGAGACAGAGAGAGAGAAGGAGCCTGTTGCAGGTCGAAGCGACGCAGAGCGCCAACTACGCCGTGCACTAAAATGGAAGAGGCGGAGAGCCGGAGATGAAGGGAGTGCGGCTACAGAAGTGGGAGGGGCACGCAGTGTGTGCGTGTGTGTGCGTGTGTGCGAGCCGTAGCCCTGAGTAATGCATGTGAGTGGGCGCACTTCTTAGTCAGATTTCATGCAGGCGAAAAGCAGCATGTGTGTGAGCGGATGTGGAGCAATATGTTTGAAAAAGAGACATTTGCGTTGGGTCGCTGTCGTACGTTGGAAATGTTTTCTGGTTGGTCGGTCATTTTATGAAACCACACAGACACACACAGACACACAGACACACAGACACACACACACGTTAAGACGTTTATGGAGCAGGGCACAAGTGTGGTCCGTTTTCGCAGCTTGACCAGCAACGGAATAAGAGGTCGACTCCTGGAGCAGCGTTTCTCAACCAGTGGGTCACGACCCAAAAGTGGGTCACGGAGCTGTTTTGATTGGGTCGCGGCTTTGTCGGCAGTATCATATATTTATAGAGAAAATGTCAGGCATTTATTTACCAGGACACACAATTCAAATCAATGATTTTCATAATTAATTTACTAGACATGATAGAAGGCGGGTTGGCATTTTTTCATTTTCTGACTTCATTATGAGGGGGAAAAAAACTGATGTGGGTCCTGATGTGAGACTCCGCCAGCTGTGAACCGCTGTCCTGCAGGAAGTGGAAGTGGAGGGTGGAGCGCGAGCTTGGACGACAGATGACAGACTGGCAGAGAACAAAGCACGGGCGAGCGAGAGTGGGTGTGAATAAAGACAGCAAATGGCGCGAAGCGATCGCGAGTGGGCGTTTGTCACTTTGATGTGCGCAGGTGCGGCCGCGCACGCCCTCGCGTCCGTCGTCGTCCCGCGGGACGTTCGTTTCTTTCGGCTTCAACTTTGGGATGTCGCTAGCACCCGTGACCCTCTGGGGGGGGGCCCGCCGTCTGTAGTGCGCTTGCCTTTTTAAATGGGAGCTGCAAACGAGGCGGCTGATTTGTGGACAATGTCAAGTGACGAGGTGAGTGCACAGCAGCGCCAGCGAGAGGAGGACGCCCCCTCTTGGCCTCGCCTCTGCGCCGCTTCGCTTTCCTGTAAATTGCGATTAGGCGGCCGTCCCGCTATGTTGTCGTTAGCATTGAGTGGTCTCCGTCCACCACTATTTGCTGTTTATTGATGCGGTGTCAGAATGTAGAGGGTGGTTACGGTTCCACTAATGCGACTGTGCTGCCGGCCGGTGAAGCCCTTCGATAATAGCACTTGTTTTCCAGCTGCTTCTGTACATCGCTGCAGTCTAACGGGGCTGATTTTGTCCGCAGCTGCTTGAACACACTTCATATCTTCCCCTTTTTGCTGTGAGTTAACCCCAGGTCCAGGCTCAACACTCTTTTTCCTCATACAGGTCCCTGACGACTGACGGGAGATGGGAGCTTTTCAAGATGGGTCTGCTGGAATTCACATGGTTACCAGTGGGATATAGTAGCAGAAAATCAGTGCTGACTTTGTAAGGGTGCTGCAAACCCTTTGTCAGTCACACTTGGATACATGGATGAAGTTGCATTCTATATCTAAATCTGCCTAATCCAGCGTTTGTATTAACTTACAAGGATGCTTGATCACATTAAGAAACAGGCATGAAAATCCACCAGGGGTGAAAAGAAAAGTGACCCGCCCCCTGTAAAGGTGAAATTTTTGAATATTTCATATTTAAAAGCGTCAATCATTTTGAGTTGTACAGATATTAGAAAAGAAGCGCTATCGTTAATCAGCGTTTATTTTTGGATAGCTAATGCATTTAGCTAGCCAAATAGCTTGCATTAACAATTAATTTTTCACCGCAGGCTTGTTACGATAGCGACATATCTCTCCTGCTGCGCGATAGCTAACATTATGGGGGAGAAAAAGTTCTCTTCAGATCAACACGAATCATGTAGGTCACCTATTTTGTTTTCAAAATGGCGAATTTCACCGAAAGGAGATTTCCATGCCTTAAAGGTCCTTACACACTAGTCGCGAATTTGCAAGGCGAATAAATCGTTATTGTTTTTTAAAAAAACCTCTTGAAGTCAATGCAACCTCTGACACCGAGCGAAATTTCCATGTGGCGAAAAAGCTCGTTTCAAATTTTGAGGAGGTGAAACCAATCTGACCAATCAAAATGATTTTGGCATGTCTACGACGTGCTGACCTTACCTCTGGCATGTAGCTAGCAGCTGTTCCGATCAATCGGCTCTCAGTAATTCGTTCTCTCCCTCTGCAAACGTGGAGCCAGTTGAGCAGTCCTTCAAATTGTCCGATGAACATTCTAAAGTGCTGGCGAAATTTCACTGGGTAAAATCTGAGGTCCCTGGATGGTCGTGTTGAACTCACCCATCTCCTCTCTCAAGAACAATATCGGGTGTACGCAAAGACTTCTATTCTTAGTCTTTTCTAATTCAACCATCACCAGGACATCATCACTTGAGGATGTAGTCGACGCCATTGTTTCTCATTTGGCGCGAAACAACGAAAACTTTATTCGCTTAGCAAATTTTACACGGATATTTGCTTCACGCTAGGTAATTAGCTAGCGAAAAAAAAATAATTGCATTTTCGTCTATTGCCCAGTGTGTAAGGACCTTAAACACTCTTTTCTGAACTCTGAAGATCAGAGTTATTCAACCCGCACTCAGTTACCTGCATCTGTGTCACGTAGACCGGCTTGTTGATGAGAATCCAAGTGGAGGTCTCGTAGCACGGCGGGACTGTGATGGAGCCCTCGTAAGTGATGTAGCGCGTGGTGTCGGGGTAAAGGTCGCCGATGTTCAGGCCCATCAGCAGGAAGGCATCGTCTGGGGAGAGAGGGGAGAGGAAGAGGCATGGGCACGGAGGGAGTGCTAACCTCACGCAGTGTGTTGTGTGAAAGTTCGTTGTGTACCGACCCACTAACAGGAACGCGGTGTCAGAGGGAAGGAGAGGAGACGTGAATCCCTGTCTCTTTGGACGTGTGTCACACTTTTGCGCGAACACAAATCCCATTTTTCACAATCACTTCGTGGGTTGCTGTCACGTCGCATAATTTGTAGGTCGACGGCTCGGTTTCATCACATTCGGAATTAAGGTCAAGATAATATTAGATTTTTAGGCAAATATGACTATGAAGCTCCTCGTGTTTCCAAAACCATGATGCCGATGCATGCACGAAGAAGCTCCCCCAGCATGCAGTGTTGCAGAGTTCAGATGTTTCCAGCGTGCACGTGCATTGGATCTTTCAAACTGTCGCTTCACAGTTTTGATTTTAAAAAGGATTATTCTAAAATTACACCAATGGATGAACACAATTAATGACGTACGTACGCATTCATCCATTCAAATTCATCTAAACGTTTTCACGGATTAACTTTTTTTTTTTTTTCTTCCTTAATCAGTTTATTAATCCCCATTTTTAATTGTGCAATTGTGATTTTGAGAATTGTGATTATTTCAATCTCCGACACCGGGAGGATCTCGGTGCGTTTTGCAAGGACCCAGTTATTTGTACCTGCACCATAAAAAACCTTCCCTCCAAAGTCGTTAAGTGACTGCAGGCCCGCGGCGCTATTTCCTCTGCCGACGAAAACATTTGAGGAGATTGTGAAGGATGAGCTTTTGGACACAGTGCAGGCAAGAATTGGATCAGCTTCAGTTTGCCTATAGGCCTTGGGGCGGGGGCTGCGATGAGCACTTTGCCTCGAATGGTTTTGTCACACTTTGAGTGTGGTGAGGCTTGTGCGTGCCAGCTTTTCATTGATTTCTTGCCAGCTTTTTAAATGTATTTAACCAGGTGTTAAAGCGAAAAGGCGAAAGTGGATCCACATTTCTTAACCCTGCTCGTATTTCTGGCCTAATGGACTTTTAAACAGAGGTCACAGCGGCGGGGGGGGAGGTCTTGTCTAATGATTTTAATTAACCGCTGGGTCGCCACTGGGGGCGTCCACTTGCCTCTTTAATTTTGCCCCGCACACAATGAGTGCCAATCCCAAAACTCAAGGTGTCATATGTCCTTTGCTGCTCATCTATTTTGCTGATGAGCCCTCGACTGGCTCTCACCTCACAAGTGAACACGTCAGTGTTCGCTGACTGATTCAAGGAATGAGTCCAAACTGAAGTAGACAACTTAATTTCTAGTCTCTGTCCTGTGCAGACACACACAAGACTAAGGTAGATACTGTTTGTAAAAAAAAAAAAAGCCAGTTCAGCAGATGCATTTTCATTGCAAACTGCAGTTTTAAGGTTGACGGCTCGTTAACAAAAATGTTTCGTCTTGTTGCCAATGAACGTGTCGTTGCTTCTCATTCCTCCAGCTGGTATGATCGGTTCATCCTTAGGAAAAGGAACAGGTTGCTAGGCAAACTTTCAAACTCGACCCTGTCTTCTTGGAGCCTTGGTTTACATTGCTACCATTAGACCAAAATTGGACCGCACATAGGCGTCCGCCTGCAGCACATGCGGAAACAACAGACTCAAAAACGACTTTGTTCCAGGTGCACTTAGCCTGGGAATGCCGCTTCTTTTGCATTTACTTCCTTTTCTTTTGCATTCATTTACGTATTTATAGTCCTCGCTTTGCTCGCTTGCTGTGTGGAGTTTGCATGTTCTCCCTGTGGCTGTGTTTGTTCTCTCTGGGTACTCCGGCTTCCTCCCACGGTCCAGAGACATCGCGCACGTGAGGCGAATGGGCAAATCTAAATTGGCCGTAGGTGTGAGCGAGAGTGCAAACGGTTGCTTGTCTTTCTGTGTGGCCCTTTGACAAACTGGCAACTGGAAGGCTGCAATGCCGCCTTCGCCCATTTGGGAGAGTCTCCAGCAGACCCCTGCGATCCCGAGTGCAGGAGAAGCGGCAATAGAAACCAGATGGATGGATGATTTCTTGCTCGACGGCCGTGTGTCACTGCATAGCACTGCATCAAAGTGCCTCGAATGTTTTCTGTGGGCTCTTTGCCAGATGGATGCATTAAGCAAAGCATCTATGAGGCATGCTGCAGCATACATGCTAACGTCTTTAGCCAACAGTGCTCTTCTAAAACATAAAAATACATAGACAGACATTATATTGGAGCTTGGCTGTGCGGCATTTCAGAATTTAACATTAAGTGATCCAGGAGGCCTTGCAAGGTTAGTAGGGCCCCGGAGAATGAAGGGAATGGTTCTCATGGCAGTGGAAACACAGCAGTGTGTGTGTGTGTGTGTGTGTGTGGTTTATTAAAACACTTCATCAGCATATAAATCCAAGACATTGGGACCAATTTAGAAGGAGAAATTTTCCCTGAGAAAAACAGTAAATATGTTGCGAGTAGAGAGAGCGCGTGCGCGTTGTTTTACTAATTGGGGCCCAGGTTGAGTTCCTAAAGTCACGATATAAAGGGGCTCAACCTCGAACCGCAGCTACCCAGAGGTTGCACCCTCGCAGCTTTGAGGTCGGGACCTGTATTTGGCGCGCGTCCCGCAGGGAATTAACGCGAGCCGAGATAATGTCCTCAATGAGCAACAAAAACAAGTTAGCGTGCGCGCGCGCCTGCGCGGCTCCGCTATGTTTAGCCCCATTACCGGCGAGGAATCCTCCAGAGGCCCTCGCATCTTCGCAGCGGAGGTTGGAAAACACATTCCGGCGATGTAGCGCTAATTTGTCTGAAATTAAGGATGCATTCTTCCTGAAGGAGCGACGCTCGCCCATGTGTGCGATTGCCGTTGTTGTGCGTTGGTTTATGTGGAGCAGAGCGTAATTGAGAGCGCCCATTCTACGGGGGGATGGCGGGGGGTAGTTGGAAGGGGAGGTTAGAACGTCAGGATTATTTACCTCCTGGTTTTTTTTTTTTTAGCCAGGCTGGCCCCTAATGAGAAAATCACGGCGCACGCGGAATTTATAGCAATCCCATTTTGTGAAGTGGTCCGCGGTTCCCAGCGGACGGCCCCCACTGACAATTCCCCGACTTTACATTCGGCAACACCAGAAAATGTGTTTCCTTCGCTTCAATTACACCCCGCAGCCGCCCGCAGCCGCCAGGACGGGCACGTCGCTAAACGTGCGACATCCGATCGGCACGTGCGCGCACGCCCACCGGTTTTATCTCGAAGGAATCGCGCGGAGACAAAAAAACGCCTTGACACGCGTCGGAATGGTTCATTACGAGAACCTCCGCAGACATTATGAGTCGATGCTTTTTTTTCCTTCTTGGTGTCACGCGGCAGACGGCAGATTTACGGCTCTCGTTAATCCGCCTGGTCGCAGGCGACTTTCCGAGCAGTTGATGAAAATATCGGTGATTCATCTCTGATTTTCCAAACACGGCAAAAATCTTTTCGTGTCGCATCATCATCATTATCGAATCACTCCACCCAGAAATGCAGAAGAACGACAACCAAAATAGCCTCTACTCACGGCTAGCATGGGGATATTCCCGAAACAAACGCCAATGTGTAATTTATCCAGACGTTGAGTCATTGAGCCATTGTGTGTGAAACAATAATTAAAAGGTTCAATTGAGGCCCATCTTAGATCTTACCTTATATCTTCTAGATATGTAAATAAACTACACATGTATACTTGAAGAGCAGTTAATATTTCAGTTCAAATATAACAGTAGTCTTTGGAAATATTTTTGCTATACTGCATCACAAACTACCTTGTGGGACACAAGAATATATATGTTGTGTGTGAGGGGAAAAACACTTTCTGTCTTACGTCTGTAGTTGATTCTCGTGATGGTGTCTCTGTTGAGCATGCGGTTGAGGAAGGAGTTGGAGTTCTCAGAGAGCTGCAAGATGACAAGAAGAGGGGGATCAAATATTCATCACAAACCGGCGAGCAAAAACATGCACGCACACGTGCGAGCACACACGCACGCACACACATAGTACAAAAGCACACCCTGCCCGAGGACTCAAACAGTCCTCTTTGTCCTTTACCGCAAAAAAAAACAACTCTAATATAAAAACAATTTAGTGGCAGCTTGCGTTTTTCAATATACTATAGGTCAGAGCCATGAGCTGAACGGCAGAATTTACAAAGGGTGGCGAAGACAGCCTTGAGTTCACCCTGGTGGTGGGTGAGAGTTCGGGTAATAAAACCTAAAATGTTCTGATTTATGACTGAGGCCAAAAACTGAATGTTCAATTTTTTTTGCAAATGACGCTACCAGAATTGGCAGCTCCTGCCTGGGGAGGAAGCGGAGACGGACCGTCCGTCCAGCTGAAGGCCAGAAATGGGTTAAAACGACAACAGAAGCTCCTCTTTTTTTTCCCCGACTTGTTTTTCCTCTCTGAACTGGCACCGACCTTAATGAAGATGGAGACCACGGCGATACCGTGAGGACTCTTGACCGCCTCGGTGTAGTTGGCGTACAGGTCCTGGTTGTAATGGATCAGCTGGACCTGAGCGGGAAGCACAGAGCGGATTTCAGGCAACGGAACAGAGGATGTTTGTTACTGTCGAGGAATAAAAACAGTTCATCCGTCAGTTGTTACATTGATCGATCTTCCTTAGAATTTGCTGAAACTTTTGTTTGTTTGTCCCCCCCCCCGCCGTGTTTCAAACCGCCCGGAACGTTTAAAGGAAAACGCAGTTGTTTCATTCAGAACGTTGCAGAATAACTCAGTTTGTTGAAACTCGGCGATGTTCCCCTTCGCCCGTCGCTAACTTGTTGTTGAACGACCGCAGCCAGACCGCGCCGGTGCTAGCCAGCGAGGCGGCGTTCAGCTGGAAGGACTCCGTACCGCAGGGCTGCTCTGACGGTCCGGTCTCATTTTCACTGTCGAGCGTGCCTTGGATACAGTCCCCCCGTCGCCCCCGTCTTTTTTTTTCTTGGAGAGTGGTCTCGCAAACTGGCTGCACTGACAGGCTACAAGTCAAAAGGAGGGCGGCAGAACAGTAGCCAGTAAACGTCAGGTTGAAACGATCTGCATGCTGGATTGTAAAAGTCGCTGGTGCACATCACAAGGCCCTACCTGCAATGGTTGAAATGATGCACATTAAGTACAAACCCCATGCCTATGAAACAATAGGTTGCAGGCTAAACAGATTTTGTGTTGACAAATGGATATTTTTTTCCCCACATTTTGGTAATGGAGCATCGTATAACTCTTCTCATCCCGGAGCAGCCAATGCTTTATTTCATAAATTCTAATAAAATATTTAGAGGCCCAAAGAGTAGCATTTCAAAAGGATCAATTGGTATATAATAGATTAAGAATATGCATATGCACATTCTTTTAGTTAGACAAAAAAACAAACATGCATTTTTGATTCACTATCAAAACCCGTTACATTTACATAAAGAGCTGCTTCTCATTTTTTTCTTAGAGGAGGCGGGCTATATGGTGCTACTGTGATTCTATGACAGCCCAGAATGTGGATCTGCTGAGGAAGAGAAGGAGGGAATTTGCTTCCTGGCCATTAGTTGTCACTGAATGGTGCACACTGAGTCTTAACGGTCCAGTGTGTAAAATATTTCAGGAAGCCTGGTATTTAAGGAAGCCCGCTTCGCATTTAGGGCACTGTCAGGCGGGCTTCCTTCAAAATTTTATACATTGGATCTCTGGAGCCCATTGTAAGCTTAATATAGTAATAATTACCAATATAAAAATCATAAATCAAGTCAAATTTTACACAATGGACCTTTAACATCTTTTTGCTGCCGGGTTAAATGAACGAGAAGTTTAAAGGCTGCGCCCAGAGAGTTGGTTCGGTTAACCACTGGATCACTGGCGCAGAGTTCCTTTAAAAGCTGAAACTAAACTGCGGCAGAACCTGATGTGGCGCCGACACAGTAACATGGACGGGGGTGAGAGAGAGTGGATGAACGGATGTGGCAAAAGAGATGAAAGCAAGGAGGGGAAGACCGCCCAGGGCGACCAGAGTAATGAGGAGAGTGTTTAGCTTTTTTGGCTTTTCTGCCGCGGACTTAAAGAACAGCGCATCAGAAAGTTTCCACAGTGTGCAAAGATGCTGCAACGTTCAACAACATGTTTACTGTGATGCGATAAATAATTAAAGGGATGCTCAGATTGAAGGCGGCGCATCCAAAACGTCTGATTCAGTTCACCGGACCGGCCTGTGGGGGCGCTAGAGCGCTAGCGTCGATTTCCGCCGAGTGCTCCCGAGTGGTTTTCTTCCCATCTGAGTGCCTGTGTGTGTGTGTGTGTGTGTGCGCGTGCTGGCTTGTGTGTAAGCAGGTGCGGCCCCAGTGCATTATCTCTGACTAATGTGCACGCACAAACCCGGCGCTGATTAAAAAGGAAGAGGAAGCGTCTCAAACGTTTACATCTCCCTTTTAACTTTCCTCGGCGTCTCTCGGGACGGGTCGGGATTACCACACGCAGGCGGTGTCGCCATCAAGCGCGGGAGAGCCTCAAAACTGCAGAAAACAAAAGTAAACACTTTTCCCCGCCGCCGTCGAGCTGAGGCGAGCCGAGCCGAGCCTCATTTTCCAGCTGATAACGAGCTGTGGGGTCGGGAGGCGGCGACTCCAACGTGAAAGGTTTGACTCTTAATGGAAGATGACAGCTCCAGAATAACTCACAAGGATTTCTTTTCTTTTTTTTTCTTACGTCCAGTGTGCATTTTTCTGTTTGCCCTGCGCCTATATAACCAACCCGTTCACCGTTCATTAATCATAATGAGCTTCACATTGTCTGTCACGAGCAATTACTTGACCTGCCGGTAAGAACCGGCGGCTCCGCTTATCCGTCTTTTCTCGACGGCGGCGTACGTGCGTGTGGCCATCTGTCTCCGCGCACGCAGCCAGGGAGTGTTACCTTTTTTTTTTTTCTCCCCTCCCTCCTCTTAGCCTGGCATGCACGAAAGACCATTAGTGCCACAAGAACAGCAAAAAATTTTACAGGAAGAGGATTTTGATTTAATTTTTCATTTCGAGTTTTAAGTTGAAATTTCGTGAATGACGTCAAACATTTCGTGAAAAAAGTCGACTTAAAAAAGACGGAATTTCATGAACGAAGTCGACGTGAGAAAGACAAGATTTCGTGAATCAAGTCAAAATTTCGTGAATCAAGTCGACATTAAAGAAGACGAAATTTCGTGAACAAAGTCGACAAGAAAAAGATGAGATTTCGTGAATCAAGTGTAAATTTCGTGAATGAATTTTACGTTAAAAAAGACGAAATTTCAGGAATAAAGTAGAAATTTCATGAATTAAGTCGACGCAATTAAAGTGGAATAATCAGGAAACTGGGGAAAATGGAAGTACTCCTTGTGCGCAGAGCCTTTCGACTTTATTCTCGATTATTCTTCACGTTGAAATTAATTGCAAAATTTTAATTTTATTCACGAAATTTCGTCTTTTTTACATCAACTCTCGAACTGGAAACTTCTTGTGGCCCTTATCCTCTTGAGCTCTTTCAGCGTTGTCTCTTACCTCTCCGGGGAAGCCCTGTCCGTTGAGGAGGTGCTCCGAACCCTGGTCGTCCTCGCTCCCAAAGTGGAGGCGCACCTCCTCCAGCCTGTAGCTGTAACCCAGGGGGCCGCCGGAGATGTTCACCAGGTGGGCTTTGTCCGGCCGCAGCGACACGTGCTTCCCCGTGTTGTACATGGTGCCTCCCATCTAGGGCGGAAACACAAAAGCGCAGCAGTATCATACAACCGCCAAGCGTCCTTGTTGATTGCGGCGCACGGTTTGGCCTTGGACTTCGAAGGTGGGAGGACGTGAGAGAGAAGGTGAAAGGGAGGCCGCAGCTTCACTGGCAAAGGGCACAGCAATTAAAACACAACAGTGTATTCTTTTCAGTCCACACCTTGCAACACAATAAGAAAAAAAAGACACAAAGTGCACTAATCTGTTGCGTTATTGTTATTTTCTGTTAAAAATGCAGCAGAAGCGCGGGAGTCTGTAGCGTAAAACATCGTAACGTGATAGGACGAATCTTCTGTCTGTCACATTCAAAGTAGACCAGTCAATTTCCCCCTGCCAATTGAGTCACATGGCAACAAGCTCGAGGGTTCCCGAGCTGCATGCGTGGCCGTGTTTCACTCAACTCTTGCCAAAGCCACCCTTCCCACGGGCAAGAGCCATCTTCTAATGCATGGAAATTACCACCCAGCCCTCATCAGAAGTGTCCCTACCGGAACAGTCGCGCTGATCTCGATAGCGGCAGCTCGTCTGCTTCCTGTCACTTCCTGTGTTTTTCTTGTCTTTCTCGTGTCTTAAAGGAAGCTGATTGGTTCTAGGTGGCTATTTGTGACTGGAGGCACTTTCGATGGGAGCTTTGCAAAATGGCTATGCCAGATTTCAGAATTAAAGCAACTGTTTTGTTAAAATAACCATAAAATTAATATAAATAATAATGATTGTTTATAAGACATTTATAAGCTATTAATAGATATTATTGAATAAAGTCCTAATTTTCTCAGATCTGTGAGCTGTTTTAACAATTGTGGCCACTCTGTGTTTGAAAAAGGCAGGGAGAAAGATCAATTCTCAGCGGATAGCCATGTCCCATACAATAAATTATTCAATACAAAATATTGCTGTGCCTGCCATTTTGTACATCTATACTAAATGATTCAAAAGGGCTAATTTAAGTATTGTTACAATTATGTTAAGTATGCTCTGCCCAACAGGGGGCTCTCATTCAAGGGCTGTTTGCCATGTGCGCCCTTTTTATTTTTCCAAATAAGTAATTCGATTTCTTCCGGGCCTGGAAGAACCATGGCCAATTACAAGGGTGCGGCAGCTTTTTCCTTCCCGACAGATCCCAAGTGGAAAGAAAAGGATGAGCTGTGACCTGCTGCAACAGCTTTTTTCACCCCCTCCCCTCCTTTATGGAGACTTTAGTCAGAGGACTGTGTCAGCCTACTTATAAAAGAAGAGGACACTTCCCGCCGCTTCACTTCCTCGCTCTGGGTATCAGCCTCATGGTGGGGTGGTATATAAGGTCGACGGAAAAAAAAAACTACAACATATTGGTTAGCCAGTGGCAGCCGCTGTCCGTGTTACAACAGTGTCTGTGCACACTGACTGCAATCTATGTGCAAGATCTGCAGGTAAATCATTTGAGTATCATTTTTGCCTTTCTTTTATTGCGAGGGTTAAAAGGAGGAGGAACATTACCAGCATCGTATCATTAATGACAGCGAAGGAAGTATGAATTATGGATCATATCAACTTGTCTATTTTGGTACCAAGTAGGTTATTTATGTGAGCAGCACTTAAATGACACAACACGAGCGGCTCGTTAAGGGCCTCACAGTGAGCTCTGAGGAATCTCACATCTCCTTTTGATTCTTCGAAAAAAAAAAAAAAAAATCCTGCTAATTATTATTATTTAGTTTCGTAAATTAATTCCTCAATTAATTGCACAATTAAATTCTTTGACGGCTGTTTTCTGCAGCTCATGTTGGCTGCTCTTCCAACAGAAGCGCCTAGCATCACATTAATCATTAATGCTCTTGGCCTGCATGGAAACCATATCCATGATGCATTTTATATGTGTGACACTGTGTTAACAAATTAAGGGAGAAGGTTCTCAGCCCTGGCAGTCTTGTGAAAACAGGATAAAAATCAAACCTGAAACTTGTCAGTGGTGTAATTATTAAACGATCAGGACATTAATATACAAGTGTGCATAGCTTTAGAGACGGTGAAATAACATCAGGGTCTTGAGTTTTATTGTCAAAAATAAAACAGTATAATTGCACGACAATAAAACAGTTACAAAAAAAAAAAGGCAGACTCAAAGACGTACAGATTTAATTAAGGCTTGGCGCATCTTCATGGTCGCAAAGTTGCCCGCTGATCCGGTGGAATGTAGATTTGCAAATTTTAGATCTGCAACTGGCAAATCAAGTATAATCATCAGCTAACACACGGCGCTTCTGTCTCCTTGCGCTGAAAATGCTTAGTCGGTAACGTGTGTGTGTGTGTGTGTGTGTGTGTGTGTGTGTGTGTGGGGTTTGCATCCGTGTTTGATCATCCGCCTAATTAAACAGGGAGAAGTGGAAGAAGCAAACATGCAGCTCTTGCCTTCATTCATCAATAATGAGTCTCATTTTAAACAATGCGAGCAATGCTGACATCCATTATGCATGAATTCAGTTAAGGACCGGAGTTACTATGCCGTTTACTCGAACTGAGGATGTTTGTTTTTTTCCCTTTTACTCCCACTATAATCTTTTCAGTCTAAACACTTCTCAAGTGTTAGATTTCCGTTGCCTCGTTGTGCTGACAAACTAAAATAGCAGCGGAGAAGGGGGTTGAAAGACTCGGCCACCGTGCATCCCTTCTGAGGGTTGTACACAAAAACTTCCTGCACTTCCTTCTCTGACCACAAGGTGAGAAGTGGGCCGACTTCAGACGAAGCTCGGAAAGCTGCAGGGCCGATGCGACGTCCTGAAGCAAACCAGTCGAACTGACCGTCTTCCTTAGAAGTCAAGTGCAACGGTGCCATGTGAAGTGGTTTAAAAGGAACCTCCAGACAGTCGTAAAGCAGGCGTCGGCTAGTCATGAGGACTTGAGTGCTAATGGTGGTAAGAGTTGTAAACGTACTCCCAGTCCTCCCTCCATAAGCGACCGCAACTTCCACTTTTCTGTCACACGTTGGTGACGCATAGCCAGCTTGCGGTGTCTGAAAAAAATCACCTGCGTCAAACTGGAATCTTTAAATGACACCGAACGACAATGAATCATAATAACACACGGCGTCTCCTGACATGCCCCCTGCTGGAACAACTCTGCACTGTATCAAATTTGACTCTAAAGACTGCCAGCCAAAATCCGATTTTTAGCCCATCCAGATTGAAACCAGGATGGCTCTTTTGTAGTCTGAACAGTTACGAATCACATGAAATCCCAGTTTTGCAAAACAGATTGAAACCACCTTGAGGAGGTAGTTTTCAAATCACATTTGTACAGATGCGTCTCAGTCGGAACAGCCCCAAACACACCAATCGGTTTTGACTGTCCGTGACGTCACTCTACGCAACACAAGACCCAATGCTCCAGACCAGAGAGCACCATTCGAGTTGCGGAGCAATCGATCAGTCTGTGGGGAGATAGCTCCATTCAAGCCAAGCTGCAGGGCATGTATCGCAACAAGTCGATTTAGTTTTGCCGCTGTCGCTATTATATGTCAGCAGCACACTACATGTGCTGGACGAAGTCTCGGCTCTGACGTTGTAGCTCAGCAACCTTTCGGATGGGTCAACAATGTGGCCCAGACCTGACCAGAGCCAGATCCCATTTGGACACTTGCTAAAAACAGTGCGGACAGTCAGCCCTAAAATTGGATTTGAGAAGGAATCTGATTTGAATCAGATTCGCCTGCAGTCTGAACGCAGCCTAAAACGGACAGAAAAGTGCTCGGCTTTGGCAGAAGCACATTGTATGGCGTTGCACTGGGACTACCACTTCGGTGGACGCAATAAGACCAAGAAGACCAAGCGGAGGCATTTCAGATTCAGATTTTTAGATGATGACGAGTGTCGAAAACCTGTCAGCAAAACCAACAGGCAGGTGCCACTGAGACCTCCGACTTTATAATTACCTCTTAATGTGGAGTATTGGTGGGGCCAATTGGACGCTCCATATTGTTGGTTTTTTCAGAAAGAGGAGCGAGTTGGAATAAAGATGGAACAAGTCCACTACTAACAGCCAGTGTTTAGGGGTTGAGCATTAGTAATGAGTCCCGTAAGGCATCAGTAACAAACTTGAAATTACACAGAGCAATCATTGAATTAGCACTGGTACGGCATAGAGCAAGATAACTCAATTAGTTCTTTATTTTTTAATTCACAACAATAACAACATAGGGGACTTCTGCCAGTGGATGTAACAATGTATACCCGACGAGAGGGGCACGGCTGACTAGTCGACAGGGCTGCCGCCGCACAGCAGGTGGGCCCGGGCAATTACACGTGGCATCTCGGCACACCAGTTTGAGGAAAACAAATCCGACACATTTCTGCTAATTAAGGATGAACAAGCTGAAGTTGTTGGATGTGTTGTTTTTAATAAGTTGAGCCAGCAGGAGGTGAAAAAAAACAAAAAAAAAACAAACTTCAAAGCATTCATCTGATTTCTGCCAAGAACATGCGTACGGGATGGGAGAGAGAGAGAGAGACCGAGAAATCGCGATTGTATTGGGAAGGAGCTGCAAGGCCTGTTTGTAATGACAAAATTAGATGCAAAGACGGTAATTAAAGGAGACGGGGAAGAAATGGAAATATAAGCTGGGGACGGACAAAGGCGGCGACAGAGGGAGAGCGTCTGGGACTGAAGATGTTGATAATTGCTGGGATGAAACTGACTGGAAGGAGAAGTGTGATGGCTGAGTGGTCGAGGTGCTGGCATTGAAACCTAATGAGGACCTCGGAGCCGCCTCAGACACTCTCCAACGTGTGAAATCCAGCACCATTAAATGTTTGCCCTTCTTTTAATGTGTACACACTCCGACAAGTCAAGTGCGGCTGTATTTTGTTTTATGAGCTGAAATGTAATCTCATGTTTTCTTCTTTTTTTCTGGTCAGGGGTGTCAGCACTCAGGGTAAAATAATATTTACAGGGCTTGCTGCTGTGGAAATTATGCATTTCCATTAAAGTTGGCGGAACAGGAAGAACATGAAAAGGTTCTATATTATATGACTTTTTCTAGACTTAAAATTTCATCTTTATTTAGAATAGGACAAAAACGAGGCACTGAGACTTTAATGTCAGGCTGAGGTTGTTGTCACTAACGTAGGGGAGGTGTCAGTGCCGTATGTGACTTTACAAAGCGCTGATTTCCAAAGCTCCCAAAGAAATGCATTATATTCATTTCCTGGCAGTTGATTGACACACGAGAGATAAATATTACTGAGAGAAAACATTGGTTAAGTGAAAAATGGGACCTTTAGATTAGCTTTCACTAAGAAGAAAAAACACATTTATATTGAAATAGATTCCAAATGAAAAAAGGAAAAGAAAAAAAAAATCAATAAAATATGTGCATAAAATTATTCCTCTATAGGTGGGAGGTTTTACAAACGGGCTTTGCATGATGATTTATCTTGCAGCATACATCATGCAGCTGCTGCTGTTTGGGCAAACAAGAGGAGCAGATGACACAGGACGGAAAAATATTAATAATAATAAGACACGATCAAGGTTGAGTGAAGCTTCCTAAAGAGGTCATTAGTCAAAAGGAAAACCCAATTAAGCTCACTCTGTAGCCTGTGATGCTTTTTTTTGGGGGGTGGAGGTGCGGGTTAAATTTACAATTAGCAAAGATGTACAACCCGAGCAGCCAGTGTGAAATGAGTCTGCCGAGTTAGACGAGTTTACCTCCAATATATTCAGCGAGTGTCCCCATAACAATGGTTCCCCGTTGTTGTGGCACCGCCGAAGATTGTAGTTTTATGAATTTCATGGATTGTTATTTCAATTAAAATGTCCCGGAGCGCACTCTACGCCGCTACCCAAGCACACAGCTATATTTCACCGTGGAAATGAGATGATAAAGCGCACTGACAGAGGGAGAGAATCAGGGAGGATCCAAAAGTTACACAGCCACAGTTGAGACAAAGGCTGGGTCGGGGAAAAAAAAAGAAAAAAAAAAGCGAACTGGCACGAAGCTACATATGGTAAGAGCTGATAATGATGAAGAAGAGGAAGAGCTGATGGGGAAGGGAAACTGTCAGAACTGGGCACAAGTTGCCCAAACTTTATTGATTGGCAGGGAGATCTGGGTTGGTCCAAAGAGCCTCCGAGAAAACACTTTTAGAGAGGAGATTGAAATTGGTTCAGAAAAGCTCAAGCTCCTCGGAGAAACGGTAAGTGAGATGAAATGCTAATATTTAACAGAGGAAAAGCGCTCGGTCCCACCTGGACTTGGGCTGTGATAGGCCGCTGCATAATGCATGTAACCCAATAAGCAGACAGTGAGGGGCCGGGATTTTAATTTAAAGTCCTCCGCTCTGTCTGTATCTATTAGAGACAAGTTGGAGCCATTATGCAAGTGTCATGATGCTGGAGGCTGGTGATTTCCAACTGCACTTCCCCGCAAGGCACAGGGGATGAAAAAAAAAAAAAAAAGACCTGGAGCTGCATGCATGAACATTTTACCCCCCCTGTTAATCCAAACTTCAAAAAGATGTTTGCTGCCCCTTGATCTGCAGTACACTATAGCGTCATTCTTATGAAGCGCCATAATCTGATCCCATTGAAATTCGTGCGGCTTGACACGGAGGATCACGATAATGACTTTGTGAGTCGCGCGCGGTCCCGTAACCTCTAAACTTCACTGCAGTTTTTGACGCGTGGAATGTTCCCAGTGTGTGTTACACATGACGGTTGTTGCTTCTTAAATGACTCATTTGCATTCAAACACATTCCTTGACGCTGACGGGCCCCATTTATTAAAAGTTTAAAGGACCTCTAATTTTAAAGAGATACATTCTTAGCAGCATTTAGCTATTTGCTGGTTTTTATTAGTGCATGGGAAGCCAAGACAATTACATGGTCCCTTTTTTATTAGTGTGCTTGAGTTGTTTGCATTGTCCCATGAGCGCTGAATGAAGTGATGACTGATTAGTTGGTTCCCCCCAATGCCCCAACGGTCCCTCACCTATCCCTAGCTATCCCATATGGGTGCACGGTGGTTATCTGTATCCAAGATGAGGCACATTAGTGGGAGGCAACCCAATGTGATGCTAACATGAACTCTGATCCCATCAAAAACAAAGTTACATCACCTCCTCTGATCTTATCCAATCGAAATTTCGATCGGGTCCGGCCCGTTTGATCTAATCACGGTGTTTCAATGATGTGATTTTAATCAGGTTGGCATTTGGTTGGCAGATTACTTACAGTCCATGCAACGGCGACTACTGAGAAGCACTACCCTTCCATTGAGCCGCGTAGAAGCAGCAAGACTTCCAGAGAGCGGAGCAAGGGGATACGTCGGAATAAGAGTAAATTAGAGAACATCTAACGGAGAGGGTGGTTCATTGGGAACATTGTTCCAAATTTGGCACTGGCCCGCAGCTGAACCTTTAGCTCCCTTGGTGGAAGCGTAGGATCCCCTAATGACATCACAGGACCGTGGGTTTGAGCTCACACTCTCGGGGAAAATTGGAGCGAGAGAAGCAGGAGTAAAGGACAGACTTTTCTCATTTCTGAGGGGGGTTTCGCTGACAAGTTGGACACACAACACACTGGCAGAACTCAGACCTTTAATTTTAGCCCTGACTAATCTCTCTCTGTGCATCCCCGCTTTGTAATTGTGTTTACTTATTTTTACAGTGTCTACATTCTTCTACTTGCTCGGACCAATTTTAGCCTCAACGTGACTGTATTAACTGCATAAAATGCTGACCCTACTTTGATAGCAACTTTTTTTTCCAATTAGTCTCCAGCTCCCAGTGTAGAGTGAACAGAGAGCTTCAAACGGCTGTTTTATATGTTTTTTTTTCAATGCCCCCTATACCCACCCCCTTCCTCGCCAAGGGCTTTGAAACGAAAGCTTTTAGGTCAGTGGAATCTCTTGTTTTTGGGTTATTCAGGATCAAAAAGTCTATTCCAAACCAGCTGCATTTGCCATTGTTGTGTTAACTTTTAGTGGAGCAGGAGTTTGTCGCTGGCTCTCCAGCAATGTTTCAGATCGGAGAATTAGTGGCTAAGAGCGAACAGCCACTGATAAATCACAACAAATTACACGGACGTTCACGGACATCCAGGCCCTTCACTTACAAACGGAAGAATCTCCGACTGGCTTATCGAGGTTCATTCAGACACAAAATAGACTTTCATTTTTCTCCACTTTTTTGAATTGACGCAGGATGTAAACAGCATGTCTATGGATCCCTCCTAAATGTCATGTCTACTAGCGAGGCATTGAGGAGGGGAAAAAAAAGAAAAGAGAAGCAGCAGCCACATCGGCATGAACACCACAGGGCCTCCCGACGGAAAAGAGTTTCCGCTTTTCATTTTCTTTAAAGCACTGCTACACTGGCTTCACTGCCTCCCGCTTTCTGCGGCAAACTTTAAATTTGTCACATCCTCTGGGCAAAACTTATTTCCTGCCAGAATTCCATTTGAGCTAGGACGCCCAGTGTAGTGTACATCACACCATGTCGGTAACAGTGAATGGGGGAGAGAAGTGCAACTTGCTGAAGGGCCCGGCCGGCTGAGAGCAGAAGATGGGTAAAATCATTCACGATGCGCATTTTTTTAGTCCTGCTCGGCTTTTCATTCCTCAAAACAAACCGCGAACTGTAACAAAGTTATACAGCCTGTCAGGTCGCTTATGGCTTTTTGAAGAAATTACCCACGCAAACTCCTCACCGTGGTGAAGTGATGTTTAGGCGCTCGCTCTCTTTGAGTCAGATTTTAATTAGTTATTCCGTTGCTGTATAAACAGGGCAAATCTGACTAATGAGCTGCGCTCTTTGGCTGAGGAGGTAGTGACTGCATACCAAGGCTCTTTCGCCCAATGACGGCTCACATTATTGTTTCATAAAAGTCGTCGGCATAGAAGAGGAGCACTGAAATCTTTGAAACTTGGGTGGAAGATGGAAGTGGAGGCACAGCGCATCAGCCATCTGGATTATGCAGGGAGGCTCACCATAAATCCAGAGTGTGCAATGAACTGGAAGCTCAGATAAATCTCACACGCTGAACATTTCTAGCTTTCTCTGGACATTTTCTGGCCTTCTCAACATGTTTGTAGGTATTTTTACAAAAACATTTTTTTACTCCCACTTGGGTAACAAAAACAATGGAAAAGACAGAAAAAAAACAACCATGTTCATGCCAGTGCTATTTTGAATAATCTCGTCCGCAGGCGGTTGGATGTGTACTTGACACGCAATGTCAAGTGCTCCGCAGGCCAAGATGTGGCCATTTAACCTGCAAGGTTGGGTGACACGCTGGCCAATCAGAAGAGGGCCTGAGGAAAAGCGGATATGGCACAGGTTCACAATGGGCTCAACAGCAGTTAGAGGAGGTGTGTGGATTGGTGATAAAGCCGAGCTACTAATGAATATTAGACTGTAAAGTTAATAAAACACAAAAAAAAACCACATCTGACTTTTTCAAACTCACTGAAGATGTAAATGAATCTGGACACTTGTACATAAATAAAAGTGTAAAACTATAGCAGTACTTAGATTCTGTCTGCAGTTCATCCAAAGATGCTTTATCACCTAATAAAATATTATTTCAAACAAGAGACAAACCAGAAATGCTCCTGGTGTTTTCCAAAAAGGTAAATTTTTTGGAAAAAAAATTCAATTCATGTCTTTAAGAAATCCTCACTTTCTTCGAAGCCAATCAGTTGCCGTCAGTCACTCTCTAAAATGTGTTTGTATCGTGAAGCTCTTTCATTCCAGTTCCAAACCTTGACTTTCAATATCAGACACCTTGCTCAAATCATCATCCCTTATCATCGCCACCAGTGTCCAGGCTGCAAGGAGAATCGGGGCGACAGACAGCCCCTCATCCTCTGACACTTTGTTCTAATGATCTCACTTCCTGCTGAGATCTGAGTGCCAGTGTTGACCTGAATGTTCAAAACCTCTGCATAATGTCACTGGAGCCAGTTGCTGATCTATTACTTCACCCGCCAACATAATTTCTACTGATGAATTTCTTGTCTATTACCATACTGTTCTAATAATCTAGTTTTTATAATCTCTTTATCTTATTGAATTCTTTGATAATGCCTATGTTTTACATGAAAAACCTGCAAGTAAAAAAATATACGGACATTACCATCCTCCCCCATTGACTTTAAATTCTGATCTTTATGACGTTTTCCCCCTGGTTTTATATTAAACACCAGTTGAAGTGCAAAAAAATAACAAAAAAAAGCCAGGTCATTACAAATGACCAATCAATGCATCAATTGATAGGGTTAGGATTACCTTCTTGATTGATTATCAATTAATTAATTAATTAATTAATTCATTCATTCATCTTCTATACCCGCTTATTCCAATTCAGGGTCACGGGGGTCTGCTGGAGCCTATCCCAGCTGTCTTAGGGCGAAGGCAGGGTACACCCTGGACAAGTCGCCAGTTCATCGCAGGGCCACATAGAGACAAACAATCATTCACACTCACATGCACACCTACGGACAATTTAGAATATTCAATTGACCTCACATGCATGTTTTTGGACTGTGGGAGGAAGCCGGAGAACCCGGAGAGAACCCACGCAGACACGGGGAGAACATGCAAACTCCACACAGAAAGGTCACAGGTCCGGGCCCCGGAATCGGACCCACGACCTTCTTGCTGTGAGGCGGCAGCACTAACCACTGCGACACAGTGTCGCCTCAATTAATTCATGTGCAGCATTTTCTTTGAGAATCTCAACTTATCTCAAACAGACAAAAATATCTAAATACTTCTTAAAATACACAAAAGGAATGTTATATTGCTTGACAACATATTTATTTTACTATATGAGATACAAGCTATGGCACTGTTACATGAGGGACAGAAAGTGAGTCAGCGACATGAAATGTATAGTAGGGAACTTGCTTTTTGCTCATCTCTGAAAGAGCCTTAAGAATTTAAAGAGCTATTAGAGAGCACTGCGCTTTGCTCGCTTCATCTTTGCTAAGACCATTATGCACTGGGTGCATCACCAAAGTACAGATATTACCACCAAAGTACAGATATTTATGGACAATTTATTTTGCTTCAAAACGATTCAGATCGGCCAAAATGCAATTTTTGCGTCATTACAGCAGAGGTTTGGTGACAGTGCAAAAATAACCACAGCCTGCCAGCAATCATGGTGATGGAGTCGTCCTCGATCTCCAGCAGTGACAGAGAGAGCGAGGGAGCTTCGCCTCATGCAAGAGCAGAAAATACATCATAAATGTTCTGGACAGAATTTCAGTTCTCAGTGGAACAATATGAGGACCTTATTGTGCAATGTTGTGCCCCGTGTGAGGTAGAAATACACAATTTGCTCGGAGATTGTTGGCTCAAACAGTGCCTGGAAGTTTGTCTGATGTAAATTGTGACATCACAATTGGCGACCTAGCCGTTATATGAGGCGAGAGTAAGTGATCAAGTACATGATCAATGCGGTTAACACCTTAGCCGCATAGCAAATGCGTTGCATAATAAAAATCAGCGCCTTTGTGCGGCCTGGCAAGACCATCATGACAAACATCCTATTGGCAAAACACAGAAGAACCGCACGATTTCCAATTCATTGCTGATTGTTTAACTCAAAAGGGTAAATTATTAACGGCAACCAGCAAAATTTGATTTAACTTTAGTCATAGTCTTTTGATTAAAATGTTATCTAGTTTTAGTCATAATCTCATCATCTAAATTGTTTTTGTTTTAGTTTTTTTTTCTCATTTATTTATGAATATTGTTATCAGTACTGATGCCAGTGGTGATGGGGATGCTCCAAACAAATTTTGTTGTTAACTTTGTTCAACAATGACAATAAATAAATAACTTGAACTTGAGTTGACGAAATATAATCATTTTAGTGGACTAAAATGACAGTGGATTTAGTCGATTCCTGATATATTTGCGCCACAGTTTTTACAAAGTGTTTTATTTTCATTCATATCAAATGTGAATTGCGTCCAAATGTTGCGACGTCTCTTCCTCCCCGGTGTTGACATTTCGTCTCAAGCTAGTCTGTACCAGATAATCTAATTTTCATTTCCTTTCACGAAAAGAATACACCTCGTAGTCGTCTTTGAATGTTTGTTTAGTTATCGTATCGTTTCAGTAAAAAAAAAAAAAAAAAAAGGTCGTTGACGATAACTATGACGAAAAATTTTCGTCAACAAAATTAACACTGACGGCAACTAAACGATAATCAATCAATTGTCAACATTCCCGGTCCTTACCCATTGAACGAACACAATTTCGCCTCTTGGCTTGAACATAGACATTTTGTTTGTCATCTTTTAGCTTTCAGCTTCAATCAGAGGGAGGCAGACGCGTGTCATCGTCATACTGATGATTATACACAGCTTCCGTTGGGTGACACTCTGAGTGTGTGTGACTAGCAGAGAGACAGATACGCTGTCAAAATGATTAATTCGCTGTTTGAATGACCACATGCTCACCTCTGTCCCCTTCCGTCTCCCCCTTCATCTCGTCTCATCCCCTTCTTCCACTTCCATTATTTTCTCATCTCTCGAGCCTACCCGTTCACCATTTCCACTCCCTGGTCCCAACCTCTTTTCCTCTCAGTCAGTTTTATCCCTTCTCGCATTTTAAATTTTTACCATGTCCTCTCCTTTTACATTCGCCCCATATTCCTACCCGCCAATTAAATCCGAATGTGCCGTCTTTATTCTGACTCTCTCAGCTGTCCTCCCTGAGCATGTCCTCCAGCAATGTCCGACCCCTGACTTCTTCCTGAACATTTAGCAATGACTCGTCAATGCTGCTGTCCCCGAGTCTGACCTCCGCCGTCTAAAACTTGGCCAGAATGCCGCTGCTCGTTTTTTAACAAAAACACCTAAAAGTGAGCGATTACCCACTTTCTCTGCACACTGCAGTGCAGTTCAATGTTTTAGTTTCAAAAGCTCTCAATGGTCTCACCACAACACTATTTATCAGAGATTTTACTTCTTCTAAGGGAAGGCACAGGTCTGAGGTCATGAGCCAAAATGTTTTGAAAGGCAAGAAATGGTCGGGTGCAGGTGTTGGCTTAACAGGGCTTCTGAACTCAGGAACAAATTTCTCCATCACTGACAAGAGCCTTTTTTTTTTTTTTTTAATCCAAGATAAAAACCTGCTTATTCAGATTTATTTTTTAATATACAATAGTACAATCAAATATTTGATGCAGTATGTACTGTCTTATGTGGTTTACTTATTATTGTATTGCTCATTGGTCAAAATAAATAAATGCTGACTGACTGATTGAGAAAGGTACAATGTGAATGGTGGTGAATGCTCTTGATCTTTAGTCTCACATGTAGGATCACATTCAAAGCCAAGATGACTCTATGACTGATATCACTCTATGGGCTCACGATCACAGCGGGAAACCGCTGTAAAGAAATGTCGATCAGCGCATGCACGAGCGGAGCACCATAATTCAACATTGAAAGACCTCAGAAATGGTTTGAACTCTTTGACTCCACCATAATGCTGAAAATTTCATTTAAGAATAACATGCTGTCACGTACATGACAGCATTATAGATCAGCCATGCTAATTCCAGCCGGACACAATGGCACATTCTTACGGCACCGAGATTCGTCAGCTCATTAGAAAAAAGCAGAAATTATCTGTGTAGGGAGTTGGTCAGAATGCCACTATTAAAACTTCACCACAGTTTTTCTCTACTGCCAAACACGAGCTGTGCTCAAAAGAAAACATGATGTAACACAATGGGAAACACACACAAGCATTTAAGTGGGAATGAGTGCCACTCTGAAAGGGAAAAGTTTTTCAGAAATTGTAAAAAAGGAAAGAAAAAATGCTCGAGGAATAAGCAGCGCCGCTCAAAAAAGGTCGTGTTTTCATCTTTGTTCCTTTTCTCTTCCAGCACTTATCTAACCAAAGCAACAAAGTTGCTTATGAAAGTGTTCTACATTGCAAATCCCAAAAGATAATTAAAAAGTAATGCTGCACTGACGTTTTTTTTTTCTATGTTAATGCAGCCCACGGTCTTAACTGCAATCTGACGTCTTTAAATGTGCTGTTAAGGGCATTATTTCATTCCAAAAACATCTTTATCTTTTTAATCATTCTTATGTAATATAATTACTGGTTGCATTACAGGATGCCGTCATAAAACACTTTTAATGGTGGATGGTCTTAAAGCAAAGTTGAGCTCACATCAAAAGCAAATGTGACTCAATCGCTAATTACAATAACTGAGTGTAATGTATTTCCTGGCTGACCAGATCGATCCTTCAGCTGAACTCTGCCCTTCATGAATGAAAGCTGCACCCAAACTGAAATGAAGTCTGATACACAAGTCCAAAGTGTCTCCGGATCAGTTAGAGAAAACACTGTTACAGATCAATTACTGTGTAAATGAGTGCCTGTGTTTGTGTGTACTGTAGGACGGCATATGAGTAATGAACTGTCACTCCGGCAGCACACGCACACGCACGCACGCACGCACACACGCACACACACACACACACACCCTCTCTCTGATCCATTAGTGAAATGTCAGCACACTGCAGAGCAGTCAAAGACATTGTGCAGTCAGTCATTTGTCATATTTGGAGCTCTTCTAACGCCTCTGTGTAGCATCTCTGTGCCGAGAATGTGAAGGTCGCTCTGCTGGCGGGTTGGGCATAAATGGAGTTGATGGCCTTTTCCGAACAGCAAGAATCGAGTTGACATTTAATAGTCGGCGGTCATGTTTTAACTGATAGGCCATTAATGAACACGCAAACTCAACGCTATGCTAGTCCAAAGTGAGTATCAGCAGCCCAGAGAGTAAATATTGGGAACGTGTGAGTGGGGTTAGCAACCGTAATTTTTTTTTCCTTTTACTTGACTGGCAGCCATGGGAAATCCCTTACAGAGCTCCTGTCAGGGATTTGACAAGTCGTCCGTAAGTGCCTCAATTTTCTAATCTTCAGGTAAAACTTCCCCCCTGACCAACAAATTGAGGGAACAGTCAACAACACCCTCAGCGGCTCTGCCACAGCAGTGTCAGCTCGTGAATGTGGTTTCGTCACAGCAGCCATATTGCTAACCTCGCCATCATGAATGATAAAAATAAATATACAGATGTTTACCACTCTGTTTAAAACTCCGCCCATAAACACCTTTTTTTTTGCTTACATTTGTTGCACTTTCATATATGAGAAAAATAGAAAATAAATAAATAAAGGGGGCTGACAAATATTTTCTGAGGGTGGAACCAACAACTATGTGTGAGTGTTATGACAAACCTATGGGAGATATCACCAGCTGCGTTTCCATTACTCCTAGAATTGCGCAAAACCGAAATATCACAATAAAAAAACAGTGATGGAAACAGATAAACCTCAAAAAACCTCTCAAATATTGCAAATATGTTTTGACGCTCTCATGAGGTTTTCAGATGTATTGATGTATTCAATATATATATATATGTATATATGTATATATAGGTATATATATATATATAGTGTATATATATATAAAGTATATATATATATATTTCGTATATATATATATACGTGTATATATATATAGATTATTATATATATAATCATATATATATATATATATATATATATATATATATATATATATATATATATATGTATATATATAATAATAATCATTTTTGACATCAAACAACCTTAAAATGCAGATTTATAAGAAATGTTGTACCGCCATCCCCCTCAAAGTGGGGTCTCGCGGGTCGAGACTCTACAAGAATTACAGCTAATGGCATTCAATGGAAACACCTGCAAATCGCTTTTATTTTGCGAAAAACTGAATGGAAACGCAGCTAGTGTTTTTCGTGAAATCACAGAAGGCTGGTTTTCAGAACTGAGAGTCTAAGCTATTGCTGTAGAACTAGAGGCCGGATAGATCTTGTCTTGGTCTCCAGGGGATTTTAAAAACCAGGCGGAAGCATTCATAAGGGCATGCCCTTATTAATGTTACGTGTTATGCCTGTAGTTGAAATTATGATGAGCCCCATTATGGCACTTTCGTTCTACAACTCATGCAAAACTTCTCTCAGTCTCGGTCTGGCTCTTGACTTGGTCTTGGTTAAGGTCGTCTCGACTACATCGCTATTCCAAGCACACGCTTTCTGGGACGAAGGGAAGCAGGGAAGAATTTCTCATTGCTGGGGAATTCAATTACAGGCCGGAGCGGCGGTTCCTAAACTTATATTTCTTCCCATATTTTCTCGCCCTTGTCTCTTTGTTGTGCTGTGAGGTTGGGGCGAATATTTATTCACTTTCCGTTTACCTGGTGGTCCTCCTGTCACAAACGTCTCCGGGCTCCGCGAGCAATGCACAGTTTGTTTACGTTGAAGCTCGGGTTCGTGTTTTTCCAGCAGGAATGGGTTACTCTTCGGTTGTTACCGGTTTTTTTTTTTTTTTCTTTCAATGCACAACCACAATTTAAGTGTCAACATTTTTTTTTCAACCTTAACTCAAGATAGGCATCCCTAGTATCACTTCTTGTACAGACCAGTTTTGGAACCACGTTATTGCCTTGAAGGATTTCCTGGTGTAGGTGGATACCACTACAGTGGCTCCTCATTACTTAGATTCCTTGGAGACAGTGAATGATATTAGCCATTCTGTTAACAAGTGAAAAATCAATTTGATACCGTGTGCCAGGGTCCATTGTCTTTGCTCCTGTGTGCGTGTCTCTTATGTCCCCTCAACCGGCCTGGCGCTTGAGCTGCAACCTCACCTCCACCCTCTCCACCTGCCTGGTGGTAGATACCTACACTCCCCAGTTTTCACTTCTCAGCAACTGTTTTTTTTTTTTGTCAAAGCCTTCCACTGAAACTCTCCTGCCTCTCTTCGCTGTGTGGCCACAAGGAAAGTCCAGCAGTTCCAGTCCTCCAGCCATTCACTTACCTGGGCACAAGCTGCGCTGCCAGACCCTCTCCCACCCTCCCCCGACCAGAGCTACTCATCCATCCTCAGCTCTACAGCCTAACCTGAGCCTTGTTCTTCTCTGGGTTGGTGCAATACACTTATCTCAAGTTTTAAGAAACCTTTAACTCTAAATATTAAGCAAGTCTGAGGCAGCCGTCGGATCCTGTTGTATCAGGAGTATAGCGATGTAAATTATCGATTAATTCGTTAATCGTTAGTTGATCGACCTTATCGATTGATTAACGATTAATTTATAAGCGGCGATTTTTCAGGATAACCTAAATTTCACAATGATTGTTGAAAAATGAAAAATGTTGAGGATCCAATGTGACCCATTTTTTACATTAGAGAACAGTAAAAACACCCTAAACATTTATTCTCTGACTTTAAGTTGACTTCTAATGGGTCACATTTCAACTTTTTTATTTATTTATTTTTTTTGTATTTTTTTATTGAGGGTGTGGGGGGTTGTTTAAAAGTACTTTATTCTAGGGATATCATGACCATACCAGTATCTACAGGTGAATTGCTCTTTTCTGGCACTACACTGTTATAATGATATTAACTACCTGTGTAAAAAAAAAATTCAATTAATTGCCACTGATTTAATTTAATCGATTAAATTCTTAATTGACAATAAATCGATAGTCAATTCATTGTTAACATCCCTAATCAGACAACAATTTATAAATCCACCTAAAGAAAACCTCAACCTGCATGCCTTTCAAGTGATTGTGTTCTTCCAATAATGGTAACTGTCCAAAAGTCCCTGACTGGACACCAGCAAACATCACTATTTTCTAGATGACATGTAGTGGCAATGAACTGTGAAGATAATGAGGAATTGGAGTTGGACTTTCTGTAGGTTATCATAAACCCTCTCCCCTCACTGTTGGCTGTGGGGCCGTGAAACTGCATGGAAGTGCTGTGAAATTCCGGCGACAATGAAATCTGTCACCGGCAGCCCAAGCCAAGACAGTCAATCTGTTGTGCACGGGCTTCCGAGGAAACTCACCCGCAACAAGCTGGAGCATGATTGATGCTGGCCTGGATAACTGGGCAGCACAGAGGTGCACACCGCGCTGCACGCGCACAGGGAAGACACGAGCGCACAGGAATCCAAGCTTTGCTCTTGGCTCTGTAACCTACAGACCCGCAGTCGTCGTGCCGGTGGACACTATTGACAGATTGCCGTTAGATTGCACGTGTTTTCTATCCTCTCCTCTCCTCTTCTTAGAATAGTTTAACAACCCACCCTGCACACACATACACACACACGCACACAGTCAAGAGGACAGATGGCCATGCTATATGCTGCCTCTCCCAGCAGATGCACAAGAGCATTAATCATGAGAAAGATTCAGGGTTTAACTCTTACTACAGTTGTGCCGCTGCTGTAAAGAGCCTTGATTAATTCTGCTGTTGCGGAACCTTGACAGTTTGGCCGTCCTAATATGAGTGCCATCGTGGACAAAAAAAAAAGTGGTGGTGGTGGGGGGGAGATTTTCTTCACAGTGAAACTCTCGCGGCGGCGATGACAAACCGCGCTCACAAAGCCTGTGGTCCTGTGCAGCTCAGAGGGTTATTACTGGCAGAGCGAGCAGTATTCCTCCCACCTGGTGCGGCCACAGTCATATTTATGCACACATGGTGATGTGAGACTGTTTGGATGAAAATGTAATATGATTAGTTCAATACTGGCTGGGAGCCTGATCAGCTGGCACTCCTGCACAGCGTTGTCCTCGGCAGGAGTGGCAAAACAAGAAGAAAGGTGCATTGCGTGCCCCATATGACAGAGCGAATGCAAGTTCATGTAAACATAGGGGCGGTATTTTTAGGAGGTATGTAAACACTGGGCACAGATGGCAGGAAGTTGCTTCCCTGTGAACTCGTACGATGCCAATATTTCTATCCTAAGACTCCTTATGAAGCAAGTTCAGCCGACTGTAATAAGTTTCTCTATAATTAGCTTATGGCACATGTTAGCATGCGTTAGACGGTTAACACGGTTGTTCCAAGTATGATGGTAACGCCAATGTTTGCATGGTGGTGTGCATCAGCTGCCATTTAGCTTGAAACGCTATTGTTTCAAACGGCCTTGCTAGCATGCTTTTTCACATTCTGCCTTGTTTACCGGCCACCTGGGTGGCACATAAATTTGGCGGCAACAGTTATATCGGCAGTATAATTTCGGAATCGTGTTTTAAATCCTAGTCAAGCAGGAAATTAATCTGGCACTGAAACAGAGACGGGAAATACTGGTTTGGAGCTACATTTACTTCAGGGGTGGGCAAACTACGGCCCAGGGGCCATATGTGGCCCGTTAAGCTTTGAAATCCGGCCCCCCGAATTTGAAAAAATGTATTAATATGAAGCAAGTCAAAAAAAAGCTGTATTTCATCAATTTTTTCAGTGTTTTAAGAGTCATTTCAGTAAAGAGCTAAACACCGTGGGGCTTCAAAGACGCATATTTTGTTTCAATGTTTGTTTCAATAGACATTAAAGCACATGTTTTCTACATATCCCATGATATATTTTCTCCTCCTATGAGGTGGGTCACAAAATCTCTCCATCCACGTGCTCCTGCTCCAGCCCCTCTGTCAAACTGTAGAACCCTTTGGGGCCCACCAGTCAAAAAGTTTGCCCACCCCTGATTTACTTGTACCACTATTCATTTACAGGCCTTAAAGGATGGCATGACGTGATCCAAGCAAAAACTGTGACAGTGCAAAAGTATTTGGCTTTGAGAGGCAACACGATTGGGTTGTGTCTGAAGCATGTGAGATCACTTGCACTTTAGATCCTCCTTGGGTCGAGGAGCCTCAGATGATGATGAAAAAGTAAGACGGGTCGCAACTTCTTGCCTCAGCGGTGGCTGAAAAGGGTTGGCGTAGGCTTAGAATTAGTGGGACATTTTAACATCAAAACATCACCGCTTTCATTTTACTCCTGACCGGCTTTGGAAAGAGCTCAGTGAAACGGTGCTGCGTGTATCGCCTCGCTGCGGGGCAAAGGCATGTGGCTAATGTCACCCCTCACACCATTACAAAGCCTAAACTGGCAGCAGTACATCTGATTGTTCTCTGAATGTGAATGAGGCTTGCCTGTTAACCTTGCAAGTTTTTGCATGGCCACGGCAAACTTTGCCAGATTAATATTTGTCTGAAGATAAATCAAAATGCCAATTTAAGGTGTGTCAGCATCACGGGCAAAAATACAAACTAAACAAGGCAATAAATTCACGAAACAAATCTGCTCAGTGGATCTCGGCGGATTAAAAATAAAACAAAGCCGGCAGTAAATGCCACGACCAGCCGCCACCGTCAGATGTGGCACCGTGTGCAGTGTGGCGACACCCGCTTGTTGTTTCCCCTGGGGGAAAACTGACCTAGCCACGGTAACACGAAGGCGAAGTTTAGGAGAAAGAGATGCAACCCACGCAGGATAAATGAAGGATCGTGTACGGGTATTCATATTCAAATTTGCATATCTTGGAGACACGTGTTGGGATACCGCAAGGTTGTTGAGAGAGAGCAGCATCCACGCAGTCCAGAAAAGGGCGCGGCCTCTGCGAGACAGAACCATTTAGACATACGCACTGCAAAATCCCTCCCCAAACGAAGCAGGAGTCTTAGTTGGGCAACCTCCAGTCAGATCCAACAGGCTCAAAGATAACGCGAGCAATGATACTCAAATCCTCCCACAGCAGGGCGGCTGAGCCACTAGAAACACTGGAGTACCCAGTTTTACAGGCAAATCAAAACTGTGAGAAAATCCTCCCAGACTTTTCGCATAATGCACCTGTACGGGTTGCAAAAAATGAAAAAAAAAAAAAAAAGGAACTCTGACCTCACCTGTAAATAAGGAAGTGCACAGCCGGCAATGAAACATCTGTGTGTTAAAACCATCCCAGGGGAGAAGTCCAGTTAAGCCTGGCGAGGTAAACAACAAGGATTGTGGATTTGATGCATGACTGGATTAAGGCCCCTGGAGCCCCAGGTGTAAGCACGCCACTCTGTTTGAAACCATTTTGGGTATAGAAGTCGGCCGCCCACCTCCTCCTCCTCCCCCAGGGGAAATGGAAGGTGCTAAAAGTTTTTACAATGTGGTGTCGGAACTTGTCAATCTCGGTTACCTTGACGGGTCTCCATAGTGTTCTCGACCATCCAAGTTACTTTGAAGGGGAGCAAAGAAAATCTTACTTTTAGATCAAATAAAAAACCTCATCAGTGTGAAAATTGCATTTCCGAATTTACACTAAAGTCAAAACGCAAAAAGCTTTAATTCTTCTTCTTCTTCTTATTTTGTATGTTTGTTTGTTTTGTGCTCCCCCAAGTGGGATCCTGTAATACTGTGTACCCCAGCAACATGTTTGATGTATGTAGAAGCATGCTAGGTATGTATGAGAGTACAGGTGTAGCAGTGCATGTATGTATTAGTTAATATTATTACACTTTATGTATCTGCTTTCTTCTGTATTTTGCTGTATTTGTACAAAAATGTGAATCTGTCGCCGTGGTAAATTGTTAATTGTATCGTACCTATATTGAAAAACTTGCCATGTACTGAGCATTTGAAAAGTTCAATAAAAACTTTATTTATATCAATGTAAAAAGCTTGTAGAAAAAAATGCATTTCTCTAAATTACATTGAGCTATTACAAATGATGAAAATCATTAATAAATGCAGCACAATGTGTTTGAAAACATGCAAATGAACAGCTGTTTTATTTGATTTTGGGTTCAACAGTTTCTGCCTCCCAGTTGCGCGTTCCTTACAGATGTCACTGTGATTGATAACAGGTGTTGGTTTCGTGTGACTGCCTCGTGAGCACGTATCATGTGACTGGGCATTCATTTGTCAGACAAAGAGTAGCGTTTTCCCGCTCCGAACGTTGCCACTCATTTTCACAGAGGCAGCGAACCGCAGCCGTTGCAGCTGCGAGCTGTCAATTTTTTTCATTTCTTATTGTTCGGCGACCAACTTGGCGCCATCGCCGAATTTCGGCTTTTGGAGGTTAGTTTTCTGCCATTAACGTCCTGCTAACGAGTGGAATATTATTGGAACTCAGTTTTGTGTATTAGCAGAGTTCTTAAAATGGAAAGCAGGAAAGATGGTACATTTTTAAGCGCTGGCACTATTATGGTGCTAAATCTTGCATCGTATTTTCCACCCATTAGGATAATATTGCTTGCATAGCTGCATTTTTCACACTGAAAATGGGGAAAAAAAACATTAACATTGCCTCATTTCAGAAAGGAAATTAAATAACAAATAAAAGGCAGGCAGCATTTGGATGCATATTAACCAAAACTACATGCAAATGTATTTCAGACCGGCTCTGGCACAATTCTGCAGTAATCCAGATGTTTCATTAGCCCAGGCGACCTACATTCCCCGGCGGTTTGGATTAGCAGAGCCGGAGCTTCTGTTGCCACTCGTCTGATCTCAGAGCATCCTTGTTTAAAGTGCAACTCGGCGCAGAGGCCACGCTTTGGTTAGCGCGGCTCTCCCTCGCCCACTTTGCAGCAGCAACATGAAGGCTTTGTGCTGCGCGACGCTCTGCGCCGCAGACTTTCTGACAGATGGAATCGCTGCCCGAGGCGGAAAAGAATTTCCTCAAACTTACATAAAGCAGCCTGTAGTTATCATCATTTTGAGCCTGAGCTAGACTTAAACCGTCTTTGACAGGAACACTGTCACTGGATTTTGACTTAAAAAAAAGAAAGAAAAAAGAAATTGTTAAGATACCACAAGAAAGAACCACAGGTTCCCATGAAAAACAGATTCAATTTTCATTTATTTCAGTACTTTTTCATCTTAGGAGATGAACATGTGAAATATGATTTGATTTATTGAAATATGATTTGATTTATTGAAATATTGAGGAGACTGTGGCAAGTCCCTAACTATTGATGTATCATTTAATTTCATTGACTTTGTTTTTCCTCTCTACAAAACTTCAAATGCTACCACTACGGTCAATACTACTAATGCTAATGCTGCTGCTGCTGCTGCTGCTGCTACTACTACTGCTACTACTGATGATGATGATGATGATGATGATGACAATGATGGCGATGATTACATAATTTAAAAGTCCAGAGTAAAACAAGTGGTGGCGTATCGTGGTAACAAGCATAATGCAAACAAATGTAGTCATTATGTGCTGGGCTATGCTTGTGGTCACGCCGTCACGCCATCAGCTCCTGACAGTTTAACTACAGTCAGACTGGTGGCTAAATTATCACAACAAATGTATTTATTTATTTCACAATAAATTGTTCAACTGTGATTTATTGTTAAACTAAGAACACACACTGTATCGATAATAATTAAGCATCAGGCCTGGAATTTATTTTTCTTCCTTAATTTTTAACAAATGAAACAAAAACAGCGCACGTGGCAGAAGGAGCACGCGCCGACTCTGGCAACAATAGGTCTTGTGTGTGTGAACACTCACGCCGTATTCCGCATTGGAGTCCTTGAACTAGTTTTGAACATTATGACGCTGTTAAATAGCCTCTGTGTTGTTATTGTTGGAATGAAAAATACTGTACATTAGATTTGCATTGTGAAAAAACAAAACAAAAAAAAAAGCAGATGCACCATCAGGAGTTAGCTGGTGTAACGTGCCGAAGTTGAACGTCACCTCCCAACAGGTTTTGCAGCAACCAGCGCTTGTTCCATTATTTCTGCTCCATTCATTGTCATTCCTCAGCTCTGGACTTGCGTGTGTTCCCTCAGCTGGAGGCCTGAGACGCCTTAAAGAAGCCGATCCGGTCAGCTCGCTGTGTTTTTGTGTTTTGCAGAGATACTTGTTTTTTTCAAATAATGCATTGAAGTCATTGTTGCCTTGTTTCGACTCGCCCGGGGACACAACAGAGGCCCGAGACAACACTGAAAGCGTTGTTTGATGTGTAACAGCACAGGTAAATTGTGTTAGCTGCCAGTTCTACACAAAACTAAACCCGGAAGTTGGCATATTAAAACAATGCGGCTAATCCTCAGGTTTCCATTGATCTGTTTTGTTGTTTTTTTTGCCCTCTTCATTAGGAGCCTGATTTTAATCTCCGGGCTGCGGTGGAAACTCACCTCAGGAACTGCAGGAAGGTTTGGCCGGGATTGAAAGCTCCTGCTACTTTCGCAGATGAAGCGGCTATAATGTAACATTCCGAGAATCGAGTTTTTATATCGCGAGCGGGGTTATTACTGCACAGCGGCGCAAATCCACCTGTGCCTCCCCTCCCCCCCCCCTCCTCGCCGCAACTTTCCCCTCACACTTCTTCTTGATGGTTCTCCTAATGTCTTGTTTAAAGGGGCACTGCAGCGCCCCTCGGCACTCATCCTTCCCGCGCTCCACGCCGCTAATGGGCCTTGGGAGAGGCCGCGCCGCTAATATTGCATTATAAATCCATGATGCGTCAACGCCCGGGCCGTCCTCGGCACATCACGGCGGAAGCCAAAGTCTGGCAGGTGAAGATAGAGAGAGAGAGAGAGAGAGAGAGAGAGAGAGAGAGAGAGAGAGAGAGAGAGAGAGAGAGAGAGAGAGAGAGAGAGACATTTGCCGGGAACTTCCTTGCGAGGCTTTGTTTTAACCTGCCTCACAAACATTATATGATCACAGCTCTCCTCAGTGATCAACGTTTGTTAAAAAGAACCAACACCAAAACAACTGTTTTTTTGGCTAGCCTTTAGGGAAAAGAGCATAATTGCTTTCATAAAACAAATTCTGCTTTGGAAAGGTTTAATCTGATATGGGAAAACGGCACCATTTTAAAGCTGTAACGGGTTTTTGTTTTACATCGCAGGATCTCGCGCCGTGTAAACTTAAGCTCTGCATCTTAAAACCACTCGAGTGGGGAAAGAAAAAAAAAGTGCACTTTCATTAACGGGAATCTGTCACGTCACTGGATTAAAGCAACCTCACCGTGGCATCACCTCATCTGAATATCGCCAATCGCGACGCTCATTTGCAAAATTAACCCCCAAATCAATGCTAAACTCCGCCGGAGAGAGAGAGAGAGTGAGAGAAAAAAGAAAATCTATTTCCCTGGGTGCGTTAAGGAGTTTCTCTCCTGCTAAAGATTTCTTGTGATTGCCGTGTAAAAAAGGCTAAAATTGTAATTCCTCCTGAGTCCGCTCCAGTCGAACACTGCTGGGAATATTAAAGCTTTTTCGGATACGGATGAAAAAGCTCACACTCGGTTCCTGACAGGAGTCTCCTTGCGTCTCGATAAAGTGATTGTGTCCCGTTCACCCCCCACCCCCACCCACCCCACCCACACCCACACCTCGTCTCACGGCGGCGGCAGAGATGAGCGAAGTGGCGGCCGGGAACCTTTGATGAGTTCGGTCTCCAGACGTCGGGATGAAATGAAAAAGTCGAGCGCCGCACATCCGAAGGCAAACAGTCGACCCGAGGCCGCCGCCGCCGCTGCTTACCTTGCGCCCCCCCGTGTTGAGTTTCAGAGGGGTCAGGTAGGGGTCAAAGATCATGTGGCTGGTCTCGATGTCGATGGGCGACTGCCTCTTGCCGATGGCGCACAGGTTCCAGGCGGAGTGCACCAGACCCCAGAAGGAAGGGACTGCGGTGGGTGGTGGGAGAGACAAGAGAGGAGGGGGATGGGGGGGAGGCGAAAAAAGGGACAGTAATTAGCGAGCGTGCATATTCTTCAGGAGCTCCGCGAGATCAAACTGCGCGCAGAGGAAGCGAGAGTCATTATGAGGGAGAAAAGAAGAAGATTGGGGAGTTTGGGGAGATTTTAATTTACATCCGGCTTCACTGGAACCTGACTTAAATTAAAACCTACGGGTTATTATCTGCCGGCGTAGCCGAGGTGGAAAATGTGGCTTTATTAATATCTCTCCAGAAGTTCTTCTTATTAGTTTTTATTGCTTCTCATCAGCCGCACTAGTTTCTTACCTTTCCGTTTTTAAAAAAAAAAAAAAGAAAGAAAGGAAAGGAAACGTGCATGTGACCTAATTTGTCTCGTTTGAAGGATTTATCGAGGCCCAAAGGGGCTGAAGCTGTAAAACATTCCGCTGCAATGAATACATGCATAAATAAATAAATAAGAAACGGGCTTAATTGAAAACATCATAATACTTTCTTTCACCCGGGGGTGGTTCTGACCACCGTGTGTAGAACCGGCGACGATATTTAAGGCTCGCTCGACAGCAGGGCGGCCTGAAGGCCTTCCCCAGCCACCGCAAGGTCACATGGCCCATTCCAGCCAAAATGTTTTGACCTTTTTTTTCCCCCGCCTCTGGACGAGTTGTGAAGGAATATAATAAGCCTGCCTGCTTGAAGGCCTACGGTTGTACATGGAAGTCATCTATCCCATTTTACGTTTTGGTATCAGGCTTTTATTTGACTGCTTGTTGTGGATTTTGTTTCTGTCCTTTTTTTATTTCGTCTCCGTATTTAACAATTTTCTAAGAAAGACCTAATGTATGAAATTTATTCTAAGCTTCCTGAGCTCGGAAGGAACTTTAATTCTCCGGGTCATAAACTCGACTTCCTGAAAAGACTCCAGCTTGCCCATCACTGCTCTATTTTTACATTTCAAGTAGGAGGCATCTCACCAGAGTCCCCACAACACAGCAAAGAAGATGTCGACTAGCACAAAAGCAGATGTAAACTCGCTTCAGGGCATTTATTGATAGCCAGTCAACAGGAATAAATATCACGCATAACACAAGACACACCTGCGTCACGACAAAAACAAGATGTCCACGTCACTTCCAAGGCCCCGCAGAGAGCGGCACCGACCGCAAATACTCTCTGCTGGAGGTTGGCAAGATGGATGAGCAGGGATTTAAAGTTGAAATTTGAGTGAATCGGCCGCTGCGCAAGGTTATATAAATTGCGCTACTTTGGAGAAGAAAAAAAAAGAGAACGTCCCGCTGTATTGTAAAATATTGGAGTCTAGTGACTGTGACCATAAACTCATTAGGAGAGTGAGGTAATAAATCAAAAAAGAAACAGGGTCATTTTCTCATTTGCTCACTGTGCTGTGTTTCAATTAAATCAGCAGAGCCTCCTCGCACCCTCAAGTCCCAAACGCTATTAAATGAGACATCATCATCACTTTTTTCCCTTTTTTTTTTGTAATCACATGTATTCCCAGTCTTTGTCAGACCTAACTGGCTAACTGCATTTGCCAGGCTGCAACTTCAGTCTCAACCATAAAAGTAGAGAATTTGATATTTCGCAACTGCATTTTTTTTTTTATCCATCCCTCAGCTGAAAACCAACCGCAGTCTCTGCAGCCTCGTGCAGCAGTTGTGGTAGTTCAGATGTCAGGTTGCATGCCTGTTTGTGTGTTTGATTGCTGGGAGCAGTATGACTCGGGCTGCAGTGGCATAACATCAGGCTGTTCGAGAAGCAAGAAGCTGCCCGTTTGAGTTGACAAAGTTCTATATAAAGTCCAAAAAGTAATACGTCTTCCATATGCACTCTGTTATCACTTGATAGAGGCAACATATTTAGCTACTTGTTGATATGCCAATATTATGGCAACAACTCAATGCATTTAGACGCGGTGAAGACAGCTTGCTCAAGTTCAAAGCGAGCCTCAGAGCGGGAGAAAAAAGGAGCTGGAAATGACTTTGAACGTGGCGGACGTGGTTGTTGGTGTTGGTGCAAGACGGCCAGCAGGTCGGATGGTTTCACAAACTGCTGCTGATCCCAAAATGTCCCAAGAAGAGAAAACATCCTGGACTTGTCCATATCAGGGGTCAGAGGTCAGAATATGGAGCTCGACAATACAGAAAACTTCTATTGTGACATTTCACAAGAGTACAAATACTTTGTTACTCTACTGAAGTTGATTGATCTGTACTTTACTTGAGTATTGTTTTTCTGACAACTTCTTACTTTTATTTCCTACATTTGCACGCAAATATCTGTCCTTGTAAAAACATGCCTGTTACTTTTTATGTGTTTAAAAGTCTCTAAAAATATATATTCTGTTAAAAGTTATTCACTTATTTTACAGTTGTTGTTCCTTAAAGTGATGCAATTTGAACTCCGCTGCTGTGTAGTTCAATATAAAAGTGGCTCATTCTTTAGAGGGAGAGTATTTTAGAGTACCTCGACTTTGGGGTCACGGTTCAGTACGTTTTCAGTACAGAGAAAAATAAACATGCGGAAACTTTAACATTGGTTATTGTTAATACAAGTGTAAACACAGTCATAACTATTATATTCAGTACTAACATTTAGCAAAATTATTAACTAATGTATTTTTTCCATTAATTTCAGGTTCTGAAATGAGTACATTTGAGTGAGTACATTGAGTACATTTCAGAACATGTACTTCCTTTTACTTCAAGTAAAGTAAGGAAGTGAAGGAGTTGAATCAGTGCTTTTACCAGAGAATATATTTTTTACACAAGTATCGGTACTTTTACTCGCTACCAACTACCAGGACATGTGACTGGGATGGAGGGTAGGGGATCCTTTACCACTGGCTGATCCTTTACAATAACATGTGTCCGGAGATCTAATGTGTTTCCAGGAGGATCTGTAAGAGGGATTTCTCAGGAACGGTGCCTGATCTGACCTAAAGCCCGGCAGATGTGAGTTGTGTGCATGTTTCGTCACCGTGAGTGAGGAGGTAGGGGCGGGCCGACACCCGAGCGCGCACGCCAGTGCGCGTTGACAGACGAGAACACCCGGGTGACCTCCCCGTAAAGCTGTGACGCCGACACAGACGGATGAGGGGGACTTATCACTCGCTAAACTGTCGTAATGCTCATCAGAGACGAGCTTAATGAATGCAAAACAGCTGTCATTGTGATCAAAACCTCATCAGCGCTCATCGCCGCCGTCGCTGCTGAATGGGAAGCGGTCACAAGCGCTTGACGGATGCGAACCGATCTGGCAACCCGTTGTCATCTCGCGGGCCGCGGCTCCGCGAACCGCCGGCGGAGCTCCGTCGTGCCAGTCCCCCGCCTTTCAATTTGTCTCTCAGCTCTGCGGTTCTGCGCAGGGCTGAAGCGACAGATGTGCAAGTCTTGACCCCACCGGAGTGCAATCCTGACCCCCCCCCCCCGCCCGGTCGGCGCAAAGCCACATGTCGGCACGCTGTTAGCTCACCTAGTTATGTGTCTGCCTGTCTAAGTTTGTCTGCGTGTGAAAGAACAGAGCAAGAGTGAGAGAGAGAGAGAGAGAGAGAAGACGTGCTGCGTGCAAAGAGACAAGGTTAGACATTTTGAATAAAAAAAAAACCTACATTTTCAGTACAGCGGGGGAAAAAAAATGTGGAAAATGAACATTGGTTATTGTTATTAAAAGTGGAAACATCCAAAAATGGTTCACTGGTCATAACTATTACTAATTACAGCTTGGTTGTGCTGCAGTTGAAAAAGAAAAACTATAGTATTGAGAGTAGCTAAACTGGTCAGTTCAGTCCAGATAAGAACATTTTCATTTTTGCAAAATTATCAACAAATGTATTGTTTCAGTAATAGCAAAAACAAACATTTCTACTTTTTACAAAATCTGCACTTTCTTACTTTTACTTTTACTTTGAGTAAACGGTTGAATCAATACTTTTACTTTCACCTGAGTATATTTTTTTTTACACAAATATTTGTACTTTTACTTAAATACAGAATGTAATTACATTTGCCACCTCTGTCGATAATTCAGTCGAGAAAGTAGAGTGAAAGCAGAAGCTTGTTTGGGCACAAGGTTTGGAATCACAACTTGTTTTTCGGAACCCGGCGCACAACAAGAACGCGCTTCATGAAAAGGTTGGCGCTGCTTCAACAACTGGGCAGATCTAAAACTTCATCTCATGTTAAAACATTCAAAAAGACCATGTTGGACACAGACAAAAACAGACAGACACACGCACAGGAGCCAGCCAACATCAAACAGATGACACTAAAGTTGCTTTGCAACCTGCAGGAACCACAAAGGTTTTTTTTTTTTTTTTTAGGAAATTGCTGCATTTTCACCACAGGAAACAGAATCCAAAACGCTTCCCAAGCGGGAGGATGGTACTTCTCGAGTGTGCCAGGATTCTCAGGGACAGGCTGACGGAGTGCTGATGAATTCCCATTGGTCAATTGCTCGTCTGTGCTTATCTCATTGGCTGGCTTTGTACCAGATACACCGGTAGTAGCAGGGAGTTCCTAACTGCTTCCACAGAGGTGGACCACGTCTGTGTTTCTCCATCCACAGAAGAGATGAAAGGGGAACTGCAAATTAGCCCGACTTCCCATTAATCCGACAAATTGCCCATTGGTCTGACCTCCCCATTAGGGTTAGGCTTAGGGTCGGACCAATGGGCAATTCATTGGACTACTGGGAGGTCGGACCAATGCCATGTTCCCAGATGAAAGCGCGGCCTCGTTGTAATTACATGTAATTACGTGATCAATTGTTCTTGGTGACCGCGACACCATGGAACCACAGCAAAGGTTTGGCGGAAGCGATTGAAACGCATCGATGTCGTAGCAGTGCGTCCTCTTTCTCTTGTATTTAACCCTCACAGCAGGAGGAAGTGGAGAGCCTTAGGCTGAAATGCCTGGAAAAAAAACTCTTCTGCTCAGCTTGCAGAAATGAAATTTGTCAAAGAAACTTTATGATCGAATTACACTTGGTAAATATTAAGCACAATATTACTTATTTACTTAGTAATCCCCTGAACAAGACGATAAAAAGTCTAACATTTAGACTCAACATTAGTGTTTCATCAATGCTAAAAAAAAGTCTGACTTCATTCAAATGAATGAATGAATGTTTGATTCAAATCAAAGTTCACTGGCTTGCTGGAGGTGTTTTTTTTTGCTCACGTCTGTCCTGGAAATGTCTCACCAGCTGCCTCATCTGCGCATATGGGATCCCGTTGGTGGTCCGCGTTGTTCACGCTGTTGGCACAACGCTAACGCCGTTACTGGGATTTTGTCATTATCCCTGGAAGGATCTAAACACTCCAATAAACAAGTCAGGATGATGATTTAATGGCCAAATGTAAACAACAACCCTGCTTTCCTTTCCCTTTTCTTCGTCCAATTTTCGTTTGACTGCCAAAGTCATGTTAGCATGTGGCTAACTGCCACTGCGCAAACATCGTCTGGCAAACGCGCTGGCATCTGGCGCGGCGACGCTTCATATAGCCTTGGTTTATTAGCTCTGGCCCAGTTGGTAGAGAAACGCCAACGCCTGTCAAAAGTTCACTGATAATTTGCTTTACGTCTGCCGTGCAATTATAACGTAAAGTATGATACGGCGGTTAAGGAGAAGGTTTAAGTACAGGATTTGACTGAAATTTTAGGATTTGTAGAATTAAGATAAAAACCTGCGTCTGTATCTGCCTTGAAGTAGCTGGCTAAGCCCCACCCCCCAGGTGCGTCATCGGCCCGATTTGCATAACCCACCCAGGAAAAGCCGACGAGCCTTAGGCCAAAAGTACATTTCATTCCGAGGTAGAAAACGTAGCGGAAAAGGCTCCTAAAAGTGGTGACAGATTGTAATTTTACCGCCCCCGAAAGACATAGTTTGAAACCTTCAACACATTTGAAACTCTGGGTTGGTTCATTGTTAAAGTGGCGACATAAAGCCTTTACTGCACTGGCCCTTATATCCTTGAAGTTTTGCGTGGAATTCCAATTACAGCAGCGTTCTGATTGGTTGTTTCCACAGCGGCGGTCGCACTGCGAGATTTCTTTTTCGGGAGGGGGTCCTGGAGCTCTGAAGCCGTCGCATTTTTCTTTCGCACAGCCCCGTCGCTCATGTGTAAAAGCTCTGAATGAGCCATCAGTGACTGTGTCTCACGGCGCAATCGACTGTGACTAAAAATCTCGGCAGCCGCGGCTGCAGCGTGATACTGGTGGGTGTGAGTGTGCGTGCGTGCGTGCGTGCGTGTGTGTGTGTCTGTCCTTTCTTGCTAAAGCTGCCGCACAAACAAAAAGAAAAGGGAGCGGAAGAAGACGAACGCGCGGAAAATGACAGAAAGATCTTCATCTGCCAGAGAGACGGAGGATACATCCCTCACTAAAGCGCTCGGGAGCAGCGATAATACACGACCTCGCTGAGGTCAAGTGCTGGAGAGACTGAGGGGGGGTGTGGGGGGGGGGAGGATGGAGAGAGTGGGAGGAAGCCCTGAGGATTCACCGTCCCGTTTAATATTAATAAATCTGAGTGGGTTCATATGGTGGGGAAGAGGGGGAGACAGAAGAGAGGAGAGTGAGATAAAGAGTGAAGGAGGACAGCCCGAGGATCTGCTTTCTCAAAGGGTGAAGAACTGAATTTTCAGGAGAATGGAGCGATAAGAACGTGCTAAATTCTGCATTTCAAGCGCGTGCGCACGCCGCGGCCCGATTAGCGGTAATTGAAGCGGAACCGCGGCGACATTCTACACGTGTTAACGCCGTCAACACGCCAGCGATGTAAAGAAGAGAAGCGACAATGGCGACGTCCGCCCCCCACCCCCACCCCCCCACCCCAACAAGCTGCAGTGCGTGCCCGCGTGCCAGCTCCAGTGTCGTCCGGACAGTAATGAAAAGGCGCGAGTGAGTCACACTGTTGCGCCGGGTGACATGTTTCTTAATTACCGCACAGTCCTGCTGCTCCGAATCCGCCACGCAGCACCAACAGGCAAAGTAAAGAAAAGCCATTTCCTTCTGTTTGAGGAGTGTTTGACGAGTTAATCCCATTCTCCCTGGATTCAGCGGGACGACAGCTGACATTAATACTGGCAAATAAACCGGCACTGTGGCAGAGATAGATTCATGCGGCGCGAGGGTTTCGCCGACAATAATTGTTTACGCGAGCGAGTGATGCGCGGGCCCCGGGAAAAACAATAGATGCCACGGCTTAGACGCTACGCAGCGTTTGGAATTTCCACACAAAATGGCAATTATTCAATCTGCCCCCTCACGATAACGATTTTAATACGAAAATGCAAATACCGGGGCCGGTTTTTGATCACAGCAAAGAACAGCCAAGATTTGCATTATCCCATTCGTTAAGACGAGATTAAAACATTTGACCTTTTTTATATTTTAGAGGAACACAACGTGTATCGTGATATTTAAATCAAAATTTAATTGAAAAAAATTTGCAGCTTCTCTGACAACTTTTTAACATTTTGACTCCAGAATATCATTCGGCTATGTTCTGCAAGCACAGCTTGTTAAAAACACAACCACCATGTTACTTTTACTGCATTGATTTCATTGTGTTACATCTACATATCTTATTCCGCTTGATTCATTTTTATCGACTAGCACTGTGTTTGTGGTGCACATCGATTTTATTTATTGTTATTATTTCATTTGCTGTGCTGTACTTTATTTTGAAAAGCGTGTTGGCCAACTTTAGTTGTTTGACGTGACTTTTGCGTTGTCCACGAAGACGGAATAATTTTGCTTTGATAATAATAACAATATAGGCGAATTAAGGTCATTCTGTCTTTTCTTGCGGTTGCTTCTCATTGGTTCTTCACGCCTTCAAGAAACTGCTGATAAAACGAGTCATGCCAACATCATGTGACACTCTGATGAAGGCGGAAGAACACGCCGAAACATGTCAGGTAAATAAAAACTTCTGAGATAAAAGAACGAAAGAGAAGTAATGATAATATAGACAACAGTAGTGGAATTGTACTACGATTCAGTCGTATTAAAAGGCAATACAGCAATGTTTCTTTGTCATAAAAGACAAATAAAATACATTTTTTTCCAACTTTACGGGAAACAGCGTACTTGTCAAAGGACCGTGTGGTCGCGACGCGTGACGCCAAAAAAAATTGCTTTTTGCTCCTAATGCATAAAACCGAGTCTCCACCTCCTGGGGTTAAGTAGACTGCGGCAACCTGAAACCAATTTTTAAGCGCCTTGTCCAACAGAGAAGGTGGCGTCGCACGCCGAGTGACAGTTGAGGCCATTAAGAGCTCCAGACGGCAGGTCCTGTCAGGCGGCCGCGGCGAGGCTGCTGTGTATGATGGATATCTGGGAGGCGGAGCCACGTCTAGCGAGCCAGGAGCCGATGCCTGCCGGGCGGATGATAGGGCGAACACAGCCTGGCGGGTGGCGGGGGTGAGGCCCGCTGTTTTGCGGGTAATGCACTCACGAAAGGAGCACTTTGGCCGTGCGCGCGTCCGTGTGTGCGCGGACGGCGGAAGTGCGGGAAATACGTTCCAAGTGACCCGCCTCCGTGGGAAAACAATAGCCATTAGATAGATTGGTGGCTTTGGAAGGGGAACCAAAATATGAGTTTTTGACACTTTTAGAATGAATGTTTCCTCGCGGGCGACACGCCTCCAAGTCACACACGCACAGGCCCGCGAGGCCTGCAAACACTCACATTGACCTTTTTTGTTCTTTACGGAGGCAATCTATCCCGCAAAATGATTTCATTATCAGCTCCTGCTTCACTGGAAGCCCTAATAGAAGTCCCTTATCAGGCATCCATTCTGTGCTACCGCAGCATCCGCCGCAGCTCGCTCTCTCCGTCTGTCGTAAACGGTGCGCAAACACACACACACAAACGCGCACGCACAGCTACACGCACCAAAATGCACAGCCAGAAGCGCTACCGCTGCCTTTACAAATTCCGATCCGCCGATTCGCCACCTTGCCTTGTCTTTGTCACCGCTTCAAAGTCCTTTTTACCTCAGTAAGCTCAGGTCACAACAAAACAATTTCTTGCAAAGAGGGAAAAAAAAAGAGAAATCCAAACCCTGTACAGAAAACGAATGTTGCTTGATTTGAACCCCGGGGGCAACTTGGAAAATCCATTTCTTAAATGGTGGTGGCACAAGGTGTCCTAACAATGGCACGGATTACAGATGCAAAGTTCATCTCGAGTTCAAGTTCAAACCTGGACCTCTTAATGACAGTGGGGAGGATGGCGGTGGTGGGGGAGGCAGCCACCGGAGGGCCCTGGGAATAAATGAGCTACAAATTGAGGTCGAACGACGAGGATGATCCGTCAAACGCGGTGCGAAGATGCTGAAGCTGTCGCCGCATACGGTCGGGGGTGGGGAGAAGAAGGAAGGACGCAGATCTTGCAGATGACACGGGAGGAGATTAGGAGGAATTTTCAGGAATTCCAGCAATGGTATATCGTCGAATGACTCACCGGTATTGGTGACATGTGCCGCAATAAAAGAAGGGCTTAATTACTGTTGGATCCCTGATGGTGGCCTTATGCAGACTTGAGAAAATATCCTCAAGAGGGAACCAGTTTTCAATACAGTCCATTGAAGAAAAGGTGACGTTTTACAGAACTGACCATTCAGGAGAAACTTGCATGGCGACGGTAATACTTAGGGGAATATATTTTGTCTAAGTTGAAAAAAAATGCAAGGGGTTGCGCCACGGTTTGAGCAATCTCGCTACACACAAAAATAATAACATTGCTTTGGCTTACATTTTTTTTGGTGAACAAAGGATGTGGCCTCAGTCTTGAAAACGTCTCCACTTTCCTAAAACTCCCATATTACATCCATTTCCAGATCTTTATTTGTCACCCTTCAATGGAGCAACGTTGCATAATTATTTATCCAAAGTACTTTGCGTGATTGCCACAACGACGAAGCAATAAATCCTCTGCTTACAGCCTCAGACTTCTCAACTTTTAATGATGCTTCTTTGGTTTTTTTTTTGGGGGGGGGGGGTGTTTCCACATGGCGACTCGACTAGCATCTGGCTGGAGACTGGACGATTTCCAATGTTTTTTGTTTTTTTTTACCAATAAAGTGGAGTACACAAAAAATGAGTTCAGAATATTACACGACCTTTAACTTCTTTGGCCTATGTGTCAATTATAATCCGCCCCCCAAATGCTTCCAAACACGTTCCAGGCCAGATTAATCTTTAAGTCTTTTAAATGGACGCGACGCCGCGTTCGATTTGGCTTGCCCCCGTTGCCTGGGAAAGGCGGCGCGGTTGCGGAGCCTCGCCAGCCCCTCATTGGTATCTGTGTCAGCGTGAGCTCAGCGTGCACTTTAAACACAGCCAGTCTGACATCTATTAAATCCCGCTAAAGACACTTAAGTCCAGCTAGCAGATTAAGGGACGATTGCCCATTTTGGCCCGCGGCCCCTCGAGCGTTAGCGCGCACACGCGGGCGGCGACACATCAAGGGTATCGACGCGTCCGGCGGCGTACAGAGGCGGGGCCATATGTTTTCACGGACGGCGTGGATTATGTTGTAGATGGGATTTCCTCAAGAGGTGGTGCCAGATAGATTTACCATGCTGGGAACTGGGATGTCCATTACGGGCATCCCATTACCGGATATGATCTCGTGATGGGACGTTGATATGATGATCAAAGCTTCGTAAGCCTGGAAATGAATCGATTGCCAGATGGAAGGCCTCCTCCGCTGAGGAACGCCAACATCAACAAGTGGTGACCTCCCCACCCGGCCTCCCAACATTCATCACCAGACAAGGTTAACAACTCCACACGAGCTCGAGAGGCAGCAGGCTGCGGCAGTTCTATTCATTTTTTTTGTTCTGCCTTGACACATACATCGTCCGTCTTTATAGTGAAGGTTGTTTGGGATTTATTTCATGATGCTGAAAACCTTAAAACGCGTTCGGATGAATCTGTTCTCGGGGAGCAGCTCCTGCTGCCGCACTGCACTATTTGACAGGCCGCAGAGTGACAGTGTGACGCTAAATTGTACATAAAAGTCTGTTTCTGCCGATCTACTCTTGTCGTTTCGCTCTGTGCTGGTACAGGTTTCCGCATACCCCCGTGTTCAGTCATTACGAGGTGGCGGCGGGGTAAAAAAAGAAAAGAAAAAGAAAAGCACCAATTCTCAGCGGACAGTCCCATTTGTTTTAATGTGAAAAGAGACGGAGAGGAGGAAAACAGTTAAAAGCCTGTTACCCTTGGACATAATTAAACCTGATGTCCCCCCTGTTTCCCGGCCCTGTTACAGACATTAAAGTAGCATCAATCTTCTAATCCCACTTTTGGCAACACGGCAAATTATCATACTTCCCAACATCAAACGATTCTTTTGAATCTCGCTGCTTCAAAGTGGCCAAATGTGTGTTTTAATAGAGGGAGCTGACGCAGCATTCTGTCCTTTCAGCTGTGACCCGCACCGATCCAAGGAATCCTCCCTTGCCCACCCAATGTCAGCCTTAATGTGGGACGCGCTAATCATTCGGATATCGTGCAGTTGAGCACACAAATTTCGGACTGCAGGCCAAAGAGAAACACCTCATCCATCCATCTATCCATCTATCCGTTTTCCAGCACCAATTATCCTGCACTCTCTCAGCTGTCTTAGGTTGAAAAGTGGAAGGTGGGGTCACAGCCCAGACTCGCGCTCACAGACTATCTTGTTGCCAGTCAGCCTAATGCGCATGCCTTTTGACTGTGGAAGGAAGCCGCAGTTCCAGGAAAGAACCCAAAGAGATACAGGGAGAACGTGCAAACTCCAGACAGAAAGACCATGGGTGGGAATCAAACTCACAACCTTCTTGCTGTGAAGCGTCGTCGCTGCTAGCCAATGCACACTGTGTGCCACCTGCATCTGAGTCAGTACAGTAAAAATGCTAGGAATAGGGATCCAAATGACCGATTAATATGTAAATCATTAGTTGAGTGACCTTATCGATTGATTAATGATTAACTGGCAATTTTTCATGAAAACGTAAATTTCACAATGAAAAATGTGTAAGAAACATATTAATTAACTATTAAATAATGCTGAGGGTCCAATGTGACCAAGTTTTACATTCGAGAAGAGTAAAAACACCCTAAACATTTATCTTCTGACTTTAACTTGACTTCTAATGGGTCACATTTCATTTTTTTTTTTTTTTTTTTTTGAAAGTTGTTTAAAAGTAACAGGTATACACCACGTAACAAAAACATTTCAATTAATTGTGACTAATTTAATTTAATTGATTAAATTCTTAATCGATAATGAATCGATAATCGATTAATTGTTAACATCCCTAGCTAGAAATCAAATCAAATAGTAAGTCAACTAGTTTTTTATATATATATTTTAAATGGCACTATTTGACTGCAGTTGTTCTCATCTCATCCGTTAACGTAGTTTGTTATCTTTGTGAAAGAGCCTTTATTGATGGAAATTGTTGGAAATTTAGATCATTCTGCAGCTCGTTTCTTTTTTTGGGATAGTAACACACCTGAAGCACTCTTTCAAATTATTATTTAAAGTTGCAATTCAGTTCCCTCGTCCCCTCTTCATGGTGGCTCCGCTCATCCTGAGACCGTAAACCGATATTTGTCCCCGAGACGGCAAGAGACAGATGCAATAAGACAGATTGCACAAAGTCAAGTGGCGATACGCCTCAGCAAAATCAGCCCAAATGCGCCCAGTATTGTCACGGAGGACCTCGTGACGGCGTGGAGACAAAGCAATCGCTTTGGCTAAATATTGACCCGTGCGTTCTGTGACCCGTGACGTCGCAAGAAATGTGCCGTAAAACGCGTTCAAGAAAGTCTACAATTTTTCAGTGTCAACATTTGCTGAACGATAAAGACGAATTACAAGTGTTTTCCGACTTGTTGTTCTGTTCAAACAGTGAACCAGCAGGAGCAAACAGCATCTTTTCCATCAAAGCAGTGGGAGACAGGCCGAGGTGAGTGAATGCCAGCAGTGCGGGGACGCGAGCGGTGTGTCGCGCGACCCTTTCGCGGTGGCGGAATTCATGCGGATGAAAGCGAGTGAAAGCTAAAGACAAAGTTGACTCTACCTTCATGACATTTACCAAAAAGAGCGTACATTTGGGTTTTGGCTTGCGGTCATGAGCAGTTCGTAGACAGCTTTGGATTTAACAAATCTAGTTGAGGGTACATTATATCATTGTTGGTATGGTTACAGCCAATCAGATGCTTCCATCGAACCCTCTCACTTTGTGTCCTTTCGCTGCATCAATAAATCTAACCTTCGCTCTTCCTGAAGGCCTCCTTCTTGCCTGCCACTTCCAACCTCAGCAGCGTTCTGCTGCAGCCACAGTCACCGTCCCTCCTCTGTACACATGCAAAACACCAGTCTGGCCTTTCTCCTTCTCCGCACCAACAGGCACTGACTGGTCTGACTTGGCAAAGTCGAGTCTTGCTTTTCGACGGCGTGGACAATGTTGGAGATACAGAAGGATTAGAAATGCAAAGTACCTTCCATCGTATTAAGATTCCAAGCACCTTGCTTTAATGGATGCAAAAAGACAGAGAGGTGGTGATCATATGCATATACATGCCCCAAGTCTTGAATGGGAATAACCCATTTTATAGTCCTTAAAAATCCTTTGCCTCTGATCTTGTGTCTGTGCCTTTGCAATGTGACATCCTAAAGGCACACGTGCATCGCAAGGTGGAGTCGTGCATTTTAAAACTGGATAGACACGAGCTGAACAAGCGTGAACAAGGACGGTGTTTGGAATAAGCACTGGCGTGAACCACACCTGCGATTAGAAATGTGATGTCCTTCCAGCTGTATCGGACCAGAATCTGTGGACTGAGAAGTAAAGCTTCTTTAATCCGATCAAGGATGTACTGTTTGGCGATTCTTTGTGTCTATGCAAACAATAGCTAATGAGAGTCAGTTGGATCCCGCTCATGGTGCGTTGCATACATTCCCTGTATTGCCTGCCATGATGGCTCTCTTCACAGCCAAAGCGGCCACCTCCCCATTCTGGTTCCCAAAGACAAAAAAATGAAAATGGTGAAAATGGGGCATCCTCAAAATGAAACTGGCTTTGGATTCTCCCCCTTCGCCACATGGCGCAAATTGAGGTGATAGGTAACCGTTTGCACAGCAAAGGTTCCCACTAAAAGGTTTTCAACAGCGTCGGTCAACCACTTAAAGAGATGGGCTCCCAAACAGCATGCTGAAAGTCAAGCGGTGAGAAGATCAACTAAGAAGCTAAAGCTACAGCCAGACCGAAAAAAAAACCAAGCAAGACGTGGCATTTCGAAGAAGCAATACGCATGGAGAGGTTGGAACCAACCAGGCCACAAACATCAAAACAACAATACTGTGAAACGATGGAAAACAAAGCTCAAAACTGCAGAAGTTCCACTGGAAGAAAAAGTGATGTGACTTTTGCTATCCAACATATTTGTTGTAATATATCAAGAGGGCAACTCACCCGATGGCTGCCATCGCTTAAATCTCACCAAAGATAACCCACAACATTTCTGAATTATGCAAAACCTCCAGCACTCTGTTTAGGTTAAACCGAGAACATTGTTGGCTGCTGCCCTCAGTACTTGGCACAATTTTGGGGCATAAATGCACACGCTAATCCAAAGCTGCTCATAAATACACTTTGCCCTCTATGGTGTCGTTTTCTTTTCTCTGCAGTGGCACAAACAAGAGACTCGCAAAAAAAAAAAAAAATGTTTCTGTAAATGTTACAGTAGTAGCAACATGCAAAATGGTATAAAAGAATTGTGAGAAAACCGTAAAAACCCAAAACCCTCCAAAAAACAATTTGTCTATTTAGCTGACCCCTACTTTTATAATTATTAAATAACAAATAATAAGAACAACGACTAAAAAAATTATAATCTGCAAAATGACTATGGAGTAGAGTACCAATGGTTAATTTCCTGTGCTACGCAACACATGAGCTACTATTTCTGGGAGCAAAAACATTCTTTGACAACGCTTCCTGTCTCTTTCAAGTTCAGGAGGCTTAAATGCTTAAAATGTCACGGAATGCGCTACGTTTTCACAGCTTTTGATGGGAGAATATGTCAAAAGGGGACCTGATCGGGGAAAAAAAGGAAGAAAGAAAAGGTCCTTTAATCAGCTTAAGTTGATTAATGACGGGCTCACATCCTGATCTTCACCACTTGATTACATTAATATGTCACGAAGGGAAGTGTAAAAAAAAACAAACAAACAAAAAAAAAAACTTTCAGTCCCAGCTGTGCCATTTCTCCTTTGCGTCAAAAAAAAAAAAAAAAAAAGTGGGGAGAAGCAGAACAAAGTGTCTGACGGCTGGCTCACTCCCAGGAACATCCTGCCCTTCCCTTATTCTCCACACACTGTTCGCAGCTCTCTGTGTTTACTCCCGGAGGCGGCGCGCGTGCCACCGCGTGCGTTTCTGACGGCTGCTGCGGCTCAGAATCCAGGTGTTCGCACTCAACCCCGGGAACGTTCTCGTAAGCTTTTCCCGCTCCCGGGGGGCCATTACTCTGCCATTCCAGTTACGACCGAAGCAATTTGATCTGATATCCGAGGATCGCGGCTCCGAGACCGCTAGCTGGTCCGTTGTGCGGTTCAAAGGCGGCGGAGGGGGTGGTGGGAACCGTTAAAGGTTCGCCACAGATTTTCAATTACGTATCGCAGTGTGACAAAGGCTCTGCTCGTTGGGGGTCTTTGAGCCACAACTCAAGGCCTGCTCCATCAGAGCACTGTATTAAAGCCGTAAAGCAGATCTGCCTTTGCACAGAAATTTCAGATCAGGAGAACATCCCTGTGTGTGGATTCCCTTTCGACATAATCGTTACCGTATTTTAAAAATCTGTCGCAGTTTTTAAAAAAAAAAAAAAAAAAAATGCTGCAATTTGGGGAGGGAGGTGTTCCACACCAAGTTATTCTTAGTGCTGGCTGCAATTCAAATTGCCCGTCATGAGATAAGTTAAAGGGGTGATGAGCACATATCTTTCACTTGGAAGCAATTCCAAGGGGGTTGAAAAAAAAAGAGAGAGCGAGGGAGATTGGCCAAGAACATCCAAAAAATTAAGACTTAGAAATGTTTGTGCCCTATGTTATTGCTTTAGGCTTTGTTTTACACTGATTTAGTCCCAAATTGCCATAGAAATCCACCAGGACCCAGCTCGGAGGATTAAGTTTTCCAATTTTCCAGACAGCAGTCTGAAAAATAGCAGTCAAAAGTGGGGCAACCTGCTTACTTTTGAACCTGTGAGTCTGTCAACTGTGCAGACAGGCACCAACAGGGGATGGGATTTTTTTTTTTACTCATAAAGTTTCTGGGAATGTATAGGATGGTTAAGCCATTTTTATTTTCAGTCCGGAAGCGCAACCTCCGGTATATTTTGGCGGCAGACGGAAACGCGACAGAAAAAACAGACCTGCAAGCTCACCTGTTTTCTGCCGTGTTTATCTGAGACACAAACTGCATACTAGTGGACTAGTGGGTGTTCTGCTGTTTTTTGAACAGTTAAAGACAATAAAAGAACTTGCATGAGGCAATTGTGGGAACAAAAAGACTGAATTTCAACTGATTAACGCTCATTTATGAAGCAGATGTAAAGCAGAGGAGCTTATATGTACTGTATGTATGTATGTATGTATGTATGTATGTTTGTTTGCATGAGGCATGTACACACAAATTCAAATGCTTCAGTTGGATATCTTCAATCGTCACCAGCACTGGTTGAGAAGCCTGCTGGGATTCCCTCACCTGACAACTGAACAACTCAATTAAGTTTGGGATAATGACTTATGCTGTTAATATTGTAGTTAAATGAAGTGTAATAAATAAATCTAGGGTGATTTTAAACGATGAGTGGAATTAAGTGGAATAACTAAGTTAAAAAAAAATATCAATTTGCTCCTTGACTCATTAAGTTTTCTAAAGTGTGCCTCAAAAATAAATGGAAAGCACCCGACCGACAAGGAACCTGATGTCAGCAAATTACAAACATGAACGTTGGAAGGTGATGTTTGAATCCTTGTAAGAGGAATAAAAAAAATAAAATAAAAAAAATCCTCTGAAACACAAATCTGAAATTCGTCCCCCACCACCAACAGAGTGGAACCCCCCCCAATCAGCTCTTTGAAGCTGGAGCTCCAGTGGCACCAATCCCTCCCCTCTCCATCGCTCCAACTCAAAGCCCATTTCCCTCATGCAAAGGACTTGCCGGGACAGATGCTTAAAAATAAAATTGTTTCGGGAGTATCAGGCTGTTAGGGGTATTATGTGTCATGCGCTAATCTGAAATCTTAAGAAGGTATACGGCGGCCCGGGAGAAGAGTGTAGGCGGCGCGGGGAGCGTGCGAGCCCTGTTGAAACATCACTAAACTGTACGGCTCCGGGAAGATAACACAAAACTTTTGATGACTGCAGAACATCTTTTTTGTTTTTTGCATTTCATCCTTTAGCCTAGCGCCTGCTTTGCACTCACCATCAAGGCAAAAATGTCAGCGTCTTACTTTAGTCAACTTCAACAACGTTGGGTAGTCTTATTTTTTATTATTTCCCCCCGTTTGTTTGCGATAAAATCCAATATTATGACATCTGGTTTTGGTTCGCTCCCCAAGGAAACTGCATTATTTGCAGCATTTGAATCCCAGAATGCACCTCATCCACTTACGGACTGCCGTGACATATTAAACAATCCCATTTGACTTGCGCCTCTAAATAAACCGAAACCAAACAAACATCTTTTTTTGTTCCCTCAACACAAATGCTAATAGGGGGCTGCTTTAGTTGCAGCGTCATGCAGGTGACAGCTCGTGTTTTATTTTACCTCCCATTTTTTCCCCCTCTTTGTTTTCCCTCGGATCAGCGCTATCCGATTAAGCAGAAACACCCCCATTTAAACACACGGCCACAAAGACTCCGAATAATCCCGCGGTAACAGCTCGCGTGAATAGCGGAGGCGAGATGTCAGAATGAGGACTCAATTGGCGTTATGTTCCTTTAAACTAAACAGGCGTCGAGGGCAAAGTCCCCGGCCAAATTAGAGATCCGGGAGAGCACTCGGGCTGATGCAATGACCCCAAAAGACGGAGAGCTTCCCTCGCTGCCAGTGGCCCATTTGCATCTAACGGACTAATAAGGAGAAAGTTCTGTCACGGATGTGAAGATTTTTCATTTCCCAGAGACCTTTTGCTGCGGTCCTATTACTAAAAACACACAGCAGTACGGTAGCTTTCGGCATGTCGGCTCATCTTTTATTCCTCGGTTATTGATTTCTTTTTTCTTCCATGTCTCATTACTTTTCGGAAAAGAAGAAGAAGAGAGAAAAAGCGACCTCACGTCAGCCCGGCCGTACATCCAAGCGCCGCCTCGCACTGAAGCTCCTAAGAGGAATGACGGCTTAATTTATCGGACTTTGCGCTCCACTCTGCAACTAATCCAATCAGACTTTTCCAAATGAACGCCTCGCTAATCTGAGGGTCAGCTTCCTGGTGTGCGGGGCAGCCGGCTGCGGGTTGCGGCGCGGAGTTGATGAAAGCGGGCCACAGCTGAATCTTTTGAATGCCATTATCGCAAGATCAACAGTTAATTAACGCGCTCTCGTGATAAAAAGGTTTATTTTCCCCCCCTCCCCATGGTAGTTAAGGCTAAAGTTCCTGGTTTACGTTTTAAAAATCTGATGCAAATGCAGCGTGAAGGGAAACCACCTGCTGTATGACAGGTTAACAACTTAATGGGTGAATCTGGTGCTTTATATGCGGAAAAGCTTCATGAAGCATATGCAGAGGGCTGCGCGCTCGCTGCTAACGAGACTCGTTTGCCCGCTTGTTATGGAAACATCCGGCAGGACGCAAACAGCAGGTTGCCGCCGTGCCGGCTGCAAGTTGGCGACAGTTCATTTGGCTCGTGCATTAGCTCGCGTTTGAAAAAGGCTGAAACAACCTCAAGGCAGTGTAGAAACTTTATCGTGAATTAGAGAAAGTTGCTTGGAAATTTGCTTAGCGCGCATTAAAATGTTTTATGGCAACTCAGTGTGGGCCTGATTTACTCAATTTTGGAGAAAAAAAAACAAAACATCATATTGGTGATATATTCCCCTGCCGTATGTACAGTATATCACAACGGAACAACATCCCATGATATATTTCTTTTGCTCAGACAAGAACGAACAAAAAAAAAAACAATACATCTAACTAATGCGTCATACAAAGAATACAAAATGAATCACATTGAGCTATCGGCAATGGATCGGAATGGAAATCAGTTTTATCGCACATCGCTGTCGCATATGGCGGAAGAATAAATCTGGCGCCAAGTACCCAAGGTTGGTGTCAGAGTTGGAGCTGGACCAGTGGACCGACATCATGTTGGTCATCACCCATATCTTCCTGGTTTATACCATGTCTTCCTGGTGGCTTTTCGGAGGGATATCTCGGCATGAAATAAGCCTCTGTTTATTTATATTTATTTACAACGATGTCTTCGCTGCTTTGTGTTGCGCCTTTCAGACGAGCTCCCTTTTCAGCAAAGCCATGAAAGAACCTTTCGAGAAGGCGTCGCAATGGCCGAAGAGATGGCATGATTTTGAGTCACGTTAGATCAGGACAGTCTGGAAACTCAAAGTCTAACGATTTTAATATGACTATTAGCATTTTTCTTTTCAGCCAGACACGTGACTATTTTGAGATGGTCTTGAAGGAAGACAGAATTACGGTCGAAACATGTTAAGGTACGCAAATAACACCTGAAAATAGTCCTGTGTCTGTTGTAAAAGAAAAACGCTAACAATCATGTATGCCTTATCGAGGACACGATGGACCTCATTCAGTTTCTAATTGACTTTTGCGAAATTCATGGACTGCGTGGTCCACGTCTCAACCGGGATCCATCCGCTGGACATGGCGATGAATCCAACGAGCCTCTCGCGTTCACATTCGTGCAAACTGGATGAGTGGAGGCCCCAGACGCCACCGCCGCCGCCGCGATAATTCAGCAGGCTTTTACTCCGTTAATTGCGCATCCCCGGACGCATCGGCGGGCTCGTAAAAGCAGAGGGCGACGGCGTGACATCGCAGCAGAGAGCGCGGAGCGACGAGTCGGGTTGACGGTGCGGATATGCGGTGCAGGGAAAGCGAAACCGCCTCGTTCGCAGGAGCGGGAAAGAAATAATGCGGCAGGTCGAGGAGATGCGTTACATAATGATTCACCGAAGACTCTGACACAACACAAAAAGGAGCAGCCTGTTATTCGGCGCACGGAGCTTCCACCCCGTGGCTCTGACATTTCTTTTCTTTTTTTTTTTGCCCCCCAACGTTGTGCAACTCAAAAAAAAAAAAAAAAGAGCAGATTCTAAAAAAAAAAATCTTTTCAAAGCAACAGTGTAGTTCAGTGACTTCAGAGGTTTACGGTAAACCTTTGAAGTCATTTATGATAATACCATAAACCTCCAACACGGGTTCCTAGCATGTATTCACTCACTGGTTCAATCTTCCTCTTCTTCTTTTTTTTTTTCGTTTTTAGCTGATCAGCTGCTTCAAGATTATGCTATTCTGCTCCACGCTGCGCAGTCTTGCCCCTGCATCTAGCAGGATAAACACACAGGCCAAAGAACACCAGGCGGATTTCCATTCGAATTTGAATCCCAGCGATGGAAATGTTCCGACCGCAGGTTGTGTATAGCAAGGGGGTCAAAATGAGTCAAAACCTTGTAATGTCTTAATTAGACTAAAGTTTGTTCCAGTTACTCAGTATTAAAGTTTGAAGATTTTTATACTGTTGTTATCTTGTGGGCAAATTCAACTGCCTCGGGGTCCCGCAGTTCTAAAGCTCCATGCATGCTCTCGTGGGCCGGGCGAGACCACGAGGCACAAGAGTGCATCATTTACAGTAGCGCGCAGGGCTTAGGGGCATAAAGCCTGCCTGAGGTCGACACCACCGCTGGGATAAGTGATGATATTCCTTTTTCTGTGGCCATCACGGGGGAGGGGGGGGTGGGGGGGGATTTGTAGCCATCTGCTGCTGAGCCTCCGTCATACCCTCGACGTGCATGTGTAGGATTGCACGTGGGCGGGGTCGTCTCTCTCTCTCTCTCCGCCGCCCTCTGCTTGTTGTGCATTCTTGACACTCTCCCGTCTTACCCCGCCGCACACCCTTCCCCTCTTTTATAAGCCGCATCTGCGACTTTGACTGGCGCCGCCATAACCGAGACAAAGGTCGTGTTTAAAGAGACGGCGAGACGACGCAACTGTATATATAAAAAAAAAAAAACATCTGGCGCGATCGGCCCCCCTCCACCCCGCCGGCATTTGAAAATGTCACCGCGTTGTAACGCCGCGTGCGGCACGGTTTGTCGCGATTTATCGGCCATTAAACGTGAATTTCAGTGCGTGCAGTCGGAAGAGCGACACCCAGGATGGCGGCGGGCCACAGTATAACGCGAGGCGACGCGGGACGATAAAAAAGCAGCAAGGTTAAAGTGCGGCCAAACCGCCTCGCTCCAGGGAATAAACAAATTTGACAATGGTTGTTGAAAAGAGAAGCACAATGGTAAGTAAGTAAAACAGGAGGAAAGATGAATACAAGAGGAGGCAACTGGTAGGTTACCATCTAGAATACGTTATACGATATTTAGTCAAGCATTGCTGCTAAAAGGAACGATTTTCTTTATTCTTACTTTTTTTTTTTTATATATTTTTATGTTTCGACACTGATTCTGAGGTTGGCAGCTACCCTTTTCTCCAAACATATAGAACTAGACTCCTTTTTTGCAGAGATGCAAAAGTATACATGCAGCAATGTCTCTTTACTGAGGCCCTGACCCAGTTCCTCGAGATTACACACAGATGCTGCTGTGAGCACCTCCAGGTTGGAAAAAAAAATGCAATGCAGTTTGACTTTGTGTGAGATCTCACAGTGGAAGGCTGACATCCACTCATGGCAGCCAGCTAACGTTACGGCTTACAGGACGCAATTAATGTTAACATCCTATCCTGGCAGCTCCATGGCTGAACATACTGTCGTGCAAATAAAACAAGATTTTGGACAAGATCTCAAATACGATTGTGAAATATTATCTAATTGAAATGAAATGGAATAAATACAATGCGAAATTTGGATGCATGGCAAGGGCCTTTATCTTAATAAAACATCGGTTTTGACCTGGACGCATCAACTTTAATGCAAAAGGAAGAATTTGGGTTGACTGGAGAAAAAATATAAAGAAACCTTGAGATTTAAAGTGTATTTTTTGTTTGCTTTTGGAGGAAAATAGTCTTCAAGCTATTCAGTTAAGGGCCTGGAATCATCAGATCAGAAACCACTATTGAGTAATCATTATGAAAGTAATATGAAAGCAAAAGCTGGCCATTGGCTTTCCTGGAGCACTGGACAAGCTGGTCTTTTTGGAATCAATGCAATATTTTTCTGTTTAACCATCCAAATGCCTACTTATCTGCAGAGCATTGAAAACTAGTTATGATACGTGTATTATTTATTAAATACATAGCATTTTTATAGCACTTTTATAGATTAAAAGAAATAAAATAACAGATTTTACAGATGCATGAACAAGGCCAAAGCGTTGACGCGCGATGCTACAAAACCCATCTTTTCAAATGGAAGGTCTGTCAGTCTTCACCATGAGAAGGGATGAGCAAAGTTTTCGCCTGTGCGTGTTCACAGTGCATGGCACGCATGTGCCGCGGCTCAGTAAGCAGTTGAGTGACGGAACAAAGGTTCCGCGGGCTGCAGAGAAACACAGAGACGGAGACAGAGAAACCAGGGCTCCTCTGCCCTACATCACAACAAAGAGGCCGCTTCACTGCTCAAAAACATATCTGTGGCTTTCTTTAGACAGGGCTGCTTGTGGAGTCGCCGGGCAGAAAGAGCCGGCACTGTCATCTGGACTGACGGCGGTGGCGTGGCATTAAAATATTGCTGTGCTAATTCAATACCATCGAAAGATGATGAGTTACGGCATCCTTTAAAGCACGTTATGCAAATGTGCAAAGCATGCAACTGTTACCCAACAGTGGTGCATCAGGAGATCCGTAGAATTCCGTGGACAATTTAGGGAAAAAAAAAAAAAGTTAATTGTAAAGTTAACTTAAGTACTGTCAGGTGTTCAACCTCCTCTCTTGTCCAAGCTGGTCCCACTAGGCCTTCAAGTCGGACCACTTATCCAAGTTACTCTGACCAGGTTTGTCCTGGAAACTTCGACAAAGACAACAAGACTTCAAGTGGCAGACATTCGGTGGCGCAGCAATCCGAGAGCAGACAGCCAGTCCTCTGGCTTTTGTTTGGAGCCTGCAGCCTCAGTCTCATTTCATCAGCCAGGCCTTAGATTAGCCGGGTTTCATCCCGGCTCCCGAGCCGCCGAAAGCCACTGATCTTTTAGACTCCTGCTTGCACTCAGCCCTGGAGTCGCAGTACTATGGGGTCCCCAGTGCGGAGACCACAATGTGGGATTTATTGCCCATATCCGATTATGATAATATGATTATCATTACGTCTGCAACTTTGGAAATTAGGGTTGTTAACCAACAACCAAGCAACCAGCAATTTCCCACCTCCCAATTAATTATGAAAAGATCACAAAATCTCTACAGCAGCGGAGTTAAAATACATGTACATGTATACATGCACACACATTGTAATACTTTTTCAAAATGATTTTTGTGTTATTCCTTGTGCAAAGTGAGAAAAAAATGCTTCAACTGCAAACACTACAAACAACATGACTTATATCTGACGGTGAGCCTCATCCTCAACTTGGTGTTAACTCAGGCAGTAAAACAACATTTTTTGCTGAAAATAATATTCTGTTGTTTTTTGAGTTATAAATTACAATAGCTTTTTTCCTTTTAATTTATTGTATTTTTTCAGATTTTTTATAGTTTACTAGCATGTAACTCAGTTTAATCCATGGTTTCATGTAGGATAATGCCAGGTCAGGTTAGCACATGTGAGTTATTTGAGAGGTGGGGCAGCGGCGTAATTTCAGAAAAAATATGCAGGGTTGAAAGGATTGTAAAGGCAGAAATGCAAGGGTGTCTTTTAGATGTATTTTTTCACTCCTAAGACTTGCTTAAAAAAAAAAAAAAATTCAAAAGTGTATTCAGACACCCAAAATACCCATCCGTGCGGATGAAACAGTCATACGACCAAAACTTTTTTGCAGATACATCCTAATGTGTCACATAGATGCTAGCACTGCCCCGTTTCCTGGCCGGCGGACCACCAAAACTCCTGCCAAAGAATCTCTTGGTGGCCCTCGGGCGTGCAGACAGCAGACCGGACTGCGGTCGTCGGCCTTGTGACGATGCTGCTTCCATCAGTGTGCCTCCTAAGCTGCGGGTGCCACCTGAGTCAGACCTGCATTAGTCCCCAGCTCTTGTGCCTGAGCTCCAGCAGCACCCTGCCAGCCCAAGGGAATCCACTGTCGCCACCAGCCAGCACATCAGCCAGGGCAGGAGGGTTTGTTTTTTTCTCTCTCCTGTGATACCCTTTCAACCACCTGGCCCCCAGAGAGGTTTTGGCATTTGTGGGGGTCTTTGAAAGAGCTCCATCCTTGTGCTGAGCTTTTTCTTATCAGCCTGTCTTCCAGCTCTGCTTAGCAACTGTTTAAATACCTCAGTGACGCTTTTTTTTTTTTTTTTTTGGTGAATTGGACAGTCACGGGGGGGGGGGACTTGGGCAAATATTTTAAAAACCGGTTATGAAAGCCAGGCTGCATATAAGAAATAATAAAGCAGTTTGAAAGGACTTTTATCATATCTGTTGGCTTCACATTTCCCTTTGTTGCGACCTGCGTTTTGTCCCAATAAGGTTACGGCTGAATAAATCTGGCAATTTAAAAATCAAATGTAACATTCAGTGGGATGCTGGCATACGGTTATCCGTTATTAAAATGCAACTCTGGCAAGACGGGAGTGACTGGAATAAGTTGGGAAAGTTGTAATCGTGTTAACCTGCCAGCTGCCTGTTTGGCTCCATTCCTAAAGTGACAAATTCATATTTGGTACGGATAGAAATTGAATGCAAACGGAATCAACTTCTGTTCCGCTGAAATATGGAAACCAAGCTCAGGCCGTACTGGATTCTCATCCCTTAGTCCCGCCCATTGAATTCAGACTTGAAACAAATTTCAAACACACCAATTGTTCCTGGCCAGGAAAATTGGAAGATTCACAACTTTAGATTTAGAGTGGGAGAAGTGGTAGAAGAGTCTAATACTGAGGGTTGGGTTATTTATTTATTTTTTTTACAGTTCAAGCCATTTTCTGTGATATGTTTAATATATTGCTCATGTCGATTGGGGAAGGTGTAATACAGAAGCCAAAGCCAGTGATTAGGATGGCACTTACAACACTTTTACACATGTTTAGTTCATTAGTTTGGAAAACTGCTGTCTTGCAAATTAGAAAAATAACCGTTTGTTAGCTGTTTGCATGTCCACTGATTTTGAGTTTCACAAATTTGTAAGAATTCTTTGCTGCTGTTATGAGTGAAATTGTATTTTTTTTAAAGTATAATTTAGATTTATTTTTGAATAACTGTTGTATAGCTATGTATTATGAAATGCTATGTAAAAAATGGTGCATTTCTGGTTTTTTTCTTCTTCAAAGGATGAAGATTTGTGCAACTTCCTGTTTAAAGTTTGAAGGAAAACAGGAAACAGGAAAAAGAGGAACAGGAAGTTACAACTCCAGGTAACTGCACTGACAGCAGTAACTGCATTCTTGAAGAGAAGAGGGGAAAAAATAGAATCACATTGACAGAGACAGCAGGGGAGGTGTAAAAGTAAATACAGTTCAAGTAAAACCAGAGCAAACCAACATTCAACTGCTCGATGGAAAACACAGAGTCGGAATTTATTCCTGTGCCACTCTTTGATTCTCTTTGCACTTGGGACTTGAGGTGACAGGAAGCTGTAGCTGCTAGTTTAAATTACCTGCTGTTTACTCTGCCTTCATGGCAACTTTTGTTTTTCCTCTCTTCCAGTTGCATTTGCTTCAGCAAGCAGCTTTTCTTTTGTTTTCTTACCACAGCTGACCCAGTAATACATTGGAAACACTTGCCTCCCCCCTATAGGTCCACCCTCGCTGTGTCTGCGGGATCTAATGGGACGTCCTTTGGTCGCATATTTGAGGAGCTTCTTTTGTTGGAGAACAACAACAGAAAAAGAAGAAAGAGCTGCTGAAGGTGAAAATAGACTAAGAATAAATAAAACACAGACCCCATAAAACGGGGACACCACTTGCTCCTACGTCTGACTTTAATAGTAAATTTTGTATATATGCCTGACAAGCGGCCATCCCACTGCCGCCGTGTGGTGTGACCTCTTCTCAAAACTAGACTTTGAGCTTTAATTTTCTTCTTCTTCGTCCTCGAGTTGCACTTCGGTGCCAGAGCACCAGTCACATTTTGCTAGCCGGCTCCACCCCATGGCGGGCTGGCCCCGACGATATCTCAGCATCTAAAAGTAGCAGTGTGGACGTTTCTTTGAGTCGGCACCCCGGGGGGGCTAGGAAGGCCATCCAAAGAAGCAGAGATGAAACTATCCGACTATGGCTCTTTCTTCAGCTGCCTGAGCCCGGTGACAGAAATTAATCCCAAGGGAGTCTCGTCCGGGTCCGTCCTGGCATTTTTTTTTTGTTGGACATTGTGACACACAGCCAGACGCAAAGAATTTCTCGAAACTGGTGCTGAAGTTCTCTTACTGTTTTTTTTTTTTTTCCTCTTGCATAAACTGACAATTGGCACCGACAATGTGTTCTGTATCGGTCAGGAAGGCATCCCAAACAACTCCGGTCACTCCATCATCATCATTGCTCACACCAGACCCTAAACACTCACTCTTATCAAGACAAGGGTGAGTTGTGCAGTTTGTCCGGTCCCACAGTTCTTTATGAACGAGCTCCAGCATTCACTTGGATTCATCCACAAGTTCTCTTTCCGCCACATCAGTTTTCCACCAAACACAGACATGATGCATCTGAGAAGGTTCACAGTCATCCAGGTCATCTTATAGTAGAAGGGTTAAGTTGGGGCAACTGCAATTGCTGTGATCTTGAAGATGTTCCGCCTCTCATCCGAAAGGCTTCTTCAGTTCTTCGAACGCTGTATGTTCAATGAGCCTTTAAGACATTATGTTCTTTGGTTTTGCTTGAGCCGTAGTTACTTTTACACGTTCTCTGCTGTCTCAATTAATGTGATTCTTCTTTTTCTCTACAAAAATGCAGTTACCACAGTCAGTACAGTTAGCTGGAGTTGTAACTTTGTGTTCCTGTTTGGGTTCCAAAATTCTTATGTGCCCTACACAGATTCCTTTAGCCTACAGTCAAATCCAAAAAGGTGCCTTTTTTTTTTTACTCAGCTTTATCAGAAGGTCTTCGAGATCACAAAAACAAGTCCAGTTATCCAAACTTAACCCTTCTTTGTGATGAAGAAATCAACTAAAAGGGTGGAGGCGGAGCCTAAGCAGCCCGGCGGCCAGAAGTTTGCGGGGCACCTCGACGGCAGCGATGCCCCGCCTCGTCGCCGTCACCTGAGCTTCCCCCGCCATCCTCGTCTCACCTCACCTCAGCTCCGCTCCATTAGAGCCTAATGAAGTCGTTGGAATCTTTAACTGCGGCAAACACGTCGTCTTGGCGAGCGCGCAGCCATCCGTCACGGCGGCCCGCGGCGCCGGCGCCGGCGACTCGGCCAAATAAGAACAAATAGCGCCGGCGCCATAATCACCGCCGGCATTAGCTTTAATGTCGTTACCGCAGTGAGTAATTGCGAGGAATGTAGCGGGCGGCCATCAGGCGTGGAGAATGTGGATGTGTAATGATATCAGGAGATTATTGAGATTGAGTATCATAACTTCATTCTCCCCTCGCTCGCTCGCTCTCTCTCTCTCCGCTCCTGGTGCTTCTTCTCCGTTCTTTCGCGCCGTCCTCTCTCGTCCTCTTTTTTTTTCTCTTTCTTGGCTGTCTCTATCTTGTCCCTCGATCCCTCCCTTAGTCCCATCTAAAATTGCTCATGTCTCCTCTACTGCGTGGGAGGAAAGTCGTTTCCTCGTCCTCCTCCTCCTCTTCCTCCCAATCTAGCAACTTCTCACCATTTCTTACTCGATTTCGCTTCTTTGCCTTCCCTCCTGTGGCCCCACGAGTCTGCGGGGGTGTGTGTGTGTGTGTGTGCGCAGGTGGCGGCAAGAGTGAGAAACGACTGAAACGAAGAAAGTGCATGACAAACAGAGAGAAATATGTTTTAGAGGCGTGTGTGTTCGAGTAGGGGAGGCCGGGGCACCGTCTGTGCTCCTTGTTTGAATCCGGGTCTTACAAAGCAACCTGGAGTGCAGGGGAAACAAAGAGGAAAGCATCCTCGGCTGGTCCACCTCACGTAAACCCAAAACTCACCAGGTTTTTTTGGATTGTTTTTTTTTTTCCCCCGCAGTGAGGTGGGTATAACGTGCTCGCTAGCTGCTGGTGAAAGGACGGGGAGGGGAGAGACGGAAGGAAGGAAGGAGGGAGCAAGGGAGCACAGCAGTGGCGCCTCTGATAGCTAACTCGGTGTCCTACTTATTTGCTCAGCAGCACTCCCAAACAACAACCCCAAGCTGTGATATTATAGACCACAACACGCACACAAACACACACACAAGCGCCAAAAACAAAGCGAGGGACCTACTAAACAACAGAAAAAAATATATCGTCCATTCTGTTCAGACATACGCCCCCGCCTTCGCCACACACACATGCACGCACACAGGGAAAGGTGTGACATTAAAAATAGAAAGAAGAAAAAAAAGTTGCCTTATCGCCACTTCCAGTCTGCTTTGTGTCTCATTCCTGCCTTTTAATGCTGAGGAGCGGGCTATCAGCCGTCTCCCAACAGCCCCCCCTCCACAGCGGGGAACCAAGAGGACACATTTCAGGTTTTTTTTTAGTCCGGGCAAACATCCACCTCCCCAAAAAAGAACTGGCTGTGGTACTGGTGCTACTGGTTATAATAAAGACACGCCACGGTCCAGATTAAAGGTCAACTTTTCACTGTGCTGGACATTAGCAAGCTTGAAATTTGTATGATTCGGGACAGCTTGTTTACTGTTGTGTTGTTTTTTGTGTGTGTGTGTGTGTGTGTGTGTGTGTGTGTGTGTGTGCAGCGGGGATCTCAGATCATATTAAAATGCAGCGTCACTACTTTCCGACTAAGAGGGTCAGCGGGGTTCATTTAATTTTGAAAAGCTGATGCCATACATCGGGGTGAAGAGTCAAACTGCTCTTTCAACGAGGCTTTACTGACGCAGTTTGTGAACAGATGCTCGACTCAAAGTTGCAATATTAGGCCGCGGTTTGTTTGCATACACTCAAGTAGATCATCCACCAGGGTGACGTCCATTTTTGAGGAAGTAACGAGGTATGTTTAGAAATGCTCTAATCACGGCCGGAGCTTAGCGTCGTTCTAGTCCAATCAGCGTAACGTGGCAGAGATACGCATACAGTAGTTGGGCCCTTTGAGTTCCACACTCATGGAATCACAGACAGAATTGGGGCAAAATATTTATATTTATTTATCTATTTATTGTTATGCACAAACTTCGGCTTACTTTCTTCAGTCGGTACTTAATGTCTACATGAAAGCAAAATGGCATCAGAGCAATTAAAACTCAAATGTAAGCAACAAACAAACAAACAGGTCTGTATGCTTTATAGCTACTCTTCTGTCACCTGAAAACATAATATATTATTTTATGAAAGGGTTGCTTATTTCCAGCTATGGTTCCAAAATCTGATTTAAAAAAGGAAATAATTAAAACTTTACCCTCCACTTTAAACATCAACAGTTCAGAAAACACAGAAAAGAAATCGGAACCCACTTTGCCCTTTCCCTCCAAAATAAAGTCCCCCGGTGAATGTCTCTCCCTGTGTCTATATGTGGGTCACAACAATTATTATTTAATTTTTTTTAAGAGCTCGGAGCTGACATCCAACCCTTGGAGAAACAGAAGGTGCATTAAATGCCGGATGGTTCCGTACATTCAGGTTCCGACGGGCCAAAGGTGTTCTGACTCTGTGGCACTCATACAGGTCAGTGAAGAGGCCACCGGCCACAAAATTGCGATGGTGCCATTTTTGCTTGTTTGCCCAGTGGAGGTTCAGCACTTCAGCTACACCAGATGCTACTGAGGACGTGCCTGCACCTGTTTGTTTTGGCTGCGACTTACTGCTCTGCTGCAAAACACAAGAGGACGAAACCAAACCGACGTGTCATTTCATCCTTCGCGCAAAATTTTTTCCGAAGACTCCGACCAGACTCCCGACGCTGCTGCGTAGCTCACCATGGCCTCGTTTATTTTGGGGAAGGTTTGAAAATCCCGCAGCGGAGTGACAGGGTGATGTGCTCGCTGCTTGGCTCCGCGCAAAAAAAAAAAAGCAAGAAAAGCAGCAGCAGCGGTTCGAGAGAGGTCAACCGCCGCTGAAATTCTGTGCAAATTGTGTAGAAAGAGCTAGGCGAAGAACCAGCTTTGGTACATTCGGAGTGGAAGGAAGCAGCGGCGCGAGGAAGTGCCACTCAGACGCGAGCCAACCCGCCAGCAAGTCTCAACCTGGAGCCACGGACCACGAGGTAAATTGCTTTTAGCCCGCAGCCGCAGCGGATAACATCTCCCACCGACGTTTGTCATTTCAGCTGGGAAAAAAAAAAGAAAAAAAAGAAAAATCGCCCGTCTCGGTGCCGAAATGAGAAATCGTGAGAGGAAATGTTGAAAATTAAAATTTTTGTTTTTTTTTTATGGCAAATCTGCCGCGTTTATTGTCAAATTCAACAAGTGCGTTGTGTTTGATAAGCGAGAGTATTCCCACACGCTGTCTGGTCGCATTGTTCTCCAGGTTTTCAGCGGAGAAACAAAGCCAACCCCAGGAGAGTACAGAACGGGTCGCGGCCTCTTGAGAATCGGAGCCGTGAAAATTTCAAATGGGATAGCTCTAATAATTCAAAAGCACCAATCGAATTATGAATTTCCTTCAAACTACACCGCCGGATTAGACGCCTTCATCACGGGTGATTTTTCTGCCCTTCTTATTTTTTTTGCTCCCTCCTTCTATTCTTCTACTGTAGAATGTTCTGAAAGGTAGACTGGCCTAATCCCCTGAGCTCTTCATCTCCTTCTCATCCCCTCTTTTATCCTCCTTCTTCTTCTCACTTTAGAGTCACACACACACACGCATGCACACCGCTCCAGCTAGTGTGGAGTTCTATCAGGAGGAAAGGCCATCTCCCAGGAGCTTTTTGCTTTTTCTTCTCCTCTCTCCTCTTCACCAAACTCACTCCATCTCTCCCACTCTTCCTTCCCGGCTCTCTCGGCGTCCTCTCCTCCTTCTTCTCTTTTCAGATCCTTTCACTCCGAGCCGTGCGGCCGCAGCGGCACACAATGGTGACGTGTGAGGCAGAGGCACACGCACACAAAGGAGGCGTTGCTGTTTGTTTGTTGCCCCGCCGCGGCAACGCAAGCCTTGAGCGTCCTTGAGCTCGGCACACGTTGTGCGCTTTCATTTGGATTCTCTCTCATTCTTGACATTGGGTGGTGGGAGGGGGGGAGAGGAAGAAAAAAAAAACCCACCTATGACGACGTGTTTGATGGTGGGAAGAAAGGAACGAAAAGGTACTTGTGAAAAGATCCTTTGTCGGAAGAGTCTCGGTCACGTTAATTTGCGACAAAGGTCGCTGAGTGCAAATGATGGATATCAGCTCCATCGCCACGCAATAGTTCGATATCCCCAACATCAAGAACAATAAATCAGTTAAACTCTTGATCAGGGGAACGTCGCTCGATAATCTGACCTGACCTTTGTCTAGGGAGAGAAAAATGACGATATAGAAATCCTCCTTTCGCCGTGGCCTGCGGCGGGCCAACACCACGAATACATTTATTTTCGTTCTACCTCGACATGTCTCTCCACGGACGGTACCTTCGCAGACCACACTTTGCCACCTGTGAAAATGTTCAGCCAACTACTAGTGCACTAAGGAAGGAGAAGAAGAAGAAGAGGAAGAAAAAAAAGAAACTACGGATGAGCAACTGGCAGTTTGACAGTTTATACAGTCTGCTGCACAGAGAGAGCCAGAAACTCAATCTCTGAATGGAAATTCAGAATCTACTCTTGTGTGCGCAGCCAGACACCGTTTTTGGTATCTTCATGGTGCAGTGTTTGGGAAGCGGGAAAGCCGTAAAGACGTCCAGAGGAATTAGTCAACATAATACCTCAATCCGAGAAAAAAATAACGAATTAGCGAAGGATTCAGCGGTTTGCTCGGGTTTTTAGACACTGATGAAGCTCTATTTGTTAAAGTTAAACACGAAAAGGTTCATTAATTACTTCAATGAGTGTCAAATGAATCATTTAAGGGGATAGATGAACATTTTGGAAGATTCGGGCTGCTGTCATAATCTATATGGTCGTGTGAGTAGTTACAGTCCCTTCAATTATCCGTGCCTGTTGATTTTAGATTCAGTGGGCGGAGACACGAGCTGCTTAGCCAACCAAATGGAACCAAAAGATACAGGTCCTCCCCCAAACCCCCCTCAAAACTTATCAAATACACAATCCAAAAAGTCCAAAATGCTCTCATGGACAACTTGGGACCTTGTCATTGACCATGCTAAGGTAACATTATGAGACAGAAATGTTTTAAAGACAAACGCATACCTGCTGGTCGTTGTGCAGTTACTCGCATCATCCGGATGTTTGCTGAGAAGATGCCGACATTTGGTCAAAATGCCTGAAACGAATCGTGGCAGGAATGCTTTTTCGTTTAAAAATGTCTCACATCGCTCTTATTCTCACTAGATATAGAAATGGCCCGCAAATAGAGGAAACTCAATGTCGGGGAGTCAAAGGGAGGCTGTTGCCACATTCTTGGTGGATATTGGGCTCTGGCTGCGGGAGAGTCTGAGGTTTCATTCATCGTAATTTGTGGTTGATGTCTTTGCTACAGAATTCAACTGGGCGCAGACCTCGAGTCTCGAAGTCTCCGGTCTTCTTTTCTTTGCTTGTTCCAACTGATATTTGCAGGATGTATTATGGTTTGAACACATGATTACACAAAATTGGGGAAGTTAAGTGTATTGTGCAGTTTCACACGTACATAATTGGGACATCCTGCCATATGGATTTTTGGTTTACATTATTTTTTTTTTTGCCATGGGTGTTTCAGGCTTTTCGGAAAGGAAGCCACATGTGCGCTGCGCATCACTGAATAATGAAGTGAAAGTTTTGCCTGGAGTGAGCAGTCCAGCGAGAGGCTCCACAAAATGTGGCACCTTTCAGCATTATTGTGGGATCCACAACTCCACTCAGACTGACCTAGTTACGGCGGCTGCAGCTGTTGTACAGTGAAACAAGCCAACAAGCCGCTGCACACTGTGGGAGCCCGGGAAACGGCAGTCGCGCAAAGTTAGCGACGGGCAAAGCAGAAAAGAGTGAATCATTCCTCAGCCAAAGATCATTTCCCTGAGGAGGCCTTGGAGGAAAAAATAAATAAATAAATAAAAAACAGATTGAAGTGTTTCAGGTGCTGTGAATTAAGAATGATGCAAATGCTGTTGTGGGTGTTTTTGCGCGATAATGAAGTTAATCTGCAAGTGAAAAGAAAGGATTTGGGTTTCATCTTGTATACCCGCCTTCATGCGGACCCAACATACGAATGAACGATGCTGCTTTTCATCACCTCAGCAACATTAGAGGAAAATTAATGAACTCTGGCCACCCCTTCCTGATTTTTTTTTTTTGTTTTTTGTTTCATTAAAGTTGATTTCAGTAATCTCTGCAGTGACTGCCGGGAAATGTCTGTGATGAAATTGCTTCTTCGCAATCCTTTTAGAACGATTATCTAGGGGGTTTTTGTTTTAGCTTAACTCTGGCCCCGACCGTGGAGTTCATCCCCGCACGCCTCCACAGCAAAGAAAAAAAAACAAACTTGCGGATACACGAAAAGGAGTATTTCCGCAAGGCCCGTAGAGTTCTAACCTCAGCAGCCGTCCAGGTAAACGGTCTCAGACGCGTCTCACTGTTACGCCCGCCGAGGTTGTGAAAGGAGCCCTTAAAACGGAGATAACTCAAATGAATGATGGAAATGTTTTTCGGGAGATAGGGGGGCTGCTAGAGGGAAGAGAGCAGAGAGAGAAGAGGAATGGGAGGGGAGAGGATGTGAGAGGAGGGAGAAGGGTGGGCAGCTGGGGACGAGATGATGACGGTGGAGATGCTGCAGGGGAAGAGAAAAAGTGGTCGGACGCAGGCACACGCGCAAACATAGCGTGAAAGGGGGGAGAAATTAAGAGGGAATAAAAGCGAAAAGATAAAAGAGACGGGATAACGAGACGCACGTTATCATCTATACATCAGTGGAAATCCACTGAACGAACCCAGTGACCTCCACAGCCACAGAAACTGGAGGAATAACGGAGGAAGAGAACAAAATAGCACAAATGAAGTGAAGAGCTCCTTAGAGATTCCTGACTACATTTTTTCAAACTATTAATTAAAATAAATGTCTAAGGTTTTGTTTCGGTCATTAAGGCGTCGGGAGGTTGGGGCAGCCACCATGGGCCCAACTAACGCAACCAACCCCCGGGCGGGGTCGTTCTGTCGTTCTGTCTTCCTTTAAAGTGCACATTTCACAGGGATGAAGGGGAAAAAAACCATATCCTTGTTGCCATCTGCCAAAGACTCCCTCCGTTGTTCCGCGGCGCCGACTGTATCGGCTGTTATATTTAGTATTTTTTTTGTTTTTTCTTTGTATTTCGCAATGCCAAAGCAATAACTCATGGGGAGAGCCGCAGCGGCGATGCCAAACGCTCTCTCCTCTCTCTCCCTCCCTCCCTATTTTTGTCAGGCGCTCGGAACACCTCGGTGCATGCGGGGCTGTGACTTCTGAAAGCGCGGAGGTTCTGGAATTCGAGCTGACGCCTTTCGCTCTCCGCCGCCGCCGCCGCTCCGATCCGCGTGCACAGCGCACACAGGCCAAAACCCAGCGCCTGAGTCACATTCGGCACGGATACGACGCGGCCTTCCTACTTCAGAGAGGTGCTGTTTGGCACAACACAGCACACCTTCAGCAGTTAGTCAGTGCACATATATATTAGTACATACATATAATGACATCACCATAGTTCAGACTACCAGCCAAAATCCGATTTTCAGCCCATCCAGTTTGAAACCAGGATGGCTCTTGTGTAGTCTGAACAGTCACAAATCACATGAAATCCGATTTTTGCAAGACGGATTGAAACCACCTTCTGGAGGTTGTTTCAAACCGCAATTGGACAGACTGACTTTCCGTGACGTCACTCTACGCGACGCAAGAGCCAATGCGCCAGACCAGAGGGCGCCATTCCAGGTGCGGAGCTGGAATGTAATGGAGCAGACAGAAGAAGTACCAAACAGCAGTCCCTGGAAAGTCTGTGGGGAGATACTGTCGCTCCATTCAAGCCAAGCTCCAGACCATCGCAACAAGTGGCGCTGTCGCAATTATATGACGCCACATACTATGCGCTACGCTGGACGACGCCTCCACTCCGACGTCGTTGCTAAAGTGACCTGTCAGGTGGGTCAACAATGTGGCCCAGTCTGAACAGAGTCAGATCCCATTTGGACACTTTGGCTGTGTCCAAGTGCTAAAAATCAAATTTGAGAAGGAATCTGATTTGAATCAGATTTGCCTGCAGTATGAACGCAGCCCACCTCATGGCCACGTCCCAGCTCCTTTTTAAAAAAAAAAAAAAAAAAGGCTTTGAACAGAATTCACAGAAATAATTTCAACCAAAAAAGAAAGTCTGGCATTCCAGCAAAATTGAGATGACGCTTTTTCTTCCACTTGCCACATTAAACACCAGGTGACCTCCAACGAGTGGCTGGTAGTCATTCCTCGACCTCGCTTCGACATCAAAGCTATGGAAGGCGAACATCAGGTCCAAGTCACCACAGCAAAACAATCCTGATCATCCCCGTTTACAAAGAACAGAGTTTTTTTTCTTTTTTTTTTTAAAAGTCACATGCATGCCTTCTTTCGCAGCTGTTGTGGTCGTGCGCTGCATCTACACCAACACAAACAGGCCCCCCTTCCGCAACCCAGGCAGCCGAGCTACTGAGCAAACAAGGATGTAATAGAACTGTCAACATTTTGCAGACAATGTTTCGCGACCAACTACCTAATATTGCAAGTGAGAGGTTTTTCCACCTTGGCATCGTTTCATTTTCCGGTAAGTTACGAGTCATTACTGTGGTGGAAAAAAAAAAGTTTCTGGACACCTGGTGCATTTGTGATGCAGTGTAAACTAAGAATCAGTCTTAACTCTGCAAGAGCAGTTTGTTTTTATTTTTAGATGGAACACATCCAAAGTACAACAGTAGAAGAAGTCTTGTCTTGTTAAAAAAACAAACATCAAAATAACTTCCATTTGTTGTTGTGCCTCTGATGCAGCCAAATGTTTTGAAACACAAAAATAATATTTTTTTTGGCAAATATTTAATGACATTAATTGGGATTGAGTGAAATTTTGGGGTGTCCAAAAAAACAAATTTCCCACTACTGTACTGTGAAACTTGCGTTTGTTGTTATTTATTACTAACATGCACCCATGGCCGACCCAGCCACCAAACAATAGCCAGGGGAGCAGGAGGACGTCACCTAACACTGCACAAGCAGAAAACCACGAGTTAGTCTAACAGAATGAAACGCACGTATAACTCCTCTAAATTTTACACAACATAAATAATAAGGCTCTCAATCAATACTAAAAGGATTGTATTTTGTGAGCAAGCGACCACAGACTAATTATTTTTTCCAAATTCTCCATACGTTTTTATCCTTGGTGTCGACGGCATCGTCAGCAAACACAGGCCTTCGATTCAAATCAATCGCAATTTTCGTTTTGTTTTTTTTTTTTCTACCCCCCCAGGCGTTGAAGAGAGGGAAGAAGGAAATGGTGAGCGCTCCCCTCCGACTCCACTGTGTGAATATTTGGACGTGGTTCAGTTGACAAGCAGCAGGTGGGAAGCTTGCCCCCCCCCCTGATGTCACATTTTTACAGCGGGAGAAGAGGGCGCAGGGAAGAAGGGGACTTCTGACACATGGCGGCACTTCTGTTTGTTTCCTGCGTTTCCTTGTGTTGCCGTCTCCTCTCCAGTCTGCATACGTGTTGTGCGCGCTGGGTTTGCGCGCTCCTCTTGCCATGGAATTGTTTAGCCGGGTGGATGCCGCAATTATATTTATCTCTGCTTCCTTGTTTTCACGTGGAGCACAAAATACACACACAATGGAAATCCTGCTTTTTTTTTTAAACGGGTGAAAATTCTTCATCACTGCCGCCTTTAAAGCAAGCGGCGTCTCTGAATTGCCATTCATTGACCCGATCTGCCATAATAACACTATGGCATGTATGAGCTCAGCATCTTTCACACGCTCCAACTCAAATCCCACACCGGCGGGAAACTTTGTGCGCTTGTTTCATTTTCGGAAATCTCCGCACGTCAGATGGAACGGGCGGGACAACCGTCCTCCGAAGGCGTCGCATCCAACGTTGCATCACCCGTAAAACCCACAGGACAAAACCCTCCCAATATGGAGTAACATTGGAGACCTGCATGATGCTCGCTTCAAAGAAAGTAGCTACGCTTCCATGACCCCTAGAATTGCGCAAAACTTAAATATCGCAATACAAAATTGGTAATGGAAACACCTAAACTTCGAAAAACCTCTCAAATATGGCTAAAAGGTTTTGATGTGGTGGTTTTTCAGATGTATCGATATAGAGGTGTATCGCAAAAGTGTCAACGAAACACTGTTTTCGCATTTACACGTAACCGGACGTGATCAGTTCACTTCAAGTAAAAATGGCGCGTTATGTTTGGACGGAGGAGGAAACAGAATATTTTTTACAAGCAATCAAAGAGAAGAATAGAACAACCATTCTTGACGGCAAACAAACAAAAGCAAACGTAACGTAACGTAAGATTTTCTGGGATTACGTCACGAGATTTTACGAGAATTACGATTTACGCGCCTCACACCATTCAATGGAAACACCTGCAAATCGCAATTGTACTTGGTGGGAATTTCAGAAATGTTTTGTTTTGCGAAAAACTGCAATGGAAACGCAGCTCAATGTTCATTTTCCTGTGCTGGGCTGTGAACCCGTCCCTCCTTGGAGTAAACACTGTGGCTCCGACAACGCTCCCAATCTCTGGCCTGCTGCCGGTGCGCCTCGCAAGGCCGCCGAGGTGACAAGGGAGAAACAGAGGCCGGAGATCAGGGCACGCTGGCCGACCTAACGAATGCCAGTCTCCACTTTCCCCACAGGGCCGTCTCTTTCTCCTCACGCAAGGCAGCTTGGAAAACACTCCTCTGTCATTCCCCGGCGCCAGAAGAACAATTTAAATGAGAGCGAGGCCCTGGCTCAAACTCGGATTCAAAAGTAAATATGAATAAATAATCTGAGTGCTTAACATGCAGAGGTGCCGAGAGGGAGCGCGAGGCGCGGTGTCCCCGCAACCTCATTACCTCGGCTCAGCTTATTGAATTGCGCGAGGCGCTCTCGACAGTGGTGGGACCCGGATCGACGTCTCCTCCAAAAAAAAAATCATCTTTACACAGTCTGATCACCGGCCCCTCACGCCACTGGGGTGTTTGTGCCCGGATGAACCCTGCATTCGGATCATTTTTCCCTCAGCCAGTCGTCTCCTTGCATAAAGAGAATGTCGAGCGAGGCTCGTGACAGGACGTTCACTCCGGCCGGCCCACACAGCCTCCGTCGCCGAGTCCACACTGACTTCCTTTCCCCGTGTTTGCACAAAAGCCAACTCGGAGCATAAATCACTCAATATTTGTCCCACATGAATAAAATATGCTGAGGAACTGCATACTGGGCTTTTCCAGCAGTTAGTTTTTTTTTTTTTGGGTTTCCCCCACCCCCGACAACTCCACCACCAGAGTGGCATAATGCCCAATAAATCCTTAATTACATTGCCGCTCTAATCCCTGAAATTCGCATTATGTTGAGCCCCATTGTTGATATTATTTAAGGTCGCATTTTGAGCAATATTCATTAAGCAATTGCCATTCATCCAGAAGCCGTGCATGCATATATAATGAGCGCTAATGCACTGCCTGACAATTAAGGAGCAGTACGCCCACAAAATCAAAAAAAAGAAAAAAACAAAAACAGAAAAAGTCATTATCTCCTCAAGTGATGGGTTGTCCATCATCATATTTGTGAGAGTTCTTAGTCTAAAATGAAGCATCACAACAAAGAAAATTTAGTAGGTAGAAAACAAAAAAATATCACCAACTATTAACCATAGTCACAAAAAGATAAACCGAGATGCACCAGAGCAGGCAGGTTTTGAACTGTAATTACAGCAAAATCAGATTTTTAAATAAAACCTTTGAACCTCTTCAAACTAAACAACTCATTTTGTGCAGTGCTGCATTCGCAGGCTAATTGTAACAACAGCGTAATGCCATGCAAAAGCAAAATCAACATGTTCATATTCCAGATCAAAGGGCTGCGACAGCGTCTTTTCACTCTTTTGCGCTGTCACGCAGAGACATCCAGGAGGTATTTCCATTTCACCTGCGGAGGGCTCTTGTTTTCTCTTCGCCATTTACATTTGGAAGCGACTCGGCGCCACCAGCGGCTCCCTCGCTCTGAGATCATCAGCATTTTAGCATGTATCCGTCTGAACTGTCAAGCGTTAGGAAATTATCCCGCTCTGAACGAGTGCCTATGATGGATCAGGGAGACATTGAGTTTACAACCACAATAGCAGCTTTATAACTCCGCCTGAGCAGGCTGTAGGTAGCAGGATATTGCTATGAGCCGGTGGCCCCAACTGCAGAAAGACATTTCTGTGGCGCAACTCCGACCAAGTAAATCCAAGCTGTCTCAAAAATATGAAAATACCCTGCTCCCTCGGCTTTCGTCTGTTCATTCCCACTAAAAAATATAGAGGGATCCATCTCATCGCTCCCTCTCTCTGCTGGACCGGGGTCATTTTTGAAGATTAAAAGTCCCAAAAAGATGATGGATGCGTTCGATCAGCTCCAAGATAAAGTGCCACATCATTTTTTTTCTCTTTGTTTAATGAGGAAGGGCTTAGGTCAGCCACACCCTCTGACAAACTCATTTCACCAATGTGGGAGTGAAGGTAGCACGGTGGGTGTGTTTTACCTGGAACGAAGCTTCCCTGGACGACGTCTTTGTACGCCCACCAACTATCATCGAGCTTGGGTGTGAGGGGCTGAGCTGCGAAAAGGAGGCAGAAAGAGAGGGTCACGGAAACAGTTCACTCCTCGCGCGGAAATCAAATGGGAAATGGTATATGAATCGGATGGGGGGGGGTGATCTACAGATACATTTTCAGCGCTGGGAGTTGTGCACTGCATAAACCAGTGGCCCTCAGAGGTGGGGCCAGAGATTCACATGCAGGAACGTGAAAATGCATCGATCCAAATGAGAGGGGCAAGGTAGAATGCAAGGTTGAAAAGCAGGAAAAGACAAAAACAGCAGAAGAACAGCAAAAAAAAAAAAAAAGAAGAAGCTAAATCACAACTTGTAAGACAAGAGGAAAATCCACAAAACTATACTACTGCATAAACAATATTTGGTTGCTCTCAGGAAACTTCTAAATGACTCCCTCCAGTATTCCTGTATGAGGCAAGCCAGAGAGAGACACTACTTTGCTGTACTTTAATCACACCAAGATGAACAAAGAACAACACTGAAGGCTTCCCTCGACGGCTCAGACAAAAGTTCAGTTGTGGCACACTGCTTGTTGGAACACCGTAGTGACCAGAAACGTGCAGATAAATGAGTCAAGCCAACTCTAAGTCTAATTCGCAGAGAAATACTTCCTGGGCGAAGCTGGTTTTACCCAGCTTTGGCTGCGATGTGCAAATAACGTCGCGCCTACTGTTGCCAGGCGTACGATATTTGTCGTACTCGCACAATCATTCGGGCCTCTGTACGTTCAATGATGCCGACGATACGATAATTTGACCATTTCGCAAAAGTCAGACCACTGCAGTGTGTCGAGTTTTTCATGAGCCCCGAGGGCACCTGTTCTCATGTGACATGTTTCAAGCCAATCACAGCCAATCAAATGGTCGGGAGTGCATGTAGGACACAGCCATTTAGATTTGACTATGATAACACAACAGTAGGCTTTTATTTTGGTTTGCATAGGTGTCGGCTAATTTCACTCATAATACGATCATTTTGAGTCTCTGATAATTTGGTTGTGCCTCAGAGCAGTCGCCACCCAGGTTAATTAGCAGGGAAAAACATATTTAATTGATCTTCCGCGAACATGATAAAGGGAAGGCTCATCCAATGACCTTTTAAGATATTTGAGTCAGCCTTCTCTTTACAAATGTATTCTTTTTGAACTCTCTAGTCAGTGGAAGGAAAAATCAATTCAGCGGGTTTAGGAGACGTTTTATCTGGCGGCCTGGCTCCAAATATGATGAGCCAAGAGGCGATTTCATCCAGCCGATGTGAGAGCCAAGAAGATGTCACTGTTGCACATTATTTGCTTAATAATTAGTCGCTATGATCCCGGTGGTGACGGCTCTGTGGCGACATAACTGCCCAGTGAGGAGTTTGCAGTCAAAGAATACGTGGAGGAAACTGGAACGACCATGTGTGAGCTTCTTGGCAGTATAAGATTAAAATTCAACAAATCAGGTGTCAGAGCAACTCTTTCAAGAGTTGGGGAAAAAAATCAACAACTTCAACGTTTGCTTAAAAACAAAATTACATGATCACCAGCTTGTGCACTTTAACTTGATACTATGAAAAATCAATTCTCCTCTTTTTTCACCCACACTGGACAGCATCAGAACATTCCCCTGCATATTTTGCTGACGCTCGCCTGCACAAATACTCTGGCAGAAACTCAGAGTATCTATAGCCAATATCATCGGAAATGTAATTCCGTGCTCTTGAGCACAGATTATATATATATATATATATATATATATATATATATATATATATATATATATATATATATATATATATATATATATATAAAAACATGCACAGTATATGTGGTAGGATTAGCAGTCGCAAAAAAAAAACCAACCTTCGTTGAAACCACCACATGATCTGTCAATATGTCACTGTGCTAATCTGTTGATGAAAACTTTGACATATGGAGCTTTTAGCAGCAAGAACTCATGCTGCCAGAAGTCACGCCACTACTAACAGTTGGACACTACGTGGTGGGTGGGGAAATTCATATTTTAAAGGTTTCGCTTCAAAATGGTTGATAGATATAATTATATGCAAAAAACTCGAAAGAAAAAAAAGACCAAGTATAGACGCAGCCTGATTTGACATCATGTTAATGGACAAAACGCTTCCATCATTGAAACTTATCATAAAGGAAAATGACGAAAGACGCCAATCTAATAAATCATAAGTCAGGTCTTGTAGCCAAGCAGATGAAATCTGGCTGCTGTTGACTGGCACCTACAAGACAGGACAGGGGGAATTCATGTGACAGTGTGCTGGGCAGCTGGGAGAGCCTTGAAAAACGTGTAGCCCCTAGGTCCCTCCTTCTATAATGCGGCCTTGAAAACAAGCCCCCCTCTGGCTCAGGGCCCTGAAGTGGAAGTGACAGGAATGACGAGATGTGAACCAGAGGCCTGGGATGCAACAGGAGGACAATAAATATGAGCACAAGCTGAGGCGGAATATGACACCATTAAAGGTTTAATAGCTGCTTGTCTACTGAAAATAGGTAGGTCAAATATAACATTTGCCTAAGGCTGATATGAATACATTTGGTTTTGAAAACCTTTGAAACTTCCAATCCGCAACATATTCCTATGGGCATATCCACTTGCTTGCACTTGCTTACTCTTAAAAACAAGTTATCAGTATTAATTAATCTCACCTGCGACATGTAAGATAGCAGGTCTGGTCAATCTGCCTTTTCGATGACAGCTGTACGCAGTTTTTACAAACAGAACTATTAGAATTGTTCTGTTTCCACACATTGAATTTGACAGAGCCATCACTGGGAGTTGAAGGCTTTTTTCTTTTTCTTTTTCTTTTTTTAAAGGGTCTCTGACTATTTATGTCACAGTAAACTTAATAAAAGAATACGCCCGCTTCATTTGAAAATGGTTCCTTGTCACAGCACGGGTTAAAGGGATTTTGAGCAATACGTTTGGATTTTCAGTGACCAACCAAATTGTTCAAGTTTACCCTGAGGGCTCCAACCTTACACTTCAGGTTTAATTGTTCACACACACACACACACACACACACACACACACACACACACACACACAACTTTATTAACTTCAGCGACAGATCACTCAAGCTGATTAATAGTAATTAAGAGTGATAATTGGCTTTGCAACAGCAAATTATTTCTGAGACCCACGAGCTACTGTATTTTGGTTGTAATACTGAAAGTGGCCACTATTGGTGTCCAGCCTGCACTCAGGGTGTCAAGTGGAGAAGAAGATGATGATTCTTGTGGACATCCTTTAGCTGAAGCCTCCTTTAGGCTGCTCAGGGGGCGGGCTTTCGAAAAGGGCTAGCTAGCTAGCTGCATTGTTGTCGGAATTTTGAGGAATACACTTATTTTCCAGAGTTATGGTTGTTCTCTCTCATTTACACGTCCCTGAAACTCTACTATTACTCTTTGAAACTAATCTGGCCACCAACGTAGCCCTGACTGTTATTTACTCCTCAAAGCTACAATAAACTTATTTCATCGCTTGGGTGGAAAAAAAAACAAAAAAAACAACAACATTGCGCTTTAAAATGAAATAGTCCCATCGCTTGACCGCTAGACTGATGAATGTGTCAAGGTATTTTACACCTGGATCTCTGAAAGTGTACCTTGACATCAAATCCTTGATTCGTCGGTCCCTTATTAAGTGTCACCATGACAAGTTACTGTCAGTCATCGCCCCTCAGCGGTACACAGTGTTCTGCCGGCTGCACGTCTGCACTGTCTTTGCGGATGGATCTCATGTATGTTGTCATGTAGGCAGTAATTATCTTCAAATAAAATTTGTACCGAGGCGTGCGCGGGGCTGCGGTGCGCGTGCGTGGCTCGTGATCAAAAGAGGCGCCAATAGTTTTTTTTTCTTCTTTTCCTTCCCTCAGTTTTCTTGGTTGTGAATGATACCAAGTGTGTGTGTGTGTGTGTGTGTGTGTGTGTGTGTGTGTGTGTGTGTGTGTGAAGAAGGTGCACTCTTCACTAGGTGTAAATGACGAAAGGAGTCTATAACGGGAAGACAGTCCGTTTCACAGCGACAACGATGACAAAACCAGGCAATTTTCAAAAGCATTAAAAAAGTAAAACTATCACTATCACGAATAAAGTGTATCGCCAATTGTGCGGCGACACATTCCTTCATTTTTTAAAATCCCGGTTCAACTAGATGCATTTCCGTGCCTCTGTTTCGAAGCGTATTGCTTACCTGACGACGTGCAGATGATCCATATTGGCAAAATCACAGATATATCCCACACGACAGGCATCCTTCGTTCAGTTCCTGTTCATCTTCTGCAGCTGCTGTGGGACGGCGGTCGCACTTGCTGAGGGACGACACGGCCTAACTTTGAACATTTTTTTTCTTCCCAAGCCTCTCTAGTTTCCTCCTGTCTGTCTACCTCCGTCCCTCCTCGGCGGGGCGCAGGGACGGTGCGGAGCCGCGCAGGAAGAGAAGAGCCGTCCTCGCAACGTCGTCCACCTTCGCTTCCCCCTCGCGTTCGCTCAGCATAATTTTTTTTTTTTCTCCCCCCTTTCTTTTTGGTATGCGCGTTAACTCTACTCCTCGGTAGCTGCTGCCAGTTTCTTGGCGTCTCTGCCGGTCCGCGCTGAGAACGTGCGAGCCAAACGGAGCATCCCCCTCTCTCACTCTCACCGTCCTGTTTCTTCTCTTGTTTTTTCTCTCCCCCCGTCTTCCTTGGGAGCGCGTGGCTGCTCGTGGCGTGCCGCTCGCTCTTCTGCAGCCGATCAGGAAACTTCCCTGACGACGCGCAGCGCGGTGCAGCCCATTCACAGCGCTGCACCAGGGAGCTAAACCAGCTGTTTTGGCGTGGAAACTAGAATGTCCCCAAAAAGTTATGAAAGAAAATGAAATCAAATTAAAAATAATAGGAATAAACATTGACGAAAGTCCCGTCACTCTTTATGTGACGGTAGCTAATGCGTTGGTAAACACAGCACGCCTCACACAAACCGTTTTGTTTTATTTAACGGTCAGCCTTGGTTTGTTTTTGGCTCGTGTGCAAACGAAATACAAATCGTGTCCACGCTTTGATTTAGCAGGTGGTCTGGATCAATTTGTGCATCTGCTGCACCTGACGCGGAAACGCGTTCTCGTTTTTGTTGATATTGACCGCCATCTGGTGTCGATTCTTAGGTACTGCATGGCCAAATCACTGCTGGTTGTGACGATCGTAAAATATGGCACATGACATGGCACACTATACACAACACCACATTCTATCCGTTGAGAGAGAAATTAGTATTTTCTTTTCTTTTTTTTGTCAGGGTCACAGTGACTGATGTCAGACTGCTGTCCAATGGCGTATTAAGGAACACTGACAACACTGCAAACATATTCATACCTTTAGTTTTGAGTGTGAAAGCAAATCACTCCCTGCTGTTCCCAGTGACATCTCAGGAAAGTGTTTGAAAGGGGGCTAGTGTAAGGAAACAGAAGACAGTTCCAACCCCAAAATGAATGTGTTGAATGGGTTCAATGGGGGGCATTCAGAGAAGTTGCGGCCTGTACTGCCTCCCCACGCGCTTTAGGTTTCAGTCAGTGATGGTGTGAAAACTCATGCCTGTTATTTGCTCCTTCTCCAATTCTGAAGGTGGACATTAAGTTGGATTGAAACAAAATCAGGGTATGTCCTGCATGTTTGTTGTGGTATGGAAGGGAGTGGAAGGGAGGAATTGAAGGAAAACCATGAAATGAAATGAAAGTCAAAATAAAATTGTCTAATAAGTAGGGGGAAACATTATTTCGACATGATTTTCTTAAAAAATAAATAAATAAAGCAACTGAGGACTAACAAAATGTCTAAATTCTTAAGTGTGAAAATATTGCCTGATCCCCAATGGCTCATCTCCTTTTGAATTAAAATTTTAACACATCATAAAAGTAATCTATAAACTGATCTTCATGATGCAACCGGTGGGATTTGGTTGCACATATTTCCTTTGCATAAGTGTGCAGTTGGAAGTTATTCTCACTCAAATGTGATTGAAAAATTGTGATTCTACAGGAGGTCCAAGCATGTTGTGCAGGACAGACATTTATTTATAGCAGAGGCGGGGAAACTACGGCCCGCGGGTCACATCCGGCCCGTTGGTCTTCTTAATCCGTCCGCTGAAAATTGACAGAGTTGCGAAAATTATATAATTATGACTGCATCCATTTGAACTTTTCCTGTAATATCTTGCATCCCACTAGATGGCGGATTTGCCTTACAAGCGGTTGCTAAATCCCATCAAGCTCAACAGAGCAGATCGCACCAGACAGGAAATCCGACACAAAATCAACGTAAATTTCCGTCGATTTCAAAAATAAAACACTACGCAGGTTATATATAGCCGATCACAACGTAAAATGAAAAACTTTGTCATAACCGGCAAAATCAGGTCAACAAGCAATTGATTGACTGTTCCCACTAAAAGTGGGACACTGTCCTTTTTTAATATTTGAAAAATGAATGCTACAAAAGAATCTTTTGAATTTTTATTGTGTTTATATGTTTAAAGTGTTCAGCAATTTTTCCAACATATGAATTTTTTGAGAGAGAGAAACAATGCTGGAGTTGTAATAAGATGGTAGACGCGTGTATGCAGAAATAAAAACAAGAATAAGACTTGACAAATTTTTGTTTATGTTTATTTATGTTAATTATGTTCGATATGGATGCATTGGGCGATCATTTTCATTTCTTGAACACAGCTGACGACACACAGTACAGCCGCAGATTACACACCGAGTCGTGACTTACACCGACTTGGCTCGGAGCTGTTCTTCTGCTCTTTTACGGCTCTGCTTTCGGAGAGCGGCCTTTTTAATCTCCTGCAGCAGAGTCTTCTTGTTGTTTTTTATGTTGGCTTTGGCTATCTCTGCCAGGTCGTTGATCTTCTCATTACTGTAGGGAAGCTGGAAGGTGGAGAACTCCTCCATCCTGGCCTTAACCTCCTCTGCATCTGTAGGGATGAGTTGACGTCCCGTTATGTGACACGTTCTTCAAAGGGAAGCAGTGTTGCAACACAGCGACAGTTCATTTGAAACAACCCTACATGTTTACATCGGGAGGCTCACTGAATCTTTGTGACAACTCCAGAACATGTCAGAAGGATATGCCTGTCTTGTGTGCATCTTTGGGAATAATTTCTGGTTGTTTGTTTCCGTCATGTTAACATTTTAGCTTCTTTTTTATTTAACTTTCAAACTGGAGTCGGTTTTGATCTTTCAAGCATGTTTTGAGAACAGCACGTCTGTCCTCATACTGCGAGAACACGCTGTCTCTGCCTTGCTTTTGGACTGTGTTTTTGTTTCATCTTTGATAAAACAGAATCTACAAAACACTGATGTCAACTAACATTTACTTTCAGATGAACTTGACTTTAGTGGGTTGCTCAAGAGTAAAATTAAGGGGTGAAAGTATTATTAATAATACCAAAGATTTAAAAAAAAATAAAAAATGTATATAATTTATAAATATTAAATAGTACATCTACTGATATGATTGTAAACCCAGTTTTACAGGCGGGTATTGGTGACTCAGCATAAATTTGTTTCATTTGCTTGTTACCTAACGCCTTACATAAACTGTTTCTGCTTAAATCATGCCATTTGTGGAACCACAATGTGTTTTCGGCCCAGAGCAATCCTGCTCTCAGAGTGAGACTCCGTGTGGGTGTAGCAGACCTTTGCAGTTCCGTCTGTTGAAGAGCGGCATGTAAACGATGGTGGGCTCCTGGTCTTTCCCCTCCAACACGTAGCAGTCCTTCGGCCACTCTCTGTCCTCCAGAATCTTGGCGTCTATGGCTGGGAAAGGTTTCCCCAAAGCTTTGGCGTATTCACTGGTTAGTTTCAGAGTCTGTTAAAGAAGCAAAAGGTGGACATTCGCTTGTTTTATCCTCAGACAGGGACACTTGGACACAACTCTATGTGACAGACAGTGTAAAAGTAGCTATCCCACCTGTTTCAGTTTGGTACATTTTAAAGGCCCATTGCATTGGATTTAGCCTCTAATGGTGAGAAAGTATATTGCATTCAAAATGATAAAGGGAGAGAGAGAGAGAGAGAGAGAGATATTTAAATAAATAAAAACGTGTGTGTGTCTGTGAGTGTGTATTTGTGTGTGTGTGCATATAGCAGTTTGTTTGTCTCATAACTGCCATATTAAGACCATTTCTTTTAGCTTTCTTGACAGAAACGTGATTATGTGAGCTCTGGTGAGTCTGCCAAATTCCAATAACATGGGACTAGCTTGCAACATTCTTGCAATAGGGCTGCAATTGATATTTTGTTTAAAACATGCTGGCAACGTCGACATTTTGTTTTTTTAATTAACTTTTTGTATTGACGTGACATATTATGTTATTGCTAAAAAATATAAACATATTTGTATATATAAATATGTATATACATATGCATATACTTTGTATAAGTTCATATCATTTGTATTCATTTATATAGTTCATAGTGTTTGTGTGTGTGTTTAACAAAAGCTCAAATGTTACTCCAACACTCAAGTACGCCAAGACTCTGCAAAGAAAAGGAATGGATTCAAATGTACAATGCTTAAGGGCAGTAGTGGAATGAATGGCACATGTGATGGCTGGAGGAGACTCCTCCAGCCAGCTGTTTCCTGTCTGGACTCTCCTGCATCATCAACCAGAATAGAGTTCACCTGGTGCATAAGTGGGTGTGGACACCTGTGGACACCTGGACACAATGAAGAACTCAGTCTTCTCCCTGCAGATCTCTCTGCACTTTTCTTTCTGATCTTTTCTTTCTGTTCATTTATTCATTAATAAATGACCTTTTGGTTTAAACTGCAAGAAAATTTGAGTGGTCTCCACCTTTTTGTCCTGGTTCCTGGAGCATGAGCATGACATACGTAATCAAAGGCCTATAAGGGCCAATTCACTGACACACAGTTTTCATACCTCGAACATTTCTCCAGCGCTGAACTCTGGTGTGATGATGAGGTCAATCTGTCTCTTCTCTCCCAGAAATGGTGGGTAGGGTGTGTTGATGTGCAGCCCCGCATCTATCAGGTGGAGGTGCTCTTTGGACTGGAAGCAGGGTGGAACGGGGTGATCTGTCCAGCACAGTAACACAGTAAAAGCCTGTTCATCTAGAAGTGTACACAATTTTTTGGACTTGTTGTGGTTTATTGAATATTGATAAGGTGCTTTCTCACCGTTGTACTGGTAGAGAAAACTTGCAGTGGTGCCCCACTCCCAGTTCGCAATCAGAGGGAGCAGTTTCCAAATCAGTGTTACTGTGTGAAAAGCAAAAAAAAATAAAATAATAATTTGGTTATTTTGTTAATACAGTTTGTTTATATCTTTATTCATGGCAAAATTATTTAAAAAAAAAAAAATGTTCAAGTTCAGTCTGGCTCTTCTCCTGACCCTTCGATTTCAAAGGTCCATCCTCCAGGTTTTGGTTCCAGTCCTCAGCTGCCGCCAGCATCTCATTGCTTAACTGCTTAGACTGATACTTTCTCTCCTCCGGAGTCATAGACGCCCACAGCGCAGCATCTTGACGATGTAAAATTTCTGCGGAAGATAGGAATCTCATGCATTGTAAATCAGGCATTTCCCGTTGTCCTTTGACCACAGATACAGCAAAATTGAGGCGTCCCTGCCTGGATATCTGTGGCTGTGATCTTGTAAATTTTCTCGCTATCCAAATAAATGGATTTAATGAGCAAAGCTAATGAAAGGTCAGTAAACCGCCTAAGCCACAAGTGTCAAACTCTGGCCCGCGGCCAAATTTGGCCCGCAGTGTAATTATACTGTATTTGGCCTGCAAGGCAATATTAAATGACTGCAACAGCTGGCCCACCTGTATTCACATTGGAGGCGGCAAGCGCAGGGTGGCCTTGCAGTCGATTAAAAAATATATATAAATAATTCAGGCCCAGCACGCTGTGGCGAGATCTTGGCGCGTCCAATAGGAGAGCAGCCGGTTCAGAATAAAAAGTGCCATATTGTTCCATATTAAGTGTTCAAGCAAAATGTGTGTGTATGTATGAGTGCTGTGTTTGTGTGTGTTTTCCATAAACATGAATGTTTACAAATTGGCTGACCAGTCTAAATATCATACTGAGATGAAAGTCAGTGCTCTAATTGATTACTTACTTAATCTCCTCTATCCTCATGTGACATTCTGCTTTTCCTTTTTTTCCCTTTGGTTGGATGTTGGATTCTTATTTTGTTGTCTCCCAAAATTGAAAACAAATGACTACAACAAACAAACAAACCTCAACTTTACCATGAAGTTTTTTCTTCAAAACGTCCAGAGCAAGAACAGCGTAACGATGATCCTTAAAGCGGTCTTTGAGCAGGTCCAACAGGTGATCTAGGGTGTTGTAGACACGCAGGCATTCTTCGGCAGCCACTGGAACACACACACACACACACACACACACACACAGCACGTCACATCCTGGAGAGTATCTCAAGTAGAGTTTAACTTCATAATTCACATCAGACGATACTTACTGTGTTTCAATGTCTTTATGTCAGTTTCCAAGTCGGCCATTGCAGAGCCAAGAATTCCTGCCAAGGTTTTTTAAATACTGTTATTGAACACAAACATGCAAACAAATGCTTTTAATATGGCATGAGTTTGGTGACGAATTGCAGGGCCAACAAGTCCAGTAAGGCTTTAGTCAATTAAATGTACTCATCAGGTTCCTGTGTTTAACCTTTGTTGTCCCCATGTTGGCCACATGTGGTAAAAATAAATTAATTAATAATTAAATCCATCCATCTTCTATACCCGCTTATTCCAATTCAGTGTCACGGGGGTCTGCTAGAGCCTATCCCAGCTGTCTTAGGGTGAAGGCAGGGTACACCCTGGACAAGTCGCCAGTTCATCGCAGGGCCACATAGAAACAAACGACCATTCACACTCACATGCACACCTAAGGACAATTTAGAATATTCAATTGACCTCACATGCATGTTTTTTTGGACTGTGGGAGGAAGCCGGAGAACCCGGAGGGAACCCACGCAGACACAGGGAGAACATGCAAACTCCACACAGAAAGGTCCCAGGCCCGGGCCCCAGAATCGAACCCACGACCTTCTTGCTGTGAGGCGCCAGCGCTAACCACTGCGCCACCGTGTCGCCAATAATTAAATCATTAAAATAAATAAATAAATAAATGTTCCATTGATTCTCAGTGAATGCCAATTTAGTTCTTTGGCTAAAAAAATTTTTTGTGGTCTTTGAAAAATGGGTTGCAACGTGCTTAATTGCTATTTTGACACGAATGTTGGTGAGTTGGGTTGGGTCTAATTTAGTGATTTTGTAACACAGTGTTACAAAAACATTTGCTGTCTGTGGTGGCAGCTGTAGAAAATGAAGTACATCGTTTGCAAATCGTCGCAGCACTCGTGAAATGGTTGCTAGCTCCTTCCCCTAAACAGAACTGTTTATTTCACAGTGTTGTGAATGCGGCACCTTGTAGCTCCACCATGTCCATCTCACTCTGCTTCTCCAGCAACTCTCCAGCTTGGAATTTGCTGCCCAGGAGAGAGGTTTCAACAAAAAGCTCCATCTCTGTGAAGCCGGCCTCGTGAGGAGTAAACTCGAACCACTTTCCTGTGGGACAAATAATCTTTATCACATTCAGCAAAATTACTAGGTAGCTCATAGACATCGATGCCTCAATGAGGCGTGTGCATAAGAAGACAGAAACCCTCGATGGGTCCGTGTTTGAAGCAGTGCTTCTCAATGGCGCAGTAGACGGGGTAGGGGTTGGAGGCGTTCCTGTGAGCGTCGCCCGAGAGACGGCGCATGTCCAGCTGACAGGGAGACAAGAGAGATTGTGGGCAAATGTCCTGTCGCTGGAGAAAACCCGTCCGTTCGCCTCTGTACCTGTTTCATGATCCCAGTAGAGGTCATCGCCCCCCAGACTTGACTGAGGGAAAAGTCATCTTCCTCTGCTTTCTGCCCCAGCCAGTCCAGAGCCTTGTTCCAGCTCACTTCTGAGGTGGACAGCTTGGCGATGGACTTGCTCATGTTAGTGCTCCACTCTGGGTCACTGTACAAGAAGGACATGGACCTGACAGAAGAGCACATAAGTCAAGATAAAAAGTTGTCCCTTCGGGGGAAGAAAAACAATGTTTACGTATTAGATTGGTCCATCAGTTTGGTAAGAACATTGAATATTATCAAATAAATATCATTCTCACCATGTTGACCCAGAAATCCCTCCTAAGTAGAGCAAAGTGCCCAGCAGGCCGTCCGCCTCCATCTGATGAAGGGTGCCCATTAAAGCCACGGCTGACCTCTGACCCCCACCTGGGGACAACAGAGCGATGTGGGGAACATCGTCCTAACAGCAGACGAGGAAACCATGTGTTAGAAACTTCTCAAAATTCAACAACCATTATTAGACAAAAGAAACAAAATTTGTGTGTGTAGCTTTTTGTTGTTTCAGTTTTAGGCTACAAATCAAACAAGGTTTAGTTTAGTTATATTTTAGTTATATTTTGGATCCCCATAAGAGACCCATCGAGAGAGCCCATCAGAACGCTAGCTAATCTTCCTTGGGTCCATTCTTAAACAATAATTTTTAAAAATCCAGGAACATTTTTTTGTTATTACGACAGAGTGTTTGGTCATGTAGAGCATTCGTCAACTGCATGCAACTAGGAAAGAGTGAGATGTTCCATAAGTTGGCGCTTGGTAAAAGCGGCAACTTATGTCTTACTGCAGTGGAGTTGATGGCGAGCTTGTTGAGTGACTCCAACACGATGTGTTTCCTCTTGTCAACATACTCCTTCTCACCAGCACACAGAGACCCAGACTGACGGACGGGACTCTGAAAGGAAAAGACAGCAGCACAAATAAAAGTCAAATTCATTCATGAGAAACGTACAGCTTCCACAAGTAAAATGCCTAATTGAAAGGGACATGTGCATACGTGCAAGTTTTTGATTGTAATTTATCATTTGGTGACGCATTTCAAAGGTTTTCAGCTGGGTGACAGGGTTGCCTTCGGCATGCCTGTTGACACTCTTAAGTGTGTATTTTCATTAGTCTATTGAGGAGTTTGGTGGATAAATAAAGATCTGCGAGAGGAATCCAGAGTCTTCTGAGAGCTTTATTACGGAGCTCAGGACACGCACCCGAGACAGGCTCAGTGTGTGTGTCCAGAAGAAGGGAACAGTCAGGTTTTATGCATGTGGGTAAAAGGGGGAAGGGCAACTGGTTAAAGAACAAAAATTGTTCAAAGGTGGTTCGGCAGTATATGCCACGGGAAATGGGCTAGTGCACAGCAGGAGAGTACTGTGGGAAACTAGAAGTGAGAATTAAAGAGGTGTTTACACACGCAGGGGCAAAGTAGAATAGCTATCACAGGAGACTAAAGCCCCAATTCCACTGACCAAAAAACATGTTTTTTTTGTTTTTTAAATAATCAGGTCAATTAACAGGTCAAGCGACCCGGCAATTGACCCGGGTCAAAATCGGCTCCGATCTATTGAGGAGACTAAGTAAATAAAACCCCCATATTTATGTCACTAGGGTTAGGGTCAGCTGCCACTGAAAAATACACACTGTCCCATCTTTGCATCTCTTACCTGACGAGCATTTGCGTTTCCCTCCATGTTCTCCTCAGCCTCCACCAGCAATCCTACAGCAGAGAGCCAAAGCAGCGCGGCTTAAAAAGCCTGTTGCTCCGCCTTGCATGGCAGCCGCACAAATGTTTAACTTTTTCCAGTTCTTGAGGAGTTCCCCTAAACAGCTAAACAAGGGGCACGCCCAAGTTAATATGCCCGACGATGCCTGTGGATTCCTCTGACATACTCTAGTTGAACAGGATACATAATTCCATGAGTGTTCATACGTAGTTTTGATGCCTTCAGTGAGAAACTGCAATGTCAATCGTCATAAGAATGAAAGAGAAAATATTAAATTCATAGGGTGTGTCCAAACTTTCGACTTGTTGTGTATTTCTGACCATGCATTCTGAGTGCATATGTGTAAGCATGTCTCTAAAATGATTCATCAAGATCAGGAACATTGTACAAAAACAACAAAAACATGAAGACGAAGAGGGCGACACATGGTGCAGTGGTGATCACTCACAGCAAGAAGGTTGTGTGTTCAATTCGGGGCTTGTGGCCTTCCTGTGTGGAGTTTGCATGTTCTCCCTGTGTCTGCGTGGATTCTCTCCAGGTTCTCCGGCGTCCTCCCAGAGCCCAAACACATGCATGTGAGGTGAATTGGGCAAGTTTGTCTTTCTATGTGGGCCTGTGATCATGATGAACTGGCGACTTGCCCTTGGTGTCACCCTCCATTTGCCCTATGACAGTTGGGAGAGGCACTATCAGACCCCTGCAACCCTGAGTGCAGGACGAAGCTGGTATTGATAATGGATGGATGAAGAAGAGCACCGGACCAGCAAGACTCCAGGAAGAAAAAGGGGTTTTGATGCATTTCAGTCAGAGCCCCCTGCTTACTGGCTGCACAAGTGGAAAAAGTTGTGTACTTTTATGAGTTTGCTTTTTTTCAGCTCCAAAAAAAGACATTTTGTGTGCGTCCACAAGCTTTGTGATCCCATGCACATCAGACACAATTCCAGTAATGGGCCTGGATGGCTGTCTACATTTGTCACTTGCCCACCCCTACTATGGTTTCGGGCAGGTTATTCTGTTCTCACTTACAGACATCCATCTCAACAGATGTGGCAATAATAGGCACCTTTGTTGGGTCAAAGATAGCCATTGTCAGCAACTGCATTTGCCCTCCTGCGGTTTTAAGATGTTCTCCACGCTGGGTTGGCTGGATTACTGAAATGTCAAGGACAAAAAAATGAACACGCCACATTATCAATCTTTGTGAAAGATAAGGCTGACTACACCTGCTTGCAACTCATGAGCATTACACACTCACGCAACATTTGCCCCTCCCCCTTGCAGATCACCCTGACTTCCTCAGAACTCTTCCAGGGAGTCCAAACTCCTTTCAACACCCCCGCACCAACATCATCATCTGCCTCCCACACAGACACACGTGTAATCTGCTGATATGATATCTGATATCAGATATCTGATATCAGCCTTTATATTATAATAGGCTGAGGCCTCGGCTTCAGTCTACTAATTTCTTTGTTGATAGAGTTAGCTTATTTTTTGTTGTATAGAGAATAAATTGTGTAAATTTGTTTTTTTTTTCCTTTTTGTCAGTTGATACCACTCAATTTCAGTATTGTGCATTGTGAACAAAATAAACTATTGATTCATTCATTCATTCATTTAGTGCATTTTGAGAAACACAAAGAAAAGGTGGATATGGGCGTGCACCGTCAAGTGGATTTCAAATGAGGATTCTCTATATTTTGGAGCAACCACAACATGATCAAAGCATTCACGGTTTGAGTCTGCCCATCTGCATAAAATGAAATAAGTGAAATGGCTGCCAGGGGTGCACAGATACTAGCGCAGTCAGTAGTGCCTGTGCACATCTGAGCAGAAAAGCAAAACACTCTTTTCACATACACTACCAGTCAAAAGTTGTTTTTTTGGGGGTTTTTAAAAAGTTTTTTTAATCTTAGCAAATTTCTACAGTGCAGATAGATACTGAAGACATGAAATATATGAGCACGATATATGTAATTATTCAGCAAAGAAAAACACATTAAATAAAATAAATGAATAACTATGTTTTTTAAGAAAGGTGGCTATTTTTAAGAATTTAAATATAAAATATGTTTCAGATATTTTACACTTTTATTGTTTCCTACATAATTCCATGTGTGTTCATACGTAGTTTTGTAGCCTTCAGTGAGAAACTGCAATGTCAATAGTCAGAAGAATGAAAGAGAAAACATTAAACATTAAGTTTTATGGCGGTTGTGCGGCCGTATAAAGGGACAGTGTATCTGACAGGGGCCTCAGTATATTCAGACCTGCTTCACAGGTGGAAATTTCAACACCCCCCGCCGCCACCTTGTAGCCATTAATGTTAATAGTAATGTAACTTCACTACTGTAACAGACTGTTCTGTTCTGTATGTGCGAAAAAGGAGGCGTGTCCCTCAGAGTTGCCATAGGGCAGAAGTGAGCGGAGTTTTATGGCGGTTGTGCGGCCGGCATGTGTGTTCTCTATCTGATTGGGAGGAATAAAAGAAGCTGTGCTGTTGAACCTGTGACCTCATCTCCTGTCCCGTTTATTGTGAAATACGGGTTTTCTATAGAAGAAGATCTTTCAGATAGATAGGATCCAAATCAGGGGTCACCAACCTTTTGAGTAGTTCGAAGGGCTACACAAGACCTATTTGCTACAAACTTCCTAAATAACAAAACTGCACGGATCACTATAGCAATAATAATGATATAATAATAATAGCAGTAGTTATTATAACACTATGTAAAGATATTGCTCACATATCAATTTTAATTATTTTCCACAATTATAATCAATGAGTTACACAAAAATAATGATAAGAAAAACATGGTTAAACATAAAACATTTATTTATGTTTATTTGCTAATACATTTGAAAGTCAGGGGGAACACTTGCTGTATTTGTAGTGCAAACGATCACTTCTAACATTTTTAAGCCAAGAAAAACATCAATCTTCTTGTCAGAAAAAGTTATTAAGTTCTTTCTGAACATTTAAGATTTTGTGCAACATTTAGTTTAATATTGTTCCAGTTTATCAATGAAAATATTGTCTCTGTGATTTGTCTGCTCATTTACTATGTAGGTGGGAGGCCTGGCACTGCATTCTGCTCACCAGTGTATTATAATCTGGTGAATAATTTGAGACTGCAATTCTCAGTGAGTCTCGGATAAATATCATCAGCTGAGCTGTGCTGGCGCTGTCTATCGACTCGTCACACTGGATGCTAACCCACCTGCACGTAGCGAGATCCCGGTCTAGTTGCTCTGATAAGTTCTCGGACAAAGATGACACTCGTCTAGCAATCGTGCTTGCTCCAAGGTGGACTTCGGAGAGCGCAGAGATGACATCGGAACCATGTTTCTCATCTTTGAAGATTGTGTTAGTGTGACAGGGGTGGTCCTGTCACTATGCCTCCAATAGATCATGTGCCCTGGCTGAATGGTTAAGCGCGTATGGCTTTTACCCGGGAGTCTGGGTTTCGAAGACCGCCCGGGCCCTCTGCGCCTTGCCACATTCGCGACAAGCATCATAGCTTCTTTAAAACCTCCCCATCCGAAAAGTCTTTCTTGTTCTTTATCAAAAAAAAATGTGCTGCTCTAAACGAAGCTACGGTTACGTTCTGAGATTTTTTTCACCGGCGTTGTGAAAAAAGTCTGTTGTTTGTCTAAAGCTGCCTTTAACCCACTAACCTTTTCTGTCCTGAATGCGCTGCAAGGTGGGTAGTTCACATCGAAGATTTCATGACATGTTCTGAAGTGTCTCTCGACATTGTGCCGCATTGATACTGCAACAGTCGTCCCGCAAATAAGACACAAATATTTTTCTTTGTAAGACGTAAAAAAGAACTCTTCCTCCCACTCACTGTGAAAACAGTATGTCCTTTTTCGCTTTTCTGCCATGACTTTTAGGGCTAAAGCACAAGCAAGCGAACTCCTCATCACCGCTTAACTGCACCGTGTCTGGAAAAAGGTGTGCTGACCGCGCACTAATACCTTTGACACCGTCAAAGAGATGCCTACCCTGTCCCTCAGCCTATCGAAAAGAATATGGTGATCCACAGTGTCAAAGGCTGCACTGAGATCAAGCAGAACCAGGATGGTAGATTTTCCAGCGTCAGAGGCCATCGTGATGTCATTTGAGACCCTGAGGAGAGCAGTTCTGTGGAGTGCAACTGCCGATTACCAGACTGAAATTTATCAAAGGTCTTGTGAAGGTTCAACACTGACACTAACTGCAACTTTGCAACTACTTTTTCTAAAATCTTTGATATAAAAGTTATAACTTAGACATGGGATCAAGTGAGCCATTGATTGGCGACAGCAGAGATGGACCAATTGAGCAAAAAACATTTTTCAGCAAAATTGTGGGTAGGGCATCCAGTGGACAAGAAGTGGTCTTTATTTTACACACAAGATCTGCCAGATCTTGCAAGGAGACAGGTGAGAAGTTGTCAATAATTGACCGTTGCCTGGGAGGTTCTAGACAGGAGGAGGCCGAGGAAGTTATACTGGCCTTGTGGGTTGGTGGTTTGCTAGTTTTTATTAGTATTTAGGTTTTCAACAAAGCATAGTTTTAGTTTAGTTTTTATTAGTTTTAGTTACAGTTCTAGAGTTGTTTCATACTCTAGGTTATTTGTCTGGTGCAGGATTCAAAAAGGTCCAAGTGACTATTGTACAATAAAATTCAACAAAAGATAGAAGTTTAAAAAATAAGGGTGAGTTAATTATAACTGACTTTTTATTTTTGGGTAAACTACTCCATTAAGGAATACATACAAAGTGCATTACAGATGAACACTGTGTGTGGCACTATGAGACACATCTGGTCAAACCAAAAAATTCCAAAATAATCAGCAAAGCCTTTTCCATCTTAGCTCCAAAAAGGTGATTCACTCTTGCAGCACTGGGGCATTTGAATTTTGGTTCGAGCAAAGTGCAAAACCTTTTGAAGGCATTTGGAGTCACATAGCGGTGAGACATCCCAGTCTCAATAAACATGTTTACTAGCGCATATTCCCGCTTGTGGTGTTCCTGTGTACTTCCTGACCAGCAGCTTGGTTGTAGGTGAGACAGAGGCTAGCTTCCTTAGGTACTCCAGATTAGCCGCTTTGTGCGAGCTTCTTGAATGGACTTTGTTGGGTTTTTTCCCCTTGAGAAGCAAGCCATTTATTTTGCCTTTTTCCACTACAAGACTTGACTTGACTTCTTCTGCCGCATTATCTGGAGTCGGGTCGCGGGGGCAACAGCCTCAGCAGAGACCCCTAGACTTCCCTGGCCCCAGTCACCTCCTCCAGCTCATCCGGCAGGACCCCAAGGTGTTCCCAGGCCAGCCTAGAGACATAGTCTCTCCAGCGTGTCCTGGGTCTTCCTTGAGGCCTCCTCCCGGTGGGACATGCCCGGAACACCTCCCCAGGGAGGCGTCCAGGAGGCATCCGAAACAGATGCCCAAGCCACCTCAGCTGGCCCCTCTCAATGCGGAGGAACAGCAGCTCTACTCACCCTGTCCCTAAGGGTGCGCCCAGCCAAGATCCTGAGATACTTGAACTCCTCCACCTGAGGCAGGCTCTCTCCACCGACCCGGAGAGGGCAAACCACCTTTTTCCGGTCGAGAACCATGGCCTCGGACTTGGAGGTGCTGATTCTCATCCCAGCCGCTTCACACTTGGCTGCAAACCGCCCCAGTGCACATTGGAGGTCCTGGCTCGATGAAGCCAACATGACAACATCATCTGCAAAAAGCAGAGATGCAATCATGTGGTTCCCGAACCGGACCACCTTCAGCCCCTGGCTGCGACTAGAAATTCTGTCCATGAAAATAATGAAGAGAACTGGTGACAAAGCGCAGCCCTGCCAGAGTCCAACATGCACTGGGAACAAGTCTGACTTACTGCCAGCAATGCGAACCAGACTCCTGCTCCAATCACACAGGGACCGAACGGCCTTTAACGGAGGGCCCCAGACCCCATACTGCTGGAGCAACCCCACAAGATGTGTTGAGGGACACGGTCGAACGCCTTCTCCAGATCCACAAAGCACATGTAGACTGGTTGGGCGAGCTCCAATGAACCCTCAAGCACCCGACGGAGAGTGTGGAGCTGGTCCAGTGTTCCACGACCTAGACGGAACCCACACTGTTCCTCCTGAATCCGAGGTTTGACTTTCGGTCGTATCCTCCTCTCCAGCATCCAGAGACTTTACCGGGGAGGCTGAGGAGTGTGATCCCTTTTTAATTAGACATTTGCTTTTATCACCCTCCATGTCATATTCGAAAAAGTCCCATATCCGACTTTGTCGCCGCAGTGAGTCGTTCGTTAACCTACTGCTGTGAAAGACTTGTGATGCCACAGAACGCAAGATGCATTTAGGTGCGGCTGCGTAAAACTAAAAATCAAATTATCCCAGGCAAAAATTTATTTGACAGAGATGAAAACAGGATACGTGACGACAATTTTAGTTTGTTTTAGTTAGTTTTCTAAACACACAAAACGTTTTAAAGGGGACCTATTTTACAAATTTTTCGGGCCTTTGTATTTGATTTCTGGCCCCTTTAGAATGATTTTGTTTCATACTGTTGACTTGTATCAAAACACTGTCCTAGCAGAGGAAATATGGACGCTGAAACGATCGCTTCAGTCATAGAGTCATTTATTAGCAGACAAGAAAATCTGCACAACTTTAGTCCACACAAAGCACAACTGTATTCTACGCCTATGGTCTGGATCAATTCGTGCATCTGCTGCACCTGACGCGGAAACGCGTTCTCATTTTTGTTGACATTGACCGCCGTCTGGTGTCGATTCTGAGGTACTACATGGCCATGTGCCACACAACACCACACTCTGTCCGTTGCGAGATAAATTAGCATTTACTTATTTATTTACTTATTTTGTCAGGGTCACAGTCAATGATGCCAGACTGCTGTCCAATGGCGTATTAAGGAACACTGACAACATCTAACAACTAATAACAATAATGTGGATACCCTACTGCAGGGGTACTCAAATACAAACTTTTAAGGTCTGCAATGAAACTTTTCTATGAGTCAAAGGTCCATTTATTCTAGTCACAAGTCAGGAATCAAACTACAGTTTATAACAATTATAATAATAATAATAATACAGTTAATAATAATAATAATAATAATAATAATAATAATAATAATAATAATAATAATAATAATCTTTCATACCTTTCTAAAATTACCTATTGCACATTGTGTCAAAAACTGAGTGATAAAATGAAATAACATATGGTGCCTTTGGTCTGTTGCCAAGACTGAACTTCGGCAGATCTCAAATAAAACAACATCCTTTTAATCGTATCGATAACTCAATTAAATACTCAACTAAAGCAACAAACTTTTCATTAAAAACATAAATTCAAATATATACTCAAATAAAAGAAAACACAATTAAAACTGTAGTGATCTTCTCCCACTCCCACTAAAGGTGAATCAAGTATCTCAGGAATCAAAGTACAATGAAAAACTATTGTACATTGTGTCAAACACTGCTGCTTAATGAGAGAAATGGCATCTCGTGTCTGTTGCTAAGACTTTGAACCATTGGCACAAGGACGATTTCAGCTCACTGATTTTTGTTTTTCGTGGCTCTGAATATTGAGGATAGGAATGTTCAGAATACCGATGTTTTGCTTCATAATGACGTTTCAAGTTTGCGCTTTTCACCAGAGCCACGGTCTCCTGACAGATAAGGCACATTGGTCTTACGCTTGTTGGAAGAAGGATGAATGCGTAGCGCTCCGTCCATTCTTCTTTGAACTGTCGGTTTTCATTGTCCACCTTTCTTTTACTGGGAAACTTCGAAAATGCCATGTTGATTTACGTCAATTCAACTGCTAGCCAAGCAAAGTAACGATATAATCCACTCGAAACCGGAAGTAAAAAAAAAGCTCCGCTTTTCGTTGCAGCTGTGACCCCAAAAGGTAACAGCCTATCAGAACATTGTTGACATGGACATGACAGCCCATAATACACGTGCTGACGAAGTCGAAACACACACATTGACGCATTCAGCTTCGCATATAACTCAAAGAATGTATTTATTTGCAAAAAAAATAAAAATAAATAAATAAAAAAGTATGACGTTTGACAATTTGTCCAGGGTCCGCAGATGGTTATGTCACGGTCCGGATGCGGACCGCGGGCAGCCTGTTGAGGACCACTGCCCGACTGCAAGACAGTTTATTGACACTTTATCTGAATATTGTGAAAGATAAAGTCAGTATTGTCCGGCCAAGAATGTGTGATGCAATGGTATAGATCAGTATTGGGCAAACTACAGCCCGGGGACCATATGTGGCCCTGTAAAATGTTTTAATCTGGTCCCGCCAAACTCGAACTAATGATATTAACAGTCAGTAAGTAATAAAATATTTGTATTTCCTCCATGTTTTCAGTGTTCAACGTAAGTTTCCGTCCCTTTCAAAAAATAAAACACTACGCAGGTCATATACAGCCGATCACAACTTAAAATAAACATTATGTCATAACTGGCGACATCAGGTCAACAGGCAATTGATTGACTGTTCCCACTAAAAGTGAATGTAAGCATTAACACTGTCCTTTTTTAATATTTTAAAAAATGAATGCTACAAAAGAATCTTTTGAATTTTTGATTTTTATTGTTCAAGTGTTCGGCAATTTTTCCAACATATGAATTTTTTTTGAGAGAGAAACAATGCTGGAGTTGTAATAAGATGGTAGACGCATGTTTGCAGAAATAAAAACAAGAATAACAGCTGACAAATTTATGTTTATGTTAATTTATGTTAATTATATTCGATATGTATGCATTGGGCGATCGCCCAGCCCGTCAATCAATTTTTAAAAGTCAATGTGGCCCCTCAGCCAAAAGTTTGCCACCCCTGACTTATAGATTTCCCCCATAAAGCACAACATCTTCTTTTCAACAGGTAGGACTCAGTGACACTATCATGGTTTTCCCCTTCAATACAGGATTTAAAAAAAATAAAATAGAAATCACACAGTATAGCATCAGAATGAAAACCTCTGCTCATTAGAAACCCCAACAGAAATCAGCAAGCTGAAATCTCACACTTTCCTGGAACAGAGGCAGAGAGAAGAGAAAGTGTTAGCTTTTGACACTCAGCATCCACACAAGCACACACACTCACACACAAACAAGTTCTGGGATGAGACTGCACAAACAGTTTGCTCATGGCAGACTAACTCACAGCGTCGGGCCCAAATATTAGCACTGAAAGTAGACGTAATGAAGAAGAGTAAGAGTTGCTTGGTGTGGAATCCACCTGTTCTATGGTGTTGACCAACAGCATAACGTGGCATATCTAGAAATTAAAGTCTACAAATTCACACGTCTTGAAAATAGATTGCCAGTCTCTTGACTAAGACCTACCAGCATTTTATAACACTTGGACTGAGAATGGAGATGATAAGCACGCAATATGAATATTTTAGGCACTGTAATCTATGCATTACACACTCACACAGACTCTAGTTTTTAAATCCCGTTTTCATCTCTTGAACACAGCTGACGACACACAGTACAGCCGCAGATTACACGCCGTTTAGTTGTGAGTCGTGACTTACACCGACTTGACTTGGAACTGTTCTTCTGCTCTTTTACGGCTCTGCTTTCGGAGAGCGGCCTTGTTAATCTCCTGCAGCAGAGTCTCCTTGTTGTTCAGTATGTTGGCTTTGGCTATCTCTAACAGGTCGTTGATCTTCTCCTGACTGAAGGGAAGCTGGAAGGTGGAGAACTCCTCCATCCTGGCCTTAACCTCCTCTGCATCTGTAGGGATGAGTTGACGTCCCGTTACGTGACACGTTCTTCAAAGGGAACCAGTGTTTGTTGGTTTCTGTCATGTTAACATTTTAGTTTTAGTTTTTTTTGATAACAGCACGTCTGTCCTCATACTGCGAGAACACGCTGTCTCTCCTGTGCTTTCATTTTTTTCATCTTTGATAAAACAGAATCTACAAAACACTGATGTCAACTAACATTTACTTTCAGATGAACTTGACTTTAGTGGATTGCTCAGGAGTAAAATTAAGGGGTAAATATTATTAATAATACCAAAGATAAAAAAAAAAAATCAAAAATGTATATAATTTATAAATATTAAATAGTACATCTACTGATATTGCAAACCCAATTTTACAGGTGGGTATTGGTGACTCAGCATGAATTTGTTTCATTTGCTTGTTACCTAACGCCTTACAAATCCTGCTCTCAGAGTGAGACTCCGTGTGGGTGTAGCAGACCTTTGCAGTTCCGTCTGTTGAAGAGCGGCATGTAAACGATGGTGGGCTCCTGGTCTTTCCCCTCCAACACGTAGCAGTCCTTCGGCCACTCTCTGTCCTCCAGGATCTTGTCGTCTATCGTTGGGAAAGGTTTCCCCAAAGCTGCGGTGTAGTTTCTGGTTAGAGTCAGAGTCTGTGAAAGAAGCAGAAGGTGGACATTTGCTTGTTTTATCCTCAGAAGAGTGACAGGGACACTTGGACACATACCAACTGTATGTAAAGAATTTTATACAATTCTTTACCCAGTGGAAACGTAATGAGGTCAAGAAACTACAAGAAAGAGAATAAAAAAAAAAAAATGTAATATACTGTAGTAGTTTGTCTCATAACGGCCATATTAATACCATTTCTTTTAGCTTTCTTCACAGAAACGTGTTCATGTGAGCTCTGGTGAGTCTGCCAAGTTCCAACAGCATGGCACTACCGTGTGACATTCTTGCATATATTGCATATATATATATATTGTCTTGTTGTTGGCAGAAGCTGAAAGGGCAAGTTTTTTGTTTTTTTTACTTCGTATCAGAGATCATATCATTTGTATTTATTTATATCGTTCATATGGCTAAGATTGATGTGGCACAAAGTGAGTGGGTGTGCAACAAAAGCTGAAAAATTACTCAAACACTCAAGCACGTCAAGCCTCTGCAAAGAAAAGGAATGGGTTCAAACGTACAAATAGTTTACTGCTTGAGCGCAGTAGTCGAAAGAATGGCATCTAATCGAAGGCCTATAGGCGCCAATTCACTGACACACACTTTCCATACCTCAAACATGTCTCCAGCGCTGTACTCCGGTGCGATGATGAGGTCAATCTCTCTCTTTTCTCCCAGAAATGAAGGGTAGGGTGCGTTGATGAGCAACCCCCCGTCTATCAGGTGGACGTTCTCTTGGGAGCGGAGGCAGGAGGGAATGATGGGATCTGTCCAGCAATTTAGGAATTTAGTGTCACCCATTAGTGTGTGTTGATGTTCCATCACTCTTAGACATTTAAGAAAGAAAAGAAAGCACCAGGCATGGCTAGCATTGCTTTCCTCTTTCAGTTTTAAATTCCTGTGGTGCGCCATTGATTTGGTGACACCTAAATGCATCATCAGTTAAAAAATAAAATAATAATAATGATAAAAAAATAAATAAAACAACACCAATTACGAGCCGGCAGCTCACAACTGGTGTTTCCTACAGCCTGGGAAGATGGCTACTAGCTCTCAAGCAGGGAGGCCTCGCCCACATTAAAAAAAAAAAAATAAAAGTGTTCTGAGGCATTATTATGATAATCATATCAAAGAGGATTAAGGCATCAAGAAGAGAAAAAAATAGTTGAATAAGTTGAAATTTTGTCAATAAAGTCAAAACTTTGTGGAAAAAACAAGTCAACGTCAATACGTCAATAAGAAGAACATTTCATGAATAATGTAGAAATAAAGTGGAAATTTTGTGAATAAAGTGGAAATTTCGAGGTTAATTATATGGACGATGGATTAACCCAGTTACCCACAGTTAAAAAGTAAACTGCCGGAAACAGGTGTATCCCACAAGGTTCACCCACAGTAATCAGGAAACTGGCAAAAACGGAAGCACTACACTAGACAAAATTTTGATTTTATTCACAAAATTTCATCTCTTTTTCCGTCAGCTTTATTCTCAAAATTTAGACGGGGGGAAGAAAAGCTTGTTTAGACTGGTTTACTGGATATTGATAAGGTGCTTTCTCACCATTGTACTGGTAGAGGAAATTTGCAGTGGTGCCCCACTCCCATTTCTCAATCAGAGGTAAGACTTTCCTGATGAGTATGGACACTGGGTACAAAGCAAAAAAAAAAAAAACTGTGGTTATTTTGTTAATACAGTTTGTTTATATCATACTTCAAGTCAAATTTTTGTTTTTTTGTTTTTTTTAAAGTTCAAATTCAGTCCGGCTCTTCTTCTGACCCTGCGTTTTCAAAGGTCCATCCTCCAGGTTTTGGCTCCAGATGTCAACTGCCGCCAGCAGCTCTCCTCTCCACTGCTGACACTGATGCTTTCTCTGCTCCGGAGTGATGGACGCCCACTGCGCAGAATCATGACGTTGTACCTTGTCTGCGGAAGATAGGAATCTCATGCATTGTAAATCAGGCATTTCCCGTTGTCCTTTGATCACAGATACAGCCAAATTGAGGCGTCGCTGTCTGGATATCTGTGGCTGTGATCTTGTAAATTGTCGTGCTATCAAAATAAATGGATTTAATGCGCAAAGCTGATGAAAGATCAGTGAACCGCCTAAGCGGTTTCATAGGCTTTATTTAAATGTGAGCACAGACCGGTGGGGATGTGTAGTTGCATGTGTATATGTTGTGTTTGTGTGTGTTTTCCATAAAGATGAATGTTTATAAATTGGCTGATAAGCCAATAATATTATGCAGAGATGAAAGTCAGTGTTCTAATTGATGACTTACTTCATCCTCTCTGCCCTCAAGTGACATTTTGCTCTTCCTTTTTTTCCCTTTGGTTGTTGCGTTCTTATTATTTTTTTCTCCCACAATTTGAAAATAAATGACAAACAAATGAACAAATCGCAATTTTACCTTGAAGCGTTGTTCTCAAAATGTCCAGCGCAGAAACAGCGGAAGGATCCTTAAAGCCGCCTCTGATCAGGCCCAACAGATTAGCTAGGGCGTTGTAGACAAGCAGGTATTCTTTGGCAGAGACGTCCAAAAGCTCCGGCACTGGAACGCGCACACACACACACACACACAAACACACAAACAGGAAGTCACATGTCGCACATCCAAGAGAGCATCTCAAGTAGAGTTCAACATCAGACTACGATTACCTTCTAGCAACCAGGCTGGAAGGGTCCCTCTGACAGTTTCCTTGTCGGCCAGCGCTGAGCCAAGAACTCCTGCCAAGTTTCTTTATTATTATTATTATTGTTATTGAACACAAACATGCAAGTGAATGTATCTAATATGGCATTAATTATGCTATTAAAGGTACGTCTTGTAAAAAGAAATTTAAAAAAATTAATTAATCAAATAAATAAATAAATGGTCCATTGATTCCCAGTGTATGCCAACTTAGTTTTTAGGCTAGACAAGATTTTGTGGTGTTTGAAAAATGGGTTGCAACGGGCTAAATTGCTGTTTTGACGCTAATGTCGGTGGTTTGGGTTAAATGATTTTGATTAGCACAGTGTTACAGAAACGTTTGCTGTCTGTGGTGGCAGCTGTAGAAAATGAAGTACACCGTTTGCAAATCGTCGCAGCACTCGTGAAATGGTTGCTAGCTCCTTCCCCTACACAGAACTGTTTGCTTCGCGGCGTCGTGAATGCGGCACCTTGTAGCTCCACCATGTCCATCTCACTCCGCCTCTGCACCAACTCTCCAGCTTGGAATTTGCTGCCCAGCAGAGAGGTTTCAACAAAAAGCTCCATCTCTGTGAAGCCGGCCTCGTGGGGAGTCACCTCGAACCACTGCCCTGTGGGACAAATAATCTTTATCACATTCAGCAAAATTACTAGGTAGCTCATAGACATCGATGCCTCAATGAGGCGTGTGCATAAGAAGACAGAAACCCTCGATGGGTCCGTTCTCAAAGCAGTATCTCTCAATGGCGCAGTAGACGGGGTAGGGGTTGGAGGCGTTCCTGTCAGCTTCGCCCGAGAGACGCCGTACGTCCAGCTGACAGGGAGACAAGAGAGATCATGGGCAAATGTTCTGTCGCTGGAGAAAACCCATCCGGTCGCCGCCGTACCTGTTTCATGATCCCAGCAGAGGTCAACGCCCCCCAGACGTGAGTGAGGGAAAAGTCCTCGTCCTCCGTTTTCTGCCCCAGCCAGGCCAGAGTCTCCCCCAGGCTCACTTCTGCAGTGGACAGCTTGTCGATGGACTTGCTCATGTTGGTGCTCCACTCTGGGTCACTGTACAGGAGGGACATGGACCTGACAGAAGAGCACATATGTCAAGATTGGTCCATGAGTTTGGTAAGAACATAGAATAATTATCTAATAAATGTCATTCCCACCATGTTGACCCAGAGACCCCTCCAAAGTAGAGCAAAGTGCCCAGCAGGCCGTCCGCCTCCAACTGATGAAGGGCGCCCATTAAAGCCACGGCTGACCTCTGACCCCCACCTGAGGCCAACAGAGCGATGTGGGGAACATCGTCCTAGACAGCAGATGAGGAAACCAACATGTGTGTTACATATTTTCCAAGTTCAGTTTTAGGCCACAAATCAATCAAAGGAGAGAGCACATAATGTTCCACACCCATCTAGACAGGAGAAAGGGCATCCTTAAACAACGAGAAAAAAAAATAATGCAGGAACATTTTTTTCCGTTTTGAAGACAGAGTGATTAGTCATGTGGAGCGTTTGCCAAATCGTCAGCGAAGTCAAACGGTGAAAGAACGACTAGCAAGTCACTGCGTGCAACAAGGATTTCCTTAAGTTGGCACTTGGCAACGATGCATGTGATTTCGAGTGCCTCCGTCTTACTGCGGTGGAGTTGATGCCGAGGCTGTTGAGCGACTCCAACACGATGTGTTTCCTCTTGTCAACATACTCCTGCTCACCAGCACACAGAGACCCAGACTGACGGACGGGACTCTGAAAGGAAAAGACAGCAGCACAAATAAAAGTCAATTCATTCGCAAGAAACGTACAAATCCCACAAGTAAAATGCCTATTTGACAGGGACATGTACATACGTGCAAGTTTTTGATTATAATTTATCATTTGCTGACGCATTTCAAAAGTTTTCAGCTGGGTGACAGGTTTGCGTTCAGCATGCCTGTTGACACTCTTTTTTTCCCCCCCACCAAGTGTGTTTATTATTTTTCAAAATAGAAAAGGAAAACAAAAAACAAAAAATCATTCACACACACTGACATTCACAGGTGCAGAACTTAACAATCACAGTGTGGCTTATCAAAAGGTAAAGTAAGGCAGGACAATAAATACAATATTTATCCGGGCCAAAACATAGGTCTTCCTTCAGAATATCTGTGATCTGTATAATAATCTACAACAACAATCTAGTTGTTTAGTTTTCCCCTCGGAAAAGACATTTCAGATTAAAAATAATAATAATAATAATAATAACAATAATAATAATAACAATAATAATAATAATAATAATAATAAAACAAATAAAATAAATAAGTAAATATATTAAAAACAAACAAAAAAACAGACGTGACACAATTTTGAGCAATTACATATAGGGAGAGCAAGCCTCCAATGAATTCCTTCCCTCTAAAAACACCATAAAGGATCTCCGCGTCCTCAAAGATGGAGTATTTACTCTTTACTATGAAGGTGAGTTTTTCCATTGCAAGTGATTCCGATAGTCCTGTAAGTCAGGCATTTATACTAGGTTTCGTTATGGATATCCAGGATATTGCAATAGTATATTTAGCTTGCAACATGCAAAAAGTGATCATTGATTTTTTTGCTTTACTAAGGTTACTGTTCATAGGAAAAACACCAAGAATACATAATTTAGGTTCTGCTGAAAGATTTCTGCCTGTAATAATCACCTCACCTCACGCCTGTTGACACCCTTAAGTGTGTATTTTCATTAGTCTATTGAGGAGACTAAGTGAATAAAACCCCCAAATTTATGTCACTAGGGTTAGGGTCCGCTGCCACTGAAAAACAGGCACTCTCCCGTCTTTGCATCTCTCACCTGACGAGCATTTGCGTTTCCCTCCATGTTCTCCTCAGCCTCCACCAGCACTCCTACAGCAGAGAGCCAAAGCAGCGCTGGCAAAAAACCTGTTGCCCCACCTTGCATGGCAGCCGCACAAACGTTTAACCCTTTCCTGCTCTTGAGAAGCTCCCCCTAAACAGCTAAATGAGGGTCTTGCCCAAGTAAATCTGCCCGGACGTTGCCTGTGGATTCCTCTTACATACTCTAGTTGAGCAGGAAGGGATGTTTCTCAACATCAGCCAGATGTCAATTTCCAACCCCAGTGTGGCAAACAAGGAACGGAAATTGGGAAGTGCCATTTTGTGAAAGAGGTCGTGAGGCCACACGGGGCCACATGTAATAACAAGTGGGGGTTCAGTGGCAAATAAGCAGTACCCCTTTTTTCTGTGCACAGAAAACAAGGTGGTACAGGACAGGCAAAGAACAAGCCTCGTCTTCAGCCTGCTCCTTTTTTTGTTTACAGAGTTGGCTCAATTTTTTTTGCTGTATAGAGAATATACCGCACAAATTTGTTTTTAAGTATTTTTTTTTTCTTTTTTGTCAGTTGATAGCACGCAATTTCAGCGTTGTACGCTGCAAACAAAATAAACGATTAATTCATTCATTCCACTGCATTCAGTGCATTTTGAGGTACAGAGGGCAAAAGAAAAGACAGTTATGAGCGTGCAATAAATCCTCTTGATTTATTGATATTCTCCATTTTATTTATTTTGTCCTTGAGAGAAAAAAAAAAAAGCGAAATCCATTGCTGTGCTGATAATGGCAGCATTGTTGGCCTGGCGCCTGCAACATTAAGCCCCGTCAACTATGAAACGCAACGGCCCCTGAATGCGGGTGGCGGTTGGTGCAACAAGGAACAAGAGGACAAGGTGTGCCTGGGCGTATTTCCTCTCCACCGTCAAGTACATTTAAAATGAGGAGTCTCTACATCGTGGAGCAGCCAGGACGTGATCAAAGCATTCACGGTTTGCGTCTGCTCATCTGCATAAAATGAAATAAAAATAAGTACGCACGGCTGCCAGGGGTGCACAGATACTGGCGCAGTCGGTAGTGCCTGTGTGCATCCGAACAGAAGGGCAGAATAGCAAAACACTCTTTTCACACACACGACCAGTAGAAAGTTTGGTCACAACCTTCTCATGCAATTTTATTTATTTATTTTTTTTATCTTCGCAACTTTCTACACTCCAGATAGATACTGAAGAAATCAAATATATGAGCGAGATATATGTAATTATGCAGCAAAGAAAAACACGTTAAATAACTCTAAATATGCTTTTTATGAAAGGTGGCTATTTTGAAGAATATTTGAGTTATTTTGAAGAATGTTTGAGTTATAGAATATGTTTCAGATATTTTACACTTTTATTGTTTCCTACATAATTCCATGGTGCTCATACATAGTTTTGATGCCTTCAGTGAGAAACTGCAACGTCAATAGTCATGAGAGCAAAAGAAAAGACATTAAATTCATAGGGTGTGACCAAACTTTTGACTGGTATTGTATTTCTGACCATAAATTCTCAGTGGAAGAAACCTGTGTGCAAGCCCATCTCTCAAGAAAAAAATCATCATTGAGATCAGGAACATTGTACAAAACAAAACTGCGGGGGGAAAAACATGAGAAAGAAGAGGGCACACAATGGTTTGGTGAGGATCACTTGCAGCAAGAAGGTTGTGGGTTCAATTCTGGGCCTGGGGTCATTCCGTGTGGAGTTTGCATGTTCTCCCTGTGTCCGCGTGGGTTCTCTCCGGGTCGTTTGCCCCTCACCCTTTGTAGATCACCCTGACTTCCTCAGAACTCTTCCAGGGAATCCAAACTTGTTTCAACAACCCCGAACCAACCAACAAACCGGTTTTGAGGTCAAACAATTGTCAAGTCAAAGGTGAAAAAAAAACCAAAACAAGTTACCTTTTAGATTCCCTAAATCTAGTCACTCAATTTAATTGCATCACCACCGTGTTTCCTGTGGAAAACCACAGTCTTTGAGTCTCTCCAGCGCTTCCAACGGGATCGTCCGCCTCCCACACAGACACACTTGTAATCTCCTGGTATTTGCTCAGCAAATTCGCCAGATGACACCGAGATCAGAAACACTGCCAAGAGGTTGAGATTAGCCGACTCGGAGATAAGGTCCGGCATGCGGCTCGTGATTAGACGTCACTCTCAGAGACTTTGCCCTTTATTATGCTGAACCTTTAGCCTTGATATTATAATAGGTTTAAGGTTTCCGGGAATTATATTAGCATCAACCTCCTCAACAGATGATATTAAGGAGGACGTTGTAAGAGAGAGCTAAACATATTTGCTCGTCTCTAAATGTGTCCACTTTTACTGGAAAGGTGGACATTTAAACTTGAATTTGAATGGGAACAAACTGGTTTTACTGCCAAAGTGGCATCTGCATGATGCGCTTGCTTTTACACTTTACTTTGGAGGATGACAGGAGCAAACGCTCTCATCTCATCTGCTTGAACCAGAATGACAGTGTGCAGTTCATCCAAGTTTCCTCACAAGGTCGGCAGCTGACTAACATTTATCATTTAGCAGAAAGCACGAGTGAGGCAGTCAGACAAAAGCAAATTCTTTCCTCTGTACAGTGCAGTGTGATAATTGTGATGAGATCTCATGTTATGTTCACTGCAAAGGGAATAATTTGCAGTCAAGCGAACAAACTCTATTAGGTTTTCAGTGAAGATGCCAAAATTAAATCTGTGTATGTTTTAATGATACAAATATTTGTAATCATGAGAATTTCCATATTATTATTACAAGTATTTACAGGAAGTCATTTCTCCTGGAATTACTCGCGAGCTTGGAATCAAGTGCACGCTGGTAGAACTGGAGGAAGCAGTTCCTTTCTCGTTGCTGACATCAATGTTTTCCATCAGCATTTAGTTCTGCAAATAATAACATCTTAATATGCGGCACCCAGCTGTAAATTTTGAGAGGAAAGTTTGCTAAGACAGATGGTCACTGAATTAATACGTCTTTCAAGGCACAATTGTCAGTGTGGAGCCGTCCTATTATTAAACACTTCTTGCAAATAATAACAGGAGACACCGGGAGGCACAATGCAAAAGAAGAATCATACTTGATGTTTGAATCAGGAAAACAAGACAAAACAGCACATGCCTGCCAGCTGATGTTGACGAGCTAACAAGGTCACGCTGAGCCACCTTCATCCTATAATTAGAGATTGTTTTGTTTTTGCTTTTCAACAGCACAGCTTTGACTGTGTCGTGCACAACTGTGCGAAATGAAACAACAAAAATCTGCATTACCTCGATCTGATGACACAACTCAAAATGATGGTCGTTATTTGTTGTTTTAGTGCTGTCACCATTTTTATTTTTTTTCCTGCCTTCTTCTTTCCAGGATTCAGTTCCTCATATTTCACTCTGGGGTCTGGAGAGTTCAAACAGGTTCGGTGGCTCTGCTGTTGCCGGGGTTAGGGTTAGGGTTAGGTTATGCCGCATTAGAAACTGTGCGTTGTCAAACTCAACCTATACACACATACAGTTTCTTTAAAAGTCAGAACCAGTCGAGAGAAAAACAATCAGCAGCTGCCGGTATTTCGTTATGGTCCTTCCACTTGTACAAACACTAGAATAGTATATTTGTAGTTGAGCCAAGATTGTTTATGCATATGTGACCGTACGATAAAGTGCCTTAAATTTAACACAGTACCAGTAAAAGCCACTATTATTTTTCGTTTTTCATCCCTGATAAATTGTAAACGAAAAGGTTGAGGACATGGCCTCGCGTGTGAAATTGTTTTGTTTTTTGTTGTTGTTTTTTTTACTGTATTTTGGCGCCATCAAGTGAAATAGAACGAACAGTGCACGCTTGAAGGCTGTAACTTTACACATGTAAAAATCCAAATCCTTTTTCACCCATGAAGCCTTTCTTTGCGTCACTGGCTGCATTCAGCATGTGAAATGATGTTTAGGTTTCACTATACTTGAAAGTAACCAGCAGACAAAACTTTATCGTACATAAATATTGCCTGTACCACCAGTTGATTTTTATTTTTATTTGATTTGATTTGATTTTTTTCGTTATGATTAGCTGAATTGAATGTTTTGATCTTCGATACTTCTCGAAATAAATATTTACCACATAGAAGAATAAATACCCATTTGTTTTACTTTATGAGTGGAGGAAGTTTAATTTAACCTGCCCTCAATTGATTATTTGCAGCTGCGCTGATTTATGTTGGCCACCGGAGGGAGGTAGAACACACCATCATCAACAACAAGCTAGCGCTCCGAAAACACTGACGTCAACATGCAACAATTAAAGGGACATACAGGAATAAAACAGCTTTTCAAAAATAAAAAAAAATTAGCAAGACGATGATGAGGCCCAAATGAACGGAAGTCTAAAACGTTTGCGTTTTCAACGAGACAACAAGCATGCACATCGTTAGCATAAACTCAAATAATGAAGAACTTTTGGACTCCTTTCACTTATTAAAACTGACAGTGATCCGCTTCCTGTTACTAAGCTTATTTCGAAGGCCCAGTGTTTATCATGTCAAATCGGAAATAGAATGCAGCTCATGAAACTGTGTTAGCCTATCAGAACTCTGCCTGTGCCTATAGGGATAGCAACAGCATCTGGACTCTTTCTCATTTGAATGAAATTGGAACTACAAAAGAGCATGCTTGTTGTTTGGTGGACCAGTTGTCTTGTGAAAAACAACAACAACAACAACAACAGCAGTACTATTTGACCACTGACCTCTGTTCTCTTTGGTCTTTCATTCGCACTTGTGGTGTCCTCCTGACCGCAGATCTCCTTTCAGTCGTCTTCCTGCATCCTTCCTCTTCTCTGCCGAGCGACGCCCAAAGTTGTTTCCTTGGCTTGAAGGGAGTGATTTAAGGCTAAACACACTGTTATGATAAGAGTTTAATTTAGTTTTGCCATCTTTAAATATGTTCAAAGCCAAACCAGAGAAACACGAGCAGCTGACTGACAAAAAGAATTTAATAATTGAGCAAATGACCAGCATAGGCGGAAGAAATTCACACCAAATCTCATGCCAGGAAGTGCACCCTACTGTGTCATCCGTCCAAGACTTTCTCTGCCTGATTCATTCTCCGTGAAAGTGGTTGAGGGACATGAAACTGGAAAAATGGCCGAGAGCTGGCAAGCTTACGGTGAGAACGATGAGGCTCAATTAGCCTGAGAAAATAAACTTTTGCAGGATAACTGTGTGCTTGTAGGTGATCGATGGGCACTTACAGAGAATATTTGATGTGACGAAATGCAGAGTGTTGGCGCAACCATTACCAGAGTGCCCTGGGGATGCATTTCCCCCTCTGCGTGACAGTAAATAGTCAGGGACGAAGGGCAGGAGTTCAACTGACAGCTGCAGGGCTAAGAAGCTGAACTGTGGAAGAGAAGAAAAAGATGCATGGACCTTAACAGTAGAGGTGACCTTCATTTCTTCTTCGGAAAGGGGTCTTATTTCAATTTACCTATTAAATTGTCATACTTGAAGAGGCAACTTCCACCCCGTAATTAAAAAAGGCACTGAAGCAGATAAAGACTGAATAGGGAAGAAACGCAAGTGTGTGTGTTCCCCTTTTGTTCTTTGCTGTTGAAGCTTCTGCTGGTTCTGCCAGTGATAAAAACCTGAGTGATTAATTTTTGAAAATGCGGCGTGATAAGGGACTTTCAGCACGCTCATTTAAATTCTGACTGTTAGAAATCAACCAGCTACGGCTGAAAATTGTTTTCCCTTTGAAAGAAATAAAAACTTTTTTTTTACCCTTTTGCAAACTGTGCATGTCTCCCACACAGTGGTTGTTGCCACATTATCTCCGCTGACGAACATGATGGAAATACATTTTCAGGGATGATAATTGCATTTTGTGCAAAATAGTTCGCATTTAAGCTTTGAACACACAAGAAATAGCAAACCCTTTGAAGACACGGTAGGGACAAGACAGTCAAAAAGTATTGTTGGGAAATCAACAACTGATGTAAGCATTCAAACTAATGCTAATGTGACTTGTATTACAACAGAGCTTTCACATTTTTATATCATAGCGTTTTTCAACCTTTTGTTCAGTCTGTCAAGTAAGCAAGGGCCTTCAACATTCTAGCGGACCTATATCATAGCCCAAGTCATTATGCTTAGCCTGCTTTAATGAATATTGATCCAGGAGAGTGCTTAGTCTTAGTCTAAACCGACTTGTGCTTTGGTGTTGCCCAAGGATGGGTTATTGGTCTTTGGGTTAATTGATTTTGCCATATGGACATATGTTAAGTCAATCTAAAGGTGTTTTTAATCATTATTATGCAGGTGTTCGCTGATTATGCTTTGAAGTTTAAATAATATAAAGTCGTCAGATTTCAAAAAAAATGCATAAATGCTAAATGGCACCGTTTGCTCCATCTCAGAGTGTTTCGAAGACAAATTATGGTCTCGGATCTCCACCCTTCCAGCTAGACAGAATTCTTGGAATCCTGTTTTTTGCCTTTGTGTGCTTTTTCCAGCTAAAAGAGTGACGCTAAATTACGGCCTATGATGTCTCAAACAAAGACGGAAACGTCAAACCCTGCTTTTAGGTCCTCTCGTCTTGATTATAGTGACTGCCTTTTTGCATACTTCCTCCTTTTGCATACTGCGCACTTAACAAACTTGACTGGATCTGCAGTCTCCAGTCCTCCAGATGGTCTTCACTGCCTCTTTGTCCTCTTCAGAATTCAATTTAAGGTCCTTGTGGGCACATTTAAGGCTTTGCATGGTCAGGCAGCGGCCTACATTAGAGGCCTGCTGCAGTCCTGTGACGCTCGTACGCCTGTCCTGATCAACCGCTGGTTGCTCGTTGAATCCCGACTAAAAGAGACGGTGCTGTTAAAGTTGTGGGGGTGCAGACCCAAGAATGTTTTCCCACTGAATCAACGATCTCTGCACACTAATAGACACAAGCACACCTTTGAAGAGCAGATTCTTGGCCTCAATTCAGATATGTTTTGGGATGTTACATATCCTGACTGGCACTGCAGTTTTCCTGAGATGACGCCCAGTGACGCGGCCTTATATCTGCTGATCTTCCTCTTTGGGTGCAGCCAGCCTGACGATCTATCAAATCTGTCAGGTCAGCCACACTCCCTGCTGTGTGATGGCCTCTGGAGGAGAAAGACCCAGGTGCACGCGAGCACGAAGGCACCCTCGTCTCGAAAGACGGTGCTTCGGGCCCGGTTTGGAATTTTTTTATTACCGGCTTGGTCCGGCCGATTAAGGACACATCACAGGACGTGTTCTGAGGAAGACGGCAGTGCCAGTCGAAACGTGTCTCAAAGCTGTGCAACATCTCAACAGTTCTCTGAAGAGAAGAACAAGAAATGGTCAATTTGAAGATGAAGACAAAATGTTTAATTTTCTTTTTTTGCATCAGTGATTTGTATTAGTGCCAATTACGACATCAGGAATTGTTGTAAAGACATTTCACACATTTTTCACTTTCTGAGAAAGATTCATGAGGCCCTTTGTCCTAAAAACAAACAAACAAACAACAAAAAAAACACAAAGAAATAAACTAACAATCAAACAGTTGAAAGGTGTTCGTTCCTCCTGTTTCTTGACCTGTGGCCGAGTTCATAACAGCCCTGCACAACAAGGTACGTTCATTTCATGTTCCGCTCTACCCAGGAAAATCTGCTTGCCACCTTGAGTGGACTGGTTAAAACACAGGACTCGGCAAATCTTGGAGGCCATTTCCTGTCAGCAGGCCAAGTTAACTGGAAGCTGATTGTCATCGTCATTACTGGCAGACGTTTTTGTTACACTGCCCCCTCCCAACCACCTAGCAACGCATGAAGCCATCTGTTCACCAGACATTCCTGCAGAGAAGCTGGATGGCGAGGAAAGCTAGATAAAAAAGTAACCTAATGACTATTGTTCTTCATCTTAATGAGGAAGTTTTTTTTCTTCTGCTATTCAATTTAATTTGGTTGCAAAATCATAACTTGATGCGCCAATCTGCTGGATTTATTTCACGTCTGTCTGGGTTCGAGCACGTTAAAACCAGTGAAGTGAGAAAATGAAAAGTACCTCCAAAGTAGGACAATCGCATCTCTTGACATCCCTTGACGCCAGTTAACTGCCCGGATCATGCAATTGGTGCACTCCATGCACTGCCGTGCAATGTGCCGCAATACACCACAGTGTTTACATATTTTTTTCAAAGCTATTCTGGATTAAAAGAGTTCCGGCTGCTCCACTTGTATGGCTCTAATAAGACGCCAACATTGCAGCATTGTGACTGTAGTGGCCGTCGTTGGCAGCCTTACTAACAAGCTTCATGTTTTGTCACAACCAGACCACTTGCGGTAGATCCCGCCTCTTTCTTCTGAAAAGATGCTGATTGGCCAAATCATACCCTGACCAGCTGAAAAACATTTGCATTTAAGAGTCTGAATTCAAGACAGAATTCAGACCAGCTGCCGTATATAGTTAAATGATACCATAAGGTTAAGTTGTTAATTTTTAAGAAAAGAAAATATTGCTTTTCTGTTTTTTCTCTTCGACCCAGGATGGTATACATAGATTTTTATCATAAATTAATATAGATTTTTTTTCTTATTATTTCATTAATAAATCTTCACTTGTACAGAAAATCTTTAAGGCTCAGTTAAAATACATCAGTAACCCTAGTTGATACCAAACCAACATCAAAGTGTGTCAGTTTAATGGAGCCATTTGTATCTGTTCTAGGGCTTAATAGGCACTTCTTCCTCTGCTTTCGCCAGTGTGGCTTTGCATGCTGCGCAGTGGCAGCTGAATCAGTGACCTTGCTACGGAGCCTGCAGGGGATACACTCACAGACACACACATCCGCAACCGGGAGTCATGTTGCCTTATGTCATCTCCAATCTTCCTGCCCTACTAATGTAGATTTTATTTTTTTCCCCATGACCAAACACGTCTCCCCACCTCACCATCACTCCCCCTCCTCACTCTTTATTTTTTACTCTTCTCTCTTTTAGTTAAAACACAGATGCAAAGAAGTCAACACACAGTGAACCCAGCATGTTGTCCAATGTTTTTATTTGCTGTGTAGGTCTTGATATATATCTATATATATACATACATATTTACATATACTCGCCACACTTCATTTAACCTTAGCAAACCAAGAGACAAACAGATGCGGATGTGAGCAGCTGCGGGAAGGAGCGTGGTTACGCACGGACACGGTGCTCATTCATCGACCGGCGAGTTGACAGCATCACCAACCCACCGACAGCGATGAATGTGGACCGGGAACCTGCCCAGTAAAGTAGCATTTCACCTTTGACTGACTCCAACCGAGGCATCAGCCAGCGTCAAAATCGTGGAGCACATGAAAAAAAAAAAAAAAAAAAAAAAAAGGGAACAATTTTTTCATTCAAAACACTTTTTAATTATTTTCCTTGACGCCCACTCGTAATCTTGAGTAATGTCTGCTGTTAATTGAACAATGCAAAAGCACAATGGCTTTTATTGCGGCGAGGCATTAAAGTTTAAAAAAAGAAAAAGAAAAACTTCCAAGATAATTTGCCTCGCTTTTCTTGCCTCAACATTGTCTGTCACCACGCTGGAGCACATCATAATCGTCGCTGCATACAAAGGCGCCGCCGTCAAGCTGTAATTAAATTAGACTTCACGTGCAAATTGACTTTAACAGGGGGAAAAAACCTGAGACAGCAGACGGGCCTTGTCTCGATCGTTTGTCACGACGGCGAGATGCTCGTTCCTCGACTTTACGCCGTGGAGCCGCTTTTCGAAGAGCCGATGCAAGATTGTGCGCTAAAGCTGCAGCTGCTCTGTTTAATTTGTTTGGAGTTTGATGATCTTGTTTAAAGGGAAAACAAGAATTCTAACAACACGGTCTACAGAATTCTTGTTAAATTGTTTCCTGACGCCGTGTTTCTCTTGCTTCTTTTTTCAATTTCCTTTCACTTTTCACAAAGTATCAATTGAAACACGGAGTACCGGATATCAACCCTTTATGATGTCACAAAAGGCACTGATATCTCAGCTTACACTACACTACTACGCTCATTGACAAACAGTCCCAATGAGGCAGGTGTCTCTCCAGCTGCCTGAGACCAGCTTGTTTCTTGAAGACAGAAAACAAACCAAAAAATATCACGTTTTTGACAGGAGGCACTAAACAGAGGGCTAAACACCCTGCATTTTGGGATCGTTAGCCCCACGAGGCTGCTTCAACTGCTACTGCACTGGTAGAATTTGTCCGAAACCTCATCGCGGAAGTTCAAAGTGGCCAAAACTGGTGCATGAAGATGGTGGTTACACTAACGCTTGCTCTCTGTTTTGATCCCCAAACACCGGTCTGGCAGGTCAGTCCGTCCTCCTGGCCGCGCGACACTGCGGCACCGACACAGCGCGAGCGTTCACTCGCAGCGACCGCGGCAAAGCCAAGTGGAAGGGTACACTCAACACTCGATGGTTTCTCCCGAGTCCAAAACTCACCGACAGCGTTGAATGTTCCCCAAGACTTGACGAGGGTAGAGGGGGTGGGGCGGGGGGGAGAGACAAAAAGATAAGGGGGGGGGGGGGCAGTGACAGCGAGCTAACAAGCAGCTTGTCCCGGAGCTGCCGGGAGCAGCGGGCAGCCGCGGTGACGGGGCCGCCGACACGCGAAGAGACACAGAGGACAGGAGCGCCGCAGGTGTACACACACATAGACACACACACACACACTTCGCACTCAGCGATGAGGTGAAGCCGAGCGAACACAAAACACAGTGGGGGGGTCGCGTTTCGTGGGGAGCGAAACAGTTCAAGGGCAGAGGGTTTTTTTTCTTTTTCGCGCACGGAGGAGGTAAAACATTGGTGGGGACAAGTCATCGAGAGGGTCGGCGTTCGGCCCTGTCGTGTCAAACACTGTCTGCCACCCAGTTTGGTTACCTTGGTTTGATTCACCTGCACACACCACCAACCCCCCGCCGATGCTTCGCACCTTTGTGTGTGAGAGTGGGAGCTCCTGCTTTTCCCCCCTATTGTCTCAGATTATGTTTTGACTTTACGGACGACCTTTCTTTCCCCCCTTGTTGTCGTTCCGTTCATGCCATTTCATTTCATTTTTTGGCCCTCCGTCAGCTTGAAAATGCTCAAAAAGGCCGAAAAGGTGTTTTGGAGAAAAATAAACATATCATGGGATGTGTGCCTTGATGTCAACTGAAAATGGACAAGAGCCTTACAACAAAATATCTGTGTCTGAAGCCCCACGGTATTTAGCTCTTTATTGAAATGACTCTTAAAACACACACGCATGAAATGGATGAACTACAGCTGTTTCATTACGTAGTTACTATTAATATCATTTCTTCAAGTTGTGTAATTGAATGAAATTTACTTGTGGGCAGATTACAAGAAAGTTTAATGGTGTTCTTGTGCACTGTCTTGGCACGAACTCTCACAGCCAGTTAGATTTGCAAAAGTCATGCTCCCAACACTGCATCCAGGTTTCAATCACACCGCATTTTACCTGCGACTTCACGCCAGCGTCTGTGCCGCGACGGCCAATCGGCACGCAGGTCTCACCTCTCCTGTGCTGTGATCTGCTTTCAACCGCTGAGAGGGAGGGAGATGGAGGGATTGCTGTCAGGTGAACCAAATCAAGGCAGTGTGCGTGACAGGACAAACTGTAATCAGCGTTCTATGGAGGAATTTGCAGAACGGATGAGGCTTCCCAGCTGAATCCTTTGCCTCTGTACTAAAATTTGGTTTGGGTGTGAGAATATACGGTGCGCTTATTGTGGAACAGCAGCCACCCAAGTGAACCCCACTGGTCGAACGATAGCCAAAGAACATTGCCGCCCGCTCAGTGGCTGATGTTCTCCGAGCCTGTCGCCGCAACACAATCAGTCATTATTGATGTAGCGCTTGCGTAATGGATGGAAACAGAGGATTTCTGATTACCAGGGTGACTTACGAATGAGGTGAGCGCAAAGAAACCCGTGAGAAATGGGACCGCAGCCTTGTTAAAACCAAACCAGTTTCGCCCCTGGCAAAAAGATGCGTTCACTGAGTTTCACTTTGACAAAAAATGCAATGCAGTGAAGGAGGTCGAAATGGTCCAAATACTCCGTGTTTCCAGTTGTGACTGTGAAATCACTTCACAAGTACCCGGGGAAAGAAGAAGCGGAAGGCACAAAAAATAAATAATCAAATCAAATCATTGATTTAATGAGAGTTGGCACTGGAGTGCTGGGACAGAGAGCAGGGATGAGTGTTGCATCTTACTTTCCTTTCCCTCCGAGACTTACTGTCGTCCAGTGGCAACGCCGGGTCACTCGCCGGCGGCTGTGCCGCGACTGCGTGAGACTCTGGGGTCGGGGGGGGGGGGGGGGGGGCGGACGGACGGAGGCGGGGCTCACCTGCACGGACAAACAGCTGGCGTTCTGCCTGTAACACAAGGCGACAGAAATCCGGTCAGTGCAGCCGGCGCATAAAAAGAAATTGTCGCAACTTTGGGGTTACTAGTTTGTTTGTTTTTTGTACATACGATGATGATGTTGATGTTGATGATGATGATGATGATGAAGATGAAGTGGGGGTGGGGAGTCAAGGGTGAGCCGAGAGAATAGGAGGGGCGGGTGGGGGGTACTTGGGTTGAGGTGGGGCGGTTGGGTGGGGGAGGGGGCGTTGAGGCTGTCTGGGCGGGGGGGGGGGGGGGGTGTTGATCGATTCCAGGCTCGCTATTTTCCAGACAGGCTGAATGGTAAAGGTCAAAGGTGAGCTGCTCTTGTTTCCTATGAAAGGGAGGCTGTGTGTGAGCGCGCATACGCCTTTCTTTTCTGTGTGTGTGTGTGTGTGTGTGAGCGAGCGAGTCCCGTCGCTCCTGTGTCGAATTTTAAGCCGCCTTTTAAAAACACGCGACGCTGCTAACCCGAACCCGGGCAGCGTTAACCGCGGGGTCGGACCCGAACCCGAGCTCGATCGAAGCTGCTCCGTCCCTTTGTTTTATCTTCCTCCTCCTCTCCTCCTCCTCCTCCTCCTCCTCCTCCTCCTTCTCCTTCTTCTTCTTTGTCTTCATCGTTTTCCTCAGGATCAAATTCCGTGCGCTCCTCCCGTGCGGTGGCCGGCGACTATTTATGGCTCCGGCGTAATTTAAACTTTAAACAGCGCTCCTCTCTTCATTTGGGTGCCTGTAAACATCGGCTTTGAAGATTAAAGCCTGTTTCAACCTGTCAGCTACTTTAACAAAATTGTGGATTTTTTTCTGTCTGTCTCTCTCTCTGTCTCTCTCTCTGTCTCTCTCTCTCTCTCTCTGTCTCTCTCTCTCTCTCTCTCTCTCTCTCTCTCTCTGTCTCTCTCTCTCTCTCTCTCTCTCTCTCTCTCTCTCTCTCTCTCTCTCTCTCTCTCTCTCTCTCTCTCTCTCTCTCTCTCTCTCTCTCTCTCTCTCTCTCTCTCTCTCTCTCTCTCTCTCTCTCTCTCTCTCTCTCTCTCTCTCTCTCTCTCTCTCTCTCTCTCTCTCTGTCTCTCTCTCTCTCTCTCTCTCTCTCTCTCTCTCTCTCTCTCTCTCTCTCTCTCTCTCTCTCTCTCTCTCTCTCTCTCTGTCTCTCTCTCTGTCTCTCTCTCTCTCTCTCTCTCTCTCTCTGCGAGGATCCGAACTGCTGAGCGCTTTGAACTGTGATTGTGTGGGCAGGTGGTTGGGTGTCTTGCTCAAGGGCACATGGGGAGGGGGGGTGGAAGCAGGGGAGGGGGAGGGGGAGGAGGGCTGGCACGCTAAAAATAGAACCAGGTGCCGCTTCTTCTTCTTCTTCCTCTTCTGCTGCTGCTGCTGCTGGGATAAAGTCTGACACACTTTGCCCTCCGCCACTGTGCGTTCGCGTGCACGTGCGTGTCGCTGTTTGCCTGTCTGTTTGTGTTCTGCTCCACCCAGACTCCGGCTGCCCACATGCGCCACATTGCACTGACACAGTGAGTGATGACAGCGCGCACGCACGCACAAGCACAAACACAGAGACATGTAGACAGGCAGCAATGCTAACAGCGGCCTTGCAGACAGGTTTTCAGCCCTACCACACAGTCAGACAGACAGACAGACAGACAGACAGTCAGACAGACAGACAGACAGACAGACAGACAGATAGACGGACGGACCTGCAGGTAACAGCAGGTAAAATATACATTGAACATCCCTGGAATTCTCTCTGTCTGTCTGTCTGTCACACGCACGCATGCGCACACACACAGTAAGGAAGACGTGCGACACGTGCGCGCAAGTCTTCAAGGTCCGACCTGCCGTGTGCGTGCGCACACTCGTGCACGTGCGTGAGCCGGCCAGCCAGCCAGCCAGCCAGCCAGCCAGCGTGCACGCATGGGCGGGCGCGAATGCATGCGTGTCTGGAGGAGAAGACGGACTGCGGCTGCAGGGCCGCGAGGTAAATAAAAAAAAGGGGGGAGGGGGAAGAGGTGGGGGAGGGGCGGATGAGGAGGGGGGGTCAGAGGGGGAGGAAGGTGGCGGGACGCCGGGTGAGCGAGCGAGTGGCGGTCCTCTTCCTCCCCTCCTCCTCCTCCCTCCTCTCCCACTCGCTTCGCTCTCCCCCACCTCCCCCCAAACTAGGGACTTGAACCCGTGACCCCCCACCCACCCCACCCACCCTCCCCCCCCGGTGAACGGGTTCAAGGGAGGCACCGCCGCCGCTTCTGGTGTGGAATGGGGGGATGGTTTCGGGGTGGACTGCGGTCTGTGCGCGAGAGCGCGCGCGTGTGTGTCTGAGAGAGTGTGTTACCCCCCCACCCCCAACACCACACCGCTTGTGTCCGCTCCCAGGATGTGGGTTTTTTTTTTCTCCAAAAAGAAGGAAAAAAAGAAAAGTTGATTTTTCTTTTCAGCGGCGAAAGTTCATGCACATGGATTGTGTGTGTGTGTGTGTGTGTGTGTGTGTGTGTGTGTGTGTCTCTCTGACACACACACACACACACACACACACACACACACACACACACACACACACACCCTCCCCCCTCCCTCTGCTGCTGGGTGTGTGACCAAGTCTGCGTCTGGCTACCTGGCCCAGACTGGATCAATACTTTAATCTAATTGTCATTCACTTCCACTGGGCAACACACACACACACACACACACACACTGGACACTTGCACATGCAACATAAACATCCTCTGACTCACACACACACACTACTACTCCAACAAAATGTTCTCCCGGTGTCAAACTAGAACATGCGCGCATGCACACACACACGGGTGGAGGGGTGGGGGGGGGGTGGGGGGTGGAAAAAAAGCATGAATGAAGATGCCCATTGTGTGCACGCACTCACTGCTATGCTAGCACGCGAGCTCGCCGTCCTCTCTCGCTCCATCCGTCCACTTCCGAGCACAAGTGGCCGCTCCCCTCCGATCCCCCCCGTCTCCTCCCCGCCCCTCCACCTCACCCCACCCCACCCCCGCCCTCCCCAGCCTCCCAGGGCGTTCCTCCCTCGGCGTTGCATCATGCGTGCACATCAGTGTCGGCAAACAGCCGCTGACACACTGTCACATCGCATTTGGCGAGCCACCTCCCCCACACACACACACACACACACACACACACACGGCCGCGGAGCGACAATGGAAAGTAGGTGTCAGCCGCGGGATCAGAGACCGCCACCACACACACACACACACACACACACACACACACACACACCACCACCACCACCCCCGACGTGCTGCACTGCACTGCACTGCACGGCGAAAGGCAAAAAAAATCCGGTGGGGACGGTGGAGGGAAATGAGCAGCTTTTGATGAAAAGAAGGACTGAAGAAGAAGAAGAAGAAGAAGAAGAAGAAGAAGAAGAAGAAGAATTGACTCACCGGCCCCCCCCCACCCAGAAAAATTCCTCTCCTGCAGAAGTGTCTGGGTCCCTCCGTCTCTGCATTCCTCTGTGTCTATACCTCCGTCTTCACCCCTCCCAGCGAGAAGCCCAGCTCCCTGCTCTCTTTCATCCGTCTCCCTTCACCCCCCCCACCCCCACCGCTCCACGTCTCCGCCGCCGCCGCCGCCGCCGCCGCCGCCGCCGCTCACTTCCTTCCCTCCTTCCCTCCTCGCTCCTCCGACTCTTTGTCTGCTTTTTATCGCACTCTTTCCCTCTCCCTCCTCCGGCCTCTCTCCCGTGTCTTCTTCCTGCCGCTGTGAACTGCAGACTGTCTGCTGAGCGAGTGTGTGTGCGAGAGGGAGAGAGAGAGAGAGAGAGAGAGAGAGAGAGAGGGAGGGGGGGGGCAAAGGGAAGTGCAAACCAGGACACACACAGCCTCTGTCAGTTTGAATGAATATTGTGCACACTTGGCTTGTCTTTCACCCCTCCATCCCCCCTCCCTTCCTTCCCTCCCTCTCTCCCTCTCGCTCCCTCCCTCCCTCCGTCTCCCACCAGACACCCCTCCTCCACTCCTCTGGCTTTGCCCTCCTTCACTATCTCCTCCTCCTCCCTCGCTCTGGCTGCCGCCTTCAAACATGTTCGCACTCCTAAGACTGAGTGACATTATGGAACTATACTTACCAGCGACGACCCCCACCTCCACTCACACACACACACACACACACACACACACGCACACTTCTCACCCCCCCCCCCCCACCCTGGACCCAGACGGCTAAATCCTTTTGATGCAGCAGCACATCCTGTCTGGTCCTATTTATTATCGTCCTCCACATCAATGCCGGCGAGCGAGTATTTATAGATTCTCCAACCGGTTCCTCGGCGCCCTGAAACCTATTAAAGATGACTCAAATGTGAAAATGCCTGCGCGCCGCACACACCACCACCCCCACCCCCCCACCCCCACTACGAGTCCGAAACCCACACGCCGAAGTGTCGGAATGCTCGCGGCCGGCGAGAGCGGTGCACGTTCCCGCCTGCGTCGTCCGTCCGTCCGTCCGTCCTGCTCTGCACTCGGCCTGGTTTCTACTCGGCGTAAACTTCAAGGTTTGCCTTTGACACACTTAAGACAAAAAAAAAAGAAGAAAAAAGCCTAATGTCAATAACAAGGGGCCGCTCGCTCGACAGCAGGCCCCCGACCTGCGCTGCCGCCATGTGACGCTCGGCGACGCTCGAAGTCGCACGCGTGCGAATTCGCCACGCGCAAAGCGTGTTTGACACATTTCCGCGGGCCGAGCCTGCAGCCTCCAGGTGGGTGTGATTTCACGTTAATTATCTGCAGAGCCGGCGCGCTTCAGCAGCGACACTGGAGCGGTTGTAAAATGCTAAAGGACCGCACGAGTGGGAGTAAATGCCTTGAATAGGAGGCGTCTGGAAGTATTGCTTGTCTTTTTGCTTTGCTTATTTTTTTAACAGGGTTTGGAAATACTTCTGCACAGCCACTGGTTCATAAAAACAAACATAAAAACAAATCTCTTTGTAATGTGATTACCATTATATCTTCAAGTCATTTTGTCATGGGAGATGGGGTTAATCATTAGCCAACACAGATTTCACATGCGTTCCGCACATTAGGAAAACTGTGTTATTGTCCAAATCTGAACAAAAACACAGAAACATTAAAGTGTTTTATTTTCAAACCGATGCTCTTAGCGAAGCAAAAACCCACACGCGGTTGCATAGCTTGATTTTTTTTTCTTTTCTACTGCAGCTCATTGCGCTACTTCTTCCTCTTTCTGCATTAGTCAGATTGTCTTTAGGTTTCCTCACGCTGATAAAACTGGACTGGAAGCTTGTTTTACATCCGTCACTTTTGCTTTTGCTCGGCAGCCCAACACCTCTTGCCTAACGTGCATTTTCACGAGCGCAGCGCTTCCTTTTACCCTCCTCCATTCTCTCCATCACCCTGCCTCCTTCCTCGGTTACATATTGATTAGGTGGTTCTCTGGGTGTGTGTGTGTGTGTGTGCGCACATGCGAGGCAGGTCCTGCTGTGGTCAATGAGGTCAACATGGTGGCCAGACAGACTTCCCCACCCCCCTTCGTCTTTCCTTTCCCGCTCCCCCTGCCTCCTTCATGGCCTCCGTCTCTTCCCCGTGTCGAGCAGAGTTGCAGTGCAAACAACCGTCGGCGTCCTGCGAACCCACCACGTCGTGAAAGCGCGAGGAAACGGAGCGCCTGATCAGAAGCGCGGTGCGTCCTTCTCGCAAAAGAGCGATCCTCGCGAGCGCGCGCGTGTATTTCTGCGTGTTGTTGTTGCACTACCCGCTCCTACCACTCACACCATCAAAAAAACATCTGTGCAAGAGTGTCATTACTGACTCCTCGCTTGCACAAGTGCGGCCTTTCCACGAGAGAAACAAACAGGGGGGGGGGGACAACAGCATGTTTTTTCAAAGACCACCTGACAGCGACCGCCCTCGCTGACCCCCGTGGCAGACAGACTCGCTGTCTGGGTGGAGGAGGGGATCTAGGATGGATGGGAGCGCAGGGGTCGATAGAGGGGTCAGAAGGCAGAGACGGAGGGAGGCGCGCACGGAGGAAGCCTGGAGGGACGCGACAAAGGGACAAAGACCGGAGGCCTCCTTGCATGCATGCGCGTCCGTACGACTGCTGAGTCGGCGCGCGGACGGACGGACGGACGGACGGACGCATCCTGGAGTGAAAGAAATAATAAAAAAAAAAAAACCCGAGAGGAAATTGGCGGCCGTGCGTCGGGGTTATTTTGACGAGCACTGCAGGTTGTGCATGCAAGTGAAAGTCCACTTGGGGTCAGTCTGGCAGCCAGTCGATGCACCAGCTGGGTCAATAGCAATGCAGACTGCAGACACTGTGGCCAATGGATCAATCCTGAAATTTATTATCGCTTTAGCGCCCCCATGAGGTCCACATTTTGGTTAGGCGCCGCTGATGTAAGAAGTCTTTGATAAAAAAGTACAAAAATGTGTGTATGCACAACTATACAACCAAAACGAGGTTAGAGTTCACCGCTTGCACGTTCTCCCGTGCGTGTCCAGGGAGAAAATGCTCGTCAGCGTAAGTGCTAATGGTCGTCTGGCTTTCGGTGTGGCCCCGCGATAAACTGGCCACTTGCCCAGGGTTGTGACCCCGCCCTCGCCCTCGGACAGCTGTGACAGGCTTGGGGGGGGGACTCGACCCCGAGTGCAGGAGAAGCAGTGATAGAAAATGAGATGAGACATGCCGCACATGCCTCCCTTCTTTCATGATGTAACCTGAGTAATAATAATAATAATAATAATAATGATGATGGTTGTGTCACTATCTTTTCATCCTCTGTGGAGCTTTCCTGCTCTACTTGAGAGCAAACAGGCCCCTGCACTGGATAGTAAAAAAAAAAAAGCCACTGAGTCATTCAGACCTCTAGTTTTGTCATCTCCTCACTTCGCTCCATTTTCAGAAAATGAATCTCATCATGGGCAAATCCCAAAGCCATCCATTGTGGCGATTAAGCAACTGTCAGCGCCATAACGGCCGCTGCGACCGGCCTCGCTTTACTCCGGCACAACACCTCCATCTAGCGGCCACATCTGGGAAAACTACTACTGCTGCCGCTTCTGCTGCTGCTCGGAGTTCAACAAACACTCGGCCCACTCCAAGCCTAGCTCCTTTCTAACACCTCACCGATAACTGTCACATCAAATCAAGCAACATAAGGGCCTTCTAATGAAGGCTGGGAGAGTGGAAAAAAAACCGAGACCCATAAACAACCAGAACCAGGAAATAGCAATAAGAATAGTGGAAAAGAATGGCTATGAGACAGCTTTGAGTCCCACCTGAAATAGTATTAGAAAAGAGTATTTGTCACAAAAATGATTAAAGTACCTAATATGTACAAGTTACAAATTATGAACATGCATGCATTTCACAAGATAAAATCGAGTTCACCTTTAAAGAATATGGTGCATTTTTATGTTGTTGTTTTTTTTTAGTACAAACGCTGAACAGTTTGTTTTCTTCTGAGCACTATATCAATTAAAAAAAACAAAAAAAACAGCCTGACCTCTGACCCAATACCTCCTACTGCCGACAACTGATAGCTACCGGTCGGTAACATTAGTGACACCATGAGTTGCCTGTCATCCCGGTAAAGGAAGAGTTTGCTCAAAATCGAACAGGACCAATAACCAATACCAATCCCTGTGTCAATAGAAGCTTAAAGCCATTCTCAGGTTTCTCAAGGAGATGCCTCTTGTGAACCAAGTGCTTAAAAAAAAAAGAAGGAAAATCACAAGCTGAGACGTGATGATTTTCTTTGCCAAAATATCCACTGTTACGCCTTCTAAACATGTATGATGAGCACTGGGAGTGCGTCTGATAGTCGAGGTAAGAAAAGCACGAGGTGTCGAACACCTCCTGAAGTTTTTCTAAAGAACAGAATTCTGCAGAAATTACAATGAGGCCGACTCACTCACCTGTGATCAAGCTTTGCTCGGATTGTGAAGACAGCCTGAGACACACACACACAAATACACAAGTTTAGCGAGAGAAAGTAAGTCACCTCCACCTTACTGTAAAGTACCACACTGTACAAACACCAAATCAGTCAAAACTTTCTCTTGCATTTATTGTCATTGCATAACGTCAGGACCAACAGCTTTATGATTTATTACAGTGCCCTACTTTTACTTATTGCCCTCATTGAACTTAATTTCACCAAGATTGGCATAGGTTGACAAATGAACCCCCAATCAAATGCAGCCCCAGTAATTAATCTGAAATTCCTTAACTTGAAAGGCGCTGCTTTGATTAATTGATTAAAAAATATACAGACTGAAACTGGAATAAGGGTTGTAACAAAGGAGACGCGAGGTTTGCTGTCGGCTTTATTGACGCGTGGATCGCGTTCCCATCGATTTACAATAGCTTTAGGTGAACGACGTCGACTGCGTCGACTGAATCATTTAAAAGCTCCCATATTGCAGCGTTTTCAGGTCTCCGTTCCTCCGCCTGGGCTCCACATTACGCATGACCATTTATAAATAAAACTCCACTTTCAATGTTATTGGACAAGGGACAAATAAACAAAAAATGGTGACCGCGAGGCAAGCACCTGGGTGCGGGAGGTATCGGTGCCCTTTGTGACATCACCGAGAGCTCACGTCCGGAACCGGGTGCTTTAGGACATTTACGGATGAGGGGAGCATGTAAAAGAAGTAACACTGTTGACGCGACTCCTGCGTATTATTACAAGTCATTTTGGTGGTCATCTTGTACTTTGATGGAACCGAGCAGCGGGAACTCTTCCCTCATCTCCGCTATCGATGGTCTGGACAGTTCAGATCAGGGAGGCGTGAGCCAGAGTGTTCGAGGTGTTGGGTCCACGCGGCCCCTCAGGACCCGGCCTTGTCCTGCTGCACTGTGCCGACCACTGCATCCGGCTCCCCTTCCTCCATTTTCACTGCTAACCAGGACTCTCGGTGCAAACTCTCGCTCCTTTCCACCTCCCCGACACCGGGCGGCGACGTGGCCTGCATGTGCGCCGGCAGCCGCCGGAACTCATCGTCGTTCACGTCGAAGTCCCTCATCTTCGAGTCCAAGATCCACCAGCGGCCGGCGAAGCCCACGTCGAGCATCCTCTCGGGGAGCTCCCTCCACGGCACCGACAGGTTGGAGCACCGGGCTTCGTACAGGGCGACGTCCGGGTCGTAGTCGTAGCGGAAAACCAGCGTGAAAAGGCCCAGGCTGACGTGACGCAGGCGACCCTCGTTGCGGAGCTTCACCAGGCTCTGCACGTGGCCGTCGGACGTCGGGCTGCGGATCCACGGGGAGAGCAGGCCCAGCTGGCCGGAGCACTCCAGCAGCGCCGTCTCGAAGGAGGGCCGGTCCGGTTTGGTCTGGAAAGAGGCCCAGGCTCCGCCCACGAGGGCCGCATACACGGAGGCTTTGAGCGGTCGCTTGCGCGCGCTGACAAAGATCTCACGGCAGGCGTCTTTGTAGTCTGAGGCCATGCTGCGAAACCACACACCTGGAGACAGCGGGAGGGACGATGGCAACATTATGGCCTGTGGCATCAAAGCCGACGTACAGGGAAGCATTCAGGAGCACCACAAATTATTCCGCAACTCTTTTTGCTCCAAACATCAACTTGTTGACTTGATGAGATTATTTAGGAGATTCATCCTGGACTCCAGCGGCGCATCCTTAACCTGACCACCCCAGAAAATCTGATCTGATCTTTAGAAACAGCATATTTATTCCTCCGTTGCTTTGTTGGACCATTGACACGTTTGTCAGAGGGCACAAAAGCAAGGTGGTCAAAGGAAGGGGAGCCAACGCCGGGCTCAGAAGAAAAGGTGACAAGTGCCTCCCCTTTGTGACATCACAAAGAGCAGATTTCCAATAGTGTAGTTTAGCAAACGAGTGTGCCATCCTTGGCAGATAAAAGATGGAGAAAACAGATGAAGCAAATGACAGGCACTTCTCAATTCCGGCGATTCCTGTTGCTAAAACGCATCAAAACATAATAATAGAATATATTATATAAAGAAAACACCGGTGAATTGAATTTTGAATCAGTAGGGAGCCCCGGTTCTTACTGTAATTGCAAAAATGTATAAATAACTACTCAGGGGTGGGAAAACTAACTCCAGCAGCTGCATTTGAAGGAGTGCATGTCAGAGCCTTAAGCTAGGGAAGAGGGACCAGACATGCCTGACGAGCACGCGCAGTTTCTCACCGGCTTTGCTGTTTTTAAGTCTCTCCCATCGACTGGCAGGGACCGGAGGTGCTGCCGCGGCTGCCGTTTCAGAAGCCGCGCAGAACATCCTCGTCACGACGCGCAAGGACGCCATGTTGATCAGGTCTTGATCAGAAACGGTCACCTTCTCAGAGAAAATTCATCTCACAGGAAGTGGACGGATCACATGGGGCCAAAATGGCGGACCCCATGTGAATCGCTGATTAACTTCCGACGGAAAGGTGCAAGCACTAAATGGTTCCGGTTTCAAGATTTGCGTTTGTATTTTGTATAATTAAAATTAAAAATAGATCGTTTTCTATTCTTAATTAATCACGCGACATATACATTATTATTTATTTAAAAAAACAAAACAAACGAAGAGATTCAAGTTGTTGTTTTTTTCTAACAAGTTGATTCACGTGACCTATTTGTTTACGTGGTGACGTGTACCGGAAGACATGCCAAACAGTCTCCTGCCTGCAGCCAGCTATCTCAGCAACGACTGGAATTTCTTAACCTTTTTTCTTTTAGGATCTCGGGCCCCTCTTTCTTAGCCGGCATTATCGATTCTGTTGCCCTGTGGGTGCCGTTGCTGTATCGGTCTTACATACGGAATCAGACGGAGGAGTAGGAGTGCGCATTTAGTGGAGCTAGTGTTAGCCTAGAGCAGGTATTAGCTGTCAGATTTGTGGCTACAGCCACGCCACCATCGCCAGAGACATCCTGCTGAAAACAGGTTGGTTTTTCCAGTTCTTATTTTGCTGTCATGGCGTAAAAAAAAAGGACTGTATTTATATTATTTGTTGTTGTTTTAATGACTATGAGAATTGTATCAAGTTATGTGACGTCAAACAAACTCGGGTGTCATTTTGACCGTCCTGCGAAGTAGCAGATGTTTGCTTAGTTGACAACGTGGATCCCCACCCAGGTGTCGCATGAGCTTCCTGTTTGTTCAACGCAACTATGGCCAGCCCGAATGATCTACAATTCCAAGGTAACCACGAAATACATTGAAACACAGCACAAACAAAACACTATAATAAATAACATATTAGATAATTGTTTTACCAATTTAGTTTTTGGCAAAGCCAGTTTGGTTTTCAGTCAACTTTGTTTGTTACCACAGAGGAACTATTTCAGCAGCTACTAACTTATTGACTGCCACTGATTCCTTGATGCACATCTACAGAGTTTGAGGAGGCCGCCGATCTGCTGTCTGCAGACCCGGGAGCCTCCACGCTCAGCATGTCTGCATCAAACTCCTCGACCCCAACCGCAGCTGCGCAGGACGTGAAACTGGACCTCTCTGAGGATGAGGAGGGTCAGGAGGAAAGCTCCGAGGTGTGAGGAGCATTTTTTTGTTTCACGTAGAAAATTATGGTGCTCCTGCAACACAAGGGGAGATTGGAGTTGGGGCAGGAGACAAATCATACATCTGCTTCCAGCTTTTAGGTGGACAGAAAGCAACTGGTGGCTTCTGGACCTTCGAGTACTATCAGTCTTTCTTCAACGTGGACACAGTCCAGGTGCGGGACAGACGATTGGTTGATGTTCTGCTGACGTAATCAATCACAGCATTAAGTTCAGAGGATTTGTATGCTTTCCTTGATGTCCCTTCATATGTCGCAGGTCCTGGACAGAGTCAAGGGGTCAATGATGCCGTTGCCTGGAAGAAACTTTGTCAAACACCACATCAAGAGTAACCCCGATCTATATGGTGAGCTGGCATCATGAAACCTTTGGTCAATGTTAGGGCAAACTCTGCATTGTTTTAAACCCTGAAAAAAAAAAAAATCTACTTTTATGATGAATACCTAAATATTGCGGGAAATGTGAAACGATCAGATGATCAAAAATCAATGACGGCCAAGTGAATTCAACTGTGAAGTATTTCTTTTCCATGTTGGATATCCTTCTTAGTGAGAAATTGTATTTGCTGTGTGGGAAGGGAAATGCGCTGCTGTCACGTTTATTAGCCGCTTATTACAGATGATAACGTTTTCTCAAGAGTTTCATGAAAGCAGCGCGGGCGCGACAAAAGCAGCCAGTGACGGCATCCTTTGCGTTTGTGTGTGTCTGTCGCAGGTCCTTTCTGGATCTGCGTGACCCTGGTGTTCTCGGTAGCGATCAGCGGCAACTTGTCCACCTTCCTCAGCAGACTGGGCGACCCCTCGTACCACTACAGGCCGCAGTTCCACCGAGGTCGGTCCTGCTCTCTGATCTGATCCTCTCTGATTGTGCCTAGCGACGGCGCGCGTCATATTCCCATCCTGTGCTGTCCGACAGTGACGATAGCGGCGCTGGTCATCTTCCTGTACGCCTGGCTGGTGCCCGTCGCTCTGTGGGGTTTCCTGACCTGGCGGCAGGGGACCGAACGGCAAATGGGAGGCTACACCTTCCTGGAGACCGTGTGCGTCTACGGCTACTCCCTCTTCATCTACATCCCCACCTCCGTGAGTCCCGACCTTCCCCTGGGGTGTCGCGGTTTCTCTCGCCTTGACCCCCCCGTCCCCCGCTGCTGAACACCCACCTCCAGGTGACCAAAAACAACTTTCAACGCCCCCTTTTTCCCACTTCCAGGTTCTGTGGATCATTCCATTTGACTGGTTGCGGTGGGCGCTGATCCTCGTCGCCATCGTGATCTCCGGCTCGGTCCTGGTCCTCACGTTTTGGCCCGTCGTCCGCGACGACACCAAGGTGGCGGCCGTGGCCACCGTGGCCACCATCGTGGTCCTGCACACCCTGCTGGCCATCGGCTGCAAGGTGAGCGGGCGACGCCTGCAAGGAGGCCTCCTTTCAAGTTAAACCCGGCCGGCCGGTTGATTCCTCTGCGTCTCCTCTTTCAGATGTACTTCTTCCAGACGGCAGTTTACATAAACCCGGTCCCCACTGCAAACACGTCGCACCACGTCACGGCGCCCCCCCCCCATCCGCAATGACCTTCGGAACGAGGACGTGATGGAATGAAGGATAGTTTTAAACTCTGGACTCAATGAAAAATACGCAAAACTGTGTTCAGACAGACCGTCTGATGGGAACGGAGATGTTTTTGGTTGAATAGGTGGTTAGAGAGTGCGGGCGGGGTTGTTTGTCTTATTTATTCCGAGCTGTTTCGACTGTGACTGTAGCACTTTCAGCACTGTAACAATCGCACACGCCTGCTTTGAGGAAGTAGTGGTTCCGCCTCGTCTGACGGGCTTTTCCTCAGACTCCTCCTGATGGAAGGTTGTTTGTTTTTTTTTTTTTTTTTTAAAGTAATGATTCCGTTAAAAGCGCATCTCACCAAGAAATGGAACAAATACTTCAGTAAAGCTCGCTGCTGGCCACGTCAAGTCCGTCTCAAAAGGTTTATCGCATGGACCAAAGCACAGTTCACACATGAAATCACCAGAAAGCTGTGAGAAGTTAAACCCCATTGTGGTGGGAAAAGACCATATTGTTTGGTTTTAGTGACCAAAACACAAACAGTTATATGGTGGAGCACCGCATTTGAACAGGCTCTGCAATTAAATGCTCATTTAAATCTAAGAAGACGGAATTGCTTCCATTTGTTGAGCTGTTCTCTTGCTATATCGCTTAACTTGTGCTATTTGACTCACTCCAGGCGCAGAAGTGCTTTCTCTCCGCCCCCGCTGCTCGTTCTCTCAGCAACATATAGCGATTTCCTACTGTGATGTAATTAACATAAAATGGTCTGCAGAAAGCCAAAATCCCTTGGATTTAGGATGAAGCAACTGTAAAATGCTACACTTCCCACCAAAGGCTGTCACAACCAAACATCTGCACTCGTTTTGAGCGCTACGCTACATGTCACTAGCGCGCTGAACCGCGCCGTGTGGTTTAGCACGCGAGACGACGCTGCAAACATTCCATCTGAGCGCCGCTTTTCCATTTCAACATTGCTGTTGGGTTTGATACATTGCCATGTTTATCCTTCTCAACATTAATGGGAATGGCCATTATTGCACTAAGAGACTATCAGGCAGCAGTGTTACCGTCTTTCAACAGCTGCGGCGTTCAGCGAACTGGGAGCTGAGGCAGTGAGCAGCTGTTTAAGAGTGCGTTCAGTGCGAGATGCAGGCGGGGGGGAGAGGAAACTGTTCCAGATGAACCGAGACGTTAGAGAGCTGAATGCTACTCCTGGTAGTCATAGAATAAAATGAACTGCTCAGTCTCCCAGGGCTCGAAGTAATTATTTTTTTTCCTTTTCTTTAAATTGATGATTAATGGAGGCTGGAATGGGTGTTCAATGTGTGCTCGAGTATTTATTTCCTACTGTGATCTGGGATTTGTTAATAAAATGAGTCCTGCGTTAATAAAAACGAGTCCCTCTTATTGTTTTGTCCAAAGAAATTCCCAATTAGCAATTTGTCCTTCATTTCTGAGCACGGAGCTCGGACCAGACATGTTTTCCCTTCAAACAATTATCGGATGTTTTGTATGATAATGGAATCCATAAGGGGACTAATTGAAGCTTAAATGCTCCGCTCTTGTCCTGCAGGCTTTTTGCCGCTAGAATAATTAAAATGAAATTGTTGACCTTGCTAAGTGAACCGCAGCCAACGATTCACATCTGCGGCACTCAATAATGTTTTGATTTCCATTGATATTCATTATCGTTTATTCCCAACCCCCCTCCCTGCTCTTCGGCTTCTTCGCAGTCTAGCTGCCAGCGAGCATTTATTTGAACGCGGACCTTGCCAGAGATCCCGTGACGCCTTATCCAGCTGATAATCACCGTCGTGTCACGGCTCCCGCTTCGGAATGTTTGATAACTTATCTAAAGATATCCCTGGATATTCTTAACTTGTTTTGAAGAGCTCATGTGACACAGCGGGTGACCTGCCATCGTATGAAATGAATTCAGATCACAGGCGTCCTCTGGTGGCCGCTGCTCCGGCTTGATTTGAGTAAAAAAACAAAAAAAAACAACAACTTCATTTTGTTTGGATGCAGCGCACAGGCCAGGCCAGGGCAAATCAACCACCGAGCAGCAGCACTAGGGAGGTCTTCCAGCCAGGTCATGGCAAATGACAGGTGAACTGTCTGTTCATTACTCTCAACACCACAATACCCCCGAGCCTTTTATAAATCACAAGGAAAATAATATGAACAAGACAAAGCCGAAATCGTTGCTTTTTGCCGTCAGTCTGCCGTTTACAAAAGCTTGACGAGAGGAGGCTTAAGCGGACTGAGTCACCGCCGCCGTTGAACATCAGCCTACTACATGGTGAGTCAGCAGGGATGCTTCCCACTAATAGAGTGAAAATAGCTCATGAAGGCAGCAACTTGAGTGAGAGGGGCAGCCAGGAGTGGGTTATTCTGGGCGCTGTGGACAGCAAAACATAAGAGATACTACAACATCAATATCCATATTGTACTGCATCATAACTCAGAACAGTTCAGGATACGATACCGTCTAGATAATGGAAGGCCACATTGCGGAGCGGCGGCAGACCGACTGGCTCTGCAGCTTTTTATACCTGCGGCGGTGGAACCCAGCGCCGCGGGAACATTAATAGCGGCCTCCTCGCCGCGGCTCTCAGGTGAACGCGAGTCAGAGCGCTTGGCTCCTGGCGGCCAAGAGATTAAATATTTAAGAGGCAAACACGCACGTCGGCTTACCACGTCACCGTTGGCGGAGCGTTTGCGCTTCTCTTCCCTGTCGGAACGATGCAGGGGACGTTTAAAGGCATTTCCTACATACCCCAAAGCAAAACAAACATTGGTTTTAAATTGTTCCGTGCACTTTCATTTCAACAGAAACTCTCTGTTTCTGCCTTGTGATGTTGAATAGATTAATATATGATACCTGAAGAAAGTTTCTAGCAGTCAACGGAAGCTGGAGATTTGCTTCCACAAAACTCATCCAAGAAGCTGCACATCCAAAGTCTTGAGATAACATTGGTATAAGATGCGGTTGAATTCTGCTATTTCTTCAAGGGATCCAGGATGCATCAGGGACCTGATCAGACCTCTCAGCCGATATCAATGGTTTTTTTCCCCCACATGTATCAGTATCGGTTTGACATGCAAAAATGTGCCTACTCAAACAATAGGTGATGGTCTCCAGCATTCACTTTCAGCCGCACTACGTTTCTGCGAGTCGCAGACAGCAAAGCATTGTGGGAAGATTTAAAAACAGCCAATTCAAAAATATTACTTGTGTTTCTGACTTTGCATGTAAAGTTAAAAAGTTAAGTTAAGTTTTAAAAAAGTCCCAATCCTCTGTATGTTTTCTTTTCTATCCACACCACTGTTCAAAAGTTTCTGCATTGAACTCCATTATAAACAGCTTCATGAAATAATCTACTGGAATGCTCTAGGGACATTATAAGTGCATGACAATGACAGTTGTTGCCTAGAATGTCTAATTGAACGTGATTACAGAGAATGAATATCAAGTGTGCAATATGCGGCCGTCACGACAGAAGTTGGACGCTTTTAAAATGGCTAAAATGGAGAGGTTTCTAAAACAAAGCTTAGCTGTGTGTGCTAAACCGCAAGAGAGTCAACAAAGTCCATCATGGTTTAAATTTGAGGCTCTTTAAAGCAGCACACACGGAATTTAGCACACTTGGAATTCTCTCAATCACTTCTAATTAGACACTGGAAACGGTTTTCATTAAACACTCAAATGTTCCCATACTTGTTCAGCACATCGTGACTAATATCCGTGCACCCGGAAGGATCGAGTCATTGACCCCGAAGACCCCCCCCCCCACAAAAAAAAAAAGATGAACCAATGGCTGTGTCTCAATTCAGGGTCTGCATCCTTCGAACGAAGCGTCCTCCGTCTGAAGCAAGCGTTCTCCCAGGACCCGGCCGACCCAACGCCGTTCCCTCCTGCTGGCCAACCCCGGAAGTGACGTTTTTATAGCATCAAGCTAACCATTGGTTCACCAGCGTTGGATGTTCAAATAAGTAAAAACCCTACGTTAAAAACTGAATATTTTATGTGAAATTTCAATACTTAAATTTATACGAAGTGTCTTTGCCAGGACATGCCGTTAATTTCAGCTGACATCCCAGGATCCCAGGATGCTTTGCAGCCGCACGCAAAGCATCCTGGGATACCAAAGGATAGTAGCGGAGCATCCTTGGAATCGGCTAAAAGCAGGCCGCATTCCGAGTACGCATTTGGAGCGTCCTTCGGATTTTTGGGAATTGGGACAAGCCTTCGCGCAGTGCTACGACGCATCTTCCTTTCACATGCATGCTCCGAAGGATGCAGACCCTGAATTGAGACACAGCCAACATCAGGTTATCAGACACTTCCTGTCTCGATGTCCGAAGCAGAAGAGATGAGGTCAGGCCGGTGAGAAAGGTGTTATTACTGGTTGGTCAACACACAGAAAATGACAAGAGCATGACACACTTCCTCAAACACTGTCCCATGACTACACAACAGAGCGATGGTTCCATGGCGAACAGGGAAAAGCTCTCCGAGGCCCGTCACCGCGCAGCCAGCGTCTGGTGTGTCCAAAGTCTGTTTTTGTCTTGTCTTTTTTTCTTTTTTTTTTTTTTAAAGGAACTAGCATAGATCTAAGTGAAACCCTACGACCTCCCCTCCACCCCCACACCCCAAATAAAGCAAACCAAAAAACTTTCTTCATGATGGTCTGGAACTTATCCGACACATTTAATTCGCCCTGGTATTTTCTTTTTTTTCATCGTCTTTTGAGAAAAAAAAAAAGACAAAATGAAGACATCAAAAATGTTAATCCTACAAAGACATTCCCTCCCCACCCCTCCCCCACCCCTCAGCTCTCTTAAAACCTGCTAATTCATAAATCCCCCACCCCCCACAAAAAAAAAAATTACCCAAAGTCTGATACGTGGAAGCGAATGCATACGAGTGTCAGTCTTTCTCCCCTTGACAGATGAGTGGGGGAGGGGGATCGGGGGTCGGGGGGGGCTTGGGTCTTGATATGTCGGCGGCGAGCAGACAAGATGGTGGGAGGCGGCCTCGCCTCCCGCAGTCTCAGCACTGAAGTGTCTTTTGTGATAGTCACTCTCTCTCGGAGAAGAAGGTCTGGAAGGTGGGGAGGGGGGGGGCGGCGTGTGTGTGTGTGGGGGGGGGAGGACGTCATCAAATCCAGCGCAGTGTTCCTGGTCCCAGCCGGCTGACCGACCGACCACCGGGTGGGGGGGTGGGTCCACCGCGGTAGACAAAGTCCTCGCCAGAAAAAGCTCCGCCCCCTCCCACCACCACCACCAACAACAACCACCAACAACTTCTTTGGACTGCGCCGGAGGAGCCATCTGCGGCCGGCCGGCCGGCTGGGAAGTGGGCGAGGAGACCAGGCGGCGTCGTGGAGCAGCAGAAAGGTGGCAGGTTTTTGTTTTTTTTTCCTTTCTCCTTTCTTTCTGCATTCGACGGGACAAGATTTGTGCAGACTGTCTCGTTGGTCACCGGTGGGGGCGGGGTGGGGTGGGGGGGGACCAGAGTCATTTGTTTGCGAGGCCGGAACAGACGGAAGTCCAGCAAGAAAAAAAAAAAAAAGTTATTCCAGCTTTCCGAATATCTTTTTTTTTTCTATTCGTCAGAGCATCGGCGCTGTACATTTTTCCGATTGTTAAAAAGAAAAAAAAAAATGAGGCTGCAGCTGCCGGGAAGCCACGAGCTCCAGCCACTGCACTGCGACGGGCCTCTGCTCCCTCAATTTCATACAACACACCCGATATGTGATGTGATATGATTAACACCTGGGTTTTGGTTCAAATTGAAGTTACCAACCTGTAATGACAACGTCATTACAATCAAATTCTTTAAATGACGGTTAAGCGTAAAAAGCTGTTGCCGGACGGACGTCACAATTTAGGGTCAAACTTCGACGGCAATGCAGCCTTGCGCTGACATGATTCCACCTTTTCTGCCGTCTTCCTGTCGATTGTTTTGCTTTTCGTAACTCCTTGTACCTCATTTACAGCATCTGCGAGAAGTTATCAAGAGAAAAAAAAAAAAAAAAATCGAAAGAAATCCAGCCGTCCGACAGACAGGAGATGGTAAAAGGACCTGCTTGTAAACATAACAAGAGCAATTAGCAGCAATAACGGAGCAATAAAGCGAGATATGAGAAGGTTGGGGATTACTGTTAGCGTTTATCCGAGAGGACAGATTTCAGATCGATGACTGGCCGGACTAAGAGAAGGGAAAAAAAAAAATCGCTGGCCTGTTCACGATGTCGACCCTCTCGAGTTGGAAAACTTTGCTGTGCGTTTGCTCCGACCGATGCGAGTGTTAAAAGTCCGTCTTTTATCTCCGTGGACGACTGGACGAGATCCAGGTTGAAGGTGACCAGCGGAGCATTCCGCCCAAATTTCTTTCCGGTGAAGAACCGTCGGGGAGGAAGATTAAAAAAAAACAAACAAAAAAAACCCCACAAAAACAACACAACAAAAAACAACAACAATGTCACTGCTTTAAAGAGAAACTGCACACTAAGATAACAGAGTCCGTTTGTCCGTGTCACAAATAACACATCTCTTGCACGCACGCATGCACACTCTCTCGCTCTCTCTCACTAGGGTGCCTGAACATGGAGACAGCTTAGTTTTCCTGATAATCGCCCTTGCCTGGATCCCTCACCGTCTTCTGCGTTGAGGAAAACAAGCGGTGGAAAGCGAGAACATGACAACAGTTGTGGTTCCGGGCGGGACCTTTGAACGGCTGGAACGGATGTGGAGGGAAAAAAAAAAAAATTTGAAAAAAAAGAAGAAGAAGAAGCCGCAGCGGCAGCCTGCAGGTGAGTTCCGAGTGTTCGGTAATAACAACAAGCGTCCCATGGCGCTCGGGGAAAGGTCTGGGGGGGGGCGGGGGAGGGGCGTGGAGAGGACCATGTTGGAACGGACTGATGCTGGTATCTGGCAACGAAGTCGACTCTTTGAGGGAACAACCGGGGAGGGGGGGGACACGTTCAGGATGATGACCCGTTTGAAAAAAATAATTAAAAAAAACAGACAAGAAAAACAAAACAAAAAAACAACAACACAACCCCAGCAGTAGAGAGGAGGAGCAGAGGAGGGACTGAGATACACGTGGAGGGAGGAGGGACGTGGTGACGGCGGTGCGTCCCGGCTGCTGGCTGTGCACGTGCGCGTGAACCCGCCCACCCGGGGGCGGGGTTCTCCTCGTGGGTTTGGCGAGACGACGAGAGTCTGGACGGATGCGACCCGACTGGGTCGGGGGGGGGCTGGGGGGGGTGCCAACACGGCACCGGTTTTGGTTTTTCTGGTTTTGGCGGCGGTGGTGGTGGGGGAGGCGGAGTTCAGTCATAAAGTGGGCGGGGTGAGGGGGCTGGGGGGCGTCAGAGCTCCACTGGGAAGGCTTGGGGGTCTCTTGTCATGCAGGGGGGGGGAGAGGGGCGGGGGACGATGGGAAGCTCTGAAAGGGGGCGGGGGGCGGGCGGGGTCTTCGCCTTTAACTGCCGTAATGCATGGTGTTGCTGGGTATGACCATCGGCGAGGCCATGGAGATGGCGGCGCCGCCCATGGTGAACTGGTTGGTGACGGGGTAATACGTACCGCTGCTGCTGAGGCCCGACTGGCCCGTCGTGGCTCCTGAAGGAACATCAACATTTCTGTTATCAGCGGTCTCTCCGAAACCAGGGGCGTCCGGACGGCAGGCCCGTCGTCGCTCTAGTGCCTGGGAATGTTTTGTTGGGTCTGTTCGGTGGGAAACCTACCCTGGACTATTCCTGTGCTCATGATGGAGCCCATCCGGGAGTGGGTGTGGTTTACAATCCCTGTGTTCACTGGAACCAACCGGGGAGGGGGAAAAAAAAAGAGGACAGTTAATGAGATCGGGGCCACAGCCACAACGCGCCATCCCAGTGGTCAAAAAAACCAAAACAAACCGGTGCAGGGGGCAACATTCAGGCTCTTGCCGTCGTTCGTGTGCTGCGTATGTGACCGTCACCAAATTACACCAGAAAACATATGCATGTGTAAAACAAGCAAGAGAGAAAGTGATACTACTCACAAATGTTTGACTTTCGAGTGAAATTTATGGGAAACGTTAAAATCTCCCGCCAGGGAGACAGACGGGCATTTACGTAGAAGCATGCAAAGGGTGTTTCTTCATGGAAAACATTTTATTGGAACGAACGCCAACAGCAACAATAACAACAACAAAGCACAGCAAAAAAAAGTCAACGTCTCGATTAACTTCACAATTGGACAAGTGCAATCAACAGGTTAGAGGAAGTCGAGTTGAATTCACAAATATATTCTGAAGTTCCATCCGAAAGCCAAACCGTTTGTGAGTAGTGTACTTGTAAATATTGTATTTCTTGGAAAAAAAACATCCAACTGCATTTATTTTGACTTCACCCGAGTGAAGATGACGGTTCAAAACTCGACATTAAAGTCGAGTACTTCAACGTCACGTTTGACCTCGACTCATTTTCTGTTGCTTGATCGTCTGACTGTTTATTAACAATTCTTTTTTTTTTTTTTTTGTAGACGTCGATGCGTTCCTGCAACCCCTCCCTCAAGCTCCCTGCCACGCAAGTGGCGTCACATGTTCAGACGTCACTGGGAGGTAAGATTCATACCCAGGGGGATGAGGTTGTTGTGAGACGCTGGCTGGCCGCTTCCGATGACTGTACTGAGGTCATAAGCTGCAGGCATCCCTGGATAGGGCAGAGGAAACGGGAGCAAAAGTGTTAAAACATGTTTGTCATTATCATGACTTAATCTTCTGTTTTTTTAACAGCTCTTTTGAGAAGGTGTTGGCAGCACAGAAATTTAGTGTCGACCTTTTCCAACTACGAGTAGGTGTGATCATACCATTGACTTTCTATAAAGGTGGACGGAGTGCCGTGACGTCACCCATCGATTTGAAAAATACCTGTTCGGAAGGCTCGAGATCGGTTTCACGGTCGGCGCCGACATCTTGAGTTTCCAGTCCGTTTTCAACCGGGCAGATTCCAGATTTGGATGTGTGAGAGGACCCGGAGGTGATCAATGATTGGAGCACGAGTGCAATATTTGGTAAGCTGGCTACAGTGGTGGTAAATGCCACCACGGTAAATGCTGGTAAACTTTAACTTTGCCCACAAATTTATGGCTATTTGTGCTCAAAAATAGACAAAATCAGACAAAATGGACATTGTGGCCTATTTAACGAGTACTTTTCACTAAAGTGATTTAGAACAACAACATTTTTTTTTTAACAAATTTGTAATTGTATAAAATTAGTGCTCCTATCCGCTTTGACAGACAGTTATTTTTTAATCTTTTTGCAACCAACTTTGGCGGTCCCTGCAGGCCAAACGAAAGAATGCACGTTTTTGGCACTTCTGCCTTGGCCTCCTTTTTGAACCCGGCAGCTCCGTCCATCTTTTTATGGAGTCAACGGATCATACGAACATCACAGTCCCATCAACAGCTTGTGTAATAACCGTCACCGCCAGAGGAGGGAGACAACATCTCTTAACTGGCAACAAAAAAAGACGCCCACGAAAAACGCAACGTCCACGTTCGCATCTCGGAAGGAAGATTAAGAAACAGAACAGAGAATAAAGTTACACAATCTAAAGAAATTAATGTGTTGAACCCTCTTTTGTCGTGTTTGTTTTGCCTCTTTTGGAAATGAACTGGCGCTGAAAACACACTCAGGATGGGCTCATCAGCCACCGGTGATCCTGTGAATGTTCACCTGATACAGGCATCCCCTGACTCATGTTGTAGGCCGAACCCGCGTTCCACATGTTCTCAGACGGGGAGGTGTAGTGTGAGCCGGGAGGGGGGTTAGGGGTAGTGCCTGTGTACCTGCAGACACACACACGGCGTATTCAAGTTTAATTTTTCGGGAGGGGCGGCGTCTCCGAAAACCTGAGCGCTTGCGAAGCCCCAGGCGTCCAGGTGTGGCGCAGATCTCTCGGGGGGGGCCACTTACCTGAAAAAGGGGTTCTTCAAGTCCAGGAGATTACTGGACTTTGATCCTGTCTGATCCACCTGGGCGACAATACTGATGTCGTAGCTCTGTCTGCAAAGTGGGGGAGATCAGAACGCCGTAAGTTGCAAGTTAGCGAATTGTAATAAAAACACTGATGCTGTGACTCATTTTTGCACGCAAGCTCCAAGCTAACTTGGCTTTTCTGAAGTCTTTTGGTCTCATTTTAAGAAATCTCCAGATATGGAGTCGCAGCCAACCGCTGATAAGCGTAATAAAACTTTACTACGCTCCATTTCCTCAGTCTCCAAAGGCGTTGGCTGCCGAAATGCTTTGCGGCTGAGCTATTGCGCAATCGGACGAAATCTGCAGCCTCGGCCCAAGCGTCATACCTCTTGTTGGCCACCAGCAGAGCGGTGCCGGACAGCGTGTCCCCAGCTTTGGTGAAGAGGGGAGACTGCAACAGACAGCGCACCTGGTACCAGTGGGTGAGGGGCTCTGTGGGCGCCGTGGACAGCCACACGGTCATCCTGCCGAGAGAGAGAGAGAGAGAGAGAGAGAGGGCGGCGCTGCTGTGAGACGAGGCGATCCCTTGCGTTTTGAGCCTTCGACAATTCATTTCAGCATTGGTGCGGTGGACTTACACTGATCCTATGAACGCCACGTCGAACCAGAAAGCCAGGCCGTGCACCAGGCCCGAGTTCATCATATGGAACTTAAAGGGAATCTCTATCCTGAGAACGACACGACACCCGAGGCAGAAATATTCAATGCACCGTTGACGACGACTCCATGCCAGCGCACCATTCACCCGTGGCAGTCCACAAACCTGTAGAGATCCTCTTCTTTGGCCTCCAAGAAGTTGACTGTATGCTTGACCGACTTGGCCATCAGAATGCGGATATCAAACGTGTCCTGCGTGCAGAGAAGTGAGATCTTAGAGTCTAAATACTTGGCGATGCACCCGAGCCGGACGCAACCAATGGGTCTCTATGACCTCCTTCAGACAGCCGGCCTAAATCCAATTTTATTTTAGCCCATCCAGATTGAAACCGGACGGTCTTTTGACAGATCTCATTTGGACACTTGCTAAAAACAGTGTGGACAGTCGGATCGGATTTGAGGAGGAATCTGATTTGGATCAGATTCGCCTGTGGTCTGAACGCAACCTTCATGATGTAACTTGGGAATACTGTCAGGTGGTTTTCACCCAGACAGTAGAAGTACTAGACAGGGCCCACATGGTTCTGTGGTCTTTCATTACACTGCCCCTAATGATTCTGTAACTAGGGCAAAAACTGTGTGGCGAACGTACCACAATGGGCTGACGGAAATACTCGTCCACTGCTGCCCCCCGCAGGGCAGAGAGGTCAACACCATGGAAGGAGGGCTGGTACCTGGAGGCCAGAGAAGGGACACATATATTAGGTTTTAGCCAAACCTAAAGCGACCAATCCAAGTGGAAGCAGGCGTGATGACATGGGCTGGTAAAAAAGTTCCCACCCCACTGAGTTTAAGATGTTTCGAGGGACAGAACATTTACCAGAAGTTGGCCTTGGTGAACTGCTCCATGTATAGCTGCTCATCTGTAAATGGGGCCAGGTGGACGTCACCGATGGTTGGGAACATTTTACCTGAAATGTACCAAGAGAACGAGCCATTAAAACAAGACATACGTAGTAAATCGATGGGAATTCACCACATGCTCTCAACACGGCCTTCTCACCGTTGGGTTTGAGGAACTTCTTGGCGTGCAGGTAGCTCTCCAGCATGCGCTCATTGAACAGCATGTAGCCCATTGGCTCCGAGATGATGATGTCCACCTGCTCGGACAGCGTCACCTCCTCCACCTTCCCTGGAATGACGACCACGCGCTCCCCCAGACGGTTGCTGTTCACCAGTACCTGCAGAGGGCGAGGAGGCCACAGTTACCCGGGCTGAAGGCCAGTGTTGGCGAGTAGTCTATTACTAAGTAATCCACTACTGTAATTAAACTACTTTTAACGGAGTAATGTAATGGGATTACTGTGGCAAAAAGGTAATCTGATATAATTAAGTAATGATTCCATTTCTTTTCTGAAATATTTTGCAAGCTAAAAATGTCTTATTATCCAAGAAATGTCTGAAAACAACAATGTCGCAGATTGATGATGCAGCCGTGCGTGCGACGTCATTGATATGCGACGACGCACCAAAACGAAGCACGGCGGCGGCAAAAGAAAAAACAGCAATTGCTTTTGATAGCTGGAAATACAGAATGTTATTTTGAGTTCATCTCGTCTAAATCAAAGAATATTGTGGTTCTTTGTGCGTTATGTGCAGGAAACAAGACGTTCTCATCTTTGACAATATTCTTTCCTTTAAAATTAGTATTTGAATAAAGTTCACTCCAAAGCAGTGAGCAACTGGTACTTCATCTTTTTTTTGTAACTAAAGACTTATGAAACAAAGCAGTTAAAGAAGTAATTAGATTACTTTTTAAAGGAGTAATCAGTAGTTGGATTACTTTTATGGAGTAATCCCAACAATACTGCTGAAGGCCAAGCCTGGTCAATGAAGGCGGAGTGGGGTAGGTGTACCTCTGCGTGCTGTGCCATAGTGCTGGCCTCGACGGCATAAACCTTCCTGGCTCCAGCCTGGGCTGCAAAGAAGGAGAGGATCCCTGAGCCACAACCGACATCCAAGACCACCTGCAGGGAGGAGGAGAGGAGGAAAGACGGCATTAAGCCTCCGCGAGACAACAAGCAAAACGGCGACGCGATCATAAAAATGAGCATCAAACTGTCCCGCCCACACGCTGCAGCGTCTGTTTTCTCTGCCCGTGTGTGCGTGTGTATGTGTGTGTACAAGAACAAACACGAAAACGCAGTCAGTCTCACACGCACGCACACACACACAAAAACAATTGTCTGCTGTTGGACTCAAGAGTTTTATCTGCCATCTGTCCAAACTCTTTTTTTTTTCTTTCCCCCTTTTTTTTTTTAGAGGGCATTCTGACATCCAGCCTATTATCTGAGTCCGCAGTGAAATCCAGTTCCGTGAAGCAAATGAGTATATTTAGCTCCACTGCGAGGTTACCTTATCTTTGAAGTCAGTGTGGTTCTGCAGAATAGCTCGCTGGTAAGTTCCCGTTCGAACGTAGTCCTGCATCATGTTCTGTTGCTGTGAGAGGTAGCCGTAAAACTGCAGAGAGACGTCGACAAAAAGGAGGAATTGAAAATGTGCCATCGCTGAAAACATTTCGGCAGAAGCGAGAGGACCTGGATCTCCGAGCGTCAAGAAATTAAGACTGAAGTAACTGAGAGCATCAGTGGGACTTTATATATTGCATTGGACTTGTTATTGAGCTATATCGTAACACTTTTTTATATATAGTTACATTCCTAGTTATGATAAATTGTGTATAATCACCTGATGGTCACATTCTTAAAAATTTGATGCATTACTTTATCTCAAAACGAGGTCATATTGATATTGCTTTTGCTGTGGAAGGCACTTCTGCAAAAAAGAAAAAACACAGCACGCAGGGATTCTGTTTTGACAGATGGACACCATGTACCAGGTCTTCTCGTGCTCAGAAAACGTGTTAAATTCCGATGGTACGGTGCCATCTTTTGCTTTCACCCAAATCTTTGATGAACAAATTTTTATTTGTTTACGGAACTGAACACTGGCTCCGTTTTAAAGGAGAAGGTTTGAAAGAAGTGGAACGAGTAATTCCGTTCAGAGCTGCGGAACTATGAATAGTCCAGAAATAAAGTCAGCATGGTGGCAATCATTAAGGGACAACTGTTCCGAGTTTCTTTTTTTTTTGTTTTTGTTTTTTAAAAAAGGCCAACTGGATTCCAGCCTGGGGAGATGCAAATAAAGACATAAAAATAAAAACAGACTGAAGCCTGCCATTATTTTACGAGGTTCTGGTTCTAACTGGGGATCCCATTAAAATGTTTTGCAAATACTAAATACAAAAAAGCACATAATTCTGTGTGTTTCCATCCAGGGCTGCCAAGCAAAGATACAGACGTGCTTTGCTCAGGATGGCTTGAGTTTTAAGGGTCAGAAGTAGGGATGCAAAATTATTGATTAATTCATTAATCGATAGTTAATTGACCTTATCGATCGATTAACGATTAATTAATAAGCGGCAACTTTTATTTTTGTGACGAAATTTCACAATGGGAAATGTGTAAGGAAGACATTATTTAACCTTTCAATAATGTTGAGGGTCAAATGTGATTTCAACTTTTTTTTTTTTTTTAGTTGTTTTAAAAGTAACTTGTTCTAGGTATACAGCTGTACACCACCGCATTTAACAAAAACTTCTATCAATTAATCGCGACTAATTTAATTTAATCGATTAAATTCTTAATCGACAATTAATCGATAATTAATTGTTAACATCCCTCGTCAGAAGTCATTTTACCAATGCAGAAGAAGAGCGCACGTGGAGTGTGGACGCACTCGCCCGCTGTTTCCCACAAGTAGTCAAGTCATCAACTCACTGACAAAAACTGCACTTTGAGAAAACAGCTTGATGGCGAAGTCAGTTGATCCTCTCACCTGGAAGTACTGAACAGCGGAGGACTCCTCTGTTCTGTCGCTAAAAGCCGAGTGCGCGCTGCTGTGGCCACGACTGTTCTTCAGGATGTTATAAAAGGACTGGAAGTCTGGGGAGTGGGACACGAGCACAAAAAACGCCAACAAAATGAGGGGGAGAAAAAGAAAGGCGGTAGATCAGAGGAGAGGCAAACAGTGGCCACAGGATTAAAAGAAAGAGGTGTTTCGACTGGGTACCTGCGGGCGAGGAGAACTGCAGCAGCACACTGTTGCAGCCCAGCGTGATGATGAACGACTGCTTCCCCACGCGGCTGCACTCTGTGTCTTTGGATACGGAGCACTTGAACACGCTCGTCTCCTCTCCTGGAAGGGAAGCGGGAGCGTGGAGAGGGGTTACGATCACACTGAACACTCGCGCACAGTGCGAATGACATCACTCCATGGCCACCGGACAGATCTTTATTTAATTTTTTCTTGAAGGAAACCAGAGTCGAACTTTATTTAGTAATTTATTATTAAACCCACGGCAAGCAACTGCATCTCTCTGCTCAACACGGTTTGTTTGCCGGTGCAGGTACGGAATCGGCCCGGGCTACGGGATCTGTGCGGGGTCCGGCGACTGCCGATGACGTGGCAAACTATCATTGGCTGAGTGGCAATCGAGCGAATATTTCAATAGCGGGCGGGCAAAGAGCTTTTGTTGCGGGATGGAGAGTGAGGACAGTAGTTTGGAGAAGAGTGCATGTATATGAATATATATATATATATATATATATATATATATATATATATATATATATATATATATATATATATATATATATGTGGAAATATGATACTGTTTTGTTTGTTTACTTTCTATTGGCGTTAAGCATGTTTTTTTAAAGCTCAACTATGCAGTAGACATGAGCAGGTCCAGAACAGATCTAATAGTGAAGGAGGGAAACGTGTGCCTGACAAGGGAGGACTTCTTGTGCACCTACACCGGCTGCATCGTCCAGTGTTTAAACTTTCTGCTCACTCGCTGCAAGCTGACTAATGCTGCTGCTTGTTGATAACAGCGGCTACATGACGTTGGTTCAATTCAATGCTAGTCAACAAAAATGCCATTATTGTCATCACGAGCGCCAGTAACCAACATGCAGGAACAGAAAAAATATTGTGGAGCTGAAATATTTGTGTCTTCAATCCATTTGGTTAAAAAGGGGAAATATCGCCGTTGATGTTCCAAGGCTAAACTCGGGTCTGATTCTGTGCGAGACACACAGAACCTTCGCCCCAGTTCGGTGAAACCTCACGACGCGTCGCGCTTGTTGGTTTAATCCGACAGTCGGACGTTTCGTTTTCTGGAAGTCCGTTTCCTCATGGCCGGGAATAAATGCTGACTGTTTGCCTGACATCAGCAGGAAGGAAGGAAGGAAAGAGCAGAAGGCAAACGACTTCGAAACATCAGCCGAACTATTGCCGTCATCTTCTCCCAGCGTTCAGGGCTGAGGAGCGACTGATGCGGAGAAGTAAATCATTCGTCACGATGAGCGCGTGGGAGTCTGGGGGGATCTGAGAGGAAAGAACGCACGCACGCACACACAGAAGCCGACACAGAGTCAGAGTTCTCCCTCCGTCACGTGACCTCACGCAGGGGGAGAGGGAAAAAAAAAAATCCTCCCCCGGCTTGAAATACTTTCACGTCATGCAAGCGGGCTCCAAAGACTCTCAATCAGCTGCGGCTAATCCAGCGTCTATTAAGGGATTAAGAGCAGCGGGCCGCTTCAGATTTAGAAAGATGCATCAACCACTTAGACTGTTGACCAACTGGCGAACACATCCAATCCCCCGCCGCGGGCTAACGGGCCAGTGTGACTGCGCAGGATCTATTTAAAGGGAGATGCTGGCGTGGCCCATCTGCAGGGGCACCGGCCCAACCGGGGCTCCGCGTTAACGGCGAGGTTTCGGGTCTTTGGGGACAAAGGAAACAGGCCAGGGTCCCCGAAACGAGAAGCAGATTCTCTCCTGAGAAGCAAAAACAAAACAAAACACAGGCGTCCACTCTACTGCAAATACAATCTGGAAAGACAACGGATCGAAAAGCTGTTTACAGTGTCGGGTGTTCTGTTGCAGTTCAAATATATATATATAAAAAAAACAGAGTTAGTGGCAACAAACTTGGAGGGAGGTTTGTCTACTCAACTGCCTCCTCTGACCGTCTGGTTTTCTTGTTGTCCGTAATTTTGGATTTCAATGCCGAATAATAACCACTGGGAATTGAGTTGATGGGAAGTCCTACCCCCCCCCCCGTCCCCCCTCCCCCCCGGCCCCCGCCCCGGGCATTGCACTAATACTAATAAGCATTCATAAACTTGGCAGATTAAGAGAAAAATTGTGACGGATGCTGCAAAAGTGGCCAGCGGTGACGGACCGGGGTTGCATCGCACGGTTTTCATGCACGTTCTGGAGACAGGGTGACATCCACAAAGATTACAAAATATAATGAACAGAAACAAAAACAAACATCTCCTCTTCCGCATTTTCCAGGCTCGTTAAAGGTGAGCGAAACCGAGAAAATGGAAACATAAGACACGTGACGGCTGCTTTCGCTGACGCCGTCCCGGCTTTCCGCGGCCTGCGCGAAGTATTATTGCAAGCTCTTGTATCAATATGTTGAGCTGACGGCTGCCAGGCCGACGACGTGTTTTTCCGTCCGGTTTGCAGTCGGTCAGCTTATAGCCGAGCGACGGACACACTTTTTAAATTTACGCTCGTTTCCCAGCAAAAGCGTGGGAGGACGTGTTTCGCAATAAAGAGAGAAACCCAGCGAGGCCGCAGTCGGGTTTCTCAGGACGGGTCGGCGGCAGAGGCTTTTAACGGGGGCCGGGCGGCCGTCAGCTGGAGCTGTGCAGGACGGGAGGGATGTGAAAGCTGGTGCGAGGGGAGGCGATGGGAACCCACGGGACTGACTGACAACGATTATACGACAACCGCTCCGCTGTTATTTCACAATCGTGCGCTGCACGAGCGTTGAAACGATCTGTTAAGGGGGGAGAAAAAAAATCTTAATATCTGAGCATTACGGCAATTTAGTGAGGGGACATGTCTGCTCAGAGGGCAACTGGGTTCTTGACCAAATGCAATTGTGCGGCACTTGTCTTTGAAAAAGACACCTATATTATTTTTATTTTTTTTACAAGAGCTGTAGCATTATAAATGGTTCAGACTGACCTCATTAAACAGTTACAGAGACGGCTCTGCCGGTCTTCGTAGGTATTATATAAGAGCTACAGTTCTAAATGTTTGTGATTGTAGGAAACGTGACAAAAGAAACCGTGAAGTGCCTGCCGTTTAAGCCATTCTGACTGTTTTCAGCCTCCATTGCTTCTGTTTCCCTAAGACAGCAAAGTGCTGTCCGCAGCGAATGTACAGTTGAAACAACTTTATACTTCCCCGATACGTCTGCTGCAGTCTAAAGTCCACCTATTGCTTCTTTTGCCCGACTCTTACAAAGTGTGCGGTGCGAAGCAGCTCTGGAAATCAGCCTGTTTGAGGCGTCAAAGCGCACTAATACTTTCCACAGGGGTCTCCTGCAAGATCTCCCCCTGTGAAGTCGCCACGTTTATATGCCTTTTGAAACATGTGGGAGGCACAACAAAGCATCACCTTTGACATGAAGCAAATCATTTGTGTTTTCTGTGTCACAGGCTGTGAACGAACGGCTTCACAAAATGTTTTCTGGAGGTCTGTAATGGTTTTTTTTGGTTTATTTTTTTTTTGGGGGGGTTGGGCACCACTGTTATGTTGATGAAAAAAGCAGACAAAATACGCAACATTCACATTTAACCTAAGAAAACAACAAAGTTAATGCAAAAACAGCCAATGTCTGTTAACAGTGTTTGGTCCACATTTAGAGATAGATTCCTCTTGGCGACTGATGACTCAACAACCTTCTCTTCTCTGTTGCAAATTTTGCAGTCATCAGTTTCAACAGACACATTTTCATGCAGTCTTTTTTCAGGAAGTACAAAAGTATTTTATCATATAATTATTTTAGACCCTTTAGAAGTAGAAGTAGAAGAAGAAGAAGAAGAGAAATCCCTCCAGAGGTCCAACAATGCTTTTTACTAACATTTGTAATGAACGAATTGGCTTTGCATTCTATTGCACTTCAAAGAGACAAATTGCATGACTAAAATGCTGAACATTTGAAGTAACCGACATTCAAATCTTAGTTGCATAATACCGATAGGCATTATGCAACTTCTTAATACTGGCAGGATAAAAAAAAAAAGAAAAAGAAAAGAAAACCCTTGAATCGTTACTGCGCAGCCTTTGTTGTGGAAAGTTACGAACAGTACGTTGAGGTGTATTTACGTTCGAATTTACATCGTCATGCGGTTTAATGGAACCCTCTCCTTTTTTTTTGATGCGTGTGAAGCATTGTATGTGTATGTGTGTGAGCGCGAAAGGAGCTTTTCTTCCAACTGAGCATCCCAGCAGAAGGAGGCCTGCCTCTTTCAGCGGGACATCCCATTGAATAAGAAAGGCTGGGGAGGAGCGGAGCGCCACACAGTAGGGAAGTCTACGGCGGGGACCGGGCTATTGTTCCAATGAGAACAAAGATGAATGCATAAGTAATGATGGCCCGCTTCTCGCTTCGCCACCCGAAATCTCAGAGCCGGCGGTTTCCCCCCCAGAGAAAAAGTACAAAGAAATAATAGAAAACCCCTCGCAGGTTTACAGCCGCCTCGGCGGAGGGGATGCTAGCTGGGCGCCGCGCTGTGCCAGTAGCCGCAGCAGCCGCCGCATGGACTGCAGCGCAGAGCGGCGGGTCAGGACGGATGCCCTCCGCTGCCGAAACAACCGACACATGGTGATGCACAAGCTAATGCAGCCAAAATAACGCCAGCAAAAAAAAAAAGAAAAGAAAGAAAAACAGGACTGCGTCAGCGGAGTGTGTCATTGGTCCTCGTTTTAAAGGCGACGAAACAAGTGTTTGAGAATGGTCAAGGGCAAAGAGACGCGGTGATGCCCATGAATGCATCACCGCCGTACCCGGGCATTGTTTAAGTCAACTACACGCTGACGTTAGTTGGCCGCTCAGTTTGAGAAATACACCGCCTCCGCGAGCGTAGAGCGTGCACCCATGTTCTCTTTGCGGACTGTGCGAAAGGCGGCTAACGCGTGGAGGGCTTTTGAATAATAATAATAATAATAATAAATAAAAAATATCGAGGCTTAAGCGCCACGGCGGCTCTTAGCCGGACGGCGAAAATTTGGGACTTTTAAGGGGCTCCCTCGTGATGAGCAGGGGGAGGCGACGTGGTCTCTCGAGCTCGCGTTAGCTCACTGGCGGCTAACGCTACATAGGCGCTACACAGGCGTTGGCGCTGCATAGCACTAAAACAAGGCCCGGAGATCGGAGCCCGGCAATAAAAGTCCAAAACTCACCATTGGAGAGGTTGATAAGGGCAGCGTCCTGCGTGCTCTTGACTTCTAGCCGCAGCGGCTGCTGCTCGGAGTGCCGCTGAATGTCTCCGTTCGCGTCTCCGATGGAGAGGAGCCGCACGCCGGGGAACACCGAGACCGCCATCTTCGATCTGGAAGTAGAGACAGGTCGGCGGCGCTCACATCCAAACCACGCACTGCTCTCTACACGCTTGGAGGCAAAGCTCGGCATTAGCATGAGAAGGCGCCCCAAAGGCGCCCTCTGCTGGGCCAATGCAAGTAGCGCGTAAACACAGACCCCCCAATGATTTGCTTCTTTTTTCTTTTCTTTTTTATCGAAGAAATCTTATTGTCTCGGACAGGTTTTTAGTTTGGGGGGAATTTTGTTTCTTCTGTGTTGACGACTGGAACGATTTCACAAACATATAGTTTTCTTTTTAATTCAGTTTAGTACTCTGCATGAAATCTCCAATTTGTGCTATCAATTCAAAGTTATTTGTTTCCAAATGTTAATGTGGTTATTTATTCACGCACATGACCGAACTCAACACTTGGACGATAGATATATGAAGGCACATTAATATATCTAACATATCTACAATATAGAGTGAGATCATAATTGTTTTTTTTTTAAAAGAAAACAATGTAAAATTAAAAACAAAACACTAATATTTAGAGTAAAAAGTTATGTAATGCAGTTTTAACAATTAATCAAAATTGTTGTGCATGCCACGTACGTACATATTTAATCACTTACCAAATCTAGACTAATTTGATGTGTTAAATTACCACAGGATTATTTTAAACTGCCATATCAAAACGGCATATTTTATGACACATACAGTCCAGTTGCAGGGTTTTGCTTAAAGTTTACATTTCCTTTTTAATTTTATCATTACTAAAGCAAAATGTATACACACCTATTTACCTTTAGTTGTGAAAAAGGGTTTCCGTGTGTAACATTTTACGGCAACTATTAGCATGAAATAAGATTTTTTTAAGCTGTTTTCTCTGTTTTCATTCTCAAATAATGATTCATTTGCATGACTTTAAAGTGAGTGTGAGGAATCTTTAAGTATTGCTGAAACAGCCTCATGTTTCTTGCGCAGTACAGACGGGCAAAAGAGATGCTGAAATACCGTTTTTCCTGTTTTTTCAGTTACGTGGAAGAATAAACACTTTGTACTTCAAACAAGTAAATGTGATTGGCAAAATCATTGCTTTATCCCATGATGAACATTAACCAAATAACCAAACTTCCTGGTTGAGTGAAATGTTAACAGCAAACACAAATGAACAAGGTTTTCACAGTCACACACAAGAACAAACACAATGAATCCATCAATAGGTGACTGATGTCAATTTGTTTTTACACCAAGATTTTTTTTTAATCATATGCATTTGTAAATTAAGGCCATAATTATTACCAGCAGTTGGCTGAAAACATTACAGAAATTATTGCTCCGTAACAGCTGCAGATAATCACAGTTTTTTTTTCCCCCCTGGCGCAAAGGAAGGAAATTCCATGGCAGCAGGGGAAAAAATGTCTGATGGTATACAGTAAGTGAGCCATTTGAGGTCTCTTGCTCACATTTGGCACATATTAGAAAGGTATTAAACATAATGAACCGTGAAAACAACAATCATAGATTCAGCATTCGCTTTATGCTGCTTTCCAAGTGCAGCTCTACTTTGGACCGCAGGTGTTTCAAGAGGACTGATTATTGTACAACAACATCAAATAGGCCTGATGTGGAGGCCGCCCGAGATCCCCTGAGCCTCACAAAAGCAAAACATAATGGACAAAGATCATAACAGAAAACTCATACAATTTCCTCACACAACAGCATAATTCCTCGGCTGACTGAAGAAAAACTCTATCTCGCTGCTCTGTGTGTGAGAGAGAGAGAGAGAGAGAGAGAGAGAGAGAGTGAGAGAGAGAGAGGCTGTGCGGTTTAGACTGTGGAGCACATGACAGAACACAACACTGGGACGATAAGGCACCTTTTTGAGCGCTCTGCACTCTTTCACAGGCCTAAAGAAAGAAAGAAAGTAAGAAAGAATGTTAGCTTGAGGCAATGTTATCATCTCAAAACAGTCAGGGCAGCAAAGGGCAAATTAAATTGAGAGGAGGACTTGCACCTCAGAGAAGGACACATGACTTGGGAGGCCGGAATGGGTTGTCACTGGAAGGCACACCAGTAAGGAGCGGGTCTTTATGGGCATTTTGCAAACAGAAAGCCTTGAGCTCGGCAGCAGCCTGAGAAACCTGTCGAGAGATGGAGAATGGATAAGGTTTTTGCTTGAGCATCCCTGCAATTCAAAAGTTGATTAAAGTTCATGTTTTAATTTGTTTCTTTGAGTGCTTGTCACACAAATTGTCTGAAACTGACAATTTGTTTTTAATCCTCTACTAGGAGGCAAAACTGATTGATGGAGGGGACAAAACAGCGCAGATTGTGAGATCGGGAGGATATGAGGCCATTGAAGGCAGTAGAATGTCATTTGTCATGACATTATTGTTGTTTTGGGGTAGTTGTACAAAAACCTTTTCAGATCATCTAAAATATGTAGAACCATCTTGCAGGAACTTCAGCACCAATAGCAACCTGGGTCAAAAAAAAAGTATGAAAACCACTGTCACAGTACACACTGTGTTGTTGATGCAGAGATAAAATAATAATAATGAAAAAAAGAATGTCCTCGCAGACATTCCTGTGTGTCAAAGTGTGCAATGCTTGTTCCGTTTCACTTTTATTTTCAGAGAACACAATGTCACGCCTGATGCCATTTAGTTGCATTAATACTTTCAACAATAGTATAGCGCTTTTTATTTGAGATATTTCCCTTGCCAGTTGTCACAGTTGTCACACTATTTTAGGAGTCACCTAATACTTGCATCTTTTAGGATGATGTTTAGTTAATATTTTGATTAAGAACATTCTAGCCCTCGGTTTCAAAATCAATAAAGTCACTCGACCTTATCACATGATTCTTGCCTTTTGCCTTTAATAATTAAACTGCAAATGGGACTTGCATGAGTTTTACATGACGCTAAACATCCAAACAGTGACTAATTGTAACTGATGGGATGCAGGCTTTACTGAAGCATCAAACAGTGACTAATTGTAAGAATGTGCAGGCTTCCTGAAGCTCCCTGTGATGTTTTTCTTTTTTTTTCCAATTCTGGGTGCTCCCCTTGGGCAGGCCTGCAGTTGGGCCGGTTTACCCAGACACACGCTTGACACTAGCCTCACTGATCTGTTCTAAAAGTAGCCACCCCAACAATCACAGCAGTCACACAGCTGCAGTACAATCAACAAAGCTAGCAGTGTGCTGCTCCAGCACGGGGCGGAAAAAAAAAAAGACTGTTTGCTGCCATTTCACTGCACACCACGAAATCACACTCACATGTTCTTCTGGTGACTTGGAGCATAAGGCCCAGAGATAAAATAATAATAATAAAAATAAAAAAAATTAAAAAAGTGAAGATGAGCGACAATGGCAAAAATTATAGGCAGCTGAAGAAGACACACACACACACACACACACACACACACACACACACACACACACACACACACACACACACACTAAAACTAACAAAAATATAGTAATACTCAAAGCAGACCATAACTATGTGCTTCTCCAAGTCTCTGGCTACCTTCAATACGAGTGAAGACCTCATCTATAAAGTTGCATGAATGTATTTATTTTTTGAATGTGTTTATATTATAAATGACGGAAGCCGAAGAACATGTATGCTATTTTTCTGTTAGACATATAGGTAAACATAGTCATTATTATACCGGCCAATGCCAGTCATACAAAGGGCTGGACGTGCTCAGGGTGCGCACAAGATTGTCAGTTGTTTAGCGCTCAACCAAAGGAGTTCATACCTTTATCCGACGGACACTCGCCTCTAAACGAAGCTGTTTGACTGTCTTCTGGGCGATGGCGAGGCTGCTGGTGGCGGCGCTGTTGTTTGACATGACTGGATCCAACCCTGGAGAGTTTTGAGAGAAGTCAGGCGCTATTTACGTTTCAACAATCGCCTGTAGTAGCACACCGCGCGTTCCGGCAAGGCGCTTCAAAATAAAATGCAGTAACTCAATAACAACTCAGCTCGCAAGAACTCCATCTACACTAAATGCATACATATGTTTAAAGCATAAAATGGCATAATTACAGCATTATAAACAAATATTCAAAGTTTATTAGTTAATTGTCACTTTTTCAACATCACAACAAGCTATAGTTAGAACACATATACTTGACATATAATGATGATCTGAAAACAAATAATTCCGTCATTGTTTAAGACGAAGGCCCACATTGGCTAGGAATAGTGTTTTCCTGTTGTTGAATTGATATGTTATGTATGTTTGTTACGTTTTAATGATTTTAAATTTACATTCAACATTCAAAAGCAATTTAATGTCCTAATTTGTTAAAAAATTATACTTAGTGAACTGTTTTCCTTCGAGAAGATATGACAGCAGGTTGTATCCACTCGTTTTCTTTCTAATGGAAATTTGCCAGTTTTTTGTTTTCTTTTAAAACTCAGATTACTTTTTACGTTTTCCTTACATTTCTATAGATGACCAGTAGGTGGCAGCAATGTGGCATTGGGGATTTTAACCACATCTAAAAGCCAAGAGGAAGAAAACAGCTGGAATCGGTTCCGGTGGACTTCGGGGTCACACGAGTGATACATAAAGACGAAAAAACATGTTATTACGTGTAAGTACAATCACTCATACAATATTTCAGCATCGTTTGTTGCACTTGAAATATGTTTCTACCTTAAACCCACGACGTGATGTATTTGTATGTTGTGTTAGCGTCTTGAGGTGTTAGCTAATGTCCATGTCTTGCAATGTTGCCTAATAGCATCACCTCTAACGAGAACCATTCGGCTCCAGACTTGTAACTGTATTTATAAACGATATTAGAACCCCTCAAATCTCATGTCCTTCCCCACGATCACAAACCGGAGTCTTTATTTATGTTGTTAAGCACCGATCGACCTACATACCAAACCAGCAGTGTAATGTAAACGAAGTCGGAACATTTTTTTTTTTTTTTTTTTTTTCAATTACGCAAATGTTCAGATGAGTGTCCCTTTTATCGTTATATTGTCCTGTATCTGCAAGAACGTGCTTTTAGTTTTCTTCTTGAGTTTTTGTTCTTCGTAGTTTGGTCAGTAGAATAACTTATTTCTGTTTCTGTCGTGCAGAGGGCGTTGCAGATTGGGGGTTTGTCACTGAGGCATTGTCGCTCCATCCACCACAGTCCTATATGGAGGAGTCCTCTGATACCCATAGTTGTGGAGCAGACCGTGAGTGTGACGTCGTGAATTGTATTCCCAGCTACACCTTCCGTAACTTAAGTTTTCACATGCCTAATGGGCTTTAACATGTATATTTCTGTAATAATTAAATTGATTTGTGTTTAACTTCAGTTCCACCTTTGTTTTGCAGGGTAGAGGAGAAAGAGCCTATGACATCTATTCGCGCCTCCTCAGAGAAAGAATCATTTGTGTTATGGGTCCGGTAAGTGTTGCTGATGAAACTCAAAGACGAAATGACAATTTTCCTGTTCACATGCGACCAAAATAATGTTTTGTTGTTGTTGTTGTTTTTATCCCTCTGCTTAGATCGATGACTCTGTGGCAAGTCTGGTGATTGCCCAACTGCTCTTTCTGCAGTCGGAAAGCAACAACAAGCCCATCCACATGTACATCAACAGTCCTGGTAAAACCACAGTCATGGGTCGTTGTGTTCCATACTGAGGCTGGTGGGATCAGGGGTTGTGAGCAGAACATTTGGGACAGTAGAAGGTTTTTTTTTTTTGTTTTTTTACAAGGGGTGAAAAACTGTTTGTCTAAAAATAAGCATTTAACCTCAATAAATTAAATTAAAATTTTAAAGTGTGAAGCTGTCTAAAAAAATCTGCCAGTCTGTGCCATTTTCTGTTTGAATTAATCAAGCTTATTCTGCCAGAATAGCCAAATACTGTCATGCTCCTTGAAACCAGTCCCACATTCAGCCTCGTACAGGCCAGTCATATTTCATTTATATATGAATCTTAATAACAAGCAGAACATTTTTTTCCCCCAAGGCGGTGTGGTAACAGCCGGCCTGGCCATTTATGACACTATGCAATACATCCTCAATCCCATCTCCACCTGGTGTGTCGGCCAGGCGGCCAGCATGGGCAGCTTGCTCCTGGCTGCGGGAACGTCGGGCATGAGGCACTCCCTGCCCAACGCTCGCATTATGGTTCACCAGCCTTCAGGGGGCGCCAGAGTAAGTGGTTCACAGCGCCACCAGTCTGATATTTTCAGGCAGTGTCAATAACTAAGATGCAACCTGTTCACCGAGTGCTGCTGTGTCCAGGGCCAGGCCACTGATATCGCCATCCAGGCGGAAGAGATCCTCAAGCTGAAGAGACAGATCAACAACATTTATGCCAAACACACAGGGCAGCTGCTGGAAACCATCGGTAGGCATGCGCAGCTCTCCAAAACTGTACCATTAGTAATATTTCCCATTTGTTGAATATTGTCAAAAACATTGTTTTGTGCCCTTTGGATAGATGGTATTAAGACTGCCATAATTAATGATGATTTAACTCGGAGATAAATTTGGCACATAGGAGATAGAGATTCTTCATGTTGTTATAAATGTCAAGATGGATTAAATGTAAGCTGGCAGAACAGTTGAGGGTACTGTGACAGCACAAGTGAGTGTACTGATGCCTTTAAATGTGTCGACATTAAGAAGCTAGAGGTTCCAATTAAATCAGAGCACTAATATCTTGCTATTATAAATATATTTTTATCTTTATCTTTAGTCTCAAATGTTTTTTTTAAACATTCCAGAGAGTGTGATGGAAAGGGATCGCTACATGAGCCCCATGGAGGCTCAGGACTTCGGCCTAATTGACAGAGTCCTGGTTCACCCACCCCAGGCGGGCCAGGATGAGCCCGAGCTGGTGCAGAAGGAGTCGACAGCAGCCGCCAGTCCGTCGGCTCAGCCAGAGTCAGCGGCTGCAGAGCAGACCTCCGCGGGCATCAGCGCCCCCTCCTCATACAAACCTGAGCCGTGAAGTCTCTCCAGGGCAGTGCGAATTGGATCTGTGACGCTCCACACCTCCCTGGTGTGCGTGCGCGTTTCCTCTCTGCAGTCTTTACCTTTCCACCCCTGCTGAGGGCAGGCAGGCATCTTAGTAGCTCAACACACATCACCGAGCTCGGAGGAGGTGGCGTCTTAGCTGTGTTGACGAACAAGAGCAGGCTGTGTGATGTTCGAGTCTGATTAACAGGCTACTGTTGTTACTTGCTCTGTACTTTTGAATTTAACATGTAATGTATAGACTACCACAGAAGAGCCAAAATGCAACCTGTAATAAAATCATCATATTTTGGATCACGTTTATTTATTTATTTTTTTAAATGTGACTATTTCAACAAACTGTTTAAAAAATAAAAATAAAAAAAGATTGTTTTCAATCCACCTATCTCACCAAATTGTCCAAAACGTACCATGAAATTACAAAATCTTTCATCTCAAACTGCTTTTCTTTAATGTATGAAAACATGCTTGCACCTCTCTAGTCCTTTCAGATGAAAAGAAAAAAAAAATGTCCCCAATATCCCTGTCCCTTCAAAGCTCTAACTGCAAAGACGAGGATGCCTTCTTTAAATGGATGACTTTATTCCAGCCACAAAGACACAACAAAAATGGATAAACACACCAGGAACTCCAGACATGTGCACAGATGTTGCATTAGCCTCAATAGATATCACTGTAGATGACAGGGGGGAAAGACATTTATATACTATCATACAATACCATTTATTGTCACAATAGATACTTGAGATAAGTATATCAGACTAAAGAGTCTTGATGGCCATAGGAACGAACAAGTATTGGTCTGCGAGGAACTGTGCTCATTTTCTGACTATTTTCTGGTTTTGCTGGTGGATAACCAGCTGACTAATGAAATGGGAGTGCGGTCAGACACTGTGTTTTACTGAAGGAGAATAGGAGGTTCATTTGTATCGTTTGCCCCCCCTCAACAGTATGGTATATATGTTACACAAATAACGTGGGATGAACAAAAAAAATGGACTACAGCTAAACATATTAACATTGAGCAGGAAACATACTATTCTAAGATAATATAATAATATAATATTAAACTACCAAACATCATCACTGCAATTTAAACTTCAAATAAGAAACTCACAATTGACACAGCAACAAGCAATGCTAGTCCAGTTACTGCTGCAGGTGTAGTGGGAATAGAATCACACCTGCAGCCAGTCATATTTAATGACTTCTGGAGGGAGGGATCTCCCCGCCTCTTCCTCTCTGGACTCCCTTCTCCCTCCTTTTTCTTCTAACTCTTCACTACAGACTCCAACATTTACAACAAGAGGATATCTGGGACTCAGAGTGGAAAATGGGGATTGGCCATTTTCTTTGCCGGCTTTGAAATAGACTGTGCACAGACTCTGCTGCACAGCTGATCAATGAGGATTTAATCAGGCTTAATCCTGGAGTTCATGAACTCATCCAGTGGGAGACTGTGTATCAAAATGCTGCAGATGATTCTCTGTAATTCTTCAGATATTGCTGCTTGGTTTTTGCCTGTTAAGCCCATTTTGTATTTTCCCAGTTTTATCTGAACGGCGTTACATTTCTCATCAGCAATCAGAAAAATGACAGGCTTTTGAGAGTTCAGAAGCTCTGAGATAACTGAACAATATTTGTTGCCTTTTTTCAGGGTTGGTACAAGAACTACAATAACAGAAGATTTTGCTGTCAGAATCTCACGCTGCTGTTTATACAACATTGCATCTCCATGAAGGTTACAGAAGGCAGTGCAGTCACTGAAGGCATCATTGGGTCTTCCAGCCGGGCAGTACCAGGCGATCTCTGCCACTCCCTCCATCAAATGGCGAGACTCTGTGCTTCCAGGACTCTCTCTGTGGAAGAAGGTGCTGTGGCGATTGTTGATCAAAGTGTTCATCAGCTGAGATTTGGACAGTGGCAGTGATCCCAGACGGAACACTGACACCAGGGGGGTCTCAGCTTTGCAGATGGACATACTCTTCATGGTGATGACACTTGAATTGTCTCTGGTCTGAGTTGTCTTCCAGGTTTTATTGATTCTTCTGAAGGTCCACAGTGGGCACTCAATGTCCATTGTTACTGGATCAGGTACGAGCAGAGGCAGAGCAAACTGACATTGTGAAAGCTTTGTGATCATGGTCTGCTTCAAGAAGTTGTCTGAGCAATGAAACACTGCCATCTGGACATCCATTGGGTGAATATCAGAAGGGCTGGATTCATCAGAGTCTTCTTCTGTGTTGCAAAACAAATCTAAATCATCTTGTGTTTCATCTTCGTCAGGCTCTAGAACAGGATCTGTTTGGGTGGCTTCAGCGCTGTCTTGTCTCACTGGAATATATCTGGCTCTGTAGTCTGGCAACATCAACCTCTGAAGAAAAGTGCGAGCTACATCCTTCTCACATATCTCCCGGCTCTGACTCACAGGTGGGAGTATTTTTTTAGTAAACTAAAATGGAGAAACCAAGCTGATTGAATGTTAAAGGGACTGCTGAGAACCAAGAGAACAAACCTTTTGTCTTGGCATGCAGCTATCTACCGGCTCATCACCTGAAATGTAACGCATCAAAACGGAGACAAAGTGAAAGTAAAGCTTATTTTGTCGTGTGTCTATTTTCCTAGAAACACAACAACTATGGTCCTGATCTACTAAAGGTTTGCGTGGAAAAGTGGACACAAATACAGTGGTGGCTGGTGAAAAGCATTCTCGGTGGGTCTGTGCCTGCACACACACGCACACGCAAGCGCACACACACACAGGTAGGGACAGGCATCTGTAACTGCTGCTGATCAGTCAGTGGCTAATGACCTTTGACCTTTGTCTTAAAGTGGAAGGTCTCTCCTCACTGAGCAGAGCCAGAAGATCATATACTGTCCTCCCGGTTAGCATGGACAACTGAGGGATAGCACAGGCACTCACCATGTTTTCAAAATGTTTTAAGCATGTAAGCATGTAAAGAAATGAGTTCTGTGTGTATGTAAAGATCAATGTAGTTGTTAATAGTTAATAGTGTTCATAGTGTAATTAGACATCCAAATTCTTTTTTAATTAGCATATCTAGAAAAACTATGTCTTTTGTCAAGCTGCATGATATTGTTGGCTATGCCTCACACAGCTAGCTTGACTATGGTATTCACATGAAAGACTTGTTTTTTTGGGGTTTTTTTTTCTGTCTTTCACTAATTCCTCATATTGTTTCCATCCCTGTATCCAACCAATTACAATTGAAACTGATAGTGGCCGTTATACTTGTGTTTTTATTTAGCACCTTTGAAAGGCAGGTATTATCATTGTGTAAAATTGGCCACACACAGGACAACTGGCCCCAAAGTGTCTGCAAACCTAGCAGGGATTCACTTCCATCCAAACATGAAACAGTGTTTTCTTTGGCATATATGATTCATCAACTGGCTGTCTTGGTAGCACATGTTGGAAGCACATATAAATACCGCTTCTATTGCATTGAACGATGCATAGTTACGAGAAACAGTCCCGATGCCATGTTAAAATCTTAGTGACTCTTCACATCCTACTGCAGTATAAATAATGTGTTTCTTACCTTTCTCTGAGCTGTCCGAGTCATGTCCACCATCCTCCAGTTCATCACACTAACAAACCACAAGCAAAATGTTCATCTCTGACTACGTCTTTATTACTATTATTATTAAACAGACGGTATGAGTTAAAGAAAAGAAGAAGAAGAAGAAGAAGAAGAAGAAGAAGAAGAAGAAGAAGAAGAAGAAGAAGAAGAAGAAGAAGAAGAAGAAGAAGAAGAAGAAGAAGAAGAAGAAGAAGAAGAATGAAGAAAACTCAATTTTATTCATCTTAAAGTTGAGTAAGTCACAAAATTAAAGGGGGCATTAACGCAATAGAAGATATCTGGAAGGATTACTAGTGACTGTAGTGTCCAAAAGGATGGATGCTATTGTCAATAAGTCACTGAGAGATACACACCACATATTTGTGTTGGACATGTGCCATGACACATTCATTTTGAAAACCTGCACTGCCTGTGGCTAAAACTCACGTGAAATTAAACTATGGCATTACAGTTAGTCATACCTTGCTTGCACAGTCAAAACCTGTGCCCAGAGCACTCAGCATCCTCAGGATAGCAGGTGTGTTGTTGCACTTCACTGCATAGAAAGGTTTGACTCGAGGTAAACCTGTGTGCCACTTGAGGTGCTTCTCAAACAGAGCATCTAAATTTGCCACAAGGAAGGGCCCTCCTCGTCCTAAGAGCAAATTTGAAGATTATGTTTGATAAGTGCATACAAGTAGCACACAAGTTTATCAATCATTTTAACATTCTGCGACTTTAATGTAGTTGATTCCGTGTCGTACTTCCCCTTGAACTGAGCTCCTTTATTTTATCAGCTATGAATCCACTCAAGGTCCGTCCATTGTGCAGGATGTTCACTCCACAGTTCTCAGGGGAGGAAACATGCATGACAGACTGCGCTGAATGCTTTTGTGCTGCAACAGATAACATAAATTAAGAGGTAAAAAATCTCAGACATTTAATGAGGAATACTTCCAAAAAATATTTTTTTACACCTTGGATTATAGTATGAACATTTTTCTCTTCTGTCCAAATTGTGCCAACACCACTTATAATCATAACAGAACGATGACTCTAAAGTCAGGAACTTAAATACTCACATTGTTGGTTGAATGAAAAATATGGATATCACTTGTTGTGCATTCTAAGATAAAGGCACACTTGCTATCACAATGCACATCACGTCTTGTATGTCATTGCCAAAATCCTGTAACCACAGAACTGCTTTCTGTCAATATCTCCTCTCAACCTGGCACCATATCAACAACACACCCCAGCAGTCAGTCTTGCAAAAACAACACTTGTACTTGAACGGCCAACCTTTCGGCCATTGGACAACCCGCTCTACCTCCCAAGCTACAGTCGACCCAACAGCAATCAGTTGGGCTTTAACCTCTAGCTTTGTGCATCAGTCCAGGAATTTGAATTCTGCAGGCTGGTCAGTCTTTGTCTGTGGCTCCAAATAAACTCCAACGCATCCATTAAATAACTGCGTTTGAGTCCAGCTGTAATCATCTTGACATCTGGCCTAAATAAGACAGTTTATCTCTTTCCCTTCCTCCTCATTGGTCAAACAGTAATCCCCTGGCTACATTGGCCAGACACATATGGTCCCGGTCTAAAAACCTCTGTCTGATCGGTGGCCTGCTTGCATTCTCCAAATGCATTCGGGCATTAAACAGTCACAGCCAGGGCCACTCCTGCTATTACTTTATCCTTTCCGTAACAGCAATGCTGTCACTTGACTCAACCAGAACTGAGAATGGCAAAAACAAAGTGCACCATCTGTTTTTTAAACACTGTGTTGTGAAAAGAAGTGCCAAGAAACCAAGATAGAAAATTTGCATAATAAGGTTAATAAGGTTAATAATATTTTATGGGTTTTTGGAAATATCAACTTTTTTCACAGCTTAGCAATTTTTAGCAAGGTTCGGAAATAATAACTATGTATTCTTTTTTTTTTTTTTTTTAAATAAAGTTAAAAGTTACAAGGACATTGAAATTTCCTGACTTACAGACTGAACTTGGTAGCAAATAATGAGCCACCAAACTGTTTCATGTTGCATTTGTAACATATGCACAGAATGATATTCGCCATTTCTATCACCAAATTCTCATACAATGACTCCTCTTCTACAACTGTTGGATTTTCCTTTACGTCTCAGGAGCTGCTAGATAGCACAACTGAACCGATAATAGGAACCTGGTGCCCGTAGTTCTCGTTTCTGCAGTTACTCCTGTTGTCTCTCCCGCATGATTTTTTTTTAACGGTGTTGGGTGATTGTGACTGAACTTACAGACTGGTTATTTAGCGTTTAAATTTACAGACTGGGGAAATCTGTGAGTTATGCCGGTAGGTTTGCTACGCGAGTATTTCCCTCTGTGGTGGTAGGCTGCGCTCTTCGGTCAAAGTCAGTCACAGTGTCTCAGTGTCTTCCGGTCTCCACCTCTGACCACCACTTTGACCGGACTTCAGCCTTTAGGTTTGCGCCTGTGTCTCGGAGTCCCATTTCTTCCCACGGTTCCTCTTCCGGTTCCTCTCCGCCATCACCACGGCCGCCACCACGGTGACCAGCACGGTGACGGTGATGACGAGCACGGTGGCCGTTTCAGCGATGCACAGCTGGCTGTCCACCCACGTCAGCAATGCCCCGGCCAGCTGCGGAGGGTAGCGGCACGTTACGTTGCTGTAATCATCGATGTGGAGGTGGCGCACGAACAGGATCTTGCTGAAGACGCGGTGCAGCTCGCAGTCGCAGCTCCACGGGTTACCTGGCGGTGCAAGCAAGGCCTTGTCACGAGATCAGTGATTGAATCCCACTTTCTGCACATACTTTGAAGCAAGCAGGTCATTGAAGAAGTGCATGAGCTGGTTTAAATTAGGGGGCAAGTGTGTCTCAAGGACTTTTGAGTGAAACCTCAATGTCCTCGTTCAGTGGGGAAAAAAAGGTTCTTGGACATTCCATGCGTTTTTTATATTATATTAGGAATCACTCATAATTCTCTAAGCCGCACACAACCCACATGCTCCCTTCTATGCAACTGCAAGAACATTGTTTTATCAAGATTGGACAGAGTCATTGTGACATTGGAGGCCTTTAGATTGGTTTCACGGTCAGCACCAACTTGATAATTCTGTATTTGACTGTGTTTCCTGCTGGCCAAATCACTGAATGCAGGTTTTAGGTCCTTTCGCATTGTCATCTTTTTATACAGTAAATTGGTCGGTTTTACAAAAATATTACTAACATTGTGACAGACAATTCTTAAACATAGCAAATCATTCACCTCCGAAAAGCCTTGCATCAGTAATTAGCCCCAAAACTAAAGATAGCTATAGACATTATTAGCCCTTTGTTTAAAGGCGCCCACGAGAATGCTGTGTTTTCACTTCATTCTAAGACAGATATACAGATACACAGTGGCCATGAGGCAGTTTCAGAGGATGGAATAAACTCCTGGTGGGGAGAGTGGTTACTGACGGACAAGTGAAGCGTCTGTGACCTTTGTAATGTCACAAAGGGCCATTTACAAAGCACTGCGCATTTAAGCACACACTTGACTGGTTGACACATTTGAATCAAAGAATGGAGTTTGATCATAATTGAGGTAGTTCACTGACCGGCCGGAGACGCTCATCAGTTTGAGGAAACTTCAGTAAAGTGACATTTTCATACGAATATGAACAGCAGTGGTGGCAAACCTGACAGCTGAATATGTGTCGCTGTGGTGTGGAGGCTGATGAAGGTCTTAAACTTGAGGTGCTGCAGGTTGTTTCCATCCAGAGCGAGTACTGCCAGGCTGTAGAGCGGAGCCAGAGCCTCTCCTTCTATCTGGCTGATGTTGTTGTTGCTCAGCTGAAGCACCTACACAAACCGAACAGTCAGTGACAGACACATACACGTGGTATAGCAGATGAGGTGGTCTCCACACGCACCTCCAACGTGGGCAGCATGTCCAGGCTGCCCTGCTGCACCACAATCAGTCTGTTGTTGTTCAGGTAGAGCTGCCGCAGCCTGGAGAGGCCCTTGAACACACCAGGGCCAACAGATGTAAGCTGGTTATAGCTCAGGTCCATCTTCTCCATGTTGTCCAGACGCTCAAAACTAGGGATTTTTGAGAGAAATCTTTTGTTATGAGGTCAGGTTGGGTTTTTGCGTGACTACGATGATCATGGGTTGTAAGATAAGGCCTGCTGTAAATGTCAGACTTATCAATCATTCTTCAAAACCTGGCACTTCTACCCTTCTCAAACAGCTAGACGACATTTCAGGAGAAAGAGATGACAGCTAAAGGGAAGAATTCACTTGTGACGCAAGTAGGACGACTATCAAAGTGTTGCATTGTTACCAACTGGATTAACTAGTTTAAAAGTGGCTGTCAAATATTTGATTAAAAGCTGATTAAGCAAAGGGAGGCATTGATAAGGCTCTTGTTTCCTGTACTTTTTTCAGGGAGTGTGACCGGTTGCGTGTGGGGTGGAGCGTCATACATGACTACCTGTAACCAGATATGTAATGGAGGCTGTTGTGCTCCAGTCGCAGCTCTTTGAGAGCAGACAGGCTGGTGGAGAAGTCCACTGGAAGGGATGGTAACTGGTTCCAGCTGAGGTCCAGCTTCTCCAGAAACGACAGAGAGAAAAAAGCCTACAGGGAATGAGGGGGGCAGACCATTACTTGAAAGATTCTATATTATTCCTGAATATTTGATCTTATTTTATCAACCTAGAACCTAGTAGGGAATAAGCTCAGTAGGTTTCAATGAAACAGAATATTTCATACTTTTTTTTTTTTTTTTTAAAGCTTTCTGCTAAAATTGCTTGGCTTTAGTTTCCTGCTAAAACGTATGCTTTCTTGAACCTTAAACATTTTCTGTAGAGGATTTAAAGAATGGCAAGTCTTTGTGACATCACAAAGGGCTAATTTCCTGATTTGTATGTTTGAAAGCACGCTTTCTGAAAAGTGGAGCAAGCAAAAGAAGTTAGGTGCTCATTTCTGGGCACTTTATTTAGACGCATTGCTTGATAACAAGTGAAAGTAAAAGTGAACTTTGCAGAAAATGGGACCTTCGATCTCAAGGGTAAGTAGCTGCCCAGTGTAGACAGACAGTGTTGAATGATCCCTACCAGAGGTTGTATTTCCTGTATTTGGCTGTTGCTCAGCATCAGCACACGCAGTGACCACAGTCCAGTAAAAGCGTGGCTTCCAATCTGGCTCAGGTTGTTTCCTCCCAGCTCCAGCAGCCAGGTGCCGTGCGGGACGCCTCTGGGAACGTGCTCGAACCCTCGGCCGCGGCAGTCCACCAGTTCAGCGTGCTCGTAGCAGTTGCACTGGTGTGAACACAACCGCGAACCCTCGACAGATAGAAGAAGGGATCTGGGGAAACAGAAGGCAGAGAGGAGGAGGAACCCGACCAGAGGACGCATGTTTTCCTGGACAGCGACAGAGTTCAAAATAGAGGACGCATTTTTGGGAGTTCTTGCTGTTCTTGTCTTCGCCGAGCTTTGCAATTGGTGTCGCTGCATCTGAAAAAAATTTGGTGGGCAACAAAAGCACAGATTCTGGATTAGTTGTTGGCGCCACAGCAGCAGCAGAAGTAAAAACAATTGCTGGTTTGACCTTTCAAGTGTACGTATAGTGACACTAAACCAACAGATCTGAACATTCAGTGGAATCTTCTTTCTCTTCTCTCTCCAGACTGATAGTTTCCATTTCCCCCACAGAATAGCCAAAAATGAGCGCAGATCCAAATTCAAGCTTCAGAGCAAAACACAGTGGTCTTGTCATTATGTAACTGTCTCTTCCATTTAATTGTTACACATTGCAACACAGCTTTCATCAGATTCTCCTCCCTCCCCCATGTAAACGTAATTATATAATAATAACAGTCATTTAAAGCAGATCGGCAGAGAGGATTAACTGCAGAGCCTGGCCGATGAACACAAACGTTGTATAAAAGCAACATCCATGCAAAGCTTTTGAGCCCAAAACGGAAAGGTGAATTTTCACCATTTGGTACGAGAGGGTTTTTTTTTAGTTTTTTAAACTTCAACTGATTTCCCTAGTCAGTGCTACACTGTTTAAAGCAGAAGGTGGGGCAAAACCATTTAGACAGTTGCTTAATACAAAACAGTTTTGAAACAGTGCCGACTCACCTGCTCTGCTGATGAAGAACCCCGACCGTCTCCATTCTTGATCACAGGTTGATGCCTGTCCTGGGTGACGGCGAGACAGATACACAGGAAGCTGGCGGAGACAGAGGGAACTGAAAGGATGATGCTGGCAGAGACTCAGTGCAGTCAGCTGGGTCAGTAATCCTCTAATCCCCTCCACTCCAGCAAACCAAATGTTTCCCCTCATCCACTCCAGTCTGGTGGCACAAAACACAGTTTCTTGGTGTCTCTCTGTCCGTCCTCCCCGTTCTCTTTGTCTGCCACCAAGGCCACCAAGTAAAGTATCTCAACTTCCTATTTGAGGATTTCACCCACTATTCAACTGCAGAAAGCTTGAAATAATAACTTTATAAAAGACCAATTGTGCCATAAACTACATGCATGACTACCGTGACACGACTTGAATTGCAATTGCAACTCGTCCGTTTGGAAATATCAGACAGGCCTTTGCATGTCACTGTTACTTTTAGTGTTTCAGTGGAAAAACCGTGAGCATGAGTTTGCAAAAACAGAACTGTGGACTGTCTTGTTCATGTGCGGCTAACCTCACTTTCCTCTTAATCACGTGACTCAGAGGAGCATTTCCTTCAACCTGCTTTATATGAAGAGCAATAACATCAGTGCAGTTGAAGGTAGCTGAGTCTGCAGAGAGTAGCTGTGACGAGAAAACACAACGGAAGGTAAGTTTGTGCAAGAAATGCAAATCTATGACTGCATAGGGAGACTTGGAACTTTAGCACAAGACCTGACTCAACAACATCTTGTAAAGACTGCTAGAATTTACAATTCTTAAAGTCATTTATAATCAATGATCAATATTTCCTGCACAAGTGAGTGTTTGCAGAAATGGTAGAGGCATGCCACAGAAAGAAAGAGCAAAATTGTTCTTGCTTCCCAGAACATTTTTCATACTGTGTATTGTTGTGTTTGCCTGAATAATTCAGTCATAGTCAGACAGAAGAAAAGCTGCAAAGATGGAGGGAGGCCAACATGACAATTCTGACTCCAGTCTGCTGACACACCGTGATGAAGGTCTCTAATATTTCATGAGCAGTTGATGATTCATTAAACAGAAAAAGTTGCCTTGTGTTAACTCAGTGTTTTCTACTTTCTGTGCGTGGTTCTGCAGTGGATGCTTCGCAGGAGGGTGGAGCCAAGTTAACGGTAAAATCGCTCAGATTCTACTGTTGTTACTCGTGTATCATAAACTGTGATAGTGAGGAAGCAGACATACCAACAGGTTTGCAATCAATCAACATCGTTTTCAGTCACTCTGACCACATCCGCCACTGCTGCCTGAAACACTCCTGCACATTTGCAGACTGTCTAGCATCCCTGCTATGGTTGATGTGTTGCTGAACAGGATGTCGTTACCTTAAATCCAATGCAAATGCCATGAAAGAGAATCTTTCGGTCAGTAAAACTGTTGAACCCATTTACACCTGACAATTAAAGCGCTCTTTCTGTCAATACAAGTTAAGAAGATGTAATACAATCCAAGTCAATGTCTGTCATCCGGCTTCAACAATTAGAACCAAAACCCACGGTGAGGTGGAATTCAGGAGTAGCCAGGCTGAAGTGGCTACGCTCTTCTAGCCAGGAAGTGGCTATGCTCCATCCAGGAAGTGGCTGGATCTAGATAGCTAGCAAGATAAATAGATAGATAGATAGATAGACTTTATTGAAGGCTACTGAGAAACTGTTGATATTTTGGATTGTGGGAGGAACCTTTTTGCTGTGAGGCGGCAGCGCGAGGTACTGCTATCTAATTTCTTTATTTTTACTCAAAGTGATTGTGTGTGTCTGTGTGTGAAAGTTGTGAAGCACTGTCTTGCATTTTAATGTTAAAAAAGTGCTATGTAAATGAATGTCGTCATTGTTTTTATTGTAATGATGATCAACATTGACTTTAACAACTGCTGGACTTGAGAGTGAGCCAGAGTAACAAGTTATACAGGAAAATCACCTTCTTTTTCAGCCGGCCCCTCTGAATGAAAGTGTTGAAGATGGTCAGCCCTCTGGAAATGATGGTAAAGGTCAAGGAAGAGACTCTGAAGTCGAAAAACCTGTCAGTGACAAAGCAGGTAACATTTCGGTCAAGAATTTCATTCTAATTTGAAAAAATTAAAGTTTTGCTTTTCATTTTTCCATATTTTTGGGGGGGTCACAGTCCATATATTTGTTTTGTTTTTTCCAGCACTGCCACATCAGCTCACACTTGTGTTAATTGGAGACAGAGATGCCACGGATATAGGATCAAACAATATCTTACTCAGTAATAGCCAGGAAGACTTTTCTCCTCAGCTGTATGATTTGTGTGGTCGGTGCATATCAGTCATCGATATGCTGGACTTCCCAAATACTGAATCCATGCAGTTTAAAGGAGGAATTCATGCCTTTCTGCTGCTAGTATCAAATGGTCTTCAGGTCAGACATTACAATTCAGGACTTCAGTGGTTAGAAAAGACTTTTGGCAAAGAATCATTTGCTTTTTTAATGACCATTGTGACTCACAAGTCCAGTGAACAGTGCGAAAATTCAATAACTGACCTGAAAGATGTTGGAGGCTTTGATGAAAAAAGATACCACACATGTTTGAGAAGTATGACTGACGGGGCAGAAATTGTAGAACTGTTGGGGAAAATAGATGCCATGGTGGTGTCTGACAACAGTCATCGTTGCTTTGGTGGAATCATGCACGATGAAGATAAAGAGTGGAGGAGCAAGAAATGTCTCAACAAGGAAAAGATTGATTCCTCTGCTTTGCAGCATTCAGGTGAGTTTTAAACATTATAATGCTATAATTCACCAAGAAAAAACCCTTTCTGATAATATTTCAAGTGAAATGAGGCATTTTGGGTTTGCACTCACCTTGTACTCCTTTAAACAAATTCTTTATTCCTCACGGATTCTTGTCTCCATTTGGATGCATTATGTTTCAGGTGATGAGCTGAAGAGCTGCACTGAAGAGAAGGTCAGTTCTCTTAGTTCTCAGCAGTCATTTTAAAATATCTTGGAGTCTCCATTGGAGTTTTCATTCACTCTAATAATCACAACACGTGGTTTGCCCCATATTACATATATAGTATATAATACCTATACAATATTGCCTCATAATAATTTGCTTGTTGTTTGTTAGTGTGATGAAGCGCATGGGGAACAGCCATTGACGACTGAAGGCACCATAGCAAGTGAACATGAGCCAGAAAGGACAAAGAAAGGTATGAAATACATTTTTTATACTGCACATGGACAAGAAGAATCACAAAGTATTTACCTATTTCGACTGCGAAAAGGAATTTTAAGTGTGTGGTCAAGTCATAGTGAAAACTGTCCCACCACACAGGTGAACGGCTGTTTGTGTTCACAATGCACAGCTGCATTTGTTCTTCTTTCTCCTAACTCACCATCAAACACAGGGAAAAAAAACTGGCCAGAATATGCAAGGCTACAGTACAAAGCTTTTAACATTCATACAACATAGAAAAAATATAGTTAACGTCACCTAACGCTAGCCAATACCCAACTAGCGGCAGTCACAACTAACATTACACACATTACACTACACACAACACACAGTCAACATGAAGCGAAACCTACAGTTACAATAGCGGCAGGGCAATAACTACAAACACACAAATCACCAGTTCAGGAGATCAGCTGTCTCATGATCTCAACATATCACAGAAGGCGAGTAGCGAACACTGCAATCTACAATTAACACAAGACAAAGCCAATTCCAAAAGACCTTTGCAATTTGGAAATTGTACAGGATTAAGTTACCATGCACAGTTCAAAGCAGCAGCAACAGTATTCAGACATGCTTCTAAATTGTTCTTCCAAGCCAGCCAGTTGATTAATTCAAGTATATTTTATGTATGTCAGAAAACACTGACACTTGATGATTTAGCTTCACCAACTTTGGTTTAAATGTTTTATATTTTAATGAATACAAGAAAGCTTTCAAGACACACTGTTTTTTTTCTAGGAAAGTAAAGACTTCTACTTTGTCACCATTTTGATTCATTATGTTTCAGGTAATGAGTCGGAGAAGAGCTGCACTGCAAGAGTCAAGAAGGTTAGTATTCTTGGTTCTTGGCAGTTACTTTAATAAATTAAATAAACTTCCATCTATCCAGTTTCTGACACCGCTTAGTCCGCATTCTGGTGGCAGCAGTTCTGGAGCCTATCCCAGGTGTCTTGAGCCAAGCCGGGATTGCTCCCTGGACAAGTCGCCAATTTATCACAGGGCCAACACAGAAAGAAACAACAATTCACTCACATGTATACCTTCAGACAATTTAGAGGAGCCAATTAGCCTGATAAGCATGTCTTATGAAAATGGGAGGCACAGAGAGAATAAGCAAACCCCACATAGAAAATCTCCAGATCAGGAGGAACATGCAACATTCTTGCTGTGAGAAAAGTGCTTAACACTGCAGTAACTTTTCCACGGCCAAACAACATTAACTGTTTTATTTTTGCTTTTATGTTTCTAGTCTGGTGAATTCCACAATGTTGAACAGTCAATGAACACAGAAAGCCCAGCAGCAAGTGGCCATAAAGTGGGCAGTGCAGAGAAAGTTAAAAGGTTTAAAGGTACATGCATGTCATTATTTACAATTTTCTATTATTTAATTTGTTTGTTTTCTAACAACCTACATTAAATCAAAAATATATTTTAATTATTATTGCATTTAAATAGAAGAGTGTTCCTTGCTCACATTCTCTCATAATGTATTCAAATATTTTACAGCAGGGGCAACTGAAAAGGTAAGTGTCAACAGATACACTATATGCCTCCAGAATATCACATTGTCATATCACATTATTAAAACCAAGAATGGCTTGATTTCTAACGTGTATGAATTGTGGCTGTTGCAGAACCAAGATCATGGTCTGTTCTGCAGACTTCAACTGGAAGACATATGTCAGCAAAACAGGAGACACGTGAGAAGGATGTAGCTCGGACTTTTCTTCAGAGGTTATTGTTGTTAGACTACAGAGCCAGATATATTCCAGTGAGACAAGACAGTGCTGAAGGCACCCAAACAGATTCTGTTGTAGAGCCTGACAATGATGAAATACAAATTGATGATTTAGATTTTATTTATGACACAGAGGAAGACTCTGATGAATCCAGACCTTCTGATATCCATCCAATGGATGTCCAGATGGCAGTGTTTCATTGCTCAGACAACTTCTTGAAGCAGACCATGATCACAAAGCTTTCACAATGTCAGTTTGCTCTGCCTCTGCTCGTACCTGACCCAATAACCATGGATATTGAGTGCCCACTGTGGACCTTCAGGCCAATTAAAAAAACCTGGAAGACAACTCAAACCAGAGACAATTCAAGTGTAATCACCATGAAGAGTATGTCCATCTGCAAAGCTGAGACCCCCCTGGTGTCAGTGTTCCGCCTGGGACCACTGCCACTGTCCAAATCTCAGCTGATTAACACTTTGATCAACAATCGTCACAGCACCTTCTTCCACAGAGAGTGTCCTGGAAGCACAGAGTCTCGCCATTTGATGGAGGGAGTGGCAGACATTGCCTGGTACTGCCCGGCTGGAAAACCCAATGATGCCTTCAGTGACTGCACTGCCTTCTGTAATCTCCATGGAGATGCAATGTTGTATAAACAGCAGCGTGAGATTCTGACAACAAAATCTTCTATTATTGTTGTTCTTGTACCAACACTGAAAAACGGTGACATGTATAGAACAGTTATCTTAGATTTTCTAAAATCTCAAAAGCCTGTAATTGTTCTGATTGTTGATGAGAAATGTAATGCTGTGAAGATCAAACAGGGAAAATATATATATATATATATATATATATATATATATATATATATATATATATATATATATATATATATATATATATATATATATATATATATATATATATACATACACACACACACATATTTTATATTTTTTTTTTTTTTTCCTTTCTACACCTCTTCCGTGGGTGTGAATCTCTACTCTTGGGAAACAATTGGAAACAGTTGACATACAGACGGACAGACTCGGTTGGTGTACGTTGCCCATGAAGGCAACTCACCGTAATTGGCTGGGGTCAGGTGTTGCGAGAGCGGTCACGAGAGTTCGTTGTGTTCTAGTGTTGTCTACAGCCCACAGTAGCATGTGTAACATTTCAGCAATAAATCAAGAAACTGTCTGACGTCTCTTGTGTCGGGAGGAGGCCACGCTACTATAAATGTAAGGAATGGAAAGGTCTGCCGAATTTCCTGTCGTCCTGAACGCAGCATCATCCGCTGCGTCTTGACGTATTCAGCAACGTTTCAACGCGGAAGTATAAGTTTCTTTGCATATGGGGTGATGGTCAGTTGCATGTAGCTACAGCAACTTTTCGTCATTTCCCCTCGTTAATACGACAATAGTTGCCGTATATGACCGTGTCTAATGTTACAAGAGTGCGAGGGGACGACAGGAAGGTCGGAGAGGCTGTTCTGCTAAACCGACGCTAACGGCTAACAGAGGAAGGCAAGTCACATTAACACAGTTGGGGCAAATGAGGACATATGTTGGCCCAGAAAAGTCCACCCATCTTTGATATTAATCCACATACCGACTTAATTCATAACCGTGTTTGTAACCACGGGTGTCTTTATCCGGAATTAATTTGTAACGATGTGATTGACGGAGCTACTCAACACGTTCTCAGGTCTGACACCTGCAGATCTCTCCATAAAGTGAGAGCGACGCTGCACCCGGAAACTATTTACAGTGCTTCACCTCAATCTAGCTCAACATACCATGAATGGGGAGCGCTGGTTCGCAACCGTTTAGTATCAGTCATTCACTGTTGCCCCCGTAGCCTCTCTTTTGTTTGTTCTTGGCTGTGTGCTGAGGCCCGTCGTCCTGTTGGGACGAGAAGATTTCCACACTTGGTTTGTTCTCTGACAATGCACTGCTGTCCACTGCGGGACCTCATATAAGCAGGTGCAGCATGCATTTCCAAATTACGTCCAATTAGCCAAATTAACCACAATTTCGAGTTAAAAGTTTCGCTGACGTGGAGCCTTACGCACATTTTCTGTTTTCATTCTTTAATGTTGATACAGTTGCAAATTTAAAAAAAAAAACGCTTTCTCAATGTGTCATTTGTGCATTTCCAGACTATATCTATATTTAAAATTTATTGTTATACTTTCCTCACTCTGTAATTCTGTATGTGTTGCTGGGACAGAGTAATTCCCCCATTGTGGGATAATCAGTCTTCTTCTCCTTCGTCTTCTTGTGTGGTGGGTGTGGTGGGCCTTCATCCTGCAGCAGCCATGGCGGAGGCCGGAGCTCACCTGACCTCCACGGCGGTGGGGGAGCAGCCCTCCATCTTTGAGGTCCTGGCGCAGGAGTCCCTGATGGAGGCGGTCAAGCCAGCACTGAGACACGCTGTTAAGGTGAGCCCACCAGTCTCTTGCCCGTCAAACTGGTGTACAGCAGCCTAGTTGAAGGACGGATACAAGGATGTCGTGAATATGAAGACCTTGCCACTTATCCTCTGTTTCTATTGAAGGTGTTAAAAAATAAAAATAAAAGACAAGTCTCCACTGTGTCCACTGTGACCCTCCTCAGGTCCTGGCAGAGTCCAACCCGTCCCGCTTCGCCTTCCTGTGGCGACACTTTGATGAGCTCTACCTGCTGCTGGACCTCGTCCTCCAGAACCACTACCTGTCCCATTGCGCCGCCTCCTTCTCTGAGAACTTCTACGGCTTGAAGAGGGTGCCAGCGGGTCGGGGGCTTCCCATCGGCCTCGGCCTGCGCAGGACGTCACGCTGGCGATCGCTTGTCCTCCTGTGCCTGGTGCAGTACCTGCGCGCCAAGCTGGAAGGCACGCTGGCGCGGCAGCGAGACGAGGAGGACTTCTCCATCCGTTTGTCTCAGACCAGGATCCAGAGGCTGTACCGGGCAGCCGTGGCGGCGTACCCGTACGTCAGCTCTGCCTGGCAGGTGGTGGTCTTCTGTCAGCGCTTGCTCTTTGTCTTCGGGGTCTCCAGGACCCATGATCCTCTCCTGTGGCTGGCCAGGGTGAGACTGGCCAGGCTGACGGCCAAAGATGTCAGAGACATTGAGCTGAGGAGCAGCGGAACTGGCAACCCAGCACAGGGCAGGTGCGTTGTGCTTGGCGAACTAAAGGGCTTTTTTTGTTTGTTTCTTATATGGGACGTTCCCAGTCCAGGATGTTTCCATTTCCTGCCTTCAGTGAAGTACCCAAAGTGTGGAAAAACACACATGGGCGTGTCTGTCACTCACCAGCTCACTTCATTCACGTCACCTAATCATTTCCCTTCATATCAGAATGAAGGGTGTGCCTACATGGTTTAGCAGACAATTACGCAGCTCAGTCCGGTAAATGAGTGCGCTGCCTTAGCAAGCCTTTTTGTTCTGCCGCATTTCTTCCGTGATTGTGTAAAATCTGCTCTAAAATCTAGAAAGTGAGGTCTTGACTCGTCTTCTCGTTGCTCTCTGGTGTTTGCAGCCCGCTGCGGAGAGCCTGGTGGCTGCTGTCGCAGGCGGCGAGGGGCGTGGCCGTGTCCCTCTCCACCTCTCTGTCGCTGGGCGTCTTCTTCCTGCAGTTCCTGGAGTGGTGGTACTCGTCCGACAACCAGGGCGCCGTCAAAGCCCTGACCTCCCTGCCAGCTCCCCCGCCGCCGCTCCACCTGTGGCGGCGGGAGCAGGGCGGCGGTGACGGGAGACCCGGTCCGGACCTCCGCAGCTGCCCGCTGTGCCACAGGACTCGCTCCAACGCCGCGGTGCTCTCCACCTCCGGCTTCGTCTTCTGCTACCGCTGCATCTACACCTACGTCAAGGCCAACCGCCGCTGCCCTCTGAGCGGGTTCCCCAGCGAGCCGCAGCACCTCATCAAGATCTACTCCCCGGAGAGCTAGACCACGACGTGCTGCCAATCACAGACTGAAGACCAGTGATTTTCACAGAGTTTCTCTGAGCTGCAGGAAGTTTGGTTTTCTTTGTCTTTCCTTCAATGTGAAGAAAGGTTTCAAATGTTGTCATTTTAATGGTGACTGAAAGTGTATGTATTTTTTTATAAATCTACTTTTAAAGAACATTTATATTCAATCAGAGCATTTGCTACAGTGTCCAAGATATTTTTCACCACTGATTCAGCTGTTCAAAATATTTATGAAACTTTAGTTTTAGAAATTAATTAAAAAAAATGGATAGTGAAGTTTTTTTCAAATCAAACTTTAATATCTCTTCAAGCATCATAGATATCTACTCTTTATAGACCAGGGCTTCCTGGTGCAGAGTGGCCTGCTTTTCTTATATGAATGAAACTTAAACAGTGCCTAAGAAGGGGACAATGTGGCAGGTTTGGTAAATTGCTTTGAGAGTTTCTTACCTTTTCTGATTTGGTCTGCACAGGGCAGCAGAGCTGGTATCATTTACCTCAGCGTTTCTCAAGTGGCGGAGTCTCAGGACTCACTTTTTTTTTCTCCTTATCATAAGGTCGCAGCCCAAATGTATTCCCCAAAAATAAAAAACGTAAAAAATATGTATATATACAGAGAAAATGTTTGGCATAACCATATCAAAGCCATGCTCATTAGTCAATGCAAGTGATGTCCTACTATCGCGAGTGCCTGTGTGCACCGATGTTGTGAGCATGCGCAAAATAAATGGTCTGTGCATCATGCACAGTGCATGTGAGGTCCCAGACGAAAGAGACGCGGAGGTCTGACCTTTTCTCTCGTGAATATTGGACAATATTGCGAGCGGTCATGACGTTGCTCTTGGCCACAACAAAAAGGGAGACAAAACCATGGCAGGAAGTTCACAAAACTGATGAGCTATATACGGTATATATAACTACAGTAACCCACTATTAAACTGTAGAAAGATGGTCAACCTTGAAAATTGCTAACCCACAAATAATAAAACCAGAAAAAAAGACCCAGTGTGCCATTAAGCTACAGGCATGACTAATATATCACGACGAGAATTGCAACTCGTCCATTTGGAAATATCAGACAGGCCTTTTCTTGCACCAGGAAGAAGATCTTAGGCAGGCTCCTCGGTACACAGCCACCTCCAAGTGAACACAATGGGTGAAACATCCTGTTCATTTGTGGTTAATTTCCTCGAAATAACGTGACTCGGGGAAGCATTTCTTCCTGATCACATGGTTTCGGGGCAATACTGCCTTCATTACACTTTCACTTTTGAAGGCTCCACTTCAACCTGCTTTATATAAGGAACAATTATATCAGTGCAGCAGAAGCAGCTGAGTCTGGGAGACTTGGAACTTTAGCACAAGACCTGACACACCAGCATCCAGCAAAGACTGCTAGAATTTACATTTATTAAAGTTATTTTTTTAATCAATGATCAATATTTCCTGTACAAGTGAGTGTTTGCTGGTAGAGGCAGTTTTTTTTAATTCTTGTAATCCTCCTGCCACGGAAAGAGCAACATTGTTCTTGCTTCCCAGAACAAAGAGATGCAAAAAAATAAATAACAGATCAAACAACAAGGATTTAACGCAAACAAACAAGTATTCATGCATGCCACAGAAGCCGTGTCATTAACAAGCTTTGCGGTGATGTATGTATATTCTTGATTTCACCCACTATTCAACTGTAGAAAGATGGGAAGATGGTCAACCTTGAAAATTGATAAGCTAAAATAATGAAACCATAAAAAAGACCAAGTGTGCCATAAGCTGCCATAAGTGTGCCATGCGTGACTAATATAACACAACTACAATTACAACTCTTCAATTTGGAAATGTCAGTTTTCGTATATCATGTTTTAAAAAGCCAGCTGTTATCCCGTTCCTCTGTCACAATGGTGAAGACAAAGGAACTGTCTGAGGACATCAAAAGTGCGATCATTCGCAAACACATGACCTCTGAATTCTTCGAAGATCAGGCATTTTTTCATAGGCTCGCTAGGTGCCAGCTCGATACGGTACAGCTCAGCCATCAGGCATTTCCATGGGCACATTTCCACAGGTGCCGTGTTACTGCGGTCAAGCCAACCGACAGTTCGAAAAAAGCGGTCGAGCCAGCAGGCACTCGCTTTTTGCTTGCTCCGTGTACACCAGGTATTACGGTAGTCGTTGTACTCAATGGGGAAACGAGATCGAATCGCTTTTCACTGTACTTGGTTTCAGATTAACATTATTGGAGAATTCCTAATTGTCAGGCTATCATTCCACTTTAGGGTGCTAGGGAACCACCCCAGGAACACCCTCACTGGATTTCACAAATTTCTGATGGAGCGTTTCAGAATAAAGCTCATCCAAAAATGTACATTTTTTATGTTTATTATTCTTGATTTCAGATGAAAATATTTGGAGAATTCCTAATTGTCACTCAATTATGCCACTTCAGGCTGCTAGTGCACGACCCCAGGAACACCCTCACTGAATTTCACAAATTTCTGATGTAGCGTTTCAGAATAAAGCTCATCCAAAAATGTACATTTTTTATGTTTACTATTCTTGATTTCAGATGTAAATATTTGGAGAATTCCTAATTGTCACTCCATCATTCCACTTCAGGGTGCTAGTGAACAACCCTAGGAACATTCATTCATTCATTCATTTTCTATACCCGCTTATTCCTGTTCAGGGTCACGGGGGTCTACTGGAGCCTATCCCAGCTGTCTTAGGGCGAAGGCAGGGTGACACCCTGGACAAGTCGCCAGTTCATCGCAGAACCCTAGGAACACCCTCACTGAATTTCAGGAAATTCTGATGTAGCATTTCAGAATAAAGCTCATCCAAAAATGTGCATTTTTAAAGTTTATTATTCTTCATTTCAGATGAAAATTTTTCGAGAATTCCTAATTGTCACTCCATCATTCCACTTCAGGGGTGCTCGTGCACCACCCCAGGAACACCCTCACTGAATTTCAGCAATTTCTGATGTAGCATTTCAGAATAAAGCTCATCCAAAAATGTGCACTTTTCATGTTTATTATTCTTGATTTCAGATGAAGTTTCTTCAAGAATTCCTAATTGTCACTCCATCATTCCACTTCAGGGTGATAGTGAACTACCCTAGGAACACCCTCACTGAATTTCAAGAAATTCTGATGTAGCGTTTCAGAATAAAGCTCATCCAAAAATGTGGACTTTTCGTTATTACTTGCTGAGTGCATGTGCCAACCTTCCTCAGTGCAGAGAATGGTAGTTAATATTATTGAATGAAAATAAAGATTTTAAAAATTTCAAGAAAAAATATGTATTTATTTTTTGTTTATTTTTTAACAACTTAAATTTCAATACATTTTTTATTTGTATTAAAATAGAAAAGTATTTCTTGGTTACATTCTCCAATAATGCAATTTTATATTTTCGACTGCAGGGGTGACAGATAAGGTAAGAGTCAACAGTTACACTCTTTGTCTTTAGAACATCACGTTGTCATATCACATTATTAAAACCAAGTATTACAATTTTCCCATTTATAACAGTTGATGCTGTCAGGAAAGAATGTCAAGAACCAAGACAGTGGATCATTTGAAACGCTGCTCTGCAGACTTCAGCTAGAAGACAAATATCAGCAGAAATGGACACATGAAGACTTCATGAAAATACTCCCACCTGTGAGTCAGAGCCAGGAGACATGTGAGAAGGATGTAGCTCACACTTTTCTTCAGAGGTTATTGTTGTTAGACTACAGAGCCAGACATATTCTAGTGAGACAAGACAGCGCTGAAGCCACCCAAACAGATCCTGTTCCAGAGCCTGACGAAGATGAAACACAAGATGATTTAGATTTGCTTTGCAACACAGAGGAAGACTCTGATGAATCCAGCCCTTCTGATATTCACCCAATGGATGTCCAGATGGCAGTGTTTCATTGCTCAGACAACTTCTTGAAGCAGACCATGATCACAAAGCTTTCACAATGTCAGTTTGCTCTGCCTCTGCTCGTACCTGATCCAGTAACAATGGCTATTGAGTGCCCACTGTGGACCTTCAGGCCAATTAAAAAAACCTGGAAGACAACTCAGACCAGAGACAATTCAAGTGTCATCACCATGAAGAGTATGTCCATCTGCAAAGCTGAGACCCCCCTGGTGTCAGTGTTCCGCCTGGGATCACTGCCACTGTCCAAATCTCAGCTGATTAACACTTTGATCAACAATCGCCACAGCACCTTCTTCCACAGAGAGAGTCCTGGAAGCACAGAGTCTCGCCATTTGATGGAGGGAGTGGCAGAGATCGCCTGGTACTGCCCGGCTGGAAAAGCCAATGATGCCTTCAGTGACTGCACTGCCTTCTGTAATCTTCATGGAGATGCAATGTTGTATAAACAGCAGCGTGAGATTCTGACAGCAAAATCTTCTGTTGTTGTAGTTTTTGTACCAACACTTAAAAAGGGCAACACAAGTACTTCAGTTATCTCAGAGCTTCTGAACTCTCAAAAGCCTGTCATTTTTCTGATTGCTGATGAGAAATGTAAAGCCATATGGATAAAACTGGGAAAATACAAAATTGGCCTAACAGGAAAAAACCAAGCAGCCATATCTGAAGAATTACAAAGAATCATCTGCAGCATTTTATCTAAACCACATGATCTCTTTAAGCTTGAAACCATGGCTGAAGTTCCTGGAATCACAGTGGATGAGAACGAAAAAATCTGTCAAAAAGCAAAAAGTGCTGCCATGGAAGTACAGCAGTTGCTCCAAGGGATGGATGTTACTGAGACAAAAAAGAAGTTTCTCTCTTGTCAAGGTGAACTGTGGCACAAGTGGTGCAGCACAAACAAAGAGCTGCATTGTCTTAAAGGTTCAAAAATTGAGCAGGAGAAAAGTGAAAAACTAGAGAAAATGGAAAAAATACGAGAAGGTCAGCGCAGAGTTTCAGGCGGCGAACTAATGAAAAAAATCATTGAAAATCTCTTATTGTTTAAATCGAAAGAGAAAGAGTTTTTTCTGAAATGGACCCAGATCTTAATAGATGCTCTCCCCAAGAATGACCTCACACCAATCCTCCAAAACTACGATGAAAAGTGGACAGAGATCTTGACTTTGAAAAAGGAGAAACAAAACACTGATAAGCAACAAAAAGAACTTGATGAATTATCAAAACAACTACAGTCAGCAACATTTGGCTTGGAGCACATCTTCAGAGAAATGGGGCAGATCTATGAAGCACATGCTTCTCTGGAGAATCCACCAAGGACAGCAATGTGGAACTGGTCAAAATACCTTGAGCTGGCTGCAGAGTTACTGATATCTGGACATCCAATGGAGCTGATGGATGGAGATGCAGGTCATGTGCCGCTAACATGGATCTCTAGTCTTTTCAAAGAAGTCATCAAGAAATTAGGTGACAAAAAAGTTTTTGTCTTGTCAGTTTTAGGCGTCCAAAGCAGTGGCAAGTCAACAATGCTTAATGCCATGTTTGGACTGGAGTTTGCAGTGAGTTCTGGCAGGTGCACAAAGGGAGCCTTCATGCAGCTGCTCAAAGTGTCAGAGGAGAAGAGACACTTCAAGTTTGACTATGTTCTGGTGGTGGACACTGAGGGGCTGCGTGCTCTTGAACTGGCTGGCAGTGCGAGTCTCAACCACGACAACGAGCTGGCAACTTTTGTTGTGGGTCTGGGAGACTTGACACTGATCAACATCTTTGGAGAGAATCCAGCTGACATGCAAGATGTTCTCCAGATTGTAGTTCAGGCTTTCATGAGGATGAAGAAAGTTAAACTTTCTCCCAGTTGTGTGTTTGTTCACCAGAATGTCACAGATATTTCTGCAGTAGAAAAAAACATGGATGGAAAGAGACGTCTGCAGGAAAAACTGGACCAGATGGTCCAACTAGCTGCCAAAGAGGAAGTCTGCAGTGCTGAGAGATTCAGTGACATCATTGCTTTTAATGTGCAAGAAGATGTGAAATATTTTGCCCAGCTTTGGGAGGGCAGTCCACCCATGGCTCCTCCCAATCCAGGTTATAGCGAGAGCATCCAAGAGCTGAAGAATTTCATCCTCTCTAAAGCATCTCAGTCTGATGGTATTAAACTCTCACACTTCAGCAGCAAAGTCCAGGATCTGTGGCAGGCTTTGTTGAATGAAAACTTTGTTTTCAGCTGGAAATTGCAGTGTACAGAAAACTGGAGGTCAAGTATGGTGACCAGACCTGGACCCTGAGAAGCAACATGTTGACCATTGAAAACAAGTATTATAACGAAATTAAAAATGGAACACGTAAGAGTGTTCAACTAAGTGGTCTTTATAAAGAAGCAAAGGAGACATTTGCTAAGATTCAGACAGATCTGACATCTTACTTTGAAGACAACACTGACAAGGAAATACTGGCTCAGTGGCGAGGACGCTTTAAGAGCAAAATTAAAGACTTTCACGATGATGAAGTGAAGGTGGTAAAAAACAGACTTGATAAAGTTATTCAACAGAAGGAAGCTTTTCAAAAACTTGATGACAAGAAGACAGACTTTGAGAACAAGCTGATGCAAAAGAGCAGAGAACTTGCTAAACAATTCAAGGGTAAAGCTGATGATGAGAAAGAACTTGAAAGACAGTTCAATTCTGAGTGGAGCCACTGGGTTGAAGAACTGACTAGAGGCACAACGCCTATTGAGGAAATCAACTTAGAAAGTGATCGGATTCTGCTGGAGCTTGGGATTGAATGGACTTTCATAGAGGAGTCAAATCACAGTGGCAAGTTCAATAAAATACCAAATATTGGAAATTATGATCAATATGCAAGTGTCACAAAACAAGACAGAAATTTACTTCAGAGAGGTGCTGATAAATTGAAAAACTTATTTATGGAGACCCTTTCACACCAGGATCAGAAATTGATCCGATCCTTCATTAATGAGGTTGAGCAAAAGTCCCTCATTACACTGAAGAGCAAACCTGTAGCCATCACAGGTTACAATCCAACTTACCTGCGAGAGTTGGCAGAAAATGCAAAAGACGCAGTGGCAGAGTTTGAATCAAAGCAGAAATTTGGTCTGAAAAAGGAGTTCACTGTTGATCTGCTTCATTATGTGTTTGCCAGAGCAGAGCCTTGGCTTTTAAATGAACACAAGACATTCAAGGCAAATAATGACGCACAGGCTTATATAGACAGCAAGAAAAGTCACTATTACAACATTTTCAAAATGTGCTGCAAAGGAAGTTCTTCTGTTATGGTTTTTGCAGCGGAGATCTGTGACAAACTCAAGACTTCCATGAGTGAAGCCGTCTGTGACAACACTGCCAGAGCCCTAGCAGATGAGATGAGGAGCAATTCCCCAGCCTTCAGTGGGAACAGGCAGAAACGGGAGAATCATGTGTTGAAGTCGCTGGCAGAAGAAGAGAACTTTGATAGCTTTATCACCTACATCCATCAACCAAGGAAACATATGGAGAATTTTATAAAGGAGCAAGTGAAGAAATACATCTTCAAAGACAACAAAGATACAGCAAGGCAGATACTCAAGAGAAATGTTGATGACCTGAAAGACTCTGTAAATCAAGCCTTGTATGATGCAACAGAGAAAGTCAAAACAGAGAGTGGCCACATTAAAATGTTGCTCGAGCAATTTTCCAATCCTCTCAAAGATAAGCTGGTATTCACCATGTCTAGTCAGAGCTTCAGTGATATAAATGATTTTGACTTCCTCAAAGAAGAAATAACAAAAGGCATTGAATCCATCACAAAGGAGCTACACAGTCTCCCACTGGCTGAGATAATGAACTCCAGGATGAAGCCTGATGAAATCCTCATTGATCAGCTGTGCAGCAGCTGCTGGGTGACTTGTCCATTTTGTTCAGCCGTTTGCGCCAACACCTTAAAAGATCACAGCCCTGAGGACCACAGTGTGACTTTTCACCGGTCTAATGCAGTCAATGGCTGGCACATCGAAGGAACAGACATAATGGCTATAGAATTCTGCACATCATATGTTGCAAGTGACTGGAGTTTCTTCTCTCAAGATAAACATCGGTATTATCAACACAAATCATACAGAGATGCTGGTCCAACATATGCCAACTGGAGCATCACCCCTGATAAATCTATGCTCCCCTACTGGAAATGGTTTGTGTGTCGATTTGAAAAAGACTTGGAGACGCATTATCAGAAAAAGTTTCATAAGGATGGAGAGATACCAAGTGAGTGGAGAAAACACACTAAAAAACAGGCTATTGCAAGTCTGCAGTGAGAACGTAGGCCAAGAAGATTCACAGTCTGATGATGGGAGCAGACACATGAGTCCCAGAGTGTGAAGAGAGCAGCTGACCAGTGCTGTTAACTAAATGGAAAAAAAATAAGAGACTGTGTCGTAAGAATTCTTATTTCAATGCACTTTGTAGGCGATTAAAAGTCTGTGGTAAGGGAGTAAGACAAGAAATTTCACACCTGATGGGAGCAGACACAAGAGTCCCAGAGTGTGAAGAGAGCAGCTGTCCAGTGCTGTTTGCTCAAGTGAAAGCATTACTTGACTGTGGAGTAAGAATTCTTATTTTGCTGTACTTTGTAGAAGTTTGTGATTGTATTTTAGAATAACTTTGGATATTTTATGTTCAATGAATTTAAAAATTCCTAATCTTCAGATGGTGACCCAAAATGACAATTTTCCTTTTCATTATCTTCTTTGAAAAACAACATCTGAAGAAATTATCATGTCATTTTTTTCAATGACACTGTAGTAACTAGTATTGCAAAAGCTTGAGAACCATTGCTGCTGCATTAAATAATCTCAGTAGTGTGTGCAGCTCATAATCAATGCAACTGCTTTTTGCAGTCCTCATCTCCTGTTGGTGATTTGGTTGTTCCTCACATGCTTCGGAAAGAAGAAAACACGTGAAACCATAAAAGTTGATTGCTGTATAATCAGAAATAAAAGAAGAAATTTCTGTCATATTGCAGTTTGTCATTTTTTTGTTTAATCCACATTTAGTCTGAAGACAAAACATAATGTGATTATTAGGCTGGGCTGCCTTGGTGCATAGTGAGCTGTTTCTCTTGTATGAATGAAAACTACACAGTGAATATGAAGAGGCCAATGTACCAGAAGGTTGGTAAATTGCTTTATTGAGTTTCCAGACAATTGAAACAACAGGCCCACTTAAAAAAAAAGAGAGAAACAAAACAGATAAGCAGGATCAACGTCACAACATTACAGTGAGAGTAATAAAAACGGGTTTCATAAAATGTCCACAAACCCTTCAAAATGTAAGAGAGCGATATCACAAGTGCCACCTTCCCTTTTTTTCTTCTTTTTTTGTTGAGCTCCTGAACACATCGACAAGAAATCAGGACAAGAGGAGGAAGGTCGAGGTGGGGGATAAAACGGGGTCAAAACTCTGAAAAAGGAAACATGTATTTTACCAATAATAGTCACAGTAATAGATTGTTTGATAGCGTGTATTGCACGTTGTGTACACAGATATGCACTTTATATACATGTGAGCAAGAACTAGACACATGTTGTATTGTCTCACCAAGAAAGAATCGGGACTCAAACCAGTGGCGTCATTAGGACTATTTTAGGGGTGCTTCAGCTTCAGCATCAACAGCTGCCATGCTCTGTAGGTAACTTTCTATTTGCATGAAATAAAATGCATGACCAATCTGCTTACTCCACTGTTAGTTATGTTGTGGATAACAAAATGGCATTTACAGTAGTGTTTACATTTGTCCAAAAAAAAAAAAATGCCCAAAAGAATCCAAACATAAAGTCGCTTAGTGGATCCCGCTCACTGCCTTTTAGCTTTTCTAGTGATCTGCTGCGTTAACATGGCAATGCTAAAGGTGATTAAACTCTTACAGCTATTATACAGTAGAAAAGTAACCTACATATTTTTAGTTTTAGCGTGGGTCAAGTTGAAGCTCTCCTACAACACAGACAAACTTCTGCACTATGCTCCACCGTGGACACAGAGACACATTTTAAACAGCCAATTAAATAAAGAATCACTACCAGTGATTGTATTTCCTGTATTTGGCTGTTGCTCAGCATCAGCACACACAGTAATCCAATTTCCTCCCAGCTCCAGCAGCCAGGTGGCGTGTGGGACACCTCTGGGAATGTGCTTGAACCCTCAGCCGCGGCAGTCCAACACTTCACCGTGCTCATAACAGTTGTACTGGCGTGAGCACAATCATGACAAAAAACAAAACACAGTTTCTTGGCGTCTCTCTGTCAGTCTTTTCTGTTCTCTTGCCTTGTCAATTCTTCTTGTGGCATGGACTGTCTATAAGTTTCACAAACTAGCCTCCTATTCAACACTATTGACTGCCTTTTAAAGAAAATCTATTAAAAAAAAACAGAATGTCACACAAGCAACACTACATCCGTCATGTGTGACTAATATGACACTGTTTGAATTGAATGCAATCTGTCCATTTAGAATGAACAGTCAGGCTTTTGTTAGCACTGGTGATCAGATCTTAGGCAGAGTTCACAGTATGCAGACACTTTAATGCCACCTCTGAAGACTGGTGGGTTTCTGTCTTGAGCACCGTCATTAGAAAAGGACATCATGAACGCAGCCTTGTCTTGGCAAAGATAACAACAGTCCTGTGAATGATCAGCAAAGCTGAAAGTAAACTTTGTGCATTATGTACCAAGAAAGCTGTACAAGCTGTATAAAGTTTAGTGTGATAGGCGACAGTTTCAAATCTTCAGGGCGAAACCTGTGTTGGATGTATCTCACATTCTTGTTTGAGGACGTATTGTCATGCCTTCCTAATATACAAAAAGTAAAAGACTTTCTCCCAAGTTGCTTTGCACCTTAATGAGTTACTTAGGATCGACTTGCTCAAGAAACAGCTACACAGGCTCCTTGACTGAGATTTCTGTACAATTCTCTCAGCACTGACATGTCCACTCTGCACATCTGGGGTCATTGTGCTGTGGTGAAAAATCTGAAATAGTAATAGTGTTTAGTTTATATTGTAGTAGTGTTTTTGATATGTGCGTTAATTTTGAAGTCACATGGTTTCAAGTAAAAGGCCTCAAATTCACTTTATCTTTCCACTTTATCTACCCACCTTATCAGGTCGGGTAATGTTTTACGTTGACGCAGTATAAAGCAGCCACGTCAACAGTGGCCACAGAGTTCCAAGGAAGCAGAGCACAAGGTAAGATCATGGCTGCAACACATATACACTTTGACAGATGTGCCATTTCTCAGATGTGGAAAGAGAAATAAAATAGAAACTTGAAATAGAAACAAACCAGTATCACTGTACCAGAACAAAGCTTCAGATTTTTCAGATTTTCTTTGCATCCTTTCATCTTACTTTGAATTGAGTGGCGCTTGTTTGACCCACTTCAGGTGGAAACTGAGGTTATGCTTTCTGATGATATATATATATGTACACACACACACACACACACACACACACACACACACACACACACACACACACACACACAAACAGATATATGTATATATAAATACATACATACAAACATACATACTTATTTTATGAAAATAATTTTCATGTACATGACAGCAACAATCCAGTCCTGCTGTTCATTGTTGTGGTTTTGTTTTCGTACTCTGTATTTTTATGTTTGCCTGAATAACTGAGTTACACAGAAGAAGAGCTGCAAAAATGGACGGGCACCAACATGGCAAAACGGCAGCAAGAGGAGGACGAAAAGGAGGAGGAAGAAGAAGAAAAAGAAGAGGAGGAGGTTCTGACACCAGTCTGCTGACACACCGTGATGAAGGTCTCTGATATTTCATGAGCAGTTGATGGTTTACTAAACAGAAAAAGTTGCCTTGCGTTAACTCAGTGTTTTTCTACTTTCTGTGACGTGGTTCTGCAGCAGAAGCTTCGCAGGAGGGTGGAGCCAAGTCAACGGTAAGATCTCTCAGCTTCTACTGTTGATTGCCGGTGCATCATAAACTGTGATAGTGAGGAAGCAGACATACCAACAGGTTTAACATCAATCGACCCCGTCTTTGACTCACTTTGTCCACATCCGCCACTGCTGTCAGACACACAACTGGCACGTTTGCTGACTGTCTCACATCCCTGCTATGGCTGACGTGTTGCTGCCCAGGATGCAGTTGTTACCTTGCATCCTATGCAAGTGCCATGCAAGGGAATCTTTCTCTTCAGTAAAAATGTTGCGCCCATTTACACCTGGTAATCAAACGCTCTTTCTGTCCAGTCAAGTTAACATGATGCAAAATAATCCAGTTCAATGTCTGTGACCTGCCGTCACCAGCGACAACCAAAACCCACAGTGGTGTGGAATTCAGGATTAGCCAGGCTGGAAGAGCCTGCCAGAGAGCCTGACGACAACAGAAACTGTATTTTCAAAATACCAACAGGAGGATCAAAACCAAGGGCCAGATCCACTAAGCGATTGCCTGGCTTTTGTGCCCAAAATAAATCTGTGTAAATAGCACCAAAAACATGCATCTTAGCCACATTGCCGACGTAAACGTGAGAAGCAGCGGAAAACGCAGCAAGGCGCAGGTAGCAGCAGGGCTGCGCCAGGCTCATTTGACTGTATTTAAATGAGTCATTACGTGCAGTAATTGTAAAATATATCACACAATGAAATATATGTAAATATACTGACGCACCTTGACTGCCCTCCGGTCATGACCGCGCTCAGAATTCCGTGTGTTTCAACTGTGAAGCACTGTTTTGCATTTTTATGTAAAAAAAAGAAAAAAAAAGAAAAGTGCTTTGTAAATTAACTTTGTTATTGTTGTTGTTATCATTATGATTACACAGTGCATGATGGATCAACTTGTATTATAGCAACTGCTCGACTTGTGAGTGAACCAGAGTATAAGTTACACAAGAAAATTACTTTTTTTTTTTCAGCCGGCCCCTCTGGATGAATGTGTTGAAGATGGTGGTCAACCCTGTGGAGATGTTAAAGGTCAAGGAAGTGACTCTAAAAAGGCTGTCGCTGACAAAGCAGGTAACACTTCAATTAAGAATTTCATTCTAATATTAAATCATTAATTTGTTGTACATCACATTCACATTTTTTATTTTTCCATTTTTTGGAATTTTTCCATATTTTCTTTTGGGTCAGAGCCAATTTTTGTTTTCTTTCTTCTTTTTTTTTTTAAATTAATCACCGCAGCAGCTCACTCCTGTGTTAATTGGAGACAGAGATGCCACTGATAGATAATATCCAGGAAGGCTTTCCTCCTCGGCTGTGTGAGTTGTGTGGTCGAGTTTTCTGAGTCATCAACATGCTGGGCTTCCCAAACACTGAATCCATCCAGTTAAAGGATGGAATCATTCCTTTCTGTTGCTAGTATCAAATGGTCTTCATGCCACACATTCAGGACTTCAGTGGTTAGGAAAGACTTTTGGCAAAGAATCATTTGCGTTTTTAATGACCAATGTGACTCACAAGTCCAACGAACAGTGTGACAACTCAATAACTGACTTGAAAGATGTTGGAGGCTTTGATGACAAAAGATACCACACATGTTGGCTACATGTACACAAGTATGGCTGACGGGGCAGAAATTGTAGAACTGTTGGGAAAAATAGATGCCATGGTGTCTGACAACAGTCATTACTGCTTTGTTGGAATTATGATGCATGATGAAGATAAAGAGCAGAGGAACAGGAAATCTCTTAATGAGGAAAATATTGATTCCTCAGCTTTGCAGCATTTAGAGGAATTTCAAAAATTATGATGCTGAAATTGAGCAAGAAAAAAAACTTCAGGTCATATCAGCAAAGTGCAGGTGCCAACCTTCCTCAGTGCATAGAGAGGTAGTTTATATCATTGACAGAAAACAAGATTTAAAAAAACAAGAAAAAAAAGTATTTTTGTTTATCTTCTGACAACTTAAATTACGCTAATAACATTTTATTTATTATTTGTATCAAAATAGAAATGTATTTCTTGGTTACATTCTCTAATAATACAATTCAATATTTTCTACTGCAGGGGTGACGGATAAGGTAAGAGTCAACACTTACACTTTATGTCATCAGAACATCAAATTGTCATGTCACATTATTAAAAACCAACTATTACGGTTTTCCTGTTTATCACAGTCCATCCTGTCAGGAAAGAATGTCAAGAACCAAGATGGTGGAACATTTCAAACGCTGCTCTGCAGACTTCAGCTAGAAGACAAATATCAGCAGAAATGGACACATGAAGATTTCATGAAAATACTCCCACCTGTGAGTCAGAGCCAGGAGACATGTGAGAAGGATGTAGCTCACACTTTTCTTCAGAGGTTATTGTTGTTAGACTACAGAGCCAGATATATTCCAGTGAGACAAGACAGTGCTGAAGCCACCCAAACAGATCCTGTTCTAGAGCCTGACGAAGATGAAACACAAGATGATTTAGATTTGTTTTGCAACACAGAAGAAGACTCTGATGAATCCAGCCCTTCTGATATCCATCCAATGGATGTCCAGATGGCAGTGTTTCATTGCTCAGACAACTTCTTGAAGCAGACCATGATCACAAAGCTTTCACAATGTCAGTTTGCTCTGCCCTTGCTTGTACCTGATCCAGTAACAATGGCTATTGAGTGCCCACTGTGGACCTTCAGGCCAATTAAAAAAACCTGGAAGACAACTCAGACCAGAGACAATTCAAGTGTCATCACCATGAAGAGTATGTCCATCTGCAAAGCTGAGACCCCCCTGGTGTCAGTGTTCCGTCTGGGATCACTGCCAATGTCCAAATCTCAGCTGATTAACACTTTGATCAACAATCGCCACAGCACCTTCTTCCACAGAGAGTGTCCTGGAAGCACAGAGTCTCGCCATTTGATGGAGGGAGTGGCAGAGATCGCCTGGTACTGCCCGGCTGGAAGACCCAATGATGCCTTCAGTGACTGCACTGCCTTCTGTAATCTTCATGGAGATGCAATGTTGTATAAACAGCAGCGTGAGATTCTGACAGCAAAATCTTCTGTTGTTGTAGTTTTTGTACCAACACTGAAAAAGGGCAACACAAGTACTTCAGTTATCTCAGAACTTCTGAACTCTCAAAAGCCTGTCATTTTTCTGATTGCTGATGAGAAATGTAACGCTGTACAGAAAAAACTCGGAAAATACAAAATTGGCCTAACAGGAAAAAACCAAGCAGCAATATCTGAAGAATTACAAAGGACCATCTGCAGCATTTTATCTAAACCACATGATCTCTTTAAGCTTGAAACCATGGCTGAAGTTCCTGGAATCACAGTGGATGAGAAGGAAGAAATCTGCCAAAAAGCAAAAATTGCTGCCATGGTAATACAGCAGTTGCTCGAAGGGATGGATGTTGCTGAGATCAAAAAGAAGTTTCTCTCTTGTCAAGGTGAACTGTGGCACAAGTGGTGCAGCACAAACAAAGAGCTGTATCATCTTGTTGGTCCAGATATTGAGGGGGAGAAAAGTAAAAAACACGAGGAAAAGGAAAAAATACGAGAAGATCAGCGCAGAGTTTCAGGCAGGAAACTAATGATCAAATTCATCAAAAGTCTCTCATCGCTTAAATCAAAAGACAGAGAGTATTTTCTGAAATGGACCCAGATCTTAATAGATGCTCTCCCCAAGAATGACCTCACACCAATCCTCCAACTCTACGATAAAAAGTGGACAGAGATCTTGACTTTGAAAGAGAAGAGTCAAAACACTGATGAGCAACAAAACACTGGTGAGAAACAAAAAGAACTTGTTGAGCAACAAAAAGAACTTGATGAATTATCAAAACAACTACAGTCAGCAACATTTGGCTTGGAGCACATCTTCAGAGAAATGGGGCAGATCTATGAAGCACATGCTTCTCTGGAGAAACCACCAGGAACAGCAGTGAAGAACTGGTCTAAATACCCTGAGCTGGCTGCAGAGTTACTGATATCTGGACATCCAATGGAGCTGATGGATGGAGATGCAGGTCATGTGCCGCTAACATGGATCTCTAGTCTTTTCAAAGAAGTCATCAAGAAATTAGGTGACAAAAAAGTTTTTGTCTTGTCAGTTTTAGGTGTCCAAAGCAGTGGCAAGTCAACAATGCTGAATGCCATGTTTGGACTGGAGTTTGCAGTGAGTTCTGGCAGGTGCACAAAGGGAGCCTTCAAGAGACACTTCAAGTTTGACTATGTTCTGGTGGTGGACACTGAGGGGTTGCATGCTGTTGAACTGGATGGCAGTGCGAGTCTCAACCACGACAACGAGCTGGCAACCTTTGTTGTGGGTCTGGGAGACTTGACACTGATCAACATCTTTGGAGAGAATCCAGCTGACATGCAAGATGTTCTCCAGATTGTAGTTCAGGCTTTCATGAGGATGAAGAAAGTTAAACTTTCTCCCAGTTGTGTGTTTGTTCACCAGAATGTCACAGATATTTCTGCAGTAGAAAAAAACATGGATGGAAAGAGACGTCTGCAGGAAAAACTGGACCAGATGGTCCAACTAGCTGCCAAAGAGGAAGTCTGCAGTGCTGAGAGATTCAGTGACATCATTGCTTTTAATGTGCAAGAAGATGTGAAATATTTTGCCCAGCTTTGGGAGGGCAGTCCACCCATGGCTCCTCCCAATCCAGGTTATAGCGAGAGCATCCAAGAGCTGAAGAATTTCATCCTCTCTAAAGCATCTCAGTCTGATGGTATTAAACTCTCACACTTCAGCAGCAAAGTCCAGGATCTGTGGCAGGCTTTGTTGAATGAAAACTTTGTTTTCAGCTTTAAAAACACACTGGAAATTGCAGTGTACAGAAAACTGGAGGTCAAGTATGGTGACCAGACCTGGACCCTGAGAAGCAACATGTTGACCATTGAAAACAAGTATTATAACGAAATTAAAAATGGAACACTTAAGAGTGTTGAAGTAAATGATCTCTATGAAAAAACAAAGAAGAAATTTGATGAGATTCAGACAGATCTGACATCTTACTTTGAAGACAACCCAGACAAGGAAATACTGGCTCAGTGGCGAGGACGCTTTAAGAGCAAAATTAAAGACTTTCACGATGATCAAGTGAAGGTGGTAAAAGACAGACTTGATAAAGTTATTCAACAGAAGGAAGCTTGTAAAAAACTTGATGACAAGAAGGCCGAATTTGAGAACAAGCTGATGCAGGAGAGCAAAGAGCTTGCTAAAAAATTCAAAGGAAAAACTGATGATGAGAAGGAACTTCAAAGACTGTTTAACTCTGAGTGGAGCCACTGGGTTATAGAACTAACTAGAGGCACAACGCCAATTGATGAGATCAACTTAGCAAATGAGAAGACAGTGATTCTGCTGGAGCTTGGGATTGAGTGGCCTTTCATACAGGCATCATATTGCAGTGGCAAGTTCAAGAAAATGCCAGAAATTGGAAATTATGATAAATATGTAAGTATCAGAAAACAAGACAGAAATGTTCTTCAGAGAGGTGCTGATCATGTAAGAAATTTCTTTACGGGGTCTCTTTCACACCAGGATCAGGAATTGATCCGATCCTTCATTAATGAGGTTGAGCAAAAGTCCCTCATTACACTGAAGAGTAAACCTGTAGCCATCACAGGCTACAATCCAACTTACCTGCAAGAGTTGGCAAAAAATGCAAAAGACGCAGTGGCAGAGTTTGAATCAAAGCAGAATTATGCTCTGAAAAAGGAGTTCACTGTTGATCTGCTTCATTATGTGTTTGCCAGAGCAGAGCCTTGGCTTTTAAATGAACACAAGACATTCAAGGCAAATAATGACGCACAGGCTTATATAGACAGCAAGAAAAGTCACTATTACAACATTTTCAAAATGTGCTGTAAAGGATGTTCTTCTGTTATGGTGTTTGCAGCAGAGATCTGTGACAAACTCAAGACTTCCATGAGTGAAGCCGTCTGTGACAACACTGCCATAGCCCTAGCGAGTGAGATGAGGTGCAGTTCTCCAGCCTTCAGTGGGAACAGGCAGAATCTGGAGAATCATCTCTTAAAGTCTCTGGCTGAAAGCGAGAACTTTAACAGTTTTATCACCTACATCAGACGACCAAGGGAACATGTGGAGAATTTTATAAAGGAGCAAGTGAAGAAATACATCTTCCAAGAGAACAAAGATAAAGCAAGGCAGATACTCAAGAGAAATGTTGATGAGCTGAAAGACTCCGTAAATCAAGCCTTGTATGATGCAACAGAGAAAGTCAAAGCTAAGAGAGGTGACGTCGACATGTGGCTGGAGGAATTTTCCAATCCTCTCAAAGATAAGCTGGTATTCATCATGTCCAGTCAGAGCTTCACTGACATAAATGATTTTGACTTCCTCAAAGAAGAAATAACAAAAGGCATTGAATCCATCACAGAGGGGATACACAGTCTCCCACTGGTTGGGATAATGAACTCCACGAAGAAGCCTGATGAAATCCTCATTGATCAGCTGTGCAGCAGCTGCTGGGTGACTTGTCCATTTTGTTCAGCCGTTTGCACCAACACCTTAGAAGATCACAGCCCTGAGGACCACAGTGTGCCTTTTCACCGGTCTACTGCAGTCAGAGGAATGTACTACAGTGGAACAGACGAAATGGCTATAGAATTCTGCACATCAGACGTTGCAAGTGACAGACGCTTCCGCTCTAAAGACTTAGATTTGGCTTTTCCCTACAAATTATACCGAACTGCTGGTCCAACATATGCCAACTGGAGCATCACCCCTGATAATTCTATGCTCCCCTACTGGAAATGGTTTGTGTGTCGATTTGAAAAAGAATTGGAGGAATATTATAAACCTAAATTTCATGGCCGTGGAGAGATACCGAGTGAGTGGAGAGAACACACGAAAGAACAGGCGATTAAAAGTCTGTGGTAAGGGAGTAAGACAAGAAATTTCACACCTGATGGGAGCAGACACAAGAGTCCCAGAGTGTGAAGAGAGCAGCTGTCCAGTGCTGTTAGCTCAAGTGAAAGCATTACTTGACTGTGGAGTAAGAATTCTTATTTTGCTGTACTTTGTAGAAGTTTGTGATTGTATTTTAGAATAACTTTGGATATTTTATGTTCAATGAATTTAAAAATTCCTAATCTTCAGATGGTGACCCAAAATGACAATTTTCTTTGAAAAACAACATCTGAAGAAATTATCATGTCATTTTTTTCAATGACACTGTAGTAACTAGTATTGCAAAAGCTTGAGAACCATTGCTGCTGCATTAAATAATCTCAGTAGTGTGTGCAGCTCATAATCAATGCAACTGCTTTTTGCAGTCCTCATCTCCTGTTGGTGATTTGGTTGTTCCTCACATGCTTCGGAAAGAAGAAAACATGTGAAACCATAAAAGTTGATTGCTGTATAATCAGAAATAAAAGAAGAAATTTCTGTCATATTGCAGTTTGTCATTTTTTTGTTTAATCCACATTTAGTCTGAAGACAAAACATAATGTGATTATTAGGCTGGGCTGCCTTGGTGCATAGTGAGCTGTTTCTCTTGTATGAATGAAAACTGCACAGTGAATATGAAGAGGCCAATGTACCAGAAGGTTGGTAAATTGCTTTATTGAGTTTCCAGACAATTGAAACAACAGGCCCACTTAAAAAAAAAGAGAGAAACAAAACAGATAAGCAGGATCAACGTCACAACATTACAGTGAGAGTAATAAAAACGGGTTTCATAAAATGTCCACAAACCCTTCAAAATGTCAGAGAGTGATATCACAAGTGCCACCTTCCCTTTTTTTCTTTTTTCTTTTTTGTTGAGCTCCTGAACACATCGACAGGAAATCAGGACAAGAGGAGGAAGGTCGAGGTGGGGGATAAAACGGGGTCAAAACTCTGAAAAAGGAAACATGTATTTTACCAATAATAGTCACAGTAATAGATTGCTTGATAGCGTGTATTGCACGTTGTGTACACAGATATGCACTTTATATACATGTGAGCAAGAACTAGACACATGTTGTATTGTCTCACCAAGAAAGAATCTGGATTCAAACAACAGCACAGACAGAGAATAAGTCAGGAATGTGCTTGTGATCAGCTCCATCAAAAACGCCCCACCCCCCTTTCGTTTTTTCATTTTTTATTCAAATTTAATCTTTCCCCTCCCCCGCGGACTTTTCGGTTACTAGGCGGACCAAGGAGAGGTTAGCGGGGTGGGAGCGTCACCCCTCGGCGAACACGAGGAGGTAAAAGAGGAGAGAGGAGGCGACGCTGATGACCGAACCTCCTCTGAGCCAGCCTAGATAGCCCCTCCCCCTGCACCGCATCATAGCAGGACACAACAGTTACACCACAGTATCAAACATACTAAGAAATATACAGTATTGTAGCAAAATAGTCTGGGTGTGTCGGGAGGGAAGGTAAAGTGTGTGTTTCACCTTAGTGTGTGTGTGTATTTGTGGGTGTGTTTGCGTTTAGGTTGTAGCAACTGGGCCAGACTGTCGGTCACTCTTTTAAATCAACAAGAAAAGCCACCACACTGAGAGCTGCTTCTACATGAAAACACCTCAACTTGAACCGAGCTGATCTCTGTAGTAAGCCGAGCCTCCAGCTCTGGGTACAAGTGGGCCCCCCCAGCGATAGTGCAATACCTGTAGTCGCCACACACCTTACCTTAAAGGTCCCGCATTGTGCCACATTGCCGCATTTTTTATTCCATAAGACAAGAGCGGGATATTTCTTGAAAAATGATCATGAAATCATAATTTTTTTGGTGCAGTTTTCAGAAAATGTGCTGAAACCCAAAGCCCTTTGTGATGTCACATAGTGTGATTACACCTCCCCCAGTATAGTGTCAGCACAACCAAGTAACTGGGTGTTTGTGTCGCCCTCCAAAACCACTTGGATATTCTCCCCTTCCAAACATGAAGATTGCAAAAGCTTTTACAGGGAGGCTGTTAAACAGAGGGCTAACTATGTTTTCTGGATATCTGAAAATTGAGCACAATATGGGACCTTTAGCCATCACCTTCAAAGTGAGCTTGTGCAGCATAGGCAGCTGCCATGTTCTGTGGGTAACTTTCTATTTCCATAAAATAATATGCACGACCAATCTGCCCACTCCACTGTTTATGTTTTGGATAACAAAATGGCATCTAGTGTTTACATTAGTACAAAAAAAAAACAAAAAACACTTTACCACCAAAGAAAAGGCCCAAAAGCACCCAAACCGAAAGTCAGTCACTGGGTCCCACTAACTGCCTCTTTGCTTTTCTTCTGATCTGCTGCGTTAGCATGGCAATGCTAAAGGTGATTGTTGTAGTGTTCTCCCTGCTGTCATATTGCTTTTGTGCGGGCGTGAGGTAAGAGTGTGAGGTGTGAAGCTCGCTACACCCAAAAATTGAGAGACAGCTCACGGTTTGACTTCGTAGGGAGTTTGAGCACTTGCATTTTTAGGCTAATGTGCCTCGACAGAATGATATAGTTCGAGAGCTTTTAGCTTTCAATGGCCGTCGAGTTTTTTTTGTTTGCTTTTTTTTTTTGGCGTGGGGAGAAAGAGCGGATGACTGACGACTCCGCGGAAAACTTCAGGAGCCGATGAAGACTTCAGAGTGACAGGTTGAGTGTATAAAAGCACAAGAGGTCTAGGGGAAAGTGCCAGAGCACAATGCTGAAGTGTAGCTAGCCTTAGCTAGCTTTCATCTGATGATGCCAAATAGCGTGAGGACTTCCGGTCCCATGTTTTAAACCTGACCCACTTTAACGGCTGTCATTCATAAGACTGAGCCCTAGAAAAAACACTGGCGACCATTGCTGTTTGAGTATTTTGAGTTTATTTCTATAATGAATAAAGATTTGAAGCCCATCTGTCAGTTAAACAAAGTTCTCACTCGAGAGACTCCTTTCAACTGCGATCATGGGCAGGAATGTGGTTTAAGAGTGCCACCTACTGGGCAGCAATTTAAAAGCGTCAATCGTGGGCCAACCCACTTTATCTTTTTCTTGTAATTTCCGATTTGGTCTGCAGTGGGCAGCAAAGCTAGTCCGGTCTTGCCAAAGAGGATGCTGAACTTATTATTCACCTCAACCGCAGCAGCACTGCACAAAAGCTCACGAGCAAAAAAAGTCGGGTTAATGATGCACCACTGCTTCACTGCCTTCCCCTGCACTTACTGCTTCCACGCCGTCCTGGCAAAAAACTCCCAGTGGGCCTCATGACGCGTCAATCCTTCAAAGCTGACCAATCGTTAGTTTGACACACATTACTTCAGCCTGCCTCTAGGGGAAGTTGTAGATAGTTTATTATTAATATGATTTTATTTTGATTTTTTGTTTTGCTGAAACGGCTGTCAAATCATTCATTCATTCATTACTGACCCCACCATCTGTGGACAAACAAACAGGTGTCGGCCTGATGACGTCAGACCATGTGCTTACTTCCTGTCGAGCAGCCAATCATTTAAAACCCTCCAATCTCCAAATAGAATATACTCATATCTCCAATCTGGTTGGATAAAACACAGTATAATACATATATATGTATATATAAATAGATGTATACATACACATATATGATTTTTAAATTTTTCATACAAAAAAAGAAGTACTTTGTTTTGTTTTGTTTTTTTTACATACATGTATGTACAGATATAGAAAAGTGTTTGCTGTGACGGAACTGTGGGCAACAGGACAGGAGACGGTATTTACACAAAAACAGGAAATAGTCTGGTTAAAAAAACAAAAACAAAACAGCACTAAGAGGGATGTGGTGGTTGTTGCTGTCGTAAGTGTTTTTAAAATGTGACACAACGGCCTCGGGCCAGAACCGCGACGGGTGAGCGGTGGTCCGGGAGCGAGACACTCACCCGGATCCAGGTGAAGTCCGTCCGCCTCCAGAAGCCCCGACGTTCACAATGAGGACGGCTTCAGAGGCTCGGTAATCTCGTAGGAAACAGTGAAAGACGTCGACGCCGAGCACTTGAAATACATTTCCGGGTACGTAGAGTTTACATTTGTCACGAGTCTTCTACTCTCTCTTCCTGAAAGAAGTCGCAAAACGGCGAAGATGGGACGAAATTAAGGCATCGAGATGAAGAAACGAGAAGACCGCCAAAAAGAAAAGAAAAAAAAAAAAATGAAGCGACTGACGCTTGTGACCAAAGTGTGTGCCTGTGTTCGCCAGTGTTTTCTCAGTCCTGATTGGCTGCTTGGTTTTTGCTGAGGTGTCGGTGTTTTGTGGTTTCCAACGGTTGCTTCTGTTATTGTTGTTGTTGTCGTCGATGTTGTTTTTTAGTCTCTCTTTTTTTTTTTAAAAAAAGGCACCAAGTTCCTCCTCCTCCTCCTCCACCACCACTGTACATATTAAAAAGTCAGCGCTGACTGAGCGCCTCTCCGACAGGCAAGAAGACAAGCCGTCTGCTCGCCGTCTCGCATTTCCACAGCGTCCCGCGGCTGTCGTGGTCCTGCTGCGGAGCCAAAGCAGAATAAAGAGGCTAAGTTGAAGATGTGGGGGGCGACTCGGTGGGTCGGTCAGGTGCACGTCAGGCCACGTGACACCAGCCCCGCCTCCCGTCCAAACCGGTCGAAAAGAGACAAGTCTTTGCGTTCGTCCACCCCCCCCCCCCCAGCCACCACCACCACCACCACCACCGCCCGCAACTCACCGCGGGCCCCGCCCTCTCCGGCGTCCACGCCCCTCAGCCAATGGGAGCGCTGCACGCGCAGCGGCACAATTCCGCTGGGTGTGCGCCCACCCGCGCACGCGCTCTTTGGAGGAAGAGGGAAAAGAAGAGGAAGAGGGGGTGCCGAGAGGTCGGGGTCGGGGGTTGGTCGGCGGGGGGGGGTCAGGTGGGTTGGGCGGTGTGGGGTGGGGGTTTCAAGTTGAAGCTCCTCCTACAACACAGGCTCTTCTTCCATTGGCTCCTCCGCGGACCTGCGGACGGAGGCACATCTTGAGTCAGTGTTTTTCAACCACTGCGCCGCGGCTCACTGGTGCAGGTGTCAGGTGTGCCGTGGAAAATCATCCAGTTTCATTTCAGCAAAAGAAGAGTGAAAGAAAGTAAAGGAGTAAAAGAAAAGTATGAATAAGAAGATTCCCTTGTCAAGAGACTGTGCTTTAAAAGGAATGTGAGCCAGGTTTCCTCCCTCAAAACCTCCCAGGAAATCAGCTTTTCATGCACCTAAGCAGGCCCAGCTTTCACACAGTGGGGATAAATAAATTAGGAGACTATATTGTCACTATTGGGCTAAAAAGTGCCATTTATCATCATTTTTTGGTTGGTGGTGTGCCATGGGATTTTTTTTTCCATGGCTCAAAAAAACACAGTCGTAAGTCACCGCTTCAAATTAACCTAAGGTAAAAATAAATAAATTAATAATAAAAAAATGCACAAACGTCAAGATGTATTTCCGAGAAAAAACCTTTTTGTGTTGTTCTCCGGGAGGGAAACCATGTAAGCTTGTAATGTTATTACATCATGAAATTACATTAAATTACATTTACCCGTGGAATTTCTCTTTTAAAAATCTATTAAGAGCACTGATTTAGAAAAGCAATCAAAATGTAATCAAAAGTAAGAAGTTACATTACATTGACAGAGCCATTCAAAACAGTGACACTACTCCTACGCTTCCAATTTCCAATCTCAATTTCAAAATACAAAATTCAAAGTAATCCTCCCAACGCTGCCGCTCACCTGCCGGCTTCCGCGCCGTGAACCAGAGAGGCCTGCTGCTCCACGTCCACACTGAGGGAGGCCATGGCGCTGACCGTCTCCGCCTCGTCCTCCGACTGACCCTTGCAGGCGTCCGACGGCGAGTGTCCACTCGTCTGGGACAAGCTCGGGAGACAAGGCCAGTGTTTACCTGCGGGGGGGGGAGAAAACACACGCACGGGATCAGAGGTCAGAGGCCTCGACGAGGGGGCCGACGTGAGCGTGTGGCCGGCTGTCGTTCTTACTCTGGATCTCTATGACTCTCTCCAGCGAGGCCCACGCCTTTGGGCACGGCTTCTCCTGAGGCCACTGGAAGCTGGAGTCGCACTGCAGGGAGACACACGGATGATTAACGGAGCTGCGCAGGAATGAGACGCCAAATCAAGACCCGAGTGCTACCGGAGGCTTTGCCCTCCTACTTTCTCTTCGGCATCCTGGACCAAAAAAAAAAAAAAAAATTGCGTGCTCATTGTGGGATTTTACCAGCAAGTTCAATGTGAATGAGCTGAATCTGGGTACACTGTAACGTATGCGGTCTACAGACTGCATGGAAACAGATACTGGAGGGTCACATGCCTCTTGTGTGCAAGGTTTGAATGAGCTAATTAAAGGCCTCTCATTATTAAAAATGTGAAAGTGCTCTCTCTCTGGCAACGACATCCTATAGTCGGTTTTGTCTTACAAAGTGCGCAGTGGTGGAAATTCTGCCCTTTGTGACATCACAAAGGGCACATATCCCCCTCGACGCCTCTCCCAGGTGAGTGGCAGCGACCCTCAAGTCAGGTTTTTCATTTTAGGGGCAACCGTGCATCTTGCTAATTTTGCTTTGTGCAGCACAGAGTGCGCTTTTTGCCTTTTTGTAAGTTGTCATCTTGGGAAATTGTTAAATCTGACTATGGCGAAAATTTTGCGTTTGCCCTTTAAGATTATAGAAACTACATTTAAATAATTTTAAAGACAATCTTAAAGGTCAATTTTTTCACGCGTCACGTGTCTGGTGTTCTTTCAGCTGTCTGGTCTTTCTATACTGACCCACAGGAACAGGAAGTAACACCTGCTACAGAAAAAAACCCCAAAACCAAACAAAAAACACACACAACTTCTAACACACTCTGCATGCCAAGAGAAAACACAAACGGCTGCTCCCGATGTTCCGCCGTTCCGACTCTCTCACCGGGTCGCCCAGCAGCGCCGACACGCAGGCCTCCGATGCGTCACAGATGGCGGTGAGATCATGGCCGCCCTCCAGCGCCATAACAACGCGCCCACCCGCCAGACCCATCAGCAGCTGCGTCAGCTGGCCGAAACCTGCCAACGCACAGCGGCCACGGTCAGAAACGCGGCCCTTGAAAGCACGCTGGGGTTGGGGGATTGGGGGGGCAGCGGGGGTTGGTTCAGGGTGCCGATCGACGGCGCATACTCACACTTGGCCGAGACGTTGTATCCCCCGAGAGGAGACTGGTGACCCTCCACCGCGTCGAAGCCCGCGGACACCAGAACCACGTCTGGGCTGAACTGCTGGGCGATGGGCATCACCACACTCCTACACGAGAGGCACACGAGGGATGTTGCAATTAAAAAAAACAAAAAAAAAACACTGCCGGGTGATTTCTGTGGTGGTTAATTAAGTCACATGAGAGTGCATGAGAGCTCAGAGCCCACAGTCGTACACACAGTGTAGGGCTTCACATTCGGACTCATCTCGCAAAACAGCCAACAGATGACAAACAAAACTATGAACTATTTTATTCGTATTCATATTTTATTTGCTGGTTTAACTAATCTGATTTCATGCTGCTGTAAACTTTCAACGCTCAGAAGCCTAATTTCGAGTTGTGCACTCAAAACGTGTTTCCCGCTGCCATACTTAAAAAAAAAAAAAAAAAAAAAAGGTTGGGGCGCTAAGTACCATGTAATTATGTGGAAGTTTCACTTTTTACGAGGAAATGTTCCACGATATCACGTGCAACTATCATGTCGTTTCGTGATGGTGAAAGGCTCAGCGTCACATAATTACGTGAAAGTCTCATGTTTGTTTATGACCACGTTCACATGATTTCAAGATCACCAATCAACTCGTCTGCACGATTGAACTGTATTTGGTCTTAAAAACATGAAACTAAGTAATTACATGATAATAAGCCTTTTTTTTTTTTTTTTTTTTAGCATGGCAGCAATATGCTTCTGGAATTTCCCTCGTTTATTCACACCACACAATTGACACATTCAGGAGGAGCGCCAACCATGCTTACTTGAAAGCAGTGAGGTACTCCACGTCACCCATAGGGGGCTCCACTCCTCCGGTCCAGGCTATGTTGACATTGAAGCCGACGCCTGCGCCTGATCCCACCTGCGGGGATGAAGAGGAGAGTCACGGTGAATCCATACCGCTCGGGTGTGTGTCTGGGATGTAGAACAGCGCCACACAGTGGATATAGTCAGCAGCGAATCTCATGCAGTGCGAGTTGGGGAAATGATGACACCCAAAAGTAAGCGAAGAAAGAACAGTAAAAATATTCTATAGAAAAACATTTTTTTTTCTGTATTTTAATAATGCAGAAATAACGCACTCATATTGCAGGCATTGTTAGAGCAGCACGACAGAGCCAAATGGAAAAAGAAGTGCAGCTCAAGTCTGATCAACTATGTAATAATAACTCTTTTCAGTCACTTAATGATTGAATAAAAGGGCATTTCGTCACTTGTGTTTGTTTTCCCAGATAAATATAATCATATTTATCTGCTCCAAAATATAAAAGGAATACAAAAAACAAACATTTTATTTTCCAGCTACTGTGTAAGGAAGGAGAAATGGGCCAAAGCACTGTGAGAACCGAGCGACGTGGTGACGTGAGACGTTCGCCATCCTGGTCTTTTTCCCCTCCCTCACGATGGACGATACCTCTTCCGGGGCCCCGCTGCCGGGGAAGAAGTTTCCGTCGTCGTAGCGATGGAGGGAGATGTAGAGGACGTTGGGATCGGCGTAGAAGGACTGCTGGGTGCCGTTGCCATGGTGAATGTCCTGCAGGGGACGGAGGCGGGGCGGGTAAGGGGCGGGAAGGGGAGGGAGAAGGAGGGAGTAGGTCAACGGGATGCTGCGACCCAAGCACGACTTCTTCCAGTTGCTGAGTTCAAGATTTTTAGAGCCGCTGCCGTTCATGAAGGCGGTGTGATTGTGACACACTGCAGCGCCACACACTCAGGTTATCGGCGCTAATTATTCACTTATTCACATCAAACCCCAAATGAATGTGAGAGAAGTGAATGGCGACAATGTGATTTGACACGCAGAGTTCAGTACAGTGTTAATTCTATATATATATATATATTTTTTTATCAATGTGAGACGACTGTGTGCTGACAAGCTGCGCTTTCAATTGAATTGTACTTGCAACGTGCAACGACTAGGGATGCAACTTAGCGATTAATTCATCAATCATTAGTTTGTTGAACTTATCGATCGATTAACGATCATTTGATAAGAAGCGATTTTTCCTGAGAACCTAAATTTCACAAAGAAAAATGTGTAAGGAAGACATTATTTAATGTTGAGGGTCCAATGTGACCCAGTTTTACATTAGAAAACAGTAAAAACACCCAAAACATTTATCCTCTGACTTTAAGTTGACTTCTAATGAGTCACATTTCAACTTTTTTTTAAAAAAAAGAAGTTGTTCAAAAGTAAAAAAAAATGTTCAATTAATTGCGACCAATTTAATTTAATCGATTAAATTCTTAATCGACAATTAATCGATTAATTGTTAACATCCCCAACAATGACAATAAAGACATTTATTTCTTTACAATTTGCTGGCCATCAAAGAGGAATTTAACCGAGGACAGAGACATCAGAGTCACTTGATAATTTGCATAAAGAGGCAGCGTGAGCGCTCCGGAGCATTTCCACGCGTCGTCGACGACGTTTGTCGGCCGCTCACCCAGTCCACAATGAGGATCTTGCCCACTCCCAGCTTCTGCTGCAGCAGCTTGGCGGTGATGGCGACTGAATTGAAGAAGCAGAACCCCCTGTTTCAGGCGCAGACAGACAGACAGACAGACAGACACGTAAATACATATGAATAGGTAAAGACGAGAAAATGCAACAAGCCATAGACAGAAGGTGCAAATCAGAGTGGGTCATCGTGCTGGGTGTACTGACATGGCGGTGGACTCCTCCGCGTGGTGACCCGGCGGCCGCACGACTGCGAAGCCGTTCTGGTGCCACGACAGACAGACAGACAGACAGCCAGAGGAAAGACAGTCGGTCAGTTGGCCGGTGGCTCCCAGAAGGTCTTCAGGGATGCATGTGCCTTGTGCTCGACCTACCTTCAGCTCCCCCGCCGCGACCCTGAAGGCCAGTTCTATGACGGAGCCCACCGCCATGCGGACGGCCGCCGACGAGTGCATCTCGTTCCACACGGTGTCGCTGTCGACCTGCAGGGGGCAGCGGAGAGAGTCGGTTCCACCAAACAACACTCATCTTGTCACAGACCGAGCTCTGGCGGGAGGGAGGGGAGGGGAGAGGAGGGGCGGCTCTTACCCCAATTCCTCCACAGGGAAGCACGGCGTACATCTTCTGGCTGATTGGACCTGAAACAGCCAATCAGAGACCGGGTCAGAGGCATGTGATGTGACATGCAGGAAAGCAGCAGCAGCAGCAGCAGCAGCAGTTTCAGGGCTTCGGAAGGTAGAGAGAGACTAAGGAGTTAATCCCGCATCATCACAGCAGGAGCCGAGTCTGAGTCGTAGTCTGCTGCCCGAAAGTCACCGCAACCCACCTACTGAGTCACAGCGACGCAAACCTGCGCATGTATTATTGTTTGGTTTTGTTTTTTCTTTCCAAAATGAGCAGCTTGCCGTTTGTCCTCATGCGGAAACAGATATTCAGTCGCGAGCAGCGTGATGCGCATCCTGCGGCAAACAGATGCGCCTGTGCCTCCTCCCACTACAAAGGTAAATACTGAGGCTGGAGGTACGACTTGCCGGCAGCGACAGGTGCTTTCAGTTACAGACTGAAAGAATTAAGCCTCAGATCAACCACAGACAGAGGTCAGACAGGGTTAAGTATATTATTTGCTTTTTTTTTATTGAACCTTTATTTAACCAAGTAGATCCCATTGAGATTAAGAGCCTTTGTTTTTCAAGGGAGACTTGGTCGAGGTAGGCAGCAGCAAATACAGAACGCAGTTGCAAATTACACATTTACAAATTTTACGCAGATAAAACACAACCAAAACAAAATGACTAAAATACATTCAAAGTAAGCAAGCAGTTTACGAAAAACAAGTACAATACATGTTGTGGATTTGTACGTACAAATGTATGTTTGCAACATATTGTGAAGCCTGTATTGCTTTGAAACAACTTAGTTGAGTCTTAAAGGCGGCATTTATTGCCACGTACTCGTGTGCAGTCAAACTAAGATTCATCTGCGAAAAAGCAGGCAGGCAGGCAGGCAGGCAGACAGACAGACAGACAGACAGACAGACAGACAGACAGTGTACCGAGCAGCTTCTTGTGGTCCAGCTTGTGTCGATTGAGCGGGCTGGTTCCGTACAGCAGAGTGTGGAACTCTGAATGGACGGACTGGATCTCATCCAAGGAGGCCTTCCGCCCACGAATCCTCTGCTCACACAAAGGGGAAGAATCACAGAGAGAGGGCGGGAGAGAGAGAGAGAGAGAGAGAAAGCGTGTGCACATGTTTAATCTGCGCATCATAAATTACGGACCTCCTGTTTGGAAACGGCCGTAATTACGTCGGACCAAAATAACTTTCACGGCCCGGCGTGCGGACGCAGGGACGGGGCAAAGTTTGACTGATGCGCTTCGGGCCCAGGGGAGGGTGGGGGGTGCGGGGGGCCGCCGCGCGGACTTTGAGAGGTCAACTAGTGTGTTTGCGGGGGCATGCTGGGATAGCCCACAGTAGGTGCGCCAAACCGTGACATTACATCACTGTGGGCGCGGCTCTTCCCCCTGAGGACAGAGGTATTGCAGCGCGAGTGCGTGCGCCAGTCCTTACCTCGCAGCGGCCCAGCAGGCCCGTCTCCTGCAGTCTGGACCAGATGCTCTGCACTCTGCCGGCGTGCTCCGGGTGAATGTGAGCGTTGCCGCACACGCACTGGTGCTTCAGCATCAGGCTGTCATACACGAGCCCTGCGAAGGAAGAAGAGGATTCATTTAAAAATTTAAAAAAAAAAAAAAAAAAAAAAAAACCAATGAGAAGGGAAATAAACGTTGCATTTCAATGAACGACCACAGGGGGGCAGTGTTGTAGTAAGAGGCCTGCGCCGCAAGGTGTCAGTAGACTCACGCTGTTGTTTTTGTGTGTTCAGAATATGATGGCTGGCACTGCGGGGCAGCGAGTTCACCACCGGCTGATCGTGAATCACTCTTTTACGTTGAGAAACTGCAAAGGTTATTTATACGGCGCTCTATTTATGGGCACAGAGTGTCTCCGGCGACACAGTCCGGCTTACCCGCCGCTTGCCAAACGCGCACGTGCGCGAGATTTATTTTATTTATTATTATGATTACGTCCTGTCCTGTCGTACTCGTGCTTGCACAGGACGCCGCGAAGCCGTGGCGGCGCGGCAGAGGCTGCGGTCACGAGGAGTTCTCCGCAATGGCACCTCGGGAGACCTTGTTTGTCGAGGTGAGAGTTTCACCTTTCATTTTGGACAAACGTGGACAATCGGGACCACCACACACTGTGCCAGAGAGCTCCGGGAAATCCTTCCTGCCACGAGCCATTATGACCCTCTGGAACAGTGGTTCTCACCTGGTGGAGTCTCAGGAGCCACATCTTTTTTTTTTTTTTTCCCCTCATCATGAAGACCCTAATTTATTCCACAAAAATAAAAACGCTTGCCCGCTTCCTATCACGTCTAGTAAATAAATGACTGAAATCATCAAATTTGAATTGTGTGTCCTGCAAAATAAATGCTTGATATTTTCTCTATAAACATATATATATACATATATTAAAATCCAAAATCAATTAACCCAATCCAATCAGTCTTCCCTGCTGTGTGACAGAGAATATATATTACACAAACACTAAGCCTTTTGCACATCTTGCTCTTGTTCCTTTCATTTAAAACTCCTTATAGTGATTGTTATATACTTTCTATTGCTTGCTTTTAGTGTTGCAACACCAGAGTTTCCCGATTTGGCACCAATAAAGTCCATATATCTGCTTATTTCAGGCTTGGAATGTTTTGTGAACATTCAGTTGTTTTGTTAGCGCTAACTAGCTTGGCGCAGAACACGACCAGCAAATTGTCATCATGAGGGTGACACGACAACAACAAAAGTGAAAAAGTGAAATCCTGTATTGTATTGTTTTTTTTTGAGACAAAGAAAGACCGTGGGACCAATCAGACGCACCCGCAGCCGAACCTGTACTTCATTCATTCCACCTCGTTCGTCTGGAGGCAGCCGGTTCCCTGTTGCCAGGCAACAAGCACGGCGGCGTTACAGCGCCGACGCCGGCGATGTCGCGGCAACAACAACAACAACCCGGCGAGGAACATGCGACACACACACAGACACGTGAGTGCATCAACTGACCAGTGGTGAACAGGTGTTTGATGGCGTTGACTGTGGTGGTAGGGGAGGACTGCGCTCTTCCCAGGGGCCTGTGGGGCATCAGGGACTGGAACACGCCCATCTGCTGCAAGGACTGATGGGAAACGAAGGAGAGGAGAGAGAGAGGGAGATTAGAGGCAAAGAATGAATCAGAGGTCCGTTCATTCACACCGAAGGAGGAGAGCGATGTCTCAACACGCTGAGTCCCAGAGGGTTTCGGGAACGCGATGAAAACGCAATTTAAAAAAAAAAAATTCTATTATTTTTTTTTTAGTTAGCTTTTGTGTAACAGTCTCGCTGCAGGGTCAACAATCTGTTTAAAACATTACAAAACATTTTCGTGCTAGCGCAGCAGACTTGTGTTTGGATTTTCAGGAAACATTTCTCGTGCAAGTCCTCGTTAATGTGTGTGTGTGTGTGTGTGTGTGTGTGTGTGCGTGCGTGTGTGTGTGTGTCCGTGTGTAATTGCACGCACTGCAGACGCGCATATTTTTGCAGCGTCTATATATAGGACCTGCTGTGCTCCCTGTTTTGCGAACAGGGGTGACTCATCATGTGTGGGTGGACACTATAACGCACACGCGCGCACACACACACACACACACACACACACACACACACACACACACAGGCTGGAGAAAGACAGACTGACAGCGCGCAGGGATGAGACCAGCGGTTGAGTCACCCGCTGGTGATGTCACTGCATGCGTGCGTCACTTTCTCTCCGGCCCGGTCCAGAACAAGGCCCGGTGGGTCCGACTGCCAGCAGCGGGGGTGGGGGTCGGGGGGTTCCAGATCGATCGCGGCGCCTCCCGCCCCGGATCAAAGGTGCGTTCAGGCGTGAGAAGGCAGATCATTGAGAGGCGGCGGAGGGAACCGTGCGCTCTCTGCCGCCACCTCCTGGCGAGCGCGACCACCCTTCGTTACCCACAATGCAACCGGAAGTCGGTGGCTTTCAGGGTGGGGGTGGGTTCTGACGGCGCTGTGTTCAATGTTTTGTTTTTCTAGCCAGGTGACGTTGCATAAAAGTGTCTCAAGTTCTGCAGCCAACGTCACAGGATGCAAAATGATCAGGAGTTGCACAGCATATTGTTCTGAATTTTTTCAACTTTGCTGCATTGTCTGCTGGTTGTCTGGTGCTGAGACTGATTTAGACTGAATTTTGAAGCAGTGTGCAGAAAGATCAGATCGGTGGGAGGGATGAAAAGCCTGATTCGATTCCATTGTTTTTTAGTGATTCATCAATCTTAATAAACAACAAAATTAGCGCCTCTCAGTCGACACAAACGTTAAGCGCGCAAACATACGGTGCTGTCTTACAATCAGCTGTAAAGCAGCGCAAAGACGTCGCTCCCTGCCATCTGTCTGCAGTGACAGCCGACCAGCAATGTAAAATATTTGCGGTTGAATCTACTGGAAAAAAGGGCGAAACAAAAACTGATCAAAGTCTGCCGTGTTGGGGTCATAAGTGTTATTTTTTTATATAGGTATGCCAAGGTATGTTTTGTACGCGGCAAAAGGAAGAACCGTACGATGTTTGCGCGAACGCTGCGAAAACAAAACAAAACCAAACGGAAAACGGAAAACGAAAAACACTCTTGCGCTCGATCTGAAAACGAACCCCTCTGGGAATTCAATGTGCGAAAAGGACGGTCGAGAGAGCGATCAAACACCTTGAGCCGCCTCAGGTTTTGGACCCAGCCAGCGGGACTGAACGTGGGCTGCGATGAGTCAGACATTTCTTCTTTTTTTTTTCTTCAAAAAAAACAGCAAAAAAAAAAAGAGAGAACGCAGCAACAGCTGCAGCAGAGCGAACACACCGGGACCGAAAACGGCGGGAGGTCAGCGGCTGATGCATTCGAGTGACTCATCCCTCTGTGGGCCGACGATGACGCCACGCCATCCAAAAAATACGTCTTGGGGACGGAGGAGCCGGACTGAAAAATGGTGACGGGGGGGTGTCTCCTGCTCTTTTTTTTTGGAAATTCTAAACAGCTCGAAACACCGGAAGTGAAACACACACCCAAAAAAAAAAAAAAAAAAAGGGAAGAAAGAAACAAAAAGGCAAAATGTGGGAAACAGGAAGTTTTGTTGTTTTAATGATTTTTTTTAAATAAAGGTTTTAAGTTGTACTGCAGCTGAAATACAAGTAGGCCAAAGAAAAACCTCACACTAATCATGTTAATGAAATAATCTGTTCAGCTTCCTGCAGGCCAACTATTTGCACATTTTAAAGCTGATTTAAAGGTCCAGTGTGTTCAATTTTAAGGAAGCCCACCTGACAGCGCATTTCATATTTAGGGCACTGTCGGGCGAGGGGGGCTTCCTTAAATACTGGGCTTCTGTAAAAAAATGGACAGTATGTTGAGCTTTCACCAGTATAGAAATATATATATGAATCAAGCCAAATTTGACACACTGGAACTTTAAGACAGCTGTCAATCACATTGCACTCTGAAAGTTTTCTTCTTGGTCTCCTTCAAGTATAATTTAAAGGCAAAGAGAGAGAGAAAAAAAAACAAACCAGGGCAACAGACCTTGCTGTAGCTCCCCATCTCCTCCTCGTCGCCCTCCCTCAGCTGCACCGCGTCTTCGTCCTCCTCCTCCTCGTCCAGCTCGCTCTCCGTGCTCTCGCCCTTCACGTGCACGCCGGCGTGCTCCTCCTCGCCCTTCCCCGGCGCGCCGAGGCGCTCGGAGGAGGGCGCGCTGTCCTCTGACCCGTCCCTCTGGAGCCTGGTGGGTCGGGGGAAACCAATGAGCTCGGCGGCCCCTCGCTGATTCCGATTGGCCGTCGGGGAGGGAAAGAAACTCCCCCACCTGTGGAGGCCCGCGCCGCCGTCCTCCTCCTGCATGTCGTTGGTCTCCGTCAGCTCCTCCTCCGTCTCCTCCGGGTGGGTGGGCGGCTGCCGGGGAAGCTCCGCCCCCTTTGACAGCATCTGCAAGGGCGACGCCGCGTCAGCGATTCGCGCTGGCAATCCGGTGTTGGTTCGAAAGGCAAGCAAAAGCAACCGCACCTTGTAGTGCTTCTCCAGGAAGTGCTGGTGCTGCTGCTGGACCACCAGCTGCTGCAGGGCCTGGGGCGACTGGGGCAGCGGCGCGCTCTGGGTGCGGGCCAGCGGCCGGTGGCGGGGCAGCTTGTTGACCGGCCGCATGCCACTGGACACGCCCCTCTCTGCCGTAACCAGCGGCGACTGGCTGTACATGGGCACTGGTTGGTTGAGAGAAGAGGAGAAGTGAAGTGGGGAAAACGGCGAGCACGCTAGCTGCGTTTCCGTGACAGTTTTTTGCAAGATAAAAGCGATATTTCTAAAATTTCGACAGAGTACAATTGCGATTTGCAGGCGCATGAGCCGTAATTCCGGTTTAAGCGTTTCCATTACCAGTTTTTCATTGCGATATTTAGGTTTTGCGCAATTCTAGGGGTAACAGAAACGCAGCTACTGATGATTTTCATTGGCTTTTATGCACATATGAGTGTGTGCATGCGTGTGTGTGTGTGTGTGTGTGTGTGTGTGTGCGTGCACGTACCAGCCAGCATGGCGGTCTGCTGCCTGGCCTGCTCCAGCAGCAGGACGTGCTGCAGTAACGAGGAATGGGCCGAGTGGGAGGTTGGAGCCGACGTCTCCATGTCGTGGCCGACACCTGCAAGGAGCAGCTTTGGATCAACGACTCACCTGCGGTCGGCCCTTTCGCGACACACACACACACACCAGAGTCACGCCGAGGCCGTACCTGCCGGGAGTGAGGACGTGGAGAGGAACTTCCCGGTGAGAGCCCCGCCCCCTCGCAGCGATTGGATGGCTTGGTGCTCGGCCTCCTGCTGGGTCGACAGCTTCTGGGACGGCTGCGTAGGGAAAAGGGGTCGGGGGGCATTTTCAACTGTTAGCATGCTGCTAATCAGTGGCTAATCAGTCGTCTATGTGTATTGCTGAAGGCTTCCTAGAACAGGCATGGGCAAACTCTGGCCTGGGGGCCATATGTGGCCCGTTAGGCTTTTTAATCCGGCCTGCGGAACTTGAAGAAATTATAAATAGTGAGTAATAAAATAGCTGTACTTCATAAAATGTTCAGTGTTTTAAGAGTCATTTCAATAAAGAGCAAAATCCCATTCATTTTCAATTGACATTAAAGCACATTTTCTACATATTCCTCAGTATATTATTCCACCTGCGTTTTTTTTTTTGTTTTTTTTTTTTTTTCTTGGTCTACCTACCGAAATGTGTGTGTTGGCAGGCAGGCCCAGGGAAATATTTGGTAGCGAGGGAGAGGTGTAGAGGTTCAGAGGACTCAGCGTCCCGTCAGCCCCCAGCGTCTGGTGGAGGGATCGCAGCTGCAAAATACACGGACGGCCCGATGAGTTTTCTCGCGCCTTGGAGTGCGTCGCCGCCGTCGCTCCTCGCCGCTGCTTCGGATGCATCCTACATAGCGTCTCTCTTTAAATCGCAACCCCCAGCAGCTTCCCCACGTTCTATTTCCGGAGCGGTTCCGATTCCTTAACGGCGCCGTCATTAATTAGCTCCCTTCCGCACGGATCAAACGACACCTCGATGCCGAAAACCCCAAATCGCGAGGTTGTTTTTTTACTCTTTTTTTTTTTAACGTCCCGCTTGTGTTCCGACCCCAGACATCAGTCCGCGCATTTGACGGTAACGGGGGGAAAAAAAAAGAACAATGCTCGCAGTCGGCTTTAATGAGCCTCGTTATCCCCGTAATTCAGACGGACTCGCTCCTTCAGAAAGTATGTTTTTGCACAGGAACAAAAAAAATGAAACTTTTTCAACTTTCTTCAATGACCACTCCAAGTCTTGTCGGCCAACTCATCAATTGGACTTATTTTTACCCAAGCCGCTTAACGAAGCATCCGAAACAGCTTGACGGCAACAATAAACATCCCACATGTTTATTTTCGTCCTATGTTTTGTACAATAACATGCTGTAGATTCAGTTTCTGCCGACACAATAAGAGCCGAACGCGAAGGCTGCATCCACGCGACGCGGTTCAAGGGAGCCGGTGCAGTTCTTTATTTTCCCCCCTCTACAAACAGCTGATGAATTCAGGTGCTGTCGGTTTGGAACCTGGTCTCGTTCGAGGCGAACCGGGCAAACCCGACTTCTTCTAACTTCCCTGCAAAACGACTCTTCTGTGGTTCCGTCATACCTGCGTCTTGTTCTGCTGAAGTGGCCACTCAGAAACACTCACTTGCACTCCTGCCTTTAAAAATAGCCGCTCTCTGATGCTTCTCCGCAGCATTCGTGGCCGAGCAGTAAATCAGCAACAACAAACTGCAAGTCATGATGTACATTGAAGAAAAAACTGCCAACTCCTCCAGTGGAGGCTTTACCTCAAACTGGCAACAAAGGTCTCGACTTCTGAAGAAGAGGAAGGGAAGTTCTCAACATTTGGAGTGTTTCTTCCTGACAGCGCCACCAACCTTCAGGGCCAAATACTTCTTGTTTCATTTTTCTCGACTCAGGACCAGAGTTCGAGGGAATCAATCGCGTTACAAAATCGTCCGTCAGCGCTTGTCTCCTTTTCTTTCTTGTATTTTTTTTTTTTGTCTGAGTTTTTAAAGACGTCAACAACCTGTAGGTGGCAAACTTGAGCTAGACAGGGTGTGTGATTGAGTGAGCGTGAGCACCTCGGTCTGTATGTTGGGGACTGAGCCCGTGTTGCCATTGGCAATGGCAGAGTTGGAACTGTTGGGGCTGCTGGGACCTGAACCTGGAGCGCTGTTGCAGAGGGACGACACTGGACGAGACGAGAGAGAGAACGAGAGAAGCAGGAAGTCAGTTTTTCAGAGCTGTTTCTCTAAGTGTGTGTGTGTGTGTGTGTGTGTGTGTGTGTGTTTGTGTTTGTGTGTGTGTTCTCACCTGATATCTCGATGGCTCTCTTCTTGAAGGTGCTGATGACGGTTCCGTCCTTCCTGCGGAGGAGAGGGGAGCTCCGCCTCTCCGCCACCTTCTGCTTCAGCCTCGACCGCACCTTCAGGTTCGGCTCGGAGACTGGCGGCGAGAGCGCAGAGAGAGGGAAAATGAACGGGGGGGAGAGACAAAAAAAGTCCGACCGTCCCACGAGCGAAACAACAATTCCTTAACCACGCAGACGGACGAACCTCCTCTGTTGCATAACCACGATTCTAGAGACCAAAAATAAGCATAGTGCTGTTCAAGCATCAGAAATCATCTAGAGTCCTTTGATGGACAAACTTCTTCACAGGTTGTTGATGCCAAAATGGCCTGTTTTTCCAGATAGATGGATGGATAGATGGATAGATAGATACTTTATTGATCCCCAGGAGAAATGTCTTTAAGTCCGACTTGAACTTTCTTTCAGTCGTCGTGCATGTCCAGCGGCTTTGCTTTGCACGCGGGGGAGCATTCGAGGTGACGGGTGATTGGCCAACGGGAGACGATCAGGGTGGATGCGGAGGCACAAAGCCCGTCTGGTAATCCTACATTACAATTTGGCCGCCGGCGCGAGTTGGCCGAGCGGTCGGCTTCGCAGGGCGAGCGGTTGCAGCGGCTCTATTTTTAGGGAGAGCTTGCTTGAACAAAAAAAAAAAAAAAAATGGCGAAGGTTGAGGCCAAAGTGGCAGCGGGCGAGAGAGCCGAGTCGTCTGAGGTCACTGTTGACAATGGAGAACACAGGGGAGTAAAAAAATGAAGGGAAAAGGAACTGGATTTGGGACTGAAATTGTCAAATACCCAATTATTATTATCATTATCATTGTCATTATTATTATTATTATTATTATTATTATTATTATTATTATTATTACATAACCAGTTTATTCTGTGCACATCAAGGGGCTGGCTGCAGTATAGATGTTTTTTTTTTTTTTTAAACCAGCAAGCCTGAATCTAAACAGGTCTTGAGCACTGCTTTTAGCATTGTGCATGAAGACAGGAAAAGCATCCCATGATCAGGACCTGCCCACCCGAAGCATATGTCAACTGAAGATCCTCCAGTCCCTCAGCTGCAAGGCTAATGAAGGCCTTGCGTCATTTACTGTATCATGTGCTAGCACTGATTACAAAAGCAGCAGTGTCACAGCGACGGTCAACTCCACTCCTAATTTAGCCCGTCGGAAACAACAAACTGGTTGCTTTCGTTGCGGCTTCTCAACTCCATACCTCCTCCGAGGTGGGCGATGCTCCGCGAGGCCGTCGGAGTTCTGACTTTTGATTTCGGATTCTTTCCGAACTTCTGAGAAGAAGGTTCAGGTGAGTGAAGGTGTTTGCGCTACTCGGTCTGTCTGCCTCGTCGCCGGTGAGTCACGAGTCGCACTGACTCACACGCACATTTAGAAGCGCACCACACTCTACCTCCGCGTGGCCCGCCGCCGCCGAGCTACTTTGACTTTGCAAGTGACACACACGCACACACACACACACAGACACACACTTTTTCCCCAGCATCAACTAAATACCTGTCTTGCGGAGCGGGAAGTCGTCTTTGCCCTCGTAGTTGCCCAGCAGCGGAGGCAGTTTGTAGGAGGGGGGAGTTCCTGGCGTGTTGCTCTGGGGAGGGGAGCTCTGCTCCAGGGAGGTCTGTTGGGTTCCCCTGCACGCACAACACACAACACACACAAATGAAGCCCTGGAACGCTTCAGCCGTAGCACATTTCACGTTTTCCGTGGAGCAACGTTCTGTCGACCTGTTTCGCGTGAACGTTCCTAATTTGAACGTTTCTTTGTAATGTCGTCCCTGCTCGCACGCAGCCTTCGCCCTCGACATCAGGGACTTCCTCCAAGACACTTCCACACACTGGCAGTTACAAACCCAGGCTGCCCAGCAGGAAAAGCCCATAAAAAGCCCAAAACATATACATTCGTAGCGTCCGCTGCTCTGACGGCCGGCCTGCGCCGCAGGATTACGCTGCTGCAGCTGCTGCACACGTCACGACAATATCCTGCACCAATTCCAGTGTTAGTATTAGATGAGCGTAAATACTTCTCGCACAACCGCAGAGGCACATTAAAAATCCCGGGGATTCCCCTTCGGAACTTTTGCAATGCAAAAAAGCCCGGTTGTTTGCAATCCTCTGGTGAGACAGCTCGCAGTCCGACGCCTTAATCTGACAGCAGAAGGATGTAAGCCTGGATGTCCCAGTTTTCTTGTCTATTATGCTAGCAGCTTATAATATTCAGCCAACTTTATTTATTTTTATTATAAAGATCACTTTTGATTCTTTATGGGGTTTTTTTTTTCATTACTGTTCAGCCCCCCCGCCAAAATGGATTCCTACTTTGTAGGAATTTATTCGTTTCAACTTTCATGAATAGATTTTTTTTAATCGTGTTCATTCGCTGGAAAACAGTTTCTACTCCTATGCTATGCTATGCTATGCTGGTTCCATCAAATGCCTTCTTCATATTCTGTGTTTAACAGATTCTGCCAATCTTTTAATCAATTCCGCCATCAAAACTACAACATGACCCAAAGTGCTTCTACCTTGCGCGGAGATAAAGTGCCAACATGTCTGTTGTCTTCCTCAGAGACAACAAAGAGCACGAATGGCAAAATGCATCGTCGCCGTCGCCGTCGCCCTTCAACTGCGGCAGCTGCCACAACGTGTGAATTAACCGGCGCAATTGGTGATGTCGTTCCGCTGCAGAAGCTCGGTCCTCACCAGCACTTGGGGGAGAAGGAATGGTTCAGTCCGCCGATGCCCGGCTCTTTCTTACTCAGGAGGAACTCCTGCAGCTTCAGCTTCACCTCCGTGCTGGCGATGGCACCTGGGGGGGGGGAGCGGACAACAGGAGAGCGGTGAGCGCGACCGGGACCGCGGAGGCTCGCGCACGGGGGCGGTGGGGTCGGGGGGCTGGGGCGGCGGCGGCCTACTCTCTTTGCCTTTCTCTTTGTTCCTCAGCAGCAGCAGCTGCTGCTCCAGACGGTGCTTCTCCTGCTCCTCGTGCCGCTGCTGCTCCAGCTTCCTCTTCTGCTCCATCTCCTGCTGCCGCTTAGCTGCCAGCAGCTCCTGCTGTTGCTAAAAAAAATATACATAATGTAGTATATATTTTTTTTTAAAATCAGACACTCGAGGCATTTGCGTTACGAGCTACCTTCAGGTGCTCCTGCAGCTGGACCTCGTGCTGCCTCGTGAGCACCTCGTGCTTCTTCTGGAACTCGGCGAAGAGCAGCTGCTTCTGGATCTCCTGCTGCTGCTTGAGGAGCACCAGCTCCTGCTGGAGCTGCTGCTCCCTGAGGGACGTGTCCACCACCGGCGGGCCCCCGGGCAGCGAGGCCACCCTCAGCTCCGTCCGCAGGTCCATGGGGCCTCCACCTCCTCCTCCTCCTCCTCCGCCTCCGCCTCCGCCGCCTCCTCCTCCGCTCCCTGCAGCTTCTCCCGGAGCTCCGCCTGCAAAACGGAACGGGATTTCAACGAAGGCCCGAGTGCACGAGCACGGTGAAAAACGCACTATGGTGCAGAATCGTTCTTCAAGCGCAAAGTGCAGCTTCTTTTTCGTCCAGTCACCCGCATTGACCCACGCGCTGCCTCCTTCTGCGAGTGCACTGTGGCGTCAAGGTCAAGACTGGACGTTTCAGCGAGATAATTGGCCCCTTGACACACATTCAATCCAAGCGCGAGAATTTTTTTTTGCTCAGAATCAACAAAATGTAAAAAATAATAATAAAATAAATCGATTGTATTTGTTCGTCTGATGATAATGATATGATAATATTTGGAATTATGTAAAACATTACTTTTTTTCTCAAAGACGCCACAGGTTAAGCCCTTTGTAAAGAGCAAGTCAACGTCGCATCAAACAGTTGAACAGCGGATCCACGCAGCATAAAATAAAAAACAACTCGGCTCGAAAAGCGAAACAGTTAATTGATCCGACGCAGTCGACCGTTGTTGTTTTTTTTTTCCCCCCAACACCGACTCATTAGTCCTCTTAAGGAGCGCCGCTGCCCTAACAGCGGATCGAAGAAGCCTCGCGGTGCGGCGGCCTGGAGGGAGACGCCCGACGACACCTAACACGGCACCTAACACGGCGGTGAGTCTCTGTCCTCGGCGCGAGTAAAAGGATGTTAACAGATCAACACCTGGATCGCAGGTTCACGCCGCAGGTCGACAGAGAGGCGCAACTGGAGCCTTTCAGGAGGGCGGAAAAGAAACTAACATCAGTGACATTAAAAAAAAAGGCTCTATTTTGAAATTCTCATAAACTTCAAAAGGGTCAAACTTGAACTTGTTAGATATTACACTGCGTGGTATTAAAATCCATACAACTGGCCATCACAGTGCAGTAAAGCAGACGTAAGTGTAAAATAAGTGAAGGGAGCGTTTTCAAGGCCTCCACACGAGCGCCGCTGGCTCACTGGATATATTTTTCCCTTTTCTGGAAAGTTCCCTTCTAAACTCCACAAATGGTTCCGACGTTGCTCAAATCCCAGCAGATCAGCAGCAGTTTGTGAAACACTCAGACCTGCAAGCCCGTCTGGCACCAACAACCACTTTTCAAAGTCACTTAAAAACCCTCCTTCCTTCCCCCATTCTGATCCTCGCTTTGAACTTGGAAGCGGGTCGACCTCGCCACCAACGCACGCCTCCGCGCAACGAGTCGCCGCCGCGTGATTGGCAGTTTTGCGCTGACAGGCAATTGAACCCTTCGCGGCCAGCGAGCACTTACGTGTATATGCGCAGCATCACCCCCCGTTTTCATCTTATATTATTATTCGCCGTCATTTAATTCCGACTGATACATTTTTAAGAGCAACCAACGACGCGCGAATGCGTTGGACCTCGGAGAAGTTTTGCGTCTTTTAACCGTCGCTGTTGTTTTTCTCCAGACGTTGCTTTTCAAAATAAAAAAAAAAAAAAAAACCTAAACTTGCCGTGCAGAGGCAACCCTGCGAGGCTTCAGAGGAGTCCCTCTGGATGACACGCACGCCGTTACGCAACTCGTCTCGAATACGCAGCAGCGAAAACGAGGCCCGCGTGAAGCAGGTTCCGCCTGTAAACAGCCAGCACCAAACTCACTGCGCAGGAGGGACTTATTGCACTTGATTTGTTTGCTTCGCTGTTGTTTTGTTTGTTGTTGTTGGTTGTTTTTTTTTGGGCACGGCGTCCGTCCACACTCACCGGCGTCTCCGCCTCCTGTCCTCTGCTCGCTGGCTGCTCCGACCGGGCTCTGCATGCCCGACGGGAGGCTGCTCTTCACCTCCACCACTGCCAGGACACACAGAGGGACACACAAAAGTGGCTGGTTAGCATTGACGGGGGTAGGAACAGTGTTAAACTTTTACATCGTTTGTCCAAGCATCAGTCTAACGCTGCGTAGCGCCGACTTAAAATTACCCCATTGTTGCTCTGGCAACATCCCAGTGGCTCGGGCAGAAGCACACAGCCGAGTGTTACGCATGGGGAAGGTACAGTGCGTACAGTGCGTGACACCTTCACCGTCAACAAATGGCAGGCTTTTGCCCACAGCTGCCCTAAATTAATAGCCTTAGTAATTACATAAATATTTTCATCTTAAAAGTTCCGTGATGGTTCATATATCGGAATGCTTTTGCGATATATTCCTCAACTACAAAAATATATCATTACTGTCCATGAATTTTCAAATGTATGTTGTTGTTTTTTTTGACAAAAAGTTGTATTTCATGACTCAGACATCAAATATAGACGTCAAATAGTTACTTAGTGGCACTCATGAACAAACAAAGAAAAAAATGAGTTTCAGTGGTCGAATGTGACACTGGACTAATTTCTGACACCAGCCCAGCGAGCCGTCACAATATTAGCCATGAAATGTAAGTTTAAAGTTCATTTATCTGCCGAATAAATAGCAATAACTAATACATACACACACATATATATATATATGTATATATATAAACAGTTTGATATAATATATATATATATATATATACACACATATATACACACACACATATTCATGCATACAAATATACATATATACATACATATATAGGTATATATATGTGCATATATAAACTTGTATGTATATGTATGTATAGAAACAGTATAATATGTGTGTGTGCGTGTAAATATACTGCGTGTACTAAAACAAATGGGGTGAATTGAATATTCAATAAGAAGCAGGAGAGTGTCAAGGTGCTGCCAGTGAAGGAGCGCACCGCCTCTCACTGATCTGGATTTGTAGCCTACACCCGGGCTAATCACCGGGACCGATTAGTATCGATTGCCTGCTCCAGGCACCGCAGCGGTGTTAGCCGCCTGACTTTGAAAGATACGCGAAGCTTTCGGCTGTGAAAAAAAATTAAATGGATCCCTTTGCAGAGACATCTGAGGCATTACTTTTGCATTTTTAACTATTATTAAATTAAATGAAATCTAATTTGACAAATTCAGGAACAGATAAATTTACCAAGATCACAATTACCCAATAATGTATTTTAAGAAAAAAACGACTTGGTTTGCCTCTGTGATCAGAGAAGAGCTGGAGAATAATTAGATTTTACGAAACGTGCCTATCATTAGTTGCAGGCTTTTTTTTTTTTTTTTTTTTTTTTTTAGTTGTGCTTGATGCAGAACGATGCCAATTGTTACATGAATTACAGCACTGGGCAGCTGCAAAAATGGTAATCATTGCTTCAAAACACAGCCTTGAGGAAATTCATCAGAGAATGCATTGTTTACGCAGAGCTAATGATCGTAAAATGAGCTTTATTTTTGCCTTGTCAAGCATTCGTTTGAGTCTAGTTTATAATCACGGCCAAATTTTACCAAAGTGCATGAACTTGCCATCATAAAATGTCATTCATTGTGACGCATTTTTTTTATGCCATTAAAGTGCTGCGGGGGGTAAAAAAGGTGAACACAACAAGGAGAACATTTCCAAAGTGCGAGTGTCTTTTCTCTTTGTTCCACGCTCGACGCTCCTGGAGGAAGGAGTTTGCCACAGGATTCCACAAAGACATTTTCACGAGTTCTCCGGGAATTTGGAAACGATGAGCGTCCGGACTGCCTGGAGACGCTTGTTTTCTGTACACAAGTCCCTTTAATGTAACCATGAGCAAAACTTAGCATATGTAGCTGGATGGAAAATTCCGGCCATCTGCGCTATTTCAGTACTTAGAGTACTCATATATGAACTACACTCATTAGACTCTGTAGCACTTAGATCGGAAGCCCTGATCAGCTTAGCTGCAGCAAGCGGCTTACACTGATCACTTCTCTGTGTGTATGCATGCGTGTGTATGTCTGTGTGTGTGTGTGTGTGTGTGTGTGGATGCAGTACGGATGCAATGACAGAGAGACAGAAAAAGAGACGTGACGTTATATTGACCCAAGAGGTTCGCGTGAAGGTGCAATGAGCTTGCAGACGAGCTCAACCCAGCAAGGTTGTTCAACGGAAGGGGTTAAAAAAAAAAAAAAAAGTTTGTGTGAGCGTGTGTGTGTGTGTGTGAGTATGAGCGTGAGTGCGTGCATGTATGTATGCAAGTGCCCTTGGGGTGGAGCAGTGACCCCTCTTTGCCACGGCCTCTCCTGACTACGCACCCTTGGTCCGACCTGACCCCTGCTATCGGATCAGGCTGGTTCCTGGAAGATTACACACGTCAGGGTGTTTGTTGTCCGATGCCCAAGGAGGAAATCGAATTACGACTTACCAACTCTGTCGTCTGACTTCTGACTCTCTCAGAGGCCCCGGCGAGTTCCCATTGGTTGCCCGACGTGCACTCTGGCCCGGCCAGGATTCTAAGCCAATCAAACGGCAACATCCAGAACCAGGCCAAGCCAATTAGCTTCATCCGAGTGGATTGGGGGAGCGGAGAGGAGGGGGGATTTTATCTCTTCAAAATTCCCCTTCTCTGCATTGGCAACCTGCACTCCAACCTTTGAACCCTAGACCTCAGCAGAGAAACCGTTAGGATGCAGGAAGAGCGACAGAGCTGTGGTTCCTTCTGGACAAAATCCCACACTGTGCAAAATCCACTTAAGCAATGTTTTTCTGATCCCAGTCTGTGCCTTTAGTTTGTTTCTAGAAATAGGGAGCAAAAATCTTTTTCTTCTCTTGTTCACGCCACTTTTGCGAAAGTGCACAGAACACACAGTTCTGGGAAGCGGCCCTTTGTGACATCACAGAGGGCACTGCTGCTTTACTTATACCTCTAGTGGATGAGAGACAACGCCTCGAGGCAGACGGTGGGTCCGTCCTCGGGGACTGCCTTGTCTATGTCCTCCTTCCAAGCATCGGTTTTAGCAGGAAGTCAAAGCTCAGCAATTTTCTGCCTGCAGGATGCTGTAAACAGAGGGCTAACTAAGCCGTTTCCTGGTAATCCGCAGTTCTTCTTTTTTTACAATAATAATAACATTGTGTGCAAAGCCGTTCCCCTCAAGTCTTACATGATAAAGACTGGAGAATTTGCACAATGTAAAAAAAACAAAACAACTTGAAACCTCAATTGTGGAAGTTCTGGAACTCAGCCGTTACGGTCGCTCACTCCGTTTTTTGGGTGGGTCTTTATTTTGCCGTTTTAAGAAGAAGAAGCTGTTAAAATATATATATTTGTGTATAAATAAAACCCAACCGCCAGGGATAGACACGGCTGTGTGTGCATGTGTGTGCAGCCACTCACATCTAAATCACCTAAACAAATATTCTGGCATTACACTGTGACGCACGTGTCTCCCCTTTCACTACAACACACACAAGTGTCCCTGTGTGTGTGTGTGTGTGTGTGTGTGTGTACGTGGGAGTCCAGCCCTTTGAGTGTGTGTGTGCGCAACGGCCTGCTTGGCAAGAGAGCAGCATTCCACAGCAGCCGGCGTCTGACGTCAAAGTCGAGACATTTATAGTCTGGTAAACACACTCGCACATACACTCGCGCACACTAACGTACAGTCGGACAAAGAGGCAGCATTTCAGTCGGTCGTGTCGGCCTCCTCCGAAGCGAGCGCCGCACACACACTCGCAGATGCGAGCGCCGTGGGGGTGGGCACACAGTCGAGAGACTAAAAAGACACACTGTGCATCCAGTCTGTCCCGCGAGTGCATCGCGTCCAAAGCCAACGCACAGAAAGCTGATTATAGCCTGCGGCTGCGGCCGCCGTGCTTCCTGCGGAAAGCGGCGAGCTAACGAGATTGTCCCCGGCCGCTGTCTTACTGAAACGCGACGGAGACAAAATGAGACGACAAAAACGCAGTGGGGCGGCGGCACGCAGCTAACTAGCCAGCTAGCCGGCCAGCTAGCAGGAGCTCTGTGGGTGCTAGCCACTTGTTGCTGCCTCGCAGCTCTGGACTGTATGAATTGGCAAATGTCAGATATTTAATACAAAAGCAACTCACAAGCCTCTGTTTAAGGTTTAACTGTAGGCCAAAAAAAAAAAAAAAAAAACAATAATTTTTTTGTTTGTTGGTTGGTTTTAAATGCTCACAGGTGTCAATGTTTTCTTGTGGTTTTAAGGCTGAAAACACAAAACGCCAAAAGCAAAGGGTTTTTTTCCCCCGGTCACTCAGCTTATAACAATTAACTTTTCTCTCCTTGAATTTTTGGTCGTTTAGAACAGTATCAAAACAACACTTGATTTATTGCATGGCAATGGTCATTTCTATAAATCAATCATAGAGAAAAACCCAACAACAAATGAATATTTCATTTATGAAGAAAAGCAATGAGTTTGCAATGAGGCTTTTTATTACCTTGCATTTCAACTAAATGCTATTAATAGCTTGTTGATGAGCTCACAAGTTGTTGTTTTTTTATATTTTGAATTTTTTTTACTTCTACCTGCTGTGAGTAAAGTTACACAAGCAACGCTGACATGTTTATGGAGCCCAAGGCTCTGGCATACTTCAGACTTTTTACACTAGCCTGTCTAACACTGTGACCTACTCTCTTTTTCTCGCTCTCTCTGAGAGTGCTCCTCCCTTTGTTCTTCCAACTCAACAAGTCAAACTCATTTGCACTCGTGAGCCGGGGCAGGGACGTCGCCGCCAGGCTCATGCAGTGAAACGCGCACAGCAAGATTCCAAGGGGCAAAGATAAAATACGCCGGAAGAAAAACGAAATAAATTCGACGAAACCTCAAAGGCCAAGCACTAGAGAGTGAAAAATCTCATTCATTCTGATTCCTACCTATTTGATTATGTTTTCATTACTAACCCTTTACAAAACAGTTTGTTGTACTGTTTTATTTTCCTATATAATATTCATGGTAAAAGTTTTAGGTTTAGCTGCTGATATGACATATTTTTTATAATAAATTTGTGTAATTCAGAAAAAATACTTCAAAAACTGGCAAAAAAAAAAAAAAAGAATTCTCTTTATATGATGGGAACAAACCAAAATACAGACATAATCATAGGCCAGCAACACTTGTCTGCTTCCTCGTATTGACTTTGTTCATATTTACATTTGCTGTTTACAGTGGACGTGCACCTCCTGAACTTTTCGAAGAAATTTCGTATGGCTGTAGAGTGTGCGTCTTTTCCGTCAATTCAACAAAACTAAAGAGTCGAGGGCAGAAAAAAAATATTCTTATTTGATTTTCTGTAGCTGCACTTGAGCTGCAAGACCACTAATGGTTTAAGTCAGAATCAGAATCAGAATCCGATTTCAATGGCAGGCATGTGTAAACATAAAGAATACAACTGTGGTGTTTCTGTCCCAGACACACTGAGGAAAGGCGAGTAAAACAGAAACATAGATAAATGTATGTACACATATATATTGATATTTTAAAGCGGAATGTAAAGACCATGTAGAAAAACAAGGGAGATTTTTTCCAATGTGAAAAAGGAAAAAAACAGAAACTGAATTCACCTATTGTTTTAGCAATAGGCTTTTATGTCCAGACTTTAACAAAAGACACTGTTTGTTATGACTGCTTTGCACATACATTTTTGCACTTACATGTTTATATTTTACACTGCCACCTTTTATTTGACCTGGTTTTTATCATTCTTTTATGTAGTTTATCCAATTTCTTTTCTTTTTTCTTGACCAATGCATCGTAATTCCGTTCTGCAGCGTAACGTCTGAATGACAATAAAGGAGTGTGAAACCTGAAGTCACTGAAATCTGAAACAGAAATCCCAGTCTGTGTTGCATTGCCAGCTCGCCTTCAAGTCTAAACCTCTGCCCTTAGCGGTATTACGTCTCGCGTGGAAAGACGCAAACACTTCCGTCCAAGGTGAGCGAAAAAAAAACAAACCAAGCGAAGCTGTCAAAGCTACAGATGCTCCGACGCAAAAAAAAAAAAAAAACAACCCTGTTGCATGGAGGACCGCGAGGCCTAACAAAAACAAAACGGCTGACGGCTCCGACTTTGTTTTCGCAAGGGGCCATTCTTCACCGTGGCTCCTCGGACCAAATGTGGACCTGAGCGCTCGCGCCCCTCCTTCAACCTGTTTTCCATGATTACATTTTACCATACAGAGCCATTAAATAGGCGGCGGGTTACATAAAATTGCGCGTTACGAAACGTCCCGGTCGCTGTCTGCTAGGCCAGACCCCCGACGCGATGGAGGCTTCATAAGAGACTGCCGCCACCAATATTCATCATTTCCCCTTTTCCCCTTGTTAGTCGCGCGTTGTGAAAAGAAAATAGGCGGCGTGACATCGGTGGCGGAGGGGGGAAGGGTTCGGGGCGGGAGAGGGAGAGATAGAGGCAGAAGGGGGGAGAGAGAGTGAGGTAAAAATAGTAAAATGGCTGTGTGTACTTTAGTCAAATTAGAAGCTTACAGAGAAAGAGGGAGTCACATGCGACACGTCGCCACGGAGACCAAGGGCGGGTCAGAGGTATTATGGGATGGCGGGGCTGTAAGGTCATCCACAGCGGATGCCGTCTGCTGCGGCATTTATAATTTTTCTTGAAAGACGCCACCGTTTACACGGGGAGGACCTTTGTTTTTTGCACCGCGGACAATTCAGTGGGGAAAAAAATACAATAAACACAAAACGGCAAGACGGACTAACAAACGCGAGTCCGCTCATGTGACCGAAAAAAGTGTTCGCGAGCCAGAAGTTTTCACCGGTCCCACGAAGCATTTTTGCACCAGTGGTTGTTGTTTTTGAAAAGAAAAGAGGGAAAAAACAATAAAAAAACAACAGCACATATTTGATTCCTGTAGAGAACAGGAATAACAGGAAGCACGAAGCAACTCCTCAGTAACACAACAGTTTCCTAGGGGCGCGAGTTGAGACGAGGCAATTATTATGTAATATTTGTGACTAAAGTAAGAGTCAAAAAAACACACTAACTGCTGTACCTCTAAAGGTCCAAGTTTTCTTTTTTTCATGCCAGACTCTCAGTCAAACTATTAAAGTCTTCATTCAGTTCATTTAGCCCCTTGTTTGCAACATGGTTTTGTCTTCCTGCGAAAAAAAAACAATGCCTTGTTGGACCTTCCTCCTGTTTTGGACAAAAGCCGAGTGGACCAAGGTGGTCATAGTGGGAGCCAACTTGGGGAAATGATTGCTGCCCTTTGTGACATCACAACTGTTGTTTTTTTGTTTTTTCTTGAAGAGCGAAGCAAACAAGGTTTTTCATTTCTGGGAAAACGCTTTGCATTCTCGGCACACAACTGCAGCAGCAGACAAACATTAGCCCATTTAAAAGTTGACTCAGTTGTTTGAGACTGATGCCAATGAAGCCCCATGGCCCTTACAACACCAATGTATGAAAGTGTCGCTGAGCCCGCTTGGTCCAAACACAAGCGCGCAAAGAAAAGTTGCACCCTGACCCGAGCTCCCCAACGAGCCCCACATTGTACTTTTAGCCGAAAAGAAGATTAGAGCAAACGTGCGTACCGCTTGTCCCGACTAACAACCTGCTGGCATCAAACAGAGGAACTCAGCCAGACTCAAAATTGAGCTCCCCTTAATTTGGCAGAACTGCCGCGAGGTCACCGGGCTCTCCTCCACAGGTTGGATACCGACAAGCAAGCGCACGCTGCTGAACCGCTCGACTGGAAAACCCCAACCGAGGGACTGCTGTGTTTACATCCAAAATGGAGTTTCCGCGTGAGGCGGACGGCGTCGCGCGAAGACCAGGAAAGCGCTCCTGGTCCAGAGGGGCGTTTTGTGAAAATCGAGGTCATCCCCAAACACGAAAAAACGAGCAGTGGCTCTGGTTGGAAATAACAAGAGAGTGTGATTTATGGAACGGCACCTGGTGCATTCTTGTCATTTTCTGCGGAGGAAGTGAAAAGCGGACCGTGGACCGCCCTAAGACTGAGGACGGTCATTTTAAAGTCGAAAAAAAAAAACAAACCTTTGAAGTTTTACTGAAACTATTTACAGCACATATAATGCTCAAAACCCTTAGAGGCCAGCAAGGTCTATACATCCATTTATATTACCAGCACAGTAGATTAGTGGTAGTGTGTCCGCCCTGAGACGAGGAGGACAAATTTCACATCATTCGGGATGCAACAATCAATGGGACTTGAATTTGAACTCATTAGGTAATATAATAATGAGAAAAAAGGGCAATAAAAGTTATGAATAGGTTTATATATGAGCTGTTGGCAAAGAAACTGAATTCTGAGCCGATAGCGCAAACTTTGTTGACCTAAGGTCTTGTCCGTGTGTTGTCGGACAATGCAGAGAAACCTGGAACGGTAAAGCTAACACTCGCAAGGCCGACTGCACACATTGACTACGAGCCTCTCAGTGTCAGTCAGTCTGCGCAGCAGCAGCACAACGAGAAGGACCACAGAAGTTTCAACCACGGCCGAATGACAATAAAGGAAAACAAACCACGCAAGTCCGACGCGTTTTTTAACTGCTGCACTGTCAAAAGTCACGGGAAGCGTTCTGTTGCCACCGTGACACAAATGATTCTTGACAGGACAAGCCGTCTTAATTGCTCCCGCTATTCCAAGTCTGCAAATACGTGGCTCGCCTAGCCAGCCTGCTTATCAGCAATGCAGAATAGAGAGCCACCTACTGGCTGGGAGGTGTAAACGCAGTCCGCAACGGTAGGAAACATCTCGGCTTTAGAGGAAAACAACACCGTGCCGCGCTGAAACAAATTATAACAGCAACAGTTTTTCATTTGAAGGCTTACAAAATCTTCAGAGTCCGATAGTTGTAAGGTTTAGGACAGCGATGGCAGTGAAATTGTATGGTATAGTGACGAAAAGGTGGACAAACTACATTAACTACTGAAACACCACTGACATGCTTCGCCTCGCATCCCCTCCCAGCTGCCCGCCTCGGGGGGGGGGCAGACGTGGTACTCACAGTTTGAGAGGAAGCAATGTACGCCGACCACGGCTAATAAATATTCATTAGGAAAAGCAAAATAAAAAAAGATTTCATCTACGCCTTTCGTCCGACAGCCCTCCAAAAAAAGCGTCCAGCGCGCTGCATCCCGTCGCCCTCCCCGCCTCTCCCTTAGCCAGGGATGACTCACCGTCAGTGGGCATGGCTTTGCCGGAGCTCCTGTTGCCACTCAGGAGCTCCAGCGGCTGGTGGCTGCCGTCTGTGCTGGCGGAGGAGAAGCAGGACTCGGTCTCATAGATGGTCTGCAACATGGTGCACAATCCTGACACTGTGGGATGCAACAGCATGCCAGGGCCAGAGGCAACGCTCTATTTTGTCACCGAGAGTCCGGAAGGGAAAAAAAAAAAAAAAGACGGCTGCCCAGTCAGTACCACGCAGACGACGGCATGGTCTTATTAGATTTTGACACGGGTGGGCAGGCAGGAGACGTGAAGGAGTGAATAAAGAGCATAAACAAAAAAAAGGAATGATGTTTCCGTCTGAAGGTGCTCCGAGTCAGAAAAGCCCTCCAGCTTTAAATGTGCAATTCATCAAAAGTATCCCGTCTTGGCAGGAGGATGCACAGGATTGCGGGAGCACAGCCGCTGCCTTGCAGTTTGCCTGGTGCTCGGGTGGTCTCCCGCTCTTCAGCTCGTGCCCCCGTCACCACTTCTCGGGACTCGAGTCCAACCCCAACGCAAAATAAACAAGAGAGGCAATCTCTCCGATCGACAAGCCAGGAGTCCCGATCCTCGCAAAAGACACTCTGCCAGCTCACCAGCTGCCCGTGCGTTGCAGATGGTGCAAAAAAAAAAAAAAAAAAGAGAAAAGTTTGCTTCCTCCGGCGTCCTCCCGAAGCCGAGTCCTTTCCCTCCGGAGGGTGAGAAAACTCAAGACAGCGAAGGTTCTAAAGAAAACCTCGGCTTCCGGGTATTTCCACGAAAGAAGAAGAAGATTGGATGGATGGACGGACGGACAGACGGGGCTCCGACTGAGGCGCCGTGATGCTGCAGCCTCGTCACTCAGCACATCCTGCACGCGAGAGCGGCGGAGCAAAGACTGGTAGCGAGCGGGAGAAGCCAGATTCCCCGGCTCGCGTGCATCAAAGGATCCTCGCGCCGCTCTCCTCCCGGACGAGGAGAGGAGGGAGAGGAGAGGAGGTAGAGGCGGAGGAGGAGGAGGTGGAGGAGAGGCGAGGACGTAAATAGCTTAGGGAGAGCGCTCCCCGAGGTTCCATGCTTCCAAAATTAGAACGCAGAGCTGAGAGAATGAGTGAGAGATATAGAGAGAGAGTGAGAGAGCTTGAAATGGAAGGAAGGGGGGGAGGCAAAGAGCGGCGTTATGAAAAAAGCAGAAGGAAATGCAAAAAAGGGGGGAAAAGAGAGAGAGAGAGAGAGGGAGAGGGGAGGATGGAGGGGCTGAGGAAGCTGCGAGTTCCAATCTCTCCCCCCCGCCGCCGCCGGCGGCAAAGAAAAAAAACACAAACGCGCGCTGGCGCAGGCACGCACGCACGCACGCACTCACTCGTCCACACGGCGGTAGGAGAGCGCGGGAGAGAAGCGGCCGGGCGGCGGACAGCTGCTCGTCCGACCGCTAATGTCCACCGGCCGCCCAGAGTCGGCAGCGTGCGTGCGAGCGAGCGAGCGAGTGAGTGAGCGAGGGTGAGGGGTGGGCGTGCCGGAGTGCGCGTCTCCGCTGTGACGCTCTCAGAGCTGCTGAATGAACGAACGCTGAGAAAGGGGAGGGGAGGGAGGGGAGGGAGAGAGAGAGAGAGAGAGAGAGAGAGAGAGAGAGAGGCTGGAAGTGGATCAGTGGGTGGTGGGAAGGACAGTTGGACGGCTGGGGAGAAAGTCAACGCGGGCGCCACAACAAGAGGGCGGCGGGTGAGAGAGGGAGGCGAGGGGGAGGAGGGGTCAAAGGTGACTGGGGACCCGGTCCTGGTTCTGTTCCGCTGCACCTATCTGGCTCACTGCTCTCTCTCTCTCTTTTTTTGCGCTTCCTTACTTTTTTTTTCTCTCACAGATTAAAGAGCAGGAAGGGGGAGAAAAGAAGGAGGAGGAGGAGGAGGAGGAGGAGACGCATTTACAAACACAGGAGGCGGTGGGGGAGGAGTCGGGGGTGGGGGTGTTTGGATGGAGGGAGCGTGGCTGGAAATAGCTCGGCGGGGAGGAGGCGGAGCCCGGCGATAAAAATAGACGCAGGCAGCAGAAAAGCTTAAAGCCTCCCGGGTGAAGGAGGAGGGGGAGGGGGATGAGGGGGAGGAGAGGGGGAGGAGAGAGGGGAGGGCTGGGGGGGGGCTTTCGGCACTGTCATGTTCCCGCACGCCACGGCTGGCAGATCGCCTGTCAATCATTCTCTTCCTCCTCCTACTCTTCTTCCTCCTCCAACTCCTCCTGCACCTCTTCTTCCTTTATCCTCCTCCTCCTCCGCCTTATCCTTCTCCTTCTCTTCCTCTTCCTCCGCCTGCCCCTTTACCTCCTCTTCCTCTGAGGAAGTTTTATCAGGGTGCCAGCTGAAACCTTGATAAAAAAAACAAAAACAAAAAAAAACAAAACACTTTGGTCTCATCCTCGTCCGAATCCTTCAAAAAAAAAATTAAAAGCATCCGTCTGTCGTGTTCACAAGGTTGCAAGGAGACTTTCTTTCATTTTGACAGACAGGGACGACAGAAACCTGGCACCATCATTAACGAATCTGTCGCTGCGAACGCGTCGGTGTAAAAAAAAAAAAGGAAAAAAAAGAACCACAGAGAAACAGAGCGCAGCTCGGCCCGGATGTTTCCTCTGAACCGGGCTGGAATGAATCTGAATCAGCGACGAGGACGAAGGAGAGGCCGAATCCGACGTGCAGCTTGAAAACGATTGGTTCAAACACGGCCTGCAGGCCTTGGAAAGCAGTGGACGAACTGAACGTGAAGCTGATACAATTCAGTCACAGCAGAGGCGACTGAAACGTCTCCTCCCGAGTCGGTCGGCTGTTTTTTATTTTTAGCTTTTTGACTCAAAACTTCGGACACTCGTCCTGAAGTCCGTGAGAGCCAACGGAAGTAAAACTCTGGAACGTGAGACGCAGCGTGTTGCGCCGGCTCCTCCTCGAGGAACCAGTCCAAAAAAAACAAAAAAACAAAAACAAAACCCAACCAACGCTGGCCGCTGGCTTCCTTCACCGTGCATCAGCCTGTGTGGGTATTATTAATTGAAACTGCTGGCTGCTATTTATAGCCCTTGTTTGTTCCATTCAGCCGCTCCGCCCGCTTCTAAGTGAGCGAAGCTGGACTTTTTCTTTTTTTTCCAGAGCTTCTGGGCTTCGCGGGACGGCCTCCGTCTATCCCGGGGGTAGGGGAGGGGGGCAAAAAGATTGATGATGGACGGACGGACAGACAGACGGGCTGCAGAACGCAGCTCCAATAAAGGCCAGATGACTGCTGGGGACGCCTCTGCGTCCGGCTTCCGTTCCAGGAATGATAATGTTCCATTGAATCATTCGGTTGGCGACGTCGTGCCATCGCCACCTCCTCCTCATCCTCTTCCTCCTCCTCCTCCTCTTCTTAATCCTCCTCCTCCTCGCCACCTCCGTCGCCCCCATCATCCTCACCTGCTCTCCCCTGCTTGGGGGAGATTTTTTAGCAGGGCTGAATCACAAGCGGAGGAGGGGGGCGGGGATAAAATACAGGAGGAGGAGGAAGAGGAGGAAGAGCAGCAGCAGCGGCAGCAGCTGCGTTCTGTCGCGCAAAGTTGTGCGACGACGCTGGCTAAAAAAAAAAAAAAAAAGACTCGCTCCGCTCCGATCGCAGCAGCGGTGGCGGCGGCGGCGGAGAGACGGGCAGCCGAGCGGGAAACACGCCCGACATCCTAATAAGTGTCTCTGGCACAACACACATCTGTAAGTCAAGGTGTGTGTGTGTGTGTGTGAGCGCGTGCTCGTGTGTGCGTCTCCACTGCAGCAGCAGCAGCAGCGGCGGCAGCAGCAGCGGCTCGGCGGATGACTCATCTCTGCATTTCTATTTGAGGCGCATCAACCCCTGGAGTCACACTGCTGCCGTCTGCGTGCGTCTGCGAGGACGCCGGCGTTAGCATTAGCGCCGCCGCCGACATCCGCGTCCATGGCGACCGCGTCGCAGCAGGTCCCAGCTCCGGGTCCGCGGGCCGAGGGGGCCGATGGGGTCAGAGGGCGCCGGCACCTTGACCCCAAGGGAAACTGAACCCACGTGGAACACTGATGTTTTTTTGTTTTTTTTATGTGACTGACTGACAACACGGGGGAAATGTTCACAAAACACGAGAAGCAGCACCTGATGAGTTCATATCATCGCTTTCCTCGTCAGTCAGCGGCGGTGTGGAGTTTTTTTTTGTTTTTGTTTTTTTTGTGAGAAACATTCTCAATAATCCAATCCAATTTCCCAAAGCGGCGCCCCTCGTGTTTGTTTCCTGTAATTCAGAAATGCGTGCAATCAGACGAGGCTTGTCTTTTTTTTGTTTTGTTTTTTCCCCTCCTCTACGACTGAATTAAGAATCAGCTGTTTTCTAACTGCTAAATATGGTCTCCTTTCTGTCTCTGTTTGCCTCCTCCTGATAGGCCGTGTAGAAGAGAGTCTGCCCTGGAGGACGGACAGCAGAGGCGATTGCTCTAAGACTGCCAGGGAAGCTCAGCTTCCCCCAAAATGTCAGAAAATAAGTGGTCAAATGTGTACTGTTGTGTGTACATTTCATTGACTAAATATGCGATAGAACGCGTTGATCTTTTGTTCAGAATCAGCAACTTATTGCAGGTAACTGACGCGACTTCCTTCTCATTCATGCCCGCAGCCTCACAGTGCTGAGGCCGTGCAGACGCTGAGCGTCTATTGAATTCAATGGGGAAGCATGGAGTGGGTTGATCCACTGCAGCGAAACTCGACGGTCATTGGATGAATGCTGGGCTTTGTCCCGCCCATCGGTAGCTCAGCGTCTCTGGGGGTCTATGGAGCAGTGGGCTGGCCTCCGGGCCGGCCCGGACGCCCGGCTTCTGCGTGATGATTGGATGATCTGTGTGAGGCGGAGCCCCTTTTTGATTGACAGTGAAATGAGCGAATCAGCGATCTTGAAGTATAAACATCAGCCGAAGCAGTTTTCAAGTTTTTCATTCCGCTGTTTTGAGTTGATTCCGAGAATCTACGGATCCTCTTAGCGACGTTGCCTTTGTTAAAAACGCCTAGCGACAATTCCAGCGTCTATTACTGGTGTTTTGTAGACTGCAGCTGCTTGTGTTTGGAGACTCCGACTTCTGACACAGCGGGAGCTGCTGAGCCTCTCCCCCGTCACAAAGCACTCACAGGCGGGTCACACTTCACACGAGCCTCGCGCAGTAGCTCCGGCTAGCGAGCTAGCTGCCAGCAAGCTGCACATAATGGCAGATAATATGAGCGTCCTGAAAAGTTCTGGCTTTGATTCAGGGAGACTGAGGTCTGAACTTCAAGCCCTACATTCAAACCAGGACTTGCAGGGCGAGAGAGGAAAGCTGTGTGATTTCTTAAGGTTTCTGAAAGACATGGAGTTGGACCTCAGCTGTACAAACACCTGTCATTAGTGGCAATCATTTGAGCTACATCTGCAGGTGTAGAGAGGAGCTTCTCCTGCTTCAAGCAGCACAAGTCTTGAATCTGCAATACAATGGGCCAAGACAGTTTAAGCAGCCGAGCTCTGCTGGCCATTGAGAGGACACTGGTCAAGTCCCTGGAATAGACAGCTAGTTGGTACAACAGGGTCACAGGTCATTTCCTTGAAAGGTATTGAGGGTAGAAGTTAGGTATAAGTAAACAAATGCATTTTATGATGTAGGCCGAAAATGAGCTTCCCCTCCTTGAAAGACCAGCAGCCGCCACAGATAGATAGATAGATAGATAGATAGATAGATAGATAGATAGATAGATAGATTATTGGATATTTAATCAAAGACTAAGTATTGTAAGGTAAAGTTGAACTTTTTACATTAATTACTGATGTGTTTTAATCTCAGATGATGTATTGCATGCTGGATGTTGGTAATTCTTCCATGGGACACCGGCAACAATGAAACCTGGAATCGACCTGGTCAACAACACGATGGAGCCACAGATTCAACGACGGCATCACCGCCGTCGCCGTGAAAACACACAGCAGTTCTCGCACGCTACACACACACACACACACACACACACACACACACACACACACACACACACACACACACGCACACGCACACGCAATGACGCCGCAGCGCCGTCTCAAGGCCGACGACCCGCAAGTCGGCGTGCGCCGGCACAACAATGGAGCGCCGACAAAGTGCGTCGGAGGAGGGAGCAGAGCTCGGGGTGGAGACGTACCTGAAACGTGCGATGAATTCATGAAGGTCGGACCCCCTCCCTCTCTCGCCCGCTCTCTCCCTCCACGCCTCTCTCGGCCCTTGCGCTGCGTCCGCGAGTTGTGTGTCTGGCGAGCGCTAAAGTGGGTCCTCTGCGTCGGCCATGTGTCGGACGGCAGCCTCCTCCCCCGGCGTCGGCGTCTCTGCAGGGGGCAACGTTAAGACCGTCAGCGCCGGCGACCCACGGCCCGTGTTCGGAAATGGCATCTTCAGTTTTATTTTAGCTTCTCTCTCGCTGAGGTGACACTTTGTTGCATGAGCAATTAAAGCAAAGTAATGCAGATGGAATGAAATAATACAATCTCACTACTATTACTATCATACCTGTATTACTGTGTAATTACACATAAATACCACTCAATGGAAACAATATCTGCTGCTTTTGTGACTCTTCTGCAGCACATCTTTCTTTTGTGCATAAAGTCTTTTTTTCGACTTTATAGAGAATCCTGGTTTAGTTTGGCTTGAACTTTTTTCGCTGTATTTAACAGAACTGGTGTCTCTCTGTTCTCCATCTTTGACTGATTCCTGTGTGCGCTGTGCACCTGAGCCAACATTGAAAAAAGAAGGAGAAGAGGGGAAGGGGGAAAAAAATGGAAATGCATCACAAGCTGTATGGCGTTGCTTAATCTACCATGCTGGACCGCTGTTGCCACCTACTGGTCATGTCTTCCATGACTCAAAAAACGACGGCGTGGCAAAACGGTTTCAAGCGGTGAATTGGTGCAGGGGGAAAAATGTAATAGTGTAATAATTATGTCATAATGTAATAATTAGGTAATAATTATATATGCGTCATAGCGGACTTTCGAGAGGCATAAATGAATAGAAAACGTCACTCTCTCACACCCTAATTGTGCTCGAGGACTGCTGGTGTGCGTCTGAGGTGATTTGCAGTGACGCGTTTAACTCTGAGTCCCCCCACAATCCACGCAAACACACGCAAGATAAAAATATGTGACTAATAAATTAGCTCAAGAATTCACACTCCCACTTGTACGTCAACATAGAGAGATTCAAAACAACCACGACAATCAAGCAGCAGTAGCAGCGAAGCAAAGTGCAAAACAACATTTATATTAAATGTATTAGATATTTAATCCTCCTCCGTTTTAAAAAGACCTCCTGCTTTATGATCCGAGTCCAGTTTAGGTCCAAGTACATGTAGATTTTAAAGCACAACTGCTGGAAAGATATTTGCTTTTTTCATGAAACATCAACAACATCTGATTTGGAACCCATAAATCCTGAAAATGTTCTCCTCCCTGGCAGGCTCTGCGACGGCTGACGGTAACAAATCTATCCAAGCTATGATAACGAAGATGATTCATCCAAACATTGCAAAAACCAAAAAAAAAAACAAAAAACAAAAAACACTTTCGACATTTTCAGACCAAAGCAAAAACAAAGCAAAGTGTTTGGCCTTCACGGAAGGAGTGCATCTCGTCTGGAGACAGGGGAATGTGGCAGATGCATTTTTGATAATGATTATGTTTGTGTCATTCTTCACTTCGCGCGGCCGCAGGCTTTCACGTTCTCGCCACAGCTGACAGTCCCAACTTTTCTCAACCTTTCTTTTCTGTGAAACTTTGATTTTGTGTTCCAGCGGTTTTGTTTTTTTTTTTACATCCCAAGCTTAAGTAACAACAGCCATCAACAGCAGTGTAACAAAGTAGACAATCAGAATTTTAATTAAATGAATATCTAATCCTATGCTTCCTCCATCCTTCTTTGCATTTGCTTGTTTCATTATTTTTCTGTGAAACTTTAATTGTGGCTTCTGGCTGATTTTTTTGTTTGTTTGTTTGTTGGTTTTAATCTCAAGCTAAAGAAACTACAAGTGTTTCTTTTTTTTTTCCAACAGCCAAACAGTGCACAAGGTTCTTTCCAGAGTATAACATAATAAAAGCAACACTAAAAAAAAAGTGTTAAAACACAAAATTACAGCAAATGCGTAATTATAAAACAAGAATGAAGAACGATTGTAGTGTTTTTATAGATCCGACAATTAAGCAAGTCATTAGACGTGAGCAGGACGTTCAATGAGGTAAAGCACCGGCAGCCGCAGCCCAGGTCTGTTCGCACATTTTCAGGTGAAAACAAAAAATAATGAATAATAATGAATTCACTTTGAGAACGGATCAAGTTGCCACTTGAGTCCCGCGTCTATACACTTCCAAAGCGAGCTGGAATATAATTTCCCTCTCTCCTCCTCCTCCTCTCAGTCCTCCTCCTCCTCCTCTTCGTCTTCGCACCGTCCTTTCCTAAAATACCTGGCCCCTCCCACCGCGGAGAGGAGCAGGAAGTGCTGCCTGGCAACGCGGGGAGCCGGCTGCCGTGGTAACACTTCACCTGAGCGCCTCTTCCCTAAACAAACAGGCCGGCGTGAGCGAGAGCGAGAGACGCCGCTTGAAATGTAACCGGATGGTCCCCCCCCCCCCCCCCGCTCGCTCCGACTGGCATTTTCACAAACACGCACACATGCACACACACGCACGAGCAGTGTTCACGGAAGATCTGTCAGCAAACAGTGGCCTCTGCACACAACCTCCACCTGGACAGCAGCAGCAGCAGCAGCAGCAGCAGCAGCGGCAGCAGCAGCGGCTCATGGCTGTCAACGCGCACGATGAAAGAAATCCCAGAGGGCTGATCAGTGACCTCGGCGGTCGTTACGGCACGGCGACAGCGCCGGCGATGACGCCTTCTATTTGTTTACAAGAGGAATACGAGGCCACTGGGTGACAACCGCCTGAAATAAAAACACGGAGAAAGATAAAAATGACTGGATCCAGTGACAGAGGGGGGTCAGAGGAGTCCTGGGCGGCAACAGGATGAAATGGCGAAATAAAACACACAATGTAATCACTTTGAGTGTGTGTGTGTTTTGTTTTTTTTTAAATCCATCAATTATCCACCACCGCGTGTCCTTCAGTCGGGATCGCAGGGATGCTGGGCATCTCATCGCCGCTTTGTCGGGTCGTGCATCGTGTACGCCGTCTCCTGCGGCGGAGACGTTCGATCACGTGACGTTTTCAAGCAGCTGCGGGCGAGCAGCGCGGCTTTCGGGAGTGGCATTCGGTGGTAGAAATCGCCGCTAGGAACGAGAATTTACAGCAACTACTGCTACAGCTAATCATCATCATCATCATCATCATAAAAATCACAAAGGAGTCAAAAAAATTGCTGAACTTCTACCAACATTTATCAATTACAAACACTGTTGCTAATGAATTACACACTGGCTTTAGAATGGAAAATCACGTCGTCTTAGCTCGTTCAGCGCCCCGCCTCGAACTCGCACACCCTATACGTGCCTACGTGTTTCCATGCGGTGGCTAACCAATGCCGACTTTGTCGAAAAGACCAAATGAAAAAAAAAAAAAAAAAAAAGGCAGATTAATCAGCCCGCCGATTCATCAGTCCTCCTCAACGGAAGCGGCAGGGCCTCGAAAGAGGACGCCTGGACACTTTAGGTTGCCATCCGCCGTATGGCCCTTAAAGCTCTTACGCAACAAATGGAGGGACCCTTGGCCCTAATGTCTGACCTCTGACTCCGCTTTCTGATGGAGCTCCAAATCCTCCACCGCCGCCGGTCAGCCCTCATCAGCGAGCAAAAGGCTGCTGGACGCAGCGACCCGAGGCGGTCGGCGCTCGCTCCTAATTCCTGGGGCTACATCACCGCCGCACAGTGAGCAAGCAGAACAGACGCAGAGGGGCGGCGAGGTAACCGGCCCAGACGGAGAGGAGAGATGGCACTGGCGAAAGGCTGTACACTCCGCTTTTTAAATTTCAGATTTTTTGATTGAATAGAGACACATTGTTCACACTCTGGTCTGTCAATTTTCCCCACAAAGCCTCCTGCTACGTCATCCGCTACGTCATCCGCTACAACCGGAGAAGATAAAGGAAGGCAGCAATAAGCAAGACCAGCTGAGAAATACGACCAAATGCAAGCGGGGGAAGACAAAATATATGACGGATTTAAAGATTCCTGCGCTTACACAATCCTTCCGGGGCATAAATACAGAGTGAGAGCGCACACTTGGAAACTCAAACCCACAAGTTTGCATCTGTGGCTGCTCTGGGGCTTGTGAAAAACCATATGACCGGTTTCAACAGAGAGAAATATTTCAACTTCACGTCAATGCATCTGGCAGGCTGACGGCGCAGGGCCGCGCACGGTGGACAGCCTGCAGAAGATGACGATGTGCGCTAACACACAAGTGCCCTTTGTTCACGTTTTCCTATGGAGGAAGCAAAGCTGTACGCTCGGCCGGCCAGGCCGACGATACGAGGCGAGAAAGAAGACAGGGATAGCCAAAGACACGACCTCTGCGGGTCAACTAACCCTAAACCTGCTCGACTGGGCCAGATTTTGACACGATTTGGAGAATGTTTTAGCCAATTTTCAAGATAAGACCCAATAAATGTATATATAATAAATATTTACATACTTATGTTTACAAGCGGAGGTGTTAAATAATGGTGCACCATTACTATGCATGACGTTCCACTATATACCTAAATCCCTACATTTAAAAACCCATGTGTGCCAACTACTACTTCACCTTGTAAATGACAATTCCAGTAAGGAACCACCGAATAAAACAGTTTTTGCAAATGTCTCCGCCAAGACGGAGCTCCGGCACATGGCGACGGAAGATTCTTCACGTGTCTAACACAAGGACGAAAGCTCTGCTTCTAGCTCCGCTCTTCTCTGTTAACCTTATATTGTCGTCATGCCTTCACTGCATGAACTAGTGACCAGTCAGGGTCCGTGTTGCGTGTAAACAAAAAGGGATCTTTGCCATTCAAATGCTTTCCTTTGCAAGGTGTTGATTCGCTGTCATGAATCGGAACCAGTTCCATGGCCTGCAGCAGTTTGGTAATTTTGTGTCAGGTTCGACGAAAAGGCTCCTACAAAGACAACATGAAGGTCGACGCCCCTCCTACTGACACAGCACCCCCAGCTGTTCTGGTACAAAACTACAGTATGTCTATGTATTTGGTTGAGTGCCCAGTAAAACACCTTGCTTCAGTGCAACAATTCCCACACCGACCTCAACTCTTCTTGCTTGTCTATACTGTGAAAGAGGCCAGATGGAGGAGGAGCCAAGAAGGGGGGGGTTGCCACGGTGTATCTGGACAGGAGAGTTCTCACGACTGGGTGCTGGGCAGGCAACCAAAGTCTTTACTGGGGCCTGCTGGGGGCGCTGCATTAAGGGCAGGGGGTAACATTCAATTAATCCTCCGAAATTATAATAGAATTGTCATATTAAGGCAGACGAGCCACAAAGTGATGCATTCAGGATTAATTAAGGACGCATTAAGGGCCAAACTCGGAGGATATTCATTGGCCAACAAGAACGATGGATGATGCCAAAGGTTGCCTCTCTTCAGTCTGAGCATTAACCCCAACACAGAGACAACTGCAAACTTAAGTGATGTACACTACAATTGGTTTCAAGTCAGAAGTTCATTGGCGTTTCACTTCCTTCCGACAACTAATAATAAAAACGACATGATGTGTGAGAGGTAGCCAGCCGGTGTCTTGCCCAGTTAATTGGCGAAATGCCCTACACTTCCTGCTGGCTCGCGGCCACTCACTAACCATCAAAAAAAAAAAAAAAAAAAAAATACAAGGAGGGTCGGGTAGGGGGGGTTAAACGCCGCCCTTTGTTAGCGCTAACAGCGGGCACGGCACTGTGCACGACTGGGTAACTTCTGCCCGTAGCAAGTTCGGGGCAAACCCCGCGGCTAATCAGTAGCTGCTGCCGCGGCTCGCCGTGGCTCTTTAGCCGCCTGTGGCTGTCAGGTGTCAGCTCGTCCTTTAGCTGCTGCTGCTGCTGCTGGCTGCTGCTGCTGCTGCTGCTGCTGCTGCTGCTGCTGCTGCCGTACAGCGCGAACAGTTTCCAAGTTAGCTCCAGGCGGAGTGTTGTGACAACCCTTCCAGCCCCTCAGAGTGCTAACAGCGTTCTAGTAATACTGATAGCAAGAGTGGCAAATAGCCGTTAAAGAAAAGGCTTTCTACTCTACTGGTCCCCCCCCGCCTTGTAGTACAGTCACGCACGCACGCACGCAGGCTCGCACACTCTTTCTTCCCAAGCGCACGGTTACCGTGGATGTCGTGCGGGTCCGCCTCGGTACGCGTATTAGCGCAAAGGTCGCTTCCTTCCCGGCGTCCTTCCCCGCCGAGGCTCGCCGACGTCTCCCTCCGCACCGTCGAGCTCGACTGCGGCTCTTCTTATTTATTCATTTATGTATTTTATTCCTTCCTTCCGACTCCCTTTCGCCCGCCTGAGTAAAATAGTGCGTGTTGAACGAGCGGGAACGAGTCTCGCCTTGCTATCGCAGCCAGTCCTCCATATTTACAGTCGCTCCCTCACTCCTCTCCCTCTCCCACCACCACCAACAACAACATTATTGACGTCCTCCTCCTGCCACGTGACCAGTCTGCTGGGGCTAAAAATAGCCTCAATAGGAACCAATGGAGGTAGACAGACAGACATGGCAGGGAATCTCTCGCTCTCCCGCAGCACGCCTCGGGTTTTACTCTCCCGTGCTTCTCGCATGGTCTCGACGAATTAAGGCGAAGACAGAGGGGACGTGTTTGGTCGGAACAATTGCAGGCTAAAACGTCAGTCAAAAAAAGCATCAGCAGGCTGTCAAACAGACACAACTTTGAGGTTCCGTGCTGCTCTTGTATCACATCGTGAGTCCTGTAAAGTGTTCGTAATTTCATTTTTTCAACAGTTTCTTTCTTTAGCCGCTAAAATACAAATCCCAAAGGCGTTTTTTGATAGTTTTTTTTTTTTTTTTTGCCGTTACGTTGAATTTGCTGTTCACAGGTTCAGTCTGCAGTTTTAAAGTTGAGGGGAAATCAACAAAATAACGTCTGTCGCTGGCTTGTCAATGGAGGTTAGAATTTTCTCACGCGGCTTTGAAAGAAGGTACGCATTCATATGCTGATGCATGCAGTTCGGAGAGGCCTCCCTGTGTGATCTCATAAAGGGCGCCAATACACCACCGATACTCCTGTTTGATTCCCTTTTTGCCCTCAGAAGCTCAAACTGAGAATATCTGCAGGAGGCTGTAAACAGGGCTAAAAGGGCCATCTTCTCAAGATCTCTGGAGATTTTGGAGAATTAATCACATGTTGGTCCACTGGAGTCCTGAATGAAGGAGGAAAAAAATGCGGTCGAAAATGCATACAATGAGGGACTTTAAAAAATACAGTCTAATAATCAGTGCAGCACACTTCGAAGAGTGCATTTTCAATTAAAATATAACATATTCAGATTTTTCCCATTTTTGACTGTATTGTTATGGTTTACAACAAATTACTGCCTATCAGGTACTTGCTTATAGTCCTAGTTTGGCTCCATTAAAACCGAGCCTTGTCCTAGTCCTGACAGTCCGTGGAAGTCAAGCTAAACCTCTAATGTGAGCTCAATCAGCTGCTCTAAGAGAGGCAACCCACGTCACCTGATGTCTCAGCTGATTCCGTTTCAATGCATGCAATTGGCAAACTGAATACAGGGCGTATTATTCAAGTTCTTGACGTGCCGTTTCTGCTTTCTTTCCAAGAAGACATGCAACCGGACTTCCTCCTTTAATTTATTCACTTTTTTGTTCTTGTTAATTGGTGCCTGCTCTGTACAGCACTTGAAATTCACCTTTTACATTTACATGTATTCACCGCCCCACCGCGCCTGTTCCCCCTCCTTCACATCACGAATGCGGCTCCGCAGAGTGCCCTTTGTACAAAGCCCAGCCGCCAAATATAACACAATGCATTTACAGCTGTGAGTGATATGTCACGATTTTCTTGTTCTCAAGACCTGGTAGGAAAAGCAGTGTTTAAGGGCATTACAATTTTGGTTCTGACATGATATTTATACATGCTGCATTGACATAATGCTTTTTTATTTTGGTTTTCTTTAAAGATACCTCTGAACTTATAACAATTTTTAAATCAGATTCAGAAAACTTTATTTAACCCATACGCGCAATTACGTCTCCCATTTCACATAAAAGCACAAAACAAACATTCTTTAGCACACAGCTCTAATGCTTGTTTGGCTTCAGCCTTTGACCATGGCTATTTATTATCATCACTTATTTAGAAAAGTTATTTAGAGTGAAAGTCTGCACAAATTCTAAACCCCTATTTAAATCTAAAAGATTGACATTTGAGGTCGTCAAAACTGAAGGGTGTTTAATATTAAGGCGTGCACTCGTACAAACCTTATGAAATATGAATCAGATAGAACTCAGTATTGTTCCTGTTTTGCCTCAGAGTGTGGTACAAACAGTAGCCTCGCTTGACCAATGGCAGCAAAAGTGAATGATTTGAATATGAATTAACACTGTCACCACTATTGTTAGCGCTGTAAGTATTATTCTGCTAATATGTTAGTATTATCTAAATATTTAAATTAGCACAAAATTCATGAATCATTTATAAAAGGAATTCAACAACATGTCTAAAGGGGTTCACAGTTATTTTGCTTCAGGCCATGTGGACGCCTGGGAGTTCTTGACTGATACTTCCCCTAAAAACATCATCATCCCTTTTCAATATGATGAAATATTTTAGTACACAGTCATGTAATAATTGGTCAGATTATATGTGCTAGTACTGTGCAGGAAAAAAAAAATCCACAACACCATAGTTTCACAGAGATCAGCTATAATAATGAATAATGCGATTTTTCAAATATGTGGAATCAATTCACCTCGATCCAGGTTGATGTTTGGTTTGGCTCACCTCTGAAGCAACATCAGCAACAATACATCAGATCAGAATCGCAGTTTTCCTCAAAAGCTGCCTGCATTGTCAGAAAAACAACTAAAAAAAAAAGAGTGGTATGTATTTTGTGCACATAAACAGATGTTTAATACACCGACAGTGCAATAATGGGATCTTACATAACCAATGCGGCCTGAGAGGTTTTCGGGATGGATTTCGAAACGGCTCTGAGCACGCGAGCGCTCGAGTGAAGTTACTGCCAGGTTTTTAGGAGTTTGACGCTGACCACGAAGGCGAAAACACGATGATCACTCATCGCTGTTTACAAGGGCAGCGTGGAGGGAGAGAGAGGAGGACACGTGGCCGCGGCTATAAATATCCGCCGCTCCTCTCACAATGTGACTGCAAAACAGATAGATGAGGCGGTTGGCGCTGGGAACAGCGGCGGAGGGGGGGAAATGAGGGACGAAAATGGGTTAAAAAAAGAAAAGGCTACAGCACACGGAGGGCGCAGGGGGGTAGGAGAGGCACGGGTAGAGGTGGTGGAACGGCGGTAGGTGCGTGAGGGAATAAAGGGGTTTGGGGATAGAAAAAAAAGAGGGGGGGGAGGGAAGGGAAAGGGAAGGGAAGGACGGGGGAGGAGAAATGTTCCGCATGAGCAGAGGGGAAGGAGAGGCGAGGAGCGAAACGCAAGGACGGAGGGAGAAAAAGAGTCAGAAATAGTGCAAAAGAGTGGAAGAAAGAGCTATTCTGGTAATGATGTTGTTGCCATGGCGACGCTGTCCTCAGACACACCACTCCACAGGTGCCTCGTGGGTATTTTTAAAGCACTCCGCTGATTGGCGGCGAGCCTGGGAGTGCGGGGGCTATTGATTGGCTGTCACAGGTGAAGGTCAGAGGTCGACACGTTGCATCCCATCTGGCTGCCAACGGCTCCTGGCCCCCCCTTTCCCCACCCGGTCCCCCCTCCCCCATTTTTTTCCTTTTGCCTCCCTCCTTTCCACACTCCTCCTCCTGCCTGCGCCGCGCTGCGATAATTCGTACGTGGCAACGTGTGAGGTGCACGTTTTCAAGCGTTGCACGCTGAAAGGCGTGGGCGGCGCCCAAATCGATACCTGTGCGTCAACGCCGGCCGACTGTAGCGCACATCTGACGGAGCGCGCCGGGGTAGCTGCGAGGTTCACCTCAGGTCCCGGGGAGCCATTTCGGCTCTTTCTGCTGCGTTCTGGCGTCATGAAATATATATTTGAACATCAAACTATCTTCAACACTAACATTTCTCTCCTCCAGGACCGTCCTCGTGATGTCTTCCACCTTTGAATTATTTACCTTTTGTGATATTGTGGATTTTCTGGCTTTTAGGGAATTTTCCATGTCCTGCAAAAACAAAGAAAAAACACTATTCTAAATAGATCCCCAGGCGCCCCGCTGCAGTCGGCACCTCAACTTCAGCCTGGATGCTGGTCAAACTCTTTTTATGCCCAATCGGTCAAGAGAGTCATCAGCAATCTTATGTAACTCGTTTGATTCTATTTTTATTACCTCTAAATACCATAATCCCTCATGATTGCTCTTTGGGATGTGCAGATTGTGTCTGCATTTGTTTTTGTAAATGCTACTATTTCTTTCTTTCTTTAAAAAAAAAAAAATACTGATAAATGCTCTTCGATGTATGCTGAACCGAAGCAAACAGACGAGAAGTCATGAGAGATGGAGACGAATGTGCAAGCAGGAAAGGTTTGGTAGAACTTAAGGGACACTGTAATCCACCGTTGTTTCAGTTGTTGGTCTGGGTCAGCGTGTGCAAGCGAGATTTTGGACTTTGACGTCATTGTTTCAGATGTGATAAATTCATGTTCTAAACATGGAAATGCAAGGGTTGCATTTGGAGATTGTGGGACCCAATTTTGACGTCTGGAAAATAAAATAAAAACTTATGAGGCGACTCCTACATTAGTTCCATGTCCATGTGAACAGCTTCTATACCTCCAGTATTTTTAGCCATCTGTTTGCAGCCTCTAGCGAAAACACCAACCTTCACACTTCTCGCTAAAAAAACTGATGCTTCATTGTGGAGTAAATATGTTAAAAAAAAAAAAGGGCCAAAAAAGGTGACACTCAGGCGAATTCTGCATAATATAGGACATTTAGTGCGCAATGTTAATCTAGAAGGAAAATCAAAACCCTCATCTGTCTCGCAGCAAGTGGAGAAAACGAATTCTCCCGCCACCATTTCCACAGCAACCTCACCTAAACGTCAAGCACGCAAACGCATGGCGTCAAGTTCACCAGTGAGCTGATGCAAAAATCTCCGAAGCCGCACTGCCCCGGGTGTTGAGTCAGCCAAGGGCTGTGTTAATATTCCAGGGAGGCGACTGCGTTGGAGGTGGGCGGGGGTGGTGGTGGTGGTGGTGGGGTGTGGGGGGGGGGGGGTTAAACGGGCGGACAGATGCCATTAAAAGTTAAAGGACAAAGATTGGGAGGGAGGCAGTGAGAACGATGAGAAACGATGAAGGACCGGCATGTCAATATTCAGCACACACACACACACACACACACACACACACACACACACACACACACACACACAGGAAGGAGCCTTGGTGAGTCAGCCTTCTATGAGTCATAGGAGAAATCAGAAATGTCACAAAAGAAAAGAGCGAGCAAACACACACACACACACACACACACACACACACACACACACACACATCTGTACTCACCACTTTCTGGCATTTATGGAAATAGCCTTGAGATGTGCTATCTCTCTCTCTCTCTCTCTCTCCCGCCCTCTCCACTTTGCAAGTTAAAGGTCCAGCGTATGGGCTTTACTGACACCTAGTGGTGAGGTTGCAGATCAGGTCTGGTCGGAACACCGTACCAAACCTGAAACAGCTAGCTTCTAAAAAAAATCATGAGAAACATGGATGGTGGTTAAATGGTTAAATGTCTGCACCGCACAACTGTAGCAACGTCGGAGAATATTTTCCTCTATACGTGTAAATAAAAATGGATGACGCATCTACCAAACATTCCACCTCCATGTCCTAGAAAGAGGCATTTCTGTCTCACACAAGCGACTGGAAAAAAAGAGTCTGGCGTAGTTGCACACACACCACACCGTTCGATGAAATGGCAAACTGTTTTCACAGCCTGCAGTATCATATGAGGAGGACAAACTTAGCAGAAATAGGAAAAAATGACTTACTAACTCCAAATCAGATAAACATCATTTTTATTTATTTTTATTTATTTATTTATTTATTTATTTTTACAGTTTTTTTTTTTCCTAGTCTGGGCAACGGCCTGCTCATTCTACAGCTCACCACTAGGTGTCAGGCACTTATTGTTTTTTGCATTTTGGAAACGTGACAGTCCAACTAAGAGCCCCCAGGGTTGCCAGCCACCCCTTAACATAGGGAATCATCCCATTTTCAGAACCCGGGTTCCCCATTGAGCTGACAAGGGGCAACTTTTGTCGGGTGTATTCTGAAAAAATACATTTCTGCAATGAGACAGTGCAGTTGTGACTGCTCTTGTCCTGCATTTAATGTCTGTTTATGTTCTAATCAACCGCTGATAAGAACACTGAAACTTACCAGTCAAAAGTCAAAAGTGCTGTCAGAATATCCCAGCTTCCCCTTAAAAGGGGCTTTTTTCAAAAAACCATGTCTGACGCTGCCTTGTCTCTGTCAAGTATGCAGAAAAAGAAAAACAAAATTATTATATGTCAGTCTTTAACTTATGCATTTCTATTGATAAAAATGTAAAGCTTTGGAGAGGATTTAAAAAAAATAAAATAAGCTTTTATGTATATTCATTGGCCATTTAATAGGTCAAATGTTCTTATACATAAAATTGAATCAATTAAATAAATAAACTATTAATACAAACAGCTAACCAGCCAATCAAATGGCAGCAACTTGATGCATTTAGACATTCAAAGAAGTTCAAAGCGAGCATCAGTATTGGGGGAAGAAAAGCAGATTTAAGTTGTTGTTGTTGTATGTAACGACGATAATGCAGTCCTGCAGGTGGAAGACACACAGCATTTGTTAGGAGGGCAAACACAGTTTCCTGCGACAACACCCTGCTAGCCTGGCCAACTACTGTCGCCAAAGGTTTAACTATGTGCAAACAGCAACTCTTTGTACGTCGCGGGGCGTCAGGTGACGGCGAGTATTTGTTATGAAATAACAATAATTGCAAAGTCCTGTTGGCTTTGACTATTCCTGCAGCAACATCTGCACACTGTTTTGTTCCCATGGACCTCTGCAAACCTCGGCGGGTGTAATTGCATCACTGATTGTGATTGTGTTAAAGCGGGGGGTGGCAACAAAAGGTTGCAATAAAAGTCCAGTAGGTGTCTACGATTATGTCTTTATGACGTCATGTTAAATTTGAATGCACCCATGTGCACCAAAGCCCACTTGTCCAAGGGTGCCGAGACCCAACATTTCGCGGCAAAGCCTCTCCGCTCGGCTTCCCTTTTCCTCCTGTATGTCGCCACCTGTTACTCAACGACGCCGTCTGCTCAAACCGATGATCCGCGCTCCTGTTTGTGAGTCAATCCAAACGCCACACCCACAGGCGCGTTGCCGCTGGCTGGCGTATGCATAATCCTTTCTCCCCGCCTACGAGTGCCTGAAGCCCATGAGCAGCAAATTAAGAAGGCAGAAAAGGCCTGGACACGATGACAGTGCTTAAAAATGTGGTTTTCCAGGCTGGAACTGCGTACTGCACCTTTAAGAGTCAGTGAGAACTAAATTACTGGAGTGTGAGGGGGAGCTACTAAATCACTCAATTATGTCATTGCTAAATTACTCAATTATCTAAACTCATGCAAATGCAATTTTTCCTGAATTTAAATGATAACATTATTGATATTCAGTGCGTGCAATCTGGCAGGAAACACCCACATCTAATACATATTACATGACCATATGTAACAAGTGCGTCTTGCCGCTCACCAGTTTAACACGCCAGTAAGCCACCCAGTTCGTGGCCCCTCAGAGTGGCTCCTGGAAGACACTGTCGGAAGAAAAACAATCATTTTCGCTCTTCCACTTGATAACTGCACATTCAGAATGTCTGACCATTGCCTTATGGGTTTATGCACGTCAGCTTTCAGAACATCTTATCAAATCTCTTTAGGTAGAGGATCTGGGTCTAAGCACAGCAGTATAATAAGTCCTTTTCCCGAGCCTTGGGTAAAGTGTAAAGTGCATCAAATCTGCTGTGATGAATTTTGGAAATCATCAGTGAGTTTCCACGGATGGACTGAGAGTACTGGCAGCAGCCCTGGGCTCTTCATACCCCTATGAAAACAGCAGTGGCGGCAGCAGCAGCGGCTCTGACGTGCGACAGTGTCACCCCGGCAGTCATTAGGCCCATTCATTCACAGAAGCAGTTGTGATTTGGCGCTAATGAGTGGCTATGATTCACCAAGCGAGAACAGAATGTGTATATCCTCCTCATCTCCTCATCCTCGCCTCCCCCTTTCCACCATCATCACAGCCACTTCGGCGTTGTCATGGCAACCAAACCTTCACCCCGGAGTCTGTTCGTCATCACTCCACGCAACAGCCTCCGAGACCCCCACCCCATCCCCCACATCCCCAAATCCATCCCACCCCTGTCTTCTCATGTTTCCGGCTAAGGTTTGTGACGTCATTGCGACGCATCATTTGTCCGTTTTTGAGCCAATCGAGTGTTGTTGTTGTTGTTGTTGTTTTTCTACTTATTATCTTCCCAAGACAGAACAGTCGCACCTAAATTAACCGGAAAAGTGTACTGGCCGGCGTGACGCGACTGTTTATTGCCCCCTCTTCTCTTCTTCTTCTTTTTTTTTTCGTGCACGGTTTTGCGGTCACGTGGCGCCGGCTTGTTTTAGGGAGAGACGCGGACGCACGGGCGCGCACCCGAGCGGCACGGTCGGAGGAGCAGGAGAGGCGGATCTGACAGAGGAGAGAGCAGCGGGACTTCCTGACGGCTGAGCGCGGTGAGTGTTCTGCACCGCAGCGCACAACAAAACGACTGTTTGTTGCGCGTTTATGTGTCACATTGCGTTTTTTATAAAGTCCTGCTTCATTCCGTGCGAAAAAAAATTAAAAAATCGCGCGTCCCGCAGGTCTGCCGCACAGGTGGACTGACTTGACTGACTTGACTGACAGCTTCTGCGGTGTTCAAGAGTTTTGCTTGGTTTTTTTTCAGGACGTGGTTGGGTGGGTGGGTGCGCGCGCGCGCCCGCATTCACGGGACCATCGAGTTTCTGGTCGTGACACACTTGGGAGTCGATGCGTCCGCTGGGTCTCGGCAGGGTTCAGCCGCGGTCACGTCTCGGAGCGACACTTCCTGCTGCACGCAGCGTCACGGTGCCATTGTTGTTTGCCCAGTAATAGTGAGAGAGAGAGAGAAGGAAGGGAGGAAAACTTGAAGTTCCGCGTAGTTATCAGTTAACAAGTGCAGCGAAATCGCCTTCGTGAACGTTCGCCTTCACCCCCCGCCCCATTCCCCGTTTCCTTGTTCACTGTCAGCGTATTGGTCTTGGATCTATTTAAAAAAGTACCAAAAGAAGAAAAGAAGGACAGGAGACAGGAAGCAGTCACCGTCTCCTTCTCATGCAAAGTCTTGAGAACCTGATAGAATTAGAAATATTGTGACTGAACTGGCAGTATGTGTTTGCATGCCAAATGAACTGCTCCACTGTAAATCGCAGTAAAAAACAACAAAAAAAAACAACATACCAGCGATCAAATGTTTCCTCAGGCAAGAAACAAGCCCTAGTTCTGGAATACAGCCTCTTGTGATGTCACAAGGGGGTCCTCTCCAAGATTAGTGACGGCATCTCCTGCCAGGTGTTTCCTAGCTCGCCTTGTTTTTTTGTCTCCCCTCTCAAAAAGGTTTTGAAGGTCCAACGTAGCATCAAGTTCAACAGGAGGCTAAAACCTGAAGGTTTTTTTTGTTTTCTTTTGTTATTTTTGGCTGGAGGCTGTAAACAGACGGCTAAATGTGCCGTTTTCTGGAGAGCTGTTAGGTGGGACGTCGTGTAGATATATGCACGTCTGTTGCTTCACATGTAGGAAATTTGCAATTTTGTGATATTAATCTGTGCATTTGGCATCTTGCACATTACATATTTGATCAGACAGTTGATGAAAAAGCGAAAGTAAATCGCACGCAATTATTGACTACGTATGTAAATGCACCAACACTTATGATCCTCTGGTCATATGGAGCTCAATGTTCTTCCAGCCCATCAGCGAGCAGGATATCTTCAACCTTAACAACATTAACTCCGTATTCACTCACTCCCCTAGTCGCTCTTGGTTTTGCAGAAGATGGACGACTCCCCTCCGCGTGCCGGCCGCTCCACCTTTTCGTGGCTGGTGGGGGCGTCGCAGCTGGTGGGCCTGACGTCGGTGGTGCTGACCGGCGTGTGGATGGGCCACTTCCGGGGAGGATTCGCGTGGGACGGCTCGACGCAGGAGTTCAACCTGCACCCCTTGTGCATGGTGCTGGGCATGGTGTTCCTGCAGGGCGACGGTGAGAGTTTGTCCCTTCACTCATCACAAATGAATTTGTAAAACTTCGAGTACAAATTATAGAAGTGGCACAGCATCGACTGTCTACGTGGCCAATTTAATGACGCACTCCTACTTACAATAGGTGTGTAATATTTGTGGATTTTCAGAAGAAACAGTGACGTCAAGTGGTTACATTTTAGACTGCAGCGTTATTTAACTTCCCCTCCCTCTCTCGAGCTTGCCATTTACCTACGGAGGCCTGTGCACCAAAACCTGTATACCTCGTCCACCTTCTTCTTCACTGGTTTCATTGAGCAGTCACCCTAAATACGAAACGCGCCGACTGGATTGTCCACATAAGCTCCATTAGAAATGTCGCAGTGCAAGATGGTAGCTAACTCAAGACCCTTGCTCTATGTACATTCTTAGACATAAGTAAGAATCGTTTTATGGGTAGGAAAACCAATTTTGAAACATTTTCATTAATGTATTTATGGGCAGTATACCAAGCTTTTACCAATATAAAAATGAGGAGAAATCAGGCCAAACTGGACCTTCATATTTCAAAATTACCACTATTTGGATCGGCCTACGAATTCTAAAATCAGAGTCAAATTGTCTCAGGCTGTTGCTACCAAGCACTGCAGGTCAAGTGGTCGCCAGTGTCACTAGCGTCTGCTCACGAGTTCGTCTGAAGCCGCCAGTGTGCTTCACGCTGCTTTCAGTTGTTTCCCAAGCCTTGGTGAGACAGATCAAGTTAGAGTTGAAATCTTAGAGAGACCAAAGAGCCGCACCGCGTGACAGGCCGCCCCGTGTTTGCCGTCACTGATAACAGCGCCGGCTCGACTGCCGTCAATCTGTTGTCATGGTTACGCCAAGTCATTTTTCAGATAAGGTTGGCTAAATGGATTAAATTGAAGGCCGAGGTCAGCAGAGCAGTATTGATGCGCCTTTTTTTTTGTTTTTTGTCTTGGTCGTTTGTGTGTTTGTGATTGCGAGTGCTTGCGTGTGTGCGCGCCCAACCCCCGGGGCTCTGTATCAGTGACCCGTTGCATTAAGCTAACAATAGCCAGACACGTATTTGTTTCAGTGATGCCACACACAGCAAGTCGGATCTGCACACAGAGCTACTCTACTCTTGTGACAGACGGCAAAGAAAGAGCTGGTCAGCAAAACCTGCCTCTTATTCTCTCTTTCTCCTTCTTTTTTTAAGCAATGTAAACGGGAAAGTATGTTTTTGATGTCTGCTATCCCATAATATTGGGCGACTTTAAGCCAATAGAAAACCTTTTATTCAAGTATGTAACCGAAGGTTATGGACGCTACAATTTACAGCTGTAAAATACAACAAACAGGAATGTATATGTCTTAATAATCTTTCAAATGATCTTTCACAGCTAGTAGTCGTAGTAGTAGTAGTAGTAGTAGTAGTAGTAGTAGTAGTAGTAGTAGTAGTAGTAGTCGTAGTAGTAGTAGTAGTAGAAGTGTCTCTTTAGGTATCTCTTTATTTGTCAGAGAGGCCTCTATCAAGAGGGGAACCTCTTCTGTTAAGTGCTTCTTGTATGGCTTAGCCAATGTAAGTAGGTAAATATTAGCAACCTTTACAATGAAAATGGCCTTACGTGACGGAGATTTTTTTGTTGTTGTACGGTTATCCGAACTATAAATTGTCCAGATGATAATGACAGATAAAATGGTTCTTGCATTTTTTTTTTAAAATCATCTATTCATAATAAATTGAATTGGCAGAAAACAGCCAAATATTCAAAACAGACAAGTTAACTGGTTTTACAACATAGCTGTCAGTTACGTAGACTGGAAAAAGAAACACTGCTGTGAAAGACATACATGACACAGCAGATCTTATCAACAAACATTATGTTGTGTTGTCGTAACAAGTCTTCCTTCTGAGTAAAATCATTTAGCGCTGTGACAAGAACAAGTCAAATGGGTGTCACCAACAGTCACAAGATGTTACAAAACGCTAAAGTGGCTAATCTCATTTGGTAGCGTTAGCGTGCCTCTAGGGGTTGCTAATGCATCAGTGGTTAGCTGGTCAAATGAAGCTGCTGGCCACCTGACCCATGATGGCCCGTGCTAATAAGACCAAATTCTTCATTGTGTTTCTGATTCTTGCAATGGCCAACAAATGAAGCTCCCTTCCATCAGTTTACGTGCGTCTAACAGCCCAGTGTGTTTAACAATCCGCGTCATGTGACCGCGCACCTCCTCACTGCTGTTCTGTGTTGACTTTATTTTTTCTACCTCCTCACAACTTGAACTGTTTGCGAGTTCATTCAGTCTGAGAAAAGCGGGAGTTGTTGTGAACGGACAGCATATACAACAACGGCTCCTGGTAATAATACACCTTGACTGTAGCCTGTAATACTTTTGAAAATAATAACCACAAAGTACAAGAGCAAGACAACTGAATAAACTGAAATTCGGGCAAAACATTAAAACAGAACCAAAAAGGATGTGAAATCTTTTCCCAAACAGGATAAAAGACAACAACAATCACAAATGGTGATAAATTTGGCAAGCATGTATATTTAGTATAGCAGGTTACTAGCCAAAGTTATTCTTTTATTTTTTACAATGGATTTTATTACGTATTATTTTTTTTATAGAAGTCAGTTTGCAGGAAATCAGGAAGTTTCAACATGCTCCACGCTGATTCACTCACAATTGGAGTCCACGGTGTGGACCTTTCCCACAATGGATTGATTGATTCGGGAGGCCAGTGGTGACACATTGACCACCTGCCTACCTGCCCATATCTTGCCCGCAGCTCCGCCCGGCGCTTGCTGCTAATGGCGCTAACCAGATTAGCTCAACCGGGTTTACAGCTGTCTGTCACGGAGCCAGATTACATTAGAGCAATAACAGCAAAGGTCAGCTGGACGTTAGGCGTGAACCAGTGCCCCCCCCCAGGGCCAGTGAGGGTGTGCAAGGGAGGGCGTATTGTCTCGAGTACGCGTGAAAGCCGATTGGTTTGGCCTGCCTAAGTGGCCATATGGACCCTGATGGGATTATGTCTGATTTAACTCTAATTCATATTATTCTTCCCTCTAATCAGTATTGAGACTTAACAAGCCACTCAGAGGGCTCGCCAAAAAGAAAACTTTGTATTTATCCGCCATCCAGGATATTTTCAAGTGAACGCACACACGCCCTTTGGTCTCGGTCAACTGTGAACTTTAACTTTACTCATGTGATGGTTGTTTTTTAGAGATCAGAAACAAGAAAAAAAATCTGATTTTCTGCTCCTTCTGCACACATAGACTCCGTCTGTTTGCGTCCGACACCTTTCTCTCATGTGTCTATTTAAAGCACTCTCTCACTGCGTACATCTGACTTCTGTCGTATTGTTTATTTAAAAAAAAAAATGCTGCTGAGACAGCGCAGGCCATGGTTCACAAAACTGCGACCTGCTGTGTCATGCAGGCAAAGAGGGTTATCTGGATGCGATCGGCTTAATCGGCTCAAAAACCAACTCCTTTAGGACCGGCTTGTGTTTACATGAAGGAAGTCCTGCTGTGCGGATCCAAACCTTTTGTGCACGTTCAAAATAATGTCTTGGTATTCACCAGTGTGCTCATTTTGCCACTAATAAACTAAACTGTAACTAAACTTAACCGTATTTACTGCGTTTCATCATATTGTTTTTAGGGTTAATTTATTTTATTTTAATGGCTGCATCCAGGTTTAACCTTAACAAAAAAGACGACATATACAGTATGTGTACATATATATATATATACACATGTATATATGTGCTGTACATTCATGTAAGTATGTATGCATGTATCTACATATTTATATATAAAAGTGTATATGTGTATGTATATGTACTTAAACATAAATTTTCATATATGTATTTTACATATAATACATATATGTATTTTCAATACATCAAAGCTAGAACAAATAGGCGGCTAAAACAGCTCCTACCCCACTGCAGTAAATGCACTCAACACTGCTATAGGATGAATGTGTTTGTATGTGTATGTGGTCGTGTGTTTCTTTGACACCTTTTATTGCATTTATTATGTGGTTCTGTTTCTTCTTGGATGTTTTTTTTATTTGGAACGAATGATACTGAAGAATTGCACTTTTTTTTTTTTAAATTTCGTTGTCCTTTTGTACAATGACAATAGAGACATTCTGATTCTGATTCATAATGGCACAGTAACACATAATCAGTTTTTGGTATGCAGCACAAAGTCATATGAGCGTTGACACACCACTGAGACGGATCTTTTTTGTTCTAAATTTCCTTCTTATTTGAGTACCGGTATTATAATGACGTGAGTCACAGCTTAGCTAATATTGATGGGAAACGTGATTATTTTTTTCCTCGAGTTTTGAAGGATTTGTTCAGGACCCGCACATCAACATGAGACATAGCCACTGCTGGATTGCACATTAATAAGTTGCCACAGTGTTGAATTGATGATGTGGTCGTGACAATGAGTGTCTCTGACAGTGTGATAGAGCAAAATGAATAAATAAATAAGTAAAATAAATCATTGCAGCACAGTTCATCGAATTGATAGCAAATTAAAAAGGCGTGATTGCAAATGTGGCCACTCCATTTGTTTGAAGAGCATTTTCCACATACATCCCACTTTAAGAACATTGTATAAACGCCATTCATTCTTCTCCTCTCCAGCCATCCTCGTCTACAGAGTTTTCCGAAACGAGCCGAAGAGGAACATCAAGATCCTTCACGGCGCCATCCACCTGTTCGCCCTCGTCATCAGCATCGTAGGTGAGAAGACGAGCTGTGCGGGTGGGGCGGGAGGCTCGGCGGCTGTGTGTGCACTCACTGGAAACACGTCGCAACCTCCCCAACCAACCACCCCCCCCCCCCCATTCTCCTGTGTTTGTCTCCTGCGTGTAGGTTTTGCGGCCGTGTTCGAAAATCACAAAGCGGCAAAGATTCCGGACATGTACTCTTTACACAGCTGGTGTGGCATGGCTACGCTGGTCTTTTTCTGCGTACAGGTAACACACACACACACACACACACACACACACACACACACACACACACACAGATAGCTGTCCTTACTTAAGTGCTTCTTCTTCCTCCTCTTCCCAGTGGATCCTGGGCCTGTTGTTCTTCCTGTTTCCCGTTGCGTCGTCATGGTTACGAGCCCTGTACCTCCCCTTCCACGTGTTCTGCGGCCTGATCCTGCTGGTCATGGCCATCGGGACGAGTCTGCTGGGCATCACGGAGAAACTGCTCTTCAGCATCATGTACGTCCGTAGTGTTTTGTTTTCATTTTTTTTGGTTTTTCGCTGTTATTTTTCCCTGATAAATTAAAGTAAACATCCACTCAGATGCTAGAAGGGCGTGCTTCTGAGTTTTGGCTCCCCGGAGGCGGTTGATCAGGCATGTTTGTCTTTACATGACAACATTATGGATCCGGGGCAGCTGGAGGCAGTCGAAACATGTGAACCGTCCGTTGGTTGACACGTAACCTCCCGTGAAGGGTGACAACAGCGGTGGAAACACGAGTTGAAGGCCCTGCATTGTGCACAAAATGCGAGAACCTTCACTTCTTCAGTTGTTCCCCTTTCTGTGCAAAAGGTGCACAGACACAAGTAGTTGTGGGAATCCTTGTGAGGTTGCAAAAGGAAGACGGTGAGTGACAACACCTGCAGCCAGTTGGCGGTTCTGACCCGTGATAAACCACCTCACTTCCACCGTGTTTTTTTCCCCATTTAAAAAATGTGGAAGAACAATAAAGAAAATGACAAAGGTCCAACAAATCATTGGGGTAGCTGCATGCAGAAAGCCTCAACTCTGCTTATTTGTGCTTGATGATTCTGTAGGTCAACCTACTCCAAGTTCACTCCAGAGGGGGTGCTGGCCAACGTCTTGGGGATCCTGCTGGTGGTTTTCGGGGTGCTGCTGGGCTACCTGATCACCAAGGACGAGTTCAGACGTCCGCCGAACCCGGAGGAAGAGTCCCTGTCCGTCCACTTCAAGACCCTCACCGAGGGCCAGTCCCCGGCCTCGCCCTGAACCGGGTGAGGCGGCGTGACCTTGGCACGTGGCTGAAGATCCTCCTCATCATCATCATCATCTCAGTATCCACTTTGTTGTAAACGTTTCATTTAAGCGAACCGCAAACTCTTGCGCTAACCTACGATGTTCTTTGATTGTACTGGGGGCAGTCGGTGCAACGGTGCGACTGTGCGACGGCCGACCTACAACTCCACGTTGTGTCAAGTCAGAACTGCTTCTCAAAAAGTCGTTTTTCATGGTTTTATGATTTACTTCCGACGCAACGCAAGAAGTGAGAGTGTTTATCCACCTTGGCTAGTCTGCAAACGCGTCGTTCTCACGGCTGCAGGAAGTGATTTCATTAAAAAGGTAATTGCTTTAAAAATGGCCCAGAGAGGCTAAGTGATCCCAGTTGCTTTTTGGCTTGTGAAAAAAGTGCCAAGGACAAGAAGTGAAGAGAGAGACATGTTTTTTAATTTCCTAAGTCAAACTGCCGGAGAAGAGATGCACGGATGACCCAAGTTCTCGTGCCACACTCGCATATTAAGGACATTAGCTTTCCCAAGACTTGTCGCGTCGCAAATCGGAAGTTCAAGCATTCTGCATCAGCGCTCACGACAAAGTGATGTCTGAAATGATTCTGTAGCCTCATGACAGAGTTCCAGTCAAGACGTCCTCAGACCTCAAACGCTATGTTAAGACTTTACCGCGGCCAATTTCTGACTGTTTGTACAATTGATGTCACCCCTTATTAGCTATTCTGTCCTTTGTGAGATTTCTGTCGTGAGGAAAAGACAAATGTTGAATGATCAGGTTGTAAACTTGGAAAGCGTGGTGGGGACGTTGCAGTTAAATGCCAACAAAACTATCAGGCACTTCGGGAAGCATGAATCAGATTTTACCATCAATCTTGTGTTTTCACCCAAAACCACTGAGTCCAGATTGCAAACATTTTCTGTTTAAATCCGACATGTGTTAGCGAATTAACACACAGGACCTAAACAAGCTCGGGACCATTAACAACCCCGATTAAAAAGATTTAGCACCATTTATTTTTTTTTTGGAAGTAATTTGCACTACTTGTAATGGACATGTATTTTATTTATTCTTTATGCTGTCCTTTAAGTATATATTTTTTTTCCCCTACGCTGTGTGTATGTGAAGGATTGTCCTGTGTTTTGTTGAGTGTCAATTGTTATGTTTGATATTGTTTTACTTAAAATGTGTCTATACACCAGTGCCTGTCGCTATATGCTGTTGGTGTTGGCAACAGCATCGTTTTCCAAGAGGGAGGCCTTAATTTCACTGGTCCAACCCACAATAAACACTAAACGTGTGCATGAAAGATCTGTGTTGTTTTTGTATTGGCTTGTCTCAAATGTCCAGCCGTTCTTTGTCCCATGCATTGTAGTTAAATGTAAATGTTTGTTATATGATTTGCTTTCTCTACAGTATGAAGACTAGTACTGTGTTCACTGCCTGTTTGCCATTACAAGAGGAAGCAACACTTACTGCTTAAACAAGCACACCTATAGCTCTATAGTTGAAACCCTCTTAAAATAAAGGACTTCCTATTACCTTGTTTTTAGCTTTACTCAACGAACGTCATACATACCGAGCAGGGCCGCATTAAAACTTTCATACTGGGCCTTTAAGGATGCCTCGACTGGGTCCAGTCAGGGTGTAAAGCGGTGTTGAGACTCGCTGATGCCCCCTGGAGGTTCAAACGCCAAAGTGACATCGGACAAACGCTCCACGTGGAGGCATCTTTTCATTCGTTCGCCTTTATTCCTCTTTGCCAAGCAGTCGGTGACTTCACACGTGTCCACACATTCATCTTGTAGTTACACATTTAAATAATGCTGTCTAAACTTACAACCATTCCAGGACATAAATATGAACCTTTGATGCACACAGTGAGAAAAAGCCAAATGACAGGACACACGCGCACAACATACACACACAGACATACCTGTAACGTCAGCTCTGCTCCATGACTTGTGCTGTTTTTTTGTCTTTTTTTCGTTATTTCTGCAGGGTAGTAGAGGGGGGCAGGGTTACATCCCACAAGTACAGCACATGATGCCGTTTTATCTGATCAGATAACACATCCATCAACCGGCTTTAAAACCTTAACCATGTGACCCTTTCATTTGTGTCACTTTAAAAGACCAAATCGATCAGCTGTTTACTTTAAGAACAGAAAAGGCCGGAGAGGCAGGGCAGAGGTCAAATGCCACTTTCAACTTAGGAAACTTTACAGAACATGAAATGGGCATTTATGAGCAGAGAACATGTATATGAACGCTTTTTGTTCTTGTTGATTGAAGCTGGTGTTGTGTCCCTACTGGTTTCCTTGCCAAACAGCTGAAGAGATGTTGCGCCGCCGTCAGAAGATTCGACACAAATTCACAAACATACACAACACATTACCGCCGATTTTAAAGTCGCTGCCCACATCTACCACAGCGAATATGCTTCTGTAAACGAGGGCTGTCTACTAGTGACATTAAAATACAACGAAAATGAAGAAAATATGAAGTTTGAAGTTGGGACTCGACCTTCGACCTTGCTCCAACAAAAATCAAAAATCATAGAATCTGCTGACGGCGGCGTCGCAGCACACCTGCACCTGTTCGGCAAGGAAACCAGTGGGGACACAACACCGGCTGCTGGCGAGCCTCTCCTGTCAAACGCACCACTCGCACATTCTAAATATCATTTTCTAATCAACAGGTCTGTTTCTTAGTTTTAAGTAAACATATTTGTGCGCTCACCAGCGGCTCTTCTTCTCGGTGTCTAATAACAGCAAATAACGAAATGTTAGCCGGTTCCATCACGGCGCGGCTTCTTGGCTAATCACATTCTCGGTTGGACGGTTTCACGAAAATCTCTTGAAAGGGAACTTTCTTGCATGACGAGACAATTTTTCTTGCATTTACCGCGGCGCACACGGGCTTGTATTTTTTTTTTTTTTTTTTTTTTTTAAACGACGTCAAGTTTAACCGGAAATAACCTCGGAAAAAATGCCTTGAGTGCAGGCAGTTAGCGCGCTAGCTACACGTTTTGGCTTACCATACAGCAGATAAAAACAGTCTTTCTTATATATATATTTATATATATATTCCTTAACATTTATTTCCAAGCTCCGAACCATGTTGTGCCTATACCTACAGTCACTCGCCAAGCCGATGGGGAAGGGGGTTAGCAACATCCGTTGGCTTTTATTTGCTAAGAGCAGCAGAGGGAGCCAACGAGGAGGCACGAAAGCGCTGTTTGCGTGGTAGTGGTGGTGGTGGGGACACAGCTGACACTGGTCGGCATTCATGTTGTTTGCATAAATTTCTTTTCTTCTAAGATTTCTTTTAGTGAGAAAAAAAAAGAAAACTACTTGACATTTTTTTGATTTTTTTTTGACGTTGAAGAGCACTGTCACCACACACGAGCAGGAGATGTTCTGAAAAGCGCATTGGGTGGAGTTGAACTTCTACATTTCCTGTGGTTTAAAAAAAAAAAAAAAAAATCCAAACGTACAAAGACAAAATCCAAAAGGAATATACATTTTTACAAGAAAAAAAAAACAAGATTGTACGGTTTAATACAGATACATAACTTAAAATAGAGATAAATATCACTCATTTCTGTTTTATAAACAGCAAGCCAGTGCTTTTCCAGTGACGCCGTTGGGCCTAGTTTCTCAAACTATGGCTGCGGATTTTTGGTCACTGACCAGCGGCTGACACACGGTTTACAGTCGATGTAGGATCTTCAGCAGTCAAAGGTGATAGTGGTGCTTTTTAGTGTCTTTAGTGTCTGACTCAATGGCGCCACCTACAGCTGTAGGACACATTATTTTGGCAGGACACCACTGGAGCCAATCATCAATTCAGACTTTTGGCCTTTGCAGTGCCTTGTTTAGCCACCTACTCCCCCCTAATGGCAGGGGAGGTAAGGTCAAGATGTGTAGCGCCGCCTGGTGTCTGTTCTCACTTGGGATCTTTTTTTTTCCCTTCCTCTTTGTGCTTGGAACTGCAGCTGTGTATCTCGTGGCTGCACTCTCGCACTTGATTCTCTGCAAGTCTCGCCCCCTTCTCTTCGTCGCCCCGGCACCTGACCTGTGACGGGAACAGGTTCTAAAGTCCAAAACATATGTACAACTCTTTTTTTCTTCTTCTTTTACCGTCTCTTCTGAACACTGAAACAATCTGTACGTTTCAAATGAAGCCTTCCGCCCGCAATCCCCATTTTCTCAGGAGTGGGGAAAGTGAGCTTCTTCGCTTGAGCCCAAAACGTGTGTTGCTATTTGAATCGTTATTGCGTTTTGCCCCGCAATCTTTTCACTTAAAAATTGTTTTTTTGTTTTTTTTAATATAGTGCACTTCACTGAGCTTCATTCTACACGTTGGACTCGACGAAAGGTCTTTTTGGCTTGACAGGGGAGGTAGGGCCCGTCTTTCTCTCCGGTCGGTCCGAGCAGCCGGTGATCACGGGCAGCGTTCGCGCCATCCTGACGCCCACGTACGACGGACTCTGGCTGGCGATCTGCAGCGAGCCCTCGCTGAGCTTGCGGCCGCCCGCCACGATGTCGTAGCCGTCGTAGCCGTCGCGCGGGTGCCCGTTGTTGCGGGCGTTGTTGTTGCTGCGGTTGTGGTAGGCCAAGGAGGAGGGCTGCAGGTGGGCCTGGATGGAGGAGGAGGAGGAGGGCGGCGGGGGAGCCTTGCTGGGCGACGTCACCACCGTGTCCACCGACGACACGGCCCAGGAGCGGGAGGGGCTCAGGCAGGAGGCGGAGCCGGAGGACACCTGCTGATACTGCTGCTGCACCCTCGCTGTCCTGTCGATGACACCCATGAAGGGGGTGTTCCTGGACGAGCGGCCCGCCTCTCCCGGGTAGGTCCCGCCGACCCCCACGCACATCTCTGACTGGGGGCCCGAGATCAGCATGAGATCGTCACGGTAGCCCGCCACTTCGGCCACGGAGGCCAGGTCGGACGGCAGGTCCACCTGCTGGGCCGAGGCCGACGTCCTGAAGCCCGGGCCGCCGAGGCCGCCGAGGCCGCCGGCGAGGCTGCTGCTGCTGCTGGAGAAACGGACGCTGCTGCTCTGGGAGTGGACCAGGGGCCTGGAGGGCGGGGGCGGGGCAGCGGCCGGGTGGGCGCTGAGCGGGCGTCGCAGCCCCCCCTGGTGGGGGTGCGGGTGGGGTTGCGGGTGGTACTGGTATGACGACAGGAAGCCGTCGTCGGCCTCGCCCGCCTCGGTCACCTCCATGGGGTAGAAGGCGGCTTTGGATTGGTTGCAGGTCACGTGACGTGCCTGGCCGAAGCGATTCATCGCCGCCCGGTCGCCTCCCGCGTCCCGGCCGTACGCCATCACGGGCCTCGCCTGGCCCATCAGGTCCATGTCGCTGGGCGGGTACGGCGCTCCGGAGCTCAGACCCGCCTGGAGACCGGGCCTGACGTCCAGGGGGCTGAGGGAGATGCCTTCGCCCAGTTCTGCCAGCTCCTGGGGCAGCTGCCCGAACTGGGAGTAGGCGGAGCTGCCCAGGTTCGGACCGCCTCGGCACACCTGGACTTTGGCCGGTTGGAGCCACTGGCTCGGGACGGTGTTCTGCTTCTGGAAGGGCCTCTGGCTGGACGGGTGGCCCTGGGCCGGGTGCTGGAGGCCGGGGTGCTGGTACAGGATCCCGTTGCCGGGCGCGGCGGGCGCCGCGTCCGACATGGGTCCGGCCCGCTGCAGGTGCTGCATCGGGGAGGTGGGGGGGCTGAAGTGGCTGGGTGAGGAGGAGGAGGAGGAGGGGCCGGGGCTGGCCAGGTGCCGGTACTGGTGGGTCGGGGAGAGTGAGGAGGAGCGGCAGGGCCCCCCGTCCAAGCTCTGGGCCGCGGGGGGAGGATGGAAGGAGGAGGAGTGGGGGATGGCGTCTCGCTCGCGGTAGCGCTCTTCCTCCTCTTCCTCCTCTTCCTCCTCCTCATCCTCGTCCTCCTCTTCTGTGAGACCCTCCCTCTCCTGTGCCTGGAGGCCGCCTGGGTCTCTGCTCCTCGCCTCCCTGCTGGCGTTCTGCTGATAGGGGAGATGTGACAGCGACAGCGGCAGCGGCAGCGGCTCCTCCTGATGCTGCGCCACCTGCCGGCACTCGTCCTTCACCCGAGCCAGCAGGCGCTGGATCTCCCTGTTGGACGGACACAGGCGGCTGGCCTCGATCAGGTCCTCCAGGGCTGCGTGGAACTGCCTGAAAGGGGAGGGGACGAGATGTCGCAAGGTCAAAATAAAAGACGGAATCGCTTAATGAGTGCGTCTCAGCCGCTAAGTTAAAGCATGAGAGGAACCGATTGTTGACCCTTTCTGTTTATTCCACTTTAGTAATTCATTTTATTAACTATTAAAGGTCTTAACGTGTAACAATCCAAAATTCTTCAAAGATTTCTGAAAAACAGCATTCTTAGCCCCCTGTTTTGAACCTCCTGGCAAAGAAAAATGAGCTTCTAGCTCCCTGCATTGCAGCATTTTCTTCATTTTTTAAATAACAAAGATGGCCACGAGGTGTGGTGCTCTTTATGATGGCTGATTTCTCTGTTTTTGTGCAAATACTATTAAAATAGAAAGAAGCATAAAGAAGCATAAAGAAGCAAAAAGAAGCAAAGGATAGACTTCTAGAATTTTGGGCTAAATGGTGCACATTGTAAGAAAACACAGGTGAAGTGGATTTTGCTAAATATCGAACCTTTGGAAAAACATTACGCATTGCATTCTCAGCTGTTGCACCGCCCAAAAAGCCTGATGAGGTTAAACTGGTTGCCTTGCTTTTAACCTCTCGTAAGTCACCTGGAAATCCGAAAAAACTTTACAAAAATATCCTTTTCCAGCCGGCCCTTGATACTTGGACACAGCGTGTAACCTTCTCCTGAGGCTCAGCAGCAAGAAGTCTCGCGAGTTGGACCCTGCATCCGCATAGACGTGACCACAAGCGAGCGCGGCGACGGTACCTTTGGCTGCGTTTGGCGCGGGCCCGGGCGTAGAAGGCCTCGTAGGACTTGGCCTTGAACTCCAGCGCCTTGGTGGCAAACTGCTCAGCCAGGTCAAAGTCCTGCAAGTGAGATCGGCGGGACGACGATGAGAATTGAACAAATCTGCGCTCGACGCTCGTGCCTGCGTGCGATCGGCGGGGGGCGCTCACGTTCATCTTGCGGTGGCAGCGCGACAGGTTGAGCAGCACGCACACCCGCAGCTGCCGGAACGTCTTCAGCTCGTCTCCGGGAAACTTCTGGAGGGCCGACTGGTAGGAGTGGGCGGCTTCTCTCGCTTTCCCTTGCTACGACAAAAAAAACAACAAAAAACATACATTTTTTTTAAACAATATCACTGGATTTGCTTGTAAGTTTTTCTGTGAGCTGAGGGAGAAAAAAAAAGTTTGAGGGCCGCTTCTGACATACAGCAGTGAAAAATGTTCACTTTTTGCAAATTTTCAAATTTCACATTTTTTCGAACAACCCTAATTTTTTTAAAATGAATATCGTCATGATGGGACAGACACGAACAAATGCAAAGTTTTTAAATTTTTATTTTTATAATGTGCCCTGGATGTGGATCTGGATTCTTTATATATTCACATTTTTTTTTTTTTGCCATCAATGTTTGCATCGAAAGTTTTTTACTTCATTCATTGCAGCTTTGCTGAGGTAAAGCTAAAGTCAGTGTCTTTTACCTTATAGAGTCTGTCTCCCTCCTGCATCAGTTTACTGAGCAGGACCATCAAGATGTCTGGTTTAGAGGTCGCCATGGCCCACGTCGCTGGTCCTACGCACACAAACAAAATCAAACAAAGCAAAAAGTCAATAAACTGCATTTTAGCTCCAATCCAAGGTGGTACAACCAGAGCAGCGACGGACCTATTTTAGCTCCCTTTTTGAGGAGAGCGATCACTGCCGAGGTGTTCCTGCAGCCGACCGCTCGGTCCAGAGGACGCATCCCGCTGCAGTCCACGTGCTCCACCGATGCGCCATGATCCACCAGGTACTGCACCTGAGGCGGGAAACATTTAGTTTAGTCAAAAGACTCCCGGGCCGCTTCGGATCCGTGCGCCGGTGAACGCGGAAAGAACTTTTAACTGAGAGTTTATTCAAAAACTCCTCCAGTCTGTTGCAACGCACCACTTCGGGGTCGCCGCAGAAGGCGGCCAGGTCCAGCGGCGTGCGGCCACTGCGGTCGGCGTGAGTGGTGGTGGTGCCCCTCTCCACCAGCTCGCGCACCAGTTGGAGTTTCCCTTTCAGGCACGCCCAGCTCAGCGCCGTCAGGCCCTCGCGGTCTGTCTGTTCCAGAGAGGATCCTGGCAACAGAGAAGGGTTTGCGGCATGTATTTAGACGAAAAAAGAAAAAGAAAATTTCGATGGCACTTGGCTGGACTCGGAGAGCTCTCTGGTCAAACTTTGAGCATAAATCAATGAGTTGAAACTTTGCTCTTATTCTCCATTTCTCAATAAAAGGCGAAGGGTGGAATGAAAATTACACAAGAAATTTGCAGAAGCATGGGAGCTTTATACTGAATTTAATACTTTTTCTCAGCTTAAAAGCATGTGATGATGATGGCGGCACTGTCTATGTCAAAACTTTTGAAGGTGAAATGCATTTGGAATGAGCTGCATCCTGTTTGTCCCACTGCTCCAGCATCCAAAGCTGCTGTTTACACAAGAACAAACAAGAGGGGCAACCTACCGTGATCCAGCAGTAGCCTGGCGGTGGTCAGATGGCCCTCCGACGCCGCCACCATCAGGGCGGTGCGGCCTTGCTGGTCGACGACGTTCACCTCCACCCCGTGCGTCAGCAACAACCTCACCACCTGCACCGGACAGAGAACAAATACAATAAGCAGAGAGCAAAATGAACAATTTTTTGGGCCCAGAGCGCTGGAACACACCTGCCAGTGGTCTCTCCTCACGGCGCTGAAGAGCGGACTCACTCCGCGCCTGTTGCCTTGCTTGGCGGCGGCGCCCTGGTCCAGCAGCAGCCTGCAGACGGCCAGCCGGCCGCTCCCTGCCGCAGCCGTCAGAGCTGAGACAGAGGGGGGGGTGAAAAGAAGCAAGGGGGTCGGACAGATACGAGAATTACTACAAGAATTGCCATCATCACTTCATGGGAAGCATCTCGATGATGCGATTCCAGTCGAGATTTTTATTTTATTGATATTTTAGTATTGTTAATCTGCGCTGTATGACCATCAGCTCTAGTTTGGTACCTGTTTCTCCCCACAGACTGTCAGGACAGTTTATCTCTGGCCTGTCTTCCTCCTCCTCCCCAGGAAGGTCCAGGAGGTACGACACCATCTACGGCAAACGCACACAGGGGAATGTCACAATCACATTGCGCAGATTTAATTAAGTGTGTGAGAGCTCGAGCGAGCAGCGGACCTCCGTGTGACCCATGTTGGCTGCTGCAGTCAGCGTCTGCTGCATCGCCTGGGACCTGCTCGCCCCCCTCTGGCCGCAGCAGGAGGTGCAGCTCCAGTCCGCGTGCTTCAGCAGCAAGCACAGCGCCTCCAGGTGGCCCCTCTGGGCGGCGTGCACCAGCGCACAGCGACCCGAGCTGTCCACGTGACCGGCCTGTGGAGACAGACGAAGGCAGACACAAAAGGGATGTCATTCATGCAGGCGATGAAATGCAGTGTGACTCCTTAAAAATGACTTCAAGTACTCAAACATAATCATTTCATTTCAACAATTTTGTTAATAATATTCTAATTTTTGGTCATTTTATTTATTTTGGTTTAATTTTTTTAATAAGACTTGAAATTTGTCCATGGCTCACTGAGAATAACTGTACCTAACTGTAACTACTTTGCCCTGAAATGGCAATTTAAAGTGGACATGAAACACAAAACATAGTTATCATAATTTTTAAAAGGTCTCCCACACTAAAAAGATTACATATGTTTCAACACTAAAAGGTATTTCAAAATACAACACCACCTGTTCTCCCATGTTGGCGAGCTGCAATAAGGAGCTAGATTCCACCAGTCAACAGGCATACAAGAATTTTTACAAGAAACAGATGTAATCTTTTCAGTGTGGGAGACCTTTTAAGAATTATGACAACTATGTCTTGTGTTTCATGTCCACTTGAAAGGGGCATAGAGTATTTTAGAAACAGAAGAAAAGCAGAGAGCAAAAACAAGCAGCTCTAAAGCTGGAGCATCAGTGCAACAAGTAAGAAGCAAAATATAAATATGGAAAGTGTAAAAAACTTTTAATATTGACTCTGATGGCAAGTACAGTGAAGCCAGTCTTCAGAACGGAATATAAAGAGGTGGCCAGAGGGCTTGCTAAGGAAAAAAAGAGACAAACGCAGCTACCTTGGCCTTATGCTGACACAGCATGGTGACGATATTCAAATGGCCTGCTGCCGCGGCGAAGCCCAGGGCCGTCAAGCCGTCGTGTGACTGTGCGTCCACCTGGAAAGACGACACAAGCATGTATCGAAAACGTAGCGTAGCGACTGCGCACGTCCCTGAAACGTGGATGCGAACCTGAGCTCCGTGGTCGAGCAGCAGCGCCACCACGTCCCCGTGGCCCAGGTGGGCGTGGACGCACAGCAGGGGGGCGTTGCCCAGGACGTCGGTGCGGCAGTCCGCGTCGGCGCCGCCCATCATCAGCAGCCGGGACACCTGCGCCAGCGGACACGTTACACCATCAGACCGCCGGGGGGTATTTTGCGTGCGGGAGTCTCTGCTCGACCTACCTTGATGTTGGGGGTGTAGAGGTTTCGCAGCGAGGAGAGAGCGGGACTCAGTTGCTGCGTGCTGTAAGAGAGCCACAGCCCCTGCAAGACGGAGGAGGAGACCCCCAGCTTCTTACTCAGGCCCTGGAAAAGAGAGGCGGACACACGAGCAACTGGTTAGGCAGGGAAATGTGTCCGTACGGAACCACAACACTTAGCCTCAGCTGGTGAGGAAAGGCTCACAGACAACAGGAAGAGAGGAAACAAAAGTCAAACTGTTGTGAATTATCAGGATTTGCACAGTCAAGATATCGGAATGATTTCTATTGTGAAGCAACTGAGCTGTGCTGATAGAACATGTTTATTATGTTCCACTCTGATCTTATCGCTATTGCCTAATTTTTGGTATTTCCTTTTCACCATAACAGGTCAAAGTAGACGGCTGCACTCGGGGTTATTTCCCCGTCACTGTTGCCTCATGCTGGCTCTGAAGCAAGCAGTGGGTTTTCTCTTCGGTTGGGCAAAACGCTTTGAGACGCCTCCGGTTGCCATTTAGCGCTTCATAAGTAAAAGTTGATTCATTAAATGCGACACTGGGTGCAGAAGTCAGCAAGTAAAGAAGATGGATGGATGCATTCTTGACACCTATGATGCTTATTGATAATTTGTTTATCAGGTGGGCCTTGTGTTAGGTCCACCACGCTTGACTATCATTCCCAAGGCTGAGCATTTCAAAACTTGTTAAGTATCATCAATTAGCTATTAATTACTGACCAGGCTACACTGTTAAAACATTGCATATACAAACTGATTGAGCTATGCATTCAATACTCACCATCAATTTCTTATTCACTGTCCCACTGAACAATTTTCTTACTTCTACCACAGTTTTCACAGCAGGGGGCACCAGAGTAGTACCCTGTGAAGCCCCTCTGCACATTGATGGTGAGTAATCTATTACAAAGTAATCCATGACTGTAATTAAACTACTTTTTAATAACAGAGTCATGTAACTGTGGCAAAACTGGTAATTATATCATAATTACTTTATCAAGTAATAATTCTGTTACTTTTCTGAAATATTTAGGAAGCTAAAATGTCCTATTATTCACAAGATGTCTCAAATTTAGAAAAAAAAAAGTTGAGGCAATATTTGGAATTGCAAAATTTGCACTCTAATAAAGTTCATTCCAAAGCACTGAGCAACTGTTACTTTTTACTGTTTACTATCTTATTTTAACTAGAGTAATTATTCATTCATTCATTCATCTTCTATACCCGCTTATTCCAATTCAGGGTCTAGAGTAATTAGTAATTAGTAATTGATTACTTATGAAACAAAGTAGTTAAACAAGTAATTAGATTACTTTTTTTAAAGGAGTAATCAGTAATCAGGAGTTGGATTACTTTTATGGAGTAATCCCAACAATACTTTCTGTAAGTGATTCCACCTTGTGCGTGCAGATGCGATCTTACCTTGTAAATGTGAGCCTTCAGGATGTGATGGCCCAGCTCCAGTGTCTGCTGTCGGTTCAACTTCCCGTCCTGCCTGCAGAGCCAGAAGGCCATGAGCGTGTGACCATTCCTGCGGAGGAAAAGAGAAAACACCCGTTGCACAAATTCTCTTTTTTGTCTCCCAACTCTCCGTTTCGGTCACAGTGGGGGAAAAAAAAAACATACCTGGGGTCGCAGAGGAACCTGTCATCCTGCCCCTCCTCCCTCCACATCAGCCACTCCCTGAAGGAGGCGTGGTTGAGCATCCGGCTGCCGTCGTTGCGCCGCAGCAGGAACGAGGAGAGCTGCTCCATGCGGTGCGCAAACTCCGCCCACTGCAGCGCTCCGCCGGCCAGGGCGCCGGCGTTCACCACCTCGAACAGCTGGGGGTGGCGGAGACAAGGGTTAGACAAGCTAGCGACCCGTCGATGTTATCGCCGTGGGGCCGGCGAGAGGGAGGGGGAGTGGGAGGGGTCACCTGCTGGTCGGTCAGCGGGTGGAGCGACGCCACCGTCACGTTGAGCAGCGGCTGCACCCTCTGGAACGACGACAGCGTGGGAAAGCGCATGTTGAGCTGCAGCAGGTAGACCTCGGCCAGGCTGACGGGCACCACCTGCAGAGGCACAGTGGGCGGAGTTCAGAGGAAGGGGCGGGACGACGGTGAGGGCCGCAGCGGCACTGCAGCTCACTGGAACACTTCTGGAGGTTCGGTCCTAAAGAGCCCTTGCAGCATCCGTCTATTGTGTCAATGACTGCAAGGCGTCTGTCTGTCCGCCACGGGGTCCAGAACCTTCAGCCGCTCTGCCTTTTCAAACAGGCCCGTTCACTGTGAGTGTCACCGTTCTGCTGCAAATCTCAGGTCTATTTTAATTCAGTCCATGGTGTTGATGTGTCTTGACCTTTTTAAACTTTAAACTGTCTTTATGAATATTTCTGTGCGGTGACCTTGAGTGTCCTAAAAGACACCTTTAAATAAAAATATAATATTTTCTGTTAGGTATAAATCTTAAATCTCAAGTGTAGTTTATTTCAGTCCAACCACCCACACTCCCTCATGCTCCCTTCTGCCTGTGCACTGTTCCCTCCAGGTTTCAAAAAGATAACTGCCACCTTATCTCACTCCCAGCGAGCGTTATCTACTGAAGGTCATTACATCTCCCAATTGTGACCTATGTTTATTCAACTCACTGGGGACACATACAGTACAGGTATGCATGTATATTGGGAATGCCCAGATATTACTAGATTCCGGAAACAGATCGCTCAAACTTTAAGTGACTTGCTTCTAACTGGAATCCCCGCTATCACCAAAATTGCTTCTACTTATGTTATATTTTGTGTCTTACAATAAAAAAAAAATGATAATAAAAAAGATAACTGGCACCTTGACTTACATCGAAAGCAAGTTTTTTTTTTTTTTTTTTTTTAGTTATTCATGCTTTTTCCCCAACCACGAAAACAAAACAGCAATCATTTGCATTTCTGCAGCGATAGTCGTAGGTTAGCGCAGCATCTCCTCACTCACCTTGAAGCTGGAGCTCTTCAGGACCAGGTAGCCCGCCTCGATCAGGTCCAGCGTGAGCTTCAGGTAGAGGTACGAGCCCTTGCTCAGAGTCTTCAGGTGGCCGATGAGCTTGGCCAGCGCCGTGTTGTCCAGGCGGCCATTGCTCAGCGACACGTTGCTCTGGATCTCCGCGCTGCTGTGGATCCGCTGCATTAGGTAGCCCTGAAAAAGCACAGCACGGACTTGTAGGTACGGTGCTGTGCAAAAAAACGGGATGTGTGGGAAGAGTGTGTGTGTGTGTGTGTGTGTTACCTGCAGATCCTGATCTATGGCGTTGTTCTCCTCGATCTTGTCGAGGGAGATGCGGTGAAATGGTAGAGAGCTGGTGATGTCCTGAAAGCCAGGCAAACCATTTTTGGTGAGGTTGAGTGTTGTAAAGACAAAAACATATGGTAATAATTAACGAAGATGCACCTGTTTCACACAGACAATTGGGAGAAACAAACCAGGAGAGCACCTGAGGGTCAGATCCTCAGATCTTAGTCAGTGATTTTTAGTTTTCTCTAGCTGTACGTACAAAATGTTGATATTTCTGGTCCAAGTCCACAAAAATATCTCACACATTAGACAAACAGACATTAAAGGATAGAAAAAAAATTAATATCATGTCAGCAACCTACAGCTCAAACGGGGACGGTGGGCCGAGGGAGACACTAGCAGAGCTCTCGATGCAGGTACGCACTGGGCGTCACAAATTCAAATTCATGGTGAGAATTCAAGTGGAAAATAACAACTGGAGCGCCAGAAATAACAGCCGGGATGAGCCGAGCGTTTCCCAGTTGGCGCCGGAGGTCACGGCCGGTCATAGCCAGCGTACATTCTGGCCATGCTTGAAGCAACGTAAACTGCTTAGCTAAGAGGTGTGTGAAGAAGACCCCGCCCCACTGATGCCTCTACCAGGTTAGTGTCCAAACACACGGTCAGGAACTAAACATGTGTCTTTAGCAGGAAGCTAAAACTAAGCATCTCTCTAAACGGGCTGTAAACAGAGGGCTAAAAATGCAGTTTCTAAAGATCTAAAGAGGTTTTTTTTTGATCAGTCACTCTTGGCTTATCCATCAGAATCCTGCATGAAAGATATAAAAAAAAACAACAACATTAAACTTGATATAATATAAATACAGCCAAAAAAAACCTCTTCGGTAATTTGCTCTAACTGTATAGTCTGAAAAAAAAGAAAAGTATTTTAAGATCATATACTGTAATTTCGCTCGGTGAGGCTTTTTGTTCTGTTGTCATTACAGAGCAGGCTGCAGTTGGAAAAGTCGATAGAGCCCGCTGGTGTGTCGACACGATCCTTTGCGGTCGGTGTAAAAATAACGGCTGAACAGCGTGGAAAAGCGACTCCGGTGGAATCACTTTTGAGGCGAGTCACGAAGCGCGAGAGACAGACCAGAAGGGAGCGAAAGAGGTGGAAAGAGGACGGGGCTGGCTGAGAAAAAAACAAGGTTCTGAATCAGAAGAAGAGAACTCCCGACTGAAAGATGACGAGCATTGACTTTGACAAAATGAAATTCTTGGTGCTTCTGTTCGCGGTTAGAATTTCCAGGCTGAGGCGACAGAGAAATGCCACTGTTCCGAGCTTTATGAAAGAGTTCTGTGAGAAGCACAGACGAGTTGCAGGAGGGGGAGAGGGGGGGGAGCAGAAGGAACTAATTTTCACAAACTGCTGCGCAGAAGAAGACATGCGTCTGTTCAGTCAGATTACAGACTTACGGTTCGGCTAAGACAGAACACGAACTCGGTAAATTTGTTTTTTTTCTCTCGCCTATTAGCAGTGAATAGATTTGAAATTCCTCCCGTGAGGGGACGTGACATAACTGGGTCAGCAGTTGTGTGGGAAGGGGCTGCTGCACCGTGAGGCGACATCTGGACACACTTTAGTGCAGAGCTAGCAGGTATGATTACAGCTCAGCATCCCATCTATTTGTTCTGCTTTGGGGTGGATAAATAGTTAAAGTAAAAAGTTAAACTAAGCATGTGTATATTTTTCCAATTTTAATCTTAAAGTCAGTCCCATGTTATGGGAAATTCACTTTATATATGTTTTCTCACAATTATGGGTTCCCTAGTCGGCCTCGTCCACTTTTGGAAATCAGCCATTTATGATGTCACAAAGGGCAGTAACACTTCACTGGTGCCTCTTCCTGGTTGGTGACAACACTCTCGATCAAGAGTTTGTTTCACCCTGGCAGGCTAAACTCTCTTTGACCTCTTCTAAGAGTGAAACAACAAAGGGCCAGATTAGCAGGAAGCTAAAGCTAACAGTTTATTTTGCATGAAACTGTAAACAGTTGGCTAAATATACAGTTTTTTGATTTGAGTTTTCATGAAAAGGTGCTGTACTGGAGTACATGGACCCTCCAGATGATTCAACGGTCACTTTTTTTTTGCAGTTGGCCTCTACCTGCTGGTTGGTCCGGACTGTGGTGATGACTTTCAACCAGGAAGGAAACTTCTGGATGTTCCTGGACAGGAAGGAAGTCAGCGTGTCGCCGTAGTCCGGCCGGTGGAACTCTGCCTCGTTCAGCCCATCGATCAGCACGATAAGCCCCGCCTTCTCTACGTGCAGCTTCCTCTCTGCGGAGGGAGAGAACAAATGGAGCTCTGGAGACGTCGGGGTGAAACAGGAAGCAGGCGGCGCGCGGCGGAACGTGTCCGAACCTCTGTAGAGGGCGTCCAGCGGCTCCAGTATCCCTCTCTGAAGGGCGGCGCTGGGGTCCTGGATGCACGAGCGCAGGCTGAGCACGCTCTGGAGCTCGCGCGAGCGGTGCAGCAACTCCTGGTATGTCGCCAGCTGGGGGGCGGTGCTGAGCATGGCGGCCATGCTGTGGACGAACTCCGGAACCAGGCAGGTGTGGCAGTTGTCGGCTTGGCAGAAGTGATAGGAGACCACCTGCATGGACAAAGTCACACATATGGCAACATTTGGTTAAAACCTGGTAAATTCAACATAGCATAAACAACCTATAAATATGCATTTCATGACGTGGACCAGATACAAAATTCAGCAATTACAGACTACTGGACAAAAGTTTGGACACTATGAATTTAATGTCTTTTTTTCATTCTCATGACTATTGACATTGCAGTTTCACAATAAAGGCATCAAAATTACGTATGAACACACATGGAATTATGTTAGATTGTAACACGTTTATAACACGTCTATAACACGTTTTACATTTAAATTCTTCAAAATAGCCACTTTTGATAAAAAGCATATTTCGACTTTTTTAAGGTGTTTTTCGTTGCTGCATAATTGCATAAATCTTACTCATATTTGATGTCTTCCAAATCTATCTGCAGTGTAGAAAGTTGTAAAGTTTAAAAAAAAATGCATGAGAAGGTGCATCCACACTTTTGACTGGTAGTGTAATTATTGTAAACTCTCTCATACAAAGACGACTGGACTGACTGTCGGTGTTGGCGTTTTTAACGTTAATGACCCAGTGTGGAAGGTTCCGTAGTCCCAAGAGGCGGAAACAGTTACTGCAATAAATCCACGGTCACGCTATCACATTAGCTGTAGCTATGAAGTGACAAACTGGAATCAGACTTCCAGGAGACAATTTTCAGATAACTCAGGTTTCCTGATGTTCCACTGGATCCCACGTTTCCCTCGCTGGCAGCGACGTCGGGCTAAAGCCAGTGCGTCTCCCAGTGGGAGGGTCTTACCTGTCCTGCAAGCCTCCTCAGCACCTCCTCCTGTCTCCTCCTCATCTCTGGCGTGCCCGGACAGCTTCCGCCGCCTCCTGCGTCATCCCCGCCTCCGCCTCTTCCCAGGGAATCATGGGAAAAGGAGACGCTCTCCACATCTGGAAGGGGAAGTAGCATTGGACGTGATTTTTTTTGTTGTTTTTCAGCCTCAATGAGACGAGAGGTCAGAATAGTTTCCCTGTTGTGCGGCTGCCTTCGCCCGCTTCGACCCGCTTTCTCGACTTGGTTTCACGGATTTTTGCTTTCCCCCCCGGCGTGACTTCACGGGTTTTTCCAGGAGGTCGGCGGTTCCGTGCTGCTTCGGCGTTGGCCGATTACGCCGGCTTCGCATGATGACCCCCTTGCTGTGTGAATAGGGCCGCCTTTGTGGCCGGAAGAGCGAGTCCTTCTGAGCGCACGTGATAGGCGCTCCTGCCAACAAATTACTGCGCTACCTTCGCCACCCCAAGCAAGTGCTCGCCAAGGTCCAAGGTAGCAATAAAATGTTTGGTCTCTAAAATAGACTCGGCTTTATGTGCATTGCCACAGCACTGTATTTTAAAGGTTACAGGACACCAGTTTCAGCCCTTTGTTTTTCTTTCCAGAGTTGAGTACAGCGGCCTGCCATTGTTTTGTTTTTTTTATCCCCAAACTTCCAAAACAGATTTCCGAGGGAACATCAAATTGAACACTCTGTTTACAGCCTCCTGCGAAAAGACCTTGACACTTCAGTTCAGTTCAAAACTACTTCCACAAGCTTGGGAGGAGATTAAAAAAAAAGGGGAGGCAACCCCAAGGTGGTGTGCGCCTGATCGCGTCACTTACGTTTGGGCAGGGTCTGGTTCCCCGCGGCTTGCGGCCACAGCCGACTCCCGTGACAGCTGAGCGCCAGCAGGCGGGCGACGATGGCCGTCTTGCCGAAGCCCATGTTGCCGACGACGACGACGCCCCGGCTGGTGGAGGGGTCGCCGCTGCGGAGGCAGGCGTCCACCTCCTGGAAGAGCCACTCCCTGCCGGTGAAGAGCCAATCGGACGAGAGGCCGGGGATCTCAAAGTGGAGGGGCTTCAGGTTGAGGGAGGGGGTGAAAGAAACTGCGGGGGGACGGCAAAGAGAGGTTGGCGTACGCGTTTCTCGGGAGCGACGCAGTGACTGCGGCGCCACCAGGTGGTTTCTCGGGGGGTTCGTACCTCTGTGGTCCTGTTGGCTGCGGCTCCCAGAATTCTGCCTGGGCATTCTGAGCGACGTCCTGGAGGGAACGTGCCTCTGTTGCTCATCTAGGTACGCTAGGTCTTCAAGGTGGGCGGAGCTAGTGGCTGGAAAAACAAGTCAATTCTGACAGGTGAATAAAGCTGAAAAACAGTTTCGGCAGACACTGCATTGGTAGAGTCGGTGTTATAAAAATTGCTCCTGTCTAATAAATCTGCATCATTCCAAGATTCTTCTTCCTAACTTAGTCAAGCTCAAGATTTATAGGCTTTTAACTTTTAAATTTGAGGGGTTTTTTTTTCCAAAAAAAAGAAAAAAAAGAAAATCTGTTCTGATTGCTCTATGTTAAAATTTTCAGCAGACACCATTACATGTTTACATTCACGTAGCGTCGGAGAAAGACTGAGTAGAAGAGCAAAACAGCTGATCAAACCAACTCAGCAGCAACTCAAAATGTCCATTATGCTAAATTGCAAAATATTGTCAATCTGTTGACAAGACAACAGAGAACAATCAAAAATCCTTCCAAAGCTCTTTTGTTGGCGAACCTGCGCTATCTGTGCAGACCGGCCGATTCATAAAACAAGCTAGGTTTAAAATACAACAACAAAACGTGGGTTGTGTAGCTTCGCGGTTGCGGAGGCTGCCCCGCAAGCACAACGAGGCTGAGCCAAAGTCGGAGGAAACTGAGCGACAGGATGTGTAGGATCCACTCTGAGGGGGCCGCCGCGGCTTTTATTTCCCTTGCAGCTGATAAGAGGCAGGAGTGAGAGGCGGACGAACGGCTTGGAAAGCGGTGGGAACTTACCGGCAGTCGCCAAAAACCGAAAGAGCCGCTTGAACAAGTCCGCTCTTGCCGCGCTGGCTCGAGGTCTCACATCTTGTGCGTACGGCAGTGTGTTTTTAGTCACGTCACTCACATCCTTCCTCTTTCCTTCCTCCCCTTCCCAATGTGTTCAAGGCTTTCATTTTTTTTATTTTTTTTTTAATGGGACGCGGAAAGGAGAACGTGTTCCTGCTGCGAGGTTTGTTTTAGCAGGGGGGATATTATTTCCTTCCAAAACATTGATCCCATTACAAATGAGTATCAGCTTTGTTATTTCTAGGCTGAATATGGCCTGACTGCGCAAGACAAGAAACCCCCCCCCTCACGGTATACACTTTGACACTGTTGTAACATACGCACACCTCTGTTGAAAAGCTTGTGTCCCCTCTTCATTGAACTCCATTATAAGCACTTTTATGAAATAATGATCTTGAGTCCTCTGCGATCATTGTGAGTGCAGAAAAAAACGTCAAGATGTGCTGAACAAGTATGGGAACATTTTAGTGTTTCATGAAAACCGTTTCCAATGTCTGATTGATGAAATCATTCTTTAATTAATTAAGCGATTCAGAGAATTCCAGGTTTTTTGTTTTCAGCGTCAACACACCAAAAGTCGGCTGTTTTAAAGAGCCTAAAATACAAACCATCTGTTTACCCTGCTATGGTTGAGGACACACAACTAAGTGTGATTATAATACAGGTTAAAGACTCCTCTTTTCTCTTTTGCATATAATTGAGTGCCCTTGTTCATCTCATTATATTTTATTCTTATCTTTTTATTTATATTCTTTATTACTGCTCTATTAATGCATTTTAATTTGTCTTTTTTCCTCTGCATTTTGTCTTCGAAAACTGTTTTTAAATGATTTTAAAATGTATGAACTTTGAATCGTGTAAAGCACATTGAGTTGCCTTGTGTGTGAAATGTGCTATATATATATACAGCTGCCTTGCCTTGCCTCATGTTAACATTGTTCTGCCATTTTAAAGCATTCAAGTTGTGTAATGATGGCATTAATGATTTAAGAATTTCTAGTGTGCAATATGCGATTGCGCACTTGATATTCAGCCTCTAAAATCACTAATAGACATTAGACATTCAAGGCAACAACTGTCAAAGCTATCCCATAATGTGTTCAACACATCCTCACTGATTTCCATGCACTAGTAATGTTCTTAAAGCACTCCAGGGAATTATTTCATGAAGCTGGTTATAATGGAGTTCAACGCAGAAATGAGTCAGCGGTGATGTATAAACAATTTTTTTTTTTCACACGACAGATTATTTCCTACCTGCGACTGAATTTGGCCGGGGCATGAGGTAGAGCGGGATGGAGTGGGTGGAGCCGGGCGAGTGGGAGGAGCCGGGGCCCCGGTCCGGGTGCAGCTTGTTCAGGCTGTAGGTGGAGGCGGCCATGTCGCCCTCGGCCCTGTACAGGAAGCCCTCGCCGGCTCGGCCCGCCCCCACCATGCAGGAGGAGGAGGTGGAGGGCACCACCAGCCGGCCGCCCTTCTGCCGGCTGCTGCCGTAGCCGTCGCTCGGGTACTTGGCGCTTTCGTCCCGGCCGGCCGCCGACTCGGCAGAGTAGCTGGTCAGCGTGGCTGCGGAGGGAGGAGAGAGCTGAGATTTGTGGGGCTAACGGAAGGCGGAAGGTAACAACTTCGCCTTCGACAACACGACGCAAGGCAGAATGTATTTTTTGCAATTTTACTGTATCTTTCAAACACATTCATATCCTAATATCCTATCCCTTAAATCATCTTGGAAAAACATAAGCATGCATAGAGTAACTGAACAACGTGGATCCTGGTATTGTGATGGATAATAGCGCCTGGCTGCCGCTGTGTTCGTTACTGAAGCACAGTGACAGGCTCGAAAAAAAACATTTTTGACAGTTTTGACAAATTAAGTCGAGGCTACCTGACACACCAGCAGTCGCTTAGGCAGACGGAGGGAAGTATCAAACGTGAGGGAGCTTTTTTGAGGCGCTACGGCTATATTTATTCACAGCCACGACTCCCAACTTTCCTGTCTACCCCGAACATCCCAATATCTTATGAAACATTCCGGTTCGGAAGCAATGGCGCAGTGGCTTCATCACAACGGATTACAACCAGGCCATAGAGTGGCGTGGAGATACACTGACAAAAGTGGACTGCAAATCAATATGAGTACTGAGGTGAATCCGTGGATGTATTGTAACATCTGGATACTGGACTAACAATGTTACTGTGCTGCAATTTTTCAAAGTGGCCACACGAGGTACTGCAGACAAAAATCATCAAAACAGCAATTTTCTCCATCAAAACAATACAAAAGCAAAAGCTGGGCCACAATGGCTTCGATCATTTGACAGAGGGGCTGGAGCAGGAGCAGATGGATGGAGACCCACCAAAACTCTCCATCATAGAAAATGTGTGCTTTAATGTCAACTGAAAATGAACAAAAGCATGAGAACAAAATATGTGTCTTTGAAGCCCCACGGTATTTAGCTCTTTATTGAAATCACTCTTAAAACACAGAAAATATGATGAAATACGGCTATTTTATTACCTATTTACTATTAATATAATTTCTTCAACTTCGGCAGGCTGGATTAAAAAGCTCAACGGGCCGCTTATGCCCCACGGACCGTAGTTTGCCCATGCCCGCCTTAGACTTTAGACTACGCTCTAGACTACGTTACCTATAATGCCGCTGTCCCTGCTCTCCAGCGTCGAGGTGGGCGAGGTGACCGAGGCGTGGTTGGAGGCGTGCTTGCTGACGCTGTTGCCCTCCACTCCAGCAGGGGGCTGCAGCGTGGAGCACGGCGAGGTGCTGCTGCTGGCCAGGCTGGAAGAGGGAGAAATCCTCTGCGGGAGAGACAGGACACACGGGAGAGGGACGGTGAGATGTCGAGGCTCCCCCCAAAAAAACACAATCGGGAGCGCTGAGCGAGCATGTGGCTCGACGGCGAACCAGCAACCAGCTGCCGGCGACCATCTGTCCTTTCATTATCGGCGTGTGTATCCTGCACTCAAGGTCACAGGGGTCTGCTGGAGGCGATCCCAGCTGTCTCGGAGTGAGGGCGGTCTCTCGAGACTCCGGCTATTTTGAAGGCGGCAGAACATGCAAAAGTCCATACAGGTTTGAGTCCTGGATGGGACTCAAACCAACAACCTTTTCTAAATTTTCCAAATGAGTTTTCCAAGATATTTTAGATAGCTATCACAAACTCTGGCTGTTCAAGAAGTGATGGGCAATGCTGAACGAGAGCCGTCCGTTTTCGTAGACGCTGTTTTCAAGTCGAATCTGTTAGCAATGAAGGTCTTCGCCCATGAAATGTTACAATCACATGTTTTTGGTTTTTGGTTTGGCTTTCTGTTGCTGCCCTTCTTCTCCTCGCTTTCAAAATGTGCCCCTGCCTAAAGATAGGCACAAAGGGTATATTCACAAAGCAAACAAGATAAAACACATTGTTTTGATTTCATAAACTTTAATAACTACTTTTTTTTTTTTAGTAGAAAACCATTTCTACAAACAAAGAGACTGTGTTTTAACACGCTAGGTAAGACTGAACACACACACGTGTGTGTGTGTGTGTGTGTGTGTGTGTGTGTGCGTGTGCGCCTGCGTTTGCTGATTACCTGTCCATCATCCTGGCCGTGGTAAGATGACCCCGCCTCTCCAGTGATGATCTTATCTCCCAGCAAAAAGCCCAGTCTGGTCATCAGAGCGTCAGCCGCCTCGTCCACTGTGGGCGGCGGCCCCAAATCCTCTTCTTCACCTGCAGGGAAAAAGAAACAGAACAAAAACATAAGAATGAGGTCAAGGTTCACTCTTTGGCTGACTGAATGTTGTGTAGTCACTTTTTTTTTTTTACTGCAGTGTTGTGGCTCAAAAAAAAAAAAGTAGACAGTTTTGGAAGGCAACTCTGATCAAGATGCAATATCTCCAATTTCCATGTGTTATGTTCTCTAAAGGCAGAGGAGTGGTGGGGGCTGGGGGGTGCGGAAGGCTGTCAGCAGCCGACACTGGGCCAGAGCGGACGAACCAGCGGGTTCCATACACAAAAAAGATTAAAAAGCAATAAAAATGACTTGAATTGCATGTTGTGTAAAAAGATGGCAGAAAGTCCCAAATCTGAACCAATTTGAAGGCCAACATACACACACACACACACACACACACACACACACATCTACTGTAAGCCACAGCATGAAAACTCGTACTCGGTCTCTTTCCCCAACAGTCTGTAATTACAGCTATAAATTGCTGACTGTTGGACTAAATTCCAAAGAAGACACACACGCACGCACGCAGAGGCACGCGCGCGCACACACAAACTGAAAATAACAACGGCCGAACGCACCGGGAAGAGGCAGAGGCTGCAGGGACGCACGTCCCCGCGTACATGTGCACGTGTGGTCAGCCAATGACAGGGTGTGCGGGTCGCTTTTAGACGGAGGGAAGCGAGACGGCATGATCAGAAACAGAGGGCAGAGAGTTTCTTTCTTCCTTCGTCTCTCTCCCCCCCCCGCTCAAGCTCAAAGCCTCTCGCGTCCCACCTCATTTTCATTTTCCCCTTTTTCATTTCCTCCGTCACCGTTTTAATTTATTTTCCTACTGGTATGACTTACAGATTGTTTTAGTCCCCCGCCACCCTCCTCCTCACACGAGGTTCTACCCACCTCGCTGAGAGATCACGGAGCTTGATTGCCTGCGATAAAACGAGGCAAAGACCTAAAGAAAACTCACAATACAGTTGAAACCGCCACCATCACTTTTTACGTGTCGAAAGCCACGCTGCAAATGCCCCCGGAGGAAAGAATGCGCACCATTATCCCTAGAAAATTAATGTTCGTGACCTTTAGTCAGGACAGCAGCCTGCCTTTTGGGCTCCAAGCCGCTTTGTTTTTTTGTTTTCTTCCAAGCTAGTCTCGCTTGCTTGATCCGAGACTGAAGTTCAAGCAGCTGAGGAAAACTGCGGCTGATCCTTCCGTGGGTCCGAGTGACGGGGGACAAACAGGCCGGCTTCGTCAAGTTTGTCCGCGAGTCTATGGGCCGAGCGAAGGCACATTGTGTTTTTTTTTGGGGGGTGTAAAGCTAGCTCGGCTAACTGGAAGCAGCCAGTTCAAGTTGGTGTACGCTGACGACTCATTGTTTTCTGTTGACACTATTTTTCATCTTGTTCACATCATTACATATGATTCTTTGCAATGAACAGAAACAACAACAACAACGCCTGCAGGCCTGGTTAGCATACAACCTGTTAGCTTGCAGCTAAAGTGACCAATTTACAAATTCCACCAGCTTTGTATAAGCAAGAGCTGAAGTGAAGTGGCCTTGACTCCGTCCAGTCTCGTCCAGAGTGGACTTGGTTCTCTTGGTCTGTCTTTGTTTCCAGTTTTAAAGTTTCTAGAAGGAATTTATTTGAGACTTTCCCAAACCGATCCCTCCGGAACGACTTGCCAGCCTCCGTCTTTTAAGTTGACACTGATGTTCCATTTAGTAGAGTGGTTCTGAGGAATGTGACAGAAGTAACCGACACAATGTCGAGTGATATCAAGAACACTTGATATTAGCGCCGTGTCAGTTCGTCAGCTAGTCCTCTTTAGCTCCGTGACAATGCTTGGCGGCCGAGTCCTACTCGTGACTCCTGCTCCGTGCGCTTTCTGGACAACTGTTTAATCAGCCGATCGAATTACACTTTCACCGTGCGGTGCCAGACCGAGAGAATAAAGTCGATTCCAAAGGAGTGGTGAGCGCAGCAGTCTCCGGTCTGGGCCCGGGCTAATCATAAATCCTGACTCACGCTCGCCCATGTCAGCCTGGAATCACAGATGTTACGTTTCAACCAGACCAGAACCGAGGGGTTTGGGCTTAATTTCATCTCGTTCCTCTCGCAAATGGGACAGTTGGAAACAGATTAGGAGCAAAAATACTCTGAAAAGGGCCACTGTTTGGCTTACGAGGTAACTCCGGTGCTCAGTCTCAAATGGTAAAAGGCCCTGTTATCGCAGTCCACCTGTGGCTCTCCTCTCAGGAGAGAGTACTAAGAGCAGTCATACCTCAAACCCAAAGGTTTTCCTTCCACGTAGCCACCAGAACGATGGCGGCAGACATTTTTTGCTCAGTTTGACTGGCGCTTTCTCCTTGAAAAAGTCTGAAAGCCTCTCTCACAGGACAGAAATAATCAAGCTACTAAACATGTCACACCCCCAGGCTCCCGAAAGAAAGAACACATCAAACAGAATTCACACCGGAAAGAGCACATTGGCGAACCGGAGGCAGCGGCGCTCGGCGGGGGTTTATTGTCAACTTTTGATTAAAATCCTAAAAAAAAAAAAACAACAGGATTTGTGCGCAAGACGTGCGCTGGATTCACTCCCCCGCCAAGGTACTTCAAGGGATTTAAACGTGTCGTCGTGGTCTAAGGAGCCTTTCAGTGGCACACAGGCTCAGTGTGTCTTCATCTCCCCCCCCCAACCCCCGCCACCCAACACGCCCCGGGGGCAGCGACTCGGCTCCCCCCACTACCGAAAAACAGTAACTCACTTTCACCTTCTTCTTCCACACTCTGTCCTCTCCCCCCGCCGACCGGGCGGTCCTCCCACTCGGGGCAAAGCTCGGAGGTCTCCTCGCCCGGGCGGCAGCAGCAGGCGTAAATCAGCGCGCGCCTGACCAGGGACGACGCGTCCAGCCCTCCGACGCCGCTGCCGCCGCCGACGCAGCAGCGGCCGTCCGAACGCCTCCAGGGCCGATGCGGCGAGCGCTTGTGCCTGCTCCACTTGGACCGGGAACGGGCGCACAGTTTCAAAATAGCTGCCGTGCAGTCCATGGTCGAGCGGTGGGGTCGACCCTCAGCGCTGCCCCATGGAGAAGGTGCGGCGGGGGCGGAAGTCGGAGAATCAGAGGCGACCTCTCCGTGCGGCGGTGATGCTTCCTGGAGATGAAAAAGCTCCCGACGCGCACGGCAACATCACTTTTCCTCCTCCTCCTCTGCTCGCTTCTGCTCTGCGGCCGCCCTCGGAGCTCCTCCTCCTCTTCCCTCTTCCCCTCCGGAGCGCACAAAGAGGAGGTGGAAGGACGGCGAGGAAGGAGCGAAAGAAGAAAATGAAGAGTCAGTCCGACCGGCCGCTGCTCTCAGCGTGATGCCGACGCTCCGGCCGTGACCGCACGCCTCCGGGGGCGTTTAAAGGCTGCGTTCACGGACCTCCGCGGACACTCTCTGGACGGTTGGAGATCCGATACGTTGGTTGTTTTTCCTCCTCCTCCTCCTCCTCCAGACGAAAGGAGGCGGGAGGCTTTTCCGCCAACAGGTAGCGCCTCCTCCGCACAAAGCAGGGGGAGAAAGAAAGAAAAAACAAACGTGGGGGGGAGAGAGAGTGAACGGGCTCCCCCGGTGATGCCCCCCCTACTCCTCCACGGTCAGAAGTAGGTCAAGGCGAGTTTCCCCCCCCCCCCCACCTCGAGTGTTAAAAGGAGTTTTTCCTCTGGTCTCCTGGCCTGAAAGACGACCTCCCTTCTTCGTCTCAGTGCGCCGCAAAAAATCAAAAGCTCCCCTCCTCCAACCTCGGGAGGGAAAAAAAAAAAAGTGCACACACGGAGGAGGAAAGTCGGGCGCGTAGGAGGGGCCACGGCGAGAGAGAGCGAGCAAGAGGGGGGGGAGAGAGAGGGAGAGGAGTAATGAATTACATGTTGAGAGGCTCGGGGAGACTTTAGGGAGACAGCTCTGCCCGGCTGGTTTGTTTTTTTATGTGTTTATCTCTGGAAGAGGAGCGCGGTGAAAGCGCTGATGGGAGGAGAGACAGAAGATCCCGCTGCGTGTGCGAAGGAGGACACACACATGTGCCCCATTACAACGCGGCACCGGCTTGGGAGTTTTTTTTCACAGCCTCCGGGAATCAGACGCGTCTCAGTTCGGCTCCGGAATCCCTCTCCTCTCGTGTTCTTCCGTCTGCGTTCAAAGCAGCTGCCGCCGTCGCCGCCGCCATAGGACACCTCCCCCCTGCTCCCACCTCCATCCTCCGCCGTCCCCTCCGCAGGTTCACCGTTCCAAAACAGCGAGGAAACCCACCTCGAGCGGTGACCTGGTTGACTTCCAGGTTCTCAAGAGAAACAGCCGTTCCCTCCTCCTGTCGAAGACGCTTCCGACGGAAACAAAGGGAGTCGAGTTGGAAAACACAACTACAGATACTGAAGCTGGCGCGAACCTCGTCGGCCGCCGGCCAGGAAAACGTCTTCAGCACTGGCCAACTTTTTCCAGAAAGGTCAAAAAGGTCGTTTATCGCGCAAAATCCGTCTTACCGATGTTTTCGGACGATGAAACTCCACAGGAGTCAGAAAAGCCACTGTTTGACATCTTTGGCTTGTTCCACGCACACACAGATCTTGGAAGTGAGACCATTGTGATGTCACAAAGGGCATTGATTCCCTTCCTAGCCACTCTCCACACTTGTTTTGTATCCCCCTCTAAACATATCAAAGTTTCTAAACATGATCAAAAGCAACAGAACCAGTAGTTTTAGGCGCAAATGTAACAGGGCGGTTTTGGTCGAGGCTGCAAACAGAGGGCTAAAAATGCTGTTTTGTTTTTTTAAGAAGCATCCTTAATTGTGTTGTGCCTTTCACACAGAGCACAAGTGATAAATATGAGCTTGATGATCTTAGCGTGGGGTGTGCAGGCCAGTTTCACGATATTATAGCATTTTAGCTTTTTAGAAATACTAGCATTTACTATATTAGGCTTTTTTCTCCATGTACTGGTGGTTTGTGTCTGATTTTTCCCCCTGATACTAAATGCTATTTCAATGGCTGAGGTGTGCTAATAGAATGCAGGACTGCCTCAAAGACAAAAGTCAGTGTTTGACACAGTGTTGATTCAGTCAAAATACCACTATTGGCCCTCGACTGCGACGACTAGACGGGGTGACCAGAGGCGCACGGAGCTGCGTCTCCTGCCCGACCACACGCATGCATCACGTGTTGAACCCCCCCCCCCCGACGACCGGGTAGCTGATTACGTTACTGTTTTGACAGAGAGCGAGCGGTTCGGGAGACAAAGAGGACGAGTTGCACATGGCAATGTTTAGGAGGAGGAGGCCTGTCAGACGAAGCCCGGGGATTAAGAGGAGGAGGAGGAGGAGGAGGAGGAGGAGGAGGAGCCGAGAGCAGATTGGGTTACTTCTCTGTGTTTTCTCTCTCACTGGGTCACAGGGGGACGATCAAATGCTGGGGTCAAGGGTCACCCCCGCAACCCCCTTTCTGCTGCCTGGTGCAGTGTACCGCACCGCACAGCTGCGTGTGTGTGTGTGTGTGTGTGTGTGTGTGCAGTAGGACTGGAGACAGAGACAGAGAGGCAGAAAAAAGGAGGAGCAACAGATTCTGCACGATTCGCTTGTGGCCTGACTGGTGCGATTAAGAAAAAAACGATGACATCACAGCATCACAATGCCCCCCCACCCTCCACCCCACCCCCCCGACCCCCAGTCGTCACCACAAACTCCGTATCAGCCTCAAGTTTTTCCACAACGTGCGCGGAAAAACAGCGGGGGGAGCGGGGAGAGAATGTCTGAATGAGTCCAGAGTTGCAGGTAAGAAATATACACGGACGGACGTACTTGGGTAAGAAGTGCAGTTCGCAGCAGGGCCCGGTGGCCCAATCGAAACGTCAGCGACGACATCGACGTTGGCGTCAAGGAGGATTCAATACTCTCCTTGAGAGGTATTGAAAGATTGATTGGCGATGGATGTTGGAGGGATCAGCGGCTCCGTGCTGTTCTCTCCTCAACAATGGGCCCTTGCCAACTCCAGAACTTTATGTAAAAAATATATATATTAAAGAATATGCACTCGCGCAAGTACGGCTCCACTGCTGTGACGCCATGCGACTCAGCGGTTGGAGAGGCACAACGGAGGAAAGTGTAGGACATGCGTTAAAACTCCTGGAAATGAACACATCGCTCTTCCTGTTGCATTTGTGTCAGCCTGGGCCCTGCTTGGTGTCAGTGGCAAAATTTGCATGTGTGGCACACTCCTTGTTTAAAGACATCCGGTGATCTTACTTTGTCCAGTGTCGCTTGTTCAACTCAAGAAAAGCATCAATAAAAACTCCAAAACACACGGAAATAAGACTGCTGTGATGTCACAAAGGGCATCCCCTATAAAACAAACAAACAAACAAAGGCCAGGTGCTCATTTCGCCTGGCTTTGCTTTCCTTCCCTTCCAAACACATCGTATAGAAATAAACCCAATAGATCTGATGAAGCAATGGCTACCAGTATGACTAGAGTACACAAATAGTTTTTCATAAAGTACCAATACGCATCAGTATCGTCCCTACTTGGGGAACTAAATGAATAACGGTAACTGATTGACTGAACGTGCTTCCAGGAAGTGAGGACCTACTGTCGGTTTTACAAGGTTGAGCACTGTGTACTGCTGACTAATGATTTATGAAGCCCGAAGAAACAGATCCGTTGTCTGCGATCCATCTGCACGAAACCCACGTGCGTGACAGTTCCAGCCATTCGCTGACCAACTCAATAAAAAAAGGAATCAGAAGCAGGAGCTAGCTCTAGGCTACCTACTGCGGCCCCGTGCCTCGGCGTTTCGGGGAGGAAAATAGGCGGAGAAAAGCCGCTTGAGTTGGTTGGAGACGCGGAAATCAGAGTAAATGAAACAAACAAACAAAACGTAGGTGTGTTGCGACGCTGCTAGTGTTTGTTTTGCTCACGTCGGCCACGCTGCCGTCGGCGGGAGACGGCCATCTGGCTCCCCGTCTGCGTGACGCGCCGCCTGTGTCTCGTTTGGAATTGTGCGAAAGCGTGTTTTCCTGTGTTTGGCTTCGAGCAGGCTGTCATGACCATGTGACAGCCTGTTAGACAGACAAGACAAGACGAGGCAAGACAGACAGACAGACAGTACCAGCTCTTTTCGCCAGCCGAAGGTGGAGGAGGGGAGAGGACGGAAGCGAGCGCGTGAAGCCCTCCATCATCCTGACCTCCGAGCCGTCTGGCTCCAGGTTCCTCCCTGTAGTTGGAAGAGAGAGCAGGAGTCAGGTGGTGGAGTCTGAAGACAGGAACATGCTGGATGATACCTGATAATGACAGATGCCGCCGATGGAATTAGGCTTCAAGGCTAAGTGTGTAATATTTGGGAATTTCTAAGAAGAAACACTGACAACAAGTGGTTACATTTCAGATTGCAGCGCTCTTTCACTTATGTCCCCTCTGGGACTCTGTACCCTTGCCAGCGAACTACGGTGGCCTGCGAGCACAAACCTAGATGCCACAGACGGAACTGAGTATAAGTGTGAAATATATGGGTTTTTTTTTTAAGAAGAAACAGCGACATCAAGTGGTTACATTTCAGATTGCATCGCTCTTATTTCACTTATGTCCCCTTTGGGACTCTGTGCCTTCCCTCTCAAACTTGCCAGCGAACTACAGTGGCCTACGAGCACAAACCTAGACGCCACCGACGGAACTGAGCTTAATGACCAAGTGTGTAATATTTGGGGATTTTTAATGAGAAACAGCGACATCAAGTGGGTACATTTCAGATTGCAGCGCTTTTTCACTTGTGTCCCTTTAGGGACTCTGTACCGTCCCTCTCTTGAACTTGCCAGCAAACTACAGTGTCCTGCTAGCACAAACCTAGATATCTGTCCTCCTTCTTCCTCGATGGTTTATTTGAGGACGCTAGCGTTCACCCTAAATATGAAACGTGCTGTCAGGTGGACGGGATTGTCCACACCAGGCTTCCTTAAGAAATATGGCGGTGCGATATGGCAGCTAAATGGGAGCAAGACCCTTATTCCTCTATGTATATTAGGAAAACCAAATTACCTTTATTATTGTATTATTGCACTGTGAGTATGAGCTTTTGTTAACGTATCAATGAGCTGCATGTTAAGCTTTTACCAATATAAAATTAATAAATTAAGCCAAATCTTACACACTGGACCATTGAATAGTGAGCGAGGCGAAGCGACAAATCACTGTGGGGATTGCGAGAAGATTTCAGAATTCGCCGTGGCAGTCAGAAGTTGGCATGACAGATGATGGAATTCAATCACGTGTCTGACTGGCAGAGAGCCCAAAGAGAACATAAAGAAAACTTATGAAGAAAAAACAGAAAAAACAGAGAAAAAAAAAACTTGGACAGCAGTGGGATGAGCTGTCTTTTTTTATTAGATGAATCAGACATTTCTTCCACCAGTTGAGCCAATTGCTGAAGACGGTAGACAGATTTGTTTGTTTATTTGTTCCGGTTTTAAAGTGAAATGAAAATATCATCCAGGACGGATCGAGCTGCTGCTACTAGAGCCTTCACAGTATGCTAGTGGCAGCAAGGCACACAGTGGCTTCGTCTAATTCGTTTTCAGGCTCTTCAGTGGTTTTTACGGGCGGCTTGCAAGAACACAAAAGAAAGACTGCTGATAGTTCTGGACTCAGACTCTGAAAGCAAGACATTCCAGACCCTTCAGCGATAAAGCTGCATTGCAAGTCGGATAACTGAAGGTTCAGTAAAAGGTGGCCTGCATCTACATAGCTTTAAAAAAACAAACAAAAAAAAACAACAGGTGACTGGATTAAAGACCAAATTTGACTGCATCGCCATCTATTTCAAAATTCCCGCCGCTGAGCTCACTGCTGCCACCTTATGGCCGCCTCGCCCAGAGTCGGACAATAGAGGTTGCGAAACGTTTGCGCCGTGAGATACTGACCAGTGTTGCTCTTGCGGTTTTTGCCTCCCAGCAGCATCTTCAGGCTGTTTCGGAACATGACTGCAGACGACGGAGAGTCTCGCTATAGAAAAAAGACCTGAGAAAAGAATAGAAGAAAAAAAAACAAAAAACAGTCACACAATCAGTCACCCATTAAAACATATTCCAACAGCCAGTCCGTCCGAGAACCCCAAACGTGAAATAACAATGAAGCGTATTTGCAACGGCTAAAAACAAAGCGTGCGGAACCTCAGCCGGGGGGGAATCGAGCACTTTGGTTTCCCCCAGTGTTGCTATTGTTCCTGCGGCCGCAGCGAAAACACAACGGCGTCGTCAGGTGTGCGCAGCTCAGGCGGGACGGAGCGCGCCGGCGGCCACGCCCACGCCCACGCCCACGCCGCTGAACGCAAATATTGGCTTTTGCGAAATAAGCAAATGAAGGCCGGGACGGATCTCACGAGGCCCTTGTGAGCGGCTTTCTTACAGAATAATAAGCATAAAAGAAAATGTGTTTTTGCACGTCCTGAGTGCTAAATGAAGGGGAAAACCCTCTCCCCCGATTTCAGGAATGGACATAAAAACACTTTAATGTTTTGGAGCTGAATGTTTAATTAACTCCGGCGCAGTGTCGTCTTCTGAATCTGTCGAGTGCCGCTTGCTCCGATCCGACGTATTTACTTGCAGGGAATATTTTCAACACAATGCTCTCAGGAATTCATGCGAGGCAAGTCGCACACACTGCTTAACATTCTGCTAATTTAACACCCCAGTCGGGAGAACTGCGTCTATTCTTTAACAGAGGCGCGGGCTGCGTGTGTGTATGTGTGTGTGCGCGCGCACGACCGCCCTCCTTTTAAATACGTGATTTACGACCATTCCGCAGTCAAGCAGCTGAGTGCGCAGAATGTCTCATTTGTGCGGCTGACAGCAAGAGTTATTAACGTCCCACGCATGCAGACGCACTTGGAAAAAATACACTCCTGCCGAGTATTTGCATAATGTGTTTCTTTTTCTCCAGGACACAGACGCAAGTATCACTCCAGTGGCTTTATGCTAATGGTTAGAGTCTTTTTTTTTTTAAAGATTTTTCTCTGGATGATTTTGATCCAGCTCCTCCAAAAAAAAACCTCAAGACTCCTTAAAGGGCCACGGTCACGTTGGCCCACCGATGAAATGCATCAGAGGCATTAATCGATTATCGATTAATCGTCGATTAAAAATGTAATCGATTAAATCAAATTTGTCGCAATTAATTGAACATTTTTTACACAGGTAGTTAATATCATTATAACATGGTGTAGTGGCAGGAAAGAGCAATTCACCTGTACATACTGTGATGGTCATAATATACCTAGAACAAGTTAAACAACTTTGAAAAAAAAAAAAGTTGAAATGTGACCCATTAGAAGTCAACTTAAAGTCGGAGGATAAATGTTGAGGGTGTTTTTTCTGTTCTCTAATGTAAAAATGGGTCACATTGGACCCTCAACATTATTTAAGGGTGAAGTAATGTGTTCCTAACACATTTTCCATTGTGAAATTTAGTTTCTCAGGAAAAATTGCCGCTGATCAATTAATCGCTAATCGATCGATAAGCTCAATCAACTAACGATTAATGAATTAATCGATGATTTGCAACCCTAATCAGAGGGAAGTACTCACGAGCTTTGACAAAGCAAGGCAGCTTCTGCTCTTTCCTCTCGACATTTAAATGACAAAAGGCCCACATCTACTTTTAGAATCCACTTAACGTGCTTTTAATCTCATGAATAAATAAAGCGGAGTTGATAATGCAAAAGGCACTTTGCGTCCCTTCCTCAAACAATAAAACCAAACCAGGTCTACATTTAAATTGTAAATGCGTTTCACTGTTTAACTGACAGGTCACTGTCTGCTCAGTTCACCAAATAGAAAGAAAGTCTTTACCTGGTCCTCTTTCTTCGCCCTCCGCCTGCTTACTGACGCTAACTTGTCGCGGGGTGAGTCCCTCATCAAAGCGAACGGTGATAAATCTAAGTTCTATAAACACATAAGAGCGCTGGAACACCTGAGAATGTGTGCGTGTGTGTGCGTTCCAGGCTGAAAGGATAAAAGCTCCAACCTCGCCACAGAATGTCCGAGGAGCAACTACTGACCTCTGTCGCCCTCTGTTGGTCGCCAGCAACACCAGCATCCAACTCATAACTGAATGTGCTCCTGATTCTGATTCGATGGCTCTTTGATATTTTCTCAAGGCCTTTGAGGGTAAACACAGTCTGCTCTGTTCCGTCCCTTGTAATATACCTGCATATTGACTTTTTTTTTTTTATTTAAAAATGGAAGCTCGGCGCTACTTCGCGGTTACCTGAAGCCGACACGGCGAGGAGCGAACGCTGGACTCGTTTCCGCCCCGAAAACACACGCGAGCCGTTTCACATTCACCCCCTTTAAATTTGTATCAAACCCCTCAGAAGATGCCTGACTTCATCATCCATTATTATTCAGGCACCTCCGAATAGGCGCACGTCAACTCGTCACCCCCCCCACCCTCTAGAAGAAGCAAATTCCACCTGCAGGCTTCAACAATGCATTTATTTATCTATTACCGCTATGCTAATGCTGTCAGGGGGTCGCCGCTTTATCGCAGAGCGACAGGCTTTGTGAACCGTCGGGTGCGGGAGCGCGACTTTACCACCTCCCCACCCCCACCCCCACCCCAACACCACCCCCACTCCAACACCACCCCATCCCCCACCCGACAAATCTCACACGCGGGAGATGCTGCGGCGAAAAAAAGGATCATCGAGACGCTGCGCCGCTGACTGACGGCCTCGGATGAGACGCCTGTTGACGACACACACTACACGCACAGCAACACACACCCACGCACACAGACACAGGCGTGAACTCCAGCCGCACGGCAGATAAAGTTGTGCGCGCGCCTTGAGGGGAAAACTAAGCTTCTCCCTGACACCTTTTACTTGCAGCAGCAGCAGCAGCAGCTCGATGTCACCTCTTTCTATAGATGTGAAACACACACACACACACACACACACACACACACACGGAGCGATTGCTGCCGCTGCCCGTGTGCAATGTGTGTCAGTGTGCTAATCCTCTATGGCAGGCGAGCAGTAATGACTGGATTGAGTCTTAAAATCCGAGGATGCATCCAGACAAAAGCTAGCAAGCACGCACGAGCGCACACACACACACACACACACACACACACACACACACACACACACACACACACACACACAGGGCACACATCAGTGAACTGAGTGCATACATTAGTATGACAGACAGACAGAGAAGTGTTTCACTTTCCGAGCAAATGCACGGGAGATAAATGAGACAATGGCGAGGAAAACAGAGCATTAGACTCCATTGTGTCGGGACAAAAGAGCACCTAGCGGGGAGATGATACGCAGTCATTATTATGCATGTGGAAAAAAATAACAATCAAGGCTGAATCTCGCAAAGTTGGTTTGCTCTTTAAATGAATTAATTTCTCCGATTTCTCTGGCAAGGAATCTGCGGAATGAGGCTGTAGACGGCGGGTCGACGCCAATCTCAGACGTCAGACGTTGCCGCAGCTGAGCGACGGAGCCCGAATTAGCCCTGTGTGATGTCACAAAGAGCGCCTGTTGTTTGTTCTGTCCTCCGTCCCGCCGCCGTAGCCGCCTGCAGAAAACACACAGCTCTGGGCATCGGCTGCTGGTGATGTCACGAAGCGCACTGAAAACTCGTTTAGCTAGTTTTGGTCTCCCTATCAAAAGCATCAGTTTTAGCAGCAAGGGCAGAATGTAAACTTTAAAAAAAAAATGCTGTCTTGAGTTTTTTTGGATGGTGGATCACATGGGGCCACTTCACTGTCAGGCACTGACACTAAACACTAAATCATCATCCCGCATGGACCATTGTGACGAGCGTGGGGGGTTGTCGAACCATTTCAGTTTAGTATCAAATTCCGCCCACTCAAACGCAACACTCTGTTAATAAAATTCGGATTTTTCTTTCCCGGGAAGTTTTTCAAAGCCGAGATCTGAACCGAAGCCGAGAGTCAAAAAAAACTGAAACTGAGCCGTGCCGTTCAGTCTCTTGGAAACTCACGACAAGCGGCCGTGACGGCGGCACCTCGGCCGGATTTGACTCCGACTGACAGAGGGGTCGCCCACTTAACCATTGTGCTTCCTCTGAGAGGCTCCTCCCCCCTGCGAGCGCTTTCTATGGGCTCTTTAACAGATGGGACGCTGCTGCATCGTAAATTTTAAACGCCATTTCAGATTCATTTGGTATGAATGAGCGTTTTCGCCCTTGTGGATGAGGAATGGCGGGACAGTCAATCACACACACACACACAGCAGATGAGATACAATTCCAGCAGTTGTGGTTTTTTTTTTTGATTTTTTTTATGAATTCCATCCCCATTGTTTAGGGCCAGATGGCCCGCAAACATTATCCATGTGCTGCACGGTTCAGGGCAGTTAGCACAGCTTTATGAGATTATGCGGATTTCCTTCTTTTTTGTTAGCGCTTAAACAAATTTATTATAGCCACCAGTCGATGATTTATTATGCCGTGGCTGCCATAAATTAACAGCATTATTAATGATCAACATCCTTTTCCCCCATGTTCCTGCAACGGTTAATACGCCAACACGCAAAAGCTCTTTTATCTGAAACGTCTGAATGTTCCGTTTTTAAAACAGAAAGTAAAGAATGTTGTCATTTCTTGATTAAGAAGTCAAACGATATTGACGTACTTGCAGGGGGAAAAAAAACAGAGCGGTTGAAAGCGAACGCTTGATTTATTTCCGACTGGAGCTCAGTGAGGAGGCTCGGTTGATGGTGAACTGGCGCAACTATTTCGGATATTCACTCATTTTTTGCGTGTTTCTCTCAATGATAGACGGTCGACCAAATGCGTCGAGCGCTGGCGTGGCGAGATACGGAGATGAGAGAGTGAGAGAGAGACGCGGGAACGGAGGTGGGAGGAGAAAAAGAGAAACTGGCTGCTGAGTCAGTCGCGGCCAGCGTCACCGCGAGCGGAAAGCGAACAGCAAACAAAAAACAAGGCAAAAAAACAAAAAAAAACGTCTTCGGCGAGAAGCGCAAAACGAGATCCAAACCCCGACAGCGACCCCCCCCCGTCCGACGCCGGCTAACCCTTAAACGCAGGAAGCAAGTGAAGACACAGTGGGGGGATTGTGGGAAATAGATGATAAAGTGAAGGAGCGAAGTCACGTGTGCGTCGCCAGTAAATGTGACTCAGCAGTGATGCTGTGGTGGTGGTGGTGGGGGAGGGGAGGGCTCATTCATATCAGCGGTTGTGCTGGGGGGTCGGGGGTGGGGGGGTGGGGGTTGCGCGCGCCAAGTGCGGCGTTAGCATGTCTCACTAGCGCGCGCGCACGCACACACGCACACACAGGGCCATCTGTTGTCAGTTACTGCTCCAGCTGAACCTCCTCTTCACTTTTATTATCCGGCGAATGCACAAAGGGGAGTTTTGTCTAAATTGGAGGAGCGCCGCCGCCGCACATTTTCTTCCCACTTTGAAAAATTGGATCGGCGCTTGTTGTCATTAGCGGAAGGAGATATAATATATATATATATATGTCGGCGTGGCACGAAATAAATCCGCAAGTCGTTCCTCCTCAGCCCAATCATCAGTCGACGACAGTACTGTGTTACTTGGCAAGTCGTGAAAGGTTGCGCATTCCACCTATATCCAGATCTTTATTTTTTTTTTTAATCCCTAAATCCAACGGAGCAGCCTCAGGAGGGAACGATTATTATTTTTTTTTTTTCAAGGCCTGCGTGTTTCAACTCCACCTCTTGAAAATCAAAAGCAAGCCAAAGGAGTAAAAGATGGACTTCCCTCGTACCGGGGCAGCCGACCGACCGACGGGCCGGGCGTTTAGCAAAGAAACGCAGGAAAAGTGAATTTTGCACAAACCGGGAGGCGATCCGGAGGTAAACCCAGGCGCACGCGCACCCAACGAGGGAAGTTCATCCCACTTACTTCCGCGACAGTTCACAGGGAGCACAGATGGACGACCCAATTACCCCCCGACAGGGTTTAGAATAACACAGTTGAACAAGCCGTGTAATTAGGCAGCGAGTAATCACACCGACTGTTTTGAGAGTAGCTCGGGTTTTTTTTGTTTTTGCTCGCTTTTGACAGGAAGTTCCGCGGCCGTTTCAAACGGTGCCGCTCGTCTTCGTCAACGTCCCGGGAATTGAGTTTTAAATATGGAGTTCTGGGTTTGATTCGCAGCGAGAACACACAAGTGAGAAAAAAAAATGATGAGGGAATTTACCTCTGCTACGGAACCAAAGACCTTCTAATCCAAGTGGGCAAACTTTCTGACTCGTGGGCCACAATGGGTTCTAAAATTTGACCAAAGATTTAAGGGGCCAGGCCAGGAGTGCTTTGGTGACCCCACCTCTTAGGAGTAAAAAGATATATCGTGGGATATGTGGCAAAGATGTGCTTTAATATCGACTGAAAATGAACAAAGCATTAGAACAAAACATGCGTCTTTGAAGCCAGATTGTATTCGGCTCTTTATTGAAAGGACTTTTATTAAAATGCTGAAAATTGCTGAAATACGGTTATTTAATTTCTGACTTAATACTAATTATCTTCAAGTTTAGTAGGCCGGATTAAAAAGTTTAACATGGCCTCCGGGCCGTAGTTTGCCCACGTCTGTTCTAACTCTAGGAACCGGGTATAAAGGAGTCATAGAGGTCAAAGGTGAGACTGTTCCTTTTGAGAAACTCACACGGAGAAAAAGACGAAAAGAAACTCACAAACTTGGTTTCCTGTTTTGCAACTTCAGGCCCTCCAGGCTGTTATCCACAAATAACACGTCCCATGCAATCCCATGGCTTACAGAGAGGCTCCGCACGCCGTTTGAACTTCGAAAGATGAAAAAAAAAAAAAAAATGCATATCTGCAAAACATCTTGCATGACTCAGAAATACTCATTTGGCGGCAGGAATGATCTGATCCACGGCGATAAGGCCAGATGCGCGAGGAGCGAAGGTGTGAGAAACAACACAACAGCAGCCCCCGTCACATGCAAACCACTGTCTGTTGTTGTCGCACCTCGTCTCATTTCCCTAATGTTAGGATCGCACATTTCAAAGCAAAGAGAGAGAAAAATGAAAGGAAAAACAAAACGAAGTTCAAAAGCTGACGGGCTCTCCCGGGTGAGTGATGACAACAACCCCCATCCAGGTGTTCCTTCCACCTTTCTGGGACCACCTTGCTTCTAATCCCCCCGCCCCCGCAAACATGTGGGAGGCGCAGCCGGGCGCCGGGGTTTTAGCGGCTGGGCTGAAACTCACCGTGACTGTAAACAGAGGGCTAAATGCGCTTTTGAGTTTGTCACCGCAAAGTACCGCCATGTAGCGCTCCGCCAAAGTCCGGGGCGACTACCTGGAGGCCACTGGCTAACATCATCCAGCCAACTCGCCAGGTACGACGAGTGTTAACACAGCAGTAGCTGCGTTTCCATTACCCTTAGAATTTTGCTAATCCGAAATATCGCGATAAAAAAACGGTCATGGAAACACCTAAACTTAGAAAAACCTCACAAATCTCGCTAACAGGTTTTTACGCTCTCACGAGGAGGTTTTTCAGACACATCGATAAAGAAGTGTATCGCAAAAGTCATGGAAACACAAGTTATCAAAAAGAAATATAACAACCATTCCTGACGACAAAAAAACATCGAAATGCAGATATCTACAAGAAATTTTGGACCTCCATCCTCCTCAAAGTGGGGTCTCGCCGGACGAGATTTTACGAGAATTACGGCCTATGTACATAGTTCAACTTTTAGAAATACCGCTTTTATTTTGCGAAGAACTGCAATGGAAAAGCAGCTAGTGAGGGTAGCGCAAACAAGATGGCGACGGAACACAAAACGCTTGTTAGCTTCATCTGTAGTATATCCAACGCGCCCTCCATTCATGCTTTGCCCAACAGCACACGGCCACCCGTGGAGACGCAGACAGCGGCCGAAGTTCTTAACGAGCAGCTTTTAAGCACATGCAGGTGAGCGTGAGAGGGCGGAAAAATAAGAGGCGGCGCTACGGTCGAAGGAACGGAAGCAAAGGGGGTGTTTTTTAGGAGGCGGCGAAATGTTGAAAGGGTTGCCGGGCAGCTCAGCTGGTTCACCGCCAGTCTGCCAGCAGGAGGCGCTGTGCGTTTTTGTCTTTTCTTTTTTTTTTTTTTAAACAAAAACACATTGCTGGAGTTCAAATAATGAGTCCTTTATCTTCAGGACATGCACGGCCAACATTAGTAAGAACAGGCATGGGCAAACTACGGCCCGGGGACCATATGCAACCCGTTAAGTTTTTTAATCCGGCCAGCCGAACTTGAAGAAATTATATTAATAGTAAATAAGTCATAAAATAGCTGCATTTCATCCATTTTGTCAGTGTTTTAAGAGTCATTTCAGTACAGAGCTAAATGCCATGGGCTTCATAGACATATTTTGCTGCAACGCTTTTGTCCATTTTCAATTGACATTAAAGGATGTTTTCTACATATTCCAAATTTTACAACCCAAAGTGGCTCACCAGTCAAAAAGTTTGCCCATTCCACAGCTAAGAACTACCTCGAGTTACCATTAGGCTAATTTTAACAATTCCAAAACCCTCGAATGCGTTTTTTTCTGTAAACTCGCCACCGTCTCGGCCCCTTTTCATCCGCTTTATTGCGTCGCGTCACAAAACGAGGCTCCGCCACCTTATTGCTCTCGGCGTCCAAGTGCAAAAGCATTTCTACATCTCCATTTCCCACAGGCCTGTGGGGGGGAAAACGCAGGCTCGGTGAAGCCGCGGCGGGTCTATTTTCAGCGGTGTTTGTTTGGCTTCTAATAAATGTCGGCTAGATAAAGTGAAAGGCTGCAAACGTGCAGGAACCTGCGCTCGCACATTCCAGCGGCGGCTGACAGCTGAGGGTGCTCTTTCTTTTCTTTTCTTTTCTTTTCCTTTATTTTTTTTTTTGATGATCGACGTTTGATCGCAAACAGTTTTTCCAACAACCGCGTCGGGCTAGCGGAGGGCTTCGGGCAGAACGGCGCAAAAAAAATAAACATCCAGGACGGTTGGCGGTTCGCATCACGTGAGGCACCGAAGGTGAGCGGATCAGTCAGACCTTTGTTTGTCTACAGCACTGCTTTTCAACCTCTTAGGAGCTACGGCACATTTTTTTACACTGAAAAAATTCTGTGGCACACCACCAACCGAAAATATTATCAAAAAAAAAAAAAGAGACTTTTTAGCCTTTAATGACAATATAGTCTCTTCATTTCTTTATTTATTTCTCCTCACTCAGCGTGAAACCTGGGCCTGTTTAGATTCACACAAAGCTGATATCCTGGGAGGAGAATACGCTCACATTCTTTTTAAAGCACAGTCACTCCACAATGGAATGTTCGTATTTTCCGACAGATTTTAACTAACTAAAAAAATTGGTTAATTTTTCACAACACATCTTACATTATCTCATGGCGCACTAGCGTGCCGCGGCGCAGTGGTTGAAAACCACTGATATACTGGCCTATTTTCTTCTTCTTTTTTTTTTTTTACACACACACACACACACACACACACACACACACACACACACACACACACACACGTTTCCTGTATGCGGGCAGGCTGAGGGGGGTCCTGAGACCTTTTACAGGAAGTCAGGATTGACTTCCTAGGGCTAGAGAGATAACAACCTTTCAGTGTGTGTGTGTGTGTGTGTGTGTGTGTGTGGGTTCAAACGAAGGCAAAGCTACGGCTAATAACAAACATACGCGGGGAGGGGGCTGAGGGGGTGGGCGGGGACACAAAACCGAGCCTAATCAAACAAAAGCCAGCCGTGCGCTGCACGCCTGCGTTGGGTGTTTCTGCGCCGTGCGTAGGTGTGCGCCTGGATCAGCCGCGTAAATAACTCCTGCCCGTTTCCCTCGGCCCGCTGCCGCCGGCCTTTGTGCTGTTTTGCCCAAAGGGGGAAATCCGCAACCCCCTCAACACCTCCTCCCCACACATACACACACACATACATAGGGCTCACGGGGAGCAGGCGCGGTAAAACGGCATATCCCAGCATGCCTTGGGATGGCCAGAGAATCCCCCGGGGAGGATGCGGTGCCGCTGGAGGAGAGGATGTTTGCTCGGCTGCGCAAACACGGCGGGAGGAGCGGGTCTGACCGGGGAGCAGGTCGAGCAGGTATAGAGGAAAGTCGGGCCGATTTGCATTTGGGATTTAAAAGAGTTTTTACTTTCACATGGGACTCAGTCTGAGCTCAACGGCAAACACAGAGACGATGAACCCGATGGATTTTAGAGGGTTTCATTTTCATTGACAAAATTTCAACATTTTCTTTAACTTTTCCACAGACTTGCATGAGATTTCCATGACCTTACCAGACCCTATAAAAAAAATAATCTTCATACTTAGAAGACACGTAAACCTTTGCCAATGATCTCATGGTAAAACAATTGCTTAAAACATAAAGGTAACTGCAGGTGAAATCTATAGCTGACCAATTAAACTAAAGTACATAGGCCAGGCATGGACAAACTACGGCCCAGGGGCCATATGCGACCAGTTAGGTTTTTAATCTGGCCTGTCGAACTTGAAGAAATTATATTACTAGTAAATAAGTCATAAAATAGCTGCAGTTCATCCATTTTTTCTCAGTGTTTGAAGAGTCATTTCAATCCAGAGCTAGATACCGTGGGGCGTCAGAGACTGAAATTTTGTTGTAGCGCTGTTTATGTTCATGTTTTCTACTTATTCCATGATATTTTTTGAGTCACCAAAACTCTCCATCCATCTGCTCTGCTCCGGCCCCTCTGTCGAATTTTTAGAACCCATTGTGGCCCACCCGTCAAAAGGTTTGCCCACCTCTGAGATAGGCGGCGCTAGTCGGCTAGGCTAATTATGCTAATTCACGAAGCCGAAGCGTCGTTAGAGACACGAGGCACAAGGGCCGCTAACAACAAACAAATTCTGCTAGTCCTCGAGAGGCCACAAATGTATTGACTTTTTCAAATGTTTTAGCAATTTTACAAAATTCAATGACCTTTCCAGGCCTGGGAAAATGGTAATTGCAAATTCCGTGACTTGTCTAGGTTATCCAATGACCAAAGGAACCCGATGTGACTTTGCACAAAAAAAATCAAATGACTCCTGGTCGGACAAGTGCAGAAAATCATCTCTGTGTTGCAAGAGCAGTTTGGGTGTCAGGCCAGGCAGGGGCTGTACGGTGGGAGGTCTCTCGCACGTTGACGTAACAGGAGCCGCTTCAAGTCAGAGGCCCCGCGGTGCGCCGCGCTCGCGCGATGTGACTTTGAAAAAAAAATCAAATGATCAAATCAAGATCGAGATCAAGATCAAAAAGGCCGAGGCGCTGCCGGCGAAGGCGGAGACCGCCGAGACTTTTCCCTGCAGCATTCCGCAAGCGCAACACCAATAACGACAACGATAACAAGCCAGGGTCTGAAATTGTGTTGTTTACGATAACAAATGGCCGGTGAAGTCGGTAAACACTGAAACAAACACATTTTTTTTAATGACGGAGTCATCAGCAGCGGCGGCTTCATGGAAGGACTGTGTTTATTTTTCTTTTGAGCGAAGGCAAAAACGCCACGAGGGGATTTAAAAGTTGATAAAAGGAAGACAAAAATTAAAAGTGGCTGATTCGTTCCCTCGGGAGCCACTCCTGCCTTCCAGTCCTCTGAACTAGTGGTTCTCAATCATCTTTTTTCCTTATCATAGGGTGACACCCTGTATAAGTCACCAGTTATAAACAAATTATTGAAATTATTGAATTCAATTGGATGTCCTGCACAATAAATTCCCAACATTTTCTCTATAAATATAAACATATTTTAAAATTCAAAAGGGGAACTGTCCACCAAGCCGCGACCCAATCAAAACAGCTCTGCGACCCACCCGTTGAGAAACGCTGCTCTGAACAACGGAAAGTCCGACAGGTTCATTCGGGCCTTTTGGCGGCGACGATCTTGGATCTTGGCAGGGGAAGGTTCTGTATAGTTCTGTACAGCTCCAATGGGACCTCAGTCCTTCACGCAGTGCCCACCCCACCACCCCCCCGGCTGGTCTGGTACAAGACTGAGCAAGTCCTCGCTCCGTCATCATGGCGTCCTCCACTTGTCCCATCCAGGGGAGGCTTCGCTGTTTACGAGCTTGCAACAGCTTCCTGTTTTTTTTGTGTGTGTGTGTGTGTGTGTGTGTGTGTGTGTGTGTTGTGAGCAGAGCCGGCCTGCAGCTCCCCACCTACGCATCCTCTGAGGATGCTGACTGGTGCGGACATTTTCACATGGGTGTTTTGGTTTTTTATGTCGGCAGCGAGCGGCGAAGTTACCCGAGCACAGGCAGCGGTGCTCTGGAGCTGCTGGTATCGTTACTGGCGGTTACTGTCGCAGGAGGGCAACAACAAGATCCTCAGTTGCTAAGAGCTTCCATGCAGACTAGGTGTGTGTGTGTGTGTGTGTGTGTGTGTGTTGGGGATCGAATCACGATTCTTATCCTCTCCGATTCTGGACCGATTCACACAAGAATCGCGATTCTTATCCTCTACGATTCTGGACCGATTCATAAACTTGGGAAAAATATTTTTATTATTGTTTCCGTCTCTGCGCACCCAGGCTTCCGAACGCAGTACGTTATCCAGACCGCATTCTGTTTTCATGGCATAATTTGCCTAATCATTAGCGCAATATGCACCCATATCAATTTCTGTGTAGAGAATCATTTGGATTGGGAAGCAATTTTGAACCGGAATCGAATCAAAAACGTGAGGCTCCGAAAGATTCACTTCATTCAGGCAGGCCTCATCGAAACAAGTACAATGTGGAATATGGGAGGTTTACGGAAGCTGTGCGTTGCCCACTTACAGTTGCAGTCAACAGTAAATCTAATCAAACGCCAGCGCCAAGCCTGAGCCTGAAGCACCCGATGATGAACCGTGACAATGCGGTTCAGAGGAATCCCACATGAACCTACATGAGAGATCAACATGACCTTCTGAGGCGAGACTCCTCGCCATCACCTAAACCAAAGCTAGTCCGTGTTTGATTCACTCATTCCCTTTAAGCAAATGGGATTACTCGAATCACTATGGCCGCTATGGGGCCATAGTGATATAATACATAGGATTGTCTCATATTATATCCATTTTGCACATTTCTTTTGTTGGACTCCAGTGAAGCAGGAGAAAGAAAAAAAAAGGAAACAATGAATTTAGCCCTGTGTTTACAGCCTTCTGTAAACACAGGGCTCGGTTTTCGCGCAGCGCTAAAAGTGCTGATCCTCTGCTGGAGCCTGTGCATATTTGGAAGGGCAAAAACAAGGCGGCCACAAGGTGGTCTCAGCAGGTGGGGCAAACCGACGGCTGGGTCTGTTGTTCCAAAACCTCGGAGGGCTGAAATCATCTTAAAATAACTAAAATGAATGATTTCCACGTGTCACAATTCCTGGTTTCTGTCCGCTAGCAGCCCATAGTCGTTAGCAAACGCTGCCAAAGTGAACTGCGCAGCAAGCAACTTGCGCCTCGGCCGGGACGGTGTGCACTATAGCGACGCTTTGCCCCCCCCCCCACCTTTTGGCTATCTTTCTAAAATCCTCTTTTCACCGTGGGGGAGGATCCTCCAATGGCAGCGTTTAATGAAATAAGATCCTTTAAATTAATCTGTTTAGGCATCGCTCCGACACACTGATAAACCTCCAGTCGGTGACGTGCGGAGGCACTCGGAGCCTCCGCGGTGCGTCTTTATGGACGTGGACAAGTGTGTGTGTGTGTGGGGTGGGGGGGAGCCGAAAGAATTAGCATCACGTGCACATCGTTAGCAATTATTTCCGCGGTATAAAGACACAAAAGAGAACCGAGGCGTCAGGCGCTTCGCCATATGGAAAATAACTGTAAAAGAACATTAAATCACACACTCTGGCCATTTCCCAGACAGTTTCCTCCCGAGGGACTCGGGGCATGGCGCAGTAACGCAACAAATGAAGTGTCCCATTGCGTATTCTCCGCTCGCTGAGCTAAAGATAAACCAGCCAGGTTAGGCTGGTACGCGCATGTGTTTCTTTTTTCTCTTTGAAAGTATGAAGAAAAAGGGGAGTGAGCGGACTCGAGGATCCCTTTAATTAGCACTGTGTGAGTGATCTAATTAAACTAATGACTGCTGCCGCGGCGCTGGCGATTGGGGTGGGGCGGCGGGGTGGGGGGGGTGGGGCTTTTAATCAGCGCACGCTAAAGCCAGACTAGGAACTACGGGGTTAGGCAGATTATCGTGGGATTACACCCATCTGCAACGACCACTGTCTAGGAAACGACAGCAGGGAGAGGGGAGGGCGAAATATGACAAAGAAACCAGTTGGTTGTGAAAGGGTCACTGGGCAGCCGGCCGGGAACTTTGTTTACCAGCTGTGTACAATGTCCAAAAAAAAAGATATGTACACATTAAAAAGCAGCATATGTGAGAAAATGGCTTCCACCCCTGATTTGGGATTGATGCGATGCTACATCTCATCGTGTTTATCATGTTCATTCCCAATTATGTTGACCAGATTTGGCAATTTTACTGACACTGGTATGGATCACCTGCTTTTTCTAACTGCGCCTCAGACCAGTTGGATAAATTCTGCGATTTCATTTTCGCAGATATCTTCCGCTCTTACCGTGCTGAAATCCATCAGGTGCAGTGACGTACTCCTTTATGTATATCATTTATTTGTTTTTCATTTTATTAACCTAATGCACTGCCATATGAATATCCAGAATGGCTGCGTTCAAGCGAAACATGCAAGGCGACACATTTCAGAGTCCTTTTTTCCTGACAATCTGTTGACGCTCAAGTGCGAAGCCCGCAAATTCGGGAATGAAAAGAGGATTTGTTGATCTGAACGTCTCTAAACTCGCAGCTGAGTCCATCTAAAAAACTGTCTTTCAACCGTCTTTCAATGCAAACCCTTAAAATACCCAGAGTTTATGTGGCACATAGTCAACTTTAAAGACACCACTAATTGTTGGAAAGTGCAGGCGCCGGGACTTGAAAGAGGCGCAGATCTTACGCTAGCAGCGCCGTTTATTCTGTAATTATTTCACCATTGGTCAAATAATTACATTTTATATATATGCATTTAGGCTTTACTGCCTGGCATGTCCACTGTTTATTTGTCCGCGGGCGCAACAGTAAAGAGGACAGACAGCCAGTCGAGCACGAGCAGAGACACCAACACATGAAGATTATTGGCAAATAGTGTTGCGAGAGATAATCCCATCTTCTTCTTTTTTTTTTCCACACAAAGGATTTCTGTTCCCTGCAAAAAACAACTGTTGACCACCAACCAGCTGGCTCCAGCCAGAGCTCCAGAGCAGAGAAAAGCGACAGGAAGGAGGAATGCGAGCGAAACGATAGGAACAAAAAGAAAAGGGAAAAAAAAAAACAGGGAGTGGAGAGGGGAACATCAAGTGCAGTGCAGGAGGGCGGGAAAAGCGAAATCCTGTGCACACACACACGCTTTTGTACAGTCACTCATGACGGTTATCTGCTCCGGCCCACCACTGTCCATTTCCTCCAGCCTGGATTGTCAGGCGTGACTTTTTTCTTTCTTTCTTTCTTTCTTTCTTTCTTTTTTTTTTTTTTGCCTCTTCTCCTCCCACTCTTCCCAGTACAACCACAATGTTTAACTGGGTGGCTGGCTCACAATCAAAAGTGACAGAAAAATATTCCAGTCTGCAACAGATCACCGGCACAATCTGAAGGTAATTTGGAGGCCATGCTTCATATCAACACAACAAACACAGCGATATTTCAACTCAGAGCTGTCCTTTCTATTCAATTCTTTTTTCTTTTTTTTGCTGACTTCAGCCTCTTCAAGGCAATAATATGAAACACATTCGTTGAAAAAAAATAAAAAATAATCAAGGATAAATAAATAAACATCACTGGTGTGAAATACACACACACACACACACACACACAAAAATACGTTCAACCTCATTTGAGTCACAATTTTCACGCTGATTCCGTCGTTGACGCGTTTCTTATAGCGGTGCTTGTGGTCGTGGGTGATGTTTTCACACGCGCGCACGCACGCACGTACGCAAAGCCCCCCACCACCACACACACACACACCGGCGCGCGCGCACGCACGTACACGATCTTACTACATCTATCTACCCCACCCTCGCGTTCACACACACACACACACACACACACACACACACACACGCCCAGCAAACACAGCGGTGAACCCACCTTCTACCTTCTTCCTTCCTTCCTTCCTTCCTTCCTTTAGGGCCTTTTATTCGGGCGGCAAGGGGGGGAACCGTCCGTCCGACCGAGCGGCCGAGCGACCGGCAGATAATAGGTCGGTCACGGCCGGGGCTGATATCGAGCCCTCGGTGTTTCCTCCTCCTCCCGTGAATCACCGGTGCCGAGTGCGGCGGATTCCCGCTCGTCCCGTGCCCCAGCGCATATTCCGGATGTGAATGATATCTCCTTATCGACGGACGGCCGGTGACGTGACGGCCATTATTTGGCCCCCCACCATCATCACCACCACCGCCGCCGCCGACGTCCCTTCACTTCGCTCCGGTGGGCAGCAGCAGCAGCAGCAGGCAGCCTGCGACGTCTGAAGAGCTCCGGTGGCACGAGCCTCCTCCAGTCGACTGGAGGTGATGAATTATTCACGAAGGGGCGTGGTCAGGCGCTGGCTCGCGCCCGCGCGTGCGTGTGTTCGTGTTCGTGTGTGTGTGTGTGTGTGCGCGCGCGCGACAACACCGGGACCCCCGCGGTTACAGCGGAGGCAGCAGCTGTCATCAAGGGGGGGCGGTCGTGACGGCGGGCAAGGGCGACGACTAGCGGTCTTTTCCGGTCATTGCAGTTACCAATTATACATGGAGGTAGTCGTTGGCGAGTAGAGAGACGCCGCAAATTGTAATTTTCGCGGTTATTATCATTAAAAAAAACAAAACAAAACCTGCTGTTGTTACTTCTCCTGTAGAAATCACAAAATCATTGGTCAGTCTGTAAAATATTTCTTGATATTTCTAGATTTCTAGCTACACTGGAGATGATTTTAAAACAGAAATGTTAGGTAGTGATAAATTACACTTATTGTTTTTTTGTCACGTTTAAAATATCTGCATTATGTTAAAAATAATAATTAGTATGTGAAAACATTCAGCCCGCTGTGTTGCAAAGAGTATACAGCAAGCAATAAAAGAAAGAGAAAACAAATAAATATGTAAATCACGGGAAAACGTGCCACTGATTTTATTGACATGAATCATGTTAAAGAGAATAATGCCAGAGTAGTTTTATTTAAACAACACTTTTCTTTCTTTTGATTCTGACGATGTGAGGATGGTCATCATACCGTAGCCTACAGCGACATCAGGTGGCCATCAGGTGAAAAGTTAAGTTTGAGAGACGTTTTCGTGCACATCCTGTTTTATAGTTAAAAGACAAAAATATATTACAGTTAAACACACACACACACACACACACACACACACACACACACACACACACACACACTCTGTGAACACCTTCATTTGGTTTCCTGGAGGTCAGGCACGTCGCAGACCCATTCAATTGCCCAGGCAGGGCCCCGTGAGTAAGGGGCCCCCAAGAGACGGCTGACATTGGTCCATATAACAATGACAAAATGGATTGCACTGCTTCATACAAAGCAACATCATTCAAACAGTCAGTTCGGGTAGATTTTCTGTCGATTGTGATAATTGCATTAACCTTGGTGGTGGATGCACCTTGCATGAAGAATATCCATCCGTTATCCCATATATTCATCCATCCATCCATCCATCCATCCGTCCATCCATTTTCAATCCCTGCTTCGTCCTGCACTCAGGGTTGTGGGGGCATGGAGAATATATTATTCAAAATTGTACACTTCTTTCAAATTTTGCTTTTGTGCTTCCGCCACAAAATGTTCTCTTTCCATTAAGCATATCCCCTATCTTTTTTATTTCAGTGCAAATAGTTGACATCACAAAGGGCTGATCAGTCTGTCAGGAATGACTCAACAAACAGGAAAATAACTTTTTCTACTTTTCTTGTGCGGTCTTCTCACATATGAGAAAAAGAGAACACGACAGAGAGGCACATTATCGCTGAAACACAATTGGTGAAGACAACTGTAACGGTTAAGCGAGTGAACCGTTGAGTCTGCCTCGGTTTGGTCTTTTGCAATTAATAGTCAGATCAGGCGGGAGTCAGAATGTGCTGGGTGAGGCTGGAACACTCAGAGATTGAAGACGAGATTAAACTGTGTGGATGTGACGGCAGCTGCATAAGAAGAGAAGAAGGAGTCAGAGCAGTCGCCCTCCTCGCCTCTCCTCTGGCTCCCACAGAGATGCCCTTTGGCTGGCAAATGCCAAGCGCACTGCATTCCAGTGACAACACAAAACGTCCTCCCTCGCTTCAGCTGCACGGGCAAAAACAGACAAGGGGGTAATTATGTCATTAGTCCGACTGCGGCTGACGGGGTTCGTCACATGATTCTTGTCGACCGCGGATGTGACAAAAAAAAATAAAAAATAGACGATGTTATTAGGAGGACCGTCCAGCCATATCGGAGAAGGCATCAGCATCATGTGTGGACGGGGATCATTATGGGATAGATCTTCTCAGTTTGACAGAATGGCCTTCAGCCCAGATCAGGGCCTGTATTGTGTGTTGTGCGTGTGTGCATCACTGGCGTGATCGTAAGTCAGATCTTTTTGCTGCACTTCTCATTATTTTCCCTCAGAAGTAGCTGGTTGGCGTCAGTGGAAATCCCAGATTGCTGTTAGTTAAGAAAGAAGATGAAAAAGAAGACCCAATGCAGAGAACATGCAAACTCATTTTGTAGCATTCAGTGACATTCAAACATTTATCTGTTTCTTGACCTTTACATAAAAAAAATTAAAAACCTTACTGAGACCCAGGGACTCATTTATAAGAGGGACCTGATATACATGATTGTCAATGATATAAATGGTCTGTATATAAATTGTGTAAGATCACCTATAGACTAACAGGAGACAAGCATCAGCAATGATCAGCAAGTGAGAATCAGAATCCCATTTATTGTCACTGTTGTACTGGACAAAATTTGGACAGCTGTTCTTAAAGGTTGTGCCTTAGCTAGTGATTACAATAGTTAAGAAAACATATGAAAAAATAAAAATAAAAACATTAATGCAGGTATAAATGCCACATAATCTAACAATTAAAAAGTGCTAGTGGAGAGAATGTTAAGAGTTAGTGCAAAATAAACAGTAAATAGTGCAATGGAGACAGTGTCACAGTTTTCACCGTTTTTGCGCAGAACAGAACTACCAGCTTTATTGTGTGTTATTTTGATTTGTTTATTGTGGATATTAAGTTTGTACTTGGAGGCGTCACCTTGATGCTCACTATGCAGTTGGGCAGGAAATTGTTATGAATCAACAGTTTAAAAAAAATTACAGAAAATCGTCTGAACACGTGTGTTGAAAGGACACCCCGTCGGAGGCGAGGCTGCATACGTGACGTAAGTGGTCACGTGAACAGAATGTTTACGTTACAAGAGCGTGGCCAAACCAGGAAGTGGGTTACTAACAGTGCATGTCTTCTGTCTCGCTTGGATTGTTTTCTTCCTTTCTTCACGCCATTTGTATCGTTTGTGTGTCAAAGGTCGGATTCCGCTGCGTCTGAATTGTTTTACTGCTCCTCCTCAACTTCCACAACTGGCTTTTTCATACCGGAGTTCAGCCGCATCAACAATCTTCGGCTGGCAGTTCAGCAGGACTCTGATCCGGGTAGGATGAACTAAAACTGGGTGCAGTCACGTCCAAGACTCGGGAACAATGTCTGAATGGGAACTAACGCACTGTAAAGTGCATTAATATGATGATATTAATATATGTATATATATATATATATATATAACGTATATTATGATATATATATATATATATATATATATATATATATATATATATATATATATATATATATATATATATATATATATATATATATATATATATATATATATATATATATATATATATATATATATATATATATATATATATATATATATATATATATATATATATATATATATATATATATATATATATATATATATATATATATATATATATATATATATATATATATATATATATATATATATAAATATCACACGAGTCTCATAGCAATGAGTATATATCAACACACGGTGGCAGCACTACTCCGTCATTCACTCAACACTGCTTGTATTTTTCCGTCAAATAAAAAATATTCGTCGTCCACACACAAACGTTTTTGTTTTAGCTTTTTGTTGCATCTTTTCTTTTCTTTTTTCTTTTTTCTTTTTAAACTTTCTAACCTCAACACAAACGAGCCCCCGTACCCTTCCCCATCGATATTTATGTATGTTGTTTTTGTGTGTTGTTGTTTCATAGACATTTAGAGATAAGAAAACATTGCTGGGTAGTAAACAATGTAGTAAAAGTTTTCACCCTGGTTTGATTCTCCCTTTTGAACACTCTCTCTGCTGAAGTTAATGAGGAAAGAAGTATTTAATGCAAGAGGAGCTCCAAGACCAAGAATGATGAGTTCAGCCCAGAGGAGATTTAAGCAGACAGGTTTTGACGTTAGCACTTTCACATCAGGAGGCTGCAGACTCACGATAGTCATAGTCAGCGCACACAAAGGACGACTGAAGGCTTTCCTCTACTACGCAACAAGTATGACTCACCGCCTCCCATTTACACATGAACGGTGATGAGTGACGGTGATTGTGATGATGTCTGTGCTTAGTGAGTCGTTTTTTAATAACTGCACTCAGCCAGACAGACTCAGACCTGAGGAGTGGCGCTGGCAAGTGTGTTGCCATGCCAGCCTGCTTGAGGGATTCTCCCTATTTTAAACGGAAGGCTTCGGCACAATTTGTCAGGGCTGTTTGAGGCGGACAAAACAATGAGGCTCTCACTGCCATGACCGTACCGAGAGAGCCCAGCCTCGGCTGGCTCCAGAGCTCACGTTCTTTCTCATGTCCGTCCTCGTCTGTCGACTCAAAGACCTCGGCGTTCGCAGGCAGACAGACTTAATTTACTAAATATGATCTTCTCAGTGCATATTCCTACGTATGCCATTAAAATAGGCTGGTTTCTGTGTAGGGACCCAGCGCTGCGATGTCCCTCATCCAGCATTCCTTCACATACCCCTCAATGAGCGGGGCTTTGGCAAGTGAACACAGGATTAAGGCGGGAAGCTCGGAATTCTATGGGAATTTTCTTTTAAAAGAGCTACTTGTGAAGTTTGTCTCACTGATGTCTCGAAATTCAACCTCCCAGTCAAGTTAAAGCGCAAAGCATTTGCTGTCAATGTCGGCATTTAAAAAAACAAAACAAAACAGATTCCTTTGACAAAAACCAGGAATTAACTTCTGCAAACCTCCTTTAAAAACCACAGAAGACCAAGAAGATGTAAAAGAAGAAACTGCAGGTACAGTTGTTGCGAATGAGATTTTACTGCTTCAAAAAACCAGTCAGCTGATCTTTATGTGCGACAAGAACAGGATGTGACTCCTGCAAGCTGCCGTTGAAAAGCACAGGGGGAGGCCGAGAAGAAATACAGGAGGCTACTGCCAGGCTAGTTGCTGCTAATGAGAATTTTTTTTTTTCAGTTGTTCAAAAACCAGTCAGCTGCCGCACTGACGTGCGACAAAACCAGGAAGTGGCTCCTGCAGGCCTCCTCTAGAACCCACAGAAGAAGACAAAGAAAGAAATACAGGAAGCATCTGCGAGATTAGTCGCTGCTAATGACATTAGCATAGGCGATACAGTAGTGACAGTTCAACAGAGGTGTATGGTATTTTCTTTTCAAAAGATGAACGAAGAATTACCCTCTAGGACAGGCAGGACAAAGAGCGTTACAAAGAATTCTCTTTTGTTTGAGTTTAGTTTAACAGCGCACCTTTGGCCAACTTTGAACCAACTTGAGCTGTTGTCAGCTGAAAAATACAGAGTGATGTACAAAGAGTGCATCGAAGTTCTTAACGAATAGCCTCCAATCTTCAAAGGTTTGTTCCATAGAGAGTCTTTTTACAATTTGGATAGAAAATATGCAGATTTTACATAATGCAACATCCGGCCACCAGAGTTTACCCTAGATGGCCGTGCCATTCCGAGCGACGCACAGGCCGAGTCCCATTACGCCGTCTCGGAAAAGTTACACAATGCGAAAGCCGAAAAGCCTTCGACGTGAATGTCAGAGAAAGGTCTGGATTCTTTGTCGCGGCGCTAAGGCCTTGTTTTGACTTTGATTCCACGAGGAGGTAACTGCAGACGTGCTCTCCAGGCTCGCGCCATAATCTCCCTTTACACCTGCTCGCGCTCTATTCTCCCGTATCCCGCTCGGCCGCTCTCGAGCAGAAACAATAGCGCCGCTGTCCAATCAGAACGGTCGCTCCCACCCCCCCAGCTATCAGACGCCGGAGCGGTCGCCCTCGGCTGCCCAGTAACGGCGTGCCATGTCAAGCTCTTATCGTCCAGGAGCAAGATCCTGTGCATTCCAGCCTCCCAAAAGGGCCGCTTTCACTCAGCCAGAAAGCTGGATACGACCGGCAGCACGAAGGGGCAGAGAGAGCGCGGCGGCTCCCGGACGACAGATGCTCGCACGGATGAGACGGGGGCGGGGGAGATGGGACTGACTGTCCATTGGACTCGAACGACAAAAAAAAAAAAAAAAAAAAAAGTCACGCAAAGGAACAGAGCGATGGGCTCGGAGGCAGCGTGTGGGCACCGTCAGCTGTGTGATTTGATCTCGCCCCTCCGCGTCCCTCCGCTGGCTTTCCGCAGAGAGCTGCCCTTTGGCTGCAAAATGCCAGGCGCATGGCATTCCAAGTGACCACACAAAAGTCCCTCCCTCGGCTCAGCTGCACAGGAACAATCAGACAAGGAGATAATTATGTCATTAGTCTGACTGCGGCCGGCGGGGATCTTGGCGTTTTGTCGTGGTGGCGTGACCAAAATACGGTTTGATATCAAAGACGTGACGGAGGTCCGGCCTTATCGGAGAAGGCATCAGAGTGTGTGTGTGTGTGTGTGTGTGTGTGTGTGTGTGTGTGTGTGTGTGTGTGTGTGTGTGTGAAGGTGGTTCCAGCTGTCGCAATAAGGAAAAGATTGTCATGATGGAGAAGAATGGGTCAACAGAATGACCCCCAGCCAATGGGTCAGTTGAGATCAGCGGCTGCATTGTGGCAAAGCTTCTGGCCTGTGTGTGTATGTGTGCCAGCTCGTGTGCGTGCGCGTGCAAATCGTGTGGAAAATCAAAAGGCACGACTCATTGTCAAAGGTTCCGTTGAGCTCCCTCACTTGAAAGCTCAATTCGCCCAGAGTTGAGGATTCTTCATGTTTTTGTCCCGCTATCCGTTAATAATTTCCGCCTGTCACAATTTTGGACCCACAAGACAACTTTTCATCGCTGCTCCAGGGTTTGCGGACGTCGCAGTTCCTTAAATGCCGATTGTCAAAGTTTGGATCCAACTTCAAATGAATTAGGGACCTCATTAAAAAAAATCATAAATCAAAGAAGATAGCAGAAAAAACTGATGGTTCACTTGCGTTCTACACTCAGCAACACCAACGCTGGATTATCAAACATAATGATTTGATTGCAGTCTTTTACTGTTGCATTTTCAGAAGAACGCGGCCCTTGTTCTCAACCGATTTCCTTGCCCCAGTCCATTTACTGCAGCAACAGTTCCAACACTCATATAATGCATTATGAGCTCTGATGATTTATCACATACTGCAAGTGTCCAGTAAAACTCAGTATCTGACTCAAAGAAAAAACAACTTCACACATCACCTCAAAATATATCAATCAGTGCGATGCCACTTCTGACATGGAGCAAAAACTGTGACAATAAAAAAAGACTTATTATTATTTATGAGGAGCTGTATTCATTTTCAAGCTTTTTCTTTTTAACCATGTTAATTTGAACATTAATGTTTCACACTTACTACACAGAATAGAGTAGAACAAGCTTTTCTTGTCTTGTCAAAGCTGAAAATTTATATTTGGTCTCACCGTAATAAATGAAAAAAAGAAATACAGCCGCAATACACAGCAATAGGAAAAAACATCAATAACAACGGACAATTACATATTCCGTGTAAGCGGCACTAATTCATTTAGCAGAATTTGTTCGAAATTTGGACTGGTCGAGGAATAAAGGTTCCTTTGTGGATCCCTCTGTCTGCAATGGGTGTCTGTAAGATGTGGGAAGTGCTTTCAGTGGATGGCACAGTTCCCCACGATCAGCCATTTCCTTAAAAATGTGTCGCTCGATGTCCCATCTCGCTCCAATTTTATGGACGTTCCTTGCTTGCAATCAGATTGAACACGCCCCCCAAACACTGCAGCATACGCCCGAGCACTGCCGCACTGAACTAAAGAAAAAACAAAACCCAAAAAACAAAACAAAACGTTTCTCTGCCGTCAGTGTGGGACTGGTGCTCCCAGACTAGAATCGACCGTGTGTCCCGCTCGGCTGGCCCGCGGCCAACAGTCTCCCCTCGCACCGCGGCCTTGGCTGAGGGAGTGTCTCCGCTTGCACGGGACGCCACAGAATAGACTATTGTTGGCCGCGTCAAGACAGCCAGCGAGTTGGAGGAAGGAGCGGCGGTGGTGGTGGTGGTGGTGGGGGAGGCGCAGGACAGGAGATAGCGAGGGTCAGGATCCAGCCTGACACACCAGAGAGTGAGGCATGGCTCACCTCCTGCACGTGTGCCTGACAGAAAAGGTCGGGTGTGGAGAAGCGGCAAGACGGCTAAACGGCACAAGAAGAGTCGATGACAGTTGTCTGAAATTTCCCGAGCTGGGTTTCAAGGGTTTTAAAAATGGTCTCTTATGAAAGACCTCCAGCCACAGCTGATACAGAAACTTCACCAGACGTACAAGCCAAATCGCATGTTTAATATGTTTTCGTGCGAAGTGCACAAGTGTGCACAGTGTTGTTGTGAGCTTTGGTTTTCACCAGCTTGTTTTTGTGCACCTTTTGAATTTGCAGATAATACATGTATGGGTGTATAAGTATGTGTATATATACAATACCAGTGAAAGGTTTAGTCACACCCTATGAATTTAATGCCTTTTCTTTCATTCTCATGACTACTGACATGGCCGTTTCTCACTGAAGGCATCAAAACTTCGTATGAACACACATGGAATTATGTAGGAAACAATAAAAGTGTAAAAATAACTCAAACACGTTTTATATTTAAATTCCTCGAAATAGCCACCCTTCACAAAAAGCATATTTTACGTGTTTTTCTCTGCTGCATAATTACATATATCTTGCTCATATATTTGATGTCTTCATGATCTATCTGCAGTGTAGAAAGAATTGCATGAGAAGGTGTATGCAAACATTTGACTGGTAGTGTATATCAACTTAAAGTAAAGAGTACTGCATGTAGAAATGCATGTTCAGATTAATACAAAGGACAATATTAATTTTAAAAACGTGTGGAAGAAAGTTTTCCGACGCACCGTGCATTTGCGATGCACTGTATTGTGCTCAGAATCTTGCTTGGCACTTTTATCAATTCATCAATAACATTTTCACAACACATTTTACATTTTTACCCTATTTTATAATTATCGCCTGTGTCTTATAGACCTGTTATTATTATTAAGAAGTCCCACAAGAAAAAATGCAGCAACATCCTTTAAAGGACTCCTCCCATCCCCATTCATTATGGGGTACATGCTGCCAAGACAAGTGCTCAGGCCGAAACATCTTTGCTACAACAGAATTTGATGATAGCTGTGATAAAAACGACTTGTCTCACAAGAGCCCGGGCGAACGTCGCCGCCGCTCGTCTCCAAACGGGAGAAAACAGTCATTAGCACGTCGGTGGGTCCGATTGTCTGCCCGAGATTACTGCTTTTGGAACACGCATCGCTGTTGGTTCAGTCGAAACATTCACATGTCAACAAAATCCCGTTTCCAAATTCTTCGAGGTACAAACTTGTTGCCCCGTGCTCACAAAACTATATTTGGCCAGCGAAAAGCCTTCAGGATGATGAGAAACTATTCCAGCCGCAATAGTTTTCTGTGTGCAAAATTTAAAAAAAAAAAAAAAAAATGTTATGTTTATGGATGTTGGCAACCATCTCCAAAACTTTGTCTGTCCCCAGAGGTATGCATTCTTTGGACATTTGTCAAATGTTGTCAGGGGGGAAATAGCAAAGTTCAGGTTAAATGTCACGAAGCTGAAAATATAAATGGACACGCGAGTGCGAGTAAAAATGCCTTTGTTATATGTGTGTTATCGCTTGTCTGTCGCTGCGGCTTTATCAGCGTCGGAAAGGTGCGTCAAGATTATTATAGATGACTCACCAGACGAGACAATTCTCTGTCTCAGTCATTCCAAACTTCTTCAACTCAAGGCTGATGATCAGCCGTCTCAAATGAAAAAACAAAAACAAAACATTAAGCATTCATACCAAAAAAACAAAACAGAACTGTTCCTTTCTGATTTGTTTCCATGACTTTATCACACATTGTAACAGCGGATATGAGGCGGACATCATCAAACTTTGTAGTTTGAGCTTTGCATCAGGAACTTTTGCATTTGTCTGGACAAATGCTCAGCTACTCTAAGACTGAGTGGATGGAAACATTCTATGTGTGCTTTATCATGTTATTACAGTGTAACAGTGAGAAGTAACTGAATATCTTGTAGGATTTTTCTCATGTTCAGTACCGCCGTAGTTAAGACATTTCCACTGTTGTGCCGTTTTCAAGCTTCTGATTGGCCAGATGGTATATTGCCATCTACTGGTTTGGCCTTGCGCATGTTCACATTATTTCAAAAATATTGTTGGTGTTCAAGCATGCACAAATACTATATAAATGAAGGTCTGTATATAATATAATACCAGTTTGCTTCTTTGCAATTGAAGCCTTTCAGATCGTACAGATCGCAATTGGTGCTTCAGAACAGTTGTAGCAACTAAATTAAATCAAATCTCAACTCAGTGTCCCCATGTCTTGGTACCTTCTCCTTTCCTACTCTCTGTCATCTTGAACATTGCACCGTGCTGAAGACTTCAAAGCCGGCGAGGGGTGGCGGTGGGAGCAGAGCTGCAGTGCCACGATAAAGAAAATGCACGCAGGGATTATGTAACGACTGTGACATTTTGGAGTGGGCAGTGACCTGCTCTGCTCCTTTGCTGCTTTGAGGATCAGTCAGACGTTCCCTCACACAGAGGCCCCGAGGTCGGCGCCACTCATGGGCTGAATCGACGTCTTCATGCGGCACACCAGCGGAGTCACAGCGGAGGGGATCGTCGTGGGCTCGTGCTCGCTAGCCGGCGCTAGCGCCACAAAGACGTCATTATATGGACGGCGCGGCGGTTGTGTCCGCGACGTGGGAAAGCGTCCAAATCGAGTAAAATCGCCGTTGTAAAGACAGGAAGTTTTTGAAGCTCACATATTCTCGCAAATACTCAGCTGTGCAGAAAAGCCTGTGCTTTGATATGCTTTTTATTAGATTTTCTGACTGATCCACTCTCCGACTCTAACAGCCCACATGTTGAAGTGTCCTTGGGCAAAATGGGCCCGAAATTGCTGCATGGCAGTCGCCACCCATTGGTGTATGAGTGTGTGGGTGAATGAGAGGTCATTGTAAAGCGCTTTGGGGTAACGTATAGGTGCTGGAAAGCGCTATATATTTGCAGTCCATATATCATTTTCAGGAAGTGGGAGCAAAACCCCTTTGTGATGTCATAACGGCCACTGACAGCTAACAGATACCTTTCCCCCGGTTGTAGCGACTTTCTCCTTCGCGGTTGCCGTGTTTTTGCCTCCTTCGATTTCAATCAATCAATTTTTATTTGTACAGCGCTAAATCACATCCAAAAACATCTCAAAGCGCTTTGTACAATCAGAGAAAAACAAACCAACTGGGCCCCCGGGGCAAAGCAAAGTGCGACAGTGGCCAAAAACTCCCCTGTGGGAAGAAACCTAGAGCAGATCCAGACTCCAGAGGGCCGTCATCTGCCTAGGAGCAGTTGGGGGTGAGAGGAAAATACAAAAAAAAAATGTAGAGAGAGAGATAGAAAGTAGCCAGAGTGGCAGACAGGCCGCTTTCAATTTGTGTATGTCCATAATCACTCATCAGAACATAAGAGGGTTAGTCATGGAGTCCCTCAAGGATCTGTTCTTGGACCGCTTCCAAACAAAGCCTTGCATATTTAATCATACAAGACTCCACCGATAAAGTCTGCGATTAAAAATTAAGGTCTGAAAACGGGTACAATCAGGTGGCCTTTGAATTTAGGGCATGACTCCACCCAGTGAGACTGCAGCTCAGGTCCTCGTACGCATTGGAGTGCCTTAAATTCACTCGCTTGCTCACCTCACATATCCAAGCATTCTTGACATCAAAAGCTGCATTTCCACTAATGGGCGATGAGTGCGCACGTGCAAACGTGCCCGACCTCTCTGATGACCTCATCGCTGTTCTTGCAAAAACATTTGCGCAGCCCTATTGCAGCTGCAGGTAATACACCTGGCAGACCCCTGAGTTGCCGTCGGTGAAATTATCTGCCAGCTCAGTCATCGCGTCTGATGATCAAACGCACGCTGTTGAGCAAAACCCATTAGACATAATGCAGCACCTTTAAAAGCGCAATTCAGTGTAATGTTATTATAGCCGTGCCTGTTTTGAGTAAATGACTTCATTGTTGAGGGTTGCACCGGAGTTTAAGCGTTTTTTTTGGTGCAGAGCTGCTAAGTCTACTTAATCTTCTGCGAAGTGTAGCAGCTGCAAGTTTAGTTTTGTGGATTTTTCGGAGGCCATCCAGGTTTAGCTGCCAAGTCAGGGGCAAAATTCACCTTGGCAAAGCGAGGAACGTTGAAATCGGCATTCTGGCGTTTGACGCCGGGTCACACCGTCCGAGTAAAGGCGGGTCAGGCTTTCAAAATAAATGTGGAGAAATAAAAAAACGTTTGGATTGTTTTCACTGTTTTAGTGCTCTTCAGTGGCAGCCGTGCTTTGTTGTTTGTGCGTCATCTCGGCGGAAAAAAAAATCCGTAAATGGATTTCGGTTTGGGAAGGGCCAAGAAGCGGCGGGTCCCGTGCACGTATTGAAGATGAGCGAGTTGGACACGCACGCGCTCACACATAAAACAAAACCCACCCAACGCGTAGAGTTTTGACTCTGGCTCGGTATGCGCCAGCGCTCCACCTAAACACTGTTTACATACCTCAGTTGGTTTGGCAACGCCTGCGCTATTCTTTCGACAATGTGTCTGGCGGCGCATTCTCTTTCGCGGCGCTGCTCATTTGTTCTCGTCAGATGCAGGCAGATGTCTGCCTTGCTGGCACCTGACCAGAGCTCCCTGATGAACCTGACGTCCGATCCGAGGTTTGGGCCAGGCCCTGGGAAACTTGACGTCAAACAAGTTCACCCTCAAGAATAAAGTGCTCGCTTTTTCTTTTCTTTTTTTCCCTTCGCCTCCTCCTGTTCGTCTCCTCTCCCCTCCGGACTGGGCCGCGTTTTCATATTTCGCTGGTATTTCCGAACGGCTCCCACATTTGCAAAATAAAGGCCATCGGAGTAATCATTATAATGTTGAACAATAATAACTGGGGGAACTGAATGAAAGCTTGGAGAGGCTTGTTGACCTTTCGGAGCTAAACTGGTCCTGGCTTCTGTCTGTGCACTGCTGGGCCCATTGTGTTCACAGACCTTATCATTGTGTTGCAGTTTCCTCTCCGCGCCGCGTGCGCACACATGTGCATGTGTGAGAGCCAGCGTATGAGTTGATCTCTCTCTCTCTCTCTCTCTCTCTCTCTCTCTCTCTCCCTCGTGTGTGTGTGTGTGTTTGTGTTTGTGCGTGTCTCAGTGAACTGGGCCAGCGGGAAACAAAAGGTACAGAGACAGGGCGACATAGAATCTGTTTCACACTCAAGATGGTCAAGTAGTTTGAAACCCTATCGAAAAAAACACGGGGATCGTGTGGCGCAGGTCAGGAGAAACCGAGGTTCCCTTTCATCCCCCGAACAGCCGCGGTGCCGAGGCCTTTCAAAAGAAGGGTGCATCGCACACGCCACAGGATATTAAGATTATCGTGCCAGAGGGAGCGACATCTCGGAGAGAACGGCACATAAACAATGGGGGCGGGTGTCGAAACAACTTCCTGTAGTAACGGTACTATTTACAGTGTTTGTGTCGGGGAGGGCGGAAAAGAGGGCCAACGTGTCTGGAGGAGGAAAGCTTGTTAGCCTAGCAAACTGCCGTGAGTTAGCCGCGTACGGGCTACCCGTAACGTTACAAAAAAAAAAAAGCATTTGTCTTATCTTCTGCCTTATGGACAAGTGGTAAAAGTGAAATGGTATGATTGTAAAATGAAGCGCAGCAAATCGGGGCAGCCCCCTCGGAGTCAACGAGATGAGAAGAGGGTGAAATCTCATGTGAAAGAACCCGCGAGTGGGAACTTTATCAGGGCCGCGCATCAGCTGGGTTGCAAGCAGACGTCTGGAAGTCGAACCCGGTCAAATCTCACCACTGCTTTACTTCTTTCTCTCCCCAAAATATATATGTAAAACCTTAACATAATTACGCACAAAGCAATCTTTTGTAATTGTTTTTTGTCACTATTTGAAGAGATGTGAGGTGAATTGGAAACTCTAAATTGTCCGTAGGTGTGTTTGTGAGTGTGAATGGTTGTTTGTCTTCGTTTGTCTCTATGTGGCCTTGTGATGAACTGGCGACTTGTTCAGGGTGTCACCTGGCCAATGATAGCTGGGAGAGGCTCCTGAGCTCAGGAATGAGTGGGTATCGAAGATGGATGGATGGATGGATGGATGGATGGATGGAGAGACCCTACTAGCAAGCAGGAAGAAATGACCGGAAATGAAGATTTATTTAGGTTTATCAGTGAGACTTGGAAATGTGACCCTCTCTGTACAAGTTGTGTTGTTTTTTGGTGGTGATGCGTTTTATAGAATAGATGTGCATAGAATAGAATTGATGTACTTTATTGATCCCTAATTGGGAAACAACACTATACGTATTTTTACTTGTTTATGACTGTGAACCAGATTGTTATCATATTAATTTTTTTTAGCTTTATTTATGACCTTGAACCAAATTCAACCAATCAGTTTTTTACCTTGAACCAAATTGCCTCACAGAGACAGTGACGTTTTGGCTGAGAACTGAAGGGAGAAAAAAAAGAGAAGGGGGGTGGGGAGAAGCAAAGCCGTCGCTTCCACCTGTTGCTCCCTCCCGCTGGCCGTTGGAAAGAGACGTCCTGTGATGTCAGACAGCTCCTTTCTTCCAGGACAATACGCCCACACCTTCGGCTGGGGGGGATTTCCCTGCCCGGACAACAGGGGGAGCTGTTGTGTCCTGGTGGTATGTGTTCTATGACTCATCGCCTTCTTTCTCCCACGCTGGACGCCCAGTGGTTCACACACACACGCACGCACACGCACACACACACACACACACACACACACACACACACACACACACACACACACACAGCCGCGCACAGCTGCTGTCGGCCGGAGCTGTGTAGCGAAACATTCACACACAAACACATTGTGCATCGCTGGGTACACAGTGCGACGCATGCACCGCAGGGGGGCTGCGGGGAGGATGTGGGGGCGGGATGATGGAGATGTTGCCGGGCAACTGATATCCCAACACGGCGCTGACCCTGGTAACGCCTGTTGCTGGCTGAATCAATGGCAGTATTGATACGCACGGACAAAGTGAGACAACAGAGTTGAGACATAAGGACAAAGGAGGATAGTGTGTGTGTGTGTGTGTGTCTTTGTGTGTGTGTGTGTGTGTGTGTGCAGTCAGTTCATGGAGTTTTATGCTGCCCCTTCAAGTGCCGAGCCTTTTTGTGCAAAGACAGGATGAAACATGTCGCGCTCATGTGTGTTGATGAGATGTTGGGTTGTGATCAATATTTTCCACCCGCCTTGGTTGTTGTTGCAGCTTTGCTTTTTGCGGATCATTGCCCCGACACAAAAGTGATCGCCAAACACAAAGTTCTGTCAACGGGGGAAGATTAAAAAAAACAAAAAAACAAACATAAACAAAGCAAAACAAAAAATACCCAGACAACATGGGAAAAAAAGGAAGACCAGCAAAAAGAGGAAGGGCTTGGGAACATTTGGAGGAGGGACCATCGCTTCTTTAATGTTTCACCACGAGCACAACAGTGCACGCTCAAAGCAAACTAACCAGGCAGGCAGCATTTCCAGTATGTAAAAGTCTGTTTCGGAAAGGAGAGCTGCGGGCGGATCAATCGGGATAATATTGATCCCAATGTGGGCATCGGATCAATACTCGCGGGCTCGGGGGTCGATGCTTGTCCCGGTTTCATCAGAGGATGGCCATGTCCGGGCAACCACACACATCTTGCATTTCTCACTTTTCTCCTAATCCTAATATGTATTCTATCTATTATTTAAAAAATGTGTTCACTCTGACATAAAAGTTTCTTCTATCGGTAAAAAGCATCAAAATTTGTGGTGATATCGGTGATACTGGTTATGTAATTACTTCGTACCATATCGTGAATTGCATTACCGCACACCCCTGGAATGCATTGGAAAAAAAAAAAAATCAGTCAGACTTGACAGTATAACCAGATAGTGTCAGCTCAAGGACTCCAACTCACCTTCACGTTAAATTAAGTTGGTTGTAGGTGTCAGTCAGGCTGCAGGTCCGAGCGTTTCGCGAACTGCTGCCAAACTGGGATTTTCACACTGACACAACCACGTCTGGGGTTCACAGACATTTCCCCAGAAAAGCGACAATAACCAGTGAGTCAGCGACAGTTGTCTGGAGGAAAATGGCCTCGCCTGATGTCAGGAGGTCAGAGGTCACAACGGTCAGACTGGTTGGAGACCATCGAGAGGCAACAGGAACTCAAATAACTGCTGGTTCCTGCCGAGGTCTGCAGACTAGCGTCTCTGAACGCGCAACCTCCACAACCTTGAAGTACTGATAAAAGTGAAAGTAAGAAAGTACAGATTCTGAAATTTACCTAAGAAGTAAAAATTATTATTATTTTTTTTGCCATTCATGAAACAACACGGAGTAGAAAGTTTGGATACAAATGCAGGGAGTGAAAGTAAAAAGTGGTCAGTCAAATTAATACTCAAGTATTTGTTTTTCTACCTGAAAAATCAACTGAAGTACAAAGTATTGGCACTTTGTTACTTCCCGAATCTCATGTCAGGTCACGGCGCAGAGCAAAATCGCCCCCCCCCCTCCCCTTCAAATCTCTGGTCTCTTCTCGAAGGTAACTAGCGGAAGTCGGCGAGGGGGGGGATATTTTTAGGTGCCGCGCGCTCAAGCGGTCGCATCCTGACATCCTGACAGCGACCCGGCGAGGATAAGGCCGGCGCTCGGCCATTTTTTTTCAAAACGGACCGACAGGATCCGTGGCCGATGTGCCGATGTGCGGCCAGATAAGAGAGTATCCACAACAAACCACCACTGGCCATCAAAGTTATCCTACCATTGTTCCCCCCCACACAGAGGAAGTAAGGTTTGTTGTGTTATTGTTGGATGACAGAGAAGGAGCGCTCGGAGGTGCTAGGAACACGACCGTGTGCTTGTGTGTGTGTGTGTGTGTGTGTCTGTGTGTGTGTGTGTGTGTGAGACGCAGCGCGGCGTGTGTCGGAATTTGATTGTGTGCGTTGTGCAAGGCCGGGGGGGGGAAGCCGGTCCGCACGCTGTACCTGAGTCAGAGCGGAAGAGGAGCTTAAGGCTCAGCGGAACACGGAGCTGCGCAGGAAGACACCTGGGAGCTGCAGGGGTGTGTGTGTGTGTGTGTGTGTGTGTGTGTGTGTGTGCGCGCAAACAAAAGCCAGGCAGGATGAGGAGGGGAATCAAACACAAGCGAGAGGCAAAGTCACCCCTCCGCCCCCGCCCCGAGTCCAGGAAGAGGAAGACGCTTCCGCCTGGTGCGTCACGGCCCCCCGCCGCCGAAGATTAATGCCGACGGCGGCTGCCAGCGGCCCGGCACGGCGAGCCGATGAGTCAAAGTCAGCGGGCTGGTTGCACTTCCTCTCTTCGCAGTGACGGCATCGGCCATGAGCGACGATGATGAACGCGCTCGCAGGACTTTACAGGAATAGTTCCGCGTTGGCTTTCAGGCGGTGGTAGGAATTCCCCAAAACCCAAATAACCACTGTACTGTATTGTCGGACCTCTGAACGGATGGACACGTACACCAACGACGACAGTCGGGTAGGCGGCGGCATTAAAACAAAGCACTGTTGCTGCAAAGTCGTGACTCATCAATAACCAGGCCAGGTTTTTCCAATCCTCTACTTTCCGCCGTCTTCAGCCGCCCAGGGCCAACATTGGCCAGCCCTGGTCTGACCTCTGACCTCTGGCATCGGCAAGAATTTGTCACCCGGAAGGCTTTCCCTCGCTGGGGATGTGCAGTCTCTTTAACACCTGCCCACGCTGCATTCAGCCTTGCGTATGTCCACCTTGCCTGAAAGTGACTCATTGTTGTCGTCGGATTTTTTGAGTCATGAAAAAGTCGGAATGGAGACACTGTGAAAGGTCTTCCTGTTGACGTGTTGTCGAGTGGAATCCAAGCTGCTCGCACTATCACATAGTGTGCTGCTATCCGCTTCCATTATTTGTTTACTATACCACCGTTAACATCTTCCTTTTTTCCTGCTTTTTTCCCTAAATGATTGAACGTGGAAACGCCAAAACGTCCCGAACTTTGAATTCCAAACTCAGAGGTGAACGTAATACTCGTTACTGGTGCGGGTCGAACTTTTATCAGTATCGAGCGTTTGTTTATTTACTGATATTTTTGAGACAGGGTTGTCTCATTTGTGCACTTCCAACTATCCATCCATCCATCCATCCATCCATCCACCGACATCCATTTTCTACACCCGCTTCCTCCTGCATGAGGGGTCGCAGGCAGGTCAACTTGGACTTCCCAATTGCACTTGCATGCATTTTTTTTGGGCTGTGGGAGGAAGCTGGAGAACCCAGAGAGAACAACAGCATGCAAACTCCACACAGAAAGGCCCCCAGGGCCCGGGATCGAACCTGCAACCTTCTTGCTGTGAAGTGGCAGTGCTAACCACTGCACCACGCTACTTCCAACTGTTTCCCCTGCAAACTAAGTATTCTTACTTGAGTTTGTCTTGACTGCATGTGCGACAATGATTTTGATGGCAGTTCCATATCCTGGCAGGATCTCAATAAATTCCAACTTAAATTAGCCAAGATTCAGGCTGTTCAATCCCTTCTCTTTCTGCTTCTTTTTTCACATCTTATTGGGCCGAAGTGGAATTACTTCAATTTACAATCGCACTCCAACCGCTACGGGGTTCTGTTCAAGAGCAATGAAATACACCTCTGAGACACGCAGCCAGTCAGTGAACAAAGCCTGGACCCTCAGCCTGCAGTGTCCTCTTTGCTCCGGCAACTTTCATTCACTGATTTGGCCTTCGACTCCTCCGAATTCCATGCTCGCCAGGACTTTTTTTTTTTTTTTTCACGCCGCCGCTGCGCCCGCCGGGTCGCCGTGGCCTCGAAGTAGGAACTTGCGTCCGTCCCAGACACCACAGTCCTTGACACAGTTTGTCTGGCCTCCGCGCGCAGCTGAGCCCGGGGCCGCTCGGCAGAGTTTTCTTCCCACTGCGTCTCTGCAGATGGCATTGTTTTCGGACACAATTTTCATTGTGGAGCGGCGTAGGAGGAGGGGGGGGAGGGAGGAGGATGGAAATGATGGCCGGAGCAGACGCCGAGGCGCTTTTGTACCCGGCGACCCCCGTCGGCAGCCGAGACTCGCCTCCTGCCCCCAACCCCCATCCCTCCTTCTCCTCGCCCTCCCTCCTTCCCCATCTTCTGGGAGGTAAAGCCTGGATTTCCCCGTTTCCACTCTCCCTGGCTCTTTAACGCTCGCTCTCACCCTCTCATTTAGCGCCACTCCTCTCATTTCCTCCCCTCCCCTTGTCAAAAGCCCTTTTCTTGTGTATGTGTGCATGTGTGTGTGTGCGTGCTCCCATATTCAAAAAGTCCCTACCTGCTCGGATCACAGGAGCGGCGCGTACGTTTCGTTCATTCATCATTTTGACAGTTTTCAAAGTCATAAAATCATTTCCTTTGCCATTAAATGCATTCATTCATCGCCGTCATTTTTACAGTCTGGCTAAATTTGGCCGTGTGTGACTTTTCTTCCCTTTGCTAGCTAAGCTAACGGCTACCCCAAGCGCCCCGCACCACCCACCAACACTCCCCTAAATAGAAACACGGTTCGCGTTTCCCTGCTTCCCTCCCCATCGGCAAATCCAATGGATAAGTAATTGCCTCCATGAGGTAATTACCAGGTACGGCGGGAGATATTTAAAGCATTTTCCGATGCGCCCTGGTATTCGCTGAACGTTCCCCCCGTGCCTCCGCTCTGCCCGGGCCTGTCCGATTGTTCGCTTTGATTACAGGCTCCCTCGCCTCCGAATCAAAGCATTAAAACTTCCTACCGAGCGTGCGTGTGCGCGTGAAAAGCGCTGCGCCGGGCGGGCTCGGACGCGCGTGTGCGACATACGCGGCCGTGAATGCAGGTGTGCAGAGAGAGAGAGAGAGAGAGAGAGAGAGAGAGGGAAGAAAGAATGTTGCACCGAGGATTTGACGTCTCTGTAATTTATGGCACTCTGAAGATTTTTTTTTTTTTGACTTTCGGCGAGCAGCTGTATGGCAAGACAACAAAGGGAGAAGAGCCACCGAAATTACAAAGGTCCCCCCGCGGGGCGTGTCGCGGCCGTTACCTGACGCCTCCTGACCCTCTGCGCGAGAGGGCGGGGGCGGGAAACCTGTTCGCTGGTCGTTTCCAACGCCCCTCGACCCTCCCTAATAGACCCGACGGAGGCTTTGAGGCGGCGAACTGGGAACAGGTGCTGGGGTATTAACGACTAGCCTGCATCTGCCAGCGGGCTGACGAGAGCCGTTTGATGAATCAAGCCGGGTCCTTTGATCCGGGGGGGGAACGTCAGTGCGTCTGCCGTCAGATTTGAATTATTGATGAGTAAATGAATCCATGAGGGGGAAGGGGGTGGGGGGGGGCTGCCGTAGGGATGCGTTGAACATGTTGGGTGGTCTCGCGGTGAAAAGGGGAAGAGAAGACGATGAATTCTGTTCAGAATACTAATGGTTCTGGATCTGTCTTGTAATTGATTCAGTTATGTTTTGCATTGCAAACATTTCTTGCTCATGTTCTTTTGATCTATCTGAATTCACTTGAGACTCCTTGCAACACTGGAATTTCCCCAATTTGGGATCAAGAAAGTCTATCTATCTATCTATCTATCTAAATATGTCAACATTTGAAAAGTGTACATAAATGACTATGATTCAGCATGTGTTTACATCACACCCCTGTTTTGAGGGTTGAATTTCGTGACCTTGTGACCTTCACATCAGGCGTTGGTTGGGAAATACAGAGTCCAGGGTTGATTACAAAACACGTTCTGCCATCTAAGGTGCATATTTACTAGACAGACAAGAAGCTATAATCAGCATCATGCATAGTTCGCCACAATAGATCCGCAGAAATGTAGCAAAAAAACAAAGCAAAACAAAAGGCTGCTACGCGGGGAACGTCACGGCAGCTACGGCAGAAAGTGATGTCACGCGCCCTCTGTGTGCGTTGCTCCCCTGCTGCCTGTTCACCGGCCAGGTGTTCGTGTTAATGCGCGCGGATCTCCGCTTCCTCCCTTGCCTCTGGAGCCGTTTGGCCTCCCTCCCGACGCTGTGTCTATAAGAAAACAAATAGGGACGACACCGCTCGTCGCTAATGATACAGCGGTTGCGAAAGCGGGTAGCCTAAAATTGTAGTTTACGAGAAAACGAAACAACACGGAAAAAATACCAGGAGGGACGTCCCCATCGCTCGTGCTTATTTTGTCACCAGACGCTGTCTGAAAAATAGCGACGGCCCCCTTTTATCTTCTCTTCTTCAGCGGAGGTTCAGCTGCTGCGCTATGGGCGGCTGAGGAAGGGCAGGGACCCGGTTTGTTTTGGTGCACATGCAAGGCACAGCTACGGCACGAAAACGTGAAAGCCTCGAAGCAAAAAGCTAAAAATATATCTATATACTCTATATATACACATTATGGTCACTAATGGTCACTCAAATAAATAATAATAAAGATCTACCGGTCTAATATTTTTTTTTTTCAATATTCACCAAAGGAAAAAGGGACTGGGTTTACACCTCGCAGAAGAATGAATGAAAGGTGATGTTAGCAGCTCTGATGCAAAGAAGCTACAAACTTGCATCCACGAAATATAGTAAGGGTATTATAGGCCTCCTGCATGTTAAAGAACTTTAGATTGAGTGACAATCAGTATGATAGGGACACCCCCAAATATTGACCGTTATTTCTCGCACACTGTTGTCGGAGATGGACAAAATGTGGAGAAGTGTGCAAATATATTAGACAAGACAAGTGTGTTATTCTAATCATTACTTACTCATACTATTGCTTACTTAATACTTGCGCTTGCAGGATAGTATAGTATAGGATAGTATAGATAGGATAGGATAGGATAGGATAGAATAGGATACCCTGTTTCGTTTGTTTTTGTCATTTTACACTATTGACCTTTAGCTTCAATTTTTTTTTTTTTTTTTTTTTTTACCTCTATGGTATTTTGAGTCATACCACGACTGCGGGGTCGTCAGGATCATCCTGTCTGTTCCAGAAAAGAACAATGTCATGTTCAGGATGTGAGCGTGACAGGACAGCCCAGTGACACTGGTGACACGGGTGACACAATTCATCTGTGTTAAGGAGCCTCGAAAGGTCATCATACTGTTTTGTTTTGGCTCTTTTCTTTTCAAAGATTTCATCTGAAGGGACGTTTTTCAGATGCTCCCCTTGTCCTCCTTCCTCCTCTTCCTCCTCTTCCTCCCTTCTCCTCCTCCTCCTCGCATATTCCAGCTCCCGAAGCGAACGCGCGGCGGACGTGTTTCGATTTCTGAGAGGGACAGCAGATGACGGGCAGCGACTCACTCAGCGCGGCGTCATCAGGAAGCCAGCCTGTAAACAGGAACGGCTGGGAGGAGGCCTGAGCCACTTTTGCAGAAACGGTTTATGGAAGCATTTTTAGACCGCCAGCGACAAACATGCCCACAATCTCGTCGTCCCACCGCCCGTCTCTGTCCCTACTGTCACTTTTCTTTTAGGAGATGAATCTGCGGGACCACACAGTTAGCTTTTCGCCTCTAGCTTACAACCTCCTGGCTGCTAAGAATGCAAAATGCTAACTTTAATCTGATTATCTTTCCTATTTTTTTTAAACAAAGGTACACATCCAACATTTTTTCAACCATTGGCAAGACCCTCATCTAAGTCTCCAGTTCCAGTGCAGCAGCACTTTGTTGGATTTCATTTAAATGTTGCCATTTTCAGTGGGGAAAACAAATAAGTCAAAGTCAAGCTGCATCTACACAGTACATTACAGCACAGCTGAAACATGGTGAGAGAGAGAGAGACACAGGGACAGATACAACTTTTTGGAGCGGAGGAAAACCAGACATTCCCCATGGACGTGTTTATACCCAGCAGCGCAGTGTCGTCCGTCCTCATTGGATCAGCTGGTGTCAGCTGGTATCAGCGGAATAGCTGCCCAACAGAAGGTCAGTGCAGTTTGGGGGAAAAAAAAAAAAAACCGCTGACAAATGGTGAACACCTTGGTTAGACAACAAAATGTTTCGCCACAGGGTGAAAAAAAAAAAAGCCAACTAGGATGGTAGATTTTTTTTAAATGCAGTGAATATATAGAGAATAAAATGAACATACAAATTGAAGAGAATGCTGCTAATGCAGGTGCATTATAAAGTCTGACGCTCTTAAGTGGTGCACATGGCAGTACGGGTTAATGGTTTAGTGTTTATGTTTTCGGTGGCACACTCAAATCTATTGCATGTGTATGTGTACATGTCTGGACACAAAACATTTTTATTGTATTGATCAGGATGAGATGCGTTGCACAGCAGCGACCTAAAGTACATCCTGCCATTAGTTTGCAGGGTGCAACCTTGGACAGAAGCAGCTGCGAGAGGCGTCAGAGCATCTACGACCTCAGGACGATGCCTGATTGGTTGCCGTGCATCAGGTTTGCATCAATTGGATCATTTCACGTCAAATAAGAAAAAATAAATCACTGAAACTTTGAAAATGAAAAAATTATAACGAAAAATAAAAACCGAGCATCTCGCCCCCTGCTGGTCTGACTTCAGGCCTGCGCCTCTCTTTCTGTATGTAGCGTAGCTCCCCCTCGGCCTCGTCTCGTTGGATGAAGTGCATTCCAACAATTCTTCACTGTCAGTCTTCCTCTGCCTCTCTCCTCGAACGCCATTTGTCAGCTGCTGCCGTCGCTGCTGCTGACAGGAAGGCCTTTTCTCCAATGGCCGGGGCCACTCGCGACTCAAGATGCAAAGATGCAAAACTGCAACGGAAAAACTCCGCATTCGGTGAACGTGATCCGAATTACAAAGGCGCTGGATAAAAGTTCAAAGGCGCTGGATAAAAGTTCAAACCAAACCTCCTTTACTTACGGTTGCTCGCCTTACGGCCGGTTCCAGCGCCTTGCTCATGTGGAAACCTGAGAGGCATGGCAGAGCGGTCGACCTCCAGGCCGCGGGGTCCAGCTAATTACTTCCCATTAGTCCATTCGGTCCACATGATCCCCCATTATCTCGCAGACACGCGCTGAAGAAAGCCTTATCCCCGCAACCAATCAGAGGTCAAACCGCCTCCCCCCTTTCCCTTTTTTTTTTTTTAACCGTCGAGGGCACACCTCGGTGTTGCCGCCTTTTTGTCCAAAGGCAAATACCGCCGGTTGGCGTTTTTCCTCCGGAAAGAAGGCGCCCGCGCGGCCGTGGGCCCAACTATGCCGTCGCTGCGTCAAATTAACCGCCCGGAGATGTCGGGCCCTCGGCGGAAGAACGCACGAAACCAAATGCCATCATTGTTCGGCGGGAGATTAGTTCAGGGTGCGCTGACCTTCTCCGGATCTTCTGAAAAGCACAGAAATATTTGAGCGAGTGCTGTCATTTCTCACTCGATTGTTAGGCATAGAGGGCCCTCTGTGCTTGCGGTCATGGCATGAAAATCGCTCGCCGGCTCTGGACGGCGAGCCCGCGCTTGTGCGTGCGCGCGTACGTTCGTGCGTGCGCCTGTTTAAGAGAGACCGTATTTGAAAGGGTTGTCCCAATGCGCGCCCTTAAGATCGTTCCGGCACGCGTGCTAAAACACACGCGCGCCTGTACGCATGCAAAAGTTTTTGTTGGTGCGACATTTTGCACGCTGTCCTTTTTGTCGTATTTCTTATGGACGCCTCCTATCAAGTTGTCGCCCCTGCAGGAAATGATTGATGGCCCATCCCCGGCGAGATTGCGTTGAAATGCGGCAGGTGTGCGAGCGAGGAGGGAGTGGTGGTAGGAAAAGACGGAGAGAATTTGCTATTGAGGGCGATGTGACTGCAGGTCCTGGCCGGGAAAATCCCCTGCTCTGATGAACCGGAGCTATTTTATACATCATCCTAGTCTGCTAGCTGCTACGCTTCTACCACAGTATAAACAGGCAGCCAGGCGTGCAAAAAGTAAACAGGAAGCATGTTTTGTCGACAACGGTTTTTAATTCAGCAGTCTCGACCATGTTCAACAGAGACGCTAGAAAACATTTGGAATGAGGAGGCAAACCTTGAAAGACAGTTGAGGAGGATTCCGCCGGTTATAATCTTTAAAGCGAACCATTCAACACTTTTAAGTGTCAGTCGAGTCAGGTGCCGACTGTTGGTGAGATGTTAAACTGGCGTTGGTGCCCCCAGCTCCAAGGTCAACAGCGCTGTGGTGTTTACATCTAAGCTCTTCTCACAGATGGACCAGAGTAAAACAATTCTTTTCATACCCAAAGTGCCATTTTTGCTCTTTGTTTGATATTAAAATGGTAAAAAAAAAAAAAAAAAGAGAAAATTCTGATAAAACAGCAGCTGCTGCGGCACCCAGGCTAATCTCCAATCAGGCTTGTGGTCACTTCCTGCATTTCTTCTTCTTCTTCTGAGGCTTCTGAGGGCAGCTTGGAGCAACCTCTTCCTGGTTTTGTCACAAACCAAAAGGAAGGTGATTGGTGGCGGAACCCTCAGGCCGACCTAAAAGGCTTTTTGATTGGGAGTGGGCGAGATTGATGAGCGCGTTAGGAATCCAGGTGCCGCGCAGTCTTAGCATTTTCATTGTTTTGGTGGGGAAAAAGAACTTTCAGAGGTTTTACAACAAAACAAAATCAGAGTCCGGAGCATCGCGCACACATTAGTCCAAATGATTAGTGCGACCACTTCGCGCTGCATCGCCACCATTTCCTCAGTGCCGCGACACCAAGTCACAATTGTGAGCCCCGCACCTCCAGCGGCCTTGGGCCCAACGTGCGAATATGAAACAGAGTGTAAATATAGCACCATAGCTCATGCTGTTTCCTCCATAGACTCTTGTTAGAAAAACAATGGCATCCTATTATTCACAGGGCCGTGATTGAACTGGAAGAAAAGACTAAGCGCGGGACATTGTTCGTGACTACAATACGGTGGTGTTGGCGCAAACTGTCGGGATCGGTCTGCCCTGTGCTCAAGCAGCAATAGAGGGAGGGGAAAAAAGAGCCAAAGCAGAATCTAATGAGCCTTTCTGATCTTTTATGCTAACATGCTTCACCTTTTCAATAGCCAAGTAGCCGATAAGCTTTTCTCGCTCTCCCTCCTTTCCCCGTCACGTATCATTTACACGTTGCCCAGGACCGTCAGGGTATTGCTAATAAAAAAAAAAACTGTTCCTCAAGCATTAGCGGGCATTAAAGGTCACAAATTCTGAAAATAGCCCCCCGTGATATTTAGAAACACCTCTGATAGCCAAGCTAGCAGTGATGCTGCGGCAACGAGAGGAGTCCGACATCAGCGTGACCTCTCCGGCAATAGTCACCATGTAAAGGTCTGTTATGCAATAGCTCGGGTTCGGAGTTGTAGATTAGTCACGACCCCGGAGCGTTGGCTTGGCTCGGCTCGGCTAGCCGCTTGTGTTAGCTCAAATCCAAGAACTACAGCGCACGGCTGAAATGCAAGAGCAAAAAATGTGTGGATGTGCTTTCGCTGCAGTTTTCGGACAACAATATCCGCTTGTAGACAGTCAGTGGACAAAATGCCATCCTATTAGCTTGCTCCACTTTTCAGAAAGTGACTGATGAAACCTTTTGTTATGGAAATAAGCCTTTCATGATGTCATAAATGGCACTGTTATCTCCCTGTTCCCTCTTCCCAGGTTAGTGGCAGCACCCCCACACCTGAGCAAGTTTGTTTATAATTTTTAAATACAATTTCATTAAATGGCATTTGATGTGCTCAGATAATTAAAAGGTTATTGTGTTAAGTCACGATTTTGACATCAAAAACAGCTTAGAAATACATCATACTGTAATCAAAGGCCTTGGCTGTGCTGCACATACTGATAAAAAATTAATAACAGTTAAACCCATTGTAATTTTAGTCCATCACAGTCTGTCTGGAAAGGTACAGTTCATCATTTTTGACAACTGAAAAGCTTGTACTTTATTTAAACAGAAAGAGATTGCAAAAAAAACAAACAAACAGTCGATAGAAGTAAAACAAAACAAAATAAACACAATTACCAACTAATTTATGAAGGGATCAAAAACTGAGTTTTCACACATTCACTCGCCGTAAAGCCGACGGATCCTAGCAACATCTTTTAATGTAAACATAAACATCACGGTTCACACGGTTCGATTCTCTCATAACAGCAGCGCTAACCCTATTTTTAAACCTCTTTTTTTTTCTCCTAGCCGAAATATCAACTGTAGCCTCTGGGCAATAAGTCACGCTCAAGTTAGCTCTTGTGATTATTGCAAGTTAGTTTCCACGCTACCTGACTCACAATAGCCACATAAACGCCCTGTCTAGAAGTTGTATTTTGCCTAAAACATAGCGGTAATGTCTGTGTTTCCAATCAAGTGGAGGGACTGGTGTATTTTCTGGACACTTCCATGACGACAGCAGAGTGGAAAAATGTTATGCTATGTAATGTGTGTTACAGCAAGTGTCCATTGGTTAGAATTTGTTTCCCCTGAAACTCTAGATAGTAATATTTGACTGCCATTTACATTACAACGTCCCCACCTTTTTTCTTTTTTTTTTTTTAGTGAAATTTTTAATCAAGGAGATGCAAACTTTCTTAATCACTCACATTTCAGAACAACAAAGAAATTATTCTTGTCTGAGACAATAACATCCTCGTGATGCTGCTGTGTTAAATTCTGAATTATGTGGCTCAAAAAAAAAAAAAAAAGGATCAGACAAGCCCACAGGACTTGGCTCAGATTCGGGGACGTCTGCATAAATGATTCACGACTGGTGGGGAGAGGGTGGGTGGGGTGTGTGTGTGTGTGTGTGTGTGTGTGGGGGGGGTATTGAGTGGCTTGCTGTGAAGCTTTTGTATAGTCGGGCGATCATCGCCCATTCCACAGGCAGGGGGCGGGAGAGAGAGACTTTACACTGCAGACAAGAGGGAGGGGGGGGGGGGGCCGGAGCGGCGCAGGCTCCTGGAAATCTGCCTTCTCGCCCCTGCGTCTCCCCTCCCCTCCCCTCCTTCTGCTGCACGCAGGCACCAAACATCAACACCAGCAGCAGCAGCAGCAGCGGAGCTGCGTAATCAGGCAGGTCCAGGGGGCCGAGGCGCACAGCTTCTCTTGTTGATAAGACTCCTTGGAAGGAGCGCAGCGCAGACAGAGCTCACCGTGCGACGGTCATTTTTCTCCTTCTACTTCGGCGACAGACTTCTACTAATTTTTTTTTTTTTTTTGGCGTTGGAATTTACGAATCACGGTTATAAATCCTGGACTCCTCCTGCTGCGATAAAAAAAAAAAAAAAGAAGAAGAAGAAGAAGAGAAAAAGAAAAGATAAAGAGCATCGCGCGACTGCTTGGGACTTTTAACTTGTCAACTCTTCTGGATTATATATTTAATGAGATTATATTATGGTGCAAGTGTCACTTGAACATTTATCTGCACCGTAGGGATCTTCGTATCCACCGACGGCAAGAGCGACCGAGGGCTCGAATTAAAACTTGGAGTTAACCACTCTTCCGTTTCATCGGGGATTGTTTTATTTTTTAACTTCTTCTTTTTTGGTTGTTTTCCCCGTGACCGGGGGCTTTGCCTCGCGCCGCTTCTTCTGCTTTTTTTTCTCCTCCTCCTCCTCCTCCTCCTCCACCTCCTCCTGCTTCTTCTTCTCCTTCTTCTTCTACGGATACCGGAGCGCGAGCGCTGGGAGGGGAGCGTCGAGGCACGCGCAGCCCCGCACGTCGAGCCGCTGTCCCCTCGCGCGCAGTGCTGAGCAGAGAGGGACTCTCGCGCCGCCATAAATGCCCGGTCCGTCGCGGAGGCTCGAGGCTGGGCTGCAACATGAGCTCGTGGATACAGCTGCTGCTGCTCGCGCTGCTGGCCGCGTGTCTGCGCTCTGGCGTCGCCGAGGTACGTCTTCAAACTACTCGCTGTACGCACACTCACACTCACGCTCACACCACGCACCTGGGGTGACACACACTCACACGCACTTTATCACACACATTCTTCTTTGTACATATATACATATATGTATATACATATACATATATGTATATAAGCAATGAAGCATTAGATTTTATTTTATTTTTATGCTCTGATTATATACTATAGTTCAGAACATTGCATGCCTTTTATTTTTACACTAGTTCCCTTTTCAAGCTGCTGTAAACGTACATTTCTCCTGGAGATATGAAGTATCTATCTAATATACAATTCTTTAGTTGACATTAGCCCCCCCCCTCCCACCCCTCTTAATTTTTTTTCTATTTGCCCTTTTGTCATAACAAGAACTCAAGAGTTTTATTGGCTTTTTTTTTTTAATTGTACACGTGCACTGACAGCTTCATGGTGCTCCCATAAAAAGTATGCCGCGCTAAATAAACTTGGGCTCGGTTTAGTTTAGTCCCTCCGCGGGGCTGTCGCACCTACTTCAAAGCGGGTTAACTCCCATATTAACTCACGAGAGCATTGGGTAAACACTGCCGTTTATTTTTATGGAGTTAGTGCACCTGCTCCGTCAGCCCACTTTAAAGCACCACTGTGAGTGCGTGTGGGTGTTTTTCCCACCTGAAGTCTTATAGTTCCAATGTTATTATTCCCACATTTCATTGACTGCTAATGGGCCACTGCCACTGGCACAGTGACGTCACCGCTTTCTGGCCTGGCGCGTGATTTGTGACGACTCATAGGTTGCCTGCCCGGCACCTTCTCAGGAGAGCAGGCCTCACCAGCATCTCCACCTCTCCCTTAGCTAGAAGAAGCTAGCTAGCTCGCTGGTGTGTGCATGCTGTAGACCAGGCATGGGCGACTACGGCCTGGGGGCCATATGTGGCTTTTTAATCCAGCCTGCCGAACTTGTAGTCATTGTATTAATAAAAAAGTAAGTCACAAAAAAGCTGCATTTCATCCATTTGATCAGTTTTTCAAGAGTCATTTCAATAGAGAGCGAAAGACCGTGAGGCTTCACAGTCACATATTTTGTTGTTGGCCATTTTCAGTTGACATTAATGCACATGTTTTCTACATATCCCATGAACATTCCATCCATCTGCTCCTGCTCCGGCCATCTGTCAAATTTTAGAACCCATTGTGGCCCACCAGTCAAAAAGTTTGCCCACCAAGCGTAGCCAAGCGTTGGTTGTGTTGTTCTCTTCTGGGGCCGCGCCACTTGCAGAGGTGTCATGTGCTGCTCGCCACAAGGGGACTGATCCTGCAATGGCGTTGCTCCGGCGGCGTGTGGATGGACGAGACCCTCTCGGGAAACGACTACTATTCCTGCCATTGCGTATGAATGGTTGCCCAGAGGCGAGACTCGCGCTGGGGTCGTCCTCTTGTTGCACGACGAGCCCGGGAACAGAGGAGCGTGCGCCCTCGCAGCTGGCTTGCCCACGTGGTGCCTTCATGGACGCTGATCCAGATGTTAAGGCAGGGCCGTGTATCAGTCAGCGAGCTGGGTAATGGTGTAACACCGCGCCGCGAGAGGCCACAGCTGAAAAGGAAGTCTGCTGGAATGAGAATATAAAAAAAAAAAATCTAATTCCACGGATGAGATGAAAAATGAAACAGCACGGGACGTGTGTGTTTGTGGGGTGAAACGTCGTGCTCACTTTGAAATGGTTTCGTTGCATTAGTCATTGGTATTCATAATAGACGTCAACACCGGGTCGGCTGTAGAAAAGCAGGTCTTTCTGCGGCCGAGTCAAACACAGGCGCGTGATTGATGTGCAGAGTCTAACTGTCTGCCGAGGTCAAGCAGGAAGACAAAACTTAACCGGGGGTCTCGCCGAGGTTAAGTGAGGCCTCTGGATAACCCACATTATGTCCCATGTCGAGGGAGAACAATCTGTATGTTTGCCTCTGTGCAGATTTCATCTGTGCTTCTGACCCGCGCTATTCATCCCATCTGCGAGCTTGGAGTGCGGGTCAGTTGTTTAAGAAACAAGAGAGAGAGAGACAGAGAGAGGTCAAAACAGACACACAATTAACAAGGCGTAGGAAGTGTAGATTCGAGCAGGGAAACAAAGACGGCACAACCCATTTTTTCCAACACGCCTTAGTTGTTTCATTTTTTTAAATTATTGTCATTGTCTCCAATGACAAGCGAGAAAATTGTGTTCCGAAGTTGCTCGACGTGTCTTGAAGGCAATCACACATATATAATTGTTTGGCTTTTCATCAGAAAATGAGATCACAGTCAGTTCTCAGCCAACCTTTAATTGACAGAAGCCGTACAATTTCATCGACATTCGTTCCCCATTACGGCTCCACGTGAGAGCTGATTTAAAGCTCGGCGCGGCTATGATTTGCAACTCTAAATTTCTATGCCTCACATCTCGTTCCGTTTTACGGCTTCTATAAGAGCCATGCATAAAAGAGCACTCAAATTTGGACAAGCTGTGTCTCTCAGAGGGAGGCACTTCCAAGGGCTTTGAGGTATACAGCCAGGAATTCCCCCTTGTCTCATCCCAAGGTTATATACTACAGCAACTGTGACATGACGGGTGGGGGGGGGCTTTTGTACATGAAGACGTGGAAAACATAAAAAGACATTATCTGCGACCTTGTCTGGCCTCGAAGGGAGGTGTTGATTTAATGTGAAAGCCCGTCTGTGGCTGACTAACAAGAGACCTCAGCGTGGCGTCCTTTCATTTGGCTCCGGGCAACTTTCCTTCAAGTCACCGGCGATGATGATTACAACGATGAGAAACCCGACGTGCGCTCAAATTTGCTGGCACATTGCAGCACGTGTGGGCTTGGGGTCGCTGACCACATGCCAAACCGCGCACGTGCACCGCCGTGACGGCAACGGCTGCGGCTTCTGTTGCCGGCAGCAAACGCAACCTCTCTAATTACGGACGATTAAGCGTTCTTCCTGGGTGTACCTGGAGTTCCTCAGTGTGTCCAGCAGACCTTTCGGGAATGGGAGCTTCGCTTTGGCTGCATTACCTTCAAATGTGCCAGTATTCTTTGAGTCAGACACGCTTAATTCAGTACTCTATGATTTTGCATGTTTGCATCGGTCCAGTTCTGTACTTGTTTTCACTCCTTCACTTTTCATCCCCGAGTCCTGGAGCAGACTGACAGACAGACAAAGAAATCTATATTCAAAACACGTCATTCGCTCCTGATTTTGCAGACCTCTTGCGAGGATCCCTCAGTTCAAAGGTTCTCGGAGAAAGCAGATGTTTTGTTGCACCATCCGCACTGTTGGATGCCGACCAAGGCACGATGTCGTCAGAGGGCGGCACAAACACCTGGCCTGGGGGGGCGTCGTCATTAAAGTGGGAGAGACGTCGGTGACGTATCCCCGTCTGAAAAGCGTGACACGCAAGCAGAATATGAAATCAGGGCCTCTCCTATATCTTGGGAGTTCACGGAGACTCACCACATTGGCAAAGTGAAGTTCGCGTAGCCCACGCCGCGAGAAAGTAACTGACTATTGCCAAAAATGCACAGAACAGCGGCGACATGCTCGGTCGCTCGGAATATGTCCACAGGTGTTTTATTTATCATGAGATGACGTGTTTGCGCCTTCGTTTCCTGCGACACAAATCGTCCTGACAGTGGCTACCGCCGCGGACAAAAGGCGCACATCCGATAATTAACGTCTGATATAATTAGCCCGGGTTTGTTCCGTCGGCGAGAGGGGAAGAGAGCGGCCGTGATGACTCCTCTGGGGGGCATCGGTGGATCTGCGACGAGAAGTCGTCAGGCGGCGTAATGCAGCAGGCATTTCCCCCCCCCGGCCTTAAAACTCTCGGGCGGCCGACCAACAATGGGGGAAAAAGTCGAGAGCGTACTGTAACGGGCAGGATGGGAACGCGCGTTCGTACATGGGACGGCTGCTTCCTTTGGCCTGGGACCTGTTTCCCGTGAGGATCTATTTTCTCCTCCGCAAAACCTGAATAGAAAACAGCCCCCCACCCCCGACACTCTCACACGCACTCACGCAGGCACACATACGCACAAATTCTTCTCCTTTGACAATTGTGTGCATCTCCGATGAAGCCAGTGATTGCGGCTGTTACATCGGTTAGCTTTTTGGGATCGCCCCCTCGCCGCGACACCACCGGCAGACCGAGTTCTTAGGCGAAGGACTTGCGTCCCGACCTCCCACCCCCCACCCCCCATCTCTTCCAGCCTGTCTTTGATTCATCCATTATCCCTGCCTCTTTTTTATGCGCCTGCCTCCTCTCCTCCCTGTGTCACGTCTACCCCCCACTTCCTGACTCCTTCCTGACTTCTCTGACCCCTAAATGTTAGCAGATGACAAGACACAACGCCAATAGTCATTCACCCTGCTCTTAGTGACCATTGTGTGTCTGCTTTGGTTAATACTGACCTCCCGCCCCCCCCTCCACCCTCCAAGCTGTTGTACCCCCCTAATGACTTAGAAGGGGAGGGGAGGTTGTCAGTCCGTTGAGTCGCTACCACTTGAAGCACTATGCGCTGTGTTGAGATGGAAAAAAAAGGAAAGGGAAAAAGCTGACGAAAATCCGCGGCATTTTTAGATGAAGCAGCTCTGATTTCATTGCTCTGCGACAATCAACAAGGTCCGCTCGAAGCACGAGTGGCGTCACCACTGGGTTTTCCCTGCTAAGTAGTTCTACTGATGGAGTGCTAGAATTGTTCTGCATTTGGATACCACCATGTGAAACCTTGCCAAGGCAGTCTACAGGGACCCTGCCACTTCCCACTATTGGATTCGCGCAGAATGGGACACACTGTGGGAAATCTTCAAATAGCTGCTCTTTTTTAGCCGTTTGAAGGCTGAGAAACGGCTTCAGTGTCTCGCGCCATACCCTTTGAAAATAGGCCCAGTGTAAATGTGTTGCTTTGATCTTATTTGTTGGGTGTGTGTGTGTGTGTGTGTTTTCAGGGGACCCTCTGCCTGCAGCTCTGGTGGAGCTGGTTAGAAACAGTCCCATCTCCTCCATGGAGGAACTTCACATGATGCTGTTCCCCTCTGACTCCGTAGGTAAATAACAGCTAACACCGGAGCGGAATCTGTGTTTCTCCGGTCTTCTTTGCTGAATCTACTTTTAACCAAATACTTTTTTCCACCCCTCAAAACTAGCTGCTAAAAATTCACACAATTCACCTTTTTTCATTGTCATGTTTTAAAACATTCTTATACCATCTTTGTCCAACTTTCCAATTTTATGGACATTTAACTTTAAATTACAGCTTTACAAACTAATACAAGGTTTATTAGTTTATTGTAGTTATGCTGGGTAAATAAATATTCAGACTCAACGCATCACATATGTTTGTCTGCCCAACTATGGGTGGCTTGAGGCCAGTCTAGCAGTATCTTGGCTTTCTCACACCCAGGCAGTAGCAGTGAAATAGACAACTTATATGCCCAATTATCAGGCTGTCAAGTCGGTTTGCTTACTTTACTCCTTTGGACACATTCATTTCCTAATCTAAGGAACAAATCGTCAACACAAATAGAAATTACGTGGCGGATTTCAAGTTAAATATACAAACAAACACAATGTAATGCACTCAGTAGTTAATCGTAACGACCCGAAATCTAACACAACCCAAGCGAGTGGCTCCCCAAACTGTGATAAGCAAACGCCAGAGTAATAAAACCATTCAAGACAAACAGAAGGGAGATTAGGGTGCAAACCAGCCCAACTACCTCTGTGTTTCTCCAACTCTTGTCTTATCCTGTCATGTGCGCTTATTGTTGCTAAAGTAGAGGGTGGAATTTTTTTTTTTTTTTTGAAGAAGAAGTCACAGATATCACAGGCCGCTTTATTACAAGTCCAATGCTGTACTTGTTTATTGTCTTAGATGAGGATGACGGGCCTGCAGCCATCGGAGGTCATCGACTACCAAGGAGCCTTGGTGAGCGAAAACGCCCCCCGCCCTCAGTGCTCTCCACTGTGTTGTCAGACACACTGGTCTCCTCTTGTTCCCAACTTCATAGCAGTAAATCTCATTGATATAAAATCTGTTAGAAATTTAACACGTGTGTTCTTGTTAAGAAGAAGTGAAGAAAGGAAAAAAAAGGGTTGGCATGTTGATCCGACAGTACAGTTGAAATATGCTTGAGTGCCGGCCGGCGGAGCTGGTTTTTCTCATAAATGAAAAGAGTGATCCGTCTTCATTAGCGGAGGACTGCAGACGTGCTCAGTCTGCCCTTTTGTGGGGATGATTAATGCGGCATGTGTGGCTCAAGTGAGACGTTAAAGTCTGTCCGAATAACCTTTTATTTCATTATCGATATAAAGCAGATGCCTGAACTAGACATTGTGATAAATTAAATAGATACTTCTGACCTTTACTAAATCCCCATCCAAACTGTGTTCATTATGCCATCCACTTAACCTCTGTGACGTTCCTTCTAATAATGTTCTCTCCTGTTCATGCGTAAAGGACAACCGCAGTGTAATTAACAGTCTAATTTGAAACGGTGTGAGTTTGTCACCTGAAAAAATTGAATGCTACATTTCAGTGCTTGGATAATTAGATACATTTTTAACCATCTCGTCTTAATTAAGGAGAGAATGCTCAACCCTAACTCTCAAAATTTGTGCACAGTTGTGATCAGCATTGCATAATTTGCCAAGAAGAACATCCTGTCTTTAATTCCTTGCTGGCTTTTCATCCATCTAGACGCCCAGCCAGCTCAGCAGGCTCTGTGCAAAGTGCGTACAGAGGTAGTGGAGGTCACCAGGGCCATGCTGGACCGTAGCAACGCCAACTTCCTGTTATGGCCGCCCTGCGTGGAGGTGCAACGTTGCTCTGGTTGCTGCAACGCCAAGAGCCTGCAGTGCGTGCCCTTTGTCACGCACACCAGATACCTGCAGGTAGCCGACCACACACACACACACACACACACACAGGAACACAGAGGATCATCTAAACATTTACGTCCGCGAGATCGCAGGCGGGGGTTCTTGCGTTTGTGTTACTCTCCCCTGACTGCCCGTCCTGCTCCCGACTTCTCCAGGTCGTGAAGATTGAGTACGTCAACAAAAAACCCACTTACACCAGAGTGGTGGTGTCCGTGGTCGATCATGTGGAGTGCCGATGTCAGGCGGCTCCACGTGCCCCTATGCCCAAGAAAAAGTCACCTCATAAACATCACGGCCACCAACATCGCAACCAGACCCTCAGCCAAGAACACGGCCATGAGCAGGTACAGTGTGAATGCTGTTTAATTATGCATTTAACATAACGGACAGACAGAAATAATTTTTCGGAACAGATGTGGCTTTGTTTGATTTGCCAGAGTGTTATATATGTGTTATATGTGGATCTTTTGCATTCTTTGTTATGTATTCATCCAATAAAAATAATTACTATAAAGTTAATCCAAGATGGCGTGTGTAAAACATTGTGTTCAAAGGTCAAGGTTCACTCAAAGGACGAACTCCATCAGTGGGATGAGCTGAAGCAGAACCAGAGGTCCCACCCGGAGGATCTTCTGGAGCACCACTGGAACCCCAGAGGAGACACCTTCTCTCAGTCAGAAGGGTACAGCCTGGCCGGCGAGGAGGCCTCACGCTCTGGAGAGACTCCTCTTTTGACTCCACACTGGGCCCATAACTCCACTGGACCCTTTGGGACTAAAGACCAAAACCTGGAGAACAAGAATGGCGGGATCTCAGGTGCTGCCTCCGCGGATAATGTTGACATGGATGCAGGGAACAAGGTGGAGGAAGGTGGTGATGGGCTGCTGCTCAACAGGACTGAGGGTAGGGCGAATGAGGCAACGCAGAGTCCATCGCAGCAAGAAGACAAGTCCAAATTTCCAAATAGCCACACGGGTGGCTCCTTCCAAACTGTGACACCGAACCCTCAGTACAACTTGTCACCTGCTGAGGCAACAGGAGACCGAAGTGGAAGTATGTTCAGACCAACCAAAGAGCCAAACCCAGAGCCTCGACAGCTGGGGAGGAGGAGGGACAATGAGACTCCGGAGGAGACCACGTCGTTGCAGGCAGAGCAGAAAAAGGCTGAGCAGGAGAGAGAGGAGCTTCTACTCCTTCACAAGAGGCTGGACCAAGAGAAGGAGATACTGCGAAAGCAGCAGATGAAGCACGAGGAGGAGGAACGGCAACAGGAAACGAAGGCGGAAGGTCAGCCTCATGGTAAACCGTACCATCATCTGCATACGACGCAAACACCAGGTAACGGGCACGATCAAATGCTTAAGACAATGCTCCCAACACGAGGGCAGAGAAGTTATTTTTAGTGACCATTTGTAATCACTTGTGTGACAGCAACAACGTCGACAACCATGCGGCCCCGCCCACCTCCAGTCAACCCCAGACTTCCAGTCCGCCCAAGGAGAAGAATGAGGAAGAATCGCAAACGGATTAGCAAAGCAGCCATGAGAGCGATGCTAATGTAGAACCAAAACAGTGAGTTCTCCAAAATTGTTGTAGTTTTTTGTGCTACTTTTATTTCTTTATTGATAGTGATCATTAATCCATGTATAAATAAACACAACTACATCATAAAATGTTCACCATACGTTTTTCTGTGTTTCAGCCACACAATGCGACCATTTGGTGGATCCAGGAACAAAGCGGAGTGACTCCCCCCATTTAAGTTTGTATTCACCTGTCAGTAACCTGCTCGTCTTGTGAGACCTCCCCCTGTAACACTACTAATGAGCGTGTGGTGAAACCTGTAACTACAGCTGGATCGGATAGAGTAAGACAATGGATTTTAAGGAGCGATGGACCTTGACAAAAGAAGACTGACAAAGCTGTGCGCCAGCACAGATCCTGTTTGGGGAAGTGAAGCTGCGTCGCCGCAGAGCTGTGGAGAGAAAAAAAGAATTGTGCAATGTCGAAACTCTTCTGGAAACCTTTGATATCAACGGAGAGAAAGTGCACTCGCGGCAAAACAGAAGAAAGTCCTTGTGAGGCTGAAAAACCCGAGTTTGTTTTCTGAAAGACTTAATTCAACGGCAGCCACAATCAGACTGGAATACAAAGTGCATTTGTTGGCAAAAAAAAAAAGGGGTGGGGTCGGGGAGCAAATAGGACTGCACGTAACTCTCCTTGTCATTAAATAACCCGAGAGACAATCGACAGCCACCAAATAATGTCAAATAAACAAGTGGGCTGAGCGTAAAATACTGCCAAGAGTCACATACAGAGGGCTCAGTCTTGGGAACATTTCTCATAGTAAAAGGTCTGATATCATTTATTAGGTCAGATGGCCTTGTCTTTAACCATATTTAATTGTATTTAACCCAACCACAAACACTGGAATCACACAAAAGTGATAAAGAGACATACAGAAGATGCATCAGTGAGTTTTGTCTGTTGTGAAAAAAAAAAAAAATCTCATTACAGGTCTAGGGGGAAAAAAAGTAGCTGTCTGACTACAAGGTGATGGTGTTGCATTTGTGTATTGTTTCGTATTTATTTATCCCAAAATGTTACTACTGTGGGTTAACTTTCCGCGCTGCGGACGAGGTGGCAGGTGGGCTTGAGACAGAGCTTCCTCCCGCGGCTGGTTTTGAGCGGAACGTGGCGACCTCCAGGACCAATGCAGTGTTCTTCAGTTTCTTCATCCAAGAAATGTGTGTTTTTACGTGTTCGTTTTGTATGCATACGTGTGAGGTATAGCGTGAGTTATGTGCTTGTGCCTACGCCTACATATCTGTCACCTCTGTCCTCGTCACACACACACACACACACACACACACACACACACACACACACCAAAATGTCTTGTTCACTCCTCGATTAAATGTCTTTCCAACATTGTTTTCGGCAGAAACAAAAACATTCCTTAGTGACGTCGGGAGGTTGCGGTGACCCCCTCCATTACCTGTTCTATTAATGGAAAACATTCTGCGCTCACGAGCGCACTAGCGGCAAATTTTTTGGAGTCGAAATCTACAGAGGGGCACCTAAACCTTTCCTACGTTCCTCCCTGTCTTTTCTATCCCCCTTAGTAAAATCGTGTAGAAACACACTGGCGATGTTATTCAGTAATCCTCGATCAATCATGACCTTAAATTATTTTCCAAAAAAAAAGAAGAAGAGAGAAACTTAAAACTGTTACTGATAAACGCATTGTATGAAAAGAAATGTTGAAAGAAATGAATGTGATAACTTTCCACCTGAAGTTATTTTTGTATGGATATAAGAAGCTCCTGTGCTCAGAAAAAAAAGACCATTGTGTGATGATTCCTTCTTTATGAAATTCCCGCCTTCACAGCCGTCACGTCGGGGAAAGGGAAGGGGGGTGCGACACCGACTGGATCGCTCATCACTTTTGGACCCATTACACGACATGGCACTGCGGTTTATCTTTTTAGTCAAGATTGACACACATGCACCTTTGTATATTACTTGATGAGTCCTTTTCAACCAGTCCATTTTTCGTTTTCCTGAAGGTTCTTGACTCACTTATCCACAGGCAGCTGCTTCTATTTTTAATTGTCAAATGAAACCCCTGGTAGTCCATCTGCCTAGAAGCCTGGAGCTGTGTCCCGTGCTTGTACTCAGTACACACTTCCTTTAGGATGGCAGTTTGGCAATGTTCTCCCATGTCATGCGCGGTACACACTTACTAGGAGTAACAATTAATTTTTAACCGCAACCCAATTTTATGCCCAGTTAAGCACAGTGTTGCCTTCAGTTTGAGAGAAAAACAGTTTTGACCCTTTTTTTGGACCTTGGGCTGGAATTATCTGAATTTTGGATTATTACTCCTAGGTTTTTTTTTTTTTTTTTAACAAGCTCCCTTAGCCTCTGCGTCAACCTTTCGAATCCCCTCCCGCTGACCCCTTTGTCCCGCTGTGTATTCTGCTATATTTTATTGCCCCGCTGCCAGTCTCACACAGACACACTACTGCTAAACACCAACCACTCTCTAAATTCAGCATTGAGGTGGGATGCCTGCTTTTCTGCAGGTTTCCCAAAATCCCCTTCCCCTCCCAAACGCCTCTGCTTGTTGACTGTGACAAACACTCTCTCTTCTCTCAAACACACACACACATGCACGCACACACAGACACACACGCTCGCGCTGAAACGTGCACGGGGGTGGGGGGGTCAACCACCATGACAATGTGGGAGGGTCTCGCGGGGACCCGGGGAGTGTGACTAAAGATACTCACTAAAGATGGGCCACAGCTGACTGGCTGGAATTAAAGGACGATATGGCTTGTTGGCTTTTAACAAGGGCGGCACCAAACTACAGAGAAATCGAACAAAGGCAAAGTGCACAGCAACCCGCGGAGCGCCGCTGTGTCTCGCTGCTTCCAGGTCCACTTACACACTGTTAATAACAAATTAAGTGTTCTGTGTTTGTTCCCGGTGTATGCGCGCTGAACGCTTGAATTAATGAAAAAGTTAATTCGTTTATTCACTGTTTAACATGGAACGGGACCAGCAAACAGGATTCTGGGATGTCTTGTAATTTGGAGCCGGTCTTCCCGCCTGCCAAAATTGTCTAGTGTGAGCCAAACAGAGGTGTGTGTTTTGTTGCCCAAGTGGACAAAATGCCACGCATGCCAAACTATATGTATTTTTTCTTCCGCTGCGCATCCGTGTGTGCGGTGTGTGTGTTCGTGCGTGCGTGCATGTTAGCAGGGCGGACCTTTGTTTAAGTGTGGCAAACCTCCAACGTGTGCCGCTTTGCAGGACACTGAGAGAGGATTCCATTTTGTTTTGATTTAATTCCACTGTGTACTTCACGTATTGTGCAAAATGAAGTCGTCTTTATTTTATGGAGCACTTTAAAGCAGGCAATGTTGGCAAATGCGCTCTACAGAGTAAAAGCACAATGGATATTAAAAAAAAAGAAAAGAAATGGAATACACATAAAATACGGCCCACAATGCAGCGGGAGTGCATTGAAACACAACGCATTCAGTCGGGGGTTTTAAGATTGAAAATAGACACTGTGCCCTTCAATCAGATCCTGAAACACGTGCAGCAAAGTGACCTCAGGCAACGTGCAGCCAACTGGTGCAAAATCCGTTTTGATGTTAATGAATGAAAAGCTCATTCGAGCCCATGTCTACTTTCATGTTTGCAGTAGAAAAACTACCACCACTACAATATTCATGTAGCGTCAAGTGACCGACCTGACTCAGAAGTCACATTGCAGGCACAACTGTCTGTGTTTAGGTCTGGCCTGAATTCCCCTGATGTACGGCAGCGAGGAAACAGGAGGCCATTGAACAGGAGGTTACACAAGCATCCGTGTGCCGCCGCGCTCTCCAGTCCACCTTCCAGCAGTTTTATTTTCCTGTTTTTATGTACGACAAATTGGGAACGGGGACACGGCGTACACAGATAACCGCAAGCTTCTGTCCACAGTAAAGCCGCTGATCTCGACCAGTTCGCAACTGAAATCACTGCGTTTTCTCTGTTCGCCGACGATCAAGACGAGCCAGTCCCGGCCTCCTCTCGATCGTCGCCTCCATCTTGTCTCGGCAACAGCGGACCTTCAGCCTCACGTCTGAAAAATGCGGGGAAAACGCTGGGAAAACACCCCCTTTCCTCCGACTCCCAAGGACGAATAACAGGCGCATCAGCGTCTTTACGGGCATCATGACTCAGTCGGCCCTGCGTCTCGCTGCTTCATCAGACAGGAAGTTCTACCTAGCGATGGGTTAAAAACACAGGAAGTTGATATCGGCATGCCTGGAATTCCAGCATTGTATTCCCTTTTTTTTTTTTTTTTTTTTGCAGAAACAAGGCAGACTTATGCATTGGGCCCAAAACAATACGTTGGAGAAATGAATGTTGCTCAGTTCCATTGTACAGCAGCCTCATGGAAACCCTGAGCAGATCCACAAACATTGGCTACTGTGAAAAGGTTGTGGAGCAATGTTCCCGCCTATTTACAAGTAGACAAGCCATTTTACATAAATAGAAAAATATACTAAAACAACACTGTATACAAAGATGATAATTTAAAAAAAGAAAAAGAAAACCACAATTTTTACATCGTTCCGTGCCAAGAGTTGCCTTTTGGATTATTACGCGCCGGACCTTCAGTAATTATAACACATATGCATGCAAACCTTCTCAGTCAAACAGACTCTCAATTGCTCCCAGAGGTGGACTGACCCTGAACACTGTGTACAGCCCCGTCAGGCTGCACAGATGTGCAGGTAAACAGAGCGCTAATTAGATAACAGCGTGAATTTGTGTGCACACGCATGTGTGAAAAGGGAAGAGACCAAAAGGGCAGCAGACGCGGCGGCTAAACCAAATGGAAATTTCAACTTCAATATTTGGACATCAAAAGACATCTTCTGAATAAATATACACGTGATAACATAACATAACATAACATAACATAACATAACATAACATAACATTGCAGCATGCTTACTGCTAGAATTGCCGCAATCATTTTAAAAGCATTATTCATTCTTGAGTCAATGGGACTGACAACATGTGCAAAACAACAAAAAAAAAAAAAAAAAAAAAAATCCATATCTGAAAGTACACACTACATTCAAACGGCCAGTTCACTGCTGCCCTCTAATGACCAGAGGAGCACACTACAGAAAAGTCAGGCATCAAAGTGAGCAAAATGTTTTCATTGGAGCGCACAAATGGTGTGCAGGTAAGTTGGTGTTCCAGGTTCTGCTCGTGCTCACATGTTCCACCTACACTGGCACCACTGTTTCCAACAGGGAAAATCTGAGCTTCCCAGTGTGGCAAGGTGAAGAGGGCATCAGTCATGCACGCCAACCAGTCGGCCAAAGGGATATCCCCTTTGCCAAGTAGCCAGGGCACATGATCAACTGGAGGCATAGTGACAGGACCCTCGACTGCCACACCAGGAAGCCTCTCCAATCTCTCGGCCAGATCGACGTACTTGAGGCTCTTCCTTTCAGGCGCTGCTCTCATGCCCCCGTACCAAGGGGAAGGCTAGCTTGACGAGAAAGCACGTTTATCTCCACCGTCTGGCCCGGAAAAGCGGTTTGCGACGACCTCTCTGCAGCTGTTTCCTGAGGTCTGCCAGCGTCTGACACTCTCTGCCAAGCGTGGGAAGTCTCCCGAGCAGGGAGGCTGCTGCCAGGCTGAGCAGAACCTGCGGCGTCACGCTTCACTTGAGGTAAGTTCTCGGCTTGACGCTCCGGTGTAGCTCACCGTTGGCAGGGTGCAATCACAGCGACACACCTGAAGGGTTTGCGGAACTGTCTGCTCGCCACGCTTTTTACACGCCGCTGCATTGCATTTCATTTGGGAGTTGCAGAGTGTTAGCCTAGCTTCCTCCAACAGTCTAAAGACATGTGCATTTGGCTAACTGACGACTCTTGAACGGGGATGGTTGCTAGACAGCTGGGATGGGCTGCAGGGGAAGAGGTGAAAATGAAGAATGTATGTATAGATGGATGGATGGACGGATGGATGGACGGATGGATGGACGGATGGACGTTCAGGAAATCAGCCCAAGTCCAAGTCCAGTTCAAGAAAGGTCCCAAGTGCTTCAACGCTCAGCACTCTCGGGTGCAGCAGGAAGGTGGAAGTAGCCTGAAGACTCTACGGTGCCCCCCTGTGGCCACCCAGCAGCAACAGGCCATGAGGCGTGCGCTGAAAGTTGGGGGCTGCTGGTGGGTGCGACAGAGCCCGGCTGCAAGTCCGTCTCAGCCGAAGCCTCTGCGGTAACTGGATGGTCTTGCTCGGCCCGGTCTGGCGCGGGTGCATTTGCGTCGCTGTGAGACACGAGATCCTGCGTAGACCTGGAGGCACTGCCTTTGGGCAGACACACGTAGCCGGCGCCGTAGAGGTTGAAGTCGAAAGGCGGGGGGCTTGCAGGATCATCGGGAGGGGGTTCGCTTTCCTCACGCTCCTCATCCGCCGACCTGCTGTTTGTCTCGGGCGGCTGGCAGAGAGGAATAGACGATTGAGTGCCACGTCCCGCTGAAGCAAATTAATTTATCATTTTCATTCAGTGTGTTTGATGACATCTACTGAAAACAAGCTGCTACGCCAGTGTCATCCTCGAAATCTGCTTTTGTTCTGCTTTGTTTGCTTCGAAACAGCAACAAAAAAAGCTCTTTTGGTTTTGCATTTAAAGGTCCAAAGTGTAAAGGCAAGAGGGCTTGTAAATAGTTGCAATATACCTTGTTGTTAAAGTAGCCCAGAACATGGGTTTGCTCTGGATTTTTATGATTTTGCTCTGATTAACATTTGAACAGCACTATATTTTCTTACCATTAGAGGGGGCCAAATCTTACTAATTTGGCCTTTAAATGAGAGCACTTCTATGTTATATTATATTATATTATATTATATGTTTACTAATTAAAAAGTAGTCTGCAGCACATATTTAATCAAAAATAATCAATAATTCTGCCACTCTTTTAGCTCGTAGCAGCTTCTGGTATCTCCAAGTTCTTGAAGGCAGAGATTTAAAATAAACCACTTTAAATAAGTGCCAACAAGAGCATAAAGCCCATAGAAAGTGGATGAAATAAACAACATGTAATTGTCATTTTTTTTGTTTCTCTTTACGGAACAAATCGAGACACAAAACTAACTAAAACTCTAATTGTGAGTGGCCTAACCTGACAGAAGATGTACGGTCCACTGAAGCTAACAGAGGATGACTGCTGGGGTGTGCTGGGGTCCTCAGCACAGTCCGGGTTATTATCGCACTTCCAGCAGCCCTCATCCTGATCTGAATACATTCTTTCGCCGCCCTTGTTTTGCCACAGCGAAGCGTCTGACGAGCTGCAGGGAGACACGGAGCAGTGAGTGGTTTTTTCCAGATAAGAGGAAAGTTGTCGATAATTCGCTCAGTCACGCCTCAGAGGAATTTGTTTTCGCTTGTTATAATCTGTCTGGAAACGGGGCGAGTGAGGCGTTGTACCATGTCGACAGGCTGTCCAGCTGCTGCTCTTTGCACATGGACGTGATCTCACACTGCGCCAGCGTCGGGCTGTACGGAGACTGGAAAAGAGGCACGAGATGACTCAATCAAATGACAAGAGGCCAAATTGTGCAGAACTTGGTGACAGGATTGTGAAGGTCCTATATGAGCGCATCAAATGTTCCATTCTGACCTTGAACTCTGAGAGGATTTTGCTTTTTGCAGGAGAGGGAACAGACTCCACCCACAGAATTGCCTTCCTGTTAAATCAGAATGACAAGAAAGAAAAGCGTGCACTCAGTAATGTTGCTGAATCAAAATCGCTTTTCAAATTAGCGTTTGTCTTCGTCGCAGTGGTCTTGACGATATGTTTTAGGATTAAGAGAAGGAACTCGGGGGGGGCAAAAACAACAGACCTTTGACAAGCTGGAATGGTGCAGTACATCACGAGGAAGGCTCCGGTGACACACATGGCGATGAAGAAATAGATGGGGTGGACGGCCCACGCAGCTAATGGGAAACAGAAACAAGAGAGCAGATCATTTTCGTAAGCACAATGATGCCCGATAAACAAGGACGAATAGCTCTCACAAGAATGTCTACGATATGAATGGGCTGCCATGTTTGCTGCGAGAACACTTTTTTTTTTTTTTTTTACCCTCACGGGAGGTCCAGTCTGCGGGATGGCTCCATTCCGACGGGATTCCCTCGTACGAGAAATTGTCTCCAGGGGCAACCAGGGATCTGACCTTGACCTGGTAGTCCTGGGACGGGGCCAAGGAGGACTCCAGAATGTTATAAGACGTGGAGCCCGCTGGCACGCTCTGGACAACACAGTTCTGAGGGAAAGGAAACAAAGCCATCATTTTGCCAGAGGTTCGCGTCGCGATAGAGACGTGGAGTCATGCGACTCACCTGCTCTTGTTTCCTGTAATAGCAGAGCTCGTAAAGCAGTTTGATGTCGACAGGCATGGGGGGCGCTGTCCACTCCACCAACCAGCTGCTGGCCTTCTTCTTCACCGTCACCTGCACTGGCGGAGGCGGCCGAACTGCAGGGCACAGAGACGTTACTCGCAAATCAATCGTGAGCAAAGATCAGTACAAATACCGACCACATGCTTGCCGTGAAATTGTGGGGGGCGGGGCAATATTTGTGAAATTTCCTGGTTAAAGTTTAGGGGAGATCGTTTTCACCCTCTAGCGTTGATGGTGGCGTCTAGTTTTTCATCTGTTCTCTGGCACAAATAAATTATTTCTGATAAATCCTACCTCATCTCAAAATCATTTTGGCATTTTATTATTTTTTAAGCAAGAACACTGTGTACCTGAACTCATCCATAAATCTCATATCTCTTGTGATTTACCCGTGTGCTTTGCTTTGTGTATAATTAGTTACGTGCTGCTTTTCCACAAGTGGAAAAATAAAATTTTGAAAATGGACAGGCTGCCCTTTGGGTAAATCCAAGTTCAGTAAAAAAAGAAAAAAGAAAAGAAAAAAAAAGTTAAATGTTTAATCGCTGAAATTATGAGAGGTTAAGTTCACAGCTTCCTGCGCCAAGATGTGATATGGCAGCAGGTTGAATGTTTGACCCAAATTAAATGGGCCCCTGAGTAAATTCTATAATTGGTGACACTTCCGATAAGATTGCCGAGTGCCAAGTGAACAGATGCAGTACCGCCGTTCAGACACTGGGTGGAGGTGTTCAATCGTGCTTTTGCCTCAGCATCTCTGGGTTCTCTGACTGGCTGATTTTTATAGACTCGATTCGTTTGCTTTGCGCTCCCCCCAGCCTCCCTCGTGTCTCTTTGCCTTTTGCCACTTTGCCACTCACTGTTCCTGTTGACCATGAAAATCTTGGTGTTGTGCACTGGTTGGAGCTCCAGCAGTAGCAGCTCAGGGTTCTCCACGGTCAGTGAACAGCTGTATCTGAATACCCTTCCGCCCAGGTCGTAGCTCGCTGTCGGGTTATTGCAGCATCTCTCGGGCCTGGAGGCAAGAAGATTGGAAAGAGTGTTGGGACGAAAGGAATCGAGGATTACCGGAACCCTGATTTCGACGGCGCACTGGACTCACGCGGTCTGGTGGCGAAGACATGCCAGCTGGTAGCTAATGAAGTGAGCCACCTCTGTGCTGACCTCCCAGCTGCACGCCACCTCTTTTTCTGCAGCCAGAACACAATGCAGTCTGGGAGTCTGCCAAGCACCTAGAGCCAGGGTGTAAGGGAGACGAGACCATTAGCGACAGCTGCAAAGATTTGTTGTTGTTTTTTTTTTCCCACCCCTCCAAGCTCCATTAAAAAAATGACAAGGGAATGAGATAAGAGAAGCAAGGACAGCTGGTGACAAGGGGAGGAAAAACCTCAGCTGTGGGGAAAAAAACAACAACCACAACAACCGTGTACTCCAAATACGCCATTTAGGAACTTCTAATTCGTGCTGTAACCTCATGCACATCGATTTTTCTACAACACAGCTCAACACAGGCAGTAACATTAAATGTTGCTTGTTTTAAAAGGTTTCTTGAAAGTTTCCTCTCTCCACATTTTCTCCTGGCACTCTTTTCCAGTTCTCCTCGTGTAATACATCCCGTGAATTTTCATAAATGTTCAATTTTGGGGTATGGGAACCATGTCTTGCTCACCTTCTCCAGTGTAAAATGCCAGTACAGGACTCCAGTGGCTCCACTGACCCACAGTGACCCTGGCCCTCACCCTGGCTTCGTACTTGCAGTCTGAATGCAGCGACTGCTTCTCCAGTTTCACGCTGGTGGTCGTGATGCCCTTTGTCTGCAGAGAGAATTGTTTCTTTTTTTCTTTCTTTTTTTTTTCAATTGAGGTCTAAAACTGAGGAGGATGTGATTCTCAAAATCGGTCACATAACACACACTGGTTATCAGGTTAGTTTTGCTTTCTGTCGGCATCAAAGTCCTAGCTAGCGATAGTTGTGTTTACTTGTGGTCATGGGGCCGTGTGCATAGCTCCTCTTTTTACTGCTGACATAGCCACTGTTTAGAGAACAAGTAAAGGAACTACACGCTCTGTTGCTCCTTGCTCGAAGTAGGGACTCTCCTCGTGCAACAGAAACCATGAGACTAATGCCATTTAGCCAAGAATAATACATAAAAGACATATTCAGAGCATTCTAGTGTTCTTTGTTTCATTGAATGACCTATTGAAACTGACCGATTGTAAAGAGATGACCTGGAAGTGTGGTTTACTTGCCCATTTTCTCAATTTCCTGACCAGTCCAATGACAAAAATCTGTACATTTGGGACTTACTGTCCAGTCGCTCTGTCCGTCTTTCCTGTAGCTGATCTCATAGGTGATGTTCTTGTTCAGGGAAGAGGAGGACGAGTAAGGGCTGGACCAAGTGAGTCTCCAGCCTCGATCACCTGCGTCGTCAAACGACAGACCGACTGGCGGCTTTGCCCTCACTGTAAAACACAGTTTGAAGGAAGAGTTTGTGTCTGCTGGCATCACTGAAGTTGGATCACTTTGAAGAGAGGCTTGCCAATGCGCAACCTGTAAACTCACAGTGCTTGGAGAGTTCCAATTTCTGGCGCGAGCCATGTGAGCAGAGGGTCTCGGTTGTCTCCTCGAGGAAGTAGGCCGCGTGTTCGATGCCGATGAAGAACGGTTTAGTTTTGTAGCTACACTGCTCGGTCTCAGACTCAGTTGCAGGCTGAGTTGTGTCGGGCAAACACTGCTCCCTGTGTGGACATAGGATTGAGACTCACACAGACACATCAAGATTTTCAATCCCAGCTAAAAGGCCCTTTTTTTATTTTACCTTTTCTTGTCTGACTTGAACCACAGCTGCAGTTTTTTGCCTGTTTCGTTCCTCCAGTGACAGTGGACGTGGGACATGTAGTCATTATAGCACTGCAATGACCTTAGCAGTGGAGACTCTGGGGGTATAAAGGAAAAGTTGCTGAAAACACAAACACTTAGCAGCAAGAACAACTATTATCACTTGGAACTGCTTTTGGAAATGAGGATTGCCGGGGCACATTAAGACAAGGAACAACAATGTTGATTGCAGACAATTGAAGTCAGAGATATAAAATTGAAGATTAAACAATTATGCAAGTTATGCAAGTGTATTTACTGTTACTACTGACAAATCATATTTTACTCATTCAATCTTAAAGAATCATTTAATGTGCGACTAATCTTTTCCAACAATGACAAACAATTGAATTGACAGACACAAACACACACACACACACACACACACACACACACACACACACACACACACACGAGATCGGTTGCTCGCCTTCTTCACACACTGCAGAAGCGTCTGGTCAGTACTATTTTTAACTTTTTAAAAATATTTCAAAATTTTTTAAGCATTTTACTGGCTTTAATTCAATGCAATTTTTTTTTAGATGTTTCAATTCGTGGAACACCATTTCTTTGTCTTTAAGAAAAAAAAAAAAGAAAAAAAAAAGAATTCATGAACATTAGGTGGCGATAAAGTCCCTGCAATGCTCATTCAAGCCCGTCAAAACATAGCGTAGAACAATATACACAGCTGTTGTTTTTGCTAATAGCCTTGTTGAGCAAACAACTGCATGATGTGCGAAATTTATTTGTCAGAGAATCAGTGAACGAGTTTTTTTTTTTTCCAGGTAAAGCCAGTTTGAGTCATTTTGAAAAAATGCTTGCTAGCAGTCGCACTTTATGAATTTCACGTGTTTTGTAGGGCAACACGTAATGACTCATTGAAGTTGCCGTCTCGAAATGTTGCGATTGTCGCAGCGTTATGCCCGAGAAAGTGACTGAGTAATTTTTTTTTTATAGCAAAGTGTCATATATTCATTGAGTGAGTACTTGTGAAACTCGGTCGTGGGACATCATTTTGTGTTTGTGCATGAAAACACCGTTGAGTCCGACAGAAGAAGAAGAAGTGTGAAGGAATGTTCTAACAGCCTTGTGACCAATGGAGTGAACTGAACGTAAAATTGAACAGTTCCCTTCTGGTATTGCCACCTTCTGGCCCTTTGGTTTATTCTGAAACTTGTTTTGTGTTTGTTAAGCTACTATCTCAATTTCAAACTACACCATTTGTCATTGAAATAATAATTTAAAAAAAAGTTAGAATTAGAATTGCAATTCAGGAACCCAAAACAGTTGAAAGCTACCATTTAAGATGTTATTGTGAAGCTCTTTGGCCATAAATTTGGTGATAGGAAGAGTGAACTGAAAGTTTGTGACTTAGTGTCGCAACAAAGTCACAACACTCCAACTTATGCTTTCTGTCCCCAGAGTGACGCAGAAGAAGGAGGAAAGACGTTTCATGGTGCCACTGCAGTTTTGGATCTTGACACAGGAGGCTTTGTGTTTGGGGAGCTCCGCCCCCTGAGAGACTTCTGAAAGGCAGATTAAAAGTGCTTCAGGAAGCTGCATCAGGTCAGAGATGCTTTGGTGACCTTCTGCAACCCTGGGTTGCTTGATTAGTAATGCTGTCAGACGTTCTGCTAGGATTTGATTGATGATCAATTTAAATTAAAAAAAAAAAGAAGTTAAAAACACATTAAATATAATGTGAAGGGGTGATTGCACAATCCGAGTCATAGAAAGTAATTGAGTACTCAAGCTTAAATGTAGAACTAGTGAATTTAAGGTTAAGTTTCCAGGCACTTCCTTCCTCTCTTTCTTCCTCCTCCTCACTCAGTCATCCCTTCATCCCGTCATGCCTCACCCTGTCATCCCTCATCCCTCCGTCTCTTATCTCCCCATCCGCTAACCCTTCATCCCCCTTTCCCTTCATCCCCTCACCCCTCAGTTCCCCTTCCATCCGTCCCTCCCACCCGAACCTTTTTCTGCCATCCCATCATACCCAATTCCCCTTTCTCTTTCATCACCTCATCCCTCAGCCCTCCTTGTCATTTCCTCATCCTTTCACCGCTTCGTCCTTCCTCCTCTCATCCTAACCACCGGTGCACGCCTCCAGAGCAGATGTTCTTCAAATGTTTTCCCTCTTTACCTTCCACTTTGTTTTTTCTTCAGTTTCGCAGTCTACCCTAAGCTAAATGTGGTGACCAAATGTCGAGTGCTCTTCCGTCCGTTATATTTGACGGAAAACCAGAGCTGAAAAAAGCTCTGACATGGCACGCAACTTTTTTTTTCTGCCCTCCCGAACGTCTTACCGCTCTTTGTGCTGCCGCTCTCGTCTACAGCGCAGCGGTGTGGACTAGAGGGAAGAGCTGCGCGAAGGAGCGCCGACCAAAGTGCGATCCGCCAGCAGAGTGCCATTCTTCATCGGAACAGGCAGACTCTCCCGTCCACCAGCCTGTCAATAAAGTCGGCGCGCTGTAGACGAAGGAGACAGGCGCCGAGAATGAGTCCATTTTCAACGTACAATGAGGTAATGATTCATGACCACAGCACCGGCGCTTACTTCCTTTATGAGAGTCTACTTGCCGTGGTATTTCACCACACATCCGCCAGCCTCTTATCTCCCTGGATCACATTTGATGCTAAATTTGCACGTGCCCAGTGTGTGTTGCCACAACACACATGACAGCACAAAATATTGTGCTGTAGATGTCATTTTAGACTTCTTAGGTTTCACTTTTTTTAAAGTAAAAATGACTTTGAGTTCATTTTTGAGTTACGGTGGCATTTCAGATATAAATTCAGATTTTTATGAGGCTTGTTGGCAAAAAAAAATATGCTAAATTTGATCCCGTCTAGTTGTCTCGGTACTTATCATTCATGCAATTTATTCTTCATTTTTCATTAGATTTTTTTTTTTTTCATACGCAAAGCACACAATGGAAACAGGCTGTGGAAAGTTAGAGAAATAACAGAAAGGAGGAGAGAGAAAAAAAAAACCATAAGCCAGGTTAAAGAGCCCCCTCCTCTGCACTTGGCTTTTACATTAGCGGGTCTGAGGGAAAAACCCACAGACACATCACAGGCAGCAGGTCTGGCAATGACGGTTAAACCCCTACCCGCCGAGCATGAAACATACCTGCATGAGCAACAAAGGTTGAAACAAATTCAGAGTCTAAAAAGCCAAGATAAGATCTCTCGCTGCGGAGTTACAAAAGTGGGGAGCGATCACCATCAGCGACTGCGGTTCTTTCGTCATGAGTGCCTGTTTCGCGGCGCAGCTGGGGGAATAATAAGTTCAATCAGCCCCTTTTCTCCACAGCGGCAATTAATATTTCCTGTATCATGTCGGATACCAAAAAGCAAACACGGTTGTAAATAAAAGTATCAGTTAAACTTTATCGTTTAACTAACGGACAGCAGCTGGACGACGCCCGAGCCGACTACCAGTGAAATGACGGCATTGGGCAAAAAAAAAATCTCCCCGTTACTCACCTTACTAGTCTGTTGATGCGGCCGTCATCGTCACATCCGCGCAATGAGCCAGTTCCTCGTGAACATTGCCGAGAAGTCTGGGGGTGGTTGCCTATTTCTGGTTCCCGTTTTCTGGTTCTTGTTCTGATGTACCGTGCAATCAGCTGCTCTACGTGGCAGCGGATTGGCTCTTCTGTTTTTAGCTTTTTTTTTTAAGTGACTCTAGTTGTAAACAGGCCGCCCCCCTCCCAAAAAAAAAAAAAAAACAAAAAATGAAAACAACAACAGCAACAAAAAAAAAGAAAAGTCAAAAACTTGTTTTCGTAGTATTGTACAAAAACCTTCCTCATGGACTCACAGGGGAAACTTTCTCAATGTTTCATGAATGACGTGGAGGTTTTAGCTCTGAATCCTGTCACACAATCCATTTTCTTTTTTTTTTTTGTCAGAGTTTGATCTGTAATATTAGCCTTTGTTCTTTCATGTTTCTCACTCAAACTTCAAATGTGCCTTTGAATTCGCTTTATGGCGTATGGAGTTTGTTGGCAAAAGAGGCGCAAGGCAAATTCATTTGATCAAACCAGATAACTCGGATTGTAACTTTTCAGAAAAAGATATCTTTATCTTGTTAATAAAATTTACTCCCACACTCGCCGTTCGTATTTCCACTCCTAAAGTGGCTTTTTATGAAAGAATTTGCATTTTGCGCTTGTGGTTCCTTTTGTTCTCCTTATTTGTACCACTTCCCTAAACGGGCGAGCGGAGTTGACCTGGTTGTTTTCTAGATGTTTTTCTCCTGCAGAATCCACAGCCTGTGCGCTCTCCCGTCCCTCCGCTCAGTCTTCAAACCACTTTGAACCGTAGCGACTTGGCGGTGCGCTGACGTTCCCGGCACTAAAATCTCAGCGCCACATGCAGCGGGCGCTCGTCCCCGGATCAGCGGCCCGTGGCGGTCGAGACGCCTTTGAGTGTCTTGTGTCACATATGAACGCGCCAGTCAGAGTCGTCGTGTACATGGCTTTCTAAAAGCTCAGCAGCAGATGAATGAAGAAAACCTTGGCGACTTCAACCTCTGAAGCTGGCCGTTATTTTTTGAAAATTTACTTCCAAACGCGGTCTCTTTCAGAAATCTTCCATCTACCATTTGATTTCCAGTATTATTTCCTGGCAAAAACGTTCTGAATGTCTTTTTCTGACATCTTTTTTCAGTGACGACATCTTTTTAAGCTTTGACTCACACAGCCTATTTCACACCTTCTATTACTGTTCATCAAGTAAAGGGCGGATAGCTCATTTTTATTTTATTTTTTAGAGACATAGAGACAGGCAGCTATCAAACCAGTACCGTAGTCATTTTACTTTTTTTAATGTCTCCAAACTAATCCAGACCCTCAGAGTTCTCGAGAGCTGCAGTTTAGTCGCGCCCGTGTTAGACGGGAGGACTGGATTTGTTTGTGTCGCTCAGACGGCACAAGCAGAGACGCACGTTCTCGGAAGGGATGAGGAACTTGGCCGTTAATTTGCTGATGTCTGTGTTTTGGCGCCGACTTTATGTTGAGTTGTTGGTTTTTTTTTTTCTTCACCTTTTGCAGTTGTCACACGCGGGTGTTTTTTGGCGAAGGATCGCAAGACAGCTCACGTAGTTTAGAGACAGAGAGAAGCCTCAGTGTGCCGTTGACCTCAATGCAGTGTGCAACGCGTTCACGCAATCGACGGGTGATTCATTGGCTTTCTGCAGAACTTCTGTGGTACCTCAATTCCCGATCAGTTGCGTAACAGAAAAAATGTGATTATTCAGAATCGGCGGTGCAAAATGTCGAATGAATGGAGGCGCGTTGACTTCCATAATTAAAGTTGGTAGGGTACGTGTTTATCCGCAGAGGTCAGCTTCGGCCTGTCTTGTCATTTTCCAAGCGCTCCATCACGACACGTGATAAAGACTCGGTCGCTGCCTTGATTGAATCATGTATCATCCATTTTTAGAGCTTCGTTTTTCATCCCACACTCCAGCGGAGCGGCTTCACGTGATTGATGATCAAAACAGAAAATAAGAAAGAAAGACCTCTCTGGAAAAACAACACATTTAGCCCCGTGTTTACAACCTCCTGCCAAAGTGCCCCTCTTCTTCGTGTTTGGAAGGGGACACAACAACACCTGGCGGCTGGAGTTGTCAGTAACCTGGGAGGGGTTTTGGTGCCCCGTGTTAGACGACAAAGGGACTATTTCCCGCGTTGCTTGTTTGACGCACACTTTTAGAAAAGTGAAGCATACAAAAGAAGTAAAGGGTGGAGTTCACTGTCAGGCTACAGACAAATATTGTCAGAAATCGGTGAATTTTGCACATTTAATGTCACTTTAATCTCACGTGAGGCTGATAAACCTTAATATTTAAGACAGTTTCCTTTTTTTACACACAGCTGTAATACGAATAAATAGAAATTTGAACAAGTCCTCATGTCATTCGTAATTACTGAGCCCAAAAAAGATCAACTTCAAAGCTCCAGTCAGAGTTTTAACTTGAATGAATAATAAATTGGATCGTCTCATTATAATCCCAACTGGGCCATCTAGTGACCAACTCTTGGAAGTGCAATATAAACGTCTGTGAATGAATGTGTGATTGTGAAAGTAGGGAAATGTGTGCCTGTTTGTTAGATTGCTAGAGATAAAAAAAAAAAAAAAATCCAACCTGCCTTCCGAAAGCAGCCTTTTGAAAGAGTTTGTTTTCAGGGCGCGGATACATAAACAAGGCCTTTTGATTCTGACACTGGGGGAGGACACATCAAAACGAACGGCGGCTGATCACTCAAATGGCCTTCTGGGTGAGCGTCTTCCTCTCTATGTTCCACTGAGCACGAGAGTTACCCCTGAGACAACATCTACAAATGCCACAAAGGAAATGTCAGCGGTCACAGGGTTTCACTTTTAATTTGACGCGGAGACGCAGACGAATGAAGCCGTATCTCAAACACAATCTTTACTTTATTTTGGGCCCAAGTGCAGGTTTTTTTTTACATAGCCACAGATCAATTTTAAAACGGATCGAGGGGGGAAAACACTTGCTGTGTAATCCAGTGTCTTCTAAGTGATTGAATTGTTTTGCACTGTGCATCCAGTGGTACGTGTCTGGTGTAATTGCATGTTCCTGTGTGCTTCGAGTACTCGCAAGGAGGAGGAGCCTGTGAAAATGCTGCTCTGCGACATGTGAGTTACAAGAAGAGGACCTAAAATAGCATTAAAATCCCATTGGAGACCTTTTTTTTTTTTTTTTACACCTTCAATGCCCCATTTTTTTTTTCCTCAAATTTTTCAGTCTTACTCTCTGGTCTACCAAATCGCCTCTGCCGGCAGCGTCATCCTAATGACTGACCAGTCGGCTGGTGATTATAGTCACAGGGCAGGACTGCAGAACCGTCACTCCGCTGGAGTAAAATTAACTCAAATGCTCTTTGATGCTAATGAGAAATTAATGCAAATTAATGACATCTGAGCGTGTGTGTGTGTGTGTGTGAGAGAGAGAGAGAGGCGAGAGAGGGAGGAGAGTCAATTATTACTCTCCTTATTAAGAAAGGCACACTTGTCTTCTGAGAATGCTTTAAAGTTCCAACAGTATAGCTGCCGTTTAAACTGAGCAGAGTGCCTCAGGTTGATAAATGCGTAAAATTGCGTACACACACGCTTACACATCTTCTGATGTTATTACCATCGCGCCACAGTTGCTTTTCATTACTGCCCCCTCCCCACCCCAATAGCTTGGAAGACAATGAAATCAGAAGCAAGAAATCCCATCAGAGCTTCCGCTGCTGTCAGCGCTAGCGCGGGAAGCTTCCGTCTGTGACATAAGCACACACACAAAAAAAAAATTACCAGTGTGTGCAATACGTGGTTCCTCCTCTCCTCTCAGACATTGTTGAGAAAATTCTTCCAGCAAACGCTTCTTGCAATCTGCAGTGTGCACACACGGACGATTGCGCTGCTAGCGCCGCTAGCCCGACTCCAATCTGGCCGGTTGAAGATACGCTTCTACGGATTTGCAGCTTGTTGGAGCTCGTCCCAGCCCCGGACCGTCGCGGGTCTCTGTTGTACGCTTGTTTGTTAGCAACGTAAAGCTAGCACGAGCTAGCACAATGACGCTGGAGTCCGCGGGGCCATTTGGCCGAGGCGCGCGGAAATTAGCACAGCACAGGCAGGCCTCAGGACTTTTTTTTTTTTTTTTTTGGTACCGCTGGAAGATCTGTGGTCGGCTAAAGCTGGCTTTTACAAAAACCGACCGTCAGTAATGTGTTTGAACAGCTGAGCGAGGCAGACGCGAAGTGCAGGCTTAAGCGCCGCGCTTGGCTGACATCCACTCAGCTTAAGTGTCCTTGAGAAAATGAATTCTCCGCTCATTGTCTGCGGAGACGCCAACGTCTGACCCCGACCCCTAACACGCCGTATTAGAAGGAGGTTCCCGCTGCCCCCTCACGGGCTTCGGCTCCCAACTGCAATGAATAATGCCATCGACCAATAATTTGTACGCAGCAAAAACCATGCCCGCAAGGCATTGCTGGAACCTTTTCAGCCCGCTCAGTCAAGGATTCTTTTATCTGTGAAAGGAAAAAAAAAAACTGCCAAAAATAGATAGGCTGAGTCGTGAAAAGACACCTAGAGCAAACGCAGCGACCGGCACCTCTTGCCAAGGATGTAAAAAAGACCAAAATCGAGTTTCGCCCTTACCTCTTTCAATCACGACCTGGAAGAGATGATGGATTAGCTCTACTCCTTACATAATGGGAGACTCCTTCAGGACGCATCATCATTTGTCACAAGCAGCTTCTGTGGAAATCCTCCATTCAAAGGCTCCCACAACGCACCTATTTTCAGATCTTTATTTTTCATCTCACACTCCAGTAGAGCGGCAAAAAAAGATTAATAATCCAACAACAAAAAAAAAACAAACCAAACTCCAGAAAGCAGCATTTTTAGCTCTGTGTTTTGTGAAGCTGCTTGCAAGACAATCAATCAGAAGGCAGAACGGCATCCGTTTAATTAGTACCAAATCAACATTTACCCTTTCAGATTGTATTTCAAGCAAATTTTTTACAAAAGTTTGCTTAAAAGTTGCTTAACATTTTCTGGAAGCTTAACTGCTCAAAGGCGTTCAATCTCCAGCTAAGGAGATGCAACCTTACAAATGACGCAGCTACTCATCATTTGCACCAAGCGGCCACTTTATTAGTTGCGCCTCGCATGTATGTGCCTCAAGGATGGAGGTTGCTGTGCGTTCAGAGACGCCGCTCTGCAGACAGAGATCCTATTGCTTCTCCGTGGTCTCCAACCAGTTTGACCATCCTGACCTCCGACCTCCTGACATCAACAAAGCAATTTCCTTCACCGCTGGCTCACTGGATATTTTTCACTTATAGGGAGCCATTCTGTGTCAATCCTCAAGATCAACCACCTTCACCACCGTTGAGAGTCACTTCCCGACGCCCACAAGCTGCTGCTGTTGATCGGCTGATCAGCTTATTTGTGCAAACAAGTAATTTTGAGCTTTTGAGCTCATAAAGTGAGTGACTGGAGGCTCTCCACTGAAACAGGCGGTGTTGGGAAAGTTCACTTTCTACACAAACTAGTTCAATGTTCCGTTCACAAAACTTAAAATGAAGTTGTTCAGTTCATAGTTTATAATTCCAAATTTATTTTTTTTTACGAAGCATGGCTCTAAAAATGAACAAGTTTGTAATTCTTTTCTTTATTGTTTTCAATGTGTTTTTGCGAGATTCTGTTTTTCAAAATTACTGCCATAGCTTTTTTTTTTTTTTTAAATCAATTTTAACACTGAAACTGTGCACCCTATTTCATGTTTGTATCCAATTTTGAATCCTCAATTTATCTTTATTATCAGGGTTTATTTTTCATATTGCAGTTACAGCTATCGGAATACTGGCTTTTCCCCATTGTTAGTTTAACACTTCCTTGCTGCCCATTCAGGTCACACTAATAGCCGGCTGCAACTTTCACCCTTGGTTAATACTGTCAAACATGAAGAAAAACATGCGGCTTGAATCGTCTTTTTTTTAAATGAGGAATCATTCAAACAGAGACAGAGCAGTAGTAGTTGTAGCAGCAGTCGTTTTCCACACTTGGATCATCACCATCTACATACTGTAGATGTGTTAATGGTTATCGTAGTAGCGTCTGAATGAAGACTGTTGCCTTCATTTGTTTTTGCCTCCATGCTACGGTCGCAGTTCGATGACGCGTGCGGCAGTGCGACTGTTGGCTGGCTTTACGCCTCTTTGTGATTTTAGCTGGTTTCCTGTGGAAATCTGGCACCGTTCATTGTTCACAAGAATGAATGTGTTCGTCAACGTTCGTCCAACGTTCATCAAGAAGAACGACGGCGCGCTCAGTTCACCTTCGCCCAAAATACCACCGAGCTCACGGGCGATCGCTCATTGAACCTGTTCACGCACAGCCACGGGCGAGGCGGGCGTTTCTTTTGTCACCTCCTGGTCGCGTCTCGGGTGCTCGGACCTCTCCGACTCGTCCGTGCCTTGCCGGCGACGGAGCGGTTTTGCGTGGAACCAGCGCGGGACGGCGAGGCGTTTCCGGGTCGGCGGGTCTCAGACGGCATTCACACACACGGCGCCCCCCCTCTCTTCCCCCTCCCCCGCTCCTCTCTCCGAGTCCTTAAGCTAGAAAGGCCCTCCTGCCACATCGCCGCATCTTCACAATACCGCTGTCCTCCTTTTCATCCCTCCCTCCGCTCCCGCCTTTCTTTCTTTCTGTCTTTCTTTCTTTCTTCCCGTCGCTCCTCCCCCCCCCAGCCGTCCCCTTTTCTCGGCCGGGCCACGTCGCGCGGCTCACATCTCGTACGGAAACTCTCTGTCGCCGCGGCTCCGTCTTCGCTGTCTCTGCTCGTCGCTAAGCCCCCCTTCCGACCCCAGCATCCGGTAAGTTATTGCTCCAAAGTTAATTGCGGTAAACCTGCTCGGCGAGGCGGCGAGCGGGGGATTGGATTACGCCGTGATTTAATGGACGGACGGCCGGACGGACGCGTTCTTGGCTCTAAAATTGATCTCGTCCCGGGAGCGGCGGCGCGCGATGGTTGGCCGTTAGTTTAGCTTGTTCTTTTTTTTTTTTTTAATCTTTTCCGCCGACGGTAAAAGGTTAAAGTTGTAATGGAGGGAGGGGAAAAAAAAGTTGTGTTGTGAAACGGAATTGCTTCTCTCCACTTCTTTCGGCCAAAAATAATTCACTGTCGCCCTCCCCGCGGCCAACGTTCATCCCGACATCGGGATCTTTCGTCGGCCTTGCACAGTTTGTCCTGAACAGTCTCTGGATGTCCCGAACGCTGCACATTTAGCCCGCTGTTTACAGCCGGCTCTCTGGCCTTGCCCTTCGCTTCAAGCCTCGTGGCTTCGCTTTAGCCCCGGCTGGATTGGATGGGAATGAAAGCGGCAGGCAAAGGCCCGCTTGCTGTGGCTCGACTGGTACGGCGCCCCCTTGTGACATCACAAACGGGCCTGTTGACTTTTGCGCGCCGTTTCGGAGAAGTAGAGCCACGAAAAGAGGTGAAAAAAAGACTAACCTGTCTGGTTTTGACAAGATGGAGAGCAATATTGTTGGGAAGCAGTCTGTCACAATATGGGACCTTTTGGTTTTCTTGCCCCCACTCACACTTCCATCCTCCCCTCCTCCCCTCCCCCTGCTCCTCTGCAGCCTTCCTGTAACTTTGCGCTCCCCTCGCTCTCTGCCGTCCCTCCTCCTCCTCCCTCCCTCGTCTCCATCACCCAATCCCCTCCTATCCCAATCCAGCTCGCTCTCCTCCCCCCTCCCTCCCTCCCTCACTCTTTCTCCCCTTCATCTCACCTCCAGCCGGTTGCGCCTCCTCTTCCTCTGGCAGCCTCATTCACTTCCTCCCCCCCCCCCTCTCTCTCTCTCCTCATACCTCTCACTCTGTGTTTCATCTTGTCCTTTATCTCCTCCTCTGCCTCTCTCACGCACTCTCTCTCTCTCTCTCTCTCTCTCTCCCTAACTCTCTCTCTCTCACTCTCTCTGTCTGTCCTCCACCTCTCTCGCTCCACAGCCGCCAGAAGCTCGGAAGCCTGCCGCTCTTCCTCCTCCTGCCACTGAGGGATCCACAAGCACACGGGACGCAAAGACCACTCGAGGGTGAGTGTCCACGTGCATGTGTGTGTGTGTGTGTGTGTGTGTGTGAGCACGGCAGTGGCGTGCATTGACCCGCAGCTGCCGGGACAACTGGCGGGAAGGCGAGGAGGAGACGCAGCGGTTCTGCAGCACAATTCTCCAGACGGCCGCGATTGAGGCGCACAGATAAGTGGCCGACGGTGACAGAGTGGGCTGACGGAAGAGCGATTGTTGCGCAAAAAAAGAAAAAGAAAAGAGTGACAGAGAGTTCAAGGAGGCTGAAATAAAAGCCAAAATGGAAATGAAGGCAGGAGGGAGGTGGTGGGGGGAGGAAAGAAGGAAGAAAAAAAGAAAAAAACTATACAAAGCACGGCATCAAAAATGAACAAGCAGAAGCCTCCAGCAGGAGGTGAGAGAAATGTTTTAGCAGCGTCTGAGGGAGAAAGAAGAAGAAAATGAGCGGCGGACAGGACGGGTTTGCCCGGGGAGAGAGCTGCAGGTGCGGCAGCTGACTCGGAAAAAAAAAAGAAGAAAATCTCCCATTCACAAACTGGACCTGTTAGCGGACGGTGATGATTGGCTCCCCGAGCACCATATGTGTGTGTGTGTGTGTGTGTGTGCGTGCGTGCACTTCATGCTCTGTTTGTGAGAGACGGATGGAGAGGAGCGGTGAGGTGAAAGAAAAGCTGAGGCGCTGCCGTGCGGGCGATGCGGGAGGCTCGGGAGCAGATGTGTGAATGAACGGGTGGATGAATGAATGAACGAACGAATGAATGAATGAAAACGCAGCACGCGAGTGCCTCCCGCTTGAGCTCGCGCACGAACGTTGCGGGCACGGCGAGGGGCGGGAAAAGTGTGCGCCGCATTTTAATTTTTGAGGCAGATGCGGGACAGACGGAGGGGACGGACGGACGGACGGACGGAGGGATGGAGGGGCTTCAAACTTCTTTCCGCCTCATTGCGTCATCCCGTCGCACGCTGCCGCCCCTCCGGCCGCAGTCCCTGCCGCGGCCGCGGCTGGCGAGCGTCGCATCAGCGGCTGTCCGGCCAGTGACAAAGTGATATGTTGCGTGTGTGGCGCAAGTAGAGACAAGTAGGAATAAAAGTAAAAGTACACTTTGAGGAATTCACTCCTCTGAAATAATGGCGTTTTGAACAAGAAAAGGAGCAAAGGAGGTTGGACAATGCCAATCAGAGGCGGGGGGGTAAAGGGGGAGTCAGGGGGGTGGATGATGATTCAGAATTCAGATATAATTTGCGAAAGCCACTAACCCATTAGATAGATGGATTAACAGCTGTCCTGGCAGCCACAGCCAATTTGAAAATGATTTTAGTGGGGGGGGGTTAAAATGGGGCAGAGGAGAAATAGGAGAAGGTGCGACAGTGACCTGGCAGTCGAGACCGGTGTGGCGAGGGGGAGGGTCCTGGATTTCATCTCCACACAAAGCTGTTTGGAAGGACCATTCCACTTCCAATCTGCTGAAGGGACGAAATTCAAATTAAAGCAAAAACACGATGAAAAAGTACATTTTTGAGGCGTCCACCTGTAATACTAAGGGTGAGGGAGGGCGAAAATGCCAATCAGGGCCAGACCGGGTGCGGCAGGGTTAGAGGGGGCGTTGGATGAAAAATTTTAATCCCAAAAAACATCTGGAAAAGACAGATTAAGCCGGGGTGGGGAAGAAAAAAAAAAAGAAAAGCCCTGGCGGGACGGTTATAAATCCTCACCTGGCCAGTAGTCGCGAGCAGATTTACCGTCCAGCCGCCGTTCAGGTTCACTTTTTCGGCGAGCGGTGAAGTGAACCTGCAGGAGCCGGGAACTGCGAGAGGCTCCGAAGCAGCACTTTATCCGTCCACGGCCCTCTGCCCTGCGCTCTAAAACCCCACGCATTATACGCTCCTGAACACTTTGTCGCCACTCTTCCATTAGATGTAAAAGTCCGCTGTGATGCATCGTGTGGTGCGTATACACACACACATATACCTATATACAGTATGTATGTACTGCATATATATCCAGGTATAGAATAGAATGGGGAAATTGGCATAATTACAGCAATGGTATAGTGTATACAGATGGGAAATTATATGAATTAAAAAGAAAAATCTATGTATTTTTATAGGAAAAGGAAAGGAAAGGAAAAGTTAAAGCTGCAAGCAGCGTTTGTGGGAGTGAGCTTATGTGGACTTATGTTATTCTAAGGGACACCTGAGGGGAACCACTGTATCTGACTAGCACTAGGAGCCATGTGGAGTGTGAAATACCCCAGGGTGATCTATATATATATATTCATATTAGGCCCCTGGGAGTGGAGACCATCCAGAGTGAGTGACTGTAGATGAGGTAGGGAGTGGGGGTGGGGCCAAACAGGTGCAGGGCCAGGTGGGGGCGGTGGGGTCCGGGCTCTGGGTGACGAGCGGAGCTCCACCGCGGCGCCGTGCGCAGGGGAGCGTGGAGGGTCGGCGTAGGGGAAAATCCCCGAGCAGCGTCCGTGGAATTGGACCGGTGGTCTGGGACAAGCATCTGAGTACAGTAATGGCCTGGCTGAGTGCTCACCAAGAGCGTGTGTGTGTGTGTCTGTGTGTGTACGTGACGTGGCCACAAGCGAGTCGATAAATCCACCCGAGTTGACCCGCGCGTTTACAACTCGGACGGAGCGAAGTAAAAAAAGAAATGCTCAAAATGAAAACGCGCTCATGAATCTGAAGGCGGCCTGACAACTCCATTACAGGACGGAAATCGAAGCACCGCCGTGTTTTTTTTTTTTGTTTGTTTGTTTGATTCCTTGACTCATAACGGAGGCGGGGGCGGGAGTGGGGTTGGCTGGGTCATAAACAAAAACTCTGACACTGAAGCAGCACGTCAAGCTAGCCCGGTGGAGGGATACAGAACCTTAGCAGCCTGCCTTTGTGAGAAGGTTCTGCTTTGTCACCTTCATCTTCATCATCTGGCACCTTTGACAAATTTCCCACGTCAAACATAATCAAGCTAGCGACTGCTTTTTTTTTTTAACGTAAAGCCCAACACTGATCTCGCATTTCATGTTCATTCTGCCACGTTCATTGCCGTGAGTTTGACCGTTCTTTCAAATCTTGGTCTGTTGTAACAATCAGAGCCCGAAACAACAGTTGGAGGGTGGAGATGAGAATACTCACTGAAACAACGCGATTCATTCATTCGTGAAGCGAGAACTTTGATGTTTATCTGGAAAGGTTTCACATGCCTGTTCACCGCCAGTGTGTATCCGAGCTGTTTCGGGTCATCATAAATGAACTTGCACGTTAGCGTTAAAGCGAGACTTATTGAGGCCTAATGTTTTGCTTTGTATCCTTGAGAGACCTTCGCTTCTTGCGACAGGCTCCGTTAATGACCGTGCACCCGCCATAAAAGTCGATTGAATTTAATTTAAAAATTGCTATTTTTACAGGAGGGCATATCTTTAATTTATTTATTTCTTTTAATATGTCGCGCCTGCTCTTTTCTAATAGCCTCCGCAATTAAAAATATGAGTTTTTCCTTCTTGTTCTCTCCTAATCGGGCGCGATAACGGCGCTCGGCTGTTGCGAGCGGCTGAGCGCGTGAGTTAGCGTGGCGGGTGATTTCTACCTTCGCCGCGAATCAACGTTTTTTAATTACCACGAAACAAAAAGTGGACGGGCTAATTGTTTTGTTGTCGCTTCCTCGGGGCCCCGCCATTGCATATGCATGAGGCGTTTATGGGAAGAAAAAAAACAAAAAAACAGACAGAAAGCAAAAAGCCCAACAAGGCTGCTGAATGAATGAGTGTCGCTATGGCGCGGCGGACGACTGCTTGTGTCATTCACAAAACCTGCTGCCGCGGCAGGAAACAGGAAGGCGAGCGGCTGGCCGGGTTTTTTTAATTTTTTTATTTTTTTCAAATTGCACATATAAATTGAGTCATTACCACCAAAGACAGTGCTGTAATGGAGTGCGCGATACAACACGCAATACAGAAAGAACAAGTACCAGAGTGGTTTTACAGTCATTTCCCCCGATCCGATCTTCGCTATCTGTGTTTCGTGCCGATTCTGTCGGAAGAAAGAGAAGAAGAAAAAAAAACGATTAACCGAGTGTTGGCGGCGGCCGAGTTGAAAGGCGCCAAAGTTAAAAGGCGGCACAGCTAATTTCCGATGGGGGGGGCGTTTAAGGGGGCCGTGTCTCCGCTTTAGCCGAGGGTTTCCGCTTTGAGATAGCTTCCCGCTCGTCATCCGCAAGCCACGTGGAGGCTTTTTCCCCCCTTTTTTTTTCTTTTTTAATGCGACGTCCGCTTATCGGGGAGCCGCGCTAGCCCATCTGGGCTGATAAGCGCACGTGGTTTATGATGTGCACCGCCGCCGCAGGGGGGGTCGGCGAGCGCACGCGGTCACACACACACACATGCACACACGCACATCTGACAAATGCGCCATGATACAAACATGCTTTTACAGGGGAGCAGAGGGTCGCAGGTGACGCGAATTTCCTGCTAATCAGATCCGAACAACGGAGGCTGCGACACGACGCGGAAAAAAACGGGGCCGACGGGATGCGAGGTGATGGGACGGCCGCCTCTGCCGGGGCGGCCGCCTCATGATGGGTTTATTCCATTTATTCCATTTATTTATTTATTTTTTAAAAGATGTTTTTTCACCGTCAAGGTCGTGGACGGATGTTTGCGTTTGGGCGGTCGGCATCTGGAGGAGGACGTGTCTGATGTGCGGGATGATGATTGGGGGATGGAGGGGATGATCGGCCAGAAGTCTTACTGTTTTTTTTTGCGTCCCTGGCGTCTGGAACACAGAGGAAAAACCCTGCAAACGGGTAAAAATGTGGCACCTCTGAGACAAGAACGGCCTCGTTGATGAGCGTGTCGTGAATTTTAAGGCTCCGGTGTGTTTAGAATGCATCATCTGACTTTGACAAATGGATAATTCGTGCTTTGGAAAACGTCTCAGTGGACCAAGTGTGCCCTCAAGACGGTCGTGTTTCTAATCGCTGTTAGCGCTGGCAGGACCGGCGTGATGCTTGTGCTTCCTGCTGTTAATTGCAAAGGCCGTCAAAGGCCGTCGGTCTTGGGTGCGTCGAGCAAAACCGCCCTCGTCAGATTATCTGCACCGCACCGTGTTCTTCCCTTCTTCACTGCTTTGCTGTTAGAAATCACACGGTGATGAAGGAACCCTGCGTTAGCCGCGCGCTAGCAGCGACTCGCCGTGATCCAGGCGTCGCCAAGTTTTCGCCCCTTCTTGGCGGCGTCTGAGGGCTTCGCTCCTCCAGGACGGGGGGCTGAAGTGCGGCTATTTTTAGCCGGGTCACTGAGTCGCCGCCGACTTTAGACCGTCGACCGAGGTCAGCCCAGCGCAACACAAGTCATAACGCTTCTAATTAGAGAGCCGGCGACCTCTTAAATTAGATCATTAACGAACCTGTGGTCAGGTGGGACGGAGTGAGCAAAAAAAGAAGAAGAAGAAGAAGAACAAGGACTGGGACTTCTGTTATTTTAGAGCCTGGTCTTGTTTTAGAAGGAGAACATTAAAGAGGAGGAGGAGGAGGAGAAGAAGGAGGATGATGATGGGACTTTTTTTTTTGTCAAAGCCACATAAAGATGCCCCTCCCCCATCACTGCAGGGGATGGTTCAGTCTAGGAAGTTTGTTCAAACAGGTAAAAAGAAATAAATACATTAGATAAATTCATTAGACCGCGATGAAGAATAACGCAGAAGTCAGAAGTCCACTTATTTATTTCTCATTGCCATACATCAATATGACAATTAGGCAATTCTGACATTTCCCCATCTTGCGATGTAATAAAACTACATAAAATGTCATAACTGCATAATGTCATCATTCATTTCAGTGACATTTACTTTATTACCCCAAATAATATAAACACACTTTCCTGTTTTTGCAAACCAACTGTAGGAAACAGTTCTTTGGATTTCCCGACAGGGAAACGCGACCTACTTGAACCGGGACCGGCCGTGAAGCAAAAGCAAAGCGATAAACTCCTCAGAACTCATTTTCTGTCTGGCGTTTTGGATTTTTTTTTTTTTTTTTATCTGAGCGTCTCTTTCACACACTCCTCGTCTGCCAAGCTGGCAGGCAGACTGTCGCTGCGCTCATCCGTCCCTGGGTCATCTGGAACCAGAAGCTTCAGTTCGGAAGCGGGGCAGCCAGCAGCCGCGCGTCAGGCTCGCGGCTGCCCGACAGCTGCTGATACGGCGGCGATACATCATCCCTTCTAATCCAGCAGCGCCTAGCCAGGCTCGGAATCTGGCTCTGCTGGATGATGCCAAACCTCAAGTCTACCTGTGTCCTTGAAAATCAAATTAAATAGGAAAAAAAAAAGATTGGAGCTCTTCTTGAAATTCTTTGCATGCTCCCCACGCTGGTTTCAGACTAAAAAAAAAAAAAAAAATCTTCAAAGAAGGATTATACAAACCTTTTTTTTTGCTCCAAGCACAAGTGTCGGGGAAAAAAGAAGGAAGTGCTGTCAAGAGCCCTGATGCAAAAAAAAAAGCGCTTTTTTCTTCTTTTCTCGGAGCTGCTTGAGCTCGAACGCCGAGTGTCGCCGGCGGGACGGCATTGCGTCCTCGACCCCTTTGCTGAGTGAGAGACCGAGATCGGGAGATCAGAGGGTGAGATGAGGGGCTCCGTTGTCACTGTCGGTCCTCCCTTTCGAACGTCACCACCCCCCCCGGGCCACCTCGCTAACCCCCCCCCTGCAGGAATATTCCCCTCTCGTACGACCTTCATTCGCTATTCCCCAACTCCTCTGCATTTAACTTAATTCCCTTCACACATACTCCCGTTTCTTTCCTTCTCTTTTTTTTTTTTTTTCCCTTGCTTCCTCCTCGCGTCATTATTGGCGGCTTTGCAAACGGAAAAGCTTAACGTTTCACTCACTCCCGGTCCCGGCCTGTCAGTGGATGGAGACTGGTATAAACTTAGCATAATATTTGTATACCTGCCCCTGCATAATGTGTTTGCGGCGCTATATTATTCCAACACCCCGGAGGCCTCATGATGGATCAGGATTTGGCTAATCGACTGAGCAGATATTGTTTTTTCTTAATTTAATTATCCCTCAGACATTCTTCATCTTGCCATTGCAACAAGGGAGGTGAGCCGATCAATGCAAATGAGTGGTCGGTATTCCAACCAGTCATTTTTTCAGCTGGGTGAAGCGTGCCCGGACCGCTCGGCATCCTTTGAGCAGATAGAGTCGACAGGAGTCGGCTCCTGAGTTCTGAATTGCAATCTCGGGTACAGACTGTCCCGTCACTATCTATTCTTTTTTTCCTCCGCCCGCTTTGTGCATGAAATTGCATCTATTGTGAGAACATGAATAGCAACCCAACTGTGCTTTTTAAACCCCCGCCTCGACGCCCACCCCCAAAAGAAAAACTGTTTATTTTTTCCAGAAAAAAAAATGATGACTAATTCCACCAAAGTAGTGAATCACCTGCTGGTGGTGTTTGGTCTGTGTTGGGGAACCCATTTAGCTTGGTGTCATATCCAATTTGGAGCTCCGTCCCGGCAAAGGTGACAGACTGTCGGTCGGTTCGGACGCCTCAATGAGGTTGTTTCCTCTCTTCCGACACAAACTTGCTGCCTCGCCGTCGGTGCCTCTGCTTGTGACGTCGCCCCGTTGGAACATTTTAACTCCGTGCCCGTCCCCTCCCAGGGCGACAACACCGCCTCCCCTCTCCCCTCCCTCCGCTTATGGCTTCATGAATGGCCGCGCACTTCCGTCCTTAATGTGGATCCTGCGCAGTCCGTCGCCCCCCCCCGGTCCCCCTGCCTCGCAGCCATTCCTCATCCATCTGTCCTGGATTTTCTCGTGCTGTTTTAAGAGGCTAACCGCGGCCGAGGAGGGGCCCCGCGGCCGCCTCCGAGTCAGTGTCAGAAGAGAACATGAGACGCGGCGAGGGGGAGAGTGTGCGTGTGTGCTTTGTAGAGCTCTCGGACTGCGCGTCTTTGTGCGCGAGCAGTCGAGTGTGCCGATACCGCATCAACTCCTTTGAGTTTTTTTTTTTTCCCTCCCTCCTTCTTCTTCTTTGCTGCAAGGTCAGTAAAGAACTCCCCCACCACCACCTCCGCCTTTCTTAAAGCTCCGCTTGGATTCCGCGGGTGAGTGACAAGAGGGTGTCACTTCCTGCTGCTGAGCAGGCATCACCGCCAGGCGGTGGGGGGTGGGGGGGGGGCGTAAGGAGCCACGGGGGGCAAACGCAAGCACGATACTGAGCCCCGCCACGTGCACGTCGCCATAGGAAAGTGCTCCGGTCAGCGCTCGAGTCGCATTGTGTCGGACGGACGGACAGTCAGTCGTCCCGCTGAGCACATCAGTATTCCACTGTGACGATACAGTGAGAGTGGAGCGTGTGTGCAGCTGACTGTGAACGTATACAAATTCAATAATACCAATAAAAGCAACTGCAACACAGTTTAGAAAAGGGAAAGTAATGGAGATAAAAAGAAATACATTTTTACAAAGAGCGTCCTAGCAGAAAATTGACTAATTATTCACAAAAAAATCCCCAAAAGACTCCAGATCTCCAAGAATCCGATTATTTAAAAACATTTGAATTTTTGCTTACTGCTAAAGGTGACTTTCGCTGGACCCAGCAGAGGGTGTTGTCACTCACCTGGGAGAAGTGTCAGAGCCCTTTCTGACATCACAGAGGGGCTGATTTCCAGAGCTGTTTTCAGGAAATTTATCCAGCAGAATTTCAATTAGTTGGCATTTGCAATTTCTGTGAAGTTCATTAGTTCGAGATACATCATAATTAGAAAACATTCATAAAGTAAATTTTATAAAATATGGGACCAGCAATTTTGCAGCAATAGTGATGAGAGCATTTCCAGGCATTAGCCATATGGCTGCGTCACCTGGTGCACCGCTAATCCTGCTGTGTCCAACTCATATAGGGGATTGATGCATAAAATGGATCATGATGACTTCTTATTAGTAGCACTAACAGAGAACGAGGGGTGCAGTTTTTTTTTTAGACTTCAGGGATGATTTTCTCTGCCGGCCGTGACTGCTGGTGGCTGAGTGATGAGCGCCGCGTCTCATTGTCGCGCCTTGTTAACTCGGATGAGTTCGACTGGCTGTCAGTGTTTCTGCCATCCGTCAAAACCGCCCTGAGAGGGATCCCGACCGCTTTTTCTCGTAAAAGGGAGGCGGTTTATTGAATCCACTGAAATTTTAGGACTTATTGAAAAAAGGTTCTCGGTCAGAGGTTTGCAAGATGGATGGGGATGATTTCAGAGTTGATATCAGGGCGATCCAGCGCCAGGATTACTCCCTCACTCAAGCGCGTTGAACACCTCAAGGTCAGACCATCCTCCTTAAGAAAAAAAAGCCCCCCCTCTCCAAAAAAAAAAGCAAACAGATTTGTTAGCAAAGGCCCCCAGACACCCGACTTTATGTCCAATGACTTTAACCACTCTTCAAACTGCGACTCTAACGACCCTGCCCTCCCCTCTTCCCTTCCCTCCTCCCTCCCATCTTCCCTTCTCCTTTCCCTCCCCCCGCCCCTGCGCATCACAGACGTGCTCTGGAATACAAATTGTGTTTTTCCCTTTCATTATTTGGGTAGCTCGTAATGCTGCAGGCCAGAGAAGAATGGGAGACGGGAGGGTTTTTTTTTCTACTTCTTCTTCTTCTTTTTTCTTTTGGCAGGACAGCAGCAAAAAGAAAAGAAAGGCAACAATAATGTGCTAAAGCTGCTCCACAGACTAAAATCCGAGATGACAATAGGAGGTAGAAATAGAGATGCTGTGACACAACAAAACACACACACACACAGTAGACAAATGTAGTGGAAAGAGAGGAAGAATATCTAACATAATTATTTTTTGGAATATAAAAAGATGCTATTGAGTGTTTGAGATGAGGTTCGTTTATTTGTTCCGAGCAGCGTTGATTCCCCTTCGCAGGCTTGTTCACTTGCTGCAGTGAGTCCGCAGCGGGCTCCACAGTGACCCTTTCACATTAGAGCCAGTCATTAGATTTCATGTTCGCTTCAGAATTATTGATCAGTGGAACTTTACATTTTCCCCCCCGTAAGACAATACAGCAGCAATTAGGGGTCCTCCCTCTCGGACTAATCAGAACCGCACCACATATCAATACAGTAAAGGTTCTGGTTAGATTGGTAGCAAAAAAAGTAACAGGACCCAAAACCAGTCCCTGCTGCACACCTTCAGAACCAAAAACGACATCAAGCTACTGGGTAATTAGCTAACTCTGCAACCTCAGTGAGAGCTACAAAAATGGCTGTAAGTACTGTAAAGTTTTTATTTCGCCGTTCACCCCTCAGGGACCAACATTTTTAACCAAACTGCATCGAGAGTGCACTGCCTGACCTTTGTCTCTGCGCTGCCACTGAGCCTTCAGCGTGACGGAGAGACTCAGAGCCCTAACAAATCTCTTCCTGAAGCACCTTTGAGGAAAGCAAGCGCAGGCACTTCATCCCGCACAAGGGCGACGCCTATGATCAAGTGGCTGTGACACTGATGAAGTAAACCAGTCAGTCAGTCCTTAAGAGTCAGTCAACCTCCAGTAAAATCAATGGGAGCCGGCCTTGTGCGCTTTCCCCCCCACTGGAAGCTTCACTTTGTGCATCTGGACAGGCAGCTGAACGGCGTCAATATTTGCGAGGGGAGCTGCAAGAGACAGGACTGAGAGACGAAGAAAGCAAATTGGGGTTGGGGACGTAGAAAGGACAGAGGGGCGGGAAATTGGTGGAGAACACTGCAGGTGCGTTCTCCACCGCGGTGCGTCGCGCCTCTGGCGAGCTGCAACCGCCACGTGTCTCGTTTGGTTTCAGTCGAGCTCGAGTGCAGCGCTTTAAAACAGCCGGAGAAACGGGACCTTGCATCACTCTGCCGTGAGCCAACCAGGCGCAACGAAGACTGCAGCACTCTCAGCTAGTGGAACGGACATACACACGCACACACACACACACACACACACACACACACACCCTCTTTGCCTCTTTCCTGCCTTTACTGGCAAATATTTGTGCAAGTGAGAAGGCTTAGTCAGAGGTGAGGTCGCACCTGTCCCTCATTTTCTCTCGGCTCTGTTAGTCAGAAGTATCGTTGCCTGATATGCGACTGCACAGACGTGTGCAATTTGTGCGTGTACGCCGGGCTGAAGCCCGTCTGCTTGAGCTGTGTCCCGGTGCTTTGACTGTGCCGATTAGCCCCGTGTGCTGTCGTGTCATTTGTCAGCGTCAGTGTGTTCCTGCAAAGTCTTGCCACGTTTTGTGCTTCTGTCCCTTGACGTTGAAGGCGCAATTTGCATAGTAGTTACACTGGTAGATGCCTCTCTTGTGCTCTGCGCGCACACCAACACACACTGCCTCGGGAGCAGCGCCCCCTGGTGCTGCGAGTGCTGAACTGCCCCGAACAAAGCCAGTTTCTAAAAATGACCATTTTGTGGACAGTGTCAAAGTGATAAAGCGAGAAACAACAGAAGGAAAAAAATACCCACTATCTCACTCTCTCACTGAGCTTTTTGTCGTGACCTGGAAGCTATCGAAATGCAGCTATGATGAACACTGACTGGCTGCTGATTTGCAAGACTGTCGGCGTTAACGTTCACGTTTGCCGCCATTTCTTGTCCACTGACGGAATGTTGGCTGGGGTTGGAGCGATAGGGCTTAGCGGTTCAAAGGCAGGGAGGTAAAGCTGATTGGCACAAAGGCTTTCTTCTCTAGATGTCACCACTATTTCTGTACATGGCAGTCACATCTAATGAGCTGAATTTTTTTTTTTTTGTACAGCTCGTTTAAAGAGTCAGACGTTGCGAAAGACGAGTCATCTCACTGACTAATGTTCTGTCTGAGAGACGGTGACACGGATCATAGACAACAATTAAAAAACAGCCGCCTCACCTCCGAAGTCAAGGTTAGGCGTGTCACCCAAATCACATCCCGTCTTCGGGTGAAGCCAGCAGCCCACGCGTCCCACCGCCCACGTGACCTTATTCAATTAAACTCCCTCCCACCCTCCGCTGTGTAATGAATTCCCAAAGTGCTGATGTCCCGAGACTGAACGAGACGTTCTCATCCCAGATCCGCCGATGCGGCTGCCGCTTTATTTGAGCTTCTCGCGTCTTATTCAGACGCACCAAGGGCCCTTTTGAACCGAAGTTCCTCCCTTGAGTGGCCGTGCGAGACTTACCACCATATTAGACATTAGATCAGAACATGATGTATTTCAAAACTGCCTTGTGCAGTCTAATATTCAGTTGTCAGGTGGCTAGACTGTTGCCAAATATTACAATAATTAGGTAATTCTAAGCAGTCTTTTTAGACCAAATATAAAACAGCCCATTGATATTCATGAGGATGAGAACAGAATACAATGACACGGTCCTTCCACTCACATTGATTGATTCAAAGAATTAGTGTGAAAATCCTCGGATGTGTAACGTCCATGGATTTTTCATTATCATAGAATACAAATTGTAATACATACTTCAATGTGAATAAGTTGCGGCTGCCTTGCACGTCCACGTTGAAAAGCTCCAATATTCAACCTTTCCACTTGGCCTTAGCGCCGGGTAAAAGTTCCGCAGCTTGGTCGCTGTTGGGAATACAGAATGCAACTGTTTCAACCTGCCCTTAAAAACCACAGAAGAAGAAGTAGTGCGATAAAAACGGCCGCCCTCGCAGAGATTAGCGTGGATGCCACAGTAGCGACTGTTTGATCACCGCAGGGTGACATTTTTCGCAAGCGAGGAGGAAGAAAGAGCAACATTACGAGGCTTTGGTGTTTTCGATGTTTTCACTTCGCTCCTGCCAGACAAATGACTTGCCAAGAGTTAAACACCCCGTTGTGACTGTCCCACTCCAATAGGAACACTTGAGCTGTTGCTAACTGGCACAACTGGAGAGAAAAATCGGACTGATCCCTTTTGAATTTGATGGATAGAAGGTTTGGAAAGTAGTTTTTTCTCCTTTTTGCTTTCATGGGTCTCTCCTTTTCAAATATTTCTATGGGCGACTTTCCTTGTTGGACACGTAAAATAACCCCAACTGATCCATCTCGCAGGACTCAGCACTGAGCCCTGACCTGAGCCTGAAGTAATTTGATGATGCAGCTCTAGCATTTATAAAAGTAAGGCTTGTGATTTCTTTGCACTTAAAAGGTTGCATTTATTTTTCACTCTTCGCTATTCATTATTATTCATTTTACTTTATTATCAGCGGCTTTATGAATACATTTCAAATGCATCATAGGCTAAAATGGACGTTTTACTCTGCATTCATACGAGATATCAAAAGATGGATTAGGGTTTGACACGATGGCCTGGCAACGAGACTGAAACGACTCTCTGGTGATTCCCAGGCTTTTCTCCAGCGCTGCATAAATCAACACAGTCAGATGAAGCAGGGCCTTGCGTGTGTTTGGCCTGTCACACTGCACGTCTACCCCCGTCGATAGAAATGCTGAAATGTGTGAGATTAACTGGCTCGAAACTCCCTCTCTGCCCGCCCGCGACCCCAGGAGGGATAAAGACAGAATAAAAGACGTACGAGGCTGGAATCCATAAAACAAAGCAGCATTTTCTTTTTATCTTCTTCACTCCGGATTTGCAGAGTGGAGCGCAGAGTATCTTTCGGATGTTTTTCTGTACTACCCTAATATGGTTAAGACTTAAAAAAAAAGAAAAAAAAAGACATTTTTTGCACACTCACAAACTGCAAGAGTGCACATTGATAACTAACAACTAATCCTCAGGTCAACAGCTGATTAAAAGATTGAGATGTTATTTCGTACATCATAGCCTATGGTTACTCGAGCCCCTTTCTATGACCTCAAACCAAATAATATTAGTTAAATCTTAGTTGTGCCCGTGTGAAAATTCCGTTAGATCAGCAGTTTGTGAAGTCTGGCACCCACATCCACGCCACGTTCAAAGTCACTTAGATCTCCTTTTCTTCCCCACTCTGATGCTCACTTTGAACTTCAGCGAGTCGTTTTCACCACGTCCACATGTCTAAATGCGATTGGCTGATGAGCTCTTCGAGTTAACAAGTCATCAACATTTTATCCAATGAAGTAGCCACTGAGTGCAAACCAAAAGCTGAAGTTGTTAATTTTCTGAGACTGACGGGGCATTTATGGCAGCCTTCATTTTCATGAAGAGGGAACATCCAAGAAAAGTTTGTTTGCTTTCACAGACATTAACCAAAAAGACCTGATGTGCCCTGCATCCATTCCTGCCTCCCCCAAATATGTTTCATTTTTTTCATTTCTATTTCGTCACAAAGAAAAACAAATTCATTAAAAAAAATAAAAGTCCACTGTCACATGAGAGATTTAATTGATTCTGTCCGCGTCTTTTTGCCGAAAACATTTTAATCTCCTTGATTGAAACGATCAACAGCACTTGTAATTACTGCAGAAATGGCATAAAATCGCAAATTCTCCTCCGCGGTGGCGAACGCCTGATCAATCCCCGCCGTGACTGATCGCTCCCTTGCGTAGACTCTGGTTCAGATTCAGCGAGCAGCTCTGTCAAAACCCAACAAGTTATAATGGCCATTTTTGCACCTCATCGGGTCTGCTGGCTCAAATTATGATAGCGCTCTCTTGGAAACTATTGATGCCACTGTCTACATAATCAACTGGATGAATTAATCCATTTGGAATGAGAAGAAGGGGAAGCGGATGGGGGTAGGGTGGCGTAATGGCCTGGCAAAAGGCCCAGCGGTGGCATGGAATGCGCATTAGTCACATGTGTTTTCTCGAGAGGATTGGACTGGACCAGGCCAGGAGTTCATAAGCAGCAGTTTGACAGCATCATTCTGTTGGCAACGAGCAAATGGCGTCTGTCTCCAATTAGGAAGCATGGAAGAGGACACCAGGCCAAAAGAATAGGCGCCGTTTCTGGTGTGTCAGTGCATCGTCCACGCATGGGGGGAATCCTGCCCCCGCTGCTGTCATTGTTTAATGCCACACACCTGGACTTACAAGTGACCCTCTGCCGCAGCCAAACGATGCTGCCAGAAAGACAGAGGGTTGCTGGGAAATTCTAAGACAGGAAGGAGAGTAAGAGAAAAGAGGAAAGGAGAGAAGCAGGGCTAATGTGATACCATAAACGGTGCACAGCTAAGCAAGAGAAAGAGGTATAGCATAGGAGGCGGTGATAGGAGGCGTAGAGGGGATTATGGAAGGGCAGCCAAACAAGATGGATGGAAAAGCCGCAGCATGTACAGGGCTCTCAGTTCGAGCAGCGGGGACGCGCTGTCCCCGGCTTCAAGAGGAAGGAGGCGAGACAAATGAGATGAATGCAATTATAAAAGTAGACGGACAAACGGAACGAGGCGCGGCGCAAAGAAAAGTGGGGGGAAAGCAGGTCGGAAAGCTTTGTCGAATTGCTGTTGTATTATTCAGTCTCGCCTCATGCACCGAGTTGTTATGCCACGTGATCGGACGACGAGGAGATTGCGGAGAGCAGCGAACCCTCGCTGAGAAAAACTGGGTACTGGGATGTGGCCATTGAGCGAAGTTGTGAGACTTGCATTTGGAAGAGTGGCGATGTCCCCTGTGGTATTTCTTTAGTTTTGAATTGGTGTGAATGGCAATTTTGAACACTGGCTCAGCAGGCTGCGCTATTTGTTTGCAAGAAGGCTTTCAATTCTTTCATGGATGAAGGTCAATTTTTATGATTATCCCTTCTCTGCGATTTTTCTCAAATTTTTGTCCTGACCTGTGGTAGAGTTTGGTCCGAACTTTCCCTATTATCTTGTAGATTGTACTTTACGCATCAGGCCTGTCAAGCCCTCTAGCATGGAGATGCCACACACACACACACACACACACACACACACACAATAAGATGCGTTGACATGCATCACTGTATGTATAAAGTCGGTGAAGATCTGACACTCTTGTGATAACCGTCACGGAGGAGCGTTCACGGCCGTGAATAACATCCATCCTGACGGAGGAAGCACATGTGAGTGAACACAGCCGGGACGTTAAATAATGCAAGCTCGCCATGTACACAGTTGAAACACTGCAAGGACATGAGTTGAGCACATCTACGGAGGATTAAGTGTTTAAAGCTGGTAACACACGACACGCCAGCGCACCAGAGCAGCTTCCTCCCTCCGGCTGTGAGAGTCCTTCAGTCATCCTCTACGCCCCAACTATGGTCACATGGTTAATTACCTCTTGCCAAACGGGACACAGCTAGCTTAAGGAAATCGCAGCAGCTTGATTTGATATTTGATATTTAGTAAATTTGCAAACGGATCTGATCATCTTGCGACAAAACCCAACGGATGATGTTTTGATTTTAACTTGGCACAATATTTGTGCAAATGTACCAGTTTTGCCATTTTTTTACTTTCTTTGTCCAAATCTGCTGCTCCAAACAGAGCCTGTCATCGGTTTGGATATTGACAGATGGTTGACTGACGCTACAATAACATAAATCCTGATTTGAATTCATGAACAAATGGATATGTTGCCATTAATCTAGCTTGTTTTGGACCTTAATAGGAATCGTGATCGGCAATGCTAACTGTCTTTCCTAGACGTAGCCTAAAAAACACTTGGAAAGACTCTGCTAATGTACGGAAGTTTAGCAAGTATGCTAACCATGCTCTTGCGTATGCATTTTGACCAAATTTTGCTTTGTTTTTGATTGAAAAGAAACGGGGGAGTTACTTTTCAGGGCAGCTTGAAGCACAAAGCGGCTCGCGTGTTTTTCCACCATGATAAACGTACGTGTGGCCGAGTCGAACTCGGTACCGAATGACGGAACGCCGTCGTCCCCGCCGCCCCCCGTGTGACATACACACGCCTCTGCTGATTACCTCCCCTGCCCGTCTCGCCTGTCTCCGCCCCCCCTGGCCCCCCTGGCCCCCTTGGCCCCTCGGCCCCTCTCCTCACCTGCCTCATCTGTCACCTCTGATTCCGCATCAGCCCACTTTAATTGGCAGGCCCAGCTCAGCAACCACTACAGGCCAAATCCTGCCTGTGTGTGCGTGTGTACGGCTCGAGTGTCTATCTCGGTGGGTGCGCGTGATGCCATCGGGGGCAGGAAGAGAAAGTACAAAAGGGGAGCGACATTTGCGACTTGACGTGTGTGTCCCAACACCGGCAGCTGCTATTAATGTCGCCGAGCAGTCGGAGGACGCAGAGGAACCCCCGTTGAGTGAATGATAAAACGGAATTCTGCCAGTCAGAAGAAATTACTTCTGCCCAAACACTCCTTATGCTCCTTCTTGTTCCGTCACTCTTCTCTTTACATCCTCTAACCCCCACTTCATCATTTCGTGGGTACACTCTTCTTCTCTCTAAGTGCTGCTAATAGCCAGATGTAGTGTTTACCTAAATCTTTTGGATATATTTCTTTGGTCTATAGAGACCGGATAAAATATTTCTTCTTATTATTCTTCTTTCTTTCCTGAAGTAAAAAAAACTAAAAAACCTGGTAGGTGATTGAATGATGGGTCTCAGTCTGCAGCACATTTGGATTTTTAATTTTTAGTTATTTGCTCAATGCTTCCTGTTGGAATCCTATTGTTTCAGACTCCCAGATAAGATGTCTGAACATCCTTCATGATTTCCTTCAAAAGCAGGGTGAGTTTGTCAAGAGAGACACAAAAACATATTTTCCACAATGAAACCTGCTCAGTGCCGTTCTGTGCTCTCCAGAATGTAAAGAACATTGTCCAGCACTGATAAAAAGGCATCCACGCTAACCTCTGGGAGCCACTTCCTTTGTCTTCTTCTTGGCCTTTTTACGGGCAGCTTGCACCTTCCCACTCCCTGCTTTTGTTGTAACCACGAGGAGGGTAATTGGTCATGGAATGCTAATACGCACCAAGCAAACTTTCTGTTGTACATCAGCAAGATTGACACGCGCAAGGTCGGGGCCGAGATCTCGGCGAGCCAGCTGCCTCGCAAGCTCCGCGGGGATGTTTTCTCCGTAAAACGCGCGGCCACAGTTCGTGCAACGTGCCGTCGCAACATTTGACGTGAGCTAGCGGCTCCCCTCCACATGGAAACAACAAAGGTCGGCGTATTAATTATTATTCAACCTTGTGAACCCTTGGAGTTGGTGAACACAATCCAAACCCCCTTTGTTTCAACGCACGCTCAAACCCGTACCGGCTCCTGTAGCTCGGGGGTAGTATTGCAGCGTGATGCTCCGGAGCCGACTGCATCCCTCCCACGTCGCGCTTGCGGCGATACAGCGATGGATTCCCTGATTGTGTTTCCTGTGCAACCTACATAAAGGCGGAATGTTATTGTCCAACCGGAGCGCCGGAACATCTGACTCATAAAAAGTGAACTACGCACGCATGCCTACACATAAAAACTAATTGCAACCCCCTCCCCCCAGCAACTCGCCTCAAAAACAATGGCCCTTATGCAAAGCCTCGCCGAGGCAGATGGGAGTTTATATGTTACTCCTATGCTCTTTCTAATTGCATGTGGAGGTTGTTGCGTGCAGTGGGAGGCTTTGTTTGAACAGGTCGGTATAACGAGGTGAAGTCGAAGAAAGGAAGAAAAGCTGCGTGCATGTGCAGAGGGGGTGCGTAGAGCAAAAAAAGCAAACCAGGGGCAGAGCGTGGAATCTGTTTGATTCAAAGCGAGGAGCCCAAGTGTGACATGAAAAGCCGAGGAAGAAAAAGGAAGCAGAGATGAAATTGAATCCAGTGGTTGTTGGATGTTTTGTTTTTTTTTTCATTCTGGTGGAAGAGGTCTGAACTAAACTGTCTCCAAAAGCGGCTCTTCTCTTCTCCTCTCTTCTCATTATTTTTAGCTTTTCCTCTCTTCACATTTTCAGTTTACCCTCACCCTCACTCGTCTCTGTTCCTCCCCGTTCCCACCTCCCCTTCATATTTCCCCTCCTTGTTTGTGTAGCACCCTCTCTCCTTTCTCTTTCATCAAAACAACACAAATCCATTATTTAATGAATAAAAACCTCAGCTCGGGTTCAGTTCGGCTGCCATAGTTCTTCTTCTGCGCCGTGAATGACACTCGTTGACGATCTTATCGTACGCATGACAGCTTTTTGTGCTTTGCTAGCTCCTCTTTCAATAAAGATCTTATCCACACTGACACTAATGCAACATGAACACTGCCGCGATTACTCTTTCAAAAACTTACAGCAACTTCTTGTCCTTGTCACGACCTGTGGCTCCGCCTCTTACTCCTCCAAGGGCGCTGATTGGCCAGGTCACAATTGTTAGCGAAAGCTCTCCCGAGCTAGAGTTTTTTGTTTTGTTTGTTTAAAACCAAACCAGCAGGGTTTTAGACAGCTAATACTGCGTGATGCCCTTTGCCTTGCAAGGCCAAGAAGTTGCGGATGTTTCACTGAAACGCAAAACTCTGCCTTTCAGCTAAATTCAGGGCACAATTTCCAATTATTTGCCCAATTTAGTCCGGCCACCTTCGCCGTCACCGCTGGAGGCTGCAGTGACAACGCTTAACGTCAAACGCCCTCTTACTTAATCAGATCCCCGTGCCGCTATAGGTGTGCACTTAATAAGCCTAACAAGTCATGCCGCCGCGGGCGACATCGGTCGGGGGGGAGGGTTGGCTTGTCGTCGATGCAAAGCCATTGCATTAACAGGACTTAATTGCGCCGTCGCTCCGCCGCCGTCGCTCCGCCCCCGTCGCTCCGCCCCTTCCTCTGCCGAGAGTCACGTTCCAAGCGCTGTGTCACCAGGTTTATTAGAGACATTCTAATGAGCCGCAGACACATAAATAGCATAATGACAATAAGGTGCGTTTCCTTTCTTTTTTTTTTTGGCTTCTCGTCTCATCACTCAGAGCAGACAGCCGTTCCTCCATTCATGTTCACATGAATAGTGATCCGCTTTGTTCTCGCTTCACGATATTAATGTCGTAATTCAGGTTTTTAAATAATACATAAGTTCCTTCACTTTGTTTTAAAGACCGAGCACTGCTGCTTCCAGGCGCGTTTCATACTTCCCGTTCAGATTTTCTGGCTGATTATAATAAAGTGATATTGGATGTTAAAATTTTTCCACATTGTATTCCTCTTCTTTCTTTCTTTTTATAAAAATATTGCTTCTTCTTTCAGTTTTTCAAGTCAACCTGTGGATAACCTCTTATGTGAATTAGTCGGCTCACATTTTCTCCATCGTGTTTAGATTATATTAGATTAGATTAGATTAGACTAGATTGAACTTTATTGATCCCAAATTGGGAAACTACACTGTTGCAGCAGTCAAAAAACAATACAACAAGTGAAAATATAAGAATAAAAATAAACTATACAGTTAGAAGATATACAATAAAATATAACAAATCCAATCGATCTATGTACAACAAACACCAGGGGCAGATGTGCAAAAGACAGTCAAAGATGTGCAGAGGGAGGGATAAGCCAGGCTTTATAAACCATTTGTGCATTATTTGCCATTGAGTTCAGTTAAAAAGTCCAGAATGCTATCTGTCACCCAGGGGGGAAGAGTTGTACAAGGTGATGGCTCTTGGTAGGAAGGACCCCCCCCCCCCTTCCTTCACACGAGACGATGCAGCGGAACAGAACCTGCTGTGCCAAACCCATTCAAGCCTTGCTGAGCCAAAAGTAAAACCTTTATGATCACATTTATTGACAATTTTCCATAAGTAGCACCAAAGGCAACCCTTAAAAAAATAAAATAAATCCAGCTACAAGACAGTAGCAAATAAAACCCGAACTCTGAAGCGCATGGTCATTATTGTGGAGTGATGCTGATCATTTGAACAACCCACTGGCACGGACAAGTCCGGAAGAACGATTCACCGCAGTCGTCCCTGCACTCAAATTAGACGGTAACGTCGGCGCGGCTCATTTTCAGCGCAGGCAGTCAGCCGGTTAGCGTAATGGGCCTTAATGGGCCGTCCTCTGAGGTGACTCTTTCACTTCCAGAGCAAATATTGCTACAAGTCTGCCGGATAAGAGCGCCGTGCGATTCAGCGTCAGAGATAACTAGTCACTCTGGACAGATTAATCCACTGAACATCGTCAGGCCTTCTGCTGTACCGGCGCTGTTTTCTCGCCTGTGCGCCAGCGGCCCGTAGGTAGCCAAAAAAAAATGGAAGAGGAGGAGGTGGGATCTTCTCTCCTTTCCTCCCCGACAGCGGCGATTCGTTTGAATCCGACGCACTCTGCCGCTCCCGGGAAAAAAAACCCTCAAGGTCAAGTCAGGCGCGCGGGGTTGCAAAAGCATGCGCTGTGCATTTTGGTGCGGAGGACGGCGCGGTGTGTAGGTGTTCGGGCGTTTTGCGGCACAGAGTAGGAGGGAGGTCACGAGTTGCAGGAGTAGGAAAAAAAAAAATTGTTATTTATTAATTCATTTTCTTGCAAATCCCCTTTATGGAAAGCTGCGCAACAAAATAAAATACAATTTGAAAATCGTCAAATTGACGCATCGAATGAAAGCGTCTCACCGCATTGTAATATCTGTCCAACATTCGCCTCATTATCATTCAGACCACACTCAGGTGCACAGTGGAGCCGAATTATATTGAGTCTGGCTCGCAATGTGAGTCTCCTTTTTTTTTTTTTTAATACATCTTTCAAAGTGAGCAAAGGAGCCCGAAAGGTCTCACACTTAATGTGAAATTCGTTTTACCAATATGCTCCAACAATAACGCGACTCTCCAGCCTGTCTGTGAAGTCGGCTTTGCGTGCTAGATTGACTCGCCAGGAAGGGCGCTCTAAAAGGTGCCCTCCGTGACCTCACAAAGGGTCATTATGCCTTATTATGCCTCAGCAGGCAGTGTTAGAAGTTTTTTTTTTCTGCTTTTTTTTTTTAGCCGTGGGTACTTGATCTCTTGATACGGCGTCGCTGGAGTTCAGGGTGGGAAATGAGGATCTAAAAGCGGGACCTTTAACCCAAACTGTCGCCCACTGGCTCAAGGCGAGGATATCTGTTTTAAAAAACGGGGGAAAATATATGTACATGTAGGGAAAGGCGTATGTGGGTAAAACAAATGTTGACAAAGCCGATCATATTCCATAAGTTAATTTTTCGGATAAAATGCAGTGTGCAACATCCTTTGACTTCTGCCAGAGTTTCTCTCATAAATGGTAATTAGTCGCCTCCTAAATTTCCAACACCTCCACTCAATACGAATTAGAGCTCCTTGAGTGAGAAACCGCCAGCTTCAATTTACTTTGGCGGAGAGAATCAATGGGCTCGAAGTCTAATGTGCTCCGTAATAACCGCTCAGCCTCAGCCGCCTCTGTCTGCATTTATCTCCGTTTCTGCTTCACGTTCCATCCTAATTCTCTCCTCCTCCATCAATCCTCATCCTGTTCGGAGCCCACAGCGGTTTCTCAACCGCCGGATCATTTTTCTCACGCACAAAGTCGCTCTCTCTCTCCCTTTTTTTTTTTTTTTTGTGGCGCCCACCGACTCGCTAGCGGAAGTCAGCCGGTGTCAGTGACAGTGACATTTCAAGCACCAAGTGGTGTGAGTCAAACCTTGGACTTCTCGCTCACAGTCGGAAAAGTATCAAACTCAAATTCCAGAATCTGATTTTCTTTTGCATCCTGGTAACGAGCGATTGGTTCAATTTGTGGACAAATTGCAACCAGAAACAAACGGTTTGAGCTTTATGCATTTGACCCTCAGCAGCTCCGACCTTTGACCCCTAAATCCTCCGTTACGTGTTTCCGTATTGAAAATCTCACTTTGTTCACGCTAAAATATATTTGAGGTCCCAAAAACTAAAGCACCACAAGGCCAAACAAAGAAGAAAAAAAAGAATCCCAAACTACCTGACAGCCCACTCAGGGATTAAGGTCAAAGGTCACGTCAGGGCAATTTATATTGCATTGCAAGCTGGTGTGAAAGATGTCACCAGAGCTGAAGTGATTAATTGATGGATCCAGTGGGGCCAGGGCCGTCAAATTTGCGATGCACTGCACGCAAATTGCGCATTAATATTTCATTGGATGTTGTAAACATGTAGTTGATTGCAGAGTTCAGGGTTCCAGGCATTCAGCACTGCTGCGCCAGACGCTATTGTTTTTCATATTCTTGATTAGCCTGATTTCATCTGTATTCACGTCTAAATGATTTGTCCGCTGACCCATAAGCCACCTGGTCAACATCAGCGATCACTTACAACACTCGCATCCTGGAGCTGCTTAGGGCTTCAGCAACTTCCCCAAAGTCTGCTGACGCAAACCGACAGCCGGCTGACATTTAATAATCTTTCGTGACAATTTTTTTTCTGCCCCACGTAATTTCCAGAGTGCGGCGTCTTAAAGAGCAGCCGGCTCGTCCTCCCCTGCTCGACGTGCGAGATGCACAAAGTGATGAAGACGGTGCCGTCGATGGCAAACGACAGCCCGGGTCACCGCGAGGCTCGGAAGGTTTTGCGCGGCTCTGGTTTTCCGAGGCGTCAGCAGCGGCGCAGAGGCGGGTGGAAGATGCCCGTCAGCGATGGCGTCGCCCCTGAGTCGTGCTCTTGGCAAATTTATATTTTCGTCCGCGCCCGCCTTTCGCCTCGTCTTTGGCGCTACATCATCTGATTTTCTCCCCCCCGTCAGCGCCTCCGCTGTGTGGACGCGGGCAGGTCAGTCATTCCTCCAGTCTCCTAAACACCTCAGTATAGGTAACAGGAGGAGTGGGTTCCAGTCAAACTGTTTTCTTCAGAGGGACAGATTAATTTTCCAAAATGCGTAATTGGAAAGTCACAGGGGAATTTACAGAGTTGTTTCCACATCCTGTGTGGTTTGGAACGTACACAGCCGTTTGGAACAAACGGCCATTTCTTCTTCTTCTTCTTCTTCTTCTTCTTCTTGGGCTTCTTCTTGGGAGATGACTCCATCCTGAGTCATCTCCAAGACTTCTAACACGCTCTGTCCTCCTGATGAACTCAATCACGTATCCTGTTTTATTCCTCAGCGCCAAAGCGTAACTCTAAATCACGCAACGTCGCTGCTCTCGTCTTCACCTTTCCTTTTCGTTCTTGCTGATTCTTTATTTTTTTCCACCCTTTTCAACTTGCTTGCACGCCCTCCCTTTACCTCTTCTCCACACTCTCCGTTGCTCTGGGCTGTTTCCCCCTAATCTCTCTAAGGGGGTCCAAACAAACCTTGTTTATTGTTGGGAGTAGAACGTACACCACCAGAATTTACATAATATAATATAATATGACATAATGTAATATAATATAATATGTGTGTCCATACACATATATATGTACACGCGCGCACACACACACACATGTACATAGATATATACATTATTACCTCCATAGTTCAACCATTTAAAAATCCTCCTCCTCCTCCGCCGGCCTTTTCAAGGTCTTGTCAAAGTGTCGGAGAGAGTAGTGCATCAGACACGAGTGCGCATCGGGGGAAGGTCTTGATCGCAAGGTCGTGTTTATTTTGCACGTCTGTCTGCGTATCAGGCACACCTTGATATTTGTCTGGCGAGGACAACGACGGCGCCCCGCACGGTGCTGCACGGGCGTGAGGGAAACATGCGCCAACACACCCCGGACAGCACGCGCAGAAAAGGGACATCGGACGAGATTGAATTGGATTTCCTATTAGCGGGAGAATCATTCCTCTTCTCCGCCGTCTCCGTCTCATTTTCGCCATCAAGTGCAATTTCCCCGCTGTCGGTGTCTTTCCTGCACGTCTGTCCCTCTGCCTGCCCGCCCGTCTTCTAGCTTTCCCGTTCCATCGCTCCTGTTTTACTTCTGTTCTCACGTTCACTTCTGCTTTATGGTTTCATCCATCTCTGTTTTCCCCGCTCCATTCACAGTCCGCTCACCCCGCCGCCTCCTTTTTTTTTTTTATTAAAACACCTTTTTGTATATAAAACAAAAAGATTGGGCCCAAAATTTTGGAGCGTAATACAAAAGGATATCGACGAAATGTAAGATTCTGCACAACCTCTTTTTTTCTCCAAGGTCTCCACATCTCTCACATATGAAAGAGGATTAGGGCCACAAGAAGAGAAAAAACATTACAGGAAGGAGATTTTTATTTCGAATTTTAAGTTGAAATTTCATGAATAAAGTCAAAATTTCGTGAATAAAGTAGAAATTTCGTGAATAACGTCAACGCAAATAAAGTGGAAATTGGCGAGTAGACTGGATGGATGGTGGATTAACCCAGTTACCCCACAGTTAAAAGTAAACTGCCGAAAACAGGCGCATCCCACAAGGTTCATCCACAGTAATCTGGATACTGGCAAAAATGGAAGCACTCCACTAGGTTGGTTTGACCACTCACAAAAAATCAAACACATCCAGACTAAAGGTGATGCTTTAGTTTCCCTGTTCCAACATGAGTGAGTCGAGGGTCACGAAAACTCAACCAGTGTTGCTTCTTGGCGCAACAAAATGCATTTTCATCTGCTAATCGTCAGTGTTTGCTACCTCAGAGATTATTCATCTTCATCGAAAAAGTCTGTTCTCCATGTGCATTAAAAGGTTTTATGGAAGCGCGCCATATGCTATAGGAACAAGAGTTAAAATGTGCATTGTTTAAATGTCACCGTCTCACACTGCAAGGTGTTTTTTTCAGATTTTAATGCATTTATGCTGAGTTTTTTGCTGCCTCAGCATTTTTTCCCTCCCCGCCATTTACTTCTAAAGCGTCCAACACTCCATTATATTGTGCCCATCAGAACTGTCTCTGCGCTTGAGCGATGCTCTGATATAAATAAATCAAGGACACTGACATTCCCGGAATGCAAAAAAAAAAACAACCCCCAAACATGCTGATGGTGGGACTCTGTTCTCATAATTTACGAAAGTCCTCCTGCTGCGCTGAGGCAACTGGCACAGTGGGAACGGCCGGGGCTTTTACAAATGAGGAGGCTTGCCATCTTGTTTTTGGCGGTAAGCTGTTTGTTCAGGGCGGCAGCGGCAAGACGTGCAAGGACGAACGCCGCCCTCTGCTCGGTGATATTAGCCTGGGAGCTGTCGCCAGCAGACAGCAGCCTCGCCGCTCAAAGGGCTATCACAAATTAAGTGTCAAGTATCTATATATTGGGTATCAACCGGGATTTATAGCGCCCTTACGTCCCGAGTCAGTCCGTATCATACGACACCTTCTCAGAATGCAGTGAAAATGGCTGCCAAGGGTAATCTTACGCTATTCAAGTTGGACCAAAATGGGGGTATGTACACTATGTGATGGAATACATACATCAACCTGATGGAAAGGAATAAACTTATGTCTGTTTTTCGTGATATGAATTCACTCCAAATATAAATCTTTTCTATTCACGTTAAGGGATCCACCTGTAAAAGGGCATCCATACTGTGTACCAGTCGCTAATATGTTGATTTTGTTCAGACGGTTTGTTTTTGGTTGGTGAAAGAAAGATTTGAGACATCAGGAAAACGAGGTTTTCATTAGTAGTGTTTCCAATTTGTTTTATTCTCAATACGTATCACTCAATCCGACGTAGAGGGCAATTTTCTGGGAGAGGTCTTTTAGGGAGACACAGATGATTAAGAGTCGTCCTCAGCCGATCTCTGAAGGCAACGCAGAAAGAAAACACCCGACCCCTAAACTTTTGCGCCGCATATTACCAAACTAAATAACCCGCAGAGACACCTTACAAATTTTTCATAAGAAAGAAAAGTTGTCGGGGGAGTGTGTGTCTGTGTGATTCGCAGTAGGTGTGGCGATGCCTTGCATGACTTAAATCCCCCCCCGAATGACGCACATTGCAAATGAACCGTTGTTGGAGGGCGTAAATTATTTTTTTTTACGCATAAATTCACAATCGTGTGTGCAGAAGAGTGCTTTTTAATTTTCGGATCATTCATTCCAAATGAATCCCCAAAGTATTGACACGAGAGAGAAGTCTTTTTAATGGCGACAATTAGGGAGATAATCAAATCATTCCAAGAAGCGGCCCAACTGGGACTGAAACTCTGGCTGTGTTCAGATGTTTGTGCTCATTTGTCCCCGTTGATAGGTGAACAGAAGGTTAGCCAAACGTCACTGATCATTTTCCCCCAAACATCAGTAATTGGACTATTTCTTCTTCTTTGCCTCATCCAGCATTCTTAATCTGTTGTCAAACTAACCCCCCCATCCCCCAAAACTACGTCACCTAACTGCTCCCATCAGTCCCTTCTATTTCTCCTTCAGCAATCTCATCTGCCCCTCTTTCATCATCTCCCACCCAGCTTAGCTTGTCAACGCCCCATCAACCCTTTGGCTTGTTTCCCTCCTCCTGCTGAGCCCTTTGTCCGCGCAAAGTGAACTGCAGGAGGCAACAGAGCGCATCGCCGGATCAGGGAGCACTCCTCCGATCGTCCTTTGGCTCCTCTGATGCGAGGGAAAAGGAGAGGCCTGCGGTGGCTTCAAGGGCTAAGAGGACTTCTAAGAAGACGCATCACACACACAGTATCTCGCACATGGAGAGGGTGAAAGCTGCAAAAGGGTTGAATCACTACTATGTCTGTGCAGCTTCTCAGTCGTCCAAGTCATCGTAGTCTTGAAGGTTGAGTTAAGACAACTGGACTGGTTTTTGGTAACTTTAAGACGTTTCACCTCTCATCCCAGAGGTCCGGGATAACCTTGGATAACCTTGGATAACCTTGGATAATCTTCAATCCAAGGTCTTCCCAGGGTCAACACATAGTTTTTGCAATTTCTTTTGTAGACTTTGGCCCAAAGTTTGTCGTTCTTATGTTGAGTGTTTGTCAGAGAAGTTGCACTAAATCCCAGCTGACAGAAACTCTAAGCGCTCGTATTTAAATGGGAAATGGGCCCGTTCGCAAATGTCTCACCGATGGCCAATATGGCAGGTGTGTAAACAGGTTCTGAGCGTTCCGATTTAGCTGGCTGAATAAATTCAATAACTGTGGACGTAATGGAGCGCCTGTTTGCGACTCGCATAAAATGTCAAAACCGTCTACCATATTTCTCCACGAGAGCAACGTTACCAGAAGGTAATGGCCTCTCGTCAAGCATTCTAATGGGACATCGGCGTCGGCGTCGGCAGCACATCTATAAAACATCTATCAAGAAATTGATAGCCCTGTTGCGCGCCTACACCAGTCCCAATTTTGTTGCTACAGTCCAACACACGCTGGCAGCCCAGAGAGACTTTAGAAAGAAGATGGGGGGGGGCGACTTGTTCACAACTTTCACGTACCAACAGCTGCCCTCAAGTATTGGATTGACCTCCACCAACCAGTGCCTCCTGAAAGGTTAACAGAGGAGATTCTGCAATAACAAGACTAGCTAACCACTGCTGCGCTGCTCTGTGTTGTGATTCATAATCACTTTACAAGAGGTCTGGACCATGAGATGCACAGCATAGCAATACCAATGTGTTTTCTTACTTTCGTATTTATCTTTTTTTATTTTTGCCTGTGGTAAATGTCAGTACATTCAGCCTCTGAAAACTGCAACTTAGTGTAAACCTTGGAGAATGTCCACGGTCTCTTGTGCTTGCATGATTATAATGATGATAAGGATAATAAACACGACAGTGATGAGTCATGAAGGAATTATTCATAACCACAGTCATTTTACCGAGTCATGATGACTCATTACTCATTACATGTCTCCATTGTGCGGCTGCTTTTCTGAATTTGTAAGAATACATCAATTTAATAGCTGTAATATTCCTGCGGGTAAAGCAACAACTCTGGTTCTTTGTTTCTGCTTCAACTGTGAATGAACAAATAAGTTACTTCGGGAGTGGGTGGAGCTTGTGTGCCAATACGGATTTCGACACATTCTGCTTGACTGACTCAGTTGCTTAAATGGCTCAAAACCCCATGTAAGCTTGAGTCATTAAAAAAAAAATCGCAATTCCCATTGTACCATGTTAATAAGAATAGTTTGCTTTAATAGTGTTTTAAAAGGATTAAAAAGAGATGAAAACTATGTTAGAAAGCATAATATGAAAAGATATCCAGCATCATGCTACTTCTTCGTAGCTTCGTACTTTACACAAAGACTTTTGCCAAGATTATCCCCAAAATGCTGATTCAGAAAAGACTTCATGAAGTGCCGCTAACAGTGCCGATTGCCTCAAAGCATCCGATGGCCCTCAGAGTGGAGAACAGCACAGAGGGGAGCAGAGCTGTCCTATTGAAGATGGGACAAAATGAGGTGGAACTGAAAGCAGTCGATAGGAAAGAAAGATGTGGCAGAGGGAGACGGTGGCCTTTTAAGAATATTTATTTGGAGGTAACATTGAGGGCCGGGCCTATCACAGCCTCACATCATTGAAAACTGTCTTAGAGGTCAAGCACCAGTACAGCAGAACTCCTTATCTGGCGTCCCTCTTCGTTCAACACCTGACTTCCCCAGGCAGGAAAATGAAATCCCAGGGAGCAAAAAAAGTCTAAATTCTAATGAGGATGTTATTTCAGGATGGCCGACAATAAGATCCTACCTGCTTTGCGATATCGTAATACATCTTGATGCCACTCTGTGATCAAACGCGACGATATGTGGAAACTGGTCGCAAACGGCTGAACTGCGCAAAGAAATGCAATTAACTTTCTTTTACCGACTCCTCCGCAAAATGAGATAAGATTGTGATACCGAGACAGAATATCAACAACGTAATTGCTTTCTGGGAAGCGGCAGGCTCCTGCCAAACTAGGAGGCTCGAGCGTAACTTTTGGTGCAATGCCTGCGCGTGAAATCCGCCAAGGTCAAAGTCTCATTACACCTGATGAGGTTAATTTCTGACTCGCGGCGGGGCAGCAGCGACTTAAAAGCGCTGATGCAGAGCCGCCGGGTTCCTCCGGGGAGCCGCTCGCCATCCTTCCGGAGATATGACGCCCTAATGCTCCTCACGCTGCCGCCGCTGCTCCTCGTGCGGTGAATATTCATGGCGGCCGGGTTTGAGCGAAGGCCGTCACACTTAATTAATGATGTGGACGCGCTGTATTTTCCTGGTGTCACGATGAAATATTTGTGCCGCTGTTGTTGTTCGCCGGCAATTCAAACTGAATCTGCATATTTAATCTGTTTTCTCATTTACTATGCAAATGTGCCGTGGGGCCCGCGTGCCTTGGATCGCTTTCCGACGTACGACGTGGCTCTGAGCGCGGATTAGAACCCTCGTGTTGAGGAGGTAGAGCCGCACACTGGCAGATGCGGGTCGTCTGAAGCGCACTTGCGCTACTCGATCGGACCTTCGGAATCGCCTCGGGACGCGTTCACGAATAATTACCAACTCCCCGGCTTTTTTTTTTTATTTTATGCGCAGTAATCAGGTTATTAGTTTCATTTGTCACATTCAGCAGACACTCGTTAGCAACCTATAGGCTGGCACCCAGCGTCTCTGACACAAAAAAGTCACATGAAATTAGCGGCACAGTCTGTACGTTTGACATCTCAACTAGGCCGTTCAAGCGCTCTCGTCCCAGAGTGGAAGCTATAGAAGTGGAGATGGAGATGGAAGAGGAGAAGAGGACAAGGAGATGTCATTGTTGAGTTGATATATGTATAAGATCGTGGGCAGCGTCGCACCCCTTCAGCTTCAGCCCTTTCTCCGGATGGCCACAAGCTACAACAATCCATACAACAAGCCAGCAAGCAGCAAACAAGCAATGCTGAAGTCTCACAATCAATTTGTTTTGTTTTGGTTTTTTTCACTTCATTGTGTTCCGTTCCCAGCCTCTTCTTCTGTTACACAAAGCTGTTGTTGAACTCTAAACCCCGAAACAGTGGGGAAGTGGCTCAGATTATCCAGCCAGTTCTGGTTCCAGACAGGTTAAACCAGGAAGAAACATATTATCTCGATGTGTTGGTTCAATTGTTAGGTTGAGTTTTATATTTAGCGTGATTTGGAGTTTGAGTCGGGCACTTACATGTTGTCTGTTTACCATAAGAATTGAAAACTTTCTCATTATCTCAATATACGTCTTTATGCAGATGACATCACACATTCAAGTGTAAAGGATCAGTCTGTAAGATTTAGTAGCAAGAGCAAATATTGCAAACAATTATTTTTTTCTGTTTTCTAGTGCCCCACTAGATGTCAAATCTTTCTTACGCCAACTGTGGTGTATGTGAGTGGAGCCTAGAGCAATACAAATTTCTCTTCTTTAAAATAAAGGCAACTCAAATATTGAAACAGTTATTGAAAACATCTTCATACAAATACAACTTAACATTCTACTGAGAGCAAAAAGAAAATCTCCCAAGGTGTACCTCAGATAATGATACTGCAGAGCTTTTTTTTTCCACGAGCCTGAATATCCCATCAGTGAAATAATATTGTGCTAAATTGTTGTTGTTAAGTCAGCATCATAGTCCTCATTAAAGTGAGCGTGAGCACATGTGGACTAACCGCCTCCTTAATTTTTCCATTTATTGCAAACTGAATCCCAACATTGCGTCTCCCTGTTCAAACTTAATACGGCATTAAGCGTCTTGAATGCATCATTAGAGTGCACTAACGGAACGAGAACACAGGCTTTTCAAAGCTTCATGGAGGACGAGGGTTCAGCTCCAGTTCGTAAACTGAAGAGGACCATTTCTTCTTGCCGTGCATATCCTTTTTCTCCTTGACTTTGTTCCACCCTACTTAACCCATACACACGCAAACACACACGCATTCCCTGTGCTTTTAACAGGCTGCTCGGCAAACGCCACCATCGTCAAAAGAACACAAAGGCGTTCGGGGCTTGTGGATGTGCGTGCATTCATTCCTCTTGAAGTCTTCTTAAAGCTTGTCTGGCTCCGTCATCCACATAAACACTCGTGTTCACGCACTCTCACGTCAATGCAGCTGCCTGGCATGGCTGTGCTGCGCTTAAGGGCATGAGTGCTCTCCTTGGCGTGAATAGAGTCTTTGTGGAAAAGATACCATCAATAAAACAGCCTGTTTATGAATCTATTCTTAGTAATATTAGCCACAGTCACACTTCACAGATTCCTATTGGTGGAAGGGACAACGCTAGACCGACTTTGATAAGATCTAAATCTTACCACAGCCAGTCCAGAGTAAACAGACGACACATTTCTACAAAGAAAAGCCGTCAAGTTTTACTCTCTGCTCGTCCTTCAAAAAAATGTTGTGGTGACACAGCCACTAATGCTGGTGTTAACAGACTTGCAGCAGTTTCCCCAAGCCTTTCTACCAATGAAGAGAGAGTGTTTGGATAATCAGATCCCCAATCAGGCCGAAAGGTCTTCAGACGTGAGCTCCGCAAGATGGATGTGTGAGGTTTCAGACTTGGAATCTCAGTCGTCCGGCTGCCTTCCAAAGTTATTTTTCTTTCTGCACAAGACAGATAAGCGGCTGAGGGCAAATGGCCTCTTCTTGGAGAAAAGCATTGTGATGGACATCAAGATGGCAAAAAACGAAACAAAAAACCATGGTCAACCATTAATGCACGATAAACTATCAGATCGGGAGAAAGCAATGCATTTGAAATGACTGGACTTGGATCAGGCGAGGCGACAGATTGGGCGGACTGCAGCTTGTCTTTAGGCTTCAAATAAATCAATGGCGTAAAGGTAATGGTGCTTCACGGCGACTGAGATATCTTGAGTGAATCAATCCCATCCTCCTCATTTCACTGTGAATTATTTCTTCTCCCCGTGGACCCCTTTGCGGTAAAGGTCAGGGAGGGAGGCTGTGCTTTTATATTGATGAAAAGACTGAACGTGTGGCCACACAGTTCGCCTGTGTCGACTATTGATCCGCGTGTGTAGCGGTGAGTTAGGAAAGTAGATAACTGCGCACCCCTAGAAGGAGCTCGTACATCACCACAGTTACACGGCACTGGCGGAAGAAAAAACTTCTTCACGCTGCGATCAGCTCCCCATTTATCTGCGAGAGAAAACTCATCGGCGGTCATGGCAGGCCTAATCTATATGTGTTAACTGCGCCCACGTCAGCCATCTTTCAAATACACCTTCATTTATTTTTTTTCAATGGATTTCAATCACTGTGCTCCAGTGAATGCATCCAAATTAAATGTGCTGTTTCTCACAGTGCAGCAATATTCGGTAGCATGGCTGTTTTTGTGATGGGCACAAACGTAGAGGAAACTCAGATTGTATTTCCACCTGGAAGGACATGGCAGTGATATCATCTGGCTCAGCGCTACTTCCTGCGCAGAAGGAACACAGCGGCGCGGAAGGCGACGCTGCAGAACGCTGGTGATCCAGTGTCATGGCTTTGATTTTTCTGTTAGAACTGTTTCAGATGGACAGCTGCTGCTGCAAACAGGCAGGTGTGTTTCTTTGCAGAGTGTTTGTGTGCGTCCAGGCTCTCCTGGGCTTTTTTGTGCTAATAAACTGCAGACCTTGAGTGGTACGGCAGGGCAGTTTATAGAGAGCTCCACCTGGCACACCCCCAAATCCCTGACAAGCCAGACCACATCTGGCACTTTGACTTTTTCCTCATGCTACATGCAGATGATGTGCTTCTGAATATGTCAGAATCCAATCTGTCCTTTTCGAAACGGAAACACATTTCGCTCTACGAGCACACACACTCATTATTTAAAGGGGTGATGTGTGATACCATTGATTTCCATAATGGTCATATACAGTACAAAGGTCCTATCACTGATACTGATTGTGTTCCCAATGGCAACCAAACTGAAAAATATGGACCAAAATCTAAAGACTGTCCACACATTCGCACCTTCAGAACAGGAAACCTTCTGCATAAATTGCAAGAACTTGCCCTCTAGAAAAAGGTAACGTGTTGAATAACATCAATGGCAATGGCAACCAGTAGCACAGTGGTTTTGGTCCTGGGTTCGAATCACTGCTTGGCCTTCCAGGATCTTACTTTGTGGTGTTTACACATCCCTCTCCATGTTCTTGTGGATTTCATTTCCTGGGTGCTCTGGTTTCCTCCAACCATTGAAAACACGTTTGGCACTTTAAGTGATGTTGGCCTAAATGTGGAGACGTGCCCTTACGAAATAATACCCGAGAATATGCCTGCTCCGACACTCGCATAGCTAGCTCTATTTTTGTGTGTTCAAGCTGCAAAGATTTTCTAGGCAAGGAGAGTTTGCGACAGAAGATTAGGGAGCATCAGTCAACGTGAGCGGAGGGTGACAGCAGGCGATCAGCGTCAGTCACACACCTCTGGATTAAATTCCAAAGCCCCTTTTAAAAGTGCCACTCACCTTTTCTTTCCCCTCGCGGACTGTGTTACCAAGCCGGACTCCCATGTGGTCTCTCAGTCGAAGCGGAGGGCTCAGATGGCCCGTTAGCCCCCTATTGACTCAGCCGCTGACTCCGCCCCCTTCCTCTGTGTGCGGCCATGCGGTGCTACCCAGAGAGATTGAACGAGACATTGCTGATATAGACACCGGCCCTCCTTCTGTCCTTTCCATCTTGCTGTCCTCCACTCTGTGTTTTCTTGAACGGTAATGTCTGTTGTTTTCGTCTCGCTGGCACACAAATAATCTTCTTTTCCATTCTTCTCTCGCACCGCCACACCTGAGTCTTTTTCAGCCTCTCCTTCCTGTTCCTCCATATTCATTCCATCACTTCTCACCTCTGTCTCACGTCTCGGTTTCCCGCTCCTCGTGAGGAGTGTCACCGGAGTAACACGAGAGTGTCTCTGCTCGCTCTTGCTGCTCGCTCTCGCTGCTCTCCAGCTAACTCGATCTTAACCTTGGCCCCCGGACTGTCCTATTGAAACTTCTCCTTTGTCTCTCCATTTGTTTCTCTCACAGCCAAAATGGCAATGAACAGCATCCTCAACGGTGACGACATCAAGAAGGCCCTGGATGCATTCGCAGGTAATAAGACACGCAGTTCAAAACCAATCTCCTGAACTGATGGTGGTTCACAATGTTTCAGTTTAATCCTGCTCTGGCCTACTGGTGAGTACATTTCAGGCTCTGTGTTTAGTCACAGCGTGATTTTCTAGTAGGATACAGTCAAGGAATCGAGTCAATACAAAGGAGCCACTTTTCAAAAGGCACATCATCTCAATCTGTACGGCAATTGAAGCGACACATCTGAAACAAAAACAACAAAACTCACCGTGTATCAAATTTCTCGGAATTCCTGCGGCGGAGAAGAAGCCTGTCAGTGTTTGTCAGCATCAAGGCCAGACAAATGAAATCGTCGTCACTGCAGCTGACGGCGAACGTAGGTGAATTCTTTGAAAATGACTCTTCAGTGAATAGCTTCAGCGACAACTCAGTTTAGAGTGGTAGCAGCACCACCTTGGGTGGCAGCTCTCTACCAGTGTTCAATTGGTACCATTTCGAATCCTTCACATGGGTTTTTAATTTGTGCTGCACTGTACTGCAGCAGGCAGGGTTTTGTAGGAGACCGACTGCATGTAATTAGGATAACTTAGATTTAGAACACAAGCTTGAATAGCTGTGATCAGCCCCGGATTACACTGGGGAAAAAAGCGTGTTATTGGAGAAGGTTGTCGTTTAGAGGCTTGTTTGTATTTTGGATTACACCCCCTGAAATCTTCAGTCCCCCGCCTTCCACGGCTCAGCGGGACGGTCGGTTGCTCGTTTCTCAATATCAGACTCCACAGCTGTTCTCCTCTGATAGAGGTGGATTCTGTTAAAGAACCCTTTTCCCATTTCCTGGTTGTCAGATCCAGGGTTCACTTTAAAATTGAGAAAAACTGAAAAAACAAAAAAAAAGTCAAGTTAAAGACTTGAGAAAAAAATAAAGGGCTGCAGAACTCAAACATTTGTGACTGTATCTATTTTGATACTGTTTTTTTTTTAACTTAATATGTAATATTTTCAATGTTTTATCTGGTAGATTAAAAAAAGTCACATTACAAGTTATTGAGACACTTAGACTTTTTGTTGTCTACAGTTATTGTTTGTTTCAGATGAAATTGTTATGAAATTGTTTGAGTTTTTGTGCAACCATCAGAAAGAGCCAGTGTTGTGTATGTTATTATTTGGTTGTCTAAAGCAGCAAGGCTGAAAAGTTTCTTAATTTGGTTTCACACCTGATTAAGGGTCAAAGAAAATTCTGTCACACAGGTCGACTTGCAATGTGGAACAAGAGCTTGAAATTTCAAGTCCCTTAAATTTCGTGTTCGTGTCAGCAACAAAGGTTCAGACTCCAGACGTGTTGGCAAAGGTTGACCTTTTCACATCTCTGAGCCGCTCGTTGTTGCTTCCTTTTGTGTGTCATGTTTGCGTTTGGTGCGTGTCTATGTGCGTGTGTCCAGTTGCCGACTCCTTCGACCACAAGAAGTTTTTCGAAATGGTGGGTCTGAAGGCCAAGTCTGCGGACGAAGTGAAGAAGGTCTTCACGGTGCTGGATGCCGACACCAGCGGCTTCATCGAGGAGGAGGAGCTCAAGTGAGACCGGCGCACACGCAACAGCAAACAAAATACCGCGGTCGCGCGTTAAGATCCGAGCGCTGATCCATTCTGCTTCTTCTCTGATTCCCCGGACAGATTCGTCCTGAAGGGTTTCTCCAAAGATGGCCGAGACCTGACGGACAAAGAGACCAAAGCGTTTTTAAAAGCGGCCGATAAGGACGGGGACGGCAAGATTGGAGTCGATGGTAAACGTCCAGTTCCATTAGTGGCGGTTGGGCGGGGACACACAGCAAGGCGACACAATTGCACAAAGATCTCCCGCGAGCACACAGGGTCGCTCTTTATCTCCCGCAAGTGGAGTTTTGCTATTTTTCTGGGGGTTTTTCGGTGCAGCTGAGGAGCTCCCAGGTTGCGATGCTTCACCTCATCCATTAGTAAAAACAGGTTTTTGCCCAACACGCTTTGAGCTGCTGCTATAAATGATGCATTCAGACTTGGTTCCTCAGGAAAGGCTCAGGCTGCACTGATAAACTGGACTCGATAAACTGTCGGCCAGCCAAAGTAACCATGTGACGCTCTGAGAGCCAAACCAGAAGAGTTGAACGTTGGTTCGACGAGCTTTAACTCCAGAATGATGAGAAGTTTGCATCGTCTTCGTAGTTGAAGCAACCCCGTCCATTTGATGTTTTGTACCTCTCTGTGCTTCTTCTCTCTTGCAGAGTTCACCTGCCTGGTGAAAGAATAAAGAGTCGCCGCCTGCGCGCGTGCCAGCGAGCCACCCACCCACCCTAGCGCCCCCCAGATCACTCCCGCTACGCCCCGACGCCCGCCAGACTGCAGCCGACCCCTGCTACCTGCGCCCCCCTCCCCCGCCCAACCCATCCCCATTCCGCCTTCCACTTCTCACGTCCTATTTATTTGATTCTTTTTATACAAGATGTCGTCTCTTTGTGTCATATGTATAGATCTTACGAAGCGTAGGCCCGTCTGCTGACGTTAGAGAACTTAAGAGAACATAGGAGAAAGACGCCCCTCCCCCCTTTCGGTGTGTTTTAGTTTGCCATCCTTTCTCTCTTCTACTCTTTCCCCCCGCTTTCCTCTCTTTCCGTCGCTGACGAATCACCACCGGACCTCCCTCTGCCTCTTTCCCCCTTTTTTTGTTTCTCTCCTCTCAGTCCGTTCCACTGCATCTGCTGCCCTCGCCATCCTTTTCATCTATCTATCTATCTATCCATCTGTCTATCTACCTATCCGCCCGCCCATCCCTTTTGCCTCTGGTAACGAGCTGTTGTAAAACGTACCAAGAGAAGACCGAGGTCGAGCTTGTAAATGAAATAAAATAAACGTGAAAGAATAAAACAAAACCTGGAGAACACCGACTGGCTGCGGCTCCTCCGTTAATTCTTCCCTTTGATGTCTAACCAACCCCCACCACCACCAACCCTCCTGGATAATGCATTCACAGTCGCTCTTTTGAAAACTTAAGGTCAAGAAAAATGGCCTTCGGTCATTTGTTAGCATTCGCTTGCATCGACCGCGTCTTCAACAGCTCGGGCGTCGCACTCTTTGAGGAGCCTGCCTGACTGCGCTTGACGCGCGGTTCACGCCGCATTATGATTTGACTGAAGTGAGGGTAGGCGGGGTGACGAAGGGGTGGGTCGGTGGGGGGTGCGGCAGCCACGTTACTCCACTTCGCCAAAGAGTCCTTCCGCTCGGAAGTGCTGTGCCAGTTTAGCGCGCGCGTGCTGTCGAGCCATTAGCAGAATTGGATTCACACGGAGGTTCAATTTAGGTTAAGCATCCCCAGCGGAGGGCCCCAAACTGGCAACGCGGGAATCCTGATCCTCCTTTAGTAGGCCAGCTCACTGCCTGAGTGCATGCACACACGGCCGTGAAGATTAGGGGGCTATCGCCCGAAAAAGAGGCCGTGCGGCAGGCGGCGTTCCTCATTGGTGCTGATCCGACGAGCTCCCGACGACCGGCTTCTGAACATTGAAAAGGGCCGAAGACCAGTTTCTCATCTTTCTGCAATACAGACTTTAAAGGTGCGTGTTGGAGTCATTTCCAGATGATCATTTTTCACAGTGCAGTCCAGAAGGAGCAGCTTGGCACGCTTAATTATTAAGAAAGACCTCTATAAATTCCCAGAATCCGAATCGTCACGTTTAGCAGGAAGCTACCAGCTTTGTCTCAGCTCTCAGTCCCACAAAGCTGAAGGTACACCTGGCTGTGGGGCGGGGGGTTGGTGGTCACGAGGTGTACCGTTGAACTCGGCCACATCCCAAAGCCCCAATTTTCAAAATTGTGTGTTTTAGCACGTTTCCATTCAAAAGATGGATGTTATTTTAAAAAAAAACACAGGAAGTAATGTCCCGCTTCAATATTAATTGATTACTTATACGTTTCCAAAGTAACTATAAAAGATTAAATGGTGTTATGACAATGAGATACCAACATGTGATTATGGAAATTAGGTGTGTTTTATTGCTCCAGCAGGCACATAATCAGATATTGCATAATACTATCTTGTTCCCTGATGTCTCCATCCCAGCCCAAACAAACACACGACGACAACGTGCAACGCACGGCAGTCGCATTGCGTAATTCACACCGACCACAAAATCGCTATTCCAGTGAACGTGCTGCATTTTTCATTACATTTCTGCCTCGGACATTTGATCCCCCCCTTTTTTCTCTGCCAGAGGTCACATTTTCATTTTCTACTAATCATTTTTGCAGATTACATTAGAAGTGCGATTAATATTTAGCGTCGGGCTTAATTTAGTCGAAAATGTTAAGCAAAGGAATGCTTCAATCATTCAAATGGAGAAAAAAAAAAGGAAAGTTGGAGCGGATATTTACAGCGCAGGGCAAAGATGTATAAAGGCAAAACAATCACTGATTCACAACATCATCTGTACAGAATATACACGTTAATAGGAAGAAGTCACTCATTTCCACATCCAGCATTTGAAGAAGTAGCGATATTTAAGGCAGTAAGCACAGTGCTCTCATTAAGGCGTCGCACCGGCGATGATTCCAGGGTCTCTGCGTCAAAATACCACAAATAAAAAATAAGAAATTCATCCAAGTTTTGTGTTCTCCCTCCGTGTTTCTGTGCGGAAAGACGACAAAAGCTTCGTCAATCACCTCCCGAGGTCCAGGGACGGGCACGTGGTCATTTAGGCTCTCGGGCTAAAAGTGCGGCGCCGATCTGTCGTTGGTGGACGTGGGCCGCAGCTTGACTGTGGCGAACGGGTTGGTGCCCCTTTATTTCAGAGTGGAGAGCAGAGAGAGAAAGGAGCGTGAGAGGCAGCAAGAGGCACGCCAGTGAGATCGCCGTCCAATCTAACGGCTTCGCGATACGATTCAAAACTGCATTAATGTATTGTGCGGCCTCTGCTGAAGGCCCCTCAACAGCCTCTGGGAAGAGCTGCGTCAGTCTTACCTGGGGAAGAGCTCCGGCTGACCTGAATGCGGCTTGGATTTCTGAAGAGAGGGTAAAAAAAAGGAGAAGTGACAGTGAGCGACACCGTGTGTGGAAACATGCATTCACAGAGGCCCGACCCCATGGATGCCGGACTGGCAATATGGTGGTGGGGCGATTCTTTTCCAGTGGCCACTCGAAGTACTGCAACCAAAACCCCATCCACATAAATATATGTATTTATATATATATATATATATATATATGTATATAGATAGATAGATAAAAAGGCCAGAAAAGAGTTTATACCCAGCGTGAGGTCACAGTGTCGTAGCTGCTCTGATTGGCTGATGCTTCCTGATGTATCATGGGAGTTCCATAGCATGGTGTGTAGCGCTACATGCTCTATGGGCCGCATCAGCATATGCGCTGGCTGAGCAACTACATTGAAATGAATGAGCCACCATGTTGGTTCCCAGGGGCCTTGCCCGACCCCCGAATCCCAAAAAAACTACTTTCTGGTGGGTTCACCTCGATGACACGAGCTCTAAAGTCTCCACTCGTGCAGGGGAAACAGTTGCAGAGGCCAAACATTGGCACCGCTGACATTTGCAAGAGTCCCTCCGCTAAAATTGTTGCATCGCGTGGCCCCGGGGAGCGGCGTGGGAATGCATTATGAATGCGCTTTGTAGCTCGGTAAACAATTCACGAGCAGGGAGCGCACTCCATCATCAGCCGCCCCGCCAATGAATTGTTTATAGAGTGTGAAATGCTTAAGACGGGAGGCGGAGAGAGTGATGGAGGTTGCCGAGGCTTCCGGAGGGGAGGCGTCTCTTACCGGCGCCAGGCATCTTGACTCTAATGATGTGGTGATTTATTCTGAATTCTGAATTCTGTCATTTTATGAGCAAAAAAAAAAGAATCACCTAATTAACCAAAACCTCACTGCACGCACAAATTCAAGCAGTCAAACACACAGGAGCCGGCGCCATCTCACGCAGACGTCATGAGCGCTGTTGCCCGTGCACCAACGGCGCTCATGCTCGCGCGCAGTCTGAGCAAACACCAAAATGCAAGGGCACACGTGCACGCACACGCAAGCACGCACGCACGCACACGGCCTCCAGGGCTCGCGCACCGTCAGCAGCTGGAGCTCCCTCCCTGCATCCACCAGAAGGACGGATGCGGCGCCATGGAGAAGAGCACCGTGCCGCAGTGCCCCTCCTGGACAGACTTGGGAAACACAGAGGAAAATGTCTGGATCTGTGCGGCTTTAATCCGGTAGAGATCTCGGCCGCTCACGCGCTAATAATGCCGGACGATTCTAATGATTTGGCTTTGGCTGATGTGAGAGATGCACCTCGTCAAGAAGCAATCTCCACCACCGCTAACCCAGCAGCTGTTCGGATTCACCCTCAGCGGCTGTTCTTTCAAACTCACTTGCACCAACATTTTCTAGTCTACTCTAGTCTAGTGGAGTATAGTCTAGTCTAGACTAGTCCAGTCTAGTCTAGTGGAGTCAAGTCTAGTCTAGTCTTGTCTAGTGGAGTCTAGTCTAGTCTAGATTAGTCTGGTCTAGTCTAGTCTAGATTAGTCTGGTCTAGTCTAGCCTAGTCTAGTGGAGTATAGTCTAGTCTAGGCTGGTCTAGTCCTGTTTAGTGGAGTGTAGTCTAGTCTAGACTAGTCCAGTCTAGTCTAGTAGAGTCTAGTCTAGTCTAGCCTAGTCTAGTGGAGTATAGTCTTGTCTAGGCTGGTCTAGTCCTGTTTAGTGGAGTGTAGTCTAGTCTAGACTAGTCCAGTCTAGTCTAGTGGAGTCTAGTCTTGTCTAGTGGACTATAGTCTAGTTTATACTAGTCCAGTCTAGTCTAGTGGAGTCTAGTGGAGTCTAGTCTAGTCTTGTCTAGTGGAGTATAGTCTAGTCTAGTCTAGTCCAGTCTAGATTAGAACGACAACTTTCAGAGGAAAGGTCAGCAGTTATTTGCCCATAAAGGATAAATCATTCAAGTAATTTTGTTTAATAATTGGTGAATAGGGAAAAAGTCTTGAGATTTGGAAAAAACAATTGAAAAAAAACTGGCATACATAATATCTACAGCATTGCCTGAGGTCTTGTATTTTCGCACAGATTCGTTTCAGTTGGGCCTGTAAGCTAAAGGTCAAGCTGCAATGCACTGTAGTGTGCCAGGAAGTCATGTGTGCAGTCTGCGCTCTGAACTTTGTCCAAGGAAGACGCACTAATGAGTGTGCAGACGAGGACGCCAGTCCAAACTGTTGAACACAAGTCATATAACTGCCAGTTCAGTTATCATGTCGGTTATCGTCCTCGACGCCAGCCGCTCCTGACATCAGCTATCGGCGAAGTATCGGACAGGATTTTTCACACGGTGCATCGCTGCCAAGTACTAATTCTGACAAGGCAGCAGCGGTCGACAGCACGTCGCAACTAAAGGCACCCAGCTCGCAATCCGCTTGATGTGACGGAGAGGAACAATGGGACGGAGACGCTGCGTGAGCGACACGCACCTTGTTTTCAGATTTGGTCTCGGCTCTCGCGGTGGGAGGAGGCGCGGCCGGCTGCATCTCGGGGGGTGGCGGCGGGGGAGGAGGGTTTGGGGCCCCGCCCCCAACAACCCCGCCCAGGCTCCTGCTCCCCAGCTGGTCGAGCTGGCTGCCGCTGCTGCTGCTGCTTTTGAGAGTCGGACTGCGGAGATCAAGCATAGCGTTAGGAACAAGAAACGTGCACAGTGAGCTGATGTGAGACCAACTTCTAGCCTGGAGAAAACTCTCCAGGAAAGAGCGCGTTTAGCCCTCTGTTTGCAGCTTCCTGCTAAAACCGGTGCTTTGGTGGACCTCGCACGTGTGTGGAAGAGGTCTGATGTGGACTGAGCAAACATGTCTAGTAAAAAGATTAAAGGCTGGAAGTTGACTGACAACCCATGTTGATGTTTGCACCAACGAAGAGAAGTTTGCGTCATGCAGTTCACTTGAAACTTTAAAGCACAAAACACTCTGCTGTGTTTTAAGAGATTGCCAAAAAAAAGCCAACAAAAAGCCCAGATCAGTGTGGGAAACGCAGTCTGATCTGCCACAAGTGAAGTTGTCGGCAGTCAGCTGGGAACGTGTCCGCGGTGACCAATCACAGTTTCACTCTCCGGTTCTCCCTCAAAGCTGTGGGTCACCCAAATTTCCAAATAGATCAAGTTATTATTGCACTTTCATATCGACCCTCTTAATGGTGCTGAACAATAATACAACGCAGACGGCCCACAGGGGGCGTGAATTGAACGGCGGCGCTAAACTTTTGCGCCGCTTTAAAACTCTTCACGCGTGAATAAATTATTTGTGTTTCTCAGAGCCCTGATTCATTGAATTACTAATGCAACAGAGTGTTGTCCTCTTAAATCTAATGACCAAAACCATCTGGTCCTCACCTCCCTCTGCACGAGGTGCCAGCTGCTTTCTTGAGCAGCCACGACGCCACAATGATTACTCACCGAGGGACGGTCATCGCCGGCGGGTCATCAACTGCTTCGACGTACGATGCCGGGAACCACCCTGGACTGCCGAGACAGAAAGAGTGCAAGAGTCTTTTCTAAAGGGAGAGTTCATGGAAAACTGCAATCTCATCCATTTCCTACTGTCCTTGAGGGGAGCTAAAGGGTCAAATTCTTTCCCACTGCAAACCTCCGGAACAGTTTTGTGGATCACAGCATTTGACCAGAGCCAAGAGGCCTAGAGTGATCAGTTGGAGTCGTAAATGAATAAAAAAAAAAATCACGTTTTCGTCCACTTTTTAGTCAACAGATGCAACAGCAACAAGACGTGTAGTCCACTAAATAACTGTCATTGGTCAGGTCAGATGATTGTGTGTTTAACGTGAGAACATGCAGGAGCCTGATCATCTCATGTGGATTCCTGCTGATCCGCAAATGTCAACACATCACAAGAGAGACGGCGAACGCAGGCAACCCGCTGTCACTGTGACAACGCTGATCTTCTATCCCGCTCGGCAGATGTCATTTTTCTAATGCTCGCTGTGCTTTGTTTCCCTTTTTCCCTGGAAAAAAGAAAATCCCTCTGTCTCTATAATTCTTCAACCTGCTCCTAATAAATGCTTCCATCCGCCCGTTGACGTCCCAATAGATAGTGAGAGGGGCCGTGTCAGAGACGTCAGACCCCGCACGAGGGAAGCTGACGCCTGGATTTTCGACAGATGTGTCGGCGCGACGGGGGGTCGCGCAGGCAGATGAACAGCAAACAAATTCAATTCCGATTTATGCAAACTCACTTTGGGGAGCGTTCGGCGCGTCCGTACAGCCAGCCGTTGCGGGCCTGCTGCACCAGCAGGGTGATGGTCTCCCCCCTGGAGAAGGGCAGCAGGGTGCGGTTGGAGCTGGCGGGCTGGTGGGCCACGCGCGCCCTCATGGTTCTCCCACCTGCCGGCCGACCGCCTCCCACGGGAGAGGGAGCTGCAGAAAAATTAATAAGTGAGCTGATTAAAGCCTCCGTCATGTGGCAAAGGGGGGCGGGGGCGGGTACGGAGGGGGGTCGGTCTCTGGTGAAATGATTAATTAAGATTTCATTTTTGGCTTCGCTCGAGTTCTTGAAGGGCTTAAATGCAATACTTAGAGGGTGAGCAGGCTGCTAAATATCACTGCTGGTGCATGCTTATGTTGAAGCGGGAGGGCGCAATCCACAGAATTTCATTAAAAAAAAAATAATTTAAAAATCAGGTTGCAACACAAACAATTCTGCATAGTGGGATGTTTCCAACAGCCAAAGCTGGGCAGGAGTGGAAGTGCTTTTTAATATTCCAGAGTTTGCTTACAGCCTGTTTCTGTGAGTTCTCCGTATCTTATTATTATTATTATTATTATTACTGGGGTTTTTTTTGGTGGCTTTTTTTTTTTGGCTAAGATAAGGAAGGCGAGTAATTAAGCAGACTATCCGCAGGGGAGAAATGAGAATGTACGAAAGTGCAAACACGCAGACAAAAAAAAAAAAAAGTGAAAATTATGAGTGAGGGAGTGAAAGCAGTGGGGAGGGAAACAAATAAAGGTCTGATGGATGATCAACAGTGGATGGCTGCAGGGGTGAGAGAGCGGCTTCACAAAGGCAGGCTGCAGTGTTATGGCCTGCGAAGGATTCGCAGTAAGCACCGCTGAATTGTGTTTATTCATGGAGCAACGTAAGAGAAAGAGTGAGGGAAAAGTCTGTCTGACACTGTGGCGTCACTGTCATCAAGAGCAAATATAAGTTGTTGCATTAATTCTTGATCACGTGTGCCAATCTCAAGGCCTGCGGGCTGAATTCGGCCCGTCGTCTCAGTTCATGCAGACTGCTGGAGCTCATGAGGTCTGTGATAGTCTTCAAATTAAAACATATGCTGCTTTAAATTTACAACAAGAGATCCATTCATAATCCCAAAATCTCCATTAAATGAAATAAATTGATGCATAATTGAGGAAATCCAATGGAAGTTTTGAACAAAGTCAATTTGATAAGACTTTAATTAATTTAATCTAATTCAAGAACAGTGTTTCGCGAGGTGTAGAACCTTTAGCGTCTTACTGATAAGACATAAAAGTGGTGAAAAGGCTCATGGGAATGCAAACAGTACTTCTTTTTTGCTGAAGGGGGCGTGCAAGAGCCTTCACTCTTCTTCTACTTCCACGGAGTCAGATGGTGCATCCTTGGATGTAAAGCTATTCGGCGCTACACTCCAAAGCAGTATATATAAATATATTTTTTAATTTTACTCCAAACTACAAGACATTTTGGGGGAATTTAATGACATGATTACAGAGATTTTTGTCCAGAAGGAACGACGAATGAACTTCATTTGCAAGTTAAGGTAAGACCGTGCACACACTGCAGTGTTGTTGAACTGCGATGGCAAAAAGCACACGGAAGGTGAAGCGGAAGCGATGTACAAGATGCACTGACATCGAGTCAGTGCATCTTGTACATCGCTTCCGCATGAGCAGACTGGGATGCAGCTAGTTTGTGAAGTCAAGATTTATATGACAATAGTAAACACTAGTAGCCACGTCGCTATACTGTAAAAGTACTGGACACAGACTTAAATATCATAAACTCTCACGGGCCACTTTATTGGGTTCACGTGTGTGTTGTGCTATTTGTGTTAGCAAACAACTTGCAATAGCTTGTTAACATATTTAGCTAATTAGCCAGTCACATGACAACAACTCCGTGCGCTCACGCATTTAGCAGCAGTTGTGTGGAGGAAAAAAATGTCCTGTTGATGTCGGGGTCAAAGGTCAGAATGGTTCGACTTGTTGGAGACCATAGAAAAGGCAACAGGAACTCAAGCCAACCAGCAAGCACGGTAAAATGGCATTTTTGATTGCAACCTGCCACTTCATTAGGTACTCGGTGTGCCTGATAAAGTGGTCGCTGGGTCTAATATGAACGTTGTACCTTGGCATACTGTGGTATGGTACAAGTCAAAAACACTCACACTGTCGCTGCGGTATGTGAGCTGTTGTGATTGCTGGAGGAAAAATTGAACCTAGCAAACTGTTCCCTCCCGTCTGACAAGATGATGTCGGCTTTGCGAGGATATTTTGGGTACCGAAGGAGCACCACACATCACCTTTCACCAAAGTCAAGGTAAAGTTGACGTCTTTAAATGAACGGGTAAACGTGAGCGTGCCTCGCACTGACCAAACAAACACACAACAAGGTCAGATATCTGGCAAAATAACACGCTTATGCCTCTTGCAGCAGAGGGTAAGTTATCACGTGTCTATATTTCTATTCTTTTTAGGATGCCAGTAGCTCTGGCAGCTACAAGGCAGCCGCATGATCGTCTTTTTTTGTGTTATATTTAGAAGAATTTGTAATTCATTTGTTTATTTAATATATAACTATTTATTTTAACTACACATTTACTAATATTCCCTGTTGGATAGCTTGTGTTTAGTGGAATAGCTGTTTAAAAAAAAAATATCTAAAAAACAAAACACAAATTTGACAGGACACTTGCAATACCATGAAACGGTGATATTTTTGCCTGAGGTTATCATGCTGTGAGAATCTCATATGGTTCCAGTAATAAGTCGTATCCGGTGTTCGATTCTAAAGCGATTTTTCACTCCACGTTAAAGACAAACTGGCCCAAATTAAAAATCGTATTATCCTCCTAATTTTGATGTGTTCGGGCAACGTCAGACTTTTCCACCGCTCACCCCTCGAAGGTATGTTTCCCAGGGCCGGCTCCTCTTTGCTCCTCCTGATGTCGTTGTCCCTCGACATCCCCATCTGCAAAGTCCAGAATGCACAGCGCGTTTGTTACGGCAGGACGTATGAAGAACTTAAAAACTTCAAACTACAGAAAGGCAAACATAGCCTGCGGCCGAGAGGGAGGCTGGGGTGTCTGAGTCACAGCGAGCGGTGATTCACGTGCGAGCGCCGCATATCTGCTCGCGGCGTTGTCGGCGGGCGGGGAGACGTAAATCCCAAACGCGGAGGCCAAAACAAAGGCGGGATCCACGCTAATCCTCTGATTATTATTGCATTGGGACGCGGATCGTGTCACTTTGCCATGAGTAACGGGCTCCCTCACGCACGGGGGTTTATCTCAAGGGGGCATCTTTGTTGTTTGAATTGTAATTACGGCCTCCGCACAAAGAGCAACCCGCCGTCTCGTTCTGTGAATCATCGTCATCCTCGGCGGTAATCACGGCACCGCGGATACACTGCCGGTGATGCTCAGACTCAGAAAATTCTAGAAGTGTTATGAATGATGTCACTGATGACAGAAAATCACCGTCTTTGTTTCAGGTTTGAAACAGGTGAAAAATGGTTGGGAGGGGGGAAAAATAGGAGACTTATTGCTTCACTAACCAGCAGAGGGCAGTGTAGCAATAGAAATACTGTGTCATAGTGTTAATGTGTTTCAGTGACGCTCTGTTTTCCATACTATCATTGATTTGATGAAAAAAGATAATGTAGGTATTATTTTTTTTATAGAAATTTCTGTCTTCAATGATTTATCCAAAACTTATTTCAAGATATTTGCCCAAGCTTGGGAAATCTGGAATTTTGGAATCAAATCAACATCAATGAGTTTTTACATTAATCTCAATCATAAGGCCAAAACATGCACCCCTGTGCTTGCGTAGTTGTCCAAAGGAGCGGGTCGCTGAGTCTCCTGCCCCCTGGTGGCGTTCACGTCGTTCCTCCAGCCGTCTGCTCGCTGCTTGAGAGAATTCCCCGCCTGCCACAGAAAACAAACACAAATGCACGAAATTGAATGTGAAAAAAACAAAAACAATCAAGGGTTAAGTAATGGTCTTGTAGTTACTACTTGTTAGAGAGCAGTGCCGCATACGTTCTTACAATTAAGAGTGACCACTGTTTGCTTTTGTTCTTCTGATTCTGACAATTTTCCTGACTTTGAGTAAGATAAGCAGTATACTGGTCAAAGGTCAGGTTTAAGATTAAGACCACAATGCAAGACGGGTACATTATAGTTATATACCATTGCAGAAGATTAGCATCTTGATTGCAGCCCGCGGCATTTTACTCTATAAAGCGTCACATTCTTTTATCTCCAAACTCGTTTTGTGTCGCTTTTAGCTCAAGGCCGCGCGAGAGCAGCGACAGCATCAAGACCAGACTTATCAGAGTGATCTTTAAATCCCCGGGTGCTCATTGCACTCGTGACAGCGTCTGCTGGTTGCGCAATGGGATCCTTATCAGCGTGAAATGTGCCAGTTGGGTGTAGTGACGCGGCGGGGCGAGAGCGGCGAGTCCAGAGTTTCAGCGGACGACTTGCCAATGAGGCGGCGCTCACTAGTGCCAGCCGGAGGAACTGAGTCAGTTTCTCCGGTGTCGCACCGCCACCCTTTGACCCGCGAGCAAACAGTTTCCCTCGTTCATGGCCGCAATAAGTCTCGAATAATCATTAGACACTGTGCGGATTCCCAGCTCCCAGCGTGTCGTCACATTAGCTTCGACAGCGGCACGCTCCTTTTGTGGCGCGCCAGTTTCAATGTGGTTTGTGTTTCCCCGTATGAGGCCATTTTAATTTTTTTTATCACTGCAGTTTCCAAAACTGCACAAAGTATAGATGGCAGTAGAAACAATTCATCGCAGAGTTTAGCGAGCACGCATTATAATTTCAATATCAGACTAAAACTCGTTGTTCTACCTTGCTAGCGGAAAGTAACGCTAGCGATCACACTAACACTGCTAAGCTAGCCTTTCACGACATCACAGTCTTATTTGTTGCGTGTCACATGTGTGTGAGCGCACTTTGTGTTCTTCCGCGTAGGTTAGGCTATTTAGGACGTCCCTATTGACTGCTGTGAGACAGAAGAGGACACTGGACACTTACGAGAAAAGTTAAAGGTAAACCAACGCATTTTATTTGAGGTAAGCCACACATGAGATCAGCAATAGATTGAATTATGTTTGCTAGTTTGCAAAAAGTAGCGTTGGCAAACACACTGATATTAGCCTTATTTCCGTTACCCCTAGAATTGCGCAAAACTTAAATATCGCAATAACATACTTGTAATGGAAACACCTAAACTTCGAAAAACCTCTCGAATATGGCTAAAAGGTTTTTACGCTCTCATGAGGAGGTTTTTCAGACGTATCGATATAGAGGTATATTACAAAAGTGTCATGGAAACACTTCTCGCATTTGCACGTCACTGGACTTGACGTCCGGGGCCACGTGACCAGTTCACTTCAAGTGAAAACGGCGTGTTTTGTTTGGAGGGAGGAGGAGAATTTTTTTAAGTAATCAAGAAGAAAAATATAATAACCGTTCTTGACAGCAAACAACATCAAAATGCAGATTGATACAAGAAAGATTTTATGAGAATTATGGTTCACACCACTCATTGGAAACACCTGCAAATCACAATTGTACTTTGACGAAATTTTAGAAATATTGCTTTTATTTGGCGAAAAACTGCAATGGAAACGCAGCTAGTTTTGCATGTCTGTTGTTTACCTTATTCATGATCTCGGCGACAGACTGGATCAGGCTGCAGTGCTTCTCAGTCACAAAGCGGTGCCGCCTCTCCTCCTCCTTCAGGGCCTCCTCGTGGCTCACCCTGAGGAACTGCATGTAGTCACCGCCGCCATCCTGTGGACACACAGGATTCTGTCACAGAAACGTTGCAGTGAGGATTTGTTGCCTTCATCACAATATGAGCGGGAGGGGGAACCTGGCTTCTCCAAAGCTGCCTCTCCCGAGCGGCCGCCTGGTTGTGGACCTCCATCTCGTAGCGCTTCCTGCTGTCCTGCGAGACAGAGAATTAACGTCACGCTGGGTCTCAGTCGCTACCTAACGGCCCCCCTCTGCGTCTAATGAGATGGTGAGCTCGTAACCGTGCGGGGAGCCATGGCAACGTCATAATTAATAAGATAAGTCGCTCCGCCGCTGTGGCCCGCAGCTGTAAAAAAAAATTATCAGCAGTTCTGAAAAATAATAACGAGGCCTCGCTTTGACCTCGGCGTTCACTTACTGACAGGTAACCTTTGTCCAGTCTGACATTGTTGTCCATCTCCCGGATGACCTCCGTGGAGAAAAAGCGGAACTTTGGGAGGACAAAAAAAAAAGGTTGTTCAGTCGTTCTTCAAATGACTTTTCCAAGTTAACGACAGGTGTTTGCGCTTCTGGATTCGCCCCCTTCCAAACATGCGCTAGGTACATTCAAGCGTCAGCTGTGGCAGGGAGCTAAAACTGAGACTTTAGGCAGGCGGCTGCAAACAGAGGGCTAAATGTGCTCTGTTTACCCCCACTTAGCTGACAGCTTGCGTGTTTGACAAACGTTAAATATTTCTGTCCGTCTCTTGACCCTTGAGCCCCACACAAATATCAACTGACAAAGTCATCCTCCTTGCTCTGTCTAGCGAGTACGCTAATCACGGGCAAACGCTGTTTTTTTTTGTTGTTTTGTTTCCAGTCCGGGATGAAAAACAAATGTGTGAAAGTGGTGCGGAACGATCTTGGATCCTGATGTGGGACCTTCAAGCTTGTGTTTGGTGTGTGCGAGTAACTCACCACTCCCTCCATCTCCAGCGTGATCCTCCTCTGGGTTTCAGAGATCTGGATCAGCACGTCCCCTGAAAGAATGCGGCGTTACACAGTTTGACGCACTGCAAACACTCACACGTCAACAAATCAATCGATCAAATCACTTGTTAATACTGCCAGCTTTCTTAATTATTTTCCCGGCGGGACCTGAGAACCAGCTGGATATCTGGACAGATTGCAGCTTGTTGACACCCACTTTATTATCGACCAATAATCAAGAAGCGATTTATTAATATAGTGGCATTTTGGTAATTTCTGATTATTGTAGCATTTTCCTTCTTGTGAGTGAATTTTTTATAATAGATTATTTTTTTGTTTGTTATTGCTAGTTGAGATTTTTGCTTTGTGAGCGTGATTTGTGGGTGGGTAACTTTAATCTTAAAGTTGTGAGTCAGTGAGTCATTTATTTGGCTTCAGTTCCAAGCGCTTGCTTGCAATTTCTACGTTTGTAGGAGTTCACCCGCTTTTTGTTTTTGTCTAATTTGCACAGTTTATCACACAGTGGAAAATTGCCTCATTATGTTCTTTCTGTTCTTTCTTTCATTTCGGGGAAAGCAAGCGCTTGATTAGAAACTTGTATCACATTACTCCTCAGCAGTTTGCCCGGGACGCTTCTGCTTCCTCCTAACCCCCGTCTCACTAAGTTTGCATTTACTCTTAAGAGCAAGCGCCCCTCCTTCGACAATCACGCTGATTTGCCACCCGAGGGTGGAGCCTTGGATGGCAAAATCGAAACATCTTGCTTGCTAAATATCCTCTTTGTGAACTCACTGGGAAATACCGAAAGTGCGAGAGCCAGGTGAAGACGGAGGAGGCTTTTTTTTTGCAACATACCAATAGAGCGCGAGGACACCGTGTGGTACGCCTTCTCTCCGATCCTTGACAGCGCTCCGAAGTACGCCTCGCTGGTTGCCGCGAGAGCTGAAAACACAGAAGGGGGCGGGGGGGAACAAACAAACAAACTCAATGATTCCAAGAAACTGACCCGGAACTCTTTGCCTTCCTTGTATTGCGATCATTGCGTACTTTCCCAAAGAGGTGAGGGCACACTGTAGATTACGTGATCGCTGCAACCAGCGATCAAACGAAGACGAAGGGAAGATTAATTAGTGCGTTCACGCCACGGCCTCACCGCACACTTTCCCTCACTTCTCTCCCGCAGTAAAAACCTTAGATTAAGTTTCCGTGAGATGAGGATATAGATCATAACCACGCTGCACTTTTATTGATTGTCCACAAACGCACCGTGTCCAATGAACTAAAGCTGGAGTGTGTAGCCCGGATCAGTATCGCCTCTTTAGCTCAGTTAGCGGTTGAGCTAATGGTCCGACATCTCTAATGGTTCAAAAATAAACTCAACGGTAAAACACCGTGAAATTCGGAAATCATGATCTTTGAGTGAATAATTTGCGCTTCATGGCTCCGAGGGTGTCATTCTAAGTGCGCAACGCAATGAGGAACTGTGTTTCTCTTTGAAGTTATCGTAAAAATAATTTTGAAACGGTGTCCGGCTCGTTGTCGATGATTGACCCGACAGGGGTCGCACGAGCCCGCACTAGGCCGTAAACCTCGCTGGTTCATTAACAAGGCGAGAAGAGATGATTGGGAATGATAGGAAAAGAAAAATAAGACACTGAGCCTTTTTTAAATAAATCTTCAAATGTCCCCATTCTTCCTCTTTGTCGTAACTCTATTCCTCAAACTGCCTTCATTATTCATAAAATCATCCATAAAACTCTGGATCTCCAGGAAGCGGCTTGTTTATTTAGCCCTTAAACTTCCACATGTTTGCAAGGATAAAAAAAAAAAAAACTTGGGCAGGTGAGTGGGTGTGTCCCCACTGACCTGGGAGCAGTATCGGGTAGCACCCTTGGTGACATCACAAAAATGGTGCGTTGAAGCGCACACTTTCCGAAATGCAGAGCCGGCAGACGAGATAAAGGAGGACTATGTTTTTTTTTTTATTGTCAGAGTGGAATTGCTGGTGCAGTGAGCTTGGCAGTGTGCGCTGGACCTGACGAGACATTTTCTTCCCAAATGTCAACTTTGCCCGATTGCTGTTATCTGCCTCCAGGCTGCAGAAATCCCCAACCTGACCTTTTCTTTAACAGGCTTGAGCAAACTGCAGCGCCATCTGTCAGAGCAGCGCTGAGCAGGTGATGGAAGGTAATTACGACTTTCGCTAAAGTTTTCGGTGAGCGGCTAGGTTTTTTTTTTTGTTTTGTTTGGTTTTTTAAAAACTTGGGGGTATGTTTTTTTTTAAAAAAAACAAAAAAAAAAACAACAACGTCAACAAAACTTAATAAACTGGCTCGGCTGCCTGGAGGCCTCGTTGGTTTGTTCAACAGCTCAGGCGGGCCTTGGTTACAGGCCCATAACTGGTCTTATTATAGCAGCAGGATATTCCCAAAGCAGTGTGGACTTTGGAATTAGGTGGAGCTTGATGCGACTGCTCCCTTATGGTGCGTTTGCTGCAGTTTGTTTTTTTGGCGGATCAACCATTTAAAGGTGGGCCGTTATTTGTGACTTAATCCGGCAAGTTGTCGCTCCCGGTTCGTGCCGCTTCCCTTCGCCTTCATTTATATATTTATTTTTATTCTCCCGTCTTACCTTGAAAAGCCTGGATGTAGCTGTTGCCAAGAGAAACCAGCCTCTGCAGGCTCGGGTTAAACTCATCCATCAAGGTCTGTTTTGGTGGTGGTTGGCAGGGGGGGTGGCGGGGGAGGGAGAGAAAAACAAATTTAAATCACACTGCGTTATCTGTTTTTTCGAAAGTCGTCGAAACTTTTGAGGCCCACCCGGAGGAGAATCAATGTAATCTATCTTTAATTCCATCTGTATTTATAAGCCTGAGTCCCCCCCCTCCCCCCTCGCTCTCTCCCAACCCATCCACCCTCGCAGCTCAGACAGCCTGAGACTCAAATCTCCAGCTATCGGAAAATGCTCGTAGAATTTAAAACGGGCCGTGCGGATTCACGCCGTGTTCCATGAGCAGATATTAGCTTTTATTCAAAAAAAGAAAAAAACAAGAAACCCAGGGATATTTCCGAGTCCTCTCTCTTTCTAACCGGACTGCTCGGCCTTTGGAATAAGGGAGAGGAAGAAAAAAAACCCCGCCAGCAGCGACGCGAGCACCTTTACCCCTCTCGCCATTTTCGCCAGTTACTCACTGAGTAGATCCCCAGCGTGGTGCGGTGCAACTGTTCGGCGGTCATGCCCGACATGTTTGTATCCTGGGGGGGGGCAGTGAAAAGCTCAGGAGCGTGCGCCGGGGTCCTCGGATCATCCAGCGAGTGCGCGGAAAACACCTGTGGGAGAGAGACGGGAGAATGGCCGGAGTGAGAGGAGTGAGAGGAGTGTTGGTAACCCACACCGCCGCGGCCCGAGAAAGAGCTGAGTAAATAATTAAACATGGGCCCAGCCATAAAAGACAATGACACATGCTGTAAACTGTGACCGTGTGTGTGTGTGTGTGTGTGTGTGTGTGTGTGTGTGTGTGTGTGTGTGTGTGTGTACATGTGCGTGCACGCGCTTTTGCACTTTTGTCCAAGACTATAACAGGTATCTTTTGTCACGCCCTGCAACCCTGCAGCATGCTGTTGTACAAAGGTGGGGGCTCACTCTCTCTCTCTCTCTCTCTCTCTCTCTCTCTCTCTTTCACACACACACACACATAGTCACACTGTGTACATACAGAACAGTATAAAGATTAACGTTTGGAAAAAGGGCCATCATCTGTATTTGTCCGAAGCACAGGTGCGTCTGATGTCGACCCAAATAACTGAGCTTTGCAGTCGGACCCAATGAGCATCTTTGGAATGTCTGTATTTGTGATTGACGGTTGTTCGTTACATTTGAAGTGTTTAATGAAGGCAGTTGTGTTGATGTGAAGGCATCTTCATCCATGTAGTTAAACTGTGTTCATAAGGAATGTATAGTATTGTTTTCTTTGACCAGTTCAATTCAATTTCAGTTATAAACATTAATCAGTGAAAATTATTCTGAATGGTTGGTTTTTTTTTTGGTTTTTTGGTTGTTGTTTTTTTAACAAATCAGCCTCAAACATGCAGCCTTAAAATGAACCATCTGTTTAAAGCCTCCAAATAAAAACAGTTGTTGGTATCTGTGCCATTTGTGACATCGCAAGGGTGCTGAATGTTGCAAATTTCTTCTTCTTCTTCTTCTTCTTCTCCTTTTCAAAATGTGGCATGAGCAAAAGAAGTAGCTGTATGGAAGTAGCTTCCTTCAATGTCTGAATTTAGGTTTGCAAAACGTCGCTCCAAGTTTGCTCCGCACAGTAGTTCTATTTTTCTTTTCTCTTACGTTTTTCCCCTCATTTCAAGTGATTAATACGCTGCCAACGATTCCATTATCAGGCTTCTGGAAAGACAAATTAAAATGAGTTCAGCCAACACAAACTCCATCCACCGGCTTGTTCTTTCATTTATTTTTCTTTTTGTCAAGTGAGCACAATTTCAAATCCGTGCTTCCCCCCTGAATCTGAACTGCTGATGCTGTCATATCCCCCCCCCACATTTTGATCGGTCGCCGTGGAATTAGGCGCTCATGTGTGATTTCCTGAAATCCGTTAATCCCGATACTTTAATCACCTCGGATGGCCAAATCCCGCTTGCACAACCCTGGGGCCACAGTCCCGGCCTCCTATTGGCCCGCAACGCCTCAAGGTGAATCTCGGCCGTGTGACCAATCGCGAGCGCCGCTGAGACGTGGGGGTTGGGGGGAAGGCTATCGATTCCTTTCCCGCCTTTAAATCTTTGCCGCCGGCCCTGAAACCTCTTGTTGCCGAGCAGGGAAGCGCGCTGAGCCCACATCATCACGACCGCTGCGCTGCGCGCTTCTGCGTGTCGCCGGCCCTGAACTCACCGCGACCCACGAGACGCGTTTGCCGTGTGACTACACACGATATCACGGTTTAGAGGAGGAGGGCGGGGTATTTATTCGATGCGATGGCCCCCACCCGAGGGTGCAAAGTACTGCTGCAAGCGGGGAATAAAGGAGAAATTGGGAAATGTTTAAATCGAAGATTAATTAGGCCGAGGGATTGAGAGAGAGAGAGAATTCATACACTAGATGGCACCATCAACCAAGTGAAGACATGACTGGAATTTTAATCAGCTCCCGAAACCGGCAGGCAGTGTTTCCTCGGCCATTCTTCCTCATAATGATACCCTCCAACAGCAGCAGCCCCCTTTGAAATACGACATTAATACGCAGGACGTCGCGCGAGTGCAGAAATATTGTAAAAAATGCTTGATGCGCAAATGATCATCGGCTCACCAAGTGTTTTATACAAGCCTCTATTTTTTTTTTTTTCTTACTGCAAGTCGCCGCTTTAAATCTGTAACAATAACTTGGTGCAGCTTGAAACAAATGACCTCATTTTAAAGCAAGAAAAATGAGTAAACAGTTCGAGCCCAAGAAAGTCAATCGCCACAGTATTGCACTCTGAAGACGATGTCTCGATCCTGCTCTGCACCACGGGAAGTGAGAAACAGCCGTTTTCGTTAATATTAAACAACTTGGGTTTTATCTTCCGACCACTGGGATGATTGATTTCCACATACACGTGTGTAGTGCTCATAATCTGGCTCCAGAGTCAAATACTGCATACTTGTTTGCACCCAACACTCACAGTGCCACTTTACTAGGAGCGCCTTGCTAGTATCGGCTATCTAAAAAAAAAAAAAAGGTTCATCTGCAGAACTTGCTTTTAACCAGAGGTTATTTGAGTTCCTGTTGCCTTTCTGCGGTCTTCAACCAGTCTGTCCATTCCGACCTCTGACCCCTGACATCAAAGAGGCATGGGTCGCTGCCAAGAGATATACAGTAGTTATTATTATGAAGCCAGTGAACATTGTACTTAATAAAGTGGCTGCTGCGTACGCAGAGTTAAATAAACTACCGAGCGAACGACACTGCGGTGATGGAGTTTGCTCGCTTAGCACCGCGATGACGACCGTTGTCACGTTTTTCAATTTCCCCAGTTGGGGATTTGAACCTGATTTGGTGCAAACTGGAAGTAATCCCACACTGTCGATTGCCCCAGTTCATTAAATGACACCCGTTTTTCGAATTTATCAGAAAATTATATCAAATTAAATTGATTTAATTTAATTTAATTCATTGACAAAAAAACTGTTACAAAAAAATGCACATTTCCTACACGAGTTTCCTTGCAAGCCAAAACATGTTGGGCTCAACTCAAATCTGTGCAATTAGTTTTCGGCTCTTCGTTCGCACCCAGACTTTTTCTTTCTTTTGCACTGCTCCATTCAAAACAAGCAAACAAACAAACAAACAAACAAAAGATACGGGTGATGAAAAAGAACCTCCCTCGCTGTCAGGGAGCTATTAGGAAGGTACGGGGACGCTCTCGGTTTTTTAGGCACAAGAAAGTCGAGTAAATACGGAAGCGCGGCGGCTCAGTTACTTTGAACTATCGCCAGGCTTTAGCGGCTCCGCGATGCACTTTTTAATCTCCAGCCACGGTGCCGCCTGAAAACAGCCTAATTAAATCACACTTCAGCAAGCAAAGAGGGAGAGGGGGGGTGGCGAGAGGTGGTGGCGGGAGGGGGAGGAGGGGATGGGGTGCAATAAAAGCAACAGTAAGCTGAAAAAGGGAAAGAGCACATAAATACTCTTCAAAACTTAAACGTTCTTGTCCTTCTTCTTCTTCTTCTTCCCGGTTTCCAGAACGACCTGTTCTCCGCGTCGGCGCCGCCGCACGTTTTGAAAAGGAAGGGGGGGCCAGCGGGGGAGAGGTGGGGCTAGCATTAATATCGCCACGGCGCACGGCGTGAAGGTCAAGGGTGACCCGGTAATAAATCAGCCCCGGCTCGCCGGCCGCCGAGCCTCTCGCAGAGGCCTTGATGAGAGTGAGATACGTCGGCTGGCGGTAACTAGGACGTCCATGGAACTTTTTGGGCGAAGCGCTTTAAATCATCGCGTAGGTGCTCACGGCTGAGCGTGACCGTGGGCGGTGGCAGCTGCTTAGCACCGTCAAACTTTTTTTCAGCTCCAGTATGCTAACCTCAGGAAAAAAAGAACATTGGATAAATAAAAAAGAAAGCAACATTTTCAGACTGAAATCCCTATTTTATGCTAAATTCATTGTGTGAAAAATCTTTTGTAACGATAGTCTCTCTTTTCTTCATCTGCTCGTTCCACTTTCCAGGAAACGTGCGCTAAAAACGAGCAGTGTTGTGAGGTCACAAATAGACCAGATAGCTCACTGACCCTTCTGCCTCAGCTCATTCCGCTCTTTGTCGCCATGTTGTTGTTGTATTTTTGGGACGATGCGGCAAAGCATCAACCTTTTCGGTGAAGGCTATCAACACAGGGCTAATCTACTGTTTCCGTCATATCTTAACTTTTTTCTTCTTATTCTTTTTAATTGCAGTCTGTGGCCGCTCTGCTGGAATCCGGCACAGATCACAGTATTGATCTCAGAATGCTGTGTGCGGCCTAAAATATTCGGACGAGAAAAACCTGCGAAACCGCAGCGAGGCGACGCACAGCACGAAATGCCACTCGTGACATTTCATCGTGTGGGCTGAATACAAATGAAGCTCCCGACTTCACGGCACCTCGAGCGTGCGCGACGCCTGCCTGCGTGCGCGCACGTGATTGTTCTATTTGTGCGCTTTCCCTGGCTCCGGTCCCCGTCCTCCAGAGGACCCATCCACTCTGCTGTTCTGCCGGCCCACTCAATACTCGCAGCTATATTTCCTGCCGTTCGCACCCGAACCCCGGAGCTTTTTTGAGCTCAAATCCTGCCACGTGAGCCGCACGCACTCCGTCTTCGCTCGCGTTTTGTCATTTCACAACCTTTGCGGACGAGATCGCTCCCGGGATTGACCCTGCCTCGCCACTTTTATTATATTTTTTGGAATATCATAAACGCCGAGGCCATCGCTCTGCCGTCCGCGGCCTCCTCGGGGAGCCTGGAGGCTGACTTATGGCCGTCCACCACAACCGCAGAAGGCCTCCCTCCTCCTCCTCCCTCCACCTCCCTCTCTAATGTGTTGCCGAGCAAGGCAATAATGAGCCGAGGGGAAGAGGAATAAACAATTTACAAATGGTTATGCATGCAGAGGGATGGGGTGGGATGGGGGGTCGTGGTGGTGCTGGTGGTGTGTGTGTGGGGTGGGGGGTGTGGGGGGTCGATCCAGCTCAGATGCTTAATACAGATTGAGGGGAGGCTGCTGCTGCACAGGCAGTGCGAGACCATGAGAGGTGGGATGTTTCATAGTGTTATAGTGTTTCCCATCACCGCCTGTAACAGCAGTGTTGTTGGGATTACTCCATAAAAGTAATCCGACTACTGATTACTGATTACTCCTTAAAAAATTAATCTAATTATTCTTCAACTGCTTTGTTTCATAAGTAATCAATTACTTATTACTAATTACTTTATTTAAAAAAGATGTCCTTGCTCAGTGCTTTGGAATGAACTTTATGAAAGTGCAAATTTTGCAAATGTAAATATTGCCTCTGTCATCTTAACATGAATGAATGTTTGCTCTCTGAACACAGACATTTCACAGAACAGACTCATGCACAGCACTGGTGCCTTTCGCACAGCCCGTATTGTTAAAATAATCTGCGACATCTTTGTTTTCGGTCGTTTTTCTAAATTTCAGACATTTTGTGGATAATACAGTAAGACATTTTTAGCTTGTAAAATGTTTCGGAAAAGTAACTCGTTACTTGATAAAGTAATTATGATATAATTGCCACAGTAATCCCGTTTCATTACTCCGTTATTTAAAAAGTAGTTTAATTACAGTAGTGGATTACTTAGTAATGGATTACTCGCCAAACACTGCGTAACAGATTTGGGTTGGAACACTGCTGGAGAAGAAGTCGGCTCAGGGCTGCAGGCTGGAAACGGCCACCCCGCTCCTCCATCTCCCCCACCCACCCCGTTACTCTCCCCTCTCCCTCTCTCCCTCTCTCTATCTCTCCTCCCGCGGATGGATTTTTTTTTTCCTCCCCTCAACACCGCCGAGCACATGCGCGTTGAGGCAGCCTGTCGGATTCGGATGTGATTTCTTTTCTTTTTTTTCTGACTCCATGATCACTCAATTATGTTGCGGGACTCTCATCCTCTCCGCCGCCGCTCCTCCTCTGGAAAGGCGCCAAAGTGACTTTCTTTGTTCTTCACCGTCACCACCGTCGAGAGATGAAACGGAGACTTTTGGCTTCCCGCCGCTTTTAGTTTCCCTCTCTATTTTTTTAACCCCCCGACTCGCGCTGTCGATTGGTGATTTGTTTGGGGGGGGATTTTACTGTCATAATAATATTCGACCCAGCCGCCACCCTGAAGTTCATCGTAATAATTTTGGCCGCCGGGATGGTGGCCTTCATCGGAGCGGTTATCTGCATCATCGCGGCCGTGCACACCGGATCCTCCCGGGCGGCCGCGGCGCAGCACCAACCCGCGGCCGACAACCACTCGCTCTACCCGGAGACGGCGGCGCAGACTCCGGCCGCGGCGGGGTCGGCCGCCCGCTCCGGATCCCTGGGAGCTTTCCATGGTTCTGAAACGCCCGATTCCGAGGCACCCACCTTCAAAATCGGGGTCGGCGGGCTGGACGGGGTCACCGGACTCATCGGACACGACCCGACCGTCAGCCGGCTCATCTGCACGCCGATCCCCGCCGGCGAGTGCAACCCGAGAAACTTTCACCAGCAGGCGGACGAGCCGTCGCCGTACGCGTCGCGGGACGACTCGGGCTACCTCCGCACCACCGCCGACGAGCTCCGGCGGACGGTGCTGCAGCAGAAGGACCAGATCTTGGCGGACCAGAGGACCATCCGGGAGCTGACGGGCAAGCTGTCCGAGTGCGAGAAGGGCTTGAACGGCAGGAGCAGCCCGGACAGACGCGGGGGAGCCGTGAGGCTCCTGGGGGCCCACAGCTTGGCGGAGGAAGGGACGCACCCCGAGCGGATTATGGTGCGGGACAGCCCGGCTTCGGCGGCGGATGGCGTCCACCTGCTCGCCGTCAGTGCCGTGGACGAGCTGGAGCAGGCGATCACTCAGCTCAAAGACCGCATAGAGAAGCTGGAGGTATGCCGAGTGTGGAGATGCAAAAAGAGCCTTCATCTCCTGCATGCAGCTCACTAATGGTTGGATCTGGGTGAAAGTGCTTGTTTGGTCCAACATGCTATGGACCTCATTATGTAAAAAGGTGTTCTGATACGACAGCAGCTTGTATCATGCATGGTGACTCTCAAAGTTTAGCAAAAAATGTAGCTCTTTTTTAATTCCGTTTTCTGCTAACCAATTGTATAATAAACTAAAGTTGCCCAAAAGTCTTCAGGGTTGCTTCTTTTGTAAAGAGCATCAAGTGATTTAGGAAATATGGTCACAGCAGCAGGGTGAAACCTCAGATGCTCCCTTAGCCTGCTTGCAGTCAGATTAATTTCTAGTCACTGTTGCTGATCCCATCAAACCGTTTCCTCGTATCGCAAATGATCATCAATTATTTTTTTATTACCACTGCTGAGGCTGCCAGAGGGCTTTCGAATGAGATGAGACGCAACGTGCAGCAGGGGGTGAAGGCGGGGAAACAGTTGGGAGGAGGAAGTGCAGGTAAAGTGAGGAAGGTGTGAAGGAGGGGAATGTAAAAGAGGGGGAGGAGTAGGAGGGAGCATGAAACACGCCTCCGTCTGACCGCCGTCCCATGATGTACAACCTCGTTTTTTTTTTTTCTTTTTCTTTGATCAAATTTCATCCATAATTCATGAGTTGCCATTTGTCGTAGGCGCAGAGTGGACGCGCGTTCCCGTGCAGCGTTCACGGGTCATTTTCTTTGAGGATTACACACACTTAATCTTGTCAAGTATGTTGTAAACAGCAGATGAGGAACGTGCACTAGGCACTAGGTGGAGGGTTTCCAAGAGAAGAGATCAAGGATGCGAGAGTAAAATCGGACCGGTCTCGGAGTGGCAACATTACTCTGCTCTCTCTTTTTTTCCCTCCCCCGCTCTCTTTCCTTCTTTAGCCATCCAAGTCACGTTCCTGTGTACAGCAGGTACTTGGCCCACTTCACTGTAGCGCGATCAGATCTGGTCGCTGGAAGGCGAACGCTCGCCAGGGACTCGAGGTCGGCCCGACGCGTCCGTTCTCGCCATTTCTGATACGCGAGAAGGTGATTTAATCTGGCCGATCTGGTGTCAACAGCAGCCTTTTAACCTCCAAAATCATTGCTGAGTCACTCAGCCGTCGTTTAGTTCCTCGTTTCTCCACTGTGGCCGAGTGTCAAATTCAAATGCTTATTTGAAGCATCAAAGATCTCATGTATTACTACATTTCAGAGCTTCAGGTTCCACCTTGGAATCCAGTGATGGATCTTCTCATGATTAACTGAAGGAAGAAAGAAAACAGCACAGTTATTCCCCTTTTTTGAGTTTTAGCCTCCAAAAAAAACAACAACACAAATCTGATGCTTTGCTGGATGAGGACAGAAACGAGGTGTGTTAGGGCGGAACAAACACCTGGTTGGGGGGTGTTGTAGCTAACCGTCCCAGTGTAACATCTGTGCCCTTGTTCTCATCACAAATGGATGATGTGGTGAACTGTTTTAGGAAACATTTTTAGAAAACTAGAGCAGAAGAAAGAGGGAAACTGTGGACTTCGAGGACATCGTCAAAGTGGATTTTGCATAATATTGGGCCTATAAATCATGTGATTGTTTGGCTGGTCCTGTTGTATTGTCGCACTAGTTGGATACGCATGCACAGGGAAAAAATACCAATAGAAAAGCAGTGAAGCATTTAGTAAAGTGGAGACACTTTATATATGTTTTCTCTTTTCGCCAGGCGTTGAAAAAAGTGTGTTTGTTTGTTTTTTTTGAGAAGTCCGCAACTTTCAAGCGTGTGAATAGCAGCCCCGGAGTCTCACCCCGGGCTCGATAACAGAGCTGTCACATGTATTTGAGTGTAGACCAAGTCCCAGCTCGTGGCTCCCCCCGAACATCAGCGGGTGCATCAGCGCAGTCACTAGTGATCTTTGTACCTGCCAGTCCCCAAACGCCACGTATCTCAGCGAGTCTCATGAGTTTGTTCAGAAATTCCTTATGTCAGACATAGGAATGTTGTCTGTCTGTCTGTCTGTCTGCTCCCGAAGACACCTCCAGTCGTCGTATTGCAGAGCAGGCGCTAAATGCAGTGTCGGAGGTACCTTCGGTTTTTTGGAACCGGTGAAGACTGTCTCTATTTTCTGCCAGCGTGGGATGATGCAGTTTTTATGAGTGTTTGTTGATCCTGAAACTCACTTTTCCCCTCCATCATATAGGAGTTCCTCGCTGCAGTTTCTCTCAGCTTGGCGATCGGATGTTGAACCATGTTTCCATGGGGAAGGGAAATATCAGTTGGCTTTAGTTAGTAACCGGGTGGAATTGTTTGATGCGCTGGACTTAGTTTTGAGATCTGTTTTTGCCCAAAATATCACAAAGGCAACTTGCGACATCAGTGATAATACATCAGTTTGAAGAAGGTTGGGTTGACATCACTGACAGATGGATTCTCCGGATTTCTCGTTTTTTTCAGCTGCACTGCAGATGCTACATTTTCATGAAACGTGTGTAAGAATTACTTGCATTTATTTTGTTGTAATGTGCAATTTCTCTGTCCTTTCCAAATAAAGAAAGAATCTCAAAAAAAAAAAAAAAAAAGAACTACTTGCAACGAGAAACAAGTGAGATGGAAATTGGCTGGATTTTCAACAACAGCCCTTTTTTTTAAGGCTTTGGCCTACATCAATTAGCATAAGAGAGCAGAACGAGTGGAATTTGAATTCTGGGACCAATTCCAAAATCCATCAACTCGAATTTATGAAGTTCTGGGAGGACGTGTCTTTCAAATAATGACTACATCAAACAGTAACAACAGACATTAAATTGCCATTAAAGGAAAATTTAAGTGGAAATGTAGACGATATAAAATAACTTAATCCAGCCAATAGTCGTCAAAAGGACTCCTGGGATAAAAACAAGACTTTGATTATGAAATAGTGCATCCCGTTTGCATACATCGCTAAGTGCAAGGGTTCAATGGATCCAATAGCTGAGATTTATTGCCCCTCCGTCTCCTCTGCAGTCAGACATCGGCCCGTTTTCTCACATCCAGACGGGCAGCAACACCTCTGGAGTGCCGGAGGAAGATGGGACGTCTGGCAACCCCGGAGTTGCTGTTGCTGCTGCTGCTGCTGCTGCTGGTGGTGGCGGCGACGGCGGTGGGGACAAGCCATGGAGGATGGAGGACCTGGAGGGCGAGCTGAGGAGGAAGGTGGAGCTTCTGGACAAAGAGAGAAAAGCCCTGAGGCTGGAGGCCGAGAGGCAAAGACAAGAAATTGACCGCGGCATCAACAAGCTGCATCACAGGCTGTCGGGGCTGGAGGACGGTGGGTATCAAAGGTGGAGGGACGGATTAGAATGCCAAGATGAAACATGTCCACGAATATAATCGCTTTTTGATGACTTGCACCACTGATGAAGGCGGAAAAGTTTCATATTTGTCGGACTGAATCAAGCCACTGGGTGATTTATGATGAATAAATTAGACTTAATTTATGTCGGTTGGAAAAAGGGGGAAGAAAGATCTGAAAGACTGTAAAATCCGACGGCCCGGCTGAAAAAACACATCAGATGTTTTGATCTTTTTGATCCCTCTACCAGAAAACCGCTAGTCTCCCTCATTGGTGGTGTGTCACTCCCCCCCCCCCTCCACTCAGGTATCCTGGGACCTTCTTTCCCGGAGGGCTTCAGGCTGTCCTTCCCCACTCGGACCAACTACATGTACGCGCTGGTGAAGCAGTCCCTCCCCGCCCTGCGGGCCTTCACCGTCTGCCTGTGGCTGCGGCCCGCCGAGGGAGGGATCGGGACCCCCCTGTCGTACGCCGTCCCCTCGCAGCCCAACGAGCTGGTGCTGCTGCAGGGCCTGCACACCCCCACCGAGCTGCTCGTCAACGACAAGGTACCACCGCCGCCACGCTTTTATCGGGTTTATGCTCCTCTTAGAATGAATGTCAGCATGAGGAGAATCATTTCTGGAAATTTTTTTTCATATTTTTTTGACAGGATGGCTGGATAAGTTTCAACTCTCAGCTTAAAAAAAAGTCAATTGTTCAGCCTGTTTGATGTCCATTAGAGTTCAACAGTGTGGACGTACACGGCCGTTCAAAAGTTTGGGGTCGTTAACTCATTTCTGCATTGGACTCCATTATAACCACTTTTCTGAAATAATGATCTTGAATGCTCTGCGATCATTACGAGCGCACGAAAATCAGTCCAGATGTGCTTAACAATTATGGGAACATTTTAATGTTTCCGGTGTATAATTAAAAGTGATATAAAAAATATCAGTGAAATATAAACCATAATGCTTTGTTTACTATTTTATGGTGTAGCACAAAAAAACTAAGTATAATTATACAAAGCTTTGTTTTGCAATTTTAAAGCATTCAACTTGTGTAATGATGGCCGCGGATTGAGTGAGACATTCACGGCAACAACTGTCATAGCCATCCCATAATGTGTTCAACACATCCTCACTGACTTCCACGCACTGGCGATGTTCTTAGAGCATTCAAGGAGATTATTTCATGAAGCTGCTTATAATGGAGTTCAATGCAGAAATGAGTCGGTGACCTCAAACCTTTAAGTGGCCGTGTATGTTAATTTAATTTTTTTTTTCTGACCCAACACTCTCCATGTATCCAGGTGTAAAATCTGATTGGTTCTAATCACAAATAATTCCAAATCACCAGCGCCGCTTCAACACATCAATTCATACTCGACAAGAAGATGAATCTGTGAGATTAGCCGCTGCGTGATTGTGTCCGCGTCGACTCAAAGTGTGATGTGGAAGGCATCTATCCATTCGGAAGAGGGTTGTGAATGTATGTCAATATGGCTGCGCCATTGCCTTAATAATTCATGGGGGGAGCAATTTCCCTCACGTCAGAAACTTAATAAAGCCCATTAACATTCTTCAAGCCGGTCAAGATTTTTTTTTTTTAGCCTCTAATTAAATAACAAAGCTTTGATTAAAATTTTGGCGTCTTAAAGCAAATTTTATGACGCTTGATTGGCTGGAAGGATTGCAGGATCTCCACCCCTGACACCCCACCGCTTTTCCACTTACACTATATATAAAAGGCGGCGGCGGCGCGAGTCGACTTCATAATGCCTGCTACAGGAGGAGGGAGTGCGGCGCATTAGCATACAAATAAGCGGAACATGTCAAATGAAAGAGGCAATTTGGGAGACAAGCTAAATGACGCAGTAATGTGGCGCCTGGGGCGAGGGAGGGGGGCTGGTGGTGGTCGTGAAATGACTTAAGGTGTAATTCAAAAGAGTCATTATGCTAATAGGAGCCGCGGGGACAAAGTTCTGTGTCCTTGGAGGCGATGGGAATGTGCGTATCATATCCAACTTTTATCCCCTGAAGAATCGAGGCAGCAGTGAGACGTTTGAGTGCAGGACAAACGGCTCTGAAGCTGCTGCTGCTGCCGCTGCTGCTGCATCCTGAAGTCATGTTTTACCTTCAACAATAGCAGAATACAAATATCCAACTCCGACTCACCGCCGCCCCCTCATGCTCTGACATATATATATATATATATATATATATATATATATATATATATCCCTAGGTGGCACAGTTGCCTCTAAATCTCTCCCGGGGCAGCTGGCAGCACATCTGCGTGAGCTGGAGCCAGAAGGGCGGAGCCTGGCAGGCGTACCAGGGGGGAAAGCTGAGGGGCGAGGGCCACGCGCTGGCCGCCGGACACCACATCCGCCCCGGGGGAGTGTTCATACTGGGCCAGGAGCAGGTCAGTCCTAACAAGAGTGTGAAGTGTGAAGTGACGTTTCGAGTGGATTGGGGGAAAATCTGGCGAGTTACTGCGTCAGAAATCAACAGGAGTGCGTTTGTCACGCTGCTGCTGACTGCAGCTGCGGCAACTTCTCCATAACGACCAGACAAGAATTTAAAAGCTGTAAACGCTCCGAGAGCTTTGCTGTATAAGCACGCGCCGTAAATCTACAAAGCCCGGGTAGCTGAAGTACCGTTAGCGGAAACACTGTAAATAAGTCCAGCAGCGAAAAAAAGAAATGAAAGAAATGACTGGAAAATGCAAGGTGTGAATTTCCTCTTTCGTGTGTTTTCCAACCGACTCTTCGCTGTCCACCAAACCTTCCGCCGACGGATCTCCAGGACTCCCTGGGCGGCGGCTTCGACTCGTCCCAGGCCCTGGTTGGAGAGCTGTCCCAGGTGGGCCTCTGGGACAGGGTGCTGCCCCCCAGCCAGGTGGCCAGCTTGGCCCGCTGCGGCCGAGTCAGCCAGGGGGGCGTGGCCTCCTGGAGCGAGCGAGCGGTGGAGGTCCACGGCGGAGCGACCAAGGACCCCGGCGAGCCGTGTAGCAAACACAACCGGAGTTCGCAGTGACTGGTGACGAAGGCGGAGGAAGGGCGAGAAGAAACAGAACCATGAAGGAGAGGTCGGCAGTGTTTTTGTTTGTTTATATTTTGCTTTTTTTGGAACAGTATTGGGTTTGGCAATGACCGACACGTATTTGTACGTTTAATTTAGTCGGTATGTATCTTCATCGTTCACCACCGGCTTCACTTAGCAAGCAGCTATGCTGAGGTGGTCGAGGGAAGGAGGGAGTTTCTCATCAGTTGAGTTGCTGGCTGGCGCTCGTGGTTACACATCTGCGTTGGTTCCTCAAGCTAGCATGGGCCTAGCCTAGGCACACATCTCCCAGCTCAGCTAAACTAACAGGCGTTAGCTAGCTCGTAATTTGACGATTTTTCATGAAGCCAACCAAGAACGACGCTGAAGTACGTACCGAGAAAAAAAACGTAAACCACTTCATGAAATGAAAAGTGAAATAGAAAACACATGCTAGCCAGACTTTGGCGGGGGAGACGAGCCACTTTAAAATGTCCCCCCGCCCCCGGGGGAGGTCAGGGGTCAACTCAAAGTCAAATAGCTGCAATGAGGTAGCGCCGGTGAGAGCGGCGAGAATGTTAAGCTTCAGGTGTCGAGGAGCGGGTGACGAAAGAGACAGAGATAGATAGACGGAGGAGGCGGAGGAGCGATGGAAACGCACGGTCCAGCCACGCGAAAACGGCGGGCGTCCTCGCTGTCTCTTCTTGTACCTAAAATAATCCGCTGAGCGCAAAAATCTATAATAAGCCGACTCGTTCCCCCAGGAGGTGACCAGCGCCAGGCTCCTTTTTTTGGAGCTTCCGTTTAATTTTCTTTTTCTTTTTTTTGGAAACAAGCTTTTTGCTCTATTTCTGTCTCGCAGCAGTGAAAATCAAGGTCAAAGCGCGACCCGCAGGCGGCGGAGCGAGATGCGGGCGAGATGTCTAACGTATTGCCGAAAGAGTTGCGCCGTCCGAGTAGTTTCAGCATGGCTGTTTAAAGTGGACCAATGTTACATTCCATGCATGAGTCGTATGCTTGCAGCGCTCTTTGACAGTTTTACCAGTTAGACTGTAGCTGACTGGAATCTTTTTTTTTTTGGACGTGGGGCTCTATATTCCTATAGCTTAAAAAAAAAAAAAAATGGGATTATTTGTTTTTCTGTTTTTTGGAAAGTGCCTGTCAGAGTTTCTAGGCCAATGTAAACATATGATTGAAACTTTTCTCCAGATTGAAAAAAAAAAATGACACTGCAAGAAATGTGTTTTTCCGACTAGCTAAGCCACGGCGTCGACGAGACGCTCGAGACACACTTTGCTAAGTCGGCTCCAAATGATCTCGCTGTGCCAAACAGTGTCTCTGGCGATGCCTCTCCGTATTTACTCTAAATGATGATGCCTGATGTCTGTTCAGCTCAAATCTGAGCTGCTTTTTATTCGTTATTTTTTAATGATTTCGATTTATTTTATTTTCTTTTTTTTTAACATCGATGTTGCATTATCCTGTTTCCTGTTATCGGGATTGAACGCTTTTGAACTCTATTGCCAGTGTTTTGTCTTCTCCTGTGTGGCTCCCGTTTGTCCCCCCACTGCCTTGTCTTGTGTCCGCTGTCCGCTGTGTCCCCGTCATGGTGTCGTATCCGTATCCGCGTATGTAACCTTCCCGCGCAAGGCCGAGAATCCTTTATTAAAGCCCGACTTTTCAAATGAACGTGCGTGCCGACTCTCTCTGCCCCCCCCCCCCCACCCCCGGCTGGAGAGGCGAGTAAGAGACATCCTATGGGTTGTACTTTAAAGCCAAGGACGTGCACAGTTGAGAGCGCTCTCCACGCGAGCGAGCTAGGAAAACAATAATTACAACGCCGTTCCAGCTCTCGTTTTTTTTTTTTTTTTCTCTCAAGGGGAAAGACGTCCCGCCTCGGCTGCGGCGTTCCGCGCGGGGTTAATGGAGGATTTGTGAGGCTTCTTGCTGCGTATCGGCTCCGGGAGAAATGGCTTCTATTTTCGGAGGACATGTTTTCGGGATGTCCGGGAAGGCGCAGAGTGGCTGAAAGTCTTAAATGGACGCTACCTTGTGCAAAATACATGACACGCACACGGTTTAAAGGAAGGTAGCGTGATGATGGGGAGGAGGTAGGGGGACGGGCTGACTCTTCGAGTCTTCCTCTGAAAAGTAGGAAAAGTTTATTCAGGGGAAAGAAAGAGGCCAGAGACCACATATTTATATATATATATATATATATATATATATTATATATATATATATATATATATATATGTATATGTATATATACCGTATATATATATATATATATATATACATATATGTATGTGTGTATATATATAGATATATATTATATAGATATATATATATATATATATATATATATATGTATGTGTGTGTGTGTGTGTAAGTATACGTATATGTGTATATATGTATATACAGTATGTATATATACATACATACGTACATACATACATACAAATAGATTTGTGCTTCGCTGCTGCTCAGCAACCTTGCAGTCCTGAGATTTCAGCTCTTTTACCACTTGGCATTGCCGAAAGCATCATTCGACAATGCCGATTGGTGGTCGTCCAACCAATCGGCCAAAAGCAGGAAGTGGCCACCCCCATAGCGGCTGTCATCAATCACAGAAGAAGAGGCGACGACAGAGGAAGACAACATGGCTCCTGATGCTGAAGAACTATGCATGGATGCAGCAGTGGTGTTTTCACACCCAAAGTGGAATAAAAATACATTAACGATAGAAAAATAAGCACTTCCAGCCCTACAGGAGCAGAGAAGGTGTTACAGCTTTTGCTCCCCAACAGGATTTGGTGGGGCTTTACGGTACTTTTATGGACTTTAGTTCAGTTAAGCGCTCCCGTCCTTCTTTGCTCACTGTGTCTTGTGTTGCATCCAAAAGAACTGGGAGGCCATTTGCTTCCTACAAGCAGTAGAAATTTTCAGAGGACCAACTTTAAAGACAAAGTATTCATCCAGTCAACTTTCAGAAGGCCCCGGTTTGTTTTCTGTTCTTTTCTGTGGGCTCCTTCCCAGACAGAGACTTGACGCCTCCTGGAAGCTTCCTCCTCTCACCACCACCAGATCAACAGCACAGGACAAACTCTTAATTCGCAAATGTCCAGGGCGACGTCAGGAGACTCATCTGCGTCGGACAGCAGGCGCCTTTGAAATCTGATTGGTCGCAGCGAGTGCTGCTTTGTCACCGCGGAAAGCGAGAGAGTCGGAACAAGCTGTTTTAGAACATCGAGTCGTTTGTGGGAGGCGCTTTTCAACCTGAGCTCTGTCTGCCTCCACCGGCCAATCAGAATGAAATTCTTCCCTGGCAACCACCATTTGTCGTCTGTCAGGAAACTTTTCATTTCACTTTGATCCAAAATCGCTTCATCCTGACTTTTCCTGAGTGAAACTTTGCTTGCCTCGGTGAAACGGCGGGGGGAGGAAAAGAAAAAAAAGAAAAAAGCAGGCTTTCCGGGATCCGCGCTCCGAATCCATAAGTGTTAAAAAGAGACGCGTTCAATTCTGGTTTTCTCCTCCGCTCTCCGTCTCCGTCACCCTTCATTCCCCACCGGCTCTCATCTCGCACCCCCCACCCCGCTCCCCTCCCGTGTCATCTCCATTTCAGACCCTCGCCGCCTCATCGACTGTCATCTGCTCTTTAACTCAGGCCCTGATTTCCCTTCTGTCCCGCTGCTCAGCCATTCCTAAAGCCGAGGCGCCCCTCCGCGCGTCGACTGACAAAAGAGACGCAGCACGGCTGTCACTCTTGTCGAGGAAGAGGGAGAGAGAGAGAGAGAGAGAGAGAGAGAGAGAGAGAGAGAGAGAGAGAGAGAGAGAGAGAGAGAGAGAGAGAGAGAGAGAGAGAGAGAGAGAGAGAGAGAGAGGCACAAGAAGCTTTTCTTTCTTTCTTTCTTTTTTTAAGTAGCAATGAGTATGAATTTATTCATCTCAGGATCCGCCTGCCTCGAGACCTTGAGTCCTTCGCCATCGAGCTGTCACTTTTGGTCTTTAGAGCGATAGAGGCCAAAAAAATACCATGAGAAAACAAAGCGGAGCCAGGGCCGCCTGCACCCGAGGATGAGACGCCAGCGGGTGCGAGTCCGCTCCTGCGATCATCTCCGTAAGTGAGAGATTTACAGGTTAAGTCGGTCGGGGCTCATGCTGCCGCTGGCACACGACTCCCCTCTAAGCCCGGCCAAAGTCCCGCCAAAGTCCCGCTAACCCTGTTACAGCGTGACGCGCCTCCCCGCTGCTTGTGACAAACAGCTTCGGACTCGGCGTTAACCTGCTGCACTGATTTTGATTGGACTGCCACCAGTCTTAATTGGCTCACCGCGCAGTACACCATACAAAAGCTCTCTCTTGTTGTTTTGATGGAAATGCTGCCTGCTGGCCACCAGAGGTAGGAAGTAACAAATACCTCGCGACTGTATTTAAGTACTTTTTCTGGTGTCTGTCGTTGACTTGACTATTTTCTGACAACTCCTTATTTGGATCTGTACTTACTACTTCGTACTGTTGAAAGTAATTCACTTCTTATTTATTGTAGTTGTTGTTGGTTGAAGTGGAGCTATTTGAAGTATGCTGCCATATTTCAGAGGAAGATTATTTTGGAGGAACCTCAGCTTTGGGGTCACTGGTCCCTACATTTTCAGGACAGTGAAAAATAAACAGAAAATAACATTGGTTCTTGTTATCAAAAGTTTCAACAACCAATAAAGGCTCACTGGTCAGAACTATTTGTTGTTGGTTTTGCTGCAGAAGTATGTTAAGCTGTTAAAAATGATCCAGATGCTCTTGAAGACCTCTGGTTAATTCAATCCAGACTATTCTGTCACAACTTTTTTGTTTTTGCAAAATGATCAACCAATGTATTGTTTCATTAATGGCAAAAATCCTGAAACATTTTTACTTTTTGCTTGAGTACATTTCAGAACCTGCACTTTCTTACTTTTACTTGAGTAAAGGAGTCGAATGAGTACTTTCACTTTTACCAAAGCGTATTTTACAAAAGTATCCATGCTTTTACTTAAGTACAGACAGTGAATGTTTTCGCCATTTTTGCTGGCCACTGAGTGACCAGAGTCAACCCAAACATTTTTTGTTTGGTTTGGTTTTGTCTTTCACGCATTCATTTTTAGCACCGGATCAAAAAGTATCACATTGAAGAAGACCGGACCAAGTGTCTCTTTCCCTTTTGCTTCCTGCGGCGCTGCGTTCTAGAGTTTCTGCCTCCAGCGCGGGGATACTGTGACAGGAAGAGCAGGACCAGCAGGGACTTAACCTAAGACCTCTCACTTCCTGCAAGAGAGCACCAGGCTGACACAAATCAGCCAGAGCCAGAAGAAGCTATTCCCCGTTGGATTAGCGGTCTAATCCTGATCCATCTAGGAATGGATAGATTGTAATCGCTGGTAATCCACGACATGGATGGGCAAACAATCAGAGTTTCTCCCTGACCCACCGAATGGTTGCCATGAAGTCGACGCTCTTGCGTTGCTGTTTATGCACATTTGACTCTGCTTCTCTTCTGACAGACTGTGTGTCCCAGATGTCTTTGCTGTAAATTAGCAACTTTGTTGATTTCATTGCACTATGAAACAAAACAAATTGCCTTTTTTTGTTGAATTCAAATCAGAGAAAAGATGATTGTTGTTCAGCTCCTGTAAATTTGTCTTGATGGATTTCCTGTGATGTTGACGTTAATTGTTTCATTTACCCCTAAACTGCACATCTTGCTCTTATTGTTACAAACCCCTATAGATCAGCTGCACCAATTTGGCACCAACAACCGTGTTGACCACATTCAAATTCCCTGAGATCTAACCCTTCAAACTTCAGTAAGTCGTCTGCACCAAGTCAACGTGGCTAACTGGAGCTAGTCGCCGCCATCTGATTGGCTGATTAGCCATTTGCGCTAACAAGCGCTCTAAAGTTGAATCTATTAAAGTGGCCATTGCTGCCTTTTTTATCGGAAAGGTTTTGAACGTCGCGTCCACCAGGTGAGTTTTTCTCTCTGCAACATTTTTCACCTGATGCTCGTCATCGACTATGGAGACCCTTCAATCGGCCCACTCATCACGTCCCCTTCGAACCAGAGCTGGTAATCCACCCACTCATCCTCCACATGGCAGCGCACCACGATCATTATGTGCGCGCATGAGCGCGTCACACACACACACACACAGAAACACACAAGTTCCAAAATCCCCACAGAGTCTCCATCTGGACAGGAAGCCATTTTGCTCTTCCTTGTTCTCCGTCACCCGCTCCGCTTCTCGTTTCCCTTCCCTCGCAGTCGCAGGTAGGGGGCCTCGTCCTGCGTGTCTCTGCAGAGGAGGAAATCGTGTTGCAGTTGAAGCCGGTGAGATTTCCTGCGAGGCGCATGTGTGAAACCCCCGCCCCCGCCCCCACTCCAGCAGCCTGGACGTGTCGGCCAACGCGCACGCTGGAGTATCGATCGCTTCTCGTCCTCTTCCGTAACGTTGCTTGTGGAAGGAGGGAAAAAAAAAAAATTGCTTTCTGAGGTGCCACCTATCTCAACATCGCCTGCCGCTGCCATGGTAACTTATGAGTTACTCTACAAATTCTTCCTCGACCTTGTGTGAGGCGTCTCAAGCGCGTTCTCCGGCCTTCGCCGTGTCGTCACTTCAACTGCAGACCAGCCGCTCGTTAGCGAGACGACGGCCACGATTTCACATCAGAACCCCAGCGACTGTCGAACATCCGACGGAAAGACCATCTCGCACCTCCAGTTTTATTGACGTCCCAGTCCGATGACGTGCCTTTAACTGTGTGAACTTTTCCCCACTCCACCCTCTATTCCACTTGCTCCCTCTGTTTACACCACTCCAATAATCCCAACCTTTCATCTCTCACGTCATCTTAATTTTCTTGCCGCGGCGCGACGCATTCCGAAGCGCGCGAGTCTGTTCAGATCCACTCTGCTCCTCTTTCTTTCTTTCTTTTCTCTGCCTGCGGGTCTTGTGAACGGTCCAAATGTGCGAATTTTGTATCGTGCATCCGCTCGTTTTGTCATCGTTTCATCATCGTCGTCGTCGTCTGCGGCTACGGCCGCGCAAACTGTTCGCACCAGCTGCCACGCTAGGATGGTGCGAGGACAAAAGAAATGCAGCGGATGTGTGGAGCCCGACAACGACGGAGGGCGAGAAAATATACAGAGCTACGGCACGACAGACGAGTCCGACTTTTTTTTTTTATCCTGCAAAGAAATGGGAAAGTTTTAGCTGCTGTCAAACCCAACACAGAGTCTTCCGCGCTGCTGCCAGCTGTTGTTACTGCACGGGGTCGAAGGTCAGACTGCAAGCTAAAGATGAGCAGCAGCAGATGCTATTTTCCAGGTTTCAGCTGAGAGAAACGCATTCCAAACTAAGTCACACCGCCGACGTCGTGCAAATGGCGGACCTGCTTCAGAACGCATTCTCAATCGTTTTCCTCGTTTTTGTGTTTTTACCAAGCGAGCACACATAGTCCCGGGGCTTTCGGCGCCATCTGGAAATCAATTTTTCCATTTTGATGCGGAGATCCACACAAACACGAGGCACGCACACACGCACACACGCACATGTGCGCTTAATTTGCAATCTTGGCTTTTGCTGACAACCTTATCTTGAGAAAATGAAAAAGCCCGGCTCCCTCCCCCACACCCCCCCATGTGGCCCGGAGGCTTTTCCCTCATCATCGCTGGAAAATTGCCGTCAAAACCTCAGCCTACGTCCGAGCTGCGGCTTCACGAGTAATGGTCCTCTAAATCCATCACGCAATCCCCTATAAATAAATCCCGCCACAGACGCAGCATATCAGCAGCTGCGGTCCATGAGCCGCGATCGCGCCCCCATGTCTAAATATTTCAAAACGTCGCTTTCCGCTCGTTCGCGGCAGTTTCGTGCACGTTTAGACCTGGCGCGTTGGTGCAGAATATCCAAAAGGACACCATGAACTCGCTGTGAAGAATTTTATCGGATCTGCGTGAGGTTTGTTGGTGATTTTGAATTCTCAGGTCTGAAGTCTGGCAGATGTTGAGAACCTTCCATATGAACTGATTTCAGCCAGTCAGCGTCCGCTGGGGTGGTGAGGGATTTAAGGGGAGGGTAGAGGTTCAATACTGTGATGTTACTCACACCAATGAGCCAATCACTATTGGCTCCAGCTGCAGTAAATGGACGTGATTGGCTCATTTTACATGCAACAGACAGGAAGTGTTTTGAGGGCGCTTCCTCCTCCACATGTTGTCTTGTCTCCGGTGTGTTTTTAAGATTTAGTGTCACAGAGGGAACAAAAGATAATCATAACGAAGTGAAACTGGTGAGACGATCGGTGGATAAGCCAAGACCAAGCTTTGGACTTTAGCGCAGGTAAGTGCATTCAATTTGAGACCATTTTTGAATTAGAGCTCATCCCAGTTTAATGTTCATTATTATTGTTGTTGTTGTAGGGAAGAAGAACGGAAACCATTGATTGATTATTGAGGTATTGAGGTATTGTGGTCTGTTTTCCTATGGAATTTCAAAATGTATCTCTAATTAAGTTAATTTGACCCTCTCTAGACACCTGAATGTCCTCCTGGTTTGACATAGTACACAAACTCTTAACATCCACATATTCCACCTTCATCATTTTGTGAGTCGTGTATATTGCTATGCTGGCGCGTTTTGCCCATATGTTTACCAATGTCTACCTAATGAGCCTCATTAACAGCAGATACGTGTTTATTTGGTTTCCTCACAACAATCTCAACAATTCATCTCTGGCTTCCTTCCAGTCAAAAGACAACACTGCGCAGCCAGCAGGGGCATCCGGACCACCGCATTTACATAGCGTGATAAATGAGCGGCCTTTACATAATTCATGAGCTTTCGCTCTTGTGGCCGAATTCCAGAGCCCAGCCGGGCTTCCCCCCTTCGTCTCTCTCCCCGTCCTTCCCTAATTGCCTCCCAGAGTTACAGTGCATTTGCCGACCTGCGTGTGATGACAGACGGTCCCACGTGGAGGAATAAAGGATTAGATTATGCCGCGATCCGTCACTCTGGAAAGGACGAGGACGTGGAGACAGGAGCTGGGGAGAGACGAGCGAGAGGTTATGGAAGATGGATCCGGGGTTGTCGTGTGTAGAGTCTGAATTTTATTAGCGATCCTCCTCCGCCGAGACGACAAGAGGCCCCGCCTCGTACTCTTCGTATGGCTCCCCGCCGGCGTTTGATCGGAGCGATCGCTCCTCGGAAAATCGTCTTTGTTTTAGACTGCCGGTGTCTCCCGCCCCCTGTTTGAACATCCATCCATCCATCTTGTCTCTCCTCCTTCCCTTCCTCAATCCCTCATCTTCCTCCTCGTCTCCCTCTCCCCATTCCCATCCCGCTTGTCCACGCGTACGCCTCCTCCGTCCGCACCTGTTCCGCTCCTCTCCCAAGTCTCCCTCTTCCACCCCCACTCACTCGTCTCTCTTCCTCACCCCCGGATGAAATATTCATGGCCATCCACGCTGCGAGTGTAGGAGCAACAGCGGCGGCAATCAGAGCCACAGGAGTCAGTGCTTTCAAAGAGCTCAGGCCTCTGAGCTTACAGCGAGAGCATGGGGGCGGGGGTGGAGTGGGTGAGGTGGCGGAGGAGGGGTGGGTGGGTAAAAAAGGGATGAAGGGAAGGGAAGAGAGTGGAGAGACGGAGCAAGGTTAGAAAGAGAGGGAGATGGAGGTGGATAAACCATGGATGCATGATAAGAACTGGATACCAGACTGGCAATATGTTCGTGAGGCCACATTTTTCCAGTGGCTGCTCGAGGTACTGCAGCCAAAAACCTTATGCAGCACAAATAGCATTTTTCCCGTGGACTGTAATACAAAATAAAAGCCTGTAAAACAGTAGGAAATGACAGGATGACTGCGACTTGAAACATATTTCATAATAAATGTTTCTGATGTAAATTTTAATTCATTCATTCATTCATTCATTTCCAAAAAAAATGTATAAAGGCTAGAAAATCTCCAGAAAATACTTTGTTCCAAGTTTGACGTCACTGCATCATACGTGCTGCTGTGTCTCGGCTCATTCTGATTGGCAGGATGCGTCCTAATGCACCATGATTTACAGAGGCATGATGGGAAGTGACACTACTACTTTGCACGCTCTATGAGCCGCATAATGTAAAGGTAACCCAGAAGGCAAAAACCTTTCCAGTGTATGCGTTTGGTGAACAATTCCATTGAAATTAATGGGCCAACATAGTGAATTTCGAATCCCTCGGGATCAGTGGGACTTCAACTTTAACTTTAACATTGACATTTGCTTCTCACCAGCTTGGTCCACGTAACCCCTCTGGAGTTTCACAGATGGGAAGAATTCCCCCGAATAAATGCCCAAGTGTGCGGATGATGAGATTTTGAATTTGAGACAAACCAGCCGTGTTAAAGCCGTGGTTTTGAGTCAAGTCATCCACCGTGGACTCACAGCCAGAGCTCCGTTCACAGCTGCCTGCCGTTACCTGTTGCTAGAAGTCACTGTATGTGTGTGTGTGACAGAGAGAGAAAGAACGAGTGTGTTTCAAATCTAAAGAAAAAAATGTGGAAGGATTTCTACTCCCTCGCAGTGTTGCTTCCTCACCAATATAATATATATATATATATATATATATATATAACAATATCTGCATGGATCAGCGGATTCACTTTTGTCCAGTACACTCGCACATCCTTCTAAACAATGCAAACATAAACAACAGTCCCACGTTAAGACTCCAAGGTTAATGGTTAATACCTCCACGTCTGCACCATCCAGGGAATCCATTTAGTCTCGTTCACACCGAGTTCGCACAACGGAGTGGAGTGGCTGTCGCCCCTGCCGGCATGTTACAGCACTCACGCGCTCCAATTAGATGCCAAATTCTGGGTTGTTTCCAAGCAACCTACATTAGGCTGAGGGGAAAGAGGGCTTCAAACGCTTTGAAGGATGTTTTTCCTTGTTTGAAGGCGAGCGCTCTTGTGTGTTTTTGTGCCCGTGTGAATGAGGGAGAGGGAAAGGGAGAGAGAGAGAGAGGCTGTGAAGGAAGTGAGAGCCGCACAAATTTCAAATGTCTCACCGCGTTTGATGTCCTGACGTGCCGTAATGAAAGGCGAACGGCGATCTGACCAGAATGTGGATGCATTGTGCCTGCCTCCCCATCGCAACCAATCGGCAGCCTCTCCTCCTGGTTGTCAAGCAACCGAGCGCGACCTTAGCGGAACGGAAGAAAAATGGAAAAGTGCAAGAGTTGTGTCTTTATGCAACACCTAATGCTCGGAATAGAGCCGAGTTGGCTCCAGTTGTAGAGATGGCCTTTTGTTTATGTCATTGCTAATATCAAATTGGATTAAGACATACTTCACTTCTGACCAATTAGACTATTAATAAATTCATCAGTGCTCTGTAATGACTCTGAGTCAGCCTGCTAGCTCACCTACATTATATTCATTGTAATTCAAACCACTGAGATTTTTTTGTGTTTATATTAAATACTGTATTCTGAACCTTGTTTGTTGTGTTTCCTTTAGACGTTTTATGTACATCGATGTACATATGTGTGTTGTGTTGTTTTGTTTATTTTATTTATTTCTTCAGTAAGTAATTAAGTACGTCTTGGCACGCATTTGTCCTCACAATCCAAAGATGAATTTCCGCCCATTCCTGCAAAGGTAAACAATAAAGTATTTCCATTCTATCCTGAAATTGTGGATTTAAAGTATAAAACAAGGTAAACAAAAACGTAAATCATTCTAACAATTATTATGACCTGGTATTATCCATAAGTTTCATCATGCAGCTCTCGTTCATTCACCAAGACATGAAATATTGATGTAATGAATAATCATTCCCCCTGTGTCTGTCTGTACAGTTATCCCTTCGTCAGTTGTTTATATTTTATGACTTCTATCCCAGCGACTGCATATGATATTGCAGATTTTCTGCCTCAGGTTTGACAGAGAGTAGCTAATTCTACTGGGAACAGAGGCAACATACAGTATAAATTCTTTCTTGGAGCAACGTGCGCTAATTAACTGAAACGTATGACTGCCTAATTAGAGGGTGTGCAAGAAAACAATTTTCGCACCTCAGCAGAGAGGAAAGACAATGTCAGAGGTCTTTCGGCAGCGGGTTGTGCTGCATAACAGGTAGGTGCAGTGAAAAGAAGAGGTGAGAAGTTCATGGCCAGGCAGAAAGAGGAATGGTGTCCGGAGGGATGAATATTTGAGCTTCAACAGATTTCTCATTTTCCCCAGATGAGCAAGTTTTGTCCTTGATTACTTTCATATTATTATTATTATTATTATTATTATTATTATTATAATAATAATAATAATAATAATAATAATAATGTTTTGTTGCTCTTACTTCCTTTCTATCTCATTACGCACCGGCTTGTCGCAAAGTGTGCCGCTCGGCAGGCTCGCTGAGAACGGATATGGGCGTGGCCATTTCATTATTTTTCAGCTGGCGCGTTAATCAACAAACACCTGCGCTGTGGCGAGCTGGCGTGGATGGGACATGGCGGTTTGAAGCTTCTCATGTGGACTCTGGCGTAAGATTATTTATTTTCGTATACACGTTATATTGCATTGTTTCCCCCCACTGAGTTAATGAGGGCCATGTGGCGATGTTATTTTTTATATATATATTTTTTTTTTAACAAAGTGCACTGTGGTCGGTGGACGCTCCGTTTGAAACTAGCGAGAAGTGGCGAGAAGTTCTCTTTTTTTCTTTCTTCTTTTTTTTTTAAGTTGCACACATACAGTTCAGTCAACATACATTTTATCTCATGTAATACCACACATAAGGCACGACACGAGACTAATTCCCGAATAATACAAGCTTACTTCCGCTCGCTGATAAGTATGGAGCTCGTTGATTGGCTGAATCCATGAACTTTTCTCTCGTCAAGTCTTTCGTTTGCCCACCGCTTTTTTTGTGAGTGTAATTTGACTATGAGGCATGAGGAAGGTCCTGAACGGTCACTTTTGGCAGGAAGCCAAAAACCGAGTGCCTTTAGAGAGGAAATAAACGTGGTATATAACATTACCATCTATTAGAATGCAAGACTTGTTGTCCAGGCTGCTCCACTGCTTCTCAGTTATATTTTAAGGAGCACTGCAATTACTGCTAACAACTGTGTTAATCTTGCCAACCTAAAACAAACAAACAAACAAAAAGTTGGTTAATGCATCTCGTCTGTCCTAGCCACGGGTCACACAGACACAGGTCACGGTAACAAGTCAATCTTCTCGTCTCTGTTTGAATTTGCAGTGGCTGCTAGAAAACAAACACATACACACACATGGGGAAATAATAAAAAAAAAAAAAAAAGGGAAGTGCATTCATTCCACTGCACTGTCAAGATCCACCAGATTGTCAGAGGAAGAGGAGCCGAACGAGGAGTGGGGAAAGAGCAGATAAAGGTCTTGAAGGAGAAAAGATGTAAGTAATTCCTGAGGCCCGCTGCGCCGCACGTGGACTTCGGGAGCATCGAGTTGTTCAATAATGTATTGATTTTCTTTAGCGAGCTGTTCCCTCTCTCTGGGGGTTTTTCATGCAACCGATTATCTGACAGGTTTATCTGCCTCGCGGAAGCGCGGACGTACGCGTGCTCGTCTCTCGGAAAAAAAACCCAATTGAGCAGATCAGTTTCCCCCGACTTTCTCATCAGTGTTGAATATTAGTAGCTGTGGTATTTCAATAAAATCGAATTGTTAGACAAAAGGGCATTTGTTCGCAGTTTTTTAATCTGAACTTGGCCCATGGTGCAACATGAACTCTCTGAAGTTCCCTCATTCCTAATGATGTGGGAACATGAACACTTTGGGTTCATGAACCACATATCGGTCAGACTTTTATTTTGAAAGTGCCAAATCACAACCAAAGGCGTCTCAAAGAAAACTCTTATCAAAAAGCGGCTCCACCAGCCTGCTGTGAGGTAGCTAAACCTGCTAACCAATCGAACTGTTTAGCATTGCGCCCATTAGCATTTAGCTCACAGCACCGACACATTGAGGGTGCAGCTTATTTGGCTTTTATGTTGACGGTTAAAAATAATCTCGCCCATCTGTTGTTGTTTTTCCCTCTTTGTTTGGTCCACTCTCGTTTGTAAGTGCCGCGCAACGGCTGGTAAATATTTCATCATAATGATATTTGAAGGTTTTGCTGGGCTTCACAGTCGCTCTGTTCTTCTTCTTGTCCCCGGCAGCATGAGGAAAGTGAGCCTGGGAAGACCCTCCCGCTCCATCTACGTGAGCCTGGCGTGTTTGACCCTCGCTCTTCACCTCCTCTTGGCGTTCTTTTGCCTCTCTGTCCTGCACACTTCCTGCATCCCACCCTCCTCCACCACCACTTCCTCCTCCTCCTCAGCCGCCGCCGTCCGCGAACCAGCTGGTCAGCACCGCGAGTTCGTCCTCGCCCCCTCAGTGCGCACACCTTCGCCACCATCGCTGCCAAAGCGCTTATGGGACGAAAAGCCCCTCAACCAGACGATCGCTATCGATGCCCGAAACGCCAAGGCCACGTTTGGAAATGCGGCCGGCAAGGAAAGAAAATTAGCTGCCGCTCGGAAATTGATTGAGAAGGTCAATAGTCAGGACAAGCTGGAGGCGCTGTTCAGGCACCGGCTGTACAACCTGCCGCTGCCGGAGCTGCGCGAGGAAGACAAGCTGCTCTTGGTGAAGTCACAGCCAGTTGAGACGGACTCAGACAGCTATGACAGCAGTGACACATCGGGGTAAGTGGAGGAAAAAATGAAAAGCACAAACATGGAGACGGAGCTCCAGCATGGTAATGTAGAAACGGGGGTTATATCTTGAGTGGAACATGATGGATGTGCGAGAAGACTTTCATGGAGCCCAGGGAACGAGAACCAGGACCAGGCAGTGCTGGATTGCAAAGAAGCTTGTTTTTATGGCTTCATTTCAGTAAATGTCTGACTGGTTCATAGAATTTATTTCCCAACAGACACAATATTTGGAAATCTGAAAAATTAAATAAAAAAATGTTCCTCCTAAACACTGAATAGTACCATTTCAACAGAAGATATGAAGTCTTTTTTTTTTTTTCATTCAAGATTTACAAGCAGCTGGTGCCACGTTTATAATAAGACAGGCTAAAAGCTTCTCGCCATTGACATCCCTGCCAATTGAAACGTCACCTTTGACCCCAAAGATGCGTGGCTCACCATCCTGCACGTGCCTTGCTCCTGCTTGTCTCTCTGTGTGTGTGCGCGTCAGTCAGGTGAAAGGCTTTGAGAAAATGGCGTGGACGGGCGACACGGCGACGCACCCTCCCTGGCTCCGCTTCCACCTGGGCATCTCTCGCTGGGAGTTGTACGACAGGAAGAATCCCAACCTGACCACACTGACTCAGCATCTGGCAACGCAGAGAATCCTCGGAGCCGGTGAGCCAGGGTGGAGGGGGCGGGGCTCCACTGGGCGGTCACTGGAGTGCGCCGACTTCTGTTGGCGGTGAACCCAGAGAATGCAGGGGCGGAGGGTGGACGGCTTTTCCTTTTTCGCTCTGTCCGGGTTTTGCGCGCTAAATCTTCCCGAATCAGCCCTTTGTGATGTCATAAATGGCAAACTTCCCAGGTTCGTGACAGCAAACAAATTGTTTTTCCTACGCGAGGACAGCCTGGGGACCCTTGCGTTAGAGACTGTGTCCTCAATGGGATCTGCTCCGTGTGAATGTACATGACTGGATTTGCATCCAATATTCATGGTTATTCATTTCAGTGGTGTTTCTCCTCTGGAAAGTCGGCTTTGACCACATCCATGGTCAGCTTGGCCACATTGACCTTCAAATCTGGTGCGATATTTTTTTTAATTTTTTTTTCCTTTTTTTTTTCTCACCACCAATTGATCCAAACTCATAGATATTAATAAGGCAGCACGAACAAGGAGAAGTGACAAACGCTGAGGTGTTTCCATAGCGCTGGAAAAGGAAAGCCATGCCTCAGATTGGATGGAGCTTAGTGGGAATTAGATTTTTTTTTTAGAAACCTATATGCTCATCCCCGGCGAGTTCCCCGTATATAATGACGGATCCTTGAACACACACCCTGTTGGCTCGCAGTAAATTCACACACACTCGAGTCACAAAGCACATTTATTACTACTCGGCCCCAGAGGGATCCAGCAGTGCCGTTCAGTGAATCATGTATCAGCGTGGAGGCAAAGCCAACAAAGGAAACGTGCTCGGGCCTCGCCTGCGTGAGTATTTGCTTTCTATTTATTCTGTGCAGACGTAAACAATCATGCAGTGTGTTCAGCACAGCGGGGCTCAGCTAGTGGACTGCTGCACAGCTTTTGAAGCCGCTCGCTCTCAGACAGCCTCTCACTGAAGCACCCGCAGTGCAGCGTCGGTAACGTCTGAACAAAAAAAGACACAAAAAGCCGACTGAGCCGTCCGATTCCTTATCGGACGACATGAACGTAGTCGTGTCTCACAATTTGTTTTTCTCACCACCGCCACCACTATGTACACGCACTGGGCCGGTGCCACACAGACTAGCAGGAGGCACGACTGCGTCCTCCACTGGCAAGGCGCCCATTTGGTGCCGGTTCATCTCAGACGCCCTCTCGCCGTCTCCGGCACGATGCAGAATGAATAAAACATGACGAGTTGTGTTATATGCTGCAGATTAAGCACTAATCTCAGCTGCCGGCTAATTTTTTTTTCTCCTTCTCCTTCTCCTTCTTCCAAGGACTGCGTCATCCCTTCTTCTTTCATGTTCAGGCCCTTCGCCACAGTCAAACATTTGCTTTCATTTTTATGTTTCCCTTTAGTAGAAACTCACAAGTAGTGAGTAACTGTCGGATGATCCACTTCATATCTCATGCATTATTCTGTGCTTTTGCCCAGCATGGAATAAGTTGACTTGTATGTTGGCTAATTGTGAATTTACATTTAGTTAGATGTGCTGTACTGATCTCAGAAAAGTACAGAAATGAAAGGCACAGAAATCCAATTTAAAACCGAATAAATTGCCAGCGGGTTAGGGTTAGGTTTTTTTTGAAGTGTCTGCAAGGATTTTGTCAATCTATTTGTACTCATAATCCACCTTTCATTTTCACTCCATGCACGCGTTGCAGTTCAGAAGCGTGGAGGGACCCAGCTCAAGCTGCTCATCTCGTTTCCAAACTACGGGAGAGCTCTGCTGAAACCCAAGAAGTAAGACACCAAACAATGCAGCCACACTTCCTGCAGTCTTGTGTCTTAAATACCCTGTGTGGAAATCTAGCGACATCTGCTGTTGAGAAAGGGCGGTGCAAGCATTATTTGTAATATCCCACTTGATCACGTCGTTCATGTCATGACATTGTTGAAATCAATATGAATGTTTATTGATGACAAATGAAATGTTGCAGATCAGGCATTTTGTTGTGACACTTTGTTTTCCTTTTGTGTGTGTGTGTGCACGTGCACAGACAATCCAGATATGCGGAGACGGATGTTAACCTCTTCTACTTCTCCGACTTTGAGAGGCATAATGCGGAGATCGCTGCCTTTCATCTGGACAGGTACAGTGGCCTCGTGGTGTCGGCAGTCGGTGTGGGTCAGTAGAACACCGACACTGGGTCAGAATTACTTTCTAATTACGCTAGCGCACAATCACAACCTGCTTTGCGCATGTTTATGAGCAGCATTGAATGATGAACAATCCCAAAAAAAAAACTCTGCAGATCCACAGGGAGCGGTGCATTTAGCCCCCTGTTTGCACCCTTCCGGAAAAGATCTTGGTTTAGCTTTACACGAAAAACTAAAAAGAAAGGGACAAAATCAAAGTTATTAATCTTAAATATTTGAAGTGAAGTTTTTATAGTGTGGATACAAGTGAATTGCAAATTTTACCCCCAAAAATGTGATGTTTTCGTCTTGATCCATTACCCTGTCTTTGTTTCCAGACTGCTCGGCTTTAACCGGGTGCCGCCAACAATCGGTCGACTCGTCAACATCGTCTCAGAGATCAAAGAGATCAGCAGAGATCGCAAGCTGTCTCGGACCTTCTTCACCTCTCCAGGTGTGTGTGTGTGTGTGTGTGTGTGTGTGTGTGTGTGTGTGTGTGTGTGTGTGTGTGTGTGTGTGTGTGTGTGTGTGTGTGTGTGTGTGTGTGTGTGTGTGTGTGTGTGTGTGTGTGTGTGTGTGTGTGTGTGTGTGAGATTATCCACGCCTGCAGTGGCAATGCAGAAACTACTTTGAAAAAAAATAAAAAATCTGTGCGACTCCTCCCCAGCTGGAAACGTATGTTTCTACGGCCAGTGTGACTACTACTGTTCGGCGGAGCACCCGCTGTGCGGTCAGCCCAACATGTTGGAGGTCTCCCTGGCCACCATGCTGCCAGACAACCAGCTGGCTCCTCGCAAGTCCTGGAGGTCACCATGGAGGCGCTCCTACAGCCGCACCAAGCTGGCAGAGTGAGTTCAATTTAAATTGGAAACACTGGGGGATTCGTCTTATTCACCAGTAGAATTGCATGTATTTACTGCCACCCTGTGGCGTAAAAGCAGAACGGAAAGACCAGTTTTAACTTGCGTGAAATAATAGAGGGTTAAGAAATAGAGGGACTAATTTTTTTTTTTTTTTTAATAAACCGTCACCATCACTACAAAGTATCCATGTGCTTCTAATTAATAACGCTTTTTGTCAGATGGGAGAAGAACCCAGCCTACTGTGACAAAGTCAAAAAGATGCCTCCCTACAATAATGGCACCAGACTGGTGGATTTTATGGACATGGTCGTCTTGGATTTTCTCATGAGTTTGTATCTTTTAACTCGGGACCTTCAACCTTTACTAAACGAGTGTAGTCTTTGCTTGTAGTTTTACATACTGGCACATCAACTGATGATCCAAGTTCCAATAACCCTGGATTTTTTTTGCATTTCAAGGCAACATGGACAGACACCACTACGAGACGTTCCAGAAGTTTGGCAACAACACTTTTCTGCTGCATTTGGACAATGGACGGGGGTGAGTATCACCAACGTCTCTGGTGTGGATGCCTTTCTAATAGCCCCCAAAACTCCTTAGGTTTCAGCCTTCATTTTAAAGGCCCCGTATAATCAAAAATTTTTAATTTCGTACTACGGTGAAGCAGCATCCCATAATTGTCTTAAAAAAAAAAAAACAAAAAAAAGGCAACATAGTTGCTAAAGCACATTGCTGAAGTGACGGCCAACAGCTGATGGTTCTGTGTCTTCTAGGTTTGGGCGTCCCTCTCAGGACGAGCCGTCCATTCTAGCTCCTTTAAAGCAGTGTTGTAGGTAAGAAAAAAGAGTCTTGAAATTGATGGAAAAATAATTGATGAAGGAAAAAACAAAACAAACCAAGGCAACATGTGTCGCTATTTTTTTCCTCTGCAATCACACGCACAGGATCCGTCACTCGACCTTCCTCCGATTGCACCTCTTGTCCACGCCCAACTTCCGCCTGAGTGACGTCATGCGAGAGTCCCTGGCCGAGGATCCTTTAACGCACATTGCACCGCTCCTGTCCGAGCCCCACCTCTCCGCCTTGGACCGGCGCCTCGACACTGTTCTGAAGGTGGTGCAGACCTGCCAGCAACAACACGACGATGTCTTTTACGATGACTTGGGAAATTACGATAAAGCGGTCGACAGACCAAGTGTTTAAAAAGCAATAAATTATGCATTTGTCTTGTGCTCGCGTGTGTGAATTCTAGCCAAACAGGAAGCATTTTTTTTCTACACAAACAACATCATGTAAGTTTCTTAGGTTATTGAATTATTTATCTTAAGAAGTTGAAAAAACATTCTTTGGTCCAAAATTACAGCAAAATTACTGCTCCACTCCCCAGAGATACAGAAACAATGCCTTATCTGCCCCCTTTAATAAACAGTGGCAGCTCAGGTCCAGCCTGAGTTACCATATATGTATCCTTTAAATGCACCATTAATATTTTCCATATGTAGGGTATTGCTAGTATCATCTAAATCAGATTTAAAAAAAAAAAAAAAAAAAAAACCATAAACAAAGTTCTGAAAGAAAACAGAAGTTATCCCCTTGGTCTATGTTACAAAAGTTACAATAACCAGATTTTTCTTTCCAGAGTTATGGCTTCGATGTCTGCCAAACAGACCAGATGCAAGCAGAGTGGACAGCGGCCTCTGCTGTTCCTCTTTTGAACTTCAGTTTACGGAAGAAAACATTGAGTTTCACTTTCTGAACGTCACCGCTGGGCTGAACGAAGAGAGTCCTGTTTCGCAAATCGCGCCCAGTGCCGTTTCGCGGGTTTGACGATTAGCTTAGCCAAGAGGTCAGACGAAAGAGGCCCTGTTTACGTTCGTGGCGCAGACTGGTGGTCGTTCTCTCTGTCTCTGTCAGGGGCTGTTCATACACGATGATTTGAGCGGTGAAGGCGGAAGTACCGGGCTTCAAAGGCTTTTTTTTTTTTTCTTTTTTTTTTAAAAAAATATATATATATATATATATATACACGCGGATTTACAGGATAAGCCGAGTTTGACCAAACGAACAACGATGGATCAACTGGACTTCTTTGAAAAGGAGGAACTGCTGCAATTTTTTCGACTTAAAAAAAACGAGATTTCCCTGATGGAGAACCCGAAGATCTTCCTGAACCAGCTCCGGGACCACGACATGATACCGGAGGATCGTTACGAGGTGTGGCGTTAGGCTCCAACTGACCTGAGCAGACGCAGCGTGTGACTTACTCCGCGCCTTGTTAAAAGGGGGCGCGCCGCGCGCTGCTGAACTTGCGCAGACGTGTAGTTATGTAAAACGTAAACTTTTTGTTGTTGTTGCAGTAAGCTTTCTCCCCGTCTGACGCTCCTAAATCTTCCACCCTTTATACAAAAATAATATTGAAAATGTATGGCCTCTTGGATAAATTTGTGGTAAAGTCAAGTATAGGTTGGCTCAGATTAACATCATTTAAACAAGGTGGATATTCATTCTTATTTGCTGATGTCCATTTGTTTGAATGGGACTAGTTTATCCTCTTGACAAATTGAGCCACTGTTTAAGTCTACCATTCAGTGCTAATAGAGCCATTTAAATAGTGCAAATTGCACCTACAACTCTGGTCCTTGTTGAGTGTTAATAAAAGTAAGTCAGTCAGGTTGAAATTAACATACTTGCTCTACAATTAGCCTTTTTTCAGGATTCAAGAACAGCTTTATCTTGACTTTACTTCATGTTGACAGCATGAGACAGCACAAACATATGAAGTTCTTCATATATGTTACCTGGACAGGTGAACACATTGCAGCCTAGAGAATATCAGACCCAGGACATTGCAGTGTGATCGCTAAAAAAGAAGAAATGTATACGCTTTTCACAGTACCAGAACAACTATGTTGAAAATCATGCTTTGAAACAATAATATTCTCCACACTTTGCTGTGCTTGCAGAAGATCGTTCGGATGAGGAAGAAGGAGAGTGTGCAGAAAAATATGTATGAGCTTCTCAAATGGGTGGAGGCGGAACGAAGGGAGCACATTGCATTGTTTTGGAAGTGTGCCTTCAATGACACAATTATGAACCAGTATCCCAGACTGCAAATGCTGCACAAGAGTCTTATGGACGGTCAGTCACCTCTTTTATGCCTCTATTTATTAATTGCTAAGTATGTTGTATTATATGTGTATGTTTGTGTTGCTGAGTCATCAATGTGTCCTCAAACCAGGATCAAAAATAATATTAAGTCTGTTTGTAGCAGGTTATAATAAAAATGGTAATTAATGATGATTATTCTGTATTCTTCAATATTTAAGACACTAAAATAACCTGAATACACGCACGTAACTCTTAAACAAAGTCAATAAAATATCTAACATCCTGAAAAATGTAGCTCCAGTCATGCAGTTTTTGCCATTGTTGTTGGGCTGCCTGTTTAGAACCATGTCTTGGAAACACATTAATAGTAATGTCATTCTAGGGTCTTTTCGTGGCATACAACTGCCAACAAAGTCGGAAAATGAAAAGTCTGACCAAGATAAAAGCCAGAAGGCCTCTGAGGGTGAGGAGCAAGGTCGGGAGAACAAGGTGAAGTCAGTGAAGAAGAAGAGAAAACAAAGAGGTGAGAGCGTCGAGGACGGGGAGCAGCCTGGTCCATCATGTCCTCAAACTCCGCCCCAGAGGAGGAAGACGAGGAAAATAAGCTACTGTGAGTTTTTCAGCCCTATTTTCTATTCAATTTTGGGGGGATGAATGTATCGATCATATGCAATAATAAAAAAAAAAAAAAAAAAACACATTCCAGTTCATGGATGTTTGTCCTTGATCCAGAAGAGGTCGGTGAAGTATGTCAAAATAAGAGTGCATATTTTTATTTCCCAGCTTCCCCCTTAAAAAAAGGAGAGAAAAATAACATCTGGGAATGGCCTCTCTACAAGTCCCAGCTCCCTGTGACCTGTGGAAGCCAGACAGGAACACTGATTCGAAACAGACTGGCCAATGGTCAGTAACAGGTTTTCTTTGTTCTAAATGCTTCATGTGGGCTCTTTGTCACAAGGATGCACAGATAAATCCCAAGTGTTTTGGAAAAAACGTTTCACCTGGCGTGTCGGTGATGAACGTTATGTTTTGTCCTAAAGCCGTTGCGTCTTTTTCTTTCTTGTTTCAGGGCAGAAGTGCATCATGGTTGACAAGAAGTGGTTTTCTCCACCTGAATTTGAGAAGTTGGCAGGGAAAACTCGCTCCAAGAACTGGAAGCTGAGCATTAAATGTGCGAACACCTCACTGCAAAAACTCATCAAGGTTTGTGTAGAACTATGTCGTGTTTTCTCTGTGCATGGCCTTAGTCTGTCAGCTGAATTGATGAGGAGTGGCTCTATTACTTTTCATAGAATAACAAAATAATAAATAGTTTAATAAAACTAACTTGTTTTAATAAACCATAATCTGATGCATCAGATTCAATTTGCCTGAACTTAACAGCTGCTACGATTAAAATGATTATAAATATCATTCAGCCATAATTTCCCTGAAACAAAGTTTTGTTTTCTTATTTTCGCTGGGTTACCTTCTGTTGTTGGTTGTTGTTACTGCTGCTGCTTCTGGAATCAAGGACATGTTTGTCATTTTCAGAGATGCCTTTTTCAATTTTTATCACCTTTTCAAATCATCATTCCAATAAATTGAACAAAGTGAAATAAGCGATTGATGAATCGATGATAAAAACAATCGATAGCTGCGGCTTTACATCACTAAGCTCTTCCACAATCAGCAGACAACCTCCTGCACAGCCTGTCTCCCACGTCTCAGCTGCGATTGTAGCTCATTGGAGGATGGTTCAGAAAACCTTGTGGTTTCACGTGAGGGCTGAAGTGTATTGACTAGAATGAAAATATGCGGGGAAACGCTGGGGTGACCTTTTTTTTTTTTTTTTTCCCAAATTCCCATTTGTTTGGTCTGTCTACCAGGAGGGCCACCTGAAATCAAAGCCGTACAAAGGAATGCGTCAAAAAGTAAGTAAGACAGACTGAAAGATTTCAAAAAAATTCTGTATTTTTTTTTTTTTATTATTATTATTATTTTTGAGCGACTGGTGCTGTTTTGTCTCTCTGCCAGGCCCGCAAAACCTTGGTCGCAACTGGTGATTTGTCCACAGGTCGGTTGTACTGATTGTACATTTGCTTCTTTAAAGAGACCATTTTTCCTTGTGCTAATTACTGCACCACTGGGCCAAGTCTAGGTTCTGAGGAGTGGGGAGCAATAATTAAGACACAGAGACCGCAACTTTAAATGTAAAGGTCGGCAATTTACTGAACACAATGTAGGAAGAAAATGCAGTATAAAGAAAATACCAAAAATACCCTGCAGGTTTTAAAGTGCTACAAAAGAAAAAAAAAAAAAAGTAAACATTTTACCCTTTCTTTTCCCCTTTTTGTTCAACTGAGGTTTTTTTTTTGTTATATAAAGCTAATTTAAGCTAAGTTTAATTAGTTTTGTTTAAATTCCTAGGTTTGACCTATTTGGGAACTATTTTAATTTCTGAGTTAACTCTATTTTGATCTCTCTTTTTTTTTATAGGAAAAAGAAAAAAAACTTCAATTTGAAGCTGGGTGGACCACAAATACAATTCACATACAAGAAATTAGCAAATAATCACAAGTTTGTTGCTTGATACAACTCACTACAAAATAATAACAGTTCTTTCAGTTCAATAAAAATAACAAAAAAAAAAGTTTCAAAAGTTTCCTTTCACTCCCACCGCTCTGGCAGCGAGTTACCGACTTTCTCACTGCTGTGCTGGAGAAGAGAGACCCCAAAATGGCGGCGGAGCAATTTCTTTTAACTCGCCGCTCCGTGTCAGGCAAAAACTAATCACAGCTCACATTTCCACAGGACACATACAGTTCAACATCTTTCACAATCGTTATAATCCAAACAATAACTGGTGACGGTTTATGACACAGCTTGAATGGCTGAGTTTAGCATTAGCTCTTTGCTAAAGAAAAAAACAAACAAAAAAAAAGATCGACACGGTAAAACACAACAAAAATACTACGTAGAACACTGCGGTCGAGCCAGCCAACAGTTCGGCAAAAGCGTTCGAGCAAGCAGACACTAGCTTATTGCTGGCTACGTGGACACCAGGTATTACGGTAACTGCTCCGTTCGCGGAGGGAGAAACGTGTCTCTGTACTGGATTTCAGATGAATATTTATGGAAAATTCCGAGTTTTCACTCCATGATTCCACTGCAGGCTGCTAGTACATCATCCCAGGATGCTCCACAATAAATTTCAATAAAATTCTGGAGTTGCATTTCAAAGTAAAGTTCATCCAAAAATGTGATTTTATGGTTTTACTGTATTGGATTTCAGATGATTATTTCTGAAAATTTCCGAATTTTCACTCCATGATTCCAATGCAGGCTGGTAGTACACCTCCCCACGATGCTCCACAATAGTTTTCAGAAAATTCTGATGTAGCATTTCAAAATAAAGCTCATCCAAAAATTGCTATTTTATTGTACTGAACTGGATTTCAGATTAGTTTTTCTGAAAAATTCTGAGTTTTCACTCCATGATTCCACTGCAGGTTGCTATTACACCTCCCCAGGATGCTCCACAATAATTTTCAGACATTTCTGACGTACCATTTCAAAATAAAGCTCATCCAAAAATTGCCATTTTATTGTTTTACTGAACTGGATTTCAGATTAGTTTTTCTGAAAAATTCTGAATTTTCACTCCATGATTCCAATGCAGGCTGGTAGTACACCTCCCCAGGATGCTCCACACTCAATTTAATACAATTCTGATGTAGCATTTCAAAGTAAAGTTCATCTAAAAATTGCTATTTTATTGTTGGACTGTACTGGATTTCAGATTAATTTTTCTGAAAAAAAAATCCTAGTTTTCACTCAATGATTCCACCGCAGGCTGGTAGTACACCTCACCAGGATCCTCCACAATAACTTTCAGACATTTCTGATGTAGCATTTCAAAATAACGTTCATCCAAAAATTGCTATTTTATTGTACTGCACTGGATTTCAGATGAATTTTTCTGAAAAATTTCGAGTTTTCACTCCAAACTTCAATTCACCTACACCAATGTCGCTCACTCTCCACACAATCCCCGACCGTTCCCGACCCGGGAGGTTGTGTTTTTTGGGCTCCAAATCGTCTTTTCCGCTGTTTTCTTTGCTCGAGTTTTACCACTCGTTCTCTCTGCTGTCTCCCTCGGTCTGTGTAACCGTAGCTGCACATCACGCAGGTGCTGCGTTTGAGGTCGCTCGTCCCAAAAGGGGCAGCGACAGAATTACCTGAACGTATTTTTAATTTTTTATATTATTATTATTATTATTATTATTATTATTATTATTATTATTATTAAATACATTTTAATTAACCCATGAATTAATTACTATTGAATGATTTTTTTTTCTTTTTTTAATCCTACTTATTCAATCTTTTATAGATTATTTATTCCTATTTATTTCACATTTTTGGCATGGGTTACACTAATCTGTGCTAATCTATCGATCTATTTGTTCCCTGCTGTCCACAGACAGTGAGGACGACAACAATGAGTCTGACCAGGACGATGAAAGAGAAAGTTCCTCTTCTTCCACAGGTGCCAAATAAATGTGTTATTCAGACTCGGAAATACCAGTTGAGTTTCTGAAGCACGCTAATGTTGGATGGCTATCTCTCAACATGTATCCAGCCGAAGAGGAAGAGGAGGGGGAGGAGGGAGATCCACAGCCACAGACCAGCCCCAGCGGCAGCAACACGGAGGTTTTTAAAGTCACCTGTGGACGACTGGAGGGGAACTTGCATATGAACCGATTTGCAACGGGTAAGCAAATTTCTCTGTCTCGCACGTGGCGGCAGCGTGGCCGTGCCTTTTCTCTCACCGCCGCTGAACGTTCTCACACCACCAGGGACTCGTGGGAAGAGCATCCGCACCGAGGAGAGCTGGCTGACTCCGATGGAGTTCCTGAAGGAGGCCTTGGGTGACACAGACGGCGTCTGGAGGAAAGACATTGAGTGGGACGGGGTACCACTCGGCGTCCTGATAGAGGTTGCTGGCAGCATTCTAAGTTATCCAGTGTGTGCCAGTGGTGTAGCCATAGCTAGGTTGCACGGCTAGGTGATGTTTCCGTTTCTGTAGTCAAAGACCTCAAGTAGTAAAATTAGGTGAAATAGGAGGAATTGGATGCACAAATTTTTGGTCAGATCTAAAAAAAAAAAATAAAAAAAATAAGCGTTACCTGGGGAGTCACGATATTTATTGGTTTGTTTGTTTGTTTGTTTTGGGGGGAGAGCTGCTGAAAGACATGGAAAACCTTTCTCTCTCTTCCAGTCGAAAATCCACTCGCCGCTGTGTCCCTGCAAACTCTGCCGACCAAGTCGCAAAGGCCGGGTAAGTCGGCCTCCTCATCGGGTTTCGCCCACGCAGGCCCGGACAGTACAGAGAAGTGACCGCTGCTTCACCTGACCTCCTAGGAGAATCAGAAAAACGACGACGAGTGCTGCATCTGTGCCGGTAAGGGGAAGCTGGTGCAGTGCGACGACTGTCCTCGCTCCTTCCACCAGAGATGCCACCTGCCCCACGTGGACGACGCACTGTGCCGGTGAGCTTTGTTTTGGCTTGTTTGTTTTTTTCAAAGTTGCAGCGATCCTGCCTTAAGACTTCTAATATTAAAGGTCCAGTGTGTAACATTTCAAAGTATCCATTGGCATGAATTGGAAGTTAAATTCCTAAAAACTCCCTCAAAGTAAAAATTGCTTTAAAAATGTACATACGATATATATATATATATTTATAAAGCAGAATATATTTTTTTCTTTACTGATAGTAAGAAGATATATTTGTACAAAGAACAAGCCCACATGTGTCACCAAATATTTACAGTAGCCCTGAACATGGATCTTCTCGTTCAGAAAAAAATATTTTTTTCTGGACGATACAACCTCAACATTATTGATTGTCTATAAAGAAGGATGGAGTTTTCGGTTTTAAGAGAGAGCCGAAGTAGATAGAAACCTGCATTCTACTCTTCCGGCCAGCAGGGGCCGCCAAAGTCGGTTTCAAAAAGACTAAAAATGGCTGTCCGTCAAAATAGCAAGGAGCACGAAACCTATACCCAAAGTTCGGGGATGGCTAAAGTTCAGCAACCATCATTGCTAACCTCTGGTACCACCCAATACACCCAAATAAGGAATCATATGATTTCAAAACAAATCAGGTCCCATGCTTTTAAAGGTCCCGTTCAGCGTCAATAAACCTTCAATAGTTGGACGATGAGCCTGAGAACAAGAAGCACCATTTTTACTTGCCAGTAAAAAAGTTTCAATAAACCGATCCTAGGTCGTACACAGACAATGTGAATGAAAGTTTGAACCCGTCATCTCATGTTGCCAGTAGAATTCATCCACTCTGTGTGTTTGGGTTCGCAGGGAAAGAAGGCTGTGGATGTGCACATTCTGTGTCTACCGAATCAACCAGGGCTGGTTGATCCACACAGAGCTGACGAGGGAAGCCGCGATGTCCTGCGACCTGACACAGCACGAGATGGTGGGCGACACAGTTTCGCCACTTGCATGTCAACGCCTGTCGCCGTCACGTTGACCTTCACTTTTGTCTTGAACGACAGGAATGCCATTATCTCCTCATGCGCCTGCGTTGCGCCGAGCGGCGACGGACGTTTGCGGTGAATCCGGGCCTCTCTGTAAGTCTCTTGCACTCTGCAACCCCTTTGCCAATCGATTTTTTTCACTTTTTGGAGCCATACTTTGCAAATGGTTCTGCCAGTGTGAAAATCTCAGTGTTAGCTGCAGCTTGCGAAACACTCCCATGGTGTTTCTGTGTAGTCATTGTGTGATTCGCATTTCAGTCGCCAGATGACTTCCCTGCGATCGAGACTCCGGTGTGTCTGGACAGCGTAGCGGACAGGCTTCAGGAGAAGACCTACAAAACTGTCGGAGAGTTTGTGTCGGACGTCCAGCGCATTTTCACTAACTCTGCCACGCACAACAGGGTAAGAAACTGCCACCTCTAACCTCAAAAAAACCTCTTTACATGTGTTTTCATTCACAGTTAAAATGCAATTTTATTTTTTTTCATTTTTTTTTTTTACAGGAGAACACTGAAATGCTAAATGAAACCAAAAGACTTCAGGAATTCTTTGATGAAGATTTCAGGGATGTGTTTAACATCTCATAGATTGCGCACTTCAGTGTTTAGTTTTTTAGTTTTTAAAATTCACAAAATACAAATTCTGTAATTGTTGTTTTTTTTTAATTTCTAACTGTTTCTTCGTGGTACTTTGTGAAACTTTGCACTCTGGTCTTTTGTAAAAGTTGATAAAAAATATCCACCGATGCTTTCATTGTAAAGTGCCATTTTTTTCTAAGTATGGGGTAGACATTTGTTGTGGTTTGTACTGCCATGCGCAAGTGTTGCTTGTATTTTAAAAGCATATCAGCTTCGTATTTTATTTTTTATCATCAGTCGTTGGCTCATTTTTACACCTCAATGCAAATTAAAGTGATACTTTAAGATGAGGGTCAAACATGATTCATAATAATAAACTTCATGGTTATTTTTGCTGCATTAATAAATGTACAGGTACTGTTACAGCAACAATTTTATTGTTGAGTGTTTTGTTTTTGTTTTTTAAAACAACATAATAAATAACCATCATCGCCATCATTTTGTATCACTTTTTCTGTCTTGATCCGTTAGAAGAAGAATAAAAAAAGCAACCTCCCTTGTACCCATCGAGAAACTCAAGCCCAGTATGTTTGCTGAAATGTTATAATTTAAACCCAAATCTCTGTTGTGATGCCGATATTTTTTTACCCCTTGGCGCTTCGCTGTGGAGGCGCATTCTGCGTGTGCGGCTGGCTGACGTCACTGCTTCAGTCGGCAGCAGCAGCGAATCTGTGCTCTGAGCTGCGCAGCCGCTCTGCGCATCCGTCATCTGTGGTGGACAGACAGCAGCGCAGCCATTTCTCCGTCCCCCGTTAAAACCCCGCGCGGAGGCAGTTTGCCTTTTTTTTTTTTTTTTTTTTCCAAGGGGGCGCGCGTCTCGATGCAGTTGGCGCATCACTCCACACGTGCTGCGGGTCTCGTCACGGCTGCGCCACGCGTGCCCCCCTCTGCCCCTCCCCCCTCTTGCACTCTCGGCACATCTCGAAACTTTCCCTCCTCGCGCTCAACGTCTGCGCATACGTGCCAGCGTGCGTTTCCTCTCCTCTCCTCTCCTCTCCTCGCCTCCCCGCGCCCCCCTCCTCCGTTTCATGTGGCGCGGGCTGACCGGAACATGGAGGGGAATCCGCAGGGAGACTGCGTCGGCGACGTCGCAGGCGAGCATGTGAAGACCGAGGCTGCCGACGAGAACGCACCTGCGCCGGTTGCGGGCAGCCAGGATCCGGCTGCGCCCTGCGGAGGTACCGCATGCGGAGGAGGAGAAGATGGTCAGGCTGCAGAGGAGCTGCAGGCAGCCGCATCAAGCGCTCCTGTGCTGCTGTGTGAGTTGCCCCGTGTTTCTTTTCCACCACTACACGCCTGCTTTATTTTATTATTATTATTTTTTATTTAATCCCGAGTTTACCACCTGTGATGGCGTTGTCGTTTCTTCCTAGATTCCGTGAGCGCAGAGCGCTTCTTCGCGCCCGGGGAAGGGAAATCTTACCTGAAGATCGCTCCAGGTGAGTGGCTGGGCCCCCCTCTTCGAAACGGCTTCCTCTGGGAGCTGTAGCCACCGCACACAGGTGTGCAGGTCACAAGTCGACTCACTGCAGATAGAAATTACGATCTCCAGTTTTGGTCTGGCGGTTGCTGAAAAAGCTTCGAATATCAGGTGTTTGTTTGTTCGTTTTGGTCCAGTTGCATGAGAAATAAGGAGACTTTTTGTTCCAGTGGATTCAAGATGATTTTTTTTTTTGCACCTCAGTGTCACAGGGTGATTTAGACGTATGATTCTATGATTTAGATGTTTAGGTGTGTGTTGCTGTTGTACCATGTAGGCCCCCTTTTAGCAAGGATTTGAAGGACCTGAAAGCATTCTTGCATGTCTCCCGTACCTAAAACCCACACCATCACTTCCCCTCCTCCCCTGCCCCCTGCAGCTTCAGCAATGCCGTCGGCCCCGTCAGAAAAGACGCTCCCCTCCGTCTCCGACTTCTCCTCCAAGGCCGTGCTGTGTCTCATCGAGGCCGTCGGACGGCGCTGGGGCCTGTACGAGACGCGGGAGCGCTCGCAGCTCTTCCAGAGTGTCCAGGAGGAGATGGCGGCCAAGGGGCACATGCTCCCCGTGGAAAAGATCCGCCGCAAGTGGAACAACCTCATCGTCACTTACAAGAGAGTCAAGGACCGCAGCCGGGAGACGGGACATGCCAAGACCTCCTGGGAGTTCTTTGACGTAAAAAAAACCCCACTCCTTCCTTCCCATCATGCTCTAAATCCTTCTCATTCATGTCACGCGTGCATGCCCGAGGGGAGATCCATCCCAACCATCATTCCACAATAACACCAATAACATATGACTGAATTTTCCAAAAAAAAATTAAATGGGGAGCCTGAATGCTGCTACTGCTAAAGGTTTCCCTTTGGTGCTCAAGGCCAACATTAGCTGCACTGCACTGTGATCTTTTTGGGAAACTGATGTCACAGCTCTAAACCCCACCCCCCGCCCTGTAATCTGAGCGACCGTGAGGTGCAGACGACCACTCACGACAACAATCACGTCGGGCAGCGGACTTGTTACTGCTACTAATGACCAGCCTGCAGTCTTCCCATTAACCTCCACTACGACAAACCGCAAACAGTAGTGAACAGTAACCCGCGGTGCGTGTGGATCAATTGTGGATTGTGTGCAAACCAGTGAAAATAAACACAATGAAAGCGACTGGCAAACATCCTGTTTTACTTTTTATTGATTTTCTTTTGGGTCAGCGGACTGGGACATTGAGGCAGGAAACCTAAATAACAAAAATGTTAGGAAACTTTTACTGGCACGACCCCCAGTCAACCTTAACAAGGACATTTTCAGGCTTTGTGTTTGAAAGTAACTAGAAGCAGAAGTTCAACTTCGTCATTTTTCCACTCCGTCTTTTCCTGCGATCTTTCTTTCTGTTCTCTGTGGTGCTAATGTTTTTAGCGACCTGCTGCTTCTTTAAACACGGAGTGCTTCAGGGGTTTTTCTTCTTCTGCATTCAGGGTTTAAACTTGCGGCGCCACACCAGGTCTAGCATAGGTACTACATCGTTTCCAGTCGTATCCAGCGTATCTGTGTAAACAGGATTTTTTTTTGGAATATGGCTTTGTGTAAACGTGTGTTTTTTTTGAGAGCTTTTTCGAAAATGTGCGGTTTAAAAAAAAATCTGTCTCCGTGTAAACGGCCCCTTAACTTGTCACAGACTAGGCCAAAGACAGATGGCGCCGCGAGACAAAAGTTAAGCGCTGTTTTTATTATCCCTTCCAATACGAAAATGCCACCAATTTCTAATCAAAAACTGTCTTCACTGCAACCTTAGCAGCTGGGCCCACGGCACCCCCAGCTCGTCTTCCTAGTCAGTTTTTAAAAGGAGGCTGATTAGCCTGGAAGCACTGAAATTGCTTTCTTTTGACGGTTGCTGAGACAATGAAGTGAGGTGCCCAAGTCAAATCTTAGCCATCCAGCGGCTGTGCGAGGTTGCGTCCGTCTCTCCACCATTGCGTGTCTGCTGATGAGAGTTCCACTAACGACCCGCGGATTTTCGTTTCTGCTCTGTCTTTCCTCTGCAGTTGATGGACGCGACGCTCTGCGACACGGTGGGCGCTCAGATCATTGTCAGCAACAAAAGGCAGAAAGGTGGACACGCTGCCTCCTCACCGCCCAGCCGCTCAGTCAAGAACACTTTGAAAATGCAGGCGTCACTTCCCCCGACCGTTGTCCGGCCTAACGGGGACTTTACTCCGGCGTCTGTCGTGGAGACGGCGGGACTTGCAGGCGGCGTCACCGTTTGCAATGCTGCTGCTGCCAACTCTGTGTCAACAGTAGCCGTGGGCGCGCCTCCTGAAGTCAGGCCTGCGTTCGTCCTCGGCGGTGACACTGTTACAACCACCGCCATTGCGCCGTCCACCCTGATCTCCTCGCCTTGTTTTGCGGAGGCAGCCCCCACCTCCACCGGCCTCGTCTCCGTGAGCTACGCCGAGCTCAGCAACCCTCGCCACGTTAGCCGCAAGACTCCGTCGTTCCCTCCTGGGGTCGCCGCGCCCTTTCGCCCCAGCAGCACTCCCAACCTTCTCAACGTCTCCTCCTCCTCATCATCATCATCATTCCCCAGCACCTGCCTCACCCTTCCTGTTCCCACGCCGTTGTTCGCGACGACGACGACGAAAGCGACAGGATCCGAGGGGCACGACCGGAGAAGAGGCGACCCGCAGGGCTGCGCTGCCACCAAGGGACTCCAGGAGGCTCTGAAGCGACAGGAGGAGCAGGCCCACCTGGACCGGGTGGCTCGCCGGCGGCTGGAAGCCAGGGAGAAGAGGCGCGAGAGGAGGGAGGTGCGGATGGCTGAGTCGCTTGGCAGGATCGCCACGGCTCTGGAGCTGCTCTCCTCCAAACAGGACACAGTCATCGCCTTGTTACAGAGACTGGCTGACAGGAAGTGAACGAGGGGCACAGTCACTTTTCTAAATTGGGCTTATCGCATTTTGTTTCTGCCTCAGTGGGTCATTCTGTGGCAAACGGAGTGATCACAGAGTGATGCATTGCATTATCCCCTCAGTCTTACTGAGGACTGTAGGGGTATACAAATACCTAATGGTGGTACAAATTGTAGGTGAATTGCAGCTGCCCAGTTGAGGAAACAAAACCCTGGTCGACACAGTACAGCATCTGTAGTCCAACACAGTGACTTTATCAGCGATTATGAAGACTGTGGGGGTACAGCTATGTATATATATGTGCATAAACAGATAATGCACATTAACAATTTATATCAAACTGACAAGGGGCTGATTTGGTGTTGAACCTGGACCTTGTACTGCACAGTCAATAGTTTAACCCACCGGGGTGCCTGTCCAGTTTTACTGAGGTCCACAGAGCTGGACATGCACACGTAAGAATAAATTATCAATGATGTTTTTAGATGGTTGTCACAGTGCTGATACGATGACTAGAACAGACTAAAAACACTGCAGTTTATGCTTGTTTAACAAGTTCAGTGCAAAAAGGCACTGCCCAAAAAACACAACTATCTGACAAGGTCACATGTGTCAGGTACAATAAACCAGTACATTTAGTAAACAAATGTTGAAATGTAAAGGGCCCAACATTGCAAGTGTGGCAAAAAAAGTTCAGCCCCCCAATTGATTGACGTTGTCAGTTTGGTCTAAATTGTTGAAGCATACACTGTCAGTGTGCAGCGAGTAAACCACAGAAAACACGGATCAAATTGCCGTCAAAAAGTCAACATACTATGTTACTTGGCATCAGATTCAGTTGAGAATAGTTTTGGAAGAGCCATCTTTTTTGTTCCGGCGTATGGCTCATCCGAGCCACTAGAGGGCAGGCAAGCGTTATTTTCAGTGGAAATTGAGGGTTACAACAGGTGTTCTGGGTTGATTGATTATGTTCACAATGACGCTGAGAGGGGAAGCAAACAAGGTTTGAATGTGCTCTTTATTTCTTTTCTAACGAAACGCAAAGGGAAATAAAGTGCACTGTGAACCCATGAGAAGACAATAGTTATTTGACATTGCAGACTACAAGTCTAAACAACGCCCATCCGCCAGTAGTGGCTCAATATAGGAATTCGTCACTCCATTTAAAACGAACAACTACAACTCTTTCGTCGGTGAACGTTGAGGGCGACGGTGGGTTTTATTGGAATCGTATTGCTGTGTAGTTCACTGGGTACACATGAGAGACGTCGCGTCCTTTCACAGCAAAATCAACGGACGCGTGATTGTTCATGGCCGGCCAACGTGTAAGGTAAGTTCGTTCAGCTGTAACATAACCTTTTTAATGGCCGTTGTCAGTCAGTCTGTGTGCACACGTTCAATACGCGCAAATCCAATGCAACCTTTAGCAGCTTTTATTTTTTAGAAGAACGAACTCCTCCCTTCCTCTGTGAGACATGTCGAAAGAATGTCACATGGGAGGAAAAAGGTTCAGCTCTAGTTGCTTTCACTTTTGGTGCATAGTCAGCACGGCAGTTGCAAGAAGTGGACCAGGACAAAACCTCTGGAAACCTCCGCACAACACTCGTTTGTCTTAAATATTTGTGAACATTGACATCATGTACGACAGAGAAGAAAGAGTTGAACGTGGTTCAGAGGGGGCGCCTGAATGCAAGCCTACAGCAGAACAACAGGATGTGGGACAAAAGAATGAAGAAGGTAAATCTTGACTTTATTTAGTTCTCTCTTTCCGCATTTTAGTGTTATTTAAAAAGCATAAACAGCTTTTTTTTTTGTGACTGAAAATGAACTAATCCTCTGTGCTCACCTCAAGTCATTTGGCCGTGAATCACGTAGCACACTGTTGTGTAGCCACTGAAAATGAAAAATAGTTTGTCTCCAGAACCGTCTTACTCGTGCAATACAGTTGCACACAATCAAAAGCTAAGAATAGCTATACTACATTTCCTGAGTTACTTTAAGACTACTTAAAACCAGATTCACTGTCATGCCTTAATAACTTTAATGTTTTCACAAAATGCAAAAATGTATATTCTATAAGCAGAAATATGTTCTCTTTTGTGAACCACAAGTCCACAGAGTAATGTTTCCCCTTATGTTGCTTCCACAGAACCACTGAGAATCATGCTTATCGGCAAGACCGGTGCAGGTAAAAGTTCAAGTGGAAACACCATCGTTGGAAAAAATGAGTTCAAATCAGATATGAGGCTGCAGAGAGTCACGAAACACAGTGAGAGGGTGACTGGTATCGTTGAGAATGTGCCTGTCGGTTTGAACAAGAAAGTGAAGGACGTGCCAGTCACTGTGATAGACACACCTGGGCTTTTTGAGACCGATCGCCCTCAGGAGAACATTGTGCGAGAGATTCTGCAGTGCGTCAAGCTGAGGGACCCAGGGCCCCACGCCTTCGTGCTTGTGGTTCCAATAGGACGCATGTCCAAGGAAGACCAAGACACCAACGAACTGATTGAGGCCAAGTTTGGTCCGAAGGTGTGGGATTACACCATTGTGCTGTTCACCCACGGAGATTTACTCAATCAGAAAACCTTGAATGATGTCATCGCCGAGAGTGACGAAAAGCTGCGCAACTTCATTCGCAAGTGTGGCGGTGGCTTCCACGTCTTCAACAACAAGAAACCTGAGGATCAGGAGCAGGTGACCACCTTCATAGCAAAGATCCATACTATGATGGCCCTGAACGGGGGTGGTTACTACCACACGGCTCTGTATCCCCCAGAGGAGAGGAAGATCATTGAGAGGCAGTTGAGCATGCTGGCCGAAAAAGATAACGAGATCAGACGCAAGGAGAGGCAGCTTGAGGAGCGACACCAGGGGGAAGAACTGGTGTCAAAGAACAGGGCACTTTGGAGAGAAGAGGAACGCATCACAAGAATGGAAGCTGAGAAAGGGACAAGGATGCGACTCAAGTTACTGACTGTCTTTAAAATCATCCTGACAATCGCAGTTTGCGGACTAGTCACTTGGGCCATTCCAGCTTTGTCCTTTGTGCCATACCTTGTTGCTTTGGCAGTGATTTCACTACCTTATGTAAAGGAAAAAGCCATACGTATTTGGCAATATGCACATGCATATTTCACAGTGCAAACTGGTGGCACATAAAGATGAGTTACTTTCAATCGCTCTTCTCTGAAAGATTTTAGTCTTTCCTGAGGTTATGGTTTTTGTTCCTTCTAATCATTTGAGCGCTTATTGAGAGGGGTGTAGTGGTTGCTAATATGAAATTTGTTGTCTCTAATTATGTCTAGAAATACATTTTAACCATTAAACCTTGTGTAGGTAAAGCAAATGGTCTTGAGCCACACATGATTCTCTCATTCTCATTTTCATTTTTATTTTCTCTGAAAGGCTTGGAAGGGGTAAGATGGGCTCTTTAAAAAAAAAAAAAAAAAAAAAAAGAGACAGAGAGAATAATCATATCGGATTGATGATGATTTTTCATGTCAAATCCATGTTCGACACTCAGAAATTCTAACTTCTGAGTATTTGCTTAATCATATTGGGGGTGGGGAACGAGGAATGCAATGCCAAAAAGAGTAATGATTTTTTTTTTTTTTAAACTTTCAACACTATCAGGTAGCAAAGACACACCACATTTATTTTACACATACCAAATCTCCTCTGCTGTTACCACACTTGGCGTGGGGAAAAAGGTATTAGCAATACACTGATACACTTTTATTGACCAAAAATATTTAGACATTATTCCTATTAAGTACAGAGACATTACAAACACATTCCATCAATTCCATCATGGTTGGTGGCAATATAACAGTCCAGTGTCAGTCCATATCCTAGACGCTGCCAGTTTTGCGACAACACAAACTTAGACAAAAACCCCATTAACCATTACAACATTAAGCACTCCAACACTGAATATTTCTACATTGACGTAATCTCACTCTGTCAAACTCTTCATTGAGTCCTTATGATATCATGGTGTAGTTGAGGGTGGGGGTATTTGTACGTCAAATGTTGTTTATAATATTTTACTGTACAGGTAGCCTGCTGTGTTATGTTACGTCAAGCGTCGTGTCAGCCTGCGTCTTTAAGTGTTTGCAGTGCATATGAGTCAAAGACATATTTCACCACGGGACAATAAAGTATATTGTAGTCATTATCACACCCTCGTCTTGGAATCTTTGAAACGTAAACAATTTTATTTTTTCCTGTTAATCTTCAACCAGAGGAGGGTACAGGTTGGACGTTCTTGTTGCTCTGTCTGCTGCTGCTGCATTCAAGGAAATCATTAGCAAGTGAATTGTGAGCCCTTTTTTTTCTTCTTTTCTACACAATATGATTGTACTATGTTGGGTAAGATCACACAAAATATATATACTATGATTTCTCTAGTGAAGAGTCGCTTGGGGGGGGTCAGCTGTACCTGCATCGGGGTCGGGTGCGTGGCTGTGGCCTTGGGGCCGGGGGTGTCCAGGGGTAATGGGGGCGGGTGGTGCGCCATACTGGGCACGTAAGGGGGCGGGCTTTGGGAGCCCAGGCCTGCTCTGGGTACCAATCCTCTCGGTGGGTGGAGGGGCTGGGTTCTGGTCCTGGGCATGGTTTTGGTACTCGCTTGCCCTTGGGGCCCCAACTGGGGGCTGTCCCTCCTTCCTGGGGTGTCTGCCTCTCTGCCGTCTTGTCCTCTGGCTGGGGGGCTCACTGCTCTGGACCTCTTCCCGACCGGCACCACGCCAGCCATTGCCTGGCGTGGTGCGGTGCTGCCTCGACGGCTACACTCACCAGCTGCATACTTCCAGTACACACAGGCACACGCGAACACCCATGCCTTACCTATTAATGGTTATCTTATTTTTTGTATGTGTATTTATCTAATTCTGTTTCTTGATGAGTTCGTCTGTTTATTATTTGAATTAGTTCATTATTAGATAATTAACCATGCAAATTAATATATATATATATTTTTAACACAATGCATGAATATTGCTGCCAGTTGCTCTCTCTGTCCCCTTTGTGTGCCCTCTCTCCTCACTCTTGCACCTCACTTATATCCCCTTTCTATTCTCTTTTCTCCCTATCTCTCCCTATCACCCTCGGGTCACAAACTCTCCCTTTGAGAATAAAATCTGTCAGCCATCATAAATATATTTAGACAGATTTGTGTGTGATGTGTCAGCCTGATGGGACAATACAATATATTGTAGTCATAATCACACCCTTGTCTTATAATTTTTGATGTATAAGAGATTACATTTTTTTCAAGTGAATTGTGAGCCCTTTTTTTCCTCTTCACAATATTAGTGTACTATGTTTGGTAAGATCACACAAAATGTATATAGTTTCTGTAGTGAAGAGTCAAGGGAAGAATACGAACGAGAAGAGAACAGAAGGACGAACAGGAAGGGGAGGGGGAAGAACAGGAAGAGGTGAAGTAAGATGCGCATCCGTCTAGATGGAAGGCATAAATATGAGTGGCTGCTGGTGTGTCGTCCTCACTGCAGCCGTCTGCCAAACCAGCCTTGTTTGGCACTGTGCGATCGTGAGTTCTTGCTTCATACATTTGTTTATGTTTACACTGTGGCACTCTGGTTAATGTAGTTAGTCATATTTATATTGTTTGGAATTTAATGCCACCATGCTGAGTTAAGCCTAATATATTTGTTTACTTTTTCTAGAAGGAAAAAAAAATGAAAGTGAAACTACTTGTCAGCCATACATTCTCCTGAATTAAAATGACTTCAACTGCATCCTGAAATCTGAGGTTCTGACCGCACTGCCATTCTGTTAGCCAAGCTATGTTTTTACGAGCATAACCAAAGTAAAATTGTTTCAGTGACATTATTTGGTGGCTTTGAGGTGGTGGTGGGAGTTATTCACTAAAATCTTCTGAGCCTACTTATTAAGGAAATGTGGAAAGTGTTGCTATTTATTTTTCTTTTCTTCTTTGTAGTTCCTGTAGCAACTAATGATTGCCTCTGCTGTTTTTGTTCTGGTGCATTCATTCATTTGAAATTGAAGAACTGAATGAAGAGAAAAAGAAAATTGTTGCCCTCACGTGGGGTTGGAGGGGAATGCAGCGACCGTAGAAGAACCCTGAGGAAGAGGTCCGCGTTAACATATACGGAAACTGATTTTGGTCATGAGGAGGAGTTCGGAGATGATGAAGATGAGGAACATGAACATGATGAAGAAGAGGAGATAATGCAGGATGTCGAGGAAGATGGGGAGCAGCCTGGCAAGTCTTCCAGCCATGACCACATTGCACTAAAAGATAGTAAGTCTTCACAGTCATGACACTGTGCTGTACCTCTAATGCTCCATCAACAATGTGTATGGATCTTTGTTGCTAACTCTATAAATGTTTTAGGAATGAATGTAACCTGTGGAGAGAAAAGAGGCATCCTTGACTTAGAGAAGCTGAAGAAGCGTGAGTGAGCTCTCCTCTATATAGAATTCAGAGATGCAGAAATCGAACAATCCTTCGTATTCACTCCCCCAATCTTCTTGAAAGCGTTGTTTGAAGGGTAGGCAAAAGCTGGAGGGTGATGCGACAAACCTGTCATCACTCAAGAAATTTGTCAGAAACCACTTTTCAGATTGAATATTGTTGTGAAGTGAAACATCCTTTTTTTTCAAACACTTTGTCCAGGTGAGTGGGAATGCATCCAGTGCTCCGGCACCTGGCTGACTCCAACTCGCTTTGAAAAACTTGGGGGTAAAATTCAATGGAAAAAATGGAAAACATCCATTTTATATCTGACAAAGCCGCTGGAGTATTGGTTTAAGGTATGCAATCCGTTTGGCAAACTTAATTAACAAGGAAAAACACACTGGCTGACTGACTGACAGCACTCTGTCTTTACAACAGGAATTTAAATTCACCCCACCTTCTTTTAAAAAGAGGGTCGTTGAGACTTCAAAGGTAATGAAACAGAATACGACAGTCAGTATGTTCAAGAAAAGAGAATGAAAACATGCCATGACTGAGTCCTGTATTTCTTTCTCCAGAAGGCGGTTGTCCTGTCCTCAGACTCTGAAGGTCAGTCTCATCCCTTAATTGTAACCACAAACTGTAATACCATTTCTATCCGGCACCACCACCAGTGTTGGCGAGCAATCTATTACGAAGTAATCCACTACTGTAATTAAACTACTTTTTTTTAAGTAACTGAGTAATGTAACACAGGCAAAAATGGTAATTATATCATAATAATTACTTTATCAAGTAACGATTCCATTACTTTTCTGAAATATTTTGCAAGCTAAAAATGTCTTATTGTCCACAAAATGTCTGAAGTTGAGAAAATCAACTGAAAACAATGATGTTGAAGATTGATGATGCAGCCGTGCATGCAACATCATTGATATGCGACGACGCACCAAAACAAGCATGGCGGCGGCAAAAGAAAAAACAGCGATTGCGTTCAATAGCTGGAAATGTCAACGTTATTTTGAGTTCATCTCGTCTAAATGAAAGAATATTGTGGTTCGTTGTACGTTGCGTACAGGGAACAAGACGTTCTCATCTGTTTATCTTTTGTAACTACAGTAATTAGTAATTATTGATTGATTTATGAAACAAAATACTTAAAGAATAACTTTTTAAGGAGTAATCAGTAATGAGTAGATGGATTACTTTTATGGAGTAATCCCTAAAATACTGACCACCACACAAAAATGGTAATTTAATCTTTTCTATCGTCCAAGCACAAACAGAGGAGGACGACTTGGTGGATGAAGATGGGCCGAGAGGCAGTGAGCAACTGGAGCAGGAAACGGAGGAGGAGAGCCCCGAGGCAGCCAAAGACGGAGGCGCTGAAGTCTCACGACTCGACTCGAGCAAACAAGGAGAGGGGCGAAGGGAGGAAGACATGTCTCCTGCCAAAAACCAAGGTGGCATCTCTCGCAAGAACTCATCAAGTTGAATTGAGCAGTTATTTTTAAAAGTTTTTCTGTTGCTCTCTGTCTCGCAGAACTGTTGTTAAGGAACATCTCAGTTGTCCTGCGGAAGTTTCCAGATGTGGGAGGGGAACAACGCCGGCCCCCTAACGTGAGACGCACGTCACTCGTGTTGTCAAAAATATCGATATATTCATTAAATATCAATATTGAAAACTAAGAACGGTTCAATGTGACTCACCCATATTCATCGTGATCTACACCCCCCTGCACCCTGGCGACGAAACTTCCATGGTTGCTAGTATTGAAAGTCGTACCAAAAAACTATATTTTTCACAATATCGTATCAAAGTTTTAAATCCAGTGTTGTGACAACACTACATGTCACACATTTGGCAGGCAAAGAACAGTCAAGCGTCAGAACACCACTAACACGTTACAGTTGACACGTACGTCCGTTTGGGGTCGGTGTTACTTGGAAAAGTTGTTTCACAATTTGTGAGTTGAAAACTTGGCTAATCAGACAATAAGCCATGATAGCTGTTGCCTTTCCTTCATGGTGCCACCGTCACATACTTTTTTATTATTACCTAAATGAGTTAAACAATAAACTATTTGCAATTAAACTACTTTTTTTCCTTACACAGAAAAATAGAATAATATTGTCACCTCTCTCTTGTTTTTGTCTTGACAAATCAGGTGGAGCATTCAAGCAAAGGTTTGTCTTTTTCACTACTCTTGGTTGACCATGTGGTCAAGTCATGTACTGTAACATGTGGTTTGTAAAAGTCTCCTCCGCTCAACAGACAGCCAATCTCTGCAGCCGGATGAGGGTCAGGCTGAGAAAGAACACAACAGCGAACCATCACACGGGTTGGAAGACTGCCCAAATATCTATGAAGCATCCCCAGCTGAAGCCAAAAACGAGGAACTGTACTTAGAGTCCAATTACGAAGACTTTACAGGAGAAAGCCACATGTTTTTGAGAATAGAGAATGTGACCTCTTTAAAATGCACAGACGACCCTGCCATGGAGTCACACCCGAGTAGCGACGCCACACAACCGCAACCAATGGAGCAGGATGAGAGGCAAGTTAGATTGATCCATTGATTATTTTCTTCATTTCAAATGAATGAAACAGATACTGGGGGGGATTGCGCCACAATCCTGGAACTAATGTTAAGAAATCAAATTGCACCAGCATAATTTTTTTTTTAATCCTTTTGACTTGACGAACGGATTGATGGTCCCACCTCCGCTGCTGTGTAAGCAATCATTTGTAATTTTTTTTCCCGCTAGGACCTGGCAGGCAGGTCCAAGCTCAGACGCCACTCAGACCTCCAACAACGCGCTGCCTGCGTCCCCTCAGATGTTCAGTGGCCGTGACCTGGACGCGATGGACCTTGGCCAGCTGAAGATGGAAAAGCTAAAGATGCAGATAAATGTTCTGATGCTCCAAAAGGAATATTTCACTCAGAAGCTCGAAGCGCTTAAAAAAAGCAGCTGATGGTCGACACCACAGACAGCGCCTTACAGTGAGGGGGAGGTAGCGGCTGAGTCCTGGAAGGGATTTCCACTTGTGCCTCTAGTGGAGGGCTGAGAAATTTCACTGTATGTTAATTTTAAATAGCAGCGTATAAAAAAAAAAAAAAAAAAAAAATTTATATAAGAGTTTAATAGAAAACATTTTTAATGAAATCATGATTGTTGAATTTCTTCTGCCGATTTTGAAGTCGGAAATAAAAACGTTTTATGCAGCTGTGCAATGATCGCAGTCGTGTATATGATTTATATACAGTATGTGCGTATGTGTATACATGTAGTATATATATAAAATGAGAATTTTCTTAACAAAACAAATGCAGCATATATACACTTAGTTTATTATACATCAGTATTTACATTTGACTCGGCAGTGAGTTCATTCAGACATATGCTCCTCTTCGTCATCAAATTCCTCCTCCTCCTCGTCTTCATCAAAGTATTTATCCTCCGCGTCTCTGCTGACGATGTCCAGGTTGTCGTAGTCTGGGTTCTCGTCCACCTCGCTGTGACAGACAGACGGACAGACAGGTGAATCTTCTGTCGTGCGCGACGACGCTGTACGCAACTGCGTTGTCCTGAAATAACCTCTGACGTCAGCAGAAGAATGATATTCACAGCTTACAGCTAAAGGCTGCCAGTGAAGAGAATTTCTTCTTGACTGACAGGTAACTGTTCAATTCAACACAAAACCTTCTTATAGAGTCCAAGAAAATTTAAGATGTTGTTTCACCTGTAGTCAAAATCCTTGTCTTTGCCGTCAAGGAAGCGCTGGTGCATCTGGCTGACGAACTCCTCCCTGAGCAGCGCCTTCTCCTCGGCGGTGGGCTTCTCGTCCTGCTGCTGCTGCTGCTGCTGCTTGAATCATCTGTCGCAGGGAACCCAGGGATGCGCGGTGAGTGGCAGAACTGCGTCGATGGGCGAACGGGAAGGAAGGTGGCGCCCCGCCTGTCTGTCACCCTCTCTTACCGTCGCTCTCTTCCTCCTCGTCCTCGTCCTCCTCCTCCAGCGCCCCCTCCTCCTTCTCCTGCTCCTCCTGCAGCCGGGTCTGGATGAGCTGCTCCTGGTAGGTGTTGAGGAGGAGGCTGGCGAGCCCCGCCGCACCGCTCTCTGACGCCCCGGCTGAGTTCTCCTGCATGGCCTCCTGAGAGCGCTCAAATATCTGTGGGAGCGATCGCGGGATGAGATTTGAAGCGAAAGAGAAGACTCAGTGAATTTATGGAAAGGAAAGCGGAGCAGATGCTGTGAGAGTGACACGGCAGGAGGCTCTCACCTCCTCGTCAGTCAGGTACTGTCCGATGTACTGTTCGTACAGCAGTGGCTCCCTTATTCGCATCTGTTCCTCACTGAAGTACTCTCCCTCTACAAGCACAGGTGAGACAGTCACTATTTCACATGACTAGTAGTAAATTCACTGGGTTGTGCTTCCTTTTTAACGTGCATTTGTCTGCCAAAAATTGTGCATGACACGTTTGTCTTGACTGCCACTGGATGCAAAACAGATTTCTTTTCAGGACCGTAGGAAGGTTTTACTAGCTTTGTAGTCTACAGCCAAGCCAAACTATTTGCATAACATCACTGGAGGCACTAACAGCCTACCTTTCTGCAGGGCCCTTAACGCGGCGTAGCGCTGGTTTCGAACCCTGGTCCTGTTGGTGCACGCCGCAGCTTGCCGTTGAATCACTTTGCTGTAGTGCTGGGCCCGTGGGTCTGAGGATACGTGGGCGAAGGCTGACAGGTCGTGAGGCTGTAACCAGGCCTAATTGAAAAGAGAGAGAGAGAGAAAGAAAGAGATATTGATGTTAAAATAAGTCAAGGCAGTTGAAAGCAAATTGATTCACATGAACGTTGTTTGTTTGTCTGGGACAATGTTTTCAAAAGCAAATCTTCATTTTTAAAGTGCCACTTTGTAGCAACAATCAGGGGTGTCAGGCCACAATGTGAGATCAAGTGGTATTAAAAAAAGCTCATTTAGAGTCCAATCACATGAAACATTAATAGGATGTGGCCTATACATTATAGAACTAGATTGTGAACCAGGATAATTTCCTTGCTAACAGCATTACAAGACAATTTTGGGGCCAATCATTAAATTAGCTATGTCGATGAGTTGTGCGTACATGGTACCGCTCCAGGAACACCAGCGGTTTCCCTCTGTACTGGCGGAGCAGCTCCTGTCTGCGCTCCGCCAGGCTCAGCTCAGGATCCCCGATCTGCTGGCTCTTCACCGGGCTGCCGCTCCGAGCAACCGCCTCCACCATGTCCATCACACACGCCGACTCATGTTGGATCTCGTCCTGTAATTGTGGCCAGGGGCATTGTCAACAGAAGAAAAGGTCGGGCCCAGTCATGCTGCTGTGTTGCTGAACTCACCAGGTCAGGTGTCTGTGACTGCTGAGGCGGTACCGGGAATGTTATATGCCCCTCAAGTGACTGTGTCGTCGCATCTTCTGGTTGTTTGACTCCGTCCACATCCTCGTTTTTACACAAGCTTGGTTGCGTTTTGATTGGAGGCTCAATTTCGCCCCACATTTTAATCTATTGCCAACGAATGACAGCGCTTATCTGGCAGCTAATGTCATCAATTGCCTTGGCAGAAAAGTTAAAAGAACTTACGTACAACGTACTTTATTATGCGTATTGCCCTTTAAATGTGGCCACCTGTCAAAAAATTATAATGCTTGGGTGTTTTTATACCCATCCAGTTACTTTGCAGATGCAGCGTTTACACTACGATTACTTGTTGTCGCTGTCAATTCCACCGCCATGTCGGTCCGTCACCAATGACTTTCCCCCAGCAAAACGAGCCAGACAACTGTTCCGCTGGGTTCCGCTCTTGTGTTTGGTAGCCCTCTAGCGGTGCATTTTCCGACTTGCAAGTTATATTGAAACTGGCTGAAAAATTGCTGCTTTTATTGTAAAAATAAAATAGAATTTAAAAAGAAATGACGCAACTCAATTATGCTTTTATATTTATATAAGGTTGCCTTGATTTAAAGACATATTTCTCAATGACTGTTACAGGATAGTATTTTACTCTAATTTAGACTTAAGCCTATGGCTTGATAAATTAATCCTTTTTAACATTTTAGTGACAAATGTTTTTCTTTCATAGAACAAGGTTCAATTTCACATAACCTGATTTAGTTCATTTCCAGTCCCCCTAATCACTTTGAACAGCCTCTCTCTGCTCGAGAGTGTGTTGGTTATTATGAGTGCGGAGTGTGCACAGATATATTTTTAAAGCTCTCGAAATACCTTTATGCCCAGTCAGCACAGTATATTCAAACCACATTGTTCCACAGTTACAGAAGTCAAGTGGAAGTAGACATGTAATATCTGAGGAGGGATGTTGGAGGAAGACAAAGAAAACGAACTGACTGAGAAAATGAGGAGAGTGCGAAGAATTTAAAGACACAACTTTAAAGAATACTATTTGAGTATTTCAAGATCAAACCGCTACTTTCAGATCTGTTCGCCTCCCCTGTGTATTATTAATGTATTAATAAAATGGAGATGAAAGATCAGCCTCCCCTGATAACAGACTCGGACTCAGAGATTTACAGTCCGCTGTTATCTCGGTGTTTGCCAACAAACACTGACTAAGAAAAACAAAAAGCCCAAATATGCCCAGTGCCATGAATTATGTGCAGGTTTGAGACACAGATAAGCTCTCCCTAGACACACACACACACACACACACGCACACACTGAGAGGCTCTTCGCCTGCGGTCAACACATCTTGCATATTAACACCCTCCCACCCACCAGTAAGACTCACCACCGCGCCGCTCCAAGTGTTTACAATGTGCACACAAACACCATGCGCATCACCTCTTTCGTCGCAGCCGCGGCGCGCGGCGTTCTCTCTGCACAAAAAGTGGGACTGCGCGCTCCTCGCCGTTTCTGCTCACTCCGGTTCGAACGGATCAAGAAGCCGCCACCGATCGGCTCTAATCCGAACTGACGGGTTGATGAGAAGAGAAGAGACCTCTTGCACCCGAGGCGGCCCGCTCCCACCTTTTGATGCCGTGTCATATTATCTGATGTCACGGGGGGGCACTGGGCCTTATTAGTGGAGATGAATGACGCTGTCAGCAGATGGGAACAGGTGTTTACACTGGGAAGCACAGAGGGGAGCTCGGCTAGAAGGAAAGAGACGCAGAGCGGCTGTGCTTCGCCGCTGTCGAAGCACTTTTTTAAAAATTTTGTTATTTCCAATTACGACCCCAAGTCTGGCATCCCACCCGTGCACACGCCATTGTTCTGTCGTCTCCACACCTCAGTGGTACAGTCTGCATGATTAATCATCCAACAGACTTCATAGGCTTTCACAAAACATTGCAAACTCCTGCTCTCAGACGCTCTGTTCGAGCTGCTCTGTTTGACCCTCGGCCTGTCCAGGGTGTCTCCCTGCATTCGCCCTATGGCAGCTGGGAGAGGTGTGACCTTGAGCTCAGGAATAAGTGAATATTGAAAATGGCTGGGGCGACACGGTGGCGCAGTGGTTAGCGCTGCCGCCTCACAGCAAGAAGGTCGTGGGTTCGATTCTGGGGCCCGGACCTGTGACCTTTCTGTGTGGAGTTTGCATGTTCTCCCCGTGTCTGCGTGGGTTCTCTCCGGGTTCTCTGGCTTCCTCCCACAGTCCAAAAACATGCGTGTGAGGTCAATTGAGTATTCTAAATTGTCCGTAGGTGTGCATGTGAGTGTGAATGGTTGTTTGTCTCTATGTGGCCCTGCGATGAACTGGCGACTTGTCCAGGGTGTCACCCTGCCTTCGCCCTAAGACAGCTGGGATAGGCTCCAGCAGACCCCCGTGACCCTGAATTGGAATAAGCGGGTATAGAAGATGAATGAATGAATGAAAATGGCTGGATGGATGCTTGACCCTCCAAGGATCTAGAAGGATCTAATGTTGGGAATCTTGACTTGGTTTAAGGTTATGAATTTTTTTTTTTGCATTTGGCTAATCATCCTGTCAGGTGCATATGTTTGTTTTTCTTTTAATATTACATCTGGCTGTTGTGGGCCAGTCCTGGTGTCCCTGTTAGGGTCTGTTTTTTTTTTTTTGTTTGTTTTGAATTATCAACAACACCTTCACTAAACAAATAAAAAACATCCTGGAAAGATTTTACATCTAACATGTTTTGTCGTGTCACTCTTGAGCGCTCTTGTAGATTTTACTATTGAGCAGGTTGTTCCCTGTCAACATTGGTCAGCAGTGCTTTTCTGTCTGTTGAGTCCTTTTGGCTTGAATAGACCACTTTGTGTGAGCATGATAAGAGGAGTGCCAATAAGTTAGACAGGTGTGCAGGAGGACCGCTAACAATGAGGGACTCGATGGAAGACTTGGGAAGGGCTGCAGCTGTGTGTGTGTGTGTGCGTGTGCGTGTGTGTGTGTGTGTGTGTGTGTGTGTTTCCTCGTGTGCGCCTGTCCTCGTCCGTCACAGGCTGCGCAGCAACAGCTGTGATGGGGCTCTACGATCACGCCGACATTTGACACCGGCACGCTGACAAACACAAACACGCCCCCTACTGTATGTCGCCCTCCGTCCCTGCAAGCGGAGCTGAGCGCTCTCGCTCTCTCCAGACTCACTGGCTTCACATTCGCAGGGAAATGTCAACTTGAAGAATGGCCGCTTTCATCCAATCAGTCAGACTTTTTTTTTCCCCCCGCGCACCTCCTCTCAAGAAATGACGAGGAGGGACTTCTGAGCAATCGTCGTCTTGTCTTTGCTCCCTGGAAGCCTTCACTTCACCTCTCACGGTGTCCAGCGACTTGTTAAAGAGGATCACGTGGTTCTGTGCGGTGGATGTGCACTGACAGATGAGCAAAATCCAACGTTTTTTTTTCTTCTTCTTCTTCTTTCTTCTTCTTCTTGCGGCCGTTTCCCAAAGGGGTTCCTGAGTGTGACGACATGTTGGATCACCTGCCTGGCGCCAGCAGTGACCTCATCGGCGGCGCGAGCGTGGGTGAGAGAATCGCGCGGGTCGAGTTAGCGTAACAGAGGCGCAAACGTCTGCCCTTTAGAAAGGGCCTACTGGGAATGATCTCTTTGTGATGTCACAAACGGGGCACAGACAACCCCACGGTTGTTGGTCCCAACCTTTGAGTTCAGCTGCCGAACCAGCGGAAAGTTCAACAAAGCAAAAACCGGCTGTAAACACGGGTCTAAATATGCAGTTTTCCCAGTCTTTGGGTTTGCGGCGGCTGCGCAGTGCCAGGCTGCTCTGCTGGGGCCCAGGAAGAGAAATAAAAATGCGACATTAGGTGGATCGTTTGAAAGCAAAACCCATTTATTTTCTGTTTTTAACATATCGGCCTTTAGCGGCGGGTCAGGCGAGTTTATTTTCTGCTTACAGGTGTTAAGTGGCGGAGATATTCTGCAGGTGGCTGGGTTACAGTTGGGGCCTGTGCCAGCCCGTGCGCGGCACACTTAGCTCAGGACATGAACTCAGCAAAAAAAACAAAAACTAAATGTGCTCGGGCACAGTAGGGATTGCCTGGTGTGAGTGTGGCCTGAGGTGTGCATGAACCCATACAGGCCACGGTGCAGGAGGACTCATCCCATCTGTGCAATGCAGAACTAATATAAGTGACCGAATCGATTGCAGCCGAGAAGTGTAAACCTCCCATGCACAGATTTTTAATGTGGGATGATGCCGGCGCGCATAAAAAAAAAAAAAAAGAGAGAAAATCTAAACCAACAGATTCAATAAATCCACAGCGGTTGGAAGAGATTTATTCCAGTCTGTGAAAATGTGCTTCAAATCCACTGGAAGCTGCGTTTTGAAAGATGACACTGATACTGGCAAGGCTTACTCCTTCAAATCTCCCCCCGGGAGAGGAGGGGAGGGGAAACGAGGGAGGAACACGAGGAGGAATGTCACTAAGAGAAGGAAGGCGGGCGCCAGACAGTGACTGAGGAGGAGCGCTTTCTTTTTTAACGCCGCTGCGAGAAAGATGAATTAACTGCAAACCCTGGAGCCTCTCATCCGACTCTGGCGAGTTGAGACGGGTCACTTTTTTTTTCTCTCGCACGCATGCAGTTGTTCTGTTGCAGATAAATAATATGAATATTTCAAAACTTTGCAAAAAACAACTAAAAAAATATCTGCAGGTTCCACCTGCGTACGTTCGCCGTGCGACTCGACTGGTGTGACCTTTCAGCAACTGCTCGGAACCGCTACAATCTCCCACACTCAATCTGCCAACCTCCACTTCAACGCGTTTCCAGTCGGCCCTGTCTGCAATATCAGCCGCTTTTTTTTGTTTTAAGTCGTGACCGCAAGCAGGAAGCGAGTGCTGCGATCCGTGCCCTTAAAACACACACATACAGACAAACACACACACACACACACAAAAGGAGAAGTGGAAGAAGCAGAAGAAATAGCAGCGGGCCTTTGTTTGGCGCCGCTTGAGAGATTAGCTTGAATGCTGCACTGCCAGAACTGGATGGTAGCTCATCTAATCATGCGATTAAGTTTTCTTCTCTTCCTTTTTTCTGTTTGAATGGACCTCCAGTACTGGAGTACAGTAAGAGATAAATCCGAGTGATTCAAGAACCATTTCTTCTGGGCTGTCATGTTGTCAGACCAACAACTGTTTAAAGCGATTTATTTTCCAATCGGACACTCAAGATTCAGGAGGAGGAGGAAAACCTAGAGAGGTGGAGCTACAGCGTGGGATTGGAGAGGATTGAAGGTGAGCAGCAGCATTCGTGTGAATGAGAGGGACCCAGAAGACAGGGGAGTAGAGGTAGGTGGTGGAAGAGAAGTCTTAAGTACTTGCAGGTCAACAGTCCAGAGCAACGGAGGGTAGGGGAAGAGTTGAAGCAGCGTTGAGTGGTGGAAAAAAGTCTGAGCGTTAGCAGGAGTGAAAGGTGCGAAGAGTGAGAGTGGCGCCGAGGAAAAGACAGGAGGTGGAACTGCAGCTTTCAGAGATGAAAATGGGAGCGACCACCAGGACAGATCTGGAATCAGGGACGAGATCATCAGAGAGGCGACGCACGTTAGAAGTTTTGGAGATAAGACCAGACTGAGACGGAGGAGGAGGAGGAGGGACAGTCAATTCATGAGTGGAAGAGACGTCTTCGCTTCTTCTGCCTCCATGTTAGTTTTTAAGGGATCCTGGATCTTAGGGGGCTTGAGAGAAGAAGTTGGTGTCGGCACATTTCATCGGTGCTTCCATCCTCACGAAGACCTTCAGTGACTCGTGAGATGTGTTCTTGTCGCGGTCGGTCATTGTTGTTCACATTTGTTTTCGTACGCGTGGGCTCGAGGTTTTACAAATGTTGTGCCCGATTGTAACATCCATCCATCCCTCCATCCGTCCATCCATCCATCCATCCATCCGTCCAACCATCAATCCCTCCATCCGTCCATCCATCCATCCATCCGTCCAACCATCAATCCGTCCATCCATCCGTCCAACCATCAATCCCTCCATCCGTCCGTCCGTCCATCCATCCATCCGTCCATCCATCCGTCATCCATCCGTCCGTCCATCCATCATCCTCCATCCATCCAACCATCAGTCCACTCCATCCGTCCATCCATCCATCCATCTGTCCAACCATCAATCCCTCCATCCGTCCATCCATCCGTCCAACCATCAATCCGTCCATCCATCCGTCCAACCATCAATCCCTCCATCCGTCCATCCATCCATCCGTCCGTCCATCCATCCGTCCATCCGTCCAACCATCAATCCATCCATCCATCCAACCATCAATCCCTCCATCCGTCCATCCATCCATCCATCCATCCAACCATCATCCCTCCATCCGTCCAACCATCAATCCCTCCATCCATCCGTCCGTCCATCCATCCATCCATCCATCCATCCGTCCAACCATCAATCCCTCCATCCGTCCGTCCATCCATCCATCCATCCAACCATCAATCCCTCCATCCCTCCATCCATCCATCCATCCATCCATCCATCCATCCATCCAACCATCAATCCATCCACACCCATAACCAATTTAAAACCGTGGGAGGAATCTGGAGGGCCAAGACAGAACCGATGCGGCTTCACACAGGAAGTTGAGTCAGAGACCAACCTGTGACCTTTGCGCTACGAGGCGACAGCGCTCGCAGCCGCTCAGCTGCATCGCCCCAACTGAGCGAGGAGTAGATTTTCACTGGGGCCATCAAACGATTCATTTTCTAAAGCGACATTGGTCTGACTTCACACAGTTCACTGTGTTTAATCGCGTTTCAATTTGCGTGTTTCAAATTCTGTTATTTTGCATTTCAAGACAGTTTTTTTTAATGTCCATATTAATGTGAAGTAATTCTTACAAGAGTCTCTTTCTTCGGATCAAATGAATGCAAAGGAAAAAGTTCCCTTTTTGATCTTTTGTATTATTATTTCTTTCAATACTGTGCACCTAGACCAACGTTGTTGGGATTACTCCATAAAAGTAATCCAACTACTGATTACTTCTTTAAAAAGTAATCTAATTACTTCTTTAACCACCTTGTTTCACTGTGTAGTAATCAATTCCTAATTGATTCTGCGTCTGCTCTGGCCCTTCTGTCAAATTTTACAACCCACTGTGGCCCAGCAATTAAAAGGTTTGCCCACCCCTGGGCTAGCCACAGTTGCAAGACCCTGACGAGAGCCTCGCTCAGGAATGTCCCTCAGCCTGATGCGGTGCGATGGCTGCAGCCAAAGGAAACCAGGGCCGTGCACACGAAAACCACCAGTCAGCATCAATGATCCTGTAGCAAGGGAGGCGAGCAACGGCAACAAAAGGAGCAAACTGACTGAACCGCAATCCCTTTGACTGAACTTTAACATAAATAGAGAAGCAAAAGACGACTCCGAACCCATGGCATGAGAAAAATGGGAGAAAACTGAAAGTAGGAGCGCTTCTCCGCCCAACTGCTGCTACTCACTCCAAAGTTATATATGTGTGTGTGTGTGTGTGTGTGTGCATATATGTACTGTATATATATATATATATATATATATATATTTTGTATATATATATATATGTCTGCGATGAACTGGCGACTTGTCCAGGGTGTACCCTGCCTTCGCCCTAAGACAGCTGGGATAGGCTCCAGCAGACCCCCGTGACCCTGAATTGGAATAAGCGGGTAAAGAAGATGAATGAATGAATGAATATATATATGTATATAGATATATGTATGTATATATGTATATGTATATATATGTATGTGCATATATATATGTATATATATATGTATGTGTATACTGTATATATATATGTATATGTGTATGTATATATGTATATGTATGTATGTATGTATGTATGTGTGTGTATATATATATATGTATACATATATATATATATATATGTATATATATATGTATATATACATATATTTATATATGTATATATACATGTATATATACATATATATATATATATATATATATATATATATATATATATATATATATATTAGTATGTATATCAACATATTTATTTTTTACTAGCTGCAGACAGGACGTTTTAGTAATGCAAGCACAATGATGTTATTACCAGCACCAAGAGTAGTGTCAAAAAAAAGTTTTAATCAATTGATTTCATACACGGCCACAGGCCACACACACATTAAGGGAAATAAACACATAAATGACCACAGTGACAACATGTGGGAACACTACACTAAAACCAAAGCCATGGTTTTGGTTTTAGGCATGGAGGTTGCGATGGGGCCGGGGGGGTGGGGGGTCCATCACAACCTCTGCCATGACCTGGAGTGTCATGAGTGACCAAACAGAGTTGCACATCATGACTTCATGAATAAAGTATTTATTTAGTCAAACACCTAAATATGAAGGGATCACTTCCCGCACATTCAGCACACACCGGCCTGACTGCAGCCCGGCCGGTGAAAGTCGTCGTCGAGGTCGTCGGGTTCCGTTCTAATCTTATCGCCCGCGTCGTGGCAGTTTCAGTTCTGCTTCAGACGCCAGCTAAGAGTGGAACCTCCGGTGGTCAGGCCGTGGGAAAGCAGTCCGTTGCTTGGTGCGGCCTGCTGCTCCACCTTCTGCAGATCAGCAGGAAACTGTCTCCTCAGTGTTTTTTTTCTGTTACTCTCAGACTTCAAGAGAACGTGTGGCTTTCTCGACCAGAGGACGCGTCAAAGATACTGGGAAATAAAATGTAGGCAAATGAGTCGGCACGAAGTAAAAAAAAACCCAACCCAACAACTACCTTGTTGAACCTTGCATTAGACCTGCACCTCTTTCCTCACCGCCTCACACCCTTCTGCGGTGGCGATGTGACAAAAGAGGCACGAAAGTCTGTGTGCATGCGCCGCTGCTCAGTCAAACACTGGAAACAGGAAGCTGCTGCCGTGTGTGTGTGTGTGTGTGTGTACGTTTCTCTTCTCTTCGTCGTGCTCTGCGTTTCTGCGTCGGCGAGCAGAAAGACTTTTCCTGCGTCTTCTCTTTGCTGCTCAGCGAACAGATGAGGGTGAAACTGCTTTTCTGCGCACCTTAGCCTGTGAGTTTTAGCTGCAAACAAGTTCTGTCGCTTTCTGCCTCTCAGAAGTGATGTAGAGGCGACTCACTGCTGCTTTCAGGGGACCTCTTGACGTGCCTTATTCGTCTTTCTTTCTTTCATTCATTCATTCATTCGTTCGTTCTCACTTTCTTTCTTTCTTGACAATCTCTTTGGTTTGTAGTTGTGCAGCTGAAGCTACAGCAGAGAGGCTCCAGCCAAAACTTGGTCCATTGGGGGACAATGAGACGTAAGTAGACAGCAGCGCACTGTGTATGTAGCACGGTATTTGTATTGATGTATTTCTTTAATGCCACATTTAATGTGCAGGCTGAGCGCAGCTAAAATTTCCTAAAACCTGTACGTTTTAATGCTTCCTCTATGCGGCATTATGTAACAAAGCATCCCCAAAGCTAGCTAGCTATATATGTGTGCGTGCGTAAATATATATATATATGTATATATATATGTATATGTATATATACATATATATATATATATATGTATATATATATATATGTGTGTATATATATATATATATACATGTATATATATATATGTATATACATACACAAATACATATAATGCATTTAGCTCTCTTATTTTATTCCGCAGCGCTTTCACCAACCTGCTACAATTTCTATCTGAACACCTTTACTGATAGTTGCAACCAAAATAAGTTCTCGCTGCGAGGCTCGGATCAGGTGCCGTCGCCTCGTCTCATTCCGAACATCCTTTTTCTCATTCATTCATCTCCTACCCCTCTACCCTCCAAAACTCCCACCAACCCCCGTCTCCTGGCGGCGGCGGTGACGAATGGCCCTGCCTCTCGCCTCTCATGCCCTCGTTTTCTTGCAACTCCTGCAACTTTTTCTCTGAAGTGATTTAAAGCTGCGGTCAGGACAGTGCCCCCCCCCCCTCCCCCCAGACAGAGAGCACTTTCAAAGCGAGGTGAAACTCCCAACTGCCGTCACAAACATCCTCTCGCCGCTCTGCCGTATCTGACAGTGTTTGAGAACCCCCTCCCCCCCCCTATCCCCAACACTGCGAATCAGAGAACCTGACTAGCGCTGTGCTGACACACTGTGTCTGTCTGGCTCTGTTTGCATTCTTAGCCTTTAGCTTCTTCTGTTTTCTGTTTTGTTGAGGAAAAAGTGCAAATAAATCCACAATTTCCGAGGTTGTGACCCCAGTTCATTTCATTACATGGTAATCGGCAGAAACTGTTGAGGCTAGTTTCTGAAATACGTACTCAGCCCCACAGTATGTTTGCTTTCCCGAGTAACACCGGTGGAGTGTTGTGCTGCATGTCTCGTCTGCTTCTGTTCTATATATTCTTCTGCAGCGTGATAAAATTAGCTGTGTGCTCTATTTGTGTTTTGCGCGACTTCATAAAAGCATCCACAGACAGCTAATTTTATCACGTTATCATGCATGTTCTCGTCAGAGCAAAGATTTCATCATCAGGGAAATCGACAACAATCGCTTATTGATCTAAATACGAGGTTTGTCTGCGCTTGAATACTGAGTAATGTGTGCAGAGTGCGATGGGACCCAAGTATTTGAAGATGTAGCGCGATAGCCAAACGCTTTAGGCAGTGTTGGACAACAAAAGACCGTCAGTGAAGGCCACGCTTGCACATACACTGGAAGTGATACGATAGCTTTAGCGTGCCAGCTTAAGTTATTGCCCGCTAGCTAGCGTAGTCTCTGTGTGTACAGGGTGTACATGTGGGAGCATGGCATTGGTCCGACCGCCCATTGGCGGTTCTGGTACATGTAACTCGCTTCACTTCAGGTCAATTTCCATGATGATGCTACCGTCCGTTTTCCTTTAAGTTGACGCCCCTCAAATTAAACTTGTGTCCATAGAACCTGAGCAGTGCAGATATCCTAACTCTGTATTTGTATGTTATATCTTTTTTGTTTACAGTTTTCTATGTGAAATACTATCGGGACCCTTAAGATATGTGAGCACATCTTTTTCTGAATGGTGTAGCTATGTAGCTATAGCTATAGCTCATAAAAAAAATAGTGCTAAAATGTATGTATATATATATATATATATATGTAATGGTAGTTTGGACTTTCACTGTAAAAACCAAAACAACCTTGAAAGCTTTGAAATTAGCAGGTCACATGAGACACAGCTCTGATGATGGTCACTTGACCGACGAATGCGGCTCCAAAGTTAAACCTCTCGCATAAATTCTTTAATTGACTGCCACTGGTGGATGTTTAAGTTATAGGTTAGAGTTCAGTTGCTGGTATAAATGGTGTTAATGTCAGAATGCGGACACGGTGCTGCAATTAGCCACTGACATTTCAGCTACTGTCCTTGATCACGTGACCTTTACCGTAATTGCCCAGGTCGTTTCTCCGAGAGACAGGAGGCAGTTGGATGAGCAACAGCGCACATGCACACACACACACACACACGCACACACACTAGAGTAAAAATAATAGGATGACATCTGAACAAGTCCCTGCTCTGTACCGCTGCTGCTCCTCTGACAATTTCCTCTTTCTTGGAATCCCAATTCTCTCCATTTCTTTTCTTTCCTTACCAGCCCAAATGCCTTCTTTTGCATATTTCTTGTTTTTGCTGACCTTGATGTCAGGCGATCAATACAAATGTGTATTTATTTAATGTCTACAGGTCTCAGGTCTGAGACCTTTTCAGAGCTTTGTTGCTACGTAGATACAGACACAAGTAGAACAGCCAGCGTTCTTTATCTTGACACCTTCTATAACACCACGGCCACAACTTTAGGACTCTTCGCCACCCACATATTTCAGCTTTTACCAGCTTTATGGTCTCGTTCGACACATGACAGGATGTGCCCTCATTTTAAGTTTCAGTTTTATTAGCACTGAGACAAATTGGACGGCTTCTGAAAAACACAAGCGGTGCAACCCGACCTTTTCAAACACAGTTGTCGCGAGCGGCCATCATGCGGCTCCCCGGGCACCCATTTGCCGATTCTCCAACTCTGTCGCTGCCACAACTACCTCTTGTGGCAACCTCTCGAGCTAACGGAGGGGCTCCCCCCTGGCGGACGGGTGAGGGGTCCGAGGGCGGGCGATGCCCTGAGGGCGTGCACCAGTGAGCGCGCCACCAGCAGCGTCGACCGCAGCTCAGCCACGTGAACTCAGGCTTGAGCAGGTACCAGCGGTCTTCCCCCTCGAGGGCTGCTAATCTGCTAGCGCCGCTGTGTGCTAGCGAGCAGGTTGCAAGTGCCACGTTTGCGTGCTTGTACGCTGCAAGCGGAAAATATCAGGACAGTAACGCATTTGTTTTTGCCACGGCACAAATATTCAAGTGTAGGTTTGGCTCATTTCTCTCATGTCGTGCTGCCAAAGCGTGTTCTTTGAATGAAGAGAATAGAAGACGAGATCAATCTTCAACAGTTTCAGTAAAGATGAACAAGATAGGCAAGATATATGGTACAGAGCTCTGGGTTGAGTTCTAGCCCTAGCAACAACAAATGTTATGTTTTGCTTGCGTTAATTTTTGCTAGGTTGTGTTGTAAGAGTGCGAAGTCAGACTCCTATTCTATTCCCTGACCCAGTCTGTTATACACAGAAAGAAACAGATGTCCGTACAGCCGTGTTGAGGTGATGTCCTCCTCTGTCTCTGATTGGCTGTCTGGTCTCCACACCTCCAGCCTGATTGGATGTTGGCTGTCTGGTCTCCACACCTCCAGCCTGATTGGATGTTGGCTGTCTGGTCTCCACACCTCCAGCCTGATTGGATGTTGCTGCCGTCTTTGTTCCCCATTTTGGGCGTATGTCTGAGCCAGGAAACAGGTCTTTATTTGGCAGAGGGCCAAATGGTCCTGTCTGTGTCAGGTGGGTCAGGTGTTACTCTGCAGGAACAACTTGCGGCCACTCTGGGTGACTAGCTAGCATAAAGTTAGTTCCTGTTGTTGTTCACTCTTGGGTCACACAACATACATCTGCCCTTTATGCAACTCACAGGGCATTGTATAATTTTATCAAATGGCTGAAGACAATGATTAATATAATGAATATATTACTGAATATAATGATACCTTCACAAGGTCCCTGGAAGGCCCTTTTAATGCTAATGTAAAGTTTTAGTCAAATGGGAATCGTTCAGTTGTTGTCAAGGTTAAATGAGGTTGCCTTCCATACGATCAGTGGCTTGCCCTAGTTTTCTGCTGGGTTCAGTCTGAATTTATTCTGCGCCGCTGACATAGTGCATTCTGATGTAGACAGAGGATCTTGGGTCATAGTTATCATCTATGTGCATCTAACGTGTTTGTCATTCACGCTTAATCGGGTGTCAGAAGCGCAGCTTCCTGTATCTTTCTGATAGTTCGCCTGCACAGTTTTTTTTCCCCTTCTGCGGCCTATCAGGGGATTTTATGATTGGAAGGAAGTTACAAAAAAACCTTTTATATGAATTCAGAATACCTAATGTTTCTTTTAATACTCGATGCTGGACTCTTGGGTTAAAATATAAATCGGTTGCTGTCGATTCCATTGAAAGATGCCTTTCAAGCTCTTCTCCTTGCTCATATAAAATTGATTCTTCGTTAAAAAAGTTGAGGTTCTTGTCCTGTAGGCAGAGTCGTCTCCCCCGCGCCCATTTGACGTATTTTAACGGTCTGGTTTTGGTGTCATGACAACCCTCTGGGCTTTTAAGTTTGTAGCAGCACTAATCCCCTTGGTTTTTGCATAATCACAGGCCCACAGGAAGCCTCGCTTAAGTCATCTTTGAATTTTTTTTGTACTTTTTTTTTTTTTAGCAGAATCCATGAATTCCGGAGCCGGAAAGAGGATGGTTGGACCGGCGTTCTCGGAAACCTTCTGCCTTTACGCCGAGGCCCTCGACAGAGGCTTTTTCATGGCAAAACGGCCTGAAATATTGAATGCATTTTGCTCTGCTGGTAAAATTGAGAGCAGGGACACACGTGGCCGTCAAAGAAAAAGCCTTTGTGTTTGCAAGCCGCACAGTTCTCGCTAGTAATGTCTCTGGAGCCGCGCTGTGAAGTACAAAGCGGAATGCACACGGCACCATGTTAACCACGCCATCGCTCTCTATAATCCTCTGACTTTTCTCTCCTTCCCCAAGCACTGAAAACTTCAGCTGCCTTCCACGAGCAGAGGCGGAGCTTGGAGCGAGCACAGGTGGGTTCAGCATCCTGCAAGACCTACAAGCCGCCGTTTGCATCATGCACAGTGGCATCTTTTTTTACAAATTATGCTGCAGACGGACTCTAAATGTGATGATTCTGCCCACCCACTTGATAGCACGAAGGTCTAATCAGCCAATCACATGGCAGTAACTTTGTTGATGTCAGGGGTCAGAGGTCAGAATGGACAAAAAGAGAACCATGGTCTGCAGATTAGCATCTCTGAACTCACTAGACCTCAAACCTCCAAGCAGTTTACATTCGCATCACTATCACCTTCACTATTCATCTCTAAGAAAGTGGGTAGAAGAAATGTATAAGGACTTCATGTTCTTGAGTTTGTCTTTCTTTGTGCAGACTGAAGAATGTCTCAAGAAGAAGATGAGGAATCCACCGGAGAGATCTGAGCTGATCCGGGCGCACGTCCTGGAGGGTGAGAGCTGCGCAGATGCTTCAGTCGGCGTCGGAGACAGATTTATTTATTTTTTTAGCATTCTGGTCCAATCGCGTGGACGGATTTTGTATTTTGCCTCTGCAGAGGCGTCAGCGGAGCCGTCGGCGCAGGCCAGGCAGCTGCAGCAGAGGAGAGCTCGCCTCGCCGACGACCTGAATGACAAGATCACCAACCGGCCGGGGCCCATGGAGCTGATCTGCAAGAACATCCTGCCCATCCCCTGCAGCATTAAACAGGCCATTGAAGGTAGGCCAGGTTGACCCAGGCCGGGCTGGGCCGGGCCGGTTAAACATGTCGCATGCGATCTAAAATATATGTATATATATATATATTTATATGTATATATGTATATATATATACCGGGCGACCAATGTTTCCTTAGCCAGGCTTCAATTAACTACCGGCAGAATAACTTCAGACAAGTGGAGCCAATTATGAGCTCGTCTCACGTGTGTAATGACTGTATTTGTCTCTGATGAAGCTACCGGCTGGGCCCTTTAATTGAAACATCATCAGCAGCAGCGGTGGGAATACGCTTCAGAGACGCAGCATATGAAGTGAACACTTTATTTTTTATAACAGTGTTGGGTTTCTAATGAGCATGTCACATCGTTGTCCCTCATCAAGGCCAACTGACAAAGGATTAAAATGCAATTATGTCAAGCTGTGCGCTCGGAGTCGAAAACATCTCGTTTTCACCAGTCGCTGAACTGTCACTGACTACTAACAGGAAGGAAATACCGCAGTTGTCTAAATGGAATCTTAATCTTTATCTCTCACCCTGGTCTCACATAATTAATTTTTTTCCCCTCAAAAAATCTCCTTGGTTCAATTTAAGGTCACTTCAATCCCCGTTTTGACCTTTGAACTCCAGCAAAGTCGCCTTCACCAAGTCTGCCTGCCCGAATGCAGTGACTTGCTGTCGGGTGATTGGCTTAGTAGATTTGTGTTGGCGAACCATCGAACCTCCAGTCACTTTCATCATGACAAACTCTCTCTGTAGTGCTATACTGACAAATGTAGATTCTTAAAAGGTGCCCTCCTAAGTGAGACTTTGCTGGGAGAAATGACCTCAGTTCTTCCCTCTTGCTTGAAACCTCCATGTGGTTTGAATGATTGATTGATTGATTTGGATGGGACAGTGTAAATACACTGGAATTAGCAAGGATGATAAAATTTGATCCATTGTCCCCACTTAAGACAGTTATTTAATTTAAAATTAAAATTAAAATTAATTAACGATTAAGAAGATTTTTTTTAAATCCAGAATTGTGCCTGTTAATGTATCCCATGATCTTTCACAACCTACATTCCCCAGGAAATGAAGAGCTGCCGTCGTAATGAGCGAAAAATAATCCCACTCAGTCGTAATTTTGCGCCCAGTCGTCAACCTGTTTTTGTTCTTGTTTTTTTTTGTTTTTTTTGTTTACTTTCACGCCATCCACTTAATGATCACGTCGGGGGCAGTTGGCCCTGGTGCTTGATTGACGTGCGGAGGGAGGAGCGCGGGATCGATAACTCTCCACCTCGGTCAGTGGAAGATCCATCTCTGTCACCGGAGCACCATAAACAAGACGGCTTTAGCAATATTGCTACGGGGAGACGCACTGAGCCGGCCGTGTGCGGCGGGGACACACCGGCACAGTGCATCCCATTATTACATCACAGGGTATTAAATCAGCCCCATGTTGTCTTTTCATCATTTCCTGCTGATGGTGAATTAATGCCCGGCGTCGGCTTTTTCTCTCCCTCATCTTTTTTCCTCCTGTGTAAGTCCTCGCTCACAGCTGCTCCAGTAATTAAATAACGTACATCCAGGAGAGGAAAAAGATAGTCAGACGCCTCTTTTTTTCCCCTGCCCGTTCCGCGAATCCCGGAAAAGACGGCGTGTAAATGAGACGATTACGTGACATCCCTCGGGGCGGGCGGGCGGCGGAGGGAAGGAAGGAGCGGCCTCGGAGGAGGACGTCTCAAGGCTGATGCAACGTTCGTCCTTCAACTGGCAAATTCCCTCTAAAATTCCCCCCTAATTTCATTGTGTTGTTGGCAGAAACCTTCGCGTGGCATTGCTGCGGGAAGGTGTCCAGCCTTAATTGGATAAACTTAAATGGATATGAAAAAAAAAAAAAACAGCGACTCATCACAACAACGACGACAACAACAACAACAACAACAGCGAGGAGCAGACAGAGTCGTTGTACACCCACTTTCAGCGTCTCGCTTTTGAGCAGTTCCTTTAAAGGTCCTGGTGATGCAGTTTACTACCAATGTGTTCCGTCAACCATCAGTGAACTCCCCCTGAAATTAGATAACGCTCAGTTGAGGAACTTAGCCTTTTGTGATGTCACAAAGGGCACCAAGAAGTCAATGAAATCTCTCCCCCAGCCTGGTTTTCATTCCCGTCTCCAAGTCCAGTTTGTGGCCAAATAATTGTTGTCTCTTTTTAAACATGTGCGAGAGCCTGTAAACAGAGGGCTAACTGCTGTTAAAAATGGAGCTCTATGGAGAAGATTCATCTCAACTGAAGGCTGCTTCACTGAAACCTTCGCGACCTTTAATTCCTCGTGCACTTGTAGATGTGTGTCACCCAGATATGACACCCAGCATCTCAGCTGTAAAAGAACCACATTTTAATCAGTAATAAGTGGAGAACACTGGGGTGGGGGTAACAGGACAAGTGAGCAAAATAAACATGGTGTCATCACCGTGTTTCATCATCATCATCATCATCATCATCACCGGCTTTTTAATGCGACTGATCTTTCATCTCCTGCGTCTTTTCCGAGCAGTTTGCCAAGTGCCAGTTCTAATTAGCCCTGCGATGAACATACGATGCAGCGATCAGAAACTGGGACAGGAGCGCTCATCATACACGCGGGGATGTAAATAAACAGGTTCCTCCGTGTCCATGTAAACACCTTAGGAATGTTGTTGTTTTAACCAGGCCTGTTTCGTCTTTGTGATTTTTTTTTTATTTATTTTTTTTACTCAAATTCCTGGAATAAGCCGCTGGAATCAAAGAGGACTGCTGTTGTTCACTGGCGGCTGACTTCAGAGAGGAAAGCGCCGCGGCCGCTCACTTTACTAACTTTGGCCGACTTCACTGGTGCCGGTTCACTGGCGCAGCTGGGAGCCTTTGGAACGTGCAACCGGAATCGGCGTGGCTCAACACCTGCGAGCGCAGGTGATAAAAGCCTGGCTGTGGTTTTTGGAGGGATGTACGCTGGCAGCCAGCAGAGGCGCGTGCACACACACACACCCTCAGTAAAGGAGGTGGATCCGGGAGCTTTCCAGCGTCGGAGGTGGGAGGGGGGGAGAAAAACAGATGCTCAGGTTTGAAGAAGACGCCTTCCTGTTTTTTAATCTGCCAATCTTTTTTTTTCCCTCCTCCATCGTCCCGCTCCAAACTTTTCTCACTCCAAGACTTGCACCTCCAGAAGACATCAGAAGACAGCTGGTCATGTGACGAGGATAGCAGCTGCAGTCTGTCTCCGGAGCAGCACCACGAGCGGCCCTTTGGCTCGCAGCCTCTGCTCTCCTCGCCAGAATCGCTGGCCGCCAGCAGCGTCCCGTCCCCCACACAGGTAAAGGAGGACGGAAGGCGAATGCCTCCACATCAAAGTGCTCGCAGCAGTGTTGCCTTTCATGATAGATGGAGAATTCTTTCTCTCATTTCACCGCTTTGGCTTGTTTTTCAAACGACACTCATGGAAACGTACTGCCCAGAATGTGTGAGCGTACTGAAACCCCTAAAAATCGCACTTTACACTTTAAAATATATGTATAAAGTGTGTTATTGATGGTATTAAAAAACAAAAAAAAAAAATGTAAATAAAAACAAAACACCATTGTTGTTGGGATTACTCCATAAAAGTAATCCAACTACTGATTACCGATTACTCCTAAAAATGAATCAAATTACTTCTTTAACTACTTTGTTTCATAAGTAATCAATTACTAATTACTTCAGTTTAAAAAAAGATAAAGTTGAGAACGTCTCCTGCACATAGCGTACAACGAACCACAAGATTCTTTCATTTAGATGAGATGAACTCAAGATAATGTTTGTATTTCCAGCTATCAAACACAATTGTGTTTTTTCTTTTGCCTGCATCGTCAATTTGTAACATCATTGTTTTCAGTTGTTTTTCTAAATCTCATTTTGCGGATAATTTCAGATAAGTAATGGAATTGTTATTTTATAAAGTAACTATGATATAATTATCATTTTTGCCAGAGTAAAAAAAAAAAAAGTAGTTTAATAACGGTAGTGGATTACTTGGTAATAGATTACGCGCCAACACTGCAAAACACTCATGATGCTGAAATCAAACACACAAACACACTTTAAAATGCCTTTCATTCTTCTGGTTCAGCTGCCTTCTCCTGCTCATCCTTTCCTTCAAACCCCTGGCTCCTCCCCCGCTCCGCAGCTGGCCAATGGGAAGGCAGCACAGATGAAAGTAGGTGACAGTGTTGGCCAGGTATCAAGTGTACCGTGTCAGGATTTGATGACTGAATGACAGTTTGAATTTACGTGTTTCTATTCCTCTATCCCCCCCAGCTCCAGCTTAAAGCAAACTGCGACCGCTTCGCCCAGAGACACAGGAGAGCAAAGGACGACAGGCCCAAGGTAGCTGTTCTACTTAACTGGGTTGACCTTTTGTTTCCATCAACGGCCTTCTGGTTTAATCCATCATTTGCTTTGTCATTAAAGTCATGAAAATGAGGCTGTACATCCTCCAGATAGCAGAGTCTGTCCATAAAAACGTGCAAAAGTCAAAGTCGCTCTTGGTTATTAACAACATTGTAGAAGCAACTGGAGATACGATATTTGTCGCAAGGGTAAATTAACTTTTAAATACTGACTGAAACATACATTTCATTCAAGGTCCAGTTTTATATTGGACCTTGAAGAAAGGTCCAATATAAAGAGTGACATATGCAAATAAAGGTTTTGCTCCTAGTTAGCTGCCATCTTGCGCCGCCATTTTTTAAGGAAGCCCACCTGACAGTCCCTTCAGTACCTTCCTTAAATACCGGGCACACACTATCAGTAGACTTCAAATCCAAAAGGCTGTATACAAATCACCGAGGCGGCAACCGTCACATTCCTGATGATTTACTGCCTCCTAGATTAAAAAGCTGAAGTACCATCAGTACATCCCTCCTGACCGGAAGGCGGACATGGAGCCCCCTTCCCATCTGGACTCGTCCTATGCCAAAATCCTCCAGCAGCAGCAGCTCTTCTTGCAGCTCCAGATCCTCAATCAGCAGCAGCAGCAGCAGCAGCAGCAGCAGCAGAAACCTAGCTACCAAGCCATCCTGCCAGCACCGCCCCAGTAAGTTTCCCAACCGTCTCGCGAGGCTTGGAAAAGGTTGCTTCAGTTTCCTTTTAAATTCGAAGTCTCTCCCACCGACAGGCCTCCGACGGACCAGCAGCCGCCCTCCTCTTCGCCCTCCGGCCACGAGGCCACCTGCTCCGCTCCTCCTCAACCTGCTGCTGCTGCTCCGCCATCGCCGCCTCCAGGTGCAGCGCCGCACCTGGTCAGCCGCAGCCCACAGAGTTCTGCACCCTTAGGTGGGGCAATCCTGGTGTCTCTGCCCCCAAACCTAGACTGGATGAAGGTCAGCTGCACGGCAAAGTTAAAAAAAAGAAAAAAAGCAAATTCTGCTGCTATTATTGTTTTTTTTTTTTTGTTATTTTAACGAATGAAAAAAAAAATCAATGTGGAGTCAGCATCTCTCTGTTGAGCTGGTTAATTAAAGTTGACGTATGCAAAAGAGTCTCGGTGGACGAAAAGCTGCTGAAAAGAAACTGGCTGTGCGTCACTGATTGAGGGAGGCAGTGATGGATCGCTGCCTCTTTGTCTGCTCAATTCTTTTTCTTTTACTCTGTTTAAATGTTTTCCCCGCTGCCTGCTCTCATGCGTCCGCTCATCACTCATTACTTTTTTCTTTTACTTTCGCTCTTTTGTCCAGGTGGCAGAGCTCAAGTCAGAGCTGAAGCTGCGCAGCTTGCCCGTCTCAGGCACGAAAAGCGACCTGATTGAGCGTCTTAGGGCCTATCAGGAGCTGCACGGAGCAGGAGGAGGAGGTGGTGCTGGCGACAGTACCGATTCTCCAACAGCAGGGGGTAGCGCAGGGCCAGCTGCTGGAGGCACAGGACATAAAGCAAGACAACAGCAACTGCCACAAAAGGAGCTTGGCTGCCTTCAGAGATCTCTGATCAGACATCTTGGTGAATAGGAGGACGAGCGGTGCAGATGATTTTCTAAGATTTCCGACCTTTGCTTTTAATGCTTTGCCATCATTTCTCCACCTCTCCATGTTCAGCCAGAGGAGTTGGACGTTCCAAACCAGCACCGGGCCTCGTTCAGCTTCCCTCCCGTGCCGTCACTCCTGACCACCTGCCAGATGGCAGCAGCTCAGAAGAGTCCAGCGTCAGCAGTGATGTCATGGATGAAACGGTGTGAACTTCACATCAAAACCATAGTCGATCATGTAGCAAGTGAAAGAAAAACATGGCTTCCTGTTGGCTCTTTCAAACCGAGCCTTCCTATTGGCTCTTTCAAATCTATTCGCTTGTATAAAACTAGGCTTTCTATTGGCAATTTCAGATCAAGACTTCCTATTGGCTTGTTTAAAACAAGGCTTCCTATTGGCTCATGTAAAACAAAGCTCCTATTGCGTTTCTATTGGCTAATTTAAGTCAAGGCTTTCTAATGGGTTGTTTAAAACCAAGCTACCGATTGGCTCGTGCAAAATTAGGCTTCTTATTGGCTCATGTTCAACAAATCTTCCTATTGCCTTCCTATTGGCACGTGCAAAACGAGGCTTCCTATTGGCTCGTGCAAAACAAGGCTTGCTATTGGCTCATAACGAACAAAACCATGCGAATTGACTTGACTTATTTTACACCACCATGCCAGTGTAAGGAGCATGAAAAGAGATAGGAAGACGAGGAATGACTATTATTACAATGACAGCATCTCATCTGAGACAACAGCCCAGCAATGACCTAACTAGCACAACTTTCAAAATGAGCTTTATTTTTTCATCTCAAAACACAAAACAACGGTTGACAACCACATATTAATTGTTAAAGTGGGACACATGAATCCCATCCTTCAGCAGCAATATTTCCATTTGCTAGATGGTGTCGTTTTTAAATTCTTTACCTTCTGTACTTCCTGTGTAGGTGACGTCGCCAATCCCACAGCTGAGCCCTGCGCCCTGTTCACCTGCTGAACATGTAATCACCATTAAAGAAGAGCCAAGGTTCTCCTCTCCGACACCCTGTGAGTCGCCTACTGAGAAGACTCCTCTCTGCGACCATCTTCTGATTTCGCCTTCTTCAGGAGCTTCCTTCGGTGCAGCCACAGCTCCGGTCGGGACTATAGACAAAGACAAGATGCTGAAGGAGAAGGACCAGCGGATAGAGGAGCTGATTATATTGGTGAAGCAGCAACAGAGGCTCGTGGAGGCGCTGAGGACGCAGCTTAAACAAGGGAAGAACAAGTCCAAGTCCAAAGTTAAACTAGAGCCTGCAGCGTCACCACCGTGTGGAACTGACATAGTCAGTGTTGAACAGAAAGAAGAAGTTGCATCAACGACAACTCAAAGGCTGCACCCTTGTCTGAGCCTGCCAATTAAATCCGAGCAGAAAATCTCACACAAAAACCAGCAGCGTGTGTTCCTGCAGAAAAGCAATCAGCAATTTGTTCAGCAACAGGCCATACAGAAACTGTTGCTGCAGCAGCAGCAGCAGCAGCAGCAGCAGCAGCAGCAGCAGCACCACAGGTTGGGAACCGGCATCCGTCAGACGCTGGAAAGTTGCCAGGCAAAGAAGAGGAAGTGCTCCGAACAGAAGCAGCAACCTGCGCCTCTGAAGAAGCTGACTCTGCCTTTGCAACAGCAGAGAAGCCAGCGGCCTCACACCCTGCACGGCGCCGCGGCGCCACGTGTGAACAAACAGGGGGAGCTGCCGCTGCGGGCGCAACAGGTGAAGCGACAGGCACCGCGGGTCAGTCACGCTTGCTGTGAGGTTATCAGTGCAGGAAAGGCTAAGAAATTGGCCTGTAATAATTTTGTTTTTGCAAACGTTTTGTAATTTTTTGTACAGGTGCCTCATAAGCAGTCGTTTCCACCTTGTATCTTGAGGAGCAGCTCCGCACCAGCTGCAGTCGCCGGCGGTAACGGTCATCACTACCTCATTGCCCTGACAAGTCACATCAAGGGAAATGCACCAGAGGTACCTAGCTTCTTTATTTTCAGTAGCCAAGCTGCATGTTCTAATATTGCTTAGCATTGTCGCTTTGTGTTGCTCCAGTGACAGACCTGCATCCAGGTCACCTGCTCGTGGACGTCGGATTTTATGCAAGGTTTACTGAACGCACAGATGCATCAGATAGTTGAACAATAGCTACTGATATACACGATAGTTAATCCCAACACTTCCTCTTCAAGGTTCAAGTGTGTAATATTTGCATATTTTGAAACGACAAAACAGCGACATCAAGTGGTCACATTTTAGATTGCTGCGCTCTTTCACTTGCCACCCTCTTCCGAGCTTGCCCGTGAACTACAGTAGCCTGCGCACGCAGAACTGGATACCTTGTCCACCTTCTTCTTTCTTAGTTTATTAGAGGACGAGAGCAATCAACTAAAATATAAAGCACGCTGTCAAGCCGACAGGATTGTCCACACCAGGCTTCCTTAGAAATATGGGGATGCAAGATGGCAACTAACTGAGAGCAAGACCACTATATTACTAGCACTGCTAGTATCCACTATTATTAATTTATTTATAGGCATATATTAGGCTTTTGCCAATTGAATAATCACCTGATATTAGAAAATCTACAGAAATTAAATGATAAAGACCACATCACCACATCTATGCATTATGTCTATAGTGTCTGGCTGATTAACTTGTGTGTTGCGGCCGGTGGAGTGTAGGGCGGTAATCACGTGACCACGACAGAACTGCTCCTCTGAGTCCTCGGCGGAAAATGAATGATGAATGCCGTCTGATGCAGCCATGCCTGATCATTCCGTCCGACTCTATTAGGCTCTATTACGCTCTTTGTTATGGCTTTGCTAATTGCCCCGACGACACCCGTCATTAGCGTGATTTATGCCGCGAGCCGACGTCACGTCTTTGTTCAATGAGTTGTTTCTGCAATCTACCGCACGGAGCCGAGTTGCAGGTGTGCAAAAACTCTGCAACGCGGCGAGATTTCCGTCGAGCGCGCTTCCAGTGGCCCGTAAAACAACCCGGGGGGGTGCGAAAATGGGAGGGTAAGAGTTTGAAACTACACCCTTAGTGCTTCCCCTAAATCAGGTTTTTTCTTTTCCCTCCTTTCAAAACGGCAGAGAGGCAAATGTGGCAATGAAGTTTCTCGCAGTTTCTCGGCGCCCAGCGGCCCGCAGCCCGTCCTCGGGGACGGAGAGACCCTTCCATCAGGGAGACGCACCTCATTGCCTCCCACCCCGGCTGTAAGTTATCCCCAAATAACACCGGATCAATTTTCACCGCGATGAATAATAAATGCAGCCGTTTTGGAAACTCAAATAAAACCTTTTCGCCCTGGTCTATTTCAATCTTTTGATCTCCCCAAGGAGCCGTGCCCGGGTCTGGATGTACTGTTCAGCTCTCTTCCTCCAGCCTCCGTTAGATCTGCTGCCTCATCACCTGCTGGAGAGGTATGGCCGCTTCGCTTCGCTTATCTGACTGGATGTTTGGAATCATTTTCAAATGTGCAATGTTTGCTGCCTACACTGTTGATTTTTTAGTTTAATACTCTGGTAAAAGTAAAAGTATTGAGTCAACTCCTTCACTCAAGTAAAAGTTAGAAAGTACAGGTTCTGAAATGTACTTGTGTGAAAAGTAAAAATGCATTTTTTTTTGCAATTAATGAAACAATACATTCATTGTTACATACATGTTCTATATTGAACTACACAACAGTAGAGTTCAAATAGCTCAACTTCAACCAACAGCAGCTATGACAATAAGTTACTTAAGTTACTTAAAAGTAGTTAAGTTACTTTGAACAGAAATTGGATCTTTTAAAGACTTCAAAATACAAAAGTAACAATCATGTTTTTTCCAATTGGAAGGAGCAGAAAGTACTTCTGCTCCCCTACTGAAAGCATTTTTTTTTTTGTTGTCCCGCCTCCCTGATGACCGGTATGTTCGCGCTGGGTCTCGAATAATGTGATTGGTCAGGTCAGACCCAGCTGACACGGTGAGGCTGTCATGGCAGATCAACATATGTATAATCTAATGATTTATCTAAAGGAGAAGTCAATAGCCTCAGGTGTGCAGCACTCGCTCTCTCACCTCGTCCAATCAAATCGCCCGGTCGGAACAAACTCTTGTTTGACCGCTGTTGTGTTTCCTCAGGCCAAAGAGCATGAAGACGGTTTCCTGGACACCATTTTGCAGAGGGAAGGTAATTTCTCGTAACACTCATTCATTCTGTCTGTCTGTGATGTAACATGTAAAGTATGATAACCAAACCTGTTTTTTCCTCCTTGTAGAAAAACCCGCCTCCCGCAAGCCACGCCCCTCTCCGGACCGCCACCATATTAGCTCCTCAGCGTTTTCCCCGCCTCTCCCCGCCTCCCGATGTTGCAGCCGGCCTGCGACGCCCCAAACTGGGCCCCCTCAGCGCAGTCCGAGCTCCCGACGTGGGCCGACCCCACGGAGGAGAAGCGTCACCTCCGGAACGCCGGGCGGCTGGAGGACTTCCTGGGCTCGGAGCCCGGCGGGCTGGCGACCTTGATGGATGACCTGCACGGTCAGATGTTGTGCACCCCCGGCATCCTGGACCCTCCACCGTCCCCACTGGACACTTTCGGCGCCACGTTGGAGGAGCTGGGCCTACGCGGTATGGATTGGTTTGACCTCACCTCAGGTGAGGAGGGGCCCCTCTCGCCAGGTCTACTGGGACCACCCACACCTTCCAGTGTGTTTTCCACTGATTTCCTGGACAGTCCTGACCTGGCCATCCACTGGGACCTGTGAGCGTGTCCAGCAGCCGCTGCTATAATGAATCATCCAAGCCTGATTTCGGTTTGCCCGACTCTAGCGATGCGCAGGTCGACCTGTAACCTGCCTGACCCCAGCTCACGAATGGGTCGGGGTCACTTTTATGAGAGAATATGATGGATGCAAGCGCAGTAGCTCAATGGCAAAGAGCGCGGGTTCCCAAACTTTTCCACGCCATGGCCCCACCAAACAGCATTAGCCTCTGTTTGGGGAAACCCCTTCGCAAACAGACAATGTTACCAATTATGTAAAGAAACACATAAAGAAATATAAATTGAATGAATTAAACGTTTTTTTTCTTACTTACATTTGCTATAATTGTTATATTTGCTTAGAATAAGAATACTGTCAACCAACATGTTGGTAATCGTGGCAATTTTTCTGTATGGCTGAAAAGCCATACTTACTGTTTGCTGCCTCATATTTTCTTACTTTCGTTGGCAAAATTCTAAGGTTCTTTTGTAACAGTGTCTTCCACAGCTGGGCTGTTTGTCTGTTCCTTTGTTCCTTTTGTCACAAACCCGTTCGTTTTGCACGACCAAGACTAGCTTGAGGAGCAAATCACCTCGATAAATGTGGCAAACCAGCACGTCGCACACACGACGCCAGGAGCAATGTTTTTGACTGGCAGGCATTCATATGATATATTAACATAAATTATTTTAAATACTTATAAACGCAAAAATAAGAGGCATGTATTTTGCAAAATACAATTATTTGTGTACAAATTTAGGGAGTAAAAGTAAAAAGTTGAATGAAAGAATTCCTCAAAACTATATTTAAGTACTTCCAAACCTCTGTTAGCAACTCAAATATTGATATGCGATTAAAATACAATTAATTATGATTAATTCATTACAAAGGCCATAATTAATTTGATTATTTTTTTAATGAAGTCCCACCGCTAATTATTATGGATGATATTTTAATAATAATGATCAAACAATGACTAGGTTTTACTGGATAACAATAATTAAACATTAATTCAGTTTGATTGTTTATTTATTTGTTTGTTTTTTCCCCTTATCTCCTTTCCAATTTTTTCCGGCCCTGTAGCGCCCCCTCGGCAGCCTCCATTTTGAAAACCACTGACCTAGAGAATTGGCCTTGTATGGCACAGAAAAAAAAAGCAACGGGTGCAAAAGCTCACGTCCCCCTTCCTCCTCCTTTTAGAGAGACACACACAGCACGAGCCGCGCCGGGTGCAGGTTACTGGCGAGTCGTATTTTAAGAGGTCGGCTGGCCGGTTGGCTGCGGCTCAGGTGGGTGAGTGAGGCCGTTAGGAAAACATGACCCGCCACTGCCCTCGCACACCCAACACTCACAAGTGTGTCTAATTGATTGCCGAGGCCTTGGGAACTAATTAAAGTCCTCCTTCTGTGTCCCCCCTCGCACGCTGGCGTATTGAATTTTTTTTTCCTCAAGCACTGTGACCTTTATTTATTTCATTCACAGGCTGTAACATTGATCTGAGCGCAGGAACTCGTTAGGCTGGTCCCAAGTTCTTCGTCGACGGCAGCAAGGCGGCGACGCCACAGGGAACCCCGGGGCGTGGATTTGGACCTGGCGTTTGATGGGATATCACGGAGGGAGCCACTAAACTTCCCCCCTGCTGCGTGAATCTCATCTTTCAGCGAAGCAACGCTGAGGCGGGGAGTCGAAGGCGTTCATTTGAGCCTTTAATGGATTCCACTAATTATGGTGCAAATCTTTAGCTGCCGTTTGTAAAGATAGCCAATACGTGATCACCACGGGGGAAAGCCAATCGATAGCCACCTTTAAGTGAGGACACATCGATCCCCTCGCGACGTGGCAGTTGATTGGTTGGTGAAGAGGAAGTGGAGGATCGCAATGAAGTGACTGACACCCCCATTTGATAAATGTGTTGGGTTATTAGCCTATTTTTAGATAACATTGTTTTGTCTATAATTTCACCATTAGATACCCTTAAAATTCTGAAACACAAACATGGTGACATTTTTTCCAGAGAGGAATGTTCTGACACGTGTCATTAAAAGCAAATTTCCCCCTTTTAGGTCACATAAAAGTGAGGTGTTTAATAACTAGGGATTTTGAAATTAAAAGACCAGAGACCGTTCCAACCTTTTCAATTTATAGTCTTGTAATTTATCAGTTTAAAAAAACAACAACGCATAGAATAGGATCTCTGGTTCAAGTTATGTGTATAATAATGATTCACCGCCACACCCCAGATCTAGAGGTTTATTGCAAAGACAAGCATGTTCATTTTGCCTGTTGTCTCTTAATCACCCTTTCGTCACTTACGGCTAAAGAATTTCTGTAACCCCGTTATAGTGTGCACAATTTTTTTCTTTCTTCCGGCTGTGAAAGTTGCAGTAACGCATCCTGAATCTGTATGAAGCCGTTCGTCACAGCTGAGCAACATTCATTTGATGCCGTCCTTCAGATATTTCCGCCCGCCTCCCTGCTGCTTATCATGGAAAAAAGGAGCCGTCACAAACAGACCCTGCATTGAAGCCGACGGTGCAACGCGGCCGTCTCGAGGGCGCTACTGCGGCATGGAGACGAGGCGGCTTAAACGCGCCTTTAGCGGGTGGATGACACAACTGTAAGTGCTGCATTAAGTGAGTCACATGAGGGCGGGAAACGAGATGACTGTATGTTACAAACCCTGCTCCGGGAAAGGAAGGGTGCAAACACCACTTTATTTTTTACACACACACACACACACGCTTGCGAGACCTTGCATAGGTGGGTGTGTGAGGGAGGCTGCTGATTGGCTGAGCACAGCTCTTAAGTTAGCCGCGGATGGAAGCAGAGGATGCAAAGCTAACATCCCAAACGTTCCTCAGTGGGCATCCTCGGCCACCCACCAAAGCTCATTATAAAACACAGAGTGTGTGTTTGTGTGTGTGAGCAGGCGGAACCACTTGGACTTTGGCTCAGAAATGTCGCTTGTCATGCATGTTTGGCAGCCGAATTGGTCCAATTGGTCCATTCCATAACCAATCGGTTTCCTTTTTGGATAAAAGAGGCGGGATGTGTGAGAAAGGTTTAGTTTTGATGAAAACGAAGCGAAGAAGACCAAGTAGAAGAGGCCAGTGTGAGTTCCAAGCGACAGCTGCTGTTAAATTCATTCATACAATTGGTATCTTCAGAGGGGATTTGTACTTTGATGTAAAAATTTGACTTGGTGCACAACATGTTTTTTGTAATGTAATGATTTGTTTTTTTAGTCATCTCCTAGCCACCGGGCAATGATATTTTGTCACCAGTCTCTGCCTGCATGTTAAATTAGCAGTAAAATCTCTTCCTGTGGTCTTTACCAGATAACCGTGTGGACAGGGCATGTTAGCGAGATCAGCTGAAAAAAAAACAAAAAACTTAAATGTCGTAAGTCGGGAGACTTTTGATTCAGCAACTTCCAACAGGGTTTGGCTTTCCTGGTAAGTTCCTGCATACTGTTTGTTCTTCACCTCCGTGGCTCCTCCTTTATCTTTGGCTTCCTTTAATCCACACTCTGGCTCCTCCAACAGAAGCGAGCTTCAGAGACTTGTTAGAAGATTTTTCATAGACTTCATGAGGACCGCTGAGGACTGTTTGAGTCACACAAAAAAGCTTCTTCTTCTCTTAAAAAAAAAAAAAAATTGCAGTAATTACTTTAGGCTTTGTGGCTCTGCACTTTGGAAAAGCCTTGCCTTTTTTTGCAGGATAAATATTTGTCAAGCTTTAGGTTAAATGTAAAAATAAAATGCCCCCAAAAAAGGTATCATTAAAGAGAGCGAATAAAGCTAGATGTTAACCACCACATCCTAACCTGGCACACCAGATAGAGTGCCCTTATCTGACTTAACCATATTGTGAAGAGCCCAGAAAAAGTGCTTTTAAAGGGGAGCTGATGATGTTTTTTTTCCTTCCACTCTGGCAATGTAGCTACAATTGAATTCTGTGAATGTCACTCCCACAGCATGAATGCTGCAGTTACAGTCAATTTCTGCTTTGGCTCTGCCAAATATTGGCAGCTTGCAAATAACATTGGTTTCTTCCTGCTTTCATCACAAACCAAGGAAGCCGAACAGTAGTGGAATCCATTGTGTGCCTGAGAGCCACTGAAAATGCTTTCAATTTGAGACTGGCAAGATGGATGAGCAACATTTTGAAATTTCAATGTTCAAGTGAGCTGCTTTGCAGGATTTACTATGTCCCACTCATTTGGCAGATTATCACGGCTTAAACCAAATATTACTTTTCTTACTCTTGATGTCTCTCAGTGTCACTCCTTACCAAACGCACTGCATTATTGACTGCTCTAAAATCCACGCTGGGCGAAGTGTTTGTTTGAGCCTCAGGTTCTCGACAACTCTGACTGACACCATGTAGGGCTTTGTGTGCGTTTCTTCCAGAAGGTCAGGAGGAAAACAAGCTCCTCTCCTGCCAAACCAAACTGCTACCTTCTGTTCTGCAACATCCTGCTGCATAGTGTGCACAGTTTCACCCCGGGCACGTGGAGAGCAGCTTAAAGACACATTAAACGTACGCACACATGCATCCCCAAGCCGTGATGCTGGAGTGGGCTTAGCGGGAGTTTAGCCCCGGAGTCATTCTGCAGATGCTTTGATGCGTCTCAAGCCTAGCAGTGAGATGCCTGCTGTGTGTTTGGTGTTTGCAGACGCGCACAAACACGCATGCACATGCAAGGGATTGATGGTAAGACAGCTGTGGACTAACACAAGCATGTTTACACAAGTCTTGTTTGGGGAAATACGAGTGTCGAGGATGAAGGAAAAGTTGTGTTAGGAAGGTTCTGCTTTGGATCCAGAACGGGAGAGTGAAGCAGTGACTCTTTGAGGATGATGACATACATACAGAATAATCAAATCTTATGCCACCACCACCAGTATGAGAAACTATTTCAGGATCTTTTTTGGTCTTTGTGATTTTTTTTTTTTAAGGATAAAAGAGGTGCCTCCTAATTAGTTTTGGGGTTTGCAGCTTTTCGAGCGACAGCATTTTTCGGCTCAGCTCACAGAGAGGAGGCGACTGTTTCAACTTCTCGTTTTGCCTTTTGAGACTAATGAAAATTAACTGCATGTCTTTTTCTTTTGTGTGTGTGACATAAGCAGAAGTTTTGAGGTTCTTCAACTAAAGGTGCACTTAGGATCACCAGCCTATCAGAGTGGTTTTGAGGTGTGGGTGGGGGTTACACCCTGGACAATGTCACCTTTTGTACAACAAGACTGCACAGAAAGACTGTCAACCTTCTTACGAACAACTGACACAATGTGCCAGTTAATCTAATGGGAATGTCATTGAACTGAGGGAATCTTAACTACCTGAAAAAAACAAAAAACAATTACCCCATTACATACGTATGAAAGATATTACCCTGAATGTCAAATGTTAATACTTGTCAGTCACGTCACATGATCAGCCAGCCAGTGTGGCACACACATGATTAGCCTCCACAAAACCTTCATTCATCACATGTGTGATCCTGTTCTTCTCTAGGATACATTTTGTTTACAACCCACACATATGCCCAAAGTCCTCATTTGTTGTCATGCGTTCAATAATAATCACTCTATCACTTAAGAGACAACCACAGCATCACCGGAGCACACCACACACGTCCCTTCACCACGACTCGTTTGTGTTTGTGAATCAACAACCTCGGCGGGAACAAAGGGGACTTTGTTCAATTAGCTGGTTTATTTTAATTGTGCTACTGGGAAAGGAGGTCCAATCGACAGACTGGCTCCGAGACTGCGCAGACTTGAAGCGGAGAGCGCCGCCGCCGCCGCCGCCGCCTCCCCTGATCAAAAGTGACAGTTTTATTTTTCAAGCTCGGGTTGTACGCGGCTGAACATCCTCGCACCTCCGCGGCGGATGAGAGAGTGAATTCACGCTTAGCTGGAGGTGGGGGGTTGTATCTGCCAACTTAACATAAAGGGAGAAGAGAGAGGAAGTGACAGCAATGGATTGTGTGTGTGTGTGTGTGTGTGTGTGTGTGTGTCGGGCGGGGAGGGAGGTGGTGAGTAAAGTGGAGAACGGTACAACATGTATTCTTAGTAAGATCCTCAAGGTCATGAGGAATCACTGCAGATGACAGATATTATGCTAAATCTGGACGGCTCTAATGGAAACCTGCTGGGATGTGTGCATGCGCGCGCACATGCACACACACATGCACACCGTGGTGGCAGATTTCGGCTCCAGCTGCACGATGAGATGAGAGGAAATAAAAAGCTGACAATGGCTGCCAGGCACACATGTGAATGAATAAAATGAGCCGCATGAATAAGAACGTGTGCACATTATCTGTTACCCCCAGCAGTATTCGCCTGCGCCTCTCATGTGTTATTTTCCTGTTGGCATCAAATTGAGATTAATTAATAATCAATTACACAGCCATTTAGAAGCTTTTTTTTTTTTTGTTGCTGTGTCAGGCTATTACAAATGCAAATGAGTTGGTTTGGACCACCGGCTACCTTGAAAAATACTCAAGGTCAGAGTTCCAGCAACGCAGGCACTGGTTGCTTGACTGCCCACTCATGGCGGGCCACAGTGGAGGTTCTAAAGTCATTTTCTGGACAATTCGGTAAAAATAAAGCGCTGACAAGCTGGCAACGACGACGGCCCAAGCCAAAGTTCTCAACTCCTGTCCTAGGTTACAATTGCATGGCTACAATCACTCTTTTTGCACCCTGTCTATTGTCTGCTGGACAGTTTCTGTTAGGGTTCCCATCGGGAACAGCGTTTTTGTCTCCCCCTACCTGTCAGAGAGTGTCACTGTCTTTAGTTTTTTGTCACCATGTGCTTTGTCATGTGACGTAACCACCTCCATATTTGGGTAACTTCCTGTCTGTGATTTTCCCGCCATTTTGTGGACTCACCTGATTCTCATCTTTGTCAATCAGTCGAACTACTTAAGCCCAGCCTTGGCAAGCCTGCTTTGTCCGATCGTCAGTTCAAGCATTTGGATGTTCCTGACTGTTGCTAAAACTATTTGCCCTGGTTTCGTCATGCCTGTCCAGACCGATCCTGTTTTTGACCTCGGAACTTGCCAGTCGATTTGGACTTCCCTGCCTCAGTCTGCCTGCTGTTTTGGACTCCGTCTATGCCTGCTGGATTTGCAAAAAGGTTAGAAAAAATAAAGAATTCTGATCGTCTCTGATCTGCCTGTGGTTCCTGAATCGTGCCCTGACAGTTTCTCCATTGGTTTACGTTGTCCTTCAATGACTTTAACATACACGAGATCCAACCTCAACAACAAACACTGTTGGGGTCAACCAGCTTGTTGAAACTTTGTTGTTTGTCCTCGGTACGCACGTCCATGTGCTTCAGAGCCAAAAAGGGGCAACGCCTCCTTCTCCACACGAGGCAGCACTATCGCTAGTGAGAGTGCTTTCAAGAGGCGCCACTTTGCTTGATTGGTTTCGCTTGATCTCAGCCCCAAACGTCTGCCGCAGTTACAAAGGGGATGCCGGTCCATTGGGGATGACGGGACACACCAAATAAGAAAACCGGCCAAGCAAACTTAAGACACTGAAGTTGAGTCAAACAAAACGAACAAAAAAAAAATCAAACCGTTGATTGATTTTGGTTCACTTGACCATTTTCCTCAGGCAACTGAATAGACCTGGGGAAATTGCATAGGTATGAGACGACAACCAATTAAGAATTGAGCCGCCCTCCCCATTTGTTAACACTTTACCTGTCGACTTTGTCCTGCCTGGCCGCGCCTGCAGCAGACCAACAAGCTCGCGCTGCTGCCGGCATTGCTGACATCACGTCACTTGGACAAATAAAGGTGGCTAGGAGGGATAAGATGAGGTGTGTGTGGGGGGGAAATAGCAGCACATGTGCGTGTGCAGTCCCACCTGGACAACCTGGCACCGCAGTATGAAGGAGAACTTAGGGGGGGATGAGACGGAGTGAGGGCAGAGCAGAAAATAGCTGCGGCCCATTATCATCACCTCCCTACCTGTCTGGCTGTCGCACCTCTAATTACAGCTGCCATATTGCTCCAAATATCACACAATGAGGGAAGTGTGTGTGTTGTGTATGAGATGAGTGCGCCTCAGCATAAGGTGTGTGTGATATCATTTAACAGACTCTAGTGCCTTCACAAGAAGGTAAAGGAACAAATTGATCAAGTTGTAAAAACTATCTGTCTCTTAATAAATACTGAAACTTACTCTCGATACACGAGCTGTGTTCGATAAGTGTATGCTGACAGCACAACCGAGTGGAGTATGTGACCGAAACCGGGGTTATGCAACTAGTGGGGTACAAACCATATGAGCGTGCAAAGTGCGAAAGCAAAAAAAGCACTTATTTTTGGATAAAAAATAAAATGGTGTTTTAAGGTGTACAATTACACAAATACACAATCACATAATGTTGTTGCCTGGATCTGTATTATCTTTTGGCCCTCTCAGATATAGATATGTACAGTATTATTGGAGTTTTGGAGGGCTGGCTGAATCCTGTCGTCGGAGGGTTCAACTCACTGAAAGTAAAAAGGACGGAGAGACAGACAGACTTATGATCAGTTAATGCAAATGTGACAAAAAATACTGCTATTCCGTCTCAATTTTAACCAGGTAAGCATTTGAGAACAAATTCTTATTTACAACGGCTGTCTAATCTTCACAGTATTACCCTTCGGAGGGCCAAATGGATCATAGCTAACAGTTGCCACGTTTGAAATTAGTCTGGTTTATTCATAATTTTGTGCAATGTTAGTTGAGAATGACCAGCAATAATTTCTACCACAGTAAACCTGACTATTGTGATAATTTCACATTGGCCACTTCAGAGTTTCTTTAAAGTTATCCTGAACAACCTTAACATCCTTATAGTTCTAGCTAACAAAGTTAGCTAGTGAAATGAGATAAACTTGATTCCACTCCCCCTGAAATTTGTCTTGGCCAAGTACACGCAGCTGCTGCAAAACCGTGTTTTCTTTTTGTTTCAACAAAACTTTCCACACTAGGTCCATAAATATATGATTGTTTGAAACTCCTATTAGGATCAAAATTCAGTGCTCAAGACACTTTTCTCCTAGACAATATTTATCTTCAATCGGAAGCTTTAACACAACATGAATACGCAGAGAAACATGTTTTTTCTGAGCCATACCCTGCCTGCCTAAGAAGACTTTTTATTTATTTATTTATTTATTTATTTTTAATAAGACCAGTTTGGAAGTACTGTGGCTCACCTCATAGAAATGACAGAAGGTCCAATAATCCACGACCAAATTGGTAACCGGGCCGAACAAAAGCAGACATAAAAAATTTCTTACACTGTAATATACAGCCACGCTGAATTGTAAAAAATGTGAATATAATATCTACATACATTTATTATTAATAATGATAATAATAGACTTTTTTTTCCAAGACCCAGCCTAAGTCAGAATTGAGAAAATTGTATTTTTTTTTCCTAAATCAAATTGGGGAAAAAAGCAATGCCAAAATAAGATCTTACTTGATTCAAATAATAAAAAAAAATAATTGAATAACTAATGAATGAACTTACAGTGATGAAGATATTGAAGGTTAAGGTCGATATTTCCCAAGCCGACAAGGAACCAATGGTGCATCCGCAAGGAAGGAGGCAGGAGGTTGCCTTTGATGCAGATCGCTTGTGTCTGTGTGTGTTTAACTTTACCTGAGCAAATCATTTTCATCCGGTAGTAATTGAATCCTTTGTTTACCACAAGGAAGGTGCAATAGTACCAAATGGAAAAAGACACAGCTGTGCTAATAACCGTTGGGATGAAAAAAATACAACCATAGTCATACTGACATAACATATATATTCCAGCCACCTGTAAAGACATTGAAAAAGAGAAAGAGAGAGTGACAGAGCGAGAGAGAGAGAATACGATTAAAAATCACACCGCATGTTTACGACAACACAAAAAACACTGTTACTTGTACTAATGCAAAAAACTAACAAACAAACTCGAAAAGACCTTGATAACTGGCTTTAATATTAAGAACAGTGTTTGAGACGATTAAAGCGTGTCATCAATAAATGGAGATGTATCCTACTCCAACAGCAGTGTTTTTCTTTCTCACAGGCAGCTATACACACGCCATCCATCCATTCATTCATCCATCCATCCCGTGATAAAGCTTTTAGTCCAAATCGCCCATCCCTACTAGATAGCGATCCCAAAATCGCTAACCCGCTAGTTGGCTAACTCCTATAGTTTCCGTTATGTTTTCAACGTCTAACAAAATTTGACATTTCAACCGCCAAAAACTTACCATACGGAGAAAGAGAAGTGCGACAGGTAGAATTTCCTCCTTAAATTGTAATTTCTCCACACACTTCCTCACTTTATCCATTTCCGTTCTTTGATTTTGACGTGAGGTACGGTTTTCACGTGATGTGAGTCGAGCGACGAAGAAGTCTCTACTCTTCAAAGCATATGCTGCTTCTTCTTCGCGAAAAGGGCGATGTTGGACTTGCGAGCACAGCAGGAGCCGTCCTGTACGTAAGTGACAGTTAAGGTACCGGGAGCGAATTCGCGAGGCGATTAATCAATTAAAAAAAAAAAAAGTATAATAAAATAATAATAATTAAAAAAAAAACCCACAGGAAATAGTAACCTGGTATTTACCTCGGACACCTCTTAGCTAGTTACGGCAATGTTAGCGGCTTTTCTTGCTTTGAATTGGAAAAAAATATCAGTGGTTAATGAGTCGTTTCTACTACCTACACTACGAACAAATAAGAAATGATTCATGTTTCCTGTCGTTTCAAACAAAAGTCAAAGCTTTTAACTTAGAACAAGCTCTGTTGTAGGCTAGGACAGAGTGGTCGGTCAATTTCAGCTGTCAGACACCAAATAAGGGCATGTTAACCAGACCCAAGATCAACTCTTTGAAAAATTACAATTTGGAACCAGTGATACAAGCATAGTGATGATTAGGCATATTTTTCTGTTCTATATTTTAAAGTTGGTTGTTATTTACTTTCATAGTTTCATTTGTCTTGATTATACCTCTGCATTTTTATTCCATGCAGAAGAGCAGTCATGCGGTGAAATGTCCTCAACTCTGAAGTCTCCACAATAGCAAGGAAGACTGCTGACAGAACTGCATCCTCTGGCACGAAGGTAGGAACCCGTCTGTAGACTTTCACCGGTCTTTCCATATGAGCATTGTAGGTTAAACGTTAGCTCTTTTGCACACTGCTTGGTTGATCTCATATCCGCGCAAGTTTGTTGTCTGGCATGTTGCCAATCACAGTCCTTTTTTTTTTTTTCTGATTTAGTGGGGACCGTCCAGTTATTTGCTGTGGCTGCTTCCTTACACACTTGTCAGATGTTGTTGAATAGTTTCAGAATCAGCTTGGTTCGCCAAGTTTGCGTCCTATAAAAGATATGTTTTTCCGACAGCTGTTGGAGAAAATACAATGTACGTACAGTTGTATCCATTCGTGTGTACAACATGTAACAGAACACCGGGAATCAGATTGTCTACATCGCGTCATGTAACGTAACACAGGGAACCAGATTGTCTACGTCACATCATGTAGCGCAACACCGGGCACCATGTTCTCCATGTCACGTAATACAACACCGGAAAACATTTTCATCACATCACGCAACGCTCTGACAGGCAGCATATTCTCCACGTCACTTCATGTATCCCCACGCAGGGCGCCATATTTGCCTCGTCGCATCACATAATAAAACACCGGGTACTGTATTCTCTGCCTCCAAGACCTCTGACTTTTTCTTTGTGAAAAAGATTCTTTGGAGTCGCATGAAGATCTTGCAAATTCAAATCAAGTGTTCCACCAAAACCTGTCAGGTTTTTGCCGGGTCATGCGAGTTGACTCTGCCGTTTTCTGATTGACACCTTGAAGTGACATCTGAGCATGTTCACGTCGTGTGTTCCCACCATGAAGTATAGACAAGACTGTGTGTGTGTGTAAGTGTGCGTGCGGGTGTGCGTGAAGATTATAGTTCTTCTGTAACCACCTGGAGGGAGGCAACCTGATGAGAGAGGCTTAAGGAGAATTTAATCCTCGCCCTAATGTGACAGCAGCATTTTCTCTCAAAATGCCGTCATTACTTAACTGTTGAGCCTCGCTGTGTTGCACATGTGTCTCGCAAGCCTGCGCGCGAACACTCACATACACACACCAGCCCCCCGAGCGGATATTTCGCAGGAGGATGGAGTAAGCGTGACTCTGTGTGTCGTCTTAAGAGCCCCGCGAGCAGCCAATGTAGGTCATGTGTATTGCAAAGCGAGTCCCCGACTTTTCTCAGACTTGCGCTTGAAACCAAATGCTACTGGGGGCGGCGGCGGGGGCGGGGGCGGGGGAGGGGGCCGGGGGGGACGTGGGATTATACAGAGACTGTGGCAATCTCTCCTCCCTGGCGCCACACAAACGCAATAAAGGGTCGGCCCTTGTGAATCTGGGTCAGGCGAGCAGCAGAGACGGAAGTGACCTTTTTTTTTTTTTTCCTGCGCGACGCACACGACGCCCGGCAGGAAACTACAGGTGAAGGTTACGAACAAGGCCCCCCCCCCCCACCGGTTTGCGCGGCGCGAGCCTCCCTATCAAATGTTTTTGTCGCTGGTGGGACTTGATTTTGCGCGACAGCCGTGTCCTGTTTGCCCCTGAATCTGCAAACGCTCCCAAACACAAGAGTGAATTATTATTAATTTTTTTTACGGCTGTGTAAGCTGGCAGAGTGAAGTTCCTGGGTAACGCAGTTGCGTTCTCAGTCAAAAACAGCCGTGAGCGAGCGGGAGATTTGAGAAGCGACAGATTACCGAGCGTCGCTATCGAGGTTCCTCCATCAAAGCGAAGATCAGCCAGTGCCTGTCTTAGCGGGCGCCTTTGCCATTGTCGTCTCCTTCCTGGCTAATCAGCGCTCCTGAGCAGCGGATGAATCGATTTCTATTTGGTTTCGTGAAAGCGGGGCTAATCCGCACACTGGTGGAGCTCAAGGCTAAGTTAAACTTTCAGTATGAAGGCGTAAACCATGTAACCGCCCCTGCAACAACAACCAGAAATAACACTCATCTCGGCTCCTTCGCTGGCTTCTACAAACCACGCTCATTTTGTTTCACGTGCCAAGCCAGTAGCATGATGTGTTTGAGCCACTTCGGTGATCTCACCCGCCTTATCTGTAGTAGTTGCTCCTTGAAATTTGAATGAATTGAATGTTTAGTCAGACAACATGATATGTTCGACTCGAAACTGGAAGTTTTTACCACTGCAAAGGCAAATGCAGGCTTTGGTGATGTTGGTTAATGCAGTTTTCCGAAGGGCTGCATTCCAACCAAACACCTATGGGCCGAAGGAGAAAGGCTGTTGCGATGCCGTGTTTGGATATGTTCCCGTCTGCTAGTCGAGCTGCTGACTCCTGCGACTGGCACGCATGCTGCAGCATTCTCGGTTGTGTCACCCTCAATTACCAAATGTCGCCATCTGGGAAACAAAACAGCCTTGAAGCTCGACAGTCTTTGTATTTTCTAGAGTGCAGCGAGACTCCGGAGCGTTGCAGACTGTGCACCGCTTTGCATGCATCTAAATTCCAGTTCTCTCCCTCCCAGTTTGCCTCAGTGTGTGCAGCCCCAAACAGCCAAAATCACATAAATGTACATTTATGTATGTTTATTTTGAAAATACAAAATAGGCATAATGTACAACCTTGTGACTGTGGTTAATAGTCACCAAGATTTCTAAATTTATGAAGTGAATAACAGGGCTTATAACCACTTTTAACCACCTAACATTAAATAGATTAAATTCTGAAATAACAGAACTTTCCAGTACCTTTAAAAAAAAAAAAAAAAAAAAAAATGTCAACAGCAAGGCACCGTCAGATTACACTGATGTTTACTTTGTTCCCACATCACAAGCAGTTGTGTGCTCATCTTCTCCTGAGATCTTGTCATCGTGCGCGAGCAGTGTGCAGAGGCTGACACCGTCGACGGCCCCGAAAGGACTCTCATGCTCCCACTGTGTACGTGGAAATTAAGAGTAAACAAGAGGGCGCAAAGGAAGAGCCTGTCTGTGTAAATGCGAACAAATCAATTTCACCGACCGTCCGTCCGTCTCGTGGCCCCACATGCCAGAGAATCGGCGTCCTGCGGGACTCCCCGTTGCTCTGCCATCAGTCTCCATGTGCGAGCTGAGCAGGCAGCATCATATGGCGGCTGACAGCTTCCATACTTCCCCCCTCTGCTCAATAAAACATACTGAACCCTTGCCAGAGAGAGAGAGAGAGAGGGACGGAGCGTTGGATGGAAGAAGAGAGAGAGAAAGCTGTGCATCCCAAGCTTCCATCTGTTTATGGTGATGGGTTTCCCCCCTCCGCGTCAGCGTTTTATGTCTCATCTCGTAAGTGTCCGTGCACATTTGTGCTCTGGCTGTGCAGCGGCGGAAGCTTCAGCCGCGTGTCTTCGCTTCGCGCTGAATACGAGGCTGTGATGCTGTGCAGAATGCAAATGCAAAGCAGAATTGCATGTGAACAAACTGTGTTTTTCGAGCACAGTTTTTGCGATGATATGCGAGAAGTCCAATCCTCTCACTCACTGTGCTTGCCGGGCAGCACTGCAGCTTTTAGAGGATGCTGCTCGAGCTCTCAGTCACGATTTAGGCGCCAAGCTGTAGAATCATCGGTTAAAGGACCGTTGCGTGACAGTTAGTGGCACCTAGTGGTGAGACGGCACATTGCAAACAACGTTCAGCATAAAACTGCGGAAACTTGCAGTGGACTTGATATTTATGTAACCAGAAGGTAACTAAACATACATGTATATGTACAAATCTTTTTTTGCCAGTAAACCCTTGTAAATATTACACATTAGGAACTTCGAATGAACGGTATATCAAAATTCAGTTTGACTGTAACAAGGTAGAAACTCTGTGGAGCTCGTACGTGCCACCCTTGTCCTACATACAACCTGTCACAGTTAAGATTCATCACAGCGAAATTTTCTTTTTCACTCTCCATAACAGTCAACCAAACGGCAAACTTTCTAGTTCCTCCTCTAAAACGTCCCGCTCGTCTCTGACGAGCCCGAGGGTAGACGTGAGTCCTTAACTCACTAAACAAACCACTTTTTGACAAGGAGATGTCGCACTTTTTGAGGTTCCAAAGAGTTTCCGTTTTTGCGTTTTTTGTTTTTCAGTTCCTTCAGACTTTTCAGTGGTGCCACTGTGTAGGTCTGCACCTTAAATCAAGGCCAACTGCCCTGGACATGCTGAACCATCTGTATCATACCATCACCAAAATGGGTTAAGCGTTAGTTTTACGTCTACTTATTTTAGTCGCATTTCGTGCTTTGTGATCCAGTCTGTAGATTCAAGAAAATCAGCTGAGCCCTGTTTCTATTCCCATTGGACACTTCTGATTTACAACTGCCTGTTTGAAGCATTGGATTTTTTTCGGTAACACAAAATAGTTCTTTATTGACACATAATTTTTGTTTATAGCAGTCTTCAATAAAAACTTCTAGAAAGAAACCTAAAACAAAACATGGTCTGACACGCATCCCTGAAACCTGTCTGGTTTCTCAGGTGACGGCAGATTAAACCTGATGTCGGACTGTGATGCACGTTCCCTTGTCCCACTTTTTTTTTTGTTGCGCAGTAGCCCCTGAAGTCATGTGAGCGAGGGGCGGGGGGGGGGGATGAAAGCTAAATCACAACGTGGCAAAACGATGCTGCCGCTAACCGTCGCCATGAGGCGCTTCCCCGGTTTACGTCTCCGCGATCTGAGCCTCGGTCGACTTCATCTGCGGTGCAAGTGTTAAATGAAGGCAGAAGCCGGGCCAGAGCGTGGTAAGAGTTTCTGTTTTACCCCGTCTGCCCACGCTCTCCGGAAAAAAAAAAACCCTCCGGTGCAATCGATGAGTCAGTTACTCTCCGTCAGGCGTATTAGGAGGCATTTGTGATATTCCCAGGGAGTGAAGATCAAGGCTGGGAGCTTATCTACCTCCTGTTCAGCAAATGCACATTCCCCCCCCTCTCCCGTCCTCCCCCCGACAGACGGTAGATCACATTTAAATCTTATTATTCTCCCTCTGATCTCCTCTGTCTTTGACAGGGCCCAGTTTTCCGTCCTGGCGGCGGTGCTTAAACGCTGCAGACGCCGTTTCTATGGCGGAGCTATTTGTAGCTGTCAGTTACGTTACAGGTGTAGCTGTGTTTTGTGCACCATTTCCCTTCATTTAATGCTGACAGACTGGCATTAAAAACTGCAACAACATGCTGCGGAATCTCATTTCAGCCTCCTCACTCCAAGGCATCCATACAGCACCTGTATGGATCACTTTTCTTCCCACTTTCTCCTCCAGTTTCTCTTTCCATTTCCCCTTTTCTTTCAGACTCGTCCTTCCGCTGCTTGTCTCGCTTCTCATTTAAACCTGTTTCCACACAAGGGGCCCAGGAGGATTCGGTTACAGGATGTGCCGCGCAAAGATTAGAGGCCGCCGCTGAAACAATCCGAGCCGCGCGGCGGAGGCTTCCCCGCTGCTTGTCTCCAGCTCTTTACTTTCAAACGAGGCTCAGCTCTGAGCTGCTTGTGAGGAGGAAGCAAAGGTGCCCGACGTGACAGTCGGTGAGACATTTCTCGGGGCGACTGAGAGCAACTAACAAGATGGTTTTCTCCCATCAAGGCAACTACGGAAGCATCTTCTGTGGGCACATGTTGACTTGCTTGTTGGAGGATGTGGCTGCCCTCTTTTCTGTCACTTCTCAGCTCCTATGCTATGGCGTTATGGAGAGAATAGTGGGATCTGAACAACAGAGGGCCAGATTTACTGTGGTCCCGGCTAGCACGATGCAAAATCAATTGTGTGCACAAGCAGATTGTACACGTTATTAGGTAGCCGATGGCGAGTGATCTACTAAGATTGCACGTGCATCTGAAAACAGGTGCAAAAGTGGTGGAGACCGGCCTATTTGAAGGTTAAGTGTGTAATATATGGAGATAAGGAATAAAGGAAGAAACAGCAACATCAAGTGGTTACATTTTAGATTGCAGCGCTCTTTCACCTAACTCCCCTTCGGGATTCCGTACCCCCCCCCCCACCCTCAAGCTTGCCAGCGAACTACGGTGGCCTGCAAGCACAAACCTGGATACCTCGTCCACCTTCTTCTTTGTCTGTTTTTTTGAAGACGTACTTTGAAGACGCTGTCAGGCCGGCTGGATTGTCCCCACCCAGCTTCCTTAGAAATTTGGCTTGCAAGATGGCAGCTGGCTGGGAACAAGACACTTGTATGTGTATTCTTATACACATACAGTATATATGGTCATACTGTTCTAAGGGTAGGCAAACTAAATTACTATTATTTATGTATTTATGGGCTGCATGTTAAGCTTTTACCAATACGAAAATCACAAGTTAAGCCAAATTTTACACAATGGACCCTTAAATTAGGGTTTTTGCGCCCTCTCCAGGCTAATATGTCCAGAGAGAACATGGAAGAGAAGATTGACCAGGCTCAGGGGAAGGAAAAAAAGATGGAGACCACACAGTACTCATTCACTCAGGGTCAAAAAGATGGAGACCACAGGCGAAGGCAGGGTGACACCCTGGACAAGTCGTACTTTAAACTAAAAATCAAATGTGTTCAACTAGCATGAGTTTATCAGTAACGTTTGTAAGGCATGAATGAGTCTAAATGAAAGGTCATCCGAAAATAGGACTAACCACAGCACCACACACACAAACCCGGTGCCACAACCCTGAGTTCCATTGATACCACAGCACTGCCACCAATTCAAGTGTTGACTGCCTCTCCTGATGAGCCGGATCCCTTGCAACCAACTAGAAACTAGGTCAGAGGCCGCGAGGCCGTCACAGACTGCAAGCAAAACATTGCACAATTGCAGCCACGCAGTTTGAACCAGGACTTTACAGTCTAGCGTGAGGTGAGAGCTTCGTTGTCTGTGATTGGCACACTCGGGCCAGCTGGCCAGCACTGTACAGTTAAACCTCTATTTAAGATTAAAAAAAAATGTGACTAGGTTCTATGTTCATGGCACGAGAGACAGCAGGGATTATTTTTAATTGTCGTGTCACATGTTTGTCCTTTGACTCTCACGCTGATATCAAATTAGTTGGAAATACACAGCGGGAATATGAAATTTCAAAAATCTATCTCAAAGAGAATCTAAGGCCTTTTAAAAATAGTGAAAAACTGATGTCTCAAGTAATTGCAGCTATCATGACTTGTCTGATGATGAGAAAAAGACCCGCAGCGGTTTTGTCAGGCTTCTGAAACGACGACCGGAGTTACAGATCGTTTAAAAATCTGTCCAGAGCCTCAGCTTTATTCTTTTTACGCCGGCAGATTATCACATTGGATCTTATCAGCGAGAGGGTTGTCACGAATCCTGGCCGGTGAGTAGCACACGAGAATTTAAAGCGCTAATTCTCAAAACTAAATGAGGAAGAAAAGGGGACGAGTTGGATGCCCAGCAGTTGTGTTGCTGTTGAGCAGTGGATTCACTTCTGGGTAAAGTGGCCTGTTGTTGAGATGGAACAGATTGATCACATGATTAAAGGCAGAGAAATGAAGAGATCTGCCTTTATATGGTGTGAACTGACCCTTTGAGTTCATGTGTAACATTTGTTCTCATAATAGAATGTAGGCAATATTTCATTAGATATGAGACATCATATTAATATTGTATTTGTACAATATTACCTAATGTCTCCGCAGCTCCTCTTTTCACAGACCTGTGTGTCTTTAATTGATCGACTTTCGCCAATTCATGAACGGGGCCAGTAAAAGCTATATGGGCGGGCCATCAAATTTTCTAAGCTTCAATCAAATGATGAGCTGATTGAGTAAAGACCCTGGATGTGCCCGTTTATTTCCGGCCAATGCTGCGCGGTGGCTTCGCTCGGCCGTTACTTAATGAGTGGTGTCGGTTCTGGAACAGGAGCCGTTATTGCTTCAGCGCGCAGGGCGCAGTAGGTAGAGTGGGAAGCCCCGTTGTAGTGCTGTGTGTATAGTTTGCCTGCACGCTATTGATTTCCAATACATGTGTCAGCAGAGAGGCGGGCAAAGCACAGCGTCAGGCCCACCGCTGTATACCTACCACAGAGCATGTGAGCACAGAGCCCTGTGTGGTGATCCCCCAATTTTAGGAAGTGCTGTGTTTTTTTTTTGTTTTCGATTTTTGTGCATGAATCTCAATTTGAAGAAAAGAGACAGCAAGGTGAAGATTTTTCAAGAGGCCTATTTCTTGCTTCAGCAGTGCCAAGTTGTTGAAATGTTTCTTAAACGTCTCCTTCTAGAGCATTAATCACTGTCCCTTCACAGGTCCATCACTCTGCTTGTTATCCCAGTCACTGCTGCAGCATTTGGTTACAACAATTTGTGGCCTGGGCGTTGCTTCGGTTTAACATGAAAGGAGTGTTTCGCTCCATGTTTCCTTACTCCTTACTGCTTCTCCTGTCCTGCAATTGGCAAGTAGTGTCAGCACACGCAGTCCCGTTTGACACTAGCAAAACAGTCAAAACACCCACTGCACTGGGGCTGGTTGCAGAGACATGCAAGCTGTGTATGCTGTGTGCCCTGTGCAAATCTGGACAATTTGTTCTAATACACCAAACATTAGCATGTTATTTAAAGGTGCATTGTGTAAAATTCTGCCATCTAGTGGTCAGATTTTATTTTGCAGCTCTTATTCGCTCACCCTCCCTCTCCCAAGCGTGTTGGTGAACTGCGGTGGCCTGCGCACACAAACCTGGATATCTCGTCGACTCTTCTTCTTCGTCGGTTTAATTGAGGACGAGAGTGTTCACCTCAAGTATGAAATGTGCTGTGAGGCAGCTGGAGGAAGGAAAACTAAATTACTTCTTACTTACTTCGACATCTATCCTCGTCATGTTGAAGCGATCTGATCTTCATTGCAAAAGTGCGACTGGTAAAAAGGGCAAATGGCAAGCATGGCCAAATGTTAACATTTGCTAAACACACTGCCTACCTTGGTTGCACATTTCAGGATCTAAGAAAGTGCGAGCAGAGATGTCAGAGAATGTATGTTAAATTGCAGTTTCGTTTCACTCTGCATTAAACCATTTTTTGCTGGGACAGCACATAATCTAAAATGCAATGTAAAAAAAAAAATCAAAAAAAAAAATCAACATCAGCAACTTCTTGTGCTCAAATGTAAATGAGCCTGTCCTACTTGCGAGTCTTTGAAATAGTCGGCATTAGTGTGCGCGCGTGCCTCCGCGTCACAGAAGCCGGCGCTGTGACTAACGCTGCCGCGCCGCCGACTTTAAGCCAAATGCAAATGGCACGCGGCTGAATCGATGCCCATCAACAGTTTGCCCGGGCGCTAACGCTGAGCATACATCTCCGCACACAGGCGCACGAACGTTCCGGCTGCATGTGCCAATAATGCGGCATGGCGGCTGAGGAAAAATGCTGACGCAGTGTGTGCTGCTGCTGCTGCTGCTACTGGTGGTGGGGGGGAGGAGTGGGGGGCGTGATAATGGGGCAGTGGGGCTGAGAGTGGAGCGATGAGGAAAACACTCTTTAAAGCTATTAGCATCGGCGTGACCCCATTGGCTGCTCCGGCGACGAGCCGCGCCCGCACCCCTGCGACAGCGCGGATGAAGGGCGGCAAAGAGCAGCGGAGCTTAAGAGGATTGTTAACACGGCTACTGCGCGGCTAAGGGGCTACGCCGGGAGAAGCCGCACGCCAAGTCGCATAAGAGTCGTAGGAAACGCTTACGGTGTGCCCCCCCCCCACCCCACCTCCCAACCCTCTTTGTGTTGGCTCCCTTTTAGCGGCTGAGAAAGACCCTCCAGATAATTTGGTCTGATGGTTCGATGCCGTCGCACAAGATGTAAAGTGGCTCAGCGCCTCGCAAATGTAGAGGTTCCCATCCATCCATCCATGTGGCTGTCCATTCTTTCATCCTCTTCCACTGCTTTTCCTTCACTCAAGGTCGCGCGGGTTGCCATTGAAGTTTATTGTCTCTTTTTTTTTCTCAAGTATACGTGGCAGTGATACAAATAAGTTTAGAAAGAAGATAAAGAATATCTCGGATCCAGCGAGGCAGGAGCTGGAGATCCTGCCGATTCCCATTGTATCACTATCAATCTTCTAGCGACAGTCCGAGATTGTTCACTGCAATGAATCCTGCTCAATGGCAGTCGAGCACCAAGTCTGATCAGTGGGGACCGGGGATGGGTGGAGCTCGTACGTCTATCGATCTCCGCGCACTCTCGGTGACTGAATCGGTGGCCCAAATGGCTCAAAAACCCAATTCTCTTTGGTCAATGACTCATATAAGCTCAAGTCAGGAGAATGAATGGAGTTTCCCATCACTACTACCAATAACCACTCACGGTCGCCCACTGAATAGCTATCTTAAGAGGACTCCATTTGTAGTAAAAGAGACTTCAGTGTTCGACGGCAAGTGATTTATTAGGTCTGTTTGAGAGGCAAGGCTGATGTCAGTGGGACTAGAATCAGCTCATACACCTAAACATTGATTGAGTGATAAAACGTGCCAGTAAATTCTCAAAATCATTTGACATTGTCGTAAAAAGGATGAAGTCTTTGTTTTTCTACACATCTCCACGTCCCCGTACGTCTTCTCTTGCCAAAATTATTGGAGGCCGCAAATGAGATCAAAGGGCAAATGGGGAATCTGTCCAAATTTTGGAAAGACAAGCGCGTGTGTGTGCATGTGTGACAGAGGTGGAAACGGGGCGAAAAAGAAAAGGTACAAATGTGGCCGTGGCTATATTTAGCAAAGGCGCTATTGTTTCCCGGCTGGGGGAAAACGGGAAAGGTGGAGGGCTCGCCAATCCCAGCTCAGTGAGTAAACCTATCCAAAGTGCACAATTGCTCGGTCATGCAGATCTACAGGAAGATGCTCTGTCCCACCTCCACACGACTCGCGCACACACACACACACACACACACACACACACACACACACACACACACACACAGCAACGTGAAGAATACATGTATATTTTTTGGGTGGGTTTAGGTGTACATGGGTGCAGGCTCAGTGCCATTTCGTTGCCTAAAAATGTCTGCGCCGCCCTCACGGTTGGAGCCCTTCTCGCTGTAATGGTCGTTATTCTCCCGCTGACCTTATCAGTGTGGGATTTATTGCAGACTCCGGGATAGGATCATTATCATCCCCTTCAATCTCTCTGCTTCGGCGCTGGGCCACCTGCGTATGTCTTCACTGCCTTTTAATGAGGAATCTGAAGCGGGAAAAAAAAATGTATAGACGGATAAAGAGAGGGAGGGAGAGAGAGAGAGAGAGAGAGAGAGCGAGGAATTTTAGGGGAGTCATGATTGCCTACAGTGTCTGCCTTCCTCAACATACATTCATGCGTTAGACCTTTTCATTCTGATGGATTTGGTTTCGCTAAAAAACCCAATTACAACAGATAACATGTTTTTATACTAAGATGATGAATCGCAGGAAGAGAAGCACTTGTGATCAGATAGATATAAATAGTTTTATTGTGTTGAGAAAATGGTGCTTGACCCTGGAATTTTCACAAAAAAGTTGAGTTTCACAAAAGCTCTAAAAACGTGTGTGTAGATGAAAGTTCAAGCTGGCGGCCATCCAATGTCCTTGTCATTTGCAAAATGACCTTTTACAGGATGATGGACACGATGGCACCATGAACAAGGCTTACTGTTCCGCCAGTCACATTTAGCAAGGTAGCAGCTTAAATGGACAGGCTAACAAGGAAAATGCCATGTGCATGCAATTTGCTGTCTGACCGGCTCATGTCATTAGTGTCCGACATGCTGTATTTGTGGCTTCTAGTTAAGTGCTCAGTTCTTTTGATATGTGTGAAACGTAACCATTTTCTCTCTCACACCAGCTTGAAATAACAGGGAACGGTGGAAGTGCTAATTATGCTTTTGTGCTCAAAGGGAAAAGGAATAAAGGAAAAAATGCATTGGAATGCTTAAAAGAAATTGCAAAACACTGCTGAAAATGCATAGACGTGTAATGAAAAGCCAGAAAAAGATCAAATGAATTAGAGTCTACAGCGAAAGAGCCCAACAAAGTCTGAGTGTTGAATAAGCAGAATTGGGAGCTGAAGCGCTTTTCCAAAGTATGAGTGTGGAGTGCAGGGCGGGAGAAGTTGTGAGATAAACTTTAATACTGCCAAATCTGCATTATTCTTTCCGTTTTACTCGGTCTCTCTCAAAAAATAAATCTGATGGAGGTTAGAAAAAAGTGTTTGCCTGTGACTGAGATTGTGGATGAATCTCGGAGTTGGGAATCACGGCCGTCACAATATTTCCGAAGAGCCATCACCTCAATATTTAATCTTCTTTTGGCCTTTCAGAAACAATAGAACTAGAATTTCCTCAGGAAGAACAGTAAGAAGATTGGCTTGAAACAACAACGTTACTTTCTTTGTCATCATTATGTTTCTTATTCTTAACAATCAGAAGGAGTCCACACACACATTAATTTAGTGTGGTCCAATCAGGTTTCCCCTGATTTAAAAGGTTGAACGAATCAATAAAAGAAATTTGGTACCAATGCTGGAAATTCCATTAAGCAATTTCGTGTGAATTAACGAGGCTATGTAAAAAGTAGTTATGTCATAGGACAGCGCTATGTGGCTACCGAAAGAGACAACACCAGCAGAGCAACATCATCATGTGAATAGAATCTTTGAATAGGATAACATTTTTGCATGTGCATTTATCATAGAGTTTGTTTCATTGAAACAAACTCTATGATAGATATAGAAGACGCTCACAGGGCTGAAAAATGCCATTTTGCAAATAACCCAATGGACCGGTTTCAGCTTCCACTTTCCTCAGCATTTCTGTACAGTCCTTCGAATTAAATTCCATTTGTGGAACATTCCCTGTCTATTCAATTTAGTCTAAGCATACTTTCTGCAGCCCCGTTGTGCTTAAGGAAAAAAAAAAGTTGAAATTGCATATAGAGATGCAGCTCCAGTGCGGTCACAGCGTTTGGCAGCATCGATCCTGTGCTGCTGAATCCGACGGCCGACGAGCAGCTGGCCGAGGAGAAGCACGACCCACGACTCCATGCAGCCGGCTGGAAGAATCGATAGTCCGCCCAAAGCCTGATGTTACGTAACAGGAGGATGTCCGGCGGCATTAGGGTTGCCTCAGCAAGGTGTTTATCACACTCGCATTTATGACACGTTGCTGTCCCAAATGAAACTTGCAGCCAGGACTGGAATGAAAAACATCACAGGCCCAGCCAATCAGGGTGCAGTCAAACAGCCTGCCGGGAGGGTCACAGACTCATCACGATATTCAAGTTGCCCAAGAAAATTTAATGATCTTGTTTGGTGCGGGAAGACGCAGGAAACGACTTGGAAAACAAGGACAATATTCAGCTCTTTGATATATTTAAAAAACAAAAGCCTGCTGCCAAGCCTCGCAGATTCCCTCTGAGATTTCAACACAAACACAGGTCCTGCTCAATGACCGTGCCATTTCAGTTGCCAGCCACGGTCTCAACTGGTGGATGGTGAACCCAACTCCTGAAACTCGGTGATCACAAAAGTGATGACAGAACATCGTTCCATCGTGTTTCTTCAGGATTTCACAACCATGGAAAGCAAGAATGCAGCAGTTCACACTAAATCTGATTCTGCGACAAAAACACGCAGGCCCTAGGACACTTGGGTCCTGTAGTTCCTCATGATTGGCTCTTGCAGCTCAGCCAAAGTTTGCATCTAAAGAAATGGATCCCCTTTGAAAATGAAAAGGTAAAGTCTTCATTTTTGTGGCTGTGTGAATCTGGGAAAGGGAGCCTGTTGACTTTGATCAGTTCACAAAAAAAGAAAACAACAGCAACAAATATCCCCTTCAACTTGTTTAAGCCACACCGTCGGGGTCTACGTTCAAATCCACACTTGGCCCAAGCTTAAAATAACATGCAAAGATAGACTGCTGCCTTTGCAAGCAGTTAGTTGGGCAAACTAATATCCATTTGTACATTTGAACGTATGCCAAAAAGTACAGCGAAATGCAAAACTCACACAATTACCACGACATTGGAAGACGCGTCTCGATTGTGACGTTAAACCAAGTAATCAAGCAAAACCATGTCAACATGTAGACTTCGGGCTGCTCCTCCACTGGTTGCATCACTGGTCTGAAAAGCGAAGCCCTTAATCATTTGTTTGTGTGAAAAGCACAGTGAGGACCGGCCTGCCTCTCGTCTCCACTGACCCATTCGCTCCCGTCAAACGCGGCCATGAGACCGCCGGCAGCGAGTCCCCGAGCGGGAGCTGGGCAAATCAGTCGTTCTATTAAAAATCAATAATAATATGAAGCGCGCCGCTCGGTGCTGCGACTTCGCAGCTGGTTGGAAGACATGCAGCGGGATTCCTAATTTCCGCTCGGCGTATGTGGCTTTCCGGGGGGCCCCGGGCTTACAGTTTGCGGTTCTGCGCGAATAAACAGAAACAAAATTAGTGAGTCACGCAACACGAGCGGCTGATGAGCTGCGAGCGCTGGGAGGACTTCTAGCAGCGGGGGCAGGCGGTGTGCGGGTGGAGGTGGTTAGGAGGCCGCTCGCGTCTTTTTAAGAGCCCGGCGAGAGAGCGAGCGAGAGAGCGAGTAGATAAACCGAACAAAAATAAAAAATAGAACGCCGACGAGAGATTGATAGAAAGTTGGATTCACCCGGCAATTAATTGCTAATTAATGGGATAATGTTTGGGCTGCAACAAACTGTAAAGCCTTGTGGGACCACAAGAGTGGCTCCTTATGGCGATGCCTTTAAACCGCCTTTGGAACACTAATTAATTCACATCCTGCCGCTAATTAATTCGCCGCCGCTAATTAAACTGAAAGGCACCTTCCTTTCACCCGGTGCTCCATTCTGCCTCCGCTCGTCTCGTCGTAGGCGTCGTCGCCGACGTCGCGCCCCGGCCGCCCCGGCCTCCCCCGACTCAACAGCTCCCACCCGGTGAGCTGAATGCCTCCGTCTCCCCGCGGCACCTTCACGGCTGGCAGCTGATGCTATTATTGTGTTGTATATTTGCCCCCGAGCAAAAAGGAAAAAAAAAAACGGGAACATTGTACCTACAAACACTTCCACCAACATGGGGATTGTTAGCAGGATGTCGAGCATAATCACCCTCCCAATTCCCACTGATAGGATTCAACCTCCGTGTTTTGTTTTGTTCCGCACGCGGGCCAAAAAAACAGTGACGTCCGTAGCAGCTGGCTCCCACTTTTTCTTTCTTTTTCTTTCTTTTTTTTTTAATTTTACTCCTTGATGAAAACTGTTGCTAATCGGTATCCTTAAAAGCAAACAGCTGTTCTCGTCTCCGCGATGAGTCATCGCTTTCATGGCTCTCGACGCGAACGCGCTTCACTTTCATGTCTGTAATTATTTTGTCGGGCATCGTCTCCGGGAGTGCTGCTTATTTTAGTGTGTATCGGAGGCAGTGCACTCTGGTTGAACCGCGTCAAGAAAAAGGGAAGTGGAGGAACAAAAGCTCTCCGAGGTAAAAAAAAAAAAAATTAAAACAACAAAAAAAAACCTCTTCGTCATCTGTGCCATACGCCCAGCAATGATTCAGTCGGCGTGACTTTGCTTTTGCCCCCGCCAGAGCGCTCGCCGCTGCCCCCGTGACCCTCTCCGCGTTAAAAGGAGGTCCCGGCTATGTGCTGGTTGTCAATTCAAACCAGCCCGTGTAAGCAGCAGATCCATACGGGAACTAATGTGTATAAGTGTGCATGACGGTTCAATCCCACATGAACTGGTGTGAACTCGCGCCGGCCGTTCGGGCAGCTGCTGGGCCAGATTTACGACTCCGGCAGTGGAACGCCGACTTTTATGGCGACCAGTCATGAGCGAATGTCCTTTATAATTACTGAATCAACCTCATTATATCTAGAATTTAACCTCCTTATGGACACATAAGAAGCAGCAGCACAGTACCCGGAGTTCTTTTCACCTTGGCTTTGCGAGTGTCCGACAAATAGACGTTAACCCTGCAATTAATTGCCTGCTAAAGTCGAATCATTCACCCCCAGTAATAATCTAGGAGACGAGATTCAGGCTCTGAAATGTTTTCCAGCCCGTTGGGACCCTCCGTCGCATCGTGTGATATTCAGCTAAACAGACTTGAGGAAAAACGGCTGACGTCGCTCAGCGTTAATGATTGAAGGTGAAACGATTTATTGATTAATCGATTGAAAAAAATATTGAATTACAATTTTCCTGAATCATGTCTTTGCTTCCTTAATTTTGCTGATTAAGGAGATACTGTGGTTGTTGTTTCAGCTGGTTCTGGAAAAACCTTGCATGATATTTTCATAAATGTAATTTTCACATTTCACTTTTTTTTTTCACCAACTCAAATAATTGTACAGTCGAATCCAAGAAAGTAGTTGATGGATTAATTGATTGCAAAACGGATATCCACGGCTGTAGCAATGACAATCCCGACAGAATGGCTTCTTGAATTGTTGAACCTAAAATGCTAAACAATACAGAGGATATACTTACAGTGACATCAACTTACTTCCACTATCATTTTGTCTGTTTCCATGAAATATCAAGCAAAATTAAAATGAGAGAGAGTATTCAAGTTTACCTTGTCAAGAATGCCCGTTCCATTTCTTTGGGATGAATAAGGCCGAGGAACACTTTGGCCTCCGTTCAGACGATGTTTGCCTGCACATGTGACATTTAATCTTCCAGAGCCTGAGCCCGTGCTTCACCGAGCTTTAAATATCCATCCATTCCGATCAATACTAATTATAAAGATGATTACCGCGATGAAGGACCGCACTCTTCTGGCTGGGCTGTGAGGTGATTATATTGTCAATTACAGCGATACTGATGGTCATAAACTATTGATGACCCTTCACAGTGCCGGTAAACGTGTGTACGTGCGTGTGTGCGTGCTTGCGTGAGTGCGTGTTTGATGCAGGTGCGGCGCAACAAACCAGTATCGTGACCTTGTGAGCGTTATTAGCGATTACACGGCTTAAAGGGGTTAACTGAACGCGCACAAGAAAACCCAACAAAGAATGTTTGCGGGGAAACGAGGTCACCGATTTATTCCTTTTACAAAGTGGGAAAACAGGCCGTGCGCAAACAGGCGCAGCATCAAACACACCCTTACTATAGCGCTCCCTATGGAAACGTGTGAGCGTCTCTCTGCGCGCGAGTGTGAAAACTGACAGAAGGCACGTGTGAGTGGATAATGAGATCTGGTATGAAACGACGTGTCAAACGCAGACTCGCATTTATTTTTAAGTTGGTGCGCTGTTGCAAATGTCGGTGTTTAGTTGTGTGTTACTCAGAGGGTGGAATAAAAGGCGAGAAGGTTCTGCTTTATCTGCCGATCTTTGCGTCTCCCTGTGCAGATCCAGACAAACCTTTTACCCAGACACCCCTTTCCTCCCAGATCATATCCAATGCAATGCATTTCTAATGACTGGTCTAATTACATTTTACTGTTTGCCCTCTTTGTGTCCTCCCTGAAGTCCACCAGGGGGATATTAGGAAGTCTGTCTGATTTAGGACCAGTGCTACAGACAGATGCACCCGTTAGACAATTGCTTGTTGCTGTCCTATTTTTCTGTCCTTTAGGAATGCTCAAAAGTAGACTAGTAAAAAAAAGTGTCCAAAATATATTTTTCCCATGAACTATTATATTAATGGGTTGACCCAAAAATAACCTACTACAGAACTGCAGCGAAGGGGTCTGGCCGCCTCATGTGATCAGGGAGAAAGACCACTGTCATGGCAGCCGTTTGCATTTTTTTTTTTGAGTTCTAAGGTTCCTCAAACAGAGGCTTTTCAGTCCTGAAATGTCACTTATCCATCGTGCCAATTGCTAATAGACAGCATTTATGTTGTAAAGACCACCTTATGTGAGACCAAGACACTAGCAAGACCAGGTGTACTGAGACCACGACAAGCCCAAGACCAAGACAGACCATGTTGAGACCCAGTCCGAGCAAGACTGAGACCGAGTTGAGACCAAGACTGAAAAAAAGTGTAAGAAACGACCGGGTACAACCATCCTCATGAATTGTACAACGTCCTTGCACCAGGACCAGCCTGCCTGTAGACCATTATGTTGTGTCCGTTATGTCCGAGACCAAGACATGGCGGTCATCTGCTTTGACCGAGAGAGAGACTCTTTAACCCTGCAAAGCCTTGTTTACCTGAGGTATGAAATTCGATATGCACATTTTAACAACGAAGGCCATACTTGTTTTGTTTTATATGATCCAGATGGTTTTTATAGGGTTAATTGTTTGTGATGAGTTATAGCGAAGATTCCATTTCAGCTTAGAGCTTAAAGAGGAATAATGGGATCATGCGGTTGGCTTTGATGACGGTGGGGATAAAAAAAACGTGCCAAGTGCGTGGAGCGAATCCTAAAAGACGCCCCCCACCAACTTTGGAATAGAACTGCAGAAAAAGAGAGAAGAGACTTCACCTTGGAGGAGTTTAATTTAGTTAGACCCAAGGTGGTGTCGCTCTAAAATGACTTCAAAGCCGTCTTTGGTGGGGTCGGGGGGAAGAAAGAAAGGTGCCGCTTGCTGTCAACATCGGGGATTTGGCGGGACCGCGCAATCACTTGTGGCTCCGATAAATCTCTGATGCGCGCAATGTGCAGTCACCCAGGACTTTTATCTGTGGGAGTATCCTGGGTAAGCGCTCCTTTTAAGCCAATAAAAGGAGAAATTTCCTGCTTCAGTGGCGGAACGTAGCAACACTTCACTGTGCTGAATGTGATGCGGCATTTTGCGGACAATGGGAAACAGCTGCGCTGACACAATCAACGGTGGGGGAAAAAAAATTCAAGGCCCCAAATCGCTAATTAGACATTAAAAGAGGCTTCACACGGCCTCTCTAGCTGGATTATGAACATCAAGGCGTGCTGATTGAATATTTTAACGTATTTAAAGTTAATGTGTTGCTAACTTGCTGCTCACATTATAAAATTCATCCTCTATTTTAATAGTTGCCCCCCCTCCCTCAGAAGGATGAAAAAAAGGGTCAGTAACTCAGGCAGCGCCATAAGCCTTCCAAACTTGACTTTCCCTTTGAAGTTTGAAGAATCGGATTAAAGAGGAAGCGGCGCCTTTGATAGTGCCATCTCAGCAGCAAGCATTTTAGATTACATCTGGAGAAAAAAAAATCCTCCTACGGCGGAATTGCTTTCCAATATATGTCAGATATTTACATGCTGTGAACGAGATGAGATTTTCCCCGAGTATACGGCCCGTCGCGGCGAGCTCAAAGGTGCTCTTGGGCTTCTTTTTCTTGCCGTTCAGGTGAATCGGCAGCACGAGTCGGTCCGCGCTCCCTATGTAAGCGTGATGAGGGGATAAATATAGAGTGGTTGGATAAACAGCTCCGGGGAGAGAGGCGCTCTGAGATGAGCCGTGATGTAATTGGCGGGACTGGACCACAAATATGAGTCATCCACAAGTTTGGGAGCCTGGATGACGAAAACACGAGGCGCAAACTGGGCTAATCCGCCGGAATCCATACATTTAAACGAGACCCGCGCACGCACGCCCGAAATCGGCGGCAGTGAAAGCAGCGTCCGTACGATTTGCTTAAACTGAGAGTACTTGTATAACACCGCGTGTCCTAATACAAGAGTGGATTACAGACGTGCACCATCTTGCTTATCAAAGATGTTAATGTAAGGGCTTTAGGCATCCACGCCGAGCCTCAATAACAGTGTGGATTTTACAAATCCGCTTTGTGCCACCAAACTTTGGCACAGGCGGACAGAGTGAATGACGGCGAGCTAGCGCTGCAACTTTCTTCCCCTCCTTGTCTTTTTAGCCCTCTTCCTGCCAGGAGTGCAACTATTTAAGCGGTGCCCCGCGGTTGACATTTAAATATATATATATATATACACAAGTCTATGAAGAATTGACAAAGCAGCTCACGTTTTTCTCATGGAAATGAATAAGGGAGATTATTAATCTGACATGCTACGTGATGCTAGCTGGAAAGTTGGACTTGTGTTTCACATGTCTGTCTAGAAAGAAATGGCTTGAGACCACAGGAATGGGTTTGGGGGTGGAGGGGAGGGGAAAGCCAATTTGACGAGGGAGTTTGTCAACGTGTGGGTTGATAGAAGGTTGATGGATACGGGCCACAGTGGGAAAATAGGAATATTGTGGAAGGAATTATGAGACTGATGAGACACAAGAGTGAAGTCTGAAGTGTTTTGAAATTTTTATTCATGACCTCTCATCCTACTTGCTGGAGTAACTTAACTCAAAGCCTGAAGACACTTTTCTTTTGGGAAACTCAACCAGGGTGGCGCCTTATAACCTTCGACTCCATAACCCTCCGCAGCCGCGCCCCATCCCCTGTTTTTGGCTCACCCGTGGCTCACCTTTTCCGTCCTTCCCCAATCCGAGCACCCTCGTTCCGCATCTCTTTCACTCTGACCCTGGAACGAGGCGAGGACGGCGGCTCTTATCTCTTGACGGGGCCCGATTGAGTTACTCGGGCCGAACGCACGCGCGCAGACCCAGACAAACAAACAAACAAACGCGCACGGCCTGTCGCTTTGCAGGGGACCTCGGCTTGACCGCGTCGCGATGAGACGGGAGACGGGCGGGCTGATAATGACACCCCTCGCCTCCCCCGCGCGCTCCCACCCGCAAGGACGCGGCGGGATAATCCTCCGCTGACGAACGCCACTGATGATGGCACCAGGGTCCTCTTTCCCCCGGGAGGCTCCAGCTGATTGGTAGCTTTTTTTGCATGGCTCCATGTGCGCGGATGCTTTCCATGCACACAAGCAGCGCCTCGGGGTCTCGGGGCTGTACCAGTTGCATAATTGGTTTCTGCGTTGGTTGGTTTCAGCCTGACGTCCACGGGCGTGTATGTCAGTTTAGTGTTGGCATGTTTAGCAGGAAGCTAAAAAGCGAGCTTTTTTGGCTGGCAGCCATGAACAGAGGGCTAAATAAGCAGTTTTTTTTTAATTAAAAAAGGAAAATGAATCATGCGAGTCCAGGATGAAAGATTTTGATATTAAGATCATCACATGCACAGCATATGAGACATTTAACAGCGGATATGTAATGCTAATGTCATCAAACACCCTGACATTAATCTAAGCTAGCACTATTTGGACGTCACAACTATTTTTTGGGAGTATGCTCCCATCACTCATGTATTTACAAAGAAAGTAATTTTTCTTGAAAGCCCATGAATAGCCTCTAAAAGAGGCATAAAACAGAGGTGAATACTCCTTATGAAAAGAACATACATTTGCACATTTAAACTGTCCAACGGCAGGCATCCCAGTTGGCCAGTGAACAAAAATCTACAACATGAAATTCAAGACCAGAGCGCGGGGCCCCGGACGAGGGCTCTTGTTTCACAGCGGGACTTGTCTCTCTGTCGGAGTGCGACGGGCTCTTTGTGCACTTTCTTTTGACCGGAGCGGATGGGAAGATGAGAGGGCTGCGAAGAGGGATCCCACTACAAAAACAAAAAAAAAAAAAAGTGACACAGCTGGGAATAAGATCTGGCTGGCCCAGATGGAGGGGAGGTGGGTTGGAGGGAGTGCTTCATCTTGCAAATGAAACTTTAACTGAAAGCGAGATGCAAAGTCAAGAGGCTGGCAAGACGAACGAAACCACCAGTGGCGGAGTCTGTCTGACTTTCCAACTTCGTGTTTCCAACCTCTGGGATCTTACCACACAAAACTTTGCACTTAGGTTCGATTTCCACTCACCCCGGACAGCGTTGCCTACAGCCTCCCCGTAAAGCACTGTGAAAATGGAGAGTGCACAGGTGTCAGTTTTTAAGGACATTTCCCGACAGTGCGACATTTGAGCACAAATAAAAGGTTTTATGTAATCGTCGGTTGAAATACAGGACTACCTGCTTTTGTGTGCTTCCTCCCTGGCTGACGGCAACCTGGCAGTCACACTGACGCACTCTGATTAGCCTCATTAGTTTCACCCGGGCCCTTGTTAATACCAGCTGACGCATTGAATTCTGTGTGCTCCTCCTGTGTCGTGAGTTTGGAGCGTTTGCACTTTTTTTGTCTCCACACACTCGATTGATCTCTTTTCGTCTTCTCTGGATTGTTCTTTTTCTTCTTTTGGATATTTTTTTCTATGTTAGGACCATCACAGACCTGCCAAATGTAAGCTTCACTGTATTTTTGCAGTATGCACTTTGTTCTGTCTGTGCCGGGATGGCACGAAACCAAAAACAAAAACTGCCCTGAATTTTCTTTGTTGGAAAAATCTAAAAGTATTTTTGTCGAACTGCATACAGACAATCGTTGAATGGTAATATTTCTCTTATCTGTCTTATTAACTGGCTGCGCTAGTGAGCGAAATATGTCCACACAGAGAAATGCAGGGAATAGTACCAATACAGTTCAAGTTCCAGAAGTGTAATGTGGAAAGATTTTGCATTTTGCACACTCACAGGAAACCGTGCTTTGTAGTCATGTAATGGGAGGGTCTTCGTGGCATTAGCATGCTAACAACAAGGGATGCACCAATACCGGGGTTGAAAACTCCACTCGTAAAAAAAATATTTGCAGATACCGCCACACCGATACCAGTTGAATATGTATGTATAAGACAATTTTGCTAAATTTGCATTTATACTGCTGTAAAACTTAACAGAGCATCTGTGGAAAAATAGACAAATCAAAGTAATTCTGTAATGTGTGATGGCGTTATTAGGTACTCAGTATCGGTGAGTACATATGCAAGTACTCAATCTCTACGCATTCTGTAAAAAAGGGGTATAGGTGCATCCCTGCTAACATTACTACCTCTCAGCTAGCTATCGTACTAATACCTGCGGCCGCCCATTACAGTCTGACATTTAATTTTTGGTGTGCCCGTCTTCGCCGTCTGTTTATGGGTTTCACTGTTTTTTTGTTGATGGTGAAAAAAAGTATTTGTTATTCAAAACATCTTCAGCCTGCCAACTTCGCTGTCTGGGCGGCCTGCGAGTTAAAGATGATGAAGCAATTTACAGGACTGTCAGTCCCATTCGAATCAGCCCTGTCAAGCAGGCTGTCGTGAAGATCGGGACCCAAGGAAATCGCGTTTTTTTTATTATTTTTTTTGTCGCGTGCAAGACGTATTCTGCGGACGTGAAGAAAAGAAAAAAAAAAAGGAACCTTGGAAAGGGGGGCGAGACCGAGTGGGGAATGTGTGCTTTGACATTACAGCCCAGGCAGTGAGATGATTTAAGGCAGCTCTCCTGCTCAGTCCCCGCCTCCCCCACCCCCAACCCCTCCGCCTCCATTGCTCCCCCAGGACTCCTCCTCCCCCGCTCCTCTTCTGCCTCCATCTTTCTTCTCCCGCTTCCACCTCATCCCTTTTGCTCCCCGCCTTCCCTCTCCGAGCGTTCAAAGGCAAGCCCCCCCTGCTGGAGTGGCTGCGGCCGCCGCCGCATAAACTCGGATTCCTCTCGCCCTAAACGAATGACCCGCGAGAGAAAATGTGCTGAGGACACTTTAACGTCAGGCCGCGGGAAAGAGAAGGATTAGCTCATTTGTAGTGTGACGCAGCGGATGTGTGTGTATGTGTTTTGCCAGCGCGCCCATTGGGTGTGTGTGTGTCTATGCGTGCGTGCGTTCTTGACACAACTCCTGCCAAAGAGTTTAAGCGAATTTAGGCCGAAAGGGTTGGACAGGATACAGACGGCAGAGATGAGCTGCGGGTATTTTTAGTTTGAGAATGCCGATTCTGCGTTGATTAAGACGAAAATGTGAGGAGGGAGAACAAGATTAAGATGGGGGGCGGGGAAGGCGGGGAGGGAGGGAAATTGAACGAGCTGGCAGAGTTCGGAAAAAAAGGAAGATTTTTCAGATGAGTAGGACATCGGCTCCTCAAAAAGATCGAAATATCGCACGCCGGTTCCTCGGCTGCTTTTTCGTATTTTTTGTATTTTATATTTTTCCGGTGACGTCCACTGCGTAGTTGAATTAAAATTCCCTGTGCTTAGCTTCCATGTCTACTTCCTGGGAACATTTCAGGCCTATTTTCTTCTCTCTCTCACCCAGATTAGATTTTCAGATTTCCCTTCCTCTGCGCGTGGCTTTTATCTTTTCTCCTACCTGTCGCCACCTCTTTTTTTTGATTCCTCCCACACACACACACACACACACACACACACACACACACACATGCACAATCTCTCTGTCACTTCCCACCCCGGCTCCTTTCCTCAACTTCCTTAATCCCTCCCACTGGCTAATTCCTCCCGTCTCTTCCTGCTCTCCTCCATCCTCTCTGGCTGGCAGCCGTTACATTTTTTATTTATTTTTTTAACCCCCATCTCTCCTGTCCTCCTCCTTCCTTCTCCCTGTTTATCCCAGCATTGCGTCCTCTCCTCCCCCCCCCACACACACACACACACACACCGTCCCCAAACCTCTTCCCTTCTCCCGTCCCTTTCCCTTAATCAGCTCCTTTCAGACTGCTGCGGCGCCGCGCGTGTTCCAGACAGGCTCGCTTCAGAGACAAGGGGTGTGCGGAGGGGTGTCGGTGCCGCTCAGTCAACTGCTCCCCGCGCGTTGTTGTGCCGAGAGGCTCTTTAGAGGCGGGAGGTGCGGATGAAAAATGAGGGCCAATCGCGGCTGAATAAGGGGGATAAAAATAGAGTGAAGGATTCAGACAAAAATTGGAATCCAAAATGAGAGGGGAGGGGAAGATGCAAATGAGGATAAGGGGATTGATTTAAAACCTAATTGGCAACAAATGGCAGAAGGAAGAGTCAGTTTTTATAGGAGTAAAAGAAAAAAACCAAAAAAAACAAACATAGTGGGTGACACAGAATCAGCAAGCTGTGATCGTTTGCCGACAAATGATATAAGTGCGCGTATCAAAGAGAGAGGGTGAGAGAGAGAGGGAGAGAGAAGAGGAGGAGTGAGCGGGAGGGGGAGGAGTGAGCCAGCCAGCGAGTGAGGGAGGAGTGAGAGAGACTTTGCATGTGTGCGAGAGAGAGTCATTGTGGTCCAGTCCTGCCAGAGAGCAGCAAGCGGGAGCAGCGTTATCAGCGGCGGCAGCAGCAGCAGCAGCAGCGGCAGCAGCGGCAGCGAGGGCATCGCCGGCAGACAGGATACAGACGCGCACGCCCTCAAGGAGCTAAAACGGAATACACACTGATGAAGACCGAGCAGCAGCAGCAGCAGCAGCAGCAGCGGCGGCGGCGGCACATGGGGAGGACGGAATAAAAACAAACAGAAGCAGAGCAATTTTACTGCTTCCACTTTCTCCTTCAGTCCGGGGCTTCCCACAAGCAGCGCACCAGTGAAAACACATACATATGATATATATCTAAAACTCCTATACATATATATCAAATTATGCCTGTTTTCAAAGAAGCCGCAGCCTGAGAAGGGACTCAGTTGAGAGCAAAACAATCCATTGCCTCTGCAGCCTTGGGCTTGAGGGAAAAAAAACAAAAGAAAACTGTTGCAGATCGCCGCTTTGGAGATTTTTTTTTCTCCTATTTTTCTTGCGGGGTTTTGTCTCCTTTTTGTCACTTTTTTTTTTGCCCGTCGGGGTTGAAAAAAAAAGAAATTGACAAAAAAGCGCGCTGGTGCGGAGATGCACTGACGGTGGGGGGGGCGAATTTCCAAACTGGCAAGTGAGTAAGAAGGGCAACAAAGAGCCTCTGCTGCAGACAGTCCTGTTTTCTCCAAACAGGGGGCTTCTTTTGAAAACAGGATCTCTCACCGATCAGCCGCCCCCCCTCCCCCGACCCCCCCTTGTCCCCATCCCCCCCTCCCCCCCACCGTCGTTTTGGCTGTCGCGTCCGCTCTCGTCTCGGGGAGCCAATATTCCAGCGCGCCGCTCAAAGTGCAGAGGGCAGAGCGCCATCCGCGCGGCCCCCTCCGACAACGGTGTCTCCTCGGGTGGGAAAAAGAAACAACCCCCCCCCACCACCCCCCAAAAAAAAAGGAATCGGAAGGAAACCGTGTAGATCAACTCCCCAGAGGGGGCGGGGGGAGGGGGAGGTAAGTTCTGTTGGAGGGGGAGGCGGGAGGAGAGGCTGCGAAGAGAGAAAAAAAAATACAAGTATAGGAATAGATAGAGGAGGGGATTAGGATCGGGGGTGGCGGGGTCGGGGTGGGGGGGGCACCAGAGGTAGAACCGGACGGCGCCGGGAGCGAAAGACGACCGTGACCATCGGAAGGGAGAAGCCCACCGGTCCGCTTTTGTGGGACGCTCCGCCCGCCGCTCAGGTAATTCCAGCGTCTCCCAGCTTCCCGCCGGCTTCCAGATCGAGGCTCTCGCCGCCCTCCCGCACCCCTCCCCACCTCCCGCTCCTCACCCCCCCACCCCATCCCCCACCTTTTCCCCTCAGCTCTGGCAACTCGAGAGTGGGGACGGACCCGGGCTGATCCCGGCGCTCCCCACCGCCACCCCCCCCTCCGCCGTCGAACCCCTGTATCCGTGGACGAGGTGTGAGCTGAGCAGCAGCAGCAACAGGAGTAGCCTCCCGCTCCCATCCCTCCCCTTCCCCCTCTCCTCCTCCTCCTCCTCCCCCCCAACTTCCACCTCCCCCCTGCACTCACCGAGGAACAAAGAGCCGACGGACTCGTCGCGCGTCCGTCTGACTGACGGAAAAGGACCCGTGGAACCTTTGTGAAGAAGTGGCGGAGCAGTGCGTGTGAGTCGGGGAAAACACACCTGAGGTGCAAAAAGGGGACTCGGCCGGACTGCGACCGTCCGAGGATTTTAAGCCTTGCAGGAGCCTTGGAGGAGTCTCTCCTGGAGGACGAGCTGCTGGGGCAGAGAAGATCTTGAGCAACGTCAGGAGCACCCTGGGACTCAAAAGAGTGGATGTTCACGTCTCAGAGGAAGCGGCAAAGTTCCCCAAAAGTGGACGTAAGGCGCAGCTGAACCAAAACAAAAGAAAAAGATGCCCACCACCAAAATAAAAAAGCACAATCTGAGCTGTGACTCTGAGAGCAGGAAGATGCTGGACGCAAGTTAAGCTGAGGACAAAAGAACCTCCTCCACAACACTTCAAGCACTCCTCTCCAAAGTTTCTTGTTTTTTTGTTTTTTTTGCTCTCCCTCGTGGACTTGGGCGCTCGTCGGACCCTCGGAGTTCACATCAAACTTCAGGGGCTCATGAGCCTGCGAACCACGTGCAAATTCGAGAGGGGTCGGCCTTCTTCTACTTCTTCTACTCCTTCTTCTTCTTCGCGTCCACCTCCCTACCCTGAGTTCTCACTCTCTTCCACGGATTATTCATCCGCTCGGCGGGGGAGCGTATAGCTGGAAATGCCGGAGGGGAGTCACTTTGTTTGTAGCGCGCCCTCCTAAGTGGGTTTCCTCCGAGGCAGAGCCGGGGATTTGTCTGCGACTGCCTGCGCTGTCTGCTGGTGACATATGGCTTTGTGAAAGGTGACATTACCTTCATTTTGGAACATATACTTTGCTCTGATAACACACACACACACACATTTGCACACTTTACACACAGTGTAACACACAGTACAGTAGACAGCACTTAAGGTGTGTGTGACTGTGTGCCTGCCTGCTCACAGGGGACCCATTCGCTCCTGTTAGGTGCATGTTGAGATGGCAGATTGATTCCCTTCACTCAGTTTTCCCCTTCGGCCCCCTTCAACGACAATTTAGTTTCCTGTTGCCGCGCACGGTAACGACTCCCGCAACAGTAATTGAACACTCTCCAGGCTAACTCTCCACTGTTACGTACGTTTATTCGGTAATTACGCGTTAGAAATGGATTTAACCCCCCCCACCGTCTCTTCTGCGCTGTGTTCTTCTTTCTCTTCTTGCAGGAGCTCTATTTTCTGTCCGTGATTCATAGTTACACGCGCTAAGCTAACTATGGCCACCTCCGCGCACCCCCTCCTGGTGAGCCTATCGCTGGCCGTCCTCCTGGGTTTGACCTCCCTGGGCGGACTGAGGTCTCGGCCGCCGGCCAGGCTCTGGCCCAGGTCCTGGCCGGCAACCAGACGATGGAGCCGACCGCGGTGCCCGAGGCGGCGTTGGCCACGCCCACGCCGGAGGAGGACAAAGTGTTCCCCACCGCCGTCAGCCGCTGCTGGGGCTACTACGACGTCATGGGCCAGTGGGACCCGCCGTTCAACTGCAACGCCGGCATCTACCTGTTCTGCTGCGGCTCGTGCTTCTACCGCTTCTGCTGCCAGTTCAAGATCCACAGCCTGGACCAGACGTCCTGCTCCAACTACGACACGCCCGTGTGGGCAAACACCGGGAAGCCGGCGGCACCAGTGACCGAGGTCCACCAGGAGCCCGACCGCGACCGGACCCACATGATCGTGTACATTATCTGCGGAGTGGTGGCCATCATGGTGCTGGTGGGGATTTTCACCAAGCTGGGGCTGGAGAAGAGTCAAGGAGGGCAGACAGACATGACCAACTCCAGGTAAGAGTCGGGCGAGATGGTGATGACCGGTGGGACTGATAATGTGAGATGGTTGATTGTGTAGTTTGAGTAAATGTGTATCATTACTGCGGACATAATTATTACAAACAAATATAAACTGGGGTCATAGGATGAATGGATGGGGAATGGATGGGTGGATGGATGGGTGGGTGGATGTACCAACTGATGGATGCTGGACAAGCAGACAAATGGTGGACAAAGGTAACAAAGGTGGATGGATGAATCGACAGATCAATGGACGAAGGACGATGTGTGGATGAGATGGGTGGATTAATCTACGGAATGAGGGAAGGGATGGATGGATGGATGGATGATTGTAGTTGGATTTTCACAGATTGATGGATAAACAGACAGGTGGATGGATGGATAGATGGATGGATGGTCTGGACATAGACGTTTGATGGGAGGACAGATGAACGATGGATGGATGATGGAGAGTGGAATGGGCCAATGGATGGACATTTAATGGACAAAGTTGTATTTTTTTCAATGCTTTCAGTTTCAGTCTGTACCTTTTTGTTGCGTATAATCTCTCCACCCTCTTTGTAATCCACTAGTTACCATAGTGGGGAAAATTACTGCTTGAATGAGCTGATTTGCACTGAAAACCTTCTCAGCTGTTTTTTTTTTCATGTCTAATGACAACAACAAAAAAAATCTTTTTAATTCTTCCTCGAAATATATCATGATTGAGCAGTTAAGGTTTTTTTTTTTTGCACGAACCCATTGTCGAATGGTATAATGTTGATTTGAAACCAGGATGTGATTGACAACTTGACTCAGAGGATGGAGACACCCTCTTCATGTGGGTCACCCGTCGAACGAGTCGGGTGGCCCGACCGCGGCCAATCGAATCGGTCGGACAGCCGCACGAAACCGCGGGAGGCGGAGCGGCGTGAGAGGACCCTGTGGCCGTCGAGCAGAAGGCTGCGCCTCCAATGTCGACTTGTCAGGTGATAGTAAAGGGTGAGGCCCATCGCGGCGTGGGCGTGTCTTCACTGGCGCAGCCGTTTCACATTGACGGCTGATTGATTGCTGTGACACAACTGCGCGGCCTCCGCTGAACAATGAAGGGAGGTGGATTTTGGAAGGGTAGAATATTGAGCGGATCCAACTGGAGTGCAGCCAAGGGATAATTCTAGTACAGAGAACATGGGTGTGTGTGTGTGTGTGTGTGTGTGTGTGTGTGTGTGTGTGGGCGGGGAGATGGGATGGCAGAGAGGCGGAGTGTGTGTGCTGGGTGTGACGGGCGAGCCAATCGGGTGTTGAGAGCGGGACCGCACGGTGGCCCCTTTAAAACCATGTCATTACCGGACGGCTCCACTCGGGGAGGGACGGGGACGAGATGAGGACAACAGTGGACCTCAGAGCTCATTAATTTTTATAGCACGCTGAGCCACCAATAACACGATGGAAACTGGCAGCTCTTTGGAACATTCTATCCCCAGACCCGAGCATTTTCATCGGCTTTTCATTTATTTATCTATTTATGTTTTAAGCACTACAATAAAGGATTTTTTTCTCCTTTTTTTGCCGGGGCAGTGACATTTGCATGCCTCACAATCACCGAGACAGATGTTGGCGAGCATCTGTCCCGCTCAAGTGTCCTGGAGCAAGAAACCCAAAAAAATTCATATGGCCTGATTGCTCAGTTTGACCTTCCTGGACTAAAAAATGGGGTGAGGGAATAGAACAACATCAGGAGGGGTGAAAAAAAGGAAAATTGGTTTGTCTGATGGAATTAAATGCGTGCTGGGAAGGTGGTGGTGGGGTATCCAGGTGCAACAGGTGCAACAGATTAGAACTAATTACGGAATCAGACCAGCGGTCGCAAAATATCTTACCGAGCTGCTTTTTGGTGTCCTGCTCCATCCTCCCATCGCCAAGGCTCAGGCTGCACTTAACTCTGCGAGCAAAGAGGAGCGATTAAAGAAAGCAACAGATCACAGCAGTTTGCAAGCAGTCGGTGACTCCAATCAGGTTTCTACTCGACCACCTGTTTAATAGGAGGTAATCTGTAGGGTCACAATTCAGTGGAGGGAAAAACTTCTATTGATCAGATCCCGGTTTCCAAGGACGCAAGCTTAAGGTCACATTGGAAAATTGTAGGAAGGCAGCAGATCCGGAAAGAGAAATTTCCAACAGCTTGTGCTTAGCGGGTGTGTTTTTATTTGTTTTTTTGTGGACGCAGTTGTGGCCATGTGGTCATCATATGGTCGCGCCATGTGACAATCGTTCAATCCAAAGAAGAGAAGACACGACTCACCTTATCTGCACAAAGAATCTTAAATTATTCCTAAGACCTTCATAAGGTTAAATCCAGTAAAATTCAATGAATTTTTGCGCACATTAGAGTGGACCAAATCTTCATAATGTTTTCTGCCAACCGATAAACAGCAACAACAACAGAAGCTGACTGAAGTCCTTGCACAAAAATGGGGAGTGTACGAGTGAAGTGCAGGATGAGGAACTGAAAAATCCAAGGTGACTCTGCTGTATATAGTAAATTTAAAAGCCTTTATTATGGCATGGCTACAGATGCATTAGAGCTGTGAGCCTTCATCAGGGTCAAAGTCCAAACAGTCATGAACATATCTTAAATGTACACAGAGACTTCAATTAGTAACCAATTAACAGATCATGGTGCTCACCTGTGCCTTCCCAATTGCAAACAAACACCCAACCATGTATGTAGGCTGCATTACAAATACTCAACTCATCAAATCTTTCCAGGAAGGAATCATTCAAAAAACAAGGTCTGATACTAATTTTATTGAAAGGATCTGAGCATCGCTCCTTCTTTCTTCTTCTTTCAAACGACAGCAACATTTCTAAATGACAGGACAATATTACACAATATATGACCAGTATTAAGGAGTATTCTGTAGTATGAGACCATTTCATTGATGAAAAAGATAAATCCAATTTAGTCTAGTTTTGGATTTCAGAAAGCCTGAATAGAGACTGAATAGAGACTGTTGTCGACGGAGCCAACGTCAGCAGTGCTAACGAATCACAGTAGCGACGAGAGGACAAGCGATGAGGGAGCCTGTGGAGGGGAGCAGTCCGGTGGAGCGTGATGGGAGGAGAAGAGGATGGCGAAGTAGTGAGAAATTTACTCGAGAGGCAGAGGGAGAGGGAGGTGCCGGGTAATAAAAGGCGGATCTGTTAGACTCGCTGTTGATTCGCCACGAGAGCCGGGGATGAAATGCTTCTGTGGTGAGGGAGTTGGGGGGCGGAGGGGGTGGCAAACAAACCCTCTCTCTCAGCCCCAGACTGGCGCAATGGAGCATGAAAGATCTAAACACATCTCAAACACGCCGCACCGACGACGCTTGTCCTACAGTATCGCCTTTTAATTATCTCGGTCTGAGCCGGTTTGCTGGCAGAGCCTGCGTGCGTTTTGTCGTGGCGGGCACGTGTGAAATCACGTAGCCGCGAGGTCTTCGGCTCTTGAGGGAGACGCGGCGCACCGCTGGTGGGGATTAGCGGCGCTGCGTGCAGCCTGTTGTTCCAAACACATTTGGTCTTCACCTGTAGAAGCTGAAGGTTTGGCTCTCGATCGCCTTATTTTTAATTGGCGCAGGAACAAAGGGGCGTGCAAACAGCTCAGGTCTCAGAAAAAAGAAATGTCGTCGGTACGAAAACACTGAGGGACTGAGACGGACCTGAAGATCGAGGAACGAGACACGTTGGTGGTTTTGGCCGCGGGATGGTGGCGATATCGTGCATCGCTGGGCGTCGCTTTTCAATTTATTCTCCACCCGCAAACACTTGACAAGCGCGACACCTCCGCCCAGCTGTGAGTAAGAACGTGTGTGTGTGTGTGTGTGCGCGCCGCCTCGCTCGACAAATACAAATCCAGCCAGAGCTGCTCAGGTAGCAATGCCTCGGGGTCAGGCAATCACAGCAGGCGACGGCGCAATGATGTATTGCGCAAAACACACACGCAGACTCGCGCGCGCCTCTGATTATTGCAACGGAGCGCCCCCCCACCCCCCACGCCAACTACTTCCCACCTCCCGAACGGCCCCTCCGCCCGTAGTTTTTGAAAAACGCGGCTGGTTCGGGCGAATGAACCCCCGGAAATGAATTATGTCCTTTTGATATTGACTGGGAGAAGTGCAGTTGATGCGACAAATCAGGTTATGTCTAATTAGGCCCAGCTCAGGTCCTGAGACTGCGGACCGGATGCAAAGCGGGTGCTGAGAGGAAGATGAGAGAGGGATGAAGCAACGAAAAGGTCGTGGAGTGTTTGTGCAAGGTCCGGTTTGTTCGAGGATTTCATCGCGAGTTAACTGGACTAACATGTCGTGTGCATTTAACCTTTACAGCAGCTTTTCAGAATAAATGTATGGAAACATGAATCAGATTTCACACAGTAAAACAAGTCAAGGTAACCAGCAGTGGGCTTCAATGTTCCGAATCAAATGGTGCAACAATTGAGAGTTTTTTTTGTTGTTTTTTTTTGCTCCATGTTACAAACTTCTCAACTTTTGCAAGTAATAGACATGAATTTTGACAGTTTTGGTGTCACCAACTAATTTGCCATATGACAGTTGTATTTGTCTACCTGTCAAAGTTTGTTATTTAAAAAAAAAAAACTAAAAGAAGAAAACAAACAAGCCGATAAATACAAAAAAATAAGTGGCATCACTGCTGGGTAGCGTGTAATTTGGGACAATGCTGCCCTGTCCACATTGTCGATCTAAAGATATGTGCACTCCACTGAATTGTTCTGCATAAACACACAAATGGAAGGGCATTTGGAATTCTTAGCATAGCTAAATGCTTCTCCGGCCATTTTTTATTTCTGGAATAACCAGATACGTGCCAAAAAAAAAAAAAACTGCAGCAAAAGATTTGCATGCACTTGTTCTGAATGACTGCATAGTTGAGTTGAACATGCAAGCGATATATAAAAAACGTTACCTCCGCTGCACAAAGGTGACATGGGGAGTTTTAAATTGGCGAGAAAAGATTTCCCAGCCTCATGTCAGCTCATGCGTGGCGAAGCAGATGCATGCACTTTGAAGAATCACACTCTGCAAACTGTGTGCAGAGGACTGTGGGATTATTACTATTATTATTACCATTGAAGGTAGTAATCACAGGAGCTATAGTCATAATGTCATTGAGAACCTATAGAGTAGCGAAACAGGGCTTTCAGACAATCAGAAAGCTAAATATCTTCATATAAAATTGACATAACATTGCTTACATAAACACTCAGGTCAGCTGATTGGATTTACCCAAGCAGTGAATATCTGCATTATGGGGCTTAATGTTTATTAAAGTGCCATCTTCATACAGATGCGTGCGCACACACACACACACATACACACACGTATCATTTTATTGCGTCTCGCTCGCCCCCTGTCAACAACATTTTAGCGCTAAGCATAAGTTATAGTTATTCCGCCACGCCGCCGTGATCTCAAGGGCGGCGGCGCCGTAACGAGCCGCCGGGGAAGCCAAGCGACCATTTCCAGCAGCCCCCAAACCTTTTTACTGTATCGGGTTTCATCAGCGGCGGTGGCTTTCTATTTTCTTTATTGTTCAGCCGCGGCGGCGCTCTTCATCACCGCCCGTGACAGGTGTTTAGGGGCCGGGGATAAACACAGCGGCGCTCTCGACGAGCAGTTAGCGGCGAGGATGGATGAGTCTAATATTTGGGCAGGAGAGAGGCCTGCGCAGAGCCCCATGAACTTTTTTGCGTTTTTTGTTTTTTTCGGAAGGCTTGTCAGGTGGGCGTGAAAGTGGCGGGGGAAAAAGAAGATAAATTTGGTCGTTTCCTTTGTTTTCTTTCTTTTTTTTGCGTTGTTTTTGATGCCTGAATTAAAAATAAACGGCACAAAAAAAAGGATCTGCGCAAAACAAAAGGGAATGAAACAGATGAAATGAAGCGCTAATTCTCCAAAGTGACAAAAGCCCATTGATGTGAAACATGTCTGTGGGCTCCTCTGCTGATCCCACCGTCTTTGTTTGGGAGCGATGACGCCTGCGAAGCCAACCTCCTCCTCCTCCTCCTCCTCCTCCTGCTCCTCAAGTCCCAGAACGCTGCAGCAGCTGAGTTATGAAACAGTGCAGTTAACTCACATCCACAGGCAATCCCCGCTTTACCACTGTTTTTAGCTCAGTAGTCGAGGGGGGATTCTTGTGTCTTCACTTTGCACAATCCCAAGCATATGGACGCACACACACACACACACACACACAAACAAACACACACACACACACACACACACGCACGCAGACAAACAAGCTCAACAGCTGGACAGTCAAAGTGACGTGACGTAGGCAGTCAGTCATTCTCCTTGCTGTAACATCATGTTGTAACAGCTGCAAACCCGAGCGCTTAATGACTCAGACTGGAAGCAGTGCCTTGTGGGTTCTGACGCAGGTCCACGTGCTTGAAGTGAGTTGGCTGCGCGCGAGTGCAACATTCAAAATTCTGTTTTCTTTTCATCCTTTTGTTGTCGGCCTTTGAAAGCAGCTCTGGTCGATGGATTGCAACGCACTGCCTGTCGTCTTGTACATGGTGCGCTAGATTGGTCAGTTGCCGCAATGTTGTGCCTCTTGTTTCCTTTCAGCGGACTGTTTTTCTTTTGTTGTCCGATTTTTACAACAGTATAAAAAAGCTTTTGAATTTGTAGAATTTGATCATTTTTAATTTAGGTCATACAAAATAATCCACCCGCAGGAGCCATTTTGCAAAATAGATATACAGGTACTACCCAGAAAAGTAGAATATCCTGAAAAGGTTGCTGTATTTCTGCAATTCAACTTAAAAGGTGAATTTGACATATTATATAAATGAATAATATGCAAATCAATATATTTCAGGTTTTTATTTCTTTGGATTTTGCTGATCAGGTCTTGCAGCTTAAAAAAACCCTCAAATTTTATAATCATTTTCTGAGTTTGTGGGTTTGTGGTTTTAATAAGCTAAAAATCTTAATCACCAAAGTTACAACAAGGAACTGCTTGAGATATGTCAATTTGTGTGGAATGGCTCAATAAAATTTGTTGGTTTCATCTTTTCAGTTAAATTGCCAAAATAAAAAAACTTGTACTTGATATTCTAATTTTTTGGGTAGTACCTGTATATACTTTCAAGAACATGTCGTCTCTGTCCGATAAAATTGCAACATCATAGAAGGAAGATTTCCAAAACGTTTAAAAACTATTTGCTGAATATGATGAATCCAGCTACATATATTTTGCTTGTCTCTGAAGAAATTCTGTGGTTGAAATTTGACGTCTGGCTGAAATCGATCTCAATTCACAGGCCAGACCAGGCGAGGGCAAACTTGTTGACTCGTGGGCCACAATGGGTTCTAAAATTTGACAAAGGGGCCGGAGCAGGAGCAGATGGATGGAGTGTTTTGGTGACCCACCTCATAGGAGAAAAAAAAAATATCATGGGATATGTAGAAGACGTGCTTTAAATGTCAAAATGAACAAAAGCGTTGCAACTAAATTTCTATCTTTGAAGCCTCTCGGAATATTGTTGTTGCTACAAAACACTGTTTGGGTGAATTCTGCACAATATTGGACCTTAATCATGAGATTTCTGCAATCCTTTGCAGAGGTGCGTCGCCGAACAACGCTCGCAGCCGTGCTAAGATTGTAACTCTGCACCACGCCTCATTGCAGCAGAGCCTAGTGAAACAGACAGACCAACAGACCGACAGACAGACAGGCTGCTGCAGAGCGGCAGCGCTGAACTTCCCCCCGCCTCAAACTGTTGCTGCAGCGTCTCCGCCGAGGCGCCACCTATTGAATCTTCCCCCTCACCTCGGCCCCGTCGCCAGCCTCTGACGCTTCCTCCCGTTATCTCCCCTCCTCTTACCTCACGTTCATGCCGCGCCGGCCCCGCCGGAGGATAACAGTGCGGGGTGCTGTGCGGTCAGGCCAGGAACAATGGCTCGCAGATGGTGTGATAGAAGGAGGAAATGACACCGTATATCGGTTGTGTAGCAACATGGTGCACGTCAAGTGAGCGCTGAAACACGGACAAAGGGCTTAGAAGGCAATGCATTCTCACAATAACCAATTGATGAAACTAACTAATCATAATTACTAATATTGTTAGCAGTAGTGGTCTTTCTTTGACACGAATCGGCAAACTTTTTTGTACAAATAGAAAGGTGGAAGTGGAATTCATCTTTTGATTGCCTTTATTTAGCTTAAGAGAAGAACTCTTGTAGCTGGGTGGAAGGAAGTTGCAAGTATGACACCAAACTCCTTGAACTTGAGCTCCTTCACACCCAAAAACCCCACTTAAACCCCAGCAACACTTTACGAGGTAAAAAAAATGGAAGTGCACGACGCTTTGCCGCGAACCGCTCGTCTCCCACTTCTCCTGCAAATATTATCGCTGCGACTAAGTGAGTGTTTAACCTTCTCTGACGTTCTCCCCGTAAAGAGGCCTCGCTGCTGCGTGTCAACATTGCAACAGCGCTGCTTACGGTTGCCTCATCTCAGCTCCGCTGTGACTCGCTGAATTCATCCAAAATAACATCAGCAAAGAGGAAAAACGGAAGGGAAAAAAAGAACCCACCACATATCCTCCTACTGTTATGAATTATGTATTGGTTTGTCATCAGATCCCACACACCTAAATGAACAGATTTATATATTTTTTTTTTTTTACTAGGCCTTGTGTTTAAAACGTCCGCTCGAGCCTTAACTTCAAAGAGAAGTGCGGAGTCCAAAAGATAAAACCCGCTTGGGCATAATGAGCGATGACTCCATGGTGCCGCGAGGCCTCGGGCTGCCGGCAGGGCCGTTGGCGAGGAGCTGCGGCCACTTTGGACGCCCTAATTCGGAGGCACTGTGGGAGTTTTTTCGGTGGGAGGCTCCATTGTTGTGTGCGAACGCGCGGCCTCCCCTCTTCACTCCGGCTAACGATGTTTTGCCAACTCTTCACAACGAGGCACTGTGGGCCGTGACTCGTGTTTTGTTTTTTTTCCCTCTCCCATGCGCGTCACATTGGTCACATTGTGTGCCTCTCCCCGCGACTCACTGGGTACAGGCCGTCCAGCGTGGGCTCCGTTTTCACTCCAGTAGTCCCGGTAATGCTTTCCTCACCCTCCCCAACCCCTTCCAACTCCTGCCGTAGATTGACGCCGACTCCGAGTCGCCCTGACAGAAAATCAACTGCTTACTTGAAGCTGTTTGCTGGAGCGCACAGTAACAAGCATTATCGCTCGCTGTGTGTTGTAGCTGGTCATCTCTGGATCTTTGACTCCTCCGAGTCATAACTCTATCTCTTTTCGCTCTTCTTTATTTTTTTTTATTATCTTTTACCATCGGCCCGTCCTTGCGAGTCCTGAGCCAAGGGTAACGTCAAAAAAAGAGAAAAAGATGGGCGTGCACAATGTGAATGAGTGTTTTTTTTTAATATCAAAATGGTTCTTGAGGAAGGTGCCAGCTTCGCCTCATAAAAAGATGAATATCGGACAATTCCTCTGTAAATCTGTAAAGTGTAACAGGCGCTGCAAAGTGGCACAGTGGTGGAATGTTTAACTTCTATAGCCACAGGTTAATGTGAGGGTCACAGATGAGGTTGGGAGTCTGGTTTGCATCCAATTACAGCTCCATTTAAGCAACACTATAACGGTCCTTATATGGTACATTAGTCACCTAATTGTTAGAAATGTTGGTGGTAAGCTGTCGCCATGGTGACGATGATGATGAATGTTACAGGCGGCGATTTCTTTGTGTTATCGTAAATATCCAAAGAGTTTTGAAATGTATGATCTTAAAGGGACCCTATGATGGCCACTACATGTATTAAATTCATTCAACAAACATTCATTCATCAAACAACAAACTGAGTTTGCTTGGTCAAAACAGCGCTAGTTTGATCCGTCAACGCAAGTTGCTCAAGTTGGCAAGAAGACATTATATAAAGTATGTTTTTCTCATTAGCACCACTTTCCATTTGTCTTTGGGTCCCCTTTTCTTTTCAGAACTGCACCTTTATAGCTAAAGTACTCTTCTGAAAAGTACGCTGTGACAACCAGACACAGTTTTTGCTCTACTGACTTCGACTTGCTTTGTCTTTGATCAACCTGGTGTCTGGGCCCTCGGTGACACATTACCTGGAACATTTCGTCCAGGGGGCCGAATGCAATATGTGCGTATGAGACGGGGAAAAATACATTTTCCGGGCTATTAGGTTCTGCATCGCTGACTTTTTAAAGGCAGAGAAGCAGGAATCGCAGGGAGGTTGTTGCTGGATTAGACTTGATTCGTTGCTGAAAGTGCTCTAGTTTATTGGCTTTGATTAAATAAAGAATTAGAAGCCATAATTATTTTTTCATAATTCTTAAATCGTTCTTATTGTCTCTAATGTAACCCTCTAAATGACTTATTCTTCATTAGTTTTGGTTTTTATTTTTTGCTTTTATTTTGCGAAAAAACCTAATGGAAACGCAGCTAGCGAGAGGAACCGAACTAAAACTGTCATTTTACATCCTAATTCATGGAGATATTGCTCAGGGTGATTGTCAGACAGTAAAAAAAAATCCCCAAAGATTAGAGCTGCTACCAGTTGCATTTCCTGAATCCTCGTCCATGTGACGTTCGACACAGTCCGGAAAATTTCTGAAGAAAGCAACTCTCAGCCAGAGGCCACAATCAGAAACAAATATAATATATTAAGCAGTGTGTTGCCAAAATCCCTTTTTTCTTTTAGCAAATAAAAGAAAAAAAGGACAACAATGGTTGGCTTGTGTAGGTTCGGATTCAAACCATGTCTTGGATGTATTTGCTCCGATGGAATTCTCTGTAATTACTGAAAATGGATGAGTAGGGGGCGACATTATAGGAAATGCCAGGCTCTTCTGAGGAGATTAAGCGTTTCATGAAACCCCATCGTAGCAACACGTGCCCTCAATCTAATTTAAACTGAGTAATGGTCCTACACCATGTTACCGTTCCCCGGCAGCTAACTGGCGGTCCACTCCTGTGTGTTAGGGGTGTAACCTGTCACATGATTGATGGCACCACAGGGGTTCAGGGACTCCGCTTGATAGCGTCGCTAAATCATTTTGTCTGGCGCTCGGCGGATGGCCTACCTGCCGCACGCGCGCCTGCGTGCCCGCGCACACAAGACACCTGCATACAAACGCAGATGCTGGAAAGACAAACAAAACACACACTGACGATCGCGAGAACAACAGCGGCAGCAAGCTGCAGTTCGTGTTCACCTGTAGGAAGTCCAGAAGTTCAAGGCAGAGAAGCAAGAATCGCAGGGAGGTCGTTGCCGTATTGAAATCGTTCCGTGGCTGGAAGTGCTCCAGTTCATTGCCTTTGATTAAATTGTCAGTCGTTACAAAAACAAATAAATAAAATAAATGAACTAAGCCACACAAAAACAGTTTTAGCAGCCGTGATTGTAGCTCTTAGATCTTTCTTATTGTCTCGAACATGAGCCTCTAAATGACTTATTCCTGATTAGTTTTCGCACGTCTCGACTTGTTGCTAATGAAGAAAGAGATGTACGGCCCTCCTGGTTACCACTTCCAGCCCAAAATGATAATCCAGAGATCTTGTTAATTCTGTTTTCAGGCTCTGCTCTTCCTTTTCAATCTTTTCTTTTCCCTGTTAACTCGAGTTTGAGGCCCTGATGTTTGAGGAACATCTAAAACCAACATGTGAGCTCCAACGTACATTCACCAGAGCAAACAGTGTCGTAAAACCTGTAGAATTTTACACAACCTTAAAGAAAATCCTGGAATAGTTTTTGTTGCAAAATATCGTTGACTCTTTTTGTTTGTTGCTTTACTTTGTTTGTGTCTTTTTATCACACGTGTGTCAGACCTTTGACACAGTAAAGTCTCTTTTTTATTTTTACACACAATCTTGAGCAAAGATTGCAACACAGTTTGATTTCAACCCAATTCTCTAAACCCAGGGTCAGTGGGAAGTCTCGCGCATTCCAATCCCTCAGATTGAAGTGGGACTGAACGGGCGGCCTCACACACACAGACACATGACGCACACACACACACACACACACACACACACACACACACACACACGCCCGCATTTTGGCAGTGGCCATGCAGTCAATGCCTGCGTTCTAATTATACGGATGCGGCGTGAACATTATAAATATCAGCGTGATGCAACACTGACGCCGGGGCGGAGTGACGGAAAGAGGGGAGGATGGCCAGGGCCGGAGTCGGAAAGAGGGAAAGGGATAGAGAGAGAGGGAAGGAAGGAAGGAAGGAAGAAAAGGGATATAGATGTCTCCCGCCCGTCGGCCTGGCGTGAAAACAATATAATGCTCCCCCGCGGCTCGCTGTAAAATAACACCGAGTCAATAGAAAATGACAGGAAAAGCGAGATTCCTCATCTCTGCGTGACAGCCGCGAATGCCCCGGCCACAACTCACCTCGGCCCGATCACTCCCCCCTCTCTCCAGGCACCCCGCGCTCAATCCATCACCTTCATCCCCGCTTTACACTTTTACAGCCAGTGCGCTTCCTCCCTCCGTCCGTCCCTCCATCCCTCCCCTCGCCCGTCGTCTGTCCGTCTTCCCTGGGAGCTCCGCAGCCCGAGCGGCCTCCCCTTTAAAGTCCGGCTCCTTATTTCCACCCTTCCCCTGTGAGCCTGGACACACACACACACACATTCTCGCACAGACGGCAGCATCAATGGCTTTAACGCATTTGAGGGAGGGACCCCCTAGAGTTCTGAGGACTTGGTCCTGCTTGCATAGAAGGTTCACATTGAAGTGGAAATGAAAACTGTCGCACGTTTTGTTCTGGGCTGCCGATGTGGGCGATAAGAAAATAAGAGCATTGCAAAAAGAAAAAGAAACTAACAAGCAAACCATAAACTCTTTTATTCTTGGATTCAGACATAAAGAAACTAAACCTAATGTGAGGGAATCCCCTGCTTCATCTCTGAGTCTGAGTCCTGTTGCAGACTTGGAAAATGCATAAATATTGTTTTGGGTGGGTTGAAATAGAAATATATTGGTTACATAAAAGTATTTTTTTGTTTTCAGTTTGTTGAAAATTTAGCCCAAACAGGAAGTGAAATGTAGGCTATCCATGGATTCCATGGATTATACTGTTGGCTGCAGGGTGCAGCGTCTTATTTTTAGCCTGTTTGTTTACAATTTGGCAACATGAAAGTAGGCCAAATTAACTGTTTGCTATTGCTATTCATGTTACCGATATGGCAGCGGGGGAAAAAAGTCACTGGATGACTTGCAGGGATCTCATTTTTCATGAATAGCGGCTGGTCATTGAAAGTAATTGGAAAACTCATTAGAAAAAGAATTTTCCACGTGTTCAAATCTCTCTGATTTCGCAGTGAGGCTTCTGAGCAATTACACAATGTATTCAAAACATCTTAGGTAAGGCAGACTTGCGTTGCGACTGACGTGAAACGGCTCCGGGGCATCGTGCGCGATCTCCGCTGTGACGCGGCGAGAAACGCCGACTGTCACTCGTCCCCCTTAACCAATTAAAACCAAGTCCGGCTCCAGCCCCACCCACGCCCTCCCCACCCCAGTTCTCGTCAGCTCTCTGCGTTTTTAGCCGCGCTGAGTCTTTCCAAACCTCGGGTCGGAAAGTGGAGCAGGCAGGCACAGAAACAACAGTTACGTAAGAAGAGAAGCGCGTCGGGGAAACAAACACAGAGCTCCGGTCCGCTGCCGAGAGAGGAGCGTGAGGGATGGACGGAGACGGGAGGGGGGATTTTGTTCATGGTTATGACTGGAATATAATCTGAGGTTGGGTTGCAGATTGATTGGCGCGCGAGACTACGAATCTACGTAAACGGAGCTGAAGCTTCAGGACTTTTGAAGTCCCACCCGTTTTCATGTCTTTGTACTTTACCAGAAGAGCAGCTTTGCATGCATAATCATCTTTAAAAAAAACAAAACTCCAGGCCTCTGGTACCAGGCCTCTGGTACCAGGCCTCTGGTACCAGGCCTCTGGTAAAGACCATATTTAGCCCTCTGTTTACAGCCTCCAGCAAAACCGTCTGGTTTGAGCCTTCTGCTAAAGCTGATGCTATTTTATGCTGATGATATTTCACTTTTGGAAGGGGGAGGGGGTCACTAACCTGATGAGCGATATTGATGCCCCTTTATGACATCATAAAAGATTTGGCTCCACTACAGAAAATCCTCCATAAAGTGGAAGTAGTAAAGAATCTGTACTTGGCCAAAGACAAACTTCACCTCAGTGAACAACCGGTTCAATTTTCAGATTTCAAAGCAATTGAGGCGATGTTTTCATATCTGTTTTTTTTTTTCCACCTCTGATAAGGATGAAAGGGGACGATCATTTCTACAGATCACCATCTGGAGACCCTGCAAAATATTTGCCTTCCCTCTCATTAGAATCTGTCTTTGAATTTGGGAGCAGCCAAACACGATTCCCCTTAGGTATTTAGCTGAAATCCTATATTTTTAAAGGCTGTTTTTTTTGTTTGTTTTTTTTCAAAGTTAATGGCCAATTCAAAAATGCTTCTCTCTTATAATTGGCACGTCTGCCCCCGCAGACTGAGTGCAAACAATCAATAAAAGATTCTGAGATAAATCTTAAATAACTTGAGAATATCATTGCACAAGATGTTCTCTTGAGCTTTCTTTCTTGCTTGCTTTCTTTCTTCCTTTCATTCCTACAAGGTTATTTTGTTTTCTGTGTTGCAAAGTCAAGATAAGACATTAGTCTAAAATTTCCCCCCTCCCTCCACCACTTATCACAAACACAAAGCTCGGAGTAAACACCACGCGTTCGTCACGCGCATCACAACGAGGGCTTCTTACACGACAACAAAAGCCGTTTGTTTATGTGATAAAAAAAAAAAATCCACCCTGTGGTTGTCGCCTTCGCCTCTGATCCCTATCACACTCTCCTCTGTGCTTTTATTTTGCCCAAACATCCCTGCCCCTGTTGTTCTCGCTCCCTTCCTTAATAACCTTCTGTCCTCCTTTACCCCCCCTCCACCCATTCACTACCCCGCATATCTATTCATCAGTGTGCTCTCCTCTCCTCCATTCATTATGTTTATCATTGGGAATCATTGACTTTCTGGCCACGTTGCTTCCTTCACTTCCTACTTTTTGCACAAATGAGCGTGATAAATCTCCACAGAGGGCCGTTGGGCTCCACGTGCCGCATACACATCACAAGCAGCCCCCCCTCCCCATGAAAAGCAACGCAAGTTCACTCACACCAGCCCCCCTACACCCACCTGGTGACCATTCTTCAGTTTGCAAACTTGAAGTGGATTGCGAAACCCTCTGGACCATTTTTGGAGTTATTTGATAGCTGAGCTTGGAAAGTGGAGGCAAGAATTGGCAGCGAATGAGGTTCAAAGTCTTTTCGCAATATCAAAGTTGAGTAAGAAAGGCCTCGTCGGTGCCGAGCAGGTAAACAACTCGTGTTGAGGAGCGATAAATTGTTTTTTTCTAACTGGTTCCATCTCAAGCAAACAGAGGGCTTTTATAAATCTGTCTCCAGGGGCTTGGACGCCTGCCTCGTTTCTTTCAAATGGATTGCACCAGAGTTGACTTCTTTTATCCCCCTTGGTACTGTTTATTTGGCCAGGTGTAAGTGTGAGCGTGGCAATAGCGCTCAGTCAAGTGGACGGAGCTAGTGAGCAGAACTCGGTTGAAAACTCGGCGGCAGAACATTCAACTGCTCAACTTAACCAGGTGTCAACCTGCTAAGCTGAAGTTTTCTGGACTCTTCCTCCTATCAAATTCTGACGTTCAGCTCATAAAATTGATTCGATCAATTTTCATCTGTTTGGATTTTTGTTCTGAATTTTTTTTCTCTCATACTCCGTGACTTGAGCCGGCATGAGATAATAATACCTCTCACCATGTAATTAATATCAGTTGGGTATTTCTTATTGTTCTGGACATAGTTAGTTTGCCAGCAAGATTGTTCATTGCAGAGAACTCTGGCACCACAATAATCTGATCATCAATCAAACTACATTGATCGTCGTTTTTAAGTTCCTTTAAAAGCACAAAACATAAACTTTTACTCGGTGAATGTACATTTATTTTCACGAGTTTTGATTGGAATTTTTCTTCTTTCAACCAAAGAGCTTCGAAGAGTTCCATCCGGCCAACAAGTGGTCCGAATGTCCTCCCGAGACTTGTGTTGCTGCACTCTAGTTTGTCTCATTGTCCCTCCTCTGAAGGTAGAATCTCATGTAGGGATGTAAAGAAAATGCAGTCGAAGCATGAGAGAAACGCACAGAGAAATCATCATTGCCTAAAATGTAGCTATAAATCTTTTCAAATTCACAATTGTGTCAGCACAGGTTGTGAATGTGGAGTGAATGGGCTATCTTCGCTGTGCAGCTCCCTCTCAGTCAGAAGGCACCTCCTCCTGACTGGAAGACTCCCCACGAAGCAGAGCAGCCACAAACCCCAAGCAGAGACAAATTAGCAGCAGTGTCAACAGCCACCTGAATGTAAGAGGCGAGGAGTTCACCTCATCACCTTCTGAGCCCCACCTCAACTTTGCACACACTTTCCATCAGATGGATATGTGAGATAAACCCAGAGGAGCGTTTCATTTAGCTCGCCGGCTTATCTCGAGGTGGAAGCTGCAAGCGCCCGGGCCAGACGTGTCACTGATCTTTGTCTTGCAGCGTGTCAAAGATACGCCAGCGTGCATACAGATGCAAGGACTCGGTCCAACTTTGCACTTTTTGTATTCAGTAACGACACCCATGCATAAAGAGATGTCGATGTGATGATGAAATGTTGCACAAACCAGTTCAATCGTGCAACAGTGTTCCCACAAAAGGTTCTAAATGCATTTTCAGATGTTTATATTTGCAGAACCAATTTTGTTTTTGCATATAATATTATAAACACATTCATAAGGAAGTATAATGGACTCACAATGCTTCATTAAACATTCATAATCACATTTGGCAACTTATTATAAGGTTTGTTAGGGTGGATGAATAGTGGATGTAACTAATTATAACCTCATCATTCATAATGTTTTATATCTTCATGAGCAAATAAGTAAAAAATGCACAACTTGAGCATTTTTCTCTTTTGTAAATTGACCAATCAATCAACCAATCCTGTTAAAGCGCAAAATATCTGCTGCCTGCTGCACTTCCACGTACATGTGCGCAGCGCCGCCTTCCTCTTCCTCGCCTTCCATCCACCTATCTATCTCTCCGTCTCCTGCCATCCATCTCCATCTTGGCCTGCCTCTCAGCGATGACTTCTCCGGCAGCTTAGCTCATGCTAATATCTCCTGCCATTAAGTGGATTTATGGAGCCGCCGCTCCTCGCCGGCTATAAGAAACCTCTCCGAGACTCATTTAATGCTCTCCATCTTCCACATACCTACATCTGCCTCGCTAGAGCGAGGGAGAGGGAGGGAGAGAGAAAGAGAGAGAGAGGGAGGGAGGGCTTTTTGTTGTTGTTGTTCGTGCAGGCATCATTTCACTAGGGGTGATTTGAATAATAAGGGAAATAATTGGGCCTACGTTTTTTTTTTTTTTTTTTTTTTTTTTTTTTTTGAAAATTGCTGGGGAAATATTTTGCTGAATGTCAACTTTGGAGAGGGCCAGATGAGATAATGAAGGAGTCGCAGTAAAGCAGAATAATTACAGTTCCTTTTAAACGCCATCTGTTTTATTGGTGTGTTTTTGACGGCAAAACAAACCAGCTTCTCCGCTTAACCGCCGCATAAAGCATTCACTTCACACAACTGGCTGTTGTATCTTGATAAAAGCGCATCGCATGTTTAACTAGCAGCCCTCCGCTACTTACCTCTATCCATCCTGAAGGAGAAAATGGTCGGCGGCGAGGGAGTGTGGGGGGCTTTCACATGAAAACTGTTGGTGGGCTCGCGCATTTTAATAGATTCCTCTAACGCGACCAGCTTACTACCTCTTTCACATGAATCATTTCTACTGCGTTAGAAACAAGCTTCACAGATCAGCCCGTGGCAGAGGGTGACCTCTACGCCTCGCAGGACTCCGAGGAGCCTGTGCCAACAAATTTACATCATGTGCATTAAAGTGAGGTAAATGGAGGCGGGTAGGGTTGGTGGTGGGGGTTGGTAGCGCAGAATGTATGGAAGCGAATAATCAGGGGTGTTTGTGTGTGTTTGCGCTTGTTTAATGCAAAGGCGCCTGCGTCTATATTTCCAGTTTAACTCTGAATTATTCAGAATGAACGCAGCGTTTCCGAGATGAAGTGTCTCTTACTTCTGTTCACATGCCCAGGTGGTGAAGTGTTTTCTACATATCCCATGATATATTTTTTTCTCCTAAGAGGTTGGTCACCAAAACACTCCATCCATCTGCTCCAGGTCCGACCAATTGTCAAATTGTAGAGCCCATTGTGGCCCCACCAGTCAAAATGTTTGCCTACCTCAGTGCTAGACCCTTGGTTGTTTTCCTTGAATCCTTATTTCATCTTCCGGGTCTTTTAAGAGCAGCAAGCAGTAGTTGCTTCCTTGTGGCGTCACGATCAAACTCTACAAACTCTAGATAACTGATGTTTTAGGTTCGGTGATTCCATGGAATTTGAAGACCACTTGTTTTCCGGCAGCTGCACAGTTCTGGTGTTGGCTTGATATTTAAAGGTAAGGTGATGGGTGCGCACCGTCCAGGAACAGGTGGCGCAATGCAGTGGTCCCACCAGCAGCTCAAGCATCAACACAAAGCGAGAAGCCCGTGAAACGCAAGAGAAATGCAGAGATGGGTGGTGCAGCGCTTTTTTTTTCCTTCTCCTTTATTTTTTTTTTTTAAGAGCTCAAGAGAAGAAGACGCTACAAGTGTGCGCGCGCCTGCCAGTGTGTGATGGCGCCCGCGTTTGTGTATGTGTGTGTGTGTGCGCGTGCAAGTGAATCAGAGGGCAGTTTGTCATGTTGCTGCTTCACAGCCCTGATCCGAGCTGACAGGTGAAGCTAAGCGCGGCTAAACAGCACACGTAACAGAGAGGGAGAGCTAGAGAGAGAGAGAGAGAGAGAGAGAGAGAGAGAGAGAGAGAGAGAGAGAGAGAGGTGTGTAGATAAAAGAGGGCCAATAGACAGAATAGTAAAACTAATAATAATGGAGACGGCGGCCGAGTGTGGGAAGAGAGAGGAAAGGAGCAGCGGAAGGCACTGAAATGAGTGTGTCGTCGGCGCTGGAGAGCCATTAGCAGGAGGAACAGGCCAGAGGCTGCAGAGGAAAAACGAGAGGCAGGAAGCTCGGGAACGGCAAAGAATTTGGAGATTACGCAGTGAAAGAGATTGGTTAATAGCCGTCTTATCAAGAGGCTGGAGTGGCCCAGTCCATTTTTTCATTGCGATTTCTCCGTCGCTGTCGCTCTGACCGTCTCACGTCCTCTTTTCCCCCCTGTTTTCCGTTTCCTCTCGGAACGGCTGCCACGGCGCGTATGGGAATGGAGCCTGAGAGCCTTCACGGTGCGACACGCATCGCAACAGTGTGGTCTGGTTTTTGTTTTTTTTAATGCGAGAGAACGCAGTAGTCACAGTCTGCAGAAGCCTATTAAACATACAAGTGTGTCACATTTGGCTTAAATAAAATTAACCAACGAAGAAGAAGGTGGACGAGGTATCCAAGTTTGGCCATTGTAGTTCGCTGGCAAGTGTAAGAGCGCTGCACTCTAGAATGTAACCACCTGATGTTGCTGTCTCTTCCTAAAGATCTCCAAATATTACACAATGGAGGATCGGAGAGTGGTTCAGATATGACAAAGACAAAGGGGACAAATCGGTGGAAAAGACCCTGACTGAGGATTAAAGAGAGTTGATCTATGTGAAGTTTGTTAATAGTAATCACCAGAGTTAAAAATGTTTTGCATGTAAGGTCCATGTCTTTCTTTACATGCATTTCAAGGATCACTTTAGAAAATTTAGGTTACTAGTGCAGTGCCTGTTGTGACAAGACATCTTGGTAGGCAGCTGTCATTTGAAAGATGATACACGGTCCATATATCTGTGATTGATGGTGGATTCAGATTGAGGTCTGCGGGTTTTCTGAAGCTGTAGTTTATGAAACTGTCGCAATGTCTCCTCCCATTGAAAAACACAGTGGAAACTCGATGATGCATAAATCAAAAGGCATAAAAGATGACGCCGAAGAAGAACGCGGGAGGCGAGGAAGATGAGTGGAGAGACCAGGAGGATGACGACGATGATGATGACGATGAGCGGGAGGAAGATGTGGATGGAATTAGAAGAAGTCAAGTCGGACAGGTTGATAGATTAGAGTCATTGATGTGACCCGCCCGGTAGCTGTGCACTCACTCGTGCGGAAACCCCTGATTTGATGTATTGTGTGTGTGTGTGTGTGTGTGTGTGTGTGTGTGTGTGTGTGTGTGTGTGTGTGTGTGTGTGTGTGTGTGTGTGTGTGTGTGTGTGTGTGTGTGTGTGTGTGTGTGAATTCATGACAAACGAGGAACATGGATTGTCTTTGAAAGTGGCTTATCCATTAGTCCACCGCTGGTGTGTGTGTGTGAGACGTTACAGGCACTTTAAAAGGAAGGTGCACGGAACGTGCACGATGACCTAAACGCAGATTGAATCTCGACTCACGACTCTCTCCGGAATGTTCCCCCCCCCCCCTTTTTTTCCGCGGTGTTACTTTCCGTCTGCATTACACTGCGTTGCATCAAAGACGCTGCTGCTCCGCGTCGGGCAGATTACCGCCGCCTTGTTTTGTTCTTGCTGCGCTCGGCGGCGGCGAGGTTGATTTAGCGGTCTGTGAAAATAGAGGCCGACAAGTGGGAAAAATTCTGCTGCGTTTAAAAAAAAAAGAAGAGTAAAACGCGGTCAGTGCCGCCCTACTTTGCCGTAAGATTGTTGTTTAACCCAGACTTTCTTTTTTTTTTCCTCTGGAAAAGACGCGTCCAAACATCATTTAACTTGCAGTGAACCCAACGAGTGTGACGACGCTGCATCTTTCACATCTTCTTTCAGCTCAGTGTGACCTCGCAAACTGGCATCTGCTGCTGGATTTTTTTCCTTTTTTTATGTGGAATGACAAGTCTGATTTCGCCGGCTTCTCAACACTCTGATTCACTTTTTAGCTGATCGCTGGTTTTACGGAGCAACCAGCCTCCCTTGAGAAGTTGAACTATTAGAAAACACAGCTAGCGGGAGCTTGTAACCGGTGACGGCATAAAAATGAGCAGTTTCATAAGAACTAGACTACAGTGTGTCATCCACAAAGAACGCCACTAAAGCAGCGGTGTCAAACTCAAACACTCAGTGGGCCAAAATGTCAAAGTCTCAGGCCAACATTGATATTTATTGAAAAAATGTTCCTCCAGGTAGAACAGTGAACCTTTTTGTATGAGGCCAAACAAGTTTTGCTTCAACCTGAATATGGAACAAAGATAACTTCATATTACATACATGCAAAATCAATTTTCAAATTAAAATAAATAAAATGTAAATAAAAATCGCACGGCTCTTTTGTATTCGCAGCCTTCTGATTTAAATTTCAACAGTAGCCTTTTTCCACTGGCTGAAAATATAATAAAATAAAACAACCCTCCATTCTCTTTGAGCGCAAGATATTCCTGAAATCATCAGCATAATTGACATTTTTTTGGAGCTGTAGAAACCTCCACATAGTCACGCGTATAATCAGGCTGTGCGTGAGTTCATTCGTGGTTCACGTCGCTGAGTGACAGCAGCTCCCATCAAGGATGATGCACTGTGTAATTTGCATGTGATGTACACGGGGCTTTACATCATGCATGCGTCCCGTCGCGGTGCATATTTATTGTGTGCGTGCGTGTCCCGCCTTCCCGAAGTGAGCTCCCTGGGCCAACAGAGTGAATGGAGCAAACTCGTGCACACGTACAGCGCTCGTGTGTGTGTGTGTGTGTGTGTGTGTGTGTGTGTGTGTGTGTGTGTGTGTGTGTGTGTGTGTGTGTGTGTGTGTGTGTGGGCGCCGGCGGCCGAAGTCCAAGGTCAGTGAACTCGGCGCTTCACGCACACGGTGAAAACATTTTCTGGACCCTGTCACAGCGGCGGTGTGATGGAGTGCCGCGGTCATGCCAATTTATCAGCGCCGCCCTGACCGTGACATATTTACAGTACGTGACATTTTCAGGCAAGAAAGGGTTGGATTGATCTGACTGTCAGTGTCAAAGGGATGGACGACCGGGAGGGTGACTCCGCCATCAGGGTCTCAAGGTTTCCGTCTGGGGGGGAATTAATGCTTTCACCAATTAAAACGCAATAAGATTCATCATCCATTTCCAAGTCTTGAATGAAATGAATTGATGAATCACAAAACCTACTAAAACAGTAAAAGGAGGTGACGAGTGCTTTCAAACTAACATTTGTGCTCATATTAACATACTATCTTAATATTGATACCTTCGGAATTTTCAACGTAAACATAAAATAAAATTGTTTAGATTTAAAGCAGTATAGTGGTCTGCACGGTGTTGTTGTTGTTGTCGTTGTGTTTTGGAAAATGCAAGCTGTCATCCAGGCTAAAAAATAAAGCTGTGGAATTGGGTGTAACATGGGACACTGTTGATAGTGTCCCAACCTACTAGATAGATTAAATAGCAGTATAGATATAATCAAGAACAAACACTGCTAATACTATTTGTTAGTGTTAACGTTTCCATATCCCACTTTGTGTTGTGTTTGTTTTCTTTGTGATATCCCCACTCTCCCCCACTGGGTGGTGTTGATATAGACATGATGCATATTTGTGAGCAAATGATGTAATATTTGATGGTTAACGTGCTGTTGGATATGTGTTTCGGTGTGTGTTTAAAGGCCCAGTGTGTTAGATTGAACAGCCTCTAATGGCGACAAAGGGTATTGAAAAACAATGTTAATCGATGTTTTTGACGCAGAACTGCTCTTTATGAAAAAAAGGAAGACACACAATTAGTAGATGATTTTAAAAAAAAATACTTTATCACACTGTAGACATTAATACTTTTAATCCCATTTTGCATCAATCATTTGCATTCATGGAATCATGATGATGATGAGCATTAGCCACCCTGTTGAAAACAACTGTTGCAACAGTGAAGTTGGGCAAGTCAGTTAATAATAATAGAATTGTCCGCAGTTTTATTAAGTGTACTGTGCTCATTTATTCATGCAAAAGAGGCCGTCATAACAAATTCTCCTCTCCTGCTGGGCGCTTATTTACGCCTCAATCAATAGCCGATAACAACCGATCGATACCATCCTGTTGGCCCCGGTGTGATGATGGATGGTGGCGAGATCATGGCGCACTGAGCGACCAGCGCCTTATCAATAGGCCTCGCAGGACGGGCCTTAATGTATTCCTCCGCCAGTGTGTGTGCGCATGTGTGTATTCATGTGTGCTTGATTCGTGCGTCACACTGATGAATGTTTGGGAACAAATCCCTTAAGGAGAATGAATCTCTGCGAGTGTGTGTGTGTGTGTGTGGGGGGGGGGGGGTGCGCGTATGTTGCTTGTTGTTGTCGTCGTCGTTTCTAAAATAAAAGGCGGCCCAAAAATAATGAGCGCAGGCAGTGACTCAGAGGCTGACATATGGTATTTTCTGTGATTTCATCGTTCGCTGCGCCACTGCCTAGGCGCCGAGATGTCGCCAGCGACGGCCTCGCGCCGCTCCCCGGGCCTGCTGGCGACTCTTCGCTTTGTCGTCATCTCCACGCTGCGTGCCGGACGCATTCCGTGTATCAACGAGCGATTTAGGGATCTGACGGGGATTGTAGTGACTGCGCAGAAGGGTTTTGGAAACAGTGTTGAGACCGTGTTGAAATCAGGGGACAGATCCAGTCCAGGTTCAGGCCGTGGTCCTTGTCTGAGCGTCCCTGGGTATGTTTACTAATGCATTTCTTTTTTTGAGCCTCTCACTGAAAAAGCATATGTAGGTCAGAGCGTCTGAATATCGCCCCAGAATACGAAGGTGATGAAACACAAGACAACACCAGTGGCATATGTATAATACATAATCAGACCAGCTCTGTTTGGGGATGGTGTCCAACGGACTAGCTTGTCACTTTTGATGTCGTTTGCGTAAACAAGCATCGCCCAAGAGAATGAACTGGAACAAAAGGGCTGAGCTGAAAAAAAGTGCTAGTTTTATGCATTCATGGTAAACAAAAAAGCAGTTTTCATAAAAAGAAGGCTGAAAAAATGGAGAACTTCGAAGCAGTAGTTTCACTCAAGCCCAGTTGCTATTGACCGAAATAATTGTTAAAAAAAAAAAAAAGAACAGAACATAAAATACTCAGAAGTGGATTATTCATTCATTATTTTATTTATCTATTTTTAACCATGTATAAATGCATAATATATACATGCAAACCCTAAATTACTTCTTGATCACTGACAACAGGAAGTGACACGTCTCTGACCGGTCAGGTGAGTCGGGTCAGAGGCCAGCAGGACGTTGGACACAGTAAAATTCCTCGCACTTAACCCGCAGTAGGTAAGTTAGCCTGGCGGGTCACATTTATGTTAGGTTATTACGCCACGGCGGTAATTAGTCTGGGGACTAATACGCTGTTTCCTGAGCGAGCCGCGGAGGGGAGGATTGTGCTTGATTAGGTAATGTAATGACAATATTAGTGTGATTTATCACTGCTGGTGCAACGTTCTAATTTTAGATCAGAGGGGAGCCGGACTGAAGCAGCTTTAACCTCAGACTCACTGCAATTGGCCGTCTTAAATGAGCGTTATGTCGCTAATTCTGCCGTTAAGCGCGCGGGAGAGATTCTTCCAAGGCCGGCGATGCTTCATCTTTATGGCTAAAATATACATTTTAAGATGCGCACCTTAACGATGCTTTGCACTGAAGCCATAATTATAAGTGTTGTCGATTAATCAATTTTATTTTTTTTTTATAACTGGCTGGTCAAAAAGTGTGTGTTTATTGAAAGCATTAATGAAAACCTCTGTCGCTGCCAAATTCTTTTGCTTTTCCCGCGTCCTCCAACCCCCTCCCTCCCTTTCCAAAAGAAAAAAAAAAAACAGGCCGCTTCGGAATGAGGCGCGCTTCCTGTGCAACGGTTACTCACAAAAACACACTCATGTTGGGCACTGTGCATGAACACAAACAGGCCCTGGCATGGCAGGCGCTCAGCCATGCCAAGGGACATTATTTGGCAGCTGTCAGCTTTAATAGGAGTGTAGCCGGGTGGGAGACAGATCCAGGCTCTGTACCAAAGCCCTGCGAGGGCGCACTATCTGGCAGCTACCACGCATCCGCACGTCCGCGTGGCCGTGCGCGTGTGCACACACTGGGCCGAGCGTGCGAGCGCTTGTGTATCAGACCCCCCTCGGAGAAAGCGCCCCGCCGCCGCTTGTTGTGCCATTACAGTGTCCATTTAGCCTACTGTCTATCTGGCTGTGTGTGAGTGTGCGCGCGCGCGCATGTGTTTTTTGCCTCCGTGTTTGTGTGTGTGCATTGCTTTGACTGCGATGGAGGGATACAGTGCGGTGAATTTGTGATGAAGAGAGACTTCAAGGGTCCGCTCTGTCATTTCGCGGCGCGACAGAACAAGGAGACGAGAAGGAAGGAGGAGGGAAGAGAAGGAAGGAAGGAGACGGACAAAAATGTGTTTGGTTACATATATCTATATATATATATAGATATATGTATATATATGCATGTATGTATATATATATATATATATATATATATATATATATATATATGTATATATATATATATATATGTGTGTCTATATACATATATATATATATATATATATGTGTGTGTCTATATATATGTATATACATACACATGTATATCTGTACACAGAGGTCCCTCTAAATCGTAATGACGCCTTCGGTGGGAGGGAAATTGCGTCACTCGGTCAAATGGCCTTAACAAAGCTGCTGCTGCTGCTGTTGTTGTTGTTGTTGTTGTGACAAGTTGCACCGTTTTTATTCATAGAGCAGAAAGGAAGCAGCTCCCACTTGGTCATGAAGTCATCCACACCCCGCGCACTGTGTTGCTAAAAATTCCCTTCTCTCTCCTGCCCTGGAGGAATTTTATGAAACCGCTGGAAACCAGGACTGCACACAAAAGAGTGTACGCGTTTGCGCACACACACACACACACACACACACACACGCGCGCGCGCGCGCGCGCTCTGTAACCTGTCCTGTACGTTATTACCCCTGAGAATTAAAGGGTGAGTCACTCCTGTGTGGCATCAATTAGGTCTCTCAGGGCCCGCACTGTAGGAAGGACATTGGCAGGTGTGTGTGCTGCCTCTGCTCGGCCTGTGTTTTCAGACAGTTCTATCACGTGTGCATCTGTGTGTGCGTGTGCGTGCGTGTGTGGGTCGATGCCTCTGTAGGTGGAATAGAGCAACACGCAATTACGCACGGCAGCAGAGTTGAGCCTGGACGCTCGGTCCCACGCTGGCTTGCAGGCCTCTGGAATCATCTGCAGGGGGGGGGCTTGTAATATAAACTAACCTGCTGTGACAGTGAAGAGTGATTCACACACAAACTGCTGTGCTACAGACCCCCGGGGGGAGCCGATGTGTATGTGTGCGATGCAGAACAATGCAAAACGCCTCGCGTCGCAACCGTGGGCAGTTTTTCTCACTTTATTTTTAGCAGCACGCGCTCGATTGAAAACAACGGCGCGCTTTTTGTTTTTCGGCGCAGGGATCACGGAAAGGTCGCGGGGCGCCTCGCTTGGTTTCACACCGCTCGACCTCACAGAAAGAGGAATCACGCACCTCGCCTCCGTTCCGAATTTTAACATTTTTGTCAAACTGCTAACAAAAAATAAGCCAAATGTTAGCTTTGTTGTAGCCTCCACGTGTTTGGAGGGAGACTAAAACCTGGCTGCAGGTATTCACAAGGTGTGTGGATGTGATACATGGACACCAACCGACTGTAACACAAGACACTCTGTCTTGTGTTCCAGTCGAGACAAAAAGCCTGAAATAACAAAGCACATAATAATAGTTGGATAGAAATGGGGGGGGAAGTCTGCTGATTTATTCTGATGGTTGCATTCAAAGATTCAAAGGAGCTTCATTGCCATTCCAGTCTGCGCCTTAATGAGAAAAGAGCTCAATTAGTTACTAAGGTCGCAGAAAATAGCTGATAAATCCAATAAAGTAAACAAAAACGAAGGTACAATTTTACATGCAACAAATATTACATGCAACAAAAAGATAAAACGAGTGAAAACTTTTGTAGATCATGCTGCTATATGCTACTATAGGACAATATTAATAGTGCATTTACAGTATTACTATCAGATATGCAGTACATACAAAATAAATTGCTAGCAGCTCACTCGATAATCAGTTTCACACCAAATGAGTCTGACTCGCTGACACCCCCCCATGAATTTTTGCTCCACGTGACAGCAAAAAAAAAGACGCGCCGTCTTTGACGGAGCGCTTGTTGTCAGTGGCGTGTACCGGCGTGGAACACTCTCCCTCGCGCTTCACGCGACCACGACGCCTGTTTACGCGCAAAGAGGCATGAAACAGCGACTCGGCGTCATGAAATCTGCATACGTTCGTGTTCTCGGGTGCTCGCTGCGCGAGAGACTCAGCTACGCGGGAGCGGACGGGAGCGGACGGAACCGGCGTCTGCGGCGCGGCGAACATGACATATTGAAAAGCTCATGAAATGAAAATAGCATTTCAATGTTTACTCAGGGGAGGGGGAAAGGGGAAATGCGTTTTGTGTCGGTTCATCTACGCGGCTCTCAGGTGAACTCTTGGTACCTGGTGTCATTTAATCAGCGTTTTCTATCTAGCGTGGCCTTTATGTCGGCCACTGGGGGTCGTTATTATCTCTTCACCGCCACCGATGCTCTTCAGTCAAGTGGAGGCGGATTTATGATTCAGAAAGGCTTTTCAGATTTAAACAAAACAACAAAATGGGCCGGTCCTGTTGACATTTTGGGCCTTTGAGTGTGAAAAGACTCCAGAGTGAAAGATGCATGGCGGGGATGAAAAGGGAGCTGCCGTGTCGGGAGAGACGGAGGCAAACAAAGAAAACAGAGGGCGGCAGACAGACTGATGGAGCTGCACGGTGTGAGAGGGCCGAGGAGAACCCGAGTCGGGATTGTCGTTAGACAATCAACTAACGATTAATTCATTAATCGTTAGTTGATTGACCTGATCGATCGATTAACAATTAATTAATAAGAGGCGATTTTCCCTGTGAACCTAAATTCCGCAATGAAAAAAAAACACACATGCAATAAGAAAGACATTTCTTAACCCTTGAATAATGTTGAGGGTCCAATGTGACCAATTTTTACATTGGAGAACAGTAAAAGAGAACAAACAGGAGCAGTGAAGGCAACATCGTCGGCTGGCTTTATTACCTGCGAGGAGGCGAGCGGGGCCGAGCTAATGGAATGAAAGTGGACGGATATTGACGAGGTGCGGGAGAAGCATCCGCCGCGGAGCAGAAAATTGACATCATGGATTTTGTTGAAATGGCCAAAGTCAAGCGTTTTACAGCGCAGCTGGAGGCGCCTCGTTGTGTCAGCAGTGGAACTTTTATGTGGAACTGTTGTGTTTCCGAGGCTGCAGACACACACACACACACACACACACACACACTATCGGGCGAAATTCACTTCTTCGCTCAGGATTTTCCACCAAACGACATCCAATCCGTCAGTTGCGATCTTGGAATCAGCCCCTCGTGATGTCACCAGTGTCATCACAAGGGGCTTCATTATGGAGCGTTTTTGCAAGGGGGCTGCAAACAGAGGGCTAATTGCGCCGCTCCCCTGGAGATCTTTCATCTTGGATTGGCTCGACTCTTTTTGTAGATCTCCTTTTATTTCGTTTTTGAAAAGCACAAGGGCAGCCAGATGAATTTCCTCTGTTTTTTTTGTCCTTCTTTTGGTAGCAAATGGCGTCAAGGGGCAAAAAGTGAATTGTCTCTGAACAGTCGCTGACGCTAGCGTCCTGAATCACACCGTGATTTTACTGCTGCTCATGTTTTACAGCTCGGGGATAGTTTCACCGGCGGCCCCTTAAAAGGGGGGTGGGGGGCTGCTACGTTTTCCGCCGACTTCTCGAAGGAGCGCTGAGGTTCGGCGCTGGGAAGAATTTACGGGCGTCTGGGCAGCGCAGCGGCTCTCAGATGGCGGCCTCTTATTTTATAAGCCGACGTTGCTCCGTTGCTCCCCTGTTCTCCGCACTTTCACTTTATTCCTCATCCTTGGTCGCCCTGCGGAGCCCAGTCGCTCGGTTAATCATCCCCTGCTAAATATACAGAAAACACTCTATTTTATCCTCTGTTTACAACCTGCGGCGCTTTTAGCAGGCTGGGGGTGTTTTCGCTAACTTTGCAGGCGTGCCAGCGCCCTGCGTGACATCACAATAGGCTGATTTTCTCCTTTATTTTAAGGCATCGCATGCCGATGCAGCTGCCCGTCACAGCAGATGCGCTTTTCTATCTTCGATGTTTTGCCAGCGATTTTTTTAACAAGATAACTCCTAATAAACGCCGCCTCCTCCAGCGCTCCTACAGAGTTAAATCTGCATGTCGGAGGGCCTCTTCCTGCCGGTGTTCCAGTTTTGTGGAGGCATCTGAACTTGTTCAAAGGCTTCAAAACAATGAGACGACGGCAGGATGGGAAGCTGCTTTATATTTTATAAAACGACTGATGCTCCCAGCTGGTAAACAGCCAGAGACTCGTCCTTTTCATCCCGCATTCCCCTCCGTCTTGAAACTGTGTGTGTGTGTGTGTGTGTGTGTGTGTGTGTGTGTGTGTGTGTGTGTGTGTGTGTGTGTGTGTGTGTGTGTGTGTGTGTGTGTGTGTGTGTGTACTCTGCTCGGGGTTTGTTTTGCACATGCAGGCAGAGTTCTGCTCAGGTGTGGTGCCTTTGCAATGAAGATTTTTCACAAAGTGTGATAATGGAATGTAAAATTACACTCACATTAACATGAATCGTGCATTTATCATGAAAACCCTGTCGATGTTTCTTTTTTTTATTGTTCACTGTTTAGCCTTTTGACTGCAATACAAAACAAAATCAGAGTGAAAAACTAAACTCAATCTCACCTTGCAGGACTCTGACCGAACTTCTGAAGCAGCCGGGAGAGGCAGGAGTGGTGGATGGAACCGGCATCCACCATCCTATTGGGATCGGAACCAACGGCATCTCTGCGAGAGCTCTGCGCTCCAACAACGGTCAGTCTGACTGCCTCCGTTTCTGACAGGATTCGATTTCATATTTTCTTTGTTCGGTGAATCGTTTAGTGATGCAACATCCACAACTGAGATGCTTCATGCACGTGCCAACTGTTTGAAAGTTATATTGATGATAATGCTTATAGATTCAGATTCAGCTTATGTAAATAATACTAATGGTAACACCAATAATAATACCAACACACCCCCCTTGCCTCCCTGCTTTGAACGAACGGGTCATTCAGTTGCTCAAAGCAGCCCAGCCCCGACTCTCAAAATGAACAAATCACTCATTTGATCTTGGAGTAGGTGGAGTTTTTGCATACATATGGTTTTGTGTACCCTCCATGTGACCGACTCAGTGACTCAAATGAATCAAAACCAAACAGAGTTTGGTGAGTGACTCGTATAAACTTGTGTCAGATAAGAACAATTGCGTTTCAGTCGAATCGAGACCCTTGACATCCGCCGTGACAAACTCTGATCTAATGTGATAACCTCACAGACAGTGGTGAAGACACACATACGCACACACACAGACAGACAGACACACACACACGCACACACAGAGGCAGACAGGTCATGTTTAATTAAGATGTAATTAGCCGTGTTTTCCAGCTCCAGCCCCGCAGAGGGAGCTCTGTCTGACCCATCTGTCCTCCCCTCTCTTCTGATGGCTGGACCAGAGAGCGCACACACACAGCGCCCTGCTGAAACCCGCCACCGCCGCCGCCGCCGCCTCCTCCTCCTCCTCGGTGAACTGAGGCTCGAATTAGTCGCCATATTTCCTGCGGGCTCATTTGTGACAAGAGCGATGGCATGCTCTGTTTCCTCGCCATCGGCCCCTGCAGCAGCAGCAGCAGCAGCAGCAGCAGCAGCCACGCTGGCCGTCCGCTGCTCCCGCTGCTTAATAGCGTCCGGGCCTGTTTGACTGTCGCTCCTGTCTGGTGTTATTCCCCTTTGCTGTTAATGCCTTGAGATCTTGTTCTCAAATGCAAGGATGGCAAAAAAAAATAAGGGCCGCTGCACTGAGCGTCGAGGGGAGAAAAGTCATAATCGAGCATCATTATTTCACGTTTTGCACACGCCAACGCTTGCAGTATTTATTGACGCATAAAGACAAAAGGAATTTGCCTCGGCGTATCCCTTAACTCTTAGCATCCCACGTTGGTGGTAAACAAGTGTTTGGCCTCTTTTTCACCCTGTTCTGGTGCTTATTAGCACTGCTTTCCCTCTCACTTTCCTTTGGTCCTCCTGTTTCTTTATTCCCCAGCGACCGCCCATTAAATCCTTGGCTTAACACACACACACACACACACACACATGCTGCCTCATCCTGGTGTTTTCACTCTGGTCTTCGCTGTCTAATTAGCAGACAGAACCGCATTCATGTATTAACAGGAGGTCGTGTTGCCGTGCTTATAGCGCTTGAATGCATCTGTCGAGGGTTACGTCGTTACGTCCTTTTGGCCGAGCTGACCTCGTCTGATCACGTTCAGCAGTATATTGATATGTCTGAAGAACCACGACATAAGAGCATTAAAACCATTTAGCGATATTTGAGAGTTTTTTCAAAATGTAGGTGTTTCCATTACCAGTTTTTTCTTGCGATATTTAAGTTTTGTGCAATTCTAGGGGTAATGGAAACACAGCTACTGGTGTCTGTTTGTGCCTTGGAAGCCAAACTCACGAGAACCACTGTGGCAGTTCCATCTGTGTCTCTCTGCCAGAACTGCAGGGCGGTAATTATCAACTTCCTCTAAATCTAAAGTTGAATTTAGCAAACCGCTGATATCCACACATAACAATTAGGATCATTTCATGGCTTTTCTCCCTCTCTTGCCACTGAGAGTGTTTCAGGAGGCAGTGATAAAAGTTCCTTTCTCATCGAGGGAATAATCAAACGCTCCCATTGCTTTACATGCTCAACAGAAATGGCTCCATGCATCGCCACGCCGGCGACGAGACGAGGCCGCGGATCAAACACGCGAGCGGCGCCGAGCCCGGTTGCAGATTATTAGCGCGAAACTTCTCCGAACAAGTTCCGATTCCTCCTGCCAATAATGAGGACAGCAGCCAAATCCCCGCTTTCCCTCCCCGACAAAGGAGTGATCTCCTTATCTGCCTCCACTCGCTGCCGCTCTCTTCAAAGCCAGATGCATATTTAACACACTGTAAGAGTTGAACTAAGGGATGAAAGTGCCGCGGCGTTGAGCTCAAGGCTGGTTTGACGGAGAGGGAGAAGGTAGAAAATTGAGAAGGAGAGACAAAAAAAAAAAAACACACAGAGGGGGAAATAAAAATCTTGAGGTCGCGCCGCGGTTGCGTCGACTGGTTCAGGGGAAGATATCAGGGACGGGAGTTTTGGTCCAAAGTAGGATTTGAGTGGAAAGAAGTCAGCGAAGAAAGTGTTTGTAAAAAGCAGATAAAACCAGAGGAGCGACGGACGGACTGGGACCTTGCGTGTCAGCATCAAGGCGCAAAAAAAATGATTTGAAAAAAACAGAGAGGGTGGGAAAGATTTGGAGGGGGGTGGGTGGAGTGGAGAGGTGAGACAGGAAGGATGAACAGAGTGCGAGATGGAGAGAATAGAAGCGACGACACGCTGCTAGCTGCGAGGGGGGACAGCTGGTCAGCTGCTGCTCTGCTCAGCTCTGTTCTGGTGTGGAGAGCCGCCCCGAGGACAGTCACTCTGCTGCTCTGCACACACACACACACACACACACACACACAATACAACACAGAGCGTGTGCCATTGCGCACACTTGCGCAAGCACGCACACATATACGCAAACCTGCTAATGAATTAACATATGTAGAGGGCTGCATCAACACAAACATTTCACACGTCAGCCTTGCGCACTCCCACACATGGTCCTCTTTTCTTTTTTTTCTTTTTTTTCAAACCGAAATGAGAGCAAAAATCTGAGTTCTTTCAACAGGATGACGAAGGATGGGTATTTACATGAAAAAGGAAGATATTGGAGAAAAACAGTCTTTAAAAAAGGATCTTGGAAGTAGATGCGACCATCCATACCGGAGCAGATTGTAATCCCAAAAAGTGTGAAAAACAGGAGAGCAAACAGTGCGGCAGTCGCGTGCATGCGTGCGTGCGTGCGTGCATGCGTGCGTGCGTGCGTGCGTGAGAGGGTTTCTGCCGATGGGATGTGAATAAGAACGTGTGGCAGGGGAGGAGGAGGAGGGCGAGGAGAACAGATGGCTGGCAACAAGAGCGGGGAGAAGGTAGGGAACGCGGAAAGCCGGCAAGTCTGGATCACTTTGAGCCCGATTTCAGGCACGCCGGCTCAAGTCTTTGCCGATCCTTGCAGGTTTACCGCAACGTTCGGCCCAGAGCAGGGCGAGAATTGACGGGCTTCTTTTTTTCAGCACCACGGACAGCACCGCAGACTGTTGCTTTTCCATCCACTTGCTGTTTTTGCACACTTTTTTTAGGCCGCCGCTTTGGGTGCGAAGGGACACGGCGATGTTGTAATGTCTTCGCCATTCACTGGAAGTCCATTACAATACAATAGACGGCTTTATTGTCATTCTGAACAGGCAACCCGACAGAATAGAAATCTAGTTTACATTCCGCGGGAACAAATCTTGCGCGGCGGCAACGGTGAATATTTTTGGCTGAAAATAATTGTGTCAGGGTCAAATCAAACTGTTGTGTCTCCTGCATGCAAAAGTTTGGAGATGTATGATGTCTTTCCTCTCTATTTTATGAACGTTTGGCCTTTGTGAAAATTGCAAAGTTTCTGTAGATTAGAAAATGTCGCTTGCACTGAGCCTGCGTCGACACAGGGCGAGAATGGAATTGGTGGAATTTCAAATTTGAATGAACTACCACTTAAACTATAATATTTGTAACTATAAGACTTGTCTTCATGAATGTAAATCCAAGCTCTCAACCTGCCAAGTTGTATTTTTCCAGGGTAACTATTTGTTTTGTTTGAGGTTTGTTACATCAATGCTGAGGTATGTTGCCTGCACTTCCGTCTTCTGAAATTACCTGATGGAAACGCTCCTAGCTGGCTTGTTGTTTCTTTGACGCTTTCAAAAGCCTAGCTTTGCTTTGAGATGCCAACCAGGCTACTAATTGGCCCAGAAAAAAACACACAAAGTTGGAGAGAGAAAACATGAATTATAAAGGGTTCCTTTAATAAAATAAAATAAAATAAAATAACATCCCCACCGGAGCAGATTCAACTATTTCTTTGAAATGAATATCGTCAAAGCTGCTCAAGTCATTCACAGATGTTGTGCCTGCGCAATTCAGAGGCAGTTTTGACCTTGAAAAACGATTGAACCACTCCGAGATGTCCCTGACCAAACCTAATGGAAGCACACGGCGATTGGCGATTGCAAATCATTTTTGAGACTCGCGCCTTGACATTAACACTGTCCTGCGCGCCTCTCTCGGCCTTTGTTTCCATTGCAAACTCTGCGTGAATCACTCTGAGTGGCGGCGCCTTGGATCAGCTCGGCAACTTTCACACTCGCACAGAACGGCGGGTTCTGTGAAGCAGCCTCCACGCCAGCGGAGGCTCCGGCAGTATCCGAGGCGACCGCACGCTCCTCCGCCGCCGGAGGTCTCGCCTCCGATAGTGGGGGATTTGCATTTGTGGGGCATAATTTGCATACGGAGGGTGGGTGGTGGGGGGGGGTAATAAACATCAGAGTGAGAAGAGGAGGAGGAAGGGAAGGAGCGGAGGGTGGGCCGATGGAACCTTAAAGGAAGTAAAGAGTGGGAGAGGCGGGAGCAAGGGACGGAGGCGGGAGGTGGAATCGCTGTGACATTGAAATCAAAACAAGGAAATGAGTATCATGGGAGTATCATGCAGAACGGGGGCCTAAGTGAAAAGACACAGTGTGTGTGTGTGTGTGTGTGTGCGTGCGTGTGTGCGTGTGCGCGACCGACCGAGCGACCGGGGGGGAGGAATAAAAAGAAGCGTTTGTTTACATCTGCGGCCCCGTGGGTCATCGATGCAGCGCCACATGGGGCCAGAGTCAATTATATCCGCGCTAAGGCGGTTGGCGGCGCGCCACCGCTGAGGTAGCGGTGGGGGAGGGGTTGTGTTTTCGTGTGGTAAACATGTTGTAATCGTGTGCGTGCCCGCGCAGGCGGAAGGCACGCAGTGTGCGTGCATCAGGTGCACAACTTGTCTCCAGACCCAGGAACTGACTGACTGACTGACTGACGGGACCTCGGGTCTCATGATCTGTTTAGAGGAGATGTTTCCATTCCAATTAGCATCTGAGACACACACGCGCGCACACACACACACACACACAACTGACCTTCTGCAACTGCTAATGCAGCCTCCATCCGACCCCTGAACGCTCGGCTTTTACACAACAAGGACTATTAGAGTTTTATAGCTCAGGAGGGTTGTGTGCCACCACTCGCGGCATCAGTGAGGGCGTGGCTTCATTTAAAAACACAGACACTGTAGTAATACACCGCTGCTTGCAACATAAAATGATCCAAAAAGGAAAAGAAATGCAGACAAAATAAATACATTGCATACATGTACAGTTGTATAAACAGCAGTTTAAAATTCTTGTATTATTATGCTACTCATTTAACTAACAATACTGCATCTCCTGTACTGTGTCTGAAATGATTGTTCATCCTTTGTGATGTCACATAAGGCACTGATACCTCTCTCCAGTTAGTGGCAAAATCTATCTATCTATGTATCTGTCTATCTGTTTATCTGTCTGTCTGTCTGTCTTTATTGATATTCAGTGATTCATTTAATCATGCACAGCTGCTCCAAAAATAATAGAATCAATGAGACCAGGCTGGATATGGGGCCTTTAACCCCAACCAGGGCCCTCTCTGTTTTAAGAGATCCCAACATTCAGACTTTTATTTTGTCATTTAAAACTTTCACTTTCCAGTGCACATTAAAAACTACATTCCGGTGCAAGCGACTGCACAAACAGACAGCGACAACACAGACATCAGTCAGGCTCTCGTGACGGTCGCGGTGAAAGTAAAACAAGAAACCGACCTAGAAACTGAAGACCAAACCTTAGGGCAGCCAATGGCAGCGCTGCCAGTCAATTAACTGGACAGGATGGTTCTGGAACCGGCTAGGAAAGCCCGCCGTGCGTCTTTGAGCAAGGTAAGCCCTGGCGTAAGCAGGTATTCCTGTTGGATTGAGATGTCGTGAACTTGAGGGTGGATAAATCAGGTGTAAGCCGGCTCCCAAATCCTCCCGCGTATCTCTCTCTTGCTCTTACCGCCCCTGCGATCTGCCGTGCCGTCTCACTCCCTCCGCTCCCACTTCCCTCTCATTAGCTGCCAATCTCCCCTCATCTGCCGCCTGCCAAAGCACAGAAGCGCAGCCCTCAAGCCCCCCCCCCTCCGCCACCACCCCCCTGCCCCCCCGGGTTTCTCCCCCCCCACCTCTTTCTTCCACCCTCTAAATCACAGCCACAGAGTGTCTGCGGTTCTTTTGAGCTGTCTGATCCCTCTCGTTCTCCCTCTGAACTCCAAAGTCACCCAGAAAATGATCACAGAGCTGCAATAAGTAGACCTGATGTTCATTTTGGTCCGTTCTTTCCTCGGGAGTTTACAACCGCCGTCCAGAAAAAAACTTTTTGAGGTGACGGGGGACAAACAACAGCAAGATATATAAGGAGAATCCCAGAAAGATAATGATTGGTTGAGAACAAAAACTCTATAGTAGTCATGTCAAAATCAGGTTATGAAAAAAGCAGATACCTTATACGGGATGGCAGAGAGAGGAATACGTCAACCAAGCTCTCAGGCAGGACAGGGCTGAGTGCAGCAGCCGTCCTGATCTATTTGCTCTGGTTCTGTGCTAATCTGCTGCCAGGCCTGAAACTCAGACAACTCACAGAGGAGGAACACTCAGAATAAGCTTATTAATGAGCCGGGGCTGCTGTAGATTACAGCTCCAGTCAGCTGCCAAAACAATGACCGAGACGGGGGAGAGACAGACCGAGGCGGTCGGGGCGACTGAAACCAAAGGCGGGGACGCTTGTCGCTCTGATTGGGGTACGTGCTGATCCGCGGCGGCAATCACAGCGATCCAAACCCTCGGCTCAGCGCGGGGGAAAATGAGTGGACGCGTCGGACGAGGGATCGTAAGAGCAGAGCGGGCAGACGCGTCTTCGGCGTGACCCCGTATTTTGCCAGTTTTCACCTCTTATTTTTCGCCCCAGAGTCCAGTTTAGCAGCTCCGAAGGTGGAAAAAACATAGATTATGTTTTTCTTCCGTTTCCCACTTTTTTACTTTATTCACATCTTATGTTAACTTCATGGCACAACACTGAACTTAGCTGAGGCAAGTCTTCTTCTTCTCCTTCTTCTTCTTCTCCTTCTCCTCCTCTTCCTCCTCCTTTTCTCCTTCCTCTCCATTTTACACCCATTCATCTCAAAATTACTGGTCCATACTTGCTACGATGGAGGGTTAAAATTATCCGGGAGGCGAGAACGATGCGGTAAGCCTCGAGGGCTTTGCCGCTAAGCTCAGGCCAAAACCTCATACGTGTTGACAGTTTGTACACGTGTGCATAAAGATCGAAGGCGCTTTAATAAGACGGAGTTTGCCTGCGTGCGTGCACGTGTGGGCGGGCAGGCGCGCGCACGCTCACATTGATCTGACACCGTGCAGCAGGGCTGTTTTCCCTCAGTCATTTGAAGGACACCGAAGAGCTCGTTCTGCTCGGTAAGCAGCCGTGGCTGCTGCAAGAAAAACGTGCACACACACACACGCAGAGTCAATCACTTAGCAGTGGCAGCCATCACGGGCAGTGTGTTCAGGCGGCTAATTGAGTCAAGCTAATCAGACAAATGACAGCTCAAATAAGTGGGATGATGTCGTTTGAACCGTTTCCACTTGCGTCGTTTTGTGCTTTGTTGTCATCTTTGTGGGTTTGTGTGATTTTGGAAGAGGACGGGTAACGGTTGGCGTGGTCGACACAACTGAATCGACAAGCTCCGCCGAAACATTTAAAGGTGGGACAAATTAGAACCCTTGTCTGAACAAAAGAAAGACACAAACCTAACCAAACAGAATCTTTTCAAAGGAATCCTGAGACCGCTGAAGACGCAAGTTGTTTTCACTTAAGTAGGACGGCAGGGGGCGGGGCTTGTCTGTCACCTCGGTCGCCTCCGACGGGTGCGGATCAATACGTGCCTTCACATGTCGGGCCTTAAAAAAGAAAAAGAAAGGAGAGGAATTCTGTGAAACGTGACTCCGTTTCGCATTGTGGCTAAGTTGTGAGAAGAAGGGAAGTGAAGTTTTGCACAAGACGGGGCAGAGGGAGGCGTTTAGAGGGAGAGCACACGGGAGAAGGTGACTCACTGTCCGCACACGCTAAAGCACTTAAGAAATGCTTCATGTGCAAAGCAAAGACTGCATTTTTTTCCCATGTGCGGGCAGCTCAGCGCAGAGTGGCAGTTCAAAGGCTGAGTGTGGAATCCCGTGGAAAATGCGCGCCTGTGCGTGTGTGTGTGAGTGTGTGCCTGTCGGATACTGATATGAGCCCCTACACCGAGGTGTACTGCATGGCTATACATTAAATGCCCAGGATTAGCCTGGACCGCTGCGGGCTCACTGATAGCATTACCGTCACTGCAGGGGAAGGAGGGAAAGGGGAAAAAAAACATATCTCGCTCCAATTTTGGCTCTGTTATTCTGCGATAATGAGGTATAACCCCTGCTCATAGAGTGGACTAAACGGCTTCACGGCTAATGCATCAATTCGGCGGGTCGCACCTGCCGACTGGCGGCACGGGAGGCAAGACGACGCGGATGGAGCCGTCACGACGGGCGACGCAGTCTCACTTCAAAGAAAGACGGAGGCTGGAGGGAAGTTGTTTACTGCCAGAATAGTAATGAGCGCTGGGTGGAGGACAGGACGCCTTGTTTGGGATTTTTTTTTAAGCCATTTTGTTGTCTCTCGGACGGAAAATAGCAGTAATTGTGTTTTGGGTTTGTTTTTTTAACTGAGAGGACAGGAAAGTAATGGAGCTCTAAGTCTGACCCACACTCTGAGGAATAGTATATTCATTCTGTCATGTAGTAATAATAATAATAATGCAAATTTCTCTTGAAGATAAATTAAGTATTCATCCATCTATCTATCTAATAATAATAGTAAGGGTCACTACATTCTAGTGCGAGCTCAGTCCCATCACGTGAAGAGCGTCCAGGCCGAGAATCACCAGTGAAGGAGGCAGTTTTCTTCCCATTTCGCCGAGACCATACATCATGCTCTACGTGCTCAGTCCCGCGCAGCACATACAAAGTGGCCAGCTGCTATCGGTTTCCAGAAGAATTTCAAAGGACATGACTCATATACAGCGCATCGCAAAGCAAAAGCAATTATTGGGAAAAGGCTGCGCCTGCTGTGAACCTAAATAGACGTGGTTATCGCTGAGGAAACACCGGTTTAACGTTAACGACTGTAGGGGTGTGTGTGCGCGTGTTTGTCTGTGTGTGTGTGTGTGTGTGTGTGTGTGTGTGTGTGTGTGTGTGTGTGTGTGTGTGTGTGTGTGTGTGTGTGTGTGTGTGTGTGTGTGTGTGTGTGTGTGTGTGTGTGTGTGTGTGTGTGTGCGCGCGAGCGAGCGCCAAAAAGCCTTTGCCAAAAACTCCAGAGTCATTTCACCGACTCGTGAGTCACGACTCCGCGCCTCTATTAACGCGTTCGCTCACCCGTGCCTGCTAGCCAGCTAGCCAGTTAGCTGTACAGAAGAGACAAGACAATAAGTCACTATTGTGCGACTGATATTCTAACGGCGTGTGTATAAATAGATGAAGTTAATAGCTGCATTAACCCTGTGGGAGGGGCGGGGGGGACAACAGCTCAGCCCTGTTGTTTCGACTCAGCTCCCACTTTCCCTCCCCGCTGTGAGAATGAGCTCTCAATGAGCAAATCACTGAGCCGCTCCAGTAGCCCGGCCCCAGTCACAAAATGAACAGTTTGCTCCCATTGTTTCAAATAATAATATGAATTAAATTTCACTGTTCAAATCACTAGCTGTGTTTCCATTACCCCTAGAGTTGCGCAAAACCTAAATATCGCGATACCAAAATTGGCAATGGAAACACCTAAACTTTGTAAAAACTCTCAAATATCGCAAAAAGGTTTTGACGCTCTCATGAGGTGATTTTTCACATGTATCGATATCGAAGTGTATCGCAAAAGTGTCATGGAAACACTTTTTTTGCATTTTCACATCACTGGATGGGATGAATGGAGTCACGTGACCAGTTCAATTCAAATGAAAATGGTGCGTTATGTTTGGAAGGAGGAGGAGACTAATCAAAAGGAAAAATATAACAACCATTCTTGACAGCAAACAAACGGAAACAAACGAAAGCAAACGTAATTCTCGAAAGTCGAAATTTTAGAAGAAACGCTTTTACTTTGCGAAAAACTGCAATGGAAACGCATCTAGTGGTTTTGGCTCTTGGAAGTGGCTGTGTGCACATTCTGGGTGACCGACACAAATGATTCCAAAGGCAGATTCTCATTGGAGTAAAGAGTCCAGTAAAAAGAATCGAGTTCCCCACCTCCAACCAAGGGGCCACAAATGGCAGTGGACACCTTAAGAACAGGAAAAAACAACAACAAAAAAAAATTCCACATTGATGTCCTCTGAGCAAAACGTGTGAGCGCCAAGAAACAAAAATGGAAAGAGACCTAAGTAGCACAATCACCCACACACTCGTGGCTTCGGCGACGTTAAAATGTAGAGTCTGTGTGTGTGCGTGCACGCGCGTATCCACACACTCGCCGTGTCACATCACATCACGTCACTTCAGAGAGCGTGTTTAACCTAATCACACTCAGCCATGCGTGATCCTCAGAGGGGGAGTCAGGTCTGTTATGACAGTCGATGTGCTGTGTGACGGCCACAGGGTTTGTGGAGCACCGACCAGAAGCCCGCTTTTACCGCGCGCGTGCACGCGCGCACGCCGGGATGACAAAGACCTGCGCGCGACGACAGGGAGGTCATGTGGACAGACGAGGAAATAAGCCAAGCAGACAAGACTGCGAGGCAGCGCCGGTGACTAATTGTACGGTTCATTTCCATATTGCCGACCTGTGAGCGGACACGTCGCGCCGCGCCTCCCCCGACCAATCACACGCGTGCGGCCGGACCTCGCAGGGAAACGCTTTGTTTACGGCGGCGGTGATTCAGCGCTCACCTGTGGGGAGATGATGATGATGGTGGTGGTGGTGGTGTCGACAAGAGGGTCGGATTAGTGTTGGGTTGAACGCAGCAGATGGAAATGTTTCGTGAATCAATTCAACAATCTGGAAGGGAAGAAGTGGGAGTGGCCACACTTGGCAGTTTCGCTTTGACAGTTAAAGGCTTCCCATTGGTCCGATCTGAGGGCGACGGCCAACACCACCTTGTTTAAAGATGGAAAAACTAGTTTCACAAAACCAAGTGGAGGGGAAAAAAATCGACCCTGTTCTCTCCTTTTTAATGAGAACATTCTCCCGCTCTGATGAAACTGCCACCGCTGCCACTGTCTTTGGATCTTCCGTTCCCAAGAATGCTAATTGGTCCTGCACTGCTCGGTTTGGATGGAAATTATTCATATTATGGGTTTTTTTGGGGGGATCATCTTTAGACTGAATGTGATCAGAAATATGTATAAACATCACAAATCCTGTCTGCCCGAAACCCCAGTAAGTATTTATGCAAGGTAAACGCACTTTTACCTTATTATATGCATTGCATATTGTGACTACATATAATGTGCATATATGGATACACTATATAAAGGAAGCTACCTTCACAGTCACATATCCATCATGCTGGATAGCACGGCATAATTTCAATACTAAATGCATAGAATTCACTATACAAGTGTGCGTAAATGTGTGTGTGCGTGCATCTATACTGGAGAGAATGGTTAGGTCGCATCATCCATCAAAACTGTGTGTCAGTGCACTGCCTCGGAGGCTACATCTAGCATTTATCATGCGGCAGTTCCGCAGAAACCTGTACTTAAAGGCCCAGCGTGTGAGATCAAGCAGCCTCTACAGGATGGAAAGCATATTGCAGAAAAAAAATAAGAAGAAACAGCTTGTGCCTCTCTGTATGTAAATCTGAATAATGCTTATCAGCGAGTGGAAGCACCGTGGGTATGTATAGACGGGGCCTTTTACATAACCGGTGGCATACGTGCTTTCTGCTCCCATGTGTCCCCGCGCGATCCCTTTAATCTCGCACTCCTGTCATTTCCAACCTCTCCTCTCCGAAAAACCGACTCCCGCGTTCGCCAGAGAGCATCGTCCTCGTCCTCGTCCCCGTCCCAGCACTCCCACCATATGCTGGAACACGCTGCCGCAATCCCCAGTCTGCCAATTACCGTGCGCTTTTTCACGCCTCGCATTAGGCTCTGATCTTCATCTGGATGCCACGCGGATAATCGCCGGTTTGATTACCTCCTTGTTCCCACACCTGTGAATTACAGCCGCGCGCGCGCACCGCGCTAATGTTGGCACTCCGTTCGGATCGGGCCGCGCCGCGATTACCGCCGAAAATGAAGTGACTGGAGGAATGGCACGTCCTTTAGTACCTTTTTTTTCCCGCCATCCTTTATTTCGTCGCTCTGCCATCTGCTTGCGGGAGGGAACACGTCCTAAACACTCTTTGAGCCTGCCGGCGTGTCAGTCTGTCAGTCTTCTCTGACACGCTGCCATCAATCATCCGCAACCTTTGATGAACGGGAGAGAAGATGAAGAACGGGAAAAGAGACGGACTTTTATTCCCAGATGTTTTGCATCATTGTGTTCTAGCATTTTTTCTTATGACAAAACAGACAGGAAAGGCAAACAAAAGGGATGTAATTACCTGATTTCTTGGGAGTTCACTGACAGGCTGAAGACATGTATGACTGTTAGAGAACACCGAACTTTCAAATCTGTCAAATTTGTGTTGGACTGCTAATGCTATTCCGCTGCCAGTAAGAAGCTTTGGGAAGCACATCGGACTGCGGTGGCTCCTCTTCCAGACCGCAGTCGCATCGCTGCCGCCTCGTCACCTGCGGAGAAGTTGTTAGCTTTTCCATTTCGCCGCCATATTGAACGCCGGCGAGCGTCGGGGACGAGGCTGAAGCTGGGAAGTGGGAGGAGAGTAAATAAGTCCCAGAGCAGGCAGGCAGGCAGGCAGACAGACAGACAGACAGACAGACAGACAGACAGACAGACAGACAGACGAGGTATACTAAGGGTGGAACAGGTTGTAAGAAGTAAAGGAAGAAAAACACAAAGGTTTGAAGGCGGGGGGGGGGAGGCGGGTGAGGGGGGTGATGATCTCGTTAAAGTGCCACCCGGAGGAGCCTCATCCTTCACGCGCGCACAGCGATTTAGCCATAACACCGCCGCCGCTGCTGCTGCTGCTGCCGCTGCCGGCCCCAGAGCCAAAAGAGGAAGCGCCCGCCCCGGCCTGTGTCTGTCTGCGCTCATACATTTGCTGCAAAACAGTCGAGCGGAGCGGAGATGCTCCATCAACAGGCTGCTTGCGGAGAGCTGATGATGAGACGGAAGGAGGAAGAAGAGGAAGAGGAGGAAACGTATACAGCTTGTTGCCCCGAACGTAGTTTCTCTCCGACATCAGGCCGAGCGCTGACACAGCCATCACGCTGCATTATGGGGGATCAAAGGGAGGCCGACGCCGGCCACCGTGAAGGGAAGCAGGCGCCCGAGGAGGGAGGGGTGTGGGGGGGGGGCTGAGGCACAGTCGGCCGAGCCGGATTCCTCAGTCGCCGCCCCCGTCATTCGCTGTGGCGTCTCAATCGTTCACCTTCGAGCCGCAGGGGGCTCGGGGCAGTCGAGGGGTGGGTGGGAGGGCGGGGGATTTAGAGGCGGAAGGGAGCGAAAAGGCAAGGGTGAAAAAACAACGTGGGGGGAAAAAAAAAAAAGAAAGTAAAGCACAGCAGAGGTAAAGAAAAAATAAAAAGAGGGAAAAAACTGATGACGTTTCGCCAAAAATAGAGATATTGCTGCGCCATGTGTCGCTGCAAGTGTGCGACAAGCGTACGGCTGTGTGAGTGTGTGAGTGAGTGCGTGCACGTGCGCGTGTGCACGCCTGTGAGGGAGACAGTCAGAGATGGAGGTGACAATGAGGTGAGAAGCGCGACGGGAATCGGAGGCGAAGAGGGGGGAGGGCGGAAAACTGAGGAGGGAGGGCGGAGGAAACGCATCCCTACACCCCCAGTGGGCGGAACCTCGGCTCTGGTTCCCGCCCCCCCAAATCCGTCGCTCTCCCGTCGCGAAATGTCAGCGGACAGCCTGCATGTGCTCGCCAGCAAAGTGAGAGAAATGTCAAGCATGGCAAAACTGCTGACGTTACCCACACACACACACACACACACACACCTCCGCTACGCTACGTACGTACGTACGTGCGCCACTCACTGTGCTATATTTGTCTGCTGCTGCTGCTGCGCCCAGTCCCCGTCTCCAGACTCGTTGCCAGGCAGCGTGTACGTGAACCCGTTGTGACACACGTGGCCTTTAAGCTCTTTTGGATCGTGCCGTTATTTGTTGTTTCTGTGCGTTCCCGCCCACCGCAGATTTTTACCCCGTGCAATGTTTTTGCCGTTCTGCGGTGGCTTCTTGGATGAACGTGGCGCTCCGACTGGGAAGGAATTTGGGCTCATTTCACATCTCCATCTTTGGATGAAAGCAGAACAATGGGAGGTGATTGGGTGAATCTATTGTGAATGCAGTATGTCTGTGAAGATTCTGCAACAGCGTTTCTCAACTGGTGGGTCGTGACCCAAAAGTGAGTCGCAGAGCTGTTTTTGTTGGTTGAAATATATACATTTACTAAATTTACTAAAAGAATGGGTATTTATTTTGCAGGACACACAATTCAATTCAATAATTTCAATAATTTGTTTACCAGACACAATGGAAAGTGGGCTGGCGTTTTTGTTTTTGTGGAATAAATTTGGGTCGTTTCAGAGTTTTGGTCACGTAAAAGACATAATGATGACTTGTCTTTTCCACATCACACTGATCTTGGCTATCGCTCTCTCAACATAATGAATTTGTAAACTAATTTATGCAACTCACAGAAGTTTTGGAATTAGGAGGTTTGAGAGACTTTGAACAAGGTGAACATGGATGAACATGGATGCTGGTAGATGGCAGATGAGCTGGACTGATATAAATAGCCGTGGAGGCAAATGCCTTGTCGATGTCAGGGGTCAAAGATCCGACTGGTTGGCGACCGTAGCAAAGCAATGGACTTCCTCATCAGGTAACCAGCTTCTAGTCCTTCCAAGGCTTCTGCAGACGTTGGATTACGCCAAACTCTCTGGTTTGCAGCGGTTTTAAAGGGTTAATCCGACTTAATCTAAGGTAGCGGGAATAAAATATGAAATCCACCCCAGGTATTACCACGTGTTTAGCGCTGAGCCAAGCGCAGCCACGTTGGCCGCCCCGAGCGAACACGTTTCATAACCTCCCCCCGGGGCGGTACACTTCAGCCAGCTCGCCTCTAACAGGCTGAATCATATGTTTCAAATGTCAGAGCGGCGACCTTGGCATATGAAGTCACAGCTCACGTAGGTGCGTTTTTTTTTAAGGTGCTGTTGTTCTGAAATGGAATCGAGGAGGGGGATTGTCGTCGCCGTCCAAAGTGGGTAGAGTCAATTTAGCCTCTCCATCCTCCCACGGTACCGGACTGCGGTCAAATTGTTTGAGCAGGAGCAACAACACTGGCAGCTTTGAAAAAAAAGAGTCAACAGCGCGCGTTACAGGTCGCTGGGCACAATTTGTTATATCAGTGTTGACCGTTTAAGTCGCGTCAAGGTCTGGAAAATGGCAACAGAATGTTCAGTGAAAGTCCACAACAGCCACGGAGAAAAAAATAAAATATCGAAAGGTTTTTGAACGTGTGGAAGAACGGGAAACTTACCTGCGCTGTTTGTGAAAGAAAACGGTGTCACCCGACAGACAGAAGAAACTTTGTGCGCCTTGAAGAAACATGAAAGCATAAACAAACCAAAAAGTGATAGACCAAAGGGAATTATTCATTACTGTAAATAATTTTAAACCAGGGAGGAAAAAAAAACGAACTTTATTTGTTTTTGACAGGCCGCTATCAAGGAGCCTTTTTGATTTGATGTTTGAAAGCCAGTGGTTCTATGATATTAATGACCACTTTAGAGTCTCAGGAAATATTCACTTATGAAGCTGTTTTTGCACGACCACTGGATCACAAAGATTTTGAAAACATTTTGAAAATGTACAGCCTCCAACAGAAAACATTGTCAGCTGATGTCAGTTTTACACAAAGTGCTAGTATTTTAGCCAGCGAAATACCCAGGAGGTGAGTTCTGCAGGATAGAACACTGAAGAAGAAAGGAGGCAAAATACAGCAAGTGAATGCCAAACGGGCTGCTGCTAAAGAGGCTAGCGACGACGCTGCGCCATCTGCAATTTTATCCAATATCATCGGATGGCATTTTCAGAAAAGAAGAAAAAAACAGCAACACTTTTCTCGGTGATAAACAGGTTTGGCAAGAGCTTTAATTGAACCCAGTGGTGTCTCAGGGCGAGTCACACTGGTGAGAAGCCTGAAGCTGTAGCTCCCTGGAAAGCTGTCAAGTCCACTTAGAGTGTGATTGACAGGTGGTTCAGCCAGGTTCGGTGTTCTCTTTACCAAAAGGATGTGTGAAACAGATGCAACATTTTCCGGTAATGTTCTGTCAGGTGATCGGGTTACGTTTTTGTTCTATTTTCCGGTTATCACGACAAACAAATAGATTTATAAAGCTTCAACACCGTACATGAACATGTAATATGAAACATTTAGCCACTAAAACATCATTTTCGACAAGCGGTGAACTGCACCTGCACATCGTTATTAAAGTGAATTGGGGCTCAATTCTCTTGAGAGTTTCCAAGCCTTGATTTAGCATCACGAGAAGGTGCTAGCGAATGGCCCTTAGCGTGAGAGTAGGTCCGTTGGCGTTCACTGGCAAATTGTCAATTAGCGAGCGCAACTAGCTCGCGACAACGGCAGAGAGCGCCGACTGCAGGGGTCCCTTCGCCAGATGATTGGATGCGACTGAGTGCGTCCTCGGGGTGGGGGACGGGCGGCAGTTGAGTTAATGAAGAGAACCAGGAGCGCAACTTCAACCTGGTCTTTTCAAGAATGGTGGTGGAGGTGGTGGGTGGTGGTGGTGGTGGGTTCATTCATGGAAGTAAGAGAGCAAAGCATCTCTTCTGTCTGGATTATTTTTAGTGTGGCGGCCTACATTTCACACTACCTCCAGGATGACGGCGCACGGAGGGGGGGTTAGTGACTGAGGTACGGCCAGACTCCCCTCCGACATCCACCCACTCGGTCCCCCGGTTGCCTCCACCCCGTCGCCTCGCTCTCCAGAGGGGGCGCGGGCAGTCGGAAGGAAGGAAGATCCAGCAGTCGCACCGTGACAGGATCCACAAATCACTGCCGCAAGCGGGCCGAAATTTGCTTTGGCGGGGGAGCGAGTGGGCTGGAGAAACTGATATAGATGACTAAAGAATAACAAGGAAGAGCCATTCAAAAGAGGGTGAATGTGCTCAATGTGAGTCAGGATGCAAATGATCGATTCATTCATTAATCGTTAGTTGATTGAGCTTATCGATTGATTAACGATTAATTGATAAGCGGCGATTTTTCCTGAGAACCTAAATTTCACAATGAAAAATGTGTAAGAAACACATTATTTAATCATTCAATAATGTTGAGGGTCCAATGTGACCCATTTTTACATTAGAGAATAGTAAAAACACCCTGAACATTTATCCTCTGACTTCAAGTTGACTTCTAATGAGTCACATTTCAACTTTTTTTTTTTTTAAAGTTGTTAAAAAGTAATTTGTTCTAGGTATATTATGACCACCACAATATCTACAGGTGAATTGCCCTTTACAGTGATATTGACTACCCGTGTAAAAAATGTTCAATTAATTGCGACTAATTTAATTTAATCGATTAAATTCGTAATCGATGATTAATCAATAATTGATTAATTGTTAACATCCCTAATTCTGAGTGGCGGTTTGCTGGTGGTGGATTCCTTACAAAACAAACAAGCAAGAAAGAGATCCAGCCGCCTCTCCGAGGGGCCACCGCTGGATGTCACCTTCGCCCTCTTCCGCCGTCCGTCTTTGTTTCCAAGCCATCTGCTGCCTTTGTTTCCCTTCGCGAGGCGCTTCTGTCTCTTGTGTTCTGCCCCGGCGTCTGCCGCGCGCCGTCACACCTCTGCAACCCCCGTCTTTCTCACTTGGCTTGATTTTCAAGGCCCTATTTCGTTTGTTGTTCTAGGTTGTTGTTGTTGTTTTTTAATCCCAGCCTCCGGTGCCGTCGCCTCAACGTTGATTATCTAACTACAGAAGAAAATTATCGAAATTTCTTCTGAAAACGGTACATGTAGCCTTTGCTGAAAAACTAAAATAAATGCTTTAACTTGAACTTCTACACATTTGCGAGGGAAAGAAAGAAAACGTACTTTTGTCGGCAATTCCTGAAATCCTTTCCCCAAATTTCTACTGGTTTTGCTCTCCTCTACTTCTGCGTTCGCCATGTAGCGCCGTTTCTGTGATGTTAGTACACTTCTTCAGTGAAACGCTGCAAAAAAAATTTCAAAGCCAATGTTCCAAAACTTTTCTCGAAAATCATTTTTGTTTCACCCCTTATGATGCTGAACTATAAGTTCATAGTCAACAGTTGAATGAATAAGAGTCACATATTATTGTAAAGTGTATTTTGCACACAACGGGAGCTTTCAATGGGTCCTATTATGGCCATTTCCAGGTGTCCAGCAGTAAACGAGAGTTGTTCCCTAGTTTGAGCTGCACAGGTCTTGCAAAGCAGTGTTTCTCTCACTCAGCCTGAAGAGGCTGTTTTGGCTCTCGTCCGCCTGCGTTACTGTGATAATCAGCTTGACATGTCACATAGAAAGTTTCCATAGATGGTGCATTAGTTGGCCTGCCAGTCACGCAAAAAGACATTTTAAAGTGCCGGGGAAAGTCAGCTTTCCGTTGTATTCGCCCCATGCGCGAAAAGATTTTCAAAAAAAAAAAAAAAAAAAAAAATGTTCAATCTTCGACTCAAAACCTCTCGGCTTTCATGTGAGATCTGCCCTCCTTGTGATCTCCATACCCACTCTCCCTCGCCGCTCTCCATCATGTCCGCCCACTTCGTCTTCCGCGGCACGGTGCCTTTGTTCTCGGCCCCCTCCGCGGGGTATACAGCCGCCAATTAGCAGTCTGCGCGGGACACGGCAACATGTACTCCCCCCACTCCTCGCCCCCTTGCAATTGAACTCGCTCCGCCCCCCCCTGGTGGCCTCGGCGGCGACGACCCCTCTCCGCCGCGTTAATCGGATTTCAAGTCAGAGCGCACCTAGATGGAAGCGCACAACAGGGAGGGCGGTGGGCGTCGGTTGGGCGAAGGAGGGCTGTTGCTGGAATGGAAGGGGATTTGAAGGTCAGGCAGACGCCGGCGCGCTCGCAGAGCAAGCGAGGTTTGACTGAGAGTGCGTCTGCCGAGCATCAATCACTGTTAGACACGCTGGATGGGCGCGCGAGCAAGAGGTTCACGCTTTGCGGAACACGGAGAGGGGTCGGCTCCTGATCCGACAAGACAACAGTGTGTGTGTGTGTGTGTGTGTGTGTGTGTGTGTGTGTGTGTGTGTGTGTGTGTGTGTGTGTGTGTGTGTGCAAGAAGGAATGAGGTGGAAATGTCTGGAAGGTCTGAATTGCTGAAGATTGGCCGTACAGTATGTACGCGATCAAGCCCCATCAGTTCTGGTGCGTTTGCATGCGGCCCCACTGGGAAATGTGCCACTGTGCAAAACTTTGTGTGTGTGTGTGTGTGTGTGTGTTGGTGTTGTTGCTCTCAAAGGACAACACTGCCTGTTTTCTTCCCATGTCGCCTTCTGTCTCATTCTCTTCCGTTAAAACCCACCAGTCCCACTTCTTACCCAAGTGCTTGCGAAACGGCTTTGAACTCGCGTCTAGTTTCAAGCCGGGACTTGTCAAGTAAACGCGGCGGCTTCGTTTTGTTGCGACAACGCGCTCAAGGCGTTAATATTCAGGCCGCTGAGGCAGGTTTTTTAATAATGGAAAAACAACCGCGGCCGCCGAACACGTCGCTGGGCTGTCACAACAACGCGCCTTAATCAAAGCCACTCTGTGTGTAATTGAAATGTTGAGGTCAATTAAATCGTTCAACCCCACCGACCTTGCGATCCATGGCCTGAATTTGAATACCAACCCGCGTACGTTCGTCCAACTGGTGGCGCAGGACGCTCGCCAGCATCTGCAGGAACTGGACCTGTGGAGGGGCTTTTTTTGTCTCGTGGACTTTTCAGTCATTTTTGGAAGATGCACCCATGAAATGAAACTATTGAGACAGTAAAGTTGGATTGATTTTGTGTTGAGAAGGATTACTTTATTCAGTTGTTTTAAAATTTTAACCCCATTTGTGTTGTGTCGTGAAAATATTCAACCCCCACACAGGTGTTTGCGCCACCTTGTGGGAGCTCCTCGCGTTTTCTTTCCTTCCTAAACGCGCAAAAGTCCAACAAAGCATCAGTTTTGGCAGGGGGAGAAAACTCAGCATGTGCTTGTTTTTGCTGCAGGCTGTAAACAGAGGGCTAAACTCTGCTGGTACTTTGGTAATTATTCATGCTCCACTGGAAACCAGCGTAATAATAGTAACAGGTTTAACGTGGAATCCATTTTAAAATGACTGGCTACTCTTTTCCACATACCTGAATTCCACAGTCACACTTGAATGAGACTAAAGTCTCGGAATACGAAAGAACTCAAGGCCGAGGGGACGACAAAGCCATTCACAGTAATTTTTTTTTCCCTCTTTTGTTCCCCGTGTAACCTTCTCACATCCTTTGAGGGTTGCTGCTCTAAATCACCCTTTTCCCTCCCCCATCCCCTCTTTTTTCCGCCAGCGTCGATACACGGCCGCAGTTAATATTCCTGATCAGTCGCCCCTCGCCGAGCGTTGTAATGGGAGCCATTGAGTGAAGGACAGCGCCGGCTGGCTGCGGGGGTTTTTATGGCGCCGCGTGGAGTCGCAGAGCCGAGCTGAGCTGAGCTGCAGCCGCCGGGAGAATATAGATGATATCACTCCTCACACACGCACACGAGCCGAGCGGCGCAAACAAAAGAGATTGGACACACCTGCGTGAAAGTGTGTGTCGTTCGGACATCTCTCCCAGCCTGCGCACCTCGGGGGAGTTTCCGTGATGAAGTACGCTGGGCTGCTGCCGCTACAGGCGGCGGCGGCGGGGCGTATCGCCTCCACGATCGCATTACAGGGGCTGCCACAATTAGTCAGAGAGTAACGGGCGCAGCGCAGAGCCGAAGGGACGCCGAGACGAGGCACGCGCATGCAAATGGCTCACTGTAAACAGGGGGTTTCTGTCTGCAAAAACAAACAGCCGAACGAGGTATGACAGTAGGGTCTCGGGGCGTTTCTCTTTTCCTCGCCCTGCTGGCTTTTGTTCAGCGTCATTTTGTCATTCATAGTTATTCATTTCTGTATTTTATTTCAAGAAAAAAAGGGTGGAAAACGCTTCGCCACCGAGCAAGAAAGGCAAAAGGATTGTGTACTGGTTTTCCCTTTGCAGGATTGTTAAGTTATTGTCGTCACCTTCCTCATGCATCTTCATCCTCATCATCATCTTCCTTATCATGATCATCCCCATCACCATCATCAGCATCAGCATTATAATAATCACAATAATAATTCATTTTATTTATAAAGTCGCTTCACACAATATAACAACATAAAAAGTACAAGGCTGTAAAGGCTTGGGCAAACAGGTAGGTTTTTAGACGGGATTATCATCATCAGCATCATCATCACCATCACCATCATCATCATCAACATAGTGACGGTAATTTGTGATTCGCGCTAAGAAGGCATCAGCAGTCCTGATGGGACGATCCTGCATAATCATGGCGGCGCTGTGGACCAAGGCCGAAGTTCTTTTAACACTCAGCATATCTCCCTGTGCGTCCGAGGGGAGGATGGAGGTGCTGAGCGGAGGGTACGTTCTCTTCTCCTGACCGTCAGTGTTGGGTGAATATTTGGCAGGAGTCGGAATCAGCGCGGCGAGGCTCAGTCATCGAAAACAGACACTTAAAAAAATGTTGGATTTTTTTTTTTAACGTCACATCTGACCTTCGGAAATCAGCTCCTTCCCAGCTGCACTGACTCATTTCTGCATTGAACTCCATTATCACCAGTTATGTGAAACAATCTGCCGGAATGCTCGAAGAATATTAAAAGTGCACGTCAGGAACACATGCTGAACACATATAGGATGGTTTCGAGAGTTGTATTTGTGATTTTAAAGACACCTTTCAATGGAAACACCTGCAAATCGCAATTGTCAAAATTTTAGAAATATCACTTTTATGTAGCGAAAAACTGTCATGGAAACGCAGCTAGTGCCCCCAAACTTTTGAACGGTGGTGTACGTCTTGCTCAAATTAAAAGTGGAACCAACAGTTCCACACTCCCGGCGTTCTCCCTCCCACCGAGCCCGTCGATTTGCCACGTTGTGCGAGCGCGGCTGCGCGAGTGGGCGGCCAATGGACGCCGGCGTCAACGTTGTGCAACCATGTGCGCGTTGATGAACCTCGATGCTTGTCCAGTGAATGCAGGGTGGAGTATCCAGATCACGAGTTGAGCAAACGCACGCACGCGCACATGCGCACGCCACATCACTCTGTGTCACTGTCATCAACTATCGTACATCAAATTACATCAGGGCGGGCCGAGCCCTCCTCGCTAACCAACGCCATCAAAGTGACAGCGAGGCCGCGGCCGCGCTGCTCTTGTGTAATAATGGGATTTGCAACATCGGCGTGCACACTCTCCTGTCCTGCGCGTGTGTGTTTGTGTGTGTCGAACTCCAACTCTGAATCCTGTTAACCACCGTTACCGGTACCGGCCCGCTGCCCTGAATGAATTAACTTCCACTGAATCAATTAACTTCTGTTAAATCAATTTAGTTTTATTTATTATTTGAGTCTGAACAATTTCATTTTGAAAAATTACCGGATTCTCTCCGTTACATCCATCTATGGCTCAACTCTTGACGCATGTCAAGGCGCTCGTCTCGGTCACATGATACATTACCGCTAAAAAAGCCCAATAAAACCCACCAGTCAGCAAGCTAGCTAGCAACATGAGTGAAAACCAAACACCAGGAGTCCTCCCGCTAACTTTATCTCGACAGAAGATTCCTACGCAACAAGCCCACTCTGCTTAACATGCGGCAACCGGCTCTCTAATGAGGCAGTGAAGCCTTCAAAAGTGCTTGGCCACTCGGAGACCAATCACCCTGCATTAAAAGACCGGCAGCCTTTGGAGTATTGAGAAAAAAAAAGCCTATGTTACTCATATTATGTTGTTGTCGCCGCTAATAAAGTTCCAAACGGGTACACAGTGGATTCACGTTTATTATTGTATGTAGAAAATACCACAGTTTTCACGCTGGTCCCAGAAAACACTGTCTCGCATGAAACCGGGCCGTGGTGCAAAAAAGGGTGGTGGCCGCTGCTGTAAACCAGCTGTTGGCTCCGCCCACCCTCGCTCCCTATTCTCTCTATTCCCTATCCCTCCGCGGCCTGCGTCCTAATTATTTTCCTCCCCCCCGCTCCCTCCCCCTCCGATGCGAGAAGAGAAATTCCTCGCTCTCCCGTCGTCCCTCCAAGTCGGCCGACCGCCTCCCCTCCTTCGTTATCTCCGCGCTTTTCTGTTCACCCTTTATTGCTTTCCTTTCTCGCACGCGGCCCAAATCAAAGGTCTGCTCGGAAATATTTCAAAGGGAGGCTTAATGCACCAACCCCCCCGCTCCCCCTCGACCCCTTCTCATTGCCCCCTCCCCCCCCGCCCCTTCTTGCGCGTCTCCAGTGGCATGCATAAATAATCGAGTTGACGCTTGATACTCCCCACCCCCCCCCCATCGCAAGAGGGCCAGCGCTGATTGGGGAGCCCGAGAGTGTGTTTCCATATGTCATACCAAGTGTGTGTTTGTCTGGCTGACCTTGAGAGCGCAGGCGCAAGTGCGCGTGTGTGTGTTGTCTGCCTCGTAGGCCTCATTTGCCAGTAATGGCTGCGGCGGCGCCGACTCATCAAACCGCCGGATCCTGTTTTCTCCGTCCTCATCTCGCTCTCCCGTCCCTCCGCCGAGGGTTTTCATCACTTCACCAAACAAGAATAAATTACCGTGCGAAGAGGTGAATTATTTTCGGTGACGGCGATGAACCCATTTTTTAAATTTTTTTATTTATTTATTTTTAGCAGAGATATGTATTCTCACCCGAGCGATCGGCCCTCGAGCGCAGCCAATCAAGCAGGTTAAACTGTTTTAACGGCGGCACTTTTAATGAATGGCAACGAGATGGCGACGCAGCGCGGTGGAAACGCGGAGGAATTGGGTTTAATAGACGACGCGTATGGAGTGCTTTCTTTTCCATCATTTTATTTTATGGCGCCGACATTAGCCCGGAGCGACAAGCAGGCTTTATGGATGAGGGGACGCAGAGGGTTTAAATCTCGCTTGTCAGCCACAACGTGGGCCATGATTGCTAATGTCAGGTGTAAAGCTCACAGAATAATAAAGTGAAAGTATGGGGGGGCAGAGGGGCTGTATGGGGAAAATGGTTCCCGGGCTCCCTGAGCGATTGTTATTCCTGGGGGAAAAAAACAAAAAAAAACATGCGTTTTGAATATACAGACGACCAGAAGAAACGTCTCAGATGATGAACCTGCAGCAACGTTTTAACCTTTCGATTGACCTCTGTTGTATTATTACAAGCTTTTTCGCCCTGTGCATAAATTAGCATAAGTGCCACACCACATGTATAAAACTTAGTCTCAGTAATTGCCTGTCCCTGCGTATGAATATATAGCTGAATTTCACCAGCTGCTGAGCGACGCGCAGTACATACCGTACAGTGGCACGCACGGCGGTAATAAATTCTACGCTGCGGCAGCTCTCCGCGTATCATGTTCACGCATGGTAATTTGACAATGTGTCATGTCCCCCCCCCCACACACACACACACAACAAATTCAATTACCGCCTTTCTGTGTGCAGCTTGCACGTTGTCGCTGCGACCTTGAGTTTCTCGCCAGGTAGACGACGTGCTCGTCAGGCTAGTTAGCGACTCTAAACTCGGCTGTGGTTGTGAGCGTGTGGACGGTTGTGTGACTCTTGTCCATAGGGAACTTTGGACCCCTCCACCCCCACCTCCTGGGACAGCTGGGATTGGATCCAGCACCCCCCCATGTCACTGAGCGCCAAAGAATCGGTGATGCAAAGTGATGGATAGATGGATGGATGGATGGATAAATCAGCCTTTACTCAGTCGAATTCCAGCAGTGTTTCGCATGCACCACTAGCGTCTATCGGCATCCAGCAGGATCCGACGCTAAATGCGTTTCCAACTCCGAAACGCGGCCCTCCCACATCACAGAGAGTTCGGAGCTAATCCCAACTGTCTGCTTATTAGAGGAGTCACTCCCCCACAAACTCTCTGCAGGCTTTTTCTTTTAATCAACCCAAGACTCCCCTAAGTAATCCCTGATTCCACTGTGATCCACTCTGGCAGGTGCATTTATCTGCAGCTGAAGGCATTTATCTCAGCGCTGTCTCATCTCACACACTGCCTCATACATGTGTGTGTGTGTGTGTGTGAGCCGCTGGCTGCCTCCTCCCTGTGATAAATTGGCTCCTCTTTGGACTAAAAGCCTAGTCAGGTCTGTCCTACTTGCGCCTAATAACCCTTATTTGTAGGTTTACAAAGGGCCATTTACTTTGAGCCTCACTTTTAGCTCTCTAACACTCTAAATGCCGCTTAAATGTTTTTTCAACCCATTTGAAACCCTCAGTCATGAAACAAGAAGCTTCACCGCTGCATGTCTTTCAAATCTCTTTATGGCTGAGGGAAATTATATCACTAAAAAAGAACAGTGCAACTAGAATGCTGAGAAACCTTGAAAAGGCCCCTTGATTTGAAAGGTTGGGAGCAGTGGCGCATCTCAGCTTGCTCCTTCTCACAGAAATAACCCGAGGGCCCAAGTCTGGATCATTGACGTTGCAATAAAATGAAACTGGGCAGGATTTGTGTGCGAGAAATGTGTGTTGGGAAAAGCTTTTCATCAGTGCCTGAATGTCGGAGCAGAGTGCTTGTCAGGAGCTGCCTGACAGAGAGCCGCGAGTGCTGAACTCCTCCCGTCTGCGTCAAGCACATCAAAAAGGGTGTGTGTGTGTGTGTGTGTGTGTGTGTGTGTGTGTGTGTGTGTGTGTGGATCAATTGTTCACGACCCCTGGAAAATGGACTGAGATGAGCTAATCAAACGGTGCTGTTCTGGAAGAGCAGGCGAAGCAAGGTGATAGCAGGAGTTCACGACTGTGACCAATGTTCACTTCTGAGGCCGACCAAAAAAAGGAGGGTCAGCTGACAAGTTTATATGTGAAGTTAATTAGACCGAGAGATGCTCAAATGACCCTGGCTTGACCTGCGCACGCACCGATCGGCAGGCTCGTCGCCTGAGACGATGCTCAGATTTTTATTTTCCTCCCATTTTTTTTTTTTTTTCCATGAAAGATTAACTCCGGCAAATTAGCTTAATGCATGAGTCCCAGATTGAGCCCTCTTGCGTAACTGTGAGGAGGGAGGTGGGGGAGGAGCGCTGGGGGCGGGGGATTTTCTTCACCTCTCTAAATTTCTGCAGCTGTTGGATAGAGCTGGAGATGATTATGCAACACACACACACACACACGCACGCACAGACACTTGACTTACAACTCGCGCTGTCTCTGCAATGTATCAGCGCGCGAGGCGCTCAAAAGTTTTTGCCCGCAAACGCAGACGCAACCGAAACATCAGCAAATCCGTCTCACCTAGCCGGAGTTTAAGTGATTGCCGTGCCATTACCTCCTTTTAATAATTGAGTTGTCAGAAGACTAAAGAGGCGGCGGTGGTCCGGGGATTTGCTTTGTTGTCCTTTGAAGAACAATTAGAGTGCGACGACGACGGTGGTGGTGGTGGTGGTGAGTCATTATAGTCACTCTTAGGGGGGTGAAGGAAGGAGTGGGGGGGGGGGGGTTGCAGCTGGGACTTCAAAAGCCTCGTGGTGGGCGAGAAGCCCCTTTGTAGGTAATTAAAAAAAGAAAAAGAAATCACGGAATGAAGACAGCGGCTCGCTTGCCACTGTTGCGTAACTCGCATTCAGGTGCAGACTAAATGGCAAGAAAAAGGGACAAACGCTTCCACTCTGCCGTGTGCATGTGTGTGTGTGTGTGTGTGTGTGTGTGTATAAACAAACACAATATCCGCACCCGCCGCTGCACAGCTTTTATGATATTGCCTGACAGATTTACCGGCCGCGGCAGACGCATTAAAGTTAGAGGCACAGCGATCTGTGCGGGCTGAGCGGCGATAGCAGCGCAATAAAGGAGAAAAGCCCAGGGAGTGGAGGGACTGCCCGGGTAGCTGTCCGTGGGGCTGAAAACCGTAAGCGGCAGACAGAGCTACACCGGTAGACCCTGTAGCTCTGTCCTCTGTCCATGGTGCTAAAAATGATGAGCGGCAGACCCTGCTGCGCATCCTTGTGGCTCTCTCCGTGGTGCTGAAAACCATAATCAGCGGACCCCGGTGCGCACCCTTGTGGCTCTCTCCGTGGTGCTGAAATCGATCAGCGTCAGACCCTGGTGCGCTGCCTCTTGGCTCTGTCCGTGGTGCTGAAAATGACGCCAAGCACACACGCTACACACTCCAAAATCTTTTGGCTTCATCCTGCTTGTTTGATATCACTGTCTGCCTCGTGAGGATGCGGCATCACTGTCAGCTGTGTCGCAGTAAAACCGTCTTTGTTTTAGCCTCGGAGAAGAAGTCGCGCTCTAAAATCTCACAGGATGCCCAAAGACTTTGAACTCCAAACGAATGTTTTATTTTTCCTGAACTCCATCATTATTCAAGAATGACTGCATACAAATTCAATTTTTGTCGGAAAATGTTTCCTTCACAGACGTTGAAGCTCCCAGCTAAAACATTTCTCATGCTATAGTGACAGATTTATACCACTGACACCATGGCTTGGATTTGACTCTCCTCTTTAGACTGCGTATCGATGCGTGTTGTCAATTTGTTTTTATTTGTCTTTTCACTTTCACAGAAAGAAGGGCTTCCTTCTGTGTATGCCCTTGCCTCGACACCTGGAGGTCTCCTTTGCTGAAGGAGGATGGGTTGAAGTATTGTCAAAACATCCAGTAGATTTCTAAAGTTTTCTCTAATTGATCGTAAACATACAGCATCAGAGTACTGAAGTTCTTTTTGAGTGAAATTCAGCAATGCAATCAATAGATGAATAGATAGTTAGATAGATAGAGTAAAGTGAGGTTAGTTTATGTAAAAGGTGCTGGCAAAACCTCAAGCTTATTTTCAGTCCAGCACAGCTATCTCCCATCCCATATGTTTATTTCCAACTGTGTGTGTGTGTGTGTGTGTGTGTGTGTGTGTGTGTGTGTGTGTGTGTGTGTGTGTGTGTGTGTGTGTGTGTGTGTGTGTGTGTGTGTGTGTGTGTGTGTGTGTGTGTGTGTGTGTGTGTGTGTGTGCGTGCACACACATTGGTATACAGTAGCGGTCCAGTGGGTTATGTAAAACGCTGAGCAGACAAGCAGCCAAAGTTCAGTGCATTCAATGTGTGGGCTAAAAGCAGAATAATAACGCCGCTATCCTGGGACAAGCCCTCGTTTAACCTGCAAATAGAGGAGCGCAGGGGATGGAGGGGGCGACAGAGAGATTCCCGCGTCGAAGTCGGTGAACTAAAATAACTTTATCTACTCCATTTAACACACACACACAGAGACACACACACGCAAGCACGTGCCGGACTCAAGGAAGCGAGGGAGACGGCGCGGAGAGCCGCCGTGGCCTTTCACCGCGTTCTTCACGGGTCCATTCGCTTGTTAGCTTCACAGCGTTGCATCTCGCTTTAGCCGATATCTTGAGCGTTCAACAACGGGGCAAAGAGAAATACTTTTTCCGTGAGGCCAAAATGAAAATGAATTAATCTCTAAACACAGGCTAAGTATGGCTTTCGGGCCTTCTCCTCTGAATACAAAGCCAGACAGACAGAGTTTTACCCAGCGAGTCGGCATCAGCTGAAGTGGGAAAAGGAAGCGACTGCATCTTTGGTGTTCACTGCAAAGAGTTTTATCAGAACTGGACAAGTTCAAAGGATGAGTAAAGAACAGCACCAGAAGCTAAACTCTACTCATGACCTCTTGGCAAAGGTTTTATTTTAACAAGAAAGCTCACCTCAAGGTCAAGTGTCATCCTTCACACAAGCAGGAAGCCTCACATTACTAGAAATCTGATTGGCAGACAGATAGAAGGCTCCTCCCATCAATTTTCCAGTTCTTGCTCCAAAGATTTTCTATGGGCTCTTTTCCAGACGGATTTGTGAGTTAGAACGCTGTCCCAGTAAACTCTAGGCACAAACAGCCTTTTGAAGTCGAGACAGCTGTTGGGCGGAGCTCTTCAAATCCATACTTAAAAAAAAAAAAAAACAGACAAGGCCACGACCCAAAGTTTCCCGGACCACCGTCGCAAAAGCAAAAGCTGACGGGACGGAAGACGGAAACTTTCAAAACTTTGACGCCTTTCATCGCAGAGACAACAGATGGCCCCGTCTGGCTCGGGGAAAGCGAACAAAAAGAACGGGACAAAGTGAGAACTTCAGGTGAGGCCAGGTGACACCATGACGGAGAGAGAGAGACGCAAACATGAAAAGACGGTGCAGATAGACGAGAGAAAGACAGAGAGTGAGGACGTGAAGGCAGCATCTGCTCTGGAGACGAGCTGGCGTGACTGCGGCTGTGGGAAGCTGCGACACACATGTAACGCACATGAAACACACGTCGTGTGTTGTCATGTTGTCGTTTTTGTTTTTTTCTTCCCCGGCACACACGTGAACGGACGGAGGCTCATGTGTCGTGCACATGCCTCCCTCTGAAGCTCTGAATGCGCAAACAGAGACGGTGAACGCTCGTGGCGGAGCATCATCTCCGCTCGCACGGCAACGCAACTGTCATTTAGACCAGCGGTTCTCAACTGGTGGGTCGCAACCCAAAAGTGGGTCGCAGAGCTTTGTGGGCAGTTTCCCTTCCTTATATGATAAAATAATAAAATATACTATGCAAATTATTTACGTATCTAAACAAGTGGTAAATGTTGTTGAACTGGGGGTTGTGACCTCATGATAAGAAAAAATTGTGGGTCCTGAGACTCCCACCAGTTGGGAAGCGTCACTAATCACTTATGACCAGGTGCATTCAGCTGAAATTAAATCATGCATATCGTATTTTTGTTCTGTATTACGACTTTAAGGGCACAAATAGTGACTCTGTGAAAAATCTCTAACGCCCCCAAAACATCTGGCGCACGCCGTTCGGAAACTTAACTTCCCTATTATCTGCAGCGACGCGCTAGCGAGAGGACCTTTTCCCCGCGAGTAAAAACTTCTCCTTTCGGCCTCCGCTGACCCGTCGCCGCTCGCCTCGCCCCTCCTCCTCCCTCGCTCGCAACAGTGAGACGATGTGACGTGAGCGCCGCTCGGCTCTCCGTCCCAGCCACTTTCACTCGGACGCGTCAGCCGGCGAGGACGAGGGCGGCGGTGCTCTTATCGCTGCTGGTTTTATGCATTTAACAACGCAGGGGCTCTCCCATCTTAGCGCTACCCACGCCACTCTCTCATCCTCCTCACATCTGTTTTCTCTGTGCGTGTGTGCGTGTGCGTGAGAGAGAGAGTGAGAGAGAGGGAGAGCGAGCGAGAGAGAGACAGTAGTCGTGTCAGAGTAAGGCTTGCTGAAGCACTTGCAGTAGTCTGTCCCCTTTGATGTTCAGCCGAATTAGGCCATCACCCAGTGGTGCTCTGCCTTGCCATACACTCTCTCTCTCTCTCTCCCTCACACACACACACACACACACACACACACACACACACAAGCATGCGCACACAACAAGCACTGCAAGCTTGCAATCACAAACGTAGGCAGCCAAACAAACACAGAGGCACGCTGGTTGTTTCGGGTCAACACGCAAAACAAAGTTACACACACACACACACACACACACGTGTGGCCGCACAGGTTTCACACCGCCTGGCGTTGCGTAACATTTCCTCTCCACCGCGCGCAACACACGCACGCACACACACACACACATGCGCGCGCGCAGGCCCTGTGAAATGCGTTTCTATACTGTAAGCCCTCATTTCCTCCCTCCTCTTGTCTTTAATAAACATAAATTTTGAATTTTTATGAGCGCCTTTCCTCCGGGGGCCACTGTACTATGGCACATCAAAGGAACGGAAGCGCACGCACACGCAACCCACCGCCCCCCCCCTCGCCGTGCGCGCACGTGCACGCCCTCACGGAAGGGGGGGAATGTAGGACATTTGCGGCGGAATTTATTTGAGAAAACAGAATACAGACAAGAAAATATTCCCTTTCAATCGCTGGCGTCTCCTTTGCTCCCGCAGTGCGGCTGCGTGGAAGGCGGAAAGCGGCAGCTCACGTGGACTCTTATTACCTGAGCGGCGCTTCATTCCGTTTAGATCCTTGCGTCTTGCACAAATGCCAACAAATTAGGAAAAAAAACACTTCAACATTCTACTTTTTTTGTCTTCTTTTTCTTGCTGTTGCCCCTCACCAGCAGGTAGGATCATGAAATGTTGCTTCTTTCCTGCAGACAAACACTGCTGACCTCAACTTAAGCTCTACTTTCTCCAAACCAAGTCTCATTTGTTCTACGTAAGTTAAGTTCTGAAGTAGAATTAAGTTCTACTTCTAAACTCATTGGCTGCTTAATGAAGTGAAATCCTCAGTTGCTTAATAACACAAAACATAGAACACAGACTAAAAAAAAAAAAAAAAAAAAAAAATCCAGGAAGTCATATTGTATGATTGGTAAATAATGTATTTGTAATATAGTGCAGAAAATAAGTATTTGATCAATAACAAAGGTTCACCTCAGTTCTTTGTAATGTAAACCCTGGTTGGCAATGTCAGAGGTCAAACAGAATCGGTGGCTTCTTTTTTGTAATCAGCCAATCACATGGCAGCAACATGGTGAAGATGACTTGCTGAAGTGACCTAACTGTCCATTACTACCGACTACTACTACCACGACTCCTATTACTACGACTACAACTACTGCTTATTATTATTTTTATTTATTTTTTCAAAATTGTGTGCAATTGAAAGACTTGACATTTTTCCCTCTTTAGGAGCAAAGAGCTCCAGCCAGAAGCAAAAGGCGGAGCGAAAGTAAACGCCGACTCAGCTGCTTTTGTCAACTTCATTTATTTAAAAAAACTAAAAATAGAAGATGTTGATGGAAGCGGGGAGCTTTACTCCAGTGTTTTGTCTGCCTGCCTCTCTGCTGGGAAAAGACCCCCCGGTCAAACTGGACAGTGGCCAAAGACCTTTCCATCAATTAGTTGATTTTTTATTTTCCCCACTCCTCCTCCCTGACTAACTCACTTCAACACTAAAACATTTGCATACCCGTGGCAGTGCACTCCAGTGCAGTGAACTCCAGTGCACTGCCAATCTCAACAGGGGTGGCGCTCTCCCAGATCACACACACTGCACCACAGGACAGTGTCCAGCCTTTTTTTCAATCCTCTTAATCTTCCACTGTGTCTGTTTTTTACCTGGAAATTCCAAGCACAAGATTATAAGTCATAACTAGAGGTTTGTCTGGGTTTTTTTTTTTCTTTTTTGTTTTCCAAGGTCCCAGAGGCGACCCTTCTGGTTAATAGCCGTGAAGAATTCCGTAATTTTACACAGGCAAGCGGCAGCCACCGGCGCTGCAGGGTTCGCTCATGGCTGATCGCAGCGTGTCGCCGCCGCCGCCGCCGCTGCCGCCGCGTGTCAATTACACGGGGAAGTGAAGACCTGTTTCTAATTCAATCAGCGCTTGTGCGTCGCATCCTCCGCTCCGCGGCCTCCTGCCGCTGTCCCGCTCGCCCCCCCCTGCCCCTCCCGCCCCCCTCGCCTCCCTCTCTCGCTTCACTGCCTCCGCTGCGCCTCAGTCGTCACGGGGTGGTGGCTGGTGGGCACGGGTGTTATGTTTGCTGTGTTTAAATGCATGTCTGAGTGTGCATGAGAGGGAGAGCGAGAGTGTGTGTGTGTGCGTGTGCGTGTGTGTGCGTGTGCGTGCCTGCCTGCTACCCCCTTGGGAAACAGTTTTAAGTTTTTAGCCTTTTGGAGTGAGGTAATCCTCGTCTGACCTTATTTTTTTTTTTTTCTTCCAGAGACCCAGAGGAGCTTCCCATTTTAAAGATGCAATGAAAAAAAAGCAAAAAAACTTTTTTCATATTTGCCATTCTATACTTATCAGAAGAACAACTTCTTCCATTTCTATTAATATCATGATCAAAATTCACAAAGTCATAAAGAAAAGCACCCACATGGAAGAAACCATTTATTTTATCTTTTCTATGTCAAACTGTGGCAGTTTGTTCGGTTTTGCTTGTTTTGTTTTTTTTGTTTGTTTGTTTTTATTTAAAAAAAAAAAAAAAAAAAGCAAAGGGCTTTATGCCCCATCACGTTATTTTCATGAAATTTTCAATACATGTGAAAACAAGGGAGCAACCTGATCCATGGGGAAACTGCTAGAATTACAACTAATTGACATATAATCCATCCCGACCCCTCAGCGTGCAAACATTAGCTCCAACAATCAGCACAAACATCCTCTAGTATTGACATTCCGCTGGAAAAAAAAATCCTTACAAGATGTCAAACGCTCGACTTCAACATGAAGTTGGATTCCATTGCAAGCTATAATCATGATAATAAAACCTCTTCGGATCACCATAAAAACTACATATCTAGCCCTTTGTTTGCAGGAACATTTAGTTTTGTGGTCCTATTGATGGACACCAACAAAGGTCTCTGGTCGTCCCTAAAATGGGACCTTTCATTTTTTGAATGCAGATGTTAAAGAGGGAAAAAAGGTTATTGATGAAGTAATTCATTGGATTAACAATGAATTACTTCCAAGGCCACTATTCCTCCTCCTTTGTTCAATCAATCAATCAATCAATCAAAGTTTATTTATATAGCACCTTTCATGCACAAAATGCAACCCGAGGTGCTTGACAAAAATGAAAGGAAAAATACGGATAAAGACAAAAAAACAGAATTCAACTGAAGTGCTGTTTGAAAGTTGAAAGTTGTACACGTGAACTGCGCTCCCCAAATATTTACCCTCTCCCTCCCTCTGCCTCCTTGCTCCCGCAGATCACAACCACCTGAACAACGCGGCGCTGTCTCCCCTGGGTCCGGCCATGGCCTTGTCTCACCCGCACAACAACCTGGGGATCGGCTTCAACAAGTACACCTCGCTCAAGGCCACGGGTGAGTGCCATTCCCGCCGCCGCCGCCGCAAATGGCGACTGAACAGCTTTGAGAGCCGAGACGTGCGCGTTTTAACGCAACCTAATGGGTTGAGCCAGCACGCACACAAGCACGCACTCCACCTATACACAGGGCAGAGAGGCCAACTACCTTACACAAGATGAGAACCCGAATCAGGCTGATGGAAAATAGTAAATGTCACCAGAGTGATGACCAGGCTGAGTGGGTAAGTGGCTGTTGAGGGAGCGCAAGCATCCATTAGGATAATGAATTCCTTACGAGTCGGGCTCCACTCCAGTCACGAGACGTATATGCGACTCTGTGACTCATTCCTTTTTTTTTTTTCCTGCCCACTAGATCACGTCACACAAGGTAATTAAACTTTACCGTGATTTTGTTGAACTTTTCCTTTTTTTTTTCAAATCAAAGGTTTAGTGTACAAAATAATTCAATGACACAAAAAACATACCAATGATGCAGTGTGGGGTGTTCTATGCATAAACCAAAAGACAAAGACAGGTGAGTTTTATTTAGAAAATTGGATGTTTGAAAACCTATTTTATAAGCCTTATGCTAATCATGTGTTCCATTCACTCTATGTCTGTATTAAAGTGTTCTTATATATATGTATAATGTTGTATATGTAGAAAAAATGCTGTCCATAAAGTTAGAGTAATGTCTTCAGACACGTTCCTCAACTGTTCAAAAATGAGCACAATACTCAATTCCACTATCTTGTTAACATGATGTGATGTCTCTTCCACTATAATATCCATCATTATTTTAATCTGCATTATTACATTATGTGAACCTGAAAAGGCGAAATTTTTATTTGTTCACTCCAACTTTTTGAGCCACAGTGCAGTTTACAAACCAGTGACATTTTTGAAGGCACAGCATGATACAAAATTCACTTCTGTACCATTATTTTCACAACAATATTGTGCCCAGTGACCTTTTTCCAACTTCCGAGAAATGAAAAATGTCCATCATCGACGTCTTGCGACGTGATGACGAGCACTGCCATCTCCGCCGGGGCCTCATCCTCCAGTACAGTCCATAATCTAAACATCATTGCCTCCTCATTCACTTTGACTTCTCCAAAATTGGAAAAAAGAAGAAAATAAAACCTGCTCAAAAGTGCCTCGCTGCTCAACATATTCTGGTTGCATATGCTTCCCTCGCTGCTCTACTTGGAGTGTGTGAGTGTGTGTGTGTACTGTCATTTCCTGATTCGAGTCGCTCAAATGCCTCCTCGCAGACTTTGCCGCTTTATAAATATTCCCGATGCAGCCGCGCCGCCGCCTCGCACGTGACACCTCTGCCGCGCATCGCAGTCGAGAGAAGCGGACTTGTCATCTGGCTGCAGACACGTCTGCTGCGCGTCTCCGTGCTTTTTCATCCTGGGATGCCGCCGCCGACGCTCTGATGGTCGCCGTCTCGAAACCGTATCATGAAATAATAATACGCGTACACGTGTCGGCCTGTCGCTGCCCATCGCCGTCACGCTGCCCTCGTCTGTCTGTCTGTGAGCGGGAGGGTGGTGTGTGTGTGTGTGTGTGTGTGTGTGTGTGTGTGTGTGTGTCGGAGAGACAGACAGATGCCCAGGGACGAGCTGCAGGCTGGAGCCGGTCGATCCAGGCCTCCGGGCCGCTCTCCTCCTCCCGCTAGCGCCTTAAGGACGGCTTGGGGTTTTTTTTCTTACTTCTCGGCCTCTCGTTAACTCGGCGTGGCAGATCAGCAATTACTCCTTCGCTGGGCGACGTCATCGCTGCGGCACTTTAGTTACCCGGAACAGAGAGGAGATGTGACAGCGTAGCCAGCTGCAACCGATCCGAGTACCACCGAATGAAATACTTGCGTGGAAATTTGCTTTGTTTTCTATAAATGTGTGGCTATGTCACAGAATTGAATTGATTGATTTTTTATTTTTAAAGAGCAAAACTCTATTCTTGTACTTTTGTGTGTGTGTGACTCCTGTGTCAAGGAGTCATCCTTATCATCGTCATATTCTCATTACGATATGTCACAAATGCATCCGAGTGTCTTGTAATAATTAGGGCAGTCAAAGTTAAGGCGATAATAACGCGTTAACTCAAAGTCCTTTTAACGGCACAAATTTTTTTAACGCGCGATTAGCGCCAGGTTCACAGCAGAGGCAGAGGCCTGTTCACACATCTCCCTGTACTTCTGCCGTGTCGTGCGTGTGCTAGGCTGGATTCAGGCCGGGATGGAAGGAATTATTATATTGTATATGTATAAGAAACACAATAAATATCTTGTTAAATTACATACGGAGCAGGATAAAAAAAAAATTACACTTAATTTGCGATTAATCGCGAGTTAACTCAGGACATTAGTGCGATTAATCGCGATTAGAAATTTTAATCAACTGGCAGCCCTAGTAATAAGGGTGTTCCCCAGTGAGTCGGAGTTAATAAAAAAAAAAAAAAAACAGCAACAACTTCTTCCTCTCTTCATGTGGAGGCTCTGGAAGATGAACTGTCCCTTGTTACTGAATGTTTGGCTGGCTTTGCTTCCGACCGGATGCACAGTACTGAGAGGAATTGGTATAATTGGAGTGTTTGTTTTCCTGCTTCTATCGTTTTGACTTTCGGAAAACATTCGTAGGAGGGGAGGAAAAAAAACATTGGGTTCCACGGTGTTCTTAATACTGTAACTCTGTCTCTTTGAAGAGACAGAGGCAGAATCAAGGAAACAAAAAGAAAAATGCACTTCCTCGCTTGTCGTTTGGCGTCGACTCGCAGAAAAAGAAATCAGATGAACAAATACAATTGTGCGGCAGCTAATCAGGCAAATGTTCCTTGGATACACAATTAAGTGTTTGTGTTGCACTTCACGCTGAGTTTTGCCTGCTGTCACCTGTCATGGATTCAAAAAGCAGAAATGCAGTCTCGTCTTTTATTCCTGCACGCTTGTCAGTTTTCCTTGCTGGCCGACAAACAACTAACTGGGCACCGAAGATTCTTGCTGTGCAGACAAAGTCATGGCTAGGGCACAGCGGGCCGGGACGCGGCGGCTGACGCTTTGCAATGTGAGGCCAAGTTGTTCTGAAATATTTATCGGCAACACAAAACGCAGCTGCGAAACAGCACATTTGTAAGTGAAAATACTCTACATCTTTGTATATCTCAGCCAACCGCGACGCAAATAGTAAAACTGAGACATTGAGCAGGGAAAAATGATGATGGAAGTACAGGAACAGGGCAGAACAGGTCCAAGAGACTGACTACTTTAGGATTAGGAGCAGAAATTGAACGATAAGTCAGGAGGAGTTTCTAAAATGTGACACTTTCGAAGTGCTGTTGCTAGTGTAACATTTAGAGCAGATTATAAACGCGCTCGTTACCGCACGTACGAAACAAAAACACGGCTACGGCTCAGTGGCCGAGATACGAGAGGCGCCTTTCCCTTTTAAATTGTAATAACCTCCTCCTCTCTTTTTGTTTTTTAGCCGTATCCCCTGTCAAATTTAGATGCGGAATATCGACGGCACTTAAAAGTTACGACCGCGCCGTTAATGCTTTAGCACCCGGGACGAGCTTTGAATGCGCTCCAAGCCAAAAAGGCTACGAGGCAGGCTGGAGTCGTGCTCGACAGGTGTTTTAAAAACCACAGCTGTGTTGAGTGACGCACACATAACAGGTGATAAAGTAAAGTACATCAAGTCATTAGAATGAGTTTACTCCAAGTTTTATGTCGAATCGCCGCCTCTTCTCGTCGTTCTCTCCGCCAGATGTCGGCCCGCGACCGTTTCGCTCTGAATCTGAGTTGCGCTCATCGTCCTTGCGAATATTAATATGTTCATTTTGACCTGTGCTGCTTTTTCGTGTGTGTTAATGGTCCCAATAACATCCTGAGTGACCTCATCCGACTGGCCAATGAGTAAGATTTTAAGACAGGGGTGGGCAAACTTTTTTGACTGGTGGGCAACAATGGGTTCTAGAATGTGACAGAGGGGTCGGAGCAGTGTTATGGTGACCCACCTCATAGGAGGAAAAACATGCTGGTATTTGTAGAAAATATGTGGTTTAATGTTCATTGAAAATGAACAAAAGCATTACAACAATATATCTGTCTTTGACGCCCCCACGGTATTTAGCTCCTTATTGAAATGACTCTTAAAACAATGAAAAATTAGATTAAATACAGCTACTTTATTATTTACTATTAATAGTAAGAGCCGGATTAAAAACCTTAACGGGCCGCATATAGTCCGGGCCGTGGTTTAAGACGTAGAAGAAACGGAAAGCAGGGATCAAGCAACAAAGGGAACTCGTTTCTAATTACCGCCCGTCGCACAATCATCATTCAGCATCAGCAAGTGACCAGCGAGACTTTTCACACTTTCCGGGAGTGCGGCAGCCAAGCGGAAGCTCCAACTCTGCCCCGCGGCCTCCTCACTCCAGGCTGCAGAGCGGAGGGCAAAAGTCGACGGGCGGCAAAGAGCGTCGGATGAATTAAACAGGAACGGGCGGAGGAGAAGGATGAAAAAAACAAGGCGGGGGACGTGGGGGGCGGGGTGGCGGACCGAACGAGCAGATGGAGACTCACAACAAGACGCACAACGGAGTCACAGAGGAGCCTGCTGTCAGGTGATCCGGCTGGCGCAGTGTGTGGAAACACTCTAATGGACGGCAGCAACAGCAGTTCTTGTGGGGAGGAAGTGTGTGTGTGTGTGTGTGTGTGTGTGTGTGTGTGTGTGTGTGTGTGTGTGTTAAATTCATTGCTGCGTCCCAGATTTTTCTCCCGCCCGGCCCGCAGATGTGACCCCCCCACCAGCCCCCACCCTCGTCAAATTGTGCCACGTTAACTTCTGCCACCGCCGTTTATCACGCCAGAACGGAAAGCCAGCCGCAATCTCTCTCTCTCTCTCTCTCTCTCTCTCTCCAAGAAACTGGTAGCTTAGCAAACGGGGAGGATTCCTTTTGAAGGCCGGGAATCCTGGCCGTGCCCACTGCGCAACCCACAACCTGTAACGAGCGCCGCCGCGTCCGAGGAGCGTCTCCGGGTTTTCGGCGCCGAGCGATTGCAAAAGAAGCGCCCTAATCAGCCGCCTTAATCCCCATTCACAGCGAGAAGAATGCATGGAAATGCGCTCTTTGATGCAGGGTGCTCGACACACATGCAGTGGCACACACATGTTGGAATCCATTGGTTGAGGGGGGGGAAGAAAGCGGCTTTCCGAGGAGCGCAAACGCAATAATCCTAAACACATTTGTGCCTGATCCTCGACATTTAAACGCAAACAAAGACGTTTTTTCCTTTTTTTTATTCTCTGCTTTCAGCTGCGACACAACACCTGTTTGGCAAATAAGTTCTGTAGAATCTTAGAGGATTGTCAAAAAAAATGAAAACATTGCAGCTGCAGTTCAATGTTCTGTTGAAATAAGTCAATTACTTTCAACAATAAATTAACAAGCAGTCGGCAGAAAAAGAAATTCTCGAGTAAAGTACAGATCTGTATAGTAACAAAGTATTGTATTTCCTTACTTCTAACTTCTGTAAATGTTAGTACTAGTCCAGCACTTCATTTGCACAAAAACAAAGAAAAGAATGATCACTATCTGCCGCCAGTATTCATCTTTTTTGCCATCATCAGCGTTCATACAGCCCTGCGTATGCAGCACCACTGCACAGCCACACTCATCGACCCTCGTTACAGCGAATCGCAGCAAAGTGGTCACGCATCCGTTGCCCTGACTCTTGACATAATCTCGTTCCGATCTCCCTGCTTGGAGTGCGGCAGTGATAAGATCAGACGCCGAGGCGCAGAGGCAGATAGGGCTGGATGCGGGGGGGGGCTGGGAGAAAATACATCCAAACGCGTACTGTCGTGCAAGCATGTAGTACAAGCTGATAGCAGCTGCCTCCCGTTGTGTTATGAGACGGGGGACAGATGTTAAGATGTTAAGAGATACCGAGGACGAGAGGCAGAAATAGAAAAAAGGAATTCAGAGCCATAAACGATCCCAAGCATGACGGGATGGCTCTATTCGCCGCGCGCTTCAAACAGAAGAAAAAAAAGTGCTTCACGCCGCATCAGGAGATGCTGTAAATGAGAAGGGACGACGGCGACATATGCACCGAAATTAGAGCAATGGCGTGAGGGAAACGGTGACCTTTTATAGATATTTGTGGTTGAATCGCCTGCTGCAGCCGAAACTTTCATCTCCTCTGAAGCAAAGCAGGGTTCAGCCTGAGTGACGTTGCCATCGATCCAAAATGTATTTTGCTCCTAAATATTAATTGCTTCCTAAACTAACGGCAGTCTTTCAAAAGGAAAGGAAAATAATAATCATCAAAATCTGTGTTTTGGTGGTAAAAAAAAAAAAAAGATGTTCAGATTCAGGTCTGAGTGCATGACTACATCAAAAATGTATGGTTTGACTTCCCATTTTGGTCAGTGCATTTACTTCTGGTTAATGTTAAAAACATCTTGGAACATTAGCAGATAACTTCCTCCTGCCTTAAAGTGGTTCTTCTTATCTGTCAGCTTTGTTAAAGTATGTTCATGTAAAACGTACAGTGACACAGAAAGCATCCTTGTGGAATCCCTCACAGATGCTCGGAGATGTGTGTTAGTCTGACCCTTTTCACGCGATATAATTGTGTACTGCTGGTTGACTAAACTACACGGTACTCCTCAGGTCTAATGCCTCCATCATGTTTCACTGACACTCTGAACAAAGTTAAAGGTATTTAGCTCTTTATTGAAATGACTCTTAAAACATTGCAAAAATTGCATATTTTATGACTTACTTTCTGTTAATATAATTTTTTCTCAAGTTTCAGACCGTAGTTTGCCCATGCCTGGATGAGGCCATAGTGCCGTCTGAACCAGGAGGCAACAAAATAGTTGTTGTGCATCTGAGGACTTCTTTGCATATTAATCAACCTGTTTCCTTTTGTTTGTTTGTTTTAAATCGGATCTCAAATCACATATTAGTGACTGAGGATAGGAGACGACAATCTCATTCAGTCTCTTATTTCTCTCCAGGAAAAAAAAAAGGTACTAATAAAAATAAGGAAGAGGAGGGGGCGGATGGGCGGCTAAGCAAACAAGGTTGTTTACGTCTTGAGGGCAGAGTGTTTGTGAAGGCAGTGATGTCGTGGCAGCGGCCGAGCGGCACCGTCGAGTTCCCACTCAGCCCGTCTGCGCTAATCTGACGCGACGCCTTGAACCCGCTCTATTTTTATCCCCTACAAATCCCACATTTTAGCCCTGAACCTCACTCACTCACTCACACTGCCACTGCTGCCGCTGCTGCCAATTCCTCTGTAAAAAAAGGGTGTTGTTGTTTTTCCGCTCGCCCCTTACGCCCCCTTCGCTTGTTTCTCTCTGGTACTGTTGATATTTTTAACTCCCTGGTCAGTGTGTCAACGGTTCAAAAGCTCAAATGTGGAAATACGACAGCGCGTGCACCAGACGGCCCGCAGCCTTTATTAGTTTTGGCCTTATTGGGCTTGTTTGCCGCAAAGATGTGTGTATTTAATTGTGAAACAGGTAGTTAATGTTTTTCATTTGACATAACTTCCAGAATGTCAAAAGAGAATATAAGAAGATACTTTTTCATGGGTAATTTTTTAAAAATGTGTTAAGTTTTCAAATTTGATTTGTTCCTTTCTTGAAAGTGGACAACATAATTTATACACACACACTTTCAAATCAAATCCACACCTCCATGATTAGAAAGTAGCAGCAAGAAAAAAAAACATTTCTTATTTTTTTTCTGAACCAACTTCAACTATTTTAGAAAAACAAATGGTCTGCCATTGACAACGCTTGATTTCCAGTCGCCCACGCCAACCACAGCTTGATTGTAACGACAACAAAACAAACAAAACCGACAAAGTCAGAAACAAACAAACAAAAAAAACACTAGAACTGAGGAACTCCTCATTAGTCAAACAGCACATGACACCGTGTGAAAACAACTTCAATTCGTCACTGCCTTCCGATGTGTTTGAACCTTTTGTTATAAAGTGTCTTTGAGGACTTGGTAAAGCGCTCTGTAAAAAAAAATGTATCATCATTTTTATTGTTCTAGTTATTTTTAGTGCATGAAACCAAGAAACAAAGCAACTTAAACCTCCTCATGGAACCAACAGCAAGAAAACTGCCTGTTTTGTATTTATTATCATCTTATTGTGTGTAATATCCCCCCCCGGCATGCTTCACTCGTCCTGCATGCAAAAAGACATCCGACCGCCACCCCACTCCACTCACCCGACTAACGGCCGTCTCTGTGGTGTCTCCTTGCCACCTCGTCCAGACACGGCCACCAGGGACTACTACAAGAGCTACCCCATGGTGGACTACACGCACCGCCAGTCGCCGCCCAACTTCCAGCCCATCAACTTCCACCCCAAGGACAAACCCTTCCTGCCGCCGCCCGACGTCCACGCGCCGCTGGCCATCACCATCAACGCCTCGCAGATCCCCAAGCCCAAGATCTCCAAGACCAACACGCACCCGCTCACGTCCAGCTCGGCGTTCAAAGTCTGGGACCCCAGCAAGAGCCACATGCAGCACTCGGCCGTGGCCTCCCACATGGGCCTGCAGGTGGTGCAGCAGCAGCAGCAGCAGCTCCTGCAGCAGCAGCACCATCCCATCATCCAGCAGCAGCAGCAGCAGCTGCAGCACCAACAGCACCAGCAGCTGCAGCACCAGCAGCAGCAGAACAGCCGGCGCCAGGCCTACTCCAACAAGAGGCAGTTCAGCATCGAGACGCTGCCCGAGCTCTTCTCGCAGCCGCTGGGCTACGGCCACTCGCCGCACATGCACCCCAAGCACAAGGGACTGCCCACCAACAGCAAGACGGAGGTCACCGTCTGAGCACAGGATCGGAAGGTGGGGAGGTGGAGGTGGTGGAGTCGGGGGAGGGGGTCAGGAGCTGGCGGCTGGAGGAGGAAAATACAAAACGAATGGCAGAGAAACCCAGTGGAGCCGCAAGACGCGAGATGCTCAGATATCTAAATATCGCAGTGCCGCTTTTCCTTTTCGGTGAGCGGAGGGAGAGAATATCGTGTATAATCTGGTTTTTATTTCATTTGTGATTTTTTTTTTTGGGGGGGTTCGTCTGCGTATCTCATCATTCTCATCGTTGAGAAGAGGAACAGTAACGTGAGTGACTGTCTATTTCCCCTCCCCTCTTTTTGAAACCCGCCGGCGCTGTGTAGGTGGAGGACCGGCGGGGCGACTCGGCTGCGGGGCCTTTGAACTCGGCGTCGCTTCTAAATAATTGAGCGGCCTCGCAGCGTGTCTCCTGCTCCCCCCCTTCCTCAGCCCCTCCCCCTCCCGTCGGCCTCGCCGAACCTCTCCGCCGCCGCCGCTCCCATCCGGGCCGCCAGTGCTCAGATCCCTGACACTCGTGTTATTTACCGCACAAACAATTGCAAGGGTTTTTTTTTTTTCCCTTTTTTTTTCATTTCGGAGGCCAGTCGGAGGCGGCTGTAAGTGGGGGGGGGGCTGGGTAGGGCGGCAGGGAGGGGAGCCGAGCTTCCCCGGAAGACGTTCGCTCCCCGTCAGCCGAGAAAATTCCATTGTGTTGTCAGCTCCCGTTGGCCTCCAGCCCCGCCGGAGAAGGAGATACCAGCCGGCCCAGTTCACACCGGAGGGGGCGGGGCTGAGGGGGAGTGTGTGTGTTGGAGAGGGGGGGTCTTTCTTATTCATCTCGTTCCAGGGGGCAAAATGAGAACGGGGGCAGCGGATGCGGAACCACGGGCTTGCCACTCGCACCGGCAGTGTTCAGACACCAGGGGGCTGGTTTTTTTTTGGGGGGGGGGGTGGCACGAGGCGGCCAAACGCGTCGCTACGATTCTCTCGCAGGTGTTCCCAACCTTCCCTTCCGTCACGGCTCGTGCCATCTTCCCTCCTGAGGTGCATCACGACGTCGGAAAGAGAGAGATGAAGAGTTTTCCCGACACAACGACTTTTGTCGTGCGAGTTAACAAAGGGGGCTGGTTGGACCAGGCTGTAAATTGTGCTTGTTTTATTTTATGTCGACTATTTTATGTTGTTTTCTAATAAATTCTATCGATTTGACGGCGACCTCACCGTCTTCACGCAATCGGTCGGGTCGACAGAAATACCGTCTCTTTCCCAAACACCGAGCGTTTTTCGCTCAAAGAACCGAAGGCTCGGTTTCAGGAGAAGATTTTTTTCCCCATCAAGCGCGACTGCATCTGAGCTCAGCTTGTTTGATTTGCGCGTCACCCAAGAGAGCGCCTGCCAATGTTTTTCTTTAATTTTAAATTTGCACCTCCAAATGAAGCTGAGCGGCATTTACCTGATGCTCTACATTCAGGGAAGCATGAAAATTGGCACATTTCAATAGGTCGCCGGAAAAGAAATTGCATGTTTGTAAATTCCATTCTACGTTTTTCTTCAGTCATCGGGGTTTTTCAAATGATGTCGTTTTTTGCGCCACAATTTCCTCTTTTGGCGTCGACCCTTGCGGATGAAGAACACCGGACGTGTGAATTAATATCAGTTTGGACTCCCCGGCTTTCAGCCTAATGACTCCTGGCGTCTATTTTTTTTTTTTTACACAGAGGCGGGTGAGTGTGAAGCAATTAGCACAAATTAGTTCGCCGAGCCTGTAAAACAACACGTTATTTAAAAAGAAAAAGAAAAAGAAATCCACGCTTGGCGAAAAATATGAAACGAAACAGTTCCGACCTTCAGATGAATGGGGAAGGTCAAAGCGAAGCAGACATCAGCCGGATGTGGTCTTCCCGGGCGCAGCCGCAGCAGGACGTCCTCTCCGATTAGATTTGTTTGGCCGTGGCTGACGTGACGTGATGTTCCCTTCAGCCTCAGCGGTATCGACATACTGTACATCGGGGCTTCCCCTTCTTCTCTATGGAACAACCTCGCGGCAATGTCACTGTGTTTGTGCCACCAGCGGGACAGTAGAAATGTAGGTCGGGCTTTCGGAAACTTTATGTTGAGGTGTCGAGCCCGGTCAGCCGACTTCATCTTGCTTGGTTCCTCTCGTTGCTCTTGAGGCGACCGAATGAACAAGCAGCAAAAAACACAAACAACCGCGTCAGTAGCCTGGTGGTGAATAGCTAAAAAAATTAAAAAAAAATAAGGGGAGAAAAGTGCATCTTATTTCTTTGATTGCCTGCAAAAATTTCAGATGGGGCCATGGAAATTGGCCCTCCATGATGTCACAAGGGGCGCCCACACCCACAGCCAGGTGTTGGTTCCCCATCTAAGACCTGCATGCAGCCTCCCCTTGTTTCATCTCCCTTCCCCGAACACGTTGACGCTCCCACACAGTACGATATGTACAAACTTTTTTGCTAGCATTTTTTTTTTTTTTTGCAGAAGGATGCAAACAGAGGGCTAAATATGCAGTTTTCTTGCGCGGGTGACGAGCCTGCTAGATCAGAGTCTGGAATGAGGGGTGGGCCTTCCAAACTAAAACAAAAGTGGATTTTGTTCAATGTAAATGCAAGCGAGTAAAACGTTAACGAGAGCGCTTGAATTAGCAACAGAACGCTCCCCAGTCACGCCGCATTGGCTGTGTCGACTCTTTCGTCGACTCTCTGAGATGTCGGAGGGTGGGGAGCGGGTGGTGGTGGGGGTCAAAGAAAAAAACATACAAACTCTGAGGGGAACCCCTGGAGCGATTTTTAGTACCGGAGGATGGGCTCAGGAGGGGGGATCAGGAAGCACAGAAGCATCAATGCGAGCATCAATGCGTCTCTTTCACTTTGATATCCACACGCTCTGAACAACAAAATAGGCCACTTCAACTTTTTATTTCGGAGCCCCTTGAGCTCCTCTGGCCCCCCAGAATATCCGAAAGACAGAGAGAGAAAACAAGCAATACGACGTCGCTGAAGCAATAAGGGAGGAGAGACCCGCGCGGGTCCTTCTCCTCCTTGTCTGAAAGTATCAATTCAGCATTTTATCTCCGCGACGTGCTCGAGGCGAACCCCTCCGCCCCCCGACCCCCTCAACCCCTCGTTTATTCCAAAGGATGGTCGCTGGATGGCGGCTGGGAAGGTCAAAGGGACCCCCGGAACTCAGCCTGGCACAAATTTGAACATCGTTACTGGGGTGAACGAGGGGCCCCGTTCACACTCGACCGCGACGACCTCCGCCCGCAGGTCGGAAGAGTCGGGCCTGAAGCGACTCGCTCAGGAAAACACAGGCTGCCGATTCTTTTCTTTTTTCTTTTTTGTCTCCCCGCCCCGTCGCCTCCGTCGACGGCCTTTTCTCCAAATTTTTGGCGGGGCTCGCGATGACTGATTGACAGAACTGTAACGGAACACTGTGAGTGATTCTGGAAGTTTTTCTACTCTCTTGGAAGAAGATCCAAGACGCCGGAAATCACAAGACGCCAACCGTCAAAAACCTTGATGCTTTTCATTCCCTCCCCAGCGGTCGGACATCTTGGATGCAGGACTTTTTTTTTCAATTATTGATTTCACTTGTGAGCCGGATAGACTCCAAGGACTCTCGACGGACAAACTCCTGAAAGAACAAGAGGGGGAAAAAAAGTTATATCAGGATGTGAAAGCATCGTGGATCACCGAAATGCACACCAACACACGGCGCAGACACGTCGCGCTAACGTACGAAAAGAGCGAAATTTAGCGAGAAGCGCTAATTATATCTTCCACGCAACCCACCACCACCACTCTGCGTGTGTGTGTGTAGGTGGTGGTGGGCGGGGGGAAACGGGACCAAAAGCCTTGAATTCGGGAGAAAGTGAGAAGACACAACGGCTGACTCTCGCGATGCATTCAGAACGGCGGGGAATTCCCGCCACTGTTCTGGATCATCGGCCGTCATTGGCGTGTCGACTCAGTTTCTCCTGATCGCTGAGAGACTGCGGCGCCGCTCGCTTGAAACTGATTGTCGTCTGTAAAACTTCCTTCTCTATAAAAGAAACAACGCAAGTATTCTACCGCGGGTTTTCCGAATGCAACCCGGTAGACATACTTGGCCTCCATGATCCTTAGCAATATGTAGATTATGGTGTATGGTTCAATGGTTTCGATTTGTTTGTCGGATTTGTTTTTTTTTCTGGGTTTTTTCTTTTGTATTGTGTCTTTAAGGATTAAACTCCTTTCAGAAATGGAAAAAAAAAAAACACAACAAAAAAAAATAATTTGACCGACAGCAAAGTGCTTCCACATTTTAGCGTGCACACCCGTCATTGAGCGCCGGAGGACATTAGCTGTTTGACACTGTATGATGTACATGCACTCATGTATTCAATATTCAAAGATATTGCATTGTATCCAAGTGCTTTGCCAACAGGTCAGCCGGAAGACGAGGGGGGAAAAAAGGGTTCCGTGGTTTCTTGTACAGCTTTTGCATCGGCGCAAAAAAAACAACAAAAAAATGAAAAAAAGAGAAAAAAAAAGTCATGCGTTGTTTCATGATAATTTGTATTAAAGCAGCAGTAGGCTGCCTTGGATTGCTATGTACTACTTGTGTATATATGTATGCCGTACCACTTGTCTGCTGTGAAATTTGTTGACTACTCAGCTTATATAAGGGCTTTTTATATAAAAGCAGACTGGGCAATCTGATGTCACTTCTGTAAACTCGAGACCAATTTCTCCAGAGGTTTTTTTTTTTTGGTTTTGTTTTGTTGTTGTTTTTCTAGCCATGAAGGGGATGCGAACAATGTTTTCATGCATACAAAATGCTATATACGTGACGTTTTTTGCCTGTCTACCGACTGGGATGTCTATAGGCACTCATACGATGTTGGCCCACATGTCCTGTTTGAACTTTCAAGAAATATAGCATTCATTTGTTAATCATACGCTGTGCACTTGGCTCTTTCTGTTTGGGTAGGCTCTGCGTTTACTATTAAAAAGATTAAGTAAGTTATAATGATACAAATGTACAAGTTTTGGAAGGGTTAAAAAGGTCACATCAAAGCAATCAAGAGTTACTTTCCAAAATCACTGACTAAAAATTGGATTAAAATTAAAAGAAAAACATAAAAATGTACTATTTATATCGATAGATAGATACGTATAATATATAATATAGTCGTATAATTTATGTTGCACCATTGTAAATGTTCATGTATGTAGTGAGTGACTGCTTCGGTGAACTGAAAGAACTAGTTCACCCTGCAAACGAATCACAAAAATGGGTCGGCTTGCAAAACCGACACACAACATAAGACAAGTTCAGTCGGGCTACTCGCCTTCGAAATGTTTATTGCACCATATTACATGTTTGTTGTCCTGACTGCGACTTCATCACTCCCCGCAGCAGGTTAGCATCGACATCATGGGGGAGTGGAGAGAAAAAAACGAAACACTGAGAAAGGGTCAGAGGGAGAGCGGAAGGATCAGCCAAATTCAAACGGACCAACAAATTCAGAGGGTGCGATTTGTCAGTGAAACTCTAAAAATCTGTAGCCACCAGCGGTGGAAGAACGACAGACAGCGAGGTTCTTCTGGCCTGCAATTTCCTCTTATTGAGGGAGTAGCCAGTCCTATAGTGCTACAGATACAACTCTCGGAACTCTGTCTAGAGGAAGCTTGCAATTGCCCAATAATGGCTATACGTGATACAATTTTGAACAAAGACATGCTAGCATGCAGGCTGGAATCATCATCTTCAGGCTTCGGGTACGGTTCCTCTTTGGTTGAGGTCATCTGCTCCTCTGCCAAAAAGAAAAACAGTACAGACGTGTACACATGTTTGATGGGTGGTTGTGCTCGCAAACACCCACCTCCACAAACACCACCGCAATACCAATAATCTCAAAGCTTCAATCCAAAGAGATGTTCACCAAACTTTCTGTGGCCTAGTTAAGGAGCCTGATTCCTGACAAATCAAAGTGCCAGGCTCCCGTGTTTCCGGCATCGATCTGACGAAGCCCCAAAAGACTTGCGGATCCTTCGCCAAAATCGCGTAAGGATCACGGGAGGACAGCGGCTCCCTCCTCCTCCTCTTCCTCCTTCTTCCCTCCTCCGCCTGTGCGTTGGTCATGCACAGCCCCGAGTCCAGATCTTCCCGAAGAGGCGTGCTGCCGTCTAATTTGTTCTGACATCATCTGGGATTTCGCCGTATCCTGTGGGTTGTGAGCGAGCTGGCAGAGAGCCCTGAGTGTGTGATGTCATCCGTCAGCACGTAAGAATCTTATTCTTTCCTTTTGCGCCACTGCCGCCGCCGCTGCCGCCTCGCTTCCTGCCGCCTGCAAAAAGACTAAAACCAAAATCCCCTCCGCGCTCGCGCAAATGCGCGTTTGAAGTAAATCTCAATCTTAATGCATTTAGACAAGTCAAAGGGCAATTTATTGCACCAAGGGAGTGATGGACTTCCACGCTTAAAAAGATCATTTTGTAATCAGACCTCGGCTGCGACTTGTTATTTCCTACAGCAAATATATATTTACATATATATATACACACACACACATGCCAGTATGTTGCACCGAGGCCCCAGCATCCGATGTAGTGGCCAGTTAATTTCAATGGAGTTACAGCATCAGAGTATCATATTAGAAAAATGCTTTTTGGGCCATATGGGTTTTTTGGCTGCAGTACCTCGAGTGGCCACTGGGAGGGGGGAAAAAATCGCTGCACGCCACATTGCCATTGCTTATAATACATCCATGGTTGTGCCACAGGTGGCTCTCACCAAGCGTTCTGATTGGACAAGAGCTTTTCCGTGAGTGCTGACATGCATGTTAACAGCTCTGAATTGTACTCATCATCTCGTCAACATAACAGGGCCAACTGTGACCTCTGATCCCAGACTGATGTTTGGCTACTTTGCTTCATGATTTAGCGGCTGTAGCTAGAAAACTCAAACGACTCTGGTGGAAATTCATGGTTTTTCTCTCTCGCCCTCCAGCAGAAGCTCCCAGTCAGGTTTCTTGCCTTGTGTCGCCTCATCGCACCTGTTTTTCCCGAACATCCCGATGTCCCCGCACTCGTATTTTTTAAGCAGTGCACAGCGGGATTTTTCGGCGGCCCCGTTAGTGAGTTCAGCGAATGTCCTGGAAGTGGCTATTAAAAAATAGCGTGCGACCGCAGGAGAGAAGCGCGCTCCCCGCCCCGGGGACGAGGGAGTTTGCGCTCCAGTGCCACTGGAATGTGCGGTTCACGTGGCCAAAAACGCAGCTCTAAAAAAAAAAAAAATGAAGCTAACATTGGGGCGTCTCAAATTAGCTTTCAGGGGAAAAAGCGCTAATTTTGAAAAAAATAAAACCTCATTCAAAAACTCTAAAACTCTGTTAGTGTTCATGGGACATGAAATTAGGTCGCACATCCTATTTGGAATAACAGTTGAACAGTCGTGTGCACGTCACTGAACTGAATTTCACCTCCTGCGAAGCTCAGGCATGCAGCCCAACAGCGCGGAGGGATAACGCAATGTACTGTAGATGTCATATCGAGACAGCATGGAAAAAGATCTTTTGATTTTTTTTTTCTTTCTTTCTTCTGTCCCCCCCCCCTTGCCTCCAGCCTCAGAGGCTCGGAAGACAAACTCGCAGTGTCCCGGCGTATTTACTGGGAAATGCTCATCAAACAGCGCAGAAAAACAGGACGCCAGTACAGAACAAACCTCTGGTTTCGCCTCAAGACGTCTTTTTTCTTTCCTCTTTTTTTATTTTTTTTTTACCCGGGAAATCCTTGCACAGTAAGCGGGTCGAGGCGGCGAGAAGGGAGGGAAAAAAAGAAAGAAACTGAACCGTCAAAAAACATCAAAATAAATGTATTAATATACCTCCTTTATAGGAGGACGAGAAAGCCCAGGGAGGTGTGTGTGTGAGTGTGAGTGTGTGGCAGTGGGTGGGGGGGCGGAGTGCAGCGGGCATCATCTCCAGCTGTCATAGATGTCACAGTTCATTTGTGTGTCTCAAGGGTTTGGACCAAATCCATCACAGAGAGCAAAAAGCCAAACGCCACAAACCATGTCCACAGTAATTTCTCTCTCTCTCTCTCTCTCTCTCTCTCTCTCCCTCCACTCCTTCCCCTCTCTTTGCATGCTCTCTCTGTTCTCCCTCCTCTCTCTCTCTCTCTCTCTCTCTCTCTCTCTTTCTCTCTCTCTCTCTCTCTCTCTCTCACTGTCTCTCTCTCCCTCTCCCCCTTCCCCTCTCTCTCTCCAATGGCGGGCCGTCCTGAGGCTCAGCACCAGTGCATAAATGTTCTTATTCAGGTCAGAGGATGCGGGAATCTTGCATTACCATGACTTATTCAGCCGCCGTGCAGCGGCTGCAGCAGGAGTTTGTGTGCGTGTGTGTGTGTGTGTATGTGGAATTTTGTGACAAAGTGAAACCTCGGCGCGACCTGACGGCGAGCTGGAACAGAAGGACCATTTTAGCGTTATAATTGTTATCGAGGAACCCGCAATGGAAAAGCAGCCAACGTCCTGCATCGAATCAAGAGGCTATTTTCATTTTCCTCCTCGCTTCCCCTCCAGATACGTTCATCCGCTGTGACTAATTTTGTATTTTAACATGATTTTTCCACACCACCCTCCCCAAAAAAAAGTTTTTCTTTCAAACACCCAGAATAACGGGGCGCCAGAAAACGAACCTGCTCCTGCTCTCTTACTAATTGGAGCTATAAATCAGAGGGCTTTTCGCCGCAGCGCTAGCCACACCAGGAAAAGAGTCCGTTAGCATTAAAATGGCCCCAAAATATTTCCCTCGCAGGGCCGTAAAGGCTCCGTGGCACAATGCCAACCAGTCAACCTTTGTGCATCCCCGCAGCTGGAGGCACCTGACGGAGGCAGATAAGACGGGCGGGCGCCGCACAAAGCCGTCGTTGACAGTGGGTAATGACAGGCGGGCAAGAGAGCCTCATGAATGAAGGGAAGAAAGGGGGAGGAGAAAACAAAAAAAAGAGAAGAAAAATAGCCAAAAAGCAAAAAGGGGGAAGAAAAGGGGAGGAAACATCCGCCCGTTTTGGAAGAAATATCGTCGAGATGAAGACGACGGCGGGGAAGAGAGCGAGGCAGATAAAGACAAGAAAAGATGAAGGACAAAAGACGTGTGAGAGAAAAAAGCGGGGGGGGGGGTGACATTTCCCGCCAGCACAGAGAGAGTGAGAGTGAGAGCGAGAGGGGAATTTGTTTTGCTGAGGAACGGAGCAGAATGTAACATAAGCTGGGAGAACAGACAAAAGGGATGGAGGGATGGAGGGATGGTGGTGGCGGAGGAGAGCTGAAAAGGACAGCTTCAAGCATCGGAGGTTAATCCTTCTAATGCCGTCGCAGCAGGAAACAAAAGCCGGACGAGGGTCGAGGACTCGCCGCTCTGCCACTTGTTCGATGTGTAACGAGACGCATCAAGAGTCACTTCTGTCTTCCGGGGAGGCCCGGGGTGGGGGGGGGGGGGTTACACTGCAGTGTAAAAAAGGCGACCTAGTCGTCGGAGTCGATCGACTCCCGTGAACTAAACAATCAGCGCGTCGTTTTGAGGTCTCACCAAATCGTTTTCGGCGGCGCAGCCAGCGCTGCAGCATCCCAAGCTTGCGTTTTTAGCAGCTGGGCTGTACCCCCCGCCCCACCACCACCACAATACCACCACCACCACCACCACCTCCGCCTGTTTCCCCTTCAGCTCCTTCCTCCGCTAGGGCAGCAGCCTGCTTCTGTTTTTATTGCAGCTTAATGGGAGCTCGCTGGTTGTGAAATTAAGACAGACTGATGGCAGATTGGATTGTGCAAGATTTTTCGAGAGGAAAAAAAAAGAAAATCGGCACTATCCAGATGCCTCGTGGGCCTGTGTTACTGTCAGCGGGTGCCAAATTAACTTCCGCGCGGATCTTGTGGCAGGACGCGACGCAAAACTTAAAACAGGTGGGTCTCAAAGAAGCGCGTCTGTTTTCTAATCTGAGGCGATTCGAACGGTCCGTTGCGTCTTCGATGTGCCGTCTGACGCCGCGATTATCATCTTATCCTTGCACAGGATGGTGGGGGGAAGGAGGAGAGATCACCTCATCTCACGGATGCCAAACCTGATTTCGAAATCCGCCGCCCCGTCAAATTTGAACGTCTTCGAGAAGATCGCTAATTAGCTCCGCAAAAACGCTCGCGTAATCAGCTAACGGGCTGCTGGTCGCCGCAGAAGCGGAAGCTCAACGGGAGCGGAGCTGCTGGATTCTAATGAGGCAGGCAGGCTGCGAGGTTTTTGCGTGGCGTGGGTCATTTAGAATAACGCATGTAGCGCCGTGCGATGCACTGCGCATAATGAGACACCTCGCACCATCAGAGAAGCGGCGGAACTGGCTGGTGGAAAAGGAAGCCATCGCCTGCGCGTGTGAACTTGGCAACACACATGCGCGCACACGTGCACGTACTGTACATACTCTGACACACACACACACACACACGCTGCTGTCTTTATTCATGCATTATGCATTCATTAGCATAACTTTTTCTTCTCCATCCCGTAGCTCTGCATTCCAAAGACGCTGCTCCACTTCTTTCTTCTGCTATAATCCTCAGCGAAATAATAAAAAAAAACTGATGAAGATACACACACACACACATATGCACACCAACACATGCGGCTGTGCAGGCACGGCCTTGGACAGCTCCATCAATCTGCTCACCTGCATGTCCGGAGGTGGTGACGACTGATGAGCTCTTGTAAATAGGAAAATGAGGTTACGTTTTAACGGTTCTGCGAAACCCACTGCGTAGCATTCGCTCGGCGGTGGTGGTGTTTTTTTCCGGTAGGGATGAAGGCGCTGTGACAAATCTTCAAGAGGCCCTTATGGAAGTTGCAACCACTTGCGTAAGGTGCAGTAATGTGGCGATAAAAATAGCAATAGCGTCGAATCTAAATCAAATGCCTTTACTGCCGCCGCACAAGTGCAAGTTGTAACGTCGTAAACGCCCTTGAGGTTGGAAATGAGATGATGAAATTCTACTAAAAGGACAGAATCATGTTGCGTCCGAATAACAACAATTGACTCACATTTAGCAGTTTGAATCTGTAGAATACTGCGCTGTTCATTGTAGAAGTTCTCAATTATTCTCGGGTTTTGACAGACCTATAGCGCCTCCCTAGTGGCAGGAGGTTAAACAGGCGATCGCCTGGGTGAGATTGCGATTGTGATCATTATTTATGAATGCTGCAGTTTTTTATTAACACTATATTAAATTATATGAATATATCACATTAATATTGATGCACTACTTTGCCCTACTTTGTCAACGCGCCGTTATGAAACAGAGCAGAAGAGTGTGGACGTACGCTATCAAAGGCCGTGAGGCACAAAGTCATCATGAGTGAGACAAACAGCGGCAGGACAGCTGACTGAATAGGAGGCAAAGATCAGGTGAAAGATGCGCGTCGAGGCCGTCAAGAATCCCTCGGACAGCGTGGCACTCCGAGATGGATGTCCTCCATCCATCTGCTCCGCCCGCTGCCTCATAAACTCGATTAAACCGCTGGCCTCTCGAGGAGGAACGCTCCCTTTTCTCCATCTATCCGTCTAAATCTCACTCCGCCGCCGAGGGCATCTTGGCATCGCATATAGACAAAGACACCACACGATTTGCCACCATCTCCTCGGCACTTTGTGTGTGTGTGTGTGTTTTTCCTATTGTGTGACCAGACATAGACACGGCCTAAAGATTCTGGCTGAAGGATCCTGGCAATAAAGTGAATAAAAGAGCCGGATGCAGCTGCATGACAAAAAAAAAGGCAACGCACAAGAAGTAGGCGGGGGTTCGCTGTCCTGGCAAGGATTGTGAGGGTGAATAAAGGGCGGTGGGGGAAAAGCAAAAGGGACCAAAGAAATTGGCCGTGAGGACAAATCGTTCAACTGCTGCAGAAGCTAAATGCTGAAAGAAGAACCTAATGTTGCTTCTCGAATTTCAGGCGATCGAGGTTTAAAGAAAGTCCTTGTATTACCAACGAAAAAGCCGCAACTGCAAACTTGACGGTACCGTTTTGTACAGGTTGGAGATTTTGAAGCGTAACATCCATCATGAACGACTCTCATATAAAGTGTTTTTTAGGAGGAACCTACTTTCACCATTTCAGCTAGAACAAAAGCAGGAGACCACCGCTTCAAGCTAACTTTCAAAAACCACAGAAGAAGAGGAATGTCGTAAAGAACTGGCCGCTGCTGAAGGGAGTTGCGTTGCCGCTGCCGCAGTGTCACTTTTCATCACAGCCGGATGGTATTTCTGATGTACCAGAAGAACAAAAAGGGGGAAAATGGCACTGGAGGCTTTTCTGAGTGGGGAGGAAAAAAGAATTCTGCTTTGTTCCCGACCGGCTTTTGGCGAGTGGTTTAGTTACGTGCGGCAACGTATTGAGGCTCGCCACGGGGACGTTGCTCGTGCACATCTAATGAGTCGCCTCGTGCCATTAGGAAGCCTGGAGCTGGTCCCAGCTGATTCCACCCGCAGTTGGAGAAAGTCTGATTGGTCCAAATGCAAATTTCACCGGCCTCCCCTTCCCCAAATGCACTCGCCGCGCTGACAAACATGCAGAGGTTCAAAAACGTATTTGTAAAGACGTCACGTCTGGCGTGTCAGATTAGGACGGCGAAGGAAGAAATGTTAGGATGGGATTTGCAGGAGTCTTTTACAGGTTTTCTCCATGTTGCTTATATCTTGTTCTGCCCTTCCTGCTATTTTCCAGTCAGATTTGCCCAAAGTATGACTTGATGATTAAGGGTACGTCGTCCCAATGAGGATCCCCCGTCTCTGACCAGTTGTGCCACTGCCCTGGACCCTCCAGTTCCGACCTTGCCGTTGAGTCTTTTCTGCCTCCTGATTGAACTCTATCTATCACCCTCTTACGGCTCCGCCTCGAGTCCTTGATCTTCGTGATCACCCAGGATCCTTGAAGGCACCATTTGTGCCGTCGCCATTGGTGCTCTCCTGGTCCCCGAAGGTTTAACAAGTCCAACACTGCCTTCATCTTTACAGTTATGACGATGTTGCCCGGGTGACAGTGCCAGCTGGAGGAATTTTTTTCTGGCATTAATAAACACCTTGTTGATGTCTGAGAGTGTTTGGCGACCAATGGGTGTGTTCGCACGCCCTGTTTTTCATTCATAACACACACGTTGAAACAAAGAGTGAGAGAGAAATGAGAGAAATTAAAAAACAGAGCAATGATGTTGCCTTAAATGGTCTGTTGACCTCGTTCATTATGTAAACACGTTCAGGTTTTTATCTCTGTATTAAACGCTTATTGATTTTTGTTGAGCCTCTTTTGTAAATAAGCGAAACCAACCAAGTCTCTGTTTGCTATTCCACATCGGAGGGGAACGTTAAGCTCTCCACGATGGCTTTCCACACTTCTCCGCCGGTGCCAGAGCAGCAGGGATATAAAAAGCTAAAAAACAAAACAGGGACGAGTACTCAGGGCTAGTCCATAAAACAAAGACGAGGCTCAATCAATTTGTCTGCTTTAGACGGGAAACGGTGGCAGATGGAGGGCCAGGCAGCAGACAGCTCATAAAACCTGGCGGACGGGCCGAGCCAAGATAGCGGAATTAATTAAACTTAAGGAAATTAGGGAATTCACGGTGATTGGACACGTCCACAATTACCGTGGCTGGAAAATTGAACGCGGTGCGGGCTGTGTTTGCCGGCTCTTCTAAATGAACCGTCTGGAAGTCAAAGTAACGCAGTCCCAGTCAGTCATCAGGCGATAAACCACTCAGCCTCCGCCTCAAGCTGAAATCAGTCACGATTAATTGGTTCGCGTCTGATGGGAGGGATTCCGCCGTGTGTCAGCTCTAATTTCTCCGCAAAAGCTTTGCTGAGCGTGCAGCTCCGTCTCCACACACGCTTTCATTGTCTTCCGATGCCGCTGTACCTCAAAGAAACGATAACCGTAGCCCGTAGCTCATGCAACTTGAGCCATCAAATTGCATTTGTCACGACCAAAAAAAAAAAATCCAGATTAATAATAGTCCTGAGGAGGAAACACGATTGATTTGAAGGTAATCCATCTGCTTGACATGAGTGCCAGACACACAGTTCACACAAACATAATAGTTAACCATAACCAACAGCAGTAAGAGCAGGAGACAAAGACAAAAAAAAAAATACTGCAATCTGATCTTTTCCGATTGGCTGGGTTAGCCATCATTCTGTCTAGGCTGCTCGCTCTGACTGACTACATTGACTTGTGCGTCTATATCCTGATTAACCATGACCACATGACTGACTGACCAGAGAAACTGTACTGATGTGATGGATTAGCAAGCTACTCTTTGCGGTCCGCTGCAGTGGCGGAGTCCCGTCATGTCTACTTCCCGAGACATGTCGTGCACCAGTTGACAAAATAAAAGCTTATCAAAAGAGCAATGTTTTGTTTGAGTTGTATTTTTTAGAAAGATTAAGCATTGAAATAACCTTTAAATTAAAAATATCTCATTAATATTTCTCAAATGAAATGCATTTTCATTTATTTCAGTTGCTTTAGTCAGACGAGCAAAACTCGACTTTCACCGCTAGCAACACTTTAATTCACACAGGAGTTATTTCCCTTGTTTACGCTCCCCTTGCATTCTTCTACTGTAAACCGAACAGTCGGCGTAATTAATATAGTGTGAGCTTGAACAACATGTGGGTAATGTCACCGGAGCATAAAATGCTACAGGCTGGGGCTCCTCATCTAATTTGCATGTTATCAGTATGTATTTTAGTAATTATTTGCATGTTGTTGTTTTTAAATACCCAGGCGCCACTGATTGGCTGCGGCTTAGCTGTGTTTCGCTTTGATTAACCCCCTAACAGGCTCCAACAAACAGGAAATAAAGGCCTCAGCTCTAAGTGGTTTGCGTTTATTTACTTCACCCAATTAATTAGCTAAATTGCTTGAACAACGCCCGCTAACGGACTCGAGTGCGCGCACATATCTAAACGCAGATACGCTATCAGCGCCGGGGAACCCAGCGGATCGCGTCTGCAAACACTCGCTGAGCATTTCACGCCAAGACGTCCTCCAAAAAAGAGAGGTATTCCTCTCTGCTTCCACTTAAATTGGCACCAAACACGCGCAACGCTATCGCTTTCACAGAGCCAGTGAACAATGACTCAGCGATTATTATTATAGCACTTTCCTGTCACTCTGTATCGCCACTCTCCCAGAACTGCTTTGAACTAATCTGCAATGTTTCCACTCAATTACCACCATTAATCTGCTTCATCTGAAGCTCCTCCGCCGCCGCGCTATCCGTCTCCCGCGGCCATCCGGCAAACGCCGCTCTGTATCCGGCGCCGAGCCAAACAATGGGCAGGACAAATAGATGCGTGTCATCAAAAAGGGAGGCTCAAAATGAAAGATTTTGGGTGTGACGCGTTGCGTTTAGGCCGACGTTGGTGCAACCGCCGCTCAGCCCCCACAGACGTTGGCTGTTGTCTTGCTGATTATGTGAGTCTTCAGGCTGGCTGACTGGTTGGTTCACGGCGCTGGGAGTTTGCGGCGGCCGCGCCATTTGACATGTTTAAGTTGTGCAACAGGTGGAAAGAAATTGCATCTCGATCAACAAGCAAGAGCGCAATTATTCCCCGGCTTCCGTGGCTTTTGATCGCTGAGCGTGGCTTTCTCTCTTTTGTTTTCCTGAATCAACCGCATTTGTATGCGTTTGTGCGCGCGTGTGTGTGTGTGTGTATTTGTGTGCGCGTGTGCCCGAGAAAATTTACCCATGTAAATTGGAGTCGCGTGAAGTATTTTCGCCACTCATTTTTCTTATTTATGATCTGAAATTGTTTCAGCTTGAAGTAATAGTAGAAGAACAACAACAACAACACCTCTATAATTATTTATCACAATTGCAAAGAGATGCGAAAGAAAATGCTTTGGTGCTAATTATGCGGAAAAGAACCACGTTGCAGATTGTTTTTTTGTCTCCCTCCTCTGGCTGGAAGAGAAATTGCACATGCACTCTCCGTCTTGCTGAAGAAAAACATCTTCATGCTCAGATACGATTTTCAGCCTTTCTTCTGGGGGTGGGAATGTTTGGTGATTAACTAGATGAACTACAGTTCGAAAATTCGTCCCAAGTTGCTGAAAGTGCGGTTCCGCTACTTGAGATGTGCGCTGTCACAGCTGCAGCGGCGCAGTGACGACACGGAAACTGTGTGAACATGAAATGATGGAAAGATGAAGCAGACTCAGGCACAGGCAGTTTTTGAGATTTCCCCTGTATTTCTTTTTCTCGTTGTGCTCTGAGCTTTTTCTGTGCGTCTCTTGCATTTGTTTCGGCGCCTCCCGTCGCTCTGACGCTCCGGCACAGCCGAGTTTTTCCCACGTCATTAGTTTTAATGCACCCGCCGCTCTGCTCGTGGCTTTTCTCCGCCGTGACCTTTTTGCTATATTTGCTGCTGGCTGTAATTTCGCACCCTCTGCAACCCACCCCCAAAAAAGACACGACATGCAGTGTAAAGGATTGATCTCATACTGCAGAGCGGTGGATGGCGGAGAACAGCTGTTGTCTCTTTAATATTGGAGCCAGACTTGACTCAACACATCAGACGGATCCTACCAAAATAATACAAAAATATTGCGTCCATTCATTTCAGTGAAGTTGCTCATTTGAACCATGCGGCGTTTCATTTTATTTTGTTTATTTCAGGCATTTATTTTATTTTCGCCATATATTGTTTTCTTTTTGGGCCTCGTGGGATTTTTGACTGCAGTACCTCAAACGGCCACTATAAATCGGTTCGCCCCCATTATGGAAGTCTGAAATCCACTTCTTGCAATATATCCACCGGGTAAACTTGAACAAGAATCCCAAATAAAGCAGAGAAATTTCTTGTTAGCCCAACTAGCACGTGTCTGTCGTCTTGAGCTTAAAACTTAAAAAATTGCACTGAGCTGCAGTTAAGCGTTATCTCCACACTGGACGTTATAGTGGTTATATATCCATCTTTTCCAGGCGTGCGTTAATCACTGCGAATTAACTTTTACCATTTTGCAGAGCGCAACGAAGCTTCCCGTCCCAAATATCCCGCGCGATTGCGATCGCCAAGCGCCCCCCCCCCTCTCCAAGTGCAAGAGGCGCCGGGGGATTCATTAAGTCGCTAAAAAAAAGAAATGCAGCTGATAACGCGCCTCGCCGTGATTGTTTCTCTTTCGGCAATCACAAAAGGCAGCCGGACCGAATTGATTCGAAGTCGAGTGTGCGAGATTCGAATGGCACATAGTGCGCACAGAGGCCGCATAGCTGGAGAGCCTGATTAAATTAGCTCACAGCCGGCCCACATTTTGCCAGACGCTGGCGGAGTGCGGCTGATTAAAAGGTGGGACCCGCATTGGGAGGCAGAACAATGGTGCTCGTTAAAAAATCTTAATGTAAATCTAATTTGACATTGTGAGGCTGGATGAACGTGGCAGCGCTGAATGTACAATGCGTGCATTTATTTATTTATTTTCACAGCCACTGACCGTGTGCGTGTCTATTAAAGTTTCGTTTGGTAGTTCAAAAAAAGTTGACACAGCAGACTGAATGTGTCACATATCCAAGGAGCGGATTATATGTTATGTAATTATTGTGTATTTTTGCTTTTTTTTTGTGGCAGTTTTTTCTTTTTTGACGATGTTTTGTAATCACGACAGTCAATAGCTGATTGCATTATGCTTTTTCCATTTTTTTCAGGCACTTTCTCCAATTTTATAATCATGGCACGCCAGAGGGAACGTCTGGATGTGATTGAACACACATTCAAGCAGACTCTAGGTTTCCTCTTGGTAGAGAGTCCCCAAACAATAGTGATTAACGAAATCAGTCAACAATAAAAAGAAAAAATGAATAAATGAAAACCTCTTTATGCGCTGTGAAAACAGTTTTAATGAGTCCATTCGCTCCCAATTAAACTTCCACTGCTGCAACAGCCTTGCTAGTCTCATTAGTATCAGCGAGGCTACCTGTTGCTTCCCTGCAGATATTCTATTCCTTTGGTATTTTTCTGTGGTTTTCTCACATTTCGCTGTCGTTGCTTTCAGCTTTTGTCACAGCCAAGAGGAAGCCGGTCTTTTTTTAATCAAGTTTCAAACGTCGATGTCCGCTACATAAGTTGGAAGGTTGGAGACTTTTGAGGACAATCTATTACACGGTGTGTTGTCATACGCGGGTAAGGACTAGCAGCAAACACGTACAGAGAGAACCCCCATCCCTCGCTCCAACTTCCAAGTTTAGTGAAAAGCACTGGGGCTGACTGAGTGGTAGTACACAAGATGGATGAGCAACATTGCACAGCTGAAATCATAAGCTAGCAGCTAGCAGCTGCCATCGTTTCCTTTCCTCCTCCTACTTTCTGAAAGTCTTTGACACGGCAGCGTTGGTTGCAACGTCGTCTCCTGAGCCTCAACTCTTGTAAATAACCTCTAAAAAAAAAAAAGTACACTCGCATGTCGTCAGCAACTCCTGAGCCTCTCACCTTGACTCCACGCCGATCCGGGCTCACAGCGCCGCGTCTTCGCTTCTCCACTGACCCGGCGCCGCCGTGCTATCGTGTGTCGCGCCCTCATCCCTCCAGTTGGCAGATTGCTGAGCGCTTCGCTGCCCATGTGCCCATGCAAATCATTATCCTTCGGTCCAAACCTGCGTCAGTGAGGGTGCATGTGTGTGTGTTTTGGCCGGTACTCACTTTAAGCAAGACCTTTAAAGGACCTTTAAATTCTGTTTGGCTGTCACTGACATGGGCTCAATCCTGACCTGGTTTTAAATCAGGATGCAATGTCCCCTTTATCCTTTCTTGTAAAAAGACACAGTTAAGTACTTACTTTGTACTGCTGCATCATAGTAAGGTGTTTAGTACATGTCATTTCAAGTAGATAATTGGTTAAGCAACAATTAGTGTAACCAAACAGCCGGTCTCAGTCGGTAATCATGGAGGATAAGCTAGCCTGACGGTGGAGTCAAGTAAAAGTTTGACTTCGACACGTAAAACTGAAAATACAAGAGATTTTTAGTTTGTGTAATTACTGAAGTTTGACACTTTGACAGGAATGTTATTTTTGCCAAGGAAGCCTCTCGGAGTACTCCCACTCAAACTGCCTGTAGCAGAAGAGGAAGAGGAGCAGTGCACGGCGGCTCAAGGGCAGAGACAATCAGAGGGGAATGTTTTCAATTGCGCTAAATGTATCGCGTGCTACCACGCGAAGCCGTACCGAGGAAAGAGGAAAGTGAAAGGGGGGTGTCAGAAACGTGCCCTGAGACACTCAGCCCCTCGTACGGAATATAAAACTGCCCAGATTTTGAAGTGCAACAAATTGGCCCACGAACGTCTCTGCAAAGGTCACACTGTATTTTGATTAGCTGTTAGTGCAACGTCACTCCCACAGTCCAACCAGACTACCCCCTTGACAAAAGGATTCTAAAGGTTCCGACAGCAGACGGGGGAAGATTCCTGAGTTGAAATGTGTCGGTGGATTTAAAAAAAAAAAAAAAGCCTTGAGGAGAGAAGAGGCTGCCGTGTCCACATTTTGTATTTTTTTTTTCTTCTTGATTTTTAATGATTCATCGGGCTGTTTGTGGGACGAGGTGAATCGCTTTCTACCAGAAGTGCCAGCTGGCTGAGCCACTTGTCTTTCTCCGCCGCGTCCCAGAATCGTTCCCTCTTCGCCTTTCTCTGGAATCTCCTTCCTGTCGGAGATCCCGCCCACCCATTTGCATCCAGCCAAGGCTCTGGGAAAGCGGCGTTTGGGGCTCCATCCCACCGCCGTCTTTTATGTTTTTCTTGAATTTTCCACATGGCATTCCGCAGCATGACAGCGTAAGTGTGACGTTAACAGATGGACGCCCCTGACTGCGTGCACGTGCAAGTACATATGAAGCCACAGCCAGCGGGCGGGCGGTCGGTCTCTCGACATGTGGTTAAAAACACTTGAGATTAAACACGGAGGCCGTAAACGGTCGAGGGTTGGACTCTCGCGCTCGAAGGTGAATTTTCCTGAAGCCCACAGAAGCACATTGTACTATTTCCATTCTAACATCTAATCTAATCCAATGTCCAACTGACAGCGGGCAGGATGTTTTCTGAGCTGGTGCCACCGTGTGGATGATGTGGATACTACAATACAGGTGGTGTCTACATGGCATTCTGGACGGAGGCAACTGAGTTTCTGAGTCTGGCTGTGGTGAGTGTTGGAAGACAGCACAAGGAATCTAAACAATACGTTAATAATATTTTGTTCAATTATTATTAACATAACAATGATAATATAGATGATAATATATTGTAAAAACAATATAAAATAATCAGTCTTCTCTTTGGAGCCTCAGCTGACAGGTGTTTTGTTTTGTTTTCCTGCTCTTCCTTCCTTTTCTTATCTGCTTTTCTTCAATTTCCTCCAGCCTCACATTTCCTCCTCGCAGGTGTAAAAGCACCGCCTCCCTGCAGACTCTGGCACCACGTCACACACACACACACACACACACTTCCACTTTGCTGAGACGAATTGGGTCAGCAGTGGTGATTTAACAGGTCTGTCACTGACCCGTGAGTGAGCATGGCAGTGGTGTGTGTGTGTGTGTGTGTGTGTGTTGTGTACATAGATACACACAGTAGAAGTGCCAAAACATTGTGTACTTCAAGCGTTTTGATTGTTTGACACACCTTTTTTTTTTATTTGTTTTTTATGATTCAAATTGTGTTCTTTGTCAAAAAAAAAAAAATGAAATGAAAACACAACAAATAAAGTGGATTTATTTATTGTATGTCAGCTGAAATGTAATCAAATTGGCAAGAATTGTGTTGGGATGTTGGGAAAGAAACTTCATATTAAGAGTTTCGTAAGCAGTTTAAAACCACTGCTTTGAATTGTAGCAGTCAATTGAATAGTAATCGTTCTCTTAAATACAAATAAACATTATTTCTAACTTGTTTCCCTCAAACGCAGCGTGTGCTAATCTGGCTTAGTTATGTACTAGACAGTGAAGTAGACCGCAGATCTCAACTGTTCTTTCCCTTTGAAACATTTAATTATTTAGAATACAGTTGCTGCTTATCCAAAATGGAAAAAACAAATAATAAAAGTAGATGGACCTGCCAAGAATGAATTAGTCCAGAATGTCCCTCTGGAAATCACATTTTAAAACAAAATAGATGATGTCCAGTGTGTGATGAAAGTTTGGAGCGAATCTGGCGCCCAGCGAGGGCGAAGCTGTCCTCTGCTCACTCACACACACGCACGAACACAGATGCAGATGAAGTCACCAGCTTCACCCACACACACACACACACACACACACACACACACACACACACACACACACACACACACACACACACACACCCACAACAATCCAGTTCCAGATGGGAGCAGCTCAAGGACATCCAGGCAAAGTGGCTGCAAATGGGAAACGATGTGGCAGAAGGTCAGCGCACGTGTCGTCTCCTTCTATATTTATGCATCTATGTATTTATGCAGTGGGTTGTGGCGGGGGTCACGGCAGTTATCCTGGCCTTGTCTCGGCGCAGACAAGCGGCACCCAGCAGCTGTTGACCCAGGTGATCCCTTAAAACGGTCACCTGGCCAGCTGGCTGGATCCGTCCCCAGCTGGTGGGCCGAGTCTCGAGGAAACGCGATAAACGGGATGAATCGGAGCCTGCCGTCGCACACTTGTCTTCTCTTTGTTTCCGCTGGGACGCAACACTGGCAAACGTTGATTCATTTGAAGGTTAAGCGTGTGAGATTTGATGATTCTGAGGAAGAAACAGTGACATCAAGTGGTTACATTTTAGATTGCAGCGTCTTTCACTTTTCCTCCCCCCTCCTGAACTTGCCAGGGAGCTACGGTATCCTGCGCAACCAAACCTGGATTCCTCGTCCACCTTCTTCTTCGTTGGTTTACTGTGTTTGAAGCCACTTTTATTAATGTATTTATAGGCAGTTTATGAGGCTTTTATCAATTTAAAAATCATAAATCAAGCCAAATATTACACACTGCATCTTTAAGCTAACGCTGTTTGTTTTTGCGTCACTCTGAAATGAATTCCCTGTGTGTCTGTCGGCTGAGTAAATTTGTCCGTATGCTTTGAGCGCATCTCTCTCAAAGCTGCCTCTGATCAGAAGTGACGGAGGTCAGGGAACAAGGCCAGGAGAGTGTGAGGAGCGAGGAGCGGGAAAATGAAGGGAAAAAAGAAACAACTCCCTATTGAGAATATTGAGGACAAGGATTCAGCGGGGATGAGATGAAAGGAGATGGGGATGAAACGGATTGGAAGGTAAACAGAATTGAAGGCAACACATGGCAAAAAAAAAAAACCGTTGAGTTGGAAGTTGGAAGAGGACGAGTGGGGGAAAGTGAAGGCAAACAGGGGCAGGAGTCAAAGGAAGATACACTGTATTTCATCCACGCTGCGACTCTCGCTGACGCTCATCCAGAGTGACACTTACAGCGGCGAGGAAAACCGCATCCGAGCAGGCATGACTGCACGCGAATCGGCGTCGCGCCCACCGATGTCGCGGCCGTTTTCGTCGGGACCCCCTTCGGAACGAGCAGGTGGATTTTTCGCCCGAGCACTGGCGCCGTTTATTTCCCCCCGCGGAAAAGCGCGTTTTTATCCCAGTTTAGGCGTGTGAGGGGGTTTGACTGGTGCTTTGGTTTGATTCAGATCGTCTGCGCTGAGGCCTATTAGGAGGTTTTTGCAGCGCGTCTGGATTTTCCAAGCGTGCAGATTTGCACATGAGATGTAGGTTTTGGGGGGGAGGGGGCTGCTTCCTGCAGAACACCATGCAAAAAAAAATAAATGCGTGTACGCATTCCTGTAGTGTGCGCGTGTGTATGACAAACTACAGATTTCCGCTCTCTCCCCCGCCAAAAAAAATCCACGAGGCGAGCAGGCTGCTTGCGTGCGGGGCGGCCCTTAATTATGACTCGCTCTAAGTGGCATGGTCACCTTCAAAAACGGTACACGAGTCCCTTAATTATGCATATCAGTGTTAAATGAAAGATAACGCCGGGGAGGACGGGGTGTAGCTCTCCTAGAGAGGCCCGTCCAAGAGCTTTGCCGCTTTCAATATGGACTTGTTAAAAGCAACTCACTCCCTCTCTGCTTGTGTCTGGCACCTTCCCTCACGCTCTGTGTCTCTCTCCCTCACACACACACACACACACACCGATACCGCGCTGTGAGAAAAATTGCGGCAGAAGCCGAAAGAAAAAGCAGCACCTTGAATCGGAGCCGGAGACGATGCCAAATCGCACTCCAGTGGGCTTGATTACCCACCTCCCTTCCAAAAAAAAAAAAAAAAAAGCTGCTAAAGCTGTTGACTATTTCGGTCGAGCGTTGCCGTCAGTTAATAGAGTGAGAATTCACAATAAAGGCTGTGAAATTCAAGCACTTTTTTTTTCACACCGAGAACCGTTGGACTGACCTCAAAACAATTAAAGCTGGTAAAAATATGACATGACGACGGGAGGCGACTCCGGCCAACTCTGTTGCACAACTTCTGTCTAGAGCCGCCGCGAGCTGGACGTGTTTGGATTTGTGTTGTGATGACATTTAGTCAATTTGACAAAAACAAAGTTAAACCTGGCGTGGATTACCGCCGCCACCTGCTACAAATGCAACCTGTGCCATCGTCTTGTTTTCATGCGCTTTTCCTCCCAGGTTTTCTCACCCACACTAGCATGTGAGCATCGCGAGAAAATTATGAGATGTTTTTGCTCTTTTTCCTTCCAGACGTTGGCAGTCTTTCACGCAACTTTGCATAACCTTGAAATTTTTATTATTTCATGTCATGGCAGCACGTGATGCTTTTCAGATCCAGAGTTACTTCATGTATAAATAGAACACGTGAAAAACTCTTGGAGGGTGAAAGTGACTGGCTGATTCTTCCGTCACTTCCAACCACCTGCGAGATATTTAACAGTGTGCGGCCTCCGACTGGTGCAGCGTTTGATGCACATTACAGGCCTGTAACAAGTCCCGGCGTCATTTAACTGAACTTTTTCTCAAGCCAGTCACTTGCAAAACTTGCTTTCCTCTGAGAATATCCTTCAGTTCCCTCTTTGTTCTTTTTTAAAATGTGAAAACGGCATCAAGTCTGACCAAACTGGAGCTATTGCCGCATTCGCACTGACGTCTTCAGCAGCGGCTGTGTGAAGCAGCTTCTTATTCTTTTTCTTGGTGTTTTGTTTTGCAGCTTGCAACTGTCGGTTCCTGTTTTTTGTCAAAAACCAAAGGGGAGCTGATTGGTTCCCTGCGTGCTCAGACCAGCTACATATACTTGAGTTGTCATGTATAAAAGATGGATGAGTAAAAGTTAACACCTGAATTCTCAGCCAAACAAGGTGTGAGAAGGTGCTGAAATGAAAGGCCCACTGATAAATGATTCATCGGATTAATATTTTAATTTTAGGATTTCTAATTAAAACCATGTTTGCATACAAAGCCTGTAAACTGCAACTGAAAATAAAAAAGACTGCAACAATTAGCACGGCAGCCATGTTCACATGCTCTCCAGTGGAGTTCATTGTTACGGCTGCATTTAGAATGTGTTTAGTTCCTGCAAACAAAGGCATTTATCACATGATGCCAGTCTTTCAACAAAATCATCAATTTAAATCAACTGGAACGCTGAACAGCACAGAATTGATGGCATCACTTCCTGTTTAGCTACATATTGTGTGTACGCAATGCACAAGGTCATCACGCTAGTTCGCCAACAGCCGGTTTTCACATGAGGAGGGGATTTCAAATGTCTGTAAATGACCTGCAAAGTGAAAAAGGCGGTTCAGGCGAGCTAGAAGTTCAGAGGTCGTACTTCAGGGCTTTTATCTGAGTGGTGTTTGCATGTTCTCTCCTGTTACTCCGACTTCCTCCCACAGTTCTGAGACATTGAACGGTCGATTAGTTCGCCCAAAGTTAGCTTGAACAGGCTCCAGCGTGGATTGAACCGAAGTCTGCTTGGGCTGTCTTTTGGGGGCGGGGGTTTAAAGAGGAAAAATTGCGACACGCTTGGCCAAATCCCAGAGCGCTGCACTGCAAATGCTCCAACTTTTTTACATTAGCAGCTATAACATGAACTTTGTGTCAGAGCTAAGCCGACAGGGAGAAAAGCCAAGTCACCCCTATATGTCACGAATGGATTTGTCACGGCGGAGTGCGCGGAAGGGGGGGCGGCAGCCGTGACTCACTTTGCTTTTTGTCACCGAGGTGGTGGTGCTGCCGTGCAAACAACTTTGGGCCCCCTTAACAAGTACCCTTGTCGTCGCGGAGAAGGTTACCGTTTGTCAAACGTCACACGCACACGCTCATAATTGTGCTTCTAACCGGGCTGATTCAGCTACTTAGCTGCGGGGGAGCTAGCGCAAGCCGGCCTCCGTCTGTATTTATTAGCCGCTCCGTCTCAGGAGGGGGCGCTGGACCGAAGGCCGAGGACCAAAGTCTGCTTTGCATCTGTCAAGGCGACCGCACGCTGAGACGTCTGCCATCTGGAACAATGACACCGTCTTTGTCACATGGTTTAATTGAGGAATGTGGTGGCGTCGAGATACCCCGGCCGTTTAGTTTAATGCAGTTTGTCAACACAGAACGTGGCAGCGTACCAGATGTTTGCGATGTTGTTGATTTGATAGTTCCATAAAAGGGGAAATAATAAGAGCGCCAAATACCTCAAATGTTCTTCTCAATTGTTGCATTGAGTCCGCCTCTGTCCTGAAGCAGAGCAACACCGCCACCCTGTGGACACTCAGAGAACTGCAGAAGAACGGGAGGGAGTTTCAGACTTGACTGCGAACTCCTGGCACTGAACCCCTCCCTAAATGGAGATGATTATGGAGGCCTAATCAACGTTAATGACCTGCTTAATCGTTGCAATTAAACAGTTGCTCAGCAGAGATCCACTGAGGCGTTTGAGTCACAGCACCAAACATCAGCGCCGAGAAGTCAAAATACGTGGGCGTGTTCATTCACCCTGTACTTTCCCCCTCACTAAATGAAATGACTGTGTTCAATGAGAGCCTTTTTTTGGTTCTTGCATTTTTAAGCATCTGCTCGAGAAACACGCGAGATGTGAAGAGCTTTGCACAGTGTTCACCTCACAATGTATTTCACACTGTAAAGCGCTAGCAATGAATTAGGTTCATTCTATGGTTCAGACAGTTCCTGCAACTGATGTATAAAGCTTGTTAATAGCTTTGAGAGTTATTATTTTGGGTGCGTTACATCACCTGTTGAAAATAAACACAATGTGTTGTGGGGAAAGGTTTCAGGGTTGGTGGCCAACCGGAAGCAAGTCTACACTAATCTCTGTTGCTGATGAAATATTGCCAAGTCTGTATCCCACGTAATGTGGGAAGGAAGTTTACATGGGCATGACTAGCTTAGTCTTCCCTGACAGCTGTTGGAAGGAAAATCATCACTTTCGTGCACACATTGTTGTGTGTTCATGGCACACGAAGGTAAGTTGAAATTAAAACATATTTTAAAAAATAATAATTGTATGCGCACAAGCTTGTTGCAAACAAAAAACTTGACCCTCCCAAATCAATTTTATAATTATTATTATTTTTTTACAGGCAAACCTATGATATGTTCAAGTCAGGATGAATTGAAAAAGCTTCCTTGGCGGGAACACAGCACCTGCAGCATTTGCTCATGTGGATGACCCGAGATGAGAGATAGCTGAAGCTGCACCACCAGCTGCTGTTGTTGCCGAGCAGAACCCAGGTAAATAAGGTAAATAAGAAAACAGTGTGAACACATGACTAATGTGTCGGGGGGGGGGGGTGATACTGCTTTCGCTAGCAGACGCAGCCAGCTGGTTTCTAAAGGTCTTTTTTTATGACGACTGTTTATGAAAAATTATATTTTTTATTGAAACCAAAAATTATTAATATTGTTTAAATTCCAAGCGGCTGGCTAAAGAAAGTTAAAAAAATAATAATAATAATAATAATGATAATAATAAGGACGCTGTTACCATGTATGCAGTCGATGGCTTTTAATGTCGATGGAAGGAAAGAGGAAAAAACATACAAAAACAACTGAATAGAGGGACATAAATTCATATACACCTTTTAAATTACTTAAAACAATCTACATTAGGCTGAATATGTCAGGATTTCACATTACAGGCAGCAGATAGAAAGAAATTGCATCACAAAAACAAAGGGTGACTTGTGCAGTCGTACATTTCAGTGATCTGGTTAGCAAGTTCGTCCGTTGGCTCATAGAGGAGCAAAAAACAAAAACAAAAAGTTCTTCAAAAAAAAAAAAAACATCGCAATTTAAATCCAATATTTTAGTGATTTTAGATTTACTAAAGATGAACGACAGCACGAGGGATTAAAATACGATTTATTGCAGGAGATCTCAACTGAAGTGAATGCTGGTCGGAGGACATTGTATGACCTCTGCTGTTTCCTTTTTCTGTGCTTCTTCCTATTTGACACGTTATTGAGGTCCATGAGCACTTGCGTATGGCACGTTCACCCTGCCCGCTTCTACAACGTTATGAAGAAAACTTTTTTCTACTGGTAGCTATAGTGTGCATTCATCAGATTACTGTGTCCCATTAATCCACCGCAACCGAAACTCGCTGGATCTGGGACATCATTGATTTAATCCCTTACTTCTTGTCAATGAAAATCACTCAGATGTTCTTCACAAAGCTCAATTCTGCATCCTAAGAATTTTATAGATCATCACAAGAGTTTTTTGTTCAGTTTAGCTTTTCTTTTTTTTTTATCTTGATCTTGACTGTTCAGGAAGTGACCGTTTGTGCTGTGCATCAACTAACCAGCTTAGCAGAGGCAAATGAAGGCACAGAGGGATATACACAACATGCTCTGTTAAAGGACTCCTGCATGGAGTGATTAAAGGTGTAACTTGCAGGATGGCTCAGTGCTTACTCTAGATTTTGCTTTTGGTCAGTTTTCTGCCTGAAATCCTATCGGTTTTATGACAAGGGGGCGGAAAAAAAAAAGATGAAGTTTGATGCGACTGAAGTGGCCGGTGGTCTGCTGGCTTGCTCACATGATCATAAACCCCCAATACTGTTGGTCCTGCATGACACCAGCAAACAACAGCAGAAAAGTCCAGTTTGGCATCAACTGCAATCTCACATTAAAGGCCCATTTGGTAAGATGTTGGCAAGAATGTGTCGGGGTTGACGTTCAGCAACTGAACTCCTTGAGAGGGTTAAAGCTTTTCGAGTGGTTAGTTATATATAAGATTAAAATACTTTGTCAACACTATCAAGGACGGTTAAAACATCTTACAAAATGTTCCTTTAATTTGACACGTTCACATTGTTACATGTAAATCACATGAGAGGGCTGTTGTTCAGTTGTATCAAAAGAAATCTCAAAAGAAGTCTCTTTTTTTTTTTAAGTCTCCCAATTTAAATGAAAGCAAAATGTCAGCCTGGCTTTAAAAAAAAAGACCTGTATTCAATCCTGCTGCAAGAGACCAACACAACTTTTAACGCATCACCCCAATTGATTCACCCACGGTGTGGCATCAAGTCAACTACAACAGCGGGGGGGGAGTCAAGGAAAGCAAAACCTGGACGGATGGAGTGCAGACTGGAGTAGGCAGCCGCAGAGGAGTTCAACAGAAACGGCAAAGACAGTGAGAACAGGCATCAGAGGTTCACTGTTGGGAAAATCGACAACAGGTTTTATCGGATAAAGACAAAACAAACAAACAAAGTTAAAAACAAATCATCAAGTGCAAAATGTAAAAATGATTTGACATTTCAAAGACGTCCCACTGACTTGCATCCATTGAATTGAACGTGCGAAAACAACTCTTGCGCGCGAGCGAACACTCAGTTTGAACACATTGTAGTCAGCCGCATATGATTCTCACTGCAGAAACTCAAGTGTGTGTGTGTGTGTGTGTGTGTCAAACCTGATATGTGAAGCATCATAGTGATTTGCGCCCTGGTACAAAATGACTCTATAAAGCCTATGCAATAGAATGCAAGAGGTAATTCATTGTTTTATACATATATATATATACGTGTGTGTGTGTCAATACATATATATATAGAGACACACACATATACACTGTAGTTGTTGAACAACTATTGGATAAATATAGTGAAATTAAAAGTGCAAAATGTCTATACAATGGAACATAAATTAAGATAAATGTTCTGCCCAAATTTAAAAATACTTTGTTATATTTCAGTTCTAAATAAGAATAATTTTACTGCTTTTTTTTTGAAAACAACATTCATCAAGGTCAACAAGAAACTGCAATCAAGTGCGGGCAATTTTGAAGACGCGCTCGGATGTTCGTTTATCTTGAAAATTGAAGAGGCAAGCCACCAGCGCCAGCGATTCCGGACCCAGTGACTGACTACAATGGAAGTGACCTCGCGAACACTCGGCGAATCCCCGCTGCTCTCTGTCGGGGTTTTGTTTTTTTTTGTTTTTTTTAGGCGTTCCGGCTGCCGTTGATGACGTTCCCTCCCGGCGGGGCGATGTGGATGGAGTCCAGGATGGGCCGCAGGATCTGGCCGAAAGGTCTGCAGACGCAGCGTTGAAGGGTTACGTAAGGAAAACATTGACATCTAGACCAGGTTTTAAAATTTAAGCGAGAGGTTAAACAATCACATGCAAGATTTTTTTTTTTTTTTTTTTTTTTTAAATCTCAGTAATAATCTCAATACAATATCAACTGCTACTAACCAACAGAACTAATAGCAGTGTTGTACTTACGTGGACAGGACCTCGGACGGAAGGTCGGTGATGTAGGACGGGATGGTCCTGCCCGTCAGGAACTGGGCCACCTCGTTGGTGAAGGTGTTGCAGTTGTGCTCGAACAGGCGATACCTGTCGCCCCTGAGGCAGAGCAGAGAGCACCACACAGGTCGAGGCATCAGTTCCAATTCATTTTGCTCATCCTGTGGTTTGCATCCGCTGCAGGACGAGCAGACTCCTGAGAGGTTTTTCCAGGAGCGCTGAACTCAGGCTCTGCTGCACTTCTCCACTTCCGCACTTTTTTGCAAACTACCGTGGCTGATTCTGGATTTTAGTACTTATTAATATTTTTTTTTCATCTGCAGCTTCAAACATTTTATTTATCTAGAAATGACAAAAAACAAAACAAAAAAAACAACAAAAAAAAAACTCTGACCTTTGACCTATTGACCTACATGAGCTCTGAGACGCGCCACACCCCCACCTGTATGTGCTCTCTCCCAGAGACGACAGGTAATCCATGAAGATCTCTTCGGACACCTCGGTCTCTCCCAGCTCCACCACCGTGTCGGGGGGTCCGAGCATCGTCCCGCCCTGACGAACACAAAGACGCAAAGCAGTCGGATCACATGCCACGCTCACGTCAACGGGATTCTTGGGTCCACGGGGATATGAGGTGGCAAATGTTTTGGTTTTTTTAAGATCCATCCTTTTGAACAAACAGCCCATAGTCACCGACAGGATGGAGGATTTGATAAAGTCTGCGTTCCAGCTAAAGAAACAGTAGCGCTTCATTTCAGTGTTATTGAACAAAAGTTGTGTTGCGTTCACATCTTCCTGCTCACCTACAATCGAAATCAGACTAATTGTGAACTGCCTTGGAGTCCAGAATGGGGAAAAAAAAATCAGAAAAAGCTCTGGAGATGTGTGTTTCATAGAACACTTAAGCTTTTGGTCTGCTTTTTATTTCAAAAGAAAAGTGCTGTTGAACAGCAGCTCACTTTAATTTGCTGTGCCCACCTCATACTGCAAAAAAAAAAAAAAACTTCAAAATATCACTCAAACGCCCTCTTTAAAACCTCTGTTTCAAAGTACAAGGCTGCTTTGTTACTTGTAAAATCATCTCAATCCATGTGCCTATGGGCGTCACCTTTGGCCTAGTCATGGCGAATGAATCAATGTGTTTGCTGATAACAACAAACCAAGAGAATAAGGGGCTGCCTTATCCTTTAAAAAGAGGACGTGAAATGCCGATATAGACGCAGAGTTGAGGGGCTGTTTTTTGGGTTTTTTTCCAGGATGATCAAGAACGCCAGCGGGCTGGTAAATTAGTAATTAGGTGATATGCCTGAAGGCTGTGCTAACTAGAAACATCTCTAACAGCTAAATAAGGAGCCAGACATCGTGTCTTAACACATGACAGTGTTTCAGTAGGTGTTTAATAAGAGGCGGGGGGGGCAACATTGTCAAACTCCAGAAGCTCATTTTGAGCCGCGCTATCGCAAAGGCGACTGGAACCCGTAATCATCCTGACAAGGCAACAAAGTGAGGCCTCTGCCGGGGGTATTAATAGGTCTCTGCTCCGGCTCTATGTTGTCACGCGCCCGCCCACGCATCTCCCTCTCAGAACCACGACCACCACGACCCCGCAGGAGAACACAGACACGGCCTCGCTGTCACAAACCCACCGGCGAACAGCTGGAGATGCCCTCGCCTCCGTAGAAGAACTCGTCGCCGTATGCCACGATCGCCGTGTGCCTGGTGGGGGAGCACATCGTTAGCGCGGGGGGGTTATATTCAGGTCGCGTCAGCCTCTCAGGAGCCGGCGCTGCAGCTCACTTCCTCGCTGCCAAAAAGCAGCCGCTGATAAGAGTTACATCACAGGATGTATAACTCTGAAACTTTTGTTGAGCTCCACTCTATCGGGAGAAAAAGCTAATCGGGCGTCATCCCTCTGTGATGTCATCATGGGTCTTGTTTTGAGTGTTCCAGGTGTTCATTCCACCCCCTGAGGCCCCCTCACAGCAGTCTTGTTACTTACTGTCCCCTTCAGTAAGGTACAGCAACGCATTCATTTTAGCAGGAAATGGAAAGTGAATGAAGGCTGAAAACAGAGGGCTAACTGTGTTTTTTTTCTTCTCTAGAGCCATGAATACTATAGATTTGTATCCATCCAAAAAAAAAAAAAGTCAAGAAAAACAAAAAACTAATTTTGGGTGGAGTGAGACATCACATATCGACTTTTCAGAAAGATATATACTGACAAGGTTACATACATCGGTTAAAAAATAAATAAATCAAGAATTGTCAAATGTAAATGTTATGAAGAAAAGGTGACAAAAAAACGCTCTTACCAGATCCCGTCCAGCTGTTTTCCTGTGACACAAAAACAAAACCAAACGGAGGGTCAGAATGAGGCAGCAGTTAATCCTGTGGCCGAGACGCTGCGAGGATCGATGACAAGCAAAAGTGACGTGATGTAACGACCTTATTATGCATTCTTTATCATGAATATTCAGCGATTGAGCGCGGATGTATAAACACAATATATTTTAAATTAAAGTGTGGGGGTTTGATGCCATGGCTGGCTTGATTGAACCTGCTTTCCAGGCAGCTATTTTTCTCCGTGTGATAAACCAGAACTGCCTCTCCGGCGTCCGTTATCAGTGTTCGTTCCCCTTCGGAGCAGGCCGGGCGGCATCGTCTCTACTCACCCAGCATGATGGGACTGAGGCTGCGAGCCATTCCCCTCGACAGGTCATAGATGTACAGTTGCACACTGTACCGCGTAGCGCTCTGCTCCATCGTGAGACGGCAAAAAAAAAAAATGTATAGCTGCTTTCAGTTCCCGTTTCGCTCGCCAAGGCTAGGGACTTTAAGCGGCACAGCTGAATGGGCGGGTCCACGAATGACGTCAACGCGTCGTGATACGGAGAGCGCTTCCGCAACCCTGGCCTTCAAAATAAAAGCAGTGCGCGAAACAGGCGCCTTCCGTCACACGCTGTCCCTGCGCTGGTTTGTTTATTTTGAAAGGTTTAGGTGCGAGTGACTTGACACAATTTCACCTTGCAGTTAGAATTGAGCTCTATATTGCTCATGGTATCCTTTGCTGGCTATGAATCGATTTTTCTTTCATGGCAGGAAGTGGAGCTTTTTGAAAATAGTCGCCCTAGTCTTATTTTTTTAAACTTGAGCCGTAACAAATCTGTCGCAATCACTGATGACCACTGGAGGGCGATGTCAGCATTATGAGCGCCGAGCCCTTATTCCAAGGCAGTGGGTGGCGCTGTTGCCCCGCCAAGACTTGTGGTCAACCGCAATTTACACCCAGAAGAACAACACTCGACACAACCGTCCCCGCTGTTGCTGCTGGACCAAAATAGACGGTTTCGGGGCTGAGCAGCTGACATCAACCCAGAAATGGCTGCCACCGGAGTCCTTCCCTTTATAAGGGGGGTAGACCTCAGTGGGAACGACTTTAAAGTAAGGCATTTCTGCTTCTCTTCCTTTCACTCGTAGTTGTTTATTGTGGTTTTTCCATTTTTATTCTCTCACTTCTCTGTGTGACGCTTTCCGAAGTGGAGAAGTTGGCTAAAGGCGTAGCTAGCTTCGGCACTAGTACTACCCTAGCTGAACGTCTCTAGCATTGGGCGTTAGCCAGTTGTCACATTTTTTTTTTTTTTTTTTTGACATTGTCAAAGTAGCGCAGTGGAGTCGGCTGATAACGCCCAGTCTAACCGTTAGCCTATTCTTTTTTTCAAAGGAATATGAGTATGCTAAGGGCCTCATTATTTTGCGAGCTGCTGCGCATCGCCCTACTATTTTGGGAGAACGCCGCTCACGATTTGAATGTCATTTTAGTTAGCCGACTGAGCTATAACGGAGGCTAGACGTCCCAAGTGAGTTCAGCGACCTGACAACAAGTCAGAATCATGCTACGGTACCATACTACATGGTTAGTTTCCAAGCCATGTTGAACTTCGCAAACGGTGCCAGACAACCAGTGTCGTCATTCTCCCAGCTCATGACTCAAAAAGCAGACGGCAGTGTTGCCGTTGGTGTTGCAACGCCACGAGCATATTTGTCAAACCAAACTTTCGGCAATCTGTCTCTTCTGCATTTCAGACAGACTTGAAAGACTTAATGATTGTGACATGAGTTGATGCCTTATTGTCCCAAGCAAATTATGCCCTGAGTCGCTACAACTGTAAACTATATATTCCATCTTTCCAGCGTCGATCTTGTACCGTTTAATTTCTTTGCCCTGAAATTTTCGCAATCAAGCAATACAAACAAGTTTAGCGCGTGGTGATGGAGAGTAGCGTGTGTGCTTGGCGTTTACATGCCAGTATGGCACTTCACATTTGTAAAGTGGGCATTTGGGAATGACTTTCAAATGGGCTCGTAAAGGAAATGTCTGTTTTGAATTTGTTGCATGGATTTGTATACCTTTTTAAGGGTTCTACATGCCAAACTACCAATTGAAGTCATTGGTTCTCATTCAAGTTCAAATAACACAACAGAAAAAATACACTCTCTTACAATTTCTTATGTATGGCCAAAGAACGAAGAAATATCTTTTTCTTCTCCTTCTTCTCCTCCTCTGACCTCTCTGTCTGCACACACAGGGCGGCTACTTCCCGGAGCACGTCAAGTGTATGAGCAGTCTGCGATGGCTGAAGCTCAACCGGACGGGGCTGTGCTACCTCCCAGAGGAGCTGGCATCTCTGCAGAAGCTGGTGAGCCATTCAGAGCAACACATCAGACATCCGTGCATCTCTGAAATTTACAATACTGGCTTCATCCAGCGTGTCTTTATCCAACTGGCCGGAGCTCAAGTTGTTAATTTATGTGCAATTTGCCCAATGTTGTGGTTTTATTTTTTTGTTTGTCTGTTTATTTTATTTTAGGTAACTACATCTGTTCTCAGGAGAAAAAAATCTTGACATTATTCAGGGCAGGGTGGGGGGTAATCATGTGGTATGCTTGTATAATTGTACAGACTCCAAATTTAAACGGAAGTTTTTGCATGATGTTGCAGCTAGATGTTTTTTCAACATACACTACCAATCAAAACGTTTCTTTTCATTCTCATGACAATTGACATTGCAGTTTCTCACTGAAGGCATCAAAACTACGTATGAACACACATGGAATTATGTGGGAAACAAATGTGTAAAATAACTCAAACATGTGTTATATTTAAATTCTTCAAAACAGCCACCTTTCATAAAAAGCATATTTGTGTTGTTGTTGTTTTTTTGCTGCATAATTACATATATCTTGCTCATATATTTGATGTCTGCAGTAGAAAAAAATTGCATGAGAAGGTGTGTCCAAACTTTTGACTCCTAGTATAACTAAACTGGAGTTGTGAGATCAACTATTTGAGTTTGGTCTACACAGATAAGGTGAACTCTCGAGTAAGAAAGCGAGTAGATTAAAAGAAGGAATGCGACATAAATGGCAATATCATTACATTGCGCAATACGATTGTCGGATAAATGAAGAAACCTGAACCAAAGTGTTTTACCTGTCGAACCTCCCCAATGGAAAAACGTGCGCCGCCTCCGTCAATCTCTCAATATGTCTGATAGGGATAATCCAATCTAAAGCTCTGACGCTGGAGTCGGCAGTCCTCCGTGAATGGATAATCTTTCCTGAGCGCGCCTCATCTTACCAGGTGTTGATAAATAAGATTAGTCTGTCAGCGTGGCCGACAGCCACAGCGTTTGACTGTTTCCGGTCGCATGGTTCCGCTTGGGGACAGCTTGGCATTAGTGCAGCAGTTCACAGCCGTCACGTAGCTTTTTGTTTTGTTTTTTTTAGTTCACTGTATATCGCTGTATAAAACCTCTGTTTTTTTGTTGCTGTTTCTTTGAATTTTCAGGAGCATCTTTCAGTGAGTCACAACAGCTTGAGCACCTTACATGGAGAACTGTCAAGTTTACCAAATCTTCGCGTAAGTGACGCCCGCGCTGTTTTAATCCAACGGCTCTAAAAATGAAAAAAAAAAATGAAGTGGTCACCAGTCTGTTGCGGGGGGTTTTTTCTTACAATTTGTCATGCACTATTTCTAGTTTGACTGAGTTTGTATATCTCGCTCCAGTCTGTGGTTCTTATCTGACTGTTTGTCCACATGTGCAGGCGGTGGTGGCCAGAGCCAACAATCTGAAGAACTCGGGCGTCCCGGATGACATATTCCAACTCGATGACCTCTCCGTGCTGGTACCTAATAATCTTATGCAGACCTGCAGACTTCTTTGCTTTCTTTGTTTTATTCATAATGCTGGAAAACGAGCTCCAGCCAACACCCAGATGCAGAGAATCTAAAGCACGAATTGGTTTCCTCATGCCTTTGCCTCGCCCGTCTCCACTTTCAGGACTTGAGCTACAACCAGCTGACGGAGATCCCCAGGGACCTGGAGAACAGCCGGAACATGCTGGTGCTGAACCTGAGCCACAACGGCATCGACTCCATCCCCAACCAGCTGTTTATCAACCTGACGGACCTGCTGTATCTGGACCTGAGCGACAACAAGCTGGACAGCCTGCCGCCCCAGATGAGGCGCCTGGTTCACCTGCAGACGCTAGTGCTGAACAACAACCCGCTGATGCACGCCCAGTTGCGGTGAGTCGAGGGCTGCCAGCGATCCAGGGGTTGGCTGCGTTGTGTCGCTCTCGTGCTGATCCTGGTCTGTGTCTCTGAGCAGCCAGCTGCCGGCCATGGTGGCTCTGCAAACCCTCCACCTGAGGAACACCCAGAGGACTCAGAGCAACATGCCCACCAGCCTGGAGGGACTCATACATTTAGCAGGTGACGCAATCTTCTCTTTTCCCCCTTCACAGAAAAGCATGTACTGTTTGTAGGGCTGTCAAACGATGATTTTTTTTTAATTGCGATCAATCGCAGAATCTTCATAGTTAGCGGTTTGAATTGCATATGTAAAGTTCTGTTATTTTGCATTTCAAGGCAGTTTTAACTCCATCAAGTAAAGTATTTCTTACCGGAAATCGGCCAGAGGGGCCAACTACGGGTCAGGGAAAAAAAGGCTAACATTGGGTTCACATCGGACGTGGAAGCACCGTAGCTGTAAACATGATCGCATTTGTCAATCGTGGAAAATTGCTTCTATTTTGAAACTTCACCGGATTTTCTCACGTTTCTTTGAGTGACTTCCTGTCCAGCTTGACGCGAATCGGTGTGAACCCGGCCTCACCTTTGATATTCGATTAAAACAAAAGAATTGACACGGATTGCATTTAATTAATCACGATTAATGCGTGAACGCTGACAACCCTAATTGTTTCACAAAATTGTTCCCTGCATTAAAGATAACACGCGCTGCTTTCCCTTCCTTGACAGACGTCGACCTGTCATGCAACGACCTGACACGCGTGCCGGAGTGCCTCTACTCACTGGGCAGCTTGAAGAGGCTCAACCTGAGCAGTAACCAGATCTCAGAACTGTCCCTCTGCATCGACCAGTGGACTCAGCTGGAGACGCTGAACCTGAGCCGCAACCAGCTCACCTCGCTGCCTGTAAGAATGCTTTTTTTTAAGTGATAGAAATGGTGGGAAAAAAATGGATCAGCCTCTTTTTCTTTTCTTTTTTAATCAAATCTACATTTTGCCTCCGTCTAGTCTGCAATCTGTAAGCTGTCTAAACTGAAGAAGCTGTACATCAACTCGAACAAGCTGGACTTCGACGGGGTTCCTCCCGGCGTTGGCAAACTCGCCAGCCTCACAGAGTTCATGGCTGCTAACAACAACCTGGAGCTCATCCCAGAGGGACTCTGCAGGTGAGACACCAGCACAAACGTTCCCTTCGTTTCTGCATTTACAACATCTGAGATGTTGCACGAGCACCTGAAGGCCAGAGCGATTTAAGAGAAGCTGCTCTCTTTGAACTTCGTCATCCAGCCTCAACAACCTTTGTATTTGGCCACCACATATTCAAATTGTGTCTGTCTGTCGTTTCAGGTGTGGCAAGCTGAAGAAGCTGGTGCTGAACAAAAACCGGCTCGTCACACTGCCTGAGGCCATCCACTTCCTCACCGACTTGGAGGTACGGCAGCGACACCTGGCTGTTGACAGAAGGCAAACTAAATGTGGCTTGGAGGATTTTTGAAAACAGTCAAAAGGCCACAAACTGTTTCCTGAGTTTGGATGCAGTCGAATGAGTCGTCCCGTAACGCTTTAAAATACACGTCAAGGTTGTTGAGTGGAACCAATCACCCAGCACGCATTTGTTCTTCTAGGTTCTGGATGTGCGGGAGAACCCCAACCTGGTGATGCCACCCAAACCGGTGGACAGGGGAGCAGAGTGGTACAACATTGACTTCTCCCTGCAGAACCAGCTGCGGCTGGCCGGGGCTCGCCCGCCACCGTGGCCGCTGCTGGAGGAGGTGAGTTGGTGCCAACAAAAGTTTCTTCGCTGGTACACTGGAAAACACTGCAGCAGCACTGTTGCTTTAATCCAAGTCTTTGTGTGTGTGTGTGTGTGTGGCCAGGAGCCAGCCCCAGAGACCACTTGGCGAGGAAGATGAGGCTGAGGAGGCGGAAGGACTGTTCCCAGGATGACCAGGCCAAGCAGGTGCTGAAGGGCATGAGCGACGTGGCGCAGGAGAAGAAGAACCTGGAGGTATGAAGACGGAGGAGGATGTTTTTTTTTTTTTTTTTTCAATTGAAAAACCCAACAGAGCTGCTCTGCCCCCGAGTGAACCGAGGAACCCGCTGATTGTTGCAGGAAAACGGCGATTTGAAATACGGAGATTTGAAGACTCGACGGTGGGACAAGAATTTAGAGAAGCCGCAGCTGGATTACTCGGAGTACTTCATCGAGGACGTGGGGCAGGTGAGTCACCAAGCAGCAAGCAGCCTCGTTAGCTCTGTAATATTCCTGTTGTATCTCCCTGTGACATATTTCACGTCGTATCTTATATTGAAATACATTTACTGTACTTTTCCTGATGCAGATCCCAGGTTTGACAGTGTGGCAGATTGAGAATTTTGTCCCTCTCCAAGTAGACGAAACGTTTCACGGGAAGTTCTACGAGGCCGACTGCTACATCATATTGAAGGTGACAAAGCTGCTTTCACTCTCGCTGAATCACTCCGCATTGCATTTCCTCATGGTTTCCACTGCTGACATTGCATGTTTCATTTTTTTAATATGTGTAACAAACACAAACATGCATAGCAAACTAAAACAACAACCTTGAAGTTTGAGATGATGGTTAAAAAGTCTTAAAATGCTGCAATCTGCTCTTTTCAACTTAAAGTGGAGGAAGGAAACGCATCGGAAAGATCAGCAGTATGGAAAAGTCTTGATCTTTTTTGGTTAATTTCATATTCTAAAATTCCACAGTAATAGATTGTGGCTTTGGGAAAAGTATGATGCTATTTTGGAAGCAGAGCTATAATTATTGAAGAGATCAAATCTTTTTTTTCTTTCCAGTGATGTGACATTAAACAAGGATCAGCGGATTAAAGTTCTTCCACAGATCTAAATCTGTTCTGGCTATTTTTACACTCTTTTTCTGTCTCAGCCAACGCTCTTCGTGCACCCTCTACAACAGGGGTGGGCAAGTTACGGCCCGGGGACCATATGCGGCTCGTTTGGTTTTCTAATCCGGCCTGCCGAACTTGAGCAAATGAAAATCGCTGACTTTCTTTCATCTGTTTCTCAGACCTACTTGGACGACAACGGCGCTCTGAACTGGCAGATCTTCTACTGGATCGGCCAGGACGCCACCTTGGACAAGAAGGCCGGCTCAGCCATCCACGCCGTCAACCTCAGGAACTTCCTGGGAGCCGAGTGCAGGACGATACGGGAGGAGATGGGAGACGAGAGCGAGGAGTTCAGCGCCGTACGTGAAAAAGACTCGGGCGTGCACACAGTGTTGCACTGTTACACACACACATTATAAGACTGGAGAGTCTGAAATACTTTGTTTTTTTCTGGTTGGCAGGTTTTTAACAATGAGATCTCGTACATCGAGGGAGGAACATCCAGTGGGTTCTACACTGTGGAGGACAACCACTATTCCCTGAGGTAAGTGGAGCAAGGAGCTGATGCCAGACATTAGACATAATTTCGCAGGCCGATAATTTTGACAATTCTCGTTGAAATAACCTCAAATTTTCACAGAATGTATAAGAAACGGATCAAGATTTTATATTTAAAGATTTATTTTTGTTGTGTTTTGAGCCATGCCGGAATATGGCTCGCACACAGTCACCCAGTTATGACCAGTTGACGTGTGCCGTGTCACAGGCGGTGCACATATGGAACACTTATGAAATTGCTCCCATAATAAACTTATGATGTTTTATCTATCTATCTATCTGTTCAACGACCAAACTGTTCAATTTCATTGAGCTAGACTTTGTAGTTTTCAAGATAATTGCTTTTAAAATTATGTCACCATTTTCGGACCTTGTACATCTAGTTTTTGGGGGCTTTTTGCATGTTTTTGCTTGATTAAAACTGACATTTCATCTTATTTTGTCTCTTTATTTTCGTTGTTTTTAGGTTGTACAGAGTTTACGGCAAGAAAAACATCAAACTGGAGTCGGTGCCAGTCAAGGCCTCATCCCTGGACCCTCGGTAACTCTCATACACTGTTTTGCCGGAACTTTAACCTTGTAAAGTTTGCCTTTTTTTTCTGAGTGGAACTAACATCCTGTCTCTCTTCGGTAGTTATGTCTTCCTGCTGGACACGGGACTGGAAGTTTTTGTGTGGCGAGGAGCCAACGCGACACTCAGCGGCACCACAAAGGCCAGGTACTTCTGCCATGTTCTTGAAAAAACCGACACATTCCATTAAAAGTTACAATTACAGTGATAAATATTAATATATACAGTTAAACAGGGAATTTTATCGATGCAATTTTTTCTTTTTTTTTGTCGGTGGGTTACTGACGATCTCTATCCGTGGCAACACCTGGCTGCATAACAGCAAGAAGTAGGGTATCAGATCGTTGCTCTTCTGATGCTTTGAGTTGTTGAGCAGAGTTAAGCGTTCACCAAGTCGCCCACACGCTGCAGCCAAAGCACACAAGGTCAAGACAAGTTTTCAAAAATAATATGCAGCCGTCTCTCCGCAACACTTTCCACACTGAAGTCTCTAATTTGATCTAAGTGGAGCGCAGCAGGCAGAATTTGTTTCTTTTTTTGTTTATGCTAAAGTTCATACTCGAGCATGAGCCCTGTAGCTATCGTGATTGATTTGATTCTTAATTTTTTTTTCTCTCTCTCTTCTTTTTTTTTTTCAGATTGTTTGCAGAAAAGATAAACAAGAACGAGCGGAAGGGCAAGGCTGAGATCACGACCCTCATGCAGAGCCAGGAGCCTCCAGGTTTCTGGGAGGCACTGGGGGGGCAGCCGGAGGAGATCAAGAAACACGTCCCTGATGATTTCTCTCCGATGAGACCCAAGCTTTACAAGGTACGGCTTTGAATAGAAATATTCAAAACCAGCTCTAAGAGACACTTGAACAAGCAGTTATTTTGTGCGTTTATGTCCCATCTGTGGATGGTTTTTCAGAAGTTCACACAATTCATTTGCGTGTGTTTGCTTGGCAGGTGGGCTTAGGTCTGGGTTACCTGGAGCTGCCACAGATCAACTACAAGTTGTCAGTGGAGCACAAAGACCGCAAGGTCAAACTGGACACCCTGCCGGAGCTGAGACTGGTACGCTGGACTGCTGCAGAACCACTGGAGCAAACTTCTGTCCGCTTCCTGTTCTTTCTTTCTTACATCCTGTGTCGTCGCCTCTCCTCACAGCTACAGTCCCTGCTGGACACCAAGGGCGTTTACATCCTGGACTGCTGGTCCGACGTGTTCATCTGGATCGGGAGGAAGTCTCCCCGCCTGGTCCGAGCCGCCGCCTTAAAACTGGGCCAGGAGATCTGCTCCATGCTGCACCGACCCAAACACGCCTGCGTCACCCGCAACCTGGAGGGAACCGAGTGTCAGGTGACGTGCCCTCATTTGCTCTTCTGACCTCAAAAACACCACATCACTCTTACCTGCCATGTTGCATCAAGATATTTCCATTCATTCATTCATTTCTCCTGTCTTGACTTGTGAGTCGGTCTCGCTTTGCTGACCCACTGCACTAGTAAACACTTTGCACCATCTACTGGACCAAAAACAAAATTGCATTTGTGGCAAAAAAAAAAGAAGAAAAAATACATCAAATATTCATACCTATTGTCTCTTAGCATGCATCTTTTTGGCTTCCAATATATTGTTATAGTTGATCAATCTCCCCGCTCCTCTTTAATAAAATCATTGAAGACGGCTTCTGAGAACTTTCAAAAGCAGTAGATTGATATGAATACAAAGCATAAGGGAACTAACTATTTTACAGAAATAATTACCTATAAAAGAACATTAATTTAATATTACTGTGAAATAGATTGTTGTTCTGTTCTTCTGTAACAAAACCCTTTTATTGCAGGTGTTTAAATCCAAGTTTAAGAACTGGGACGACGTGCTGAAGGTGGACTACACCAGAGCAGCAGAGACGGTGCAACAGACAGACAACCTCCACGGCAAGGTCTGCAGTCACCCTGTTTAAATTGACACGTTTTAATATTTTCATACCAGCCGTGCAACAGAATACTGCACAGAAAATCACGCAATAAACGTTGAAGATGTTTTCTGTTTTCATTGTCCCAGGTCAAGAAGGATGCAGAGCAGAAAGACCAGATGAAGGCCGACCTCACGGCTCTGTTCCTCCCCAGGCAGCCGGCCATGCCGCTCACAGAGGTAAGAACTAGGTTTGTCCAAGTTAAGGCTTTAATAACGCGTTAATAACGTGTTTACTCAAACTCCCTTAATCGCCACTAATTTTTTTTCCTGCTTGATAAGCGCCTGGTTCACACTGGATGCGGAAGCACCATGAAGCACTTAATAAAATCAATCAGAATAAAATTGATTAATCGCAAATTAACTCAGGACACTAATGCGATTAATCACGATTAAGAATTTTAATCGACTGACAGTCCTAGTAACAACACGAAGGGGGGATGCCACACCCAACTGTAAACATCCTCTTCTTGCTCCGGCGCAGGCTGAACAGCTGATGGAGGAGTGGAACGAGGACCTGGACGGCATGGAGGGATTCGTGCTGGAGGGGAAGAAGTTCGCCCGCCTGCCCGAGGAGAATTTCGGCCACTTCTTTACCCAGGACTGCTACGTCTTCCTGTGCAGGTAGGGAGGCGCAGCCGCACAGAGAGGAAACGGGAAGCCTTCAGTGTCGTGACTCGTGCGATTCCTCCACGCGTCCACAGATACTGGGTGCCTGTGGAGTACGAGGATGAGGAGAAGGAGAAGAAGGAAGGCGAGGGAGAAGGAGGAGGAAAGAGAGGAGGCAGAGGGGCAGAGGAGGACGATGAGGACAAACAGCCCGAGGAAGACTTCCAGTGTGTGGTCTACTTCTGGCAGGGCAGAGAGGCCTCCAACATGGGCTGGCTCACTTTCACCTTCTCGCTGCAGAAGAAGTTCGAGAGCCTCTTCCCCGGAAAGCTGAAGGTCTGAGAAAAAGCCTCCACACGGATAAGTCTAGTAGGATTGGAGTGCTTTGTTTTTTATATTTATCTTTTTCTGTAGGTGGTGCGCATGACCCAGCAGCAGGAGAACCTCAAGTTCCTGTCCCACTTCAAGAGGAAGTTCATCATCCACAAGGGGAAGAGGAAACAGAAGACCGACTCGGCTCAGCCCTCCCTCTACCACATTCGCACCAACGGCAGCGCACTTTGCACCAGGTAGGCAGAGAGACACGACCACAAGTTGGTTTCTGCCCGGGTAGAAGTCCCTCATTTATTTTTCCTCTCTGTCTCCATCAGGACCATCCAGATTGGAACCGACTCCAGCAATCTCAACTCCGAGTTCTGCTTCTTCCTCAAGGTTGGAATGGTTCAATTTATCATACTATTAAAAAAAATAATAATATCAATCTCGCAGTTGTCCCCGGGACTCCACTTCAGATAAGCTTCAACTAATTCCATGACCAAATGTTGTTGCATTGATCTCCTGTTGTCCTGGTCTCCTCTTCAACTCCTCTCAAAGACGTTCAAGCATATCAGGAAGTCACTGCGTGTGTTTTCTCCAGGTACCGTTTGAGAGCACCGACAATCAGGGCATCGTTTACACGTGGGTGGGCAGAGCTGCCGACCCGGACGAAGCCAAACTGGCCGAGGACATCATGAACTGCATGTTCGACGACACCTACAGCAAACAGGTGAACGTGCAAAGAAATTAGCAAAGAAATAATCGTTTTGGTGTTTTTTTCTGTTTTTTTTTTTTCTCAATGTGCGTTCTGTCAAACTCGCGGGTGTGTTTGTCTCCAAGGTTATTAATGAGGGGGAGGAGCCAGAGAACTTCTTCTGGGTGGGAATCGGCTCTCAGAAGCAGTACGACGAGGACGCAGACTACATGAAACACGCTCGCCTCTTCAGGTGAGTGGACCTCTCTCTCCGAGAGAAAAAAAAGAGGGGAACATCAGGCATTCATGAAAATCCTCTGCCTCTCGCTCTCTCAGATGCTCCAACGAGAAAGGCTACTTCTCCGTGTCAGAGAAATGCTCCGACTTCTGCCAGGACGACTTGGCCGACGACGACATCATGTTGCTGGATAACGGCAAAGAGGTAACGTGACGCCGGTTTGCATCGGAGACCATCTGTCCTCCTAATTCAGCCAAAGTACAATCATCATCATCATCATCATCATCATCATCATCCTCATCACGGTTTTATTTTGTGTGTTTTCTCCCACCAGGTGTACATGTGGGTCGGCACCCAAACCAGCCAGGTGGAGATTAAGCTCAGTCTCAAAGCCTGCCAGGTGAATCTGTTTGTGCATCTGCCACTTGATTGCGTCTTCAGGTTCACTGCCCAGCGCCATTTCCACTGTAGAAAAAAATGACGATACACATTGATATTGAAGGATTATATCACACCATTATATTCACACCACTCAATGGAAACACCTGCAAATCGCAAGTGTAACTTTGTCGAAATTTTTAGAAATATCGCTTTTATTTTGCGAAAATCTGTAATGGAAACGTAGCTGTAGTTGAACACTCGCACTGCAGTGAAGTAGCCTCGCGGGACTGATTATCCCAAAAACTCCTCTCAATCTGTCACACAGAGTGTCTAACACCTGCCTCGGGTTGTCGTCAATAACAAGCGAGAGGTATTGGTGCCCTTTGTGACATCACAAAGGGCTAATTTGTGAAGACATACACTTTTGTGAAAAGTGCAGCAAGCAAATGAACTTATTTCCGGGAACTTTACCAAGAGGTTGGAAACGAAAAACATTTTGAGCGTCGACATGATGCATGGGTGAAAATGATGACTTCGCCCACCTCTGCCTCCTTCTAACCCGTCTTCCTCCCTTTTCTTCTTCTTTCCTCCTCCAGGTTTATATTCAGCACATGCGCTCCAAAGACGCAGAGCACCCCAGGAAACTGCGTCTGGTCCGGAAGGGAAACGAGCCACACTGCTTCATGCGCTGCTTCCACGCCTGGGGGGCCTTCAAGACCCCACCCGCATAGACCTGCACTGCACTGCAGAGCACAGCACAGCACAGCAAGGCTAAACCGATGCATCAAATGTCAATGCTGCCATGTAGTGTTTTTCCTTTCCTCCTAGTACGATGATGATGATGATGATGATGATGATGATGATGATGATGATGATGATGATGATGTCTACTCCGAACCCAGCTTTATCTGAGCTCGCCCTCCCCTATTCCTCTCTCAGCCCGACCCACAGAACCAGAAGACGTCAATATCATATTTTTTTTTTAAGAAGCTTTTTTTTTTTTAGCAGCTTGTCTGAATCTCGTTCAGTGTAAGAAGAAAAATATGTTTTGAGATGAATTTAAAAAGGTGTACAGAGGCTTTATAAAAACCCAAAGGGAGCTTAAACTACCCCCCTCCCCCAACAACAACAACATATCGATCTGTTTTTGCTGCTTTTACGTGGCCCTCGCTGCTCGGTCAATAGTTTGTGATAATAGAAGGGCTACATGCTCCAGTTTACAGCGGCAAACCCTCCATGCTCAGTGCCACTTTTTCTTGCTTGTTCGAAGCAGCTTCAGAGAAGAGTTTCCTCCTTTCTTATTCATCATAAGGGATAAAACGGAAATCAGCACTAAGATAGTTTTCTCTTGAGGAATGTTTGTTTATACATATATTTTTTTGTTGTATGAATCAAACGATACTGTGTGTGTGTTTGTGTGTGTGTGAGAGCGTGTTTGTTCCCCCTCCCGCGCGCCTTCATCAAAAACAGGGACTGGCCTGTTCTCACTTCGTCTAACTCGGGCCGCTGATCCGAACGCAAAAGTGAATCCAACCCAAATCAGTTTCACTCCAATGAAATGTGATTTTGTGGGGGGAAAAAATGGTTTTAAGTTTCATGTGTTTGGCCAAAGATGAGAGATCCGACTGTGTGTTAGAGGTTGTGAGACTGAGCTTTATTTTACATGTTGGTGTGAAATCAGTAAAACGCAGAGATACTGATACAAACAGTGGTTGTTTTTGTTTTGTCGTTTTGTTTTTTTTCTTACAGGACCTGTTCTGTTTAATCTTTTGTTTTGTTTTGTTTTGTTTTGTTTTATGGTTGTTGGGTTTATTTTGAAACACAAAGCACAAAATAATTGGAGGCGTTTCCTTGTAAAACGTCATAGTTTATGAAAATGTAAATGCATAATATTAAAAAGTCTACAGGTTTGAATGTTCACAGCATTTTAGTCTGCTCATTTTAAAGGATTGCCTTCTTTTGATTTGTTTTCTTTTGTTTTTTTTGGTCAGTTTTTAAAAACCTGTTTAATTGGGAGATCTATTGAACCACACCAGACTTATCTACATGCGCATATAGAGAAATTTAAAAAGAATTTTGATGCGTCTTCCGATCACGTGACCTGCTAGGCACGCAGGTATTGGTCCAAGAGACACATCTGTGTTTTACTAAGGGTTGCAGCTTTCATAATTTAATTCCTTTTTTTTTCCTTTCAACTGTTATTTGCGCTGGGAATTGTATGCCTTTTTGTATGTTTGAGTCCCACGCACATGCATATTCACCTGTGCATGTGTGTGGGTGTGAATATGTGCACATGCTCCTGCCGTCACCTGCAGATGCTTTATTTATGTATTTTATACTAAAATAAAATCTCACGTCACACTGCTTGAGTAGTCGATTGTTCAAAGATACATAGATACATTTCCAACATCAACAAGTTTATAATGTATTCCTCTTTGTGCAGATGTATTGGTACTTATATAGCTTTAATATATTGTTTGCAAATCAGGGTGGATACCTAATTAATTAAGATTAATTTAATAGACAGCTAGATTTGATAGAGGTACATAAATACCAGCCAAAATTTTATCAATATTTTAATTGATAAGTGGGCTTGATGATAAAAATGCTCAGATCACAGCCATCAGTGACAGGGCAGACAGCTCACTGGGTTGAACTGCTGGCTCTGGGGTTGGAGACCAGGGTTTGAATCCAATCTGCACCAGGACTGAAAACATTGCAACTTTAATGAAGGCGGTTATGTAAGTTCACATTACACAATATTTACTTAGTGTGATTGAAGTTCAGTCAGCAAATAACTCGCCTCAATGACAGTTAATTGAGTTAAACTGGGGGAGAATCAGAGTGCAGAGCATTTTGTGACTTTCTTCAATATAGTTTTCCTCAAAAGGAAATACTTTGACTTTTGTGGCATTACCATTCCGTTACTGCTAGCTGTATGATTTTTATTTCCAATATTTTATCTTTATACTACCCTAAATCTAACGTTATCACCCCCCAAAAAAATGTTACATTATATTCAAAGTGTCCGATTTATATTCACCTCAATGTGGCGCTACTATGCGGACACAACGGCAGAGAAAAAGCAAAAGTAAACTGATTTGTGTTCGTCCGTGACGTCATCCGCATGCGACGCCATCACAGCGAGAGCTCCTTATGAGGAATTAAGTGACACACTCGGACAATGACAGCAAGTTTAAAACGGGCTTTAAAAACACACTTCGGGTTCGAAAACTTCCGCTCCAAACTCCAGGAAGATGTTGTCAAAGCCGTCGTCAAGGGTGAGTTGGCGAACTGGGTGTCTACGTGTCGTTTGAACTCCTCTCCGCGACGTTTGACGTTAGCGGCTTTCTGCTTGACCAAAACTTGGCACCGCTATTTTGACAATGGCGGTGCCCCGGGAGATGCAGTGGTGACTTTTGTGGTTGTCCGGCAGGTGACAGGGATGTGTTCGTGTGCATGCCAACGGGAGCAGGGAAGTCACTCTGCTACCAGCTGCCTGCGCTCCAGGCTCAGGGCATCACTCTGGTCATCTCGCCTCTCATCGCTCTCATTCAGGTCAGTCGCCCACTAAAACACTCTTCTTCTTTTTTGTTATGTTTGTTTGTTTTTGTTCTGCTTTTCCAATGTATTGATTAATTTTCTGATATATGTCTTATAAAGTACCTTTAAAGTTTGATTGACAACCCAGCTGTTGGTCACCTAGACGGAGGGTGAGGGTTGGGGGGGTTTCCATCCTGCCATGAATGTTCAGAAACTGTGTTTATTGCACTGCATTGAAAACTTATAAATAAAGTGTTAAGAACAAAATGGTGACTCATGAGTCAACCATTTAAAAAAAAAAAGCCAGATCTCTTCAGCGAATGCCAGTTGTTGGTGATTTGAATGACCTATGTCTGGAAAAACAAACATAAGATTAATTTGTTGTGTGAAGTTCATAAACAATATACGTCATTCAGCCTGATAACAGTGTCTTTCCCGCCTGCTCTTTCAAATTGTGTCTGAAATACCTGCAGTTAAAAATCTTCCACTGCCATATCTAAAGTCTAGTGTCTTTGCAACCCTTTGTGTCTCCTCCCAGGACCAGGTGGACCGCCTGCGGAGCCTCAACATCGCCGCCTGCTCCATCAACTCCAAGCTGCCTGCGGCCGAGCGCCGCCTGATCCTGGCCGACCTGGGCAGCAGCAGCCCCAAGCTGAAGCTGCTCTACATCACCCCGGAGATGGTGGCGTCGCCGTCCTTCCAGCCCTGCCTGATGGACCTGTGCTCCCGCGGCCTGCTCGCCTACCTGGCCGTGGACGAGGCCCACTGCGTCTCCCAGTGGGGCCACGACTTCAGGCCCGACTACCTCAAGCTGGGCGGGCTTCGCCAACACATGCCGGGCGTACCCTGTCTGGCGCTGACGGCGACGGCGCCCAAGAATGTGCAGGAGGACATCGCCAAGTCCCTGATGCTGCGCTCGCCGCTCTCCTTCGTCTCGCCCGTCTTCCGCAGTAACTTGCACTACGACGTGATCTTCAGGGAACTGCTGCCGAACCCATTTTTGCACCTTCAGGCCTTCATCATGAAGGCGCTGGAACAGGACAGCGGCGCCAAGGCACAGGTTGGTGGTTGCACTGATTTATTTTCCAGCGGTAGAATTGACATTGCAGGCGATGCTGCCTTTTGTTGTGCTATCATGATATTTGGGAAAAGAAAATTGTGGTGCTGAAATGTTTTATTTTGTAAAGTCTTGGTTAAAATGCCTTTTTTTCCAGGACACATCAGTATCTTCCAACAAAAAACAAAAAAATATTCAAACATTTTACTGAACGTGTGCTTCTAGTTAAAACTAATGATAAAATAGCAGTGATGTCCTGCAGCCGCACCACATGACCAATGCGACAGAAACAGTCGTGATTCTGAAACTGCAGCCGAGTGGCGCCCCTTGAACCCGCTCGCTGGCCCATGACTGATGCTTTGCATGTGTGCTGCTGGCGAGTCAACTTCCAAACCGTGATCATTTCACTGCCTAAAAAAAAACAAATAAAGAAGAGCGTGGACTCACGTTTGTCATATACGGTAGTTAAATACGCCTGCGGATATATAGTGCATTTTACGGTAACCGGAAGTGAGAGACTAGAAGCGCTGTTAGCCGCACATGTTCAGGGTTTTTGCTGCCTACAACTGATGATTTGTTGGTCCTTTTGTATGATTGGAACAAAAACCCTGAGCTTTGTGTTTTCGCCACTTTCTGAAATGCAGACCAAGAAAAATATGTTGTTTTTTTTCTTGGGATGTGCCTGACAGACTGAAAATGGTCATTAAAGAGCATTATAGATTGTGTATTGTGCATAACACGGGACATCAACCCACTGCGTGCTGTGTGTCGGCAGGGTTGTGGAATTGTGTACTGTCGGACCCGGGAAAGCTGCGAAACGGTGGCTTTCCAGCTGACCAAGCTCGGAACCCTGGCCAAGCCTTATCACGCAGGTTGGGCCTTGTTTCCTCCATGTAACACTGCAGGTTGGCAAAAATGAAAAAAAATAAATAAATAAAAATCAACGCTGACGCTTCTACGCTGCAGGCCTGAAGGATCGCACCGAGGTCCAGACCGAGTGGATGCAGGGCAAAGTCCCGGTCATCGTCGCCACCATCAGCTTCGGGATGGGAGTGGACAAGGCCGACGTCAGGTGAGGCTGCGACCCGGCGAACTTGGACTTTTGGCCTTGTCGTGTCTGCAGTGTGGAATCTGCTCTTGCAGATTTGTGGCTCACTGGAACCTGGCCAAGTCCCTGGCCAGCTACTACCAGGAGTCCGGGCGAGCCGGCAGGGACGGCCTGCCGGCCTCCTGCCGCACCTACTACTCCCCGAAAGACGTGGAGCAAATGAAGTTCCTCATCCACCAGGAGATCAACCGCAAGCAGGTCGGTGCTGTGACGTGAGAACTAAAATTCGACGAAAGTAGCAACGAAACAACACCTCAAGGTTTTGAGTGTTGCTGAATCTTTGCCTCAGGAGAAACGAGGCTCCGCCAAGGACATGGACAAAGCAGCCATGACTGACTTTGAAGCCATGGCGTCGTTTTGTGCTCAAGAAGCGTGAGTGAAGCACACACACACACACACACACACACACACACACACACACACACACACACACACACACACACATCTGCAGCTCTCTTTTTATTTATTGTACATAAAGAAGAATTCCAAAGATCGAGCGGTTACACAATGCACCCCGGTCTTTATATACATTTAAAGACGCAGTTTTAAAGCTCCCATAATATGCTGGACTTGTACTGTGCCAGTGTTATATGTACCATTGTTAATATATGTGTCCCTGGTCTGTCACTGAATTCCACAGAAATGGAAAAAGTCCATCACTAAATACTCCCGTTGGCCTGCAGCTCTTTGTAAAGCATCAGCTAAAACATGTGGTTCTGGGAATCAGCCCTTTGTGATGTCACAAACGTGTTGAGCCCTCTTCCAGGTCAGTGGCATCAAACCCGAGCAAGGTGTTTGTTCCAGTGCCTCCTTTTAGTCGGGAACATCCGATAAGGCCTTTCTGATTTTTGCAGGAAGCTGAGACTGGGTGTAAACAGAGCGCTAACTCTGCTGTTTTCAGTGGGTCTCCTCAGTTCTCTCCAAGCGGTCAATTAGGCGGCGCTGCTCTGCAGCGCAGGATGAGTGTGTCACATGGGCCCTTTTAAACCTGAGCATGAACAGTTTTTCGCAAAATAAAAGCCTTATTTCTGAAATTTCGACAAAGTGCAATTGCAATTTGCATTGAATGGTGCGAAGCGTAATTAGCCGTAATTCTCGTAAAACCTCGTCCCTTGCGGCTTGCGGTTGTTTGTTTACGTTCGTTTGGCGTCAAGAACGGTTGCTATATTTTTTCTCTTTGATTACTTGTCAAAAATATTCCATCTCCTCCTCCGTCCAAACATAACCCGCCATTTTTTACTTTAAGTGAACTGGTCCGTGACCCCGTACGTCACGTCCAGCGACAAAAAAAAATGCGGAAAAAGTTTCTCCATGACACTTTTGCGATAAACCGCTCTATGGATACGTCTGAAAAGCCACGTCATGAGAGCGTAAAATACTTTCTGCGATATTTGAGAGGTTTTTCCAAACGCAGGCGTTTCTATTACCAGTTTTTTATTGTGATTTTTAGGTCTTGCGCAATACGAGGGGTAATTCAAACGCAGCTAGTGTCCGCTTTATTGAAAAGAAATTTTATTTTTAAAAGTCCAATTTCTCTGTCCGGACAGCAGAGGGCACTCTTGCTCTCTTGTCGCAGGCAGGACTCTGAAGCGACAATGAAGCCTTTCAGGTTTTGAGAAATGCTCTTTTCGTTTGACTGAGTCAGTCCGCCGCCTCTCATTCCTTCGGGGTGACTCAGCTTCTTAAAGAGGGACAATTTACGAGTCATTTTATGTCCTCTGGGCAAGTCGCTGCCCAATCAGGCTAATTCTGCACCACCTCAGAGAATTTGCGTTCCCTTTAAAAACCAATTCTTTTTGACCGATGCTCCAAGGAATGCAGGTTCTCCTCGGAGCCGGTCGGGCCTCTTGGTCTCGCTGTCAGGTGCTTTTGTTCCTAATTTCTCGGAGAAACGTCTGGAATATCGGCCTGGCGTGTTGCGGTCGGGACTCAGAGGTCCGTGGCCTTCGTCATCGCCCTGCGGCGGCGGCAGCAGCAGCAGCAGCTCACGCAGGGCACCACGGCCATCAGCAGCACCACCACTGGGCGGGACGAAGGCGGAAAAATGTTACTCAGCGCCACCGTCAGCGTCAGACAAAGCGCTGGAATGAAATACTCACAGATGAAGGTGAGGATGATGAAGAAAGCCCCCAGCTCCACCGGGTCGGCGTGGGGCAGCGCCTGCAGCTTCTGCCAGATCTTGCTGAGGACGCCCAGCGCCTCCTCCCTGGCGTCCATCCCACCCGGGCCAGGCAGCGCTCAGGGCTCAGATCGGGGCCTCGGGAGGAAGCGGCCGAGCTCCACTTCAGGCTGATGTTGTATCGCACGTCACAAATTGATTGACATCAGTTCCGCTGTTGCCTGAAGATGAAAAACACCTCCAGATTAGCATCAATAAATGTCTCGGAGTTTCCTTCTGACACGTGTCAGTCAAGTGCAAGTGACTCTGTTCACTGCATTTCCAGGTCTGCCAGTTGTTTGCGCTAGGAGCGTAACTTGGCAGGCTCACTTGAGTAAACCAGGCCAGCTTCCCCGGATCTCCTGTCACAATAATCCGCTTGTGTCTGCTAATGTTTAAAGATCACGGGTGTGTTTCCAGTGGGCGCTGTCTTTTAAATGTCGCGCTGCAGATGTCGCTTCACTGTGGACTTTTTGGACCGTGTGACTGCGGTGTTGTTTGCGCCTCTTCCACAGTAAGGAGAGTTAAGAATTGGCACGTTGTCATGTTGTGTACGATGCACTGTACACATGAAAGGTGTCAAACTCTGGCCTGCGGGCCAAACTCGGAGGTGTAATTATACATTGTATGCGGCTGGCCCGCTGGTGTTATACAGCTCATGCGCCGCGAATACTACAAAGCCCAGAGAGCTCTGCTCTATGAGGACAGGGCGTTTGTTGAAGGACGTCATTATGACTTAATTGGTATATTGCTGTTCTTTTTATTTTATTTTTAAATTTATTATCAGGAAAAAGGTGACTGTTGAAATTTAAATCAGAAGGTTGCAAATAAAAAAGAGGCATACAATTTTTATTTACATTTTATTTATTTTGATTCGTTTATTTTCAATTTGAAATTCGATTTTTGCATGTGTGCAACATGCAGTTATTTATTACATAGTATGAAACTTTGCTTGGTCCATATTCAGGTTGAAGCAAAACTTGTTTGCGTCCATTACGAAAAGCTTCACTGTTCTATCTGGATGTTGAATGTTGAAGACCGGAGGTGGAAAAACTAGCTTGAAATGAAGTGAATTTTCCCCTCACGCCGTCTGCTATTATTCCATAAACCCTCCGACCCCGGAATTATTCTATAGATTTCAAACAGCCCTCTTTGGTTTGCGTTGTTGTCGGCAGTTTTCTGAAATGCTGCCGCCGTTTTTACGGCGCCAAATCACTTTTCAAGAATTTCCTGTCAGGATACTGCGTTTTAATAAAACCCTCCGCCTACACCGCTAATCGTTGCTGCAGTTTAAACAATGTAGCATCGAATGTTACATGTGCCTGAAGCCCTTGCAAATGCCAGAAAACCCCCAAGGCTTGTTTTTCTCCTGGAAACTATTTCTAGATTCTCAAACTGTAGCAGATGATCCTGATTGAAGTCGGTTTCAACATTTTCCCCATTTAATTTGTCACAGCAGTCATTAAAACTTTCACACACCCAACTATTTAAAAAATGACACAGCCAGCGTCCCTTCACAAATCGCAGTAGTTCAACTCCCCAAACTCACATGTGAACCCAGCAGTCCCTCCGGAAGAGTTCCTCGCCGCGTGCTCCTCGACAGGGGCTATTTTCCGACGTCCTCCGGAGCTGCGCTACCACACACACACACGCACGCACGCAGAAAGTTAGAGGCACCGACTCGCCAGAGCCTCTGTTGTTTCCAGGCGGGCGGCGCAGCCCAGCCCAGCCCAGCCCAGACTGGCTCGCAGGGGAGAAAAACAAAAAACAAGTCGGGCAGAGGAGGGAGGAGGTGACAGCTCGTAACTCCCCGTGTGACTAAACGTCGAGTGGCGCTGTCATCCAGAGGAGTCAGAGGAGGCTGCTGGAGAGGCTGAGGTCAGGACCTGGAGGGGGGGGGCGGTGACTCCTCAGGTGCTTCCTGCTTGGGGAGAAGTGAGGAGACTCAAAGAAGAAAAAGGGGGAAAAAATCCTTGTTTCTCCGACGTCTTCATCAGTTTTGTCGCTCTTTGCCGAGGAGTTGTCAGCGCAGCCCGACTGCAGAGCTCCCCTCCTCTTCCTCCTCCTCCTCCTCCTCCCTCAAACAGGCTCCTCCCCTCACACCTCCACACACTCGTGCCACTGTGTCAGCAGTGTTTGCACTTCCACAGTAACTTGCGGGTGACCTGTTGAAAGCGGCCCGACGCAAACTGCAACGCCGTTCAAAAGCAAATACCCCCCCACACCCCAAAAAAAAAAAAGATTGAAAATAAACATCCATTCACTGTGGATGGACAAGTCTGGCATTCGCTCTGCTCTTATACAACGGAGCTGAAGTCGGCATGACGGGAAATGAAAGAGTGCATTTCGGTGCTGGCCCGGCCGGGCCGTTTATTGAGAGCTTGTTTTGACCCGATTTCATAACCGAAACATTGATCCACAGGCCTGTGTGACGGTTACACAACAGCTGAAGGATCAATGGTGGCGCCCGATGTCCAAAACGTCATCCGTCGCCGCTGCTCGGCTCATCCGGTCACTAAACCAGCACGCCGTCGCGTTTTAATTCTTCTTCAAGCTCCAAGCTTTAAAATTCTTCACGCTCCCATGTTCTGCGAAATTAATCTGTGCGTCGTTCGTTTCATTTTTATGTTCACGAGCTCTCCGGAGACGAGACTAATCTGTGTTTTTGCTTCTTTGGCTTGCTTAAATGTTGAGAGAGTGCATGCTAAATCAGTAGCTTTGGAAAATCAGCCCTTTGTGATGTCACAAAGGGTGAAAATACCTCTTAAATGGTAAATGGACTGCACTTGTATAGCGCTTTCCAGCACCATCACCGTTCCCCAAAGTACTTCACAGTGGCCTCTCATTCACCCATTCACTCACACACTCACACACCAATGGGTGGCTGCTAGGCGCTGCCAGGCCCATTAGGAGCAATTGAGGGTTCAGTGTCTTGGCCAGACACCCTTCAGACATGTGGACAGTTGGAGGTGGGATTTGAACCGTCAACCCTCCGATCACCAACTCACCACCAACGCTGCCTGCTCTACCAACTGAGCGCTGCCAAAATCAGCCTAGCAAAGCAGAGCATGTTGGACATTCGAATCGGAATCAGGACTTCGGCTTTTCCCCACAGGTGCCGCCACGCCACCATCTCCAAGTTCTTCGGCGACAAACCCCCGAACTGCGCCGGGGCCTGCGACTTCTGCCGGAACCCCAAGCTGGTGCGGGCTCAGCTGGAGAGGGCGGCGGCGCTCAGCACCAGGACCCAGGCCGAGCAGAAGGGACCGCGAGGGCCTTTCGGCTACCTGCCCGACCTCTACGAAGGCGGGAAGAAGGGCTACGGCTTCGAAAGGCAGGGGGCGACCTTCGCGCTTTTTGGAGTTTTCGCAACGAGGTGGCGCGGCGGCGGATCTGATTTTTAACGCTGGCGTCCCATCTTGCAGGCACGACGAGTACGAGGGGGGCAGCAACAGCGACGACGAGGGCTCCAAGAGGAAGAAGGAGTTCTCCGATCTGTTCAAGAAGCAGATGGGCATGCGGAAGGTGAATCGCCGCCGTCGGAAAAGATTGTTTTGGGTTTTTGGGGGTTTTTTTGGAGGTTTTTCTACAGGGGTGAGGGGGCGCTGGCAAAGCAACACAACGCAGTTTTTGTTGCACATCTGTGTGCCGGCTGTTGGCAGAGGGAAGGTATGAAGTTGTGAGGCCCTCTGAGGTCGAGCTGCGCTAAATGGATCCCATGTGTTCTGTGGCACCGGGCACAGCGCGGAGGTAGACGGGTTCCTCGTGCGGGAGAGCAGCTTGTTTACGGCGCTGCTGCAGTTCAGGAATGTAATAAGTTGGCGGGAAAAACAAGAGGCAAAAAGACAAAAGGAGTCGGAATCTTGCAGCAGCGGGAATCGGGAGAGGGATGTTGAGTCCTGAACCTTTCAAAATCCTGCCTGTACACTCGGTAGCAATAAGAAAAGTCCATCTTTTACTTTAAAAAGCCTGCGACAAACTATCCCATGCTGAAAACTGAACTTTGTGATGTCACAAAGGGCGATGATACGTCTTCCAGCATGTTGTTCTGTCTCCTTCTAAAACATGTGAAACATAGAATAGGAGTTATTTTTAGCAGGAAAATGAGATCAGGACAATCCAGTTTTTAGCAGCTGGCTGTAAACAAAGGGCTAAATATGCAGGTTTCAGGAGGCCTGTGGAGCGTTTTGGACTTTTGATTGTGTTAGAAAGATTAATAATGGGGGAAAAAAAAAGGGGTTGATGTGAACATCTGTTATCTTAACCTGCAAACCATAACAGTTTGCCCTTAAAAACACACAGTTTTTTAAATGACGATGAGGATGGAGATGATTATTGTTACAGCAGCGTCGTTAAATCTTGTCTGAAAGTCTTTATTTGATCGCGCGAATGCGGAATTGCGGCCGCAGCAGGAAGTGACTTTTTCTCACGCTTCTCTGCAGGGACTCGACGGGCCGAGGGAGGACTTCGTTCCGCCAGGTAAATTCAAAGAGATCGACGGAGGTGACTGGGATTTGGAAAACAGATCAGATCTTGTTGACGTGTCGGCTCTGTGTTCCACTGCTCAGACGCCGACTGCCCTCTGATGGAGGCCAGCAGCCAGAGGATCCCCAGGCTCACCGTCAAGGTGCCGCACTGCACACACACACACACTTCCAGGAAGTGATTCTGGCTGTCATGATGCACCTGGCTGTTGATGTTTGAAAAAAAAAAAAAAAAGTTCCAGAAAAACTACCTCATGAGAGCGTAAAAACCTTTTAGTGATGTTTTAGAAATTCTTTTCGAAGTTTCTGTGTTTCCATGACCAGTTTTTAATTGCAATATTTAGGTCTTGCACAATTGCAGGGGTCATGGAAACACAGCTAGGATCACGGGGGTCTGCTGCAGCCTCACCAAGCTGTCATAGGGTGAAGGCAGGGTGACACCCTGGACAAATCGCCAGTTCATCGCAGGGCCACATTGAAAGACAAGCAAAGACAGACAACCGTTCACACTCACATACACACCTATGGGCACTTTAGTTCCCAGTTCATCTCACACCGAAAAACCCGGAGAGAACCCACGGGATCAAAACACTCTATTAGATAATTTGTATTAAAATAATATTTTATACTTAATTTACCCAAAAAACTACTGATAACTACTAATTTCTTCACATTCATAACGGCAGGTTCTCTGTTTCAGGCGCGAGAGCACTGCCTCAGCCTCCTGCAGGAGGCCTTGCACAGCCACCAGAGGGCAGACCACTCGCTCCCGTAAGTACACACGTGCGAAAAACGTGCAGGCTACGTTTCATCCCCTCCGCCTCACCTCCGGCGTCCCCGGCGTGTGCCGCCCGCAGCAGCGACCTCCTGTCCGCCGCCGCCAGGGCGGAGCACCGCATCTTCAAGGACAGCAAGTCGTCCAACCTGTACAAGGCCGCCGTCCTCAAGAAGGTGGCGGAGCTGAAGAGGGCGGAGCCAGCCGGGGGCGACGCCCAGGCGCCCGACCCCGTCGGCTGCCAATCCAAACAGGAAGCGCCCTCTTCCTCCTCCTCCTCCTCCTCTTCCTCGTCTTCGACCCCCTTCCCCGAGGAGCTGCAGGGCTTCACGTCGGCGTCCGAGATCTACTCGGTAATAAGACGCCTGCTCTTGTGTCTCCTGGTTTTTTTAAGTGTATATTAGGTTTTTGTTGAGATTGGTATTTAGAAAACCACTGTAAATTCAATTTAGTTACTCGTAGTTAGATAGAATTTTATAAGATACGATAAGATAATGCTTTATTGGTCCCACAGTGGGGAAATTTCCAGCATTACAGCAGCAAAGTGGATAGGAGCATACTATAAAAACACATTAAAAAATTTTAAACTAAAAAAAATGTGTCATCTTATGACTCATTTCAGTTTAATCTGCAATTTTCAGTTCTTAAAGTTTAAAACACCCAAATAAAACAAAATCTAAGTCATGATGTAAGAGTTAAATTGAAGTAAGTACAACTTATACAGTTAACTAAAAGGCATCTTATGTATAACACTATTAAGTTGTCGTAATTTCTCTTGCAATAAGTGCAGTTTAAACAGAAACTATCCTGAGATTTCTGTGAATCCAGAGGGAGCTCTAATCTCCAGGTGTGGGTTACCTGACAGGAAGTCCTGACAGGAAGTATACAGAGAGGAATGATGTCATGTGATTCTCTCTCTGTGGTCCCTGAATGTGCTAGTAAAAACCTACTTTTTGGTGCCCTGCTTCCTCCTAGATTTTTTTCCGAGACGTTAAAGTTTTTAAGTCATCACATTTTTATCGCTCTGCTTTGTTTCTCCCCCAGATGAAGCGAAAGCGAGTGGGCGCCGGCCAGCGAGGTTCCTCCAACCCCTACACGGTCGCCAAGGATCTGCTGCAGCACTCGGAGTCGGCCGCGCCCCCCGACGAAGGCTCTGCCGGGGACAAGGAGGCGTCTTCGGCCGTCACCTCCTCCATCAGGGCCAGAGCGGCCGTGGTGGCCGCCTCCCTGGGCAGCCCCACCAAGACGGGGAAGGCGACGACGAGCAGGAAGCAGCAGAAGCTGGCCGAGGCTGCGAAGACCTCCCGCAACATCTCCCACTACTTCGCCAAGAAAGAGACGCCGGCGAGAAGCCAAACTCCGCCCCCCGAGCCGCAGTCCGAGCTCGACGACGGCCCGTGGACGCTCTCGCCCGTCGCCCCGGAGGCCGGAGGCAGCAGCCCCGCGTCGTCGGAGGCGGCGGCTGCGAGGACGGACATCATAACGGTGCCCGATGATGACGAGGAAGAGGAGGAGAATGAGGAGAAGGAAGAGAAGGACGATGTTGAAGCTCACAAATCACAGACACCTGAGCAGGAGGAAACTCAAGACAAATGCACAGAGTCCGTCTCAGAGTGAGAGAAAAACTGATTCACCGTTTGAAGACGTTGCTGTCGAGTCTTCCGTCTCTGATGTCGTTTTTTCTCTCACACAGGCAGAGCAAAGCAAAAGAAGAAGGAGAGGAAGAAGCGAAAACATCTCGAATATCAGGGGTAAACTTCTCCGAACTTGTGTGCTTCAATTTGTTGCTGTCAAATACAGTAAATATATATTACAAAGTGAAATAGCCCCAGAAGAAGAGGCCCAGTCAGTGTCATTTCATTTTGTTTCATTCCCGTCCAGCCAGCCAGTCAACGCAGCAGACAGAATCTACAGGATTTAAATGTCCAATGGGAACGACGGCAGAGAAAATGTTTTGCAGGAGCAAGCAAATGCCAATCACATTTCATCGTTGCCAGTCACAGATGTAACACTATTAAAGTCTCACACTGTGATAATGAAAGAAAGCCATGGTCCAATAATTGGAACATTTTAAAATAGGTTTCAGATTTGATTGTGTTGAATTTGAAGTGCTGTCTGCATTTATTGAACAATAATCAAACTTAGACCACTAAAAAAAAAAAAAAAAAAAAAAAAAAAACTAAAACTGCAATTTATTTTTGTCTTTTCTTCTTGATTATTTTGAGGCACAAGAAAGCCAAATTTGTTGCATTCATCAGGTGTAAAACCAGATGTCTTGCAGTTGAAATGTCAGGTTTTTGCTAAAGCCAGACCAGGGGTATTGCAAAAAAAAAAGAAAAAAAGATGTCTTGCGCTTTTCATTGTTTGTAGTTCAGAGCGCACTGATTGGCTGAGCCTCATTTGGCCCGGCTGAAAACAGCTCAGCACCGAACCTTTCAAGACTTAAACTCTCGGCGGTCCGGCAAACCAGAGGTCTTTCTTTGCAACGCTTACAAAACAGTTTCTTCGCTTGTCTTTCCAGTCGCCGGGTGACGGGAAGCTGAACGGCGAGTCTCCTCCGCCGGCAAAGCGCAGCCGGCTTGCCGACAGCAGCAAGAGAAGAGTGACCTTTAACCCCACCGTGCAGGAGAAGACCCTGCACCCGGTTCACGAGCCGCCCAAGAGCGTGAAGCTCAAGGAGGCGGCTGACATCGTGGTCCGATACCTGGACCCCTTCTACACTCAGGGAAAGTTTGCCACCAAGGTGAGAGATATTCAACGCGTCGAGTTGCAGCGGTTGGGGATCGGAAACTCACACGTTCCCTCATGCCCATTCCTCCTCAGGAGTTGTTCAAGTCCTTCGCCCGCTACCTGTCGCACCTTCTGGCGGAGGGGAGGAGTCGGGGGACAGCCCAGGGTGGGTGGAAAATACATAAAAACCAAACAAAAAAAAAAAAAAAAAAAAAAGAACCTTGGAGGTGTAAAATGAGGCGTTGCTCTCCTTCTCTTCTCCCGCGGTCCGCAGTCAAAGCTGAGGCCAAGGCCCTCATCAAGAAGTTCTTCAGCAGGGTGCAGCACTGTCGCAGCGAGGCCGACTGGCAGAGCCTCAGAGCGCCGAGCCACCGGAAAACGCCGGAGGACGAGAAGTGACGGGAAGTGGGAAGAAGAGCCACCGCGGAGTCAAAGCCTTCCTCTAAACTCTTCCTCTGTGTCAGTGCCTGATCCGACTCTTCGTCCGTCCTCAGGCTGCCCTCACCGCAGATGCCTGATGAGCGGGTGCAGGGTTGATTTGCTGCTAGAGTTTCCTTCTGTTCATTATTTCTGTTTGCCCAAGTCCAGTTGCTGCTAGAGAAGAAGAGGCAGAAAACATATGGACGCGCAAAGCCAGACAGTGTAAATGTCAAAACTGTAGCAAGTGTCTTTTAGGTTGGGGTCTCACCCTGGAAGCTGTGTCCAGAGACATCCAAGCCATTTGACTCAATTTTCTATGCTTAATCTATGAATTTTTTTTTTTCTTCCTTTTTTGTTGGTTTAGCCACTCTGCTCAGCTTCAGTAGTAGTACAGCACAGGTTGTTTCCATGGCAGTGCCCACTACCAAAATAAAGGCATTTACACTAAAAGCAGAAATTAAAAACTAAAAATTGGTGGGCTCAGAGCTAGCACGCTAACATTGCCACAGTGACAGTGCAAATATGCCCAGGCTGATTATGTTTGTTTGTTTTAGGCAGGCATCTTGAGACCATGCTCTATTTTGCAAGTGTTGAAACAAACTACTGGACATGATTATACTGGGAGCCAACTGCATGCTGGAACCACCAAAGTTTTGAGGGTGATGGTTGCTATGGAAGGTGCCATATTTCATGACCAAAGCAAACCAGTGGACCACTAGATATTGTGACGCACTGTAAAAGTAGATGACGACTAAGATTAGAATATTTTTTATTTTATTCAATTATGAATAAAGAACAAGATCTTAGCTTCATGACAACTAGATCAGTTTAGTTCATCATGCTCGGCGGTTGCTTGGCAAAGCAAGGTGCAAAGTCATTAAACACATGTGACAGACGCTGTGCAATGAAAACTGTTTGTCTTCTAGGCCTGTTCTTTCTTCTTCTTTTTTGGGGAGCAGCAGTGTGTGCCCTCACAACTAGTCGGCCCAAACAGCCTCTGGAGAGCTGAGGGACGTGTTTACAATAAAGCAAGTGATGAAGAAAAACAAAACAATTTGTCTTGATGGAGAAATTCTGGCAATGTTCAAATTTGGGAAAGGTTGATGCTGCTGAAGCTAGCAAAAGTAAACCATCAATCCTGCTCTATACAGGATGCTGCTCTTTATCATGGAAAGAACAACATTTCAGACTGGTGTGTAAAAGCAAGCAGGCATGAAGATGCTTTTATAATTTACTGAAAGGGTTCGCGGCATGAACTCAATTAAACAACAGGTGAACTAATACACCCAACAGTCCAGGAGGGGGCGGGAAATGCACGTCGAAGTTGAAAACAAGAGAAAGAGGACCCAGGCTAATGACGTCATATGACAGCGCCGAAAGAAGCCGAGGTAAACAAAACCAACACATGTATTTCAAGATTCCCTCACATTGATATTAATCGTACCTTTAGAGAGAGGGGAAAGAACAGCTGAATGTATAACTCACTTGTTTTATGATTGTCCACGCACTGTTCGACATGCTGGAAAGAAGCTAATTCATGTACAAAACAACAGAAGCATTTCAGTCTCTCGCTGGCTGCCTGCCCCGCCCCTTCCCGTTTAAGCTTCTTTCTTGCTGAATTGTCCTTTAATTGTTCATTTTAGTTTTTTTATTTTTATTATTATTATTATTATTGTTGATTGACTCACCTGTTTTAATTTGTGACAGTCTTCTTTTCTCCCTGTTTAAGTTACTTGCTGAAATGTCTTTATTTCAAGCTGCAGTGCGTAAAATTGTGTCATCTAGTGGTCAGATTTGAGGTTGCAGCGCCCATTCCTCACCCCCCATTGACCAGGAGTCTTTGTTCACTTTACTTGGTGCTAAAATGCATAGTGCAGTCATTTCTGTCTAGTTCCCTCTTGCTGGAATATCCCATACAAACACTTGTGTGTAGGAAAATCAAACTACTTTTATTTTACTGTAATTATCCAGACATGTTTCTGGGTAGTGTATGAAGCTTTTGCAAATTAGTCATGCCAAATTTTACACACTGCACTTTTAATTCTCTGAAAACGTATGGTCCTGAATTCATGACCTTAGTCTTGAATTCTGGGATTTTTCCCACAATGCCCTGCTCTGCAAAATAAACAACTTTTTAGGCATTTTCATCATATTTTATATCTTGGTGTAGCATAATATGTTTGCACCATAACACAATATATGCAAGACCAAACATTTAGGCGTGTATTTTCTTTATTATTCACCTGGACCCTCTCTTACAGCAGGATTAATATTGAACAGTACATTTCATTAAAAGTATATAGCGTTACAGAGTGTAGTTTCTGGAAACATGTAAGACACAAGTGAAGTGCTATAGAGCCTCTACAGAGGAAGCGGTTGCAACGATCACATGAAAGCAGCAGCATAGAGAATGATTACACTGTCAAACAATTGTATAGCATAAAGATACGTGTTTTACAGCAGGTTCATTAAAGTGACTATTGCCAAACTATTTCATAGCATCGAGTGTTTCACATCAGGATTTGTGGTTCATTAAAGTGACTATTGTCAAAGTATTTCATAGCATCTGGTTCATTAAAGTGACTATCACGTGACCTCATTTAGTTGATTCTAACTCAGACACCTGCTTGGATTTTCAAAGGAGCAGGTGCCAGCTGGAGACTCAGCCCCAGAAGCAGTTTGGGGGCAGGGGGCAGACACCGTGGGCCTTAGCGTCGGGGGCTTTGATCACCAGATCACTGACTATCTCGGTGGTGCCGAACAGGGGGAACAGCATCTCAGCGAAGCTCTCGTTGTAGGTGTAAATGTGGCAGCGCTTGTCCACGTCGTAGAAGGACAGCTGGCCGTGGTCGTAGTCGAGGTAGACGCCCACCCGGCGCGGGATGAGGCCGGGCGGCAGGGCGGTGAAGGGCACGGTCAGCGCCTTCAGCTCGGTGCCCCTCTCCAGCCGCAGGGTCAGGAAGCCCGTGTCCGTGTTCAGCGACTTGAAGCCTTTCCGGAGGGCCGGCTCTTTGGCGACGCCCAGGCGCCAGTCCCGCTCGCCCACCTCCGCCTCCCAGTAGTGGCGGCCGGAGGCTAAGCCCTCCACCCCGACGGCGCACCACCAGCCGTCGAAGCGCTGGTGGTAGTTGGGAACTTCTTTCCTCTCCAAGCCGCAGCGCATCCGCTTCTCGTCGGCAGAGATGAGCAGGTCAGGGTTGGCTGTGTCCAGGTCCAGAGTCACTTCCACTGGCAAAAAGCAGGAAGAAGTCTAAATCAGATGAGTTCAAATAGGATGGTGGGGCATTATTTATTTATGAAGCCAATACTGTACCCGCAGCATCTGAGATCCATTTCCACACTGCAAAAACAAAAAACAAAAAAAGACTGAAAACTACTGCTGCTATTTTGCACATATGTACCTATGCATTGTTTTCAAAAGCGCTACAATTTCCCTCTTTCAAAAATTGATAAAATTACATGAATTTTTATGTCACGTGTGTTGTCCTGCAATTCATGAGAATTAATTTAATAGATGCCTTTAAAAAAATGTTGCATGAAAAATGACTTCCTGCATGTGTTTTGCACCCATTTACAAATAGAATGGGAGAGATGACAGTTTAAGATGCAGTGAAGAATTAGGTAACATTAAAGCAGTAACTTTCAATTCAAAATCCGACTGTGAACCATGAAAGGCGTGTCACTCCCGAGAACGTTCCACAGCTGTTCAAACTATCAGCTGGTTGCTGCAGTAGCAACGTTGGAAAGACTTGAGGCATTCCAGGAATGATACGATGGATTTGCCCAAGAGAAACCATAAAATAGAGAGGCAGCAAAGGCCAGTGGAGAATGAGACATGTGGTGGTGCTAACTACAGGTGTCAAAGCTGTGGCTGCTGCCGTCATCATGCACCTAAGTGCACCAACAGGAGACAGCTTCTTGGGTTACATGAAGTGAACGAGAGAGCAGGCGGCTCAGCCTTCTATCTTTGGCTATTACAGTAAATAAAAGTTGTTTTGTTGCAGCTGTTAAACAGGCAGATTATTATTATGATTTTTATTCCAGGAGATCACAGATTACAGACTAAAGCGTCAAAGGCAGAAGTCTGTTCCACTTACCTAGTTGGGGAATGTATGATATAGCACCTGCAGGGGAGATAACACAATCATCAGGAAGTCCCTAGAGAGAAAAAACAACCCAACTCGTCCCCGTTACCGGCTGTACGGACCAGTCTTTTGCGTCCGCTGCTTCCACAGGAGCCACTGCTGCGGCAGAGTGTCCTGCAAACAGCAAACGGCTTTTTGCGTGACAAAATGAACGAAGTAACGCAGGACGGTAACAAAGCTGAGCCGCACGCGTGCGTCCCTTCACACCTTATCTGGGCGCTGCACCATCAGAGTCCACATGACCAGCTCCATAGCGGTCAGGAGATTAGGTGCGCGGCCCCAGCGCCAGGCCGACTGCAGGTCTTCCAGAACCTTCACCACAGGTTCTCCAGGCCACACGCTTTGCTGCAACACACGTCGGGGTAAAATAAGAAGTGACACGTTACGTTGTTTTTGAGGAAACAGGAAATTAAAGTTGAAAAAATGTATGGATAGTTATTAAGAAAATGTATGTGTATATATATATATATATATATATATATATATACATATACATACATATATACAGTATATACACTCACACACATACACACATATATATATATATATATATATATATATATATGTATGTATGTATGTATATATATTTATATATATTTATAAACATATATACATCCTACCTCAGGCTGAGCTCTCAGGTCCTTGACCCAGTTTAGGATGACAGTTTTGGCCTGGAGCAGGCCTTGTTCTTTGGACACCTCGTCACGTTTGCCTTCATCAGGCTCGGGCCAGCCATCTGTCTGCATGGGCCTCTTCTGCACAAACAGACCGGAGCATCACTGACAGAAATCCCCATGTGCAAATAAATATTATATACAGTTTTTTTTTTTTTTTTTTTTTTTTCTATGCTGTCCCCTCAGAAGCACCTTGCTCTCCAGCATGGAGGTCCACTGCAAGACGAAGGCCTGGCAAAGAGGGTGGGCCAGACGTCATCCTGCTTCCAGATGTGCTCCAAGACTTCAGACCTCTGCAGCAGCGACACAACAGAAAATCCCAGGTTGGTGACAATCCAGACAGTTTCCCCCCCTGACAATTAAGATGGTGCGTAACCCATAGCGACGCTGCACCTGGCACACTCGGCCGAGGTCTTGAGCCAACTGTGCAACAAACAGCTGATCCTCATCCAGAGGCTCCTTCTCCTCCTTCTTGTATTTGTATGGCTCCTGTGGAGAAATGTCAAGATGTCAACGAGACTTCCCTTTCAGGGGACATTGCTGCTGCTGCTGCTACTGCTGTAACTACAATTGCAGCAGAGCCATAAAGGAGGGCAGCCAGTCTGATCAAAATTCACATCATAGCTCTGGCAGCAGAGAAGAAAAATATTCCCCCTCACTTTCAGGCTCCCGGCAGACACTGGCCTTGTCAGTCTAAATTCAACCAAGGGCTCAAAAATAAAAAGCAAGAGTCACATGACACGGCTCATGATCCTATGGCATGACTATGATGCATGACTCAGCCCTCCTTAAAAAAAAAAGGAGTGGAGAGGAGCAGCGCTGCTTTAGATCCAGGTACCTTGATCTTTGCAGTCAGAGCTTTGGCCGGCTCCACCAGGAAGTGAAAACACTGCATCATCTTGGCGTTGAAGTATTAGGAGTCCTGCAGAGAATACCAAGACCGCACTGTAGTAACCGCATACATTGCATAGTGTCCATCCACAACCATAAAGCAGACACAATAAAACAGACACAACAAGATTGTATAGAACACACGGACAGATGCAGGCTAATATTAGTTCTATGAGTTCTATGGTTACATGAAAAATGTTATTTCACCAGTAAACAAGAGTTATTGTTTTGCAAGGTCAAAGACTTAAAATTCAGTGACTCAATAATTGACTATGAGGTTTGGGCCAGGTCCAAAAGCTCGCTGCCCTCCAGTCACCCAGAGCAGAACCGCACGCTGCCAGTGTTTCACTCAAAAACACCACTATGTCGTCTGCAAACTAATAAAGATGTGGCAGCAGGTTCGCATTAACCGCCATTCTTAGGCCGACAGACAGTGGTCACTGCATCACTGTAAATGACCAGCAGCACAATCAAAAGAAGTCCTCTGAAATGAGCTGCACTTCCAAACCCATAATCTACTGAATTCCTCCACCGCCGTCCTGACTTGACCTCTTCGCTTCTATCCCTTAATGTATCAGTGTGTGTGTCCTCTGATTTGTCAGTCGCTGGAAATAACAGGATGCCAGCCTGTCACACACTACCAGTCTGAGGACAAGTTTAAACTGGTTTTCATGCCCGCATCACAGTGATTAATAATACATTTTCACACAAAGGCAGGTGCAGACCTACATGGGCCTGTAATTCGAGTCTTCAATTTGCATAAAGGACAGTAAAGAAATAACCACACATGACGGTAAAATCCAGAAGTGATGCATTTTTATTTTATTTTATTTTTATTTTATTTTATTTTTGCTGACGCGACAGCTGCAGCAGCAACGTAAAAAAAATAAATAAAAATTGTTGATGTCGAGGCTTAACATGAGTAAGCAAAGTCAGGGGCAGCCTAGTTACAGGCCAGCCGACGCCTGCGCACAAGGTAAACACGGCTGGGCTGCAGCTTTGCAGCAAACCTGGTTGCCAGGTGCGGTGGGATTCATCTGTGCACGAACTGTCTCGTAGCACGTATGGAAAAAGAAGAAAAAAGGGGCAAAATAAATCACGCAATTTACAATTTATACGCTCAATGTCAAAAGTTCAACCCCCCCACAGCTGCGTCAAACACACAACGAGTCTTTTGGAGGGGACAACTCACCTTTCCCCTCAGGTAAACACTTGTTCTTCTGCGCCACACACAGGGAGAGTCGCCGCCTCGGTGCTCGTCCTGGCCGCGTCCGCTGCAGTGCCTCAACCTTGTTTACATACCAGACTGACACAGTCGGGCAGCCTCGGCTTTTTCCGTCGGTGACGCACGTGGAGGAGCCGAGAGCGCAACCCGATTAGACCTCGTCGTCACGACGTCGCTCGTGACGAAGCACACTCGGCTCGCCGATTTTCTCTGCTATTTTTTTTAGTTATAATTTATGTAAACATTTAAAGATTTATGTCTCATTTTATTTGGTTTATTATTATTATTATTTTTGTGTGTAAACAGACATCGGCATTTACTGCACTGCACACATTGGCATGGTCACTGTGCATCCGGAGACAGCAAAATGTCGCCCCCTTGTGGCAATATTACAAAACTTTCAAACAGCCAAGATGGTCTTTTCGTTTGAGAGAAAAAAAACAAAACTCACCTCATAGTAGCATTTATGCTAGTTTGTTTATAATGACGGTTGGTATGTGGGAAAATTACAGTAGCAGCTGATTTTGTTTATTTTAAATATTTCAAACGATAACTCCAGGTCTCACTTACTTACCAACAAACACTTTTGCCTGAATTTCTTTTTATGCGTTGAACATTTACCACATGAATCGTTGAAAACTCACGACACCGTCTAGAATTGTGTTGTTGTTTTTTTTTGTTTTTTGCCCATTCAGGACAAAATACAATGCTTAAAACGATCTGTCTTTGGTTTTCAAGGCAATACAAAAAAATGCTTTGATTAAAACGACTCTGATTATATATTTTTTTTATATACAAAACAGTGGAAAATGGCTACTGAATATCAGTTAATTTATGGTTTGTATCAGTGTATTCAACGTTGTCCTTTTGCAGGTTAAGCAACCGTCCTCTGGCAAAATGTTCAAAAATTGCTGCATTAAAATAGGGTTTGAGGGGATTGAACTAGGAATACATATCTACAGTTTAGCCACTAATTTATTCTTCTTTTTTATTACTAAATCATACACACACACATGCACACACAATGAAGCAAACAACAACAAAATGATCACCTCCCTCATGAGTGCTTTTAAAAATTGTAATAACTTTTAAGAGAGGTGAAACTTCTTCAACCCTTACACTATACGTTTATTAAATGCTCTGTCGATGATTTATAGTCAGCCTATTATTGACCAACATAATTACGCTGGCCAGTAAACATGTTGCATTGGTTTAAAGGAAATGACGAGTCATGAGAGATTTCTTTAATAAATACATCATACAGTGATACACAGAACAAATAGTTGGTGCCATCACAAGTACAAGCTTTAAAACAGACAGTAATAAGTAGCAATACAGCAAGACAAAACATTCCCTGACATATATGTTCCATGGTTTATATGTCATAATTACCTGTGGGGGTTTTTTTGGCATTCAAATATCAACAAAGGGCCAAAAACAAACATTGAAATGCATTTCTAAAAAAGATTAAATAAAAAAAATTATGCGAATTCAAAAGATCCCACCTGTATCAGCTAAATGTGCTTACTTTATAATTTTCTCAAAATAACCTATGATGGAAGGCACTAGCTTGCTGCCCATATTCAAAATCCTTGTCCCACCGGCTGAAACACGTTTCCTGGAGTCTGGCACCGTTTCAGCAGCCCTTCACAACAGCTCAGATTTAAATCGGTCGCAGGTAACCTTTAAAAACTTGACAACGTAGCCTCTGGCGAGGGGACGGCTGAAGAAAACAAGTGTTCAAGGATAAAATCATGAGCAAACGACGGCTCCCCTTTGCAAAACGCTTTAACCCTGTTGTCGCTGCGGGTGTACCAGCCACCTCGTTATTACGCTCTACATCCAGTGTTCTTCTTGTCAAACGTCCACTCTTCACAACATTCAAACGTGTGGTCAGCTGCAGGAGTTCTTTCCCTGAGTGGTGTGCAGCCCCTCTTTGGTTGGTCCATCAGAGCTGTGTGATCGATCCTTCAGTGTGAAACATCCAGCGATGAATCAATCATCGACTCCGTTTTAAAGCTACCAAATTCTCCTCTCCGCCGCGCTTGCTGAAGCGCTCAATCCGCGTCACACAGACAGGACGGTGCCGTCAGGTCTGACAGGGTTCGGGACGTTGGACCGTGCGTAGATGCTCTGAGGTGGCGAGATATCCAGACAGGACGGAAAGATGTTGTTGTACGTCAGCTCCACCGACTGGCGGATACTCTCTTCGTACGTTGGAGGAGGCTGGGGAGAAAAGAAGAGAAAATATGCTCAATTTTTTGTTGTTGTTCCAGGTTTGTTTGTTTTTTAAACAACAGAAGAAATAACTTTTGGCTTGTGCGTGATGTTTTTTCAGTTCTTCCTTTACAATTTCTTCCTCTGTCAAAAGGTGCTTTTTAAAATAAATAAATAAATTAGCTTCAAATCTGGAATCTGTCTACTATTAGCTGCTATCTGTCAAAGCTTTTGACATGTTTTTCTTTTCTAACATACTGTTTACATGATTTGATATATTTTCGGGAAATACTTAGAGACAATAACAATTTAAACAAAACAAAAAGAGTTGAAAATATTGGCTTAAATGACAGAACAAAACTAGTAAAATAGATATTTAGCTTTTTCACTTATGAGAAAAAACTTGGCAACATTCCTGAGACAAGCATTAGACAAAACAGCTTATATTTGATCCTTTTCGAAATGCAAATCCTAATTGTATTTTAGTCGCGTGTGACCTGAGGAAGAGCTGAGGAGTGTAAATGTTCATTTGTTTGTGCAACCCTGTGTTTCCACAAACACCAATAAAACCTTCTAATTTCCTGAGAGTGGCAAAAATCTTTAGAAAACAGAACCGCATCACGAGATTTGATGTCGTCAACGATAAGAAGTGAAATATGCTCAACACGTGACAAACAATCAATGCCGGTCGCCTGGCGCGTTCTTTTTTTTTTCTCCAGTGCATTATCTTTCTGACCTCGTTATATAGGATCACGCTCCCTCTTATCTTTTAATTACGAAGACCCTCGGGCGACAAGAGTGACCCTACAACCTGGCCCTCGCTGACCCACTGCACGAGCGCCCACCAGGCTACAAAGTTTTACTACTGGCCTCGGGGGGGAAGGGGGGTTACAGACGAGGCGTCTTAAATCAAAGGGGATGGCGACTTTTCCTGCTCAGGGGTGGAAGAGAGAGCGCTGTGTGCAAATGTACTCCCTTTGTTTGTTGTGTGTGTGTGTGTGTGTGTGTGTGTGTGTGTGTGCGGCAACTGTGCACTCATGCAATACTGTTTAATTTAGGAAAGAAAAAAAAAACCTGGAAGGTCAAGACAGGAGCCCCATTGCCCGGGCCCTGTTTGCGCTCGGGATGCTCGGGCTCTAATCATGTTTGATGTGCCTTTTTTTTTTTTTTTTTTTTATCATCGCCCTGATTGCTCAAGCGCTGTGGGAGTCGAAGGCAAAAGATCAACAAGGCGGACAACCTTGAAACACCAACTGCCTCCTGACTCCCAATTCACCGGCGCGCATGAGATGAGCCGGTGATGCGTCCTGTTTGAATGCAGTCTAATCTTTGAACGGGCTCCTGTTACAATATTGTATGACAGTGTTGCCATAATAGGCAGCCTGCTTGTTATTATCTCCCATTCATTGCCAAGATACGCGTGAGGGCGGGTCCGCAAGCAAGATGAGTGTTGCGTGAGATTCGGCTTTCTGGGAAACTGCGATGACAAGGAAAAAAAAAAAAAAATCTCCAATCTAGTTTGAAAGCGGCACTTTAAAGCGCTCTTGAAGCATTTATTTATTACTGAAAACAACAATGCTGCGACGCAGCCCTAATCCCCCAGTTTAGCTCACCTCGCTCACAATGGGTCCATTGAGGCCGAAGCGATCGGCGATCATCATGTGGATCTGCCTCTGGCGGTCCTTCTTTCGGACGCTCTCGTAGGAGGGCAGCCTCGGCAGGGGAGCATCCAGCGCGGGGAGGCTGTAGCTGGAGGGCAGGCCCACGTAAAACAGCTGACCCCCCTGCTGAGACACACGCAGGGCCCAGGCTCAGCTTGACAGTTATGAGGGGACGGGGAACAGGAGGCGTCTATGTCCGCAGGACGCGCGGATAATGATCCGATATGTGGCGGCGCCGCTGAGAACCCTCTTTGAACTTTCGAGGAAAACAGCAGAGCCTTCACTTCGAGAAAACACCCGCTGATGTAAACAGATCGACCGCCGAGCCGGCGGTGCCGCTGAGATTTCAAATGCGTCCGTCTTGACGAGATCTGATCGGAAGTGCTGTTAAGCGTTTGAGTGACCAGGCAGTAGCTGTGTTTCCATTAGTCCTAGTATTGCACAAAGCCTAAATATCGCAATAAAAACCTGGTGATGAAACACGTAAACTTTGAAAAACCTCTCAAACATCGCTGAAAGGTTTTTCCGCCCTCATTAGGCGGTTTTTCAGGACGTATCGATATGGACGTATATCGCAAAAGTGCCATGGAAACACTTTTTTGGCATTTACACGTCAGCGGACGTGACACACGGGGTCACGTGACCAGTTCACTTCAAGTGTAAATGGCGCGTTATGATTGGAGGAGACGGAATATTTTTTACAAGTAAAGTAAGAAAAAGTAAGTAAGAAAAATATTACAAACATTCTTGACAGTAAACAATCCAACGTAAACAAACCAAAGCAAAAGTAATTCTTAGAATTACATTTGCTCTGGCTAGAATTACGGCTTATGCGTTTCCACACCATTCAATGGAAACATCTGCAAATCGCAATTGTACTTTGTCGAAATTTGAGAAAATATCGCTTTTATTTTGCGAAAAGCTGGAATGGAAACGCAGCTAGTGTCAGAGTTGTGTTTCAGTTCGGAAGTAGGCAGGAAACGACTGCTGCAACCTGCCGTTAAAAGTGACAGAAGAAAGGAACTAGAGGAAGTGAGTACCTAGCCGGTGCTAATGTGATTAGCATGGATGCTGCAGTTGGATGGATGGCATTTTCACATGAAAAAGATGCACATGGCGGTGAGACACAACTCGTGTTTTCTCACTTCTAGGGGTGTTCGCTGACAGACTACAGTATTGATGAGTCAATTTTGAAAAAAATTAAACTTTTCTATTGACAGAGCGATGACAGAAATTTTGCCTGATGCGAAAAAAAATTTTGTGAGCTCTTCACCAGGTGCATAGGATGGATGGATGATTTAATCCAACTGAAAAAAACACACTCACTGACATTTTATTGGGTTGCCAAGTCGACAAATGGCTTAGAAATGTTACGCAATGGCCCTTTCACCGGGCGGGAGGAGTGACTGTTGATTGGAGGTGTTGCCACGGACGTGTTTCCTCACCTGGGTGTCGTCGTCCGCGGCGTGAGTCTGCTCCAGACAGGCGGATCCCACCAGCGTCTGCCTGCTGCTGTAGTACTGAGTAGGAGCATCCTGTAAAACAAGCGCAGGCGGGACCCTCACAAGTGTGTCTCAAGCAGCGGGGGCGCACTTGTTATTCAAATGCCCTGAGTTTATCGGAGAGGGGCGGCGGTGGCGGCGGTGGGGGGGTGACATTTTCAACCACGCGACCCAACGCGGCGGCCGCTTCGCTCGCAATTAAAAGTCGGAAATCCGCTAACTAACAGGCCTAATTGGCCGATTCCTCATGCCTTGTTTGATCACTGTGGGCTCAAGCGGCGCCGTAAATTATCTCATCAATAAAAAAAGCAAACAGCCCCCCTCATTTTGCCGGCCCCTTCTGAAACAAGCCCTGTCACCGTCCCGCTGTAGGAGAAGCAGGAATCCTGGAGGGGGTGCGGGGGGGGGGGGAGTGGCCGGGGGTGTAGCAGCCAGGAAAACAAGGTAATTGCCCCGGGTCTAAATGAGTCGCCTTTGTGCGCGGGACAATGTGGTGTCCTACTGCGTCTTCAGGGTCCCCTGGCAACAAACCACACCGTGTGGTCTTTCTCTCGCTCGTCCTCCGGTGAGCACCGCAGGTACGGCTTAACGAGCGCTCTCCAGCGCACATTATATGGCCTTGTATGTCGCTTGAGGTGTCGGGGGGGGCGGCGCTACAACAAAGTCAATTTGTCGCTGACTGGGGATTAGATCGGATCCAGCGAGGAGATAAGACTAATTTTCTTTTTTTTTCTTTTTTTTTTTAAATCTGCTGCGATTTGCCAAAGATACGCTCGGCTAAGGAAAAAGGCAGCAGAAGCTCCACAGCCAATGGGCAGACGTCAGATTTGTCATTTTCCCAGGCTGCCGTCGACGTGACGCAACTCTGGGAGTGACGCGCTCGGCCGACCTTTGCCCATCGCCCCGACATCATTTCAGAAACGGCGGTACAACCCCCCACCACCACCACCACCACCACCACCCCCGAAAAAGGTGCTGTCAAAGGTCACGTTCCCTCACACTGTTTTGTACTTTTAAAGACCCTCGAAAAAAAAAAAAAGGTCCTGAGGAAAAGGGGGCGAAAAAAAGGGAGGGGGGGGGTGGACTTGTCCTTTTGTCTCCTCGCCATTGATTCAGCCAGTGTGAAAAAGCACAACCGTGTAAAATCAGTGCTGAAGTCGGGGGAGGAACCCAGCGGCAGTGTGCCTTTTTTCACCCGCAGCAAACCCAAAGGAGACCCATTGTCCCCCCCCACCTCGGGGTCCCCGACAGCCAGAGCGGGGTCGGCCCACTATTCACCCTGCAAAATGAAGCAGGCGAAGGTATGCGACTATGAAGTCGAAGACATGAGATGTCCTCCAGAGGTGGTGGGGGGGGGGGGTGGTTGGGTGGGGGGACCGGGGAGAGGACTTGATGAGAGGGTTTAGTGTTTCACCCCGTGCGATGACTTCACCTTGTGTCTACTTTGCACAGAAACGCTGCATTTTTTTCCTCTTTTTTTTTTGTGTTGGCCGCGCTTTGTTTCGCAAAAGGAATGCCACTGGCACACCAGGACGTTCTGATAGCGGAATACTCTGCAAACTTCGGTCGGCCGCTGGCCAAACAGCACGGCCCGTGTTGCCTTATCAAGGCACGCCGCGTCTGGATCCAGCTGCAGGTCACGGTGGACCAGTGGGTCCCGGGCAAACACTCAGATTCTTTTACTTCAAAAAAAAAAAAAAAGTGAAGCTTCTCCCTGAAGATGAAGAAGATGAAGATTTAAGAAGAAGATTTAAGAAGAAGAAGAAGGAGGTACAAGAAGAAGAAGAACATTCAAGTAGAAGAAGAGAAGGGAAGAAGGAGCATAGCCGAGCGGAGGGGAGGAAGGCACGAGTCGCGGCCCTGCAATCCAGAGATAAGGCTCCAACCTCACCCCTGGGAGTAATGGAGGTGCGAAACAAGTCAGGGGCAGGAAGCGGAGCACCTCGGCAACCACTGCACCACCCCGGCGGCGTGTTTGCGTTTCCTCTCCGCCCCCTCGTCCTCCTCCTGTCACCTCGAGACTCGCACACATTCAGGCCGCCGCAGACGAATGATTCCTCCATGGAGCCTCCATGTGTGCCGGTGTAGAAATCTGATTTTTAGGAACTTCAGTGGGCCTACTGCTCAAACGGCGACACCGTGCGTGCCAATTCTGCCCAGTGTCCTCCAGTTATTTTGGGGTATCGTCCACCAATTTAACGGCGGCAAAATCAACTTTTATTCTCGTCCTGTTGCTCGCAGCCGTGCAAATCGTTTCTGACACTTTTGCTAATGTTGCTTCACACGGGGGCCCGCGCCGAGATAGAAAGCCCTCTCCCTCCTCCCACGACAACGTCTTAGAAAACTTTGGAATGGAAGCCACTCTTGAGGAACTCACCGTGTCTGCGTTTCTCCCCCGGCAGGGGCGGAATGTGCAGCACTGAGGATCCTTGCGGTAAATAATCGACAGCAGAACCACCACCACCCCAAAGAACGCCAGGGAGGAAACTGCAGGTGGGGGACAGAGGCGGAAATGTTAATCCAAGTGTCACAGAAACTTCTACTACTGCACAGCAGCCTGGAAGGTTTGAATCTGCTCAGGTTTCACGTTTGCAAAATTAAATATGTGCAGGCGGACTCTTCTGACAGACAGTTGTCCTCTTGTCGTTAAAAAAAACATTGAAAAATCCATTGAAAAACTTCAAAGTGCAACCTGCTTCACTTGTTCTATCATCCCTATCAAACAGTACAGGCTTTAAAAGGCTGTTATAACTTTATTTTTCAGCTCTAAGTTGATAATAAGCTGCTATGAGCTCCATCCACAAGTGGAACAAGGAGTCATAGTTAGATTCAGTCACAGTCCACAAACATAATTCACGCAAGCAGTCCACAAACACTCTGATGTGGGCTAATAAAGCTTTTTTTTAATCAAAGTGCCAGATGAGGACATTCGAGATCTGAAGCGCTACTTACAGGACGCAGCGAGCACCTTGAGTTGATCGGACGTCATGTGCAAGGACGGAATGGTCGGACTCGCAGTTGTTGACATCTCCGCGGTGTAAACTGCGGTCGGCGCCTCCGAAAGTCTCGCAGAACTCGTCAGACTCTGGTCCAAGTTTCCCATCTTTGGCGCGTCAGAGGATTAAACAAACACCGGGAGGCGGAGTCCGTCTCCTCGCTCATCGTGCGCGCGTAGGTTCAGACGCGAATACGGTCCACATGCGCTCAGGCGAGCCCAGGCGAGCCGAGCCGAGCCGAGTCGGTGGGGGTCAGGCTCTCCTCTCGCGAAACTCGCCTCGGCGTTTATGACGAGTGCGTAAAGAGGCGCACGGGCGCGCTCTATGTCCGCCCGCGTGACGTCGCTCTGCCTCCGCGCAGGGAGTCAGTGGAGTGATTTATGAGCTGTCGCCCAGACTGACATTATTAACTTATTACTCCGGGCCAGTCGGCAACACAGAACCACGCTCGCGAAGAGATGTAATTACAACTCATTCAAACTGACCACTTGATATTAAAAATATTAGTAATGAATAAATAATAATAATAATAAAAAAAATACTTATGCCAAAATCGAAATGTTACCCGCAGGGCTCGCGAGCCCAATGGTATGTGCAGCTCTCTCCCATCCAGACTAGTGGGTTCAGAGGCTGGATGCCTGAGTTGGAGTCCGGTCACCTAGGAGACTGTGGGGAGGTCCCGTCTGCCAGGGTGTGTAAATGTAGTATTAGTATTCATGGAAGTTGCTCCAGAATATATGGCCTGCATGTGTGACATGGTCTTGTGTTAATTTTCATTCAAATCGGCAGACCCACCGCGTAGACGCGGCCCTTTTAAAGAGGAGGCGCATCACGAGGATCCTGCGTTGGAGTTTGGGAGGGCTGCCAGCAAGGGAGACATGCGCAAGGAAAACATGTTGAATTTACTTCGGTAAACAAGTTTAAGGGCTGTCTGATGGAGGCAGCATGAGAGGACTCTAATTACAAAGGGCGAAAAGACTTCAGAAACACGGTTGCTGGTCTTACACAAGAACTTGAAAGGATTTTTAAGCCTATGTGGCTTATTTATGCGCCCTCAAAGCGCTACATCTTAAGTTATGAACAAAGAGAGTTTTGGGTTTTTTTCAAAAGATGCTCCGAAAACATTCGGATGCAAGGTGTTTATATTTGCATCAGCTAGAGGCTTAGCCTCTGAAAAAAAATTGTATAATTGGTTTAAATTCTAAACATCCCTTGTTTCCTCCAGCAAGTGTTTGTTAGAGCTGAGTCTTAAATGTTCAATTGGTTTCTATGTCTGGCTGCAAAATGTCTTTTCTAAAAGGTCAGTAGAGCAACTTTTGTTCCAAACAAGGAAGTCATCCACTTTGACGGAACATTTTTCAAAATTGAAGTTCTTGTCATTTTCTCCTCAAGTCCCCAATATTGGTGCACCAAGACCTCTTTGTCCGCAACAAATGCGTGGACTAGTGTTTCTAGTGTTGGGTCCACACAGCCTTTATGTTTGCAGTCATGTGCTCTGCAGTCACGTACTACTACACAACCTTTGGCATAAAAGAGGGTCTGTTTCCTTGTTAAGAGGCAGTTCTGACAGTAACTGGGGTCTTTGGATTCCAGTATGCTTTAAACAACGAAGAGGAAGTAACTGAAATGTTTGTCATCCATCAACATTGTTATCATTAAAGCATTTTCTTCATTCCTCGTGGTTTCATCTTTAAGGGACACTCACCGAGCGAGCATGCGTTGGACAAAGAACAGAGATATACAGTAGAATTGCCACGTAAAAACTATTTTTAAACAGCAAGACCATGCACTTCAAGTGGAGTTGAAATGCTGATACGCACATGAATATGAAATTCTCTGCAGAAATGTTCTTCTCTTACTGTAACAAGTTTCTCATAAAGAAAACATGACATGGAAATTAAGTCCGCTTTTAAGTTTAGGGGTTTGATTCCTGGCTTATTCCAAATCCTCTGATAACCTGACCTGCCCCTTTATCAAATACCTGCAAGTTAATTTCTTTATATTATTTATTTTTACAATAACTTGACTGTTTAAGGCTTGTTTATGTAAAAAAAAAAAAAAGAAATTTGACACAATCTCTATCCAGTAAAGAAAGTATATTGCGGTGATTTTGGGGTTTTTCTATAGAAGTGTATTGCTACTTATCAAAATGATATAAACGCATCTTTCTGTAACAAATCTGATCTTCTATAACTACCTTGTTGCCATTGTAATATTTTACTTATCTTTTACTTTTTAGCTACACTGCACTGTACACGTATCGTGTCAAGCTGTATATTTGTCATTTACATGTACATGACCAGTCAAAGTTTGGACACACCTCATGCATTTTTTTTTTCCTCATGCATAGATACTGAAGACATCAAATATATAAGCAAGGTATGTGTAATTATACAGCAAAGATAAACACGGTAAATAACTCTAAATATGCTTTTTATGAAAGGTGGCTATTTTGTACGTGTTTGAGTTATTTTACACGTTTATCGTTTCCTACATAATTCCATGTGTGCTCATACGTAGTTTTGAGAGAGAAACTGCATTGTCAATAGTTATAAAAATGAAAGAAAAGACATTAAATTCATACTTTTGACTGGTAGTGTATAAACTAGTTATTTTTTTTAAAGTATGTAAATGAAAAATAAAAACTGCATCGGGGAACTCAAATTGTTAACTCTTCTGGTATTCATCTGCGAACCATAAAACTCGTAAAAATGTAGGGCACTTCTTCACAGTTCAACTTGCCACAATGCAAGACCACAAAAAGTCCCTGTTCCTTTTCCCCCCTTGCTCCTCTTCTCTTCTACTTCCTCCTCCTCCTCCTCCTCCTCCTCGCTTCTCCGCCTCCTCCCCTCCGCGTCTGCGGGAGTCGGAAAAATGGTGGCCAGCGCTCGGGCGCAGAAGCTCCTCCGCCGTTACAAACTAGCCATTGCCGCCGCGCTGACCATTCTCCTCGTCCAGGGACTGGTGGTATGGAGTCTCAGAAGTCTGGAGGAGGGCGAGGGAGAGGTGAGACACGCTTTCCCGCCTGCTCGCCGCTCCTCGCCGACTGTGCTTTTGGGTTGGCTTTAATTGAGGAGCTAGCCGCCGCTGCTAGCGCTGAGCTGCGCTGCGCTCAGCTCAGCTCAGCTCAGCTCGCCGTGTGTTGTGATTATGATGCGTTAGCTGACGTTAGCTGAGCTAGCCGTACAGCGAAACATCGTAGAACACAATCTGGTCGTTCCCGTCCCGGCTCGACTGTGCTTACGGCTGGTATACCGGTGCTGCAGGGCTTCCTATTCACCCTTGTTGCTATTGGCGTCCCCGTTTGTCATCAGCGCTAACATGGTTATAAAGTAACAGCAACCCTTGAACTATGAAGTTAGTCAGTTTAGACAGACAGGAAATTGACTAAGTGGTGGTGCTCATCTTGTTGGCAGAAGTTGGTCTGATGCAACTTTTGAGGAAAAGGGTACAATACTTCTTTCTCGGTCTGTTTGGTGGTAGTTTGTCCGCACTCTTGTTGTTGATCCATCCTTGAGTGTTGTGCCTCTGTCTCACTGGAATTTGTATTTTTAGCAAGAGATAAACGAGTGGGACCTTTATCCCAGCTACACCACCCTGACCTCCGCTTAACTCTGAATCCTATCCACCAAACATCCGGAGAGGGGAAACATTCCCCAGAAAAGAAAAGTCACACAAGGCTCGGACAGTGAGGTCACTGTTGTGTGGGAAGCTGAACCCAAACACCTGGAGCCCCTCTGCCTGGAGGCGCTCTGCTCTCCGCTCTCCCACTGCATGGAGCTCAGAGGGGGAGCTGCTAACAGATGTGACCTGCACAAGACTGCCAGCACTGAATGCACGAGGAATGCAAGCTGCCAATCTGTCGGACTGTGTAACTGTCCCGGCACGTCTGGGTCACTTGCTGTATCTGTAAAAGGAGCAGCGGGGAGAACATCAGGTGGTGTTCTTCAGTACGTGATGACAGGAAGGAAGAAAAAAAAAGAAGGAGCTTGCTATTGTCAGTGACTTTTTTTTTGTGCTTACATTGCAGTATTAATGCTTAATTTGACATCAATGGCTTTTCACTGTAGACCTGCAGGCGTTCCGCTACCATTTGCTGCAGCGGAGTCAGGCTTCAACTTGCTACACGTACATTTGAAAGGAATGCAAGGAAAGCTCCTCACTTGAACACAGCTATAGATGCTGTTTGCAAATTGCACGGCCTGATTGTTTCCTCGCGAATGTCGTTATTTTTAAAGGACAACCCAAGTCAGACAAAAATACTCAGTCTCACTGATGAACGTGGCAGCTTCACTCTTGAAAATTCACAGCAAAAAGTCACTGATGGAGAAGCAGATTCCACCTCACAAAGTCATTTCCTGCCTTGTTAATATCGCCTCCGTTCAAAATGCTGAGGTGTCTGCGTGGAGGGGAGACATTGTAAAGTCACTGGAGGAAGACTGTCGTCCTGGCGTCGCCCTCTGCCAGCCCGTCCCCTCCCCTCCAAAGCGTGCCGCTTTTCCACTTCAGCAGATGGCGGCGCTGATACGGCCGCGCTCGGCTTTTAATTGGAAACCTCAAGATGCCGCGCGGCTCGCCTTTGAATCAATACGTTTTTTGGCGCGGGGACGGCGCTAATTAAAAGCTGTGAAAAGCAGTGATAAGGGAAATTGAAACGTTAGCCCCGGCTGCACGCTTGTCTGCTTTGTCGGAAGGGTTGCTTTTGAAGCGGAAAAGTAATTAAGAGTCTTTACTAATGTTAGCTGAAAGGACTCATCAATGAGCTTTTGGTCCTTTTTTTTATATATATTCAAAAAAAAGTAATTACAAGTACATTTTAATTGTGCAAGGTGGAGTCTGGGATGAACGTTGGAAGATCTGAAAATTGGACAAATGAGACCCTATGAAGTTAATTTTAGCTGTTTTCTAAAACCTTAGAAGCTAAAAATCGAAATTCAACAAATATTTTCACAGTAAGTTTTAGCTGTGCTCTCACATTAGACATTCCAAGAAGTTCTCCAGCAGATTTCTCTCTCTCTCTCTCTCTCTCTCTCTCTCTCTCTCTCTCTCTCTCTTTGCTTCTCCTTCATTCATCCCTCAAATCCTCCCAGAGGAAACAGGAAGTGCCTTTTAGGGATGCAAATTCTCGATTAACTCATTAATCGTTAGCTGATGGACCTTATTGATCGATTCACAATTAATTGGAGAGCGGCATTTTTTTCTGAGAACCTAAATTTCCCAATGGAAAATGTGTAAAGAAGACATTATTTAACCCTTATATAATGTTGAGGCTCAAATGTGACCCATTTTTACATGAGAGAACAGTAAAAACACGCTAAACATATATTCTCTGACTTCAAGTTGACTTCCAATGGGTCAAGTTTCAACTTTTTTTTTCAAAATAAAGTTGTTCAAAAGTAACTTGTTCTCGGTATATTATGACCATCCCAGTATCTACAGGTCAATTGCTCTTCCCTGTCACTACACTGTTAAAAAAATGTTCAATTAATTGTGACCAATTGAATTTAATCGATTCAATTCTTAATCAACAATTAATCGATTAATTGTTAACATCCCTCGTACCTTTCGTTCGACTAGATGTCTCACTGTGTTTCAGCCACTTATCCAGGGCTTATTTAACACTCACTTTACCCACCTACTTACTTTTAAGCTATCTAAACTAGCGCCCCCCTTGTTAGGCAAAGGCATATCACCAAACTGTTCATCACGCCTGGGAGTTTTGCTTTCTCCTGTTAATCTTTGCGGGGAATCGCTGATGTAGGAGAAGAATTTTTTTTTCCCTGAGAGCTGACAGGTACCTTTAATAATAATTAAAAAAAAGCTGAGCTTCACAAAGCCTCCCACTGTACCGGCTGCAGAGCGCTGTTGGTTGGCAGTCAGCAGTTGCTTTGCTGAGTGGCAGCTGGATTATTGGCAGCACACGATCCGACGCGTCCCCGCCCCGAACCGAACCCCTCCCAGAACCTTCTCCTCTTCCCTCCGAGGTGTTCTGCCATGTTCTCCGACAGAGGCCCCTCCTGTCTGAGTGCCTCTTTTGCGCGATCCAATAATCTGCCACGGCTGTTGCGAGTTTGGTTTGGAGATTTAAAAATGCATGTGTGTTTTCCTAACCTGCTTTTAACTCGCAGGGGCTAATTAGCGACATAGCGGGAACGGTTCCCTCAGTGCCTGTGCGCGACAAACATGTATTCAGTGGTGGAGAAAACGTTTTGGGACACCTCATGCATTAGTGATGTAAGGCGTTGCATTATTATTACATTTACCCACATGCTGCACGCGCACTGCTCCGTCCAGCTGCGAATTGGGTGTGTTAGCAAGACAAAGGCTGCAAATTAGCCCAAGCTAGACATCTATATGCATCACATTTTCCCTTTCTCGTGGCAATGTCGTGTGTATCACCCCTGTTACGTAAACATTAAAAATAAAATTAAAAAATAAAGTCCCTTGCAACACTGAGTACAAAGAACCACAAGACGTAATTTGTCTCATTTTGCCTCATTAACATTAAACAACAAAATAAATTCAGTTTGTTTGTGTGCCTCTGAAACTTTTTGCAACACACAGAAGTGTTGTATCGAAGATCTTCATAAATACACTGTATTCATCCTTAAAACCCCACAAACTAACTATGGTTCCAATTTAGAATAATACAAAGCATGGAACTCTGCTGCACTTTCATTCCTGGGTTTCCCCCTCTGGAACCGTGTTTTTATGACAAGCGATTTTGCCGCTTTGACGTGAGACTCACTACCCCTCCCTCCATCCCTCCCTCATCGCTGGAGCAGTAGAACACTCTGACAATAGTGCGGAAAACTTAAAGAGTTTCAGGACTTCAAAGCAGACGCGCTTGTAAGAGGATCATGGCTTGACATTTATGGGAGTCTCTGGAGAGCCCGGGGATGATTTTGGAGATGTTGAAGTCCAGCGCACATCATGGAGTCATGGGTGAAAAAAAAAGAAAGAAGAGAAGGCTTTGATTTGGGGGAGGGAGGGATTTATTCATAAGAGACACTAATAATTCAAAGCTGGCCCAGAGCGCGTCCCAGGATGACCCCGATGAGAGCGTTTTGCGTAATAAATCTCCCCTTAATGTGTGCAGTGTGAGTCTGACCCCACGGATCCTCTGAGTAACGGCTTCACACACGCTGCCCCTCCTCTTCCTCGCTGCATCCTGTGCGTTTCTTTGATTGTGCGGCCTGTCCACGGCTGTGTGTGTTTGTTTTTGCAGATTAGCTCCACAACAGGATGCAGTCGCCGCTAAACATAGCACACATCAGAGAAACAGGGGGAGAATAAAACAAAACAAAAAAATAGGAACCACACAAACTACAAGGCATGGTTCCCTCTGGGCTTCTCTCAGCTGTTGTCTTGGTTTTTGTCCCCCCCCCCAAATCGCTTTCAGATTGCAGAGCACCAACTGGTGGAGTCTCAGCACCCACGTTTTTTCCCTTATCACGAAGTCGCGACCCGAATTTATTCCACAAGAAAATCTTTTCCTCAGAAACGAAAACGCTTGCCCACTTTCTGTCATGTTGAGGAAAGAAATTATTGAAATTATTGAATTGAATTGTGGACCTGGGAACGCATGTTCTCCCTGTCTCTGCGTGGGTTCTCTCCGGGTTCTCCAGCTTCCTCCCACAGTCCAAAAACATGCACGTGGGGTGAATTGGAAACTCTAAATTGTCCGTGTGTGTGAGTGCGAATGGTGGTTTGTATCTATGTGGCCCTGCGATGAACTGGCAACTTGTCCAGGGTGTCACCCTGCCTTCACCCTATGACATCTGGAATTAACAATGGATGTTAAGAATTAATCGATTATCGATTAATTTTCGATTAAGAATTTAATCGATTAAATTAAATTAGTCGGACAGGTATTTAATATCATTATAACAGTGTAGTGGCAAGAAAGACAATTCCCCTGTAGATACTGCAATGGCCATAATATACTTAGAACAAGTAACTTTTAAACAACTTTAGAAAAGTTGAAATGTGACCCATTAAAAGTCAACTTAAAGTCAGAGGATGAATGTTGAGGGTGTTTTTACTGTTCTCTAATGTAGAAATGGGTCACATTGGACCCTCAACATTATTGAAGGTTGAAGGTTGTTCTTTACACATTTTTCATTGTGAAATTTAGGTTCTCAGGAAAAATCGGCGCTGATAAATGAATCATTAATCGATCGATAAGGTCAATCAGCTAACGATTAATGAATAAATCGACAATTAGCATCCCTAATATATATATAAATATATACATTATAATATATTTTAAATTTAAAATTGCCCTCCAAAAAAGGGAACCCAATCACAACAGCTCTGCGACCCACTTTTGGGTCACGACCCACCAGTTGAGAAACACCACTCTCCAAAATGTTCACCGGATACATTTTTATTCCTTTTTCTCTCTCTCTCTTTCTCTCACCCCCCCTCAACACACACACACACACACACACACACACACACACACACAGAGGAAAATACGACGCTCCAAGTTGCCTGACCACAACGGCCCAGACGGCAAGAGAGACGCCGCCGTCTGGGAGCGACAGAAGTCCCTGTCGGGGAGGAACAGGGGCAGATGGAGCGGCAGGTCAGAGAGGACCGGGGGCGGGGGACCCGGGGGGGCTGGCGTGGCCGCCGGGCGAGGCGGTGGGCCGCCGGCAGGAGAAGCCGGCGCCAGGCCGAGGAGCTCCCAGGAGCAAGGCATGGCGCTGCTGGGCGGCGGCGCCCGGCCGACCCGTCTAGCAGCCGCAACTACAGCGCCGGGCGCCGCCAAGCTCCACCCCGCCGCCGGCGTCCTGCTGGGGGAGCCGGGCAGCGTGGACGTGGCGCACCAAGTCCCCAGCAGCGACTTCGTGCCCAAGTGCGACATCGTGGGGAAGGACGCGCTGTCGGCGCTCCACCGCGCCGCCTCGCAGCAGTGCCGCCAGGAGATCGGCAACATCGTGTGCAAGCACCAGGCTGGGAAGCTGATGCCGGACAACCTCCCCCAGTTCTGCCCTCAGCTCGGTGAGATCAGCTCTCTGGGTTCTGCCTGTCAGGGGAACTTTTTTTTATCTTAAATGTGCAGTGTGAAAAGAGTTTGCGACTGCTGAAAAAATTGGAGAATGAGACATTCATTTATTAGAATTAGAATAACTCAGGCAAGCATGTCACCGCATGTTTGACAGCAATGGTGCCTGGTACCAAGAGAAGAAGCTTCACTTAGAGATACGCTACTGTGAGAAAACAGGTGAATTTTGCATCATATCAGACCAGAATGCAGGCGTCTGACTCCCTGTCCTTTCAATTTGTGTGTTGCTGTAGCATTCAATACAGTTGTACTAAGTTGGACTAAGAGTAAAATACACAAAGTTCTTAGAACACCTCTAACGTGTGTCCTCAATGTCATTGTTCCCCAGGAGTGGCCAACCAGGTCCAGTCTGCCGGCGAGCTGGACAACAGCCTGTCCGGCGTGGAGAACCCGGTGCGGGTGGCCTTCGTGCTGATGGTCCACGGCCGCGCCGTGCGCCAGCTCAAGCGCCTCATCAAGGCCATTTACCACCGCGACCACTACTACTACATCCACGTGGACAAGGTGAGCGAAACCTCGTTGACACTCGGCTTAAAGGCGCTTCTGGCCCGCGGGCGACGGTGTCGCAGCGTGTTTAACGGGATTAGCCCGGATAGAGCGGCGGCGCGGTTATTCTTAGGATGTGGATTTAGCGGGCGGCGAACCTGCTGTCAAAGGCTGAAGACAAATGCGACCCAGTCAGCCAGCCAGGCAGGCAGGCGGGCAGCCAGCCAGCCAGGTGGGTAGGTGAAGACCTCAGGTGCGGCTGCAGATGCAGGAGCTTCACCTGCGCGGAGCTCGTTATGAGCCGCTGCCAGTCCTTCGCACCCTGTCACCGCCGGCACTGGCGGTGGCGGCGGGGACCTCGGCCAATCAGGAGTCAGCTGCGTCCCAGCCGCTCTGCCAGAGCTCATCCGTCTCTCACGCGGAGGCTCCGGTGAAGCGGGACAGGTCGGAACAAACCCGGGCCACGCCACCGTGGCTCTCACCGTCTTTTCTCCTCTCCTCACCCGTCCTCACCCGTCCTCACCCAGGGGTGGGGTGACTCACCCCCGCTGGCCTTTTGTTTGTGAGGTCACACAACTCACTCAACCAGAACGCCGCACACGTCTATAAATAAACTTCTGTGGGAAATTTGGGCCACGGGATGCGAGAACAAACAAACGGCGAGAAATTCCCAATTCCAGCCGCAGCAACCATCAACTGTGTATTTAAGGAAGACGTTGTTAAATTCCTAAATGATTCAGTTGCAACACTGGCAGCGTCGTCTGTCACCACCTTCACTTTTTCTGCTCCCCTCCTCCCATGAAGCTTGACAGCTTCCTGGCTCTTTGGCTTCCCTTTCATCCTTTATTCCCTCCTGTGATTTAATCCCTGGCAGATTTTTTTTTCCCTTTCCATACTTTGCTCCAGATCCCTTAAGCTCAGTTTGTCTCAGTTTTTTCTTTTTCTTTTTAAATTTTTTTTGAAAAGACAAATTGGCTTCAAAGCAAATTCACCCAGAAAAGAAAAATATTTTATTTTATTTTGGAACTTCCTGTCACCGCCGCGACCCACACGTCACACCCGGTGAAGCCGCCTGAAGCCGCCGTTCAGTGATCAAGTCGTTTGATCTCTCCGTCCATCTCTCTCCGCAGCGCTCCGCCTACCTGCACCGGGAGGTCCTGCAGATCGCCCAGCAGTACCCCAACATCCGAGCCACGCCCTGGAGGATGGTGACCATCTGGGGCGGCGCCAGCCTGCTCAAGGCCTACCTGCGGAGCATGCAGGACCTGCTCTCCATGCTGGACTGGAAGTGGGATTTCTTCATCAACCTCAGCGCCACGGATTTCCCCACAAGGTCGGCGGAGAAAAGTTTTGCTTGTTTTTCTTCCCTCTCGTACCCGCGTCGATTTGTTTTTGCTGCCTGTTATTTTTGCGTTCATTCAATTTAACTTTGATTGTTTACAGTGAACTGCGACACTTTCCATATTCAAAAAGGAGTTGGAAGAAGTGTCTTTTTGTAATTCAATCATCGCCATAATTTGAATTCAGCAAAAAATGAAAGAAAGGAAAACAACAGAGAAAAAACATTTGCAAGTTCAGCAAAGTGACAAAGCAACAGATCCATGAGGGTCCCGAGTGTCCTTTCAAAATATCATCCCTGTTTATAGTTTCTTAAACTGTTATGTTTGGACTTTTTTAACGTAAAAGTCAGTTTTGAAACCTAAAATTGTCAGTTTGTCTTGCAAAGTCATTGCAACTCAGTATGTCTGTCAATGAACGCTGTGCATTGAACTGAGTCGGCCGCTACGTTATTATTATTAAATTATAAAATTAATATTATTATTATTATTATTATTATTATTAAACCTCCGGCTGTCAACATCACTGTGATTTTCTTCGCTGTCCCCAATAATAATAATAATTTTTTTCAATTTCCTCCGTCTCCCAGGACCAACGACGAACTGGTGTCCTTCCTGTCGCAGCAGCGTGACAAGAACTTCCTCAAGTCCCACGGCAGAGAAAACACCCGGTGAGCACGGCAAACGATGGGACGTTTTGAATGAGACTTTTGGAACGTTTGCTCTTTAAAGTCTTTCATTCCGGCTGAAAGGCTGCTTTAGATTCTTCCATTTGATGCTTTGTGTTTTGGCCATGATAAATCGCACATGCACATAAACACCAGCGCCTAAGATATTCCAGTGAGTCAGCAGCAGCAGCAGCAGCAGCAGCAGCAGCAGCAGCAGCAGCAGCAGCAACAGCAGCAGCAACAGCAGCTGATTAATAAAACATGCTAAACCCTCTCAGCGTATTAACTGAATTTTTGGTTTGTGTTTTTAAAAGTGTGCAGGCGTATTGCTGCCTTGCTAAAGGGGGGGTGGAGGGGTCAGTATCACATAACTACATGGTAATTTTCACCTTTTGTTCTCTGTTATTTCGTGAGAGTTTCACATTTTTATGCGATCATTTTCATGTTATTTCCTGATAATGGATTGAAAGCAAGTCACTGTGGCTGGTTTGCACAATTTGGTTAAACTGCACTTTCAGCTTGGTTTGAGACATGGCGAGATCCTGACCTTTTGCAGGTACTCTGGGGTGAATTTTTTAAATGCGTAGAGTCGCAGTTCACACGAACTCGAAGAAATCTTGACAGTGACGAAGTAGCAGGAGCTCAAAGGGACACACGCCAGTTCAGTTACAGACGCATGGAAAGACGGCCTGGTACAGTGCCTTTGATCGCCTCGTTTCGTTCAGTTTCCATTTATTATCATGAAATGACATGAAAAAAAAACAACATGAAAACGATCTCGTAAAAATGTGAAAATCGCACCGTAAAAACGTGAAACTTAACGTAATTCCGTGATACTGAGCCATGCGCTTCTGTATGAGAGCTGCCTCCTCCACTCCTCCTTTTTTTTTTTTTTTTTTTTTTTTTTTTTTAAACCTGCCCTCCGTGTCATCGCGCGAAGGTTCATCAAGAAGCAGGGCCTGGACCGCCTCTTCCACGAGTGCGACAACCACATGTGGCGCCTCGGCGAGCGCAGCATCCCGGAGGGCCTGGAGGTGTCGGGCGGCTCTGATTGGTTCGCGCTCACCCGCCGCTTCGTGGAGTACGTCATCACCTCCCGGGACGAGCTGGTGTCGGGGCTGAAGCAGTTCTACTCGTATGCCCTGCTCCCCGCCGAGGTGAGCCCGCCCCTCCGCCCCCCCAGCTGCTAGCTCATTAGCTGTGTAGAGTCTCAGATGAGTTTCCAGTTTTTTTTGCTGTTCACGCCGGTCTTTGAGCTCACCTTTACATTGCTGTGCTTTCTCTCCCTCCTCCTCCAGTCGTTTTTCCACACGGTGCTCGGCAACAGCCACATGTGCGACACGCTGGTGGACAACAACCTGCGCGTCACCAACTGGAACCGCAAGTTGGGCTGCAAGTGCCAGTACAAGCACATCGTGGACTGGTGCGGCTGCTCCCCCAACGACTTCAAACCGCAGGATCTCATCCGCATCCAGGTGAGCCACCACAGAACAGAAGAAGGACCTAGAAGGTCCTAGATCCTCCAGAATCCACTGGGACGGCCCGATCATTTCAATGAAGTTGCCCGGCTAGCGCATACACAGAAAAGGTTTTTAGCTCCTGGGTTACTTCTGCATCATGCAGCCCATAAAGCATCAGAACATAACAGCCAATCAGAACCAGCCAAGACACAAGGCCCATTATTTGAAAATATACAATAGAAAGATGGTTCAGGTCGGAGTCCTGTCAGCTGTTTTACAGGCGTTCATTTTTGTATCACGGTCTATGGGAAAAATGCTTTTTGGGCCTCGTTGGATTTTTGGCTGCAGTACCTCGAGTGGCCAGTAGCAAAAACAAAAACAACAAAATTGTTACCCTGCCATATTCGTCGTCTGCTATCCAAGTCTTATAAAACTATGATTATTACACAGGCTACGCCGCCCTCGCTCACTTTTCTCACCGTGCTCCATCTGTGAACATCCACAGCAACTGACCCGGCCGACGTTCTTCGCCCGCAAGTTTGAGTCCTCGGTCAACCAGGAGGCCATCGACATCCTGGACACGCACCTGTACGGCCAGTACGCGCCGGGCACCGTGGCCGTCAAGGCGTACTGGGAGAGCCTCTTCGAGCGGATGGACGGCGTGGCCTCGCTGAGCGACGCGGCTCTCACCGCCTACTCGTCCTTCTTCCGCCTGGGCCTCAAGAGTCTGGCCTCCGCGCAGGGCAGCACGGACGCCTGCAGGTCAGCGCAAGACGCCCGGCATCCTCCGATGTTCTAAACAAGCACAAAGAATTCTTTTATACTGAAGCAATATTTATTTTTGCCGTGCATGTGCTGATTTATTGATTTACCCTCTTGCTTGCTTACCTGCTGACTGACTGACTTTTTTTAAAGGTCCACAGTGTAACATTTTTAAGGAAGCCTGCTTGAGAGTGCGTTTAGTGCACTGTCAGGCAGCTAACTAGCGGCAAGACCCTCGCTCTTTGTATATTATTATATATATGAGAACCATTCTAAGGGAAGGAAAACCCAATTACTTTTATTGAACTGCGAGTTTACACTTTTATTATGTATTTATGGGCAGTATGTTAAGCTTTTACCAATATAAAAATTAGCCAAATTTTACCCACTGGACCTTTATTTAACCAGGAAGCTCCAATTGTGATGGATCTTTTTCAAGACTGGTATAATACAGAAAACAAAATAAAGTAGAATTAAATGTATTAATTGTGTTATCCTCGGTCCACCACAGGTTCGAGCCAGTCGGCCACCCGCTCTTGGTGCACGTGTACTTCTACGACGACCACTTCCAGGGTTACCTGGTGCGTCAGGAGGTCCAGGCTCCCGGCTCGGGGGCCCGGGAGACGCTGGAGGTGTGGGCGGTGCCTCAGGCCACGCTGGTCCTCGAGACCAACCTGAAGGAGTTCGAAAGGCTCAAGAATCTGGAGGTGAGCGTCGTCCTCGTCTCCAGATGGCAATAAGAGGGGTCTCTCCCCCCCCAGTTTCGACGTAGATTCTCCTGCCGATCTGATAAAAGTTTGGGCAGGTCTGGCAGAAACCGGAGCGTAATTAGTTTGAAAATATTTTTTTCTACACTTAAAACATAAAGGACATTGCACATACACACTTTATCACATACGATATCTCTCTCTCAAAGTGTGTACAAACTGCCCATTGCACAACAGTATGAGACACATACAGTATGCACAACTGCAATGTGTATATATATATATATATATATATATATATATATATATATATATATATGTGTGTATATGTATGTATATACACATATATATATATGTATATGTATGTATATACATGTGTATATATATGTATGTATGTGTATATATATATATATATATATATATATATATATATATATATATATATGTGTTTGTGTGTGTGTGTGTATACTTATGTATATGTATTATATATTTATATACATCAAACTTTCTCTCTCTCTCTCTTTTTACTATCGTTTAAGCATTGCATGCCTTTTATTACACCAGTTCCCTTTTCATGCTGCTGCAAATACGAATTTCTCCTGGAGATCTGGAGATTTTTTTGCTCAAGTTCATAAATGCTTACTTTTTGTCTATCTGTCTGTCTACCATTTCTATCTATGTACCTAATCAATCTATCTAATTAATTTCCCCTGTCTGATTTCTGTCGTGTTTGTCTCCGGGCAGATCGGCACCGAGTGGGACCCCAAGGAGAGGATCTTCCGCAACTTCGGCGGCGTCATCGGCCCGCTGTGCGAGCCGCTGGCGGTGCAGAAGTGGGCCCGTGGGCCCAACCTTACGGCCACCATCGTGTGGATCGATCCGGCGCTGGTGGTCGCGGCGTCCTACGAGATCACGGTGGACGTGGACGCCGAGTACACGCAGTACAAGCCGCCGCTGCAGCGCCCCCTGCGGCCCGGCGCCTGGACGGTGCGGGTGTTGAAGCAGTGGCAGCGCGTGGCCGAGGTCCGCTTCCTCGTCGTGCCGCTGACCTTCAAGGACAAGGAGCCGCTGCAGAAAGGTGAGATTACACACTTATTATGACTCATTATTAGTTTATTACCTGACAAGACAGGCCTTTTTTAACCAGGTCAATTACCTTGTTTTAGTTCTGTGAAAAATTGCCATTATTAAGACCTGATTCTGATCCTGATTCTGAGATGTCGGTCATGATGATCTCATTAGAGATTATTATCAAGATCAGCAAAGCCGCATGATGAGTGTGAGTGGAGGACAGGAAGTAGGACAGGAAGTCGGACGTGATAACAAAATAAAACACACAAACCACTTTTGTGTTAATACATTTATAAGAATCAGAAGTCAAATGCCTCGCTTTTATTCTGTGCAAACTTGGCGTTAATAAACCTGATTCTGATTCCGCAATGTTGATCGTGATGCTCTCATCAGAGATTGTTATCAAGATAGAAGAAGATTGGTTGAGGAAATGAAGTAGGACAGGAAGTTGGATGTGGCAACAAAATAAAACACCCAAACAGAGGAAACAAATTTTGTGTTTATGCATTTATAAGAGCCATATTTAACTTCATAAGCAATCCAATCTCAGAAATGAATAAGTTATGATAAATCTTATGTATTTCTGATAGATTTTAGAGAAAACTTGAATTCTAAAGCAAAAAAAATTATGTGTATTATTAAACTTTCAACGTGTCTCGGAACTGTTGATTGAATTCAACTGATCTACCTGTGGCTGTGTGCTTGAACACGCTGACAAACCCTTTCATTCCAATCTCTCTCTCTCTGCCGCCACCAGAGGTGGACAGCTGGCTCCACGCCGGCCCACCGGGCAACCTCTACCTGGAGCAGAGCTACCAGCAGCTGAGCTCTGTGCTGCAGCTGCCCCCCCAGGAGCCCGCCATGCAGGAGGCCCAGCGCCGCTCCCAGCTGGTGGGCCAGCCCCTGGAGAAGTGGGCGGACGGCAGCGTGGCCGACTTCTGGGTGACCAGCAACGTCTGCGCCGCCTCCGGCTCGGCCTCCTCCTGCCCCGCGGCGGAACTCTGCTCCCGGACGTCCTGGAGCTCCCTGTCCCCGGACCCCAAGTCTGAACTGGGCCTGGTGAAGAAGAACGGGAGGATCAGGTAGCCCAGAGAGAGAGAGAGAGAGACTGGTAGCTTCCGACCCAGGAGGGGAGCTGGAGCTCTGAGCTCCAGAGAAACCTGCGAAGTGAAGGCAGGGAGGGCGTCTCCAGGTTCCCGAGCACATCGGCAGCGACAAGACCTCCTTCCCGCTCCCAGGAGCGGCTCTGCTCTCAGCGCAGACCCGCAGGAAGATGGGGCGACGATTGCCGGATATTTTGCACACGGACTCGCGTCTTTGTATTTTTGTTTTTTTGTTTTTTTCCTGAATGAAAAACCACACGAAGGCCTGACGCTCGAGGAAAACGGAATCGGGGCTCTCGGTTCACCTCGAGCTTCAGGAGGAGGTCGACAAAGCTTCACTCCAGGTTTCCTCGCCCCAGAAGGAGGGCGGGCGGAGAATCCGACTCTCTTCGTTTTTTCGAAGCGTCCCTGCCGAAGGAGCAGGGAGCAGGCGGATGAAGTGCACTTTACTGTAGGGCCGCAACATATCGCGGAGGTCACTCGTTTTTTTTGTTTTGTTTTCTACGCGTCACAAAGAAGGTCCCTCGGCTTTGGCTTTTTTTTTTCTCACTGTTGACTTAAGAGCGGCTTAAAACCCTGCACTGTTACCTCCTTTCTTCAATCCTTCACCACTAAAAAAAAAACAAAACACAACTCCCAGTTTCATTTATGTGTCATGACACTTTTAAACGTTGTGTTTGTTCTTTTGTTTTTTTGTTTTCCAGACATTGTTTGTTTTGTCTGTTCCTCGCCTGGACAGAACCTCCTGTGAAATAGATGACAATCTTGACAAAATGTGTGTGTGTGTGTGATGTGCAGTGGCGAGTAGGGTGAAACACAAAGGTGTCGTTTGTTTGTTTGTTGTTTCTTTCAAGCAGAATCACACGGGTTTAGTGTTATTTTTACTCAGTTACTTGTGAAATGTTTTTTTTTTATGGAAGACTTCTGTGGGGTTTCTTGGTTCTTGTTGAGAGGTGCATAAGAAAGTTGAAGCTATTATGACATGAGCATTAAAAAAATGAGTTCATTTCAGGTTTGTGTTGGCTGCAAGGCAAAAAACAAAAGTGACTAATTCTGCCTTCAAAAAGCCACAAAAGGTCACCTGTTTCATCATATTTTTCCAGATGGTCTTGTGGTGAACTATAATTCAATGTGGACTAAAGAATGCTATTAAATTAAATCACATACATTTAATCCATCTTTATTTTAAATGCTAGCTGACAAGACCATCCAGCGAAAAGCTAATTCGCTGCTTCTGTGTTTATTTTACCCCAAACGTTCTTTTAACTCCTGTGTTACCAGTTAATGTTGATTACTGTGTTAGTTCTTCAAGGTACATTTTCAATTTTTGAGGTCCAACCAAAGCAAAAGCGCTGAACAAGCCCCTGTTAGTGTTGTGTCATGACTGATGCTAGTGACGGGGGAGATCGAGCTGCCTTCATGTAGTGTTTGCGTTCGCAGTGGAAAGAGATGAATTGTTTCGCTTCCGGAGATACGTGCAATTTAAAGCCTTGCCAGAGGATAGAAACGCCCTTGTTTGTGTCTTAGTTTTAATTTTATCTTGTTGTATTTGTATGTTTTTTTTTACCTGTTTTCTATGTGAGAAACGACGGCTGGGGACCGCATGAGTTCTCAAGTGACCTTGTTTACCTGGCACAGCACAGTTGCTTCAATGAAGCCCCCTAGTTTGACTGATAACAGAGAGCCGACTAATCGGTGTGATACGTGTTATTTTTCTATACTTTCTGCGTGTGTGTGTGTGTGTGTGTGTTGTCAGTTCATCCTCCTGTGCTCTGTTCAACTTTTAAAACTGCTGTTGAATTGTGTTGTATCTGACAGTCCTGCCCGGTCGCTGTTTTCCCGGTTGGCTGGCAGGAGCAGCGAGCGGCGTTGTCGGTGAGTCATCCAGAACCCCGCGGCTCTTATCTGAGTGCTTCAGCCTGCTGCTGTGTGCCTCTGGAGGAGCTCCGAGGAGAGGCACTGTGACTGATGACTCAATAAAAAAGAACACCCAAAATTGAACATGGTTGTCAGGCTGTTTGTTTTCTTTGCTCCTTTTTCTCTCTAACCCGGTGCGCCAAATGGGACGTTTTCTCTAAAAACCTGTCCGATTGTCTTTTGTCATGTTAAAAAAAACAAAAAAAACAACAGAAGACAGCAAAACAAAAACTGCATTTGGAAAGAGGATGCCGCAAATCTTTTGAGGTGATCGGATGAAATTCTTGTCCATCAAAGGCATTTAGAGGAGTTGGTCAGGTCAGAACTACTAAAATGATTAACTTACTATTAAAATCTAAGCAGCTTCTCCCGCACTTGCGTCTTCTTCTGTGGTTTTACTCATAGCCAGCAGTGGCAGCCAGTGTCTTCCTTTATCCATCCAAACTAGCCGGAAGCTAATTGCTAAGAAAGTGTGAAGGAATAGTTTTGTGAGATTTAGAGTTTTCGCAAGTAAAATCTAAAGTATTACAGCTGCACTTCAAGAAAGGCAAAAACGGGGAAAACACACACACGCACATGAAAGGTGTTCTACCTGGAGGAGGTGGGGCGTGTTTAATAATTGAGTCGCTTTCCAGGGTGCTGAACTCCTCCTCCCCGTGACTTCCTTGTCTTCGTATCCCGCCGTTTCGCCTCATAAATTGTGTAAACTACATTTCCGTGTTTTTGGACAGCACTTCCGTGTTCCCCACAAACCGGAACTCCTTTCCCATCAATATTTAGCCCAGATTGTGCGCGCGTACGCCGCGTGATTTAAGCTAATTTCGCCCGTTCGCTTTGGGTATATAAGGCCGGGGCATGCCGCCGAGGAGGGGCGGAGGCTATGAGCGGCGGGCCGCAGAGAAACAGAACAGGAAACAGCTGGAGGAGAAGTTGAGGCAGCTGCCGTGGACGGGATGGAAGACACGGGAGAGATGCGGGCGAAGCTGGTGTCCTCGGACAGCGCGTACGGTTCCTCGGCGGTGGACACCGACACGGAGGACGGACACACACCCACCGCCGTCACCGTCCCCTACAACCAGGACATCACACACAAGGTCAGAACAGAAGTGAACCTACGGCGCGAATATCGCACAATATCCCACAAGAGTTTAAGATGGCAACTTTTGGCTGGTATCCGCTGTAATATAAATAGATTATAGTTAATGGAATAATATATTTTACTTTGTTTGGAAAAGTGGGTTGTGTTGTTGTGACAGTCAGTACTTGTTACAGTTTCCATATTTGTTCGTAGAGGTCTCAAGTCAAATTTTCAAAGTGATAATAATTTACCATAGGCAATGTCATTCAACCCAATTACCAATACATTTGACCCAGGTTTAAAATATAGAACCTTTTATAGCAGTGTGACCAACTTCTATTATGTTACCTTTAGAAATTAGTTGTTGTTTTTTTTATGTCACCGTGCTTCTTCTTTTTTTTTTTTTTTTTTTTTTTTAAGTTGACATCAATGTGTATGCATGTAAAATACAGTAAAATACCTCAAGTGCATTTGCTTTGCTGTGTAGTCAGATACAGCAAAGCCCCTCAGATTAACGTACACAAACACACAGGTTTAAACTTGTCTTTTATTTTTATTGATTTATAATATGTTTTGCACTTGTGTGAGCTCGGCCCATAAAAACTCAAACATACCAAGATTTATAGTTCCTTGTATATGAGCGTGTCATTTAAAAGCCACAGCTTCATCTGTGGGCAAGAAAACTGGAGTGCAGCTGTTTGGATGATTCAGGGCCACAGAAGCTCTGTGGCCTTCAGTGACTCATCACTCAGTGTTAGCGAAACGTCGTGAAGAACATGTTGTGTCTGAGTGGAGTTCCAGCTTTTGTTTATCGCGTCTCGCACAGTCGCAACCTGCAAAGAAATGCCGAGCCTGCTGGACACAGATGTCATGGTTCTCATGTTTGGCGCCTTATAACCTTTTGGCAAAGATCTGTTTCAGTGGCGGTGGGTGTAAGTATTGAAGACACAGACGTACACTTGGTGCATTTTCCTCATATAGCCGTCAATTAGGGCCGAACCAGCTGGTGTTAATTTGCACTGACGAGGTGCAGGTGTGCTTTCTAATCACTGATAGACCTCAACAGGTGTTCTGTCTTTCCACGCCTCCCTTTCTTCATGTGTTCAACTTTTCCACCCCTTCAGTCAATTCGCTTGATCACACATAAACATTTATAGTTTGCTATCTTTGCATGTGCATTCACTGACGTGTCAGTCAAATAACGTTGACGTGCTGCTCATTAATGTTCTAATATTACTCTCCATTCAGTGCTCCAGACAAGGACGACAGTGACGGCCAGAAAACGATTAAAGAGCTGTTTACTGTTAGCTGAGAGCAAAGCGCATTGTAAATGGTGTATGCCATTGTCTAAAAACAAACATGTTTTTTTTCTGAGCATGACAAATTAATAATGCAAGACAAACAAAAGGAAAGACATTAGAAACAAGTCTTCATATATACAGTATATGAACCCGTTTCTCATACTCTGCACCAGCGAGCCCTTTAGTCGACATTTATCCTAAATATTAAAAAAATTTGTTCTCATTTTACAGTGAAAACGCTTGGAGACATATGCTGTTGAAGCAGACTGTGTGCCGTCGTCAAATACCAGCTTTTTTTTTCTTCTTTTTTTTTAATCTATGCAGGTTTTTAAGGCGCAGCGTCTTTGAAAAGTGTCTTTGAAAAGCGTTATCTAGAATATATGAATTAGTACTATTTTTAAGAGCAGGTGCTTCATACTGAATAAAGGTTTAATTTTAATGAGCTACATGACACCTGCATATATGAGGGTCCGTTTCCATGCTGCTGATGCAAAGGCATCCCCGGTTTTCCAGCCCTAATCATCCCAGCATCCTTCTATTGCAGCAGAATTCCTCTCCCAGTCAACACCTCCGCCTCCGTCCTCATTAATACTTGCATGCAGGATTCCCATACAGGGGATAAATTTGCCCCTGAAGCCGCAGCTCTCCTCCCTGAACAGCACTTGTCCTGAGAATGTTTGCGTGTCCGTGTTAATATTTCATGAAGACGCATGAAATAGTAATACGCTGATTTCCCGCTGCCTGAGAAAACACGGCTCCGCTTCCGCCTCAGACAAGTTCGCCCCCGGACCTTCATCGCTTGGAACCGGGGGGACGATCTGTGCTGTACCTGTTTACACACAGCCAAGTAGCCACAATGTATTTGACCTCGGGGGAGGAGGGAATAACGTCCTCGGAGATTCACCCCCCAAAATTAGAACATCAGCCTTCTTGAAAAGGTCGCGGCACATTCTGTGGCGTTGGCTTGGAAATTGGGATCGCCCGAGGCTGTCGGATCGCTGAGACTTCAACGTTTTCAGTGGCGCATGTCCACCTAGGGAGTCATTTCAGTTCATTCCATAACCAATCAGCTCCCTTGTAGTTGGAATGAATTCTGGGAAAACTGCTGTTGGCTGCCACAAGAGAAAGACAAAGGTGATAAAAACAGAAGTGACTTTCGGAGGTGCTAGCAATGAGATTGTAGCAACAGCAGTTTCATCTCCAGCGTTACGCTTTGATGTTCAAAGACACTGAGAGGTTTTTCCTGTTGTCCCTGTGTGAACAACCTGTTTGGCTTTATTTCTGACTGGCCCGGGCAAGAGTTTGGCAAACCAGTAGGAAGCCTTGTATTGACTTGACCCACCTGAACTTGAGGGTTAAGGTTTGTCTGTTCTCATGTGAACTTGACCCCCACTTTCCAAAGGCCTCCGAAGAGTTCATGGCATGCAAAGGGATAATAAATCCAAGAGATTTTGGAAATATTCCCCCTGGCACCACAGCTTAAGTTGGTTTTTGAGCTCTCAAAATCACCTCATCACTTTTATTCTTTTTTTTTTTTTTTTAATAAATTCAAAGAGCTGGAGAGATCCATTGGGACTGAGCCAGCCGGTATTAATTTGCACTGCCGAGGTGCAGGATGGATTTCAGCAGGTCTCTCGGCTGTCCGTTCCTCCTTCTCTTTGTGTCTCCACCACTCTTTTTTTTTTTTTTTACTCCTCAGCCTTTTCACCACAATGGAACACAAGCTTCCCACCTAAAGAGAGCTGTGCCATAAATCTGACCTCCAGCGGCTGAAGGAGGAGGGGGAGTGATAAATGTCAACAGGCTGCACGCTGCAGCTTTCCTTGGCGAGACAATAACCATGGCGACGAGGCCGATTGATGCGCCGCAGTGACGCATGACCCTCGGCAGTTGAAGCATCGCGGCTTTGACACCAGCGCTGCGTTTCTGACCACGCAAGGTTTTTGCTGGTGAACAGCAGTCAGATTTACTCCAGATTGGGCCTCAAGTTAGAGTTCTTGATAATAGATATTGATAATAATCTACTTGAAATTATAAGACGATGCTCAATTTTGCAGCTTTGGCCGCAGCTGTTTTGCAAAGACGTTCGGTGTGGCTGATGCATTTGAACGTACTGAACGTACTCAGTTGGCCACCGTCAGTGTATTGGCCAGCAGGAGTTATCGTACTGACGATTCCCAGAAGGTCAGGTGTCACTCTGAGGGATTAAAATAAAAATAAACACAAATTATAATCCCTGTTACACACCTTTGCACTGCATGGCAAAAGAAAACTGATTTCAAAAGCTAAAACTGAGCATTTTGGCAGTGGGCTGTAAGCACGGTGCTCAGCGTGCTGTTTTTCCAGGCAAATCTGTTGGAAATAATTCTCCGAGGCCGCACCACTGGAGCACTGAATGAAAAGACTATGAATTAAAACTTTAGACTGAATGTGAAAGCGTCCTCTTGCTCTGAACGCTGGTTTCATGCGTCCAGAGTTTCCGTGTTCGTACAGTCAGAGCAGCGCCAGCAACTCCGATTGCGAGTTCATTCCGAGTCGTTGGCGTTGTGGTTTTCGATTTTTTTGTCTTGCGGCTGTTGGAACAATCACTCGGCGCTGAGATGTGAGCAGCTGTCTCTGATATAGTGGCACACACACACACACACACACACACACACACACACGTGTGCGCACAAGCTTCTCCAGTCCGTCGCGGGGCTCGCCGCCCTTCCGTCCTGGAGGCATCGTGCCGCCGACCTCCAGCCGTCACGTCGCATTACGGAGCGATGGGAGCGGGAGGGGGCAAAACGGGGGGGCGGTAGGGGGGCGGCGCTGAGCAACAGCAGATGAGCGAGCGCTGTAACCTACACGATGTGCGTGCTGCCGGGTGTAGCGGCCCGTGGCGAGGAGGCAAACGCAACGCTAAAGCCCCAGTGTGTGTGTGTGTGTGTGTGTGTGTGTGTGTGTGTGTGTGTGTGTGTGTGTGTGTGTGTGTGTGTGTGTGTGTGTGTGTGTGTGTGTGTGTGTGTGTGTGTCCTGCAGACAATCCTGGTGGGAGACAGCGGCGTGGGCAAGACCTCGCTGCTGGTCCAGTACGACCAGGGCAAGTTCATCCCGGGGTCCTTCACCGCCACGGTCGGCATTGGTTTCACAGTGAGTCCGCACCTTCCGGGCCCTGCCTGCGCTCATCATCTTCCTCCTCCTCCTCCTCTTCTCCTCTTCCTCCTCCTCCCACTAACTCCAGTCGCACTCTTGACTTCACCCGAGTGTTGAGAGGGACGTGTCACCGCCTCAGGACTGTTTGTACTGGAGCCGTGACATGACAGCAGAGCCGATGTGTGTGTGTGTGTGTGTGTGTGTGTGTGTGTGTGTGTGTGTGTTGCAGTCAAGTGCAGCATGAATCAGTGCTCTCCTTCAGAGTGGGATGCTGCATCTTCTCGCTGCATTCATTATGCTGCACTAACACTCCCTCTCTTTGTGTGTGTGTGTGTGTGTGTGTGTGTGTGTGTGTGTGTGTGTGTGTGTGTGTGTGTGTGTGTGTGTGTGTGTGTGTGTGTGTGTGTGTGTGTGTGTGTGTGTCAGATGATGCAGCAGCTATGATTAAATTACCGCAAAGAGACCACTGCTAATGAATGCCACGCCGGCAGGCTGTTGTCGCTCGCTGGATGTTTGTAACAAAGCTGTGACTTGATGCTTTGTGACACGCGAGGAGGGGCGTGGCCTCACCCGCCGGAAAATGAAAGACGCGGCTCGATTAGCGATTTTTTTTTTTTGTTCTTTTTTTTGCCACCGAGGTGGCAGCGACTTTAGCGTTTGCATCACCTGCTGCCACCTGAGCGTAACGGAGGAGGCCCGCGTGTGTGTGTGTGTGTGTTTGCGTGTGTAGCAAGGTGTGAAATTGGCTTTGTCGTTTTGCATTAGCGCGGGTTTGTGAATGATTCAAGGCTCCAGAAGGGGAGACCAAAAAAAAACCCCAAAACAAAACAAAAAAACCCGAACCCTGCAGGAAAAAAAAGCGCAACAGCAATGAGTGTGCCGTTCACGTCAGCCGGGCTCAGTGTCAAGGGTGAGACGGCGCCGAAAATACACACTCGTTCTGCTTGATATGCACGGCAGGAGGGAAACGCGCCGCTCGGCTGCGGAGCCGTTCGCACTTTTCCCAGCTTCCAGCTTCCCCCTCCGCCTGCGTGCAAACACTTTATCGACTCGTTCCTCACTTCTTTCGCGCTCATGAATAAATGAATCAACTCGGCTTCGGCTGAGGAAGTCGAGCCGGGAGCTCGTTTGTTCCGACCGCCGGTTCGCCCGCCAAAGCCTTTCCCACGTGGAGTCCAAGTCGGTGTGTCCAGAGATGGGGTGCGATGATGCCTTGCAAGAGGCCTCGAGCTCAGCCCTCGAGGTGAAGGAACTGCCATGTGAGCGACGGGGGCAAGCGCCTGTCCTCGAACCGCTCGACCGCTAGAGGGCGACATGTACTTGCAGGAAAAGGGATCTGCCGTCGGTCCTGACGGCAGCGAGCGCTCATCAGACCGTGCATAAATATGCTGATTATTAACTGGGGAGGGGTCGTGGTGGGGTGTGGAGGGTTTGATTGTTCTCAGAAAATATTGGCGTGTGTGGAAGTGACGACAGAAACGGGGCCTGGTTGAGAGATACTGGATACAAGAGAGAGTAGTGTTTTCCTGTTTTCCGCTCGGTTTTTTTTTTCTACAGAAAAACACGTTAAAAACGCGTTGCTGTCCTCGGTTTACGCGCTTTTACGCACCGCTGAATTCCATTTCCACTGATTGGAGACTCACTCCCTTCAACATCATTATTATTATTATTATTATTATTATTATTATTATTATTATTATTATTATTATTATTATTATTATTACTTTTTCCCCACAACCTAACTCCCTAACCACCCTAAAACAACCACCGGCCACCACCTGTGGCGGCGCACTCAGCCACTCAGCTTTCCACCGTCGCTCCACTCTCGAGGAAAACACCGCCGTCGGCTTCTCTGGGTCCACGGTCTGCCCACGCCGCGCCGCGCAGCTCCGCAGACACGCAGAAATGTTTCCGCCCGCTTGTCGTCGCCGCTCCTTCCTTGACTGGTGCGCACAGACGCCTCAGCCTCTCCTCCTCCACTCCTCCTCCTCCTCTTCTTCCTCCTGCTGCTGACTGCTGCTGACTGCTTCTCCAACTTCCCAACCGTCGCCTTTGACACACCGAGGTGTGACCACCGTCCTCCTCCAACCCCACCACTACCTCCACCACCGGAAGGATCTGCTCGGAGGCCGGGAGCGGTGATGAGTGCCGCGGGGTTGCAGGCTGCTGCTGCTGCTGCTGCTGGCGGACACCGGGATTGAGCGGCGGTGGCTATCTCTTCCACGCTCACAGACGCACGCACGCACGCACGCACGCCTCGGCTCCCCCCCGTTTCCCTCCCTCCCCCACTCTCACCCACGCTCTCCCCCCTTCCCCTCTTGTTGGCACTGCGATGTCTGCGAGGAAGACGTCGTTGACGGAGAGGCAGAGCAAAAACGGCACCTCGAAATATGTGTTGGAGAGATGCGCGTCCATTAACGAGTACTATGACATCGCCTTCAAGGTGTGTATGTCCGTCTCCGTCTCCGGGTTGTTTGTTTTTATCCCCCCCCCCAGCCTCGTTGTTTTTGGTTGCGCTTCGCTAAAGCGCGAACCTCGCGGTCTTGTGTTTTCCGCCGCGCTTTGAACGCAATCGGGTGCACCTGCGGCCACAGTGCGAGCGCCGAGACTTTTTTGTCGCCCGCCAGTGACATTTGGCATGGCGCGATGTGACACGCCACCGATGACAAGGGCGCGCGCGCACACGCACGCAACCTATAGTCCATCAACCTGATGCTCCGTCGCGAGCCTGTAAATCTGTCCGACCCTCCTCCGATATTCAAATATTTGCTGAGGGTGGAGGAGGATGAGAATGAGGATGAGGATGAGGTGGAGGAAGGGTGAGGCGACCTGTTGCTCTTTGTGATCCCGTCAGACAATGTGCGTAAAAGCTCCGGCAGCGGACACACCTGTCCCGCCACGGCTTCACAAAGACAAAAACAAAGGAAAAAAAGAAAAAGGAGAAGTTGTATACAAGTTAAACTGCATCCACCGGTCTTGTGCAAGCGGCCCGGCCGTGACTCACCGCCAGAAAAACACAAAACAAACGCTCGCTGGAGGGTTTGCAGAACTGCACGTCCCGCCGTTCTGATCGGATTGATTGATTGACCAGCGAGGCGACTCAGTCTGATCCGAGGCGTCGCACGTCGGTGGGGGGGGGGCAGCTGCGGTGCACCCTGGTTGCGTTTTTTTCCGCGCAGCGTCGACTTGGGCAGAAATCGTCCGTCGCAGCTCTGACTGGGGGTGGAGGTGGGAGGGTTGGGTGGTGCTGGGTAATCCTCAGCGACTCTCAGTATAACCTGCTGTCCCTGCTCTCCTCCTTCCGATCGGTCCGCCTCCCCATTCCAGGTGATGCTGTTGGGCGACTCGTCCGTGGGGAAGACGTGCATCCTGGTGCGCTTTAAGGACGGCGCCTTTCTGGGAGGCAACTTTATAGCCACCGTGGGAATAGACTTCAGGGTGAGAGCCTCCACCGCCGCTTCACTGGTGTCTTTGGGGGAATTCAGCCTTGCCGAGCCTCGGGTCTGTTTATCAAATGGCATCTGATTTAACCAGCAACCAGTCAGCTGTGTGTGTGTGTGTGTGTGTGTGTGTGTGTGTGTGTGTGTGTGTGTGTGTGTGTGTGTGTGTGTGTGTGTGTGTGTGTGTGTGTGTGTGTGTGTGTGTGCGCGCGCTGCTCTTTCAAACCACAGGATGTAAAGGCTGCAAGTTGTAAACAGCGGTTGATGCACAGAGGAGCTAAGCTGTGCTGTTATTCGAACTGGGAGTTGCAGTTTCACATTAAAAGAGGGCGAAAAACCTGCTGAAGGTTTTTCTTTTTCAGCAGCCATAGAACATTGACATGCAGCTAATTTCTCTGCTCGCACCAATAGGAAGCCTTGAACTGCAGTGGCCTCCCTAAAAGGGAAATAAAAGGGGAAAAAAAACTCCGCCTGAATGTGTCATATGTCAAAAATGATGCCAGAAGGTTTATCCAGTATCACTATCACTATCTAATCTAGCTTCGCCTATCCGCTCTAAATGCTATCCAAGGGCTTGATGGGTGTGCACCTCCGTGCAATTCTGCACGTCCACTACTCCAGCTTCCCACAGAGAGCATTTTTCCATCGGCGCTTTACCCTGTAATCATCATTCAGCTTCCTTTTAGTTGGGGCAAAGCCAAGAAGCAGCTGCGAGCTGCCAAGTGAAAGAGACGAAGAAGATGAACTGGGAGCCACTGCGGGCGCAGCTGCTGCTGCTGTCGCTCTAACTGCTGAAGCAGCCATGGTTTTATTAACAGGGTTGGTCTGAAAACAAGTCACTGAAGGTGCTTTTTTTCTTGATGGACGTCATGTTAAAGCTTTGCCCTCAGCTGGAGTTCGGTAACGCTGACCCCAAACCGAACGGGGGAGGGGGCTCGAATTCACGCCGCAAAATCCAACCGGGGTCAGAGGAGTGTCGGGGCTCGCATCGTGTCCCCGCGACGTTTAGCAGCAGCGTACGGAAGAACGGCCTCCTCCTGCTCCCTCCGGGGTCGGCGGCCACTCGCGCTGCTCGGTAAATGTCTCGGGCAGATGCCCGCCCACGACTCTGTGCTGCTGCACAGATTGGCTGCAGCCCCCCCGACCCCCTCCACCTACTCCACACCCCCCCGGTGGAGCCGCCACAGCTGACAGGCGAGCTCACGCAAACGCACGAACGCGCGCACTCGGCCGTCACTGACATCAGAAAAGACCCCACCCCCCCCTCCTTCCTCCTCCTCCTCCGTCGCCAGGGTGGAACATTAATGCCCCCACCACCACCACCACCACCACCACCTCCTCTCATTTCCCTCCAATCAGGAGGAAAACACTCACGCTAATGGCGAGTCAAGTAGGTGGGGGGGTGTGTTGCATAGCGCTGGCAGTCGGCCCAGACGTTAGAGGGGTATAATGGGGGGGGTAGGGGGTCGGGGGGGTCTAATGTAGGCGGTCCATCCATCCTACCTCCACCGCCGAGCGTTTCTGTGAACGGATGGCGGCTCGCTCTTGAGAAACGTGCTTTTTGTGTCTATTTTTTCTTTCATTCATGAGAGCGGCGGCGGCGTTTCTTTCTCTTTTTTTTCCCCCTCTCTCTCGCTTCATAGCAACAGAGTCATCTGAGGGAGAGACACCGGAGTCAGCAGAGTGCCGGGGGGCGGGGGGGCGGGAGGTCGTCCTCTATGCATGGATGTACACACGGCGGCCAGTCTATTTTTGGTTCCACGCTCTGTCGTAGCAGTTAGCGAGCAGCGCGCAGGCTTCTCTCCCGCATCATAATTGAGAGGTGGCGGGGGGGGGGGCGCCGGAAAGCCATGGCAACTAACGCAGGGGGACGGAACCACGTGGTGAGAGCGGAGATTTGAGCCAGGTGCCAGCTGGAGCCTCGGCACGCTGTCCGAGAGGCCACTGCCTGTCAGCTGCCGCCGCCACCTCCGCCGTCCTCCTGCACCGGCTCTGCACAGCGTGCACTGCACTGCACTGCATGCAACAGGGAAGTGCAGTTTTGCGATGATGATGATGATGATGATGATGATGATGAAGTTATGAAGCAGTTCAGGAAGTGCTGTGGAGCGCCGTTTGCGCACGCTTCCTCGTCGGCAACATCTTGTTTTTGTTTGTGGTTTTTCGATCTGGCTGTAACCCGGTAGGCTACTTCCTGTAGCAGCTCATTGGAACACACACACGCACAAGCACACACACGTACACACACGCACACACAAATACCACGGAATGCTCAGAGAAGAAGAAGGAGAACCTGTTTTGCGCGTCGTCGCATGCGCACTTTTCCAAACAAAGCGTGTCGGCTTAAAGGCCCCAGCGAGTGAGACGTAAGTGTATTTAGTGGCACCTAATGGTGAGAAAGTGTACTGCAGTTGACTGTGTTCAGCCTTCACCCTGGATGTCCCACGTGAGCTCTCGTCTTTTCCGTGACGGATGTTTTGTCCTAGTAAAATGACAGTTGGTCATCGGAAGTGGTGCATCAGCATCGCACTAAAAGTCTTGATGTCAATCTAAATGCTGATGATCAGCAAACCTGATTGATTTGTTTTAAGTCACCTGACATAAGAATTAAAAACACACATATGTATTTTTCAATTCTATTCAACTAGTTCCCTTTGGATTTTCCACACGCTCCGGGATACTCACGGTAATATGTGTCTCTAGCCTGCTGATGAACTGCCAATGTACTTTGTGATGTCACAAAGGGCACCGACACCACAGCAGCACCTACACCAGGTCAGGTGACACCTGGCTGGTCGTTGGCTCCTCCCTCTGAGTCCACCTCGTCTCCTTCCAAGAAGGAATCGGTTTTGGCGGGAAGCTAACAACGACGACGACTTCTTGCATGGAGGATGTAAACAGAGGGCTAAATCCTAGAAAAAACTTGTGGTGATCAATAAGGTTTTGGAAATGGGTGCAAAAGGAGACACTTGGGTCAGTATTCAAATTTTCACTCCCCTGGATGCGTTTGCCAGCTGTCCCCTCTTCAACCCCGCAGTCGAAACATTTAGCCCGTCGCTGCCGCCGCGTCGCAACTATTTCAGCCTCCCGTCGTCTGCACAGGAAATCACGGAGCGCCCCTACAGGTCCGACAGGAAATTAACAGGGTGGTTGGGGGAGGAGGGGGTCAGCCGCTACGCCGCCAGCCGTCTTTTTTGCTGTTGTGTAATTAAGTCTAATCCCAGGACATTGTTGCGTGGGCATCGCAAATTACTTTCCCCCTGCCAGCATTCAGAGCCACTTTTTGTCGTCTCGCTTCTCTTTCGCCGCACACACACACACACACACACACACACACACACACACACACACACAGGCTGAGTCTCTGAGCCTTTCTCTCTCCCATTCTGTCACCATGTTCATAATTCATTTTTTGCACAGCAGTATTGAAAGCATACAGGGGTTGGGTCTCGGGCGGGAGGGGGTACTGTCATTCTCACGCAGCTCTTCTCGTTTTCGCAGAACAAAGTGGTGGATGTGGACAACCTGAAAGTCAAACTCCAGGTGAGGACAGAGAAGAGAAATCCTTCCATCCTGCCTTGAGATATTGCATTATATGTACAGAGAAAAATATGTTTTTTTTCCTGAAAAAACAACCTCATAAGGAATGTACAAACATTATTTGACCCAATTTTGCTTTGCAGTATCGCTATTTGTGTTATTAATTATTATTTATTTGTTTACCTATTTTTTTTTTTTTTGCCTTGTTATTGTTGTTGCCTGCTGTTGTGTTGGTAGTGTACGGGCTCTGCAGGGATGTGTGCCAGCACCAAGCTGTTATTCCCAGCCGCTAACCCGTCATCTATCATTACAACCTGTTCGTCAACACTGAGTAGGAGGTGCCGGATGAGATTCCTCTGCTGGCTTCATTTAATCCTCAGCACCCCCCCCCCCCCCCCGCAACACATCCGCTCCCTCACTGCATGGTCCTTGCGCATGACAGGCATTGTTATTAATTTGTAAGATTCACGGAGCTTTGGCCACTTGCGTCAGTCGAGCAGTGTTGCGATGACAAGTGTACGTTGTCTTTCTTTTTTTTACAGTTGTGCTCTAAACGCTTTGTCATCATTAGCGATTTGTATTTCCTGTTGCGAGAGGAATCGTGTGCACTGGATTTTAGTGGGAAGGATTCATTTGCCCGGCTGCAATTTATGCACTTAGAGTCGAGTGGCCCAAAATCACTGCTCAAATTGCCAATAGATCCATATTGGCAAAATGTTCATCTGAAAACCTGTGTCATTACAGTGTAATTAGTTGACAGTTGAAAGTCAGGTTCTCGTGCAGAAACAGATACGATGTTGATGGTGATGATGATGGTAGTGATTTACATAAGAACTCATGTTCAAACACTGTGCCCTTGAAGTCAACTCAAACTACCAGACATGCAAGTGGACTAGCGAGCTCAAACAGGATGTTGGAGGTTTTTTTTGTTGGTGTTGTTTTTTTAGGACTTCCTGTACAGACGCAAGGCTGCGAGAAACACTTCGACCTGAGAACCGTCCCATTTTTTTGTTTTTTCTTCTCTAGCCATTTCCTGCTTGACTTTCCGTCTCGAACGAGACTTTTGGCGCTGCAGGATTTTAGGCCCCTCCCCCTCCTTTCTAGCATCTAGCATGCGATGCTGCTGTGCTGTATTGGCACACCTTTAATCGGCGCTATTGTTCTGGTGGTCCATTGTACACACCGTCCCTGTAGGTTCTGGTTCAGTGACTGCAGCTTAATGAACAAACTGCCCTGAAACCTCTGCCACACCTCTGCCTTTCAACACACAATGCTGTGATAGCAAAACCACAGGTAGTTGGTTGTTGATTCTCTGCCATTTTGGTGTTTGTCGCCAACGTGATCATTAGCCAACAAGGGGAATTTTTCTTTTTTTTTCATCTCAGCCCAAAGTGCAAAACACACTTCCTGGTTACCGCCTGTGTTTCCCTCAATGTACGATAAGAACTGGATACCGGACTGGCAGCATGGCGGCGTGCTGATTTTTCCCGGTGGCCGCTCGAGATACTGCAGCAAAAAAAATCCCATGGGCCCCAAAAAGCATTTTTCCTATAAACTCCAATATTATTCCCAGCGTGACGTCACAACGTCGTACGTGCTGCTGTGTCTTAATTAGGGGGAAACAACAACCACCACCAGCCGCTAGCAGCAGCAGCCACTGCTAAGCCAAGCAAACTTAGTTTAGCAAACTAAGCAAACTTTCCCAGATATTTTTCTGCTTTGTTTGCTTTTGCTTGAACATTTGCATTATTCAGGCCGCTTCTTGCCAATTAGCCGCTGTGTAATTATGTGCTTTGACACGCAGATCTGGGACACGGCCGGCCAGGAGAGATTCCGCAGCGTTACGCACGCCTACTACAGAGATGCCCAGGGTAACTTTTTTTTTGTGTGTGTGTAGTTTTTTTTAACTTTACTTCCTCGTGCTCCGCGCGCAGCACACGTGGGCGCTGGCGCTGGTAGGTGAGGGAGCAGCTGAACTGAGATGTTTTTTTTTTGTTTTTCTTTTCATTTTTATCAGTGTGTGTGTATGGGTGTTTGGCGTCTGCATTACGTAAAGTCGCTCTCTCGCGCCGATAACAGTCGTCTGTTTCCTGTTTGCAGCGCTGCTCTTGCTCTACGACATCACCAGCAAGCAGTCCTTTGACAACATCAGGGTAAGGCCACGTCGAGCAAAGTGATTATGCACCCCCTCGACCCCCACCACCACCCCCCCACCTCAACCCTCTGGAGCTCTTTGCTCGTCTTGTCTATTTCCATGCAAAGTGTCACGAAGGGCCTCCCAACGTTTCCTCCACCATCTCAAAACTCCCTCTTTTGGAAATGACACGATGTGATGTTATCTCTCGCTTGGCTACACAGTTGCCGGTTTGGGTAATGAAAAGCAATAAAAGTGTTTGGGGGGGGGCGGCGGCGACGGGCTCCATCCCACCATGATTGATCGGGGGATGAGAAAGAGGCAGAAGATTCGGGAGGAAGTGGAAAATTCTGTCTTCAGACGCGGCTGCTGCTTTTTTCAGGCCCAGTTCTTCGTCCTCCTTCTCCTTCTTCTTCTTCTTCGTCTTCATCTTCTTCCTCTCACCCTCTTCTGTGTCCTTTGTACTTTTTTTTTCTTTAAAGGCCTGGTTGACTGAAATCCACGAGTACGCCCAGAAGGATGTGGTCATCATGTTGCTCGGCAACAAGGTGAGCGAAGCTTCCTCTCCTTTTACTTCTTCTCTTTTTTTTTTTGCACGTTGCATAAAAAAAAAGATGGGGAGGATAAGTGGTCCCATGGCATTTTTTTGTCTTTCTTTCTTTTCTTTTTTTTAAAGACGGCCTTATCACGCTCAGACAGGCGCGAGCGAGTAGCTTAAAAGGCAGGAAAACGCACACATTTCCCCCCGAACCCGGTTGCTTATTTGAAGGCTGGAAAAACGCCGTCTTATTATGTGCGCGCTCGTCTCGAATCCGCTCTCCCAACGTGGCAAAAAAGGGAAGCTCCCCGCCGTGAAAATAAAGTCGAAAGCCCCCATCACGCCACGCAAAAAAAATCCGGAGGCGCAACGCGTTTCTTTTTCTCGGCTCATTTTTTTTTTATTCTGCATGAAAGCAATCCTTCCACAATGCTGCTGCTTCTGCTGCTGCTTGGAGGGGTGAAAAAAAAGGCACTTAGCGCTGCCAGCAGTGGCTGCTAATATATCCATAAGCTCCCCCTGGTGGCTCAGCACAGGGCTCAGACTCCTCCGGGTGGTCGCGGATGTCTCAGCCGAGGTGGCTCTTGAGTCCGTGGGCGCGTCGTCTCTCACGCTCACCCTTGTTCTGCTTCTTCCCGCCGCTGTCTCACAGTCCGACATGGCTGCGGAGCGGGTGGTCAGGAAGGAGGACGGGGAGAAGCTGGCCAAGGTAAAAGTTCGACGCCTCCAAAGTTGCTGCCGCCGCGGCCGCCGCGGTCGACTCTCTTCTCACCGTGTGTTCCTCCTCTCAGGAGTACGGCGTCCCGTTCATGGAGACCAGCGCGAAGACGGGAGCCAACGTGGAGCTGGCCTTCCTCGCCATCGCAAAGTGAGTACCAAGACTTTGCTAAATCAACACACTGTTAGAGGTATCTAACGGTTAAAGCTTTATGATCAGGAGCATCTCCTGAGTTTGAAGATCTTCTCCGGAGCACTTTTGGTGAAACCTTGAAGGCTCAAATTTCAGCTCTGACATCCATCTTGGCGAGCTCCAGTAGAAAGCACTTTCAGTCAGAAAGCAGGAAGTTCAAGCCGTCTCGCATAAAAGCCTCAGAAGATGAAGCAGAAAGACAGGAAGTAATAGCAGCTGCTGCTAAGGAGATTAACCTGTCTGTTTAGATTACATTTTAAAATAGTCCAGTTTGTGGCGGAGGGAACTGTACAGGGCAGGGCTGGGAAAACTTTTTGACCAGTGGGCCACAATGGGTTCTAAAACTACCCTGGGCCGTAGTTTGCCCATGCCTGGTATGGTGGAAAAATATGTTTTTTCCTAACTTAGGAAGAGTTTAGTTGTACACAGCTGTGTATAATGTCGCTCGCTGCACCCATAGGAAGTGTTGAGCTGCAGCTAAACTTGCGGCGAGAGATCTGATTGGTCCACTCGCACGTCTCTGCTGGCTCCTCACAAGATGGGAGCGTGAGGTCAATCAGAAAAAACCTCTCGATCTGAATTTGTCTTTTAGCGGCGGCAGCAATTTTTTAAGCCACATTCCGACTCCAGTCTGTATCTCGCCACGTCTCCACGTCCTCGGGTTTCTTACGTCGTTCACCGCTGAAAGGCAGCAGGTCATCGTTACTGAGGAAACCTTGCGCTCACGGAGGTGCTAAAAATGTCTTGAGCCGTCATTTTTATCAGCGCCACTTCCAAAGTACATTAGGTTATTATGTAATGGGCTCTTCTCGGGCCGTGTTCCCCATCACCGCTCCGGCTTTATTGGAAATCCATTTCTTCATTGTTCACAATGCGACTACTAACAGCCACGGGTGCAAACACACCGGCGGGCCGAGGCAATAATGTTGCTCTCAGTCGGCCACATTTCTATCAGGCCACCGGGGTAAAAATGTGCCTGTTCGCTGTGTTGGCTGTGCACCGACGCTCTCAAGCTGAGAGGAAATGGGCCAAATAATAATAAAAGGTTCAACAGGTTTATGGTCAGCTGCTTTCTGTTTTTTTTTTTTTACCCAGTCAATTTTCTCTCCAATAAAAAGCGCTTGTTATATCCTTATCCCCAAAACGGTGACACCGCCGTTCAGTTGTCAGACGTGGCAGCTGTTCTACAGTGAAGCTCAAAAACAATCGGTGACAGCTTTATTGTTTTCGGGGGTTTTTTTGTCGTCTTTTGGGTTTGAAGTCTGGCGCGATGCAAAAGAGCTCGTCTGGAAATTCGGAGAGGTGTAATTAAGCTGTAACTCGCGGGCGCGAGGGGCCCAAATTACAGCTGAGCTTCACTTTGCTGCAGCCCACTTGGAACAAATCTCTTTAGCTCGCTTCTGTGACCTGGTGGGAGGAGCTGCGGCACATTCACAGCCACATATACACTCTGAGGTTTGTGTGTGCACGCAGGCGTCATCCACTTTTTTTCCAGTTTCTGTATAGCTTTCTTTCAGTCTCACAACAATATAAACATAGATAGACACAGCAAAATATATTTATATACATATCTATATATGCATATATATTCATATATCTACACACATATGTACTGTATGTATATGTATGTATGTGTATATATGTGTAGTATATACATGTTTTTAGCTGCGGTAGACAAATACACACATATATTTGTGTGTCTATCTGTATTTATATTGTTGTGTGAGAATAAAAGAAAGCTAAAAAGAAATATATGTGTGTATATCTGTATATATATGTGTATATATATATGTAATATATGTATATGTACTATATATGTACATGTATATGAATGTATGTGTACATATACATGTGTGTATATATATATATGTATGTATGTATATATATATATATATATACATATATATATATATGTATATATATATATATATATATATATATATATATATATATATATATATATATATATGTTTTGTGTGTGTGTGTGTGTGTGTGTGTGTGTGTGTGTGTATTCCAAAACTTAGCAGCCTCCTGCAAAACAGACCTCCTGCTAAATCTGCTGCTCTCTTGGACCTTCCAAATGTCAGGTTCAGCATTTTCTCACTCATTTGTTACGGAGTTGTGATGCCCTTTGTGACATCACAGAGGCCTGGTTTACACAACTAGTGTCTGGAAAGCAGGACGGGTTCGATTTCTCTCGTCCGGGGAATTCGTTGAGAGGCTGGAGAGACGCATTTCCAAGAAAACATTTCCACAGTTGACCTTTTGCATAACGTGGGACCTTTAAGGTGCTGCCGCGTCTCATTTTGAACCACGTTGTTCATTTCGTGACTGCGTGGTGACGGCTTGTCATTTCTGAACGCGCACAGAAGCTCGGCGCTCCCTCGGGGCGGCAGGTGTGACATTTCATGCTCTTATTCCTCTCCACGGTGCGGCTCTTGCGAGCGTCGCTGGTGGGAAGCGACAGGGCGGTCGGGAGCCGACGCTTTTCTGACTCCGGGCCGTTCCTGAGCGAGAGAAAGTGAGTAAAAATAACAACCATTAACGGCGAGGAGGAGCAGGAGACGGATGCACTCGGGGATCATTTGAAGATGTTATTTTCTCATTTCCGCCCGTCGTTCCCAACTAATATTTCACGCATCAGGAGCCGCATCACTGCGGCGGGGAAATTGCTGCTGAAAGTCTACGTTTCGCCGCTTGTTGCTGAAATGCAATAAGCCAAATAAATAAACAAATCAAAATCAAACGTTTTTTTTCGACGTCACGGCTCTGGAGTAATAAAAAGGACTGTGTGCAGCTGACTGTTATTATTCCCTTTGACGTGACGCTAACGCCCGCCGCTCGCTTCCCCGCCTTTCTTGCGACTCCTTGCCACTAAATACACTCTAATGCTTCTTGGCTAATTTGTTGTTTGTTCCCGTCGACTTGCCGTAATGGGATTGAGCGCGTCGGAGGCTCCCTGCGGAATTGCGGAAACATTAACCGTGAAAGGTCTGGGTTTTGTTCTGTTTTTTTTCCTTCCTGACTGCCTGCCTCGTCAGGGAGAGGTGTGTGTGTGTGTGTGTGTGTGTGTGTGTGTGTGTGTGTGTGTGTGTGTGTGTGTGTGTGTGTGTGTGTGTGTGTGTGTGTGTGTGTGTGTGTGTGTGTGTGTGTGTGTGTGTGTGTGTGTGTGTGTGTGGCAGGAGTTCTCATTGGAACCCCGGCTGCACGGACGAAAAGGGGAGAAATTTAATACACGTGAGGCGGCGGCGGCGGCAGCGTGACACAGGGGGGGGGTTTTGAATGCAGGGTCGGTCGGAGCCCCTCCCCAGCCAGAGGCGTTTTGATTAAACCTCAGCGCGGAGGGTTGCAGCCTCGCACTCTTATTTATTTCTCTGCCCTTTTTTTCCACTTATTTTCTCCATATTATTTTTTTCTTCAGCAGGTCTGCGCCGTGTCTGCGCTGCCTTCCCACACATCCGCCCCCTCCGCATCTCACTTCCTGTATCGTTCTCTCTCTGTCTCACCGTCTGTCTTGTCTACCAGGGAGCTGAGGCACAGAGCGACGCAGCAGCCCAACGAGCCCAAGTTCCAGATCCACGACTACATCGAGTCTCAGAAGCAGAAGTCCGGCTGCTGCGGCAAAATGTAGCCGCCGCACCTGCTCGCCGGGGAGGGGGGGCGGAGGAGAGGCGGAGGGGAGAGCTGGCGAGGAGGTGAAACTGTCGGCTCTCTTCCACTTTGGAAGCCAATCCCAGCATCAAGAGGCGGACAGCCTTTGTCTTCTCCACTGGGACTTTTCAGCTGAATAGCAGTGAATCTGGCTGTGGTGGGGGGAGTGGGGCGAGGGAGGCCCCCCCGCCCCCTCACCCTTCCTCCTCCCCCTTCCCCCAAACCCCAGTATCTAAAATGTGAATTTTGAAAAAAAACAAAACAAAACAAAAAAAAAATCTTTTAATGTCACGTGTAGAAATGTTCGTGGTCTTTTGTCGTGAGAGTCGTATCAAACCACAACTCGGGAGTTACAATCAGAAAATGCTATATCCATCTGCAGGGACACGGCGTTTATCGGTTGACTGTGCGTAGCCGCAGAGCATACGGTGTGTGTGTGTGTGTGTGTGTGTGTGTGTGTGTGTGTGTGTGTGTGTGTGTGTGTGTGTGTGTGTGTGTGTGTGTGTGTGTGTGTGTGTGTGTGTGTGTGTGTGTGTGTGTGCGTTTGTGGGTCGGAACACAGAGCCGCCGGTCAGAGCGAGCTGCAATGAGAAGCCATTGTTCAGAATCGGGGTCTCCAGGAGTAAAAAGGGCCGCGCGGCCCCTGGGTTCCTCGCCAGGAGACCCTGCGACCACAGCCATGCTTTGAACGGTCTGCCGCTTTCTAAACGTCTCGGTTGAAAACTGAACACAGCACAATGGCGGGCAGGCCTGTGCTTTAAAGGTCCCATGTTGTGTTTTCCAACAATTGTATGCAGGGTTAGTCGCCCGCTAAACTGCCCAGAAATTGGTCCAATTTTATTCTTATAACCTTTATTTTATTTTGAAAGATGGTGAGGAGAACCTCAACTACGGAACTGTTGAAAAAATGATCACACAGTTCAAAATCAGACACTGGACAGACAATATGCACCTAAACTCAGTTCGGGTGTCCCCTTGTGATGTCACAAAGGGTTCTGATCAAATCTCCCTGGCTACTGTAAACTAAGTCCTGTGTGTTTATGTCTCCTTCCCAATGTGAAGAAGGTACAATCATTCTCGCTTTTGCAAGAAGGTAACACCTGACATTTTTGTGGAGGGGGTTGTAAACAGCGGGCTAAATATGCTGTTAACTTGACATCCCGAGAAATAATAGTTAACCACGAGCAGCCGCTTTGTGAAAAACACCTATAATGTGCATAATATGGGATCTTTAAAATTGTTCAAGTCTTTTTGTAAGATGGGGACAGGCTACTGGTTTCTGCTTTTTAGATTTTAGCTTTAAACATGTCAAGGACTTTGACTTTTCCTATTTCAGTGACAGGTAGAAAAAACAAGACGTATATGGGTGAATCAAACCACAAAGTCAAAATGTAAATGCTGTGTATTTGACACTTTTGGTTTAGGGCAGTTAATATTGTTACCTCACCGTCGTCTTAGATTACGAGTCAGTAAACCTACAAGTACAAGGAGTGGGGGGCTGCCAAAATTTGTCGAAAAGAAACGTTGGAAACAAGAGAAATCAGCGCATCCCCAGTGTTTCCCCGTCCCTGCAGATAAACAGCAAAGCCATTAGCGCAGACGGCTGCGGGCGCGTCTCGAGCTTACACATCACTCTGTGGCGACGGCCACCGATCGTTATCCTGCACAACGCGGCTGCGAGCTGAAGTGAGTGGGAAAAAAACCCCAACTTGGACTGCAGCCAGCGCCGGCCTTCAGCGGTTCCATCTTTACAGTAGCCTACACGACTTTGCACAAACGCTGAAAGATCAGCCTGCCGTTCAGGAAGGGTCAGGGAAAAAAATCTGCGGCTAACTGCTAAGAAGAGGGAAAAAAAATCTGAAAATCTTTGTCACAATTCAGGGGCCCATCCTGCTAAAGCCAAATGTGTCCCACGATTTTGATGCACGCTGAATCACGGGGATCACGTCACACTTCCGAAGTTCAATTCATCAAAATTGCTGCCTTTGTCATCCTAGCGGAGTTTGCAGGCCTGACTCCCGATTGAGGAAGGGAAAAAAAAAAATCACTTTTATATCGGCGATCAACGTGACTGTTTCCATGGATATAGCATATTTGCCATGCAGCTCTTGTTCATCATCAGATCACCGGACTGATCCTCCCTCTCTTTGGGCCTCCTGCTCCTCCTCCTCCTCCTCGTCATCGTCATCGTCATTCTTTGATAGGTCGACCGTGTTGGGGACCGCCGACGTCCCAAAGTCAGATTGTAGCTACGAGTAAACCCTCATGTCACATGTCCACAACTGTACTGCTGTCAGAATAAAGCCAACGTTCAGGGGGCGTCCGCCCACTTTGTGTCTCTGTACATTCAGTTCAGGGCCAGTAGGGGGGCGGGACCCTTAATGAATATTCTTGATATTTTCACCGGGATATAAACTATAAGAAGGCGTTATACTTATTGTTACTGTTATTTTCTGGGCATAGTCACACACACATAGCGAATCTATCATTGTTGTGACTCCTTTTGATGATGGATGTTGTCTGGACCGTACTGAAGCTGTGTCTGTTCATGCTTTTACTCGTCAATCTTGGCTCAGTGTCACATTTTCCCCCCCCCCCTCTTCCCCTCAGGCGTCACGGTGATCACAAAGTGCCATGAAAAAGTGCTTTGTTATCATATTGTACCTATATCTGTATAAAGTATATTTTGTAATGTACGTGGTGCAGTTTTATTATTGAAGTCCTGTCTCGTCTGGGTGCCCTGTATATGTGTGTGGTTGTTGTTTGTGTGTGTGTGTGTGTGTGTGTGTGTGTGTGTGTGTGTGTGTGTGTCTTATTTTAAGGAGAGGAGTCGTCGTGGTTAAAGGACAAGGGTGCGCTGAGGTTAATGAGCCACTGTGTGGCAGCAGCGACACTATTTGCTCTTCAGTCGCACCCCTACAGGAGAAGAACAAGCCAGTGACGTCACCAGTGTTTCAGAAAGTTCGTAGTTTCAGCAGGTACGTGAACAAATGTGTTCTTCTGGCCCTTAATGCATACCAAGCTTTTAACGACATTCACACATGGCTGAGATGAAGCGTGTGTGTGCATATATTTGTGTATATACTTCATCTTCTAACCGAACGCACCTCCTGTCCAACATGTACTTGTGCGTCAGACTGCAGATATATTAAGCTGTGTGAGGGTGCCCCCTGCTGTGGGGATGAAAGCATCATCAAGTCAGATAACACGTTGCAGGTGTGCGCACAGGTGCTCCAGCAGAGGTGAGAACAAGTCTTTTTGTTTTTTTTGCTAAAGTGACCGCAGTCAAGGTCGCAAAGAAGGAGGGGCTGTGAATGTGACAACACAGTAGTTATGTCACAGTTTTATCTGAAATTGTAGGAGGGGCTTTTCAAATGTGTCATATTGCGCAAATGTCACTGTAGCGACGTATAATTAGCAATTACACGCGTCTGGAGGTTGTAACTATAGTGCGCCATGGAGTTCACCAGCAAAGTTGACGATTTGAGCCGCATTTGACAGCTGAAATCATTTCGACAGAAACTGTGACAAAACTTTAATGAGGGGGCAAGAAAGTTATGGTGTGAAATGAGAAGCTGTCATTCCGGACGCTCCACTAAATGACTGGGTGTGCCTCTGTGGGACTGAGCAACACTCCTAATCTCCATCCAAACACTCTGCCGTGTGTTCCCGGACCGCCTCTGTTTGAACGCTCACCCGCTCCCTCACTCCTCCAGCTCTCCGCTCTCAGCCCCCTTTGGAGGCTGGTCCGGTCCGTGAACGCACCTCCTCCTTCCTGTCCTGTGTGGCTTTTCCTCCTCGCTGTCGCCGCGCGCCGGAAACCAAAAAAGGGGGAGAAAAAAAAAAGTTGGTGGTGGGAGGTGGAGGGAAGGGAGGGGGGGTGCCTCCTGCCGGAGTTCACTCTCTGGACCCCCTCACTGTCAACTCGCACAGCCGCAGAAGAGGGTGAGTGCAAAGGTGGTTTGAGGCTTCTTCGCAACTCGCGCGTAAATAAAAAAAGGAGGGGGGAAAAAGTGCAACTGGGATTGCAAAAACAAAAACAGCAGTGTCTCGCGCACTAATCTCTCGCGGAGGGCGGGGGCTGGATTTCTCTCTACTGTCTCCGGAGAGGCGACACTCAACTAAACACCTCCCTCCTCCTGCCGAGCATCCTGATCAGCGCGTCCTGTCGAGCGCCGCCGCCGCCGCCACTCCGAGCCGAGCCGAGCAACAGGTTGCGCGCCTCACGCACGGCGACCGAGTCCACCGCCATGCCGAGCAAGAGCCAGTGCCTGCGCCCCAGGCTGTGCACGCTGGAGAAGGGCGACAACGGCTACGGCTTCCACCTCCACGGCGAGAAAGGTAAGACGGGCCAGTTCATCCGCCTGGTGGAGCCCGACAGCCCCGCCGAGACCTCGGGGCTGCGCGCCGGCGACCGCATGGTGTTCGTCAACGGCGAGGACGTGGAGAACGAGAGCCACCAGCAGGTCGTGTCGCGGATACGCGCCACCGTGGGCCGCCTGGAGCTGGTGGTGGTGGACCCAGACACGGAGCAGCTGCTGAAGAAGCACCAGCTCAAGTGTCTGCAGGAGTACGTGCATGAAGGCATCCCGTTAGCCTTTGAGGAGGAGGAGGAGGAGGAGGTGATGGTGGACGAAGAGGAGATGGTGGCAGAGGAAGAAGCGGAGGAGGTGGAGGAAGAAGAGGAGAAGCAGGTGGTCGTGGTGGCCCAGGAGGAGGAAGAAGAAGAACAAGAGGAGGAGGTGGATGGGAAGGAGAATGGCGACGAGGTTCACGATGGACAGGATGGACCAGTGGAGGAGGAGGAGGAGGAGGTGCTGGTAGACGTGCGAGAGGAGGTGCAGGCTGAGCAGCAGGTGTTGGAGGAGGAGGTTGAGGTTGAGGTGGAGGTGGAAGCGCCCCGGGAGTCCACGCCGATCCTGGAGAGCAACGGCGAGATCCACGGCCACGTCGAGAAGAAGCTGAGCATCACCTCGGACCAGGTGAGTCCGGGTTCCACCCCACACACACACACACACACACGATGGGCAGGAAGGAAGGATGGGTGCTCTGTGCACTGCAGCTGCACCCACATCACCTCTGACTCTTTGGGTTGGTGGTGGTGGTGGTGTGGTGGGTTTAGGTGTCAGTTGACGGGGAAGTGGGTGAGACTGCGGGCGGGATGGGCCCGCAACTTCGTTCAACTTCCGAGATCCGGTGAGCAAACGAGAAGTGACTCACTCAGCGAGCCTTCAGCCTTTCAGGGCGACTCTGCGTCCTGTTATTACGGCTGGCCTGAAGTCAGCGACTGGCTTCAGAGAGAAAACACTCTCCAGAGCCGCTGTGCTTTCCCCCTTTGTGTTGCAAGAAAACCAGCCTTTGCAGATATTTGACGGCGCCACCAAAAACAGGAAAGAGTTTTTTCGGCCCTCGTCGTGTTTCTTTTAAGCCCGGAGCCCCAGATGGGACTGTCTGCCAGTTTACCCCACACAGGAAGGTTATCAGTGTGAGTTGTGCCCTTTGGAGCTGTTCAGACTCAGACGCATCCGTCCAAATGCGATTTGAAACTACCTCCCGAAAGTGGTTTCAATCCGTTTGGCAAAAATCGGATTTCATGTGATTTGTCACTGTTCAGACTACAAAGGAGCCATCCGCTTTCAATCTGGATGGGCTAAAAATCTGATTTTGGCTGGCAGTCTGAACGAGGCCTTTGACGTTCACTTGATATCTTCAACCCCCAGTGTTGTTAAAAGGCCCTAAACCCCAAATCTCTCATTTAAAGTGCAGTTGCTTCCTGGTTACGTCAGAGCAGAAAGGACCTCGATTGGTTCACGGCGGCAATGAAACTTTTAAGACCGACTGCAAGAGGCTTTCTATCAGCAGTGGTTTTGTTGGTATTGTGGTTTTCCCAAGATTTCAGACAGGGAAATCTGTTGAATCCGGCTGCTGTGCAAAGTTATTCATTCATTTAAAAAAATGTTTTCGCTTTTTTTTTTAAATCGCACCAAAAGGCGTCCCAGTCAATGAGTTCTGTCAACCTTTTGATCTTCATCTGTAAAACATTACAGGCACATTCTCACTCCGCAGAGACCACTTGTTGCTGTGTCTGTCGCCACACACACACACAGACACAGACAGAGAGAGAGAGAGAGAGAGAGAGAGAGAGAGAGACAGGCTCAGCTCAGGATCAGGGTTCATTAAAAGCCACTTGAAGACACGACGGTGCGTCCAGTCCGGAACATCTGTGCCCCTCGCTGCTGCTTCCTGGATGTTTACCCCTGAGGCTGTTTTTGTCCAGCTCTTCTCCTCTTCCCACTCCTCCTCCTCCTCCTCCCCTGTTCTTCATCTCTGTGCTACATTACTGTGGGCGGGAGAGCGAGAGAGAGATGGTTAGGTGGGAAGACGGGCCAGGCAGAGGTCTCTCTATCTATCCGCTCCATCACTCCCTCTCCCACAAGCGCAGATCCACTCCTTCGTCTAGTCCGCCTAATTTTCCGCCCGTGCCAAAGGCAGGAGGTATCTGAGCCGTGCCCTCGCGGAGGCAACACTCGAATAGTAATGAAAGTGTTATTCAACACGCGGCAGTTTTCAGGGTTCAACTGCTGGTTTTGTGAGATTACAAAAGGGAAGTTGTAGCCTTATCGCTAACCTGAACCTGGATGTTCAGGTGTCTCCCAAAGCATGTATGCAAAGCTAACAATCAGTGAAAACAGTGTGAAAATGTTTAGGTCATCCACCAAGTTTTGCATAATCGTTTATTTTCCCATATTGAAGGTGGCCATAGAGTTGGTTGAAATGGAAACTTGCGTAAGCTTTTGCTTTTTATCGCACAAGCACATTTCAGAAAAACAAATTATTTTCGTCGTTCTCTCAAGCTTTGAAAGCCGACAAAAGCACTTTGAGTCTCACAACTGAAATGATTAATCCTCCGTCCTCATGCTTGCAGATTAATTTTTGACAACCTGCCGCAAGCGCTCTTCCCAAAAAATGTCCAAACTCCATCTCCGTCTATTTTTTGGAGGAATGAACAGTTTTTCGACGATGCCGCTTGTCAATGTGTAAAAATCCTCCACTCACATTAACCAGGATGTGCGAAGGTTAGCGTAACTCTTAGCGTCTCTTGTTTCATGACGAAACTTCCTCTCATTGTGGTCCGAGGTTCATTTATTCACAGCGTATTTAGATAAATTTTTCATAAATCGACCTAATATGACACGCCAGATCAATTGCTTTCCTATTCAGTTGGATTTGTTTGTGTTGTTTGACATGTTTTGCATGTTTTTCAAGAAGAGAGGAAGTAGGGAATGTTGAAGACATCCGTACAAAGAAACAAACTGAAAATAGACTAATCAGGACTTTCTACTGCCAGTTCCACCAAGCAGACGAGGGCCAACACTTTTGAGTTGGAAAGCAAAACGATGCCAATGCTAATGTCAAAAAAACGTTTGGATAAAAACAGCCACTACTGCAGCATCCACGGTAATAACAGTGAGAATTTTTGACTGTTGGCAGTCGTTTCTTGCGTTGATCATAATTGCAACTCTTGCAGCCCCTAGCTTTTTCGCTCAAATGACAAATTTCGGTTAGCTATCTTTGAGGTGGCCTAAAAACGCCTTAGGTGAGATAGTTTCCTCATGGATGCACAAGGTTTCCGCACTGGATTACCAGCAATCCAGCTGCATCTCATGGCTACACCAGTCCTACGCCTTATAGCTGCTCTGGGTTCACTTGTTTGTGCAGGGAACGTGCGCAGCCGTGTTTACCCTCCACGCTCTCCGTGCTGGCGCGCAACCCAGAGGGAAGCGGCACTGAAACAAACAATGGCACGCCTGACAAAGTCACCCTTGCCACTTGTTTTGCTTCTCATTCAACGGCGTCCCACCGCCACTGACACGCAGAGCCACGCAAACTTTCAGGCAAAAGCAACAGCAAAACTTAACAGGCTGCAAGCGTTACTGTGAGTGCAGAGCAAAAGTGGTGGTGCGAAGGTGTAAATTGGGCCCGAGAGATCCGGCTCAGCCTCCCCAGTTCCATCCACCTCAGGGTTTGTTTTGCACCTAAACTCTCCATGGAATTTTATTCCTACTTCCTGTCCGGCATTCCTGCGTCTGGACAGTTGCACATTTCTCAGGCGTGCTCACAACTCGCAAATTCCCTCAAATGTGTAGCCTTGAGAAGGTACCCGGCATTTGTTCAGGAAGGATGTTGTGTTGTTGTTTTGTTTGTTTTTTTCTTGGTCTTCCGCCTATTTTGTATTTTGTCCTTGACTTTTGGGACGACAACTAAAGGGGTGGGAGGTTCGATCAAGCGACGGATGCAGTACCCCCCCAAAAAAAAAAAAACCAGGACCCTCATCTCAAGGTTACCATGGCTACGCTGATGTTGTGGGAGTCTGTGTGTGCGCGTGTAGAGCATGTGTGAGAACGGAGGCAGGCGAAAGTGAGACGGCGCAGGGGGAGGTGTGAAAAGACCAAAAGATTAAAAATAAAAGACTGCAGCAATGAGCAGCAGCGCTGAAGGTCAAAACAAAGAGCTCGTACCCGCGAACAAAGTAGAAGGCGCTTTCGTCACGGCCAAAATCTGCATACAAGTGAGCATCCTCTGTTCCAGAGGTCATTGTTTGACTTGCCGGTCAGTAAAGTTCTTACTCTGTCTTTGCCAAGAGAGCTGAAGTAGCAACACACAGCACTTCTCTCTTCCCAGTGTTGGAAATCTAGATCCATTTTCAGGAGGATGAGCTTATTTGGCATCCACAACAGTAAACAATAACAGAAAAGCCCTGATTGCTTCTCATTCATCACTTCGATCTTCGATCGGCTTCGATCTTGGTTGCTGCTTGACGTTTCACCTTCAGTTGAGGATGAAAGGTCAAACGTCCTCCCTCCACAATAAAACCGACAAGATGAACAAGTTTAAATGAAATATGAATATAAGTAACATAAATATTCCTAAAGCCGAGGCCTTGGCAGTTGCGTGAAACAAAAAAAATTCTTCTTCTCTCACAAATGGTCAGTTTGTTCGCGTGGAGCCAGAGACAGCCGACGGAGAGCGTCTCCATCATCGCCCTGCATCGGTGACTCATCCCGATGGTAGCGAGGGCGAGTGCGAGGGTGCGAAGTTTTTTTCTGTTGCCTCCCCTGAATGGGTGGCGGCAGCTCACGCCAAGACTAATTACAGGGGAGGGATAAGTGCCGAGGCTGGGTGAAACCGAGCACGGAAAGATGAGCTCTGATGCACCGACAGAGCTCCGAGGATCTCGCACGGCAGATGGATCGCCTCTCTCAGTGATAACCACGGATTTATTTTCTTCTGAGCAACGTTGAATTTATTTATTTTCCTTCTGTTTCTTGTTGCTCCTATAATCGGAGCCTCTCATCAGCGCAGCCGCGTACAAACTGCTTATTTAAGGCCCTCCACCGCTCTCGCCACGCTGCGCTCGCGTCCAGTTAATTGCCTCACGCGACCTGTTTTTCCTAAACAAATCCCCCTCGGGCGGTTCTGAGGGAGTCTGTGTGCCCAATCCACTGCGCCACTGTTGTTACTCTGCTGAGCGGTGGTCTTTAATTAGCGGTCTTCAAGGTCCAACGTGGTACGTGTGAGAGGCTTCATTTCGTGTAAAGGGGAAAAAAAGAGTTTAACTTGGACAAAGTTCTCTTGGCTGGAGGCAGAAATAGCCCAACCTATTCCAAGTATTTGGCCAGAATTGTGTTTCAGACTGTGTGGGGACCGTCAAGGCCTCTGTGTGTGTGTGAGTGCGTGTGCAGAACCCAGGATGTTTCTGCCAGGTTTCCTGTCATTGTTGTCGGTGGAAGTCTTCTCCACCCATCATCTTGATCCTCTTGTGTCATCAGCAGGAGTTCAGGCTTTTCTCAGCAGGACGGACGGTCAGCTGCAGCTTAAAGCTCGCGGCGAGGGCGGCCTGCAGAAACCAACACACTAGTTTGAATAGCAGGCTGCCGTCAACGAAACATTGTTGTTAAAAGGACGAGGAGGAAAAAAGTAAACATCATGGGCAGTTTCATTATCGTCAGAGCCAGCGTCAGATTGTGTTTGTTTAATAGAGTGCGGTGGAGTCGTTCCGTTTGCCCGGCGGTTGCAGATACCCTCTCTGATTCACTCGTGACGCCATGGTCGAGCCCTCTACTTGTTCTTTTATGTGTGCGTGCACGTACAATTTAATGTGTGCAATTGTCCCGCCGAAACGGTCGTCGTAACCGGATTCGGCAGAGGGGACTCTATTGTGTTTCTGCTTGTGTTCGTGGAGGACTGTGAGTTCAGTCAGTGGTGCCTTATGTAACGTTTAGCACACAGGGGCTGGGGTGGTGGAGGGCAGCAAACACTGTAAAGGCTTCGCTCTGCCAGAGGAAGTTGAGTTATTACGAAATGCGTTCAACAAGAGCCACAAATACAACGCAGCGGCACGAGCAACCGTGCTTCTGCAAATAGTGATAATAGTGAAAAAAGTTCAGAAAGCAGAAAGTATAATGGAAGGTTTTAAGAAATCATCTGTGACGTCGATCTCTAAGTCGTAGCATTCTCACGATCTGGAACGTCTTGGCGACGTCAGTCCATACAACAGCGCCACTGTCCCGCGTGGCGAACAGGTCAGACTGGGAACCTGAACCCCGTCAGGGTGGGTGACTGCCAATCAGGTCCCATGGGATAGTGAACAGAGACTCTACAATGCCGCATTCCATTTCCCTCTCCATTCTGCCAAAGGTTCACCACCCCCAGCCGGACAATGAACTGGAGAGCCGCACCCTGCCGACAGTCGCAGTCGAGGGGAAATGACTCGCCGCTCGGTCTAAAATAGGCTCGCCGCCTCCCTTCCTACCGTACATAGGCTGAGCAAAGTCAAGGTAGGGACACGTTGGTCAGAGTCAACGTCTTAGAACTTCTAGGTGAGTTTAGTGAGAAGACCCTTCCTGGGAACCACACTGACCCCTTTTCTCATGCGCCACCATAACATGAGACCCCATATTACGTGTTGACTAACGTGGCTTTGCGCTTGATGTCCTCTCAGAGTAAATTGTAACAACATTTTTCAATCCTCCTTCATTTTGTGAGTGAGGTTTTGTGTGTATAACACTCAAAAGGTGCGCATAAGATGCACGTCGGTCATTGTCAGACCTTGTGTTTAATCACAGGCTTTTAGCCCTTCATTTACATCTTCCTGCAGCCAAAGTTGATGCTTTGCTACACCCTTCACATGTCTGGATGGGGACAAAAGCAAGGTGGCTGTGAGGTGGTCTCAGTAAGCTGAAGAACACCTTGTTGAAAGGGGAGATGTTTTAGCACACGCTGGGACAGAGACTTTTATTTAAAGGTATTGGGGCGGTTGCTTGTTTTCAGGCCTTAAAAGTGAAGGGTCGAGGACAGGAAGACTGGTAGACAATGTGTACGATGAGATAAATAGATGGTAGACTGGTCAAACCTAAAGAAAAGCAGAAGTGGAAGGAGATCTTTCTGGGAGCAGTGCAATTTTGACTGATTTTAAGAGATTTCAAGGTGATGATGAAACCTCTCTGGTAATCAAGACTGCCTCGTTTGCGGTTGTCAGGGCATGAAGCCCTGCCTTGATGACTGATGGTAGTTTTCTGTTCTCGGGCCTTGATCCATAAAGAGGTCTATTGAATCCGAGAACCCTTAGCAGAACCTTTCTTTGGTATCTTTTGTCGGGCCAGTTTATCCCATCCTTTAATGCAAGTGGGGGGGGACAGTAGGGGGCTTTGTTCCCACTCTCTGCCTGCCTCACAGCTGGTTCGCTGGTCCAACTTGTAATTCAACACCCCCGCCCTGCCCGAGAGAGTGGTCCGCTCCGTAGACTCAGCAGGATAAAACCTGCGTTGGTTAAAAAGGAACCCGGGTTTACATCAAACATTTATGAAACCTGCCCTTTAGCCTGTTAATCCCCATCCCCATCAGAGGACGACTGGTGGGGGAGCAATCAGAAGCCAACGAGCTCTGCGTCATTGAGTAACTACGGGGCTGGCAGTGCGTCCGACCATTGGTTACTCGTTATAATCTCTTTGAGGAAGTAATGGTTGAGTTCCACCCTCTGTTCCCTGAGAAACACGAGGGGCAATGCGTAGGAACAGCAAAGGGAGGAAGGAGACGCCGGTCTTGAGGACAAACTTTGTTTGCTCAGGTTTAGGTTTATGATTTGCGGAACCCGTGAGCTCAGCGGACCCCTTCGCCGGTCTGTACATTGTGTTTTAACAGAGGTGTCAAAACACATCGCAGAGGAGCTCGTCTTACGCAACAGCAGGAAGTTTCGGCATTTGATCTTCCACTTTTTACTGTCAGAGCTGCGCAGCAATGACACAAATTGACATTGACTTTCTGTTTTTTTTTATGTCCACAAAGCGTAGTTGCACATCAGTCCACTGGTGAAGTGTGAAAAAAAAAAAAAACGAAGGAACTGGCAGGTGGCAGAGCATCTCCCACACAGAGCCGCCGCTCTCCTCTGTCGCAGGCAATCAGCAGGAGAGGCTGGCAGAGGAGGAATCTGGTGGTGGAGTCGGAGGAGGGCAGCAGGGGAGAGACATGATCGATGCCTCTCTCCAGAGGGTGTTGGCTGCTTTTAAATACTCCTGGAAGGTATTCCGAGACATAAATCATGCAAACCGGCTTGTCAGGCGTTTGCCCATGGGAACCTCGGAGGCACGGACGTGCTCCGGTGTTCCTGCTCGGAAAGAAAATACTCATGTAAATCATGGCATTTAATCCCTTTTGTAACATTTTAATGGCACGACACAAGGGATGGCAAAAGCAGGATTGTCAATCAGCCCCCAGCTTTGGACTGGAGTGGAAGGTGGAATTCACACGTGAGCCAACACTGCGGCGAAAACCATTCAGTTTCAGAGAGAACCGCTGTGGTCAAGTGAGGTTCGCCATGGACTCCTCCACAGTCTTAAGACTACATCAGCCTTTGGCTGCACTCTGGCTGCCACTTATGTCTCTCTGCGCTAATGTGCAAAGAGGGGGATTTGGAAGTAAATTCCTTCAAGGGCATTAATGGTCAATGAAAGAGTTTAAATCCCCCGTTGCTTCCACACAACGTTGACTTTTGTGGACTTTTTGTGGCCAAAAAAAAATAAAAAAGCATTGGCATTCACATTTTTGACCCGTACCTTTTCTTATTGTGTAATATTACAAAGTCATCAGGATACACAGTGAGGAGATAAGGTGCACTCCTGAAGATGTGAACTACAGTGAACGTGAATCAAGCTAGTGTTAGCAGTGGCTAGTTGGCCTTTAGTGAACCACCGGGTTTGTCTTTCAATTTAGGTTCATTCTTGGACTGAAGGGGCCAGGTTTTTTCAAAAATTTCTCTTTGTAGCATTTGGAGTTCAGTTCACTTCCACCTCAAGAGAGTCATAGAGACATTTTTAAACTTTTTTTTTTAAAGAGATATGAAGCTTCTGTGGCTGCACCAGAGCCCTGTAGGTTTAAGACTGTGAGTCTTATCTCTCGTCTGTCACGGTCTCCTTTCCGCAGCGGGAAATAATGACTCCGGTTAACAAAGGAGTCAAAATTACCTTGGGAACCTTCAAACTCTTTGAAAGACGCAAAGAAACGAGCCTTGCCAGAGCAGCAGATGTGAGATGATTGAGGCACCCACATGGCTCAGAAGTGTTTGAAGAATATTCATTTATTTCACTGTGTTGTTTTAGGCTGATAGTTATGCAAGCCAGTTACTTCTAAATCGTTGCCAGATTCAGCTGAAATCATGGAAGCTGAGACAGAAGCCTCTCATTACTTTCTTACACCTCCCAGTTCCAGGTGTGATGCCTGATACAATTTTGTTGGCATGAGATAAAACAGATTTTATGTCCCTTTATGCCTAATAGTAAAGAGACATAAAGTAATAAAATTAATATTTCACCCTGATATTTGTACTGTCGTGGTAAAAGGCACAGGAAGACTAGAATTGAACACACAAGAGTTGATAAGACAATGATGAGGTACTGCACAGCAGCAGGATCAAGATTTGAGATCAATGCAATTTTAACTGCAGTCAAGCCACAACAGAAAGTGTCTTCATTTAGTATCAAGCTCACACTGGGTTCCACAACCTGTCACCTTTCCTCCCAAGTTGTGACAAAAGCAAGAAACAAGTGACTCTGCCGCTCTGACCGCGAACCCCCCCCCAAAAAAAAGATAAAAAAAGAAATGCACAAGTGACAGTAGCCTAGTTACTGCGGAAAACATTTTTATTTGATAAGGTTTTGTTCATTTATATTAACACGGATGCTGCACTAGCGCAATGTGATTTCATTGGCATATCAAAATGTCAGGTTGAACGCCTAAAGATGTAACACAGTTAAGGTCTTTAATTAGTGTGTCATGTCTTATTTTAGTTTGTATGAAAAAGTGTAATCGAGGCAATCCCCTCAGTTGTCAGGCAAGTAGCAAGTAGCCCGTGCTGAGCTCCTCCGCCCACAAAGATGCAGAACAGGATGTAGCTTCTCGTAAAAAACCTGATTGTGGTTCTGCTGCCAAGAACAGAATTGTGGGATTTTCTTTTTTGCCCTCACTTTCTGCCTGCCGTCCTGTGTTTTGAGCTCTTTTACCCCAAATCTGCGACGTATTTGTCATGCGGTCGTGCCAACTCCAGTGTGTTGATGCGTTTCTCCCATAATTAGACATCAAATATAGTTTCTGTTGTTGTTGTTCTGTTTTTTTTTTTTTTTTTTAATCCTCGGCTCCGAAGAGACACTTTATTTTGGCTAATGAAAGCCACGCTCCGCACCGTGGTGTGAAGGCGGGCACATGTGTGTGTCTTTGTGAATGTGCTTGGGTGTGTTTTGCTCCGATTGATTTCCCTTTCATGTCAGGATGTCGAGCCAGTGCAGAGGGAAGCATATTGAGGGAAGATGTGGTAACGGTTCCTGCTTGGCACTTCCCTCCTCAAAGGAAAGTTTGTGTCACAGAGCACGTTCCCTTCTCAACACACTCGAATTTTTTTCATAACCAAGGGGAGCGTTTCACTTTTTTCATAAACGATGTGATTTCACCGCTAAAGAAGGAAATAATGACAATCGGATTACTCAAGATAAAGAAAAGTTGCATGATATTTTTTTTCATTTTCCCATATGGTGATTTAAATAAATATCTTGTAGTTTCCATCACATGAGATAGTCGATTTTCATGGTGCTGAAAGGCTTTAGGGAACCAGCTTAAATAGAAGGAATATGAAATATTAGTCTTCATACATTCTACTCTTAATAAACTCACAGATGCAGCAGGGCAAAACGAAAGGCCCGGGAGGAAGTAAACAATGCTCCATCCTGAATGTCTATGAGCTCTGGCCTTCGCTAAGCCTGTCTGGACAGAAACGTTTGCTTGTTCTTGATCCTCCGCTGATCCCATCTCAGCGAATTTGCCTCCTGCTTTGCACCCCTGCGGCGTCCCGGCTGCGCAGCTCGCGCTTCACTTGTCGCGCGACTTACAAGCAGAGGCGCGGCGCGGTGTTGCGTGTTTGACAAGTCCGCATCCCCTCGCTGGCTCTCCCCCCCCCCGACTCGCGTGTGTTCAGCAGATTCCACAGATGGCGGAGCAGATTCTTCTGCCGTCCACTCCTCTGTTACACAAGCCCTCCTCTGTTGTCCTTGTCCCTCCGCGCAGGGACACCAAACATCACCCAGAGCAGCCAGTGGAGCCCGTGACACCACAGCAACAGTGTGCGTGGACGGTTTCCGTGCTACTTTTTTGGCGTCCGCGATTCGAAAAATGTCTCTTAAAACTTGGAAACACTTTTTTCCTTCTTCATGACAAACAACAATGTCATTCAGTGTACTTTTGCGGTGAGCGTCACGTGTACTTGATTCAAACAGTGCTTTAATCTGCCGCCACACTGCTAGCGTGCCGCTCTGCCCAGCTCCAGGCTAAAGAGGAGGGAAGATCAGGAATCAGAGGCATTTCACAATTCACTCACAGCAGCTCGACAAAAGTTGCATTTTGTGTTAAATCGGCACCGTCATTTGCATCGTCGTCGAATAAGTGCGCTTTGAGCTGAAGTAGCTGTTGAGTGGGTAAAAGGACCCGCAATCAAGGCGGGCAGTTAGCATGACAATGCGAGCTGGAATGAGAAGCTGGTCTCATCAGCGTGATGAATGCTAACACGAGAACATGATGGGACGGACTGCGGGACTGATGAGAGTCAGGCTGGACGTGACACTCTGACATTAACAAATCATGGCCTTAGAACTGATTACATATGAATCTATTTGCCTTTGTGCAAAAAGACAATGTATGTTACACAGTAAATATGTCACAACTGTGAGCAGCACTGTTAGCGGTGTGCCTCTTCACATATCAGACACAGTCCTTGACAAATTAATTCAACCACCACCCAGTGGGATTTATTCCACAGCTAGCCTACATTAGCAACACTGGTAATTAGAAACTGAAATTATTTTTGAATGTTTCTGTAACTTTTTAATGCTAAAATATTATTATTCCGTCATCATATGTGCTGTTCCTGGAGTGAAGCACATTATTATTTCTTGATTAAAACAACAAATGATTTGCTTCCAGCCATTGTGGTGTTGATTGTTGTAATGCTTGATTAAGACTTTCAGGGGAGGCCCAGTGAGCTGGCTCAAATTTAGGCTATTAATATTTCGGGGGGTTTACAGGTGATTTTTAAATTTGCACCTGTCATAAAGCATCGTATCTTCCCACCTGAACTAACCAACAATACTGAAGAATGTCAGAGATTGTTTAAACACTTGTACTTTTATGTGATTGAGGCGAAGCTGCAACTTCCTGAAGCTGTTGATCAAACCGAGAAACCGTTGACCAGAAATACTGTACATCTGTTCCTGCCAAACGCCTCTGGTTCAGTTTAGCGTGTTGTCATAGTGGCACCAGAGCGAAGGAATTGAAACCTGTAAGTGAAACTAAAACTGCCCACTAAACAAACTAAATATAGACGCGTGCACACCACAGCAGGGCTTTTTGCCATGTTTTGGGCATCATATTTGAGCCGCAACACTTCCATAGTTGGGCAAAACTTGCAATTTTTTTTTTTTGGCCGACCTGATTTTTGCAACTCATGAAAGTGGAGAAAGGCGCAGATCGTCTGCTCCCAAAACAGCACGTATGCCTCCTGCGGAACAGAAAAACCTGTTTCCTCTGCTATCGCCGCCAGTGTTTTGGCTCTGAAGACTCATAACTGAACACTTCACTCCTTAAAAATCGCTTTTGACACAATCCTGCACAAAAGCAGAACTTGATCCCTCTTTACGACAAGTTCGCTCACCTCCAGTGGGGGGGGGTTCTTAACGCTACTTGAACGCATCACCGGATACTTTGACTTTCAAAAGGAGAGTCACTCCGGCTGACTTATTTTTAGAGGTTTTTGTCCATTGTCTCCGAGTGTTCGGCTGACCGATGGGTGGGAGCGGCGTGAGGGCGGGCGGTGTCGGGTCAGATTTGGTCATGGTGACAGAGATTACCCCGACCAGCGCCGTCTGCAGCTCCTCCGGCTCCTCCGGCTCCCGTATTCTGTCATGTCCAATGAGCTCATTCGGCGGCCGAGCCATTAAACCCCCCCGCCCCCCCCACCTCTGCTATATAAAGCTACCGCCGACAACGGAAGGGAGGTTCTTTGCTCAGAGTTTTTTCCTGGATGACAGTATGGCTCGGGCCTTTCCTGCCATCCCCGAGCTGGGAATGAGGAAGGAGGAAGATGAGGAGGAGGAGGGCGCTAGGCTCGAGGGCCGACACCCGACCTTCCATTGTCGGAGTGGGCACGGCCCGCCGCTCACACCGGAAGGGGGTCCCTTCCTCCAGACGATGAGGTCCCCTCCAATCAACCCCCCCTCTCCACTCCCTGAAGTCTCTGCGGGGCCTTCCAATCACAATCTTCCCAAAGACCCCCCCACCTTTTCCTTCCTGGCCCCCGGAGTCACGTGGCCGCCCGACGTGGACTCCAGGTTTACTGATTTGCCCAAAAACAATGCACGACACACACAGCATGCAGCAGGCAGCTGCATGTTCGGCCTCGGCTTCATATTCCAGCTTAACGACTCGCTGGAGCTCTCCGTCATCTTCGTGCCCCTCGTGCTCGCCGACCAGACACCCATGGTTGAGGTAGTTTGTTGTTTTTTTTTTTCTTCCTTTCAACTCCGCTCGGTGGCGCTAACCAACGCTCTCTGTCCGCTGGTCTCTCCCAGGAGGTGAAACCCGAACTGCGGCCTCGCCTCTGCGTGGTCCGCCGAGGCTCCAACGGCTATGGCTTCAACCTGCACAGCGAGCGGGCGCGGCCGGGCCAGTACGTCCGCGCCGTGGACGAGGACTCCCCCGCCGAGAGGGCGGGCCTGCAGCCCAAGGACAGGATAGTGCAGGTACCACGGCGCCGCGGTCGGAACCTACAACCTCCCGGCACCCCCCCCCTTCCCCAACCACCACCACCTGAGCATCTGCTAAGCTCGGCGAAACTGGGGAAGGCGCTTAGGGAAAAGAGTTTTTATGTGCCAGGAAGGTGTTTTTCAAGTTGTTGCCGCTCTGCATCACCGCGCTGGAGACAATCGTTTTCTTTGAACTGAGCGGACGGTTAAAGTTTCTCAACTCAGGAGAAACTCTCCGGGTTATTTTTAAGTTTGGGACAAAGTCTACAAAGTAAAAAAAACTTTGCCTTTGTTCCCAGAACAAAGGTTCCGTGAAATCACCTGATGTGTCCCAAACTGATCTATTTAAAAAGTAACAATTAAGTTTGGCACAGGGAGATGCCGGCAGCTAGGAAGCGTTCTGGTTTTGGTTTGTTTTTAAATTTAAGACACGCAGGCATGTGGGTTTTGAACACTTGGGATTAAGGTTGGAACATTTCAGAATTAAAAAAAGATAAATAAAAAAAACAGCAATGCTGCACAATTATGTGAGTAAGAAGAAAGAAATGCAATAAAAGGAGCCGTCTGTCTGATAGTCATTCAAATCATTTTTTTAGATCAATCTGAAATTAGTTTACTTTGTATATCGCATTGATTTGCATTGGATGTAACTTGTGCTGCAGATTAGGACTAAACAATGTAACACTGTTATCTTTGGTGTGCATGACAGCTGTGATTGGCTCCACCTCAGCTATAAGAATATATATGAATTCCTGGCGGATAAGAACAACTTAGCTCTTTTTTTTAAATCGTTTTACTCTTCAAGTCATGATGCTAATTTCACTCGCAGCGCTGATTTAAAAAAAAAAGAAAAAAAAAGTGCCGTCTTGTCATCAGCTCAGCTGTTTTCCCAGAGTTCTTGTTGAGGGCGGGGGGGTTTAAAGGGAGCAGCCGCCGTGTGAGGTCCTAAATCCCACCACAAGGTTCTGGTGTGACTGTCGCAGCCAGCACACCGAGGTAATCGGGGTTCTTAGCCTGCTCTGACACCTGCGCCACCTCTCGGCTTGCGTGGAAAGACACGTGTTTGTTTGTTTTTTTAAATCTTTGAAGTACGAACAGCGATAAAGATCCGATTAAAAAAAAAAAATCCATTAAATGTTCAACATGGGGAGGGAAAAAAAAGGCCTCAAATCGCACCGCCTTCTTCTCATGACTCACTAGCGCTGACGCATTTCTTCATCACGTGGTCAAATCAGAGTGGCGGCATGGACAGCCAATGCGGGACCCCCCCCCTCCGGCTCCGCCAAAGAAGAGAAAGTTTTGAAGAAAAGAGAGGAGAAAAAAAAAAAGTGGCAGGAACGTGAGAACGGAGGGGGGCAGTGGAGGGAGATCAGACAGATTAAATGTAGAACAGAGCTCCATCTCTGTGTGAGAGTCTAGAGAGGGCTTTCCAGTCTGCACACACACACACACACACACACCCAGCCCCAGTCCCGGTCCCAGTTGGGCCCCCAGACCAGCGCACCACCCACCGAGCAGCGGGGCCTTATTAAGCAGCCGACAGCCATTGTTAGCGCCGTTACTGGCCGAGGAGCTATTGTCCAGCTTCCTCTATGGGACTGGCTTAGACAGGCAGGTCCGCCCTATGACCTAAGCACACACACACACACACACACACACACACACACACACACACACGCCCTTCAGGACATTTCCAACACGTGTTCCCATGGTGATTCTCTCCCAGAAAACCACCTCGGCTGGTGTGGGAGTTCGGCCTCCTTCGCACGTCGACTCCACTGTACAGCCTGTGTGGCAGCACGTCACATGCAAAAAACATCAGGGAAAACTCATTCATTCGATCAGGGGAAAAAATAAAACCCACCTCCACATGTCAGCGGGCTGCTGCTGGGTTTTAATGCGCTCCAAAGAATGCGTTTGGGTGCGTCCGTGCGACTTGTGCGAGGATACAAAGGATTTCCTGCCCCCCGGGAGCCTCTGGCAGACTCAGTGATAATATTGAAGAATGAAATTCCGACCAGGGGCTGGGGGAAAAAAAAAAAGAGGGGTCTCTGCGTGGGAACGAAGAGAAGCGGCCGGTAGAATGAGGGGGGAAATTGTTACGGCTGGAGGATTAAAGCGACCGACTCGCTGTCGACCTCTCGCCCCAGGTGAACGCCGTGGCCGTGGAGGGCAAGACGCACTCGGAGGTGGTGGCCACCATCAAGGCCGGCGGGAGCGTGACCAGGCTGCTGGTGGTGGACCCCGACACGGACGCCTTCTTCAAGAGGTGCCGCGTGGCGCCCAGCTTGGACCACGTCACCGGTGAGAGCCCCGCCCCCTCCTCCCACTGACCCCCAGTTCAACTCCGATTTTCTTTAATATCGCCCCCCCCCCCAAATGTGAGAGAATCTCAGACAGACGAGACGGGTAGATGCACACGCTGAGGCACTTCCTGCCCCCCCGCCTCTTCCTCCCACCATTGTGCCGATGCCCTGTTGGAGAAAGTTAATCGTTAGGACACAAATACATCCAGTCTGACGGATCAGGCTCTGATTAACAGTGTTGTTTGCGAAGTGGGAAGGCTTAAGTGCAAAGTTCTGTGTGCGTGTGCGTGTGCGTGTGTGTGTGTGTGTTCCGCCTAACAGTCTGGCAAATCAAAACCAAACAAAAGCTATGAATTTGTGGGCAGCAGCAATTTTCTCCACAGCATCTCAGCAGCAGGTGCTGTTATTTCTTCCCACTCAGGCGGAGAGGAATCTGTCAATATGCTTTTGTGTACGAGGCCGTGGAGCCTTCCAAAATAAACTGCGCCTCGGTCAGAGCCAGGAAGTCGTGATTCCTTCTCTTGCTGGGAGGCGATTTTTTTTTTTTACTTGCGCACCCCCAGGGGGAGCCCTAGCACAGCGTGTGATCCTGTGTTCAGATCCCATAGGCCTGCCTGAGGCCTGTGCGCGTGCGCGTGTGTGTCACCAGAAATCATTTTTTACTTAGAGTGACATTTTAATATAAGTAACCCGACCAAAATCCGGTCCTTGTCAAGGAATTCTGTGCTTTGTACACACGTTTCATAATCCATTCCAGGATTAAAGAGATTCCAGGAGGCGTTTCCCAGGTAACTGCCTTGCGCCCTCTCTCGCCGCCCACTCCGCGGACCAACGCTTGCCCACGCTGCTCCTCCACTCCCAGCACACTCGGACACTATAGCTCTCCGCCAGCCAGCCAGCCAGCCAGCCGCCCGCCTGCCTGTCTACCTTTGTTTGGTTTCCAAGGTGCTCGCTTCAAAGTGGCCTCTCAGGCCGGGGCCGGAGCTGCACTGGTGACTTGGAGAGGTTCCTCCTCTCAGCGTCAGCGAGACGAGCGCAGGCAGCAAAGAGTCGCGAGGTGGACCTGAGTGTCACGTTCACCAGGAGCCACTGAGTCACGCTCAGAAAAGTATAAGGTTGTAAGTTAGATTGTGGCTGCGTGGGGCGGAGAATCACAGGGATGGAGGGTAAGTAGCTATGTTTGAATATTGTGCAGTGATGTCCACCCGTGTGGGACTTGGTTCTGTAGTAATAGTCTTAGTTTGGAAGTCAAATTGAAGAATAACATCATGTAAACATCATATTGAAGTTGCCCGCACTCAAATGGGAAAGGCATGGATGGTCGCTCACTTTGTCGTCGTTAGCATTGCGAGCTAAAGTCAGCATATATAATCATAAAACTGCCGGTTTAAGCAATGTAACGACACCCATGCATATAAGATGTTGCATAACATTGCCAGTAGAACCGAACAACTCAAAAATCAGCCAGTGTGTGTGATAAACAAACGCTATGTACAGGTTTTAGTGAATGCTGAGAAATTAGGCCGCAATATTGACTTTTTCAATTCACATCAAAGGCTGGATTTGAAATCATTAAAATGACGTCAGGTACAAGTTGACAACTTTCCAGTTTTCAAAGCAAAGACGTTTTTAGCATTTGTGTCCGCTTTTGCTGCTGCTAGCATTGCTAGCTTGTGCCTGTGCATAGCGGTGCACCGTGTGACAATTTGCTTGCCAAAGCAAAGAAACGACGTATACAGGTAAACGTTGCACAATATTACCAACATTAAAAGCAAGATCATAATGCACCTTTGTGTTAATAATGGCCATGTTGAAATGCAAAGAAGTTTCCTGTGATTTCCTGACCTGAAATAGACTCCAGGAGGTGTTTCTGATGACATCAGCATCAGGATAATAATAACAAGTGTGAGAATCTTGCCTGACACGATTCCCGCGTAATATTGACTGCAGTGCATGTTTCTGATGAACGTGGCCGGCTGACAAACCTCACTGAGTTATATTGAATCAGCAGAATGGGAGTGGGCGGGGTAAAGAGCCAAGAGGAGCTCCATCTCAAAGGAGATGAACCACGTGTGAATAATATATGAGGCGCTCATACCTCCGCTATGTAACAGAGTAGGTGCCGGTGAAATGAAAGGTGAGCCGCGGGAAGACTCTTGATCTCGCAGAGAGGAGCTTCCCGCTCCCCGATGGTGCAGGGTGACTAGTATCCCAACCTGGCAACCCGCTTTTCTGACCACTTGTTCTCCCTGTTATTTTTCATGCATGCAGGTCCACTGCCCGAGCCTGTCATCAATGGAGGGATGGAGGAGAAGGTAAGCACGCCACTTAAAGGGTTTAGACCCATACTTAGGTTTGAAATTCGGCTTTGAGGCCGAGCCAGTGAGTGGGGCTGGAACTTTGAAGTGTGCGAGGTTGTCGGTCCCCCCGCAGTGTCGACTTCCCTCTTACCCCCTGATGGAGCCCCTCCTTCCTGCCTGAGAGGAGGACCTCCAGACCCCTCGAGTCTGAATGCTCTGTCGCTACTCCTCGCGGGCCACTCTAGGCCGAGCGGCAGTACGACCAACATAGACGCCATTAATCACAAAGACGCGTTCGGGGGGCCTGTTGACTTTCCTGCGATTGTTTTCTACTTTCTAGTGTTCATTGTGTAGCGCCGCGGAGAAAACCCCACCCGACTCAGCAAGGAGTACATTAGCTGTGAATTATTCTAAAAATGTTTGACCGGGACAAATTGTATGTTGGGATAAAATTGTAGGTCTGTAGGACTGCAAGAATTCACCCTAGCGCAATACACACAGCAAGTGCCGACACTTTTAAGCTAATCCGAAAATAGCAAGTTGTAGTCGGGTTTTTTCTGCTAGTTAGCATAGCTTTGTGTACCAAAAAGAAAAGAAAAGGTGCTGCCGTTATTCACTCTAGCGCAACCTTTGACAAAGGTTTGTCACTTTCCTCCAACAACGCAGCAACAACATTCATGCTAACGTTAATGCTAATGTTAATGCTAATGATATGATCTTGAAGAGAAACTTCAATAGCAAACGTTGCTATTGGTATTTCCTCTTCTGTGTATCTTCAACGCTGAAGTGCAATTTTGTTTTGTGGCACAAAATGAAATAAGAGAAACTGCGGTGCTGCTTGTGGAGTGCCCTTCACTTCTATTGTCCGTTTGTCCAAATACGCCTAGTGAGGGAGGCCTGACCCAGGCTTCCCGTCACTCAGGAACTCCATGAGCGAACTTTTGCCGAAGTCAAAGGTTCCGTGCGTGATTGCATAACAGACCCCATGGTTGAAAGGTTAGAGAGACCGGAGGAGGGAGGGAGGGAGGGAGGGAGGAGGGCCGTGTGAGAGGTCAAGGAGAAGTCAGGTCTTTACGAGGCGGTGGCTGAAAGCGGGTTGAATAATCCTTGAGAGCCACTCGTCTCGACCGGCTTGTGCCGAATGTATTTACGCGCAAGTGTGTAGGAACTGGAAGTGCGTGACCTGGCGACCTCCTCCTGCACGCCGTGACACGTGAAACCAAACGCGCTCGGCGAGGAGGGGGAAGCAGGAATAGTTTATCAGTTATTTGTTTTGATTTATTTTAGTCTCGCGAATCTGACACACCGAACAACACACCGCGCTGTATGTCGACTCACCAGAAACTGCGAGACTTTTACTTAAGTGCAATGCTGCCCCCGTGTGGTGGTGACCGGGAGAAAAATTAAACCAAACTCCATAATAGTGAACAAATTCCTGTTTTTATTTTTTGTTTATATTGTTTGTTTCTGTAATTATGGTAAGTCTGGATGCTGATGTGTGTGTGTGTGTGTGTGTGTGTGTGTGTGTCCAGATGAACGGAAAGGGGGCCAGAGAGGCGGAGAGGGACTCCAAGCTGTCCGTCAGCCCGTCTCCCTCCAGCGCCTCGTCCAACGCCTCCCTGGTGACCCCGCCTGCCAACACCCCGCCCGAGGTGCGTAAACAGGACAGTTCCGCCGGTGTGAAATGTGCGACCGTTGTCCCCGGTTGTCGGCGTCTCTGATCTCTTGACTCGTCTTCCCGCTCAGGGTCTGATCACGGACAACATCCCGGCGCTCAACCTGTCCCTGCAGCAGGTCAAGGAGCTGGCGCACCAGAAGCGCTCCAGCAAGAGGGCCCCGCCCATGGACTGGACCAAGAAGAACGAGCTGTTCAGCAACCTATAGGCAACATCCCACCTCCCACACACACACACACACACACACAGAAGAAATTTGAACATGTAAAATATATCCATTTTTATAATTCCTGCTCCTGTCATGATAATCCAGATGTTTTAAGGCCTGTGTATGAAGTGTTGCGAACAGGAAAGATGTACACCAGTTTGTCCGTTTGATGGGACTGCAAGATGTTGAGAAGGTGTTTTTAAGCTTGTGTCCAAATATTTTTTTTTCACGTCTGTCTGTCTGTCTGTGTGTGCGCAGATGTGTGAGTGGGACTAGTTAGTCCCACTAGACAGAGTTTGGTGTCTTTCATGCTCCATCGTGGGCCCAACTGTCTTTTAGAGTTTTATACTAACATTCAAAGGTCCCATTTTTATATTTTATTTCATCCTGGATTCTGGAGCAGCACTTCATCACTAATATATATAAAAAAACAGAAAACAACATATTTTGCCCTTTCCTGGTTTGTTTTGTTTTGTTTGCGCTTGCCTTTTGGAATGGGTTCCACATGCTTGGAGGAAGACATAAGTAGGAGGTTAGCAACAAGAACTTAGCAACTACACCCTCAACATCTGGCCGGGGGCGTAGTTTGTAATCTGGGAGTGGTATCAGTGCCTTTTGTGACATCACAAGGAGCACATTTCAAGAACTGTGCAATTTAGAACTGCAAAAGTGGAGCCTTCAGAAGGAGTAAAGGACGGACTTTGATCATCGCTCATGAGTTCCTTGATAGGCTACAGTGACTTTGCTGGAGTGAATTCAACATAATATGGGTCCTTGAACGCATCAAATCCTTTTTTCTTTTAATCACTGCAGAAATAATCAGGCCTGACAATCAATTGCTTCTAGTATCCCCCACATGAATGAGCAAGGTCATTTATTCCATTCATCCCTTTGTATTTTTTTTTTTGTTTTACATGTTAATGTTCCCTCTGTGTGACGCCCTCAGTGTGATCTGACGTTTTTGGAAATCCTTTGATGGAAATACTGGCTTTGAACTGGAAAGAACTGTGTTTCAGAGTGAATTCTATTATAATGTATGTATATATAAATATCACATATTATGTATATTTTTTACATTTTGGACATAAATTCCAACTTTTTGAAATTTAAAAAAAAAAAGTCTTAATCTTTATAGTGTGTATCCAAACTGTCTAAATACACAATCTCCTCTTATCAAATGTGAAATACAGTTTATAGTGAGTGACTTATATTATCCTCACTGTCCACTGTGACCGGCTCTCGACTTCATATTTTGAGCATATGGAATATTTTTATCGCTGCTGGAGAGGTTCAGCTTTTTACACACGCTTGTAGAATTGATTTAAAGGTCACACAGAGTTTTTTTTTTTCTATTGAATTGAGGTGGCAAAAAAACCCTCCATACTGTAATAGAACAGTAATAGAAATGATGGCGGTATCTACTGATGTTAATGTATAGCTATGATGTTTTAAATAAAATTCTCCAATGTTGTCAATCAATTTCTCCTTTGCTTTTAACTCCTTATTTAAAAAGAAAGCCTGGTTGGCTTTTACTGATGATTATAATGGTTTCAAATGAGATAAATGATGGCGGCGAGATAATGGTCTGTTATTACACTCAGTCATAATGTTGCTTCATTAGTCACGCTGAACTTAACTCACTGATGACATTCGCACTGCGTTAACATTATGCATGCACGACACTCTAATACTTGAGTAAATACTGAGCGATGTCATGTGCTCAACTCCTCCCATCCACCACACACACACACACACACACACCCTTCAAATGAATGTCCTAATGTAGGCAAGAAATTGGAAGAGGGTGAAAGCACAGTTCAGTGCTTCAATACACTGGAAGGAAATTCCCAAAGTCTGTTGGATTTATTTTACGCGGTCTTCTGGACAAGAGTCCAGAACCTGTTTGGATGTGATGGGGTTGTTCTCACATTCATCCTTTGAAATGATTTGCCGTCTGCTGAGGCCACTGGTGGTGCTGTGTTGCTTCTTTGCAGCTTCTACGCCAATCACTTCAGCAGCTGCTGCTGCATACAGTTTGCAGCTGAGTCCCCTTCTTGAACTTCACCTGTGGTCCATTTCACTTTAGACACATTTAAATTTCCTGCTTTAAGGATATTGAGTATGTACTGTGCAAATGGTAAAACGGCACTAAATATCTTAAAAATGATGTCAAATAAAAATAATCAGAAACAAAGTTTTGACCCTGCTGCATTGCTCCACACTTTGTTTAAATTTGTTTTGTTTTTTTGTTTTTAATAACTGCAGTTTTACTGTTTACAGTAGAGCAGTGTCAACACTGGCATCCTCCAGCGTGTCACTCCAGCAGCTGTCCCCCCCACTCCCCCTTCCCGCTAATGGCCTCGACCTTTTCTGCTCCTTCGCTCTCCTTCAAGCCCCGCCGTCATTATCGCCGCTCGCTGTCACACCCGGCCGTGCTTCTCGGGTCTCGGCGGGATAATTGACATAATTGAGCCAAAGACATTGAAGGGCATCAATCTGGGGGAAATGGGAGGAGGCGTGGACGTGGCGTTGAAGAATAAGAGGCGGGATGTTGATGTTAGGTTAGGATCCGGAGAGAGGCGTGACAGCAGTGCTAGTGGAAGGTGATGATAATGATGCGGTTTTCAAATGAATAAGAAATAATTAATGTCATTTCATGCATAACACAAAGTTTAGTAATATGGATTCTGATTCTATTTTGCACGCTAGTTCCATACAGCACTGCTGAAGTGATTATTGTTATATTGCTATTAATGTTTTGTATCTGCTTTTAACTATTTACCGTTTTTGTGAACTCATCTCTTACAACATGTAAGAGTAATGATGTGTCGAGGATGTTGATGTCATCAGTAGCAGCAATAGTATTGATTTTAGTGGTAAATGCACTGCAGAGCTCTGGTCATTGACTTCTTTTATTTATGGGAACTGTGCACCTGCCTTGTGAAATGTTATGTTTGACAAGATGATGGCGAAAATAGACAATCTGTCCAAAAAAAAAAAAAGGTGCAAAATGTAACTTGGTTGCGATTGCAGCGCTCCTGATTTTCCATGAAGTTATTGGCAAGTGTAAAAGCCAAGATTTTAACAACAATTTACAAGCTCATAAAGTCGAAAGGCCACATCTTGCAGCGAGGATGCGATGGCTGACGCACACAAACTGCATGCAGCAATTCCGCAGCTTCATATCTGCTGCATAGTGTGAACCCAAACCGTGATGAGCAAACTGTTGTTGACGGTGATGATGGGGATGACGGCGACCGGGGAGGAGGAGGAGGAGGAGGAGGGAGAAGGGGGGAGGTCGTGGTGACGTGGATAATTAAGACGATGAAGGGCAGGTGCGTGTCGTGCACTGGACCTTCACAGCTTAGGTGCAAACACGGCCGGTTGCCCGGCGACCGTGCGCACTGGGGGGGTCCTTGTAAGGACTGGAGCTGGGGTGAGACGAGGGGTCGACTCCATTCTACCTTCAAAACCCCACCGCAGGCTAAAAATAGAGCCGGTGGGGTTAGCTTGCGCGCGTGTGTGCGGTGGAGGGGTGCGTGCTCGTGCAAAATGCGAAAGGATGGGCGAAAAGGGGGGGAAAAAAAGATGTGGAAAAAGTGACGTGAACAGTTTGAAGGATGGAGGAGATACGAGGAGGAAGAGGAGGAGAAGGGAGGTGAAGAAAAGGAGGATAACTTTGGATTGCGATCATGGAGCGCTACGCTAGCCCGCTGTAACGTGAGCTTCTCTGTGTCCGGCTTCTCCGAGAAAGCTTCATCCTCTCCTCGTGGGCACACACATGAGCACACACACACGCACACAGACACACACTGCATCCCCTTTTGAAAAAAAATACACCCAAGGACAATCCTCACTATTAATAGGAAGTGTTGTCAAGCGGCTCTGGAGAAATGGGACCTTCTGTTCGGCTAACTATTTTTGCGGCCCTTTGTAGCCGTGACCCCTCGCACCGTCAATTACACTTATTTTCCAGACTATTAGGGACTGGATGGGCCGCCTTAATGCGCACGGTGGCACATCTGATCACCCAAGAACAGCCCGATTAACATCGAGAACTGAAGACTTTCTCCACCGCCGTGTTTTCTTCGGTCCGGTTGTTTTTATAATTGACATATTCAAACCAAACTCCATGTATTTCTACTCCGTGCAGGATTTTAGTGGGCAATCTTGTTTTTGTTTTGTTTTTTTGCTTTGTTTTTGTTTCTTTTTTTTTTCGCTTCCCATCACAGGCCTCCCAACAGAGGCAGTGACGGACTCGGCCGTTATATTATTTACTTGGCTCCTCTTTCAGCACCGGGCTGTTGCGGTTCCAACTCCGGAGCAGGAATCAAGCTCCACACATACTGCAGGTGATTTATTGGCCCCGGGGTCACCATTCTGCAGCTCAGCTCCCCGCCGCCGCAAGCTGTGTGCACGCACACACACACACACACACATTTGGACCGCTATATTTATGAGGACTGTGCATTGTGCAACCTAACCGCCACCTCTCACCTTCAATTCAGGCTTAGCTTCCAAAAGTTAAGCAGTGAAAGCAAAAAACATTACGATGATTTCTCATGCGGACCAGACGAAATACCCTGACGAGCAAAAAAAAAAATGTCCTCGCAATACAGCGAGTCCATTGGTCCACACTAGGACGGACAGACAGACAGACAGACAGACAGACAGACACACACTCAGACGAGATGCCTCCAGAGTTGTTAGCGACGTTCAGCTCCAGTCATTCATCACCGGTTTATGAGCTCCGTTTAAAGTGCGTCTACGTTACATCACCTTGATATAGTAGCCGAGCGCAATCACATGCACAGGTGTTGCGATGACAGGAATGACGTTAACGATCTGATGGATTTTTTATTTTATTTTTTTCATGCAGGGGGTGAGAGGGGTACGCACGCATTTAAAATATTGCAAAGCCCCAATGTCAAACCAAAGGGTGCACCCTTTAAAAGAGGAATGGCACCTAAGAATGATTCATTTTCAGCATCCGTCTCGTTTTTGACGTCTTTGGTTGTTTTGTGTGTGGCTGCTCTTCGCCACTCTGGTGTCTTTACCACCGTAACACTGGTGGACAAAAGTCATCCTTACTTTGTGGTCCGTGCACTGTTGCTTCTCAAACTTTTCATGCATCAAGGGGCAAAATTAGCAACATGTTGTGCCCAGGGTACGGCATCCAATAACATTTTTGTTAACCCAGAATTACTCAAGGAATGAAAGTGAAGTAGTTGGTGCCCGGTTTTACAGTGGACCTCACGACTTCCAGTCATTTACGCGAGGCACCTCTCTTGTCTGCGTGAAGGCACCGTGCACCGCAGAGTTCATGGACGCAGCCGTGAGTGGCCGAAGCAGAGCAGAACCTTCTTTCGCATCACTGCGAACGTCCACGTTCAGCTCCTGGAACTCAGACGCTCGTTGGGCTTTAACTTCGAGAAGGAAAAAAATTTCAGCAAAACATCGCCGAGCACCAAGGCAGCGCTAAAAAAAAAAAAAAACACTGTTAAACAAACTGTTAACAACTCTGAGAGGAATTCTAAACTAGCATTTGGATGTTTTATTTTAATTGGATGCTATTAAAAAAAATTTATATGCATTGAATGCATTGACACATCGTTGTGTTGTGTGTGTGGGTGTGAGTGTGAGTGTGTGTGTGTTTTAGCGCGTGCATGTGCATATACCCCAGGAATAGGGCTTTGGTCGGGACAGCACTTAAAGCTTAACACCATTCCAGCTAAACACCTGTCACACACAATACACTCACACACACACACACACACACCCTTGCATGTCTATCACACACACACGCGCACGCACACACACACACCTGTCCGATGCATACCATTCGCTCTGTCTGTCCCTCTGTCTCCCTGTCTGTCTCACACCAACACTTGAACACACTGTGACATGCTCAGAAATGTTGTCTGCAAGGTCACATCTCTATATATTCACACACACACACACACACACACACACACACACACACACACACACACATGGCGGCAGACGCACTTGTTTTTCTGATTGGTACAGCGTCCACGCTGCCAACAACCTGCTTTTTTTTTTTTTCTATTTTCTTTCGGGCAAGCGGGCGGACGGGCCAGCCGAGGGGGCCTCGCTGGCTCAAATGACAATAGGTTTGCAAGAACTGACATCATCATGTTGAGAAGAAACTGGAGCTGCTTTTGCTCCAGTGTAGTTTGCAACTTTGTTTCTGCTAAGTGTGCATGTGTGTGTGTTTGCTGGTGGAAGGCGCCTTCCTCTTTATGCAGATGACAGCTTATTGTGATGCTACGGATTGAAATAATCTAAACTTATAAGGTATTTTGTGGCAAAATGCACGACCACAACAAACCCACGATGCGACGCCGACGTCGACGCCAGCGTTTGCGGTAAAGCCATTTGAACGGAGCTCTTTTACCGATGAGCCGTTCGTGTTTTCACTATGCGGAAGGATCTGCGCACTTGAAAGAGCGGCCACAGAGATATTAGTTTCGACAAGCCGCCGCCGACCAAACTCGAGTCGAGTCGCAAAGGCCGGAGCATGTCGCACTCGTCACTCCGTCGCAGCTGGTCAGTTTGAAAAAAAAATAAATAAATAAATAAATGAAGCGAAGCCAGAGACGGTGATAAACACTCGTCGGGCACTCGGGTTCTTCTTTGTCCTCAACAACCTCCAAGTCTCTCCCATCCCTCTCGACTCCTCCGTCGCGCGCTCCCTTCATCTTGCTCAACACTCGTCCATCATGCTGTCATCGCCGCCGTTCCTCACCCTCCCCGTCTCCTCCTCCCTCCCTGCCCCTCCTCCCAGTGCACTCGGTCAATTCCAACCTTGCCCCGCGCTCAGGCCCGTATATGGCGGGGCCATCCGGCAGGGGAGCCAGGCGGTTAAATATACTCCCGAGCTCCAAGAATGCCAAACGCCTCCAGGCCAACCTGCCAGAGGGCCAGAGAGAGAGAGAGAGAGAGAGAGAGAGAGAGAGAGGGATGCACCATGGAGACACAACAATGGCCATGTGTCTTCCAGCATAAGCATTTTCTGCCTGAATGAAGACAATCAAACAATCAGTCAATGAGGTGACGTTTGGAAAGCAGCGAACCCACATGCAACTTCACCCACAAACGCATCGCGGAAATCCAAAATGGCGAAAGGAAAGCGGAAAGATAGGATTTTAAGATAAAAGATGAACAACTGAAGTCTATGAAAAGATTGAAAAGATTGTGTTGTGTTTGGGATTCATGATCTGAGTGAGGAGAACTTCATCTTGCGTGTCTGCTCTCTTGGCCATCACTCCATTAGTCACTCTGTCACGACAACATGCAACAACAAATCCCGATCGTCTCCCGAGACGATCAGGCTACTTTATTTATAGTTGGCCGGGCAGTGTAAATGATGTCTGGTGTTTCAGAAATTATTATTATTTCAGATGAAAGAGTGAAATTGCAATGATCATATTTAACGGCTGGGCCAGAATATTGCCATTGTATTGCAGTGTGCAGTTTGAAGCGACTCCAGTGTCAAAGTTAGCGCATATTAGGATAACTAGCACATGAAAGCACATTGGGACCCGTGAGTCATGTGATCTGGTTTAAAGACAATGCGAAACTGATAATAAAACCTATTTGTTACACCGTAATGATTGTGCAATGCAGTTCAGTGACTGGTACTGATTCTGAACACCAGAGTTGGGAAATAAGAAAGTATAAAAACCTTGTATGTGCGTGTACTTCTTTTTGTGATTACTTTTTACTTGCACTCCCTGCATTTGTACATAAATATCTGTACTTTCTGCTCCTTACAGTGGAAAAACATGCCTGTTACTTTTGTGTTTGAAAGTGCTTACAAGACATAAATTCTGTTCAAAATTATACTTATAGTACCTCGGCTTTGGGGTCACTGTTCAGTACGTTTTCAGTTCGAGGTTATGAACATAACAGAGTGACGCTGGTGTTCTGATGTACGCGGTCGATTGTAATCAGTCTGGCTCTGCCTCGCTGCAAATGGAGAGCAGGAAGCGACTGTTTATTGGTTTTTAGTGTCTCCTCAGAGCCGCATGAAGACACTAATAAAGGAGTAAAGTGGACTGGGGAGGGGGCCAGTCTGAGATTTGGTGACATAACTGAGCAACACGAGAGCCTGGAGTGTGTCCTCAATTTATGTTCTCAGGGACACACTCACTTAAGAGGGCGCCCAGCCTTGGTTCACTTCCAGCCAGCGTTTTCTAGGCACGTGGCGGCAAAGTGATGAAGTGGGTGCAGCAGAGGACAGGAATCATGAGCTAGTGAAACAGAGAGGGCTGCATTTCCAGGCCAGAGAAGTGGGAGAATATTCACACCAGCACAAACTAGCAGCACTGTGAAAATGAGAAGCGTCGGCCTGGACGGGTTATTGCCGTCCTCCTTGTTGACTTTGAATATTATTAATAACGTTGGCCTGCTCGTCAAGAGTGTTTACATGCAGCTGACCCCAAGACGTTTCTCAATTGGTGTTGCAATAATATCCCAGACGGATAAATCCTGAGGATTTATCTCCCTTATCCAACTGGTAAACAGCACATACAAAGTGTTTTTGGAAGGGGGAGGCTAAATTTAGAAGATAAGTCTTTGTTTGTTCTTTGTTCTTATTTTGATGTGAAAATGTCATCAGGTTCTGCCGTAACTGCAGACTCCATGCCATTCTCCTTAGCATTAGCTAGGCCCACAGATGCATCCTCTGTTTCTTCTTCTGTCTTTTTCTGGGGCATCTCCATCTCCACGCTTTGGTAACATGGATGAGCAAAGTTTCAGAATTAAAATCTTGTCAATGTTGTCAAGCAGAGCTAATCTTTAGAGCAGCTGCTCCTAATTATCTCATGTTAAACTAAGAAAAGTGTACATGCTAAAGTGATTCTACAAAGCCCGTTACACAACAAGTATGGCCACGTTTAGCTAGTTAGCATCTTCAGCGTCCCCTCTGCAACAATACACAAGTGCATATCTTTGACATATTCTCAGACAAGATATTAATATCATATAATATAACTGAACCACTATGATATAACATAGTTATTCAAAAATCTTAAAAACAAAGTTGTTGCTAATTTAAAAAGCCAGTGATGCTATCCAGGCAAAGCTAACGACTGAACTGGTGTCAAATCTGGTGGCAAACAAAGCAAATTACCCACTGTCCCTATGCCTAAACTGTTGCTTGTGTTCGACCCTGCACTTCTAATCTCTGCTGTGCGTGTATTGTTCCCTCCTTGGTGTAACCTTCAAGTCTCTGTTTAGCGTCTGGGCCTTTCAGGGTGCTACATTCTCAAACCTCCCTGAAAGAACAGCGAAATTCTGCCATTGTGTCATAACTGCCCGCCCACATGCCCGCTGCACTATTTATACCAGAGGAGCACAACTGCTGCTATAGGTACAGTTACAGTGGGGCACTTCAAACCCCAGCTGCCTCTGTCTCAGCTAATAATACAGCGCAGTATACACGCGCATGCGCACACACGCATACACACACAGACTCACGCATGCCACACACACTTTCACGGCTACTCTGAGCTACTCTGGCCGTCCACCTTCACGGCCTTTCCAGTGCATTTCCCAGTCAGGAGCAGTCGGCGCTGGCGCGAAATACCTCCCACATCGAGCCGCCTGCCAACGAGCCCCTCGCACACAGAACCGACATCAGGATGGAGCATGTCCCCCCCCGGCTCCAAATCATTATGCACATAATCATTTGAAGGCTAAGGAGGATGGAGAACATATCTGCATGGTTGGTGTGACAGGTGCAAGGAGTCTAGACTGCAAGAGAAGATTAGCGCCATATAGTCTTGATGTTTATCAAAGTAGAAGCTTTAATTTGAGTCTCACTTTGAATGATGCGTGCATGAAAGGTGAAATCATTGCAGTGATTGTTTTTGTGGAGTTAAGTTCAACAGGTTTTTCAACACATTATGTTGCTATAGCCATATTAAATGTGACCCCATTCTGTGAATGAGTGTCCTTCTGAATTGAACTCTGACTGTGAGCAGTCCAAACAACCTCATGAGTGCATGAGGGACATCTATTTATTATTTCCAAGAAATCAAGCCAAGTCTGTGTTTCGAGAACTGCCTCCTAACTGCGCGGGAACGCCTGTGCGCGCGCGTATGAGCGAGTGTGTGCGGGTGTGGCTCTGCACGCGTAGCAGCGGCATTAGCGCCGCCGCGCTTTATTAGCATTAGAGCGCAGCGCTTAGGATGAGCCGCGGTAACTTGATGCCAAAGGGAGATTGAGCTAAATGTCAGTGAGCCACCTTGAGCTTTTCACCGCTTCGGCCGGCACACAACGCAAACCTGGGTCACATCGGAAATACAGCTGAGCAGCTAAGATGATGACGCGAACCCACAGGGAGTGGAAGGCCGAAGGTGGCGGAACCTGCGGGAAGAAGGGAGTTTGGGGGAGGGGTCGAAGCCTTTTTTTTTTTTACGGTGGTCTGTTCTTGTACAGATTATCGTTGAAGAGTTGATGGCGTGAAAACTTGATTTAAGTTTATTTACACATAAACAACAAACTTTTAACTACAGGATTTTTTTAAGGCTCATGATGAGAAGTCTGGAGCACTTCACTGATTATGACTCTTTTTGGTGAGCTACTAAACAGGCCCAGATTGTGAGTCCTGTTCGTGGCATAGGTCAGTCCTAAGTGGCCTGTCCAGACTCCAGGATATTGATAAGAGACGTTGACACGGCTCCATGAAATCAGCGAGTCTGGTTCTCCAGCTTTGAAAGACGCTTTCGAGCACAAGGATTCAGCTCACAAATCCAAAAGAATTGTTGGTGCTGGGTCTGCGTTGTAGGAGTTGGTTCACCAGTACAGCACATATCCTAGACACGGCCATTTATTTATATTATTTGCTGTGTCCCTTCCTTGGTGGAAACTATTATTTTGTCTAATGAGTTATTAGTCATTATTTATCTGAGCCAGTCTTGCCAAAATGCACACTCTGCAAGCTGTGTCGGGCCCCGCAACGTAGAAATGGATCCATTGACTTTATTTAAAGATAGGCATCCATTCGTTTGCAAATACTTGTTTAGGAGCCGAGCGATTGGTCAACAGCAATTGCTCTTGATCTTCCGATTTGTATTGAAACTGTGAGATCCCACGTTTGGGTATGTGGGTGGTGCGTGAGTTGAACAACCATTGGCTCAGAAGATCAGTGTGTGCCCCAACTAAAACTTGCAATTTTGACCAACAAAACCAATTCTAACCAGTTTGTAAAGGTATTAGTTTGGAGCTCCATTCTGTGTTGACATGTCATTTAAAACTTTTTTTTTGTTGACCAACTCTTTAAACTCCTGCTAGTCCAACGACTAAACGCAAGTTTTTGGTCTCCATGAAACCGGAAGTTCCGTCCGTACATAATGCCCCACACCTGCGTTAGAAAAGCGCAACCGTCCCTCGACCTCAAGTCATGGAAAAAGAGAAAAGCAGCATGAGAGTGAATTGCGGAAACTGCAGCCAGGTAAGCCTATTTACTCAGTCCCTCCCCTCCGCCTCGTTATTAAATATGTTGAGGAACGTAACTTGCCAACATGTCACGGTCAGCGTGTTGTACTGTTAGCTTATTAGCTTGTCAGCCACAGTTGCTATGACTGTACATAGCCACTTCCGGGGTGTCGTTCTCTTGAGACCTTTTTTTTTTTTTTTTAATCTTCGCATCTGTCTGTAATGCGTTCTTGTGCGCTCGCCGGCATGCGTGCATTATTGATTGATTGATTGATTGATTGATTGATTGATTGCACGATTGATCATTAATCCCCAGAGGTGAAGTAGAATTGCTCTCCAAACTTTAAAAAAAAAAAAAAAAAAAAAGCACAACAACCATAAAAGAACATTAGAATAAGCACTTTGATGGTGACACTCGCTCCCATAACAGGCTCATTGGACGGGTAGATGGAAGGTTTTACGAGAATAGACGTCTCATTTTAAAACTAGACAATGAGGCTCCAGTCTCAGAGAAGGTTTAACTTTAGTTTGTTACAACTCAACCGAAGCAGGGAGCAATGGTGACTTCTGATTAAAAGTAAGTAATAAATAAGAATAAAACATTAAAAAAAAAGTACAAGTATCAATGAAACAATTCTTTCACCCAAAGAATATGGTATAAAATAGTATTTTAAAGTTGGAGTAAATAAATAATCTGCAGCAACTACTCATCATTTTAATCTCACAGTTCAACCAACCAGCTCCACTTGAGGGGAAAAAAATGCAGTAAATAAACTGACTTTAAATAATCTGCCCAGCACCAAAACATCTCAGCAGTGTTTACAGCATGTCGGTGGCTTGTGTGGTCAAAAGACATTTCGGTTTGGCTCCACCTATGTGGTGATTAAAGTGCCACATGATGTCACAATTCATATATTTGGAGGCGATAACAGCCGCCGACATGTTTCATATTTGTTTGCATCCTGATCTGCACGATGCCTTCAGCAGCGGACTTTGTTCCGTCATGCCACGCGACAAGATGGAATGTGACAACAGGGAAGGAAAAAGGCAGATCAGCTGTTGGAGTCGCTTTCGATTCCGACGCGTCGCAGACTGTCGAGTGAGTGCGCTTCTCTGCGCGGCTGAGGAGGCTCAGCCAAGCTGGAAAACTGGATGCACGTGCTGCTCCCAGACCCTCAATGCCCTCCTCATGCCTTCCTTCGGCCTGTATGCATGTACTTATCAGGGCATTGCTCTATCTATATCACCATCAGGCCTTTGGGGCTTTGCACCAACACAAAGTCTTTACGCTCACATGCACATGCAGAGGAGAAATAGTGGAGAGTGTCGTCTTACTGTGCTCGGGACATATGCCTGTATGTTTGGTTTTTTTTTTTACCGCTCTCTCTCTCCCTCTCTCCATTCGTTTCTTTCATTTCAAAGCACAGAGATAGTAAAGTTATCCAGTTTTCCCATGGGAAGAAAATGAAAGTGCTTCACAAATAAACCCTTGCACAATTTAACTGAAGGGCCAGTGTTTATCTTTTCTCAAGGCCTTGTGATTGGCTCTGAATGACAGTATCAAGGTGTACATCAAGGTAGATTTTTCTGGGACGGGCAAACGCATCATCTGGACAAAATGGTCGAGTCAAACTGTTGAGATGTCCTCTCAGAGGAGATGCTCTACCTCTCAAAGTGCTCCGACTGTCCCACCAACGTCTCAAAAAGTCCGACTTGATTCCAAACCACCTGTGCTACAGTTTTAACCCTTTATAAGGAGGTGAAACTCTCCCTCTCTAATCCCATTTTTGCGGAGGGGGCGTACCTAAGACCTTTGGAATTTCCTCCCACGTTCTAAACTGCAGAGTCCTATCTCCATGTCACACGTTGGTGCAGTAGCTAGTGTGAGACCGTTTTCAATCCAACATTTTGTGTGTTTGTGTTGTTGTTTGTCTATTTCGCGTGTGTGCTCTCTCAACGAGGCAGGTTTCTTAAACCCGTCATGTTAAATGCATGGCGGTTAAATGCGTCGCTTGTCTCGCGGTGCGAGCGAGTTTCACAATGTGCAGTATTAAAGGATATGTGTTGCATTTGAAATGGTGCAGAAAACCTTTGCTAAGTGTAGAGAAAGAATGACGTTGTGGAGGGTGTGCAATTTCCTCACACATTCATGTGATATATATATGTATATATAATATTTTTTATATGTATAATGTATACTTGTATATATGTTTTTATTTTATTTTACCACTAAGTTGCATATTTGATTACTTTTTTTCAAAAACTTTTGTGAACTATCTTCTGGTTTTGTTTTTGTTTTTCAAGCTAAATAGAGAGAACGAAGATAAACCAGAGTCAAATTCCCTGTTTGGCATGCACGAACTTGGCCAATAAAGCTGATTCGGATTCAAATTCTGGCTCTGACTCTGATGACTAATGTGTTGAAAACATTCAGCCGCTCGACCTGTAATCGCACTGCTTCTGCGTGACAACCGCTGGCAAACACGCGTCCGCACCTCCGGAGGGCTGCTGTCCATCGTGGGCTCAGTCAGTGTCCCCTACCTCTCATTCACAAAGCCTACATGTCAACCCCCCCCGCCCCCCCGCCCTCCCCACTCCCCGTGCACTCTCCCTTCCGTGCATCTTATTTCCAGCTAGCCGGCGATCAGACCCCTCTGCAGTTGTTGCCCTGCCCCCCACCTCACACCTCCCCTCCCCTCCCCCACTGCCATTCCATCACAGGGCCATCCCTGCCCACCTAGCTGAGGCGCTCTCAGCCAATGAGGGCGGAGGGCATGGTGAGCAAGCACCAATGGGGCAACTTTTTCACGTGTATAAAACTTTTCCGGACACTTTGCTGGGTTGCACTTTCTGTCGGTCCAGGGCTCCGGGAAGGAGAGCAACAGCCCAGAGAGAGAGCGAGAGAGAGAGAGCGAGTGTGTGTGTGAGGGGGCAGAGAGAGAGAGAGAGTGAACGCAGGGGGGTTGCCACTTCTTTTTTTTTTCCCCAAATCCCAATCTTGAGGAAAGTGGTGGGTGAAACTGAGCAATCAGATTGTTTGAAGTGTCCCGTCCTGTCCCGTCCCGCCCGGGCCTCTTCTGCCTCCGATTGTGACTGTGTGTCTCTGTGTTCTTGTGTCCCTCTGAATTCCGCCCGCCCAACCCCCAAGCCTCGCCGTTCCAGCGAGGATGGAGAACGCACACATGAAAGAGACGGGGGACGTCCTCTCCAACTTCGGCGTCACCGAGGACACCGGCCTCACGCCCGAGCAGGTCAAGAAGAACCTGAGCAAGTACGGCTTCAACGGTGAGGGAGACACACAAATGGCAGGGCTGGCTGGCTGGCTGGCTGGATGGATGGATGGATGGATGGATGAAAGACCAGAGGGGAAAATTGGGAGATTTCAGGAGTGGAAAGGAGAGCGTTTAAATGAGCGGAGCGAGTTGGAGAGCCGACTGATTGGATGGAGGATGTGCGGATTTAGCTCGCAGGCGCGTTGGCACGGAGCCCGAGAGGTTTAGGGGGAGAGATAACGTAGCATTAGGAGGCACTGATGGCGGCGGCACCTGGAACTGCGTGTGACTTTTGAGATGACGGTCTAATTAAGGGAGTAAGTGAATGAATGACACGGAGGCAGCAGGTGCGTCGGAGGCTCGGGTTTCCCACAGTGGCTCCTGGCCTCGCTGTCGCTCCACGATGCCGGGCCGCCTTTTATTTTGAAAGGTACGCTTTGACTTTGATGCTGACTCAAGGTCTCGAACGGGCCTCCCGAAAAGGCGGCGTTAAAGAAGGTGAAAGGTCACACCTGCTTTCTGTTTCACTGTTTTGACTCTGGGGAAGTTCTGTAAAGCACCAGTGCATCATTGTTTGGAAAAGTGCCACCATATATTATTGCGATATATACATAACTGGCCTTCTGGATGCCAGTTAGCTGGAGTCGGGAAAGCACAATTTATTTATCTAGCTGCACAGGGGGAAAAAATAAAGTGCAAACAAAATAAAAGCATAAACGGATGTTGGATTAGATTAGAGATTTACTGCCATTTGTGAAAGTTTAAAACCGGTTAAAACGGGTACATTGGAATTCTTGTGCGTTTCCCTGAGTCAGTGCAAGAACAGTTAGTCTAATGAAACGGAAAGGTGCAGATTGAGCATAATGCTGCACTCCTAATTGCATGATGCTTATTTACATTACATAAATTGCTAAAATAATAGGTAAAAAGGCCCAAAAGTAATGGCGGAAAAAGGGCAAGGCAGTCCAGTAGAATCAGGAGGCCAATAGTGAACTGCTTGTGAAACATGTAACAGATGAACATCCTGGATTGTGTTCCTGCCTCCTCTTCCTCGCGCCAGAGCATCTCAAACTCCGCTAGCGTGTAGCGACAGGCATCCCCGCGAGCGAAGCCCCCTCTTGTTGTTTTAGCATGTTGTCATTGCGCGGTCATCGGGTTGCGGTCACTCGATACGGGCCGCAGCATCTCTACTGAGAAGTGGACGAGAGTGACAGCAAACTAGAACAACACAGTAATCGGGGTCGCCGCAAAAGGTCAGATGCTAAAGTAACCGGACTGGCGTCGTAAAAACTGGCGGACGGGCAACGACACCTGGACGCACGCCCCCGCCGCTTTGATTAACGGGCTCAGCCCCGGAGTTTGCCTGTTGGAGCGGCGTTAAGTTTGAGTTTGTCGCTTCGGGAGATGCTAACTGCTAACGCATGCTAGCAAATAAACACACACCGCCTTGTAGTTAACGCTGTTTGTCTTCTTTCCTCCACAGAGCTGCCGGCGGAGGAGGGTGAGTCCATTCAAAAATGGGGTTTTGTCAAATGTCAAATCATATGTCACTTCCCGTCAGGTGATGTCTTTTTTTTGGCCAACCGCTACATCCTAACCAGTAGTAAAGATAAGATACAGAAACCCACACTTGAACATCCCTGGCTTTTTAGTTTCTCCTGCCTTGTAATTTGTAACTGTTGGATTCACAGCCACTTATTTTTCTCACCATGCTACTCTTAATAGTTAATTAATTAAATACAAAAATGTCTGCATGGTAATTTAGGCTCATGTCACTGTAGGCAAATTTATTTTTGCGCAAAAAGGCAGATTAATGTACAAGACTGATATTTGTAATGACAATGTCACACCATCACAAAGAATTTCACACATATAATAACTTGTAACATGTAAGCTTGTCGCACAGTGAGTGACGTCACCACTTCTTGTATTTTCGTCTGACAGGAAAGAGCATCTGGGAGTTGGTGGTGGAGCAGTTCGAGGACCTCTTGGTCAGAATCTTACTGCTGGCTGCCTGCATCTCTTTTGTGAGTCTTTTCATCGCCCCCACAACGCGATCATGACACACAGCGTACACGCAAAGATTTTATCTCATGTGTCTGATGAAGAAACACCCCGATTTCTGTCCATTTTGCTGCGCAATTTGTTTTTCCACGCTTTTTTTTTTAACGTACTGGGTTAATGTCGACTTTCACAGCCACCCATGCATCTTTCTGACAATAATGCCTGGCAGAGCGCAAACTCCTCAGACGGTGGCGTCGGCGATCGACGTCCTTCGACGACCTTGCTCCCCACGTGTCCGCCGGCCCGACCAATCAGACGGTTATGTTTAGGTCGAGGTTATATCGGGGCCGATGTTTGGCGTAGCCTGAATTCACCCTGCGATCCTGCAGGACCTTCTTGAGAGTCGACAAAGTCAAAGAACCTGGCCGCGCCGCGCACGTCGGGGAAAACAATAAAAAAGTGTCTGCCGGCGACGCTGCCTCGTTTCTGATTGGCCGCCCGAGCACTCGAGCTGCAGCGTCAACATCGCCGAGTTATTAAATTACGCCCGGGGCGAAATCCCCAGCGATCCTCTCTCCTCCCTCCGGCCAAAACAGCTTTACGGAGAAGAGAGCGGCCCGGACACATTGTCTTAATCCTCCGTCTTTCTCTTGCACAGCTGTCACGATGGCCTTAGAAGGCCTGATGGCCGTGAGAGCACGTGTGTGCAGGCTTGTGTGTGCGCGTGTGTGCGTGCTTGCAGGAGGGACAGGCGAGCACAAAGAACAAGAGGAAGTCGGGAAGAGAGCGGCGGCACATTTCCACCGGCCAGAGCTTTATTTTAAGAAAATTCTCAAGCCCGAATCAGAAACTCTGCCCTTGGACAAAGGTCAGGGCCGTTGGTTTTGGAGCAGGGAGGAGAGAGTGAAAGACGGGGGGTGGTGGGAGGATTAGGTTGCACAATGGCACTGCGCGGTGCCCCGATGGATGCGGAGTCGAGTACGGTTTCCAAAGGGGAGGAACGCTCAATGCCGCAAATGCGCGCCGGCTCCTATTCTTGCGCGTCGGAATGTTCTCGGCCGTGGAAACGTGAAACGGACTCTCGCTTGGCGGGGGAGACGATGTTGGACGGAGCCCGGAGACCCAGGCAGCGCAGGCGGCCTCAGGCTGTGTTCAGACTGCAGGCGAATCTGATTCAAATCAGATTCCTTCTCAAATCCGATTTGTTTGTGCTGGCTGTCCACACTGTTTTTAGCAAGTGTCCAAATGGGATCTGGCTCTGTTCAGACTGGGCCACAGTATTGACCCGTCTGACAAGTCGTCCAGTGCGTGTCGTGTGTGACGTCATAGCATTGCAACAGCGACACTTGTTGCTATACATGGCCTGGAGCTTGGCTTGAATGGAGCTCTCGCCGCACAGACTGATGAGCCAATGAGTTTCCCCCTCTGTCCAGAGACTGCTGCTTTTCCGCACCCCCAATGTCGCTCTCTGCTCTGGCGCATTGGGTCTTGCGTCGCGTAGAGTCATGGACAGTCAAAACCCATCGGTGTGTTTGGAGCTGTTCACACCGAGACGCATCCCGTCTAAATGCGATTTGAGACTACATCCCGAAAGTGGTTTCAATGCGTTTTGCAAAAATCGGATTTCACGTGCTTTGTGACTGTTCAGACGACAAAAGAGCCTTCCGGTTTCAGTCTGGATTGGCTTAAAATCGGATTTTGGCTGGCAGTCTGAACGCGGGTACAGTCTTTGAAAAGTCGAACCCGAAAAGTCTTGAAGAGATGCTGTGAGAGTCAAAGACGGAACCTTCTGCCTTCCTCTTCTTCCTCCCTTCTGCGCTCCGCCGGCCTGCGACTAATCTGTGTCAATGTCAACATCGAGCCCCTTTTTTTCCGAAACAGTCCTGCCTTCGTAACAGGGACCTCCACCCCCCCCCCACAGGGGTCGGACACGTGTCCGAGGCTATAGGTCGTGGCCGGCGAGTCACGTGCATGCGTGCGATGTCAGGCCGGCGCGGGATGACATAAGGGACGCCGGCAACAAAGTGAAATGTCATGCGATCCGCTAATGGTATTACAAGCGTCGCAAAATAGAGACTCGCCGTGGCTCTCTCGTGTTGACGTTTCGTGCCGGGCACCCCAGGGCGACAGGTGCGCCCCCGCCGACTTACAGGCACTTGTTGTGCCGGGCAGCGAGCGAAGCTGCAGGACTGTTACTCACTGCATCATCAGTCACTAAGACTGGCAAATAGGGATGCAAATTATCGATGAATTCATTCATCGTTAGTTGATTGACCTTGTCGCTTTTTTTTTCATTTCATTTTTGAAAAATGTGTAAGGAACACATTATTTAACCCTTTAATAATGTTGAGGGCCAATGTGACCCATCTTTACATTAGAGAACAGTAAAAGCATCCTAAACATTTATCCTGACTTTAAGTTGACTTCTCATCACCATTTTTTTTAAAAAGTTGTTTAAAAGTAATTTGTATAGGTATTCAGGTATAAACCACGCTTTTTAACAAAAAAAGCCTAGTGTAAAAAATTATCAATTCATTGCAACTAATTTAATTTGATCCATTAAATTCTTAATCGACAATCGATATTCAATCAATTGTTAACATCCCTACTGGCAAATAATGAATGAAATCAGGAGCATTGGCGGCCACATGTAAAGTGATTTGTGGCTCTGTCATTTTGATGAGCTTGTCATGTAGCTTTGTAAGTGTAACTTTCACATACACAACAACAGATTTTTTTTTTTTCTCCACCACATTGCGATCTCATCACGGAGGAACCTACAGTCTAAAACCTTGTAAACAATTAAAGACCCACCGTGTTAAATTTAGTGCCATCTAATGGTAAAAAGGCCTGTTGCAGACAGTGTGGATTTGAATCTTTTTTTGTTTGTTTCTCTGATGTCACACACGTTCTAATTGACTCTTTCTTATGAAAGCGGTGACGTGTGTTGTGGTAATGAACCTTTGAGCAGACGCATCCTTACAACTGCGCTTACACCTAACATACTTTTTAGATTTTTTTTGTCATAAGACAACTCTGGGCCTTAAACGTACACTTGTTTTTTTTTTTTTCGTTTTAATATGTAGTGAGTGACGACACGGTGAATTGAAAGTATTAGAGTCCTAAATCTTGACTTATTCTCTCTCTCTCTCTCTCTCTCTCTCTCTCTCTCTCACAGGTGCTGGCCATGTTTGAGGAAGGCGAGGAAACCGTCACCGCCTTCGTCGAGCCCTTCGTCATCCTCCTCATCCTCATCGCGAACGCCGTCGTGGGCGTGTGGCAGGTGAGTGAAGAGCTCTCGCGGGCGAAACGGACACGTGACGACCGAGTTCGGACGGTGTCTTTCTTTCCGTCTCTCGTCACACACACACACACACACACGCATGCAGCCTCATTGAAATAGACTCTTATACTTAGCAACAGTCACGCACAGTAAATCACACAGTGGCGGCATGTTCAGGTCGCAGCCGCTCGTGTCCTTTACGGCACACGGACCTTCCACAGAAGCTGCCGGGAGTTCAAGGGAGTCCGGAAACAGAGGCCTGACGTCAGCGCTGGGTGAAAAGGTCGAAAGGTTAAGCCAGCAGGGCGGGGGAGTGGAGGAGGGGGAGGGGTTGGGTGAGAGGTGTGTGTGAGAGCGCCATGGCAGACTGGGACCTGTCCTGCCTTGAAGGCTCCAACTGCAGCCCGCTTTGTTACAGTCCACAGTAAAAATACAGAGGGACGATCGGGTTACCACAGGCCTGGGGTGTGTGTGTGTGTGTGTGTGTGTGTGTGTGTGTGTGTGTGTGTGTGTGTGTGTGTGTGTGTGTGTGTGTGTGTGTGTGTGTGTGTGTGTGTGTGTGTGTGTGTGTGTGTGTGTGTGTGTGTGTGTGTGTGTGTGTGTGTGTGTGTGTGTTCATATCATCACCGCGGCGGTCATTTGGAAACTATGCGCAAGGATTCACACATGGGGGTTTTTGGGGGTGAATGAAGAGAGGGCAGGCGGCCAGCATAAGTTGGGCTTTACACTTTGGGGCGGCCGCGCAGGAGGAGGAGGAGGAGGAGGGGGGGAAGGCACAGACAGCGACAAGCATCGCCGGTCGATTCCAACCCCGACCAGACGCTGCGCACAGCCAGCAATGCCTCTGGTTCCCATTACTCTCTGATTGCTTTGTGTGCTGTTGTCATTGGTTAGCTGCTCTGATTTATTTATTTCTTTTGTTAAGTCCACAAACAGATCATTCAGGACTTCCCCTGGATTGTTTAATAAGCATAAGCATGCTTTAAATAGAACTGGAAATATACAGACAATGTACGATACACAATACATTGTGCTATATACATAATTCTAAGTTAAGATATCTATATTTTTAAAATCTCCAGAAATTTTAATTTTTATCTCTATTCAGAAAGTGTGTGCTCAAACTCACATCTATGGAAGTCAGCCCTTTGTGATCTCACAGAGGGCAAGTTAGTGACAACACCCACCAGCCAGTTGTTGACCTGCCTTCTGACCCCTATTATCAAAACACTGAGATGTTGGTGGTTGTTGTTTTTTTTGCTAGAACAGCAACAAACAGAAGGCCAACTGTGACATTTAAAGTAGACCTGATTGGAGATCGCAGTGCAGGATGAAAACTAAGGATCTGAACATGAATGTAATATGAGACCTTTAAAGCTGAACCACAGACAAAGATGGTTGCAGGACATCGGGTCTGGGCTGCTGATTTTTCAATATTCAATATATATGTTCAATATATTGAAGGGTTTCATTGTAAAACAGACTTGGTCAAGGTTGATCAAAGTCATGACAGTGCAAAGTTCTGATAAAGTCTGTATTTGTATGTATGTTTACTTACTACTTAATTTATAGAGCACACATCACCCTTGTGTTTTTTGCTTCTTCTTCCGTGCAACAGGAGCGCAACGCAGAGAGTGCCATCGAGGCGCTGAAGGAGTACGAGCCCGAGATGGGCAAAGTTTACCGGGCGGACAGGAAGAGCGTGCAGAGGATCAAGGCCAGGGAGATCGTCCCCGGTGACGTGGTGGAGGTTTCTGGTAAGAGATCCAACGCATGCTTTCCTCGCTGCCTCCAACTCAAAGCTCATTTTCACGGCCACCAACAGAGTCATTATTTGCACAGGAACATTTTGAAGTAAGAATCACTGAGTGAAACCCTTCATAAAGAGACTCCAGTCACATGAAGTTGTGCGTTTTGTTTCAGATAGATGTAATGGAGAGAAGAAACTTTCCACTGACAAAAGAACGCAGCTGTTGTACATGTACAAAATAAAAATCATCGTCTTGAAGGCAGTGAACTTTTCAGTGGCTGCCTGCATGGTTTGCTGATAACTTTCCACCCTTCAGTCAGCAGCGAGTGTCTCCCACTGTAAGGGCTGCGTAGTGGAAACCAAGAAAAAAGTCTTAATCTTCCTCCTTTGACTCCTGACTTAACATCGGGCTCGTCAGAGGTCCGAGAGCTCGTGCACTCCAGAACAATCACATGTGCCTGCGAGTGAACACGGGCCCATTTAAGGCAGTCGCAGAGACAGAGAGGGTTTGGAGGGGGAGCCGAAGGAAGAGAGGGAGGGAGGAAGGGGGCTGGGGGGGGTGAGGGAAAAAAGAAGCAAGCTTGAGTATAAATACACTTAATATCGAAGGCTGTGTCTTCCATGTCTGCCCCCTCTGGCCCTCTGTGTGCCGTCCACCTGTTCTCATCGCTTCGTGATCTCCCCAAGGTCTCCCTCTCCCCTCTGTCTCGCAACTGTGGTCTCAGTTTTCAACAACAACACTATCCGACCAACGTGCTAAAACCAGTCAATCAACCCCGCAACCCCCGCACGCAACCTCACCCGCTGCCGTGTCACAGCCGGGGCAGGTGGACGGATTAGAACCCTGTGCAAACGGCAGAAGCTGCCAGCGTCGTTACGCTTAAAGCCCGACGAGATGTTTGTTTGCTGATCGTTACGATTTGTCGCCCCGGTGGACTTCAATAAAGCAGCTTGATGTGATTAATTAACAAAAGTAGGTTAGCCCTCTAATTAGCTTCCTGCTAAACTGGTGCTTTGCTCGGAAGGGGACAAAGACACTGTCTCTCACCTGGGAGAGGCATCAGAACTAGGGCTGCAAATTATCGATTAATTTATTAATCATTAGTTGATTGACCTTATCAATCGATATTTTCCCAATGAAAAATATGTAAGGAACACATTATTTAAGTTTTAAATAATGTTGAGGGTCCAATGTGACCCATTTTTACATTAGAGAACAGTATAAACACCATAAACTATCCTCTGACTTCAAGTTGACTTCTAATGGGTCACATTTCAACTTTTTTTTTTTTTTTTAAAAAAAAGGTTGTTTAAAAGTAACTTGTACTAGGTATATAATGACCATCACAGTATCTACAGGTGAATTGCTCTTTCCTGCCACTACACTGATAATATTAACTACCCATGTTAAAATTGTCCAATTAATCGCGACTAATTTAATTTAATCGATTAAATTCTTAATCGACAATTAATGATTAATTAATTGATTAATCAATTAATTGTTAACATCCCTAGTGAGAGACTTTTGTAACATCACAAAGAGCAGATTTCCAGGCTTTTCGAGCAAAAGATCTAAAGATGGACCTCTGTCATTTCTTTTCAGTTCACTGGTTGATCAGAAGATTGTTAGAAAACATCTATAAACTCAGTTTTGCTTTATATTTTAAGCTCTTGATATTCAAAATATTTCACTAATCCTAACATCACTTCTTTTTTTTCTGTGTTTTCTTCTGGACACCAGTTGGTGACAAAGTGCCGGCTGACATCAGAATCATCTCCATCAAGTCTACGACCCTGCGTGTCGACCAGTCCATTCTCACCGGTGAGTGTCGCACAAATACACATTTTTTTATGTTTCACATCTCACAAAAAAAACCAACCAACCAAGACGCGACGGCTTCCGTCTCCTTCCAGGCGAGTCCGTCAGCGTGATCAAGCACACCGAGTCTGTCCCAGACCCCCGAGCCGTCAACCAGGACAAGAAGAACATGCTCTTCTCTGTGAGTACACGCCTTCTTTTCTGGCCTCCCTGTTTGTCCGGACACACCAACAACTTAACAATCTCTCAGGGCACCAACATCGCCGCCGGAAAAGCCACCGGCGTCGCCGTCGCCACCGGCGTCTCCACAGAGATCGGCAAGATTCGCGACCAGATGGCCGCCACCGAGCAGGAGAAGACTCCCCTGCAGCAGAAGCTGGACGAGTTTGGCGAGCAGCTGTCCAAGGTGAAGCTGAATCTCTGGCGGCAGTTTTTGCTCCCGCCATCATTCCTCCAAACCGCCTCCCCTTTTTCCGTGAGAAGACGCTGACGGAAATGTGTCGCACGTCTCGCCCGCTTGACCTCACCCGCCCTCCAGGTCATCTCCCTCATCTGCGTGGCTGTGTGGATCATCAACATCGGCCACTTCAACGACCCCGTCCACGGAGGATCCTGGTTCCGCGGTGCCATCTACTACTTCAAGATCGCCGTGGCTCTCGCTGTGGCTGCCATCCCCGAAGGTAGAGAGCCCTCCACCAGTAGTTTGCAGTTATTTGCCCAAAAGGAGCCCAGCTCATGAAAACATCCACGATCCAATGACTCCATTGCTCAAGTCACAGCTGATATTGAATTAGGGACTTTTTTCTGAATCATTTATGGGACACTTCCTGAAATATTTAGACCAGGGGTCACCAACATGGCACCCATTGGCACCAGGTAGCCCCCAAGGACCACATGAGTCGCCCGCAGACCTGTTCAAATATTGCACAACCTGTTGAGCTGCCTCTGTAATTCCGTCATTCAGTCATTCAAGTCATTGTTGATATTTATTGAGAACTCATTAACTTGATTAGTGTCTTCACATAGAAGAGTATCATTAATAATAATATATAACTCGGGAGTTAAGGAGAGTCTAGCAAACTGGTAGCCCTTCATATGACTCATGACCCATGAAGTAGTTCCCAGTGCCAAACAGGTTGGTGACTCTTGATTTAGATATTTCAAACTCTATTCCTGGAGTGATATTCCGGAGTATAAAAGGATAATTTTCCACTGGTAACTTGTTTTTGGCTCAAACAATCAGTCAAAGTCAGAGCTACTGCATACCAGTGATTTTCAACCTTCTTTGAGCCGTGGGCTCATTTTTTACATTGAAAAAATCCAATGGCACACCACCAACCAAAGATAATATAAAATGACACCTTCAACCAAATAATGGCAATATAGTCTCTGAATTTATTTTTACACACTGTGAAACCTGGGCCTGTTTAGATGCACACAAAGCTGATATCCTGGGAGGAACTGAAGGAGGAAAATAGGCTCACATTCCCTTTAAAGCACAGTCACTCCACAATGGAATATTGTTATTTTGACGTTATCTGACAGTACACTAGTGTGCCGCGGCACAGTGTTCGAAAAAAATTGCCATATACAGTCCCTCGACCATCTTAGCAACACACTTTTCCTTTTAAACATCAAGCCATTGTCAGAATATCACGTGTCACCTAAAACTCCTCATGTAACCACCAGCAAGATAACAGTCAGCGTTTTGTTTCTTTTCATTATCTCGGTGGTATGTATAGAAGACTCCAGAACATGACCATATATGGATCCTGGTCTCGGAAGCTTTGACAGTCATCTGATGTGGACTTACTGGTTAGTGGTTTTCAGGGTAGTGTGGCCACCAAAAGCGGTCCTTGAAGAGGATTTAGGAACTCCTGGTCAACCGTAAAAAACAAAAGCCACACGTGCGCGTATTGTTGCCGTCAGTGAAGACAAAGGAACCCCCTTGTTGGGGTTCGTGTCCAATCAGATTCTGTGTGATCTGACCCCGCGAGGGGAACGCTTACTTTTTCAGCAAGGACAATTCCTGCTTGTGAAGCCGTGCCGCTTGGCCGCCGGCGAACAAAAACAGGCCGGCATCTGGCCGCGCGCTCTCCAAGCTGTCACATCACCGGCGTGCCAGGGCCAGAGCCGAGGGGACGGCGTCACCCGCCGGGGGCAGATGACACCATGGTGTCACTGGACTGGACGCAGTCCAGACCTTCTCCGCCAGCGCCGACAGCCGGCGATATTTGCCAAGAATGTGAGCCGTCGTTGCTCTCCCTCCCCGTCCCCCGCCCCACTCCTCCTCCCCATACCTTGGAGCAGTTTGGACGCGCTCCAGCTGAGGCGTAAAGGGCTGTCAAGGGACCCCCGCCGTTGTCAGCCCCGCCCACTCGCAGATTCCTTTTCGTCTAGAATAGCGTTGAGCTGATTTGTCAGACGTAACCTGGCGAAAAAGCCACGGCGTGATTCCTCCAGTTACCGCCCCCAGTCCTGATCGCTAAGAAGATGCTAAAATGGCGCTATGAGCAAACTTAATATCAAATATAAAAATATATAAAAACATCAAATATAGGAGCAATATATATGTAATTATGCTGCAAAGAAAAACATGTTAAATATAAAACGTTACTCTTTTGTTTCCGACATAATTCCATGTGTGTTCATACATCGCTTTGATGCCTTCAGTGAGAAACTGCAATGTCAACATCCACGAGAATGAAAGAAAAGACATTAAATTCAAAGGATGTGTGAAGTTCCTTTCCTTCCTTTCTGTTTGCTATACCATCGTGTCCCATCGCATGTCAGTCCATGCGATTCGGTTGCTATGTGGCTTTCATGTGTTCTGGCGGGCGTCCCAGTCGCTCCTCTGCCTAATCTCCTCCTCCATCCATCACAGGCCTGCCCGCCGTCATCACCACCTGCCTGGCCCTGGGAACCCGCCGCATGGCCAAGAAGAATGCCATCGTCAGGAGCCTGCCCTCCGTGGAGACCCTGGGCTGCACCTCCGTCATCTGCTCCGACAAGACCGGCACCCTCACCACCAACCAGATGTGTGTGACCAAGGTACGTCCCTGCGGCAACCGAGTTCAATGGAAAAGTGAGGCCACAGCCATCTAATTCATACTTCCGCTCAGATGTTCGTCATTGACAAAGTAGACGGTGAGAGCATTTCCCTCGGCCAGTTTGACATCTCGGGCTCAAAGTACACACCAGAGGGAGAAGTGTGAGTGTCCAAAGAGCTTCCACGTGAATGTCACACCATCAGGAAGCCTATGCATTTGACTCGGAATGTCTCCTTTCATTTGCTCCCAGCACAAGGAACGGATCGTTGGTGAAGTGCGGCCAGTACGACGGCCTGGTTGAGCTGGCAACCATCTGCGCCCTGTGCAACGACTCCTCCCTGGACTACAACGAGGTCCGCATTGGCCAGCACGTTTTGAGTTGTGAATTTTTAAATTACATCTAGCACTCAACCGACTTATTTGCTTCCATCTAATCGTTTTTCCTTTTGCGGTTGCAGTCCAAGGGCATCTATGAGAAGGTGGGCGAGGCCACGGAAACGGCTCTCAGCTGCTTGGTGGAGAAGATGAACGTGTTCAACACCGAAGTGCGCGGCCTGTCCAAGGTGGAGAGGGCGAACGCCTGCTGCGCGGTAAGTCCGCTGAAGACACAACGCAGCGCTGGTAGGAAATACAGTGGAACAGTCCAGTGTATTATAGCCGCGTTCAGACTGCCAGCCAAAATCACATTTTTTTTTATTTTTTTTTTAGCCCATCCAGATTGAAACCGAACGGCTCTTTTGTAGTCTGAACAGTCACAAATCACATTAAATCCCATTTTTGCCAACCGGTTTGAAACCACTTTCGGGAGGTCGTTTCAAATCACATTTGGACGGATGCGTCTCAGTGTGAACAGCTCCAATGTCGTTGCTCTGTCAGGTGGGTCAATAATGTGACCCAGTCTGAACAGAGCCAGATCCCATTTGGATACTTGCTAAAAACAGAGTGGACAGTCGGTCAGATTTGAGAAGGAATCTGATTTGAATCAGATTCGCCTGTCTGAACACAGCCTTAGTGACTTGCCTAATCAGATCTGTTGGACACTTGGAGGGATTTTATACAAAAATGTCACAATTTTAAGTTCTGAGTCAATCATACAATTAAAGAAGTTTCCCTTTTAGTCGAGTTGGGTTTAATTCAAACTCAAGTAACCTGAGTTATATTTGTTCTCTGCCATAGCGCTCAACCTTTTCCCTCACTTCCTTACAGGTGATCAAGCAGCTGATGAGGAAGGAGTTCACCCTGGAGTTCTCCCGAGACAGGAAGTCCATGTCAGTGTACTGTTCTCCCGCCAAATCCCCCAAAGCACCCGTTGGAAGCAAGATGTTTGTCAAAGTTAGTACGCGACTCCAACCGGAAACATTGAATTTGACAGCACGTGAGTCATTGGATTATTTCATTAACCACATCCTTTCCTGCGTCTTCAGGGCGCTCCTGAGGGCGTCATCGACCGCTGCGCCTACATCCGCGTGGGCACCACCCGCGTGCCCCTGACCGGCCCCGTCAAGGACCACATCATGTCCGTGATCAAGGAGTGGGGCACCGGGCGCGACACCCTTCGCTGCCTGGCCCTGGCCACCCGCGACTCGCCACTGAGGAAGGAGGAGATGAACCTGGAGGACTCCACCAAGTTCGCAGACTACGAGGTGGGTGCACGGTGCAGACGCGCAAGGCGGCGTCTCAGCGGCGGTTAGAAACGGTGTTGAAATGGCAAACTGACGCGAAGCATCTGCGCTTTTGTTTCCCTCCCAGACTGACTTGACCTTTGTCGGCTGCGTGGGCATGCTGGACCCTCCTCGCAAGGAGGTGATGAGCTCCATTGAGCTGTGCAGGGCCGCTGGAATCCGTGTCATCATGATCACTGGTCAGTACGCCGAAACCTAAACTTGAGTCGCGAGAAAACGGGCCGAAAACGCTCCGGAAACTGAGGGTTTGTTCTCCAAAGGTGACAACAAGGGCACGGCTGTGGCCATCTGCCGCCGTATTGGCATCTTCGGTGAGGACGAGGACGTGACTGGTAAAGCCTTCACCGGCCGCGAGTTTGACGACCTCTCTCCCTACGACCAGAAGAGTGCCGTGCGGAAGGCGTGCTGCTTCGCCCGCGTGGAGCCTTCGCACAAGTCCAAGATCGTTGAATTCCTGCAGGGCTTCGACGAAATCACTGCCATGGTGAGGAGAAGAACCGCGCGAGCCACGCAAGACCTATAAACGTAATTCTGATCCTTTTTTTTTTTTTTTTTTTCTTTCCCTCCATCCAGACCGGTGACGGTGTGAACGATGCCCCCGCCTTGAAGAAGGCGGAGATTGGCATCGCCATGGGCTCTGGCACTGCCGTTGCCAAGTCAGCCTCTGAGATGGTCCTGGCAGACGACAACTTTTCTTCCATCGTGTCCGCCGTGGAGGAGGGCCGAGCCATTTACAACAACATGAAGCAGTTCATCCGCTACCTCATCTCCTCCAACGTGGGCGAGGTGGTCTGGTGAGTGCACGAGGGCCGTTAGATTGTGCACAACTGTTATTGTGACAGCAGGATGAGTTTTTTTAGATTGCAGTCTAAAGATGGACGTGCTTTCGAGTATGCTGGGGTAATCTTGCACGGCAGTCAGATCTTGCGCGTCCATGTTGACGAGCTTCCAGCAAAGAAGTTGTTTTCAGTCATGTCACCAATCAGCCTCCTGATCATTGTGTGAAAGCACCCAGAGAATTCGTTTTTTTTTTTTTTTCTAAGCTCTACTACTAAACTCGCTCTAAAAGCCCCAGGAGGAGATGTAATGGAAATCAGTCTGGTGCTGCAGGGGATTTTTAATAGCGAATGTTAAACTGCAGGCTTTTTCCAGTGCTTTCATCCCCAAGCACGCTTTGCCAGCAGCTCAGTCATAGTGAAACACCACAACACAGAACCTGCCCACCACATATAAAGTTTCCTCACTCTGCTTTAAATAACTTCCTCAGTTGGCAATAAAAAAAAAAATCATTGGTTCCACTTTGAATAAAACGAAGAGGTCGACCAATTAAGTCCAAGTATCTGTTTATTTATTGTAATGTGCCACTCATTTCCAAACACCTTGTATCAGTTCCTGCTGATGATAGGTCAAATAAAGCCACTGAAATCAGGAACAGTTCACAGCAGTGAGGCTCCGAGAAGAGAATCTCAAAGTCATCTTCCTGATCCAAGGACGTCCTTCAATATGGAAGAGCAAAACTGTTTATATGACATAATATTCAAGCTTGTGCAAATTGCAATGTGTTCTCACAAGTCAAACAGTTTTGTCTAACCTCTCCTTCAGATTGTGACCGTGTGCAGAACAGCTGCAGCCAAATATTACTGCAGCTAAGACTATCAAAAGTGTCAAGTGATCATTTCCTGCCTCGCTCCTCTCCCTCTCTCAGTATCTTCCTGACGGCCGCCCTGGGTCTGCCCGAGGCTCTGATCCCCGTGCAGCTGCTGTGGGTCAACCTGGTGACGGACGGCCTGCCCGCCACCGCCCTGGGCTTCAACCCCCCCGACCTGGACATCATGGGCAAAGCTCCCCGATCCCCCAAAGAGCCCCTCATCTCCGGCTGGCTCTTCTTCAGATACCTGGCCATCGGAGGTGAGGGACAGTCAGGCACAGGCGTGGGCAAACTATGGCCTGGGGACCATACGCAGGCCCGTTAAGCTTTTTAATCCGGAAGAAATAATATTAATAGTCAGTGAGTCATAAAATAGCCGTATTTCATCTATTTTTTCAGTGTTTTCAGAGTCATTTCAATAAAGAGCTAAATACCTCGGGGCTTCAAAGACACTGATTTTGTTGGAGCTTTTCTTGTGTTCATTTTCAAGTGACATCAAAGCACATTTCCTCATCGCTCTCTCGTCTGTCATCCACCCTCAGGTTACGTCGGTGCCGCCACAGTTGCCGCCGCCGCCTGGTGGTTCCTGTACTGCGACGAAGGCCCAATGATCACCTTCAGCCAGCTGGTCAGTACTGTGTTTCACCATCTGACAGTGGATCGCACTCTTCATCCAGACAGCATCTTTATTTTTTATTTCTAATATTCCTGCTTCTCTCCATCCCAGTCGCACTTCATGCAGTGCAGCGAGGACAACGAGGACTTTGCCGGTATCCACTGCGAGGTGTTTGAGGCCGCTCCCCCCATGACCATGGCCCTGTCCGTGCTGGTCACCATCGAGATGTGCAACGCCCTCAACAGGTCAGACTCCCGCCGTTACCGACCGACAGATGCTGCACTTGAAGACGCATCGAGTAGCTTACGCTGACTTCCTCTTCTTATGCACAGTAGGAAGTGTACTGCTTGTGAGCAATAATAATAATTCTGGTAATCATAATAATAATAATGAGACAAATGGCAATAAATATTGCCGACATGCGAGGGTAAATTACTAGATCTCTTATGGAGCTCAGCATTTAATGGCACCTTGATTCATTTTTACTTTAAAAGAATGAAGATGTGTCTGTGTTCCTGTCTATAGCAGACAGCAACACAGACTGTAGTGCAATATCTTTCGTGCAATATTTGAATTTTCTTCTGGGTAAATCTGGTTTGAGTTTCCAAGTTTGGGACAAGACTTTTTCCGAGAAATTATAAAAAGGCTCAGTTATTTTTAACTCTGCTGTGGAACAAAAGCAGCACCAATATATATAATATAATATATTAGCAGTAAACCAATATAATTACTATTTGTGATGAGAATTTTATATCAAACTACTAGTGTGAAAGTCCTTGTCCTGTCGTTGATGTATAAACAGTCAATTTCTCCCATTTTCCTTGACAATGCGTCTCTTTGGTCCTTGTCTTATGAGTCAGTTTGCTCCATAACCCAGAATTCTGACAATAATTCTGTGAGTATTATCCCAAAAGGTTATAATTTTTGAACAATGCTCATCCTTCCCCGCAGCTTGTCTGAGAACCAGTCGCTGGTGCGCATGCCTCCCTGGAGCAACCTCTGGCTGGTGGCCGCCATGTCCCTCTCCATGTCCCTGCACTTCATGATCATCTACGTCGACCCCCTGCCCGTGAGTCCTCCCACCCAAGACAAAAACACACACACACACACACACGCACACACAGACGACTCTTTCACACCTCGCGCGTGCTACAGACCGCCGCGTTCCTTCACACACAGTCATCGCGTGAATACTTCCAGCCCATGACGCACCGGCCAGCTGTCCCGGGATTACAAACAGAGGTGACATTAAAAGGTGGAACACAATCAAAACCGGCTTGCAGGCCTCCGGAAGGCTTTTGCACACTCGTCGCCTGCTGTGACGAGATAACTTACTCTAATGTTTTTCACATGTTTATTTATAACGCCGCTAGCTGCCAGCAGAGCGAGCCCGATGTCAAGTGCAATGCAAAGAAATGGACGTAGGTGCGAGGTCACCCTTGTGTCTGCGAATAGTGTTGGAGCGCAACTCGATTTAGTTTTTTGGAAGCAGCGCGCGGAACGGAAGTTCACTCGGACGTCCTGGTTCCTCAGCTAGCTGTGTTTCCGTTAAACCAAGAATTGCGCAAAACCTAAATATCGCAATAACAAACTAGTAATGGAAACAAATGTCGCCAAAAGGTTTTGACAATCTCATGAGGTGGTTGAGCAGACCAATCAATATAGAGGTGTATCGCAAAAGTGTTATGGAAACACTTTTTTCGGATTGATGTGTCGCCGGACGCAACGTACGGGGTCATGTGACCAGTTCACTTCACGGGAAAATCGTGCGTTATGTTTGGACAGAGGAGGAGACAGAATATTTTTTACAAGTCAGCAAACAGAAAAATATATATAAAATACCATTCTTGACAGTAAACAAACAAAATCAAACATAATTCTTGTAAATCTCGTCGAGACAACAAAATTTTACGAGAATTACGGCTTATGCGCTTCACGCCATTGAATGGAAACGCCTTTAAATCGCAAGTGTACTTTCTCGAAATTTTCAAAATATCTGTCACGGAAACGCAGCTAGTGACTCAGTTGTCTTTGTCTCGATCTCGGCCCGCAGATGATCTTCAAGCTGACGCACTTGAACACGGAGCAGTGGATCATGGTGCTGAAGCTCTCCTTCCCCGTCATCCTCATTGACGAGGTCCTCAAGTTTGTGGCTCGCACATACCTGGAGGGTGAGTCACTGCAGACCTGCTCCTCTGCACATTCGCATTAATTCCTCTTCTTTCTTTTTTTTCTTTTTTTGACAATTATTATTACTGTATTTTTACTGTTATTATTATTTGTGCAACTTCTGCAAGACAAAATACATACGAGCGGAACTGCTGAAGCTAAAGTAGACAAATGATGCTCTCTGTGGGGTTTTAGGAGACAATGTTTGGTAACTGGAGCATGAACACATTGGTGCAATTCAACAGTTTAGCACTTTTGTGTCAGTACTACATTCGTATTCATTACTGTTTTAATTGCCATTTAAGTGAAATGACCCGCTGCAAAATCAAGTACAGAGTCTAATTCTGGTGCCAAAACCATTGTTCTCCCTTCAACATGTCAATATGACCTTTTCCATTTTTCCCTCTGAATGCTGTTGAACTTCTCTTCCCTCTATCCCGACAGCTCTAATTCTCCCCACCAGCCTCACTCCTTCCTTCCTTCTAATCTCCACTCTTGACATTAATCTACTTTTTTTTCCTCTCTCCTCGGTTGCTCTTTTTTTCCCCACTTGTCCCTCTCTGACAATCCAGCCTAAAAACCTGTTCCCCTCCTCCTCCATACCCCTGTAACCGAGCAAGGTATAGCCCTGACTCATGCTCAGATCTGAAGATCTGCATCTTGTGACCACTTGCAACTTTTACGACCGATGGGTGTTGCATGTGAAAACGTGCATACATTTCATACGATTCCCAGAGGATGTATGAGGAAGTGGTTGTGCCGAGGTTCCTTCAAGTCGAATGCGTATGATTAGCATCATGTGTCGCATCAATATTTCATGACTCTTAACCTTACAGTGGCTTATTCCCTAATACGGCTTGCAACCTTCTTTCAACAGAATGCTAATTGCCCACTTCGGCTGAGCACTTTCTAATTTTCCACTAATAATGGCAAGTTTTGCCAGCAAGAAAACGACCGATGGCCTCGTTGCTCGTCAATGTTGCTCTCCTGCAATCGCGCAAAAAGACGAAGCAAGTCTTGTCTTTGACTGCTGTCGCAAACACGAAATGCATTGAACTTATTCGTCGAGAAGCAGCCTGGAATAACAATAGAATTTCATATTTGCCTTTTGTGCGATGACAATTTTTAGTTGTGCAATTTAATTTCAATTTCAATTGTCAAAAAATTTAAATGCAAAAGAAATCTTGTGTTTTTAGGTCTGTTGTTGCATGACCGTTTCAAGCACTCGCGAAAAACACGAGCCGCCTGCGCCGCAAAGAAAGGATTAGCAGTCAGTGAGGAGCCTGTTACGCTGTTATAACACGTTACGAATGTACAAACCAGTGAGCTGTGGCAACTAACACGTCTGTGTGAGAAACCGCAGGTGGGTAACCGCTAAGGCAGTTACAAAGAACTCAAAATGCAACTTTTGTAAAAGTTGACTTGAGTAAAAATGTATGTTATTGTTTGTAAGTATGAAATATTTAAAGGCCCAGTATGTAACATTTAAAGAAAAATGCTCATACTCATACATCAATATCTAGTTTTGTAAAGGCCGTCGTATAAACAGGAATAACATTGACCTTGTTTGCAGTCTGCTTTATCACCATTAGACTCGACTATCTTTTACATACTGGGCCTTTAATGGCGACTGCACACTTTTTTTACCTTCACGTCACCCGCTGTTTATTTCGATATGTATCCCTTTGCGTAGTTAGCGTTTGTGAACTTGGCAGGATGTTAACAGCGCAGTGTTGTAGCCAGCCTGAGACGAGCTAGCGTCAAGATTTAGCCGAGCTAAACCCGCAATAAACCATCCCGCCGTCGCCATCGCAGATCCGATCTGACCTGGCTGCTTTTCCCGCCCGTCCAGGTAAAGTCTAAAGACAAAGACGCGAGCGAGGGCACGAGGCGGAGACGAGCGGAGGTGCAGGACGGAGTGGAAGAGGCCGGGCGCTCCCGCTGAGAGAGAGAGAGAGAGAGAGAAAGAGCGAGAGCTGCCGACAGACACCTGACGTCTTCCAAACACCAGGTGGCACCGATGCAAAAGGAAAAAAAAAAAGAAATCACTTAAGCCATCTGATATTTAAAAACAAAAAAATTGCAAAATATTTTTTTTCTGTGTATGTACTGAAGATAATATATAGGTGAGTTATGAAAAAAAAACATTCTTTGTTGATTCTATTCTTAAAGAATAAAGATATGTATTAAAAAAAAAAACATCAGAGTCCAGTTGAGTTCTTGTTCAAAAAGTTCCAAATTTAAATTTTTTCCATTCTTAAAGGAAATGTATTAACTGGTATGACCAAAATGTGTGTATTTTGCATATAAATATCCATGTTCTGCCCAGACTCTTAAGCAAATGAAGCCTCCTTTGTTCAAAACTACAAAAGAGTGCAAAATGCAACAATAGATTGACTTTTTAATAGGCATTAAACAACGACAAAAACCTTCACATTTCTTCACTGACTCGACTTCTTCTCATGCGCGCTTTCTAATAGGTAGTATGACGTCGTGGAACAGTAGTGGAGAAGTAGTGATGCTATGTTAATGCAGCCCATGAGAAGCACAGTTAAAACTCCGACCAGATGTCACTACTTGATTATTGCACTTGTGATCCTGTGCACTTGGAGGTCGCCGGGCCCGTTGGCGTGAAGAGTTCGCACTGCGTAATAGAAATGCACAACGTAGAAACTGGGCGAGTGTTTCCTGCATCGTTTGTGTCAGTGTGACCTGAAAAATACATTTGTGTGTATTAGCAGGTGAACTAAAAAGGGTTAAAAGGCAACTGCACATTTGCTTTTGCCAAAAAAAAAAAAAAAAAAGAAGTCCATCATCCAAAAGAAAAGGAAAACAAGACTTTGGTCACTGAGCGTCAGGTTCAGTCACTGGCAGTTAATTGCATAGTGAAACAAACCCATCCGACACAGCCGTATTGAGAGGACCCGGTCGGAAAACCTCATTGGTTGCAAGGGTTTGCGTCGTCCAATGGCAGTGCTGGTTGGTCGGCTGCTACTGGGTTCCTTCCTGGAATGTGCGTTTGAGTCTTTTTTCATGACGCGACGGTGGACGGGGAACCGACTTCGCTGGCTTTGTCCTCCAGAATGTCCTTGACTTGCTCCAGATTCTCCGCCTGCCGGATTAACTCCAGTTTCACCTGCGGAAGGAAGACGCAGGAGAAACTGGAGTGTTGAATCAGAATGAAAGGCTCATTAGAAAAAAAAAGCTTTTTTTTTTTAGGATGTTAATGCGCTACTGGGGGAACCTAAAACGTAAACCAACACAGCCAGGAAGTAACAACAATTTCGTTGTGATCATCATCATCATCATCATCAACATCCCAAGAAGTAATGACAATTTCATCATCATCATTCTCCATCAATCATTCCCCGCTATCGTCTTCTTACACGTGAGCTGCTCTTTACCTGAAGGAACTGGGAGAGCTGGACGAAGTCCCTCTGGACAGTCTGGCTGGTGTCCACCTGGGAGCGCAGACTGATCACCTGGCTGCGCAGCTCCAAACACTGCTGCTGCAGCGTCGCCTGATGGAAACAAACCCCAGAGGAGCGAGAGAGGTGCATGTTTAACCACCGGTCTCCACTTTTCAGACGTGACCGGTCGAGCCTAAATTCAACAACTAACCTTGTCATTGCCGAGGGCTTTGCTCGTGTTCTGCACGTGCGCCAGCGCCACCCGCAGGGCTTCCAACTCGGTGCGGCTGGCCAGCAGCTCAGCCTGCAGCTGGTCCCTCAGCGCCTGGATTCTCTCCGTCTCCGTCTTCAAGCTGGACAGCTGCACTGGGATGCAAGGAGAAATACTTTTGAAGAAAAAAAAAACAAACATACTTTTTGTGGATGAAATGGATTTCGCCTCACCTTCTAAAACCTCTGGAGACGGCAGATGGAGACAGGAGGGAGAGACAGAGAGGAGACGTTTTAGTGTCAGGAAGTTACGTCGGTCAGAAATTCTGCCACCTTCTGCATCCCAGCAGCCCACACACCGTTCTCCTCCGTCCGGCTGTCCAGCTGCTCCTTCAGGTGGACGATCTCGATGCGGAGGCGCTCCTCGCAGTGCGCCCCCTGCAGCTCAGACTATGACCAGGAAGCGCCAACAAACAAACAATTAATTCCACAAAGCAGTTGCTACATTTTTCCTCTTTCACCTTCCTGCATCTCTTGCACCAAGCATCAAATGTCAGGATTAGGAATATTCGGGCTAATATCGGCCCGATAGTAGCATTTATTTTGTAATATCTGTACGTATCGCTATCGGTTTTTCCTTCGATAATGAAGATTCCATTATGCCTGGTTTCGCAAACGTTCAATCATGGATGCTTGTGGGGGTGCAGGTTTTGTTTTTGCTCATGTTTAGCAATCTGCTCAGACAGGAAGCTCGACCTTCAGCTTCCTGTCTGTCCATATCGGTGCACTTTTGTTTCCTTTGTGTGCACTTTACTTTATTCCCATTTTATGAAATGTGATTAGTTTTGGGGAAAAACGGCTGCAGATATCGGTATCGGCTGTTATCAGAGCGTTTGGACGATATCGGCTTATCGGATATCGGCAAAAAAGTCAATATCGGACATCCCGAGTCGGGATGCAACAAGATCGTCAAAGTTTCTTGGACAATGTCAAGTGACAACGTAAGCGCACAATGTTACAAGCAAGAGGGATGACTTTCTGCAGTGCGTAATATTGCTATGCTAGCCCTTTACACAGCAAAAAAGACGATAAAGCAGCCACAGCATCAGATGGGATGAGAAGCAGAGACGGGAGTCACGCCGTTGTAGCTGCGCTGCCACAAAATTGCGACGGCCGACGAGGGAGCCAGGAAGAGGAAACGTACTTGCAGCGGCGTGAGGGGTGAGGAGCTGCACCCTGGTTCCTCTTCCTCGACCTCCTCCCCCTTCAGCCTGGACAGGTCGGTGCACATCCTCCTCTGGGAGAAGGATAACTGCGCCTGGACACGGAGACGCCCAAGTCAACAACAGTCCTGGAAAAAAATAGTGCTACACTTCCGGTTGGAAACACACGACCTCGCATCTATCAGGTTGATTTTGCAAAATCAGCTGGTCGACCAATTGCTGATCTGAAAATGTGAAAAAAAAAAAATCCATGCTTTCTGAGAACTAAGCATTCGTTTTTTTTTTTTGGAAACATCCGAGTCGCAAACATCCTGCGGAAGGTTCGGGCGAATGCGTCACCCACCAGTCGACTCTGGACGGCGTTCTGCGACTGGCTGAAGGACTTCTGCAGATCCTGCAGCAGGGCCTCCGAGGTCTGGACCTGCGACTGCAGCATCGATACCTAGAGGGGGCGCCGCGTGACAAGAAGCTCTTGAGGACGAGGCGCGATCCATGCACGTCGTATCAGCTCTTGGCTGGTTCTCCGCCCGGCTCACCTGCTTGTGTGTGTGGTTGGTCTGCGTGTCCAGCTCCCTCTCCAGCTGCTCCTTCTCCGCCTCCAGGCGGCTGACCTCCCCGCGGAGCTCGGACACCTGAAAGCGTTAAACCGCCCGCTTATTCATCGAGAGGAGACAACAGGAGAAGGATCTACTGCAGCGTTGGGGAAACTTGTTGACCGTTGGGTCGCAAAATATTTGAATATTTGACGGCGAGCTCTCGCCTGAGCGTTGAGCGCGTCCCAGTCGCTGTGCGTCACCAGGCGGTGGCCGGCCGGCGGCAGGTAGATGGCTTCGGGCACCAGGGTCCCCGTGGAGACCAGGGAGTCGGTGTCGTCCTGCGCGTTGAGCTTCCGGGGCAGAGACGGCGTGTCCATGGAGAAGGAGGAGAGCGAGGCCGAGTCGCACTGCCGCAGCGAGAAGTACCCCTCCGCCGTGAGCGCGGCGCCGCCCTCGACCTCGCCCGCCTCCAGGTCGCCCGGCTGGCCCACCTCGGACAGGGCGCCGATGGACGCCGGCGGGGAGTCCTCGTCCCCGCCGCCGCCGGCGGCGGCCACTCGGTCCGTCCTCGGCTTCCTTGCGCTGGGCTAACAGCGACGGCAGAGTGAGTCTGGGGTTGTTTATAATTTGGAGGGAAAAAAAGGAGGATAGTTTTGCACTGACCGTGTACTGACCGCCAGACTTCCTCAGCTCGGCCTGCTGGGAGTGAAGCACGGCTATCCTGGCCTCGTACTGCTCAGCCGTCTCTGCGGACAGGAGACAGGAGACGCGAGTGAGCTGCAGAGTCAACTTGCAGAGAATGCTCCAGAAAAGAGAGTGAGTGGAGGAAAACGCCCTTGCCGACGCCAGGGTTCAGAGGTCAGACTGGTTGGAGATCGATAGAAAGTAGGGCTGCAGCGATTCCTCCAGTCATTTTTGAGTTAAATTTAAAGCTCACGTTTCGCACGGACTCCTTTTAGTGTGACACAGCCAATGTTGTTGTTGGGATTACTCCATAAAAGTAATGCAACTACTGATTACTCCTTAAAAAGTAATCTAATTAACTTCTGTAACTTTTTTTTTCTTTTCACAAGTAATCAATTACTGATTACTAATTACTTTGGTGCACAAAAAAAGATGAAGTAACAGTTGCTCTGCTGAGCAGCACCTCTGAACTGGGCTGCACGGAATCTCCGAGTCTCTTACACAAAAGGCCAAATCACAAACAAGCAAGATAATTACGTCGAGATAAAGATTTAAAGCAGCAGCGACTGTCGTTGCCAGCCTCCACACCACACCAATTCTGACTGAAAATGCCAGAATTTGGAATGGACCAAGCCAGAGGCAGTCCGGCCCGTTTAATGTTTGTGGATTCCAATGAATTATTTAATAAACAAACAAATCCGTTAGTTTCGTGTTTTTACGACCGCAGCGCTCCCTCTAGTGTGATAGCACTTCATTGCACTCTTGCTCTGGGAAATCTTTACATTTGAAAGTCTTAAAGTTGGATGAAACTTTTGTTCACATTCACAAAAGTTAAAAAGAAGTCAAAAACTCCTCATGACTGAAAGCCTTTGGTCATAGCACAAACTACTGCTACGTGCCGCTATGTCACTCACATTCCACGCGACTTGACCTTTCGCACAGCTCGCCACGCTGAACCCAAGACATTTATCTTTTTTGTTTTTTGCGTGTTTACACTTCTCTGGAGCGACGGAGAAACGAAAGAGGAAATATCAAACCCATGTGAAAAATCGTGTGTGTGTGCAAACGGAGCCGCTCACCTCGCAGAGCCTCCTGCAGGGACTGGATCTCTTGATCACATTGTTTTTGCAGCTCTGCCAGTTCCTCCTGTTTGCTCAGCTCGCAAATTGTGGCCACACCCTGCCAGTGCTCGACCTGAGCTTGGCACTCGGCTAGCTCGGCCTGCAGCTTCCAGTCTGGAGATTAACAAAAAATAAAAATAAAAAAAAAAAATAAATAAATAAATAAATAAATAAATAAATATATATATATATATATATATATATATATATATATATATGCAGTGCCAAGTCTTTCACTTTAATTATTATGCTTTGAAGATATTGGCAAGAGGATTTCATGATTTAAAAAAAAAAAAAAAAACACTCGGAAAATAAATTTTTTGTGAGCAGTCATGATGTCTATTGGATCGATTGATCTGAACAATCAGAGATGGACAGATTGAAATATTGATTTCAACACAATGTATTCTGGAACTGTGTTATTACCTATTTACAACAGAAACAAGCGCATTGATGGTGTACTGAGTGTGTGCCGCAAGGTGTTGTTCCCGTCATCCCATCACTCTTCTGCTGTCATTTCAAGAACATAAAAATTAATCCTGGATCAACGACCTGCTGCAACCCCTTCTTATTTTGTGTTTATGCTGATCGGTCATTTTCAATAAACTGTGCAGCCACACTCAGAATACGCATCATAGCCCAAAAAGTCTGAATGGTTTCTTTTTGTATCCCTCAGATATTATGTTGTGCTTCAGTTTGGATGATATATAATAACTAAGAGAGATGATGTGATGAGACAGCTGCAGGAACACAGGCCAATAGAAAGTAAATATTAAATAAATGATTGGACTCAGTCAGATTAAACACTGTGTCTTTATGTCATTGTCAATAGCAAGAGTTGTCTTTTGCGCTTTAGAGCATGTCTGCATTTCCTGTAAAATTGCAAAAGATCAAAATATTAGAAATACATCTTTACGTCATCAGTGATTTAGAAAGATTTTTAAAACAATACCTAGGAAAGTTGTTCAGTGATCACTGCCGTCTGTCTGTTATCTGTCTCGTTTCTGCTACTTGTTGACAATGAAACCCCTTTCAGTTTGTGCACACAATTTAATTAAAGAGCTGCCTAGCAACAGACCTCTGGCTTCGAGGAATCAAAGAGTTGTGACACGGATTAGTGCTGCAGATGTTATCAGTTTCTATATGAAAAAAAAAAGAGATTAAGTTGGGTCACTACTATCTCCCCATTCATGTTTCCTGTGATTAAAACTTCACCTGTGCCAACTCTGCCCTGACAACAGAAGCAGCAGAATATCCTAAACATCCTCTGACAGCTCTTGTATCTCATTACATTGGCGCTGCTGATGAGGTGAGGCGTTAGCTTTGCAGCTAGCAGCTCTCGTTCATTCCTGCGATTAACGATGCTAACAGGCCGCACTTCAACGTCAACAGGTGTGTGACTACCCGACCAATAGGGGGTCCAGATTTACGTCAGTGAACAAAACAATTAAAGCCGTAAATTGTCGCGTTCGCCTTCGCGGCCAATCCCGTTTGAAGCGAGGTGGATTAAAGTTTGACGTCGCTGTTCTTATTTACCTGCGTCTTCACTCTTGGCGCTCATCTTTTTTTCGGATAGCAAGGACACCGACGGAGGCGTCCGACCAGAAGAAATGTCTACGACAAGGTGGGCAAAGCTGTCATTTTGTTGTCTTATTTTGGTTTTAAATTCCAAAGCTCCGGCGTTTTGGTGTGGGGAATTCACGGCGCGGTTTCAACTTCAGGAAACAACTTTCCCCGGTCGCTGCCTTGCGGAAATCACGTCAACCTGCTTCCTGTTCCCAGGCGCCTCTCCCTCGGTGCCTGCGCTGCAGTGTTGCACTGCTACCAAATGCTCTGTTTCACATTCCCAGTGCAAATGAATCTCTTCAATTGTTGTTTTTTTGGTACCCGCCACACCCTGGACTAATTGTTCCCAATCCTGTTCATCGAATGGTTGACCTCTCGAGGCACTGACACTGACTTCTACACAATTTTAGAAGGGGCAACATAAATCATACGCTTTTAAAGTGTGCTCTGTTAATGAGCAAGAAAACCACATTCGTCTTTGTTGATTAAAGTTAGTTGTTCAATTACAGATCTCGATGAATAATTTCATCTTGTTTAATTTTAGTTCAGAATATTTCTTTTGTCTGCCTTAAGAAAGGATGCCCCCTGGTGGAGAAAGAGTCGTACTAGTAAAAACGAAAAATCAGTGAAAGGACTTTTTCGAGTTATTTGTTTGTTTTAACTGCAAGAAATACATACAAAAACATAAAGTCTCGCGTGAGGATGAATTATGGTGTTCCACACAGCCTTAAATGCCTCATGTTAATACTCTCCGCTAAGAGCCTCCCTCAAAACACTGCACTTAGCTTCATGGTAAACCTCCAAAGGTGAGAGTGGAGCCAAAACATGTCAAAGTGTGCCCTTTGTGACGCTGCCAAGGGCAGAAATCTAGAGCCGTGTGTTCTCTGAGATAATTTCTGGAAAAGGGGCCAGCAATACAAGGAAACGACAGACTTGTGTGGGAGTTTTGTGGGCTGTTCACTGACCGACTGTGGCTTCATGTTGTTGTTAAAATAACCTTATAAAGTCATTTTTCTGTGACATGGGACATTTAAGCAGGCTTGTTTCAGCTTTTTTATGTGATTAAGTTGAGGACAGAGAACCGTCTGGTCTTAAAATGTATCACTTATTTGCATTTATGCCCATTCGAAAACAGAATTGAAGAAGCAAATAGAAAATTACAATTTTAGTGTGTTTTCACCTTTGCTCTTGCAAAACCTGCGGTGTTACCAGCCCTCTGCAGCATTTTATATGGTAATTTGAAGTTGTCAATTGGTAAATGTGGCTCTACTTTGCTATCTCTTCGCGATTCATGGTTAGCTCTGTCACATGGTGCCAACCAATGTATCATATTTCTTCACACTTTTAATATAGGAATGTAAGACATCTGAACATCTTGCAGGCTGTGTAAAATTTGAACGAATGTGTTTATTTAGATTCCCTTTATGCAGTATATAAAGTTGTATCTTCCCAGCATTCCTAAGATATTCCTGCTCATGTTATATGACCTTTCTGTTAGAAACAAGTCAAATTTTCACGAGGCTACAATACATTTTTTTGTTCCAGTGCCAGACACTGAAGAATGCAGTGACGTTATGTTGTAACGCTGAAAAATGAAGCTGACCGTCTGGAAACATGACGCCTGTGGCCACACCTACTCTCAGTATGGAAGTCATGCCAAATGTTTGAACAGGCACTAACAACCTTAGTTACAAAAGTTAAATAAGACGGGTTTGGTCATATCCTTGAACCCCCAGCACTGCTTCATCAGTGGCAGCAGCAGCAGCAGCTTTGAACTTCAGTCACTCTGCACCTGCTTCCTTTGCGTTACAAAAGCACAAACGTAAAAAAAAAAAAAAAAATGTCCGAAGTTTCCTGCAGGCTTTGCCGTAAAAATAGCACAGGATCTGAAATTACAGTTTGTACCGAACTGTTCTGCAATGAAAGTAGCTGCAAGATGCACAATTTCTGTCCAGTCTGTGCCGCAGCCAAAGACGGGGATCAATTTGTAATATTGATTTAACTCTCTTCATGTATAAATCTGATAGCTCATCTTGCTCATCTGTTGTCCTATTTATCTGTAGAAAGGACACGGCCAGAAATAGCAGAGCTGCAGAACATCAGGAGGAATCATGAGTGGGAAAGAACAATCAAATGAAGAGGTCAATAAAAGTAAGTGTCTGTTTCCATTTCTTGTCTCAAAAGCCTGAATTCAGGAGAGAAACGTTGTCACCCCAGATAGTGGTCTCCTTTAATTTATTAAATTCAGTTATAATTAAAAAAAAACTAAAACAAAACATGGTCACAATGTTCAACAGATGTATACAAAAAGGTTTAGTTCATCATATAAGTACCAAATTCCTGGCTGGCAAATTGTATTGACACCAGTGGCAGGATTTGTAACTGCAAATCAAATGCAACAGGATAACTGCCTGTAACAGTCCTGTAGAAAATGCTGGTGAGAGTCTCCAAAAAAACCAAATACATTTCATGTAAAACAGTGCTGTACGTCATGAAACCACAACAGGTTTAACCAGGTTGAGGAATATTATAAATAGTTTGCAAAGTTTTAAATATCTTTGAGTGGTAAATGCCTGAAAGTTGGGATGGAGGCGTGCAAGAAAAAAAAAATATATAGATGCTTGAAAGTTATCAGCAATATAAAAAGTGATGATTTCCCATTCTGTTGTGCGGGTAGCATTATCTAACAGTTAAACTTTACAGTACCTGAAACACTAGAGGTTTAATGTACTCTTATGAAAGCGCTATACATCCACACAGTTCAACGTGATACAGTAACAAGTGGTCGGAATAACAAATGTTCTATGTTCTGATGTCATTTTGGTCCTGCCTCCGTTTCGGGAGAGCTGGATTTTTTTTGCGGGGAATCTTTGCGGGGCAGTTTTCCTACAAGTCCATGTCCTGGTCGCTGACGCTCTGCCGGAGGTATTCTTCGTACAGCTTTTTCTGGAGCAGGAGGAAATTACGCAAGTTGAAAAAAATCCCACCCAAGAGTGCCTTTTAATTACTAGCAGCGTGCAAGCTTCAGACACATGGACGAGTTACCTTTTTGGATTTCACAACCTCCTGAACGTACTCCAGCTTCTCCTGCAGTTGCCTTTTCTGCTTGCCTGATAACGTCGGCCGAGTCCTGCGAGAAGGTTCAAATATTGCACGTGTTAACGAAAGGAGGCAAAAAAAAAAAAAAAGGCTTTTCCCATTTATTATCAATGTGTTCTTGCTGTGACAGTCACTGCACACTTGCCATCGCACGGCTTAAATTTTTGTTCTCTGCATTAGCCATGCATCAATTGTACGTGACTGCCTGCTTTTATCACTGTGTTGGAACCATGGCTGTATCATAACATCTGGATACCGGACTTTCAATGTGGCGACGCAGCAAGGTTTTTTCTAGTGGCCACTCGAGGTACTGCAGCAAAAAAAATCCAATGCGGCCCAAAAGTAATTTTTCCCAAAGACGGCAACACAAAACTGAAACATAGTTAAAAGCAAATCTTCTATAATTACATCTGCACCATTTAAATAAAAAAAAGACTGCTGGATTTCACTCCACTGAAATGAATGGGCCGCCCTCTTTGACTCCGGGGTTTGGTGCTGCCTAAGTGGCACGATGGCGCTGCGTACCTGAAGGAGAACCGCGCTATGATGAGCAGGGTGAAGGAGAGGAGGACCAGTCCGGCACAGGCGTACAGCTGCTGCTCGGCAGTGAGGGGGTCCAACAGTTTGATGACGGGAGTCTGCAGATTGCGTCAGAAACAGCGGTCGCATTCCATTTAGTTGCATGTACGCGCGATTTTAAAAACCTGCAGGTGGTGAAAAACACTGACCATGTACAGCGACAGAGTCTCCCTGCCATCGGGGCCCAGGGCCAAGTCCAGCATCTCCTTGGAGAGGGTTCCCAACACCAGCAGTGCCATCAGGGCCAGGGGGACGCTGAAGCCCAGCAGGGTCATGAGGCAGCTCTTGCAGCGAGCCCGCCGGTTACTGGAGCTGGTCATCCTGCGAATGTGAACGCGAGGACGTGGATGCGTCAGACTTTGCTTCCGGCGGCTGCATGGCAGCAGGCGAAGTGAGGAGTGCGCCTTTGTAAAGATCTAACCAGACCACACGCCCGTCGGAACTGCCGTCGTAAATGTCGTCAAGTGCGATGTGTTGTTGTGGGGTTGGCTCGAGGCAGCGTGTCTGGTTTCAGCAATTAGCATGTGCACAAACTAGTGGTTCAGAAGGCTGGTGTCTCTGAGAGAAAGGCTAAAATGCTAGCAAGGTATTGCTCTATATCTGCTACCATTGGTAGCCGCTCAGTGTGGGGAAGGCGCTGCTTTTTGTACCCATAGAGTGGCTATGATATCACAGCGCTGTAGCTCCTGATTGTATCTGTACATTAACTGTTTTACAAGCACAAATGTATCTGATTGACTCCCAATTATTTATTCGCACCAGTAATTGCGTGTGTATTATTATTGTGTTTGTGTGACGCACCTGTCGTTCACGAGCGTATCGGTGATGGCCTCGCTGATGAGCTCGCAGTCCTTCTCCAGGGAGTTGAGCGTGTTCTGCACCGTCTGGTTGATGGTTTTCTCGATGGTGCGACACACCTCCTCGATCTGGTTGACACAGCGGCTCGGCTGCGTTGCCATGCGAGAAGGGTGCAGAAGAAAACGGTGGATTTGTGGAATAGGGAACTGGAATAAAAGGAGGGAACAGAGGTGCAGGCTTGAGGGCGCGGAGCTCCCACCTTGTTTGGATTGGGAACGTAAATGGTTGGCATGTCGAAACCGCACTTGTTGAGTCCCGGCCGCTTGCAGAGCTCCTGGACGATCTGCATCATGACTCTCTGGGGGGTTGGAGACACACGCGGTTATTTTCTTCCGGCATTTCCTCTGGGGGAAAGTCGCCGTCGCCTCGCCGCTTTTTCCCGCCGGCCCGATACCTGTCTGTCCGACTCTCCGCCCGCCTCGTCGGCCTTGCTCAGGTAGAAGTGCAGCCGGTCCCCGTGCGTCTCGTTCAGGCTCTCCACGATGTTGAGGGTGCGCTTGCAAAGCGCCTGACCCATGGGGTCGAAGAAGACGAGCATGAGGTCGCAGAGGTCACCTGAGAGGGACAGCGAGAGGTGACCTTTAGTTTATTTGCGGCATTCATCACCTTGGATGTGACCCGCTCAACTCACCCAAACATTGTGTCAGACTGAATAACCCCCACCTGTGCCATTCCATTATTGACTGTTAGTGTTGAGGCAAGTCCAGTGAATCTCAATCTGATTTAAATCTAGGTCAGTTTGAAGCCTGGTGGGAGGGTTAGCAACAGGTTTGGGGCTTCTGATTGATCAACAGAGTCAGCTGAGGCCTGACAGGTTTGCCCATAGCAGCTCATGATTAGTTTTCATTTCAGCTTTGGTTGCACTTTATTATTCTGAAGTGGTGACACTAGCTGTGTTTCCATTACCCCTAGAATTACGCAAAACCTAAATATCGCAATTGGAAAAAAAAAAAAGGTAATGGAAACACCTAAATTTGGAAAAACCTCTCAAATATCGCAAAAAAGTTTTGACGCTCTCATCAGGTGGTTTTTCCAGATGTATCGACATAGAGGTATATCGCAAAAGTGTCATGGAAACGCTTTTTCCGCATTTACGTGTTACCGTACGTGACGTACGTGGTCATGTGACCAGTTCACTTCACGTGAAAATGGCGCGTAATTTTTGGACGGAGGAGACTGAATATTTTTCACAAGTAATCAAAGAGAAAAATATAGCAGCCATTCTTGACAGTAAACAAACAAAAGCAAACGTAGTTTTCGTAAAATCTCGTCCCGCGGGAATTACGGCTAATTACGCTTCACACCGTTCAATGGAAACGCCTGCAAATCGCAATTGTGCTTTGTCAAAATTTGAGAAATATCGCTTTTATTTTGTGACAGACTGCCATGGAAACGTAGCTACTGGTAGCCACGTAGTTGCTCTTGCGCAATACTGAAAGAGGGGAAGTTCCTATACACCCACTGACCGAGCCACAGGATGACTTCGTCCACATCGAAGGGGTACTTCATGTCACCGTCCACCAGTCCGGGCGAATCCACAAAGGTCACCAGGCTGAAGCGCTTTTGCCTCGACGTGCAGATCTCGGTGCTCAAGTACTCGGAGACGCCTGGGGACGAGTCCGGAGAGGTTTTTTTTTTTCAGGCCAAGGACAGGAGCAAAATGTAACTTATTGTACAAAATGCTGCTTCCCAGAGTGGATTCTCACCTTTGAAATGTTGCAGAGGCTTAAAGTGAGGATACAGGTGAAGCGTGGCGTTTCCCTGTGGAACGGAGGAAGCCGGGTCAGTCTGTCTGCTTGATAATAGGATTCTCCACAAACTTTGTTGAACAAGCACTCTATTCAAGTCAGTTCTCTCGCCGTAATCCTCTACTCACTGTGAGGGATTCTCTCTTGCGGCCATTAGTGACGAAGCTGAAGCCTTGCGTCTCTATAGCCACTCCAGTGCGCTGGATGTGCTCCTCCACGTACCTGTTAAAAGGGTTAAAACAATTCTGTTGTTTCAAATACTACCTTGTGATGTTTGGTTCCGGTACAGTCCATCCATTGTCCAAGCTAATTTAATTAAAGGTGTATAATCGATAAGTCGGCATGCACTCTGGACTGAGTGGCAGGGAGAGTAAATCTTTGAGTCATTCATTCACGATGGGTCGCACTCATCGGCTAAATGAACCTTTAAATAATTTTTCGGTAAGAAGACACAAGAGCAGCCGGAACGTACATATATTCTGCCCTCCATCAGCAAGCAAACAGGTTCCATTACAACATGCTTGTAAGAACTTCTTTACCAGTTGATGAAGGAGCTCTTCCCGGCCGAGTGGTTACCCATCAGCATCACGGTGATCTTTTTCCTGGGCGGAAGCAACTTCACACCAACAGATTCCGCGATGGAGATCAGTCCTGAGGAAGACAACAGACGTGAGCTACGTGGACTAATGAGCAAAAACTGAACACGGACAATTCAATTCAATTCAATTCAATAAACTTTATTAGTCCCCAGGGGACAATTTAGTTTAAGCAAGCTCTGATGTGGTCAACTTGGTTGCTGTCACTACATTGTGTGAAGTGGCACAATTAAATGACACAGTTACATGACAGGAAAAATATGAGTAGAAAAAAATAACAATAAATCAATAAATTGGTGGCACATTAGTAACAAGTAAAAGAAGGTTACTGAACAGCTTAATTGCCCTAACAGGCAAAGAAAGCTACACATTCATGGGGAGACTTTAATTGTGGAGAATTAAACCTGTTGAGCCAGTATTACCGACTGTTGAAACTTGCACAAGCTATTATTAGTGCCATTCGAATAAAAAAAAAAAAAAATAGAACATAAAATTAAATGGAGGTAATTACTGAACTCAATTTGAGTGACTGACGTTGATGAAGTCGGCAAGATTACAACATCTTTGGCTAATAGCTACCGTTAGCTTCCCTCCATCTCTCTTAACGTCACTTGAGCTAACTTAGCCAGTTAACCACTGGTTGGCATTGGCAATCAGCTTCTATCACTAATACATCACATTTGAGGCCGATGTTTGGGGAGTTGCCCCGAGTGTCCGGGTGGCAGCCAACTCACCGCTATCAGGATCCGTGTATAGTTGATGGCAATCCCGCAGGATGCGTTCATCGCACGACACGCCGCCCGATATCGACTCTGCGTTTGCGGCACTTCGGCTCTTGATTTTGCCAGACATTGCGAAGCAGCGGTTGTACGGAAGCAGCCAGAGAGAGAACCGTTTGCAGCGTCTGAAGGCCCGCGACTTTCTGAGGTAGCTGTGCGAACAAAGCCGGTGTCGCCTTTTTTGAATCGCCCCGGCGGCTCGCGTCTCGTCAACGTCCACTCAGCCACGTCGTCAGATTGAGCGGTTTAGGACACGCGGCCTTCTGGGTAATGTCGTTTTAAAGAGAGAGCGAGAGAGAGAGAGAGAGAGAGAGGGTCAGGGGGAGAGAGGGAGGTCTGTCACTTGTTGTCACCACGTGTGACACAAGTGACAAGCGTTTTCTTTACCTCCTTGAATCCTTCACTTATCCAAACACAGCTCTTTAGTTTAAACATGAGAAAATGAAATACAGAAAAACAACCTTGTTTAAATCACAGTCCACAATTTACATTTTAGGATAAAACATTAGAGGGAGACTATTATAGAGTTCCGAGTTCGGCCTTGGGGTCACTGTTCAGTGTGTTTTCAGGACAGAGAAAAATAAAAATGGAGAAAATAACACTGTTCAGTGTCCAACAATGTTTTCAGGACAGAGACAAAATGACAGAACTAGAAAAGAAAGTTCATAAAGTGAACTGTGGGGGGGGGGGGGGGCAGTGGGGTTTTCTTGTTTACACACGACAGGAAGATGCGGTGGGAGACGTATGTATAGACGGATGTATACGTTGAACTTAGACTTTCTTTTATTGTCATCATGAAAGAAACACAGTGGTTCAATTCATGACGAAATGTCGTTGCCCAGTTCCAGAAATACAGTAACTAACTAAAATCTATTATACAAGCTGAGATAAGTACAGGATATAGTACAGGATATAAAAATAAAAATATGGGAAATCTGGAGGTAGAATGTTGGTGGTACATAAATAATAGAGCAAATGTACATATCAACAGTATAAACAGTATAAAGCAGCGTCTTTGGCCATGCTGACACTGTAGCATCATAGCGAGGAGAAAACAAAGCTCTCCGTTTACTGCTGTCTAGATTCCTATAAGATTTGTGGCGCCTCTCAGTCCTGTTGTGCACATAATGTAATCAAGTTTTTTATTTCCCCCGAGAAATTTCCACTTATTAAATCATCCTTCAACAGCCTCCTCCCGTTCCTGTAATGCATGTCCAGCATTAATGCATAACAAATCCATATGAGTTCTATGTATTAAATATATAGTACTACCCAGAAAATTAGAATATCCTGAAAAGGTATTTCCCCATGTCTGAACTCTTCTGAGCCAACCCAAGACAGACTTTTTAAAGGCTCAGGACCCTTTTGCAGGTGTTTTGGATTATTTGGACTCTTTGAACCTACAAAACTGAAGCTTTTCACAGTATTCTAATTTTCTGAGTTTGTGGGTTTGTGGTTTTAATAAGCTGAAAATCTTAATCAGCTACGTTACGACAAGGAACTGCTTGAGATATGTCAATTTGTGTGTAATGGCTCAAAAAAAATTGTTGGTTTCATCTTTTATGTTAAATTGCCAAAAGAAAACATATTTTCCTTGATATTCTAATTTTTCAGGTAGCACTGTATATATGTGTGTACATGTATATGTATGTATATATATTTAAACTAAGTATTATGATATGCATGAATGACAAAAGTATTCACAAGTCTGCAGTTTCAGCATTTATTCCAACAGATATTTAATGAGGATCATTGCTCCCTGCCTGCAACACATGAGAGAATTCTCAGCACTGGGATGACATGTACAGTATTGGTGTGTTTCATGACGGCAGGCTGGCGGGTGTGAAATGGCCCCTCTGCCTTCTGCCGTCTGTTCCCACTCCAGAATGCTCCTTGGCCCTCTCGTTGCATGCGGTCCCCAACCCTTCCAATCATTTCTCTCGCAGAGACCGAAGGCGCCGTGCATCTTTTCCTTCTGATTGCCCCCCCTTGCCCCAAAATCACAGTTAAAATCAGTCCATGATGCATTTTGTTCATTTCAGCTCATTGTGTTTCCTTCTGCCGCGGCTGCACCGGGTTAATGCGATCCCTGTTAGCAGAGAATGAATTAGCATAATTGGTGCCTTCAGAAATAACATGGTGTGCCACTCGGCGGCATCTTGTGTGTCACACTCGTGCTTGGCTTCTTTTCGGCATTCAGTCAAAAAAAAAAAAAAGCCACGAAGATTTTAAAACCCTGCCAATTTCATTCCCATCACAACTTCTGCTACATTCGTAGATGTTATTTTTGTTGGGAGTGCTCATACGTTCAGTTTGCATACAGGACTTTTATCATTATTGAACACTGGTGTTCAGACGATCCAATGAGGTTTGTGGAAGGTTAACGTGCATGCGTCCTGCACGCCCGGGTGCACTGACACACACACACACACACACACACATAGCAACAAGGCCGCCAACGTTTCCTTCGTCGTCGCAAAGCAACAATGGAATCTCTCGTCCTTGGTTACCAGTGAGCCTTTCTCTCTTTGGCAACCAGCTCCAGGAAACTAGAATGACTGGCGTAGAGCGGGAAGGACGAATCCACATCAACCCACTGGACTTGTCCTGCGTCATCGCCAGCCTGCAGCGGCAGCTCGCTCACGCTGTTGCCTACGGTGACAACGAGGACGAGTCAGGGGCGGACAAAACGCGCTTTGTTATTCAGGAGGGCCTTTGTGAAGAACTGCTGCCCACTACGTTTTACAAAGCAAAAGTAAAAGTAAAAAAAAAAAAAAGAAGAAATTGATACCTGACTCATCGTGGAAATTGACGGCAACCGTCTCCATCCAGGAGTTGTCAGTGTTTCTGGGATCATCCACATATCCTTTGAAAACCTGAGGGAGAAGAAAATAATGTATATTTGAATTTCTCTAAATTGTGTCGACGTTATTTCAAAGAGTGCGTCGACTGCCGACCATGAACCCAGACGATTGGAAAAGGTTTTTGATGCGCTCTTGGATCTTTGCTTTCTCCGCCGGGGAGACAGCGAGCGAGTTCAACGCCTCTTCGGAGAACTCACGCTGGAGAGTGAGTGACACCGTCTCCCCAGCATCGACCATCCCCTGCCAAAAACACAAACAAGGACAGATGATTAAAAAAAAAAGTGGAATGGAACAAGGCACCGGATCAAACGGGTGGATGTGAGAAAATGTGGCTTTAAAAAAATGGACGAACCCCAGGTATGGCCCACTCGCCGCAGTCCTTCCTTTTGATGGACACAAACTGCAGGATGGGCCGTTTGGAACCCGAGTGCTTGATCTTTGATCCTTTAGCATCCACTTTCCATCTGCCAAATGTTTGTAGATCTAGTGATTCATTTGTTCTGCCATCAAACGTACGTCTGGTATTTACAAAAGAGGATCAGGGCCACGAGAGGAGAGAAAAAAATATGACAGGAAGGAAATTTTTATTTGAGTTTTCATTTCAAGTTTAAAGTTGAAATTTTGTGAATAAAGTCAGAATTTCGTGAAAAAGACGACATTTTGTGAATGAAGTCAACACAAATGAAGTGGAAATTTTGTTAATAAATTGGGAATTTTGAACTAACTAGTAAACTGCCGAAAACAAGTGTATCCCACAATGTTCACCCACAGTAACCAGTAAAATGGAGAAAATGGAAGTACAATTTCATTCACGAAATTTTGTCTTTTTTTATCTCAACTTTATTCTCGAAATTTCAACTTTATTCTCGAATTGGAAAAAAATACTATCTCAATTTTTTTTCTATTCTTTGTGGCCCTGATCCTCCTCCGCAGGTACTGAAGGTACTGAAGGTGAAGGAAAAGTCACCTGGTGACTATTGGATCTGCTGCATGATTGGGGCCCCATCGTCCGAGCAAACCTCTGCCGCTCAATCCTGTGCGTCCGCGAGGGTTGCTAGAAAGAATGAAACACAAATGTGAAAATCCAATCACTTATTTACAACGTGCTTCAAGTGAAACCTCTCCCGGCAGAGTGAGCGGTAATGCAACCGAGCCCTCTGAGAACGGCCATCGACTCCGGGCGGCACATTAGAAGCTTTTCACTTTGCCGTAGCCATCACAAACACATCAGTGGATACATACGTAGTCTTGTTTCAGTCGCTACCATCTTCTCAGCTAAATGATTTCGTCTTTAGTCTTAGCATTGTGTATTGTGCCTGTCATATTTAAATATTTTGGATACTCGTTTCAAATCAAATGATGATGCGCAATTCTGCATCTTTCATAGACGATGAAAAGCTGATAGACTGATTATGCCAGAAGCTAATGTCAGAATTCTTAGCATTTTTTTTAAACAAAATATTGTGTAACTCACAGCGGGAATCCCTTTTCCAATTTGTAGTTGCCATCAAAGCTTGTCCTGTCCACTTTACCGTCCATAGAGTTGAATTTTGGGGAGAAAGAGCTGCAAAGAAAGGACAAGCATCATTCAACCAGCTCCAGCTGATCTCTGAAACCAATCATTGAGGGGACATTTAAAATTTGCTCACAATTGGTTTTAAAGTAGATCAGCTATCAACCAACATAGACTCCATTCAAACTACATCACAGCCTGCGATTCCATGCACGTCAATCCGCGGCATTCACCCAATTTCAGGATCGGCCCACACTGGTTTCTTCAACACCGACGGGTCTGTGTAGTTGACCGGGCTGTACTGCGGCCAGCTCTGACTCCAGTCCACCTTGTCATCCGGCACGGGGAAGCGTCTCACTTTGGACCCTGGATACTGGGGGCACCTAGACTTGACGTGAAGCGGCGGCGCCGAGGTTGCCATCGTCCATGCACCGGGTGGGTAGAAGTCACAGCGACTTGTGCTGACGGCTCTGGCAGTTGTGAGGGGATGGGATGCAGTGCAGGAGATGGTGGGCCTGCGAAAGAAGAAACGTGAGATACGTGTGTGTGTGTGTGTGTGTGTGTGTGTGTGTGTGTGTGTGTGTGTGTGTGTGTGTGTGTGCGCAGTGGTGCTGAAGTCCCATCGCCACGCCTGAGAACTTCTGAGGAAAATAGGTGACAGAACCCCTGGTGATAAGAGCATTAAGTTGAAGTGGTCGGTGCCGAAGTCCCATGGCCACACCTGAGAACTTCTGAGGAAATAGGTGACTAAACCTCTGGTGTTAACTGCATCAAGCCAACAACACAAAGGCTGAGACAGGCAGTAAACATTCACTGATTTACGAGTCAACACACTTGACCTACGAAATTACTGCAGTGCATAAACACTCAAACACGTTTATTAGTTGTTTTACAAGCTGTATGAGTCGGTATTAGTGCGTACATTACATTCCATTGCTCTCCAGATATCAGAACGCGACAGCAGTATTGAGTACATTCGATCATATGATTTCGTTTTCTCGACGAAAAAATACACTACTCCACGTGTCAGCACGAAATTAAACCGACGTAAAGGCTTTAAATTCGGGCAGCTTTTTGATTCACTCACAGCTGTGTGGCGTTGACACCCGTCACTTGCCTCCCTACGGTACACGGCAGTCCGAACAGAGTGAGCACCAGACGAAGCCGGCTTATCCAGTTTCGTCGCAAAGGGAACTGGACCATTCCCCGCACAAAATAAATCAATTGCAGAGACGGGTAGATCGCGAAGTGCGGGCAGCGTAACCCCGAGGAACCAGGAAGTGCAACGCCGTGGCGTGGTGACGTAGGCCAATGGGTGTGGTTACGACATCCACACGCGTTTCCATGGTAAAATAAATAAATAAATAAATAAATGAATATAACCGCATTAAATTCTGTCGGCGAAGAAATAAAAGTGAAAGGGACGCAATAGACGTAAACGAACTTTAGAATGTGTAATTACTCATGTCCCACTATCTACTACTAATTTTTAAGCCAAATTCTGCGAAAAAGTACCAGGTCGTCCCCTTAAAAAATTATATATATGTGTGTGTATGTATATATATATATATATATATATATATATATATATATATATATATATATATATATATATATATATATATATATATATATATATATAAAATCTATTCCATTCGAATGCGTTTCGTGATGATGCAGCCAAGTTGTAACCCGCAGTGCTTCACCTGTGGGCAACAAGCAACAACAACAAACCGTGACACACCGAGTGTTTACAGTATCACCCTCGAGAAGAGAAAGCACGAATTGTTTGCGGTAAAATAACTCAGAGAACCAACACGGGGGGTGGAAATAATATTCTCGCAACAACAGACAGCATGTAACATACTTCGGCACGCCCACTCGCGGCTGCTACTGCTGCTGCTGCGTGTTTATCCCGCGGGCAGCGCTCGTTTCGCCGTAGCTGAGGGGCTGCACCGGCGGCGTCGGTGGGACATCGGCAGTGGACTCCGCCCAGCGAGCAGCTCCCGCTGACGACATCGAACGCACCTTTCACTTGCCGTAGCTTGGCACGCGCATTTTACGCTCGCTCGCCTGCTTAGACCACCAAATCCGCGCTTGCGAGCCAAATCCATGTACTAGTCGTCGGTGGCGCACACACACACACAAACGGGGCCCAGGCTGCGGCTGTTTACACCTCCTGTCACACAACCAGCTCGCTTTCACATTTTTTGGACGGCTTTCTCCAGGGCTCCAGCGTCTCAGTGTTGCTGACAACCGCGGACAGAGGGCTTCGGGCGGACAGAGCGGCACACCGACAGAGCAGGAGCGGTTCGGAGAGGAAGGAATGGCGGATTCGAGCAGCACCGCAGCGGCCGTATGCTCCAGCAGCGCCGCCGCCACCGCTCCTGCCGGGGATGTGGCTCCCGCGGCGGGGCACAAGCCCGGGTGCGAGTCCGTCAAGGGCCAGCTTTTCGACGTGGGCCCCCGTTACACGAACCTGTGTTACATCGGAGAGGGCGCCTACGGGATGGTTTGGTGAGTTTTGTTCGTCGTCGTCTTCGTCGTCGCCGCGGTTCGTCGTAACGTAGTAAAAGCAAAGCAAAGTGCTCTGCTATGGCTAACGCCAGCAAAGCAAACACGACCAGCTAGCTAAAATTATAGCTGGTGCATTTGAACAAGTGTGCTTTATTTATACTGTCACTTCTCTATTTTGCGTGTGTGGTGTTTTAAAACGTTTGCCAAACACTCTGGCAGGTTTCTTTATTATTACCATCCCCAATCCGACTGCTGCTGCGTGTAGCCTGCTAGCCGAATACCCCAAGCGGCTACAGGCGTGGCTACGAGCTTTACAGGAAACAAGATTGGGAGTGATTGCGCAGGACGTTGGCTCTCGATCGCTCGGCTCGATGAGGGAGGGAGGGACGGAGGGAGGGAGGGAAGGGTTGGGTTTTTCCCCCTGCATTTTTGCATTTTAACCGCAAACTCAAGACGTGCAAAACGCCACATCCGTGCAAGTGACACCGCCGAGAAAGTAAATTCTCCTTATTCAGACGCGAATAGCACGACACTCAGCCTGCAGCGGATCCGCTGCAGAGGATGCGAGGAGTCGGAGCGCACCGAGGCCCTTTTTTCCACCCTCTCTCTCTCTCCTTCCATCCCTCCCTTTCCCCTCGTGTTATCGCCGAGTGTGATCTTCGGCTCCGTGAGGACGTGTTGAGCCACCCTGTTGCCGCTCTTGACATCAATGCACAGTCACTTCGCTTTGCTTTCGAGGCTGCGCCGAGAAGGCGGATCAGCGTCGGTGCAAAAGTGGATGTTGGCAACCCGCACTAACTCACCCACCCATCCACCCCAACTCCAATCTGCACAGTCTTGAACGCAGCAGTTGAGACCACTTGTCATTTTTAAAGCGCCAAAGCCCGGCTGCTGTCACTGTCGTGCGAGGCGAGCGCACCCCGTCCGAGCATTTGGCTGTTTGTAAACACTCCCAACCAGTGTTGGCGCAGTGTTGGAGAGTAATCTATTACTAAGTAATCCACCACTGTAATTTAACTACTTTAATAAAAACGAAGTAATTAACGGGATTGCTGTGGCAAAACTGATAATTATATCTTCAAATTACTTTGTCAAGCAACGAGTCAGTTACTTTTCCGAAATGTTTTGCAAGCTAAAGAAGATCCGCAACAAATTGAAAAGCAACCGAAAACAACAATGTAGCAGGTTATTTTAACAGTACGGGCTGTGCAAAAGGCACCAGTGCTGTACATGAGTTTGTCCTGTGAAAGCAAACATTCATTCTTCATGTGAAGAGGACAGAGGCAATATTTGCAATTGCAAAATTTTGCACTTTAATGAAGTTGATTCCAAAGCACTGAGCAACTGTTACTTTATATATATATATATATATATATATATATATATATATATATATATATATATATATATATATATATATATATATATATATATTTTTACTAAAGTGATTAGTAATAAGTAATTGATTACTTATGAAACAAAGTAGTGAAAGAAGTAATTAGATTACTTTTTAAGCACCGAGTCGCCGTTGGTTGGCAGCGAGGGTGAAGACCAACAAGTCAATTAATGCGGGTGGTTATAATCGCATTCACTTTCAATCGCTGTACCTGCAGCGCTTTTCTCTGCGCGCTGAAGCAGGGTCATATAGTCGTGAACCCTCCCACTGTGCTCGGCGTGTTGTGCAATGAGAGAATAAAGGAAATTGTGATGTAACCGTTCCTGTCGAGGCAGAATCCAAGTAAAAAGAAAAAAAAAGAAAAAAATCACGCACGGACGTCTTTTTTTTTCTTTTTTCCTTTTCAGCAATGGCCAATGGGAGGGGGGTAGTAGAATTAGGTTTGGCCACATTCGCTTCCATTGGATTAGGCCTCAAGCCCAGGAGAGTGCAAATAAATGTATGGATCCTTTATTCCCACTATTTCGAGCCGCTCTCAGCTCTGCCGAGTCTCCGCATGCTTGACACCTACACTGCACTCACACGGCACCTACTCTCAGGGCCTACACCGACAGACACTTCACCACGCTTCAGCGTTGGAAGCCGTCGTCGCACGCCTGCGCGGCCCCCACGTCGGCCTCTCGGCCCGATGCCCCGGGGCTGTGCAGTGCGACAGTTTTTGTCGCATTTGCGAATAAAAATCATCCTGTGCGGAGAGAAATATGCATCCATGAGTTGCGCAGGCAGGCGTCATGGACATGACCATGAAGTGGGAAAACTAGTATTACTGGTTGACCGATACAAGCACCCGACCATTGTTGGTAAAACTGCACCATGGGAGTTGTAGTTCTACGTGTATACTGTCCAGCTCAATTCAACTATTTAAGAACTACATTTCCCGGTTCAAATTCATTTCACAATAAACATGTTAACTAACTGTCCACGCCGTGTGGGCTGCGCTGCTGAATCTTTCTTTGTGCGGCTAAAATGTTCACCTTGCTAGGCTAGCACTGGTGCTACCACTTAAAAAAAACGTTAGCGTTGGCGCCCGCGATCCTGCGCGCCGCATGTAATGCGAGAACCCCGCTCTCTCCGCCCTGCAGCTCCGCGCTGGATAACATGACCAACCAGCGCGTCGCCATCAAGAAAATCAGCCCCTTCGAGCACCAGACGTACTGCCAGCGCACGCTGAGGGAGATCAAGATCCTGCTCCGCTTCCACCATGAGAACATCATCGGCATCAACGACATCCTGCGGGCGCGGCACATCGACAACATGAGGGATGTGTATCCTTTTCACTGCTAAAAAAAAAGAAAAATCGCAGGCCTTCCTGCTCGGGTACAGTGCTGTTTCTTTTTTCCCTTTTTTTTTTTTTTTGCTTTTTTCAGCCTTTTCGAAAGCACTTGTGCGGTTTATCTCGGGTCAGATCGACACTCGAGCGCCCCTTGGTACTGTAATGCAGGCTTTCAAACTGTACTTCTAATCAATAGAACTGAATTTTTTTTTCTCTCTCTCTCTACATTTGGCCAATCCTCTTTTGAGAAGCGGTGGGCAGGAGCTGTACAGCCAGCGCCTGAGGGAAAAAGTCAGGTTTTCTCGCAGTCCACCTCGGAAAAAAAACAAACGCGCAAAGGGGAGCGTGTTTGTTTTGGTTGCTCCAGTTTGACTTGGCAAGGAAAAAAAAGCTCAGTTTTGAATCATTAGGGTTTTTAGATATCGGGTACGTTTAAGAAGTAGTTCCAAAACGCAGTGACTTCACTGATGTTGGAGATTCTGCTGTGACCTCAGCCTCCCAGGCGCCGTGTTGCGGAGGCAGCGTGTCCACACACTGAGATTTGACCAAACAAACGGGGTGTTTTTCAATCCAGATCTTCAACTTCAGACTGGAGAACGCTCCAGCTAACAATCCCATTTCCCAAAAATGAAAACAAGCTGAATTAAACATATGAAACATGTTGTCAGAAAAGTTGCGTCTCCCAACGTATTTAATGTAAATTTATTGACTGTTCTGATTAAGACAGTATATTCCAAATAAAGGGTTTAGATGCTCTGCACCTATGTAAGCTAAGCTCTCCAAGTAATTGACTGTTCTTGAACTGATAGTTGCTGTTGTTTTTAGTAATTCAACATCTCAGTCAAATCGCAAACGTCTGAAATCCAAAGAAACGGCAATGACGATATTGAAGTATTGTGCTTAAATAATGCAATAAATAATCACAAAAACCAAGATCAGCAAAACCCCTCATGTCTCCACCTGGCCATCGTCTACTCTGAATGCAGCCTTATTCTGATTAGGTTGCCACCATGCACACTACTGTTTACATTGCATCATTTCTTTACATGGTTATGGTCATAATAGGGTTGATTCAAAAATATTTGGGTCGACTGGTTTAAAGATTGTTGCTTTGTCCTTATGGGTTTGTTTTTTTTTTTGCATCTAAAGACCCAATTTAAATTGAATGTGATAGAAAAGTGACAGAATCAGAATAATCCAAATAAATAGGATTATTACATCTTCAGTTGTTCAGTTCCCACTCAAAGTTCCTGAACAATTAGGACCCATCCTCCCTCCCTGCCCCTCCCCAAAAAAATAGAGACTTGACCAATCTGACTTGCATGTATTCACTCTTCTGCTTTCACCAAAGGAAATGTCCTAATAGAGAAACAGTTATGCCAACAAGCTGAGTAATAGAACTGCACTCACAGACACACACACACACACACACACACTAAACGGTGTGTGTGGTCTATGTCTCAATTGGTTTCCGCTGGCGTCAGTCCTTGTCCTCCTTGACCCGCTCGCCCCGCCAGCTACATCGTGCAGACCCTGATGGAGACGGACCTTTACAAGTTGCTCAAGGTGCAGAAGCTGAGCAACGACCACATCTGCTACTTCCTGTACCAGATCCTGCGAGGCCTCAAGTACATCCACTCGGCCAACGTGTTGCACCGCGACCTGAAGCCGTCCAACCTGCTCATCAACACCACCTGTGACCTCAAGGTCCGCACACACACACGCACGCATGCACACAAATTGTCTCACGAGTCATTCTGTTGGTACGTTGGTCAATATTTTGATCAGTGACTGGAAAAACAGCGCTTCAACTCCAGCAGACTTTATGCCACTTGCATTATCACACTTGCGAACATAACTTTGCAATTTAAGTGCAGCCATGCGGGGTTTCTGTTTATGCGAAGCCTGATGCTGTGGTTTCATTTTGCAGCGTCACGTTTTTCCCAGTAGCTGCTCCAGGTTTCCCAGCGTGGTGCATGAATGCGGGTGCAGAGCTTGCTTCCATATATTTCTTCTCAAGTGAATTATCTGTCTTACAGCCTTATTTCACTGGACGGTACTGCTGTTTTTCTGCCTTAAATGGCAAATAATAATAATAATAATAATAATTCCATACAAACAAAAATAATTAAGATTTTTTTTTAGACGTTTTGTGAAGTTCACAGGGCCATTTCTGTTAATGTTCATGTGCATTCAGAACACTTTGCTTTTCAGCAGCTGTGGTCTTCAGTCTGACTTCTTAAAATTAAAAAAAACAAAAAAACAATGGCAGTAAATAAGAAAACAGTGAAGGTTCATTTGGCCAACATGGATATTTCCAAGTTGCTGACATGAAGTTTAGGTTCTCCCTGATTTGTTTGGTTCTTTGCTGATTGTTTCTTTTCATGTCTTGATGTCAGATATGACACGGAGAGAAAACGCGGCGCACGTTATGTAAGACAAAATTGCTTTCCTGCAGTTGGTTGACGCACAAAGCAGGCAGGCAGATGACTGGACGCCACAGTTGCAGGGAAAACTCAGAAGAGCAAAATTCCCCCTCCCTCAACAAATGCGAAGTTGACTGATTTCTAGCTCCACTAATTCTGCTGATTCAGACATCGGCGACCGAGCAAAGATACGAGCGTCCTCCACTGGACCGGGAAGGAATTTGAGGAATGTAGCGTATGGGCGACTGCTCGGCCCCAGACTGATCCCCCCCTCACCCGGTGCCACTCTGCCAGGAAGTTGTGCCAGACTATGGAGACTCCTCACCGTACTCCAGATCAATTAATTTTTACGACTTGGTCGGAACAGCCCCACCCGTAATGTCTGAGTAAACGCACCCACCGCATAATGGAACTGAAACTGTAAGAGGGGGTGATGTGCAGGAAACCACGCATGAAAGCATCAGTGGCTCCAGGGACTTGAAGCATCACGGATTTGTAATGTTCAAATAAAGAAAATGGCATATTAAAGTGAAGGAGTGGTCAATATAGAATGCACTCCTCCCCCCCTCTGTTCCTGGTAGCCTCACTGGACTGGGAACTACATAAGTTGTCAGACCTCAGAGGAGGTTTGTGAGGTTTAGTCGAAAAGCTTTTGAAAAGAAACACTTCTGGTTCGTGACCTCTGACCTTTGGTGCCACCCTCAGATCTGTGACTTCGGCCTGGCGCGGATAGCCGACCCGGAGCACGACCACACAGGCTTCCTGACCGAGTACGTGGCCACGCGTTGGTACAGGGCTCCGGAGATCATGCTCAACTCAAAGGTCGGCACGCAAGGAATGCATGCACGTGAATCTGAATCCTGTTAAATGGATTTTTCTTCTTTTTTTTAACTTCGTACCTTTCGAAATGCACTTGTTCATCAGGGATACTCCAAGTCCATTGACATCTGGTCAGTGGGCTGCATCCTGGCTGAGATGGTGTCCAACAAACCCATCTTCCCTGGGAAACACTACTTGGATCAGCTCAACCACATACTCGGTAAGCTTCCATCCTGACTAAAAAAAAAGAATATTTAAAAAAAATATATACAATTTTTGGTGTGCCTGGTGCATGAGCTTTAAAAAGAATCGTTCCTGGTGGTATTTATTTCCCCTCACGTGACCAGATCACTTCAAGTGAGAGTCCCGCGCTACGAGATTTTTGCGAGAATTACAGCCTTTGCGCTTCACACCATTCAATGGAAACACCTGCAAATCGCAATTATTGCTTTTATTTTGAAAAAAAACTGCCACGGAAACGCATGGACTGGCTGTCAGCTTGTCCTGTACAATTAAATTTGACACAAATTGACACAAGAACAAAAATTCTTTTCATTCAAAAGTGAATGAAAATCATTTTTTGACTGTTTTCTAGACGCACAAAACTTAAGAGCCAGCAACGGCACTATACAAAAGAGCCACATGAGACATTATGAAATCCTAACAGTGGACCATTAGACATGCTGCAGGTTGGTTGGACCAGTTAGCTGGACAGCATTTGTCAAAAGTGTCCAACTGTCCCGCTGACCTGTTCCATCCGTCACCCCGGCGTCTCCTCCCCCTCCCCGCGCAGCCATTCTCGGCTCTCCGTGTGAAGACGACCTGAACTGCATCATCAACGTCAAAGCGAGGAACTACCTGCAGTCCCTTCCCGAAAGAGCCAGGGTGCCCTGGGAGAAGATGTACACGAAGGCCGACGTAAAAGGTACAGCAACAACCTCCCGCAGAAATAGAGGCAATGGCTCTGTCATCCTGCATCAGTTTGTCCCAATAATATCATAGTATATATGCTTTTCATACTTGTTTATTTTAGGTTAAAAAAAAATGAAAAGAAAAAAAAATGAGATTGGAAGGTCTTTTGTATGAGGTAACTTGGAAAAAAAAGGTCTTGAAATTATTCAGATTTAAGAAAGAAAAAAGAAATACTTCTTGGGTTAAAAATACTTTTTTCCAGCTAGCTAAAGCTTCGTATCAATCCACTGCAGCACTCGACCTGTTGGGCCGCATGTTGACCTTTAACCCCAACAAGCGTATCAGCGTGGAGGAGGCGCTGGCTCACCCTTACCTGGAGCAGTACTACGACCCCACAGACGAGGTACCGTATGAAAAAAAGAAATCGTCACTTTAATTATTTCGTTTGCCCCCAATTTAATTTATTTTCAAATTCTCTTTGGGGAACCTTCTGCTGCTGTTCAGGAGTAAAGTGAAATATCATCTAAAGCTGTTAAAAACCTTGGCGTTCGAATCATGAAACGCCCTCCAGCAGAGTTTGCAACAGACGGGAAAAAACGACAGCAGCGCTCCGGAGCGCAGTGGTGAACTGTGTGGTTGGATAGGGAGAGAGCTTATTCGCTCGCACACCTTTGCCATTGTATTCGGTGCTGAGCCAGGATTTCACCGAGCCGCTCCGCCTTGTACGCCCAATCCTCTTAGCTGCGTTTGGTGTCGAGTTTGGCTCGTCGGTTCGAATTGAGAAATGTGCAAGATCGTAATCTTCAGTCACGTCACACATTACATCAGACCCAAACATCTGTGTTTTGTTTTTTTTAATTCAAAGTTAAGGTCATCTTGGATCGCGAACAATCGCTAGATTGTTGACATTAAATCCGGAATCTGGCCGAGATATCTGGAAAACAGTTCTAGGTGGGTCAGAATGTGACAGGACCAATCAGCATCTTCGGATTGAAAACATGGCTTGCCACCACTAGGAAGCGCTGCACTGTCACCAAGTGCCAGTGGAAGTGGAAGTTCATCCAGTCACCTTTGAGTTTTGTCTTTTTGAACTTGTCTCCCCTTCCAGAATGTAACCTATAGGCAACTAGATAGACATACTCCATTTATTTACTTATTTATTTATTTCCACTTTTCATTTTCCCTTGAACTTCCACCTTTAGATGTCCAGCGGTGGCTGCTTCTTACAGTTCTGATAACTGCAAGCAAAGCTGACATCTTTTAAACACATTGATTTATTTTTTTACGTTTCATTTCTCTCTGCGTGTTGCTCGCGTGCAGCCAGTGGCCGAGGAGCCCTTCACTTTCTCCATGGAGCTGGACGACCTCCCGAAGGAGAAGCTGAAGGAGCTGATCTTCGAGGAGACGGCTCGGTTCCAGGCCACCTACCAGGGATCCTGAGGCGCACGGGTACGTGAGGACGAGCCCGAAGCCGAGTCACACTAAAACTCTTTGAATTCCATGCGCGCAATTCACAATTCCACGGAATGCTCCTCCCATCGGGTTGGGAAAAAAAAGCCCAGTTGTGAGCACTGAACCGGGGACCTCACGTGACCTGTGTCATGTTAGTCATAATTGCAATAGTCATGCAGTATTGGTGTGCATTGAAACGTAATGTCACTGTGAAACTTGAATCACAGTTGCCTGTTTGCAGTCCCTTTGCCAGTGTAATAATCTATAACTCAGCAGCGTTCACCAATATAGTTATTATTTTGTTAATTCATTTGACAATAACTCTGCAATGTTTCTAACAAATGGATCATTTGAAGCTGCTATCAATACCAAGTGTTTTTAAATCTCAGGGATTGGGGAACGTAATCCGCTGATGCGATTTGATAAACAACGGAAGAAGCTAAGGGCCACAAGAAGAAGAAAAAAATGATTCTTGATGATTTTTTCAAGTTTCCATTTCGAGAATGAAGTTGAAATTTCCTGAATAAAATCAACATTTCCAGAATAAAGTTGAAATTTCAAGATTAAAGTGGAAGTTTTGAGAATAAAGTGGAATTATTTAAAATAAAGTCAAAATTTCATAAATTAAAGTGTTCGAGAATAAAGTGGAAATTGCAAGAATAAAGTTGAAATTTCAAGATTAAAGTCGAAAGGCCTACTTCTGTTTTCGTGACTTTCACAAAATTTCTACGTAAAACCCGAAATGGAAACTTAACAAAAAAAAACCTTCCTGTCATATTTTTTAAAATAGATAAACACTCGGGCACAAAGTAAAAAAGCAAACGTAATCTTTGGACATCTTCCAGATCTTCATTTAACCGCTAAATGACCACACGTCTTCTATATTATGACTTCTTTTTTTTTCAGGACAATCCTGACAGAAGAAACAAAAGAAAAACAGTCAAATACATTTCTGCCTTACTCTCTACAAATCTCCTTTTTCCCTCCCTTGTAGCATCACACTGAGGCTCAGAACAAGAACAAGACCCCAAACGACACAATGAAAAAACAAAAAACAAGAAAAATGCATCTTCAAGAAACCAACTGAAAAAACAAACAAACAAAGAAACCAACAAACTCCCAAGAACAAGAAATATGAACATTAAACTGCTTCTCTTTCCGTCACTGCAAAAAAAAAAAAAAAAAAAAAAGAGCTAAGTTGACCCTCTTTGATTTCTGCCTGGGGGGTGTTGAAAGGGTTTGTTTCTCTTGGGACCTCACCTGTCTCCTCCCCATTTCCCGTTTGATTGACGTCCCTGACCCTCCCCCTGACTCCACCGCCCCGAGTCCTCCTGAATTCTTTCTCTCTCTTTTTCCCCCGCGACTGTCGCTCATCATCTTATCTCATGTAAAACTCGTACTACTTGATTAACCGTAACTTCTCACGTCTTACTCCATGTGAAACTACATTACCGGGAGAAACCGAGGGCTAAGCGAACGGTGGGTGGGGGAGGGGCCGGGGTGTTTGTACATACGACACGACGACAACAACAACAACAAAAAAAAATCGAAGGGTTTCTTTTCTTTTCTTTTTTTTCTCAAACGCGCTCGTCGCAGTTTGTTCACCATTTGTTTGGGTGTTTGTTTTCGTTTTTTTTGTTTTGTTTTTTTTCTCTCCGACCGGTTCAGTCGTTCCTGTGCGTTTTGGGGATTTCTATCCAGTAGTCATTTTGAACACTTGATCTTTATTAGTTTTGGAGACAGGCTTTTGATGTTTTTTGGCATGTTGGCAGGTCCGTAGGTTCGTTTTTTTTATTATTTTTTTGTCGTCACGCTTTTTTTTCCCTTTGAAAAAAAGCAAAAAAAACAAAAACAAAAACAACTTGATGTTCGTATGAATGCATGCATTCCTGAATTTAACCAAAGCGGCAAAGCGATGCAGGAAAACTGGGCTGCGTCCGGTTTTTGAATATCTCTCTCTCTCTCTCTCGACCCGCGAGTCGTGTCGTGGGTCGACACGCTGAACTTTACTGTTATTCACAGAACTGTGATCACCAGGAGTTGCTACAAAGTACCAAGTGGATCTGAACGGGCAGCGTCAAATATTTGTTTTCTTTAATTTTCTTTTGTTTGTCTGTATTTTTTGTTGAGCATATTCCATTAGCTATACCAAAGCCCATTTTCCCCTCAAGCATATATGGTGCAATTTTCTTTTTTTTCTTTTTTTTATGTTTTGCTTTTTTGGCACACGTAATGAAATCTAATATTCAGGAACGTCATTTTTATTTCACTTAAGTTTATCCCCCAAAAGAATGTATTAGGAGGAAACCATGTGAATTTTTCTTTTCTATTTGTTTTGTTGCTAATTTCTCCCTACAAATCTATTTCAAGCCAAGAATTTGTCATCAACAGACGATGCTGCACTTGATCACATGGCAGAGAACTGATTTGGAGCTTGGCTGACAGGCTGTTCCTGATGTTTTGGGGAGGTGAAGGGTTGTGGGATCTGGCGCCACCTTGTGTGTTATTAATATCCTGATTATTATTATTATTTTTTCTTTTGGTGCTCTTGTCAGTTACCTGGAAGTCGAAAAAACCTGTTTGCTTTCCCTTGAGCTCATTCCAAGAGGCTGGGAGCGCTGGGATGCTCGGCGGGTCTGCGGGTGCAGCTCCGCGCTGGGCCTCACTCTCGAGATCGGACCGAATGTACCTGTCAGTCGCCCCTTTGTGACGTTCACTTCCTTCTTCCTCTCCTGCGCCCCCCACCCACCCACCCGCTGGCCACCTCGTGTCTCTCTACTTTTCGCTCGCCCGTCCCCTCTCTCTCTCTCTCTCTCTCTCTCTCTCTCTCTCTCTCTCTCTCTCTCTCTCTGTGCCGCGGACGCAGCTGTACTGACCGCTGCTTGACCAGAGCGCCACCTGCAGGCGCAGCTCCACCACCTGCACTTACCAGCCTGCCTGTTGCACTAGTACCCCCCCCCCCCGCCCCGCCCCATGATAATCTCTGGATGGGTCTGGAGTGCCACGCCCACTTTTTTTCTTCTTCTATTTTTCTTCTGAAAACCTGAAATTTATTTTGAAAAATGTGTGTCTTTGGCTCCGCCCCATGTCACACGCCGTTTGTTCCCCTCCCAGAAGCCATAGCCACCTTGGTATCGGTGTGTGAGACGACTTTTATTTTGAATGCCGTTGCTCCCTCTCTCTCCCCCGTGAAGCACTTGACGACGTTTGTCATTCATCCCCCTCGTTCTCTCTCGCGACGCTTTACGCAAAAGGGCTGTCTGTGCTTCTGCACCACCGCAGGACTCACCCCCACCCTCCCCCCACCCCCCCACCCCTCAGAGCATCGGATCGTGGACGGTCAAAAAAAAAACGAGCAGGAGGAAGCAGCAACCACGAGTCAATCAGCACGCCTGCACTTTGTCTCTCCAGCCACGCCCCCCCCCACCCCGCCCCCATCTTTTTCCAAGGTCGCTTCCCCCTCGTCTCCCACCCCCCTGCCCCTCTTTGCGTTCCAGCTTTAAGTTTGTGCGTGTCTGTGCGTAAGTGTGCGTGGTTTGTTTTTTTAATGGCTCATGGATATGCAGTAATTTATGTCTTTGTACAAGTGTTTGTTGTATCTGCTCCTCAAGCAACATAAAGCCAAGACTCTGTCGGCCCCGCGCCTGGGTTCTCGTTTGGTTTTTTTTTTTGTGTGCTTCTCAATTTTTTAAAAGCTCGCAGCTTGGGCCTTCTTCTTCTTCTTCTTCTTCTTCTTCTTCTTCTTCTTCTTCTTCTTCTTCTCATTTCTTCTCATTTCTTTGTGCAACACCGATGCGGTGACACAGATGATTTTTGTGTATTTCACACGAAGACGCGTGAAAAAAAAAGAAAAGAAAAACACCAACAAACCCGCTTTGTGTTTTTGTTTCCTTCCTTCTCTTCTCTGCCACCAGAACGAGCATCTCACCCAGACAAACCTGGGCGACGGCCTTTTCTTTTCTTTTCTTTTCTTTTCTTTTCTTTTCTTTTCTTTTCTTTTCTTTTCTTCGTTGTGTTCCTTTCCCAGCGACGCACTCGGACACATTCGCGCGTCGGTGCGTCTGCGACAAAGTTGCACTTAAAAAAAAAAAAAAACCAACGTACACACGCCATTCGCGCGGCCGCAGGCCCCATCTGTCACGAGGTCAGTTTCCAGATATTGTCGTTTTTAAATGGCTGTTCTTATTATTGCTATTGTTGTCATATTGGTGAGTCGTTGTATTTTCTTTCTATTTTTTAACATGAAAAGGGAGTAAAGTTGTATCTTTTTATTAATTATTAGGATGTTTTTAATTTGCGTTTCTTTGTTTCCCCCTTTTTTCTCTCTAATGGGTGTGACTATTATTATTATTGTTATTATTATTATTATAGTTATTATTACTGGCAGTGTTTTCAGTCTCTCTGAAACTCTTTCTTTGCTTTATTTTCCTCTTCGGGTTCTTACAACAAATTATTTTAAAAGATGATATAAGTAGATTGTTTAAGAGATATGAGTTTTTGAGGGTTATAGTCTGTATATTCATGAGTATTATGACTGAAACGATTAACAAAGAAACAATTATATACGTATAATTAAATAAAATTTCCTGATACTGTTGCAATCATTTCTGTCTCTGTTATTTTTATTTTTGTTTAACCCGTGCAACAAATCTAGATCCCGACACTGACATTCAAGTTTTTTCCCTCGTTATGGAGAATAATCCAACTAAGCCGTTTTCAAGACTAAATCAAAATGAGTGCCTGTTACTCACCTTGCCATTCCCCTGTGTGGTTACTCAGACTGCTGCACGACAAAGCGGTGAGGAGGAATATTTCTATTGCTCAACTCGTGTTACTTGCTTTGTGCTCCCTTTATGCAACTTTTTGAACAGCAATGCACGCTACAAGTCTTGTAGTATGTTGCCTGAGACACACGGCTTACTTCCTGAAAGTCAGCAATGAACCGATAATCTCTCTAACTTCATCGGCATTTAAGAAAATGACTTCTTTTTTTTTTTTTTTAGATATAAATCACTGAGACCTTTAACACACACTCAAACACACACGCACATGCACCAATGAGTTAATCATAATGTGATGAATTGAACACACTATACATCAGTACCCTATGTGACATAACTAAGAGCGTATATCCAGAACTGGGGAGTTTATACCCACAAGTTCAGGACACTTTAATTTAAAATTATATACATTTTAAGAGCTGTTTCTAGAAATACCTGCTCCTGCAGATCGTCACTTACAGACACGTCAGGACGCAGCCAATCAGAACGAGCTGAGACACAGCAGCTACAACGTGGTGACGTCACACTGGGAGTAAACTCTTTTCTGGTGATTTTCTGCCCTTTTTAAATGACTAAAAGACCAGAACTGAAAAATCTACAATAGAAAGATTTGAGATGAATCGTGTTTCAGGTCACAGTCGTCCTGTCAACCGTTTTAAAAGCGTTGGGAAAAATGCTTTTTGGGCCCACAGGATTTTTTTTTGCAGCAGTACCTCGAGTGGCCACTGGGAAAAATCGATGCGCCGCCATATTGCCATTCCAGTATCCAGTGCTTGTAATACATCCATGGCTGAGACAGGTGCATCCTGGGAAGGTTTCTGCCTCGACTAGTCCTGGTCTAGACTGGAAGTTATTTATCTGAATCACTCAATTTCAAATTATTTAAATTGGCTGCCTTTCAACTGCTGTGGGGGGGGGATCACAGGCCTGCCAAACAAAACGGCTTAATATAAAAACTTGCTCCGGAATTTTTTTTTCTTTCTTTTTTTTTTCAAGACTGATTCACGGCGAACATGGAACAACTTGTGAACTGGCTCCCACCGCCGAACTGCCTCTCCCACGATCAACACGCCCCAGAAACATGCCCGAGCGTGAGCCGGCAGAATGAGCCATTTCCCACGTCACCTTTTCACCCAAAAAAAGCAGCCACAGCCAATCGGAGGAGGAGGAGGAATCCCGGCGACCTGAGAACACTCTGGAAGGTCAAGTCGTGCCACCGCTGCTGCTCTGTGATTTAGTGTTTTTTTTTCTGGTGAAAACCAGACCAACGCGAACCTTTGTCTTTTTGTCTGTCGCATTCCGGCTGAACAATGCAGCGCCTCTGCTCACTCTGCCGCTCACTCTGCTGACTCCGTGCTGCCACCGGACGCCACATGTCACCATTATCTTACTTGGGTCGCTTTTTCTATTTTTCGGAGTGTCGGGAGTGCAAGCGCTCCCCATCCCTTTTTGTCAATAGGCTTTCCTGGAGAATCCTGCCTCCGTCCTACGTGGCTGTTTGCTCAGCTACACAGATACTTGTTTGAAAAAAAAAAAAAACTCCGGCCACTGGTTCAACTTGATTATTCCAGTAAAGATAAAGAAATGCAGCTTTTGAGATGCCCTTAAGTATAAAGTTGTTGGTTTTTCAATGCCATTAACAATACAGTGCATTTGTTGTATTGCATACATTTTGCAAAAAGGAAATAGTTGTCACAGAAAAATCTGAAATGAACTGTCCAGAGGTCTTGTGAGCATCTGGATCATTTTGGACAGCTTTGATATTTTCAATACTTATATAGTATTTTTTTTATGTTTCAACTCTAAAAGGATCTCCCTCTAAAATATGTTAAGAGTTTTATATTGAACTACACAGCAGCATAGTTCAAACAGCAACGACTTTAATAAATGAATAATAAGTTAATTACTTTTAGCAGAATTTGCGTCTTCTAAACAAAAAAGTAACAAGTGTGTTTTTCCAATGTGAAGAGTTGAAAGTTTAGATACTTGTACTTTGTCCACAAATATCTCCATATGAAAAGTAAAAGTAGTAGTAAGTAGTAAAAGTAAAAAGTACTGCGAAAGTTTCTCCTCAAGTAAAGTACAAATACCTGAAAAATCTACTCAAGGACAGCAACAAAGTATTTGTACTTTTTTGCTGTCCCAACTCTGGATATAAAAAAACAACCTGTGAAGGTGTTGCGTGCCACACAAACTGTTAAACACACACACACACACACACACACACACACACACACACACACACACACACACACACACACACACACACACACACACACACACACACACACACACACACACACACACAATGCCACAGGCGAGGGAGAGGCCAGTCAGGGAGAGATAGAGAGAGAGAGAGATAGAGAGGTTGGCTCTGGTTCTGGAGCCGGTGGCTCATTAACAGATTTACAGCCCGGCATGTCTCAGGTGAAGCAACGGAGGGGGCAGCATTCTTTGGTCGTACCTGTCGGTCGAGTTCATTCCTCTGGCAAGACACACACACGCAGAGGAGGGGCTGTGTTCAGTCGAGCACTCGGATCCGTTTCCCTGCGGTGGGAGAGCGAGAGGTGAGGCCACTGTCGTGGAGCTTTCACGGGGGGGTTCAGTATCTGTGCAGGGTTTTCCGCTTGTGTCTTTGTCACTGCTACCAGGAATCAGGAGGTCACGTTTGAGAGGATCCGGGGGTCGACGGCCAAAAAAAGATGAGCAGCTTCCTCTACCTCATCCTCCCCGCCCTGGGCGGCTACACGCTGACCTCGCTGTACCTGCTGAAGAACCCGCTGCTTCTGCACAAGAGGAAGCGCCTGGCCTTCCACAGCGAGCACATCTCGCACAGAGGAGGTGAGTGCGGCCGGCGGGTGGACGGACAGGTGAGAGGTGTGCGCGACACGCAGGCGTCCTCGCTCTTATCTCGGAGATCCGGGTGAAACTGGCAGCGAACCTGCAATTTCCTCTTCAGCTCCTGTAGGAATGTTCAGACTGCACAAAATATGTCTCGGCGGGGCAGCAGGTGTCTTGTTTGGGTTTATTTTTCTCTTTCTTCGCTGGTGATCGTCTCCCTTCTTTGTGTTGCCAGGATGTGGAGAGAGGATAGAAAGCACAATGGAGGCATTCACACAGTAGGTTCACGGTGCTCAGCGTGATATGTCTTTGTGAAGGTTTCGTTGATTGATTGATAGTTTATGCTGAACATGTGCATGTACAATTATAACTGGAAAACAGTTTACATACCCTGACTATTAGTAATATGACATCACCTTAAAATAAGAATCCAGCAAGAAACGAAAGAGAAAAAAAAAACAGTTTGCCTTCAAGATTCTACACTATCCCAAAAAAAAAAAAAAAAACACCATACCAGTGATACTAAGTTCTGGAAATCAGTTCTTGTGATGTCACAAGGGGCACTGATACCTCTCCCAAGTTCTGAAATGTTGTGGCCACCTTGTTTTGGGGGGAAGATCCAAGTAAAAGCCTCAGTTATATGTTGAAACAGAGCATTTTTGCAGAGGGCTGTAAACAGATGGCTAAGGACAGTTTGGACGGTGCTTAATTCATGATTAAGAGACATTACAGCTCATTAAAGACTCATTATCACCTGTTGTCGCTCTGTCCGCAGCGCTGTGGAGCACGGCACGCAGATGCTGGAGCTGGACTGTCACCTGACGCACGACGGTCACGTGGTGGTGTCACATGACGAGAACCTGCTGAGGCAGACCGGCCACGACGTCGCCTTGTCCTCGCTCAATCTGCAGGTGACTTCCAGACATCGACTCAATCTGATTTTAGAGTAAAATGAACCCCAAAAAAATGGTTTGCTGCAGAGGCATTATGCGTGAATGTTTTGAGCGACAAACACTGCTAGCAAAAAGTTTGGGATGTTGGACTTTCAGATGAAATTCATGGTCAAAAGCTGACGCTGCAGTGATATAATATCATGAAGGTATGACTTATAAGAGGAGGCATGCAATGAGGATTTCAAAAAGTCTCACACATCTTAAACAGTTCATCGACACCAAAGAAACCAAAGAAACCAGCGGCGGGTAGGCCGACCGCAACACACGTCAGCGTCTCAATAACTTGTCATGTGACCTTTTTGTGGGTTGCGTCGTGGTCTCGTTATGTCAAGACGTGAACAGCACGAGGGAAGAAAAGAAACACTTCAGGTCAAAGTAGGTTGACCTCCAAAAGACTGCAAGCACATTTGAAGTGCATTCTGGCAATTTCTCAAAGCCCAATATCCCAAATTTTTAATGTGTCATGCACTTTACCGTAAAGTGTCTGCATAGAGGTCAAGCAAATTGTTGCAGCCTGACTCAAAATCTAATCTGCTCTCTGTTAGGACCTGCCTCTTTATAAGGAGAGACTGGAGGTGTTGTTTTACGCAGGTGGGTTCCGCTACCCTTGAGCAAAACATCAGTAAATAAGTAACTGAAGTACACAGGTGTGAGGTGCACGCATGTCCGTGTGTGTGCGTGTGTGTGTGTGTGTGTGACTGTACGCACAGGCCGCTACAGCACAGGTGCAGACAGGAAGTTTGCTCTGCTGGAGGACCTGTTCAAGAAGTTCCCCGCGATGCCTATAAGCATTGAGATCAAAGAGAACAACTGCAAGCTGATCGAAAAGGTGACAATCAGATTCCAAATCTTTTCAGATGAAATGTTTCCTGTCGTGCAAAAAAAACCAAAAAACAACTGACCACAACCCGTGTTTTAAAACAGTCGCACGCGCCTTTTAGCCTCCTTTGCTTGCGCCACTTTTCAGAGAGTTAGATCGGCGTTGTGTCGTGACATTTAGCGCCTTGTTTGCCGTGCTCTGCCAAACACGAGGAAGGCACCGTAGGAGGGAGACCGCAAACAGGGACATAAAAGTAAACATGAGGAGCGAGGAGGGAGTCGTATCGCTGCAGTGAAACGATGCAGGCGTTAGATATGAATACATTTTTTAATAAAGCTGCAGTCTGCAAAATTACAGCCATGTTGACGTGCAGTTAAGAAGAAAACAGGTCGAGAGGAGTCGGACGTAGTGAGACAAACCACACTGCTGACAGTGTTCAATAGGCCAATGGTGTCAATAAAGGGGCCACAGCAATATAAGTGCTAGATACATGGGACATTTCGGGCAGGTGTTTGTTGTGCCTTCTTCTGCCCTCTGGGCACAAACACGCATCTGGTGAACATTTTACAAAACAAGATTTCTAGCCTGGATGACGTAAAAGATCTTCACACATCTGTTTTCTCGGCAGGTGCATCAGAGGATGACAATCAAATCCAAATGTGACCAAAAAAAGAGTTCCCGCACACATGGCCAACGTGCAGAATTTATTGCGACGTTTCGGTACTAGACCTTTATCAAGCAAAATGCTTCTTTTTTTTTACTGAAACATCGCAATAAATTCTGCAAGTTGGCCATTTGCGCGGAAACTCTTATTTGTTGAGCCTGTATTGCATAAAATCATTTGGTGAAGTCAACACCTAACTCCTCTCCAGAGAAGTCGTCACTCTGAGTCAATCCAAGCTGATGTCACAAATGACTGATTTGAAGCTGTTTCACACCTGCTTACCACCAGCCGTTCACCATAGCAGCGGCAATATTCACCAGTTCTCATTTTACCCTCCTCCGCTGCTCGTCCGTGTGCAGATTTCAGACATGGTGACGCGCTACAAAAGGGAGGAAATCACCGTCTGGGCCTCCGCCAACTCCGCCATCATGGAGAACTGCCAGAAAACGGTAGAGCGGCCAGCCACCTGGGGGAGACAAAGCTCCCCGTGCGACAACCTGCCACCCCTCTCCTGCCAGAGCTTGCCAATCTGTGCTTCCTCTTTGCAGAACGGCTCCATGCCGTACATGTTCACTATGAAGAGGGGATTGCTGCTCCTGCTCCTCTTCTACACCGGCCTGCTGCCCTTCGTGCCGCTGGGAGAGAGCCTGCTGCAGTTCTACCTGCCGCGTATCATCAACAGGTGTGGGCATTTCTCCATCTCTGAGCCCAGTGATTTGTTGTGCACCTGTAACTTTGACTATGGGTCCGAGGCCCGAGCGTGACAAATGTGCCTGTGTGTTTTTTGTGCCGAAGGACGTACATCCCCGAGAAGCGCATACTGAGGCACAAGCTGGTCGTCCATTTGCTGGAAAAGTGAGTCGGCTTCACTTGAGATTCACCCTCCCTGCCGTTTCTCGGACAGACGAAATAACATGCGTCCCGCTTTCTGCAGAGTGACGATGAGGAAGAGTCTCTTTCAACACCTCACAGCTCGTGGAATCCAGGTATGAAACCAGCAGCGGAGGCTTTTACACTGCAAGTTCAGTCAGCCTTAAGAATTGTGTTCCAATTTGTTGAAGTGGGAAGGTTGCAAGTTGGATTCCCAGGCTTGGGGTTCGAATGTTCTCCCTGTGTGTGTGTTCCCTGTGTTCTTCCTCCTTCTCTCCAGTGACATGCATATTAGCCTAATTGGCAACTCTGTGACAGAAGCTGAGATAGAATTGGATGGATGAGTAATCTAGTGAGACAGTCTTACTTTAATAACACTCGTAACTGACTACGTTTACATACGCCAAATCGGACTTCTCTCCTTGTCCCAGTATATATATGCAGCTGAGAAAATTGAATTATTGATGGGAATGTGTCCTCCTCCCCAACACTAGGGGGCGATATGAGTATTTTCAATGTGTTAATTTCCGGTTAACCTCTTTCGTTGCACAATAAGAAAACAACTGGAGCGCGATACAACACCGGTGTAATGCCCGTACTGGTCTTCAATTGAACGAGTTTCCTCACCGAACAGCTGCAGATGTGCTTCGCCACTGACGGTGGATTGGTCAGAAATTCCCAAACGCACACAACATATTACTGGCAATTTTACTGTCGAAGCCCAAATCCACCACAGCAAATATACTCAAATATGTGAGTGAACGCTTCGTACTAATGACATTTAAAAAAAAAAAGAGGAAATATAATATACGCAAATTTGCATCAAGCTGGACTTCATTTCACCCCAATAAAAAAAACTCAGCAAAATATCCATCAGCTGATTACTTCTGTGAGCTACCAAGACTGATAAAAACCACCCGCTGGGTCGCCTGAAATTCGGCCGTGACTCTGCTGTTCCTCGTCGCGACACCTGCAAACGCCAACGCGCACCGTCACCGTCTTACAGCACGCCACTTGTTCCCCGAAGAATGCCGTCAGAGACAGTCAGCCACCTCCATCCAGATGTGATTAATCCGTTGGGATGAGATCACCCCAGCTCGTCAGGCCATGAGTGGTCAGTGAATAGTTGGAGCGTGAGGACAAACTGAATCACATGACGAGGCCCACGGCCCTGATTGTGTTTCTTGTGTTGACGTTGGGCTTTGGTGTTGACCACAGGTCACAAAATAACAGTATGTACGCTATGTGTTCATACTACTGTTGTATTGTTTTCTATTCCTATTGCGAACCCAGACAAATCTGTAATTTCATTTCAAGTCTGTGGGATTTTTGGTTTTTCTGACATATCTATGAAGGAAGACGTTTTGGAGAACACTGTAGTGCAGTGAAGCAACAGGTCCAAAATAGAAAATGTTTATCATGGGATTGTATACATTTAAATGTGTATTCATAGTTAATATAAGATCCAACAGCCTTAAAATGCCCTCGTCTTTCCTTTGTTGCTATTGTATTTTTCCATTGTTGAATATGTATATACACATCGATATGTATGTATATATGTATATACAATATGTATACACACATACACAATTTACTCAAAAAAACAACAATTAATTGCAGGTGCAGTTGTTTGTGTGCAACCAAGAAGAAGACATAAGATATGCGCTGGAAGTGGGGGCCACAGGCGTGATGACCGACTATCCGTCTCTTCTGACAAGCTACTTCAGCAGAAACCGCATTCAGGACTGACCACAGCCGTATCCACCCGGGAAAGCAATGACTAACTCGAAACAGGGCTAGCCAGAGAAGACACACTGTGATGCCCCCTTAAACATGATGAGGTTCGTGGAAGAGATGTTGCAGAGATACTAAACACCTCATTATGGGAATAAAACTGAATTTACCAGTAGTGTTAGTTTCTTTCAATCCCAGTCCTTAGAATCAAAATATCTCCGCGTTCAGACGCCGCTCGGTTTTTCTGGGGGGTTTCCACACAAAAAAGAGTAACATTACGACTGTATTTGTCTCGACTGAAAGCCTTTGTTTAATCTCATTGGTCAGTGTGCGTGAGAAAGTAGTGGTGCGACTGTCCCAAGTGTGCAGCAGCAGCAGTAAATATTTAACCCACTGGACTGCATGTGACTTCCCGAGATAAGATAGCAAGCGTGACTCTATTTTGACTGTCTGGGGTTATTTTGGTCCTCTGTTTTATGAAGTGGGACAACGTTTGGTTTAAGAAAGAGTGAGGCTCGCTCTTTTAAAGTATTTTGGGGTTCATGGTGAAAGCATTTGTACTCTTGTGGTTTCAAGTTGAGAAAAATAGCCTGTGTGGATTTGGCCTGTGTAGAAATAAAGAGATCTTCACTGTGCAATGTGTTATGACGAGTGCCTATTTATTTGTGTCCTGACCATTCGCGAACTACACATTACTTCATGCCTTTACGTGTGCATTTTGGCCCCACCTGTACCCTTGTTTCCCCAGACCAGAGTCCAATCTGGTTTTGTGATAATAATCAACCAGCGCGTAGCTCCAAACAAAGGCTGCTGCGTCTTCCTGACCTGCTTGGCTGTGCCTCGCAGTGTCACAAATAAGTGATAGAACAAAAGTGGAGCATTGCACTCCAGTGTCGTCATTATGCAAGGATCAGAAGGTTTGTATAAGTGACCGAGCAAGGAAACTCAGCCCTTGTGATCATTAAACTGAGGGCCTGGGTTAAATACTGCAGACAGATCACTCATAACCTGGGTTTAAATTTAGACATGCCTCTATTTGAGATTCAACAGCTATTTTAGATGGAATATCTTTTGATTACAGTAACTATAATAAGTGAATTGCAATTAACAGAATGTGTCTTTTAAACACAACGTAATTGAGTAGAAATTAGATATTTGTGTTCAAATGTAGGGACTAAGAAACTCAAGTAAAGTACATATATCTGTCAAATCTGCTTAAGTACACTCAAGTCACTTAGTATTTGCACTTTGCTCATTCCCACCTCTGTTTATGTCAGCATTCATGCTTTGTCAAGTCGAGACTTCACACTGTGATTGTAGACCTGCAGATTGTTCAGTTTTCGAAAGCCTCTTCAAACGCAGTCTCTGCGGTCAAATAATTGCCAAGGGTCCCTGAACGCAGCACGACGTAAAATCGCAGTCACTGTTTAAACATTATTTAATTTCTTTCCACACTGCCCGTTCTGATATCCAGCCGTGTTTGACGACCATATGACCCGCTGATAACATGCAAACACTCTAAACCAAGCCAACCATCTATCTGATGCCCATAGAGGGCTCTCGCACAAGGTCGAAGCCGATTGGTTGACCCACATTCGACAAACTCACCTGCGGCTTCCTATTGGCTGAGCGGGGTTTGTTTTCCCCTCCTCTGACTTCCTCCTCTGCGTGTTTTCATAAACAAACCACATATTTCTCCCGCCAGGGCATCGGCACGGTCGGCAAACTTGCCAGCATTGTTGGATTCCACCCCACACCCTCTGGTCGACGTTCGCGCAACTTTCTCGTTCGGAGTGGGGGGCGAAAAAAGACGCGTGTCAACGGACAACACACTCCGGAGGCTCGCTGTGTTCGTCCTCATTGTCCGAGCCGTCGGCGCGGCGTGGTCGGCTGTCCCAACCAAGCCAGCTTTGATCTGCCTTTCATCAGCCAGATTAATTGCTCCGCCGCCTTCCTCATAAGTGGCCCTTGGCTAGCCTGCTAGCTCAATTGCCTCCTTTAATTCCTTCAGGTAAGTCGACGGATTTAGTGTCAGTGGTGGCGGTGGTGGGGGGAGACGAGTCTCCTGCATTGCGCATCTGAGCTGCGGCGCCACAGTGTTGCTGTTGTGTTGTGACGTGACAGCCTAGCCGAGCTAGGCGGCTAAGCTAACACGCAGCCTTAGCCAGTCAGTCAGTCGTTTTGCTGCTGTCTTGTGTTATCGGGGCCAGGCGTGTGTGTGTGTGTGTGTGCCATTCGTTTGGCGACCGTCCCCAGAGTTGGACGGTGCACAAATAGGACAGCGGACACATTGCGGTGGCTCCGTTTGAATGTGGGTTAGCTGATATCCACTGAGGCGAGGATTGCGCTAAACCAACATTTAGCAAGCTGAGAAACTGCGTTTTCTAATCTGGTTGCCAGCATTAGTCTCCATTTAGCGATAGTTTGAACAAAACGTTCTTTGTCCGACGGTACTTAAGGCTATGGTTTGAAGTGTTGCAAAAGAAAGGATGTCATCTGTTTTCCACAAGGGTCACAGTTTTCTTTGGAAATGTATCTCATTAAAAACAATTATTGAACAAGACACCAAAGATATTTATAGTTTTGGAGTTTTTAAATCACAATGCAGTTAAAATGGAGTTAATCAAAACCCCTGCCTTAATTTGGACTTGCTCGCTTTAACTAAGTTACTTATTTTTTCAGGTTGAAAAGAGAGCCTTATGTTATATATATATAGTATTTTTTTTTTAATGAATCTTAAATTTGGTCAGGTTCATTGAAAGGCCACAGTTATGTCTTACCCAAATCAATACACAGCTAATTAAATGGCACATTTATTATCTGAATCTGTGACACATCAATAAAAAGTTTAAAGCCCTCAAGACAAAGGCATAAATTCCTGCAACTGATTTGATCTGCTGTGATTGGTCTTCTCTGCTAATCCGACGCTGAACACGCCGACACGTACGATCCTGTCTCCTCCCCCGCAGTCATGGTGAAGCTGACGAAAGCCAAGACGTTCCAGGCCTACCTGGACTCGTGCCATCGCCGCTACAGCTGCGTGCACTGCCGCGCCCACCTGGCCAACCATGACGAGCTCATCTCTAAGGTAGCTACCAAGTTTGTCAGTAGCTATTTTTAGGAAGCCCAAGTGCGCCCACTCGACCGCCTGTCGTCGTGGAACAAGCTGCTCGCTGCAATGTTTGTTTAAAAAAAACGTTTTAATGTGGAGTTGTTTTTGCAGTGCATATCAAAATATATCCCGGGTTTGGTCTGTTTATCAAGTTGTTGCACAAACATCTGAGTTATGGTTTGATTTCTTTTTTTTCTCCTCCTCTCCTCACAAGTCTTTCCAGGGCAGTCAGGGCCGGGCCTACCTCTTTAACTCTGTGTAAGTATATATAAACATAAAATATTATAGACAAATTCTATTTTTTCATTTAAAACCCCATAATGATTCTGAAGATGGGTTAAAAAAAAAAAAAAGTTATTTATCTTGTTTAAATTGTCCTGTGTAGTTCTCCTACTTCAGGGTGCCTTCTGAGATTAGACTTGTGCATTTCTGGGTGCGTCCATAGAGACTAAGAAAAACAAACGCACATTCCTGAGATTAATCATTTCAAAAATAGCCCCTCTGAAATAGATGAACACTATTAGCCGTGCTTGCATAAACATCAGCGAAAGCAGATAACTTGATTTGCCCATCTAGCCTGAAATTAGGTGAGTTCCCTTTAGTCACACTCCTCCCGGGTTAGTGGGTCAGAATTACACTGGCTCTCTGTTCAACTGTTAAATAACTTTGGCATGTAATCTCGTTTCAAAGACGTCGCAGTGCTACAGGAGGACACTTTTGCCCCCCCCCCCCTATTCATGAGTTTCTTTGAAATGCTGAGGAGCCGCCGTTTGTTTTCGCAGGGTCAACGTGGGCTGCGGCCCTGCAGAGGAGAGGCTGCTGCTCACCGGGCTCCACGCCGTCGCTGATATCTACTGTGAAAACTGTCACACCACCCTGGGGTGGAAATACGTGAGTTCACCCACCTGCAACCGTCGCATCCCGTCGGGCAAAACAAAGCTGCGGGTTTTCGATTTCGGAATGACGCGTCAGGTTTCAGCCTCATAATGGCTCACAGTAACGTAATCGGCGAGTGTCTCGCACGGTCCAAGCTTTTCCTGACTGGGCCGGGTTCGGGTTTCTTTACTAATATTAACCTACCGCATTAATGTGTGGTTTTAAGACGGAAGGCCTTATGTGTTACATTTAAAGAGATCTACAGTCCTGGAAAAACAGGAAGTATTCTTGTGTGTACTTTCAGTATGATAAAGTTGCTGGGAAAAGAACTTTCTTTCTATTTACTGATATTATCAGCGGCTGCATTAGCTACAAGCATTATCATGATTGTAGCTGATTGTAGCTCCAAGATTACGCAAGATTGTGGTTGCGTAATCTTCCACGCTTGCACTTTAACATCCACTGGTCAAACTCCACTTTTGTCGAAGATGTTTGTTTGGTTTCGTTTTTTAACCTATATTTTTTTTTATCAATTTGGTTCAAATTAAAACACTTGCCTCAAGTAAACATAAGTTGACAGCCTCCAGTATCTAAAACTATTGTTTCATATTTGTTAAAAATGTCCTCAGTATGATATTTAACTTCTCTGTGATATTTAGAGCGGCTCAGCATGCATAAAACCTTGCGATTAGGCATGTTAACAATTAATCAATTATTGATTAATTGTCAATTAAGAATTTAATAAATTAAATTAGTCGCAATTAATTTTTTTTTTACATGAGTTTTTATTGTTAAATGGCGTGGTGTATACCAGTATACCTTGGACAAGTTACTTTTAAACAACTTCTTTTTTAAAAAAAAGTTTAAATGTGACCCATTAGAAGTCAACTTAAAGTCAGAGGATAAATGTTGAGGGTGTTTTTACTGTTCTCTAATGTAAAAACTGGTCACATTGGACCCTCAAAGTTATTTAAGGGTTAAATAATGTCTTCCTTGCACATTTTTCATTGTGAAATTTATGTTCCCAGGAAAAAAAAATCGCCGTTTATCAACTAATCCTTAATCGATCAGGTCAATCAACTAATGATTAATAAATCAATCAATAACTCGAAACCCTACTTACGATCAAACCTCCTCTGTGCAGGAACAAGCGTTTGAGCTGAGCCAGAAGTACAAGGAGGGCAAGTTCATCATCGAGCTGTCCCACATGATAAAGGACAACGGGTGGGACTGAGAGACAGCACCTCCTTCGTCTTTCCTCCGTGACTTTTTTCCCCCCTCCCACCCGGGCGTCGCACCCTTCCCCCACCTCAACGTTTCAAGGGTTTCCGCGTAGCTTCCTCATCCCGCGTACGAGCCATCGACGTGCCACACTTTCACTTTGTACGGCTTCGCCACGATTAGCATGTGATGCCTTATCTTTGTGTGTCCTTCTTGTTTGACCAGCGACCGCGACAACACTCTTGCTGATATTTCTCGATTATCTCAATTGCTAGTTGTGCTGGGAACATGGTGTGTGTGTGTGTGCGCTGTGTGTGCGCTGTGTGTGCGCTGTGTGTGCGCTGTGTGTGTGCGCAAAGGACTGGGAGATAGTCGCGCTGTACGCGTGTTTGTTGGGTCTCAACGTTCGAATGACAAAACTCTTTTCAGTGACCACTCTGTGGGCGGGGGGGTCGGGGGGCGGGGCCAGAGCCAGTCAAATAATGACACAGATCAGATGCAGGCATTTGAGTTTAACGTGCACATTTGGACATGACTTGCCCCAACGCTGACAAAGATATTTAGGACTGTTTAATCCCGCAGATTATTTTTGTGTGAAAGCAAAAGTATGGAGGTCGTTTTTTTTTACGACAATGAGATGACTTTTTTTTTTTTTTTTTTTTTTTTAAAGGAGCGAAATTCTATGTTTTTACGGGGAGATCGGTGTCACTTTATATTTTGCCAAAGTCGATCAGGATTATGAATCGGTAAAGGCCTGCAAAAACCTTTCATCTGGATTTTATTTTATTTTCTGTAGTTTAGTTGTGTGTGTGGCTGCGTGTGTGTGTGCGGATGGGCGTGTGTGTGCGGTTGGTGACAGTTAGAATTGGTCAGAGCTCCACATCGAGTTTTCACTGCGCATTTGGGAAATCTTCATGCTGACAAGATCTGTCCTACATTTGCTTGTGTATAACTTAACACTGAGCTGCCCTTAACACATGCATTTACTCTGTTGTGCTAGAGTGTTGGTAGGATTATACTATGTAGCATATTTATGGTGATTTTTAATGTCTGCTTCTCATTAAAGTTGGATGATTTTTTTTCTTTTTTTTTAACCCTATGTTTCATTAAAGTACAGTCGGTCTGTTCATTCTGGAGTGCTGATTTCAGTGATTTTCATCATTAACTTGAACCTTCTATTACAGCATGTTAAAAAAAAAAAAAAAAGTATGCACAGGGCAGAGAAAATCTTTTTCAGCACAAAACGTCACTAAATGTAGATGCAGAACACTAAAAAAAAAAATGTTTCTAAGACATTTTTTTAACGCTTGATTAGCACAATGCTGATGATGACTAACCATTGCCAAATTATGTCTGCAGTAACAACAGCAAATTGGAAAAAGTAATAGCAAGGAGAAACGGGCTGCGTGTTTTGGCCAGCCCAGCAGGGGGAGCTAAATAAGGTGTTGGGAAAAGACTTGAGGCCATTTTTATTATTGACTTAAAATACTTGATAGTACTTTATAGGCAAAATAGTGCATCTCTAATCCATTTTCTTTCTAACCTAAGTGCCATCATTAAGGTGGCTTCTTCTTCATTGCTTTTGACTTGTGTATTTTCTCAACTGGCAAGTTCACCACTGCAGCACAGACAGATGGGTTCCCAAGAGGAAACGGCGGAAAACTCTATGAAACACAGTATTAAATATCTTTGCGCACCAGCTGGAACGCCCGGATTCATCTCTGAAATCCTGCTCATACGTTAGGTTAATACAAAGGATTTAAGAAACGTTCCATCTGGTGCAGATGTAAAAGGTCTTAATAAAAAAAGAAATACAAGGTTTTCAAAGCAAAAAAAAAAAAAAAAAAAAATTAAAACTATCTTCTAAAGACATATCTTTTCAGAGCAGATCTCATTATTTACCAAGAGGCGAATGTCTTTGTTTATAATGTCTGTTTTGCAAAGGATTGATTTGTCGGGTTCTTTTTCCAAACAGTTTGATTCTTTCACTGCATATACAGAGCAATAAATGGCTAAATACTAAGGAAAAAAGTTCCTCAGATTAAATGCCTTGAGGAATTCAGAGGACTGTCCTACATTGGGAGACTTGATAAGACCCCATCTTAACAGAAAATCCCTTTTAAGTCAAGTGAGCAGGTTTTAGTGACACGTCTCGGCGAGCGAAATCCCTCACATTTAACCTGATTTTGAACGCAGTTGGCATCAATATCGGTGGAGGCGAAGATTAAATCGACCTAATTTGAAAACGGATAACAAAGAAGAAACTAATTATTAGCAGATTCTACAAAATAGAACTTTTTAAAAAATGAAGCTTTGAAATAAAAATGAATGGACTAAAAATGTTGATGATTACAGTATTGTTTTCTGCTATTATCACTGGGAATTAGGTGCACGCTGCCATGATGTGTGTTTGTGTATATTTTATTGACATTCCATATATTTATGTCTTATAAATGCATTTGAAATATTATTATGTATGTACATATAAGTGGATTACTGTCACGACACATCAAAACATAAATGCAGGCTGCGACATAGAAATAAAATGTCACTGTTTTTGAATTACTATTATTTATTATATCTTTCTTGATAAAAAAAAAAAAAAAAAAAAAAAATTCTGGGGAATCAATGATTGATGCTGCTGGAATGAAATAAAGTTCATTCAAGTGGACAGTTGATGTCGCAACTGCTGTGTACCTTTGCCGGAAAAACGCCCCAAAGAGTCGTAAAAATATTGTGAATGTCCTTTAACCTGATCGACATTAGAAACATCCAGTCGAAGTGTCACCTTGAGAAGCAAGGCGTCAGGGTGTGTCCACAGGCCGATGGAATACACACATTCCCACGGCCTTTTTTTTTTTTTGGTCGTTCGTGTGTTGACATTCGGTTAAAACGACTACGAAGGCAGCGGCCGGGGCTTAATTCTCATATTATCCGTCTCATAATTCATACGCCAAAGTGCTGTGGCTAGTGAGGCTTCAACTGCAGTCGGCTCACTTGCAGCAGAAGATACCACAACACTCGCAGCCTTCCCAACCGTTCCAACGTTACCCTCCCCCGGCTACACAAAACGACCCGACACACAACTGCTGTGAAAATTGCCCTTTATTCCATCGGGGTCGTTCCCCGGAGGTTCTCCGGCGAGGCAAAGAGAACCTTTTGGGGTGTTTTGTGCTCGCTCGGGACGGGCACCCCCGCGTTCACACCTGCTCGCACACAGATGGATGCTCCCGAGATGCTTTCGCTCACGTGACTTTTTCCGTTTCGCCATTTTCCTCCGCTACACCGGTCCTCCTTACTGTGACAGCGACCCCCACTTGCTCTGCGCCTTTCACGAACCCGTTCCGAAAAAGCTCGTCGATTTGGGGCCCTGGGAACGGACGATATTTTTTTCAGGTCGAAAATAGTTCTAGCCTTTGTGGTCGTCGCCGCGCCCGAGACAAGTGCAAGAATGTCTTCTGACGAGAGCCCCGAGTACTCGCCTTTCTTCGCCGTGATGGGAGCCTCCGCGGCCATGGTCTTCAGCGGTAACTAGCCCTGCTCCCTCCTTCATCTGACATTACGGCCGCTAGACGGACGGACAGACAGACAGGGAAGCTAACCGATTTGTGATTGTGCGTGGCGACGTTTATGAACGATGTTCGGGGAGAAAACGCCCGATGAGGGGAGATGAGATGAGATGAGGGCAGAGCGCCGCGGCTCTCTCGCACCTGTCAGGGGGATGATGAGGGGGAGGTGGTGGTGGCGGCGGCGGCGGCGTTATCGACGTCGTGTCCGCTGACCACCACCACCACCACCAGCAGCAGCAGCAGCAGCCTTCCTCGAAGCTAAGGATAAAGCTAGCCAAGAGGAGAGTCGCATCACGGCGCCGCAGGGAGGAAAAAAAAGAAGCTTTTTTATATGTGGACGTCCGTGACGCAGGGCCATTACCGAGATGGCAGCTGCTCTGGTCAGGCCTTGTCATTTCATTTTTATTTTTATTTTTTTATGTCTTATTATTTATTTATATATTTTTAAATCTGTCACACTAAAACCATCTCACGGCACGAGAAGGTCCAGACCCGCACGAATTACATAAGATTAAGGTGATTCTGGAGGCGTCATCTGGTGCGTGTGTGTGTGCGTGCGTGCGTCTGCTTGCGTGCGCGCGTGTGCGTGCGCTCGTGCGCGTGTGTGTGTGAGTAATGAGCTGGGTTTAAAGGCAGGCCGGAATCAACGCCTTAGCGTCGGTGTGGGATATTGAAGGAATAATCCGTCCATTCATTCATTCATTCATTGAATACCTTCTGCAGCCCATCTGTTATCGATTTTTATGCTTTTATAAGTATTTTTTTTTCTTTTTCTTTTTTAGACTTGGCAAATCAGGTCTTTGACATGACCAAAAGTACATAAATGTCTTCAAGATGAATGAAAATGTACTAGAAATTTCTAAATTTCAATCAGAGGCTCTGAAATAATATATATTTTTTAAACCTGATGTTTAAATGCATTCATGGAAACTTATGAACCAATTGAAAATATACAGCCATGTAGTTGTGACACTTTGCAACAGCGGCCAAATGTCTCTTTTCACTTTGAAATGATTATGCCAACATACCAGATACCATTTTCCTGATGCAAGCGCTGCCATCTTGCTCGGTTTGCAGAATTGCAGGATTGATGCTGGTCTCAGAGCCTTTGGGTTTGTGCTTCTGCTCGTGCATTCACCAGTGCATTCTAGTCGTGAGCAGGACTCCGCTGCCCGTCACGTCACTGCTCAAAACCTTGTGCTTGTGTCAGCTTCACAACAGCCACTTTAAACAGCAGAGTTTATAGTGCAGAAAAATGGTTAACAAGAATCTAGAATTTTTTTTGTTTTTGTTTTTTCCAGTTAGATGGCAAAATTCTACCTTAGAACTTGGTTTAATTGGGCTTTCAGATCAGAAAGCAGCCGTGGGTTTTTATTTACACCTTTGAAGAGCCGACCCACAGCGCCAACAGTAACAGGATCCGAAAGCTGATACTTAATAAACACTCAGGGAAATTCAGTCAGTCATCTAATAGGTGACAGCTGTTTAAAGCTGAGGATCTGCTGGAAAGAAATGTTTGCACTTCTGTGCCATTATCTCAGAAAACAAGGCAGAGGTAAAGAAAAAAGAGGTTATTGTTCATTAGATTTTTTTTTTTTTTCATTTGAAGAGAAAAGTTTGGATTTGAAATCTGAAGTTCCAAATCACTCATTCTGGCTCTGCAATAATAATAGTAAAAGGTATTTCACAATTGACTAAAATAATGATGAATTTCCCCTATAATTGTCTAGCCAAGGATGAGTTGGCTCATACTGAGGACAGGCACACAAATAAAGCAAATCAGTTTGTTAGTCTTAAAAGTCCTAATTTATTGTCATTTTGTTTTTTTTTTTTTTTTTTGTTTTTTACCACAGCCATTCTGTAACAGCCATTCCAATGTAGAAATTAACCAAAATTGACCCAACTGTCATCACAATCACTTTCCTAAACACCCACAGGATTTATTCAAAAATCCAAAGTAATATTATCTGGTAATTTCAGTGCTCTTGACTGAACTAACAGCATTTTAGCTCCAATTTGAAGGGTGTGCGTGCATGCAGGACAAAGTTTACGATCATTTAATTTTCTGCAGTGAAGACGTGCTGCACCCTCTTTTCTTCTACATCTGTGCAGCAGGGACCGGAAAACTAAACGCATCATCCCTTTTTTAGGCATCACAGTTCCAGTAGAGGACACTATGACTGCACTGATCACCGCATAGTGTCGTTTTTCTTCTTCTCCTGTGTGATTTCTTTCCTGCTGCTGAGAATTGTGGTGAAACGCAGCTCGTGACGAGCGTTTGACTGGCGGGCAGCAGACAGCTGATTGACAGACAAGCAGGCCAGACACCAGTAGGACACGAGCTGTCGGAGGACGATTAGCCGTGGCTACAGTTTGAGCTATTAATCGCAACATCCGAGAGATTGCAACGTCCCGATGTCACCCGAGCGATTTAACCAACTGAGCGAGAAAGGCTCTGGTGGTGTAAAAACAGGCTTATATATTTTATATATTCAGTTTCTGTTGCCGCCATGTCCGTGGCATCACCGGGCCGACAGCAAAGCAACCGTCTCTTTCTCCCGCCACAGCATTAGGAGCGGCCTACGGCACAGCGAAGAGCGGCACGGGCATCGCCGCCATGTCTGTGATGCGGCCAGAGCTCATCATGAAGTCCATCATCCCCGTGGTCATGGCTGGCATCATCGCCATCTACGGGCTGGTGGTGGCTGTGCTGATAGCAAACAACATCTCTGAAAGAGTGCCCCTCTACAAGTAAGTCTCGTTTAATGTCAAAATCTTTTCATGTTACCAGATTCAGATCAATCCTGTCTGTACATTTTCAATCTGCTTTTTTCTGTACATACAGATAGATCGATGGATAGATAGATAGATGAATGGATGTACTTTGATCCCAAATTGGGAAACTACACTATAGCGATATGTATATTATTCATTTATATATATATTTATGTAGCGCAGGTATGAGATAATGAATAATATACATATATGAATGTAATCTAATCTAATCTTAGGTGATGAAAAAACATTAAAGTGGGTGGATTCGAGCCACTAATCAATACATTGCAGTACCTCTTTGCCGTCAGCAGGGTTTTAACGCATATTTTTCTCACGTGATGTTTGCTTCCAACTCAATTCCTCCTTAAAATACTTCCAGACTGACATATTTTTGGCCATCAAACCCCCTCTGAAGTTTTTTCGCGGCTGGCTCCAGACCAGTCGTGCACTGTATTTCTCTCTGGCGGCCATCTGTGCTCCCTCTCGGTTTGAACCCCCGCCCCCTGCAGCGTACCATCGCTAGGCCACGTGTGAATGAATCCTTTTGTTTCCTCCCCGACAGGAGCTTCCTGCACCTCGGCGCCGGCCTGAGCGTGGGCCTGAGCGGCCTGGCGGCCGGGTTCGCCATCGGCATCGTGGGCGACGCCGGCGTGCGGGGCACCGCTCAGCAGCCCCGGCTCTTCGTGGGCATGATCCTCATCCTGATCTTCGCCGAGGTGCTGGGGCTCTACGGCCTGATCGTGGCCCTCATCCTGTCCACAAAATAGGCGTCGGCGTCGACGGGAGTAAATGCACCACCTCATCCATTCCACATCGAGAAAAAAAAAGCAGCCAGAAACAAAAATTTTCACCTACTTCCATTCCATCCCGTGGGTCTGACAGGATAGGATGGCGACGGAAACACATTCGGCAGTCAGTTTTCCAGCTGTGTCCTCCAGTAGATGTGATCAGTCCATATTGTTTAAAGCCATCCAGTCGTGTCAGCTCTCGTGCGTGCAGAACGGGCATGAAGATTTATCGGTTGTTGTTGAATGACGTGTGGACAGTCTGCTCGATTTTGTCGTCTGATTTTAACCTGTACAGTGATCCGGAGCCCCCCGACCCCCCTGCCCCCCTGTATATGTAGTAACCAGTCTGTGCCGTGAGTGTGAGTATCAACGTTTACCCCCTCTACCCAGTCCCCCTCCTCTATTTATGGTTTTTCCGTTGGTGAATTTGAACGTTCTCCATTCTGAGACTGCAGAAGAATCGTGCACATTAGTGTTTTATTTATTATTTTGTGTTCTGTTACTTTGGGGCTGTGTGTGAGTCACAGTAAGAAACTGACGAGACATATTTTTATTTCATTATTTATGGAAAGTTATTAAAAAATTTTGACTTCTTGAAACTGTTTAAATGGAAAACTGTTTATCGAAAAAACCCTATATACATCAAAATATATAAATGATCTGTGTATAGTTAGATTACTTGCACTGTGGGTTATTGTTCAAAGTGCTTGGAATTCCTCTGGATGTAGTGTGATTATAAATGGAGGACGTCCACGTGTTGACTTGGAGTTGAGCGCGTTTGCGTGTGTGTGTGTGCACGTGTGCGTGCGAACGACGAGTGCGAGTCAGTTTATGTTTAATATGACCATCTCAACACTAGTATTGTTTACCTGTAGTGCTGCTGTCTTTTTTGTTGTTTGTTTGTTTGTTTGGTTTTTTTTCGGTTACAAGGTGAGAGCTCACTGTTCAGTCATGCCTGTCAGATTTCCAAATAAAACTCAACCTCCTCCAGAACGTCGTCGTCACGCCTTCTTTTCTGCCTGATGTTATTGGGATGAAAGGACGCAACCGGTAACGGTAGGTTTGGTCTCCTGGAGCATCTGAGTGTGAATACAAAGGCGAGGCAATAAATATTTACATAACTCAATGTGTAAGCATTATAAATGTGGTAATAATAACTTGTTAATTTGTTATTTTAACAATTATGTTGTAAATATAAGAACATCATCATATTTTATAATAATTCTTATTTGTAGCAATAGTATCGTTAATATTGAATAGACCAGAAATATCACAAGTCCTAATATGTCACATCAAAGGTGGATTGCAGCCCAATGTGTGTTTTCAATTTTAAAATGTGCAGTGCAGATGGAAGAGCTACAGTGCAGGGGGGAAACCCAATTGGATACACTAAGAAGTAGTTCATGCACTGATATGAAAAATATTTTCAGTCCTTTTTAGTCCTGTTAAGGTATTCCTTTGAGATCTCCAGGCTGGACACTTCATACATGACACATGCAGCTGGTTCTAGTTAATATGAGGTGAGCTCCCAGAGTGCCTGTATTTATATGGCTCGGCGCACCAAAGTTTAAATTTTTAATAACATTTGACATCTGCTGGATATGTATAGATATAGGTTGGCACTGATTTCATAGTAAATCAAACTCAAAGCAATGGTTTAGTTCTAAGGCTCTAGAATAGAGCCATTTTTCTTTTCAGTTAAAATACAAAGTGACAAAAGTCAAGCACAATTACTGATTTGATTTTCATCCTGATTAAATGTTCTTTGACATTAATTAGTTTTGCAGATGTTCCTGTTTTTTTTTTTTTTACCCCTCCTCACAGTGGCACACAACACAACAGCTCTTTTGTGTCTTTTGATTCATGGCACAAAAATCTGTTATTATGCAATTACTTGGAAAGGCTTGCAATCCAATTTCTGACAACAACACCTTACGCAACTTTTCTGAGAGGTAATTACAGTTAAACAATCCACCTCTTGAGATCAAAGACGTGTCAAATCATGAACAAGGCAAAATGGATTTATGACATTCAAACAGTCCAACAGAGTTCTGGTTGAGATGTGGAAAAGTGATTCATGCACGTCTTTTACATTTAAACACGACGACCTCTAGAATAGCTGCTGCAAGTGGAAAAAAGATTGCAAGTTACAACAATGAATGACAGCGTGTGAATAATTCTGTTTCAGCATAAAGTTTCAACCAAGTGTTTCCTAGTTAGAACACAGGGCTATTCTGTGAATAACTACTGTGTGAGGCTGCTCCACCGAAATCCAGGAGGAATATAAACCTGGACCTGGAAAAAGGTTAAAATGTGGAACCTTTGAAACAGGGTTAAACAGGACTAAAACTTGTACTTGCAGTACAGGGGGAATTGCATCACGAGTCTAATTTGAAGAGTCATAAATAGTTTAGAACCAGATAAGCGTTAGATAACTGTTGTTGTTGTTGTTTTTAAGTTATCAAGCACACATTGTAATTTTGAAAGCACAACAAAACGATGCGCTATGGTTCTGTGTCCGTTCAGTCCTCCTGTTTGTAAAACCCTGGACCCCAGGACATGTGGAAGAAAGAAATTCCACCTGCTCCTGAGAAGAACCCGAGGCTCCTCGGGTTCTGTAATGAAACCCTCCTGGTGGTTTCTGAGGAGGCTGTGCTCCAAGAGAGAGTCAGCCAGCCAGGCTGTTATTGTTTACGGTCAGCCCCCAAAGTAGGTCATGTAGGAACGGGCTAGGCTGGCCGAACGTGTGTGCAAACTCTCCGGCGGTGGGGTTGCGCCCGTCTACTGCGACGTTTCAGGCGACTTTTGGTGAATGCTGCTTGTGAGGTAAAGTCAATGCTAATTTATCCTTTAATCAATTGCTGTCATGGGTGTGTGTGTGGGGAGGGGGCACCTAGCCAGGGAAGGCTAACTAAGCTATCAAGCCAAGTTACTCTTCCTGCTGCTGGGAGTCTTTTTTTGTTCGTGACTGCAACTGTCTAACTGCACCCCAGGTCCGTTATCGACATCAGTACGTCGCGCCATATAAACGTAGTCATGGATAAGCTGCCGTCCGACGTGAACGGCGGTGCCTCTGACCTTGTTGAAGCCTGCTAACATGTTAGTGCCTGTTTGTGCGCGCGTGTGTGTGTGTGTGTGTGTGAGTCGCGCAGCGATAGCCGCGCTCCGGCTAGGGCAGCCAGGCTAGGTGGCTAAGGTGGCTAGCTGAAGCCAAGGAGCAAAACAACATTCCGCGTCGATGTGTAAACTGCCATGTCGGTGTCATTTTGATGCCGTTGGTGTATGAACGTTAACCAGACTGCCAACAGCTGAGTGAACGGGCACCGTGCACAGCCTGAAATAGCGGTTATTCGATGTTTTGGAGGGATGTTGCGGTTGACGTTCCAAAAACAAGGAAAATGTCATATGGCAATATTTCGAAAATACTGGACGACATGAAATTATATTTTACAACTTTAGCTTGAAAAGGCAAATAATGTTGATCTATAAAAGCAGCAACATTTAAGGTTCTGGTTCTGTATAAGTCATTAATTATACAAACGACAGTTTGTTATTACAAGTGTATATATGTAACTATGTTTACAGATCAAGTGTAATGGTGCAATGCAATAACAAAATGCCACTTGTTTGTGTCCTGTCATCGTTTACTTTACTTTACTTTATTTATTTATTTATTTATTTTTCAAATCATCAGTTGGACTGATGTTCTCCATCCACTTGGACCAAACCTCCATCTGACCAGCGGGATCTTTCTCTGAGACTGTTGCTGCCATGTCCAGGCGCAGTAGGAACACCCGTGCATGGAGATACGTGTGGGGAGGGATCCGTCGAGATGCCGATGCCCGAGCACTGGTGTTGGCCTCTGAAATGGAAGAGTGGAACTACGACCGCTTGGAGGTGAGAATACGAGCGCTTTCTCGTCTCTCTCTGCCCCTCCGGGCGCGTCGCTCCTAACACGGTGACTCAACAAAGGGCACACAGCAGCTTTCACCTCAGGAGGCTGTTCCTCATTTAAACTCTCCTAAGTTGCCCCCTTTTTTAAATTTAAAAAAAATAAAAAATAGCCAGTTTAATTGCTGACACGCACGCCTGATGCCTGTGGCTAAATGGCAGGTTGCACAACAACTTCTCAATTTTAGCGTCGACAGTAAAAGGAGCGCTTTCAGCATAACCTCCGTGTTTGCAGCGCGTGCAGTTATTTCAACGCTGGAAAAGCACTGCAGCTGACATTTGGATGATTTTTCTCATCTGCACTGCCGCCATGCAGTACAGTGACTCAGACTCTGAGGCCGACTTCTCGGCGGTGATGGTCCCTCCGGTGCCCAGTGCAGTGCCCGTCACTGGAGAGTCCTACTGCAGCTGTGACTCCCAGGCTGACAGCAGCTACAACCCTCGCCTGCGAGGCTTTCACCAAGTCAAAGACTGCCACTGTGGAGAGGATGACCAAGGTGAGTCCCAGTCCACCATCGTCAGTTTTTTTTCTTTCTTTTTTTTTTCTTAGTCAAGCATTTTAATTGCACATAACGGAGCCATGAATTGCTTGTCTATTGCCGACGACTCCCAGAGTTTGACTGGGTGTGGGACGGCAACAGCCGATCGACTGCCACGCTGCTCACCTGCGACAACCGCAAAGTGAGCTTCCACTCCGAATACAGCTGCGGCACGGCAGCCATCCGAGGCTCCAAGGAGCTGGCCGACGGGCAGCACTTCTGGGAAATCAAGATGACGTCGCCGGTGTACGGGACCGACATGGTGACTCTTCTACACTTCCACGCTGTGCAGTTGTTGCCGCAAAGTAGAAAATAATTGCAGCGGACGTCTATTCATGCGAGTTCTTCTCCTTTTTCTGAGCAGATGGTGGGGATCGGCACTTCTGATGTCAACCTGGACAAGTACAGACACACGTTCTGCAGCTTGCTGGGCAAGGACACAGACAGCTGGGGTCTGTCCTATACTGGTAAGACCGTTGCATTACACCAAATGTCCACATTCTGAAAGATTGAACACAGTCACAACGTCAGATATTGCATACATAATATTTTGTTTTTAGGATGACAAGAAAAGTTTTGAGCCCATTTTAAATTGTAATCTAAATGAGACGTATGCAAGTTAAAGTGCTCACTCTTGCAAAAACAGATCCACTGAGTGGCACGGTTTTTATTATTTAATGCCATGTTTGGCCAAAATAAGTGAGCTGAACGAGTACAACTGCCCCTGGCCTTCTTTTTTTTTCCAAATCAAAATAGACCCTGAGCGTGCCATTGTTTCATATATAAATGAAAGCAAGAATTGGGGAAAGTCCCATCGGCGTCATGAGCCCCTCTGTAAATTTGCTGCTTTGAGTAGGAGAACAAGGGAGCCGTTATCCACCTCCAGACTTGCTGACTTTTCGGTGAACTTTAACAGCCCGGAGTTCCCTGATGTGATGAATATAACTCAATTATCCTGTACTTATTGAGGAAAAGTTATTGGACCTAGTTTAGTGGGCAGCTGTTTATAGGTGACAATTTTCTCAAATCAAAAAAAGAATAAAGATCGGTGGTTGAGTTTGTGGTCGACTAGAAACAAGCAGGATATTAGGGGGAGAAACTGATCGTTGCATGATGACACTAAAAACTACAGGCCATTGGCACATAAACAGTTTAGTGTGCAGTGTTTATGCAATGTTGATGTGTGGGGCAACCATGTGGAATTGGAAATTCTGGGTTTATTAAGCTCTAATGTTGCGAGAAGTCGGAAAGAAAAAGAAACAACACGTACAAACTTCTGATCAAACGTGCCGTTTCAGCAGCAGGGAGGCGAACGTCATTGTTGTGGTCTGATTTCCGTCAGGTCTGCTGCACCACAAGGGAGACAAGATGAACTTCTCCTCCCGGTTTGGCCAGGGGTCCATCATCGGGGTCCATCTGGACACGTGGCACGGGACGCTCACTTTCTTCAAGAATCGCAAGTGCATAGGTAAGTCCTGGCACGTCAAGGCAACACTTTTTCGCGGTTTTCGAACAGCTGCTGCACTGTGTGTGACGTTGGGGCTCGATGTGGCGATTGCAGGAGTGGCTGCTACCGAGCTGCAGAACAAGCGCTTCTACCCCATGGCGTGCTCCACGGCGGCCAAGAGCAGCATGAAGGTGATCCGCTCGTGCTCGGCGCCCACCTCCCTGCTCTACCTCTGCTGCGTTCGCCTCCGCCAACTGGTGCCGGACTGCATAGACTCCCTGGACGTGCTGCCCCTCCCCCCCGGCCTTCGGCAGGTGCTGCACAACAAACTGGGCTGGGTGCTCAGCCTCAACAGCGGCACCGCCGAGGAGAACCCGGACAGGGCCGAGCTCAGCCCGCAGCTGTCCCTCCCGCCGCTGGCCGGACCGTCGTCCTCCGAGAGCGACTCGGAGGGCTGCGCGTCCGACCCGGAGGCCTATCAGAGGAAGAGATGCCGCTGGACATGACCGGCTGAGACTACCTCTCCTTAAACACTGGTAACGTCGTTGGGTATCGGAAATGTGTTTCAAAGGTTTTTTTTTTTTTTTTTTACAATGTCGGTGATGTCTGGTTGGGACGGAGGAACCATCCAGGGTCAGAGCCCAGTGTGTGTGTGTGTGTGTGTGTGTAGGAGGGAAACACGTACTGCCCGCATGTTTCTACTGTGATCTCCTGCCATTTCACACGTACGTCATCGTTACGGTACACCGAGCACTTTGGACGGCCTTCGGCGGTTGTTGACGAGCTGTTTTTATGCCGGCCTGCAAAACCCCTTGCTAAGAGCGTCCGGTGTCTGCGCGGTGAAACGCCGCCGGTGGGGGAGGGTCGGACTGCGCAGACTGACACTGGAGGTCGGACGCGACCAAATTCCTGGTGGTCATCGTGCTCAAAATTGAGAGCCAGCATAAATATTTTTTTTAATCCATCTTCACCTTTCTCCCCTGCAAGTTTTTTTTTGTTTTTTTTTGTTTTGTTTTGTTCTTTCATGCTAGTCAAAATAAAAACGCAGAGAGTATCAGCGGAACACTAGGTGCTTATATTAAACAGACCTTCTGAGGTAGGCGGGAGGTGGAGACGAAGATAGAGGAGTTATTGTTGCCAAAAAGACATCCAGGCGTGATGGTTCTTTGCATTAATCACCTGTTTCACATGTATCAGCCTTTTATGTGACACCCACAGCACCCCTAGCTTAAAAAACAAATATTACGGATCAAAAACCCATTGGGTTTTTTATTGATTTTTTTCATCCTGGTCTCCAGCGGAGAAGGCTCGAGACAACTATTACAAGCAAACACTGGGAAAGTGAATTTTGCATAACAGAGAGACCCCTTTAAGTTTCACCAATCACAGTCTATCATTGTATTTATGTTTGACTTGCAATTTAAAATATCTACAGACTCTTAAAGTCCTAAATAGTTATTAGATCAGACTGAACCCAACTGTACTCAAAGGGTTTTTGTCGACCGCCATCGGGATTTCTTTCGACGTCGTCAAACATTTTTTAAATCTGAACACAAACGTTTGTTCTGATTCGAAATGACTGCAAAACGTTTCTACTTATTTCTTAACACTGTTACAACATTTTTTTTGAAAGAAAAAATAAAAAAAACCTAAAAACCTTTTATCTTCAATTGATGAAATTTAAGATTTTGAGCACTTTTACTATCGCATTTATACTTTATGCAAGCTTCCTGTTTTCAGAATTTCTTTTAAGACATGGCCATATGCTGTTATAAACCCATATAGTTTCAAAACACTTACTCCTTGTTCTCCCAGAAGATGACTATGAAAAGTCACTTTTTAAAAAAAAAGTGTTACTAGTTTAAAATCTGTAAATGTATTTAAAAATGCTCCATCTTCATCTAATGTGATCACGAGCTGGACCGAAGCTTTAGATGTAGCCATATATTTTGCGTAATTGTATCTTCAACAGTATATTGCGGACATGGCCTGGCAGTAGAGAGTTAATTTGGCTGTAGGAGTAGATTGATAATGTTGCATTGAGGTTTTTCAGCAGGGAAACCGGCTTGAAACACGTTATCACTGCCACTTCAGCCCTTTGTGGGCTGAGTGTTGTCGAGTTCAGTTAAAGCATTGAAAGCCAAAAGAGGCAACTTAACTGCTGTGTCAGTCTAGTATGTAAATAGCACTTAAAGTTTATTTGAAATACAAAATTATAACAATATAACTATTAATGAAGTGTTTAACTGGTGTTGAAGTCCCAGAATATGCCTCAGTCACTAGTCTGTGTTCACTTCTACTCCTCCAGCTCTTGGTTTACTGAGACAAAGACTGAAGATTCTATGCAATATGAGCATCTAATGTGATCAAATGGATATGAAGAATGTGCTGGTTGAAAAAAACAAACAAAAAAAAACTAGACAAAACGACCACAAATGTGCCAGAAGAGTAGTTAGTCCTGAGTAGTGTGACTTTAACCTCTTATTTCTGTCCAGCTGTGTAAAGACTTAGAGACCAGATTTATTCCTTATAGAACTTGTATTGTTGTCCTGGAGACAAAGTCTGTTTATGTACTTCACAGTATTTGTCTTCATCTGCATCTTTGCATTCAAGCACTCTTTTCTTATTGGTTACTGTATATACAAAAAGATTCAATTTGTTTTTCTTCTTTAACATGTCGTATAGGTACTACTGTTACTGAAAGAATTTTATTTGCCTTTTTCTGTATCAGCATGATTTTCATCTGAAAATAAAACAACAACTTAATATGTGCATAAGAATAATTGTGCGTGTACTTTCTTAACAAGGCATTTTATGAAATATTACTTTTGATGAACAAAATCCTCGGATGGATTTCTCAGCTAAAATGTTTACAATATATACACACAATAGTGGTGGGAACGGGAGATTGTGAGTTATACAATTTGGTTTAGTAATTTTTAATAACAGGAAGTTAGCCAAGTAAAATAAATAATGTAATTATGGACAAACAATGATGAGCAACTCTGTGGTTGCGATGAATAAAGTGCTTCAAGTTTTCTTTAGATTTGAAGATTGAATATAAATTAATCTATGACATTATGGTTATTATTATATTACATGTAGTGTATCAGAATATATTTAAAAACATCACTGAATGAATGGCCCTCCTTTTTTAAATAGTATTCTTATTATACATGTGTCTTAAATTTTGATTCGAGATTCTTCATGTCTGATTTCATAATAATTTGCGGAACAGAGTTGCCCACTTTATTACTTCACACGGAACCATTTACGGTCGGACTGCAAGAGCGGAAGTTGTGTTCCTTGCCTCCGGAGGTCAAATTGAACTGCTTGTTTGACAAGCACGTTTCGGTGAGTATTATTATCACACATGTACTTGAAGTTCTCATATTTCTAATTAACAACAATGCATTTGGCGGTGTGTCTGTAGAAACTTAATTATGAAGTGTGTCATGCTAAGGCTAGCTTATATGGGAAGCACATCAATCGATCAAGCATGTCCATTCTACAGATATGGTTTGTCCAGGACTGTTAGAACCCATCAAATAATATATTATGGATTTTTTTTGTAAGTTCTATTTTATTGTTTTAAATTAATTACATTGTTGTTGTTTTTTTGCAGGACTGAGCAGGGTGTCCTGTTGCGCATGCTATTGCAGCGTTACTGAATTAAAAAAAAGGTCATGGCGAAGAAAAAGCGGCTTCGCCTCATCGCGGAAATGGCTCGCAAGATCCGGGCGTACCGGGAGCTCAAGTCCCAACCCCGGGACTCCCAGAAGTACGCGCTGGACTACGAGACCATGAGGCGGCCTCACACGGGGAAGATGCTGCCTGTGCTTGCCTGGCAGGACGTCCGGAGGGAGAGTCGTCTCTTCTCACTGCTCGCAGGCATGAGGATGTTTGGAGTGGGTCGCCTCCTCACAAGGAAGTCCTGGCTGGAGGACCACAGCGAGCCCAGTTATTGGCAGATCACCAAGGTGAAGGTGGATCACACAGCTGAGGTGAGCTTCGTAAAGAGTCAAGAGCATAGCACTGAATGAAAGGGAACCCACTGTGGCCAGATGATAATGTATTTATTATTCTTTTTAGAATGTGGATCATGGCAAAGCATGGGGGATCCTCACATACAAAGGTAAGATTAGGTCATTTTGATTTTGGTGATGATCATAATTCTTTTCTCCAAACAATCGCTGCATTGTAATTATTATCTCTGATAAAAAAAAAACAAAGCATGTTTGACTGTGCTGGATTTTGGTGCTTGGCAGGAAACAAGGAGAGCGAGGTGAAGGAGGTGGACAAGGTGATGTACCATGACTGGCGCCTGATTCCAAAACACGTCGAGCATCAATTCACGGACTTTGTGCCGCTCCCCGAGCCACCGGTGCGCCACGTTCTCTACCCTCCCCTGCTTCGCGCCATGATACTGGCCCAGCATAAAAAGACATTCGGCACCCAAATGGCGCAGGAGCCGATGTTGCCTTTACAGAGGGACGTCCTGTTCAACAAAGACTATTTCCGCAAGCAGGAACAGGAGCAACGGGGGACACAGGGCACTGCGGTGTGACACTGATGGATGCGAGGATGACGGTCTCGGATGCCAAATTACTGTTGATAAAACCACATAAAGTAAAATCCACCGCTTATAAATATTCCTCGAACTCAAGAAACGTTCTCCGCTTCTTTGATATGCATCTGTCTGTATGTAACATATCTGTGTGTGCGCTACCATTAAACTTGAAATAAAGTGGAGGTCTTGACAGCGTTTTTATGTTTTTATTATCTCCGTCAGGAGCAGATGGATGGAGTGTTTTGGTGAAGCCCACCTCAGAGAAGAAAAGAATATATAGTTGGATATAATGTTATATGGTATTTAGCTTTTTATTGAAATTACTCTTAAAATGCTGAAAAATAGCTAATTTATGACTTACTTACTATAAATATAATTTATTCAAGTTAGGCTGGCCGGATTAAAAATCGTAATGGCCCGCATATGGTCCCCGGGCCATGGTTTGCCCATGCCTGCCTTGGATAGAAAACTTCTCAAGCTGCGGTCTGCAATCGTCTGCATTATGTTCCCGCAGGTGTTCTTCCGTCTTTATGAAAAGAAAAATAGACAACATTGATAGCTGATTTAATAGCATGGAGTTTGCAGTATTAACTACGTGAGACAAGAATCATCTCTAGCATTTGTAATGGGAAGACAACATTGTTCGCTGATTTAAGAGCATGGAGTGTGTAGTATAAAGACAGTTTGACTATATTAGTGTCTGATATAGTTCATACCGATTCAGGAAAGAAATATTAACTCTAATCATCTATGGAAGAAAAGATAATTAACCCTAGCCTGAAACTGCCCAATTCCAGAGTCTGAAGGACATTCATAGAACATTTTAGAAGAAAGAAGAATTTTTCTTTTTTTTTTTTTTTTAAATGAATATCCACAGTATTACAGTTTGATTTGTTCATAAAAGCAACATCAATCTGTATCTAATCAATCTAAACGTGTTCTTTTTGAGCACATAATAGTGTTTTGCGAGCTTTAGAATCCGCACAGGCCGATTAATCAGAAGAAAACAATAATTTCGTTGCCTGTGTGTATCTCGTCTGAAGGTTCGCATAAATTCCCTGCACTTCACCCCACCACGTGCCCGTGATTTTGGGGGAGAGGGGTCGCTGGTTCGGTACCCTAGCAACGAACGCACGCGCCGTGAGCCGGCGTGATGTCGTCACCCTGTCTCCTCGCACATAACTCCGTCCGCTCAGAGTCCCGTCCCGTCCCGTCCACTCCACGCTCACGATGATCGGCCTGCTGCTGTCATTGTTCGCGTCCGTCTTCCAGTCAGGTGAGTGCCCGGAGCTGTTCGCAGAGCTGTCCAGCCTCCAGCTGAAGGCCTGGCTGCGCGGTTTGAACTCCAGACTTTCCACCTTTTCAGTGAACAGGAGCCTCGGCTCGGTGGTTCATTGCAAGCTAGCAGCAGCTAGCTGAAGGAGGAGCAGACTTTTCAGGGTGAACAACTAAATATATTCAGTCACTTTTTAATGAACTAATTTTGGTCTTGTGAAAAACGTAGTGTGGGTTGCGTTTAACGTTCTAACAGTTACTACTCCGTGTGTGTTTTTGCTCTTGAATTCTTCAACGTCACGTTCTAGCGGTTGAAGCGGCGGCATGACTCCCTCTTGTGTTTTCCGAAATGAGTTGATTCATCCGCCTATTAATAGCTAGCGAGCGCTGCTATTGGTTCCTTAAGTTTCAGCTGCTCGCTGATTGGCTAGGCGGGCAAGAGACCCCGTAATGAGCCTGGAAAAAAAAGGGTCACGACGCAGAAGAGCGTAAAGCTGAAGGATTTGCGGTAAAACATGCGCGGTTCTGGCGCTCCGGTGAGAGGAAATATCGTGATACGGTTGACACGGAGGCCGGTTTTCCTTTTTATTCCGCGGGTTTCCTCACAGGAGGCAACAGATTTTGTGGAGGTACATGCATGACGTGTTTGGAAAATATTGACGTGTGCATGAGGCAGCTTCAAATTGTCAGGGTACAGTTAGTTTGTTTGTAGCAGGAGCAGATGGATGGAGTGTTTTGGTGAGCCACCTCATCGGAGGGGAAAAAATATAATGGGATATGTAGGAAACACGTGCTTGAATGTCAATTGAAAATGAACAAAAGTGTTAAAACAAACAACAGTATTTAGCTCTTTCTTGAAATTGCTCTTAAAACTATTGAAAAGTAGTACATTTATCGGGCCACATATGATATTTTGTCCATGCCTGGTCTGAAGTAATAAATGATAATTTCTTCTTCTTCTCCTTTGATTGAATATTGATTTTTGGCTTGTGTTTGTGATTTTGTTTTTGTTGTTTATTATTATTTATGTATTTATATATAATTTCTTCCGTAATTTTTTGACTGTAAAAAGGTGAATAATTTTCGGTTTGTTTTTGTAAATACATTGTAGGTTTAAAAATCAAGAAATTCTTCTTCTTCTCTATTATTTTTGAGAGGGAGGTGAAGTCTATATGGAACATTGTAGCAAATCCCGCAATATTAGAACTTCCTCGACTTAGCATTTTATTATGTATGTACAGTATATATGACTCGCTGCTCTCCTGCCATCTCTCCCACAGTGCATGAAAGCCTTTTTGGTTTGTGTGTGTGTGTGTGTGTGTGTGTGTGTGTGTGTGTGTGTGTGTGTGTGTGTGTGTGTGTGTGTGTGTGTGTGTGTGTGTGTGTGTGTGTGTGTGTGTGGGCAGTTTTCTGTTGTTAGGTCACTGTGTGGATCCTTTTTTTTTTAAGTTCCTGTTCCTGTCATCGCTGTTTGTAGGCTGGACTGGTGTGAACGAGCGCACCTTTGTCGCCGTGAAGCCAGATGGCGTCCAGCGGAAACAGCTGGGAGCAATTGTGCGGCGCTTTGAGAAGAAAGGCTTCAAACTGGTGGGCCTCAAACTCATGCAGGTATTAAGGCCTTCTATTGGAACATGAAGAAACAATTGAATCCATTCATCATAAAGTCGCGTTTCTGACGTTTTAACCAAAAATGTCTCCCTTGTGTTCTCAGGCCTCGGAGGCCCTCCTCAGAGAACACTACTGGGACCTGAGGAGCAAGCCTTTCTTCACCGAACTCATCCGCTACATGAGCTCCGGCCCCGTCGTCGCAATGGCAAGATTCTAGAGATTTGCCAATACTTCTCTGGCTGTGAGGTTTCATGCTGCTTTCTGTAATGTTTTTCCGTTCTTTGTTTTGTTTTGTCTTGTCAGGTGTGGGAGGGTTTGGACGTGGTTAAGACCGCTCGGAAGATGCTGGGGGAGACCAACCCTGCTGATTCACTGCCTGGAAGCATCCGAGGAGACCTTTGTGTGGAAGTCAGCAGGTAGGAACAGACAAGTCAGGTCTCCTAAACGCTAAATGATTGTTAAAGTTGACCAAAATTTCTCTCTAGGTCTTGTTTTGTGGCGCGAACTTGAAATCCCTTGTTCCCCCTCAGGCTGCTAGCGATCAAAGGCCACGTATCTCTTCGTCTTATCAGTTTGATTTTTTTTTTTCTAAATTGTGTATCCATCTTGTAAAGACTCAATATCATTTTGAAAAGGGAAATGGAGCATGCTAAAACATCTTCTCCTGGGAAGTTCCAAACATGGATGTGTGAGATTCTACACTTGAAATCTAAGTGATGCAGCAGCTGGCAAAGTTTCATTCTGGAAAACACAATGTAAAAAAAAAAAGCGAAAACGGTCAGAATCGACGAGGTTGTGAGTTCTGGGTGTTTACCCGCCGTGTGTCCGATCTGCTGGTTCCTCTTCACAGGAACGTGATCCACGGCAGCGACTCGGTGGAGAGCGCCCAGAAGGAAGTCTACCTGTGGTTCCGTCAGAACGAGCTCCAGAGCTGGAAGGACTGCAGCAGTGGCTGGATCTACAACTGATCAGCCAACCCATCCAGCCTCACTTCTGTCTCAGCTTTAGCAGCTAGTAGCCACACGGGAGAAAAGGTGCGATCGCTTCGTTTTGTCCTCAAAAAAACAAGAAAGTCTTTATTTTTTGTTGCTTTTTTTTTTTTTTTATAGTTAAAGTGAGATTTGTTGTCACAGCAGTGTGTTAGCAATAATTACTTGGTCGGAATAATAATTTGGTCTTCCTGGTTCATGTTTAGAACATAAGCATCTTTAGTCATCAAGCAAATAAATCTGGACAGAAAGTGTCCTGATACTTTTAATATGAATGTCTTCATACCCCGTGTTATCTCAGTCATGGCACAATACTGGCATCTACTTGAAGATCACATGTGCAGTGGCTGACAAGGGCAAACGAGCTGCAAACGCAGAAATGATGCAAAACCAAAGATGCCGAAGACAAATGCGAAAGAATAATGCTGCAAATACCAAAAACGCACACAAATTTAAAACGACTGCAACATTTTTCTTGCACATTTGTTTCGCGGCTCTGCATGCTTTCGCTTCGCCGTCATTTCTGTGATGACAGTGATTCTCTGTTGCAGCGTCGGGCCGTTTGGCATTTGGCATTGGCCTGTTGCAAAACTACAACGTGCCGCTAAATTTTTGCCAAAGTTGGTTGGAAATAAAACCATAGAGAGGAAAAAAAAACCTTCAGTCCTGTTCTTTGCTCTTCTCTCATCAGCCGGTTCTTGCAGTCACTCTGCCAAAAATGTATGTCTGCTTCCCTTGGGACTGCTTGAATGTAAAAGTTTGCACCTTTAAAATTGCTAAAGTGAAACGACATGGACCTTAAGCTCATCAGTGTATTTTGTACCATTTCACATAAAGGCTTTTTCATACCGAACTGCCGCTGCTTCGAACTGCCGCCTTGCCCAGCAAATAAACCCGCACTTGAAAAACGCTTCAAGACACTGTGTCCTCTCATTGCGCAAAGTAAGACGCCAAGCGTTTTGTTTGTGTTTTTCAGCACACAGTTATGTTTAATATTTAATCCACACAGATAAAGGTCAATGCATGAATGTCCATACTGAACAAAGAGGATGGGCTTCAGTGTGTCTGGAGGGTAAAATAATCCCCGCAACACGATGACGACACATCACCACGTCACCTGCTTCACGCCCCGTCGGATCGACCAATCAGACGGGGAGAAGCGGCGAGTCTCAGACTGAACCCTTGAAACAGTGACTCCGCCCCTCCCTCTCCCTTTGACTGGTGTAATGTTCACATGACTATACATTAAAAGCTGCCCCAGGCTTCTTTTTGTTTTGTTTCTTTAATATTCCGTTAATTCATAATGAGTATTTTTAATGCCACTCAGCCAGCCAGAGCCAAGATTTATGCGGCTGACTTGATGATGCTTTTGAATTTCATCCTGGTCGCAAAGCTCGTTTAACCAGCCTCCTGAAACTGAAAAAAAGTCACAAAACTGTTTCACCACTTTGTTATTCAATCGGAGACAATCGAAAAAAAAAAGAAGAAAAAAAAAAAGCGGTTCACCCACTCGACCTGCTCCTGACACTCACTTCTGACACCCTGCTGTACACGCCGCTCTGACTCTCTGGTTACACTGGCCCTCGTTGTTCAAGAGGAGGCGGAAGGTTTCACCGATGACGAACGAAGGGGAGGAAGAGGAGGAGAAAGACGGAGGGGAAGGGGCAGATGCAGGACGGTAGATGGGGGAGAGGGGGGAGGACTCAGACGGGAGACGTCGCGTGTGGGGTGGGGGGGCGGGGCTGAGTACGAGATAGATGCAGAGGAGGGAGGTAGTTACGAGGCTGGGTTACAAGGCTCATTAGAGATGGTTACAATGCCCTGGGCGGGACAGGAGACGGGATGGCAGGCATATCAGTAGATCGGAGGGTGTACTTACAAGGCGGTTAAAGTTACAAGGTGACGGGCGGGGGTTGGGGGAGGTCAGAGTAGTTCCAGGGGATAATATACGGCTTGGAGGGTCAATTCAGAGCCAGACGGGGGTCGAGGGGTCGGGGAATTTTACATAACCGGGGGGCGGGGGGAATAATTACAAGTTAAGGATGGCTGGAAGCTTTTTTTCTTGGGGAAGGAGGGGAGAGACCGGGCGGAGGCGTCGGAGGACGTAGGAGAACCCAGGTGTCACTCGGGGATGTAGGACACCTGCCAGACGATGATGTGGGAGCGCTCGTATTTGCGCAGCGTGGATTTCACCTGCGACGTCCCGTTGGCCTCGCCGTCCTCCGTCTCGTCATCCTCCCCGTCGCCTGAGAGGGCGAGAGTGAGCGCGCGACTTGTTAGGCTGCGCTCAGACTGCAGGGAAATCTGATTCGAATCAGATTCCTTCTCAAATCCAATTTTTGGGGCTGACTGTCCACACTGTTTTTAAGCAAGTCCGGATTTAATGTGATTTGTGACTGTTCAGACTACAAAAGAGCCATCCGGTTTCAATGTGGATGGGCTAAAAATTGGATTTTGGCTGGCAGTCTGAACGAGGTCTTGGAGCACTGAAGCGACTGAAGCATTTGTCTGTGCATTACTTTTAATTCATTTATGACACATTTTTTATTTTTATTTTAATAAGGTCTGTGGTGCAGGATGGAAGTTTAATGGATGGTTTAATGTTTTCACTTTGTGCTTCAAAGTCAAGTGAGAGGATGTCTGTCTGTTAGGAGCTCAGGAGGGGTTGCCAAATGGTTGTTGGTTTGACTCTTGCAAGAGTGTTTCCCCAGCAGCCAAAATACAAAGATAAGGAGAAGTGGTCTGAGTGTGAAGGTCCTGGTGACATTGTTTGTGACGAATCAGCAGTGACGTTGTGTCTGGTGGTGCAAATTCAGTTGCCACTGTGGTGGGCGTGGTGGGGCTGAGTTCTTACTGCAAGCTATGCAGTGCTTAAAGTGCCAAAATGAAATCAATAAATACATCACTAAATGAATAATTCAATGTGCCATAAATTAATTAATAGTTGAAATTCAATGCACCAATAAATAATTGAAGACCAAAGATGAATCGATATGAAATACATTAATTTCATTGTTTTGAATTTGATTCTTGAAAATATAATTTCCAAGAATCAAATTTTACAGGTTATTTAAAAACCTATACAATTCTGTACCCAGAATCAAACAGTGCAGCCGATTCATCCTAATGAGTATTTCTGAGCTCGCCTCTCTGCTCACCTATGCGGAAGTCGATGTAGCCCTCTCCTCCGCTCAGCACCAGCACGTTCTGAACGCTCTGGGCCTCCGTCTCCTGCGGTGCCGTCGAGCCCTGGCCTTCCGACGGACTGTCCAGCACGCTGCCGTTGAGGGTGGCGAGAACGTTGCCTGTTCGTACGCGAGGAAAAAAAAAATGAAAAACAGCAGGTTGTAGATCCGGGACTGAAGGTCGTAATGTGTCGCGTTCACGTGTGTCAGATCGTCTTGGTTACCCGGCACGGAGACGAAGAACTTGACGGCGTCCCGGTGACCGTGGAAGCAGAGCTGGGCTTGTGCCATGGAGCAGTAGGGGATGAAGCTGCCGGTGCTCTTCTCCGCGCCGTTGTCGCTGTACACCTGGATGACTCCTCCGGAGGACGTGGGGGACACCTTATTGGCTGAACGACAAGGAAACCCAGAAGTCAAGAGAACCATCGACAAAGGGAGATGACGGAGAAGATAAAGAGAAAATAAAGCAAAAATGTCTCTTGAGGAAAAAAGAAGCGGCTACAGAATCCTACGAAAGAGGATTAAGGCCAGAAGAAGAAAAAAAATACTACAAGGAAGGACATTTTTTTTTAAGTTTACATTTCGAGTTTTAAGTTCAAATTTCATGGAAAAAAGTCAAACAGGAAATTGGCAAAAATGGAAGTACTCCACTAGGCTTGTGCACACAGCCTTTTGACTTTACTTTCTGACTTTAATCTCAAAATTTTGACTTTAATCACAAAACTTCAACTTTATTCTTGAAATTTCGGCTTTGTTCTCAAAATTTCCATTTTAATCACGAAATTTTGACTTTATTGTCGAAATTTCAACTTGATTCTCAAAATTTCCACTTTGATCTCGAAATTTCGACTTGATTCTCGAAATGGAAACTTGAGAAAAAATTATTTCGGAATAATTTTTTTTTTCTTGTGGCCCTAATCCTCTTCTGTAGAATCCAAACGTTTCCACATGTCAACTCAGAACGAGACCTTTTTTCCCCCATACTTTTGAGACAGCGAACACACCACTTTCATGCAGTGTCTCACGCACCCGAACACGTCATTGAGCAAATCCTGACGATAAGCAGCATGCAGAGCAACCGAGGATTAAAAAAAACAAAGCACTGCTGACTTGAATCTGAAAAATGAAATCACAGAATACTTTTGAGGATGGCGCTAAATATTGAAGGTCACAGCGATTTAACAGGAAGTCTCGATCTGCCTCCATCCACTCCACAAAGCTCGAGGACGTGGCTTCATGTGAATGGGAGGTAAAATCACAACAATAGGAGGGAGGGAAGCGCTCCCACTTACCCCTCACACCAAGGAGCTGTCCCCGGTGAAGGACCACCGCTACCGGAGGACGAGGAGGAGAAGAGGGAAGAGGAGGGTAGTAGGAAGAGCAGAGGAGAAAGAGGAGAGTCACAGTTAAGACCAAGACTGTGTCGGTGAGTGAGGGAGATGAAAACCACCGAGGAAGAGGGAGAGAAAGACGGCGGAGCGGTAGGGGTCAGCAGAGAGGGGAAGGACAAAATGACACCACTGTGGCACTTGCGCTAATCTCGTTAGCATTAGCAAGGCTTGGGGTCACTTCCTGTGTTTCTTCTTGCTTCCTTTCGTTCGGCTTTTAGACGCAGCTTGAAGCGGTTGCTCCTCGGTTTCTCCTGACTAAAAGGAAATTCACCGACCGGTTACAGGTTCCCAAAGTGGATGTGCAAGATTTTTTGGACTTGGGGGACATCCAGCTGCCATGCTTTTTATTTGATTTATTGAGATTCGTGGCCGGAGGAGGTCGGAGCGGACGCTCACTGACTCCCCTCCTCCACCACTCACCCACCACTCAGAGGGCTAAAAAAATGGCCAAGGGCGAGACAACAGTGCACACGTGTATAAATATGAACTTTTAACTTTATTGTTTTTTTGTTGTGATTTATTGCAATAAGTATTACTGCTAAATTCACAAATGTATCTATTTCTTCTCATACTGATGTTTAATCATTTTTTTTAGAAAAGCCGCCTATAGATTGGTGTTGAAAATTATTATGCTAAAAAGACTAAAACATAGCATCTGTGTCCAATGTGACAGCGTTAATGTATTTGTGATGTCTAAATCAAATCAAATAAACATAAACTTCAGGACTCACTCTCAGTCAGCGGGATGGAGATGATGACCCCGTTTCCAGTTCCCACCCACAGGCGGTTCCCACCAATCAGGAGGGCCGTGATGCGGACGAAAGAGAAGCCCAGCTTGCCGGTGCCTGCCAACGACAGTCCGGCCAGGAGTCAGTGGGAGATCGGAACACATCAGAACAGGCATGGTCAAACTATGGCCCTGGGGCCATATGCGGCCTGTCAAATTTTAGAACCCATTGTGGTCCACCAGTTAAAATGTTTGCCCACCCCTGCACCAGCAGGATCTACGACACAGGAAGTGGCGTCTCACCCAGCATCTTGCTGACGTACGGCTCGATGTCCACGTCCTGCAGGTGCTGGTGCGTGTGCGCGTGGTAGAGGCGCAGGGTGGAGTCGAGCCGGATCGACACCCACACGCCGTCGCCGATCCACGCCAGCTGCCGCACCTGGCTCTCCCTGCGCGGGTGGGCGTCGAAGGACTTCTACGGGATGGGGGAGGGGGAAATCAATCAGTGGTTATGTTTTGCGCGTCGCCCCAGCGGACGGGCCCAGAAGGAGGGGTGACCTCACCTCGATCTGCATGTTCTTGGGCTGGATGACGTGGATCTTGTTCTTGTAGCCGCACCAGACCTTGTCGTGCACCACGGCCATGCAGCGGATGGAGTGATGAGGCCGGCCGAGGTCCATGAGGTGGTAGTTGGACAAGTCCCACTGGCAATCTGTCCGCAGGTAACACATGTCAAAGGAGTGCGACAATGTGAACAACTCACATTACCAGAGTTTCTTTCGAAAGATAAAATGTGTCCGTGGCCTGTCGGTGATCTCTTCAATGCCTGAAAATGGGTAGAATCTCACCCTCAGATCTGTGGAATATGGCGAGGGTCCCGTCGGCGAGGGCCACCAGCACGCGGCCTTTGACGTGCCTGCGTGTGGAGGAGGGAGGAGAAGAGGAGGGGGAAGGCGGGTCACAGAAAAGCAAAACCACAAAACAACCTTTTCAGTAAATTTGAGCGACGGTGGCGGTCACGTACACCAGGCTGAGCACGGAGTCTTTGAGTTTGATGGAGTGCAGACACTTCTTCCAGTTTCCCACTGCGGAGTGGATGTAGAGCCTGCAGGGAGATCGCAGGAGAACTTCGTGAGAGGCTCAGCGGTGGGTGTTTTTATTTCTTTCCGTTATGCGGCAAAAACATCAGTAAACATCAAAACCAGGAAAGAAGGGGCAAGTTTGGTTTCCTGCTCACCAGCCGTTCTGAGCGCCCAGCCACATGGTCGGCGCGGCGCTGGTGTAGTTTTTGGCCTCTTCGCCTCCGTCCTCGGATTCTGGAGCGTTAGAATTCTCCTCTTTGGCCTGACCGGAGCTCCTGCGCAGACACATGTCACGCATTTTAACGAAATACCCATCAAAAAAATGTTACTTTGAGGTTTTCTGGGGTTCTCATGGGTTAATTGGGGGGGGGTCTGACCCCCTCGGACCCCCTGTATTTCACACACTGGTTTTAACCTTTCACTCAGTCGCTCGGCCCTCTTGGCGACCGGCAGCGGCCCCCCTACCTGTCGGAGGCGTCCGCCGGACGGGGCTGCTGACCCGTGAAAATGTGCTCCATGTACGGTCCGGGCGGTCCCACCTCACCGTGGTTGGCCGTGGACTCTGGGACCTCGGTGGCTTCGGTGGCCTCCTCGGCCGACTGCGCGGGGTGGATCTTCCCGTTCATGGGCGGGTGAGTGGGAGCTAAAGCACGAACGGACAGTGAGGTGAATATTTTTTTTTGTTTTAATTCTTGGTACGGATGCACAGATACCGATACCAGTATCGGGTATCGGTACCGATACTGGGGTTGAGTACTCTACTCGAACCTGTTGTATATGTATATATATGACAATTTTGCTGAGGAATATTGTTCACATAACATTACATATACCGAGAAAAAAAAAAAGTAATTTGTAATGGCCTCAGAATTCAGTATCGTACTGGCGAGTACTGAAATGCAAGTCCTCATACTCCCCTCATCCTGTAAAAAAGTGGAATCGGTGCATCCCCAATTCTTGGAGCCTTTCAGCGACGTCTATAAAAGAGTCAGAAGAGTTTTGTTTTCCGAACCTTGCCCCTTGTCCATGATGGGCGTGTCAGTTCGCGAGGAGCAGTTGCTGCGCGCCACGCTGCAGTTGGTGGCGCAGCCCACCAGAGTGATGCCGGCCAGCATCCCCTCCACGCTGCCGGAGTCGTCTCCTGCTCCTCCTCCTCCTCCTCCACCCGCCCCGCTGTCCCCAGGGTCCAACACGATCTCTCCTGCCGGGTAGTCGCTCTCGCTGGCAGCTGGGGATGTAAAACCAAATAGAAGAATACAAATACAAACATGTTTTTTAAATAACAGACGTTAAATAACGTTTTGAATTGATATCACATGCCCATCAAAAAAAAAAGCCCATTAATATCCCACCCTGAACTCTGGGGTCAAGTGTCAGTTGAGTTATGTTTTGTTGTCTCTTGACTTCCTGTTTTATTTTGAAATGCTGTTCCCCCGTGTGTCGGTTGACTTGCCCTTCCCTTCTGTGTCCCCCCACCTGGTCTGATTAGTCTTTGTCGCCCTGATTGTTTCCACCTGATCTCCATTACTCTGTGTGTGTGTATATATAGTGAGTGTCTTCCTTGTCCTGTGCCAGTTTGTTTTGTTCCTTGTAGCTGAGAGCACTGAATTCATCTACATGTTCACGCCATCAGGTTTTGTATTTTATTTTGTTGGGTTCAGTTGAGTTTTTGTTTGCTATTTTGTAGTTTATTTGGTTACGGTTATTCCTCAGAGAAGAGATTTTTTTTCGTTGTTTCTTTGGCGAATAAATGCCTGTGTCATACATTTGAAAAAAAACAAAAACAAAACACGTCGACAACACAAATGAAGCCGAATGCTAATTAGTGATGTCGGTTCAAAGAGCCAGAATTCCCATCACCAATGGTTCTAAAGTCCTACTGGGGCTGAGTGAAAAGCACTTTCTGTTGGAGCTCGGCAGGATGGATGGGTGCGATCTGACGACCGGTTCAAAAACTGTCTCCAGACTGTCCGTCTCACCGGGCACGCTGGAGATGCACAGCACGTGGGCGTTGCAGACGTTGAACTGGTCGACCAGCGAGCCCGGCTGGTTGGCGTCTATGATGACCACCTTGCTGGCCGAGTGGGTGCTGGTGAGGATCCACACCCGGCTGCTCATGGTGTCCGTCTCCTGGAGCTCCTTGGACTGGACGGAGGGAAGGAAGGGTCGGCGTCAGGTTGTAGCACATTTTAATTCTGATTCTTGATTCGGCAACGGGACGTGCGAGCTCTGAACCGAGCGCACGCACCTTCCTCTTCTCCGGGGAGCTGTGGCTGCTCTTCTTGCCGTCTCCATCCTTCTCGGCGTTGAGGGGATCGCCGGAGCTCGGCAGCACCTTGGCCGCCACCGCGTCCTGGCTGCTGGCCTTCCACCCAGTCAGGTCCACACCTGCTGCACACCACAGCTGCACAAAAAAAAAAAAAAATCATGTTTCCATCCAAAAAAAATGTTAAACAAACACTATGTTTTAAATGAATTGCATTTGCTCTTCAGTGGCTGTCGACGCCTGCGTACCATAGATATTCGGCTAATTGAATATCCCACAATTCAGAGCGGCTGTGACCTCGTCCCATCAGACAGCGGCAGACAATACAGCTTTGCAAGAAGTGCACTCACCACATGCACGCTCTGTTTTATGTGCACTATGAATGGCATATATAATATAAACGATGCATACTCAATATCTACCACCAAATAGTGTTCATAATGCATGTTTTTAGATTTATCAATATCACCGTTTTACTTTTCCTCTGACACACTGAGCGCGTCATTTCACTGTGTGCACGCATTGGTTTTCATTTCAATTGAGAATCCTATTTTATCTATTTTATTTAGCTAAAGGTTTCTTTAACGCTCCTGGTAATCCTTGTTTGTTAAAGTCCCTTTATTCTTTCTCTTCTTAGTGACACCTGTGTTGAAAGTTCATCTCCTGACCTTCCTGTTGGGGTCCTTTTCCACAAGAGGACGACAGTAGACGGGGACGGGGACGTTCTTCATGCGGTTGTCCTCCTTCTCACTGGTGGTCTGAAAGCAGGTGAAGGAGTTACACTCTGGTTCTGTCGCTTGTGAACGCACCGTACGGACGTGCAGGAAAACTCCAGTTAAATCTGTGACATCACAACCAATCAACCGTCAATCATTTTCGAGCCAGCCATCATCTCTGCCTGCTCTTCTACAGCAGATCCATCTCAGCTGCTGGCTACACATGGATCACGCTGGATCATAGTTTTGACGGTAACATTTTTGATCGGACTAGTATTTCTGCAGTTGCACTGGTACAGCTGTATCACCAGTCACTGGTATCTTATAGCGACTCTTTCGTTTCATGCAGAACCAGTTGATTACAGACGGGTGGCGTTGAGTTAATAGGTGGCCGTGTCGATGTTGAAGTCGAGGCAGGTTGAGACAGACAGAGGTTAACAGGTTAAAGGCTGCGACAACGGGGGGAGGAGGGATGGAAACGCCAGCGTCAAGTTTGTCAGTCCCTCGATATTCTTGTCTCAGAATGGAGAAACTTTTCATGCATCGGGACCCGAATTTTATTGTTGCCCTTCAAAATTTCACCTTCTGAGCTTTAACGTAAGGCACATGTTCCAGTTTGGGGGTCCAGAGGTTAGTTGAGAGTTGATCTAATGTTCAGCATCCACTACTTTGGTATTTGGGGGAGAGGGGTGTTTTAAAGGGGGAGGAGGGAGCCGCATGCTGGAGCTCTGTCGGTCTCACTTGCCTGTTGTCTCTTCAGCGGGCTTTCCTGAGCGCTGTTGTCCGGCTGACCTCCAGTCTGCGAGAGACCAGAGTTACACACACACACACACACGTACACACGCGCGCACACACGCACACTCTTCGCCAGCAAGTGCTGGGCTTTTCCCACCCGTTTTAATTTGTGAAACAGATGGTGGTGGTATGAATCTGGGCAAAAAAAGCATCTCAGCCAGTCCTGTGCATTGTTTATAATAGTATGAAATGAAGATTGTTTTTGTTTTTTTTTGGAAAAATTAATGTTTGAAGTAGAAACTGCTGAACTTGGAATTAGTTTCAAGGTTTCTGTGGGATTCCAGTTTATTGAAACTGACTTGAACTACCCACTATATCTCTTCATCTTAGTCTCCAATGGAGCAGCTAAAAAACATTGCAAAATTTGTACAGAAAATGAAAAAAATCCATGTATTAGTCTTATTTTCTTTTGTTCAGGCAAATGTAATGTAACATCCTCACATCCCAACTTATTTGTCTGAACAAAAGAAAATAAGAGTAATCCATCAGTGAAGACAAAATGAACATTTTTGGTCTAAAATACTTGTATATTTAGCCCTCTGTTTAGAGCCTCCAGCAAAAATGCTGCCTGCTAAAAACTGATGCTAAGTTCCCCCTTTTTTGGGGGGAAGGGTACAAAAACCAGGCATTCGAGAGGTGGAGGACAAAGACCTGGGTCTTTATAGTAATGTGTCAGAGGTATCGGTGCCCTTTGTGATGTCACAAAAAGCAGGGTTAATTTAGAGCTGTGCCTTTTAGTGCACAGTTTGAGGAAAGAACAGACTTTTGAATTTCTGGGGAGGCGACTGACAGAATTAGAGACACTTGTTATTTTTCAGAGACTGCAAAAGTGAATTTAACTCAATATTGGGGGATCTTTCACCGTTCATTTGCACACGTACGACACCTAGAGTGAAATATTTCAGATGTTCACGTGTGGCGCTGCGACCCCTGACCCCAGCAGGCCGACACCGGCCAACGGTTCAGTTCCCTCTCACTTGTTGTGCGCATCCATGCACCTGTTTGAAGCGGGACGGCACGCTCCAGCCGCAGGCCTGCATGATGCCGTCGTCGCGGCGCATGTGCTCGCGGACCTGCCGGTACTGCTCGCGCCGCTGCTCCCGGCGGGCCAAGACCGCCGAGTCGCTGAGGAGAGACGCGACACCGTTACTGGCCAGTCTGCGGACAGCGAGGGGGCAGGGGGGGGAGAAGGAGGGAGGGAGAGACAGAGCGAAGCGTTAGCGGCCCAGGCCAGCCAGCAGCGGGAGGCGCAGTGAGACGAGCGGCAGGAAGGAGAAGAAAGGCAGCTTTTAACTGCGCTCGGCTGCAGCAGGCTCCTACGCACAAACGCTGAAAAGTCTTAAAAGTAGCGTTGAAAAGTAGCGTTTAGTCTTTATCCATCCATCTGTTTTCTAAACTCGCTTCTTCCACTCAATGTAGGGCGCCTTGAGACTGCCAGCCAAAATCCAAATTTTAGCCCATCCACATTGAAACCGGATGGCTCTTTTGTAGTCTGAACAGTCACAAATCACATGAAATCTGATTTTTGCAAAACGGATTGAAAACCACCTTCGGGAGGTCGTTTCAAATCGCATTTAGAGAAATGCTTCCAAATCGCATGTGACAGCAGCCTGTCAGATGGGTCAATAATGTGGCCCAGTCTGAACAGAGCCAGATCCCATTTGGACACTAGCTAAAAACAGTGTGGACAGTCAGCCCTAAAAATAAGAAAGGCCTCAGGCCCGGAATTGGACCCACAACCTTGTTTAGTCTTTAGTATCTCAAATAAAACCTGTTTTTTTAACTGGGCTGATGATATAAAATCCTCCTATGTAACATAGGATAACTGATAACTTCATTGTATTAAAGATTTATCTAGATAGCAAATTGTGACGTGAGTATTAGCACAGGTGATTAGTTTGCAAGCTGCGATAAGCGAGCGAGCAACAGGGGCGAGCGCTGTGCAGCAGCAGCAGCAGCAGCAGCAGCAGCAGCAGCAGCAGCAGCAGGGAGTCGAGGACGGCCGCAGGCGCTCTCACTCTTCGGGGAAGAACTCCAGCGTGCGGTTGGAGGTGGAGATCTGGCACATGGTGTGGCTGCGGCGCTGGGAGAAGCCGGCCGGTGACGGCGACTTGTAGTGAATGTTCACGCTGCAGTACGGCCGCTTGACTGGTGGAGGGCTGGACGATGAGCTGAAGAGGCGGGCGAAGCTGGTGCGGACGGAGGGAGAAGGTGTTAGATTCTGGTCTGGTTGTTGTCAAATTGTTTTGTTTTTGTTTTTTTTAACTGTAATCAGGGAGGAACCTCACAATTGCCAGATGGTCGACTTCTTTTTCTCCTGGATGGGAGGACTCTCCCTGGACGCCCTAAAAGGAAAGAGCGGTGTCAGTCAAAAAACTTCAAACAGTGACTGTTTCTTATCACATATCTCACAAATATGAATTGCGTGACTTTAAATTCAAGATTCAAGATGTAATTCAGTGTCCTTGGTGTTTGAAGTGTATGAAATTCAGGGCTGAAGAAACGCTTCACGTCTTTGGTGTTCTAGAGTTCCTCTTTTGTAATTTTAAAGGTCCACCATTACGCAATATTCTCTAAGATGAGTCTCTATGCGCTCTATGAAGTGCCCAGACGTGAGGGAGAAAATGAGAATTGATTTGCTCGACCTTTCGAACGAAGGCGTGCTCTAACGCAGGTCTTCAACATGGCCTTTTGTGACATCACAAAGAGGAAATGCCTTCCGCATGGTTAAAAAGCACTGCTCCAGACTGTCTAAGATGATTACATTGCGTAAGGCTGCTTCACAGTCGCAGTACATCCTGCTGTCCGCACCTGATCATTTCTGTCCACCGAACGGCCTCCTGCAGCTCCATCAGCCGCTCCTTGTACTGGTTCCTCTCCATGAGCACCCTGGCCATCTCCACCCGGGTGAACCTCCGCCGCTGCGTCAGCGTCATGTCGCCGTCCTGCACCAGGGACTCGGACTTGCGAGAGAGAGCAAAGAGGTGCGTTGAGTCGGAGGTGCGGGGGCGGACGAGGCGACGGGACGGAGACACTCACCTCCTCGCCTCCCTCGTCCTTGGGGTCCTGGGAGGCGGTGAGAAGAGCCTCTGCCCTTAACCTGCAGCGCAACACACGGCAGAGAAGGTGCACTTTATTGTCTGAGTCGAGACAACCATTCTTCTTTCCAAACAGCCAGCATGTTAAATGTAAAACTAAATATAAAATAATAAAATGGTCCATTGTTTTAACTATATTGATTCGCAAAGTTTCCTTTTTTGGTCAGTATATACACACATAAATATATATGTATATATAGATATGTGTATGTCTATTTATATGTATATCTATTTATATGAGTGTATATATGTATACATACATATACTGTAAGTAAATGTACTATATGTATATATGTACTATATATATATGTATGTGGTGTCTGTGTATATGTAGACGTTCGTGTGTGTGTATATATATCTATACTGTATATGATATGTATATATATATTTACATATACATATGCATATATGTATATATAGATGTATGTATACATCTATATGTATATACATACACACATATACAGTATATACACACATAAATATATACATATATACAATTATATATCTGTATATCTATTGATATGTATATACAGTACATCTGTATATGTATTTACATATGTGTATATATATACATGTATGTATTTATGTGTGTGCATATATATCTATTGATGTTTTATGTGTGTGTAAATGTAGATATATATATATATATATATATATATATATATATATATATATATATATATATCTATATCTATATATTTGTGTATCATCAAACACGCACATTTTCTTCCTCAAAGCTTTATGTATGTGCAGGGCATTTGTGTGAAACAGAGACTTGTTTTGCCCAGCAATCATCCAGACACGACACGGTTCCCAATACTGTCGCGTCACATGCTTCCTGTGTCTGTCGTCAGGGTGCGTTCGCTGAGGTGTGACATCACCGCAACTAACTCAACCTCTCAATTTGTTTTTCCACTTCAAAGACGTCCGTGACGACATTCTTCCTGGTCAAAAAACAAACAAACAAACCCAAAACCAAATCAAAGGCAGAGCCGGCCCCGCTGCGGTCACCTCTTGAGTTCCTCCTCCAGCTCCTTGACTCGGGCGTCCACCTTGTTCTTGGACTGCCTAACGGCCTCCAGCTCCTCCCTCAGCACCGACTGCTCCCCGGACAACTCGTCCACTTTGGCAATGAGGTCATCTTTGACAATGTTAAGAGCATTTCTGCCAGGAGGAGAGACAGAGCAGAAAGAGCCAGAGGTTAGACACACACACACACACACACACACACACACACATACACGCACGCACAAACACAAAGACACACACTCTCTCTGCGTCTCTTACTTGGTCGCTAGGAGCTGTTTGTTCTCCGTCAGCAGATTCTCCACCTCCTTGCCCATCCCTGAAAACAGCCGGATATTCATCTCGGTTACACACCACAAACAAGATACGACAGTCTGACAGCAGATCAGTAAAGCAAAGTTGTGAGGAACCAAAACCTTTTATGTTTCAAATGCTTATTTTTGTTAAATGTTATTAAAAATATATACATATAACAGGACATTTAAAAAAAAAAAAAAAAAAAATCTTGTAAAAACTATTCAGATTTTTACTTTTGTATTTCTTTCTTGAACATGACAGTGATGCCTGGGAGAAATCCTGAACTGCAAGTGTGACCTTAACAGTAAAACTATTTGGAAACCTATCACATGAATAGATTTTCATTTGCAGCCCCAGACAGCAGACACACATTATTAATTCAGGATTCCTCCCTGAGTGGCAACAGTGTGGGGTTCATGCTCAACTCACTCCCTGCTTTTATTATTATTTTTTTTAAATCTTCGGTCCTTATTCCGATCATTGTCAGGCATTACACTTACTAATTTATTGTGCAAGCAGCAAGCACTTGTGTGGACAGAAGCCAAGCACACACAGAAGTTTCAACACAGGGAGGGTTCAAATGAGAACGAAACAGAACGGAAAGTAAGCGAGCCAACGAATGCCGGTTTGATGTTTTCTCCTTTGGATCATGAGACTATTTCTGGATTCACGCAGAGGGGAAAAAGAAGGACCGATTTAGTTGAAGGTCATATTATTATTATCATACCCATTGCAGAATTCTTTGTTTATCTACTAACCTCTACAGATCTCTAACAAACAGCACATTTCACCCTCTGTTTACTTTTGGTTTGGGCTTCCTACTAAAAAAAATAGAAGCTGTGCTGGGCCGTCCACATATATTTGGACAGTTGCATGGCTGTCCTGCTGAGCTGAATATCAGAATGATTATGATGCTGTCAAAGGCACTGTCTCCCCCTGATATTATTGCTTTAATAAACCTTCCGGCCCTCTGTAGGTATAAAGTGGTATTGCTAGGAGAGCACGGGGCTGAAGACAGTCTCAGCACAATAGAGAGAAGTCTGACACAGCTTTATCTTCATGTGATTAATGTGTGGCCTCTTCAACTCTGCAACTACACTCCCGAAAATAATCCTTTTTTTTTGGCGTTTTTTCATAATGCAAAAGGCAAATATAAAGCCACAGAACAACAGGCACAAAGGGAGGGAACCATGGGGATGTGAAAGCAAGAGGCCAGGGAATGACGTCAAGATGGGAGCAGAGGCAAGACCCGCCTTACCGAAGTAATCGTCACGGACTGGAAGCCAGAAGAAGAGGGAGAGGGGGAGAGAGAGGAGGAGGAGAAACCGGCAGAGCAGAGAGGAGGAGGGAAAGAGAGGATGCTGATAAGCACTTATTATTTTTGATCCGAGGACGAGCAGCGTGGACAAAGGGCACATAGGAGACTAAATGGATTGTTTTGTTTTTTTTACATATATATCTAATTTATCAATTATTTTAAAGTCCCAGTGAATTCAGATCTTGCCTCAGTGATTTATTTTATGTTTATGGAGCAGAGAGCAGGAATGCTGTAAATAAATAAGATCATATTTGGAAAAAATGTCCAGCCTGGGCTTAATAATTTCACTGTGACTTTAAAGAAATCAAGAAGTCTTTGATTGACATTTGATTTTGATTTCCAGTTTAAAAAAACGGATCATGGTTTCTAAATAAATGAAGCCAAATATTAATGATGCGCATACACTGATGGTTAGTTAGTCTTAGCTGTCGGCTGGGGGTTCCAAAGAGTGAAAAGGAAAAAAAAAAAGCAGTGCATGCTCTGATACACACCTGAGAACTCTCCTATGGGGTGTCACCAACAGAAGCACATAAAGGGGAAACAAAGAAAAAAAATAATGCGTGAAGCAATTAACAGATGGACAGGAAGTTGAGACAAATCTCTGTTTTCTGAGAGAAGGAACAATAAATGAAAACAAAGTGACTGGGGTCAAAAAAAGACTGGATTTGTGAGACCCCGAGCAAGAAAACACTGGTGAAACTGGGTCGTTCCAACATTCCCAGAAGCTGTTATTTTCAAGTTGCAACCTCGAATGATGCTTTTGCGCTTTGTATTTTCTCGAGAGCGTGATGCAAAGATGAGGCTGCTTGACTGGCAGTGAGCTGCTGTCATGGAGCGGGCTGCAACCTGAGCCATGCAAGTGTAAATAAATCAAACAAATAGAAAATCAAATCAAATAAATAAATTTAGAGTCGGTGCAGTGGCACACTCACACAGCATCACATAGAGCTCCGCAAAGCAAAAACTGGCTGTTTTTTTTTTGTTTGTTTGTTTTTTTGCAACATTGACATGCATCACTGCTGTTATGACCTGCAGAACCAAGATAAATGACTAGTGCAGGTGTGGGCAAACTACGGCCCTTTTAATCTGGCCCGCCAAACTTAAAGATGTTTTACTAATAGTAAGTAAGTCATAGCTGTATTTTGCTTCTTGCTTTTTTTGAGTAATTTAAAGAAAGACCTAAATACCGTGGGGCTTCAAAGACACATTTTGTTGTAACTTTGCTTTTGTTAATTTTCAATTGACATTGAAGCGTCTTTTTTTTTAAATATCCCATGATACATTTTTTCCTCCTATGAGGTGGGTCACCAAAACACTCCATCCATCTGCTCCTGCTCCGGCCCCTCTGTCAAATTGTAGAAGCCATTGTGGCCCACCAGTCAACAAGTTTGCCCACCCCTGGACTAGTGTCTCCACTAGTTTACGGATAAAGTCCAAAATGACACACGATTAACTTACTTTCTTTTAAGGTATTTTTTTTGATAGACTCTAAGGAGATAAATTATTTTCAAATTCAGCTAAAACTCCTGAAAAAAGAAAATTAGTGAAGGCGGCCGTACCGAGCAGCTCGGCGCCTGCGTCCACATCTCCGATGATGTCCGACTTGGCGTCCTTGATCTCGTGGTAGAGAGAGTCGGTGTTGATGCCGAAGGCCTCGTTCACGATGCCCTGCGAGGGGCTGAAAACACACGTTTGGTTTGTGACTTATTCAAACTTGGAACATAAAGGAGTGCAGGGCTTGGCTAACACACTTTCCAATGCAAAACCATGATATGATGTACCTGTTGCCTCCTCCGTACAGGCGGGGGTCCACACACATGTCCAAATCGGGCGTGGAGTCGATGATTTCCTGGAACTCGGGCCACTCGTCGCTGCTGCCCATCCCTTGAGGGAAAAAACAGACAAGTTGCATCAGGAGGTAGCGGACACACGACGTGTGGAGCGCGGGCTGACTCCGTCTTCTCACCGATGCTGACGCTGCGGGTGTCCAGGGTCACCTGCACCTCCATGTTCCTGCTGAGCCGTTTGGCACTTTTCCTGCGACTCCCCGAACGCATCACGTCGAGCTCTTGCGGGAGGAAGCCCTCGTTGATGGGCGTGACGGTGGCCGAGGGGACGGAGGAAGTGGGCGTGTTGGACTTGCTCCCCGTGCTGCTGGGCGTGGCGGCCACCGAGTCCGATTCCGAGCCGTCCTCCTTTACACGGTGGGACGCGGGAGTCGGAGACGAAAGAAGTACATTAGAGTTGTGCAGCTGAGAGTTGAGAGAATGTCAGAATCTTTTTTGGTTTTTTAATATAAGTTAACACAAAATAGAGGCAACTAAGGCAACTTTGATTTTTTTGAAGAAGGTCAAGTGAGTAGTCACTGTTTTCATGTTTCATATTTTGCATGACAAATATGTATATATAAATATATATATATGAACATGTATATGTATATTCTTACTATATATTCTTAAAATAGAGGGTGTCCCAAAATTTGTTACATAATTTTAAAAGCAATTATCTTGAAAACTATGACTTTTATGTTCTATTGTGTCCTAATATTGAATAACAACATTGATTCATGATCACTAATTATTTTTAGAATAGAATTATGAAGTCTCTGAGATAAAAAGTGCACTTTAACTGACTGCTCTTTAGAGGTCCTCTTATTTCTCTTACCTTTGCCACTTCTTTACCAACAAAAACACTCAAATCAAGACAGTGTGAGTAGCATGGACTTAAAAAAAAAGAGGACATTTGAGAAAGCATGAACTAAAATGTAAGAATGTGCGAAAAAGACTTCCATGATTTCACACTGAAAAATAAAGCCACATAGATGAAGAACAACCAATGGAGAAAAACAATAACTAATGCTCCCCTGCTTGCTTGCATCCATTAAAAAAATAGGACTTCGTAAAAAGGTTTACAAGCAGAGTAATAATGCTTTACAAGAGAGAAAAAGGCAACACAAGGAGGCGTGAGGGGGTGGGGGTGGTCCGTGTGGGCGTGGCTGGTGGGACGGGCAGCAGTAGGGCGACCCTCCCCCTCCCACTGCCCAGGCTGCGGGTGTGGTCGTGGGGGGGGGCCGCTGTCTGTCCCACCTGGTGAGCGGAGCAGAGGGTGGCCTGGCCGAGCTCGCTGACCTGCCAGATGTCTTTCCCGGGCATCATCCTAGCCCCCCCGAGACCCCCACGTACCATGCCCTCGACGTTGGGGTACAGGCTCAGCGACGGCGGGCGCTCCGCTTTGCTGCTGGCGGGGAAGACATGGAGGGGTGGTGTGGGTGGGGAGAAAAGAAGTTGAGGAAATCAGAAATTGTATCAAAACGGTATTCTTTTTCCAGGCACTGAAGGGGTGTTCGTCTTCTCATCAAATGTAAATAAATAACTAATACTAATCATAATCACTGGATGAATAGAGGATCTGCAAAAAGTTTTTGTTCAAGCTTCTTAAGCATGAGGTTTCCAGCAAGACACATACCAACAAAAATTTATTTTTATTTATTTTGGAAAACTGGAGTCATTCACATATTGTGTGAATATACAATATAAATACCAATTCATAGTTAAATTTATATTCTTTAGACTATTCATGTGTTTTTCTGTCTTTTCCCACTTAAATATATGCTTTGTTTTGGAAATAACCGAGCACCTTTAGAATGCATATTACAAGGGTGGTAATAAAGCACAAACAGGAAGGGAACTTGAGGGTAAAAATGCACAAACTGCTGATTTACAAGCCCCCCAAAACGAGTCAGCCAAGGGGGCCATGCAGACCAGTCGCCCAGGACAAACACACCTTCATTCGTTGGCGATCATAATGCAAGTGACACAAACAGACGCAAAAAACAGGAAGGAAGTCAAACACATTCGGGATCCTGCAGGTCAAACCCGGAAATAACATAGGGGCAAGCTGGGCACGAACAAGCTGTCACATCAATCAAAAAAGAGGCCCCATCACGATACAAGTTTTTATTTTTTATGTATTTTTTTCATTTCCGATATACATGAGGCTTAAACGCGACCTGCCCCTTTTGTTTGATTGGTACAAAATCAGGAAGTAAGGTTAAATAGTTTGAAAAACAAACAAACAAACAAACAAAAAAAAACAAACAAACAAACAAAACAGTCTCCAAGTTCGGCAGGTGCATTGCAGCCTGATTGGCAGCGGGCTGAGATGCGATGTGCTGATTGGCTAGCGTCATGCTGCTTCAACAAAATACGTTCGCGAGAGAAAATGGGCGGCGGTAAATTTACAGCAGGTAGTCGGTAACCAAAGCGAAGCAGCTGGGGGCGGCTACGAGGAAAGTATGTCTTTTACAATAAGGGTTCGAAGAAAGAAAAGAGAAAAAGCGGGGGAGGATGTTAAGCTAGCCAACGTTAGCTCCGCGACTAACTTCGAAAAGAAAACGACACGAAAAAGAGCTCAAGGTAAGGACCGCGATGCTGTCTTTGAAAATTAGCAGTGTGGTCAGATGACGTGTTTGAATCATGTCGCAATGCAAGTTATGTATTTTCGATGAGCGATAAATATTTCTGTTGCAACGGTTGGGAGAGGGAGTGTGTGCGTTAGTCTTTGTGGAGTCGGAGTAGCTCATTTGTAAAGTGCAGTGTGTTTACATTTATTTGCATTACCTATTACTTGGTCCTTTCAGCTTTATTTATTCAATTCTTTTGTAATAGCCATCCATCCTGCACTTTCTTGATTGTTTAAAAATACAATAGTCCAATTGAAAGATTTCAATTCAATTTAAACACTCAGCTTATTTCTAATGCCTATTGGTTACAAAGCAGTTCAAACTATGTGAACCATATATTTTTTTTGAAACCCTATTTTAAGTTATGATTTACCACTACTGGCGAGTCACTGGCCTGTGATGGCCATGGCCCCGAGCACTGCGGGAGGCGTCAGTTATTTTTCTGAATGACAGTTGGCGACACTAATGTCGTTGTTTGTGACGGAGTACCTGCTCCCTGTTCGTTTGGATCAGTTTCCGCTCTGTGGACCAGCAGGTGTGTGATTTGACGTGACAGCTTGACTGGGAGACACATTATCCAGGTGGGCTTTTACCCCCCCCCCCCAACAGTGTGATTGTGTATATGTAAACCGTAATCTTTTGTAATTCTATTACACCGCTGATGCACTTTTTCAACCAATGCACATGACAAAAGTCCGACTTGAAATCCGTTTTAAAAATAATTCTGTTTATTCGGTATTCACGGGACAATAAAGACGTGCAATTCAAGCAAACTGCCGCCGCGGCTTATTTTAACTTCAGGCCCACATTTTCCTTTTAAATTCCTTGTCGTTGGAGCCTAATCAGGAGACCTAACTGGTCTCAAGCGGTCAGTAAATTGCTGAAGAAATGCACGTCGGGTTCCGACAGACATACGAGGAGGGGGGTCAGAGGTCAACGCATGCCAGTTTACACGGCAGAGCAAAAAAGGGTAAAAGGAGGCGTGGGGAGGAGCTGGGGTTGCACCACGAGTTACCTTTTCCTCCATGAGTGGCGATGACTGCGCACAGAGCAGCACAGACAGAGAGCCGGCAGGACGGACGGACAGACGGACGGACAGACAAGCAGACGGACACAGACAGACAGGTGCTGGTTAGAGTGAGACAGGAGACGGGACTGTGACGCACGAAGACGCACCCATCCACAACTCAACACAACTCCTTGGATGATCTAAGCCAGGCATGGGCAAACTATGGCCTGGGGGCCAATATATTTTTTTCCTCCGATGAGGTTGGTCACCAAAACACTCCATCCATCTGCTCCTGCTTCGACTCCTCGGTCAAATTTTAGAACCCATTGTTGCCCACGAGTCAAATAGTTTGCCCAACCCTGATCTAAGCTCAAGTTTGAGGCATTTTTGATAATTATTCACTTAAAATAATATTGATAATACTTCGCGAGTGGCTTAAGAATGTACGTTTTATATCTCAATCACGCAGTCTGCATCTGGCGTGCCTGCTTAATATCCTGCAGGAGTGCTCGCAAAACTATCCTTAATAATACAAACCAGCCGACCTGCCTCAGCGCAGCAGCTTGCAGGAGACTTGTTGGATTAGCGTGCGACACTTTAGCTCAAGAGATTTTTTTTCTTTCCTCTTCTAGATTTTGTGTTCTCGGTGAGCAGGTTGCAGTTAATCTGCGGTTAGGCAACACCAGCTGCACCAGATGTCGCCATCCTCGTCTCCTATGCATGCACACTTTCAAATAAAGCTCAAGCTGCGGTTTTAAATCAATTTCCCCAAAGGCTCATTAGTGAGCCTCCAAGTGCCCAGTGTGTCTCCATGCCATCCTGACTTGTTGTCATCATACCTGTTCAAAAAAACCACAATGAGCACATAAACACATAATAAATATAAACACACACACACACACACATAAACCCTCCGCAAAACCATCAACAACGTGGTTGTAGATGAAAGATTTAAATACACACAATGACGGATGCACAATGAAAGCAATCCTTTTTTTTTTTTTTATGTATTGAAACACATTGCGCAACTCACGATCGTCCACAGCCGGGACCTTCTGATTGGCTGTTGCTCCCCGTCTGCTGCAGTTTTGACCGCTCGATGTGCTCGACATATGTCTGGATCATCTGTGAAAAAAAAAAATGTGCAAAGATTTGAGAAGATGAAAAATGGGGATAATTGTTAACTTCAAGTTGTTCAAGGATGAGAGAGTTCCACGGATCGGTGAGTAGCGGAGCTGCGTTAAAATGGATTAGCTCAATTAAATTACAAGGATTGTAATCGGCTAAATTTGGGGAAACTGGAGGATTATTTTACTGAAGGGATTATTTTATTAATAATGCTCTCTGTACATATTTTCACTGGAAGTCACAATGTGGAAGAAGCAACTCTGTTGGCACGAGCCGCTCATTGAAGGTTAGAAAATCCTTCAGGCCATAATAGCAACCAAGTTTTCAGTAGACGTTTCTATTGTCACTCCCCACAAAAAGCCATAGAAAGCCTCTGAAAACTGATTTCAATTCAAATTTTTGAGGAAAATTTTTTAAAGCTATTTTTATTTTTACACATGGAAAGAAAAGGAGGGAGCAATTTTCATTTATTTGTACGCGGTAAGCGTGACACCATGGGATGGTGTGCTGTTCAGTGCAGAGTGAGCTGGAGTGACTTTACCTCGGTGTGACGCTGGTGCAGAGCGTTGTACTCTTTCTTCATGTCAGCCTCTCGCTCCTCCAATCGCGTAACTGGGCAACACACACACACACACACACACACACACACACACACACACACACACACACACACACACACAGACGAATATTACTTGAACTGTCAAAAGATACCATAGATACACATAACTGTCATCAAATAACATATAATATAATTAGAGAGCCATGCTGTACGGCAGCCATTAAGTCGTAATTTTTTATTTTTTTATTGCTCTAATTCCGACAAACAAGATTAAACATCAAGTCGTTAGGATGTACTGCATGTTGAGAGAACAGCCTGAGGGCTAGGAAAACAAATTCAGCGGCCAATCAAAATCCACCCCACTGTTTTTTCAGCTCTGACGTGCGGGACAAAAGTGTTGCTACTAAATAAGCATCCGAATCTAAAAATACCGCAGCGAGTCGACTTCCTCTCTCGACGGAAACGGAAGTGTCTTCCTGACCCTCGGCCTCAGTCGGTCTCAGAAGCCAGTTCAGAGGCCTTTTCTTCATTTTGGCCGTTAAATGTTTGGTTGAGGATTTGTGTTTGTAGATCATCATAGCACATCCACTCCTCTAAGAAGTCATGTCTTCTTCTAAATTCCTAAAAAAACTGTCTGTATGGTGTTATCAAAGCTCCAGCTTGTACATGCATTTAAATATGTTGACTCAAATTAAACTTTTGAAAAAGCTAAAAAGATTACGTAAAACAGTAAATTTCAATATCAACAATTTTAGGCTTATCAGATCATTAGCCCAGAGATGGCTGCAAAAATGTTTCTTCACTGTATGATTTTTTTCTCACGTAGAATTTTGTATCACCAACTGGTCACTGGCAAGCCTAAAGTAGGCTAAAACCCAGAGAGTCTCTCTTCAAAAAAAAGCTGTCAAAGTACTGGATAAGAAATATTTTCCTTCCATTCCATCCAATGCTTTAAGTTTTGGTAATTTTAAAAAGTTTAAACTTAATTGCTCTGTATATACCATCCTGCATGGACTTGCTCCACCACCTTTTGGGGGGGGTTCATTATGTTAAGATCCAGCACCAGTGGGAGAATAACCAGAGCCTCCACTAGAGGTGACTGTGCAGTTCCACAAAGACAAACAACCTTCAGTAATCAGGTGTTATCAGTCAAAGGTACTGAGGTTTGGAATGAAAATTAACACTTTTAAAGTCAATCTAAAAAAAGTGGCAGAAAAAAACCCAGATCCATCAGCACTAAATTTAAATGTAAACTTTTATGTATCCTCTTAGTATTCTTTGTTACTTTGTTAATGTCAGTTGTTCAATACTTCCATCGTATTGTTCATTTTTTTGAATCTTTCATTTGTATTTGTCATTGTAATGTTATTTTGGCTAATTCTGGCATATGTGCATTTACATGATCATTAATACGCACTGTCCCTTTTAAATAAAAGAAAAAGAAAATGGAAAAAAACTCCCATCCAGAGCGTTATTAATTGCTTTCCCGCAACTAATCGGCTGCCTTAAAGTTGAGAAAAGCGTGACGAGATGGGCGGAGATGACGTGGTTCAGCGTTTCGGGGCTGTTGAGTGGCCACTCACTCTGGTCGGAGTAGTTCTTCATCTTGAGCTCCAGCTGCTTCCCCTGCAGCTCCAGGAAGTCCACCTGGACCTGCAGGTCCTTCTTCTCCGCCTCCAGCGCATCCTCGAACTCGATGAATTTCTGGTGGGGGGGGGGAGCGTAAAGTCAGCAGGGACGACCGTAGGCCACAAACAGGACCAAGTCAAAGACAACTTAGCAATGAGCTGCGGTGTCCTGCGTATTCTCCACTGCTGCAGGTCATGTGACCGGCGTGGGCAGACGGGAGATGGATGCCCTACTGAAGGCATGCGTCTCACACAAAGTGCCTCATTAGCTCCCCCTAGTTTGCACGTGACCTGCGTTAGGGGGGGAAACAGAGAAGCAAACACGGCGCCGCCTGTCTCCTTTTCACACTGCAGGTTTTTTTTTTCTTTTATAAAGCTGCTCACAATGACGGCCTTTTTTTCCCCCCGGCAAAGCAAGTCCACAAAGTCTTAATACTGTAATCCCCCCCCGACTGCAGGGAGACCACAGAGTTCGGAGTCTGAGGCAGACGTGCACCAGGCCCTAACAACAACATGACAGTGACGCCTCACTGACGTCTACATTTCCGCGTTTCGCTAATGAGAATAAACGTTTTGAGGCATTTTATCCGGTGGGAGTCGTCAGAGGAATATCAGCTGGCTCCTTTAACTGGATAATACTATCCTCGAAGTGACGTCTGCTGGAAATGAAATTAGACTGAATAAGATCATAGCAATACATGTATTTATACAGCACATTTCAGACGAAAAGGCAACATAATGTGCTAATACGTGCTAATAAATGGGGAGTAGGCAACTGTCCTTGAATTAAAGCAACTAAAGGTCCCATGTTGTTGCTTTATTTCTTGTCCTGTACTCCAGTGCAGCAGCCTCGAATGGTTCTGCATTTGTAAAAAACCACTTCATAGATTTCCAGAAAAAAGTAGCATTAGCTCAGCCTTCAACTTGGTGGTCTAGCGGTAGAGTGTCTTCCCTGAGACTGGTAGGTTGTGGGTTGGATCCCTGGCCGTCATACCAAAGACTAAACATGGTTCCCATTGCCTCCCTGCTTGGCACTCAGTATTTGGGGTCGGAATTGGGCGGTTAGATCACACAATGATTCCCCCGGCGTGGCACCGCTGCCGCCCACCGCTCCTTCAGGGGATGACGGGTCAAATATGAAGGACAAATATGAAAACTAATTTGGAACTTTAACTTTTCAACCCATCAAAAATACCAAGTTTGAAAGTCCCTGCTAAAAGTGATATCGGCAAAAGTGGTCTTAGATGGCACAAGGAACACCTAACTGGGGGTTGCACCACTAAGCTAGGAGAAGCATCAGTGCCCTGTGTGACATCATAACAGGCTCATTTCAGATATTCATGCATAATATGGACCGTGTTGCCAAAGGTGCGAACTTGGGCAGCGGCCTATAAATACTCTCATCTACCACTGCTACCACTGGGTGTGAAACCGAACCTCTGCATTCTGCTCCTTCGCCTCTGCGGCGGAGAGTTTGAAGGGCACTGTGGAACATGTGTGCTGAAATTGAAATTGAAGAGACGTCCACTGCACAGATTTTTGCGGGCGTATCGCGTTACACCGCTGACCTGACGACACGAGGCTAAAACGTGACTGAGGCGTCGTCGCGCATCAAAGCGTCCCCTCAGCGTGTCGGCCGAACTTGACAGCGAGGTGGAGATAAAACCCTCAGAGGAATGAAGCGCAGCGTCGCTTCTCAGCCGACTGAAACCGATAAGAAAAGAAGAAAGACGCTGAGAGGAGTCTGGCCTGATAAAGGCGGAAAAGATCGATATTTCGCTGTCGTCGACCTCTGAGGAGCAGGAACTGATGCAAAGTGATGGAGCTGAACGCAAAAAAAAAAGAAAATGCCGGGAAACCGCTGAATTTTTTTAAATGCGCCTGAGCGGCTGTGATTGTTGTTGTGAGTTGGGAGCGGGCCGGCAGTTGTGGCTTTGTTTAGCATTAGCGTGGGCCTGACAACCTTGTAACTTGAGCCGCCTTCTTTCTCGTCGCTCCCCGTGTAAAGAGGGTGGGGTCCTGGTTTTATTTCCCTCTCTCTTCTTTTCAACACCTTGCCTCTTCATCGGGCTTTGCCTCCAAACTGATCGGGCCTCGCTGCGGTGTGCATCCGCATCTCTTCAAAACCTCAGCAGACGCCCCTACGACTTGTCTTGTAATGCTCACACCGGAAGCACAAAAATCCGGTTCCAGTGCCAGACCCCTGCAGTCGGTGTGCTCCTGTGTGCACTATTGATTTCCCGTGATCCTTCGCACCCCTTGCACGTCGTCCCATCCCCCCACTAGGTCGGACATAACTGTCTCTGCGTTTCTGTTTCGTTTTTAAAAGTGTCAATGTGAGCACAAGTCAAATTTTTTCAGGCCTCTGTATGCCACCTTTGGGTTTTCACCGCCAAAGAATAGCTAGCCTGTCGGACAAGGCTAACGTACTGAGCTAATTTTAGATTGACAATGGACTGGAAACGTAAAGTAGTGACTGATAGATTAGTTAGTAAACCTATTAGTTTGAGATGCTATCAGAATTTTGTTTACTTTGTTGACAAAAATTATTGAATCAGAAAAAAGTGGGGATTTTTGCCCCTGAAATTTCAGAACACACCCAAAATGCACCTGGAACATTTTAAAGGCGAACTTAATTTGACCTTCTCTAAACCTTTGAATGCACACGTCCAACTGTTCAGAGTTTCAGCACTCATTGCATAACAAGCTGATTAACCGAAAAAAAACAAAAAAATCACAAATAACAAGGTTTGGGGACTGATTGAACGTTTCTCTTCATCGCGCTGTTGACATTTGTACATCGTGACACCATAGCGACATTAAACAAAAAGGCCACCTGACCCGTCACAATACTAATACTCAAACAAAATGTTCTCACAGGACTTGTTTCAACTGAAACAACAGCCGCAGGCTCCCTTAGCAGCTGCGCCTGTTCACACAAACGCAGACTTTTTATCCTTTATCGTAGCTTCAAAGGAGTCGAAACACCAAACACCTCCCCGAAAACCAGCAACCAGCTCTCGGTCAACGGCTTTGAGCCAAAGCCGAGCAGAAAAAGTGACACTGGGGGCAGAGCGGACGAGGGAGCCGCGCTAAAAGCTGAGCTAAGCCGATACTAGCTGGAGCGACACTGATACGCTGAGGCCTCTTTGGATGGGTTGAGGATTAAGAGTTATGACGCCTGCCGGCTCCCACGGCTGCAGTGACGCTGGTCGGAGCTGCGGGGAGGATGAAAATGAAAAGTGCCGGAGGCGGAGCTGGGCCAGTAACCCGATAGCTTCGTATTGATGTCCACTTTTGTCGTCGGTGTCACCGTTGTTGCGGTGGTGGTGGTGTTTCCGGCGAGAACCAACACCCACTTGTCCCCTTATCGCTGCGCACTGTGTGTTTGTTGTCACTTCCTCGATGCATGTTTGCATGTTGTGTGCTTTTTGTTTTGTATTTGCATGTTGCTACCGCTAAGGTATGTGTGTGCCGGGGCAGGGGGGGCAAAGAAGTATTGCAGCGGAAACTCTCTGAAGTTGTGTGTTACACCTGTATCACTCCAGCAGTGGCTGTAGTAGTTGGGATATTTACAACTATTGGGCACGTAACATTAGAAATTGAGTGAATGAGTGTAACAAGGCAATATGAGCAATTGTTATTGTGAAATAAAATTAACAGTGGGGATTGCAATTTGGAAACGGTTCTATTGTTTTGAGTAGAATTGTTGACGTTGATGGGCCCATATTGGGCAAAATTCACTTCACCAGTGTTTTTCTAATGAGGGATGTTTGTACTATCTTTTATGTATGTCACAAAACTCCCAAGATGTGAAAAGCCCGTCATCTATTTGTCTTACCTGCTCAAATTGTTCAGGAAGTGTGAGCTACATAGTTCTGCCACAAAGGGCACTGTTGCATCACTGATATTTCTCCCAGGTTAATGACAACCCACTGGAAGGGTATTGTCTCTGCCCTCGCATAAACCACCTTGGTCTTCTCGCACCTCATATTCATGGTGGAAACAACAAGTGTTTTTGATGGAAGCTTCAAACAGAGGGCTAAATGTTATCTGGACATATGTTTCTTTCTGGATGGTTAATTTGGCAAGGCTGCTCCATCGGTGGGAGTCTGGGATTTAAAAAAATATTGTCAACATCTAAATGTAGGACCTCAACAAAGTTAAAATAGTGAATATATTGGAGTAGTAGGGTTCAGTTGGGGCAACTGGACTTGTCCCAACGTTAAACTTCTCCTTTAAGATGACCTCGGTGACTGAGAACCTTCACAGACACTGAACATATTAATTCATTTGCAAGCATTTCCACGTGGGAATAACATCTTCCACAATGGTGAGGAGTGAACGATATGACGTCCTCAGTACCGCAGTCAAATTAAATGATTATATATGTTTGGTTTTTGAAATAATAATGTAATGAAAGACCCCTAACTAATCAGATCTGACAAGTTAAAGCGTGTTGAGTGGAATGCAAATCATACTAGTTTCCTCCCTCCACCCCCCCGACAACAACCACCTGAGTCACACGTGTCGTGCCCCGCCATCAGGACACCGAAGCGGGGCCGTGATGATGCAGACTGAGATGGTGATGGTGATGGTGGTGGGAGGGGCGCCTCGACTCACCTCCTCGGCCTGCTTGCGGAGCGCCTTCTCGCGCTCGTACTGCGTGATGAGCTGCTCGTTGTCCTCCTTGAGCAGCTCCAGCTCCACCTCGTGCTCCTGGTTCTCGGTCAGCACCGCGTCCAGGTTCTCCAGCACGTTCACCACCAGCGGCATCAGCTCCTTCACCACCTCCTCGTCGTAGCTGCGGATGAGCCGCTCGAACTCCCGGTAGATGCTGTTGGCCAGGCCCGACACCCGCTCCGACATGACGGTGCCGGAGCCGTAGTCGTCCTGGTAGACCACCTCGTCCAGCTGGAGCTCCATCATCTTGGCGAAAGGGGGTTGTTTGAGCTTGCAACAGTTCTTTTTCCTCCTCCTCCTCCTCCTCCTGCTCCTTGAACAGGCCCGTGCAAAGGCGAGACTTGTCACAGGGTCTGACTCCGCACGGCGCACAAAAACGGGAACATTCAATCAGTCAGTCCTCAAAAATAAACACAACTTAAGCCGCGAAGGTTCGCCGCACCGCAAGGAAAGGATGGAGCTGGTTGTCGATATGTGTGTGACGGCGCATAACCTTGAGCTCGGCTCTAATGTTTTGATGGAAGAAGATGATGAAGAAGAAGGGCCCCCTTCCCCTCCCCTCCTTCCTCATGTATTCCCGATGTATCGCCTCCGGACGCGGCGGCCCTGCTAGCGCTGCTCTCCGCCTGCGATGAGCATCCGATCCGGGGAGCAGCAGCGGGTGTGCGGCGGGTCGGCCTGTGGATCGGCCCTCGTCCAGCCCATGCCGAGGAAACGACACTGCACCTGACTCAACAGCAGCCGCAGCAGCAGCAGCCATGGATCCCAGCCATGACTGGCCGCTTGCGAATAAATAAATTAATAAATAAGGTCAATAAATAATATTCAACGCTGCCGGTCCTCCCCGCCACCACCACCAGCGATCCGCCGCTACAACGCGCTTCCCTCCATGGTTTCGTTTCCGCCTTCCAGCGGGCCGCCGATGCTGCTGCTGGCCAGGCTTCGGGCGTTGATGGTGATGTCGCCCTATGGGAGAGGCTCTCCGTGCTGCCGCTGCTGCTGCTGCTGTTCAGATGGAGGAGCCAGCTGACCGACTCCGGCTGACGTCACACCGTCTGCATCGAACAAGCGGACTCGCCCGTCAAAGCGACGTGAAAGCTCCCCGGAAGCGACTATATGGATTTAAAAATAAAAGCCTCGTGATTCGAGGAGCGCTTTTTAGACGTTGATTTGTAATTTTTTTTTTTTTTACTCATGGTAGCACTAACTAACTGGGTAAACTTTTTGTCTTGTGGGCCACAATGGGTTCTAAAATTTGGCAGAGGGACAGGAGCAGATGGAAGGCGTGTTTTGGTGACCCACCTCATAGGAGATTAAATATATCATCAGATATGCAGAAAAAATGTGCTTTAATGGCATTTGAAAGTGAGCAAACGCAAAGTTACAACAAAATCAGTGTCTTTGAAGCCCCATGATGTTTAGCTTTCGATTGAAATGAGCAACAACATCTGTAATAATTAAGTGAATGGCTTTGATCTAGTAGAACCCCCCTGAGAATGGAGTTGCATCATATTTACCTTGTTTCTCAAAATTGGCCTGTCAAAATTAGATGTCTTATTGCTTCTGCAATCTGCCAGACCAGTCAGGGCTGGTTTTAACACACAATCATATGCAGTGCCATGAATGTCACTCAGAATGTGGACATTCCACATTCTCCCGCCACCGTTCCCCACATTCTTCTATCAGTAGTAATCATTTTATTTTGAAGGTTGTAAGAGAGGAAATGCTCCGAATATTTGAATATCTGTTGGGTACAGCTGGGCCTGGCACTAGAATTTATCAATAAATAATGACAATGTACTTTCCAAAAATAAAAAAGTTACTTTAAAAATAACATTCCACAGAGCAACGCTATGTAAAAGATCGTAGCCCAATTATTTATAAGTCAGCAGTTAAATTGCATTCACTCTACTTAAGTAGATGTAATTACACATGACAGATCACTCTCAAGACCTCTCTGATTTAATAGTAAGGAAAGTGAAGTTTGTCCGTCACTCTGGTTCTACTAGTAAGTACTGACAAAAGTGCAGTTTAGGAGGGAAGATGAACAATTGTCATTGACGAAGACACGCAACAGCATTACCTCCTTGATTTTGGATGATCATGGGTACAACATGCATTTTAAACAACAATGATTTCCTACATTTGTGTAGATTTACCCTAAAATTTGTTGCCTGAATGCAGTTTGGGCATGTAGTTAAAACAAAACAGAGTAAGAATTTACCTCCATAGCAGGTGCTTGAACATGTTTTAATTGAGATTTTTCTGGGCAGCCTTTTCATGAGAAATTCGCAGCAAGGGCATTCTGCAAAAAGCCATAAAAATATATAAAATATACCTGACATAGGACTTTTCTTAAGTCCTTGACAAACTCACTTCCGTATATTATCTCCATGGTTGAGTCCCAAGACCACACACACAAACCAACGCACCATAAAACATATGGTTATCATTTCCATTCTTTGCCACAAACAACCGTGCACTTGAACTTTCCTTCAGCCAGACAAGTGAAGCTTGGGCTATTGTTTGCGCTGGGGAGCACGAACAATGGAGACAAAAACCAGCCAATGGAGCTGAAAACTGGGCAGATAAAGCCGCAGGAGCCCCTGGAGGAAAAACGAAGCTACTCAAGGACCACCAGATTTAACAACTATCTCCTACTTCCCAATAGAAAGTAAACAGAGTTTAGACGTTAGGCAGAAGTTAGACTTAACAAGCAGGCCATTGCATAAATGAAGCTAATATTTTCTCTTTTTTTATCATTTTATTTTTCATACAAAATAGTTTCAACACTGAAGCTAATATTTTAAATGCGGAACACAGCATGAACTGTGAGCTAATGATAATTGTCAGAGCCAGAAATGGTTAACGTTGCAACTTGGTCTTCAAATCATTTGGTAAACAGCAGTAAACTAGGGACAATGCTGACCTTTTCACACCAATAACCTAGTAGACTCACAGAAGAAGGTGATCTGTCTTTCAGATGTTCTCCTGCTGGCTTCAATCACAAGTTTGACCAAGGACCAAAAATAGCATATCCATCAAAAAACTCATCTTAAAACTATTATTTCTCCTGAAACACTCAGCCTAAAAGCTCAGCATCATGTTAACACTTGTTAACTTAAGTACAGTCTACATCGCACTTTTTTTGAAAGAATACAAAGGTCAAAAAGGAAATTCTTTCTTTGTGTTCATTTGATTCCCAATGAAGACTCTGTCAAGAAATACTTTACATTATGGGCTTAAAACTGTCTTGAAATGCAAAATAACAGAATTTTACACATGCAATTCAAACCGCGATCAATCGCAGTTAACTATGAAGATTCTACGATGAAAAAAAATTGTTTGCCCTAAAATCAATCAATTAAACCCACGACTCACGAGACAGAGGCTGCTTAGCATATTTAAGTTTTGTTGGCCAAATGTTGTTTAAGAACTTTTAAAATGCACTTGAGGTCAAGTACATTTTCAACAAGACATCAACGAAAAAAAATCACAACCCGTATTTTAGGTTTACGGTATTAGGCTGCTGCCTGAAGGGAAAACAAACTTAATACGCAATTGCAAAGATTCAACTTCTCTCTCTCTCTCTCTCTCTCTCTCAAAAGCTCAAAGTGGCTTTTTGCCCGTGAATGAGCATCATCCATTGAGTGCTGCCAAAGGCCAAATCCGGACAAAAGCGTCAGTGTCAGCGTCTCCAAATCTGGAGCAGACGACACTCGCCGTTTGTGCGTCGTTGCAAATCCAGAAAAGGATGAATTATCAGTGTTTTGGCTTAGTGACTGAGACTGCCGCAAACACATTGGACACCGAGACTGAAAGCACACACTGTAAACAAACTCTAAATGCAAAACAACAGTTTTATTACAATACACAGGAGTTCTTTCTTCTGCTGCGCTCATTGCCTGCCAGGCACATCAACACATGAGGGTTTTGGGGGGGCAAGGGCGGGAACAGGCTGGCACCAAAAAAAATACCATGAAGTGTGCTGCATGAGGTGTGTGGAGAGAGAGAAAAAAGAAAAGGTGATCTTCTAGGAGCCCACCTGGAGTCAGGAGGGCTGAACGCATGTCCAGAGTTCACTTGTCTTCAGCCGTTTTAATTTAAAACATAAACAAAGGCCTGACCCAAGTTTAAAGAAAAAAAAAAAAAAGAAAAAAAAGAAGGCATGTTCATGGAGCAAACAATGAGAACAAGAGCAGAAAAAGGCGCCGGCGAGATACAATCATGTAAAAATTAAAATGGAATTTCTTTTTAAGGAAGCAAAAAAACATTTGGGAGCATTGTCTAGCATTTGGCATACGGAGAGAAATTCTGACAGTCGAACGTGAAGGACGTCAAATAAGGCATCAGATGATCAATTTCTCCTGAACCGTTATTTTAGAACAAGTCAAACTAAAGGTTTACTTTCTCGTTTATCTGGGAATTCCCTGAAACAAAATTTTTTGGACTCCCCTGACTAAAGGACTACACATCGATGTCGTACAACTGATTTTCACATTGGAGAAAATGTCTGCGTTTAGCATTAAGCGAGAGGCGTTAAAAAAAGAATGAAACTGTCGACAATCTTGACATGCACTTTCGGCTGAACCACTCCCAGGATGCAAAAACAACACGTTTACAGTGATAAATAACTGTGCCGTTACTACATCAACACATGCTTGAACGGGAAAAAAAAAAAAACAACAACGTGAAAACACGTCACATTCAAAGTGATTGATGGCGAACCTCTGGATTGACGGAGGTTGGTGATTGTATGGCTGCAGATTTTTTTTTTTCCGTACTGGAGGGGGACAGAGTGTGAGAAGGCACGGGCGACATGTCTGACAGAGAGACGGATGGAGAGGATGGAGAACCCCGTTTCAGATGGAGATGGTGACAGCGGGCTGTTGGAATGAGTGGAGAGCAGAGAGGGTGGGGGGTCGGGTCGCAGCGGGATGGAGCGGTCCGGTTGCCGGGCTCATCAGTAGAACACCACGCTGGACTTTCCTCCGGGGGGTTTGAGAACTCGGTTGTGAGCGCGACGCGGGGGCCCCAGGTGAGGCTCCAGGTTCTTCAGCTGCGCGGCGATCTCCGCCGCCTGGTCCGGAGGCGAGGCCTGGGCCTGGGCCTGGGCCTGGGCTTGGGCCGGGGCCGGGGCGGGCCGGGGCGGCTCGGGCTTGGCGGCGGCAGGCGCTGCGGCAGGTGCTGCGGCAGCTACCGGCTCTTCTTTGGCTGGTGCAGGAGTGGCAGGAGACGCCGGAGGGGTGGCTTCCTTCTTCGCCGCGGGCGGGCTGGCCTTGGCGACGGGTGCTTGAAGGGAGGTAAACGAGGAAAGGAATATTGTAAAAATAGAACGGCGTGCCACCGCATCGGAAATAGAACAGAGACGGCATCCTTGAAAAGGATGACGTCTGTGTGGCGGATGAAAAACGTAGCTCTTCTCTGCTGGCACTCACCTGGTGCTGGAGGTTCAGGTCCGACACTTAGATTGTCCTGGAAAAAGAGAGACAATTCTCAGCGTCATTCTCACGAGCCATATCAACCTGTTACAACAGCCTCCGTCACACATCGAGCCGCAGCAACAGCAGCGACTTCCTCTTTCGTTTTTCAAGAAAGGTTTTAGTTTCCTTCTTGCCGTGAACTCAAACGTCAACATTTGCTGCGTCTCCATGACCGTTGCGATTTGCAGGCGTTTCCATTGAATGGTGTGAAGCGCATAAGCCGTAATTCTTGTAAAATCTCGTCCGGCGAGACCCCACCTTGAGGAGGATGGAAGTACAAAATTTCTTGTACAAAGTTGAATTTTGATGTTGTTTGCTGTCAAGAATGGTTATGTTTCTCTTTGATTACTTTAAAAAAAAAATAAAAAAATTCTATCTCCTCCTTTGTCCAAACCGAACGTGCCATCTTCACTTAAAGTGAACTCGTAATGTGGCCCCGTACGTCACGTGACCAGCGATGCGACAAAAAAGGGTTCCCATGAGACTTTTGCGATATACCTCTGTATCGATACGTCTGAAAACCCACCTCACGAGAGCGTTGAAACCTTTCCAAGTTTTTTATGGCGATATTTCAGTTTTGCGCAATTCTAGGGGTAATGGAAACGCAGCTAGTGACACAGTTTAATGAAGTCAAGAGAGGAATTCAGACTAGGAGGCCAAAGAGTTTCACTATCATGGGATTGCTGAAATGGCAATAGAGATTTTTATGAAACAAGAAACACCGTGGAATTGGCTGCTATTCACCTGAAAATCTGTCTACATTAAGAAAAATCTGTTTTCGATCCGTTTACAGAAAGATGAGAGTTTATCCCGTAAACATTCCCAGGGAGGTCCCCCAAGTGTGGGACCACCCATCCCTCACTGGAAACCCCGTCACCTCCATTACAAACCATGCAAATATGTTGAGGCAGGCAAAGTCGGACTAAACATGTGGAAGACTTATTCCAAAATACAGAGCTGAGAGCTGAGCAGCAGTGTCCTCTACTGAAAATTCACTCCACAGTATTTATGTGTAAATACAACTTGTTGGGTCGGGGCCCCTTTGGAATTCCAACTACCTGCGTAAGAAAGAATTCCAACACATTAAATATCAAATAAAGTGGAATCTGTGGGAAGTGAAATATATTGACTACGGCCTCTTTAAGCAGAACAACATAAATGGCAAATGCCCCTCAGTAACGTTTCCGTCTTAGACCATAAACAGCAGTGTGTCACATGAGTCTGTGTCACGGATCAAAGGAGTCACCGCTGGAGGGAGACAATAATCCACACTGAGTGCTTTAGCAGAATTAGGTCAGTGTTTGTTTTAAAAAGTTGACTCATTATCTTATTTTATGAAAAAGAAAACCACCATGCACTGTTATAGGTAATGTTAACTTCTTCATAAGATTATTTTGATCTTAGATGACACCAAATAATACGACGACGCCCAACGCCTTGCAAAAACATTTGTGACACTTCTCGCAGATGAACGCCTCACCATGTTTACATGGCTCTGCCGGAGTGTCCCTGGGCTGCAAGTAAACAAGACAAACGGCAGCAAAACATCTTAAGCAAATGCTCCGCTGCAGTCTGTGCACTTTAGAACCGACTTTGACTACAGCGCGAGACAGGGCAATGCCGGCGGGGGGGTTACAGGACTCACCTTTGGCTTGTTCGGGTGGCTTCGGCTTGAACTTTGGCCGGGCGCGCTTTCTGCAGCCCCAAATATGTTGCTGCTCTGTCCACCTGGGGGCTTGCTTTTCTGCGGCTGAGCCACAGTTTCAGGTCCACCAAAGATTCCGCTGGTCTTCCCACCTGTGAGAAAGCACGATCCAAATATGACTCGAGTTACGTAATGGCAATTTTATTATTATTATTATCTGAAGTGACCTATTTGATCGTCCACACAACTCAAGACTGTCGTCACACACTGCGGTTGGATTGGAGAATATTGTGACATCTGAATGGAATCTATTCACTGTTTACTTTGCGCTGATGTGCTTTGGGAAATTAGAGTCGTATGTTGTGGAACTGCAGTGATTTTCTGACAGCTCCAGTGATGCAATTCCGACAGCGAAAGAGCACGTGGACGGACAAGATTATGATTGCTTTTCTTTTTTTTGCTCTGCCAACAAACATCGTGAACTGCACAATGTTTCGGGGAGGAACGATTACACAACACATCTTCACAACCCAGACGTGTGACACAAGACTCAGTGTCAGTCTGGCCCTGACCTGGAGGGTTGGTGCGTTTTTGTACACTCTCAGTCGGCTCGGGGGCAGCAAAAACATTTGAGGCCATCTTATTAGGTTTACTTGATGCTGCAGCTTCGTTGTCGCCTCCACCGAAAATGTTGCTGGACCCTCCTCCAGGAGGCCGCAATACCCTGGGGGACGACAACAACAATGTGTTTAATGATCTGCAATTGCATTTGTAAAATACAGAGGACAAATCGGCAACAGCGCACACGAACGCATACCGAGTTAATTTGATCAAGCTACGAAAGTGTATTTTTTATTGTTTTCTTTTTTTTTTAAAACAACATTTTTACCGTCTGGCATTCTGGCGAATGCAACTACAGATACCTTTTTTTTTTGGAACTTTCATTTTTGGAACTTTTGGAAAACACTGATGGTGTTTTTACTAACATGTGAGAAAGTATCAGTGGCCTTTGTGACGCCACAAATATCTGATTGCCAGAGGTGCATGTTGTAACTGATTTTTTTTTTTTAAGCAGAACAAGTAAAATATCTGTTTATATCTAGGGAATCAATTGACTTGCTGTAAACATTTTATTTTGAAACACTGGCATTTTAAAGATGACATTGCACTAGACCCTGACCATAATAAAAGGCTATATAAAATATTGTCTATGAATTTTGACACCTCGTTGAGCATTCCTCGGAAACATTTAATGTGTAACACCTATACAAATTAAAAACGAAACAGGTCAAATGTTTCAAAAAAACATGAATCAAGTGCAGGTTAATGACCGCTTATTTCGGCTTTTACAAGGCGGAATGGCGTCATAACGTTCACGTCTTAGAAATGTTTAATTAGCTCTTTAGACGACTCAGCAATTAGACGTCCACTAATGTAGTGGCGTACAAAAATAGACCTCGGGGAAGCTGAGTCGTTTTCAATTACAACAACGCGGTCATTATGTCGTCGTAAGCAAGTACAAAGAAGCGCAGTCTTGAGTGTCTTTCACACTTCCGCAGGCGCAGTGGACAACGCCTGACTCGTTAGCTTGAAAGCTAAGTCTCCACTCCAAAGTTTATGCTAATACTAGGGAAATACCCGAGACAACAACAGGCCGAAGACGAGCGACTCCAGCCAAACATTTAAAGCAAATAGCTCTCAGCTGTAATTATGGAAAAATCCAGACTGCCTCCAGCAAAACAACATTAACCTACATCGGAGATAACGTTAACTTCGGAGCGGGCGGACTGCTAGATCCAAACACGACAACAAAAGCCATTTTCCTTCGCTGACAGCAGAAATACGTCAACGCATATGTGTTCACCTTGAACTTGGTTTTGAACCAGTCTCCAGTCCTTTGAACATATTTGTCGAAGTCATGGTGGTTGAAGTGTGGAGTGTTCAAGTTTCCCCAAGACAACTTCGTCAGTGTGCCAACTGGACGGCCAACGAGTTCCCCCGTTTTGCGCGTGCCCAGTAAAAGTCGAGAGTGAGGAATTTGACTCCACCCAACTCTCACACGGAGGAATCTCATTGGTCCACTGCCAACCTGCTGACAAACAGGGTGCGCTCGTTTTAAGGTACGTTGCCCACCGCCAGCACAGATCGATAAAACTGTCAACGACACCGGCGTGCCTGTCAATATGTAGCAAAAATACATTGGGTATATTATTTAAACAATCTATGTAAAATCAAGCGTAGGTGTTTTGACTGTATTTATGCACATTTATTGAAAACCAACTTGATGTTTACGTTTCACAGCCTGCCGAAAATGTCACCGTCTTCTTCTAGCTTTGAGATTTCCAAGCGCACCTTTTGTATTGAGGCCATTGATTTGCCCTTCAGAGGTGCCAATCACTTCTAGGGCGTGTTCTTTTTTTCGGAATACCAAAAATCATCCACTGCTTCAATCGAAATTAAGTTTAAACACCATATTAAGCGTTTTTGAAAGGAACGAAGGGACTTGTGGCTATAAGACGTTATTTAACACCAAAAAGAGCAAATTCTGCAAACCCCACAGGAAGAGAATGTCAATTGGCTCGGTGTGAGCCTTTTCTCCCCAGCGATTGGCGGAAATCCTCATCAATCACATTCTAACGGTCTCCCTCGTGTGCTGCTGACCAATCGGCTGATTTGTTTTTGAGTTGAGTGGGCGCGTCTAAGCGCGTGGGCAAACGAAGAGCAAGAACTGTCATCGGTTCGCTAGCTGGACGCCTGCCGTCGGCTAGCGATGCTCTGCTGTGCCCGGACCCCCTGTACGACCAACAAGCACCCCTAACAGGTATGTTCCCATGTTTCAATAAGTGCTATACATGTTTTAACATGTTTGGGCGGCTTTGTGCAAATTGTTAAAAGTAGCATGGTAACTTTTTAAGGTGTTACAGTTTGCTTGACAACCGGAGTTAACGTTAGCTTACAGAGAAGAGCAACTGATGCTAGGTAGCGCGATATGAATGGAAAGCAGTCTTTCTTGCGAGATGTAACACATCTTACTGAAACAATTAACAGCATTAACAGCTGGGAATGACTAACAGACTAACATTGTCGACAGATGTAAATCAACCACGACGTAAAGTACTAGCTGGTGTAGTATGGAAATAGTTCAGACTAAATGAAGAGCTGTTACTTTAGTCTCTTGACTTAGCAATGAAATATGGGAGTTATGGTCATGACAAAGCGTACATGTCGTTTTAAAGCTGGGTGATTCTTTTTATCTTAGTTAGATTCGAATTCCATTTGACTCGAAAAAGTGAAATAACACGACCACCCATCCGCTTACTGCATGGTTGTTTGAAGTGGTGGATTTCCCCCAGGAAACATGCTAATTGAAAGACCTATTGAATCTTGATTTTGCAATATTCAATTTTGCAGAATCTGAAGTTGATCTGTGATTCGATCATGACATGTAAAACACAAGCACACTGAAAGGCTGACCGACATCACAGATAAGGGAGACTCTCGTCATTTCCAATGTCAAGCTGGTGATGTTCATCATTAATCATTCTTTGTTTTGCCTTCTCTTTCATCGCTTCTGTATTGCCACCATTGTGATTATCTCGATTTTGAATGTGAAGGGGAAAACAAGACAAAGACAATAACATGAAAATGTTCCCATTGCAGTCCTGTATATATTCTTACCAGTGTGGAATACTCAAGAAGGTATAGATTTAAAAGAAGACATAAAAGGAATATTTTCATTTTGATATTTGCTCCATTGTTGTCTAGAGAACGATGCTGATGCTGGAAAAAAATAGATTGGGATACTATTTAATAGCTATACGATGTATATTATTATAATGGTTTGACACGCATCATTTCTGCAGGCGATTGTGACGTCGTGACAAGCGAAGTCCACTTACTCACACGCAAATACAACTATACTACTTTATCGATTTAAATAGCCTTGGCGGACACGGGCGACGATAAATATTTTCCCCCTTCGTGCCTCTAGTGTCACTTGTCCGACAGTTTCACGGGGTTGTTATTTGCATTTAGCGTATTTTAAAAGAAATCCCGAGTAATGTTGTTGCTGACAGAAAACAGTTGAACTGCGCAGGGAGTTCAGCTCAGTCGAGGCGAGAGCAAGAAGAGGGCAGAAAGCGAAGGGTTCGCTCCGGGTTTTATTATGCTCGATTTGGTCAACACTTGCCCACACAACCGCTCGGACTCATGGTGAAGAGAAAGAAGACGTCGCCCACGACTGAAGAGCACGAAAATGGGTAATTTCTGCGTCGAAATAAACACTTTATTTGGAGGTCGAATGCAGCGAGGGCTTTCGTTGTCGTTTCGTGCAGGGCGCTAAACTGAAAAGCGCTCGCATTTGAATTTAGTTGAAATCCAGTCGGGAAAATGGCCAATTTGAGCCGAACCGAGTCGGCTGGCCGCCATGGTTAGTTCCTAAACTGTCCCTTTGGGCAATTTTCAATTTATTTTGAGACGTTTAATGCATATATTTAGCGTTGTTTTGTTGGGACTGGAGAGGGGATTTGAAACAAACAGCGGCGGCCATGTTTGAGAGACACGAACGTCGTCTTTAGAAGTTAATTTTGCACACCGCTTTGCCCCTAATGTGACATATTTCGCCCGAATGTGCCCTGGCAGCATGACACTGGGCTCCAGGGAGGCGATCGGTGCGGATGGGAGGAGGAATCCGTCCAGAAAGCCCGAAGGTTGCGCCGAGGAGGAGAGCGGAGAGCAGGCGAGCGAGGAGCGCAGTACAAAGGGAGACGACCGAGTGGAAATTCTTAATCCATCAGCTGCGGCTCTCAGCCCCGGTTCGGCTCCGCTCCTCCGCGACTCCTCGCCGAACCGAGTCGGCCCGGCGCAGGTCCAGCATCCCCAGACCCCCGCCGAGTCCGCCCCGCCGTGTCACGACCAACATCATTTTCTGCGATCCAGCGTTCGACCTCCCAGCAAAAGGATCCGGAAGGATTCAGTCGGCTCGGCCATCAATGGACATGGCGGGGCAAAATCGAAAGGTATTTATAAGTGGCCGATTTCTAATGGGAAAGTGTGTTTTGGGGCGGAGGTCAGCAGGGGGTCTTGATTTGTTGTTATTATTTTGAACCGTACGCCCGTGAGTAGTTTGATGGCGATGGTGAGTTAATGGTTTAACGGGGCTTGTTTCTGTTGCTGTTGACTCCCCGCGGGCCACCGCTCGCACTCCTCCTGCCAGTTCTCTCCCTCTGTTGTGCTCCAACACAAAGTGCCACAAGTACCATGTGTCATGTTTATGACAGCTGGGTCAGAGGTTAATTTCAATCAGTGTTTCATACGACTGTTTGCATTACACATTCCTGGATGCTTGCCCTTATGGCTGCGAAACAACAACAATGAAAGGCTAAGACAGCTGGTGGTTTGTTTGAGAATAAGAATAAAAACAAGCTCGAGAATACAGTTGAATTATTAGAACAGAGCTTGTTGCATTAAATTTTCATGATTAAACAATTTGTTTGTTTTTTTGCATCCATCGGAGCCAACGGGCACGTTGTTTTTTGCTTAGAAAGTAAGAGTTTGTTTGAGTTATCTGTACATGACATCAGAAAAGGGTAGTTATGCAACAGAACACTTAAAATGCCCCAGTGGCACAGACTATGTGCCTTCTTGGAATGGTTCACTGCTCAACACAAATACTAGCATTAAGCCTGATTTTTGAATATACGTTATGTAATAATAATAATAATAATAATGATAAGAGGAAAATAATAATAATAATGATAATAATGATAATAATAACAATAACCTGTAAATAGACGAGATTTGAATATGACATTTTAATTTGTAGTTTATTTAAAACTAAAAGCCTCAGCACCTCTGCTAATTCTGGATCATTATTCTTATAACAGTTTTTTGCACCAGAAGTTCTCATTTCTCGTTCAGGATAATATATTTGTTGAATTCTTCCCTGGATTTTACAAATTTTTTTTTGCTTTGTTTCAATATTGTCGAATTTGTCCCTCTTTTGTGATATTTTTTTGTACTTTAAAAACTAAAAACTTGGAAATTTCTTTGACCAAGCAACATGAGCATCTGCAGTGCAGATTAATTTGTGTTCTCTGACAGATATTAGTCATGGTTTTAGTTTGACACCGCAGAGAAGGGATGCAGGTTGAGGTGGTTTTAGATTTATTTTTAGATGGCGAAAGTGTCGACCAGTTGATGAATGAGGCCCTACTTATTTTGATACGCTGCTATATCAGGCCGGTTCTATTTTGAAGGGCGCTTTTAGGTTAGTGCCTATCCGACATTTTTGCTCGAAATGATTCCCAGCTTTGGCTTTACCACCGTCAGTCAATTTGCTTTTTGGGAGCCACACACTTTGTACCTGGTTGTTCAAACTGATTTTTCAGGTTTTGCAGTGGATCGGCGGCAGGTTTGCTGTGTGTGCATATCATTCTTCACAGCCTTAAGCGCATGAAGTTATCTCTACCCTTTGCCCCCCAATGGAACCAGAGACTGAAGCAAAACATTTTGATCATACCAAAACAAATTTCTCTGCGATTTTTGCTTTGTGTTTTTTTTTTTCCTCGTAAATGTTTTCTGACTGGTGTATTTCTGGGTACCGACCTCCGTTCCGTACAGGGGCAGAGAATGGCTCTTCCTCCCAGGGGATGGTGGGCCAGTCTGGTCCTGTGGCCGGACCCTCGGGGGGGATGTCCAAAGTGGCCAAGGGACAGGGTTCAGCAGAAAAGGAGGAACAAGCTGGTAACCAGAAGAGGGCCCGTCGGCAGTGGGAGTCTTGGAGCGCGGAGGACAAAAACAGCTTCTTCGAGGGGCTGTATGAGGTGAGTCTGGTCTATGTGGACGATCGTCCTGTTTGCCCTTTAGATTCTGTCTTGAAATGGCCAATATTTTAGCCATTTCATTCAGACTTGCCAAATGATTGATTGTTCCAAATCTCAACGGCTGTCCAGTATATTTAGCCCTGTGTTTACAGCGACCCACAAAAAGGCTTTGTTTCAGCTTCCTGCTCAAATGAAAGGGGTGGAAAACTCTTTCTTGTTTCGTCCCTGTGACTAGAAGTGAATCAAAACAAGTCAGACTTGGAGGACAAGCAAACACCTGACTGTGGGTGTTGTCACTAACATGGGAGAGATGTCCGTGCCCTTTGTGACATCACAAAGTGCTTGCTTCCAGAACGGTGTATTTTGGCCCAGTGGTGCAAGTAAAAGAAGTGACGGACAGGCTTGGCAAGGACTAGTTTCTGTCCTGTGACTCCCACTGAAAACTATCTCATGTTTTGATCCTGCTCCATCAATGGCATGTGCCTCTTGTTCCGAGTGTCGGCTACATCACAGTTACTGCGTGGTGATGGAGGGTACCGTGGTAAAACAACACTCGAGTTTTTGTTTTGAACTTGGGCGCTGATGTCCGCTCCACTTGCCCTTCCAGCACGGGAAGGATTTTGAGGCGATCCAGAACAACATTGCCATGAGGTACAAGAAGAGAGGCAAGCCGGCCAACATGGTGAAGAACAAGGAGCAGGTTCGCCACTTCTACTACCGCACCTGGCACAAGATCTCCAAACACATCGACTTCGCCAACGGTGAGTTTTCCCCTTTTCTGTTTCCTGACTTCTCAAACAACTGACCTGATATTTGCACAATCGCACCTGTCGTGCCAGTTAAAACTGTTCAGTATAAAGCGTAATTGGACTGCAGTTATTTGAACTTCAAGTAGAAAAAGAGGAGTGAGTTTTAATTGTGCAATAGTGAAGTGAAGGCAGTTATGCTGCCATCAAAATCGTCCTTAATTTTGCTCCGTGTGCTAAAAGATTCCAGTTTATTTCATAATTTCTCGACTGATGCGTCCTTCGCATTGTTTTTGTCTCTGTGCACGACACGTCTTACAAACTTTGTTGAGATAAGCCAGAGCTCTCAACTCCAAAGAGCCCCCCCCCAAACTCCCTGTGGCGTTATCTCTGCGTGGCATGCGTGCGTCCTCCGCGTTGCCATGTTGCGACCGTGTTGTGACCTGTCCTGTGCCTTCCTTCCCTTCCTCAGTGTACTCCAGGGTGCCCAAGAAGTCCTCGCAGGAGCTCTACGGCCTCATCTGTTACGCCGAGCTCCGCAAAAAAGTCGGAGGATGTAAGCAAACGGCCAAAAGAACAAATGCATGTTGTTGTTTTTTTTTTTTTTTTTGCAGTTTGTAGGTGTTTTGTCTCTGCACTTAACTTTGCGTCACAAGGGATTAATTGCTGCATGATCGCAGTATTGAGGGAGCCGGGGGCTCACGAGGGACGATGCCATCAACGCCTCCTCTGCTCTGTGTTTTTGTCTTTGGCAGTGATGGACGACAAGAACGTGGCAAAGCTCAACGAACTCATTCAGCAGGGGTGAGTCGCAAGTTCATGTTACGAGTAGACCAGACGCAATGGTACGCCATGCTTTATGCTATGCTTTAAAAGGTCCAGTGTGTAAAATCTGGCTCGATTTCTGATTATTTATTTTTTAATTGGTAAAAGCTTCACATACTGTCCACAAATACACTAATAAAAGTGTTAAAAGTGCGTACTTGTGGTAAAAGAGTCTTGCTGGGGAAAATTCTGCTTTCTCGCTACTGGTAAGCATGCAATCCAGTACCGCCAGTTCATGGTCATGGGCCGTTGGCGACTAAACCGGCAACCCCCCTTGAGCGTCTCAGTTGTTGTGGAGGGTGATCAGGCACCCAAGCGAGACAAAAAGCAATGCCTGTCAAAGCAACATCCTAGTTGACATCGACCCTGAGCGGCAATCAGATGGTACTTCCACCATCTGGTCTCTCTTCCTGCTGTGGACCAAGATGCCTGAAGACAAAGATGGTGGATCGGATGTCGCGCTCCAACTGCACCTCAAACCTCACGAGATTGGCTTCTCTTCTAACTCTTTCTCATCCCTTTCTAGATTTCCTGTCTCCTTACAGTGCAGTAGCTAGTTTGCTGCCATCTTGCACCACCATTTTTTTAAGGAAGCCCTGCTGACAGTGCCCAAAACACAAAACGTGCTGTCAGGCAGTGCTTCCTGAAATACCGGGCTTCCTTAAAAAATGTTACACACTGGACTCTAAATGCAATATGGGAACTACGGTTGCACGGGGCTCCACCGACTCTAACCCCGGTCTGTCACTTTGTCTCCCTAGCGCCACCACCGTCCGCTCCAAGGGGAGGAACCTGAAAATCAAGGCGCCCATGTGCCGCGCGCTGAAGAAACTCTGCGACCCCGACGGTGAGCGTCCGTGCTAGAAATCTAAACTACGGACGAATGTCGAGCGTGGCCGCGTTTGTGGAGGTCTGGTTTTGGGCAGTCACAACGGTGGCGTGTGGGCTCCTTTCTCAATCGCCATGGCAACCACGTGGGAGCGAAACGAGATGAGGGAGAGCTGGATCCAAGCGGCTTCAGCCTTCCCCCGTTCCCAAACATCCAACCGCCGCTTTGCTTGAAGCACAAATTGAAAATGAGGATCTGCTGCTTTGTTTTCCTTCATCTGGGAAGCTCTTCTCACTTTCACAGCCATGGCAGTGTTTTCCTTGTCTTTTTTTTTTCTTAAACTTTGAGTTTCTTGGCATGCGTCTGTTCCAGTTCTTCAGAAAGTTTAGTCTATTTATGTAATTTCTGGTCTAATCAGTTCCGTGCTGAAGGTTGTAATAACCTTGCAGGCCAGATGGGAAGTTTTCCAAGGATCCATCAAACATATCCATCTGGCAAAGAAGCCAGACAAAGTGTTTGGGAATAGGAGGATTCTTTTTTTTTCACATAAATTCACATTAAAGTCCTGCGATTTTGACACAAGTGAATCTTTTTAGATGAAGCCAGGCGAGATATTACTTTGTTCTCCTAAATATTAAAGGGTCTCTCATCCTCTAATTTTTTGGACCAAAATGAAAATGCTTTCTATTTGAGAATGGAAGAGTAAGATTTCAAGAGCTTAAATATGAGCAATTTTATATCAGCGACTGCGTGGAGTTTGATTGCACCAGGGAATGCCCCAAATTTCAGCTTTTGCTTTCCAGTTCAGATTTGAAAAGACTTTTATTTCGGTGTTCGCACAGCATGCGTTCTCGCCTGCTGAATGTCTCCTCAAACCTTCTTCTTCTCCCCATGTTCTTGCAGGCGTCAGTGACGAGGAGGACCAGAAGCCAGTGCGCCTCCCCCTCAAGGTGGCAGTGGAACTCCAGCCACGCAGCAACTACTCCTGGGCTCGTGTTCAGAACTTGGCCCACAACCCTCGTCTCAGGTAGGACACGACTGTTATGGAGAAGTTCAAGAGACGTTGCTCTCCAGGTAATGTAGTGATTGCAAAATAATTCCAGAGAACTTGGAATGAGTGTTTCGTGTATTAACTTTATTGCCAAGGCGTTTTGAGCAATAACGGATTAAATTAAACACCACAATGCTTCCAAACTAGTAGTTTTTGGCAAAAAATATACCCTTAATAGAGATACTGACCAATAATACAAAAATACATTGTGATAATTTTTCCCATGTTGCAAAGACTTAAGTGTGGAAGCCCTTGCAATAAATCACCGTCTAGTTCACCATCTTAAAAACATGCCTTTGTGTGTCCGCGCAGGATGGTGGTGGAGCTCCATCGGAAAGTCTCCAGCCTCATCGAGTACCTGAAGCAGAAGTGGACGTACCACGACCAGCGCATCGTATCCTTTGACGTCACATTGCAGTCTAGCAGAATTGGTATGATTGGCGTCGCAACATTGAGCGCATTGCACACTTTAGTGTTTTTAAATAGCAAATTCCCCTCCTCGCCTGGGGTGGCGCTGCATCGTGAATTGCTGAAGGGAAAGACAAACTATTGAAGAGTAGTTTATAGGTAAGAAAAACCCTAAAATACACCAAATGAAATACAGATTTATAAGATAAACAAAGTGGCTTGCAACATTCTAACAGGAAGTTGAAACTCACCTATGCCGTTCAATTTAACATCCGCTGCTCGAACAACCCCCGGCTTCCAAACGAAAATGGTTTCCCTTAACGACGACGCTTCAGCTCAAGAGTCTGATGGAGCGAGAGGCCCTGGAAGGGACCCAGTCCGGCGCGTCCTCGCCCGGCAAGTGCCAGCAGGAGGAGCTCCTCCTTTACCCGGCCGAGAGCAGTACCTTGACCATGCTGCCGGGCGTGGCGCGGGTGGTCCACTCCAAGGCCTCGTGCACCGTCCACTGGCTGGAGAGCGGCAAGAACCGGCCCAACGCCAAGGAGCTGCCCGCCGCCCAAATCCTGGGCATCCAAACGCTCAAAGGCCCCACCAAGTCGGGACGCGGCGGGTCGCTGACTGTGCTGGGTGACGGTCCGAGACCCGAAGCCCTCCTTCCCGAGCCCTCTCAGGACGGCGCCGCGAAGGTAGAGGAGAAAAGACCCTCGGAACAAACCCCGAGGACGGCGGAACTGCCGGGCTCGGGAGCCTCTCCGGCTGACGGCTGCGGCGCTCCAGCGGCGCCCAGGAGCGTGGAGTTGCTGTTCGACGGCCCGCCGGAGCCGTGCAGGGAAGAGCACAACAGCAGCCTGTCCTCGCCGGAGTCTGGCCACACCCTGCCGGGGAAGTCGCCGCTGGGCGGCGCCGAGGACGCGGCAGTGGCAGTGGCACAGGGCCCGGCGCTGGCGGCCAAAGAGCGGCCGGTGGAGCAGATCCGGGAGGAAGGCTGGAGCGGCCGCGAGGCCGACGGCGTCACGCTGGCCGAGCTCTACCTGATGTTCGGGAAGCCCGGCAAGCTGCAGCTGGAGTACGAGTGGCAGCCGGCTGCCGCCGCCGCCGCCACCGCTGGACCGGCCGGCTGCCACGACGTCGGGCAGCTGCCGCCGCCACCGCCGAAACGCGACAGGACGCACCGGGTTCTGCGCTGCCTGCTCAAGCTGGTGACCACCGAAGTCAACCCCAAACCTCTGGTAAGACCCGACCACTCCCTCCCTCCTGCCTGGTCGAAGATACCCTTCTGTTTTGTGTGGAGAGATTCTTGTGAAACATAAGGAGCCGTCCCTGTCACTAGCAGCGTTTCCATTTCCCCCTTCTAATTGCGCAAAATCTCGATTTCGCAATAAAAAACTGGTAATGGAAACACCTAAACTTGAAAAAAACGTCTCAATTATTACAAAATTTGATGAAGCATTTGGTCAAATAAACTTAGCGTTAGCCACCTAAGGGTGCTTTAATCTTTTCAGCGACTGCCAGTTGAGTCTTAATTGCATCATGGTGAGATGTTTTGTCACGGTTAGATTCATGGAATCACAAGACCCACGTCTTGTAAATGCATCAGCTGTTTGTACATTCAAAAAAAAAAAAAAAAATTCTTTGGGTTTCATTTGGTTCTTGTCTTGTTCAACGGCTCTGCTCTGTGACTGACATTGCAAAATAATCCAGCGTTCGTCCCACAACGCGGGCAATTTGCATGTAACAGCAGGAAAGCGAGACCAGAAAGAATGTGGGCAAGATAATTTAGGTCATTGCTAAAATAGAGATACGGTGTTGTTGGACGTGGCAGATATGTGGCTGAGCTAATATTGCAGTGCAGTTGAAGTGCAGAATCTTTGTGATGTATCTCAAAACACACAAACAAACAAACAAATCTGGTTTGTTTGCAACCTTTCAGATTATGACTGGATGAGGTGAAAAACACTGGGCGGCTGGAGTTGGTTGTTACACACACACACACAGGAAGCCGCTGCAAGCTTGTAAATGACAGAAACCGCAGTGGGGTTTTTTTCTTTAACCACAACTGCTGGGCAATTGCTTATTAAAAAAAACCCAAGTACTAAAAATAAATTGTAGCACTGATTTGCTTTGGGTTGAGCACTTCCTTCTGACAATGGGGCACTTGAACTACATGACTTTTACCTTTTACCAAAGGGACGTGTGACGCCAGTTGTGATGTCGTCTGATTGGCCTGTTTTGAACGCGACTCGCAGAAGCTTCTCCACAATGTTTAATTTCTTTTGATGGAGCCTCCCTCTCAAAAATGCATCCCCCGAACCTTTTTGACCCATTGTGTCGGGTTGCTGAATGAGTCAGTGATGTGTGTGTGTGTCTCTGTGTGTGTGTTGTCCTTCAGGCTCCAGACCTGTGCACCACGGCGACGTCGCCTCTGAAGAGCCCCCAGGAGGAGCAGAACCAGGCCGTCACCCCCCCAGGAAAGGCTCCCATCGCGGGTGTGCGCAGCCCCAGCTGCGGCCGGCAGCAGGTGCCTGTCCGAGGGGCCCGGGTGCACCTGCCCAACGCCGGAGCCGCAGGTACGGAAGGGGGGGATTTCCAGGCCTAGATATTTACTCTACAACTGTTGCCGAAATGTAGAATTCTACTTTATTTCTTTAAGCCGTCTGCTTTTTAAAGTGTTCGCTCCCTACCGCCTTGAACGAACGAACGCATAAAATTGTTGTTAAAAAGTCGCCCTTGTTGTATTTCCAACGACATCTTTGATGCTGTTGCATGATGGGAAATTTCTGCTCAGTCTGACACATTGGCTGATGACTTTCATGTTTCAAAGCCACTTTAAAAACAAAAAGTGAAATTGGTTCTTTCAAACAGCCACGTTTGCAAGCATCAAATCTTATATTTTCTTCCACTTTTCCTTATTTTTTTTCTCTCTCCTGTAATTTTTTTCCCCCCACACTCAGGAGGACGCAACCTTCCGCGCTCCCTGCTGGGCTCGGCCGACTCGGAGGGCGGCGTGTTCGCGGTGCCCACCACGCTGCCCCCAAACAGCACGCGGCACAACAGAATGTTCTCCCCCAACAAGGAAGCCGAGCTCGCCTTCAGACAGCAGCTCGACTCCATCAGCGTAAGGCCGCCGCGCACGGCACGCTCTCTCGGCCCCCGGGCGAAAAGTCAAAGAGGGCAACGCTGACTATTGATTCTGCTTTCGCAGATGCAGTCGGATCTCTTCCTTCCCAGACACAGAAAACCGCGGAACAGACAGCTGAGGAAACCCCTGGTGGTTCAGGTAAGAGGGATGGCTTCTCCTCTGAAGTAATTTTCCGTCTGGATGTATTTTGCCGGAGGCGGGCGGCTGCTGTGCGCTTCCTTCAGCTGCTTCTGTCCTGTCCGCAGCGAACGCTCCTTCCCCGGACCACTGGAGACACTCCACAGCATGTCTGCTCCTTCTCCATCCTGTCCAACTCCTCCGCAACAGGTACGCAGCACCAAAGATGCAAATCCCATGATTGATTCTGTAAAGGTCCAGTGTGGAATATTTGGCTTGATTTATGACCCTGTCAAATACATAAAAGCGTATCCACACAGTACAAAGTAATTTGGTAATTTGGCCACTGTAGTTCACTGGCAAGCTCAGGAGAAGGAGAGTATGGCGTCTCTGAGGGGACTGAAGTAAAATAGCGCTGCAATCTAAAACCTGACCACTTGATGGCGCTGTTTCTTCTTCATAATCACTGAATATTGCACACCGAACCTTTCACATGCCGCTCCAACCAGTTTGAGGAGTGGGACGTTTTGTTTGCGCCATCTGTATTTTCATTCAGTGTCATTTTGTAAGACGACGCCCACCAATCCCACGGCTTCTCTCCCTCCCACCTTGCAGGCTCAGGAACTGGGTCTTTCCGGCCAATCAATGCTCGCCCGGCTCCCTTCGCCCGCCCCCCACTGCCCAAAGCTCCACACGCGGCGTCCAGCGGCTCTGCGCCGACCAATCAGCTGTCCAGTACGTGCTCCTGTTTTCATCATCTCAAAGGTTGTTTTGGTGTTACAGCCAGGATGACTTCAGGCCAATGAGGAGGCAGATGAGGAATTGTGACTCTATGTGTCCGTTGCTTTCTGGTGCAGTTGTTCTTGAAAATGTACAGCCTCTTCCTTTTTAATATTGAAATCCAAACTGAGCAAAGCATGCTGGAGCAGAGCGGAGCTGTATCTGTAGCGGAGATCCGACTATTGTTTTGTCCAGGAGGAGAAAAAAATCTTCTCGTCCACTTCCTAAAGGTCATCCTGGAAACACTTTGCTTTTGCCAAAACCGATCCTACATTGCTCCTACGAGAGTCTTGTTTCCTGTCTGCCCCGATCATGTTCCGTCCTTGAATCCTTTGTGTTTCTCAACATGTTGTCGCTCTTTCAGGTGCCATTGACCTGGCGGCCAAGTCTGCAGGTATCATCCCGGGGAGTCCGTGCCGGGAGCCGAGCTCTCCCACTGCTGGAGCCGCCGCTGCCGCTGCCGCTGCCATCACCGCCACCACCAACACCAGCACAGCCATCAGTAGCAGCAGCACTGACGCCCCCGTCGTTGACGCGGAAGCCGACCCCGACCTGCTCCAGCACAACGTGCCAGAGGTCAGCAACACACACACACACACACACACACACACACACACACACACACACACGAACAAGAATTGCATCAGAAAAAGCCTCCACAGATCTCCAAGAAACGATGTATTTAGCCCTCTGTTTGTAGCCTCCTGCAGAAATGCTCTGCTTCAGCTTCTCATCATGCACCTTCCACATGAAACAACAAAACAACATGGATTGTTAAAATGGAGATGAAGTGGTCCCAGAATGCCTGTGTTCCGACCAGTCGGGATCAACTCACATCACCAACAGTTGAACTTGTCGTGTTGGCAGAACGGCGTCGCTCCAGGCTCTCCGGGAGCGACCGACAGAGGAGGCGGAGGCGACTCTCTTCTCGCCCCGCCTAGCGTGGCCTCGCTCCTGGACATCTCGTTACCCGGACCCCCGGAGGAAGCGCCCGGAGAAGCTCAGACGCACATCAGCGACTCCATCATTGAGCTGGCCATCAACTCGGCCCAGTACGGTGCGTTAAAAAAAAAAAAGTACTTACAGATGCAGTGTGATCACAAGCGTTGATGTTGGGCTTGATGTGCACTACCTGGCCACAATGAACCGGTTCAGATTAATAATTTTTTTACATTTGTAACTTAACTTGACTTAACTTAGCACAGCTTGGCTTGAATTAACGTAACTTAGCGTTGCCTAACATAACGGTCCGTAACTTAACGTAACATGACATGGATTAACTTAGCCAGACTTAATGAAACGTAACTTAACTTAGCGTAACTTAGCTTGTCTTATCTTAACATTGCTTAACTTTGCATAACTTAAATAGCTTGCAAAAGCTTGACTTGTACTTAATTTAACTTAAATTTTCATAACTTTCTCTTAACTTAAGAGGAACAGATGTGGATCTTTAATGCAAATGTTTCAGGACTTAATGGTCCAGTGTGTCAAATTTGGTTGATTTGTGATTTTTATACAGTATTGGTAAAAGCTTAAACACGCTGCCCATAAAAAGTCTCACCTTCTGTTCTGGCATTGCTTTAGTGTTTTTTTTGCGCTCAAGGCGCGCGGTGCGAACCCGACCTTCCGATCCCGAGTGTCGGTCGAGCTCGCTCTAATCGGCGCATTCTTCTCGGCCGCCGCCGTGCAGGTGAGGAGGCGGCCCTCTCTCCGGCCAAGCTGAGCAACAGCGACGGCTCCAAGCTGCTGACGTCGTCGCCCTCCGTCAGCCCCTCCAGAGGCTGGAGCCCCTCGCCCAGCCACGACCCCCAGTGGTACCCCAGCGACTCGTCCGACTCCACGCTGGGATGCCTCCTCTGTGAGTCCTCGGCTCGTCTGCACTGCCGACCCACAGAGACGGCGGCTCTGCCTTTTTGTTCAGATTTTTTTTTTTTAAATTTCCCCTGCACCTCTCATCCCTCCAGCCAGCATGGTCTCTCCTGATAAGGGCCGGCGGACCATCCTCACCCCCACCGGGCCCTCCAGCGGCACAGCGTTGCTGGGACCGAGTCTCTTAGACTGCAACTCCCATGATTCCTTTCAGTCCCGCGGCCTTCCGGACGTGGCAGAAGTAAGTGTTTGCTGCACACTGCACATTCTAAACTTTTCTTCATTTGTTGCTCATGCGATTCCCATCTTTGTTTGTTTTTCTTTTGCTGGTTTTAGGACTGGTTCGACCTTTTTATATGCAAAAAAATGCTGTTTATAAAGCCACAATACCAGTTGCATGCCTCAGTGATAAACGCAGAGCTGCATTCAGCAGCTTAACCTTTTCAAAAAGCTGACAGTCTAAAACAAGTAGTCCAACTCTGTTTGAGTAATCATGCCAAGAAGACAATTTATTGCTTCATCCATTTAGCAAGAAAAGCCACATCTCTGAGTAACTGCAACAGATGACAAACAAAAAAAGATTTAACACCTTCAGTATAAAATTTAAAGTTTTGGCCTGCTTTCCTCTTGTAGATCTTCCAGTTGTATTCTCTCTGTCTGAAAGTTAGAAAGGCCCGTTTTACATTTTCAACCCAAGATGGTGCCGTTGAGAGACAGAGAAAAGTGAAAAGTTGACCCATGTTTATTTTCAGAACAGTTTTTCTCAGATGTGGCCAAGACCTTTTTTTTCTTCTTTGTCAGATTTTCGATCCTTGTCATTGCGTGTCGAAATTTTCAATATGACAATTGAGTCGTGGCTGGAGATGGTGGGTGGATCGGACACACGTTGTTGTCATAACTCTCAATTTAATTAAATGAAATTAATTCATAAATAAATGGGCAAAATTCAAAGTACGAGGCGCCCAAACGGCTCCGCAGCCTCCCTACGCGTCTCCTCCTGTCTCCGTCCGTCTGCTGCCTCTCCCCTCTCTCCCTCTCTCCCCTCTCTCCCCCCTCTCTCTCTCTCTCTGCCCCTCGCGCTCGCCCACATCCCCATCACATCCACACCCAAGGATACCCCCACACCCCCGCCCACTGCTGCAATAATTGAAGCGCGCCTTTACAATTCAAAAGGACTTTGAAAAAATAACGGTATTAATCGGACTGCTGTCATTTCATTTCACGTGACTTTTCCTCACCGCTTTTGACGACGTGTCTCTGCAGGTGGACTCCCAGCTGGCGTGCATGATGAGCGAGAGCAGCGTGGACTACATCGCCCGCTTCAACGACCTGGCCCAGGAGCTGGCCGTCACCGAGCCTTCGCTCCCGCCGCCCTGAGCTTGAGCTCCTCCCCCTCCGGGCGGCCGGCCAGACCCACCGTTCCCTCTCCGGAGCGAAGAGAAGCTGCGCAGCGAGTTCCCTAAAGCCATCGCCCCCTCTCCCCCGCCCCCCCCAACCCTGTTTGTAAAAGTGCAATAAACCCTGTTAAACGTTTTGCTATGACGCGCGATCGGAAGGTTTTTGTTTTGTGGTTGTTTTTTTTTTTGTTTTTTTTCCTTTCTCCGTTGCTTGAGGTGAAACAGCCCTTTAAAAAAAAAAACACTTTTGGAAGAACAAATGTGTTTTTCGGAAACACAACCTCATGTACAGGAGATACAATGCCATACACGAACAACCGATATTTTCCGAGCGCGTCGTCTGTCTTGTTCCTGCTCCTCGTCAGATCAAAACCCCGCAAAGAGGGTGAATGTGAATGAATTTTTTTTTTAATGATTATTATTTTATTTTTTATACAAATGTTTTACCAGCCGCAGCTGCACTAGCGGGAGGTGGATCGCAATCCGGTCGGAGCGGAGTCGCTCGTCTTTGTTCGGTCATGATCGGTTCAGGTTTTAAAGCGGTTGCGTTTTTATTTTTTGTTCGGAACGCAGCTTTTTTTTATTTATTTTTTTTTTACCCCACCCCCCTCGCGCAAGTTGGCATCGATTTTTCCCACTCCTGTGTGTAACGTGGAAGCTCAAAGCTAAACCACAACCATTTTCTTTTTTTTCTTTTTTTTCCGACTACAATTCCCAAAGCATCCTTAAGTCAGTCGCTTTGTGCAGTTTTTTTTTTTTTAACGAATACTTATGACAGACGATCCAGAAAAAAACAAAAAAAAACATAAAAAGGATGGCGCTCTTCCACACGCGTATTTATTTTACAGTTTCTTACATATCAGCTTTATACAAAGATATTTTAACTCTCGTTGAAATAGTATTGAGGAGCTTTTGGCCAATAGCGACGCTAATGCATGTCAAACTTACCCCGTGTCTTGCACTACTAACCCGAAGCAAGTCGAGGACTGAGCGGAATCGCCTTTATCCCATAATGTGACCAACTACATTCTAATTTCTTCTTCTTCTTCTCGACACAGTTATTTATAATTCCCAGCAGTGTTACACTCCAGTTGAAAGCGGCCGCTTGGCCTGCCGGGCAAACGAAACACTCACGAAGACGTTGTCGACACTCCCCGTTTTTTTATTTTCCCGTGCGAAACCTTCTTCCCGGGTCGCGCTCCGTCGCAGGTTCCTCGTCCTCTGCGAAATGTTCTGCCGAGATGGGCAGCTGAACTCGTAGCTCCGCTCGCGCGAACCATCGCACGGCCAGAAATCCTCCAGAACTTTCAGGAAAACCAGCACTGTCGATATGCAGTAGTGTGAACGTTACTCCCTCGTCTATATTCTCATCTCAAGAGCGGGAACCTGTTGTAAGATGTCATTCCACAAATGCAATTTCAAAATCATTCAGTCGTTTGTTTGTTTGTTTTTTATTATTTTATTTCTGAAGCACCTTTTGCAGGGCTTTGACCCCGTTGTGGGGGAAATAAAAGCTCGATTGATGTTTTCTCCGTTTGTGACGGACATCTGAGAAAGAAAAAAAAGAACCTTCATCTTCTGGATTTTAAAAAAGAAAGAAGGAAGATGTTTTCCTTATTTTTCTTGTTCAAATTTTAGTACAAGTATTTACTTGCGCTTTTGTAAGGTAAAGTAAATTGTTCTTTGGACTATTTATTGTTATCAGTTTGGGGGGGTTGGGTGATAAAAGTTAATATTAAGAAGACCTTTAAAAAGGAGAAAAATATCTGTTTTAAGCTTTCAGTTTGTAAAAAATTGTTTTTATTCTGTGTATAAAGATAGCTGAAAACACGTCGCTGGTCTTCTGTGTATTACTTTGTGGATATATAAAATGTTTACTTTGCAGGTTTCAAGACTAATGAACTGAAAATTCTTTGTCATAAACATTTATTGCATACAAATTCAAGAAATAACCAAAAGGATGTTCACCATTTCAGAACATATCATCATTATTATTATTACTATTACTACTATGATGATAATAATTTTATTTTAATGTGGTTTAGTTCAGCTCCAGTCGAGAATCAACCTTTGAGAAAAGGTACGTATGATAATGTCTTATGTTTTCTGGTTCATTTCCTGTCTGTCCTGTCACTCTCTCTTAGGCTTCTGCTCCTTGCGGGCTCGTGACGACATCAGCTTGAAGAAGAGCGCCGGCCACAGCGTGCGCAGGTAGACGGCCACAGTGGGCAGGGCTCCTGCCAGCACCACGTCTTTGCTCCTGTGGCGGACGGCCTTCAGGACGGCCTGAGCCACGTCGGCGGGGTCCCAACCCGTCGCCGTGTTCTTATCCATGACTGGAGGTGGCGGAGCACAAGAGAAGACACGACACTGAGGCAGTAGGTCGACACAAAGTGCCTCCTCACTTCCTTGTCTAGTTCCCAAACATCTTTTGTTATCAGTTAATTATCATTTGATCTTAAAAATATGATCCTTTTTTGATTTGAAACTCACATCAGGATTTTTCAAACTTTCAGAACCCAATTGTTTCTTTTAAGAGCTTAGCGTCTGTAGAATTTGGTCTGGTCTTACAGTCATGGTGTCTTTCAAAGTAGAGAAAACCTGCTGAAAGTCGTATTATTGGTAAGGCCATATTAAAGCCAAATGCAATTTTTTTGATAGTATAGAAAAACAAAACTGAACTGAAATTATATTAATACTAATTAAGTAATATAATAGTGGTTTTTCATAATTTTTTTCAGTGTTTTAAGAGTAATTTCAATAAAGAGCTAAATACCGTGGTGCTTCAAAGACACCGATTGTGTTGTAATTGACATGAAAGCACATTTTCTACATATCAATGATATTTTTTTCTACTATGAGGTGGGTCACTCAAACACTCCATCCATCTTCCAGTCAAAAAGTTTGCCCGCTGGTCTCACCTCCATACTTGGAGCCGTCTCCCGTGACGGCATTGAGCGACAGGTTGGTGCGGATGTAGCCGGGACTGATGACGGACACGCCGATCCCGTCGCGCTCCACCTCGGCCCGCAAGCAGTCGAAGTAGGCCTGGGTGGCGTGTTTGGAGGCTGCGTCTGAACACAGCAGGTGCAAAGCAGAGGCCCTGCATTAGTCTGAGTCGACTCTGACTTGAAAACTTAATGCCTTTTTTTTTTTTTTTTTTTTTTTTTTTTTTAAAGGGAAGAGGCAACCTACAAGCTGATCTGTAAGGAATGGCGATCTTGCCCTGAACGCTGCTGATGGCAATGATGTGGCCGCTGCGACGTCCAACCATGGAGGGCAGGAGAGCTGCGATTGGGCGGAGACAAGAATCGGTGAGTGGGCTCAAAAAAATAAATAAAAATCTTTGGACATCCACTGATCTTGGAGGGCCAGTGCTGTTGATCCGAGCTGACTGACCTTGTGTGAGAGCGATGGGCCCGAAATAATTTGTCTCCATCACATCTCGCTGCACTGACACGCTGGTGTCCAGGATGTTCCCCCGGAAACTGATTCCCGCATTGTTGATGAGGACGTCCACATGCCCGTAGCATTTAAGGATCTCCTCTGCGGCTCTGTCCACCGTGTGTCTGTCGGCCAGGTCGAAGGTGACGGTGCTGGGAGTGTGAGTCTGCTGCTTGAACAGAACAAAGCTGTTAGTCCTTGGATTATTTCGACCACTTATTCCCTACTTCTTTGAAACTGTTTTCTTCCATGAGCATCAGAGGTTGGAGGGACACCAGTAATACTTTGTTGCATATTTTCAAAAAATATACTTCACTTCATGTTATCACATACACACCTTCTGTTTCGCACTTGCTGAGGTTGCCGTAAGTTCCTGGACTACCTGCTGCAGGCGGGTCGCATCTCGTCCGCACAGCACGAGCCGCGCACCTGCAGCGTGGAAGGCTCGTGCACACTCTGCGACACAGAAGATGCACCTCTTGTCAATGATTTACATTCAAACACCAGCAGTGCTAATTTTGTTGATTAATTGTTGATGTTAATTTTGTCATAGTTATTGTCAACAACCTTGAGATATCAGAATCAGAAAAAACTAAATCTACTGTAATTTTAGTCGACTAAAATTATTATATATTTCGTCAACTAAAACTAGACTGAAACAATGTAGATGATTAAATTATGACTAAAACTAAATAACATTTTAGTCAAAAGGCTATGACTAAAACTAAATCAAATTTTGCTGTCAAAATTAACCCTGAACACCAGCACACGCGCACTAGATGAACAGATGAAACAAAACTCGCGCCCTCCACCTTTTCCAAGTCCAGAGCTGGCGCCCGTGATGACCACCACTGCATCCTGCAGAGCAGCACCAGGTCTGAGGCGAAGCAGGAGCCGATAGAGCAGCACGGCCCCCGCACTGGCTAGAAGGAGCTGAAGCACCCCTCCTCCGGTGACACGCTCCATTGTCAGAACTCAACCTCCCAGACAGCTGTAGACAACACAAAGTAAACCAGTTATTCAGGGAAAAAAAAAATTAAGCTACAGAGAAAAATAAACACATTATTTGGCCTTTGTTTCCATGGTTCCGTCTGTCAAGCAGACTGGAACATTAGCACCAATGTTACATTACCAGAGTACATTTATACTGTTATGAACACCTGTGCTTCATAACTGATGCTAAACACATGACTGCTTGACAATGTAAAATACAGCAGCCACAACAGTGAGACCTCTATAGTACTTCTGGCCAGGATCATATTATATTAAATGGAAATTTAAAAAAGAAAAGAAAAGAAAAAAAAAAAAAGTGCTGTGTACAGTTAAATAATTGGCTTTGTGAACAAATGCAATAATTACAACACACATTGTAGTTGTCAATGATACAGAAATATGCCTTTACAAGACAAACGACTCGCTTGAAACCAGCAAACAAAGCCATTTGCTCAAGCGTCACATGCGTTTGACTTTGGTTTTCACTGACCAGAGCCACAAGCACCGAAAGTCCGGAGACAGAAAATTCAATTTGCAAAGACCATGCCAATAATATAAAAGGAGGAGAGGCAAATGTCTTGACAAGAGTGGCTTCACCACTCATTCACCTACACATGTGAGCTAATGCTAGCATGAAGCCAGGGTCCACACTGTGGGCAGCAAACTCTCACAGATAACCCGGCGTGATGGTCTCAAATATGTGTACTCACCTGATCTTGCTGGTTAAAAGAACATTTTGACACACCAGCATCAACTCACAGCAGGTTGGTGGGGAGTTTACAAGTGTCTGTCAGTACTACTTCCGGGGTGACACCGTGATCTATGACGGCAGGGGGCGATGTTGCGCGACATTGTCGTCAACATCTAAGAAGAAGAACCATTACGTCACTGACGTAAGCGTTTGTCTTTTGGCGAAAAATACGCACAGCACCCCGTGAATTTAAGCTTATTAACTTTTCCTAAACGTTTATTTGCTGTCAGTTTGTCAATCTCAGTTATTTGTGAGAAAAAGTATTGCCTTGAACACACGTTCTTGAAGTTGAAGAAATACACATTAACAGTATGTCTCAAATATTTAGCTCGATTTAATTTAGCCTCTTTGAAGAACGTCTTCTGACGTTGTAATGTCAGAAGGAACGACAACTAAAAATGTATTAAATTATTTTTTTTTTAATAAACATAACATAACACATTGTTAGCCAACCAAAAGCAAGTGACTCTAAACTTTAATTTATTTCTCCGGAAATCCAATAGATGTCACTAACTATCCGCTAAAGAGCGTTGGCTTTCCCACTACCAGATCAATAGATGATTGGAGGGGTGAAAAGATGGAGCTTCGCCCAATGCTTCTTGAATAAAACATTTTTTTCAAGGAGATGTTGTTTTGCGATAAATCAAAGTCACATTTTCCCCTTCCTTAATTGTGGATCATTGTTCTGAATGAAATTAATCCTTTACATCAACCCTGCACATAGTTAGTCCTTCATCTCCTGTCACACACCTTGATTACTCAGTCACCTTTGTATTTGTTCATTCATCACTGGCCCCACGCCTTAACTACTGGAGATGATTTATTTATTATTCTCCCAGAGAGTTAGCGATTCTTTCCCAGACTGAGTAATTTAGGCGGCTACGGTTGAACTGACTCCAAATGTGGCGGCATGGTTTTTACCCCACGCTAAGCTGAGATAAATTCTCTATCTTCTCTGTCAGAAACAGGAATTTAGACAGTGCTTGCACATAGACACCAATTGAATGCCTTTCATGTGTATGTGTGTGTGTGTGTGTGTGTGTGTGTGTGAGAGAGTGTGTATTTAAGAGAGAAAGCAATTACTGCTGCTCATGTACCCACAGCTTAATGGAATAACTTGACAAATCAATGCAGATTACGGCTGCAAATCCATGTGATATGAATCCCTGAATTCAATTTGAGGTATGCAGCCGCATAATTGTTTTTTCCCCTCCACTCATCAGCGCTAACCACGCCTCTCACCCAGATGATAAAATAACTTTAGGCCGTGTTGTAATGAGCAAGGAGAAACAGAATTAGCTTTTATAAGTGCAGAGTTTGAACATCATGAATTCATTCTTTACAACCACACAAAAGCTGACATAGGACAGGTTTTTTCGTCACAAATTAAAACTATGCATCCTAAGATAAACACCAATAAAGATGTGCTTAAAATCATGTTTACTTATTAACTATTAGTACGGATAGATCTGGTACTTAATAAGCAGTTCTTCATAAATAAAACTGATGAGGCGATGGCGACAGTTTGCCTCCTAAACTTTTGGTCATGATTAGCTTCAAATCATGACATTCATTTTCTGAAATGATTGGTGACCTCTGTGGCAAAGTATGACACTTTTATTTGCGTTGGATGTGTCTTTACATAATCTAATCAGGGTTTTAACATATTGTCTCCCTGTTTCCAAAACAAGGTTGATTTAATGTCATTCTAAAAGGGTAAGGGCTAGAATAAAAGCTTGTGTAAGATACACTGCGTCTTTTATGACACAGCATACTGAGGACTGGTCCACACAGATGTATGACGTGATGGTTCAGCCGAGGGCCGAGCCGCCGATGTTACCTCAGCTGTGGCAACGTGCCGAGCGTTTTATCAGGTGTTTCCCCATTTGAGTGGAACAATCTTTGTCCGCACGACTGGACACGGGGGCGACTTTTTCACACCGAGACACTCTTTACGACGCCATCCATGACTATCTCGTTCAAACACACATTTTATGGACGCCACCCGTTCCTCCTGGGGCCGCCGCCGCTGATTTATGTTTCCATAAAGCAACGCAGGATATAATGGGTTTATGGAACCGCCCGCTTTCGGACAGACAGGCAAGAGACCCGCAGGTGACACTGACAGGGATGGTGATATGTAGGGCGAGGCCAGATGCTAAATCACATTTTACTGTTGTTCACCGTTTTAAAGCCCGGCGAGTACAAATGGCTCAAGATTTGTGTTGGTTTTGAGAGGATTTTCACGGACAGCCGTCCAGGCTGCTCATTGTGTGTTTTGTGGCGTTGTTACTGTGTTCCGAGTTGTCAGGGTTTATTTTTGAAAGTTTGATCTGCCTTATGTTGTTGTGAAAGCAACAAGTTTTGTCTCCCTGATGATTTACATGTTGATATTTTTGAATGTTTACCTTGTTCAGCCCCATGAAGATTTAGCGGGATTCCGAAGAAACGCAACCTTTCACACGCTGGAATTATTTTTTTAAAAAGGATACAAAACTTTTAGTCGCGGTGGAATAATACATTTTAGTATTTAGTATTTCATCTGCTGATCATTTCTGAGTTGAGCTGGACAAAAACATCGCAACAGTGTACCTACAACAAGATCAAGAATGACCCACGACTTGTACGTGCCATCCAAAAACTCCAATGACCCAGATATAACAGTCCTGGTGGCTTAAAATACACCTCGTCCTCTTTGTGCTCGCTGCTCTTTACTGGCCGGATATTAGAGATTAGACCTGCGGCCAAATTGAGTTTGGACGGAGACACAGCTCAGCCACTCCCCTGCCTGGCCGCTTCTTTTCTTCTCCCTGGCCACCGCGTGTAGTGTTCCTGTCCAACTCCTTGTTAAAGCAAATGGCTAACCGGCCAGTCGCGTGGCAGCGACTCGATGGATTCAGGCACATGCTCGAGAGGGACCCGCTGAAGTTCAAACCAAGCATTCGCAATGGGGGATTGAGGGGCAAAAAAAGCGGCTGAGTGTGGCATGGCTGTTGGTGGCAGACGGGCTGGTCTGCGTGTTGAAGAAACTGCGGACCCACCCCACCCCGAGACCATCTCCACAGTGAACGGTCTGAAGAGAGAAACGTGTCCAGCGACGGACGACACCGAGTGCCACTTTTGTCGGCTAATAACCCAGAAAAACTGGAGCTACAATTCACATGGGCCCATCAAAATAGGTCAACGTAAGACTGGAACATACGGCCTGATCTGATGAGGCCTGATTTGCGCAGCAACATTAGAGTCAGACGTTGGCTCCCAGTGCCTGTCCAGGGTGACCTTCCCCTTGGATGACCACAGAGAGCCAAGTCTCCCAGTGGAGCATCTTTTTCTGATGAATCTGCATCAGCAGCATGGTGACATCATGCAAAAGTGGACCAGAATCTCTGGAATGTCTTCAGCGCCTCGTTGGAGGTGCAATGGGGTCCAACCTGGCGCCCCGGTGGTCTGCTCGACCTAATGAAGTGTTCCGCGAGTGTGTGTTTCTGCCCGGTTGCACTTCCCTCCCCTCCTTGTGTTCATTTTCCGTCTGACCAAACAAGCCGACTTTCCTCATCCATCAAACTGTCCCACGTTACCTCAAAGATCCCGCTCTTACTCCCCGTTAGCCCCCTCCAGCTTCCCACGTGACGCAATGAGCTTTTTGCTCCCGTCTCGTGGAAATTGGTTCCTCAGGGGGAATTGTACTGTAGGTGTGGATCTTTCAGAACATTTTTCGAAAAAATGAATTGATGCACTTGTGATAGTTACGATCCTGTCAACATCAACACCTGAGGCGCAGTGGTTAGCGTTGCCACCTCAAAGCAAGAAAGTTGTGGGTTCGATTCCCGGGACCTTCCTGTAGAGAGTTTGCATGTTCTCCCCACGTCTCCATGGGTTCTGGGTTCTCCAGCTTCCTCCAACAGCCCAAAAACAGGAAACTGAAAATTGTCCGTAAGTGTGTGTGTGAGTTCAAATGGTTGTCTGTCTTTCTATTTGGCCCTGCGATGACCTGGCGACTTGTCCAGGGTGTCTCCCTGCCTTTGCCCTATGACAGCTGGGAGAGGCCCAGCAGACCCCTGTGAACCTGAGCTCAGGAAGCAAGGAAGCAGCGGGTAAGAAAATGGATGGATGGATGTACATAAATGTCACCCTTCCATTCATGACTTTACTTATTCTGGATTTATTTTTGTCCTAAAAAAAAAAAAAAAAAAAAAATCTTTGAAAAGTCTTTTTTGTCTATTGTTTTTTGGGAATTTGTTTTGAGGCTAATCCCGAACCGGAGTTGAGCTTGCTGTGTGTGCGTGCACGCTTGGTCAATAAAGCCGATTCTGATTCTCACAGCTTGACATGACAGGGCAGCATAACAACGTCTGGATGAACAAAGACGCCCCCCTCTCCCCCCACTCTCTCTCTCTCTGTGGAACAGGGCTTGCGTGTGATGGTCAAGTGTCCTCTTTTGCAAACATCTCACACTTTTGCTCCGGAGGAGAGCAGGGCTGGACGAGGGAGACCGAAGTGATGACAGGAGGGGGAGGAAAATAATATATATATATATATATATATATATATATTATTATTATTATTATTTTTTTTTTTGACTGAAGCACACTGCTGACAGGGTGTGGTCACTGATGGAGACGGAGGGCGACGGGGAGGAGGAGGAGTGGGAGGGAGGGAGATGGCGTGACATGGCCAGGAACACTGGGCGTCGGGGGCGGAGGACAAAGCCGGTGGAATCTGAGGAAGTGATGAAAAATGAAAGGTGTGTGTGTGTGTAAAAGCACGAAAGAGTTGAGGGAGGGAGGAGGGTGGGTGGGTGGGTATGGAGAGGGAGGAGGGAGGAGGGAGAGAGAGGGGGTAAGGATGAGCTCATTGCAGTCTCTGGGCTGATGACACGAGGTGGTGGTGGGAGGAGGGGGAGGGGTGGAGGGAGGTTCGTCTGCGAATCGATAGTCAGTGTCTGAGAACCAGGCGTGCACGCACAGACGCGCACACACGCATACACACACACGCGCGCTGCTGCAGCCCGGGCTGCCGCCGTTAGCTCCCGGCGAACCTCCCTGCTGCATGCAAATCTAAATAAATTCATTAATTAAATGAAATTAATTCATAAATAAATGAGCAAAATTCAAAGTACGAGGCGCCCAAACGGCTCCGCAGCCTCCCTTCGCGTCTCCTCCTCCTCCTCCTGTCTCCGTCCGTCTGCTGCCTGCCTCTCCTCTCTCTCTCTCTCTCTCTCTCTCTCTCTCTGCCCCTCGCGCTCGCCCACATCCCCATCACATCCACACCCAAGGATACCCCCCTCCTCCTCCACCCCTCCCTCCCTCCCCTCCGTCCTCCCTCTCTCACGCCGCCAGACCCTTTTCTTCCAGCGAACCCTCCCGACTTGCGTTCCTCCGTCCTCCTCCCGCGTCTCCTTCTTCTCAGGAGAAAGATGCCCGTCTGACCCCCTCCGCCCCTGCTGCTCCCTCCCCCGTCACCACCACCACCAACAACAACAACTCTTTTTTTTTTTTCCTTTTCCTTTTTCTCTCCCACCGCTACTCCCCCCCCCCTCTCCTCCTCCGCTGGATGCTGCCCTTGCCGGTGCTGTCCCCCTGACTCTGCCACTTCGCTGCTACCTGTGGAGGTTCGCCGGCTCTCCGCTGCTGCTGCCGCCGCCGCCGCCGCCGCTGCTTCTCCTCCTGCCCGCCCGCCGCCGCACAGGGCGCTGCCACCCGAGGGAGGCGCCATGCTGGGAGTGGACGCGTGCGAGTTCGGGGGTCAGGTGCTGGAGCTGCTGTGGCTGACTGTGTGCTACAGAGGTGAGGGTGTGTGCGCGCGGGCTTGTGTGCGCGAGGTGTGTGTCAAGTCTTGAAAGTCATAAAACTGGGGGCATGAATGGTTTGTTTAGTTGTAATTGAGTTTCACGGCTTTTACAGGGGGTGTTATTTATTTTTTTATGGGCGTGTGTGTGTGTGTGTGTGTGTGTGTGTGGCCTTGAATCTGCAGCTGTGTGTGTGCGTGTGCGTGCGCGTGCCATATGTCTCTATGCTAGCGGGTGCGGACATTTTTATGCCTCGCATGAAGTGCTGCCAAGACAATCCGAAGGTGGCAGATCAATGGTTATTGATCACTTCTGGACTGTCACCTGTGCCTGTTAATGTGTGCGCGCGCCCTGTCCACCTTTATAATTAGATTCATGCCCACGCGCGCACGGGTGCCCGTGCACACGCATTCAAACACGCTCCACACCTAGATCGTGAAGGCTTGGCTTGCAGAAGCAGCTGTGTGCTGTGTGTGTGTGTGTGTGTGTGTGTGTGTGTGTGTGTGTGTGTGTGTGTGTGTGTGTGTGCATGAGCGTGCACTCTGCTCACCATACTGCAGCAACACCGAGCAGATACAGATGGTGGAGCAGTCCTGGGGTTTCCCCTCCCACAGGTGTGAGCATGTGTGTGTGCATAAGGATGTGAGGTGACAATGCACGACCACCGAAGAAGAGGAAGAGGAAGAAGAGGAAGAAATCCCTGATAAGTGAAGTGCTGGGATGTGAAGTTGAAATGCAATTTAGCACTAATGAAATAATGGGCGACTGGCTGGGCGGCAGACAGACTCCAGAGATGTTCCCTGCTGATCCTGGTGTCTCTGCTTCGTCTTCTTCGGCTTCATCCTCTTCCTGAACATCGTATTGGGGGCTCCTTTAACGCGTGGGTTGAAAAAAAAAACAAAAACCCACAAATCTCTTTCCGGCTTGTTTTGCCGTCTTCTGTCGTAAGAAAAGCGGCAACATCAAGGACACTCGGGCCTCTGTCTCTGTGAATTTTCAAGGTTTTCCGCGCTGCCGCTACAGTTTTCTGTGACACATCAAAGATGTTGTCTTGGATGAGGCTTAAATTTTGAAAAAAAAAAAACTGACAGAAAAGACATTTTTTTGTTGACGGGGACGTGGGAGGCGACTGAGATAAATGGCGAGCCGAAATGAGGATGAGGATGAGGAGGAGGAGGAAGATAAGTGGAAATGGTTAGAAGAGAGTAGGTGGAGGATTTTTTTTTTCTTTTGAAGGTGGTGGTGTCGGTGGTGGTGGCGGGGGTCCTTTCCCTGGGATGATGTCGTCTCTCTGCTCTCTCTCTCTCTCCCTGCTGAGGGAGGCGGAGCAGGTGAGGTGCGTGAGAGCGTGAGTGAGTGAGTGGGCGAGGCCTTCGTGGCACCAGCCGAGCCGTTGGCGGCGGCGGTGAGCAGGAAGTGATCAGCACTGACCCCCCCCCCCCCCCCCACACACACACACACACACACATCCCCACTTCTGTTTTCCGTCCTGCTAAACGGAGCTGATGCCTCCTTCCTGCACTCCCGGCTGGTCTCCTTTTATTAGTTTACCTCTTTAAATTCCTCCAACTCATCCCACTCGCGGCCATTGTTGTTGGGATTACTCCATAAAAGTAATGCAACTACTGATTACTGATTACGTCTTAAAAAGTAATCTAATTACTTTCACTTTAACTACTTTGTTTCATGAGTAATCAGTTACTAATTACTAATTACTTTAGTTAAAAAAAAAGATAAAGTAACAGTGATTTGGAATTAACTTTATTAAAGTGCAATTTTGCAATTCCAAATATTGCCTCTGTCCTGTTGCACAGCCCATATTGTTAAAACAATGATAGATAAAGTAATTATGATATAATTACCAGTTTTGCCACAATAATCCCGTTACGTTACTCCGTTACTCAAAAAGTAGTTTAATTACAGGCGTGGATTACTTAGTAATAGATTACTCGCCAGCACTGCTCCCCGCACACACACACACTCACTGCTCTCACCTGCCCCTCCCCCGCTCCCCGTCTTCTCTTCCTACTCCCCAATCTCACGCGCAAAGACTGATGCTGTCAGCCTTGTCAGATGCGTTTAGCAGGCTGTACTGTATCTGCTCCTCACATCTCCTCCTCCTCCTCTTCCTCCTCCGTGCCAGCGGTGACAAACGAGGTCGAGCGAGCGTCGGCGAGCAGACGTGTACGACGCTAATCAAGTCAGTCAATTAGACTGAGCCGCCGTCTCCAGCCAGGCTGACGGAGCGACGTTGGACGTTTCCGCGCCGAAGGGTGCGAGAGCGTGCACGTCAAGCCGACGCGCGCCCCGTCTCAACTATGGAAAGTCTGGAAAGCAGAGAGGTGAGGTTCCGAGTGGCGGCGAGGGAGCCCTCTGTTCCACGGGACCTGGGGTCAAAGGTCAAAGCTTCTGTGGGCCTGGAGACGTTTCGTCCCTCAGCTGAAAGCAGCTCCCCATGCATCCGTCTTGCCAGCCTCCCACGGAAGGCGTCTAAAGATGCTCTGAAGATTTAATTGGACTGCACGGCCAATCAGCTTCCTGCTCGTTGACTAAACCAGGAAGCGACTGCTGATGGCTGCCCCATAAGAGCCACAGAAGAAGCGAAAAGATTCACTCATCCTACACCGGCAGCGGCTTTTTATGGCATTTTCACGGTAAAAGAAAGAGAGAGAGCAGTGAAGGCTTTTCTACAACGTTTTGCTGCACTCTCGGAATGACATATGCAGCGATTATGTTCCACATTCTCAGCTGCTGCCTACCGCGGACGTGTTGCAAGTCTAATTTTGCCCCTCGAGCTGTGCCGACCAGGATGAACTGGCACTGTCAAATCTGATTGGCCTGCTCGAATGTCTCAGACAAAAGGGTTCTTCTGATCATCTGATCCTGGTTCGCTTCCCCTTCCTGCAGGGTATATTTTCTATGAGCTCTTCACCAGATGGATGCTCGAGATCAATCCTCAGGATTTAGAAGATGTAAAATGGCCTTCAGTAAAATAGGCCAGAGCTGAGTGGGCAAAACCTCCGTGGATTTTTCATGTCCCGCCTGGAAATGCAGAGGTGGAGGGTCGAGCGCTGAAGTCAAACCAGCGCCGCACGGGAGGCAGAGCAGGTCTCAATGACAAACAAGAATGACATTGATTAAATCAGGAGCAGCAAACAAAGAAGGAGCAGCGGAGGAGACAAAGGAGGCAGGAAGAGTCTGCGTCACCGCTGTGAAACTGCTCCTTTGAACGCAACAAATACCATCAGATAAGTTGGTTTGCCTTTGTGACGTCAGCTGATTCTGAACCAGAACATTGAAGAGATGAAAAATTCTTTGCGTTTTTTTTTTAAATTATTTTTTTCTTTTACCCGTTTTTAACGAATGTATTGAATGTTAGGGAGGTAAGACTATGAGGTCTTTTAGCAGCTGCCCGCTTGCTCCTGCTTCATTTTCTTCTGTGGTTTCAACCATGGATGTATTATTAGAACTGGATACCGGACTGTCAATATGGCGGCGCGTCAATTTTTCCCAGTGGCCATTCGAGGTACTGCAGCTAAAAAGAAATCCCATGGGCCCGAAAAGCATTTTACCCATAGACAACAACACAAAAATACACAATACCATCAAACGCATTTTATCACCAGGCAAGGATTAAACACTGCCTCGACCAGCTGAACGTTGACGCGCCGGGGCCGTCGGGGAATGTCTCCGCCGTTGACAGGGTGTGTGCAGCCACACGTTGAACCTTCCTGACACATTCCACTGGTGTTGTGCAGCGAAGGAAGTCGTGCACTGACAGAAGCGGAAGCGCACGCAGCCGACGCTTGTAACACTGTAACGCCGGTCATTATTCCCTCACTGCTTCCCCCTGCGTTGTGAAAGCCAAGACCCCAAAGATACCTTTTAATCTTCTGTCGGACGCCTTTGTCCTCGTGTGTTTGTGTGTGTGTGGTCCCAGTGGACTCGTTATAGTATTAGAACAGAGCGGTGTCAGCGAGTCTCGGAGGACCATAAAAAACAGACATAAACAGGAGGCGCAGGGCGAGATAGAAGTGGTTTCCTGACACAGTGAACAGTTATCTGGGTTAAAGGAAGAGCAGGCCGACAGAAAGCAATTATTAAAACGAAGCCGGGCCGCCGGGGCCCGAGATAGAGAGAGTGGGAGAGACAGAGAGAGAGACAGAGAGAGAGAGCAGATTGGCTCTGTTTGTTTGTGTCGCATGTCGCGATGCAGCGTCCCCTTTCCGTTTACCATCCTACATCCTCCATCTTGTACAGGAGGGCATCTTATAAAATTGCCTACATTCAACCAGAGGTGGGAACTAACAAAGGATAAACACTCTGTTAATGTACTTCAGTAGATTTTTCAGGGGAATGTACTTTACTTGAGTATTTCTTTTCCTGAAGACTTTTTACGGTCACTCCGGACATTTTACAGATCTAAAAATTTGCTTTGCCGTTTTCAGGGGGTCTCATGGCCCCCGTGGACCCCCTTGTATTTCGCACACTGGTCTTTGGCCACATTCACCAAAACAATAATAAAAGACATTTCCGCAAGCATAAGTCTTGACATTGATTCCCCAAATCCTCTCTCAACCTCTCTGCGTTTCCCTTCTTCAGGTAGCCTCGTAGCGCCGACGCTACACTTTTCGTAGCCTCGTTGAATTTGCGTCAAATCACTTTTGCCGTCGCTATGCCTTATATCAGCGACATGATCCAACGGGGGCGACAATCAAACAGACAAACAACATGTTTGCCATTTGTGTGTGTTCCCTTTGAATCCGTCTGCCCCCCCGCTTCCATACACCCCGCCCACCCCCACCCGAGGGCGCTCGGCTCTCCTGCCGCCAAAACAGATTGCTGTGTTGGTTTTAACAAAGCGTGGCGGCTGAGCTGTTTCACTCGGCGTTTACACGCACCAGAGGAGGCGTCGCAATGTGGGATGGATGACGCAGGGAAGTAAAGCGCTTTGAAGTTATCCCTGCTGAAACAACTTGTGGAATATCATGGGATATCATGGGGGTTTCACATCCAAATACAAAAGGCCCAATGTGCAACATTTGTATTTAGATCTATCAGAAATGACATTGTGGTATGTTACGTTATGTTACGTTACCTTACATTCCGTTACGTTACGTGTTTTCAGGAACAATATTTTCTGAAAAATCATATATGATAAAATATGGGTGTGACAGGGTGGCGGCGGTTAGCGCTGCAACCTCACAGCAAGAAGGTTGTGGGTTCGATTCCGGGCCTGGGACCTTTCTGTGTGGATTTTGCATGAACTGGAAACTCTAAATTGCCCGTAGGTGTGTGTGTGTGAGTGCGAATGGTTGTTTGCCTCTGTGTGGCCATGTGATGAACTGGCAACTCGTCCAGGGTGTCACCCTGCCTTCGCCCTATGACAGCTGGGAGAGGCTCCAGCGGAATCCTGTGACCCTGAGATCAGGAAGAAGCGGACATTGAAAATGGATGGATGGCTAAAATATAGAATTTTCGGTGTCCAAAACACAATTTCATTTTGTAATGTGCATGAAACAATCAGCTCTCCTACGACGACTGTCCTATTTCTGTTCACGCTGCTGCATCTCTTGCAGCACAATCAATTTGACCACAATCAAACCTGACAATGACGGCACAAATCAAGGAACACGATTGTGCGACACTGACATCGAAGGAAGAAAAATGATCTAAATCTCCTTATGATGGGCCTTATTTTATGGTTTATAGAGCATCATTATGACTTTGTGACTTTGGCTAATTTGTTTTGCGGCCATTCTAATGGCCACTTCATCAAAACCACCTGCCAAGTCCTCTAATTCTGTCCGCTGCTGTGCGTAAATCACTGGTATTTACCTCCGTCTTGGGTGACTACTTCAGGTGCCGAAGAGTCTCCGCGTTTTCCTAAAATTGAGGCCATTTATCCAAGCGGGAAACGCACATTGTGTGAACCCAGCCTTGAACTTTTTTTGTCGTATGAAGAATCTTTATATTGCTCAAAAGCATCCAAGGAAACGACTCGGTGACAATACAGACTTGCACAGTGCGGCGAGTCCATTGTGACGCTCCGCCCCGCTGCAGGTGAAGTAAATGCCGGGCTGAGCAGATTCACTCGCACAGAGCGGAGCCACAGCAAAGGTGATGTCACCGCGAGGGGAGTTGAAAGGGTTGCCATGGCGACGGGTGGCCCTGACTGGGTGGGGTGCCGCTGCAAACACAGCGGAGTGCACCGGCGAGCCTTTGGAGCCTGCGCTGCGAGCGAGAGACTCTGTGTAACACATTTGATTTCTGCCACCGTGAACAGAATCCGCTCTTGTCACTGTGTTAATGAGCCGTGACTGTGCATTCTTGTGCATTTAGTGTGTCTAATCCGTGCGCGAGCTCATGTAAATCACACCTCCGGGCTGTTGTACGCCGAGTTCTCTGCTTACAAGCTGGGAGAACACAGCCAGAGGCTGGGTTTTTTTTCCCCCTGACGTCCCCGTTTCCTGTTTTCATGATAACTGGAGGGTGGCAGTGTGCAGTATGCATTATGTATTACGTGTTGTGTATGTATTATTATGCATTATTTGCTCTGTTAAATCATCTTTGTGTGCGTGCTTGTGAGAGTGCCTGTGTGTGCCGCCCTAAAATGAGATGATTTACACGCTACATGACAACGCAAGTCGCCCAATTCTCCTGAAATTACCAGTAATGTCTTTTACTGCTGTAACCACAAGTTACAGTGCAGTTCTCTATTCTCTGGGCTTGTTTGCTCCAAATTCAGCTTTTACAAGAATCGTGATAACAATAAGCCTGCTATCTGTCTCTCTATTGTCTATCTTTCCTATGGTAGCCTGTTTAACACAGTTGAAACATAAATTACATCCTAAGAGTTTGTGCGAAACAAAACAAACTTGTTGTCCTGCAGTTTTCCTGCAGCCGCTGCGAGCCTGCGACTGAATCTCCGCTCTGCTCTTGTCCGGCGAAATCTTCTCGGTCACTTGTTTTGAAGCCTCCGCACAGCAAAGCAGCGTGATGGGAACAAGATGCGAAATGGAATTTCCGCTCGCCGGGCACATTATTAATGTCTTTGCAGTCGGTATTGAATCAAAAGTCCCTGATGAAATTAAAGACGTCGATGGAAGATTCTGCCCAAACACAGCAACGGTGCATCTAATCTCCTTTTCTTAGCTGGCACGGAAATGCAAAGCTAAAAGTAGCAGGTAGGCTAGCCGCTAGCTTGCTTGCTCCGTGGGTTTGAGTACAGGCATTTTGTCAACATAAAAACATTTGTCATTAAGTAAGAAGATAAGCCTTTAAACATTTGTTAAAATGTTCTCAGATCTCCAAAAAAGGGGAGATTTAGCCCTTTGTTTACAGCTTCCTGCTAAAGCGATTGCTCTGTATTGATAGGAACCTTTGTAAAGTGAATTTTGCCTCTCCCGTCGCTTTCCCGTCAGGTCTGATGTATGACAAGAGCGATTTGCCCATCGAGGAGGAGTACGAGAGGAACCTGGCCTACACTCCTCCGGCCCAGAAGTCCCTGGAGGAGATCCAGGAAATGGACAAAGACGACGAGAGCCTGGTCAAGTACAAGCAAACCCTGCTGGGGTCACTACGGGTCAACGCAGGTGTGTTTGCATTTGGCTTTTTTTTTTTTGTAAAGGTCACAAAACCAAGAGGTGTGTCATCCTTCTGCCCCAGTTTCTACCCAGTCGGCGGCCGCGGCAGCACTAGCAGTCGGCGGCTCCTGATCTTTTCACTCCCTCCCTCTCCCTCTCCCTCTCCTCTCTCTCTCACACACACACACACACACACACACACACACACACACACACACACATGCACACGCACTCAAACCTGCTTGCCTCAGCACCTCCTACCCCTGCAGCCTTGGCCGTGACGGCTGATATCAGTAAAGTAGCCGTGACGCCGCCCACCGCTGTAACTCAGCGCCGCCTCATCTGCATCTGTTTATGTTGGATGAAAAAAGGCTGAAGAGAAGAGAAACAGGGAGGGTTAGAGCTTCTCTGGAAGCTTCACCTCTTGTTGTGCCACTGAGAAAAATAACACAAACTTCTAAGCGTTGCATTTGCAAGGGGGAAGAAAGCCAAGCAAATTGCAAAACGCTGAGGCTCACCAGGACGGGCGCCTTGTTGGCGGCGAACGATTGTCTCACATGTTACTGAGTCACGTTGGCTCGTGTCTCGTCTCAGCCTCGCAGATCTTCCCACGAGCTGCAAATAGGATCAGCTTGAATCTCCAGGCCGTTGATTTGGTGCCAAAATGCATCACAAAAAAATTATCCCAAAAGAATAAAGTATCTTTAAAAAATGCTCTTTCTGCCTGCACACAACGATCAAAGTGCGGGTCTCTAACGGCTGTTTTCCCTCCGCAGACCCCTCGGTGTCCAACATCCAGGTGACCCGGCTGACCCTGCTGTGCGACGAGGCCCCGGCGCCAATGGTCCTGGACCTGACAGGTGCGCTCGTGCTCTTTCACTAACCAACTAATTAACTGAGACTGACTGCACCGGGTGTGAGACGTTCACTGGCTCATTGGCCCGGAATTGACGTCCTGAAGTTGTGCGGAGATTTTTTTTAAGACTGAGGAAGTCCCGCGTACGCACAGTCACACCTTTACAGACGTAATTCCAGACCGGTGATGGGGAGGAAAAAAAAGGCCATGCTGTTGCTAGGCGATCCCGGGCGCCGTGTTCCAACCCAGACGGACGGACGGACGGAGGGAGGGAGGGAGGGAGGGAGGGAGTGGGAGCGTCCGGCGGTCTTTAATGCACTCGTATCAAGGGGAATAATGAGGGGATCTGCTGAAGTGCATGAAATGGGAAGCGGGACGATGCGGCGGGCGGAGGTAATGCTGCTTTTATGCGCGATCTCCATCTTAGGCGGTGGAGCGAGAGGAGGAGGAGGAGGTGGTGGTGGAGGTGGAGGGGGATTTGGGGGGTCGAGATGGAAAATCAATGGAGTGATCTCGTGTTGGAGAAGAAAAGTGTGTCTTAATCCAGGGAGAGAGGGTGGGGGAGGGGGAAGGCGGGCGGGCGCCGTCCCAGTTAACCTGCCGCACCTCTTGGATTTATTTTGCCGGATCCGTCTGGCGAAAGAGCTCGCGGGAGGATTTCATCGGGCTTATCGTGACGGGTGTCGCCGCGGAACGGCGTTTTCCGTCGGCGGAAGCCTTCAGCGCCACTCGTCGCTCTTCTTTCGCCGCAAAGACGTCGCCCCGTTCTGATAAAGAAGCGGCATCGGCGTCGATCTCCGCCAGCAGCCTCGTCCCCTTCCATCGTTCTTCAGAGGAAGCCTCCTTCCTCCCTCCGACCTCCTGCCCCAGCGCCCCTTATAGAAAGCCGATTGGTTGTCTGTCTCTTTTCCTTTCAGCCAATCACCTTCCTCCGTCAAACCCCATCCTTTACCACCTCTTCCTTCCACACCAACCAACTTCACGTCCACTTTCGCTGCAACCTCCTCTTTTTGCTCCCCAGGTCTAACCTCAGCATCCTTCCGCTGATATGTTCACTGTCCCTCCTTTCAGACACGTCCAAACCATCTCAGTCTGGCCTCTCTGGCTTCATCCCCAAATCTGTCCTTCATCGAGCCATTCTGATCACTCCCCAAGTCACACATCACACCTGACTCTTCTTCTCCACCCTTTGCAACCCCCGAGTTTGGAATTTAAGTAGAATTACAGAATTCAAACTTGTGGAATGTTTGTTGGGGGAAGCTACAAAAGCCGATTAGGGCCACAAGAAGAGAAAAAACAGGAAGGAGATTTTTATTTAAGTTTTCATTTTGTGGTTTAAGTTGAAATTTCGTGAATAAAGTCAAAATTACGTGAAAAAAGTCAACGTAAAAAAGACTACATTTTGTGAATAAAGCCGACTTAAAAAAAGACGAAATTTTGTGAATAAAGCCGACGTAAAAAAGACGAAATTTTGTGAATAAGGTCGACGTTAAAAAAAGACGAAATTGAAATCAGTTGAAATCTCCCAATGAGACGTTGATGGAGGAAAAAAACAAACAAAAAAAAGAAAACGGACGGGTTCTGTAGGGAAAAGCGCCGCTTGTCTGCAAGCAGAGGTGAAAGTTCCTTCACATTATTAATGTATGGCGAAGAGCCTCCGGGGAGCAGTTAGTTAAGTCAGAGGCTAATACGAACCTCAAAGCATCGCGGCCGCTCGTTGCTTCCCAGCTAAAGGATAATTTATTCTTTTCGGCTTGGGGTTTGGGGCCAGTGAACACGTGGTCACGTGGGAGAAATGCAGTTATAGAATAGAACATACATTATTACATATTTGAGATCAACACAGGAGATTTGCTACTGCTGGGAAATGCTGTATCCAAAGGCCTCAAGACGTGTGGGAAAGATTCAGGTTAGCTCGTTGTAAATGGGAAAATTATTGTTTGGCTCCATTTCACTCTGGGCAAAATGAGGTTTTTAACAGTGTAACTTCTGTAATATTCAACCTCTAATGCCTCCATTTGACAGTATTCAAATCTGTTTTTAAATTGCAAAACAAGACTGGACGTGTTCATATATATGTATATATATTTATATATCTATGTGTGTGTATATATCTATGTATACGTCGTGCAACAGTAAAGAATCTCCATTATGAATTTACCGAGTAAGCAGCAGCAGTGTAATAATGGGCCCTGCTGCTGCTGCTGCTGCTGCTGCTGCTGCTGCTGCTGCTGCTGCTGCTGGGGGATTGTGTTGCAGTCAGACAGCCGCGTCGGCACCAGACCTGATCTCAAATGGACTTTCCATCAGTGGCTGCACGCATTAGGGATCTCATTATACACTGCAGGCTGTTATCAATGCAGTGCCGTGATGGAGTGCATTTATTCTTTTAGACATAGCCTTGGTCAGCAGTGCGTCTCGATAAGAAACATAATCCGGGCTAATCTGTGTAAAAGTGGAGCTGTTTTAGAGTGGCTTGTTTGTTGTTGTTGTTTTTTTTAAAACATTTATTTCATATATTTATTTATTGCAGCTTATGTTTCGTCTGCCGTCATTTCAAACTGATCATGAGAGTAAATAATGATTGAATGAGTAAAATCCATTTTCTTTTCTAAAGTATATATGTGTATATATATGTATATATATATATGTACACATACAGATTTTCTTTTTCAATACAACTGTCCGCACAGGAACAATTCAGTCCTCAAGGGTTGATTGGACAAACTTGTCCAATAAATCTTGGATCTAACCAGATTGGGCTAATGATGCACAACACAGTCACAAATTAAGCCAGAGGGACCAAAAACCTTCAGTCGCTGGATATTCTTGACTCTCATTAAAGTCACGGTTAGATTGTGTTTTCACTTGGCACATGCAGTTAAATTGGTGAGCAATCATCAAAACACAGTTTGCTGGCACGTTGGCTCACATTTCAACGCCACTTTATCCACCTTGTGATTCTGGATCCTGGCGAACGTCACTTACCGACGTCAGGACACAGCCAATCAGAACGAGCTTAGAGACAGCAGCACGTACAACGTTGTGACGTCACGATTTTCTGGCCTCTATCATTTTTTTAAACGACTAAAAGACCATAACTGAAAAATCTACAATAGAAAGATTTGCTATGAATCGCGTTTGAATCGCAGCCCATGGGATTTTTTTACTGCAGTACCTCGAGTGGCCGCTGGGGAAAATCGGCACGCCTCCATATTGCCAGTCCGGTAGCCAGTTCTTATAATACATCCATGTACTGTACTTGGTTAAGCTCCACCAAATTCAGTTTAACCCGCTTCTCCCACCTTGTGAATAATGAAATACCTCATTTATTTTCTTCAACAAAAAAAAAAATTCTATATTTCCATTTACTGCGGCTTAATTGAAGCAGTTTAAGGGTCATGATGGATGTCCTGCCAGCAGACTGCACGTCTGGGCCGTTGCCAAAACACCCGAGTGCAGGAAACATGCTGCGCCTCACCTCTGGCTTTCCATCCCTCTGCTGCCCTCAATGCAGACGCGCCGATGGTTAAACTTTCATGCTACCGGGGTTCGGCGTCGCTTTGCTGAGTGCGCAAACTGCCTCACATTCAATCAGCCTCACGCTGAGCCACTTGCCCTTACCCCACATTTATTTCACATTCCTGTTCTAGCGGGGAAGCCAGACGTTTGCAAGATCGCTTCAGTTTTCTCTCTAATGTGAAGCGTCGACGATGAGAGGGCGAGTCGTTAAAACGCGCAACAAACACAGGAGGGGGGGAGGATGGTAAAATAATTTTCCGTTTCTCTTTTGTAATTAAATTTCCTGAGGTTTGTCTTCTGCAATAATGCCTAATCTCTCTCTTAATTGCTTCGCTGGAAGCGCAGGGATGGCGCCTCAGACTGATCAGCCCCCTGCTGTGCCTGACACAGCCATGAATACCGAGTGCTGCGTTTTGATCGTTTATGTAATTGAGGAACTTTGATCTTTGAGTGCAAAGATTTGAAAGTTGTTGCGCAGCGTTGGTTTTTGTGAATGAAAATATAATTTTGGGGGTGTCGGGATTTGTGATCTCGCATTTCAGGCTTTCTGAACAAAACCTCAGGGTTTTATTAGCGGAAGAACAAACATCCACGATCAACCGATCACATTTTCACAGCTGCATTTTTGACATATTTCCATATATATCCACTGTTGGCGAGTAATCTATTCCTAAATAATCCACTACTGTATTTAGACTACTTTTTAAATAACAAAGTAATGTAGCGGGATTACTGTGGCAAAACTGGTAATTATCTCATAACTACTTTATCAAGTAATGATTTCATTACTTTTCTGAAACATTTTGCAAGCCACAAATGTCTTATTATCCACAAAATACACAATAGACAATTGTAATTGGAAAATATTCACATTATGGAGTTCATTCCAAAGCACTGAGCAACTGTTACTTTATCTTTTTTTTTTTAACTAAAGTAATTAGTAATCGATTACTTATGAAACAAAGTAGTTAAAGAAGTCATTGCATTACTTTCAAGGAGTATTCAGTTATCAGTAGTTGGATTGCTTTTATGGAGTAATCCCAACAACGCTGCATATATCACAATGTTGAGATGTCATGTATCACTTCGTGAAAAAACAAATACAACCCCTATAATAAAACCATGTCAGTCTGACATTCGTTTTATGACACCGTGCGTCTGCCGCTTACACGTTTGAGCTAAAGCAGCAGTTCATTCACTTCTCAGCTCATTAAGTCTGACATTTTCCCTCCGAAACGGACCAGCGTGCGGCGCGGCTGCGTGAGGTTCGCTCATGCGTGAGCGCCATAGGATAACAGGTAGGCCGCTCTCCACGCTGACCTATTTTCTCCCCGAGACGCTCTCAGGGGCGGCTGGCAAGCGGCAGCAGCGGCAGCAGCAGCAGCAGCAGCAGCAGCAGCAGCAGCAGCAGCAGCAGCAGCAGCAGCAGCAGCAGCAGCAGCAGCAGCAGCAGCAGCAGCAGCAGCAGCATCTTTTCCTCCTCCTTCCCTCCCTTTCTCCGTCTCGTCTCCTGGGAAGGAGCGAGAGGCGAAGGAATCGCATCAGTGAGAGGGGACTTCAATGGCGCCGAGTTCATAGAGGAAGGCGGATCAACTCGCAGCAGAGTGAAATAGAGTTAAAGACAGATGAGTAAAGCCGCTGCCGCCGCCGCAGAGAGGCCTCGCAATGTTTAGTTTTGGGATTTTTGAAATCAGAGCAGTTTTGGTGGAAGCTTTTACACGACCTTCTCTTCATTTCTCTTCTCTTCTGTTTACCAACTGTTCCATCCCCTTTTCCTCCCTTCCGTCGTCCGATCCCGGCCTTCTTCGTGCTGGCCCGGCTTCACTGACCCCGTTCCTCTATCTTTGCCCTCCATCTCCACCTCCACTTCCGCCTCTCTTTCCCTCCGTCCATTAGGGAGCACTCAGGCCCTGATGGCCGAGCTTCAACTCAAATATAAAGTGATTAGACAGTGGGCGCATTTCTGATTGCAGTGTGCTTTTTGCACCAGCCCACCAATCCCGCCCTCACAGACACACACACACACGCACTGTCAATTAACCCCAGGGAGCGCACAAAGGCAGTTTCAATCTGCAAAGTAGCAATTGTGTTTTTTTTGCCGAGCGCATTAAACAACCGATATGTCTTTGCTTCCGCCGAAGGATTACGGCTCCAACTCCTCCCATCCAGCTGGAAATGTTTGACGAGACCTTCTCTGTTGCGTTGACAGCTGCATTGCGGTTTTAAAGAAACTCATTGAAATTTTTTCTGGTGGGGGGGGGTTTGTTTTGGTCAGTCCGCATTCCGCCGGCCAACCAACCTCGGCGGTGTGAATCAGCAGCTGGCTGATCCTCCTCTGAGTCATTTTCGTGATGTCATGCACGTTGATGTCACCCAAGACGCTGTGTTTTACTGCCCGCGCAGGAGACCTCGCGGCTCTGAGGGAGAAGACCTTGGTGCTGAAGGAGGGGGCCAAGTACAAACTCAAGATCGACTTCAAGGTGAGGCGGACGGGTGATTTACTGGATGTGACAAGGATGGATTGGTGTCGCGGAATATATAAAGCCATTCCATCGGGCGTTTATCCCGCATAAATAAAAGTAGAGAGGCGTGAGGGGGAGCAGCATTAACAAAAAAAAAAACAAGGCCCCTTTGTATCTTTCAGTGTTTACAGTGTTGTTTCGTTTTGTAGTGACGGTAAAACCTGGGGAAGCACTTTCAACAGCTAATATTTCATCCGTCCATATAGCTGCTTGTTTTTAAGGTTTTAACCCATTGGACAAGGTGACGATGTAAGCTTCTTGGCCTGCATTGTGAAATATCCAATCAGCTAATGAATATATTCTTTATTCTATAGATTTGCCACATGCTCTGCTTTTAAAATATGCTGCAGCTGTGACATAATCTTTGAGAGGAAATAAAACAGAAATCCAGGAAAATGACAAAAGACTGAATATGGTGTTTTTTAATGGGACAGTTGTGTTTTTATTTTGTCTTTTTGGGTTGTGTAGTTGAGGAAAGATTCCATCAGCTCGCCAGGTTGCAATAAACAACAAGTAGAGCCAGACAGACTGACTTTTGGCCGAAATGAAACCTAAAATTAAGGGAATGGCTGGTGTGGCTCAATGAGGCTGTAACAGCTATAAAAGGAAAATTGTCAGTGTGTGTGTGTGTGTGTGTGTGTGTGTGTGTGTGTGTGTGTGTGTGTGTGTGTGTGTGTGTGTGTGTGTGTGTGTGTTTGGTCAGGATATTTTTCTGGAGGATGACGAAGGCAGCTTTCTGCAGGGTTTTGTCCCTGGTGGCTGGATGAATTTTTATTTTTTTTCCAGAGAATGACCGACAGATCTGCTCAGCTTTAGGGCCCTCTGCTGGCGAAACGGCCGAACTGAACTGTTGTTAAAAAGCAGCCTCACCCAAAAGCCGTAAATGGAGCCGTTTATCCATTTAAGACGGGCAGGTTAATCTTGAGCGTTTGAATGACTGTAACCTGCAGATCGTGGTGTGCAGCCTGGCTGAAGGTGTTTTGTGTTGCGCTGCAGGTAATACAGTATAATGCTGCAGCGCTTACTCATTGTTGAGACGTTGTTTCGCCTTGACCCCTGACAAGAGTTTTAAACTGTGTGTCTCTGCAGGTGAACAGAGAAATCGTCTCAGGCCTCAGGTACCATGAAGTGACTCAAAGAAAAGGGATAACTGGTGAGAATCACTTTATTAGTGTGTGTGTGTGTGTTTGTGTCTATTTACAGTTGCAGCGCCACACTAAAATACAGTATTGCTCCTAATTTTCCCCTCTGCCTGAACCCATTCAAAGCCTTTTGTCCCTTCTTCTCATGGCAAGAATCACTGCCCAAAACCTCCCCCAGGTCTTTTCCCCTCGTCCTCACCCGCTCATTTACTCTCCTGCCTGCAGTGGACAACGCGTCCCTCATGGTGGGGAGCTACGGGCCCAGACCAGAGTCGCAGGAGTTTGTGAGCGCGGCCAGGGCGGCGCCCCAGGGCATGATGTCATACGGCCAGTACGTGGTCAAGTCCAGGTTCATCGACGACGACAAGGTTGTCCACTTGGAGTGGGAGTGGAACGTGGCCATCAAGAAGGACTGGGATTAATAGGAACGGCAGGGTGAGGACGGTGACGCTGCTTTTCTTTGTGTTGCCTACATTTAGTTGGTGAAACTACTTCACTCTTTTGTCCTAATTAGGGATGCAAATTATCGATTAATTCATTAATTGTTAGTTGATTGATCTTTTCGATTGATTAACGATTAATTGATACGTGGCGATTTTTCCTGAGAACTTAAATTGAACCTTAAATGATATTGAGGGTGACCCATTTTTACATTTGAGAACAGTAAAAACACCATAAACATTTATCCTCAGACTTTAAGCTGACTTCTAATAGGTCACATTTCAATTTTTTTTTTTTTAAAGTTGTTTTAAAGTTGCTTATTCTAGGTATACAGGTGTATGCCACGCAATGTACCAAAAAAAGTGTAAAAAAAATGTCAATTAATTCCGACTAATTAAATTTAATTGATTCAATTCTTAATCGACAGTTAATCGATTAATTGTTAACATCCCTCGTCTTTATCATCGCCCTCTCTATACCTCCTGTGATGCAGGTCTCTCAGCCCATTGACAGGAACCTGTGGAGAAGAGAAAACACGCCTCCTCTCAAGCCTTCCGCGTCTGCAGTTACAGGTTTACGCAACGTTCAGATTCTTCAACTATCCATCCATCCATTCATTCAGGGTCAGGGTCTCCTCGACGAGTCTCCTTTTTGGGGTATTTCGCTTTCGCTTTATTTGGTCCTGGCTAGTACCTCTCCGTCTTTTCATGTAGCCACGCCTTCATAAAGCAGCCGGTGGGCGTGCAAACAGATTAAAAGAGGGTCCTTTCGATGCTGTATTTAGGAGTTTCCATTTCGTTAGTTTTTGCAAAAAAAGTGGAATATGCTGCTACAGGGAGGATTGAGGTGATTGGGGGTCAACATGAGGTGATCTGGACGGCAGAGTTTTACCATTTTAACGTCACTGGGGCTCAAAAGTGACACCCGTCACTGTCTGAAAGGTTCCGTTACACCTTTTTGCGTTTCCATCAACTGGGAAATCATCGCGTGCACAACAAACGTCCACTCAGGAGACCGAGACATCGATACTGTGTCGGGCGACGGCGATGCTGAAACTCTGCGATCCCAACATCTACGCCCTCTTTAACGCGCCGTCCTTCCATCCAGCTCGCAAGGGGTAACTCTCCAGCTTTTGCTGCCTGCCTATCGTCCGCTAACTCGCGAGAAGACGTTGCATCAAGGGCATTATGGGAGCGGTAGTTCCAGCGGTTTAAAAGAAAAAAAGAAATTGAGTCAGGCAATGAAAAACAAGCAGGTGAGAGTCCCTCGGTGGTCTCGTTGTGTCTCTTATTCAACGTGAGGAAAATTAAAAGGCCTTGTCTGTCTTTTGTTTTCTCATTTCGCCGAGTCAGCTCATGATTTTTTTTTTTTACTGTGTGTCACAGGCTTGTTTTTTTTTTTCTAAAACTTGGCAGCAATCATCTTAGTTCGTTCTCTGTTCTCTGTGTTTTTTACTCTCCCTTTTAACTGCGGCGAGTGCTTTCGAAAACAATTTGCTTGCGAGTACTTTCTGTCAAATCTTAGCAGAAAAGAGAAGAAAAGAAAAGAAAAGAAAAGAAAAGAAAAGAAAAGAAAAACCTCTTTGAAGCTCCACGGCTACTGAGTACTTTGATAAATTTAAAAAAAAAAAAAAAGTACCCTGCGTCCGTCATCCCAGTCTTGTTTTTTCTGACCCGCTACAATCTCGCGTCTATTCAGACCTAAAACATAAGCATCTCCCTTCTCAAAGTCTTTGTGGGGCTTTTTTCCAAGAGCAGACCGATGAAAGACTGTCAGTGAACTGTGCATATTGTAGAAAGAGATGCATGTCTGTCCATTAGGATTTGATACAGTTTGATACTAAACTAAAAAAAAAAAGTACACTACCTGTTTCTAAACCTCTATGGCATACCAAGGGCCGCATACGCTCATTAAAAAAAAAAAAATACCAGGCTGTTCTAAATGTTAGTGAAACATTTTGCAGAGGTAGTTGAAAGGTGGAGTGTAGTCTAAAGAATATGAATTAATTATCTGCAAAAAATACAAAACAAAAAAAACTGAAATATTATTGTGTTAAGTCTTTGGATATGATATTGTCATTGTTGCTGAAAATACTGATCCTTGAAATACAATTTGAAAATGTCGTGATCTCAGACTAATGTATAAATGTTGGCTTGTTGGGTGTTGCATGGTTTAGCAGGATTCTTTCTTCCTCTCTCTCTCTCTCTTTTTTTTTTTTAAACGACTTCATTGTAAAATCTAACGTGATTGGTGGTTGGTTGGTTGGTTGCCATTTACTGCCGACGCAGTATTTGCAGGGATCCTTTTTTTAGGCACAGCTTTGCCAGAAACATTTGTCTGTGTCTGATGATGCCCCCAGCCTGTGACGACGGAGCGCTGCATTCTCCAGTATAGGTGTCAACAGTGAACTGTATCTTTTAATAAAGGCAAGTCAAACAACCAGCAGGACGACTCTTATTTCCTATCTGTTTACCATTGGCTGCCGCGTGATAAAATTCATAACACTCGGCCAGTTTGTGACAACACTTGTTCATATTCCTTAGCAAATACAAAGCATCGTGTTTACAGGAAGTAAAATCTCAGCATTTTAGTTTCTATCAGAGGCCTAAATAGGTTCCTACCTGGAGATCTAGAAGCTTTTTATTTCATAGTTGACTTCATATCACTTCACTAATGACTAATATGGTTAAAAATGTGTCACAAATGTTTCAGCTGAAAACCTCTGTCAATGTTTCCCTCGTTCATTTTCTCATTTGTGGTGGTTTTTTTTTGTTGCTTTTGTCCCTGCTCAAGGATCAGTGGATCCAATTCAGCTGAGCATGAAAAAAAAAAAAATCAAGGAGAGATTCAGCACTGTACTGTTTGAAAAGGTACGATTGAAACCACGATGAACCTCGGTTCACTCTTTTGTCCTCCACTGAGAACTCTTTTCATTAGAAGGAAGAAAGAAGCAACAAAAAGACACATTGTCAAAAGCAGCAGAACTGCTTTCTTTTATGCAGACCAAGGATTTAGAAACGGCCACCTTTGTCATCTCAACATTAAATCATGTTTTTTTTTCCTTGTACTTTATCCACAAGTAAAATATGTTGTCTGTTTCCATGAGGTGCATCAAAATCCACAGATCCAGAGCGTTTGTTGGAGTCTAGTCATTTCTTTTTCAATTTATTTCTCAACATGAATCGTAGCATAAAACAAGAAGGATTTTTTTCATTATTTTTACATCAATTATTTACATTATTTCCTTTTATTTGTTGACTTCAAGCCAGGCATGGGCAAACTACGGCCTGGGGGCCATATGCGGCCCGTTACCTTTTTTAATCCGGCCTGCCAAACTGGAAGAAATTATATTAATAGTAAGTAAAAATGATAAAATATCTGTATTTTATCCATTTTTACAGTGTTTTAGGAGTCATTACAATACAAAGCTAAACACCATGGGGCTGCAAAGACATGTTTTGTTCATTTTCAATTGACATTAAAAAGATTTTCTACATATCCCATGATATATGTTTTCTCCTATGACGTGGGTCACCAAAACCCATCGTGGCCCCAACAGTCAAAAAGTTTACCCACCCCTGATTTAAGCTCACAAAAAAAATACGAGAATGGGAAATGAGGAAAGTCAACAACATGTTTGTAACAAAATTCATTACCATAAATCATTCAGTCTCTTAATCATTCATCTTCATGTCTTCAGATAAATTATTACACAGAGGCGAGGTCATCCTCTCGCACGTCTCTTTCTGTCCGCCTGTCCTTGTTCTTCATCCGTCCTACTCCTCGTCGGTGGACCACTCGCCCAGGCCGGATGTGACCTCCGCCGCCGTGGTGTTGTTACTGCCGAGCGCCTGCTCCAGCAGGGCTCGCTGGGCTGCTGCCGGCACGTACAGGAAGGCGTAGAGCAGCGCCAGCAGCAGCAGAGCCAGTAACAAAGGGATGCCCCAGTCCGATGTCATGATAGGCTCTTCACAGCGAGCCTGCAGAAAGGACTTTGGCATGATGGGGGCCAAAGGACTCGGTTACGTTTGTCCCCTAAATGGCAGAGAAACACATCAGATGTGTCGCCACATTGGTAAAAAAAAAAAATCTGGAAGAGAGAGAGTTTAAGTTTTGGGGCAAAAATTCCTGCAACTTGATTCAGTCTTTAAAAAAACATCCAAATGCTAAAAAAAAACAAAACTGGAAGAATAATATCCGAGACAGGGAAAGCAATCTTGACCCACTTGGAGTCGGTTAATTCCACAGACAGACATGGACGTCCAGGTGCGTTGCAAAGAAAACCATCAAATTTTCTTGTAATCAAAAAAGTGGTTGGGATTCAGTCATGAAGCAGTTTAAGTAAAGAAGAAGAAGAAAAGTATAATTACTTTGGAATGAGGGAATTTGAGAAGATCCTTGTTATCAAAAGAGATCTGGGTTGTTGTCTGTCTCCTCTCAGTTCATCCACTCTGTTATCTGACTGGAGCGTTTGTGCAACATCTCCCCTCCAGTGAGTGTGGGCATGACTGTATTCACAGGTGAACATGCCAATTTGCCTCCCAGTTCTCGCTACTCAGAAATATTATGTAACAACAGTGAAATCCAACAAGAAACAAGAAACATTTGAATCGGTCTCGACACCAGCGCACCCGCGCACCGCGCGCACCAACACAAACATCAACCCGATTGGGTCATGAGGTGGAGTTTATATAATCTTCCCTGATCTCCTTTGCTGAAAACACATCATACCTGCTGGTGTTCAGGGATTATCAGGTGAGAAACTGACCTTCATTGAAACAGGGTGTCTCTGCACAATGTGTTTCATATTGTTTGTTATGAAAGTTTTCATTTCATGGTATGTGGAGAAAATATTTGTATTTCAGGTTTGATTATTTACCAAATGTATAGTTCATTTATATTTGAGTTTGTACAATAAAGAAGTTTTAATTGTATCCAACACATGTACAGTCAGTCCTGGACCGTTGCAAGGAGGGATGTTAAATATTACTAAACTAATAAAGGATGATCAAATGACTAAAAAACAATTAATCGGGGGACATGGTACTTGATTAAAACAACAACAACGACAACAACAATACAGTTTTATCTCGCCTTGCAACCACACCTAGCCAATACATTGTGGCGTATCTCTTTAAGGGGCCGAGCCCTGTTTTAAACCACGTGACATCAACACAGGAAGTATCCCCTACCAATCAACAGTGTGCTGATGGCTGAAATATGCTGTTCAAGATTGGTTTCTTCTCTTAAACACTGCGTATTCCTGGTACGTCTCTAACATTTAACGATCCTCTTCACGACAATTTGTGTTCATAAGTCTTATTGAATTATCGAATCACTAAAAGTGGCATCAATTTAGCAACATGCTAGTCAATGCTAAGGTTCGTTGCAGCTTCACGAAATCAAATATGCAAAAAAAAAAAAGAGTTAAAGAAGATGCAGTGAGATAATCTGAAAGAAAGAAGCATATGAAATTTTAAAGAATCGGCAGGATTTGCATTTTCTGCATGTGATATTACACGCTATTACAATTTCACCTGAAAGTTAACATGAATAGTATGATCACAGGCAAAATCAGAAGGCTTTTAATGCAAAAATTGCTGTCCTTCTAACATAAAATGAAAATATTATGAAAATATAAGATGCAAAGTCAGTCAATAAAATACATGCAAAATAATTGGATTGCGCAGCTAATTGCTCAGTTTAACAGGAAGTTGGTAGTAGTGTTTTTTTTTTTTTCTGTAGCAATAATAGTAGCAGCTTGCTTGTTTGAGTCTTAATACAAATACAAACAAGTGTGTTGTCTTATCAGGCGTATATGTGTTGGTGAACAACGGCGTACACGATGGCCACAGAGCCGGCCACCCTGGAGAACCTGAGTGTGCTGCACCAGAGCGATGACTTCATCGTCGTGAACAAGCACTGGGACATCCGCATTGACAGCAAGATGTGGTACGAGAAGCTGACACTGCAGGCGCAGCTCAAGCATCGCTTCCCCCAGCTGGCAGACCCCAGCACCTACTACGGGTTCAGGTCAGGGTCACACCAAAGATGAACGGAATATGCCTCAAAATGATCTTGAGTAATAGTCTCATTGTCCCTGTCGCCTTCAGGTTTTGTCATCAGTTGGACTTCTCCACCAGCGGGGCTCTTTGTATCGCCCTCAACAAGGCAGCAGCTGGTCGGGCCTACCGCTGCTTTAAGGACCGCACCGTCACCAAAGCCTACCTTGCTCTTGTGTGTATATAATCACAGTAATGGAGACACGTACGCATGACTCAGAAAGGACATGTTTTTGTTTGTTACACTGTCATCACTAATTGCAAGTATCAACACAGTGAAACTGACTCTCACCACCTTTTTTTATTTCCAGGCTGTGCACAGGTGGCCTTCGGAAGGCCTAGTTTTCTTTGAGAACAAATTTAATTCACAATTATTAATTTAATTTTGAAATACACTCGACCAAAATATTACTACAAGCTGCCACCTGATGGCAAATAATTTTGCTTTGCTTTTTGTTGAGACACTTCAGCACATGAGGCCTTAAAATGCCAACAACAAAGTTAACACCTTTTATTCCTGTCTATGGTCTGATTTTCAAAGAGAGATTTTAAAACACCACCATGAATATTCTATCAGGTGCGTGGTTGGGTGGAGGAAGAGACGCAGTACTTTGGACTTCTCAATAGGCAAGAACACTTCAGAGGGAAAAACACACATGATGTGTATTGAAGGAACTGAAGGTTTGTACATAATGCTTCCTTTTCCTTCCTGATAAAACTGATCATTTTGGACCTTCCTCATACTTGTTAAGATTCTAAAACTAAGTGGCCACCAGGTGGTCACGGAGGCCAGAATGAATCAGCGATTAATTGGAGTGTCCAAATTGATGAGATGGTCATTTCCAATATTGATGGAAGTTTGATCCAAAAACTTGATTATTCATCTTTATTCTGCATTCTTTGATTCCCAGGTTGTGAGAACCCGAAACCTTGCCGGACCGAGCTTGCAGTTTTGCAGTACGGCTTGTACGACGGAGAACCGGTCACCAAAGTCTTGCTGCAACCTCTCACAGGTAAGAACTCAATCACTTAGTTTGTCATTTTCTCACTTTGTCTCAACAACAAATACTGCACAGAAAGAAAGATGAAGCTTATAGAGCAGCAATCAACTTTTATAAGTTTAGTGATTATTTGTTTTAAGTAAAAATCATCTCTTTGTTTCTGGTGAAGGGCGAACCCATCAGTTGAGGGTCCACTGCTGCGCAATAGGCCACCCAATCGTCGGGGACTTCACATACAGCTCCGGAGCGGACGACGCCCCCTATCGCATGATGCTGCACGCCCACCTCCTTCACCTTCCCCTGGATCCCCAGCCCCTCCTCATCTGCGCCGGAGACCCCTTCCTCCCTTCAGTCGACCCCAAGTGGACCCCTGAGCGCTCCGCACGGACGCTGTCGGCCACCGTGGACGCCCTGCTGGAGCAGAGGGCCGAGGAGCAGAGGAGGGCCAAGGAGGAGGAGGTGGAGAGAGCGAGACGGAAGGAAGAGAAGATGAGGAGGAGGAAAGAAGGGAGGACGGAGGAGGAGACGGAGGAGCAAAGGAGACAGTGTCAGGAGTGGCTGAGCGAATGGGCAGCAGACTGAATGGATGATGTGAGACTGGGACACGAAATACGTTCTGAAAGATTTTAATGCACCAGGCGAATCAGAATTTCTTTCTTTGCCAAATCGCGTTTGTGTTAAAGAATAAAGATTTCTCTGAGGGTTTTGATGCTGGGCATCGCTAACCCCCCAAACTAGTATTTGCTTGTCTGTTCTGAGCCCGAAGGGAGAAAGGTGCAGTAAAGTCATCTGAAAGGACCTGAAAGGAAAAGGTGAAATTGATGTTATTTATTCATTAGAAATCAGGTAAGCAAAAATAAAAGTCAAGGCATAACTGAAGCAGAAAAGCTGGAGGGACAACAATTAAAAGAAAAGAAAACTGAAGTGAAATGAACAATGTCTGACTAGCTTAAGGAAAAAGTCAACTGTGGCGTAACATGGTCTGATCAGGAAACCTTCTTCAACAATACTTCAAGTAAAGTCATGCTTGTGTTTATTCTCAAGTTCACTATAAAAACACCAACACATGAAATTCTTCATCCAGTCGACATTGGTCAACTGATGTTTAAACAGACGGCTATCTTTAGTGCGAATGTGCTTTTGTTAAGTTGATAGCAGTTGGCGCCAAGGCAGCTGCTTCTGGCTGTTACAAAGACAAACTAGAGATATTATTGACCTTTGATACAGTTTTGGCTCTTGTGTTTTCATGGACAAATTTCTCCAGTCAACCAGCATGCATAAATACAGACTAATTATGGGAGAACAGTAGCTTGATTGAGAAGACCACTGTGAGGGTGGTTTTAACTTATCCGTAAGTGTTGAAGTGTTGGAATAGACAGAATAAACCAGTTACTAATTGTATGCACTTGCAGCTACAACATCCACTGTGCCTGTTGGTTGCATTGACATATCTCTAATTAAAATTGTCGATTTGGCCAGCGAAAAATAGAAATTAATGATCCAAACATTACCATATACAATAACATTCTAAAACCTCTCCTGGGACAATTTAGTCCCGACGATACTTGCAAAGGTGAGAACAAATTACATATTTAGACATTTGAGATCAAAACCAAAGACCCTTTTCGTCTTGAACTGAGTCCCACTGTGTTTGAGTATCGATTTTTGAATATTCTCAATATTTGCTCGTCCAGCGTCCAAGCGGTCCAGCGCTCTCGAGCAGAACTACAATACCCACAATTCCTTGTTGTCGCGGAGCCCGACGTCCACAAGCAGCCGAAAAGGAAGCTGGAGCAGAAGCGTTCGAGTGTGGAGAGAGGCAGCGTAGCGGCGAGTACAATTACCAACTGAGTTTCTGTAAATATTGAATTCCTTGCGGCTTAAATCGTTTTAGTGCATTAAACAGAAGGCGGGACTGACAACTCAGCCAAAATGAGCTCCACGGTTTTCTCGTATGAGAGTTTGGTGCATGCTGTTTCAGGAGCAGTGGTAAGTTAGCCTGTGTTTTGCCATAATATTCTGTCATTAATGATATCAGCTGCAGGAACCTTGAGTACGTTTACAAAACTATGACACGGTTTAACACGTCCTGATTCATCAGGAGTGATGTTTTGACAATACGACGAGCAAACACGGTGTTTTGAATTAGGGCTTAATGTTTGGGTAGTTGTTTTGGTTGTCAAACCTACTGGATTTCATTGTGTGTGTGTGTGTGTGTGTGTGTGTGTGTGTGTGTGTGTGTGTGTGTGTGTGTGTGTGTGTGTGTGTGTGTGTGTGTGTGTGTGTGTGTGTGTGTGTGTGTGTGTGGTACTCACAGTGGCACTTACAATCAGTCCAGTTACTTGTAATCAGTTTCATTTCAGGCCTTTGTCTGTGTTTTTTTTTTTTTTAGGAAGTGTGACTGCCATGACCGTGTTCTTCCCTCTGGACACTGCCAGACTGAGGCTTCAAGGCAAGACGCTGCGGTTTCAACAAACCTCTTTACATCAGCAGTACACAAAAAATTGCCTGCAACTAAAACTGCCTTCTAACTGTGTTTGCAGTGGATGAAAACAGAAAGGCAAAATCAACACCTTCCATTCTGGCAGAAATTGTAAAAGAGGAGGGACTGTAAGTAAAAGCAAATGTTTGTCAGTCAGTTCCTTGGGATTATTTATTTGTTGGGTTTTGGATGCACAGCTCTTGGATTTCTAAAAACTACTGATGCAAAAAAAAAAAAAAATAGTCCAGATAGTTTTCCAACTTCTCCTCAGAAAGTCAGAATCAACCAAAGCTGAAATAAACCATGCCCGTGTTTGCTCTCCTCCTTGCTCCGCAGACTTGCTCCGTACCGGGGTTGGTTCCCAGTCATCTGCAGTTTGTGCTGCTCCAACTTTGTCTACTTCTACTGCTTTCACAGCCTCAAGGCCAACTGGCTTAGGGGGAAGCAGTCGTCGTCCAGCGTCGACCTTAGGCTCGGCATCGTCGCAGGTAAACCTCGTGACAAAGGCTCACAAACTCGAGACAGGAAAGTCAGAGCTGAAGTTTGCCGTCTTGCCCTTCCTCTGTCTGCTTGTCTAGGTGTTGTGAACGTGCTGGTGACCACCCCTCTGTGGGTCGTCAACACCAGGCTGAAGCTCCAGGGTTCCAAGTTTCGCAGTGCAGGCATTCAGCCCACCAACTACGCTGGCATCTTTGGTAATCCTTCTTTCATCCTCTTAAATTGCAACCAGTATAATTTTATTTTATTTGCCTCAATTTTTATTTATTTATTTATTTATTTTTTCGCAGATGCATTTTTCCAGATCGTTCGCGATGAGGGTGTGGGCGCGCTGTGGAACGGCACCTTCCCATCCCTGCTGCTGGTGCTGAACCCTGCCATCCAGTTCATGATTTATGAGGGACTGAAGAGGCAGCTGAGGAGAGGCATTCCCAGGGAGGTGAGTGAGAGGAGAGATTAAGTGAGGATTAGGTATCCTCAAGTATGTTAAGACCAGGACAGACCAGAACTAGAACTCAGTTCAATGTGTCACTGGAAGGAATCCACAGTAAAGATAATTGTTTTCGTGAAAACTTCAACTAGTATGATGTCTCATGTTTTGTTTTGTTTTTTAAAGGCAGGTACACTCTTGATTCAACAACTTCATTAAGGTGTAGAAAAATATTGATTTTTTGAAAAAAAAAAAGAAGAAAAATTTACATTTATATTTCTACACAACAGTTTGGAAGTTGCCAGCAAGCAACTCTGTCAATGCATGCTTGGTGTGGCAAAATGGCAACCAAATAAAGTGACTGTGATGGCCCTTAACCTTAATGGTATTAATGCTAAAGAAAAGAACTTTTGTGATTGTCATGTTTGTTTTTTGTTTGGTGTGTTTATTCTGAATTTGCAACTTCTCAATTGCTACTGAATGAAATTGAAAGAAATGAAAATCGAGGAAGTAAAAATATATATAATAATATAATAATGAAACGTCATAATTCTTCTCAAAAACAATATGGTTTAACTGCAACGACTTGAATTGGAATGTGTAATCAGTGTTGAGGCAACACGAAACAAGTGATGTTTGTGATGTGGTTGCATCACTATGGAACAACCACAAACATGTATGCACAGACATGCACCGGCGAGTATCAGAAGGAAAGTTCTTCTGGGGTTTCTCTATTTTCTGGATGAGTAGACACTTCACATGCAGACTCTTTGTAATTCTGCTCACATGATCTGTGTGTGTTGTGAGCTCAGATTCAAGAGTCTGCCTCTCAGACTGCTGAACACGTGTAAGGAGTTTCATAAAAACAGCATTTTGACTTTCATGTTAAGAGATTATTCAGAAAGAATTTGACTGACCGCAAAGGGGAGAGCATTCATTCTTTAAATATCAGTGTAACATTTAGTTCTGAGCTGCAAAAGACACACTAAAAAGGTTCTACTACTACTGGAAAATACATATATATATTTAAATTATTTCTTTCTCGACCCTTCAAGCTGTCTTCTGTTGAAGTGTTCCTCATTGGTGCGGTCGCCAAGGCTGTTGCCACCACTGTCACTTACCCCCTGCAGACCACGCAGTCCATTCTTAGGGTGGGTTCTTGTCTTTACTTGTCCACAATGAGAGAAATGTGATCCGGTAATTTTTTACCGTCTTGAAGTAATGTTTTTATTTAGCTTTTTTTCCTTCTTTACCCTCAGTTTGGTCAGTTCAGTGAGTCAAAGGACAAGTCAAAACTGCTGTCCAGTCTGAGGACGCTTAAGTGTCTGCTGGTCAACAGAGTGAGGTGAATGAACACAGTCACACGACGACGCGAAGAAACATCTTTACTGTATTATACTTGTGGAGTTATGAAGAATAAGCTTAAGAATTGTGTTATATCATGTCATGTCATCTTATATTCCAATTTCCCATGAAAAAATGTTCCATCAGCTGGAGGTCCATTCCTTAGCCTCTGTAAATAGGCTATAACTAATGGTCAATATTTTTTCCCAAAATTTTTAATTGGTGGACATTTACTAATATACACCATTTGTTTGATGCGATCCAACTTTCACATTCCAATTTATTTATTTATTATTATTTTTTTTAATCACTTTCTTTGTAGGAAGTATGGCATTCTGGGTCTGTTCAAAGGCCTGGAGGCCAAGCTGCTGCAGACGGTGTTGACTGCTGCCCTCATGTTCCTTCTCTATGAGAAGATCGCCAGCTGCACCTTTCAGGCCATGGGATTGGGGAACAACCTTCACAAGAAACACTAGTCAGCATAATGTCGCGGTTGGATGGATGCTGGACCACATCACAGCCACTGACTGATTGCAGTCCCCATGGTGGAGTCTGAACTTCCTCAAAGTTCCTTCCTGCTAATGCGATGATTTAAAAAAAAAAAAAAAAAACATCTTTGTCTTTCTGTGTGTCATGCTTATCATTTTAAAAAACGTTGAAAATTCTTACAATGTCACTTGTTGTACATTTTTTCAAGCATCATTTATTGGGTGTGGATCCATCGTGAGGTCTCCCTTGCAAATTTTAATTGTCATGTTCAAGTACAACACTAGTGCAGGTTTTTTAAACGTGGTGCCGTTGCCACACATGTTGCCCCCTTGTGGAGAAAATAAAAAATTCTAAAACTAGCGCAGAATCCACATTTGCACTCTGCTGGTTATCTTCATTGAAAGGTCAAACTCTTTTTCGTGACTTAATCACGTTCCCCTCTCACAAGACTAAAGGTTGTAAAGTAAATGCAGACAAGGCACTGAACAAATCGTTGCCTCTGCCAGCAGGATCAACTCCTCTTTTCCTTGTGTGGCAAGGCGCAGAGGGCCCAGGCGATTGGAGGCATTGTGACAGGACCGCCACTGTCACACTTGCATTACCTTTAAGAATACCAACTATGACGGTACATATGGTGTTTGAGGATGTTCGAACCACAGGTTTATGGAGGAGGCTGCAAACAGAGGGCTAAACATTCAGTTGTCTCGAAGTCCAATTGAAGAGTATGATGTCTACAGCTACTACTACTACTACTACCACTAATAATAATAACAGTAATAATAACAATAGCTTAAGAAAATAATGTATTGGCTAACAGGAGATTAAAGTGATGGTGCAAGAAAATAAAAATAAAATTTCGCAACCAAGGTAGACGAATCCAACGCACCAGTTTCCTCCTGTGCCTTAGTACTTAATTCTCTTTTTGGGGCCGGAGTTCAAAACTGACGGCCTGCGGACACGTGGGACAGACACGACCGACTGCGCATACACACGGGCGCACGTGTACGACGGGCAGGAAGTTATGAGCAGCTATTCGCCGACAGTTACGTGACGCGGCTGTAGCTGTTAGCCCCGGACTGTCATTACGTAAGCCCCGTCGGCGGCTCGGGCTCTTCCTAATAACAAAAAGCCCAAGTTGAGCTGTCTCTTTTTCGCCGCCATGGCTTCCACCCCGACAAAAGAGTCAGAGAAACACTGCGTCCTTTGCTGCCAGGAGGTCGACATCTTCGCCTTGGGGAAATGCGACCACCCGGTGTGTTACCGGTGCTCCACCAAAATGAGGGTTCTCTGCGACCAGAAGTACTGCGCCGTCTGCCGGGAGGAGCTTGACAAGGTGCGGATGTCTCCGTCACTGTGGGTCGGGGAGGCGCCCCGAGTGGTTGTTGAGCTAGGCCGCGCCAGCCTGGTGGTTTCACTGTGAAAACGAAACATCAACGAAACTACGTGCTCCTCAGCGACTTTAAAAGTGAACGTACTTAGACGCTGGTAGTTATTATAAACGCACCGGTTGCCGCTACTGCTAGCTAGCTGTCGTTAGCCTAGCCGTGTTAGCTCAGCCCTGTGTGTGGAGTGTCAGTTTGGCTCCTTTATCAAGCACAGTCGGCCAACGGGTTATCTTTTCTGAGGCCGTGTCGCCGTCAGTGTACGTGTGAATCTGTGGCTCACCTCTCTTTCAGCCCACTGACGTTAATGTCGGTCGAAATGGTCAGCTGTCAAGTCTTAAACCAGCACGTTTTAATTCACCTGGGTTTTTTTTTTTTTTTTATGTTGTTGGCCCCTTGCTTGCCCCTTGTCATAAAAAACTTGAAGTTAACATTGTTAGAATGTGTATTAAAAATGATTTTGTCAACTGTTCAGCATTTTCTTCCTACTCATTTCCAATTTTCAAATAGCCACATAAAGATAAAGAGATAACCAGCCTGCTGTCGAACAGACGTGACGGATGATTCAATTGCTGTCATTTAAAAAGCCTAATATAAGTTGGCTGTCTGTTATCAAGTGTTGTAAATTTAATTCCTTGGCAACCACCGTTGCAGACGTAGTTATGGAGGTAGTGCAGTGTCCAGTTTACATTGCTGCAAATCAGTGATACCCTGCAAATATTGCCTAGTAGCTGTTAACTGTGGTTAACATTTTTTCTGCTGCATGTTATTGCTTTCCTCAAACTGTTTGTGCTGTGACATGACCTGGATGTGTAAAATGCTGGCGATGTCCTCATCAGGTGGTGTTTGTGAAAAAAATCGAGGCATTCGCTGGTCTTCCCTATCGGCGATTCCACTGTGAGAAGAAGCATGACATCTATTTCAGCGATGAGAGAATTTACGCCCAGTACAGGTACTGTACTAACTGCTCCACTTCCAGCTACTCTCTTTCTGAGTGTCCCGTGCTCTTCACTGTTGTAAACTTGAAGTGAGTCAGCAGTCTTGCCTGCTGACTCAGTTGCCTGAGTAAGAAACCCATGTACTTGAAATAAATGCACCTTTGTCCAAAACCAAAATCAAAGATAAATGTTTTTTCTGTTTTGGGATCAGACATCTGCTGTCACCAGAGTGCCCTCGCTGTCCAGAGCCAAAAGTCTTCTCCAGGTTTGAGGAGCTGGAGCAGCACATGAGGAAGCAGCACGAGCTCTTCTGTTGCAAACTCTGCTCAAAGCATCTCAAGGTACACTCCCTCCTCCCTTGGTGACCTGTCCAAGGGGAGCGCCAGGTGTTGTTTAGAGAGAGATACGGCACACTAAATAAACAGATAGCTCTTTGAACAAATCCTGTTCTTTGTTGTATTTACAGTAGAAGATAATTGTAATTGAATGATGTGCTTACTAGTGTTCCCTAAGTTCCTGTTGGAGGCACTTCCCCAAAATAGGCATAGTTGACAACTTCGTGCAACTACTGTTATCTTCCATGTATTTTTATTTTGCTAACAAGAGTCTCTTCCTCTGAAGTGTAAATTGTTTATTAAACTTCAGCAGCAGTGAATATTGCTCGCCCGATCAACGCGATCAGTTGCCTTCTGTTTGGAGCTTCTCCCTGAAACTTGACTTCTGCACCCCATCAGATCTTCTCCCATGAGCGCAAGTGGTACAACCGCAAGGAACTGGCTCGGCACCGGGCCCACGGAGACCCGGACGACACCAGCCACAGGGGTCACCCGCTCTGCAAGTTCTGCGACGACCGTTACCTTGACAACGACGAGCTGCTCAAACACCTGCGCAGGGACCACTACTTCTGCCACTTCTGTGATGCTGATGGATCGCAGGAATACTACAGGTGCTTAAAAAGTTGCAATTTTTTATTTTTTGTTTGTAAACGCTCATGCAGACAGACGCTGACGTTTTTGTGCTCTGACTTCTGCCGGCCAACAGCGACTATCGGTACCTGAGCGAGCACTTCCGGCACAGTCACTACCTGTGTGAGGAAGGCCGCTGCGCGCCACAGAACAGTTCACCCACGCATTCCGCACCGAGATCGACTACAAGGCCCACAAGGCTGCGGAGCACAGCAAGAACCGGGCCGAGGCTCGACAGAACCGCCAGATTGACCTCCAGTTCAACTACGCACCAAGGCAGCCTCGGAGGAACGAAGGTTGTCACACGCAGCTGTTCAGTATTCGAGGCGTTGATAAAAACCTGATTAGGAAAGTTGTGTTTGCATTGCAGTTGTAATGGAAGCTTTGGCTTTAGGCTGTTTGGAAATTTACAGCGAATGTAAATATTTTGCACGCAGCTAAATCTAAGAGACAAGCGGGGCCATCTTTAGTCTGTTAAAGTAGTGATTGCTGGTGGACTCGTGTGTAGTAATGGTTGTGATAAAGATGCCCTGTGCTCTCTGACTTCAGGTCTGGTGTCGAGTGACGATTACGAGGAGCTGCGACACCGACGGGGAGGTCAGAAAAGCTGGAGGTACAGTCGGTGAGTCGGAATTAGCTGCACTGTCTTCGCTGGATGAATTGTTTTCTAATTATTCTCCCTAATTTAAACGTTAACTTTGAAAAACATTACAAACCGTTCTCAAAGTCCCCCATGACATATTTGCTGCCCCACCATTTCTATTTGAAGTATTTCTTCTCCTCATTTCTCCCTCTGCCTGTTTATTTCTAATTTAAAAACATTGTTCCTGCAGGGAGGAGGAGGACAGGGCCGTGGCAGCTGCCATGAGAGCCTCCATGGTGACGCGCAGGCAGGAAGAGAGAGCGACGGTGGTGCAGGAGAGGAGCGCTCCCAAGCACAGCAGAGAGGAGAGGGCCGCCGAGAGAGCAGAGGCCGAAGACGCACGGCACCGCGCCGCGAACAACAAGCCAGCAATCAAACCTCCTGGTAAAAAAAAAATGTTTATTTTAAAAAAACAACAAAAAAAACTGAAAAGCTGATTCTTGTTAAAGAGCCTGTTTTCAGAAACCATGTTTCCATGACAGTTTTTCACAAAATAATAGTGATGTTTCTAAAATTTAGACAAAGTACAATTGCGATTTGCAGGTGTTTCCTTTGAATAATGTGAAACGCATAAGCCGTAATTCTTGTAAAATCTCACAGGACGAGATTATGTTTGCTTTTGCTTGTGTACCTTTGTTTGATGTCAAGAATGGTTGTGATATTTTTTTCTTTGATTACTTGTCTCCTCCTCCGTCCAAACATAACGCGCCATTTTCACTTGAAGTGAACTGGTCATGTGACCCCATACATCACGACCGGTGACGTGTAAATGTGAAAAGAGTGTTTCTGTGACGCTTTTGCAATGCACCTCGATATCAATACGTCTGAAAAACCACCTCATGAAAGCGTCAAAACCTTTTAGCCATATTTGAGAGGTTTTTCGAAGTTCAGGTGTTTCCATGACCAATTTTTTACTGCAACATTTAGGTTTTGTGCGATTCTAGGGGTCATGGAAATGCAGCTATTATAATTGTCTCCTTTTGCTTCAACAGTCAGAACAATGAAGAGCAAAGATCCAGAGGAGGACGACTTCCCAGTTCTGGGTGCTGCCGCACCTGCACCTGCACCTGCACCTGCAGCAGCAGCAGCGGTTGCAGCAGCGGTTGCAGCAGCAGCAGCTGCCGCCATGTAAGTTGCACCACCACTGGACAAAGTTTTAAAAAAAAAATTGCAAGTCTTGCCGTGCCGCTGCTTCATCCGCTTGTGTTTTCTGCTTACCCGCCAGGGTGAAAGCGGCTCCTGCGCCGGTGGCGGCGGCGGTCAGCGCGGCCCTGAAGGAGGACGACTTCCCCAGCCTGACGTCCCGAGCCGTCTCCTCCCCCATGACCCCGGCCTACTCGGCCCAGCCCCGCAAGACGTCGTCCTTCCAGGAGGAGGATTTCCCCGCCCTCGTCTCCAAGGCCCGCCCGCTCAAAGCCGCGGTCCGCACCAACTCGGCCTGGTCCAGCCACGCCCCCACGGCCAAGTCTGCCACCGCTGCCGCCGCCGGCCCTCCACCTCCCCCGCTCTCGTCTGCGCCCTCCTCCGGCCACCAGCCTCTCTCCTCTTCCTCTTCCTCCTCCTCCTCCCGTCGGAAAAAGAAAGTGGGCGACGGCGGGAGGGCGGCGTGCGCCCGATCTCCGCCCCTCTCTGACGACGAAGGCGGGGGGCTGACTCAGCAGGAGTTCCGCGCGGTGCCCACCATGCTTGACATCTCCTCGCTGCTCACCATCAAAGGAAGCAGCAGCAGCAGCAGCAGCAGCAGCAAACCCCCCACCGCCGCCGCGACCCCGAGCCCTCCTGTTCAGGCCGCCGCCCCAGAACCTCCCGCTCCGAAGCCCGGGAAGAGGAAGAAGCAGAAGAACGCAGAGAAGAGTGCCGCCTCGGCGGCGGCGGCAGCCACTCAGGGCGTCAGCAGCGCCTCGATGGAAACGGCAGCGCAGAAGGAGAACGTCCCGGACAAAACCTGGAACAAAGTCGCCCCCGCCGGTCCCGCCGGCCCACCGGGCGGACTGGCCAACGGCCACGCGGAGAAGCCCCCGGCCAATAAGAAGGAGGCAGACGCTGTCGTTTCCCGTCCGAACAAAGAGCCTCCTCTGCCTGAGCAGGAGGAAGAGGAGTTCCCCGCCCTCATGACCAAGAAACCACCACCAGGTAGAGATGGTTGTGATGAAGATCAGCGTGTTGGCTGTCTATAAATTAAAGCCTGAAAGCTTGAACTGATTCACATCTAGCACATTGGAATTGACTCCAACTCGATTAAAGACAAAATGTTTTTTCCTGGAGGACTGGTACTGGTGGTAGGGGTCGACTTTTACTTTTATTAGTGAAACTCATTTGCCTTGTAGAAGCGTCATATGTTGGAATTAGTATAATTTAGAACATGTAAATTAGGGGTCTTAAAAATTAATCGATTATGGATTAATTGTCAATTAAGAATTGAATTGATTAAATTAACTTAGTCGCAATTAATTGAACATTTTTTACACGGGTAGTTAATATTATTAACAGTGTAGTGACAGGAAAGAGAAATTCACCTGTAGATACGTGCAGATAGTCATAATATAACGAGAACAAGTTACTTTTAAACAACTTTAGAGAAAAAAAAAAAAAAGGTTGGAATGTGACCCATTAGAAGTCAACTTAAAGTCAGAGGATAAATGTTTAGGGTGTTTTTAATCTTCTCTAATGTAAAAATGGGTCACATTGGACCCTCAACATTATTTAAGGGTTAGATAATGAGTTCCTTGCACATTTTTCATTGTGGAATATAGGATCTCAGGAAAAATCGCTGCTGATCAATTAATCGTTCATCGATCGATGGAGTCAATCAGCTAACGATTAACGAATGAATTGATCATTTGCATCCCTAATGTAAATGTGTTGATCTGAAAGTTAGCTGCAACCTTCACTAGAAAGAGTTGAAAATAATAGCATTGTCATTAATAAAAAACTGAAATTGATAATAAATTGAAAATTGATGAAATTGTTGATCAAAGCAGCAAGTGTTGAGACAGACCAGGAGCTGAAGTTTCTGTGGGGCCATGAACTCATCATCGCCGTTGGTGTTATTGTTCTTTAAGTTAGAAGAGCAGTGACAGAAGCTGAAGTTGCCTCAGAGTTCTCATTGTGTTTGTCCGTCAGGCTTCAAGAGCTCCTTCCCGACCAAGGCCTCGGCTCTGCCCTCACCTCCGCCCGGCCTCAGCCCCGGCACCACGGCGGCCAAACCGCCGCCGGGTTTCACCAGAATTCCACTCAACAGCAACGTCGTGGATCCTGCTCCCACTGCAGTCAACCCGTGAGCGAGCCTCCACTCTTCTCACCTCATTTCTCTTCTCCGCAGGTTTTATTTATTCACCCTTTCCTCCCTCATTACCTCCCAGGCCACCCAAGTTGGCCGGCAGCGTTTACCTGGTGCCGGATGACTTCCACCAGAGGAACCTGCAGCTGATCCTCTCCATCAGGAAGTACCTCAACAACGACGAGTCGAAATTCAACGAGTTCAAGAACTACTCGGCGCAGTTCAGACAGGTACGACGATCCCCGAGTCGGTCACGAACCGCACATTGTGGGTGGAACGCCGAAAGAAGAAACATTTCTCCTGTCATTTCATCAATTAGAAAATGTGTTTTTCGGTTTCAGTTTGTGTTTTCTTTTTCCCTTTCTTGCAATTTTCAGTTTCAACTTTCTGCCTTTTTCTGCTTTGGGCAGCTTGAGGCATGTAAGGTCTGCGACAGTGAGCATATTAGTGCACGTAAAGAAGACCACTGCCTCCTCCTGAGAGCACCGTATTCTTATTTAATTCAGAACTGTATTCAGGCAGCAGTCAACATCATGACAATGTTGTCAAAAGGTCATTTTGTCAATAATTCTTTGGTGTCGAAAAACTTAGCTAGATTTTTTTATGACATTACAACAAGCAACGCACCAATACGCATTTCTTTCACTTCTGATCCAATCCTGATACCGGAATTTGGATATGTGCCGATGCCAGTACTTTTCAGATATCTGTGTGCTTTTATATTATCATCATTATCACTGCTGATTTCATGTGAGGTCGCGATAAACTTCTCTATGTCTTTCTGTGACATTTCGGCCTTCTGCCCCCTGGCTAAATACTTCCTTGGGCTCTTTTACATGGCGCTAATTCAAATGTTTGATAACGAAACTTGGTTTGCGGCGTTTCGAGGGTAAAGTATCTCCACGTATGGAAAGTTTGCTAGTAGGTGGATAGATAGATAGATAGATAGATAGATAGATAGATAAATAGATAGATTGATACTTTATTGATCTCCAGGAGAAATTGGCCACAGTAATGCTAAAATGCCAAATGCCTGCCAGCTGACTGCAAACACTGGAATGGATTTCCTGGATTGGATCGGCCCCGATTGCGACTTCTTCTTTCTTTTTTTTTTTCCTTTTATCACCTTGGAATGCCAATATTTTCTGCTCCCGCTGCGCCTCCAGGGTGCGATATCGGCGTCCGACTACCACCGCTGCTGCAAGGAGCTGCTCGGCGACGACTTCAACCGCATCTTCAACGAGCTGCTGGTGCTGCTGCCCGACACGGCCAAGCAGCAGGAGCTGCTCACGGCCCACGGAGACTGCAAGGCGACGGAGAGGCAGGCGGGCGGCGGCGGAGGAGGAGGAAAGAAAAACCGCAACAAGAAGAACGCCTGGCAGGCGCCGCCCACGGCGGCCTCGGCGGCGGCCGAGCTGGACTGCCAGGTGTGCCCCACCTGCAGGCAAGTTCTGGCCCCCAAGGACTTCATCACCCACAAGACCCTGCACATCAGAGACAGCGAGGAGTTCCCGTCGCTGCAGTCCATCAGCCGCATCATCAGCTAGTCCCGGGTCGCCTCCGGCTCCGCTGAGGAAGAAGAAAGAAAAACGGCCGCCCGTCGCCTGAAAACATCTTCTTGGCAAGAGTTCCAAACGTTGCGTCCGGCAACAGCTTTTCTCGTTATGTAAGGTTCGGCGCGATTGGTTCCACTGCTCCATTTCAACCACACTTGCTCCGGCCGGCGCCGATCAATTTAAGAAGCCTGTCTGAGAGGTTTTCGCTTGAATTTACTTTTTCTTTTTCTTTTTTCTTCTTTTTTTTATTAAATCTTCGCGAAAGGAGGTTTAAGCTCGTCCGGTTCCTCAGCAGGCCACCTTTGTTATAACCAATTACGAGAAACCGTTAATTCAGTTTCATTCTGAAGCGCGATATTTATTGAGGTGCAGCTGTCCAGTCAGTTCAGTCGCTGCTTCTCTTGGAGGAGCAGTTTTTGGGAGTAGGCTGCGTGTGGAATCCCGAACAAAAGTGTTTTAGTTTTCTATTGGAATGTTCACTGACCATCATGTGTGGTTGATTGGGTGGCGAGTCGATTGGATACTGGTGACATTGGTGTGAAACTAAAGACAGTTGACAATAAAAGAGTGTCCTTGTGGTTTTTTTTCTCTCTGGTGGGTGAAATGAGGAAACTTCCGAGTTCTTTGGCAACATAGATTGTAGGTTGTTTTTTTTTCACGTTGGGAGGAAGTTTCTAGGCCACTCTATCTTTCTTCAGGATTACACCTCCCACCTCCACTTTTGAAGTACACAGGGTGGCAATTGGATTGGAGTTAACGGTCGGCTTGTTTTATTTCTCCAAGCAAAGTGATTGAACCTGTCGAGAACGCATTCTAAGATCTAACGTGGTGATCCGCTGTGTTCCTTTATTACTGATGTGCTGTGCAGTGGTTCTCACCGTCTCCTCACAGGAGAGGGAGAAGGTCCCGTGTCTCTGCTCGGGGATCCACTCCAGCTTCCACCAGCAACCAAGATGTCCAGTTAAGTTTAGTGACTAATTGGCTTCGCTAACTTAACTTTTCATCCAGCACTTTTGCAATTGATTCGCAGGGTGTTTGCACCTCACTCTATCTGACTGCTTCTCTCGAGCTTCATGTCTATGTCTATCTCTTCATTCCCTTTTATTACCTTGGGCTGTAACTTAGCTCTTTGTAAGTGAAAGCTTACGGATTGATTCATTTGATTTGGCCCCAAAAATCTTTTCAGAGCCACCATATTTAGCCCTCTGTTTAGAGCCTCCTACAAAATGTGTGATGGGAGCTAGCAAGATGTCAGTGCCATTTGTGACATCATCAAGGGCGCATACCCAAAACTCTATTTAACTGGACCTTGAAATTAGTTTTTAAAAAAAACGAAACAAGTTAAAGGCCTGTAGCTTTTTTGAGGGGGCTGTAGTTCAACGAAACTGTATTCTTCACACAACTTTCTCGTGGGTGTGGTCTCAACAAATTTTTTTTGTTTCAATATCACGTTTGTAAGGGATTTTTTTTTCCCAAAAAATGTTGACACATTGAAGTCAGAGACAGAAACAGGCAGTCCAAAACATGTTTTCTTTATTATAGGAGTGACGGTCAGACTGCAGTCCAGAGACATTCAGGTAATAGACAGTGACACACATCTCTGTACACAGCTTTTTTTTTTTTACAGCTTTTTAGAGGTCAAACACCTTCAGAACAGGAAGAAACAGCCCAGAAAGAAAAAAAAAAAAAAAAAAATAGAAGGGCAGCACACGGTAAAATCAATGTTTGATCGATGGGGTTCAGTTTATGTCCTTTTTTTTTCTTTTTAAAATGATCAATATTATGGGGATTGATGGCGTCACATCCATGCATGTTTTATACTGGAAACCACAAAACTGATGGCACCTGCTACACTAAATATCATCAGCCTAACGGAACGACAGCATGAGCACGTCACTTTGATTTTGGTGCAAACGGCGCCTTAAAGGTGGTCAAACAAAAATATTTTCATCAGAGCGCGCATTCTGATCCATAAATAATCATCGATATTACTATCATATATATTTATATATATATAGATTTTTGTACATTATTCTCAGCAGTAAAAACCAGACCCTAGACAGCATCACACACAAGTTCCATTGACTTCAATGATTACATACTGAGTTTTACAATCAACCAATACCACGGCAGTGTACAGGGGCCAGAGCACAAAACATAGAAGTTTCTTGTCATATTATTATCATCATCATCATCGTCATCATCTACCACATTGATTGAAGAAGAGTCTGAAGCACTGTGAACGATAGGACAACCTGATCTGACAGCAACCGTAAACTACCTGTTCTAGCGAACTACCTTGTACTGGCTCCTCCACTGTTCACCTCAGCCCAGTAATGCATTTAAAAGACTATGGGTGGTGTTTCATGTTGGCTTAACCCAGAACTTCAATAAATTGTTTAGGTCAAATTTACACAGATTACGCAATTATTGCGATCCCCTCATTCATCGGAACTATGCCGATTAAATCTGTTAGTTTTGCGTATTTGGCAGGGTCGATTTCCAAATATTTGAATGTTTGTTATGCCCCTGCTTCTTATCCTCGCTGGGGCACATTTTTGGCAGTAGCTTATCTATAACACCTAACAAGCTCAGTAGTTTTGCTGACATGACAGTCACTAGCCCGGCCAGACCACTTAGAAATTAAGGTTATGCACAGCCAATGACCAAAAAGGTGTCAATGATCAAATCCATTGTTCACTCAGAGTCCATCCCATATTAGGCTTGGACCTACCAGGCTTTGTGTAAAAGCCTGAAACATTACCACATATAGTCCTTTACGCAATTCTGTACCATTAGCTCCCAGAAGGCCGAGCAGCACAGCGGCACCCAGCAGTTAGACCCTCACCCAAAGTAAAACTCCATCCCTCACTTGATAACCTACGGTACGATTGCAACTATGCACTTGGTGACATAAAATCCGGGGAATAAATATCAAAAACAAACAAAAAGTCATGCTCACATGCTTTCCATTTGCCTCAAGACTGGCTTTATTGTAAGTATTTACTTTTAAGATTTTTTTCTTCTTCTTCTTCCTTTTGGCACTGCAGCAGAATCGTATGTCCAAAGCCTGAAATTTGTCAGCTGACATTTCTGCTAGCTGACCTGAAGGCCCTGAATACCTGGGTCACATTTGGACTTCTTTGCAACATCTCAAGTAATGGACATTTAAGTTACATAGTCAGCGTTGTAGGACACTTTCTGCCTGGGGCCTTGAGATGAGTGCACACTGAGAGATGTGTGCCCATGGCCGGCCAGAACACGAGGTTTTATAGTGTGCATTGTTGCAATTCTGAAATTAAAAAGTCCAATCATTAGCTAAAAAAGAATAGCGTTAGCTTAACTGATAACTGAATCTCACTATCCAAAAAACAAAGATCCTCGTGTCAACTCGAGAATTACACACCCTTCGATATTGAGTGACTTCTATACAAAAACCTCATGCATTAACATCATGATTACTAAGCTCTCGAGAGGCCATTGCCACACTCCTGCAGTGCCTTCTCTGGTCTGCAGAGGGCACTGTTTCAAATCAGTCAGGGTAGCAGGCAAGGCATTCTACCGTTAAATTGTGTATCACTATCATTAAACGTTATATTTGGCTCAGTATACCCAAATAAAATATTCAATTTTAGCCTTAGTCATTTAGATATCGTAACAGGGACACTGATAGCATTTTCTTAACTTTAAGGGGAAGGGCTAAGTGGCGGAACAGATTCCCTCCTTGGCAATAAAGATTTTCTTTCTTTCTTTCTTTTTTGGCCAACACACGTTCAGGAAAACCAACAAACCACAAAAATTCAACTAAAAACACACGCACACACACATTTTACACAAACATAAACGTACACATACGCGCACCTCTGGTGCATGCCACCCCGCTGCACTTGTCGACTCAGTCACACCAAAAAACTACAGATTCTCTGATGATGAGCGAACATGAGGCGTGACGCTGACAGCTGCTACACACTGACACGACTGGGCGAGGGCGCTATTTACACACAGGGACCTAAGTGACCGTCGTCCACCAAATCCTTCCGCCGGGATGGACAGACGAATACGCGTCGGCTAGCCATCGCTAGCTAATCATCGCTAACCATCATGAGTCCCGCACATTTTTTTTTTAATTTTTTTTTTTTTTTTATTTCCCCGCCTGAGGCAGCGCTTCCCTCCATCTCGGGAATAAAAGTTTGCCCCCTTTGCTTCGTGACTGACACAGGACCCGAGAGACGCCAACAACATAGCCAAAACGTGGTCATAAGTAGACAGCAATAAGAACACAGGGCAGTTTGGCAGCTTCTAAAAACGTAAATGTAAACAGACCTGACTTAGCCAGAAAAATTCCCCCCACCCCCTCCACAAGTCGCGAACAAAGTTAGAACACGCACGACGCTCGTCACGGGACACTGTCTCAAAGAACTCACTGCACACATTCCCTGGTACAGCAGATGGATTATGAGGCGGGAGGGGAGGAAGGGTTCCGGGCACAGGGATGTCTCCTGGGATGGAGACCCAGCGGCTGAGTGAGATTTTTTTTTTTTTTTTTTTTTTTTTGGCGTTTTTTCTTTCAAAAGAAATATTAAGGTCACAATGGGAACCCCTGGCCCACCCCTGGCCCACCCCTGGCCCCTTTAAGACTTTGTGTTACAGACAAATCAATAACCCATCCAAGCTTGACAGAGAAATAACGAGAGGTGATTGACTGTGCATTAGGCTCTCCCCCAATGAACTTTGAGAATAATTAGCGAGGGAAATTTTTACACTCGTACCAACAAATTGGCAATTTATTTATTTATTTTATATAGGTTTTTGGACGATTAAACAGTGATGCCCGATTTTAGGAAGGTCATAAAACTCGATATACTTGATATTAAGGCTTTTTAAACACTAATGTTATTTGTCAACAAGCGATTAACAAGTTTAATATAAAAACTTGCCTGAGATTTGTTAGTACAATTCAGATACTAGTGTGTAATTTGAGACAGTGTCCCCAGCTCTTGGCTGTAACTATCCTACATACAGTACAGCATATACCTACAGACCTACATGAGAACGTGAGATATTGCACTTGGTCACTAAACATTGTCGGTTTTTTTTTTTTGTTCGTTTTTCCTTAATGTGAAAATCTAACTAAATCAAGTCACTGTCTGAGACACACAGCACAGTATGGCACTTAGTTGAGGTCTAAGTTTGGAAACATGCAGATTCGATACACATGATCACTTGGGGGGGGGAACGCAGCAGGGAACCATGGAATGGAGGAAAGGCCAGACCGGACTGTTGCTGAAAAAGAATTTTAAAAAAATGGTGAAAGCAAATCCTCACACTATTTGGCATGAAAGGGGGACACGTGAGCGAGCGAGAAGAATGAGATGAAGGTGCCGTGCGAGAGCGCCCCCTGCGCTTTTCCCAGTCATCTTAAGACTGCCTGGCGGTGGACTCCCCTCCATCTCTCTTCACCTTTCTCCAAAAAGTGTGTGATCTGGGCAAAGACGCCTCTTCTTTTGCATTTCCTTCTCTCGTCGCCTTTTCCCTCCCCCCCCCACCCCGTCTAATTTTTGGGCACGTGAGTGGGAAAAAAAAAAAACGAGCTTGAGCTACACGTTTAGCAAAGAGCAGGTCGAAGCTGGAATGTCAAGAAAAATGAAATGAAAAGCAGAGCAGGAAACAAAGGAGGAGAGGCCGTCTTTGAAGATTTGGGGCACTCGGCCCCGACCGATGAGCAAATGCAGGTGAAACATCGCGAGAACCGACTTCATCTCTCTTTTCCTCTCCCCACCTCACCCCCCACCCTCCCCAGTTACCACCGTCGCCGCCTCCACCCGCCTCTAGTATATGGGGACCTGGTACGTGGGCGCCGCGTTGTTCTCAGTGAAGGGTGGGCTCTGGTAGCTCTCGGTGGTCTCGGTGGTGGTGCCACCTACTGGGGAGTTGGAGGGGTAGGGTTGGCTGGGCGCGGCGCCGTCCATGTGCTCCGTGGTGAACAGGGCCATGTCCGTGCCCAGCAGGTACTTCTGGACGGCGCGCACTGTGAGCCCGGCCTACAGGGGGGCAACGTGGAGGAGAGAGGTGTCAGTTTGGGGCAGCAAGACAAATGAGAAGATGTTTTTAATGAGATAAAAAGTGACGCAGTAGAGGTGTCAAACTCTGGCCTGTGGGCTTTGCTTGTTCCACATTCGGGCTGAAGCAAAACTTGTTTGGGCCCATATAAAACGGTTCACTGTTCCATTTAGAGGAAGATTTTTAAAAAAAAATAAATATCAATGTTGCCCCGCGACTTTGTCCAAGTTTTAAATTTTGACTGTGTATTTGAGTTTGACACCCTTTGCAGTAGTTTATTGCAACGTGCGGAAAGAAAGTATTTTGCTCTATGCCGCAGTAGAAAGCTATTCAATATATTTATATCCTCTCTAAAAAGAGGGTTCACTGCTGTTCTGCTGAAGCCTTAAGAAATCTGCTGCTTCCACTGCACTGGTTCTCTTCTGCCATTGACAATAAACCCACGTGCCCTCTGAGCCACACCAGACTCAAAGAGCCACAGTCACATGGCTGCGTCCGCTCTTACCCAAGTGATTATGGAGAAGAAGGAGAAGGCGATGGCAGCACGGGCTGCGTCTGCGCCCTGGTTGAGCGGCAACTCGTCGGCCGTGGTCCGAGACCACTGATTGGCCAGGAAGCAGAAACTAACAAAGTACAGGAAGGTCCAGAAACCTGCGAATAACAGCAGCAAAGAGAAAGAGAGTGTGGCGTTGGCGAAAAAGGAAATGTAAATCGAGCGTTCCAGGTGCTCTCTGTTCCCTTTGGAAACTGCACCCACTCTGATATTTGCACTGACTTGATTTAACATGACAGCTTTCATTTCTCCTGAGTTCCAGCTAAGACTCTTAAAATGGAGAAGTAACTCAAGTATGCTGCCTTTATTTGGATTTTTTTTCATTCATTTTTAATTTGGGGGAAACCCTAGACCGTTCATTCCTGCCTTTCCAACATGATCACAAAAACTTGAACATTTCTGGGATGCCTTGTAACCTAAATTTGCCAGTTGAAATATTTCCAGAATCTGTTTCTGCATATTCCACCCTCCATATCCGACACCTGAGAAAATGTATTTCAACAAAACATTTGAAAAAGGGCCTTTTAAATCCTAATTGGAAAATGATGGGACCAGCCTTCCGCGTACCACGTTGAAAGCATAACAGTTAAATAATTTTTACCCTCAGCTGACATTTTTTTTTAATGTTGAGCCAAAAAGGTTAATCAGGAGTACAGAAAAAACACTTTTTTCCAAGCATAAATGGTGTTCATCATCTGATCTAGAAAATTAAGTTAGCAGCAGCCAGGCAGGCAGTCCGTCGCTTCCAGTATTTCTCCTCCATCATCCTCTGCTTTTTAACAGCAGCTTACAGCAAATCACTTTTTGGTTTTCTTGGAACAAAAGAGAAGCTGACTGGCTTCAGCTCAAAAGAGCTTTGGATTGGAGCTTGTAAAGGTGGATGTGTGAAATGCATTTTTTTCTCTCTATCTCTTCCTCCTACCAGTCTTCAGTAGAAGACAACAGGTGGCCTGGTCAGCCAATCAGCCACCTGGGTTTGAAATCCAGGAAGTGGGGGAGGGGATATAAGACGTGGGAGGGGCCTGTTTCTTTGTGTGAGACCATGTGGCCACCCAGGTGAGGTTGTCTCTTCATTCTCGCAGTGTGTTTTAATGAACTTAATGTCAGAGCTCACATTCGGAAAAAAATCAGGAAGATGGAATGTTGTGTCATGCTATTTGTTTATTTCCGAGGGACCTATCCAGCAGGAGCAGGTGTAGACCTGCTGGGGATGATATCATGTGCTAGTGAAGGTAGTGTTACTTCCTGGAACTTCCTTCTGTTGCTGTTTGATAGCCGGACAGGAAGTTAGAAGTTATCCCAAAAACCTGATAGGGATAAAAATGTTGCGTGAGGGGGCGGTGATGACTGGCATTAGGGGCGGAGTTATGGGATGCTAGAGATCACTGTTGAGCCTCCCAGAGGTGCTGTTGGGGCGACTGAACGAAACTCTGACAACACAAGAGTCCCAGCTAAGGACCCCAAAGACACGATCACTGCTCAGTGGTTTAACTAGTTCATTTATCGGCTTTGGAGGCTAATCCTTTTATTTTTTTGGAGAATTGTTTCTTTCAGGCTTATGTGACCTGAACAAAGAATGTGACTCCGCTATTTTTTCCCCCTGCTTGGCTCTGTCCTTACCCGAGAAGCCAATCTCGAGCATCACCGCCTTCTTCCTGTCCTTGATGGAGCTGATGGAGGCGAACTTGTAGTCCAGCAGGCCGAAGAAGGTGCACGCCAGCAGGCCCACCAGGCCCACGAACACGCCGTAGTTGCAGGCATCGGCGTTCTTGTTGAAGACGCAGTAGAGGCGCTCGCTGCCGATGTTGATGTAGCCCTCGTTCACGATGGAGGCGAACACCACCAGGGAGAATATCTACGGGAGTGAACGTAAACGAGTGAGAAATTGAGGTTGAGCGGAAAAAAAAAAAAAAAAAAACGATCGATACGCGACGTTCGCTCAACTCGCTCCGTGGGCCGAGAATGTTTGCTGCCGCCACGCTGGAGGCAGGATCTGGAGGACGCATCCTCCAGTGCGTCTCTTTGAGCAATAACCTCGTTTCATCTCCCTCCCCGCCTCCCCCCCGCCCTTCCCCACTCTGACTGACTCAAAAGGTGAATGCTTGACTTCCCCTCAAGAATGCATCATCGACGGCGCCGTCCCGAGGCAACGTCAGAGCAAACTGGTTTCAATTGGCTGCTCGCTCCCTCTTGAACCCCCCCCCCCCCCCCCCCATTGCATGTGATCTGATTTGTAGTTTATTCCCTGCATTTCTTCCTACTACCTCTGTTGTGAGCTCACATGCTGAGGCTGATCAGCTGACTAACCCTCGGTGGCAGAATAGGGCCATGTGACAGCACACACACACACACACACACACACACACACACACACACTCTTTAAGGGTTTGAGTCATATGATGGTGGTGGTGGGAGACAACAAAGGGATAATACCAGTTCCACATTGTGAACTAATCACGAGTGCCGACAACACAATCTGAGATGCACATATGCAGGTGACTGTCGGAAAGACCGTATGCTTAGTTCAAATTCAAATCCAGTCCATAAGAGTCGAAAAACAAACAAACAAACAAACAAAAAAAAACTTTTCTTGCATGTTCTGAAGAACCTCATATCAACAGGGGATACAAAACCCCCTCGCTTTCGCGGTGACATCCTCACAACCTGTTTAGTTTGCTTCACACTGTGGTTTCCTGGTCACTGAGCAAGGTTATTCATTTCGGTTTTCTTCCAGTTGAAGAGGGCAGCAACGGAAAGAGAGAGAGAGCGAGAGAGAGAGAGGAAGTGATCCCAGAGCAGCACGCCATGTCGTGAAGGAGCTGACCCCAGGTACAACTTCTATGACTAAGGATTTATGAACGTTTCTCAATAGTCCAATAGGATTCCATGATCTTCCGCCTCACCTTATCATGAAAGTAGACTATGTAGCAGCTTCATAAGCATGTGAAAGTCTACATATGCATTACTGAAAAGAAGCTAATTTGAATAAAATGAAATTAAGATGAAATTGTTTTTATAAGACAGAAGAAAAAGTAACTTCTAAATGCAAACTGCTGCGTTTGCATTTTCTAATAAACACATTTTAAACACACAGACTCATGCATTTTAATTTCCTTGAAGAGTAGCTCCATAGTTGGGAAGGTCATGCTATCACAGGCATGGGCAAACTATGGCCTGGGGGCCATTTGCGGCCCATTAAACTTTTTAATCCAGCCCGCCGAACTTCAAGAAATTATATTAATAGTAAGCAGGTAATAAAATGGCTGTATTTCAACCATATTTTCAGTGTTTTAAGAGTCATGTCAAAAAACGATCTAAATACCATGGGGTGTCAGACATATTTTGTTGCAGCGATTTTGTTCATTTTCAATTGACATTAATCCACATTAAACACACATTTTAGAACCCATTGTGGCCCCAACAGTCAAGTTTGTCCCCCCGCCATGCTATCATGGACCCGCTGTCGCCCAGACCTTGGATCTGCTGAGGTTGCATGATTGGTCGCATGATCCCACAGCAGGGATAAGAAGGGTTTGACATGGAACATTAAAAAAAAAAAAAATCACATCAATAAAGAAATTAGCATCATTTGCAATATGCTTTATGACCATTAGATGTCGCTAAACCTCACACACTAGGCCTTTAAAGTGCTCCCTTGTCGGAAAACATCAGTGATGTTTACTGCATGCCGCTAATTAAACGGAATGCTGCAATACGTGACCAAAGTGAGATGTTGCGTGAACCCCACGTACAAAATAACATTTTTGTGCAGCGCCGCGATGTCACTTCCATTTCATAGGTTGGAGCAGCTGCACACACGAGCGTCGAGATGATGCTGCGTGATTTACAGGGGTTATAAAACGTGGTGCCGACTGAGCTGCGCGTCAGTAACCGAGTGTCCTTCGGTCGGAAGGCGCGTGAGACACCGGGATCTCTCCCCTTCCATTCCGAAAGAATTCTCAGGTGGCTATTTTTAACGGCGCCGCGCGTAAATATAACCTTCGGCGTCGCTGCGGGCGCTTCACGGATCCCTCCGACGGCAAAGACCTTCTCCGTGTCACCCAGAGGTGACGCGCTACATCAAACGTCAGGGCAAGACGCGCGCGTGGCTCTGCGTGCGTAATGACGGCGGCGGGCCAATCACGGGCGGAGATGACGGACGACGGCCGTTTAGGGGGTAAAATAGCGAGATTTTTTTTTTTGTGCTGGGGGGGGAAGAGAGAAAAAAAATGGGATGAGCGTGTTTTAAAATGACTTCGACGCACGGGTGTGTTTAGTGAATAAGAAGTGGAGGGGGAACAAACGACGGTGGTCGGGGAAACGCCGATGAGACGAGCAGCGGGGAGTAATTAGTCATTTTCAAGCCATTCCAGCTGCGGTCTGCTGCACGGATTGGCTGCGCGTAAAAATCAATTATGACCAGATTTTTATTTCTATTTATTTTTCCTAATGACATGGTGCGCCAAATAAAACAACAATCTGCCTTAAGATCAGCTATGTGGTCGGTGGGGGGACCAGAGCCGGGCCTCGGTGGTTCCACACCCTCCGCGGTGCGATTTGTGTATAAACACACACACACACACACACAAACACACACCCAGGAAAAAGACACAGTGCGTCCCATGGTTTCCATTTACACACCCCAGCTCGATCAATTATCGCCGCATTTCTGGCCTTTTCTGTTAACACACCACACCCCCCCACACACACACACACACACACACACCACCACCACCCTCACCCCCTCTCCATGCGATGAGAATAGGCTACGTCACGGGACTCGACAACAGAGAGGACCCCCCCAACACACACACACACACGCAAGCAAAGCATCATCATCATCATCATCTTCATCACTCACAAACAGCAGCAGCACCGCAGCAAATAAAATGGGGGTTAAAAAAAAAAAAATTGCTCTCACCCATGACAGCACTCTCAGGATGGTCTGCGGCTGCTTGGCAAAGGCAATCGGGTCGACGCTGGACCCGGTTCGGCCCGCTCCGAACGATCCCCCTCCCTCCATCTTCTGTCTCTCGCCGCCGTGCGTCTCTCTCCCTGTGTGTGTCTGTCTGCCTGTGTGTCTGTCTGTGTGCGTGTGCGCTCCTCGCAGCTCCACCACGCTCCCTCCCGGCTCCTCCACGGCGGTGAGTGTGTGTGTGTGTGTGTGTGTGTGTGTGGATGCGCTGCCGCTCTGCCGTCCGCTCTACAGGAGGACGGCTCCTGCGCGTGCGCGCGCAACCAGCGAGGCGCGCGGCCTGCGCAGCGGCAGCAAGCAGCGCGCCGCGTTGAAGGGGAGAGAGGAGGGCGTTGTGGGGTGCGTGCGTGCGTGGGCCCACGTGACCGCGCCTCAACCAGCCCCAAGAAGGCTGACGGCTCGATGGAATTGAGTCTGAGTCGTTGATCCGAGTGGTCTGGGTTCATTTATTTTGCTCGTGCATGGTTCTGTTCAGTTTAAAAATAAATGTCATCTGATTCAATGGTAAATATCGTGACGTTTAAAGAGATCTATTAGGGGGAAAAAACAACAACAAAAAAACCTCACACACAGACCTGTTGTGCTTTCACTCATTCAGTCCCATCTACATGCCTATGCTCCAATCTATTTTTATTGACATTAAGATTCTGCATGATTAAACAGTAAAATTATTTTTCAAAACAACAAAAAACAAAAATCCTCTCTGCAAGTTTCAGAACAGGAAACGTCTTGTGACAAATGCCCTGTGCTAAATGCCACATACTGTAGAGGAAAGTGATCACGAGTCTCTTATCATGGGATATCAATCCACCACTGACAGCCAGCTACACTCAGAGCCAACTGGACTCTACGGTACTGTTTATGATTAGAGGGCCCTTTAATTTACAAGTCTGCCTGTAGTCTAACAACATGCATGTGTTTGATCAGTTGACAAGGAAAAAAATATACAATTGTTTGATGGTGATGTAACATTTATTCTGTGTATTTGCTCCACCAAAAAGCTGATAATATAGGAAAATGAAGAAATTCAACCCTTGATGAGAGATTAGGCCTGTTTAGGCTGATTATTTAAAGACAAAAAACAGCAACCTTTTATCATCTCAATGTGATCATCAGTACAGAAAATTAGTTGGTGGATAATTTATTAAAAATAACTTGCATCAGTGTCGAGGCTTCGAGGGAATTAAAGGAAAACATCGATTGACATTGCAGTCAAACTTCTTGACGCTCGCCAATGCTAGCTAGTGTATTTAAAAAGGTTCACGTCGAGGCATAATGCATTTGAGTCAACACTGTGTAGTCAACCAAAACTAACTGCTTCGGTCCAGGAACAGGAAGAAGACACAGATAAAATGAACACTATTGAGGTGTTGTTAAAAATAGAGCTTTCCACTTTAATTACATCCAGACCATTGCACATTATACATAAAGTTTTACTGACAAATATACAGAAAACAGCACACATCGTGGCCCAAGAGAGAAAACGTACGACAGAAAACAAACCAGACTCCTCTTTTTTGTTCTGCACAAACACAGCATGATCCCTTGACATAGTTAATGTCATTTCTGAAGCTGACACTCTTGTTTCATAATTTAGGTTTTTAAATTAAATTAAATTAAATTAAATTACACACTGTTTGGTGTTTGCATAGTTCATGGACAAATCAGCATATGGTGCCAAAAACACATCTGTAAAGAGGCATCTGTGCCAAAAACACATCTGTAAAGAGGCATCAGCTATGATGTATATAAATGTAAAATGTAAAAAATGACCAGGTTGAAACACCTTGTTTCAATTCAGAAAAACAAAAATAAGTATATCATTAAGATGCCTCTGTAGATATATATATAAAACGATAGGTTGTATTATTAGGTTTAACCTGAGAAAAAAAAAATGTTTTCAGCAGTGTATTTTACTGTTTTATTCATATTAACCCGATACACAAAAATATATCTTCCAACAACTCTGGATAGAGAGATGTGCTCCACTTAGCTTTGAGCTTAGTCACAGGAGCCATCTTTCCAGCCATCCCTCCACCTCTCGTCCACGCGAGAGCAGTCGAACTCGGGCTTCCCCAGCCGGACGTTGATGTCATTATGGATACCACAGAGCCACTGAGAGAGGGCATGGCGGCTCCTGGTGTCTGGCTGATTGGTTTTTAATCTGTGAGGAGGAAATGGCGCAGTTAGAAACTGACTGCAATCCATCCAAAACTGACGGCTGGAGTCGCCAGCTTCTCGTGGAAAAAGTAGAAATGCAGATAGGCCGTAACTCCACATATTAAACCCCAAAAAAGGGCAGCTTTGTGGTCTGACCTGCCCCTGAGATCCTCGGCACACTCTTCACAGGGGAAGACCTTTGAGAAAAGGTTCATAAACTGCCCCATTTCCTGCTGCTGTGTCAAGGACGGGTGGTCAGGGTAGTACGCCGCCATGGTGTGCAGGAAGGACCAGGTGTTCCGGCCCAACTCCCCCCTGTCCAATGGGCACTGAGGATCTTGCTCCAGCTCAGACTCTGCAGTCTTAGTTTCCTGGAAAAATCGCACAGTCAAATGTAATAAGTCTAATTCAGGCGATGGACAGAACTGCAACTAATGTGGTCAGTAATGGTTTGGGGGAACATCGATTCTCTCATGCCAGGAAAGCGTGTCCCTTTGGAGCTTCCCCATAGAAACAGCTGGAGTAGATTGCTGACCTTTTTCATGGCGACATCCAGTGGCTACTATAATCTTTTACACGACATTAAAAACCAAACTGATTGTCCTGATCAAGCTTGAAAATAAAGTTGCTTCCCTCTCCAGGCTAGTACAGCTATTTAGCAGCAGAGTAAAACATCAGGGCCAACCTCTTACCCTTACACTCACCTGTGCGAGACCTGCCGACTCCTTCTTTTGGACCTTCATCCACGATCTGAAGTCCGTGCAGGCCCTGCATGGCTTCTTTCTGACCTCTCCGGTTGGCTCCTGTTCTTTGCCGGTACGTTCCTCAGGTGGTTTACCGGCTACAGAAAACGGAAAACCTTCAAAGCCAGTCGGCTCGGCGGTGTGTGATCCCCTCTGTCCTGTGGGCGCAGCCATGTTTCCCTATTACCCAATAACTATGATCGACCTGTAATGCGGTTACACGTCAGAGATGTCCGACTCTTAAAAACGCTGCTACGTCGGAACGAATGCATTCCAGTTTTTTTTGTTTGTTTGTTTGTTTTTTAACACAACCACGCGTCAAGAATCATGTTTAGAAAGCACTTCCTCTTGTTGATGGAAAGCCCTGAAGGTTCTACACGTATAACGTCCGTTCCACAAAGTTGTCCCTACCCGGACCTTTCACGTGAACGCACCGGTTTCCGGTTTGTGATGTCACTCGCCTGTGTATGTAGCTCAGTGTAGGACCTGCCAAAGTGTAAATATCCGTATTCCCACACTCTTGTAAGCAGTTAACATTTTCTTTGTTTTTATGCGAATGCGTGTTTGGAAACATGTGCTGAAACAAACTTTGTTTCAGCCACTTCGCCTGACGTTTTGTCCCATTTGTTAGCATAGTGACTAGCAAAGCTAACCACTGTGTGATAACACGTTTCTGCGCTTTCTTCTTCTGCCCTCTCGCTCTAGCTGTTGCCCGGCTGAACTGCCGCAATGGGTATTTTGGAGAAGATCGCGGAAATAGAGAGAGAAATCTCTCGGACTCAGAAAAACAAAGGTAAAAGATTGCCTGCAGTGGAGCTAATAGTTAGCTTTGACATGCAGTCAGCTGTGTGTGTGTGTATGGGAGGAGTGCAGTCATCTGAGTTCAAGAACATTTTCGTAGTTGTAAAGCTAACTTGAACCAAACTCTTATCTTTTAGACGATGTATTAATATATATATTTTTTTACTTTGACAGTTTGATTATAACAAGTTGTAACTGCTTTTGCGCAATATCCGTTCCCCGACTTTACATTTTGAATCCAATCTGACAGCCACTGAGTACCATTTGGGATTGCTGAAGGCCAAGCTAGCCAAATACAGAGCTCAGCTCCTGGAGCCCTCCAAGTCAGCTGGGGCCAAAGGCGAGGGCTTCGATGTTATGAAATCGGGAGATGCCCGTGTGGCCCTCATTGGTTTTCCTTCTGTGGGAAAGGTAAGTTACGCTGACAGGTGTTGCCTAGCGTGGGTTTAAAGTGAGATTGACCCCTTTTCTCCTTTGGTTACTCTGTATCAAGTCTGACTAACCCTCATGACGCATATAAACCAGTGGCAAAATGAATACACTTTGTAATGATTCATCAAGAGCTGGTCTAAATCATCCATTTTCTGTGTCCCACAGTCCACCTTCCTCAGTTTGATGACATCAACGGCCAGCGAAGCCGCATCCTATGAGTTCACCACCCTCACCTGTATACCTGGAGTCATAGAGGTACGTCATTGTAGATTAACATCATTGTGCACTGAACACTGGAAGAGACCAATATTTTCTTGACACATCTTTTGCTCCTCAGTACAAAGGGGCCAATATCCAGTTACTTGATCTTCCTGGAATCATCGAGGGTGCTGCCCAGGGTAAGACATAGACATCTTTTTTGAAATTGTACTGTTGTATGAGAAATAAAAGCGAAAAGTCACACAATTTTATGACATACCCAACCACTTTTAGGCAAGGGAAGAGGTCGGCAGGTCATCGCTGTTGCAAGGACAGCGGACGTCGTCATCATGATGTTGGATGCCACGAAAGGAGATGTTCAGAGGTGTGTGACCCCTCCCTCACCCTCACTGTTGGCTTGACTGCCATGTATATCATCGTGGTGATGATTTATTTTTTTTTCTTGTCTTCTCATCTAGAGAACTTTTAGAAAAGGAGTTGGAGTCAGTGGGCATCAGACTCAACAGGGAAAGGCCAAATATTTATTTCAAGGTACAGTTCATGTTTTATTATTAATTTGCCTTTTTATGCAATGCACATAGTTCACTTATGTTTCTTTTTTCCTGGCGAAATGCGTCTGAGCGGAACAACGATACTAGCCAGTTGCAAAAATACTTATTGGTTAATACTTGTTTGCTTTGGCAAGTTTGGGAGCTTTTCCACTCTTGAGAATCAGTTTTCCTCTTTTTTTCAAAAGACTTAACGTGTTTTTTTGGGGTTTTTTTGTAATCGCAGCCCAAGAAAGGTGGCGGCCTCTCCTACAACTCCACGGTTCCTCTCACCCACTGCTCAGAGAAACTCGTTCAACTCATTCTTCACGAGTACAGTATCCTTTTGCTCTGCAAGAGACAGAAGGTGAAAGCAAACGAATGTATGACCCTTCTGTTCTTTTGCCATCCGCATGGACTTGATGTCCAGCCACGGCATCGTTTGCATTTCTCTAACTCTGCCCTCAGAAATCTTCAACGCTGAGGTGCTGTTCAGGGAGGACAGCACGCCAGACGAGTTCATCGACGTCATTGTTGGAAACAGGGTTCACATGCCTTGTCTATATGTATGTCAGCGTTTATGTTTATTGTGAATTAGGCACAGCTGTTGAATTTAAACTCTGATGTTTCTGAAGTTTAACCTTTTTTTTAATTATTAAAGTAAAAGTAATGCAGTTGTTTATCATCCGTGCCCTCAATAGGTGTACAATAAAGTGGATCAAATCTCCATTGAGGAGGTGGACCGCCTGGCCCGTAAACCCAACAGTGTCGTCGTCAGGTCAGATACTTGTGTGTTGTCTTATTTTGGAGATGCTGTTCAGTGTAGAAGCTCATCAATGCTGCTGTGGTTTTCATTTTGTTTTGTCCATGTGTGAATTTTAGTTGCGGCATGAAGTTGAACCTGGATTACCTCCTGGAGCAGCTGTGGGAATACCTGGCCTTGATTTGCATTTATACCAAGAAAAGAGGAGGTATGTTTTCTACTGTCACGTTCAATCATCAGAATACTACGAAAGAGGGCGAGAGGGAGAGAAAAAAAATATTATAGGAAGGATATTTTTGATTAAGTTTTGATTTGGAGTTTTAAGTCAAAAGAAAGTGAAAAAGTGAAAAAGTGAAAAAGGTTGACGTAAAAAAGACAAAAGTTTGTGAATAAAGTCAAAGTGAAACAAAGACAAAATTTTGTGAATAAAGTGTTAGTGTAAATTTTGAGATTAAGGATATAGATGGTGGATTAACCCAGATACTCACAGTTAAAAGTAAATTGCTGAAAACAGGTGTATCCCACAAGGTTCACCCACAGTAATCAGGAAACTGGAAAATTGGAAGTTCTCCACTAGACACAGAGCCTTTCCACTTTGGTCTCAACATTTTGACTGACTTCATGTTGACATTAATTGCAAAATTTCGATTTTATCCACGAAATGTCATCTTTTTTACGTCAACTTTATTCTCGAAATTTCAATTTTATTCTCAATTTTTGAAAACTTAAAAAAAACAACAAACAACCTCTTATCTTAATTTTTTTCTCTTTTTTTGGTCCTAATCCTCTTCTGTAGAATCGCTATAAGTGCAGTTCTTCTAAGAAAAAATGTATTTCCCTTTAGAGCGGCCAGACTTTAACGACGCCATCATTATGAGAAGAGGAGCGAGTGTAGAACACGTGGTGAGTAAAACAAACATACTCCGGGTTTTGACATGTGTACTTGTCCATCAATGATAACTGCGTTCTCTTTGTCTGTGTGAAATGCTTGCAGTGCCATCGAATTCACAGGACCTTAGCCAACCAGTTCAAGTATGCCCTGGTTTGGGTGAGTAAACTCCAGTTTGACAAACTTGAACTCACGTCAACTTCAATTTTTAAAGTGGATGACCCTTTGCTAATATTGAACCAGCAGCATCAACAGCTGCATATTGATACGAATATGGATCTTGAAGTTATGACCTTTGTTGGATGCTCTTCAAAATTGTCATGGAGATATAATTTTTTTTTCACGACCAGTTGTATGTTTAAATGAAACAACACACTCTTGATGTTTTTTGATGATGAGACTAAATAAGGTTTTGTAGTTAAGTCTAGTTTGGGAATCTAGTTTTGTTGTCCTCCTTAAGTACATACAAGATGGAAGCTTCTGATACCTGCTGACCTTTTTGTCCTCCAGGGAACCAGTACCAAGTACAGCCCCCAGAGGGTCGGCCTGACGCATATCATGGAGCATGAAGACGTCATCCAGATTGTCAAGAAGTAAAACAGGTGTTGATTGGCCAGAGGGGACGGGGACAGGGATAAGGGACAGTTCTGGAGGACTTCAAATGAAAATGGAAAACAACCTCACTGTACAGTAGATATCCAATAAAATGAAAATAGCCATCAAGCTAATTTTGTATCAAAAAAAAAGAAATAATCACCTGATAACGAGGAGGAAGGAATATTAGCCGACCGTGGACGTTGAGTGGTTTATTCTGTTCAAGCTGCAGAAGAATGAGAGTTCATTGTGAAAGGAAGTGATGGAATGGAGGTGGAGATAATAAAGTCCATAAAATTTTAGTGTCTGTTGAGTCCTCTCCTTTTTTTTGTTTGTTTTGTTTAGCAGTTTTACACTCATTTGTATTAATCAGCTCAGCAAGAATGGTTTAATTGTATTTAAATATTGAATTGTTTTTTCGTTGCAAATTGTTTTCCTAACCTTGGTTTAGACTAAATATGTCAACAACCTAGATTTTAATGGCGTGATTACACGGGGAGCTGAACTGAGTCATTAACTGAAATTTTTTTATCTTTGATTACAACTCAAATTAAAGAAAAATAATCCGTAGATGGGTCAATCAGAAAATAATTGATAGCTGCAGCTCTTACTACTTATTATATCGCTCTTTGATGGTTACCTGACTACAGCCTGTTCTGAAATGGAGTAAGTTGTCATTGCTTGTCTGGCTCTTTCGTTATGTTCTACGTTCAAATGTACACTAGACCTAGCCTGCATCACCTGGCGTTATGTTGCGCTGACCGCTTCTGTCACAGGACTCCCTTCACTTGAGCATCAGCACCGTGGTGCCTGGTACCCAGCAGGTCGGTGGGGTCAGTCACCTCCGCGTCTCGCTCCCTGTCACCTGCCACCCAGCTGTCTGTCTCTGCTGTCTTTAACGCTCCTATCCGCCTCTGCCCTTAGAGTACGGACTCCGAGCCAGTGCTCCCCATTCAGTCGCGCACAGGACGGCACAATGGCCCCCATTAAATATTGACGAGCGCCTCTTCAGCGGAGGAGAGGGCGACAAGGGAGCGAGAGAGAGAAAGAGAGGAGGGCTTCTGGAAGAGGAAGAGAGGGTACCGCGGGATGACGAGGCCGGCCTGGGAGTGGGAGATGCCGCCGGGATGCCTCGCCGTGCTGGCCTGTGGATGGACAGACTCTGCTTGGGAATAACCCTGAAGAGGAGGAGGGCAGTGATGAAGGGATAACTTGGTGGTGGAAAAGAGAACAAAGGTACGATATCACCTGCGTGTCCATTGTTCAGGGCAGGCATGACACTTGATGCTGTTTGGCTCCATATGGTGCGGCTGTTAGTGTGTGTGTGTGAGTGAGTGTGTGTGTAAGGACACAGTGTACATAAGAACGACTGCTGTTTAATTGGTGTTTTCTTCTGAATCAACCTTTTTTTATTTGCTCCTTTTGCTTGTTTGTAACTCGTGATGTTTTTGTGACCGTACAAAATACTTTGAAGACTCCCTTCTTCAGCTACTTCACTGACAAACTATTCATCTACTACTATTCATATTCTACGGAAGAGGATTAGGGCCATAACAACAGAAAAAAAAGAAGATAGAATTCTTTTCAAGTGTCCAATTCGAGAACTGAAATTTTGAGATTAAAGTCGAAATTTCGAGAGTTTTTCGAAAGTTGACGTAAAAAAAGACGAAATTTCGTGGATAAGAATCGAAATGTTGCAATTAATGTCAACATGAATGTAAGTCCAAATGTCGAGAACAAAGTCCAAAGGCTCACGCGCAAGTCCTGTTTTCGGCAGTTTACTTTTAACTTTGGGTAACTGGGCGTATTCACCATCCATCCAGTCTACTCGCTAATTTCCACTTTATTTGCGTTGACTTTATTCATGAAATGTCTACTGTATTTACGAAATGTCGGTTTTTTTTTTTTACGTTGACTTTTTTTCCGCGAATTTTTGTCTTTATAAACGAAATTTCAACTTAAAACTTGAAATGAAAATTTAAATAAAAATCTACTTCCTGTTACATTTTTTTTCCTCTTCTTGTGGCCCTAGTCCTCTTACGTAGTATTCAGATAGTCTACAGCGTAAGAAGTGAACACTGGTAAGGAGCCACTGAGTAATGCTTTGTTTAATGGTCACCTTCTGTTGTATAAAATCTGGGGTTGTGTTAAAACATGAGGCTGGCAGTTAACACAGGGGTTAAACTGCGGAGAACATGCGGCACATCCTTATTGTTGACTCCTGCAAAGTGATTTTATTTGTACTTGGGGATCAGCACACATTCTGAATATTGGCTTTTGGATAGATGAATAGCTTGCGAACCCTCACTGAGAAAAGTTTCTCATCACTTGTGTGTTTCAGTTAACATGCATATTTTACGCTCCATTTATACTGATGCAACACATATTTAAAACCTATTTAAGCTTTTTTTCCTTGAACAGATTAAATAGATGACTGAAAATCAACTTGTCTATTATAGAGTTCTGTTCAATACTTTGTCTCTCCTGCCCTCTTGTGCATCGCTCCACCAACTACACGAAGCTGCTCGCCCGACACTAGAGCGGCTGCGCAGTTGCAGACAAACACTGCAGACTGACCTGCAGTGCCATTGAAAGTTTAAAGAAAAGTTTCAGTCGCTTGTTTGACCCTAGCACTTCACAAAATCTGGCCAATGATGAAACTGGCAAACGATTCAAATTGTTGAGCCGCCGTTTCAACAGCAGAGTGGGACGTGGTAGATTTCGTAAATTGTGATTTATTTATTTTTTCCAAGTATGCTTTCATCTCTAATCTCAATGACTGAGTGCTGTGCTGTGTTGGTGTCATCCTCCCATCACGCATCAGCCGTAACGTGAATGTAAACAGGCCGCGCTGCGGTGCATTTTCCCCCTCAGTCCCACTTAATCCCTCCGTCTGCACTCGTGTTTGCACAGGCAATAAATTAGCTGCACATGATGAGCAACAAGCAGCGGGGGCTGCGAAAGCGGAACAGGAATCCGGTAATCGCTCGTTCACCGTCTCCCCTGCAAACACGACGCTTAGCTTTGGAAAAGGGTTTTGTGAATGCACACTCTGTCATCAAGGCCTTGAATGCAAAAGACAGATCTTAATTTGGATCTAATTTGAGTGGAGAGCGCATTCAGTCCTCTGGATTCAGTGATACAGTACATGGCAATATATTGGAACAATGAAACGTCATTTGAGATGTGTGCTGCCCTTTTCCTTAAGTATTTTTTCACTTTCTACTTTCTACACACCCCTCTGTGTTTGCATATAACTCCCATTGCACTCTAAAATGGTCTAGTAAATAAATATATCCTACTGCAAACGACAACAACAACAAGAGGGATTTTAGATTAAATAAATAAGATGAATGGATATGCCAAAGCCTCTGTGAATGACAAGGTTTTCTTTTGCGTGCTTGTGTGTGTGTGTGAACAAGCTCTGATAAGGCTGACACGCAAAATCACAAACGCTGTCAGTGTTTGATGACAAAGCACTCCCAGGGCTTGACATTAGAAAATGAAGATGGCAGTGTTTGGAAATGATAGTATTGCTTTGTGTGTGTGTGTGTGTGTGTGTGTCACCCTGCAATTAGAGCACACTGGACTGGGACTGGATTGTTTACACAGGCAGGAGGAAGACGAGGCATGTCTACTCACATGTTAAGTGCACGTTTACTGAGCAACCTGATCGCTGCACTAACAGCGAACCGGGTTGACGTAAAGAGTGGCGGTGTACCTGAACGCGCGCCGTCCTGGTCGCCTTTCGTAGCATTTGTCCTCTAGATGTCGAGGTAATTACTGAAAATGCGCTCAGGCCGCTGGTCATTGTGGCACCATTGTCCATCCAGATGGGCTTCGTCATTGTGGGCAAGGTCTTTGTTGTTTTTGTGTGTGTTGTGTGTCGTGTGTGTGTGTGACTATAAAACATCAGCAGAGGGGTCCAAAAAAAAAAACAACCCCAGAGTCACACCCAGACTGAGCTGGTGTCCCATCTCTCTCTCAGTGCTGTGGATGATATTTGTGGATGACTGTAAAACTGAAAAGCGGCGTCAGTCAGTTGGAGAATCGTGGAGGTAAGCTTCAGCATACGAAAGGTTCGGCGCACAATTTCAGGAAAAGTTGCGTATTTTGGAGCTCGCACAGTGCAGGTCAGTGCGGTGAAGTGTTTGCTGTTTTAATCCGTCGGCTGTACTTTAGGTTAGTCCATCTGCTTTTTCGTGATCGGGCAGCGCAGAAGCACACAAAGATCCGAACCCTCGCCGTTCATATCCAGTAGGTATGACGTCACTTGACATCAGGAATATAAATGATTCATGTGTGTGCGTGCGTACAAGCAGGTATGCGTGTGGGTGTTATTCCATGTAAACTGTTCACACTATTGTGCCTTAACACTTTTGACACTGTTCACCATTGGCTATTGATCAAAATTTGTCATTTAAAAATTGCTGCACAAATAGAAACAAAGACAAGGAAGCCTGAGAAGCTGAAATATCTTGACTGAAATTCCAAAAACACTATTTTTGTATTCAATTAAATGTATTTTTTTCTTACCAAGACACTTAGATAATTTAGATTATAGTGTGTTAATTAACGACAGTGCACCACTGATAATGTGCTTCTATAATTGAAGGACAAGTGAGTAAGATTTAGTGCCATCTAATGGTAAGAAAACATATTGCAACATGCCCAACTTCATCTCATGTCTTACTTGTACCAGCTATGATGGCAGGTTGAAAATCATAAAACATCTACCAGATCCAAGTTCTGGGCAACAGTGGATTCATGGTTGGCCTTTATGTTTTTTGTAAATATGTATATTTGTTAACAGCAATTGAAAACACGGCAATTAATTATTATTTTTTACTTGCAGTCCATTCCAAGCCAATAAATCTCTTTGAATGTTACACATGAGGGTTTTCAGTCATCAGTGTCAACACCATCTTGTGTCAACAGGTTCCGCTCAATGCGCACTTACTCGATCTTGTTCCAGTTGTGTTGTCTTTGGCACATGCATGTTTTGAGCTGCTTTCACTCAGGCGCCAAGCACCACCTCTGGAGTTAGTGTCGGTAAATTGAAAGGTCAGAGTAAACATCTTCCCCTCCGGTCTTTTTATAGCAGCACATCCAGCACTATCTTGGTGTTTGATCCTGAGTGGCAGCCGCCGCCGTCTCCCTATTGTCAGGTCACATGATCATCCGCCAGCGAAGGTTAGGAGATGAATGGGCTTTAAAGGCTTACAGGAAACCTGAGTCCGGCCTCCTCGTCTTCTTGTCTCACCTGCTCCCTGTCTGAAAAGACGCCCTCTGTCTCCCCCTGTCAGTCATCTGCCGGGTGTCGCAGTCACACATTCCAGCCTGACTTATTTACGTCAAAGGCTAAGCCTTTTGGTCTCGGATGAGATATTCCGACATTTGGTCCAGTCTTACTTCTGCAATCAGTCTTCCAAAACTGAGGCGTGAAAGATCATGTATTGTCCCAATAGAGAGCATTAGAATGGCAGAACCAGCCTGCTTTGTGTTTCATTCATAGTTTTTTTTTTGCGGAAATCATGAGTTTACTTTGACACTTTTCTTTTAAAATCTAATGTAATAATTTAGGATACTTAATGGCAAAATGTTTAAAGAGATCTACTGTTAAATAATGTCCCTTAAAATGAATTAAACTTAACTACATATCAAAACTAAGGAGCCCCTGAGTGGCCATTTGAGAAAAAAAATAAAGCAATTGCTGGCCACGAATTAGTATTTTGTGGCCACGAATTAGCAACTGTTTTATTTGTTTTTTCTCGAATGGCCACTCAGGGGCTCCGTACAAAACAGCAGGTACAAAGAAATTCTGAAATCAACAGGCATCAGAAGACAAAAAAGGACAATTGAGGTTAGTTGATGCAAACTTTGACCTCAATTCCACATTTAAGGAACAATTTTGTGTGATAACTACAACTAGGGTGGTTATACGTACCATAAAAACAACTTCACCAACAATTTGCGCATGTTGCGAAGTAGTGACGGCCCTCAACGTTAGTAGGTGCTTGCTGACCACTGGTTATGATAGGCAGCATAACCCACACTGTTATGCCACAGTCAGTCCACTTTTTCTGTTTCTGTTTGTCAGACCATTCATTCAACCTCCAAAAAACAAAAGGAAATCCCTTGACAGGGTTTCTGAATTAATCCGCGGCCTTGACATAATTAAATTTTGTTTTTGGTCCCTCCGAGTCATGTGTGGCCCTGTATGTGCGTGAATGTGTGTCACCGTGCCGTGTGTGCATGTCCCCAGCTGTTAAATGATTCTGTGGCGTGGCTCCGCTCAGGTGATCTCCTTTATTGGTGTCGTGTGGCTGAGTGCGCCCGCTGAAAGCCTCCTGTCAAAGATTGGCACGTAGGCACGCCGCTGAGGAGAGTCTCACCTTCATCGGTCACTTTCCTTTGAATTTCCCTCTCAGTCATGCCGCGCCCCTGTACCTTTCCTCTGTCAGCATGCCCCCATTTTCACGCGTTTCATTTGCCGGGCGCTTCCATTTTTCTTCGGGACCTTCTCGGCCCTTCTCACCTCCGCTGGCTCAAACACCTTCTTTCCGTTCGTCTTTTCAGCGTTTCTGTAATCCCCAGGTCAATCCGCACTTCACCGATACGCCTCTGCCTCCTTTTCTCCTCCTCCTCCTACTGCCTCCTTGCCAAGCTGCCTCTCCTCTTTCTCCACCTGTTCCTGCCCTGTCCTCTGTGCCCTCTTCATTACCAGCTCACTCAGTCAGCGGACCACGTCGCCCAGAAGGCAGATACATATCACACATATCAGATTGAGCTTTGTGAGCAGCAACCCTGGCCGTGTTCTTTTCATCCTCAAAAGGGGAACATGCATTCTTTCCTTATCATCAGATCAAAACTGAGGTGAAGACTGTTGTAGCTTGTTGTTGAAACTGGACAACCCAAATGAAACATTTCACAAATTTGTCGGGTCTGTCCCACATATACAAACGATGAACAAATGTATTAGAGCACCACCCAATGTCACAGCTGATCCTACATTAATTTTGCTACCCGTTGCTACCATTTGAGCCAAATACCGACAGCTTGTGGCTTGCTACTGCTATTAGGTATATCAATAGTCTTGTGGCATCGTTTGGAGGAGAGCCAAGATACAGCGCAGTGTCTACCTAAAACTCAAATCTGGCTAAAACCCCATGGGGGTAAAAAAAAACAACACAACAAAACAAAACAAAACAAAAAAAACTTCTCCTTATAAAAGCCCTCTGTGTTCTTATTTGTTTTTCTTTAAATGTGAAAATCTCATCAAAATTTACTGAAACAATCAGTGCTGCAGCATCCAGGCATGTGGCATCCAAGCCTGTACCTCTTCTCTTTACTTTTTTTTTTTTTTTTTTTGAAAAAAAAAGAAGCTTTTCTGCTTTCATTCCAACTGACGGGTTGTCAATTGGAATAATAGGACTGCATGAAAACATTTTTGACCAATGCTTTGCAAAACGAACGTGTTAGATTTCACACCTAAAATCTCAGTGATCCAGCTGCCTTGCGAAGGTCAACATGGAGGTGGGACTGTAACACTTAAAGTGATTAACACCTTTCTACTGTTTTTCATCACTAAAACAAAAATGATTTACAATTTCTAGGAGACTGAGTGAATATCTGAAGTGTTCCTCTGAATACATTGTAGTATTCAGAGAACAACTGTGTTTCTCCATTTGCTGGTTGGTGCCTCCTCTTCACTTGGTCCCTACTACATAGCCGTTAACCCCTGTTGCTGGCCCGTATCTATAATAAATTGGTGGGGAGAAGGCCAGGGCGGGGTTCACCCTTTGTGATATATTTAGAGCGGCGTGCGATTAATGTTTCATCCACGCAGTGTAGGCAGAACACAGGGCAGTCATTAAACTTTCATATGTGCCACTGAGATGACCTCCTGGAATATCAGACGGTCATCGGCACGTTAACATCAGAGCATCATCGATGACCTGACGTCAAGGCATTCTGAAGCAACTCACAACAACCCCTGTTATGTAATGTCAGTCACTACAACTTCATATTTTAGGTCCTTGTGGTCATAAATTACAATATATTGTATTTTACGAAGATACATATTTAGGAGGGAGATGATTATTCAAAGTAGTCTGAATATTCCGAGTTGGATTTCAGCAGACCTCATGGTTATCAGATTGGCAAGCAGTAACGTTTGTCCTTCAGCATACTCAATAGTTCCTTGGGTCTTGAAACAGAAGGAACATAAATTGCTGTGGTGCTGATGATAGAATCAAAGGATGGTGCTTGAATTGTGGATTTTGAGATGCAGATCTGATTCTGTCAAGAATTTGCTGGCTCATTCTGATTTGACTGATCATGACAGTGAAAATGTTGACTTCAGTCACGCTGACTGGAAGTGTGCACGAGTGTATGTTTAGTTGGTTTATTTGCCGATGTAACACAGATGAAGTCCACGATGCTCATGAGGCTGGTGTGTGTGTTTGTATGCAGGTGTGTGTGTGTGGGTTCCTCTCCCAGACACAGTTTAGCAACAGCTCAGCCAGCCTGCATAATTCATACAGGACTGAGCCTGCAGGTAGGGTTACCCTAAAGCATGATCGCTGGTACGTTTAGGTGGCTTTTGCAAATATAACCAGTGACATGCTAACCATGATGGATATACTCACTCAGACATGCAATGCATTTACGTGCCTGTGCAACGCAATGCACTGAGGATACAGCGCGACTTCAGGGTGATGCGATACTCGATGAAGTCCGAGTAACCAGAGAGAGAGAGAGAGAGAGGCAGAGGGTTGCAGGAGGTCACAAAGGCAGACTGACGTCGATGTGGGAGGATACAACCAAGGCTGCAACACACATGCCTCCTTCACTCTCAAACAAAAAGCAGGACACCCCCGTAAGGCTGAGACTCACACAGATGCACGCACACCAGCTCTCCACGTTGCGGGGGATTTCCTGCCAAGGTTGGTGCGGTGGCCAAGATGAGGATTCACTGCCGGACTCACAGGAGGCATGGACAAAAGGACAAACACAAAGGATGACTGTGTCACTGGGATAGCAGGGTCTTTTAATCACAGTGTCAACTTGGAAAGGAAATTACACCCCAGACAGGGAAGCAATACCAGGAATTTCTTCTCTATGTTTTTGCTTTGGAGGATGGAGCATTGGAATGGGACGCAACAAGGAGAGATGACTGAAAGACTGTAGTTTGTAAGACAAATTTTAATTTTCACGTTTATTATTTATTTATTTATTTTTTAGCAAGAATCTGATTTTATAATTGTAACAGTTTTTCATCTCCTTGGGCACTGTTGGCTGAGACTAAGTTTGGATGGACTGCAATGTGTTTGTCTCAGTGTGTGTTATAGAAAAGCCACCATGGGATGGAGTTTGCTGTCTGTGTCACAAAGAATTTCAGGGATGGAAATGCAGGAAAGATGTGACAACAATAATTGAATGAAAATGTTTCTCTTACATTTCTTCATCAAACATCTTTGGACTCACATCCAGATCTGGATTTGAATCGTATGTCTTTGGTGTCATGCCACCTAAAAAAGAGTCCTCAAAATCAGCTGCCAAGAAAGGCAAATCAGATGAGCCAAAGAAGGGAGGAAAAGATGACAAAAGGGAGGAAAAGGTGAGAAGAAAGGGGACAAGAATGCTAAAGAGCCACCCGATAAGGGGAAAGGTAAGGACGATGGGAAGAAGGGAAAGAAACCTGTCAGTGAGTCTGAGGAGTTCTCAGAGGAAGAAGAGGAGCTGATGACTGAGGAAACAAGTGAAGATGAAAGTGAGGAAGAAGTTGTGCCCAAAAAAGGGGATAAAGGGAAAGGGAAAGGGAAAGCAGCTCTGAAAGGCGCATCCAAGGCCATGGCTATGAAAGGATTTAAGCCTCCTCCCAAACAAGAGGAAACAAAGGAAAAGACACAGATGAAGAAAGGGATCGGAGCAGTGAACCTGAAAAAGATGAGCGGCGTTCACATTAAAGGAGCCTCTAAAGCCATGATGGGCTTTGCCACAGAGGGGCAGAAGAAAAGCATTGCAGCAGCAAAAACACAAAAGACAGCAGATGCCAAGTCTCACTTGAAAGGAGCCTCGAAAGTCCTCACAGGTCTCACAGGAAAGGCTTCCCCTTTTAGTTTCTCCCCTAAAAAGCAGCAAGCAGTGAAGGAAAAACCAAAGACAAACCTCAAAAGCACTTCTCGTCTCTTTCTAGGCCTGTCCAAGAAAAAGAAGCCCACCCTGGTGGTAAGCCACTCCTCGGAACAGGCAAACTCCTTGCAGGTCTTGGAGCAAAGTCATCTGCTGACAAAAAGCCAAATCTGTCTGGTTTCAGCTTGTTTAATAAAAAAGATGACGCGACAAAAGAGACCCCACCACCAAAAAAGACAATAAATCTAAACAGTCTCGGGGACAAAGGAAAAATGGCAGCTGAGGCAAAGGGCCTGGGAGGAAAGTTTAAGGGAATGTTTGGAAAAAAGAAAGAGGCACCCCAGTGGAAGAAAAAGGGCTTAGTGTTGGGAAAGATTGCTGCTGCAACTAACTGGTTGACTGCAAGATTCTTGAATACAAAGGGCCAAGGTCGGCTGGGTATGCGAGCAGGAGGACGGCAACAGAAGCGCCTGTCATTCGCTGAGAGAAATTCTCAAGGGAGACAGGCTCAGTATTACAATGAAGCCTATGAGTATGATGATGATGATGAGTATGGTTACGCTGAAGATCACTATGACAGGTTCATACCTGAATGGGATTCCCATAGACAACCAAGAGGCTATGACCAGTATGACCCATATGATGAGGAAATGGATTATTATGAAGAGGATGAATGGGTGGATGAATATGGTTACTATGATGATGAGGGCAACTTTTATTATGATGATGAATATTACTATGATGATTATATAAATTACAGCAGTTACCCTAATGGCTACTATGGTGATGAGTATGAGGAGTACTATGGAGAAGATGGACTGGAGTATTACTATGGGGATGATGGTATGTTGCATGCACTTCAGCCGGAAGCATATAGTGCTTTTGTTGACCCTTACAATCTTGAACTGTATGGAGAGTACTCAAGTCACAACTTGCTTTATAACTATGGAATGTCAGACCTCAATGGCATGCTAAATGGTGGTTATGATATGATTCCCAGCCTTAATAATGATCAACTGCTGGCATATACAGACTATCCTGTAATTTATAACCCCTATCAGCAGCCCACCTGTATCGATGCAGGCTTGGAAGTAACCGAAACAGGCCAGATGTTCAGAGAACAAGAGCAAATGTATTTCCCTCCTGCTGAAACATTTAGGTTTCCTAGGCCTCAGGTTAGACTATTTGGAAAAGACAGACTAGAAATAGAAAACATGCCACGCCCTGTGCCTCCACCTCCACCACCCCCTCCACCTCCTCCCTCCTCTCCAAATTATGCAGCCCCTAATCTTGTTCTTGGCAATCTAGAGACACCAAACATGCAATACCAGCAAGCCCTTCCAGCATATCCTCCTGCAAACATTCAGTACTCTACTGTCATGAACCAGCAACAAACCCCAATTTTTCCAAGACAAGCACTCTTGCCGCCAGCACTGTCTGGTCAACAAGAGCCCATCCCTTTTCCGCAGCCTCCCTACCCTCCTTTAACGAGTTTTCAAATTCAACCACCTTCACCATCTGCCCAAACAGACCAATCACTCCTCTTTCAGGGCTCACAGGTGTTTCAGATGGGACAAATACCCCCAGTGGTCCAACCAATACAATCACAGATGCAGACAGTGATGCAGTCCACAGTGCATTCACCACTGACCTCACCTCGGCCGCTGCACCACATGACTCCCCATCCATCTCCCCAGCTCTCCCTTAATCCTGGATTAGCCATGGCACCTCTGCAACACCACCACCCAACCCATCCATTGTACTTACAATCAGGCGTACACATGGACCAAAGTCGATCGCCTCAATTGCAAAGTAGAGGGCTTGTCCACCAAACACCGGTGGCAACCCATAGGCCAATTTCTCCAATTAACAGGCAGAGACCACCAAGCCCAGTTCCTTCTCAGCTGCATAACAGAAGAGGATTTTCAGTTAGAGCTCAACCATCTCTGTCTCGAGGACAGGAGGGCATTGGAATCCATAGGACTCCATCTGCTGCCCGACCTCAGTCTCCACCCTCTAGCCCAATAGCTTCACCTAAGGGATCACTAAGAAAGAGAGTGAGTCAGCCACCTTCCCCAGGACAGTCCTGTAGACGGCATCCACCTCCAGATGCAGTTTCCCAGCCAGCCTCAAGCCCCCATTTTTCTAGAGGCAGAAAACAGTTGAGGCAATCTCCCTCTCCTCCTTCCTCATCCCTACTAAGACGGAGCCCCACTCTACCTGAGAGATCTCAGTCTCCATCCCAATCATTCTGTCCCAGCTCCCCACATCGCCCCCCATCCCCTTCCCCATCGCGAATTAGCGGTCGTCCTCTTCCAACTCGGTCATCTACCCGCAGACTGAGAGGTGTTGGTGGAGGTCGAAGTCATGTGCCTATGGGGGCTGTGAAACCATCCCCAGCTAACCCTTACTTTCAGGGACATGGCAGACATGGAGCTCCTCTCACACAGCATGTTGCACCTTTCAGGTCCTCCCTCCATAGTGGTTCAGTCCCCCCTACGGGACAGCCAGGGCCCATTACTAGGGTACCTGTGTTAGCAAGAACAGGCTCTCACAACTTAGGGTTAAGGGAGTCAAAAGGAATTGGCAGTCCCCAAGAGGGCTTTCGTAGACCTGTGGGAAGGGGTCAACCGCTAGTTCGTATGCCAAGAAATCAGCCTTCTCTTCATTCCTGGCAGTCATCTCGAGCACCATCCCAGGTTTCCCCACTCTTGCCACAGGCTTCCTCGAAAAAGAAGGGTCCTCAGTTGCCACAGCCATCAGTGCGTAGGATGCAAAGCAAACCTCCATCCCCTCATCCAGTGCAGCGACTATCTCCATTGCCCCCGTTCAGCCTCCCCTATGCATCACCAACCATTTCTCTTTCCACAAAGTCCCCAAAGTATAGCGCCAACAGCTTTTCAAACTCCTATATCTCCACCAGGTCTTCCTCCTGGGGCTCTGTCACAGTCTCAAAGTATCACTCATTATGACTATAGAATGGTAGACCCTGGCCCACCCCCAATGCTTTCCGACGCCTTACCGACCTCACCTTTATCTCAACTGATCCCAAGCCCATATATTCAGAATGGTTCTATTCCAACACCTTTACAGAGAAACCCTTCAAATATGCCTGCAGAAATGAATCCGAATGTGAGTCCTTATGCGCCTTTGGATAGCACCTCTTACTCCTCTCCTCTACAGCGCAATGCAAACTTATATACAACTGTACTCTCACCTCCCCAGCCTTTGGCCCCACCTGTATTCTCTGCACCCTCTTCACCTCGATTGTCTTCTGCAATGTTTACCCCCCAGCTACGTAATGCTTCTTATGCATCACCTCTTCAAAGACACCTTTCTCCCATTCCATCAGACTCCAATGCCCCTCCTTCACCTTCATCACAACAAAGGAACATTCTCTCTGGTGGACTAAGAACCTCCCATATCCAAGGATTAATGTACAAGCTTCCGGATGGTACTCTGACAATACCCTGTGGCGTTGCCCACAATACAGTTACCACTGAGAGTGGAGGTGAGAGACTATCACCATCTGTGCTCTCTAATGCCTTGCAGAACACAAGTGTACGTCAAGCGACATATCGACTACCTGATGGATCATTGGTAATGAGAACAGAACCTGCTGTACCAAGCTCAGGTTCACCCCAATCGTCCTCTGTGTTGTCGTCTGCTTTGCTCAATCCAAGTCTTAGACAAGCCACATATCGTTTGCCTGATGGTACTTTTATAACTAACTCAATACCAACTTCCACACCCTCATCTTCTTCACCAATGCTCTCCTCTGCACTCAGCAATTCCAACTTACGTAACATGACATACAAACTCCCTGATGGTACTTTGGCTACAAGAAAAGAGCCAGAGCCTGAACCTTCCTCTCCTATGCTCTCCTCTGCCCTTTTAAATTGTAATCTCCACAGTGCCTCTTATAAATTGCCAAGTGGTTCTTTTTTATCACATCCAGCGAATGAGGCCCAAAAAATGGAGAACAAAGTTGCATCCCCAGGATTATCTAGTGCTCTGATGAATGCAAACCTATCAAGGGCAAAGTTTCAGCTTCCAAATGGATCGTCATTGTTTTCAAGAAACCAACCCCAAGCACCAACATCTCCTCATATTTCTGGGGCCATACTTAATAGTAACCTCCGTAGTGCTCATTACAGACTACCAGGCACATCATTGCTGAAGCCACCTGGATCTAGTGATAGTACTCAGTCACAGTCCCTTGATCTGTCAAAGGCTCTTAGTAATCAAAGCATTCGCAGTGCAACCTACAGACTGCCAGATGGAACTTTACTTAGTCGCTCTCAGCCTGCTGCTGCACCCCAAACACCTGACCTTTCAAATGCTCTATCAAAAAATCCAAACCTCCGAGCAGCAAAGTATCGCCTACCAAATGATAATATCATGACACGACTCGGTGCTCCTCGCACTCCAGAAATTCGCTCACCTAACCTTGCTGGTGCCCTGAAAAATCCTCAGCTGAAGAGAGCCACTTTCCGCTTACCCTCATATGCTGTTGTGTCACCCCAGGTCCAGGGACTGGGAGCAGAGCAGCACTGGGCGCAGAGCCCTGGAGTTTCAGAAATACAGCAGAATGTAGATGTCTGGGGTGCAGAGAGAGTGTTACCTCATGGAACTGTACAGAACCTAAATAAGTGGTCAATGTATAGAGATGGAGAACTACTGCCCCCTCACAGTCAAATGGCACAGGGAACTATGGGACCGGAGCCACGCCAGTGGAATCTCAGCAGGGAGGGGGAACCACAGGGTCAGTGGTTTGACAAGGTAGAGTTGCTGTAACATCATCATTAGAGAAGTATTATCATAAGAAATATTGTCTATGGACTGATGTGTTTTTTGCTGTGGCAAGTTTTATGTGTACTTGGTAAATACAGTAGATTAAGATATGCGAAGATATGGTATGTCTTAATGTTAAGGAAAAGCATAACTTGTACAGAGAAACATATACAGATCACGCAAGTGAGCATTATGAATGAAAGCGTTAATGGCACACTAAAGTCGGAGGCAGCGCCAGTAAAAACTCATCTTTCACTTTTTTTTTTTTTTATCACTTATCAACATAATAGAACAGGATGGAATTCTATTATGGCATTGTGTCCCACTGTTGTCCTTGACGTGTGTTCTAGATGTACGCGATCAGAAGCCTGCCGTCTGTGGCTCACAGAGAGCAAAGAGAAGACGATGGAGTGGAAGATATGACGCAGCTAGAGTGAGTTAAGTCTCCCATACATACATTTTATTTTATATTTGTTACAACCATAAAAAAAAATTAACAACGTCAAGCATGAACAACTATGCACCAAAATAACTTTCACAGGGTTTGTGCTGAGAAGTACTAAATACTTTTAGAGCTTGTTGGGTAACTCAGTCCTCAAACTTTAACATCATTGTCATCCTGTCTAGGGAGATGCATGAAGGGGCAGTTTTACTGAACCTGAAGAGAAGATTTGACCGTGAAATTATCTATGTAATTTAAATAGCACACACTCAACACAGAACCATCCATAAAATGTCCTAAATCTTCTAATTTTTGTGAATCAAAATTTTATTTTCTTGATTTCACAAAAAAGTCGATGTTTTACCCCAGAACCTGTTTGCCTCTTTGTCTTTTCTTACTTTTTTCCCCAAGACATACATAGGTAGTATTTTGTTGTCTGTAAACCCATACAAGATGTACAACATCTACGGCACAGACATGGTGCTACTCTACTCTGGTCGCGCTCTTGGAGAGAACCCTCCGTAAGTAATTTCTTGACATGTCATTCACTCTGTAGAGACAGTTAATAAAATGCCTTGTTGTTTTATTTGTGGGGCCTCTCTAATCCAATAATAAAACATTTCATTAAGTAAATATAATTCCATAGAAAAAGGAATAAATACCCCATTATTTCTCTCTTTTAGGCATCTGTTTGCCATTGCAAATGCTGCTAATTCTAAAATGATGGATGCCAAACAAAACCAGGTCATAATAATCAGGTAAGGGATCTTACTACACTCTATCAAGCTAATGTGTTAAGACGACTTTGTATAGACACATGATATTTTGGTGGAGCGACATTAGTTTGGTGTGTGACCTTCATGGTAAGTGTTGCGCAAACTGTCCACGACGCTTCTTGAGCAAGCCAGGTTTCCATCTCCAGGTAGGGCCGCTGTTTGTAAATTCATGAGTGTCTGTCTGTGGTTTTCTTGACTGCAAACTTAAGACACGGCCATCTGTCACTTGTCTTGAACTTCACCGGACAGTCACAGACCACCTCTTTGTGTGATAAACCTCGGATCACACGCTCAGAAAAGTTCTTGCTCCAAAGTTCCGACTGAAAAGCACAGAGGGATGTAATGTGTAATTCTGTAAAAAGCCACAACTACTCGCAGGGAATACCCAAATCGTGCCCTTGTAGATAAATGCGCAACATTCTAGCCATATCTCCGGAAGGAGACACCTGTAAGGAAAGCCCCAGGCAGGTCTGGGCCAGAAACGGATTATCTTACCGAGGTTTGTGTGTCTAATGAACGTGTGAGAGGCACAGACTGCTGGAAGCCCCGTCTGGTGTTCAATGACCGCTAATGGCCCAGTTTTCAGCTGTCCGGGTTGCGAGTGTCCATAGATAACACACACCAAGACGGAGAGGGACACACACACACACACACACACACGCAGGGATTGTTTTATAGAATTAGTCTACCAGTTATATTTTTTACATGACTAACTTGACCTTAGATGATTTAGATTTATTTATTTTTGCTCAAATCGAGAAAACTAAGAACAAAAATAGTGTACTTAATAATTGCTCTTGAGGTCCAGGTAATTTGTGCAGCTTGACTTTGATCCTGCGTGATTGTCTGTTATTGTGTTGCAGTGGGGAGAGCGGATCTGGTAAAACAGAGGCCACGAAACTAGTCTTGCGCTACCTAGCAGCATTACACCACAAATCCAATATTGCACAACAGGTATACAAAACCAAAATTGCACACACATGCATGCATGCACACACACACACACACACACAGTGCTAGGTGCAATTTCTGAAAAAAACCTTCACATCATAAAAAATTACTAATGCCTTTTTGTTTTTTTGTATCATTATTTTTCTTTGGCTCTGCAGATTGAGGTAGTTGGGTTGCCTGCATGGCTTGTGCTTTACATTTTTAATATGGTCATATAAATAGCTAACTAATAGATTGTTGTGCTTTGCTGTGAAGTGTGACAACATTTGCAAAAAGCAAATTTTTCTTCATTGTTGTTTATTTTTTTGTTTAAATGTCCCTTATAATGAATTTTTTACTGTTCTTACCAATGTCTTCCAACACTGTTCTGCGAATACGCCCTCTGTGATCTCACAAAGGGTACTATTCCCCAGTTTAGTGACGCCAGCCAGGGGCTTTACCCTCTGAGGCACCTTGCATCTTCTTTGTTGCTGTCCTAATCAAAGCATCAGCTTGAGCAGCAAGTTGAAACTAATTTTGCAGGAGGCTGTCAACAAAGGGCTAAGTGTAATGTTTTCTCGGGATCTGTTTCTGCAATATTGACTTGTGAGAGGCGGCTTTACTGAAGTCCTGGATGAAAAATGGAAATCTGAAAAAGGGGACCTTTAAACGAAGAAATCTGTTATAAATATGCATCTGGCTAAAATATTCTCTCTCTTTTCTTTCTTTTGATAAGCGTTTGGTTTTCCCTTTGAAATCTGTGTGTGTACATTAGTTGGCAAAGGTTGAGGATTTTCCTCTGTATTTGAATGCTCTCCAGATACTTGAGGCAGCTCCTCTGCTGGAATCTTTTGGAAATGCCAAAACTGTACGTAATGATAATTCCAGTCGCTTTGGGAAATATGTAGAGGTCTTCCTGGAGGAGTGAGTATGACACTGGTTTCTATTGGTTTTCCTATTGGAATTTTTTTTATTTATTGTGCCTTGTATTTTCGCTGTTATGATTATTCACAACAAAAATTACAAATCCCACTCCTGTAGCCTTTGTCTTATTGATTTGAACTTTGCTCTTTCTACACAGTGGTGTGATCAGCGGTGCCATAACCTCTCAGTATCTGCTGGAAAAGTCTCGTATTGTCTTCCAGGTGACACACAAAATGCAAGATAATAACATCTCGTGTCATATTCTATTATTTTTTAATATTCCTGCTCATTTGGCCACGTGAATCTCATGTTTGTTTCGTTAGGCCAAGGATGAGAGGAACTATCACATCTTCTACGAGATGCTGGCGGGTCTTCCCTCGCAGCAGAGGCAGGCGTTCTATCTGCAAGAAGCTGAGACCTACTATTACCTCAACCAGGTGGGCGGCGACACAGCATCACCAGCAGTATTCTCAGGAGATGAAGGGAATGGCGGCTGAGGCGTCCTCTGTCTGTGTCCTGGACCTCAACAGGGCGGAGACTGCGCTATAACAGGAAAGAATGACGCCGAGGACTTCCTGCGCCTGCTTGCTGCCATGGAGATCCTGCACTTCAGCCCTGAGGACCAGTCAGCAATCTTTCGGGTTCTCTCTTCCATCCTGCATCTGGGCAACGTTTACTTCCAGACACATGAGGTGACATTCCAGAAGAAGCGCTTTTACGTTTTTTGTCGTCACTCACCAAGTTCAGTCACAACAGTGCCATATGTCTGTTTAATTTTATATTTGAGCTCAGTCAGTAGAGAACAATACATGGAATTTGTCAGAAAAAAAACTGTGTGGCTGTGGGAAATCAGATCATTAAAAGCTCAACAGATGACAATGTTTTTCCTTCTTTCCTGACACGATGCATTGCAGGCAGAGGGCCAGGAGGTGGCGTCAGTGGTGAGTGCACAGGAGATCCGAGTGGTGGCCGAGCTGCTGCAGATCTCACCAGAGGGTCTGCAGAAAGCCATCACCTATAAAGTCACAGTAAGGACAAACTGTTGGTATTGTAATACTAATGATGATAATGATGATGATACAGTCTTTGCTTGTTATCATGACTACATTTACTAAAACTACAAAAATGGCTTCAACGTCAAAATACTTGGGATTGTCTGTCCAATCAGATCCTGACGCAAGTTTTCAGTTGGGATTCATACTTGGCGTGAAAAAAAATGCTGAAATTTTCCACATATGTATTAAGAATCGCCAGAATTAGCTTCATACGGATATTGAGCCTCTCTAGCGTTATCCAGCTCACTTCTCATCTCTCTTCAGGAAACAATGAGGGACAAGATCTTCACACCTCTGACTGTGGAAAGTGCTGTTGATGCCAGGTGAGAGGCTGTAATACAAGAAACTGGACTGAATGAAACAATTGTTTCTCATCTTTTAGGGAGTTTTGACACATTTTGAATTAATTGAATTAACGTGTATTTTTGTAAGTAGTAGTTTGTTGGACAATGAAATAGAATGCAATTGATGCTATGGTCATTGGAAGTAGTCTTTTTTCTTTAAATACAAATCATGGTTTAATTGTTTGTTTTGCATGTACAGCTATTGTAAAGACACCATAAAATTTCCTAACAACATATAAAAACTCCTCTATTTTTGATGCGTTGTTGTACTGTTGAGATATAAGGAGGAGTAACACCCTTCTTTTTTTTTATTTCCTCTGTACATTTTCTTTTTACACCGACGGCCTGAATTCCTCCATCTGCAGAGATGCAGTTGCCAAGATCCTGTATTCGCTGCTCTTCCACTGGTTAACGGACAGGATCAACGCCCAGGTGTATCCGCACCAACACACAACCTCCATCTCCATCCTGGACATTTATGGGTTTGAGGTGCGTGTCAGTGCACAAGCTGTGATTCGCTGTCGGTCCTATTCTTTCCAACAGCAACACGCCGCTAGCTTAGATAAGTTGCAAGAAATGACAAAAATCCCCACATGTGTGTTTCTAAGTGTGTGTGTGCGCACGCGGTGTTGTTGTGTTTTGTGTACTCTAGGATCTGGCATTCAACAGCTTTGAACAGCTTTGCATTAATTACGCAAATGAGTACCTGCAGTTCTTCTTCAACCGGATCATATTCAGGGAGGAGCAGGTGAGTTGCACTAAATTCAACACACGCACACAAACGCGGGAAAGTGCAAATAAAATGACACACACTTCATGATATAATCAACAGTTTAAACCACGTGAGGATTGTTATTGTCCTGTATAGGAGGAGTACAACAGGGAGCAGATCCCCTGGCAGGACATCCCGTTCCTAGACAACCAACCCTGCATCGACCTCATTGCCGCAAAGCCTCATGGGATACTGAGAATTCTCGACGACCAGAGCTGCTTCCCACAGGTGGGTGGGTCGGGACGAATCGGAAACGGCTGACGAGGCCCCCCCACTCCCTCCCCAGCTCCGAGATCCACTGACTCACCGTGCGCTGCTTTGTTGTCAGGCAACAGACCACACGTTCCTCCAAAAGTGTCACTATCACCACGGCAACAGTCCACTGTACATCAAGCCAAAGATGCCCCTCCCAGAGTTCACCATCAAGCACTTTGCTGGCCGGGTCACCTACCAGGTACACAGCTCCTCGTTCCTTGTTTGCTCTATTTGATGGTATTTTAGCTCTTTTTCTGGGACAGTCATGTAACTGTGATGTCAGAATAATTTTTCTGTGGAATGCATTGTCCTGATTTTGCTACAACCCCTCCAAAATCCATATCAGCCGATGGTGGAGAACATAGCTCAAAGCCATATTCAGACAAGAACTTTTAATTATTAAATTACATAATTTGATTTGTTTAATTATCAAACACTTTCTATAACATGAGATGCTAACCACCCAGGTCTCCAAGTTCCTCGATAAGAACTATGACCAGGTCCGTCAAGACGTGCTGGATCTGTTCATTCAGAGCAAGAACAAGGTGAGGAGACACTCACGTGTGCTGTTTTGATCACAACAATTCTCCCAATATCTCTGAAGAACAACAGAATGGGGAAAAAAACAACCTTTTTTTTTTTTTTTTTTTTTTGTCCGTGTGTCCAGATGGTGTCAAACCTCTTCCTGGCTCACACAGAGGTCACAGGTCAACAGCGAGGAGGTCACATGAGAAAGAGCAGCACTGTCACCAGGAAATACCAAGCTCCGACCGTCAGCAGCAAGTTCCAGCAGTCCCTGCTGGAGTTAGTGGAGAAGATGGAGAGGTGGGTACGATAGATAGTAGAGAAGAATCAGGGGGAGAATTACTGTGTTAAAAACCAGCAGAATTAAAACCACAATGATCACTTGCATCACAAAAAACTTTGTTCCTTCCGTCCCAGGTGCAACCCCTTTTTTGTGCGCTGCATCAAGCCAAACAACATGAAGGTAGATGTTCTAACGCCACGTCTCCACCAAAGAGATGCAAACATGCATTTTGCTAAACATACTCACATCTTTTTTTTTTTAGCAAGCTGCCGTGTTTGAGGACGAGCTGGTCAGCGGTCAGCTGAGGCACTCGGGCATCCTGGAGACCATCCGCATCCGCAAAGAGGGCTATCCCGTCAGGATGCACTTCCACGTCTTCCTCTTCAGGTGTCCTACACAACTTTTTCAGTAACTGAAAATAGTTACGTAAAGCTATTACGTGCATAGTTTAGCACGTAATAGCCTTACGTATCTTAAGTATTCAGGATGAATGAGTTTATCTCCAGAAAACAAGAAAACGCCTTTTTCAACCTTCTGCTAAAGATGGGGGATACTGAAACTTTGAAGTACTTTGTAGATGCTCAAAAGGGGATAAAAAAAATATCACGGTCACAGGGCAGTGTCAGTTCGACAAGCTACACTCGTCATTATTACCTTTGAGTGACATCACAAAGGGCTCATTTCTAAAACTGGGCATTTTAGCACACACTTTCTGGATTTTGCACAATGTTTCGCCTTTATGACCAATGACACGCTTCACGCTAATTGTGCGCGCCCGTATTTTTACCAGGTACAAGTCCTTGGTGGGGTTGCGAGGGCTACCTGCAGCAAATGGAGAGAACTGCGTGTTGATGCTCAGGAAACTGTGTCCCCTACGGCCAGGAGCTTACCATGTCGGGGTCACAAAGGTGCCACTGTGCTGATCTGCTGCTGTTTTTTTCTTTTTTTTGTGCTTGGCTTTTCATCCGTTCCCTATCCACTAATTTCTTTAGCATTGTATATTTAAAATGTCTACCTTTGGTTTCCTCCCCGGACAGCTGTTTCTGAAGGAGGACGTCTACCAGCTGCTGGAATGTAAACGGGAGCGCACCCGTCAGCTGGCCGCGCTCACCCTGCAGCGCTACGCACGCATGTTCTTCATCCGGAAACGCTTTTTGGCCTTCCGCGAGAAGATTGTCGCACTGCAGGCTCGGTGCCGAGGCTTCCTCACAAGGTCAGCCCGGCCGGCTTCCACGGTCGGTTTGGGGCTCCAAGCCACCAAGCCATTAAAAGACTGGTTCAGCTTAATGAACGGCTCAGGGAACTAATGCAGATAAACTTTCTGACAGAGGTTTTCACATTTCAAAGGATAAGTTGTACCCAGTGTTGGGAAGATTACTTTGCAAATGTAATTGGTTACAATTGCAAGTTACCCTATTGAAAATGTATTTATGGTGGAACTATTTCAGCTACTTTTTCAAAGTAATGTCACTAATTACTTTTGATTTCTTTTTTGAAGTTTGAAAAATATGTTGTCAGCTGTTTAGACGTGACAATGATCCAGCAGTACTCAAAACAACTACAACAAAAAAACAACCTCAGTACCTCTTCTTACTGTGAGATCTGATATCTGCACAAAATATTTTGGAATGTGTTTTGAATCGATATTCTTGTTGGTGCAACTTTGAAATTTCTGAGACTACACTCCAGACAATTCAACTAGCAGGCGAGTGGTAGGGTGCTGCAATTCTGAGCTTGACAGGAGAACCAATCAGAAGCTTCGGAAACAGACGGTGCTTGTGAAAAAAACCAACAACAATAAAAAATATGATTTTACATAAAGTCCAGTCTTTGTTGCAAAAATTGGTCAGATGTAATTAAAATTGTAAAACTTCTTTTTATTTTATTTCTATTTTCTTCCAGTAATGTAACTGATTACAATCATCGTTATTTTGTAATTGTATTATGTAACGTTACACGTAACTCGTTACTCCCCAACACCGGTGGTACCAATTCATTATTACTTCTTCCGCCCGACAGGAGGCGCTATTTGAGGATGAGGCATAGCCTGGTTCGGTTCCGCTCAATGGTCCACATGTATGTCAATAGAAAACAGTACGTCAAGGTGCGTGAACGTGTGCTCCAGTATTTTTCACTTCCCCTTGAAGGAATCTGACAAAACTGAGGTGTTCCCTCATCTGCTTGCAGATGAAGCTGGAAGCCAAGAGGAGGGCTGCAGAAGAGAGGCGGCGGAGAGAGATGGTAGGTTGGTATGGCGGTTGTCTAGACCTGCCAGCCTCCAGTGAAAGAAAGACACCTGACTGTTGATCTTCTTCATACCAGGTAGTACATGTTTTTTTTTTGACTCCTTCAGGAGCTGAGCAGGAGGGAGGTGGTTAATGTCACGCACTTGGTGATCCCTGCAGAGCTGGGAGTTCTGCTGCAGGTGGCTGGAGGTCCGTATGAGTGAGTGTGTGTGTGTGTGTGAGAGAGAGAGAGAGAGATCAACTGAGTGTTTACCCATCTGTAAAGTTGCTTAACATCCCTGTCTTGCTGCAGTCAGGAGGGAGCTGCACTCCGACTGTCTGGCTCTTCTCCAGGCTCCTCACATCAGAGAGAGTGCCCAGCTCACTCTGCCTCTGGATATCAACAACTACCCTTTCTACCGCTACGTGCAAATCTACTTCAGGGTGCGATGTGCTCATTTGTGTTACTTTTGTCTACAAACCTCAGCTTAAAAACATCCGCCTTAATTAGAACTTTTTTTTTTCCTGTTTGGTATTTGTGGAATAAGGGATGGCCATCACTGTAAATGCAGATTTTTCTCAGTCTGGGCTTGTAAGGACACCTGTGTGCCCTGTTGTAGGAACCCAAGCTGGGGATGCTGACGGCCCCCCTGGAGTCACCTTTGACCCGTCTTGAGGACGACCTGACCAGAGAAGCTCTCGAGCTCTTCAGCATGGTGGGCTGACTGGGTTAATATGTCATATTTATGAATCTTTTCTGTTTGTTATATTGAGCTAAGACACATACCTCAGATGATATACTGGTACATTTCAAAGAGTTTGTGTAATTGTTTCAATTAAAGGAAACTGTACTTTTAGAGTATGATGATTTGCTAATTATTTTGGAATCATTGAATCTCTTGTGGAATGATGTAATTCTATAGGCTTTATTTTGCATCTTGTCTTGATTCATATATATATACATATGTGTAACAGAATTTTACACATGCAATTCAAACCACGATTAATCGCAGTTAACTATGAAGATTCTGTGATTAATCACGATTAAAAAGAAATGTATCGTTTGACAGCCCTAATTTTCAGAGATGTCATGAAAACAAAGCCTGGACTCTATTGTGTTTCTGTCCTCAGTTTCCTTTAGGTCTTAAGGGGTTAAGAGTTAATCATAAAAGAAATAGTAAACAGAAATAGTCACACTGTTAATGCTGGACAAAGAGTCCCATTTCTGCCAGTCATTCACAGTCATTCCTTTCCCTCCAGGTGCTGCGGTTCATGGGGGACCCGCACCTCAACGGTGCGCAGGAGAACATGTTTGGGAACTACATCATCCAGAGGGGCCTGTCGTCTCCAGGGCTGCGGGACGAGATCCTGGCTCAGGTGGTCAACCAGGTTTGGAGGAACGGCAACGGCGACAACGCAGAGAGGGGGTGGCTGCTGCTGCTGGCGTGTCTCTGCAGCTTCGCTCCCTCGCCCAGGATGGACAAGTATCTCCTGAAGTAAGAGGAGTCGTTCATGCAGGATGATTAAAAGGGCAAAGTTGACAACAAAAACAAAACTTGAATTCCATCATTCAACAATTTTTGTCATGCATGAGCTGAATTTGTCCCTCAGGTTCGTGTCTGACCACGGACCCGTCGGCTGCCAGGCGCTGCTGCAGCACCGGCTCATCCAGGCCAATCAGAAGGCGCAGGTGAGCTCGGGCTCTGCCCCCGAGGCCTCACGCACTTACCCGCTGTCCCTGCTGGAGTGGACGGCCAACAGAAAGAAGGCTAGCATGGTGCTGCAGGTGCACTGTTTCGACGGTGAGTTTCGACACCTGCCGCCACGCGAAAACAATTTGCTTGTTCGATGGATGAAAACCGTGCTACGGAAAATACCACATGATGGACAACAAGCTCAGACGGGTTTTTTTTAAATTATTATTATTAAAGATCAGTTACAGTCCTCGATCATTGATTATTCATTAGCAGTAAGGGTCAGGTGGTGAAGCCCGGGCTCTTTGTCTGTTGTAATCAAAGCATCTGGGATGTTTGGAGAAACTTGTTTCTGCCTTTTGTTTCCATAGGAGGTTCTTTCCTGTGTCCCGTTCACTCCTGGACCAATGGGGAAGATTTAGCAGGGGACATACTGCGTCACAGGTTCTGTAACTCTTCACTCTTTAGTCTGATGTCACTGGTTCCAGGGATCCACCACAATGGCTTGGCGACTTAGTTAGAGAAAAGAAATAAGAAGTTGACTCTATTTAGTATGAATTAGTCCAGATTTTTTGTTTTTTTTCTAAAATGAGGGGGAAATTGGCTTGATTTTTGATGCAGGTGCTCTTGCTTTTCAGGGGAGTGTCCGAGTGGTGGAAGGGCGGCTCTATCCTGATGAAGGAGCACAGCCAGTGGGTGGAGCTGGCCGGCCACGACTACGTCATGGACTTGATCTCCGACTTGGAGCTTCCCACCGATTTCCCGAAGCAGAAAAGCTACTTCATCATCAGCACCGATGACCCAGCCAGAGTCCGAGCCAAGACCAGCCTGTCAGTGCACACAACACACTGTGACAGTTTGACTCCAGATTATTTCATTAGTTATTAAGTTATCATTTGCAACCCCTCAGAACTCTGTTCGGCAGCGGCTTCGACTCCGACGAGGAGCTTCCTGTTTCCTTCCCTCTCGGCGGCAGCAGCAGCTGCAGCAGACCAGCCTACAGTCTGCCGGACTCTGACGGTTACTTCAGCCACGGTGTGTGAAAAAAGCCGACCTGTTTGAGCCATTTTTTTTAACCATCTCTGTTGCATCAGTTTGCCTGAAAAGAGTTTGAGTGAAAGTGAGTGAGTCCCGCTCCCCTGTCTATGTCCAGTGGAGTCGGATGCGTTCAGCGAGGGCCCGACCCAGAGGGGGATGGACCGCTACCTGGACAGTCTGTTTGATCCAGTGCTGTCTGATGGCAGCATGGTGAGTACTGACGGAAACGTTTTTAACAAGTCTGTCTCGTGATTTAATTCCCAACAGATTCTAATAATTGCTTTAACAAGAGAGATTTCTTAACACCTGATGCAGCCTACTGTTTATACAGTTTGACGTTTTATCTTCTGTCTGAGCAGTTCTCCCTCTAGTGTTGCCTGTGAACTGAGCATCTTTCACATGATATCACCCTGACGTAATGCAGGCCTATTCCATCCATCCAAATCTGTTAAGTGTTCAGAAAATTTCCATGTTTTAGAGAGTTGTTTTTTTTTTTTTTTTGCTATGCTCAGATTTTGTCCAGCATTTTTGATGCCACATCATTGTCACGTGTTATACTGACACTGGACGTCATCCATAAACGAATTAAAGCTGGAAATCAACAGTTGCCAACATTGGGGAAAATGCACGGCACGCTCGACTGCGAAATAAAGGAATGTTGATGGAAGGACAGGGCATCCGATCCACCGCCTCTCTGAGTGTGTATGAATGAAGCAGACCAGGGAGGCGATTAGGTTACAGAGAGACTTACCGTATTGGATGTAACAGCAGGCAGCGCACAGGTACAAATCCAGGGCGGCTGCTGAAGGACACTGCTGATTACGTAGTATACGAAAAAGGGTGAAAAGAAGCATTTCTCTTTCTTCACTTTATGGGTTCTTCCACAGATCATTCATCTGATTCTGTCACAGTTTTTCCACTCAAGATTTTCAGTCTTATTCTCTTCCGTCTGTTTGGGCCTGTATGGGGAAAATAGATAAATCAACAAATAGCCCAGCGTGCCCGCAAAGGAGCCTCTCCTCCAGGGTGTACGGTACTTCCTGCAGGGTATTCAGTTCCCGCGGCTTTACAGAGGGTCCCGCTCAGGCACCTCCCCTTATCCCCTAACCTCGACGATACTTCATTACATCTCATTTGTTTGTCTGGCTTCCAGGACATGGAGAGGACAGTCAGTCTGTCAGCCAGGATGAAGGGAGGCGGAGGAGTGGGACAAGAGGGAGACAGCCGCTCAGCCCCGGGTCGGCCGTACCCACCTGGAATCCACCCTGGAGGTAAAACGTTTTCTTCAATCTCCTTCATAGTGTCCTTGCAGATTGTCCACTGTATTATTACTGCTACTGAATTCAGGCTATTGCCATTCTAAGACTTTCTAAGTAACAGCCTGTATTGGTTTATTAATTCAGATAGTTCTAAACTGGCTGACAACCAGTGTACTCACTTAATTCCCTCAAGTTAAAAGATGTGGCCAATTTCTAGATGTTTATGCCTGTTACTTCATTGTTAGATCAATAAAACAGCCAGTATGGTCGTTTTGTCTCATAATTGTTTTTTCCAGTTCTCCATTTCTTGCCTTCTTTACACAGAGAGCTAGAGATACACAAGCATCATATTCTTTGTTTACATGTGCAAAGCTAAAAAAAACAACAAAAAAAGATCCAAAATGATGGAATTTAATCCAATTCCATCCCATTTGCCACACTTTGACCAATCAACAGGCTCTGTTATTATTTCAGATTGAGAGTGGAGGTGACCTTGCACCAGTCTGAAGTGTAAAGGGTCAGGTGCAAGGCCCACCCGTCCCATTAGGCTGCTGCTTAGGGGATGTAATGAGCAGTCAGAGCTCATGGATAATGCATAGGTAGCCGTTTATCGCGGCCGCACCGCTCGCGACTCCACGGCTGCCTGCAGCCATCCGTGACTCCCATTCTTTGCCCTGCTGCGCCTCCCTCAAACTGCCGATGTCTTCCTGTCAGAGGGTGTTTTAGGTTACAGTGACAATGCAAAAAACCTACTCACAAAAAAGTTTGGAATATTATGCTTTCAGATGAAATTTCAGGATACACCTAAAAAGCACAATAACCTTTGAACTACATTTTCCATAGAATTCACCTGAAAATCAAGCATCTGTAACTTTCTGTGGGAGGTGGTTGTACATAATATATAGATTCATATTGCTTTAAAAAAAAATTAAATTTTAAATAGATTGAGAATGTTAATGTCTCACTTTTGGAGCCTGATAGTCTCGCTCGTCCAAAATCGAAAGTAAAATCACCTCCAGCGGCAAAGTTCTGTCCTGGAGGCGACGCTGTGCCTTCATATCTTGACCCTGTGTGCTGCTCGCCCCTTCTCAAGCCGTCCCAGTGCTCCCAGTAGCAGGGGGAATGATGCCGCCCATCCCTGCCATTCCCATCCACTCCCATCACCACCAGCGCGAACAACACCATCACCACCAGGAGGAGCAGCAGCAGCCGCAGTACCATCAGTACAACCGTCCCTCCCAGCCCTCCTCCCTCCAGCGCAGTCCCTCCACCGCTGCTCCAGCCCTGGGCGCTGCCCTCACCACACCCCCCTCTCGCGCAGCCACAGCCCCCCGGGCGGCTGAGGCAGCATCGGCACCCAACAGAGATGCCGATGTGGCCCCCCCTCAGGTGGCGAGGGCGGTGCCGCTAGCCTCTCCTGCTCCGAGCATCCCGGGCCTGCCTGTCTTGCCTGGCGTGCCAGGTAGCAAGATCTGCCGTGTGTGTTCGGCTCTTCCGCATGATTGGCCTGAAGTGTGGGCGTGATGGAGTGAGGGCACATTCCCTCTGAACTTCTGCAGTGAAGGACTTTGCCCTGCCATGCAGTGGACTTTGTGTGTTGGTGTATTTTTTTCATGCTTGTTTTTCAAAAAAAAATAATGAAATTTTCAAACACACTCCCTGTGGTTTTTATTCTACAGGGCTGGAACAGGCTGTACTTACTCAGCAGCAACAGGCCATCATCAACCAGCAAGCAATCATTCTGGTATGTTTGTGATTCTTGTTTCTTCTGAGGCCAACTCTGGTCGTAGAATTAGGATGAAATTGCAATTTCAGACACAATTTTACGGTTTGATTTTGGGAAATCAGAAAGACGTGTTTTTCCTGACTTTATTTTCAAATTGTCTCTTTTTTAAACCTGTCTCTGATGGTTCGCAGTCGTCAAGGTCATCTTAAAGTAGAAGGGTTAAGTTAGGGCATCTTCTTCAAAAGGCTTTTTCAGTTCCGAGTTCTTCAGAACTGAAGAAGCCTTTCGGATGACAAGCGAGACGTCTTCAAGATCACAAGAAAAAGAGCAGGTGCCCTAACTTAACCCTTCTATTTTCTTAAACCTGGCACAGCAGCACAAGATGTGAAAGGATTTCAGTTCTGAAATCCCATCCGTCCACCTCCAGATGAAAGCATTTTCAGTTGGACCTGAAAGTCCATACATCAGCTTTCTTAAGATTTGAGATGAAACAAGGAAGCAACTGATTTTTGCACACAGGCCACTTTTTCGGCACCAGACGTTCAGTGAGTCACCTTCCTCTTTCGTCCCACATTCATTGATGGTGCTGAATTATTGACACCTTTTTTTTATATTTCGACTCACTTTCCATCTTCTCGAAACGCCTGGCTGACATTGGTTCACACAGTGGGAGGCGTGTGGACCCACAAACATGCTGTTGTCACATTACGACAAAGATTAAAGGCACACTTCAAAGGTTGCCAAACTCCAATATACCTTTGATTGCGTTCACGCCTCTTGGCCTTTGGGCTGAGATCAAGTGGAATATTGGCGTGAGGGATGTTATTGGCCTTACACTCACAGTACCTTCACATGATGACAAAATCCCCTGTAACACCTGCTGAACATAGCCGTCTACATCAGTAAGCATGTCCGAGGAAAACTACGACCCATTTTGGGACTACGCAGCATGGGATAAAAGGCAACACGAGGCCAATCATGCGAATCCCGGCACATCGTCCAGTGCAGCTGAAGAGGGGAACCCTCCTGAATTGGCTCCATACGTCAAGCCCCACCGCTTACTGAAGAAATGCGCAAAAACTGTTCTTGTATTAACGTGTGTCGGAGTCTCCACCGCGGCTGTGCTCCACGCCGTGTCAGACACGTGCAACTTCAACCGCTACTTGCAGCGCTACGTCTATCGTTATGCGCAGCGCTACGCATCCCAGTACATACCTCATCGTATTTTCAGGATTGGACCCAAAGCGCTTGCGCTTTGAACCTGTTGTGCTCATTTGAAGGACGAATGATGCATCTCGTTCAACGCCCGAATTTGCTGGACACAAAAAAACAACCCCAAATAGGATTTTCTACGCTAAGCTTTGGCAAAATGTCTTCCTTCCAGTTTTCCATCCATCTGTTTTCCCATGTTCAGGTTGAAGTGATTCAGAAGAGGTGGTTGACACTCAGGAAAGTTGCCAGCTCACAGAGGGCGGATATAGGGCAACAGACCACCACAACCATTTTAGAATCAGCATTTAACTTCCAGCATGGGAAAGCACAATGACAACATGGAATCTCTACCTCAGTGTGAGGATCAAACAATGGACCTTCTTGGTGTGAGGTGGCATTGCTGCAGAAGAATCAAGCGCAAACATTAATTATTGCATCATAAGAAGTGTCCATCCTTTCACTAGACATACATCCTTATACATCCTCATATAACCAGAGTCATCGTCATAATTAAACATTATGAAACTGTTCAGTTCTATCTCTCTTCCAAACTTTGTGATTTTAATAATTTGCAGACAATATCAAAGGGTGGAGGAGAACAATATGTAATGTGCAACAATTTTGCATGCAAAATCTCTATTTGAAGTGTAATAAAGTGAAGACAGGAGACTTTCGGATGAGTTCAAGGTAAACAGGAGAGTTTAGCACTTTTCATTGGATGGTTGTTTCAAATATTTCCTGTTAATTTGTCTTCCTAGTTTTTATATTTGGAGCAGTCTGAGAATTGTGTTGAGAAGTAAGAAGAAGTTATCTGTCCACTTGGAGAAAAATAAACACAATTTAATCTGATGCCGTTTTTACCATTGTTATGTTACTTAGAACAATGATCTGAAGTTTGGCTTGGTATTGAGCAGGCCAACCCAGTCATTTCTGAGCCTAATGTGTAAATTGTGATGCTTTCTTGGATTTAACAGCAAAATAAAACATCTTAAAAAAATATTTGCCTTCAAACATTTGATCATTCCGATTACAAAAGCAATTTAAAATACTTGAACTTTTAATTGTTTTTGTCACAGGTCAGTCACAGGTAGTAGACAGTGATAAAAATCATTCAGTAGTTTATTTCGAACAGAGCTAGGCCTTCTTTGCGACCACATTTCTGGTGTCCATGCAGCAAAATCTGTTTTTTGTTTGCGTCCCAGGCCCAGCAGATGACCATGCAGGCCATCGCAATCCAGCAGCAAATGTTGTCCTCCTTTCCCCCTATCACCCCTGCCCCCCATTCACCACCCATACAGCATCACCGCAGCCCGAGTCCAGTGAGTGAACGCCAACACACGCACAATGCACGGCATGAACACAGACTAGCGACAGTGTGTTGCAAATGACCCAAATGTTATTCTTGGACCATTATTTTCTATTCTTCCACAGGTTAAAGAGACTGAACAGTCGGCATACAAACCTGCTTCTGGCCATCGCAAAATAAGTATGTTTTCCCCCTCTATAGTGACGTTGAACTGGGATGTACTACGAAAGAGGGTTAGGGCCACAAAAAGAGACAAAAATATTACAGGAAGAAGACTTTTATTTAAGTTTTTATTTCGAGTTTTAAGTTAAAATTTTGTGAATAAAGTCAAAATTTTGTGAGAAAGTCAACGTAAAAAAGATAAAATTTTGTGAATAGTCAAAATTTCGTGAATAAAGTCGCCGTTAAAAATCAGACGAAATTTTGTGAAGACAGTAGGAACTTAATGAATGAAGTCGATGCAAATGAAGTGGAAATTTTATGAAAAAAAGTGGATGGTGGATAAACCCAGTTACCCACAGTTAAAAGTAAACTGCCGAAAACATGTATCCCACAGTAAGCAGGAAACTGGTGAAAACGGAAGTACTCCACTCGACTATTTGACGTACTCCCAGGCTTTAAAAATAAAAGTCAGTGTTGGGTCTTTTTTTGGAATGAACTAGCTAACTAATGTAAAGTGTCACTCCAGGTCCAACCCGTGGCCCCCCGTCGGAGGACGTGGTTCGATCCAGTCCGACAAACACGGAGCGCATAGATCCCAGTCATGACATCAAAGACATCATCAAACAGCACCAGCCTGCCAGCACAACAACTTCTGGGTCGGCATCTGGAAGACGACAAACTCAGCCCAAATAAAGGCACTCATCATCATCATTTTGACTTAGTGTGTGTGTGTGTGTGTGTGTGTGTGTGTGTGTAGGAAAGGCGACGCAAAGAAGTTTGCAAAGAAGGCGGACCCCCACCATGAAGCTATGGAGATACTGAAAGATCAGATGGCGAACCCACCTCGCCCTGTATGTAAAGTATACATCCTGTGTGTGCACATGATTAGGATTAAGATTAAGATTAAGTGGCCTTTCTTTTTACGTGTCAGAGCCAAAAGAAGACTCAGAGCTTCCAACATAAAGAAGGTGCAGGGCCAAAGGTTTCCAAGACCATGAAATCTTCCCCGTTGGGCGCTAGCTCCAGTGTGCACACTGCTCCGCCTCCAGGTGAGCGTCTCAAATGGTAGTAATGTAATGTAAATACCCAGCCGTAAACAATGGAATGACCGTGTGACACGTTGGTGTTTGCAGTCTCCAGAGAGTTGCCCATCGAGGGAGAAATCATCCAAACTCAGCTCCACAGCAGGACCAGCGATGAATATTACACATATTCCAATGTCCCGTGGAAACTCTACATGCGGAAAGAGGTGCACTCCATCGGCTGAATGTGGTCACAACAGGGAGATCAATAATAAGATAGAGCATAGAACTGTCATAGGACTGTTTGACGTCTGCCAAAAACAAAGTATGTTTTTTTTTCTGTGTGTCTCCGTTCAGGTGTTTTATCCTAAAGAGACATTGAACAATCCACAAATTCTGGAACTGATCTTTCGACAGGTTGGTATTATTATTTGTTAATTTAATTTACTTGTGTGTGTGTGTGTGTATTTATTCATTGTTACATTTCCAAAATAAATCTGCTTTTATCTCAGAGCAGAGTGTGGTTAGTTTTTAATTTTTCTTGTTAATGTGATTATTGTAAAACTGCTCCACATGAAACAATGATCGTCAGCTCATCTTAAAGGCATGAAGTCAATTTCTAGGTCTGACTGAGATCTCGTTAGCTGCAATTCAACCTAAATTGAATTTCTTCCCTCAGACAGTTGTTGCTTACTCACTGTGTCGGCAGGTTTTGCACGACACCTTCTCTGAGGCCTGCATCCGCATCACCCAGGAGGAGAGACAGAAAATGAAATCTCTGTTAGGTACAGTGGAAATCATTTTCACAAATAGTTACTAAATGCACTTTTTTCAGTGTTATACTCTGTCAATTAAATGTCTTGCTTGGTTTTGACAGCTGAAAACGGAGTGGATCCAGTTTCAGGAACGCACGATGAGAACATGAAGAAGAAAGTTGTCAGCATGGCCAAGGACTCGTGGGAAATTTACTTCTCTCGCCTCTTTCCAGCCTCGGTAGGTTTTTACCCTTTTTATTCCATGTAAATTTAATTTGAAGAGGCTTCAGGTGAACATTATTCACCTTGGGTCCTTCTGCTTGTTATTTAATATTTTTCTACTGAACTGTGTGTGTGTATCTGTCTGTTTTAGGGCAGTGTGGGCACTGGAGTGCAGGTGCTGTCTGTGTCCCATAAAGGTATTAAACTACTGAAGATGGTGAGGAGCAGCTCCACAGCTCCTGACTACTTCAGGGTGCTGAGGCCGTACAGGTGAGCCTTTGACAAGTCAGCTAGAATTTATTTTTGCATTGTGATCATTGGGAAAAAAATGCTTTTTGGGCTCATGGGATTTTTTTTTGCTGCAGTATCTCCAGTGGCCACTGGAAAAAATTGGCGCGCTGCTATATTGCCAGTCCGGTATCCAGCTCTTATAATACATCCATGGATTTAACCCACAACCCCTCCCACTCTCCGCGTATTACTTCCTGTGCAGCTACTCGGACATCCTGTTTGTGTCGATCCCGTCCAAGAACATGCTTGAGTTCAACCTGACCAACGAGAAGCTCATCCTGTTCTCTGCCAAGGCCCCGCAGGTCAAACACATGATCGACCACTTCCTCACAGAGCTTAAGAAGGTCAGGGGTGTGTGTGTGTGTTGAAGTTTGTCACTATGCATTTGTCTTTTCTGCATCCTGTGCTTTCGCCCAACAGTTGAAACTACAGTGGTGAAATTCCTCTTTGTTGTAATAGAAATTAGAGTTGTTCCTGATTAAAAAAGTTTTTTTCAATGAGATATTTATAAATCCTGTTTTCCCATAAGCTTAACAGAATATGGTTCACCAGCCAGTATTTAATTCATGCAAAAGCAAGATCAGTTTTTTTTCAACTGTGGATGTGGATCAGGATCCCTGTGGGAGTCAGTCAGTGCAGCGCGACATATGTGTCTTTTCCCCCACCAGGACTCGGAGTATGTGGTGGCAGTGAGGAACTACATCACCGACGACCGGGCTCTGCTCAACTTCCACAAAGGAGACATCATCAGGCTGCAGCACATGGACGGGCTGGAGGCTGGTGAGACACGCACACGCACACACACACACAAAAACACAAACACGTACACACACTTAGTTGGAAAGTGCGCAATCCACCTTGGTACTTATTCTTGTCAAACATGTGTGTGTTTGTGTCCATGTCTGTCATGTGGTGCATTTAGGGAAGCAGTACGGCTGCATTGTCAGGAAGAAGGTCATGCTTCTGGAGGAGTTAAAGAGGGACACTTCTGAGTTTGGTGGGTTTGGCTGAGAGCATGAAGGAAAGAGCTTCTGCTCTGTATCTGTTTGGAATATCTTTAGTTTTTTTTATTGATTTGTTTTTGCTTTTGCTTTTGCTTTTCTTTTTTTTTTAGTTTTACTGCCAATTCTGCAAAGTTAAATACTGTTTTCTTATGATAATGTGCTCCTAGCTTGTCAGTTAACTCCCCAGAAAAGAGAAAAGAGCTTTTCTTTACTTCTTTTGCTTTTTTTATGTATCAAAACAACATGTGCTAAAACACACAGTTTTCGGTCAGGCCCTTTGTGATGTCACACATGGAACCGATAAGTCAACAATAATTTTTCCAGCTTAGGGATGGCCACAGAGAGGTCACCTTATGGTTGCCCTGTTTTCATCCCCTTTCACGCACGCAGCATCCGTTTTTTTTTTAGCAGGCTCTAAACAGAGGGCTAATTATGAGATGCTTCAACGTTTTTTTTTCTTTTCTTTTTGCTTTATTATCTAACACTGCTCCACTCGAGTTCAGGATGAAAGATACAGATCTGCTGGAAAAATGTGTAATTGAATAAGTATGATTATAATACAGATACAATTTAGAAATAACAAAAAATCACCCTTAACTGTTTAAGTGTCTTGACATTTGAAGATGCCTGTTTTGTGTTTAGAGTTTCTTGGTCACTTTGTCGGTCGCATTTGAAAACGAGCCGCGTGTGAACTCCATCTCACCCGTGCACTCAGGCTGGCGCTTCGGGGCCATCTGCGGGAAATCGGGAGTGTTCCCCAGCGAGTACGTCCACCCCGTGGCTGCTCCGGACTTCTTGGTCCTCCCTCCAGACCGCATCGAGCCCCGAGACAGACAGGGACATGTGGCCGCCTCCGCTGCCATCGCCGTGGCGATGGGCTCGTCCGTCGCCGGTCACGAGTTCGACCTTTCCACCGAGGTGCGAACCCTCGGAGTTGCTCCATCAACAGCAGTCACTTCCCGCAAAGAAAGACGATGCTTGTTTTGAGTCTCAAGGGGGAGAAAAGCAAACAGCTAACTGTGAACTCTACCCCCTTTATTATGGTGTCGGCTGCTGTTTGCACAATATATAATGGAATATTTTGGTTTGATTGAAATGAAAATAGTCTGCAGATGATTTAACTGGCACTTTGTCCTGGCGTTTTTCCCTGCTGCGGTTGCAATGTGTGTGTACCAGGTCATAAATGAGATGTACGGGGACAACGCAAGCGTGGGACTGGATGAATTGCCTCTGCACGGCGGCCAACACCACATGGTCGACTTTGCCAAGAAGTACTTCAGGGAGGCGCAGAGGGGCAGAAGGTGCGACGCTCAGTATACAGGAGAATAAGTGGATTCTCGTGCCAATGTGTTGACGCTTTTAAAGGCTCTGCCATCAGTCGCTGAAGGACCCACTTGCGCTTTTCTTTATTGCAGCGACCCAAAGGCCAAGAAGGGCAAGGAAGGGAGAGACCCTGTTGACATGGTCAGATTCTCCAAGGTAAAAAAAAAAAAAAAAAAAAAAAACTGAAATCAGAGGCAGGCCTGCCGTATCTTTTGTCTTCCCGTTTCTAGTCTATTGCATAAAATGTCCTATTTGGTTTCCCCTAGTCTCCGATCCAAGAGTCTCTTATCGACTTCTCTGACAGTGGGATGAACAGAGTGGCCGCTGACATCTTTCTTGGTGAGACGAGAGGAAAGAGCGGAGACATAGGCTGCGTTCAGACTGCAGGCGAATCTGATTCAAATCAGATTCCTTCACTTTCAAATCCGACTTTTAGGGATGACTGTCCACACTGTTTTAACCAAGTGTCCAAATGGGATCTGGCTCTGTTCAGACTGGGCCACATTCTTGACTGAAGGTGGTTTCAATTCGTTTTGCAAAAAATAAAAAATAAAATTGTATTTCATGCGATTTGTGACTACAAAAGAGCCATCCTGGTTTCTGGATGGGCTAAAAATTGGATTTTGGCAGGTAGTCTGAATGCAGCTATCGAGAAACAGGGAGGCATAAATTGGAAGAGGCTTCAGCCATGTGTTTTTGTTAAAAGACGAGTGAGTTCCTATTGTTAATACTTCATTAGGCTGCACTCACACTCAGACCTCAGTCACTAAATGTGCTGGAAATTATGCAAAAAATTGCATTTCTTTCTAATATCATTATATATACACTACAGTGACTTCTGGGGGCAATGTTAAATCTGTTTTTTTTATTACATCTTCTCCCTTTTTTACCAGCTGTGATGAAGTTCATGGGAGATTTTCCCCTCAAGGGTCAGACTGAGCAGGATTTGGTCGCCACCATACTTAAGGTTCTCACACCAAATGTTCTCAATTTTGGAGACTTTTTCCACAAAACAAAAGCCTGGAAGATTTTCCTTCTTTTGAAAATGTGCCCACATGTGTAGCTGAGCGGCGACCACGGCCTCATGAAGGACGAAGCGTACTGCCAGGTGATGAAGCAAGTGACGGCCAACGCCAGCTCCAAACCGTGAGACCCCACTGCGTTTCGCATTGCACACTGCAGACTGAGGAACGAATCGGGGGCCCAGCCAGACCGGAGTCAGTGTTTGTGTTGCAGGGAAAGCTGCCAGCGGGGTTGGAGGCTGTTGTACATCCTGACCGCGTTCCACCGCTGCTCCGACGTGCTGAAGCCATTTCTGCTGCAGTTCCTGCAGGACGCCTGCGAGAGCCCCACCATGCAGTACCAAGGCAGGCGGACCGCCAGCTTCTCACTGTGCCGCGCTCATCCAAGTCTGATCTGATGAGCCGGCTGGCCGTCTCTCTTGATCTACAGGCATCGCCAAGGCCTGCGAGCAGAACCTGAGGAGGACCTTTCAGTTCGGCGGTCGCGCCCAGTATCCCAATAGCATGGAACTGAAAGCTATGCTGGTGAGTCGCTTGTGCAGCCTCGCAACATTTCAATCTGTGAGTGCAACAAAGGACAGCAGACAAAAAGGAGGAAATATGGAAAAACTGTAGTAGTACTACAGAATCAAGGTGGCGACAATATGGCCATCTCAGTACAAGTGACCTGTTCTTAATGTAAATGTATGTCTGTGTGTGTATTATTAGCAAAGCAAAATTCAATTGCTATTCATCTCTTTATCAAATTAAAATGTGCATGTGTATTTTTTCCATTTAATTTATGCCCATTAATTCCAAAAAATATGACACATTGGGCTTATAAGTTTCTCTCCACACTCTGTGCTTGTTTTCCTGTGACGTGTCGCTCTGATTTGCTGTTTGTACGCAGGCTGGGCGGAGCTCTAAGAGGCAACTGTTCCTGCTGCCGGGCGGAATTGAAAGGCACCTGAAAATCAAAACATGCTCTGTAAGTGCACACGCACGAGTCCATGACGCATAAACACAAAATGATATCCTAAGCTGCGTGTAATGCTGCTAAACTAAAATTAGATAGATTTTTAAAAAAATAAATAAAGCAGGATGCCTTCGTGAGTCAGCGTGATGATATTATTTTCCCCCAGGTGGCTACAGACGTCATTGAGGAGCTTTGCTATGAAATGGGCCTGCAAAGAGCGGAGGCTTTGGATGAATATGCTGTCTTTTTGGTCACGCAGAGAGGTAACGCCGCCCTCCTTGCTCCCCATCACAATGACAACACTTGACATTTTTGCCTTCGACCGCGGTTAAAACATCCAGGACCTGTGTCCCTTGTGTAGGTCAGAACGTGCGTCCCCTGAACAAGCGCGAATACATCTTGGACATTGCGACAGAGGCGGAGCCAGTGGACAGCAACTACAGTCTGTGGTTCAGGAGGGTCATATGGAGCCTGGCTCTCAAACTCGACAATGAACTTTATGTCACCATGCACTACAATCAGGTAAGGAGGTGCACTCCAGTGCACTTACAAAGTCTTGCCAAAACGTTTATTACCATCCAGCTGGGCTTAAACTTCCTCTTGGAGCAACCTTCTTCCTCCTCTGCTAATCTCTTTCCCAGCACCGTTATTTAAGGGCTAGCGTTTGCTTTCTTTTCTCTGTCTTCTCCGGTGGTGAGGAATTGAGTTGCTTTCATCACAAAATAAACCTCACATCTTATTGCTCTCAGAGGTCACTAGCTGTATTTCCATTGCAGTTTTTGCAAAATAAAATAGAATAGATATTTCTAAAATTTCGACAAAGTACAATTTGCAGGTGTTTCAATTGAATGGCGTGAAGCACATAAGCCATAATTCTCGTAAAATCTCGTCCCACGAGATTTATGAGAATTAAGTTTGCCTTTGTTGGTTACGTTTGTTTGCTGTCAAGAATGGTTGTTATATTTTTCTCTTTGATGACTTGTATGAAATATTCAGTCCCCTCCATCCAAACATAACGCGCCATTTTCACTTGATGTGAACTGGTCACTCGACCTCCGTACGTCACATCTGGCAACACGTACATGAAAGCGTCACAACCTTTTAGCCATATTTGAGAGCTTTTCGAAATTTAGGTGTTTCCATTACTAGTTTTTTATTGCGATATTTAGGTTTTGCGCAATTCTAGTGGTAATGGAAACACAGCTACTGATTGTTGCACAACTCTGAAATTGGCGAAACACCTCAGTTGGGAGCTTTTCAAGACAAATTTACAAGATTTCAAACTCAGAAAATCTCAAGCAAGTACTGCAACAGTGGCATGATTGAAAACAATCCCTTTTGTCTTTGTCCAAGGTGTTGCCAGACTACCTGAAGGCCCTGCTCAATGTGGTTCCTCAGGGTAAAGCCAGCGAGCAGCATCTGCAGCAGATCGCCAGACTTGCTGCCCTACAGCACCGTGCCAAGGACACCATCTACTTGCCCACTCTGTAAATATAAGCGCTGAATCACACAACCATAATTTCGTCCCAAACCACCAGTGTCACTTCCACGTAATTGCACACAGATTCTATTAAGTGCCGTTTATGTACGTGTATAAATTGGTAGTCGAGGGTTCATCCTAACATTCTAATTCTGCAAATACGCGGCTCTCAGGCTGCTTGCACAGTCAACCTGCGTCTGCATAGTACGCCGTGTGCCTGCGGCATCTGAAGTCTGCCCTCTGTGCGTCCGTCTAGACGCGACGTGCAGGAGTGCGTCCCCTCGCCGTTCTACGGCAAGCAGGGCTCCCAGCTGTGGCTGAATATGACCACACAGCACATGCAGCAGGTGCAGCCGTTAAACCCGCACCAGGCTCGGGCACAGTTCCTCGGTAAGAATGTCTTGAAATTGTGCAAAGAAAAATCCAAGATGTACTTTCATGTTTTTTTGCCGTGTGGTTTCCTCAATGAACGTGACTAAAGAAAAACCAAGAAAGTGTCTTTTATCTATCATGTCCACTCATTCCAGAATTCTGTGTCTTTTCCCCCTCCCCTCCCCTCCAGGTCTGATCAGTGCCTTCCCCATGTTCGGCTCGTCCTTCTTTTACATCCACAGCTGTAGCTCGGCCGCCATCCAAGCGCCCTGCATCCTGGCAGTGAATCTGAATGGACTTCACTTTCTCAACAAGGACACTCATGTACGTCACAGCCAAAAACTACCATATATCGGCAGCATTTTCTCAGCAATGCAGTCTGTGTCCGCTCTCTTGCTGTCCACTTAGGAAGTAGGAAATGTGGCTCCCCCTGCTGGTATATATGGGTTATCTTTTTCACACCTTTATTGCATCCATCCATCCTATTTCTATACATGCTTCCCTCTGCACTCAGGGTTGCAGGGGTCTACTGTAGCCTAACCTTTATTGTTATTTTAATATTGAGAAATAAAATAAAAAAATAAAATGTTATTTGAATAGTTGTGACAGGCTTTTCAACTTGATGTTCTCAACTGCTCTATTTATTCTTGTACCTTGTGCATTCAAGCGCTCATCCCATAACCCATTCAAACATTCATTCACTTGTTTGCTCATGGTTCATTTGTGTTGGCGTGTTTTGCCATCAGGACGCAGCGGCACGTTACCCACTGAAGGAGGTGCAGTCAACTCGGACCCAGAGACCAACATCCGGCTCCAGTTATCCATACGTGGAGATTATGATCGGAGACCTGCTCAACCAGCGCATCATGCAGCTACAATTGGACCAGGTTGGTATTTATTTTTATTCAGGGCTAGTTTTGCGCATCTCCTCATTTAAATTGTAAATGTTTGTGTGTTTGTGTGTTTTCAGAGTCTGGAGCTGTGCCGAGTCATTGCCATGCACATGGAGAACATGTTGTCAGTCCGAGAGAAGAGACTCACTCTGCCACCAAGTGAAATCACCCTTCTATAGCACACATGCACACAGAAAGTAGTCACACTTTCAGCCTTACAAACATAATTGATCTACCTCTTCCAAGGAAAACAAAATATTTGCATTATTGGAAATATTATCTTACAATATTTCTGTAAAGTGATGAATGTATGCTAAGAATGTTAACGATGTAAGAACAGGCTTATTGTATGAAGGAAATCCAGCAGTTACTTTTTAACCTCACTATTTCTTAAAAAGAACATCAGAATTGAAGTGATATTTTGCACTGAATAGAGACAATCCATAAAGAGAATCCCCAAATGTATACATATTAAGTCTTTCTATAAACAGGCATAACATTGGTTGAAAAGCAACTCTAATTGTTGCACGTCACAAATGAGCTTTAAGACTTGTAAGCTTATAAGATGTAAACACTGCTTCAGCGCCCTTTCAGGCTGATCTCATAGTTTTGTTTTTTATAGTTGTAACGCCAAAAGCTGATAAAGATCTTGTCTGCCATTGTTGCTGAATAGACTGAAAATATCATTAAGTCTATTTTGATTTACTGTGACTTTACCACTTCTGACATTTTGAATTTGCTACAATGCCAGAGCATCGTGGAATCATGTATTCTTGAATATTATATGTGGTTCTGCACTGAGGGTGGGGTCCCCAACCTGTACTTCACTCAAAACACAAGACCCACAAAGTTCAAAACACAAGCAGACTTCAAGGAGAACCATCCTCATGTTTAATATTACCAGATGTAGATGTTTGAGATCATTCGCAAAATGGACCACAAAAATATATCAATTTCATTTTTCCTCGCTGACATGGGCGTGCAAGACACAAGACATATCGCAATAAAAGCATATTATGTTCTACAGGAATACTGAAAACTTTGCACTGCTATGTATGTAAATATCTGTTGTACTGTATATAATAAAAGCGTATAAATGTCATTGCACATCAAAGTTTGAACCAACAAAAATGCTTTTTAGCATCCCCCCACCCCCCTTATTTTTTCTTTCCTTTTTTTTTGCTTAACATTCAAGAAGTTGTTCATTTTTATTTATTTTTCCAAACAAACATGCGAGACTCTCACCCATTCCCATCCCGAACACTTGGCTGTGTGGGCGTTTTTCATTGATTGCTTGCAGATTTCTTTGCCGTCATTGGTTAAGCACAAGTGGGGTCTGCGGGGACCGGTGTTACGTTGAGTTTTGCATGCGTGCTGGGGAGCGCCTGAAGAACCGAGGCTGAAAAGGCAGGGGGTGCTGCGCGTTCTGACGACAGACTTGGCGCATCACATTAAAGTTTGACAAGAAAATTGTCTTTTCAAACTAGCCATTACGTCATTTTATAACCTTCGTATATGGATATATCGATTTTTTTTTTTAAGGCGAGAACGTTCAAAGTAGTATCCACTTTGACTGGGCGCGTCACCGCGTGGTTCTCGCAGTTCTCGGTCGTGGGTGTGCTCTCGGCAGGCGGACAGAAGTCGACGTAACACCGGGAAGAGGAGGGAACTCTGGTCAAACCCACCGCGACCTAAACAGCACCAGGAGGGGAGACAGCGCGGAGAGGAGCCACCACAACCCGCAGCACCGTTAGCAGCAGCAGCAGCAGCCCCGCTCTCAGCCTGCATGGGCTAGTCGGTTAGCTAGCTTAGCATCGTCCGACTTGCGCCCACCACCGCCTCTCGTGACGCCGGGAAGCCCCGGCTCGCTATCTCCGCGCATTTTCCCTCCGCGTCCGAGCCCTCCCTGCTTCGCCTCCCTCGCCTCCCTCCTCCGGCTCCCAAAATGATGAAGTTTAGGTTTCGTCGGCAGGGCACCGACCCTCAGAGGGAGAAGATAAAGCAGGAGCTCTTCGCCTTCAACAAGGTAAAGTCATGGGACAGGGAGGGAGGGAGAAGTCGCGGGGCTCCCGCTGTTTCAGCTGCTTCCACCCCGAAACTCTCTGTCCCAGAACGGGACCCGGCTAATTCCGGTGGGAACCCATCATTGCCCCCTATCTTGCTGTATCGAGCTGCACACACACGCACACACCATAAACGAGCTGCATGTAGATGACTTGAACGGTGTGTGTGTGCGTGTGTGTGCGTGCGTGCGCGAGCGAGCGAGCGAGCGTCCGTGCACTTTTCACGGTATCTTTTAATTGGCTCCCACCCAAACGAGGCCCGCGGTTCTGAGCGTTAAAGGTGCCGATCAAGATGGCTGTCAAGATTGTTGTTAGTCAGGCAGCTGGCAACACACACACACACACACACACACACACACACACACACACACACACACACACACACACACTTTTAAGTTTGAACCTCATCTTTGTTTGACTGACTCCACACACTGCCTGTTGTCACCTTGTGTGACAGGAGCCACAACAACAGGGTTGACACACTGCACTCACACTGGCCTTGAACTACAAAGCCAGGCCGTTTTTTTTCGGACCAGTGTCATCATCACTCAAGAAGAGTAGACCACAGTTTAGTGGCCTGGCCAAAAAGTTTTGACATCTCAGAAACCGTGTCAAGCTGGAGCTTCTTCTCAACAACCAGATATTGTTGCGTTAATAACTCATCGAGTTTTATCTTTTGCTTCATTGATCGCAAGAACGAGTCCACTTGCCCCCAACTTGGTCCTACTACTTTCAAATGGATGACTGAGAACCTTCACAGACACTTTTGCTTTATTGCTGGAATTAAAAAAAAGTAGTTGGCAGGTACCTTTAAGAAACAGAACCTGATTCTTACCCAGACTTTTATCAGCTGTATATCGCCTGCAGGATCTTCTGGTCCAGAGTTCTGTCCTCATTGGACTGAGGTCTACTCTTTATTCCAGAAACCAGTCGGGGTGGCAGTCACACATGCACTGGCGCAGGCACAAGCGCAGCCCCGTGGTCTCAGTCACTGCACTGCAGACTGAAGTGCGATGGCGAGATGTTTTGAGCATCTCCGCAGTTCTGTTTAGCTTCTTGTTCTGATTTATGAGGGGAGAGACGATAGCAGGAGGCGGCTGGAGGTGCTTGTGGATGACTAATAAATGTTATACTGTGACCCTTCTCTCAATGGGTGAGAGCTTGGTGACATTTGAGCAGGGATCCAGCGGGAGGGTTCTGTCTTTGTGTGTTTGGCCTTTCTTTTCACTCTTACCGGTTTGGTGTGTTTTGCATTGTTGTTGAGGGATGTATGTGATGTGGAAAATTTGGTTAAAGTGTTTTTTTTTTTTTTTAAAGTCCCATCTTTGACACATATCTATCTCTGCTGTGTGCTAGCCTAGCTTGATGAAACAAGCCTTAGCCTTGTGTTTGTGTCCTTTTGTACAGCAACTGTGAGCTTAAAGTTTTTGCTAATGCTGATGCTTTGTTTGACTTTCCACATGTTTGAATGGGGGGGGGGCAGTCGGGCAGTCGGTTGGCACCTGACACCTGGCTTGAGTTGTTGTCACAAACTCGGGGCCAATTTGCAAAAGTGTTTGTTTTAGCGCACCCTTTCTGAAAAGGGTACAAGAGTACAAGACTGCAATGAAATGACCGACTTTTCTCTTTATTTACTTTTGGCAAAGTGAATTTAGCAAATTATTGCCCCTTAGGGCCAATTTCATTCGTTGAGACATTTTACATGAAACAGCCTAAAATGGTCCATCGTGCCTGAAGTCATGGGACTGCTGTGATAACAGTCGTGCACCAACTGACACAGACACCGCTGAGGTGGTCTCACAACAGGGGTGTGTGTCACTTTGACGTGCGCGCACGTCAGTTAATTCTGGCGCTTTAATGGAATAAGAAGTTATGATGCTAATGTTCCCGAACACATGGCGAGTTTCCAAACAGTCAAATGATAAAGTTCTAAGAAAACTCTCTCTTTTGAAGTGAATTCTGTTTCCACCAAGATTCTGTCTTTCCCCTGCGGATCTGAATGTTTTCCCAGCTGTCTCGCCCCTCTCCCCCACATGGGCAGAGGAAAAAAAGCTGTGAATTGACGCTAATACCATTTAACAATGTCTGCAGAGCGTTTTAACGAAACAAAGCTGCCTCCATTAGGTCCTTTTTAAAAACTCCCTCAACTTTATAGAGGGAGTTCTCCTATTGAGCTGCAATGCAATGAGGGGGAAAAAAACATAAATCTTAAGTTGTTTTGTCGAGTTGTTTTACTCTTTCAGTGTTTCTCCCTCTGCACTCCTAATAAACTGTGCGTGTTTTTCTTCCTCTTTTATCTCTCAGACCGTGGAGCATGGCTTCCCTCATCAGCCCAGCGCTTTGGCCTTTGACCCCAAACTGCAACTGATGGCCATTGGAACAAAGTCAGGAGCCATCAAAGTGTATCCTTTCCTCTTAAGGTTTTTTTTTGCACGCACCTACTGGCCAGGATTTAAAGAGCGGCAGTTTCTCACTGATCAAAATTGACCTGTGCAATTAATATTTTTGTGTAGTTTTGCTGTAATCCTCTCTGCAGCCCTGTGATGAAAGCATGGTCTGTGCCAGATTAGGCAGATGAATGATGATGATGATGCATCCCGAATTGCATCAGTGTCATCACGAGCGGATCCATTTCTTATTGACTGCGATTGCGGATCTTCCCGCCACTGCTTGTCGTTGGTCCTTCCGACTTTTTGTCTTCACTCTGCGGTTTTCAAAGGTAGTTTGAAGACTCACTGAAAACACTCTGAGAGTGGTGCTTGTCAATATGGATGTTGTGGATTTCGGGATTGAAATCCAAGCAGATTTGCTGATTATTTTTCTCCGTTGCAGTAGTAGATTTTAGATTAGTAAATGAGAAAAAAAAAAAGTGCCAACAGCAGCAAAATGATATCATGATGACAGACGCTAACCGACAGTGCATCTCTCTCCCCCTCTCTCTTTCTCCCACTGTTGGGAGGCCCGAACGACCATGAAAGCATTCTTGAGCTTGCTGTCAGTCGGGAATCAAACCCCCAACCCTACCACCTCCCTTCCTCCCCTCTGCTGAAGTGGGAGATTTGCCGTGAGTCACACAAAGCTGCAGATGAGGCTCTGGGTTGAGCTCACGAGACGCACCGTTGGCGGCAAACCAGTAATTTGGCTCCCCGAGCGTCGTCCGTCAGAAGTGGCGGCGCTGTGATGTGTCGCCGCTCCCCTTCGCCTTCGTCTTCATCTTCGCTCCGTCGTGCCGACGGCTCGGCAGCTTAATGGCAGGGTTGCGGCGGCGTGCGCGCTCCTGCTCTTTGGGCTTTCCTTGTTTTGTTTACCAGTGGGCCGTCCTGAGGCAAAGGAAGGAGTTCTTCAAAAGTGTTCGCCTGAGTGATGCGCGTTTTTAGCCTTTGATCTCGGCACGATGCACATCATGGCGTGCACGGTGGGATTAATATAGGGAGAGCTGGCGGTGTTTGGATTGGAGCGTCCGCTCACGGCTCACCGTTGACGGTTATTTACGCTCCTAAGTGCTCGTTAATCAGCGAGCCGTGTGTGTGTGTGTGTGTGTGTGTGTGTGTGTGTGTGTGTGTGTGTGTGTGTGTGTGTGTGTGTGTGTGTGTGTGTGTGTGTGTGTGTGTGTGTGTGTGTGTGTGTGTGTGTGTGTGTGTGCACGCGAAGGAGAGAGAGAGAGAGAAGAGCAGAGCGGGAGAATCGACCCTTTGAGACGCAGCTTTCAGGAGACGGGGGCTGGCGGTGCCAGGCACTGGAGGGGGATGGCTGAGGGGAGGAGGAGGAGGAGGAGGTGTGGAAGGAAGAGACGGAAGGACGGAGGCCTTGAAACTCCGCTGCACTACCGTCTTACCTGCTAGAGGCGAGGAAAAAACCAATGACTTGATAACAAAGCTCAGACTGGACGTCCTGCTACCTAACAAGATCACAGCTGCTGCTGGAATTCTGCGAGAAGTCAACATGCGTGTAGAAAAAGAATGGAATGGAGTTTGAGGAAAAGTGGTTGAAGTGGTTGAAGGCTTGAAGTGGTTTGAACTTGGATTCGTTGGTGTTTTATCGAAGAGATGACAGTAGCCGCGTTTCCATGATGGTTTTTCGCAAAATAAAAGCGATATTTCTAGATTTTCCGAATTACGTTACCTTTTGTTTGTTTACGTTTGTTAGCTGTATTTTTTTAATTTGAATATCTTGTAAAAAAAAAAAATTCTGTCTCCTCCTCCATCCAAACATATTCACTTCAAGTGAATTGGTCACGTGACCCTGTACGTCACGTCCAGTGACGTGTCAATGCGGAAAATGTGTTTCCATGACACTTATGCGATATACCTCTACTTAGATACGTCTGAAAAAAACCTCATGGGGGCGTCAAAAGTTTTTAGCGATATTTCAGAGGTTTTTCGAAGTTTAGGTGTTTCCATTACCAATTTTTTATTGCAATATTTAGGTTTTGTGCAATTCTAGGGTGAATGGAAATACAGCTGGTGACACCCGAGTTTCCCCTCTGGAATAATTCTCTTGTCACCATCTTGAAGAACAGCAGTCAATGACTGTCTACTGCTGTTTAAATGCGCATGACGGCACAGTAAATTTTCTTAAAAACAACACAAACCAGGTTGAAAGTTGCATGTTCATGAACCTGATGTTGTTTGAAGTTTATCAAGTAAATATTGAATAGTTATCAGATGAGGGTCAAAATTGAAGAAGTTTGTCTCTAAAATGTCCAAATCAGTGACAATGCCAAACTTCACATCATCGTCATATTTGGATATTATTTCAGAATTGAGAAATACAATGTATAAAATCATCTAGAACTCTCAGAAGACTATATTAATAGTTTCCTCAGGAAATTTTACCAACAAAAATCCTCGATGAGAAAACGGTTGTACTTCTTGTGAGTACAGATGACAAATTCAGTAAACAGGATGAGAAATCCGGATTGAAAATCAGGATTGACAGATCCTGTTTTGTCAATCCTATCCAGTGTTATCTTCATCACTGGTTGACCCTCAGTGGCAGAGTCTCCCGTCTGAGAGTTTCTCTCTCTGGCCGTCCTGCCCCGTCTGCTCCTCCTGCCTCCGCTCTCCGCCTGTTTATAAAGACAGAGTCATATTACGCCCTGCGAGTAACTGCGATCGACCGCAGGCTGGGGCTCGGCGGAGGGAAGGGGGGGGGTGCAGTGCGGTGGAGATTTTTTCTCTCTCCTCCACACATGTGTGTGTGTTGAGAGAGTTCACGTGTGGGGGCGGCGGGGCAACTCTCGAGGAGTCTGTCCCCCATCCAAGAATGCACGTTGGGCTGCCCTGGGTTAACCCTCCCACCGTGTGTGTGTGTACGTGCGTGCTTGCAGTTTGTGTGACTAAGAGCCCTGTTGCTGAGTCGAGCCTTAATAAAGGAAGCTTTTGAATCGGTTTCCAAGACGACCAGCGCAGTTGCTGGGGATGAGAGGCGCTCGCAGACCCGAGGGTATTAAAAGTCTGCAGCCCAGGATGCCTCGATACCGGAGTTTGTCAGTTGGCAAACGTCGGCGCAAGTCCAAAAGTGGAGTTTGCCACCTTTCATATCCCGCTTGCAGAGCTGCAACACTTTTTAAACGTCACAAATTACGCAAAAATAGATTTGAACATCATCTCTGGTCCGCCGATGACGGACTCCCCAGAATTTGAAACCTTCTCTTCTTCAGCTCGTGCTGCATTGTGTGTGTGCTTAAACAGGTGCTCCTAGACATCAGCCCTTAGTGATGTCTAGGGGTGGGAATTGATAAGATTTTGTCAATATCAATGCCATTGGCCATTGATTCTACTTATCAATCCAATTTATTTTCAATTCCCCCAACCAATCGCGAGTAGTTTTTTGAGGGGGGAAAAAGTACTTCACTGTCTTCAGCACCGAAAGCAACCGTTTTATTTTCCCCCAAAATATCTGCACAAGAAAACATAAACATATTTAGATTTAACAGCGTCTTGACTCTCGTAACATTCAAAATAAAAATGTAAATATTGTTGCTTTAACTTATAAGCTTAAACTGAAGGTCAGTCAATAGTTAAACCCTCATTTTCTTCAAAAAGATTTTGAAACATTTTCAAAATACTGTTGATGTAAACTTGTCAGAGGGTACACTGAATGAACATCAACAATTTTTATGCAAGAATATGCGCTCTTGAAGGGGTTAACTGTGACCGTCTACATCATCGTCATCATCATTTCATAAAATGCAAGAAAAAGGATTAAATATTTCTTAGTAGCTTGGCTTTAATAATCACAAACTGCATGCCGCTTGCAGGGTGACGATGTGCCAAACACAGGATTTATTTAACGTGGAGCTTGCATCCGCAACAGCAGCAACGCTAGCAGCATTAGCACTAGCACGGAGACTGTCGAACACTACACATTCCTGGAATTTTAATTCCATGCTGAAAGGATCGTTCAGAAGAATCGATAACATTGGAGGTGTAGGATTCCGATGGGATTGATCAATTGCAACCGGTTCCAAGTTGGAATCCTTCCCTGCCAAGGAGGCTGTAAACAGAGGGCTAACTGCTGCTTCCCAGGTAATCAGTGGAGGTTTCTCTGGTCTTAATGAACCATGGGAAGCTTCTCCACTGCAGTGCTGCTGCGCGAGAGATGCAGAGCTGGGAAACGGCAGAATGCGGGACCTTGAAACTGTGGACTGATCAAGTTTGTGCCAAATCACACCGAAACCACGCGGCCGCGTTGCCTCGGTATCGACGATCCAGCGGCTGAAAGGACGAACTAATATTTACCCACTCGCTGCACAGCTTTGATGTGTGTGTGTGTGTGTGTGTGTGTGTGTGTGTGTGTGTTCTCCGCTGTATCTGTCACCACCTCCTCTGTCTGTCCGAAGTCCTGTCGGTCGCGCACATTTGTGCTGCGTCACCGGGGTCGACCGCTCGGCTGGCGGTGTTTGCTGATGTCATCGGCAGCGTTCCTTATTTATTTATTTATTTGGTTTTGCTTGGACGGAATTTCACTTGAGACTTCCAGTCCCCTGATTTCCAGGCAGGGTGGAGTGAGACCCGGTCCAGCTGCTTTGGATGGATTCCTGTATTGTTTATCCATCCACAAATTTTTTTCCTTTGCAGGCTGTGGCAAAAACGGTAATTTTCCCCATGCGGTTGTTTTTGCGCCACACGGTTTCCTTTGTTTCTTACGCATCTCCGGCTTTTCCTGCTTTTCTTTCTTTTTCTTTTTTCTTTCTTGTTTGAATCGCCTGGTTTTTCTTTTTTTCTTACCTTCATGCTCAGCTGAAAGATTGTTTACTCGCAGTGAGACCCCATCATGCGACGCTAGCTTGCGTAACCGGCTGTCTTTCTTTTTGTCGTGTTTTTTTTTATATATAAAACCTGAAGTATGACGCTCACCCTTGAACATTCCTCCCACCCATCACCACCAGCCCTCCTCTTCATCCTCCTCCTCCTCACCCACACATTGCATTCTTTCCGCTAACACTCTTAGCTCAGCATAACACGCTCGCTGTCTCTCAGAATGCCCTGCTTGAGTCATCTGCACTTCTCCCAGCAAACATCTCCATGCATCCTGCCACCCGCCCTCTTGTTTTGGTCTCTCGCTGTCCCGCAGTGGCCCCCTCCGCACCCTCCACCTCCTCCACCCCCTCCACTGACTCGCCTCCTCATTGATATTCCTCAAGACAAGCAGGACCTTTAAATCTAACCCCTCCCACCTCCCTCTTCTCCAGTGCTCCCCACCCCCCTCGTCCCCTCTCTGCATGCCAAAACACACTTGATGAAGGGACAGATGAATGGACACACACACACAGACACACAATTCTCTCGCCTAGTTTAGAAAAAGAAGTGGGTTAGAGCCGTGCAGCAATCGAGAGTGTGCAGTTAAGGAGTTTAGGAAGTGAGAAGAACCTTCAGCTGCAGTGCATTGTTCACATGGAGATTGCAACACTTAATGGGTTAAATATTCTGAATGGACAAGTCAGTAGAATATGAAGTGGGTTTGTCTGTGGCGGTGTTGTTGATGCACAGTCCACCGATCCGAGCTCTGGTTTGTCTTAAAAAAGTGAATTTGAACTTGCTGCGAGTCCACCAGTTGCAGGAAGTGGACTACAATGTGGGGCATTGTGGGTAAACACAACCTAAACTAACGCTCTTGTTGCAAGTTTCCCTGCACTGACCAATAAATGCAGCCTGTGTTTGTTTCAGTTCAGATACCTCTGTGATTTCGCAACTTTTTTGCCACGTTTCAGTGTACGTTCTCACAATAAAGCACTTTAGGTTTTTTTTAATTGTATATTTTTCCACTTTAGATGATTAGCATAAAAATCAGGGTTGCTCTGGAACAGACATCAGCATCATGTGCAAAAAAAACAATGTTCTCAATCACGTATATTTCGTGTCCGTTTCCCTGTGCGCTGGCTCTGTTTTCTGTTTTTGTGTGTGTGTGTGCTTGTGTGTGTGTGCCTTGTGTGTGTGTGTGTGTGTGTGTGTGTGTGTGTGTGTGTGTGTGTGTGGGGGGGGTGTAGAAGGACTAGCGGCGGTGCGTGAGGATGCAAATGAGACGGCATTGTTTCTCTAGTGGGTGGGTGGAGTTGTTTGCCTTGTCCTGTTTGTCGTGCTGCCTCGCGCCAGACGCGCAAAGAGTGACTGTGCACATGTCATGCCAAGAGTTCTAGGGAGGGAAATAAAGCGGACGTAGCAGTAGAGCAAGTTGTTTAAATTTTTTTAAGTCTTTATTTTCCTTTTATACTTCATAGTTTTGTCAAAAAAGTCAAAACTTGGATGTTTTTTTGAGCCTTTTCCTCTGCCGTAGTTTGGATGTAGCCATCTACCATCTCCGCTAATATCTCCTGTCACATTTGCAAGTGTGTGTCCTGTGTGTGTGTGTGTGGGTCCTGTGTGTCCGCTCAGAGGACAATGCCTTCTGTTTGTCTGTATTCAGACCGTGAAATCGCTTTATCCCTGCTAACGCTGTCTCTCTGCATCACCGGGCATTGCTGCGTGCGCGCTTGTGTATGTGTGTACGTGTGCGCGTGTGTGCGTCTGAGAAAGTAAGTGATTCACTGATTATGAGTTTCTGTGGGCCTCCATTGTGTGCACTTCAGAGTTCTCTGGCGAGCGACGCAATAAATCTCCGCCGGTTCCACTCGCAACAATCGGGTCTCGATCGAGGATTTCCTTTCGCTTTGATCAGCGCAGCTCAGCCGGGCTGACCAACGTTCAACAGGCTGGTTGAAATCACCAACATGACGTGTTAGTATTTTTTTTGACTGCGCTTTTTCAGGAATGTTGCTAACATTCGGTCGTGGACCTCCCAGACCGTTCCTGCCTTGATGTTGTCTGTCGTTGCGGCTTTGTCTTGTTCCATTCATTCGTGTCTGTGGTTTCTTTTTATCGCCTTTTTTTTAAAAGAAAAAAAAGAACATTTATTGCACAAAAGTGAAAATTGGCTACAGCGAGTTGCTGCTTTGAGTCAGCGTTTCCACCTCTCTGACCAAACGCTCCTTGATTGCCTTTGTGAAAACTGAGGAAAAGTGCTGGATAGGCATGCGCATTATCAATTAATTCATTAATCGTTAGTTGATTGACCTTATCGATCGATTAACCATTTGATACGTGGAGATTTTTCCTTAGAACCTAAATTTCACAATGAAAAATGTGAATGGAAGACCTTATTTAACCCTTAAATAATGTTGAGGGTCCAATGTGACCCATTTTTATGTTAGAGAACAGTAAAAACACCCTAAACATTATTTAAGTCACTTGTTCTAGGTATTCTAGGTATATTATTATGACCATCACAGGTGAATTACTCTTTCCTGCCACTACACTGTAATAATGATATGAACTACCTGTGCCAAAAATGTTTGATTAATTGTGACTAATTTAATTTAATCGATTAAATCGATTAATCGATTAACATCCCTACCATGAAAATTCTGTCACTTTTTTGTTGTGAAAATTCATTCCAGTTTTGACTGAACAATTTTTACCAAAGACAATTGGGTCAAACAGTGCACTTCAGGTCGACCACATAATGATATTCTAATGGGGTGTTTTGACACGGCCGGTTGGCCTTGACAGGATGTGATGTAACCAGAATAAATAAATAATAGTTATCTGGCTCACAATTCTACTGTCATCCTGTCAACTCTTGTGGTGGAAGTCACCACACACTTGTTACTCCCCCAACTTTCCCCAGTGCCCTTGGACACACACACACACACACACACATACACACACACTTACACTTACAACGAAGTAGGAAGTCCTCTCCCCGGGCCGTCCCGGGGGGCGATGACATCATGGGCGGGAATCCCTGCGCCAGCTGTCCTCTGACATCACCGCGGCCAGGAAAAACGTGTGATTGTGTGCCTGCAGTGGCCGCAGTGAAAGAGCCTCCACCAGCTGCATTGAATGCATTTGTGGATTTTTAAAACATTTTTTGAGGGGGGGTCTGACGCAGCATGAAACCGGAGACGGCAGCCTGGTCGATGCTGGACGAGCTGCAGACAGGCTGCGTGTAACGTCTCCTTATTACCGCCGAGGTCCAATTTTTCTCCCCCGCCAGCGCTGTCGTATCTCTTTGCGGCGCCTTAAATAAGCGCTCGTGACGCTTTATGTGTGTGTGACGAACGAGTGTCGGTCGTTTACTGCAAAGCATGGACGCGCACACGTGCACAAACCACCGCTGTCCATCTGCATTCAGCAGCCGTGCAGCGCTGGCAATGATTTCTCTCGTTGCAAATTTCCACACTGTGGCTTCAACGCCAGTCTCCTTCTTCTCCTTCTTCTCCTTCTTCTCCTTCTTCTTGTTTTCGTTCTTCTCCTTCTTCTTGTTTTCGTTCTTCTACTCCTTCTGCTTCTTGTTCTCTTTCTTTTCCTTTTGTTCTCATTCGTCTTCTCCTTCTTGTTCTTCTTCTTGTCCTCATTCTTCTTCTTCTTGTCCTCATTCTTTCTTCTTCTTGTTCTTTTTCTTGTTCTTCTTCTTGCTAATTGTGTATAAGTGCACTGCTCGAGGACTTTGCTAAACAGCAAAGACCCACTTAAAGATAAAGAGAAGGAACCGGCAATCCTTTGCTCTTTGTGTCGGCCTCCAGCAGCTGAAGACTAAAAACAACTCACACGTTGAGGTGTCAGGGCCAAGAAACGGTGCAACTTGTAAACCCACACGCTGCCGTAAATGGTCTTTCTTTTTTCTCAACACTTGAGCTTTTGAAATGGTGTTTTGACTGTCTGACCATGTGCCAGTAGGAGGGTTTGGAGGCATTTTGAACAGAGCTGGAGAACAAAAGCGCAGATTTATTAAAGCGGCAGTTTACTTTTCCTCATTTTGCTTTTCTCCTCTGATCAATCTTCATCCTAAACGCTGCGGCTCGGCAGCCTTTCCTCCTTTGTCTGCGGCGGGTTCGCGCGCTGCGTGACCTGTGAGTCAATGTCCACCTCGCGGCCCCACCTCCTGCTGTCTGAGGGCCGTGTTATTGCGGTTGGAATAAAGCCGGAGACAGGAAGTGACAACACTGAAGGAATGCGAGCATAAAAACTCGGCAAGATGTGTTTTTTTTGGGGGGGTGGGGTGGGGGCGGCTAGGAGCAGAGTGATATAGGAGGGATTTACGTCGGAGGAGGCTCGATCCATTCCTCCCAGCCAAATGGACGAGCGGAGGACTTGAAGGAGGAGAAGACGGCTGAAAAAGTCTCCCGTCGGTCGTAAAAGTCTCCTGCAGGAGAGCGAGTGAGAGAGGTTGTTGTAGCAAAGAGCCGCACAGTAGAATCACTATCAAGAGTGGGTGTGTGTGTATGTGGAGGCCTGGCCCGGGTTTGCTAATTTATGCTTAAGACCAAATTAGTTTAGCTGTGGCGGCGGCGTCTGCGGCGGCTCGACTCTGGATCGCAGCATTTTTTATTTCAACAGCTCAGCCTCATTTACTAGACTCACAAAGGGAGGAACCAGTGAGGAGTGCTGCTGATCTGACACACACACACACACACACACACACACACAGACACAGAGCTGCGGTTTTGTGCATCTGCGTCATCCGGTGTTGGTAATTGCTATGAATAGTGTTGTAGAGCTCTAATTGACACCCAGCTATTGCATTTCTACTCCTTCTTTCCCTTTTTTTTTTTTTTTTACAGTTCACTGTTTCACTGCTTCCGTCTTCCACACCTGGAAGGTTTTAAATTTCTCTATGAAAATCACCGGCCACCACTCGCTCTCGGATGCAAGAGGACATGAAACACAGAACATAGTTATCATAATTTTAAAAAGGTCTCCCTTTGCTTGACTCACTGACGTTCAAACTCATTTTATAGCGTAAAAGACACCCGTTAACTTCCATCATTTGCCAATGACAAGACCACCTGTTCTCCGACGTTGGCGAGCTGCAATAAAGAGCAAGATTCCACCAGTTAACAGCTGTGCAAGAAGTGGTAGTGACCACTTAGTAGACGAAGACTACGTGAATGATTTCTTTTTTTTAATGAGGTAGGAGTACCAACCCTTCGCAGTCACCCCGAGTGTGATGTTTGAAGAGCTGCGTGTGAATCCCTGAGTGGCCTCTTAGGAAATGGCTACATCAAAGGTAGAACACTGTGAACACAAAATGTCACAAAGCGAGACACTTAAGTGCTAAGATGTTTCACAATCACTGTGATTTATGACGAGCAAATTAAGTTTTGTATCTTTTCATCCCTCGCAATGCTTCAAACTTTCTCACAAGTCTTTTCCTTATTAAGGCTTTGACAATAAGAAATTCTTGGCCGGTTATTGAGCCTCATTTAAAGTGTCTTTTTTTTTTTTTTTAACAGACCCTTAATAACCAGCCGTTAGTGACTGTGGGTGCCTGCCTTTGTTTACCCGTCTGTATCGCTGTCAGCTGCGGAGGCTCATTAAACCGCCGCCCGGCTCCATTAGGCCCGTTTTTGCACAGTTTTACAGTTTGTGTCGTCGTCTTTCCTTGACGGCTCCCTGCCAGTTATGGGACCCCCGGGGTCGAATTCACAGGACTGCACACAGCGACCACCGCTGTCACGCAGATTCACTTCCTGCCTGGACAGGTGAGTCCTCTTTGACCTCCAGCTGCTTGGCAAAAGCCTGCAGAGCTGTTTGTGAGCTTTTGTTTCATTAAATGGCTCAAGATGAAGAAATAGCCACTGCATGCTTATTTTCAAATGTCTTAGTCTTGAGATAATATCGCACTTTTGACCTTTTCCATAAATTTCACCCGTGAGTTGTGTATCCTGAATTGAGTTGTGTATACATTTGAATTGTTGGATTGGCACTCTTACATGTGAAATTCATCATAGTCCAAAATAAGGAAGTATATGAAATGTAAAAGTACAACATCTGGATTTTAGGACTCCCTCCTCAGTGCTTTAGGTCAAAATTAGCAAAATTAACCTTGTGACGTCAGTAACTGGAAGGTCTCGATGTGGACTCCTCCCCCGTCAGGGCCGCCTGCTGTCACTGCTGGACGACAACACCATCCACCTGTGGGAGCTGGTGGCCGGCGCCCCCAGGGAGGTGGGTGGGGAGAAGCGAGAGGGCGTGGTCTGCCTGCAGGAAGTGGGTGATTACACTCTCCCAGGGAGGCCCGGCATTGAGAGCTGCAGGTGCGTTCAAAGTCTCGCCGGCAAGTTACCTTGAAATGCTGTTCAGATGTGTGAAGACGCATTGGTCGTCAGCAGCTGCGTTTCCATTACCCCCAGAATTGCGCAAAACCTGACTATCGCAACAAAAAAAACGCTAATGGAAACGGCAAATTTTTTGAAAAACCTCTCAAATTTTGCGAAAAGGTTTTTACGCTCTCATGAGGTGGTTTTTCAGACGTACCGATATGAAGGTATATCGCAAAAATGTCTTGGAAACACTTTTTTCGCATTTAAACGTCACCTGACGTTACGTACGGGGTCACGTGACCAGTAAACGTAAACGAGCAAAAAGCAAATGTAATTCTCGGAACTCTCGCGAGAATTACGTCTTCTGCGCTTCACACCATTCAATGAAAACAAACAAATCACAACTGCACTTTGGCGAAAATTTGGAATTATCGCTTTTATTTTTGGGAATAAAAAACGAGAAACGCAGCCAGTGTTGGATTAAAAAGTGTACGGTCCGAGGACAGAAGGCTTCTCGGGCGGAAGAAGCTGCATACTTAATCACGGCAAAGTCAAAAACAAACTGTGAAGTGTTCCTAAGTGTGTTTGGAATGCAGCGTTTTGCCAAACCCTCCATCACTGCGTAACAAGCAGGGTAACATTAACATTGTTGCGACCAGCAGCCCTCCATTTCCCAAGATTGCAGCTCATCGAGAAACCCTGGAATTATTTTCCCAAACGTTCAAATCGCATCCGTCAGCGGTCGGCTTCGCTGCGCCCTCTTCCTGGACTTTAGGGGGAAAAAAAGAAAAAAAACAGACAACAGTCTCTGATGAGTCTCCTCCTCTTCCTGCTTCACAGCGCGACCAGGGTGACGGTTCTCCTCCTGCTGAGGTCGTGCGACCTCCTCTGCATCGGCACAGAGGGGGGCGGGGTCTACTTCCTGGAGCTGCCCTGTCTGTCGCTGAAGGACGGGGACACGCTGCTGCAGGATCAGGTCACGCAGAGGTGAGGCTCACAAACCAATTGCGCCCCACGCGGGAAAACGGATCAACGAGGAGGGAAAATAAGAACAACTGCGACTGAAATGACCGACGATGTAAATCCATCCAGTTTGTCCACTTCTCCGCTTCATCTCTGCTGAGTTCGCTCCCCCTCGCAGCTCCAGATGAGCAGGTCAAACACACACACATGCGCTCGGGAACAAAATAGCCCCGTTGACCGCTGCCGCAGCAGCAGCGAGCAGGTCGGAGTCCTGCGGCTCAGGGTCCGTGAGAAAAAAGCCACGTGTGAATATTGTTTGAAGAGTCGGGGAGAGCGAGAGGGTCAGACGCAGCCGGAGTGGAGCGCCGACTCAGGGTGGAAACTGAGGAAAATAAAAAAATAAAAGGAAAATGAAAAAAAGGGAAAAAAATAGCTGCAACCTTCATTGCCCTAACAACATCAGTGCAAAAACATTGATGTCATCTAAACGAGTCTTACACAAACTCTTCTTTTTTGTTGCTGAAAGCGGTTTATTACACTGTAATTACGATACAGTTTGTTTTAGCAAACCGGGTCCAGTGCTACGTGCCTGACCTCTAATGCTCCTGGCCTCTTCCTCCTCCTCTTCTTCTTCTTCCTCTTCTTTTTCTTTTCTTCTTCTGTTTCGCGCGTATTTGTTTTTTCCCCCACCGAGCCCGGCTTGGAGATGAAGCAGATGAATGTGTTTTTGATGCTTTTGAAGTTGTTGTCGTTGTTGTTTTTTTTTGGTTTTTTTTAACAAGGCATTTAATTTGACCCAGTTGCATTCTTGACGGTCAGCTCAGACTGCTGGCGCTTCTCTCTGACTTTGCAGAGAACTGCTGATCTGTCGCTTCCAAAACAAAAGGCTCAGAATTCCCCAGGAAACGAAAGAGAATAAAAAAATCCACTTAAATAACCGACGTCGGCTTCTCACATAATGACTTCAAAGACACAGACTATTTTTTATTCACTTATTATTCAAGTCGGATTGTCATCGTTAGAGGTTCAACAGAGTTGTTGACGACACGCTGGCCGTAAAAGTCAATCTGGACTGCTTTCTTTTCCCAGCACTGGCACCACAGTCAAACATGTTTTATACAGTTGCAAGTCCTTATTTATTGAGCATTGTCTTGTGCACACTGTGACCTTCGGTGACGCAGCCAATGGGACAACTCCTCCCTGCTATTAAACAGAAGCTTCAGACGAGCAGTTGAAGCAGTGGAGGACAATGTGGACCGAGAGGACTGGCCGTTCCGCTCAGGCATTGTGCATTGTTTGCTCTTATTGGCTGCTTTTTTTGAAATTATTTTTTTATATAACTGTGAACAAATCAATAGCGCTGTGTGGGAGTCGCTCGAAGGCTGCTTCTGTTTCTGCCCCATTGTTTTCTGCTCGGATGCTTTATTTCCCAGTTCCGCCAGGTGCAGGATGGGAAGTTTGTCTCCAAAGGATTTGGTAGTTAGTTTACAAACAGTGACCCTGAAAGGGTCCTCGGCTGTCTACTCGAGGGTCATGTCAATTGAAAATGAACAAAAGCCCTACAACAAAATATCTGCCTATGAAGCCCCACAGTATTTAGCTCTTTCTTCAAATTACTCTGAAAACACTGAAACAAATGATGAAATACAGCTATCGTATTACTTCCTTGCTGTTAATATAATCTCTTCAAGTTAGGTGGGCCGGATTAACAAGCACAACAGGCCACATTTGGCCCCCGGGCCGTAGTTAGTTTGCTCATACCTGGTCTGCTCAGTCTGTGTCTAAGAACTGGCTGACACTTAGGAAAGATGATTAGGACCACAATAAGAAAAAAAATATTACAGGAAGGAGATTTTTATTTAAGTTTTGATTTTGAGTTTTAAGTTGAATTAAGTCAAAATTTCATGAAAAAAGTCAATGTAAATAAAGTGGAAATTTTGTGAATAAAGTGGAAATTTCAAGATTAATGATATGGATGGTGGATTAACTCAAATTGGAAACTTGAAAAAAAAAATCTTTCTTAATTTTTTTCTCTTCTTGTGACCCTAATCCTCTTCCTTAGAGAACATATGTGATTTTAAAAAAAACTGACAAATTCCTGAAGATGGAAACAAACTTTTTCTTGTTTCATTCCCACAGTGGAACACAGTATGAGTGATACTTGGTGCACTCTACAGTTCCGCTGTAGTATTGTCAGGTGTGTGAGTTCAGCGGCCTCTGCAGTTGTATTTTTCCTTCAAGTATTAATGCGATCATGACGCATGAGAGCGCCTGTGAATCAGCCGTGTGCTGCGGTGATTCTTCTCGGCTTTTCTTTAATCAGCCGCCGTCTCTGCGTCTGTGTCCTTCATCCCTGTGTGTTCCGGTCCGAGCGGCCCGATCCAAAGCTCCTCATTAAGCAGCCTTGTTTAGAGAACTGTCCAGAGCTGGGGGCCTAACGAGGGTCCTGATAAGGTGTGTGTGTGTGTGTGTGTGTGTGTGTGTGTGTGTGTGTGTGTGTGTGTGTGTGTGTGTGTGTGTGTGTGCGCGCAAGGATGGGAGAATTTAGACAGTGCGGCTTTGTGCCGGCTGCCAAATGCAGTTTTCCGGTTGGGGAAGTGTTTCAGCTGAGTCTTCCGACGAGCACGCACACACACCCACACACACACACACACACTCACACTCTCATTGGACTCTGTAGCAGGATGCTGGATTCCCTAAAAATACTTGCGAATGTGGAGACAGACACAATGGAATGCTTTGTCAGGGATGTTTCTGCCTGCGTGCTTCCGGAGAGGATCTTCCTCAGTCAACGCTGCTAAAGCTAATGCCTGTGTGTGTGTGTGTGTGTGTGTGTGTGTGTGTGTGTGTGTGTGACAGGCTGACAGCCCTTTGTGCACCACACATGCGTCGGGCCTCCTCCTCCTCCTCCTCCTGCCTCCTTGTTTTGTTTCTTCCCCAGCTCTCCGTCCCTCAGCTGTTTTCTGTCCGTTTCGCTCTCCTCCTCCTCTCTTCCTCGCTGGCCCTCCGCTGCTGAGGGAATCCTCCTCTGACATCTCGAGGGCGTGTCCTGCTCCACATTCCTCCGCTGCCTCGGAGGAATGTCTCGCAGGACAACAAGCCGCCGAGCTACGGCTGCCTTTTCGCAATTTCGGCTCCGTCGCTTGTCACTCAGTGACAACTTTGATTGTTTTAATGTGTTTGAAGTTGAAGTTTTGGATTTGTGTTGCGCAAAATTCCAAGACAACTTTGCTTCATTTCTTATTGCCTGTTATAACTGTCATATTATAGCTAAATAACTTTTCTAAATCCAGGTCATGCATTTAGCCTGTTATATGACTGATTTCAAGTGTCATCATCACGAGACGGACCCGCAATCCAGCTGTTTCACCTCAGCCTGGATGCCTTTCGGTCCAGACCTTTAAATGTGCCACAGGTGTGCGATGACTGTATCCGATAACTGTTTGCGTCTCTTCCCGCAGCCTTCCAGATGATTACCGATGTGGAAAATCCCTCGGGCCGGTGGAATCTCTGCAGGAGCATCCTCAGCAGCCGGCCAAGGTCCTGATTGGCTACAGCCGCGGCCTGGTGGTCCTGTGGGATCTGGCCGCCCGTCACGCCGAGCAGCTCTTCCTGGGCAAGCAGGTCGGTTCAGCCAAGTGCACATACGCCGTTTCGTTTGTCCGCGAAGGCACAGTGCACAAGTTTTAAGTTGTTAAGTTTGAGGTTCTCAATGTGTGTGTGTGTGTGTGTGTGTGTGTGTGTCCTGTGCAGCAGCTGGAGAGCCTGGTGTGGGAACGCACTGGGAACTTGTTTGTCAGCTCTCACAACGACGGAGGCTACTCGGTGTGGGCCGTCACTCCCGGCAACACCTGCAGCCAGCAGCCAGTGTCGTCCACCATCCCATACGGTGAGGGATACTAGCAGGTCGCGATGCAAAGGTTACCACAGCTGCGTTTCCATTAACCTCTAGAATTGCGCGAAACCTAAATATCGCAATAAAAAACTGGTCATGGAAACACCTAAACCTCTCAATTATCGCTAAAAAGATTTTTACGCGCTCTCATGAGGTGGTTTTTGCAGACGTATCGATATAGAGGTATATCGCAAATGTGTCACGGAAACTGTTGTTACACATTTACGAGTCACTGGATGTGACTTACGGGGGCCATGTGACCAGATCACTTCAAGTGAAAATGCCACCTTATGTTTGGATGGAGGAAGAGACGGAATATTTTTTTTACAAGTAATGAAAGAGAAAAATCTAACAGCCATTCGTGACAGCAAACAAACCTAAACAAAAAAAAAAGCAAACGTAACTCGTAAAATCTTGCGGGACGAATTATGGTTTATGCGCGTCACACCGTTCAAATTGAAACGCCTGTAAATCGCAACTGCACTTTGTTGAAATTTTAGAAATATTGCTTTTATCTTGCGAAAAACTGCCATGAAAATGCAGCTCATAACAGCTTACACATTGTTCAAGCTTCTTTCTTTTCAATGTACAATTTGTTTTTCATGGTCATAGGGCCGTTTCCCTGCAAGGCCATCAACAAGATCCTGTGGAGGACCAAAGAGACGGGGTGAGAAACGGTTTCCTTCTTTTTTTCCATTGTAGATATCTTTTTGTATTGGTTGTCTTCACGTGTCATCTAAAGCTGTAAGACGTCGTCTTCTGTGTCTGGAAACCTAAAAGTTGTCAAGGACAAGACAAGAAGGCTTTGTGTGATGATGATTGGTTGTTTAAATTATTTAGTTTTTATCGTTAAATAAATAACAGTATATCTATACTTAAGCAGGAAGTGTTATTACTATGATTTTAGTTTTTTTTCAATTTTTTAATTTCTTTTAATTTTATTACGTTTCATTTATTTTTCCGCGCAGTTCTCCAGTGTTGTTGTACAGCGGCGGGATGCCCCGAGCCAGTTACGGCGACCGCCACTGTCTGACCATCCAGCAGGACAAAGACCACGTCACGTTAGACTTCACGTCCCGGGTCATCGACTTCTTCACCGTGCACGACATCGAGCTGGAAAAAGGTGAGCAAGCCGGCTGACGTCGGCGCGGTGCGTTCAGGTTCGCGTCGTCGTTTCCCAGCTTTCCAACCCGTCCGCTCTGCCATCCACCCCCCCCCAGAGTTCGACGAGCCGTCTGCGTTGGTGGTCTTGTTGGAGGAGGAGCTGGTTGTCATTGACCTCCAGACCCCCGGGTGGCCCTCTCTGCCCACCCCCTACCTGGCTCCTCTGCACTCCTCTGCCATCACCTGCTCCTTCCACATCTCCAGCGTCCCTCCCAAGCTGTGGGAGAGGCTCGTCAGCGCGGGCAAAGCGCAGCAGAGCCGCCAGCCGGTGCACCAGGTGAGGAGCGAGCTGGATGCGTCTCATTTTCTTTTATCGGTTTCCGCTCGCTTTTCCAAAATGTGAAAGTTTTGCACTTTATTCATTCGTCGTTGTTCAAGGAAAAAAAAACTTTTACTTTGAAAGTGATGTTTGGTGAAAGACAGGTCAGGTTGTCACTTTATCCACAGGGGGATTCGTTTGTGTTTGGTTCTTAAGTTTTCACTTTATTCCTAAATAAGTTAACTTCATCTTTGTTTATGAAGAACCTGCTCGTTTTCATGTGATGTTTGGTGAACGTGAGGTTCTCACTTCATTAATCCCGAGGGATTCATCTCAGGAAGACTTTCCCAATTCCATTCCCAATGAGGAAATTTGTTTGCTATTTTTCTTTAAAAATAAAGATAAAATATTTGAGATAATTTACTACATTGTCTTTTGTAGTTTTACCCAAAATAAGCGAAATTGAAAATTGAGTTTTCAGAGAAAAAAAAACAAAAACGGAATTTTATTTTTGTCCAAAAATTGCCCAGCCCTGTCCCCAATATAAAGTGAAACTGCTGCTATCTAGCGTAGGATATCTTGGCGGATGACTGCATCCGAGTGGTGGTGGATGTTGTGACTCACATGCTGGCAGCTCGACAGCTGCGTCGGCCCTCAGCCTGCCGATAGCGTGTAGTTGGCTCCGGGAGCAGGTGTGGGCGGTTAAAAGCTTTGGGAAGATTTGTAGCTGCTATCAGCTGTTTGATCGGCGGCAGATTAGACAAACACACGCTGACACGGCGCATAGCTGCTGCTGCTGCTGCTGCTTTGCTCCTCTAAATCAGCCGTGCGACTGACTGGCACAGGGACAGAGCGGGCTGTCTGTGTGCCACGGCCTGTAAAGTCAAAGCTGGATCTGGAAATATATTAGAAGAGGGGGGATTTTATTTTTTCTAATGGATTGTTTTGCAGCTATTTAATTTCTGTTTTTCTTGGTTTGCAGAGCTGGCCCATATGTGGAGGGAAAAACCTGGCACTGTCACCCAAGTACCAAGAACTTCTGTTGACAGGGTATCAGAACACACGCACGCACGCATGCACACACACTCGCTGCAGGTGGATCCAGCTCTCGCTCTCCACTTCCATGATGAAAAGGCGCCAAACTGTTGCTCCCTTGTAAACAAGATGACCTGAAGCTGCTCAGAGACGTTTCCCTGTTTCTGATGCGAACCATATGGGTACGGCTTCCCGAGGCGAGGTCACCTCACGACCTGAAGCCGCCAAGCAAGAATTTGTCGGCATCTCTTCCGCGGCAAGAAAATCCTGTAAAAGAAAGCACACAGTGCAATTAATATTTTAGGAGCTGCGTGATGTGAAGCAGATGCTGAAATACAGTACTACCCAGAAAATTTGAATATCCTGAAAAGGTTGTTGTATTTCTGCAATTCAACTTGAAAGGTGAATTTGACATATTATATAAACGAATAATATGCAAACCAATATATTTCAAGTTTTTATTTCTTTGGATTTTGCTGATCAGGTCTTGCAGCTTAAAAAAAACCCTCAAAAGAAAAACCACAGTGGTGAAGTTTTGCCCCATGTCCTGACCTGCCAGCATGGCTGCTGACAAACATGTTTTTCATCCATGGAACTATTATCTAGGTGTCAATTCAACACTTTAGTTAATTGCAATACATCCATTGGTCGTATCTGTTGCAGTGTAGTAAATTCCAAAATCCATCAACCCAATTCGCCTCAGCCAAAACTATTTTGTGACAGAAATATTTTTCCCTCTGTGCCTCGACAGACACGAGGACGGCACCGTGCGTTTCTGGGACGCATCCGGCGTCGCGCTGACCCCGATCTACAAACTGAGCACGGCCAACTTTTTCCACACGGACTGCGACCCCTGCGACGACCCCCAGGACTCCAGCAACGACCCGGACATGCAGCAGGAGGAAGAGTGGCCGCCCTTCAGGAAGGTGAGAGGCGAGGAGGCCGAGAAGGTCCGCCGACGCGTCGACACTCAACGTCCAGTTCTGCGTCCCACCGTAACCGATCCCTGATGAGGAGTTTGCTCCGCTTAAAAGCAGAGAAACCGTCCATTGCTCGTGCACGCGCACATCTGCAGCCTGATCATCTCGTCCGGTTGTTTTCACGTGTTTTGTTTTTTTCTAGATGGTCCACACCTCTTTTTGTTCCCCCTGTGTTCCCGCTTTTTATTTTCTGCCCGCAATTATGTTGAAAATAAGCTGACTCAGCGTCCGCTGAGCGGCCAGGGTTCGCACGCGTCGTCGGCCAGAAAACGTTGATGACTCACAAAGCGGAAACGCTCTTATTCCAGTATTCAAATGGGCCCGACGTCCGTCTGACGCAGGGGAAGGAAACTCTGTCGGTATGCATTTCAAAGGTTAAATATGTATAAACACATATACATTTACAAATATATACTTAAAAAAAAAACAGAGATTTAGAGTTTTTTTTCCCTCCCTCTTACACTCCCCCTTCCAGCTTCCCTCACGTCTCCTGTGGTAACGGAGCTGCATGTTCAGGAATGTGGCCCTCATATGGGATGAAGTGGGATGAGGAGCCTTTCCCCTTTTTTTTTTTCCCTCCCTGTAATGAAAACCAGACCCATTGGCCCACTCCTTCTCTGCCTTCACAAGTGTGTGTGTGTGTGTGTGTGTGTGTGTGTGTGTGAATGAATGTGTGTGTGTGTATGTATGTATGTGTGTGTGTGTGTGTGTGTGTGTGTGTGTGTGTGTGCACCAGTGACCAACTTCTCCTTGTTGTTTTGCTGAGGCACTGGCCCCATGTGAGAAAGGATTTCTATTGGAATTCTGACTGTGTGTGTGTGTGTGTGTGTGTGTGTGTGTGTGTGTGTGTGTGTGTGTGTGTGTGTGTGTGTGTGTGTGTGTGAGAGAGCTTAATGTGAGTGTTTTGCTGAGTGGAGAAAAGGGGGGGGCATCCTGGTATTTGGCTGGGAACAGAAGAGGAAGGAGCGCCTCAGGGAGGCGCCCTGACAGCGGCCGGCCCCTCTTTTTTTCACTCTCCTCAGATTTATAGGAAGCGCCATAAAAAACCTGTGCGGCGTTTGCTTTTGTGTTTTGACATATGCAACAAGCTCGTCTCCGTGTGTGCGTTTTTTTTTTTTTTTTTTACGCAGGTCGGCTGCTTCGACCCGTACAGCGACGACCCCAGACTGGGCATCCAGAAGATCAGCCTCTGCAAGTACAGCAACAAGCTGGTGGTGGCCGGAACTGCCGGACAGGTGAAGAGCCGCAACCGAGCAGCGTTGCACACACACATGCACATAGACTGAGCGTCGTCCCTTCCAAAAGACACAAATCTAAGTCCGTTCAGGTGGAACCAGGCTGCTGGTTGTTCTAGTGATGCTTTAGAAACCATTGTGAGCCTCACAGATGTGTCTGTGTTCTGCTGCTGTCTGCTTGGAGATGTAGTGTCACACTACCAGTCAAAAGTTTGGACACATCTTCTCGTGCAATTTGTTTTTTTTTATCTTTGCAACTTCCCACACTGCAGATAGATACTAAAGACATCAAATATATGAGCAAGATACAGCAAAGAAAAACATGTTAAATAATTCTAAATATGCTTTTATTTTTGGAAGGCAGCTATTTCGAAGAATAGAGGACAGAGTTATTTTACAGTTTTATTGTTTCCTACATAATTCCACGTGTGTTTATAAGTAGTTTTGATGCCTTCAGCGAGAAACTGTAATGTCAATATTCATGAGAATGAAAGAAAAGACATTAAATTCATAGGCTGAGTCCAAACTTTTGTCTGGTAGTTTTACATTTGCTATTTAGAAAGAAAAAAAGAGTGGTTTTCATTCATAATACATAAAGCACGTGTCATTTTCTGCAATATTCCCTTTTCTGGACCACAATTTTGTTTTTTTGTTTTTTTAATATTTAATATTTAGTCTGAGGTGAGGCTGTCCAAAATTGATGCAAAGAAACACAAATGGATTTTTATTGTTAACAAGATAAAAAGCAAGGGGAATAAATTCTCCTGCGCCCAGTTTTCGCTGTGTTCAAGTAGCTGTTTTTGGTCACTTCAGAATAATCCTTAAAGCAGAAAATCAAACAAATTAAGAATGACGTGTCCAAAAACTCCCCCACCCCACCCACCACTGCAGTGTTGTTGTTTTCACAGTCCAGAGTCTTGCTCCACTTTTCATGCGTCTTTATGTTGGAGAGCAGCTGTTTATTATTCCCATCATTTGAGAGGTGGGCGTAGAAAACAAGCGCGCCTCTCTTGACGGACGGCTTCCCGCTGCCAGACACAAAAACACCCTGCAGCGTTATTTAATCATCTCGCCTACTCTGCAGCGGATGATTCGATTTTTTTTATTCCCTTCCCCGCCCCTCCACCCCCGCCCGTGTTCCTCCAGGTGATCGTTTTGGGCCTGAGCGACGAGCGCTCGGACCACTCGGTGGACGTGTCGGTGGTGGACCTGCTGCAGGACCGGGAGGGCTTCACCTGGAAGGGACACGACCGGCTGGAGCCGCGCCTCAAGCCCGCCCCCTTCGCTCCGGGGTTCCAGCCCCTGGTGCTGGTGCAGTGCCTGCCTCCGGCCTCCGTCACGGCCGTGGCGCTGCACGCCGAGTGGAACCTCATCTCTTTTGGGACCAGTCACGGTTTTGGCCTGTTTGACTACCACCGGCGGAACGCTGTGCTGGCCAGGTTGGTGTCGGTTGGTCGCTTGGAACGTTGAACATGTTTTGTCCCTGCTGGCGACACTTGTTAGCCCTTGTTGACTCATGCTGGGATTAACTTTAGGCAAGGCAAGGCAGCATGATCTATATCGCGCATTTCATACACAAGGCAACTGAATATGATTTACCTGATTAAAAGTTCAACATTTTAAGTGTTTAAAACACAAAAAACAGTATTGAAAGACAAAGTGCAAAGAAAAACATGACAGTTTAAGGTGCATAGAGGTGAATTGAAACATTGTGCAGTATAATGAACAGTCACAAAGGAGAATAGAAATTGAAAGATGATAATGAAATATAATAAGATGAATAAAAGCACACAATCATGAGCATAAGAAAAAAGAAGAGTCTTTAACCTGGATTTAAAAACATTCACACTTGGGGTTGACTTCACTTCTGTTGTCATCTTATTCCATTTGTGTGCAGCTTCACAGCTAAATGCTGCTTCACCAGGTTTAGTTTGAACTCTGGGCTCTACTATCTGACCTGAGTTGACAGATCTCAAGAGTCCTGCTGGGCGTTTCATTCTTGTACTATAGACCAGTGACTTATAGACCAGTCGCAGAACTTTAAAGTCTATTCTATAGTTGACTGGGAGCCAGTGTAAAGTCTTCAGAACTGGAGTAATAATATATATTTAGCAAAAAATAATAAATTATTAAATGTCTGCATTTAATGCTGTCATCCAAATCTTATATTTAAGAAAGTATTTACGTAAACAAAGTGACACGATCCTGTCGCAGGTGTACGCTGCACCCCAACGACTCCTTGGCGATGGAGGGCCCGCTGTCCAGGGTCAAGTCCTTGAAAAAGTCCCTACGGCAGAGCTTCAGACGCATCCGCAAGAGCAGAGTGTCGGGGAAGAAGCGCGCCATCACCACACCCACCAGCAAGGTAGAGCGCGCAGGATTCCTGAACCATGTAGTGTCACAGGAAATAGCTTCTTTTTGCTTATATTTAATTTAGTGAGAAAAGTTATTCTGATGAAAATGTTTCTGTATAACAATAGTCTTAGATTGCCATGTTCTCGTCGTAATTTGAAAAGCTTTCAGTTCAGGACAACGTTTGTACAAAAAAATTCTAAATGGAACGACTTGCCACTTATTATTTTTACTTCTATTTTTATCTTTTTATTGACTTATTATGACGTATTATTAGTCACTAACAAGACTAGCCAGCTTTTTTAAAGTTAAATTCCTTGTTTTTATTCTGTGAAAAGTTGGTGATTATAAACCTGATTCTGAAATTGAATTCTCTGTGATTTCTTGGCGCAGGTCCAGGAGGCCAACGCTGCTCTAGCGGAGCAGGACGACGTGGCTCCGGTTCAGAGGAGGATCGAGCCTCGGTCGGCCGACGACTCGCTGTCTGGAGTCGTCCGGTGTCTCTGCTTCGCTGACACCTTCCTGCGAGACGGTGAGCACAAACAAATAGACCTTGATTCCTCGAACCCAGCTTCGAGGTATTCGAGCAGCGTTTCTCAACTGGTGGGTCGCGACCCAAAAGTGGGTCACAGAGTTGTTTTGATTAGGCTGTGGCTTGTTCCGCAGTTTTTTTTTGTTTTTTTTTCAAAGGGATATTAAAATATATACATTTATATAGATAAAGTGTCGGGCATTTATTTTCAAGGACACACAATTCAATTCAATAATTTCAAGAATTACGAGACATGATAGAAAGTGGGTAAGCGCCTTTATTTTTGTGAAGTAATTGTGGGTTGCAACTTCATTATAAGGAAAAAAAAACACTTGGAACCACTGAGCTACGGCCAATCATCTAACTCCATCTAACCCTGCATCCTCTTCTCTCTCACCAACTGACTTCATCTCATCCATTTTATCTCCTCTCTGCTCTTCCTCGAGTGGCGGTCCAACCTCAACATCCTTCCGCCCAGATATTCAGTGTCCCTCCTCGGATCGTCTCAGTCTGGTCTCTCTGACTTTGCTCTCCAAAACATCTAACATGCTCTGCTCCTCTGACTCCCCTCATTCCTCCTGGTCTTACCCATCTCAACATTGTTCATCTCTGCCGCCTCCCCAACCGGACTTCCGCTTGAATGCATTGTTTCCGACCCCCCCAGGTACGCACCACGGCCCCACGCTTTGGGCGGGCACCAACTCGGGCAGCGTGTACGCCTACGCCCTGGAGGTGCCGGGCGTGGGCTCGGGGCGCACGTGCGAGCGCGGGGAGGGGCGGGCGAGGGCAGCAGCAGCAGCGCGCCGAGGCGGTGCTGGGCAAGGAGATCCAGCTGATGCACCGGGCGCCCGTCGTGTCCATCTGCGTGCTGGACGGGCGGGGGAAGCCGCTGCCCGACCCGTACGAGGCGTCCCAGGACCTCGCCATCGCGCCGGACATGGCCAACGCCCACTCTGTGCTCATCGCCTCGGAGGAGCAGCTGAAGGTGGGCGCACCCGATGATGGCCTGTCGCTTCGCAAGGTTGAAACAGGCCTCTGATGTGAGGACGCTCCCCCAGGTGTTCTCGCTGCCGAAGGTGAGCGCCAAGACCAAGTTCAAGCTGACGGCGCACGAGGGCTGCCGGGTGAGGAAGGTGGCGCTGGTGGTCTTCAGCTCCACGGCCCAGGAGGACTACAGCGAGCACACGCTGGTCTGCCTCACCAACCTGGGCGACATGCACCTCTTCAACATCCCCGCCCTGCGGCCACAGGTGGGCCTTCGCATCCCTCTGTTTGGAGCCAAACGACATGGCCTGTGTTAGCGCCATGTGATTGGACCAGCCGTAGTTGCTCTGTAGTCACAGGCCTCTTCCTGGTTAAATATCTACAGCTACGCTGTCCGCCAGAAAAGTGCAGAACAAATTGCACTTTGGTTTGCAGCTTAAAGTAACTACAGTTTAACTTTCAGCATTTATTCTACGATTGCAACTCATCATGCAACTTTGATAAATATCCTATTCTATATGTTTCTACTCACCGCTAGTGTCGTACTTTTCGGGAAAAATACTTGGCAGTATTTTAGCAGAGCTTTGCGTGTCTGTTCCGCCACTCTCCTCTCCACCAATCAGCAATCAGCACTGATGACAAGAGACCATGTGTCCATTTCTATAAAGTACTTACAATACAGCACACCAGGAAAAAGAATTGAAAAGCAAAACTCTAGCCAGCAGACACTTGCGTTGCTGATTATTTATGTTCCTCTATCTCTGTCTGTGTGTAGGTGCGTTACAGCTGCATCCGTAAGGAAGACATCAGCGGCATCGCGTCCTGCGTCTTCACCAAGAACGGGCAGGGTGAGAAAAAAATGCACAGGGAACAAATCATATCATCATATTTCAATAAAAATTAAAGGATATTCAGACATTCCTGATTAGATGCCAATTCTACTTCATTCATCAAGTGCCTTTGATTGATCGTATAATATTGTTTATGTATTTATTTATTTATTCTTACACACGCAGGATTTTACCTGATCTCACCCTCGGAGTACGAGCGCTTCTCGCTGTCTGCCAAGATTCTCACCGAGCCGCTGTGTTCTGTGCAGCTCGACCGACCGCTGGAGCCCACGTCTGCCTGGTAACGCACAAATTGACACAGACGCACGCGCGCTATAGTAATAAGGAAGTAGCCATAATCACCATTGATTTATTTTGTGGATTTGCAGATTTTTTGTTTCTCACCAAATATTCCCCCTTTCTCATTTTTATTTTGAAAAATGAAATAACCTGCTTGCCTCGGCTTGTTTTATTCACACATGACCCGAAATAAGTTGACGTCACAGGTTAAAATGTGCTCGCGGTGTTTGAATGCAATCCTACATTTTTATCCATATGGAATATAATGAAACATTAGTGATCATTTAATAGCATTAATTAGCATTACTATATCAAATCAAGTAATTTCCAGAACTTGTCTCCAGATGTAGTCAAACCTAATTAAGGGGCTGACATGCGGGGGGGCGCTTTAATACCTGTAGTATTAAAGCGGCACGCCAACAATAAAACAACCCTGTGGCACATTTTCAGCGATGTGCAACATTTTCCAGTCGGCCGCGCTACGAGTGAGTGTGTGTGCTAGGACTGACGGTGAACCCACGCTGGAAACCGCCGCAGCCGCAGTTGGTTATGCTGTCTGGTGGGCCGCCGCCAGCTCTGGGCGCCCGGCCCCTTCCGTGCAACCAGAGAAACGATCCCCTTTGCTTGCAATTGTTTTGGCAGTCGAGTGGATGGAGGGGGCCGCCGCTCGAGCTAACGGTGCGTGTGTGTGTGTGTGTGTGTGTGTGTGTGTGCGTCTCCGCAGTGACGGTACGACAACGCAGCTGCAGGCCAACGGAACCCACAAGAACCAGACGGGTCAGGCTGAGGGTAGGTCGAAACACACACGCACTCCAATCGCGCGGATGATGCTGATTGTTGCCGTGGAAACCAAACTGGTGGTTTGTTTTGTGTCCTTGTAGTTTTTGTTTTTTCTGTACCTGGAGCCGACAGTCCTGCGTTGCTGCACGGATTCTGCACAGCTTTACTGATGATGTTATAAATTAAAAGAAGTAAACGGTGCGGCTGAGCGTTTTTAAACATAGACAGTCTCGTATCCGGCTTGGTTAACGCGACGTAAACAAGACTGAAGTGAGGCTTCCTCAATATTTTCAGGCGCTTGCATTCTTATCTGATCGTCACAATTTTTAAATCTTCAAAAGTTGCGCACAGGAAGTTCCGTTATACACGCACGGACCTCGCTTTGCTCAGCGAGGTGCAAATGCGCTGGCACGTTTTAAACCGTCGAGAAGCGAAAATAATGCTGCACCCATAAGTTGCTTGAGGAAGGGCAGCCCCTTGTTGGCCTGCATTAATGTTGCGTTTGCTGCCAAATAGTGAGATTGAGGAGTGCATTTTTTTTCTGTTTATGTCTGTCTACATTGTGTAATTACTATTATTTTTTTTTAGGCCTGGTCTTTGAGTTCTGCGGCGTCTCTTTCTATCTTTCTGTCCGTCTTGTCGGAATGGAAGATTTCCTCCAAAACCAAAAGGAAGCAAATAAAATAGACGAGTAAAACCTCAAGGGACCTTTTAGCGTCCAGCGGGAGAAGCTCTCCCAGCAGTGGTCCGACCAAGAAATCTGTCAGCGCTTTTTCTTTTGGGATCTTTAATATAATCAGCATCGGATTGCGCCGCTTGCACTCACGAGTCTGATTAAGATAAATAAATTATCGGCGTAATGCCTGAAAGCGTCGGCCGAGTGGTCCTTCCAGCTCCTGCGGAGGCGCCAGCGTAAATAACAGAGTGACGGACCGAACCGCTTCTTGTTCGCCAGGCCAGCAAGAGGAGCAGCCCAGCTCCCTCTCCTCACCCGTCCTGGACACGCCCCTGGACTCGCCCCTCAGCTGTGCTGACCTCACCTTGGACACCACGGGGGACATGACTGTGGAGGACGTCAGGGATTTTCTGACGTAGGACCCACACCTTTGCACACACACACACACACACACACACACACACACACACACACACACACACACACACACACACAGAGGCAGCAGCCCCTTCTGCAAACATCACTTAGCGGCTGATTTGTGTTTTCTGCGGCTGGCAGCACCGTGGACGAGGCGGAGAACAACCTGAAGAACATTAAAGAGGAGGAAGGACGCTCCGCCGGCATCCTCATTAACTGAGCAGGTGAGCGACGCGCACGTGAGCGGGTGCCCCTCCCCCGCCCCCAAGTCGCATAAGAAACACGGCAGCGTGCAGCTCAGACCATCAGGCCCATCCACCTGTTTCTAATGGAGCCGACAAAGACATCAAAGGGGCCGGGCCGCATTCCAATAACAAGCCCTCAGCTCTGCCTTTCGCTCCTCTGCAGCCCTGAAGACGCTACTTACTGTCGTCCACATGCGGTGCTTCAGGGAATTCTGAGACTTCTGTTTTTACTGCCGTCACACCTTTCGTTTTATTAATTCGTTTCTCATTTCCATTTTGCGGCTTCTCCTTTGACATTTTCTTTCTGATGAGGCGTAGAGATAAGGAGGCTGCCGCAAACATCTGCCAGCTGCCGCTCGGCATGTTTACCTTTCGTCTGCTTGATGCCAAGTTGTTGTTTTTCTTTAGTATTGTGCAATAACCGTCTCAGTTTCTGTCCCAGCCCACAGCAGTAACTAATCAGAATAAAACAACTCCTTTTAACCTTTGGAAACTCTCTGCTGCCCTCTGCTGGGCAATAACGCAAACTACACCCAAATGCAGCTTCTGAGCTGGATTTATTTTTTATAAGCGTCAATGTCAACGGAAGCGCATTGCATTCACTGGACATAAAAAGATTTGGTACCTTGTCTCGTCATTATGAGATCAGGACAGAACTCTTCTCATAATGATGAGATCCTGATTTCGTAATTACAAGATAAGGTGCCTCATTTTTTTATCCAGAGAATGCAGTGCGCTTCTGTAAATATCTCTCTATGAAGTAGCCTTTTTTTTTTTTTTACTGTATCCATGGCTTTTTGCTGTAACTAATGAGGTCAAAGAGTACAAAGCAAGGCAAAACAGATGTAAAGTAACTAGAATAACTTTATTTAACTTTGTTTAGATACATAAGATATAAAATATTTGACTGCAAAATAAACTTAAGTATGGATCTCTTTAATTCCTGTTTTTAAAAGGGCACAAATGTATCCTCACTATATTCTGGAACCCGATGAGTTGAGACAGAAGCATGTGGTTGAAATGTCAGTCAGTAACTGAAACTGCACGCAAATTAAGTCTATTTTAACATTTTCTTTCTCTTTTCCTCCTCTGATTGCTGTTGTAGTATCGCAGGGGGAGGGGCCTGAAGTGGACGGGGGGGCTGGATGGACCGGATTTCAGTGCTGGACCACAAACATCTCCCATCAGCCCCCCTGCAGTGAGAACCCATGGACAGAACTCTGCATCTCTCCTCTCAGCCCGGCACAAACTGGGGGGAGACAGTTGGACAGTTGGTACGGCTCCTCCCACTAGACGGACATCATACTTTTCTGTAACCACTTTGGAAACATGACGGAGCGCGGATGCACCCCATCCTCATCCTCTATATCCGAAAAACTGGAATTCTGTCCGCGGTGAGCCAGGGATCGATCCGAATCGGAAGTAGATGCCGGGTGTCGGGTCGTTCTGCCCGTTTGATCGGACAACCAGGAGTTTGAACTGTGAACATTATCCCGTGAGGCTAAGAGCAGCGGTAGCGCCTCCGTTTGGTACGTTAGACACCCTGCAGGTGCACAAGCACATCTGCAGCCGGAGCGGGAAGAGACGGGGCGGCGGTGACGGCGGCGGCGGACGGTGATGGCTGTTTGTATCGCAGAAGACAGATGCTTTATTGAAGATGCTTTTGTATGGCTTTAGGATGAAGCGAGAGATATTTTAACGACAGAGGGGAGCAACGGGAGGAGAGATAGCCGCACTGTGTATTTAGGCGGAGCAGATTTTATTATTTTTGACACTTTAAAAAAAAAAAAAAAAAATCTATGGTCGCGAGCACATCCATAGGGGTCATGAACACAACGGTACGACACACCAAGAGTGAACTCGTCCTTCTTCTCGTCTGCCTTTTTTTCTGCTCTGCTCGGATTCAAATTCAATGCCGAGCGCTCTCGGCAACCCCACAGTTTCATCGCGCCTGAATCTGAGAGCACTCATAGCCTTTAAATCTCCCCTCGCATTTTACCGTTGCATCATCTCCTGCGGCGTTGTGTTCTTCGATGGGACTCAGGGAAAGTGTGGCAAGAGAAGCAAAGTCGGTCCGAATGCTAAGTGACGTTAGGAGTGTGCGCCGCGGAGCGCCCGCCCCGCCCGCCTGCACCTTTTCCCCTGGAGGGGTTTCTGTGGTCGATATCAGCAAAGTCAACGATGAGCCCCGCATTTTTTTTTTAAACCCTTTTTATATAAAAGTTTAACTGTGTAAACAAAGAAAATGTATACAGTTTGAGAGAAGACGGCGATAGAGTAACACAGTAGAGGAGCAGCTTAGTTTTCATGCTCTCGTTGCCTTGTGTCAAGTAGAAACTCTAAAAAGAAAAGGGATCTCACTCTGACTAATGTAGCTCAACACATAGGAGTCATGTTAATGCTTTTTTTTTTTTTTTTTTTTTTTAAATTCTGTTAGGTTTCTTGGTGCTCTGGTCAACTCATAACTAACCTTCTGTTGCTACAACTGATGCGGTTTACCTTTTTTAATCACATTTTCCACCAACTTGTTTCTACTACGTCATCACGTTTTGTGTAGACTTTTTAATCAGGTTGTCTTGGTGGTTTTTTTTGTTTTGGTTTTTTTTCTCAGCTGATGAAATTGTGAATGTTAATAAAATTATTTACTCTCTCTAGTGCAGAGTCGTTGATTTTGGCAGGTGGGTTCTCAGTCCTGTCCTCTTTTCTCACAACTCTTTTCTGACAACAACTTCTAGAAAAAAGACATTTTCAGCTTGAACCTTTGAACTCAGCATATAATTTAACTATGTAAACTGGGAAAAGAACAAAAGTTAACAATAGTTTCCCATTTGATTAATATTTTGAAAGATATATATATATACTTGTGAAAGAGATACGGATGCCTCCTACAGAGAGAGACACGAGATCAGAGTTCAGTTCCTCTTCAGGGAGCTGAAACAATTTTTTTTATGGCTTGCTTTGATTATAGAGAGACTAATATGCCTCTACAGTCATCGGTTACAGGGTGGGCAGCTCAGTGGGTGAGACTGCAGTTCAGTTACTCATCTGGGTGGCTGTAAAAGTGATCAGGCTTAGACATTCAGAAGTTTAAAACGGTAGACTTGATGAAAAATGAGGTGTAAAGTTAATTATAAATCATACTTGCTGAGATAACAGCAAGAAAGGCCGCAGATTTGATTCCCTCCTGGTACTTTCCTGTGGAGTTTGCAGGTTCTCCCCCTGTGTCTGCATATACTCCCTTCTGACAGTCTGATTGCCAACTCTGTTCAGTCAAACATCTAATGCATGGTTTAAATTTGGTAACTAAAAGGCAACTGGGTTATCTCTTGGATTGTACAAAATAGGCAAAAACAAACCTTGGCTTCAGCCTGCACCTTTTTCATTCATTCATTCATTCATTCATTCATTCAGTCATCCATCCATCCATTCATTCATTCATTCAGTCATCCATCCATCCAATTAATTTGACAAATGATCTAAATAAGAAACCTACCTCAAGGAAAATTTCCAATAAATGTGTTTTAGTTTAATTGTCCCATAGTATCAGTTAACTTTGTACATTTTTGTTTCTATAACTGTATATATTTAAAAGCAAACAAACGGCCTGTCAAATAGCCTTGTCAGTGTTCACTCTGAAGACAAAATAAGACATAAAAAAACAACCCTTAAAGGTCACAACCATAACAAATAATGCGTTTATTTTATTGTCGTAATTCTAACTTGCGGGTCAGAAACAAAAAAAGTCACAAGGACTATATTTTCTTTCGGTTTGTTTGTTTTGTTTTCGTCGTGACGCTCCCGTCGTGGACTCCCGCGAGAATTGCGCAACTCTCGGCAAGAGTAGTGCGCTGCTTCTCGGGCATATCTCTCTGTGCCACCGCGGTGACAGGTGTGCTCCGTCCGTGCGACAACAGTCGGATACGCTCGGAAACAAACTAACAAACAAACAACAAAGGCGTCAAGTTTGTTGGTCAACTCCATTGAAGCCATGTTTGCGCAGTGCACCGAACCCCGCTCCTCATCGTAGCTGGCTCGCGCCTGCAGGCTAGTTTTCGGTGGCTACATAGCTTAGCTCGCTTGGCTAACGCCGTCTACGTCATTCGGGGGGAAATTGGCAAACTTCACGCGGTTTGACCGTCCGGGCTGCAGCCGCTATCACCGCAACGGGCTGCCGCAATGAACGTCCCGAAAAGTGGTTACCGTGTCTTCTCCGCAAACTCGTCGGTGGCGTCCACGGAACTGGCCAAGAAGATAACAGAGTAAGGACAAAGCTGTGTTCTGGACTTGTTGTAAGACCGCTGCGTGGTGTCTGTCCTTATCAAACTACCCACTCGCCACGTTCCAGGGCCTCATTTAACTACAAATTGCACCAACAGGGTGAATAACAACCGGCGTTTTGTTCAGAGTTATCTGTTAGCAACACGTCGGGCGAGTCGTGTGACTTCTAGCTGATCGCTTCCAGCTGTTACACATCAGCAAGACTGTGGTTTGAATGAATGATCTGAATCTGAGAGGCACTCCCAGGCCTGACATTTTAACGGATTTTTTTTCTTTTCTTTAAATGGTGTTTACATTCAAGTTTGTGCTTCAACCTTACAGGAGACTTGGAGTCGAGCTGGGCAAGTCGGTGGTGTTCCAGGAGTCAAATGGAGGTGAGCTTCACTGTTACCTTTTTAAATGAAACAATGACGCTAATAGGGATGAACCGTTATCAAAATCTAATTGGTGCTACGGTGATGACTTGGTAACAAGTCCGCGGTAAAATGTTTAATATCAAATAGTCAAAAATAATAATAATATTAATAAATATAATAAATGCAATAATAAAAGTGGAGTTAATGTTTGTTGTGCAAAAAAATGCTGCATGAAATGATTTGTCATAATTCTCTCAGTGCTCACTGCATCATAGATTACATTCACTGTGTGTTTTTTGCATGTTTAGCTGTCAGGTGAGGTGAAGCGAACGTGTTCAAATGTGCGTTCCTCTGACAGAAGATGCTTTTCGCGGCAGAACTGCCAAACACAGTCCCAGCATATTGTTGTTATGTCTGTCCTTCCGTGCTTTTCTTCTTATATTTCTCCTTGGCACTGAGAGAGAGGGACACCAAGTGTCCACCTATCAAGTTCAGAACTTGGTGGATCATTCTTTGCGACTGAGGCTATTTTTCTTGGGTGACTGCATTTACCACTTGGCTGTATAGTGGCAAAAATTAGTAGAAAACACAAGACTTGCATTTTGATAAGATAATCTGTCCACAGGATGCTTTTTTTTCTTTTCACTGCCATCACCTAAAATTGACAACGTTTTTACTTCACTTTTCCCTGTTAGCCAGTCAACTTGTTAACCAGATGCTTATTTAGCGATAGCAGTTAATAGAATACACTAGCATAATATTTTTCTGCCACCCTGTCAGGTAAAGTGTGTGGGCATCCAGGGAGGAGGAAATTCAGGAAATTGCAGGAAATGGACAGATTGCCAATAGCAAGGCAGGTTGTAGCAGAAATCAGAGTTTGCAAGTTTAATTGGATGAACGCATAAAGTTTTGCACCGCGTGGTGAGATCGTGTTTTACGGCTGAATGTGACGCCGGTTGTTAATGTTTAAAAATGGAGCAACTGACTTCAGCATTGGCGCTTGCTGCATCGTGTTACCACCATGTTTAAATGTGATTGCCATATCAGGTTATGGCTCTGCAGTAAAACAAAAAGGCACGGTTGTAAAAAAAAAAAAACAAAAAAAAAAAACAAATGTGAGGAGGATTCTTTGGACGAATGAATGAATGTGAAACTTTATTTAACTGACTGCTGCTTTCGTTTTCCCTTCCGCCCAGAAACTAGAGTGGATGTGAAGGAATCTGTTCGTGGACAAAGCATCTTCATCATTCAGACCATACCACGGTGAGCTGCACTGCAAAGCATTACTTTTGTATTGTGTTGTGTAAGATCTATAAACGCCAAAACCGAGCAAATTGGAAGGGATCGCCAGAAAATGGATCGCTTTTACGTTTTTTTCGAGCCTTAAAATATCAAAATACCTGCCTTCATATACAACAACAATCAGTTTTAGCAGGATTTCCTTTGTTGGACCTTCCACATGTTTGGGAAGGGACAGAACCCAGGCGACTGTGGAATAATCCAGAGGGCAGAACAATCTGTGAGAGGTATCAACAATTGAAAAAGGCTGTGTATGAGATCGGTTCTGGTGTGGTCTGGCCACCCAGAGTTGGCTTTTTTTTTTTTTTTTCTTCAGAGGGCTCCTCATCAGATACATGTGTCATCACAAAATATTTTTCAGTTTAATCCAGTGATTGTGACTCCGAACTGTTGTTTTTCTTATGTGGAAACGCACTCAATCCTCATAAAAATCAGTCAAACAATCACGCATTCTATTTTGTAAGTGATCGGGGACTGCGTGAGGTCAATGCGGTTCAGCCAACATTTTAAATGTTGAACTCATTAAATGGGAATTGTTGTTCTTTGAGCGTGGCAGAACTCCAGCTTCTCAGCCTGATGCCTCCATTGAAAAGCAGTCGTGTGTGGCCTGGTCCTGAGTGCTTTGATATATGTATATATTTTTTTTAACCCCCCCCCCCAACCCTCCGAGTAAACAAATCCAGCATCCTCGGTCAGATATTCGACTTTTTCGGATGACACCTTAACGATGCCTCTGCGTTTCTGTGCCCTTTGATTTGAAACACGGCAGCGATGTGAACACTGCCATCATGGAGCTGCTGATAATGGCTTACGCTCTCAAGACTTCCTGCGCAAAGAACATCATCGGCGTCATCCCCTACTTCCCCTACAGCAAACAGTGCAAGATGAGGAAGAGAGGCTCCATCGTGAGCAAGCTGCTAGCGTCAATGCTAGCCAGAGCAGGTAAGACATTCGCTGCGTTTCCACTACCCCTAGAATTACGCAAAACCTAAATATCGCAATAAAAAATTGGTCATGGAAACGCCTACATTTCGAAAAACCTCTGAAATATCGCTGAAAGGTTTTTATGCTCTCGTGAGGTGGTTCGCAGGTCACGTGACAAATTTGCTTCAAGTGAAATTGGCACGTTATGTTTGATTATTTTTTACAAGTAATCTTTTATTTTGCGAACAACTGTCATGGAAATGCAGCTATTCACTGCAGTGTGTGTGCGTTTGTCTGTGTGCTTCGATGACTCCATCTCCGTCTCTGTTCGAACGCAGGGCTGACGCACATCATCACCATGGACTTGCATCAGAAGGAGATCCAGGGCTTCTTCAACTTCCCCGTGGACAACCTGCGCGCGTCGCCCTTCTTGATTCAGTACATCCAGGAAGAGGTGACACTCCCGCTCCCGCATATTCATGCGTTCAAATTGACAAAAAAAAGACAATCGGTTAACCTGACTGGGATACTGATGCTTGTCGTCCGTTTAGATTCCTGATTACAGAAACGCCATCATCGTGGCAAAGTCCCCAGCAGCTGCGAAGAGGTAAATATAAGTCCGATCAGTTTTGAAACCGTAAGATTCCATATTTGTGTGTGTTGGCGGTAACGGAGGTGGGCAATGATTGGAGTGAGTGCAGCGTGTGACCAAACACCCGCCCACCCACGAATGAGACAACTACAGTTGGCTACGAATACTTTAGCCACGCCCACACTTTTTACTCGAAATGAAGCCAAATCAGACAAAATTGACATCCGGGCTGTTTTGCTCAGTTTTGCGTTTTTTAAACTAGCAATTTAGACCAACGAAAAACTTAAAACCAGTTTCTAACTCCTTCTGTCTGCAGTGATAGCCAGCCATTATCTTTTTGCAACCGGCTTTGGCGGCCCCCGCTGGTCAAATGACAGAATGCAAGTTTTTCGTACTTTCAAGTTGGCCTCCTTTTTGAAACCGAAAGCTCCGTCCATCTTGTCATACAGTCAGTGGCTGCATGTCAACTTCTTTGTTTTTTTTTGTGCCAAATAAGTGCTCACGTCGCTCTGATAAAACACTAAGACAGCCCAACCCCGTGTCGTCTCTCTGCCCAGGGCCCAGTCCTACGCCGAACGCCTGCGTCTGGGCCTGGCCGTGATCCACGGCGAGGCCCAGTGCTCCGAGTCGGACATGGCCGACGGCAGACACTCTCCGCCGTGCGTGCGCAACACCACGGGACACACCGGGCTGGAGCTCCCTTGTAAGCACCGCCGTCTTTGCGTTATTGTTCTCTCCGCGGTGACGATCTCACCTGTGTTGCGAGCAGCGCCGCCCTGTTGTCGCGTTGACGCTCTACGTACCTTTTTTTTGCCAGACTGCAGTTATAATTCTCAAGAACGACGCAGCTTTATTTCTGCTAACTTCCTGGAAGTGTGTGTGTGTTTTTTTTTGTGAGTGTTTTTTTTTTTTTCCCCTTTGCTGTGTATCACTCATACCATCAGCCATACTTCAAGAACTCGATTTTGTTGTGTCACTGCATGTTTGAACTCCACAGAGCTTCGTCCTCGCTGCATCCTCGCCAGCTGCGACTCCTAACTTACCGAGAGCGACACCTTATAATAACCAGACGATCAACCTCGTTGCCTCCTTTGTTTGTTATTTGGGTGTTTTTGGCACACACACACATTGTCATGGAAGCGTTTGTTTTGTTGGGAAGTACTAACATGGCTCTGGCATTGAATTTTCAGCTCGCGGACAACAGAAACTCCTCGTACGACCATAATTTAACGCTGCTCGTGTCATTGGCAAAGTATGGTGTCCAGTAATGTTATTGTTATTATTTAGATAAATACTGTACTTTGGCAAAGTATGGTGTCCAGTAATGTTATTGTTATTATTTAGATAAATACTGTACTTATCTTATTACTTGTGTTATAATCACCCTTGACTCTAAAAAAATCCTCCTTTGGACGGCTCTGACATTCCTCTAACCGCTCTAACCGTCTGCCACTTTTAACCACAAAGTGCCGACTCAATGCGCATACATATTTTTTTTCCGCTTCTTTAAAACCGTGTCGACCCCAGAGTGAGGATTTTCAAAGTCTCGGCGTCATGTGTTTTTTGTTTTTTTTTTTTTGTCATGTCCAATTTCTTTGTGCATTTTGTGTTAACGTGGTGTTTATTTGTTGGTGATAGCAGGCAAACAGCAGGCTCCGTTCCCCGGCATAGAGCTCCCAAGTACGACCGTAAAAACAGAACTCACACCTGATCTCTCTCTCAAAAAAACAACGAAACGACTCCTTTCTTCAGATGGTCCCTCGTGTCATGCATGTCGCAGCGGGGGAGAAAAAGGAGGGGGAGGGGTTTGCCTCTCGTGAAGCTGCGGCCTGGATTTTAGGAGGGAGGTGCTCACCGAAATGGCAAGAAAAAATTCAAAAAAATCCACGTCGTCGCCGCCACCAGCCGCGATAGCCGCAATAGCCGCAATTCGATTCGCATCATTCCAGCCGCTTCCGTAAAGATTCCAGACGGCCGGCCTCACGAGATGGCCAAACCTCTCCCTGTTTTCTACTTGTGGTCTGATTTTAATTTGGACTCCCATCAATCAAACCAAAGCATTTTTATTCCCCTCTTCCCCCTCCCTTTTGTCCCCTTTCCCGGAATATCTGGACTCATCTTGCCAATCAACACACGCTGCATCCGTATAATTCTTTCTTTTTTTTCTTCTACAAAAAGAACCCCCTCCCCCGCCCGCGCCCCCTCCCACCCCAGATTAACATTCATGACTCATGACTTTGCATGCACCGGCAACGAAGCATGACTTGACAAGCTAGCGTCTCGAACGCGACGGGAAGAGGACGGTTGGTATCGGAGCGGCCCGGCGAGACGATCACATGCTTCGCTCTCTTTGCCCGCCGCCGCTCACCGTTGCTGCCGGTTTTGTTTGTTTTTTTGCCCACCCACCCCCACCCAATCTCGGACATCTCTGGAATGCAGCGCCAACCTTTTTTGTTTCTTTGTTTCTTTTCCATTTCATCTCCGCCGCAGCATCGTGCTTTCGAGATATCTGACCGAACGACGTACAAAAGAACCCCACCCCACCCCTCCCCTCCCCAAACATTCCTTTAGGTGGCTTGTTGCAGTGGCTCGGCCAGCGGCGGGAGCACTTTCTGGAAGTGTGCGCACTGTTAACAACGTGGCTTCTGCTCTCTCTCTCTTTTTTTTTTTTTTCATCCCTGCCCTTTTTCTCTCAGTAGTGATCAAAGTCTAAATGTTGCACTGCCAGGGTTTTATTTTTTTTTTTTTATAAAGTTTTCTCTCTCCTGATGCTGTGGGAACTCACGGTACTCAGCACACAGTGTCGTGCACAGCATGTCGCACCTCCTCACTGCTTCCTTCTTATTTACTGACCGCCCCTCCCCGTCCCCCTCCCCACAATCAGCCCTGCTGGCTGATTGGCAACCAAATAATTGTTTGTTGGTTTTTGTTGGTTTTTTCCCGACAATGACCTTTGAAAGACGACGTTCACGCGCACAGCAGTATTTTAGACGTAGCGCCTTTTTTTAAGATGTAGGCAAAAAGGGAAAAAAGAGAAAAAAAAGACGAAGCGCCTCCTCATGGTCACGTTTTCACTTATTCATTGGAGAGTCATCTCAAGTGAAAACCAAATCTCAGTCCCACCGGAATCTCTTCTTTATGTTCTTTAGTTGTCAAGTTATTGTCAAATGTAGATATATTGACGGGCATCATTGTTTTCCAGAATTGTCCTGTATTTATGGTCCATGTCAGAGACTCCAGTAGAGCGTCTGATCAGCACCTTGATCACTTATTTATTGAAAAAAAGTAAGAAATTTCCTGCTTTTCCTTCCTCCTGAAACCGATGCTATCTTGTGTACCATCCTCTCGTTTGGAAGTGTTCTGCACAACTGTCTCAAGGCGGTGGAACTGGGCACGACGTCAGTGACAAGTTAGATGTGCAAGTGCGCTCGGTGACTTCACAAAGGGCTGATTCCTATGTGAAAAGTGTAACAAGGAAAATATGTCACCTGCAATGAGGATAGACAGGCTGTAAAATCAAACAGGACCTTTAAAAGCAAAATGACATTCAAAATTTTAATAGGGCAACACAAAAAGAGAGAATGGCTTTAAAAATATCGTGCAGAGTCACCAGCTGCCGCCGCGTCATCTGGGTGTCTTCCTGAATTCTGAAATAAAGTCAGCTGTGCAGTCGAGGCGCTGCTCTCGCAGGCTGCGTGCGCGTGAACGTCGCCTCTGGCAGCGGCGGCGTTGGACTGAGGACTGACCGACCCCCCTCCCCTCAACCCCCACCGCCCCCCTGGTGTGCGTTTGGCAAGTCTGAATGCTGAGAACCTCCATCGGTGCTCGTCAGCCTCCGCCGTGTGAAAGGCGACTGACTTCACCGTCCGATGCATATCGACACATATGCAGACTTCCTGCCATGTCCGGAAACCCCACTTCTTGTGTGTCTGTGTGTGTATGTGTGTGTCTGGGCGGCTGTACCTTTGCCTCGTGATTGGGTATCCTGGGTAGAAAAAAAAACAAAAAAAATCAATGAAACCCCTCTCATTTGATTGTGCATGGCATGGGCTGTACGACGTTCAGCTTCTCACTTCTAATCTCGCGGCTGTAGATGGGGCACAATGGGGGGAGATGTTCTCTCAACATTTGGCGGGAAAAAAAATAATCACACGGTTGATGTTGTGTCACCCTCTCAGGAACCCCCTCGGGACAAATTCACCCGATCAAAGAATCCAATCCAGTCTCGTTTCGGGGTCTTTGCCGATCTCTGCAAATCAGCATTTTCTCAACCCATTTTACCCAATCTGCTGCCGAGACCCGCTTCTGATCACCTAGCGCTCGGAGAGCAAGGGGTCTTCCCCCCCGCCCCCCGCCGTCGCCTCGCCACTTAACCGCCTCTCCTGTTCCCTCGCAGTGATGATGGCCAAGGAGAAGCCGCCGATCACTGTGGTCGGAGACGTGGGAGGGCGGATCGCCATCATTGTGGTGAGACAAAGCGAATTCTCTTCTGGTTGGCTGGCTGGCCGGCGAGTTGGTCGGTTGCCTCCCTCGACTTCCCCTCGCGGAGTTTTGACTTCGCTTGAAAACGTAACGTTCCTCCGAAGTCGACACCTGGAAACTGCAATTTTCATTTTTGGGGAAAAAAAACAGCCCTTTGTGACATCACAGAGGGTCGATTGCTATTATGTTAGGAAGAACAATCAAAAAATATCATATTTTTCAATTTGGTTTAATATGGTTGACACCAAGTTTGGTAGGAGAGTGAAGGAGACACTATCGGTGTGAAATATTTAGTTTTTGTATTTGTAGATTTATTTTTTTGCCTCGGAATCTCTAAATGTGTTTTGTGTGTAAATTGTCTCTTTATGTTTGTCCTGCTCTGTGAGCGTGACATCCATTCATTCAAATTCAAATTCTTTATTTTTAAAAAGGGACAAAGTACATTAATCAACATTTCCATCAGAAAGTATGTCCTCGAGTTAGCTGAAGGCTAATTTCCTTCATTCATTGCTCTCACAAACCAAACTGATTGCTCATAGGTAGATAGAACCAGAAATACATATCATAAAACAATAATGTTTAATTTCTTTGATGTTTAATACACCAATTCATTTTGTTTCATTGGAAGGAACTGTAATTTAAAATTTCATTTGTTCTAGAAGTTATTTGAACCTTAAAGGGTAAAGTGAAGGGAAAAGAAAGGTGAATTAAAGTCAGATGAAAATGTATTTTTAAGCATTGAGCATTGAAATTCACCCTCTGTTTGTCCTTTATAAAATTTATTTGATTCATGATTTAATTAAATAGGATTGATAATCAAATTTTTAAGCCATATTATAGTTTACATGTACATCTATATTATAGTTTGCATGTACAGATCAGGGATTTGTTTCACTCTAGTGATCATTTGTATCTGTTGTCTAATATGATAGGATGCTTTTAGGTGATGGACCTTAAACTAAATGAGTGGAGTTGTACCGCTATGCCAGTAACCACATGCTTCAGCGCGCACTTTTGTGAATAAGCAGGTGAAAATAAAGTAAAAGGGCTTTTTACATTTGTGGGACAATGAATGACAGATCTTGAAACGCAGTATTACAGAAAAGACAACAACAAAAACACGGTAGTTTGAATTGCACGTGGGACCTCTCAATGATTTCGGCCTGCAGCAGATTGAAGCTCAGACTAAAAAGAGCCTCCCTGTCCCCCTCCAGGACGACATCATCGACGACGTGGGCGACTTTGTCGCGGCCGCAGAGATCCTGAAGGAGAGAGGAGCCTACAAGATCTACATCATGGCCACGCACGGCCTGCTGTCGGCCGACGCCCCACGTCTCATCGAGGAGTCGGCCATCGACGAGGTGAGGGCGTTCGCTCCAGGTCCTGCCGTCGAACTACATCGACGTGCCGTCGGAGGCCTTTGCAGGCGAAACGAGTCGAAGGGGAAGTCACCCTGGCCTGGCGCGTCCAATGTCAAACCTGAAAGTGGGTTAGAAGAGCAGTCACTTCCTCCTGCTGGGTCTTCCGCTGAATTATTTGACTTTAAAAAAAAAAAGGAAACAGAAAAAAAAGGGTTGTATGATTTCTGCAAATGATCAGGTTCTAGTTTAGTTTTTGCCTTCGGCCATCCTGCAGGCAGCAGAACTGCAATGTTTCAGTGTCGTTTCTCTTCAGCTCCGTTTTTTTACATTGGAATATTTGCGCAACTTTAAATGTTAAATAGATATTAGATTAAATAGAGTCTCCTTTTTCTCTGTGTTGACTCAGCACTTCTGTTTAAGTCATGACAAGGTTTTTGATCATACTTTTGAAGAAGCAGAATAAACACGCTAAGCAACTTTAGACTTTAGGTCATCATCATCAACACTTTCAAATCAGCTCATAGTACTGTTTTTATTTATTTATTTATTTTTTAATGAAATAAGCCATCAATCTTACTTTTGAAGAATATTACAAAAAAATACGACTGCAAAACTGAACACGAGTCGCTCAAACCAGGCGAACCCAAACTAGCGACTTCACCACGACGACCTCCGCCGCTAACACTGAACCTCTCCTCAGGTGGTGGTGACCAACACCGTCCCCCACGAGGTCCAGAAGCTCCAGTGCCCCAAGATCAAGACGGTGGACGTCAGCATGATCTTGGCCGAGGCCATCCGCCGCATCCACAACGGCGAGTCCATGGCCTACCTGTTCCGCAACATCACCGTGGACGACTAGAGCGCGGTGGCGGCAGAGGTGGGTCCGGTACTGACCCGAGGGTCCGCGGTACTTCTCCCCACTGCTGTTTTGGAGGGTGAAAGAAAAAAAGATGGTTAAGACATGTTTCCATGTGTATTTAAGGTTTACATATAGACAAAAGCAATGATAGAAATGTTGATTCAGTTCCCATCAGACATTGTAAAAAAAAAAAAAAAAAACCCAACGAAAAGCAATTTTTCTTTCCTCGTGTTTGGAAATGCATTGTGTATTTTTGAAAGCCTCTCGCCGCGCCGCGCTGCGCTGCTCTCGGCACCTTTTACACCCTGAAGAGGACGTTCTGTTCACATTCTGCTCACTTCCTCTCCCCGCGCGGTCGGTTGTACCTGATGACTTTGTGCCTCGTGACTGAACCAGCCAGTTCAGGCCAGTTTGTTACATCTGATTTTCGCGGTTTGCCCTGTCAAGGTTGTTCTGATACAGTCGCTGAACAAGACACTGGTCAAGTTGTTGTTGTTTTTTTTGTTTTGTTATCTCTTTTCTCTAATTTCTCAAAATGAGTCTCGTTCAAGATGTCATTAATCGCATGGAAGCGGCCTTCAGCGTGGTGGATGCGCCACCTGAACAGCACCGGTTATCTCCACCTTGTTTCAGTTTCTGTGAGTGAGAGATTGAGGGACAATTGTGGGGACAAGCTTATGATGTAATGTGTGTTTTTGGTGGTGCAGCCCTTAAAAAAATCTAACTTCATGGTGGCTGAATTGCTCAGATGTTCCAATTTGTTCTTAAAAAAACTAGATATATAAATAAATAAATATTTCTGCCCCTTTTACGAATATGAATTATAATTACCAGCATAATAGATATAATTTATCATTTCGTTTATTGCACGCAGGCCCTCAAATTCAAATCAGTACCACATGAACACCACACGATTGTGTGCGTCACCGGTATGCAAAGCAAACAGGAACAACTGCGTGAAACTGAGGCTGCTGAGAAAAAAACTAAAGGGTTCCTGCCTCATGGACACATGGGGGGTTTTACCAGGAAGGTCTGCATGAGGTGCTTTGAGTCAACCAAGGGAGACTTTGGTTAATGGGCCCTTTCAAGCCGGACTGCCAGTAAAAGTCACAACAGGACGAGGGCGAAACTGATGCTGATTTAAACGCGAGCTTTTATTGAATTAGGTGAAACGAACGCACACCCCGGCGCTTCTGCAGCTACTTTGAGCTTCTGGGGTTGAACTTCCACCTCAGTGAACGGCCCAGCGGTCACTGTGGCTCCAAGACTGAACAATATCCCCGCAAGGATTTTTCTCTTTTCACAGTTCAGTCAGTCGGACTAAACCGTAACAAAATGTGTGTCGTCGTCGAGTGGAATGAAATCTGCCTCTGAGATTCGCGCTGGACCAAAGTCCTCTGCGAGTTCAGCCCGTTTTTTTTTTTTAATTGCTTCGTTAAAAGGCCTTCACGCTCTCAATGTTCAGCAAATAAAACACACGGAGAGGAAGAGCTTCCTTATGCTGCAGCTGCTTCCACACTTATTATTATTTTTTTTTACCATTTTACGTGAAAATTAAAATGAAATTTCAAATAAATAGTAAGAAATTTAACCAGCAGGAAACTCATGCAGCATGTTTACCAACTACCGATAATTCGCTGTGTGAGTTGACAAAGTGTCTGCGATATCCCCTCCTCAACCCTCCTCGGCGCCACTGTGAGCAACGTCCACTTCACATACGTACGTGCTGCAAACAGCGCAGAGGATTTTCAGGTTTTGCCAATGAATCAGACAGAAAGCAAGTGGGTGAAAGGTGGAAAAGGTGCGGTGGGACCCCTCCTTTGAAAAACAGCACCTCCAGCATTTACACATCCCGCATATTGTCCCCATTAGCGGCCGCAACCACCAACTCCCAGAGCCAGAAGGTTTTTTTTTTTTTTCCCCCAGACAACTCGTTAGCTGCAAGGTACGAATGTAACACACCATCACAGGCTGCTTTTTTTTTTTTTTTGATTTGATCTCTAAAAGCTGACGATTCTTTTCCGAACACTAATGGCCAGAAATGTGAAAACACTGTAAAACATTTAATTTAATTTTTTTTCTTTTGTTGATTGAAAAATGCACAAAAGCCTATGTGATTACTTGACCTTGTCATTCCTTTTTGTATTCTGAATTTTGTTGCAGCAAGAGAAAAGAACGTGTTTGTTGTAAAAGGCTTGGTATGGTTGGAAAGAAATTGATCGTTGTGTGTGTGAAAGGTGGCTCCCTTAACAGCATTTCTTGGCCCAACTGTCGCTAAATGGGGCCAGGAAGGCTTTCTGGAACTACACAAATGATTACACTCCCTATGTGTTCCTTTACGCTTCCTTTAGCAGGAACGTGGCTTCACACCGAGCCTCCCGCTTAGTTCCTGTTCTTAAGAAGGTGTAATTGTGTGGCAAGGGGTCAAGAGATCTATTTAAAGGTCCCATGTTTGGCTGAACCAACGTCTGTGTCTGTAGCCTGTCGGTGAACTTCCCAGCATCTGAGAAAAAACCCATCATTTTGCCCGAATTAATCTAATGATTAATTGATTAACTCTAGTCGACGAAAGCATTTTTTTTCATGTCAGTTTTCCTGGTTTGAAGCTTTGTTAATTTCGGTGCCTCTGTACATCGGTACGATTGTTTGAGCTGGTTCATGTATGAAGGACAAGGCGTTTGTCGTTTTTGTTGGATTTATTTTGCCATATTCAAAGAGTTGTCTAATCAGATTGAAGAAAAATTTTCAGTGCAAAATTGATTGACAGCTGCAGCTTCACTGTCGTTCACGTTCTACGTTTTAGAAACTGTTTGCTTAAACACACAGTTTTTTGTGATGTCAACAGTTGGCCTAATATGGGACCTTTAAATTTCACAATCAGCATGAATGAACAAGAAAAGCCCACACCTCTCTTCTTTTTTTTAATTTTTTTTTTTTGGCCCCACTACCGATTAGCATGACTCAGACAAAGTTGACCTATCTTTGAGAGGCTCGTTATTATTCAAATGTGATGACGCGGTCCGCTCGCTGGGGGGTGGGGGGCCGGCGTTGCACGAAGAGCATGAGACGCGGAAGCGCCCGGCGCCTTTTTGCAGATAAGTCAAACGTATGAAAAAAAAAAACCCGTGAGCGTCTGGCGTTGCCTTTTAAGGGGCAGCCGCAGAGCGTTGTGCACATTTCAACGCTGGCTGACTGAATTTGGAAGTGATGCTAAAGAGTGTGTTTTTATCCTAACAAAGCCTTTCGCTCAGGGATATCTGCTGAAGCTGATGCACATTTTTTTTATTTATTTTTTTTGTTTTGAACTTTTTCTTTTTGTTTACCATTTATTACTCCTATTGAAATCGCGAAAGAGTGGCGTGTGAGAACGTCTTCCATACAGCAGCACTGTACCCCCACCTCAGCTTCCCGCTACTTTATTTTGAGTCGATGTGTATCCCCCTCACTTTATTTGAAGTCTTTGTGTTTTTTGTGTGTTTGGTCGCTGCTGTGCCACGTGTGACGGCTCAATGTTGGACGTTGTCTCACCAAACCCGCCCCACCTCACCCCCCACCCCAACGCTTCCAAAACTGTATCTGTCCTGAGCGTTTCTTGTCATCCTCTGTTTGGTCGCTCCTTCTCCACGACTGGCCTGCGATGCAGAGGGCGAAGCAGCAGCAGCAGCTCTCGAACTGTCGTGTTTGTCAATGTGTATGTACAAAAAATGAAATAAATAAAGCAAACGGTTGCCCGCGGCGATGTCTATTTTTTCAATTTTTCTGGGAAATCTTGACAACCAAAATGCCTCTCGGGTTGATCGGGAGTTTGGTTTGTTGACGTCAAAGCACAAGTTTCGTTCGTGCCCTCGCTTCTCGGTTCCTCTGCTGACAACTGAAGCCCCTCACAGTCACAGATTCCATTCACACAACTTCAAATATTTGAACTGTGTCTGCTGAGGTCATAAAGTTGATGATGCGGCGACCTGCAGCGTGCTGGGCGTCGCCACCGTCCCAGATCCTACACTTGTTCACAACTTCTCAATGACGTGAGCAAACACTGAGGAGCTTTGACCAAGTCCAAGAGCAGGGGCAAATACCCTCTTGTCGGGCCTTGCAGAGCTTCCGGGGAGCAAACCACACGAGGAGAGGAAGAAAAGTTGCGATCTCACCTGATCTCAGAGGAAAAATAAATATCTTTCCTCGGTTTGTCGGTGCGCTCGTGGTGGATGAAGCGACTTGAGCGTCGCTCCGGGGGCCAGATGTGAGGCTGCAGTGAGCGCAAAGAGGAAACAGCCTTCTGATTATTAGTGGACACTTCCTTGTCTGATTCTGGGGAAAACAAAACACCTTGTTTTCATTGGCTTGCGAAAGAGGAAGTGCACCTTTCGCTTCACCTCAATGTGTGAAGTGCGGTGAACGTGTTTCAAAATGTCAGTTTCCAGCGGTTCTCGATCTAGAGAGCAGCACAAAGTTTTGTCGGCTGCACGTTGTGCAAAACGCGCCACCGTTCTGGAAATCAGTCCCCTTGTGATGTCACAGTGGGGCCTGATGCCACCCCAGCGCTTTGTGGTGGGAGGCTGCAAAGGGAGAGTTAAACATGCAGTTTTCGTTTTCAGATCACCTGGAACTGGAGCTTTCAGTAATGCAACAGTTATTAGGAAGAATATTTGCTGAATAACGTCCACCAGGGGGCAGTGTAACATAGACTAGAGGAATAGGAGGTTTGTGTTTGAACAGCGCACTGGAATACTGCCAATTCTTGTTGGTTCAAGGTTTGTGCATAAGTTATTCGAGGCTTGTTTGCCAGGAAGCAGCACAGACACAGTTGTATAGCTCAAATGATTTGCTTTGATGATTTTTTTCCTTCCCTTTTCTTTTTCAGTCATGTAAATATCTGATCTCTAAGACCTGGAATGTAATTACTGAGCTTGAGAATACCATTTACATGAATAATGACACCTCGTCGTGTCTGATAGATCGAGTCGCATGTTCAAAATACCCTCCAGCAGAATGCACTTGATGACCTCCGTGCTTGTAATGAAGTCACTTTCTCTGCATGGCAGAATAATTATTTCACCGGACGGACGTGCCCTGCTGTATTGTAAGGCATTTTAGATGGAATGCATTTAGAGCCATGATGGAAAATGTTCTTGTCACCGCGAAAGTGGAGACAAAGTGGTTGAGTGCGGGGGTGAGATGAAGACGTTAGAAGATCCATTATGTTGCCTCCAAGTTTTAATCCATGAAACTAGTAAAATCCTACCTGTTTTCACGACTTCAGAGGTGCAGCCTCACTCAGTCAACAAATTGTCAAAGAACTCAAAGCTGCATATTTAGCCGTCTGTTTACAGCGCACTGTTTTCGGTCTCTGCTGCCTTGTACCTTCCACATGTTAGGAAAGAGACAGAAACAAAGTGACGAGGTCTCATGGTGCTTGTGGACTGGAGAAGGAAGGTGAGTTGGAGAGGCATCGTTTAGGTGTGGGTGCCCTTTCTGATATACTTGATTAAAAACGGACCGAGAAAATGAATCAAGGATGAACTTGAATTGTGTTGCATTGAATTGTGATGGAGTGGGATGATAAAATCTTGTTTTATAGTGAGATAATAGAATATTGTTTCATAGGAACATTTTTGTCCATGAGTAAAATCAGTCATGTCCAGGGCATTTATCAGGCTGAGACAGATGGATGACGTCAACAAGTTTTATTGAGAATATTCATGGCCATAATTATAAATAGTGAAACACTATCTTTGAGACACACACATATATATACAGAATATATACATTTAAAAATGTTCTTTTCACTTTATTGGTAGAGAAACCTCTATTCCATTCATTTTGCTGAAATACACAATTTTTGTTTGTTTATTTTTCTTTAAACGCGACAGCTAGACTTTTGTTTTCATGACACGACACAACTGAGATCAAGAAACACGAGTCTGCTTTGGACTTAAAGCAACACTGTGTAGTTTTTCTACCTTGAAATAAAAGCTCGCACACATTTTTTATTTTTTTAATACAATCAATTCACTTGCAGTTGGAAAAGGCATTTGCCATTGACTTGGCGCCACCCTCTGGCCTACTGTGGGACTGAATAACCTGGGGTTGCCTGCCTGGCACCATGACGATAGCCAGCCGTTTTCTGCGCTGTAAGGTGAAACAAGTGGGCGGCCTCGCCTTCATTTACAGCAGAAACACTTATTTACATTCACAGTGAAAATCGCCTGTGCTCAATTCCTCTTTCTGACACTTTCACCCTGCTGTGCTGCCACACATCTCCACGTCCTGTCTGTTTTTCATGTCTTTGCGCATCAACGCTGCACCTCCAGAACTTCTCCCAGACTCTTTGTGCTCCTGACTCTGACCCAACCCGACCAACCCTTCCGTGTCCCTCGCCGCCCCCTACGAGATGCGGCAGCTGTTGGTCTTGCTCATGGCGGGCCGCCTGGCGCCCTCTTTGGGGTAGGTCTCGCGGCGGCGGCACAGCGCCGGGCTGAGCCAGCTGGGCAGGTTGGCCCGCTGCAGCAGCTCCCTGAAGGCCTCCAGCACGTTGACGTCGTCCTTGGCCGACGACTCCAGGAAGCTGTGGTTCCAGTCCAGCTCCACCGTGGACAGCACGTCGTCGCTGGACACCAGCCGCTCGCCGCGCCGGTCGATCTTGTTGCCGATGACCACGATGGGCGTGTACTTGTCCTCCTTCACCTCCAGGATCTCGTCGCGCAGGCTGCGCACGGCCTCCAGCGAGCCCGGGTCGTCCACGGCGTAGACCAGGGCGAAGGCGTCGCTGTTCTGGATGGAGAGCTTGCGCATGGCGGGGAAGGAGTAGCTGCCGCTGGTGTCCATGATGTTGATGGTGACTTTGACGCCGCCCACCTCGTACTCCGTCCGGTGGAGCTCCTCCACCGTGCGCCGGTGCTTGGGCTCGAAGGTGTCCTTGAGGAAGCGCTGGATGAGCGCCGTCTTCCCCACGCCGGCCGCCCCCAGGAACACCAGGCGCACCTCCGTCTTCTCCTTCACTTCGAAAGACATGCCGGGGATTTTCTGTTTTTTCTTTCCTTTTCCGAAACTTGTTTGTCAGCTTTAGGGGCCTCGTCTCTGTTTGGAGGCACATGTGAGCGCATCTGTATTTATGCTCACTCAGAGCACCGGCCCCCTTCTGCCGGCAGCCAATCGTAGGAGAGCAGATTGTCTGTCTCTCTCTCTCTCTCTCTCTCTCTCTCTCTCTCTCTGTGTCTCTCTCTTCCTTGCCCTCCCTGCTGATGATGTTCGGAACAAGTTGAGGAAGGACTCGGGAAATAAAAGTTCAGGTTTCTTGAAGCTACACCAGTCTGCTGCTGAGATTCTCAGTCGATAATCAGTTTTTTTCATAATGCAGCAGCACAATTCACAATTCATGCAGCACAACTCATTTATTGTTTTGGTTCTTTTCAGAGACACTATTATGTTGAGGCGATGCAGAAAATCTGCGTTCTCAACATTTGGAATTCCTATTATTGAATTGAATATGCTTTTTTGTTTTTATTATTGTTTTTAACCTCGAGATGCAGCTACTAATTAGAACAGCCTGGAGGCAGCAGTAGGGGCGTTGTTTTTTTTTTTTTTTTCGAACGGAATGTGATTGTTTATCTTCGCGTCGCTGGGTGACGCCTCGAGTCTTGCCTCCTTCAAACAATAAGAAATCTTCTGCTGTTGCTGTGCTTCGAATGTTGAAAATGTTACACACTGTAACTTCAATCAACTTGCAAGGTTTTAAAGTTTTTTTTTTATGTGCCAAATTGTGTATATGTGAAATACATCCAGTCGATGTGGGAAATGTTGTTTCCAGGGCCTCAGGTTACTAATTAACACGAAATCCACTTCGCAGCTGGAGATTGTTGGTGTGAAACGCGCACCCTTGGATCTCTGGCTGTTCTCTACGCCTCAAATTTGTCACTTGTTGCTATGATACCGCCGAATCCGCGACCTGAGACAAAAGGCATTTGCAAGAACGCGGCTGCTTTACAATTGCTGCCCTTCGCCTCTCGCGCCGCAGATGAATGGTTCTTCATGGGGTTCGTCGCTTAATTGGACTAATTAGAGGCACGATCCATGTCAACATACTTCATTGAGCCGAGCAACTTCAGTTCGGGATTTTGGTCAATGGCCATGCGTAGTCTTGTGAGCCGGTTTTTCTTTTGGAGGCTGTTTTTGTGTGTCTGCACCAATGATATGAAGGCACCAAACAATAGAACATTCTGCCAATAGAGGGCACCTAGGGGGGGCAGTTCTTTCAATGAGGCTTTTCTATTCAAGTGGAGCTTTCATTTTTTTTCTTGCATATTTGCTAAGGTAGGTCCAGCTGCGGTGCCCGGCTGTGCTTCCAGTGGAAAGTCAGGAATAAACCAACATGATGTCATTCAATGAGAAAACCTCTCTTATTTAAGCAGAAAATATCCAGTTTCAATTAAACTGCATCTGTACCTATTTAGTGAGCAGCAGCAAGGCTCAAAGTCACCGGTTTTCGATGACCTTTGCTGTGATTTTCGAGGGTGATTTGCAGCACTGTGGTTCCTGCACTTGTCACAACAAAGAGGGTGTCGATTTGCATCGAAGCCCTTTTCCTTCAGTAATAGTTAATCTAGATGGTCATGCAAGGTTTCCAGTTGTTGGGACCCTGATTGAAAACTTGCATGACGAGGCCATAAGCCTGACTCCTTTAATGAAAATCTGTCAGTCTGCCCTCAGTAGCAACTGTCTGGCTGACTCACACTTCAAGAGCACACCTGGCACATCTGAGTCAAGTCACCTGGAGTTCTGAAGGCTGAAGAGTCTTTCTTTTTTTCTCTTGCCAGGAGGAAAAAAAAAAAAACTGGCCTGGCCTCGTTTGTTTTTGTTTGTTTATCATGCGTCCGGTGTGCAAAGAAGCACCAGATGTAGGCATCGTGGTGCCTTGTCCGCCGCGGTTGGGAGCTTAGGGTCAGCTTCGGCTGCTCTCCGGTGTCACTTTGCGACGATGACTGGCTGTGATAATGGATGGGAACACGCTGTCCTCAGCAGCGTTTGGAAATCACTCCGGGTACCCAGGCGGTTTATTCTCCGCCTGCCGTTGTCAACGTCGTCTCCCAAAAGGAGTTTCACACAGTTTGTATTCCCCTTCCTACTTCCTGCAGCTCTATTATTCAAAGTGAGTCAAAGAAGTCTTGTGCAAACGCCAGCAGACGACCACAAACCTGTTCTAGAAGACTGGACGTTGTGACATTTGTGTACTTGCCAGAGTTTGATAAGCCAGGACGAAGGCGGCAGCAGCAGTTAAGAGGCTTTTAATTGTAACCGTCGCCGGATTAGCGTGTCACTCAGTCGTGCGGCTTGTTTCCTCTGTGGAGGTGTTGATTTTACGACGTGCCCAATCCGTCTGTCAAACGGTCGAGCGGCACGTTAGCGTGTGCGAGGAGAACATTAAACTTTTTCGCACGATAGCACACGTGCCGACGTGTAGTCGTCCAGGTGAAATGGTAAATGGACTGCACTTGTATAGCGCTTTCCAGCACCTTCCCGGTACAGGTCCCGGGAAAGTACCCCAAAGTGCTTTACAGTGGCTGCCACCCCTGTTGAGTGCATTTCAGGGTTCAGTGTCTTGGGCAAGGACACTTCAACATGTGGGCAGTAGGAGCCGAGATTGGAACCGCCAACCCTACGATCATTGGACGGCCTGCTCTGCCAACTTAGCTCTTGAAGACCGACCCGAGGTCTGTCTGCGGGGGACTTTGCGGGCGAGTCAAACCTACTGATTGCCAACGCGGGGGCGTCCGGAGCGGGTGTCAAATCCTCTTCATGTGTGAAGCCACACTGGTATAGGCTGTTGAAACGTGTGTCTGCGTGTGTGTAATCGAGGATGAATCAGAGGCAGTAAAAGTAATGTACTGTCGGCGCTAAGTGGCCAATTTGGCGCGACTGTACGGGCACTTCTGTGGAGGGCCGCGCGGAGTCAGGCAGGCAGAGACGGAAGAGACACACTCCATTTGGCCCATTAAAGGTGCGAACGGTTGGAGATTGATCTCATTACGCCGACCGTTGGACGGCAGAAGCATGAGAGTTTTTTTCTTTCCTTTTTGTTTTTCTCGCTCTCTATAACCTGGCAGAAACGTTGTGGAGGTCGATATGGACCGACCGCTTCTCCTGTGGCTCAGATGCCACAACACGCTGCTGCATCAACTGTAAAACGGTGTATCGAATGGAGGAGGGAGGAGCCTTGCAGGTTTCCGTGCAATGAGTTCTGGTTAAAAAAAACCAAACTTTAAATTTAGCACTTTGGCAAAGATTTCATCCGTCTTGACATCTTCCAATAAAGAGTTGCTTATCAGGTGTAAGCTGCCTTGAAAATCTACTGAAGGAGACAAAGGAGAAATGCAGGTTGTAGGAGCAGACTTAGCATATGCTAAAGCTAGAAATTGTTTTTAATTAGAACTGGGCAATATTTTCACAGTAAAAGAAGAACAAAAAACGTGACCTAGGTTTAGTTTTTGTTAGCATGGTTTTCCTTCTCTCCTGGCTGCTCTCGGAACGGGAAGATATTAAAACCCCTGTGCATTGTAGTTTGATGGCGATGCGTTGCTGACGTTGCGCCACTCACCACATGGCTAAACTGGTCGTGAAAAATCTGATTGGGCTTCTTGAATTTTAGAAGCAAATTATTTGTCCTGTCACCATCCATGTCTTGCCCCCCCCTTGCCAACCCTTTCTGTGGGCTTTTTACCAGATAGATCTATTTATGGTTTGTAGTATTTCATGTTTTTGGCACCGAAACCGAAATAATCACAACCCGCCTCTGAGGCCAGGAATACGTTATTAGAGCTTTGATGAGTGGCGCCGCGTTCCCTTTTTCATGTCAACAAGAAGTACAGAACAGGATCGGCCACTAACACCATCCAACTAATGTCTTCCCCTGCCGCTTAATCCTTCCTTTTCACCCAGCGGCTTTGTGCATCCAGGTCGCCGGTTGTGCATTCATCCCTGCTCCCTCCCAACTTTGGGCTCCGACGCTGTCCTTTGCCTCTGGAACACGATGTCCTGGATAATGACGGGAGCAGTGGAGGCGGAGGCAGCGACAGCAGTCGATTGGCAGACTGGTCTTATTACACGCGCGCCGCAGGAGAAGTTGTTGTTGTCTGTCCGTGAGGGTTCTCTGCCTGTGTGTACCGCACCCCTCCACCCCCCAGCCCCACTTCCTCACCCCTCACCCCTCAACACCTTCATCTTGTAAGAATTCAATCAAATTAGTCGAGGCGTCTTCCTTTTCTGGGTCAACAGACACGCTCGCCGCCACCGCGGGTCCACTTTCATGTCTGAGGCGAAGGTTCGCAGCTGCGACCGTCATTAGAGAGGCCTCGACATATGGATTCGTAACATGCAATTATTTCAGATGGAGAGAAATCTATGTCAGAGCAGCAGCAGTAGGTGGAATGAAGGCGCGGTGACATCCTTTTTTTTTTGTTGTTGTTTTCTTTTCATAAATCCAGCCAAGTCACAGCCAGCAGACAAGGGAAAGGTTGGGAAATTTATTCTTTTATTTCTTTATTTTTAACAACCATGTTCTAGAAGAGAAATCAAAGAAAGGAATAACAGCATATTTAAACATATATTATATATATGTGTGTTGGAATAGGCTTTAGTGAACAGAGGCAAGGACTCAGTGGGAAGCCAATATAATTTCTCCGACTTTTGCGGCTTTTTAATTTTACTTTTCTTACAAATTCACAGACGAGGATGCGATCATCGCTGTTGCCTTTACTTTCGGTCACGGGCGATTTTCATTTAAGTTGACCCACTTCTGCGCCGACTTGCTTGCAACAGAGACCCGCAGCTTCTTTTATTGCCTGAAACTTTCATTATGTTTTCTGCGCGGCGCAGAAAACATAATGGAACGTCAGAATCATGAGCCTGCGGGCGGACCGGCTCTCAGGTGCGCTGGGAGGCGGATGAAAAAGGATCAGGGGGGCTGCTGAGTCCGTGACCCAGATGCTGCGCTGAACGCCTCATTCTGTAAACTCTAATGTGAAGTGCTCGAGCGACAGCTGGATTGTAAAGATCTTGAAACTCAAGTGGGATTTCATTAGCGAAACCACCGCCACGTGAACGCGCGCACACACACACACACACACACACACACACACTGACAATTTTATCAAGACACAACATGCTTTTGGAAAAGTTGGACTGTGTAAAAGACGATGTTTTTGATGTCACTAATGGGTAAAATCAGTCTGGTGTCAGTAGTGAGCTCCCGAAGTCCCTCATCTGGACTGAGTTGTTGCTTTTTTGTATGTTAGCTCTCTGCACCCAAGATCTGCCACCTGGAACTCATTAGCTAACCTGCTTTGAAGGCCATCAAAAGCGTCTTGCAAAGTTTTGGAAATCTGGAGGGTGATTGGACGAACCCTCCATTCATCAAATTTCAATGGCCCAGTTAAATATATACAATTTAACGCTTCCAGGTAGTTGCGTCACAACACTATGGCTCGTCGTGATGTGCTGCGATGTTTAAGTAATGTGCCCCATTGGTGAGATGTAGGCCCACCAAAAGGTTCTAATTGAGGGTGACTGTTTGCATTTCATTTTTAGCCTCTTTGCAACCTACTTTGGCAAAACGATAGATCGCAGGTTTTGACCGTTTCGTGTTGGCCTCTGTTTTTAAATTTAGAAGCTCTGTCCATCTTTTTACACAGGAAGTGTTTCAGTCACAAAGCTTTCAGTGCCGTGACTGAGACTGTTCCTGCTAGTACAACGTACTCTCATCGCTATCAGTAGTAGTGGAATTTGGAAAAAAACATATTTTTGGATAAGTGCGATTTGCGTTCAGTTTAGTTCCATTCAGTTTGGAGAACAGCAGTAAAGTCAATTGTGTGTAATATTGAAAATTCCCCCATTTCCGCGCTTTCACGTTTGTTAGTGTTAGTACTCAGGCATTCATGCTGTTGCCCTCCCGCTACACTGCGTATGATTTACTTGGGTAATTTGCCTCAGCTATAATTGTTCGAAGATGGGTTTGCGCAGCTTCCAACAAAGACAAAAACATCCTAGAAGGAAGATTGAACCTTTGTTTCTAGTCTCCTAATGGGATCCTACTCTTTCTAGAAAGTAGGCCCTAGTGACTGACAGGCGAATGGAAGCTGGGATAATGAAATTCCCGTCCATATGAATGAGGTATGTTGTTTTAGTCTAGCTTAGCGCTTGATTGTTTGAGTGGAAGAGCAAACGCAACCTGGCAGCTGAGGGCTGCGTTCACCTCTCGGCTGCTCGGAGCGCTCATTAGACCAAAAAAAACAAACTTTTTTTTTTTATATTGCGGAGAAGAAACAGTGCGGAGGTGGATGCACTGCGGAGACATTAGCCTCCAAAAAGAGCCCGAACAATGACGAGGCAAAGTTTTTTAGGAGGTGGTGGGAGGGGCAAAACGGCCCTAACCTTCGTCAACAGAGAGAGACAAACCCGCAAGCAAATAAACAAATGAAAAAGAGAGTGATTAGAAAAGCAAAGGCTGGTGATGTAACTCAACTGCTGTGTTGCTGGGAGTTTTGGAGAATTTCGGAATTGTTCTCATGCATGTGGTTGACAGAGGCGCTTTTGACGAAGAGAGGCGACGTTTATGTCAGCTGACATTGATCTTTCCTGCATGTTTAACTTTATGCAAAATTTCAAACTTGCTTTTTATATATATATATATATAAAGAGATCAGCCCAAATGTGATCTTCATTGTTGTGGTTTTCCTTCACTTCTCTTGTTCTCTCGAGCCGGTGCAGTTTCCTGCTCTCAGCTGGTAGGGCTGGTACCACTTGCCTACTGGCTGTTTCCTCTGATTGGGACCTTTCTCTGAAAAACACTCGAACCAGCCTGACTTGCACCAACAGCTGTTTAAAAGTCACTCGCATAACCTTTCTTCCCCATTCCGACGCTCACTTTGAACCTCAGCCGGTTGCCTTCGCCGTGTCTACAGTCCTGAATGTGTTGAGTTTCCTGATGCTTGCGTGTGCCTTTCGCCTGCTTTTCATTTGACTTTTACTCCATCCCATCGCATCTGCTACCCTCGCTCGCATCGGCCGATCTGTCGTGACTGAGCCGCTTTTGTTTTGTTGTTGTTTTTGACTCATCCGTGTGGTCGGATTGACCGTGAAAAGACGTGCAAAGGTTTCGGTAATCTGAAAGCAAATAAAAAATGTTCAAAGTAATCAGTCGAATAATGAAGCAGCTCAAGATGCATGAAATCACCATTTTCAATTCCAACAATCCCCCAACCTGAAGGTCGTTTTTTTTCAGAGCCTCTCTTCACAGCCGCCTGAGCAGGCAGGGGGCAGGAGCTGGCGACCTCCTCCGGTCCTCTCAGAGAAAACAGTCCAAGGACGGAATTTGTTAACCGTCAAACGCGCGGCTGAATAACAAGGGGACGAGAGACGGCGCCGTAAATTCGATTGAAATGTGAACTCTGGGGTTCGGCAGCGTTTAGCGGGGAAAAAAAACAAAAAACGCCGCCCGCACATCTGAGGCGGCGGCGGCAGAGGCCCAAACAACAACAACAATCGGCCGTCGACGACTTATGCAACGTGCCGCTTTCGGGGTTCGTTGGGTAATAAATCCACAGGGAGTCGCTCTCCCACCTGAGGGCGGCTTCTGCTCGGCTCCAGATAAACTGCCGTCTGCCTCTCATCTGATGTTTTGAAGGTCACGGGGGAGGTTTTCACGAAGACGCACCACCCCCCACCCCCCACCCCCTCACCCCCCGCTTTCTCCACCACCTCCCCTCTGTGACCTTCCCAGGAAGAAGACATCCACCGAGCTCTGTTTGTGACTCCGGGCCGTCATCAACCGCAGTGAAATTTGCATCGGCATCAGGGAGACGGCGAGAGACTCTTCCAACTCTCCGGCATTTATTCCAGTTTGAGTTTTGTTTTGTTTTTTTCCCCCGAGTGTTTGGCCTCGACGATAGCAGAAGCCTTGTAAATGTTTGTGCGTGATGGCTTTTGATCTGTGGTGGACAGAGGTTTTAACCTTTATTTTTTTAAAGATGTCTGATGAAGGTCGGACGGACTGAAACGATGCTTTCATAACTCAATAATAAAAAGACAAAACTGTGAGCGATGCAGAGACCTTTTTTTTTTGGATATTGTTTTGAATATACCCCAAATTATTGTGTCGTTTATCGTGGGATTACACTACAAATATTGCACTGTGCTGTACAATATTTTCAACAACTGTAACACCAGTTGTTTGAGCTGTAGATTTTAAATTATTAGCTGTTAAATGTCAAATGACAGTGTTATTTTGTCTCTGTTTTGCTAGTGCAAGATTATACTTTAAAGATCATTTTTAAAGAATGAAAGAAAAATCAATTCAGTGTCAGCATGTTGTGGTGGTTCCACACTTTGGATCTTTCCAAATGTGGAGAATCCAGCAAAGCATTAACAGGAAGCTAAAATAATAAGAATAAGAATGTTTTTATGAATCCCACAATGGGGAATTTTGCATAATTACAGCAACTGTATAGTGCAAAAAAGATGGAAAATTATATTGAATCAAAAGAAATAAGGCAATAAAAACTAAAAATAAAATATTTGTAGGGTATAAAAAGGAAAAACCAAAACAAGATAATTACAACCCCAAACCCAGTGTTTTGGTTGGTGACTGGGGCTAAAGATGCTATTTTGAGGAGATCTTTGTATTGATTAGCCATGCTGGAGGTCGATGGCGATGGCTAAACGTCTCAAATAATAAAACTGTTCAGAATGCAAAGTGATAAGCATCTCTATAAAGTCCGCAGAATAAAAACCCTTTGGCCGAGTTTCAAAGAGTAACGTGATGCAACAATAGTCCAGTGTTTGTACACACAGAGCCGACTGAGCTGTTACCTGATTTGATTAGGAGGCTGCCAGCTGGAGACTGGAAACACACACACACACACACACACGGCGCTCTTCAGCACCCTTGCGCTGAGGTCGTGGTGGTCGATCTCTGTGTTTGGGTTTCGAGGCACATGACCCGAGGCTTTGTTTGACCGTGTAATGAAGCGAGATGATGGATGGACGGACAGACGGACTGGGGTCAGCAGCCGCTACCTGACTGTGTTACTTCAGGTGACCGTGTTACTTCTTTACTAGAAGGTGTGCGGGTGTGACAGCTGCTCCTGAATTTATTCTGGGCTGTGAGACAATTGAGACGCTTTTTTTTTGTGAAGATTTAAAACACAAAATTGTGTTTTCGATGTGAAGAATTTATCATTTGCAGTGCCCAGTGATGGTGCAGCTCCTGTTTGCATACGTCCTTCGGTATCCGTTGGTTTGTCTTTTCATTGTGCCAAGTGCTTTGAAACGCCCGCGGATGTGGTCGAGCGGTCTATAAATACAAGTTGATTGATTGATTTGTCTTTTGTTTCTTTATTTTTCAAAAGTCCCTTGCTTCATTAATTATTAAAAAAAAACAAAAAAAACCTACATCTTGGCAGAAAACTCCAGAATATTTAGCCCGCTGTTTATAGCCTGTGACGAAAACCAGGGCTTTGTCTTAACGCACACATATCAGGAAGCAGAGAAAAACTATGTGACCACAAGGTGGCGTGAAAGACCTCGCTGAGGGTGTGGTCATTAACCTGGGAGGAACCTCAGTGCCCTTTGTGACATCACAGTGGGGTTCAATATGCATGTTTTTTTTCCACAATATTGGGACCATTTACCACATAATTATAAAAAAACGTTATATACTAACAAACGTTATTTGTAATTACTGTGGAATTGTGTCATGTCTAGAAGGGGCAGTGCCCATGTTTTGATTCCTGTCCCCACTCCGACAGTTGGATTGATTGATTGATGAAGTGTCAGATGACCACAAAAGAAGCCACAATCCCTGACACCTTTTCGGACGAGATGTGTCAGTGCAGATGTGTGTTTTTCTGAGCGTGATGTCTCGGCGCATGCAGGCAGGGGGATGTGACAGGATCCGAGCGGCGTGGAGGCGCCTCGGCTGCGGGTTACATAAAACAAGTGGACGATTATATAACTGTTCGGCGTTTGATGGCGAATCCTTTTTTCTTGTCCGATGGTTTTGCTGCAGCCGGGCCACCGTTTCCCTTTCAATTTAATCCCATCCATTTAGTGATTCACTCATGATGGGGCGTACTGCCCCTTTTGCACCCACATCTATAAACGTCTCAGTGACTCATAAAATATTTTCCATAATCATCCGATGAACTGCGTGGTTGCAGCTTTTTGGCGACAAATTGAAGGACGGGGTCCATTAACGAGCGCAAAACGTCATCGTCACAGGCTGTTTTTCAAACATGAAGACGCCGCAGAGAGAAAAAATTGCCACATGGATGGTATATCAGAGGGCAGATCTGCATTGTGTTTTTTGAGCAGACGTAGACACGTTCATGATGCATATATAGACACACAGTGTGCTTTTCTTACATTTAGACATACAAGAAAGTAACCGTTGTCAATTTAGACACATGATGTCAATGGATTCTGCGCTAGTTAGCCTAAAGATAATGTAATGATTTAACCACTGATTGTATATAAAGTCGGACACAGCAACCGGTTTCAAAAAGGAGTCCAACACGGAAGGGCCAATAGCCTGCATTCTATCGTTTGACCAGCAGGGGCCGCCAAAATCGGTTGCAAAAAGACTAAAAATGACTGGTTGTCACTCCGGAAACAAGCCTTGAATTCAGACCTTTACGAATTGTTTTGGCTAACAAAATTCCTTAAATTTGCCCTTCATACAGCCAACGGACTACCAGGAATTCCCTCCAGGAAAGAAATTTTTCCCTCCTCTCCTGCAGCTTTCGGAAGTTGCACCTCAGTTTGTGGCTGGCCATGTGGCTGGCCCCCCCACGAGCCTAGAAGAACAATAATAGATGATGGGTTAAGTGTAGCGCCGGTGGGGTAATGCAAAGAAAGAAAGAGGTTTTCACGTTATTGAGCAAATAGAGTGGACGAAGCACATGCATCTGCAGGATGGTGGTCTTCTGAGAAGTGCACGTGAACAGCAAGAGGAGCCTTGAACTCACCACTGGGTTCATCGGCTCTTCGGTGCCGTCGCTGTCTCATCGGACGCTGCCGATCCATCGGCTGGCGACACATGCACTCCTGGGATGCACACAGATGCCTTTCCTTCAGCAGTCGAGCATTATAGCCGCACCATGTGATTGGTCTTTGTTCTTTCAGAGGGACGTTAGACACTTCAGAACAATGAAAAACAGAGTGAATTTTTTTTTTTTTAGAAGAAGAAGAAGTGTGTGTGTATGCTCTAAACAAGCACCAGTTGATTGCATAAACAAACATGAAAGCCTCAGTGAAGCCACTCCTCAGCAGCTGGGGTGGTATAAGTCTAGAAAACTGAGTTTTGAACCAATAATTCCTATTCATATATTTATACATATATATATTTACAACTTTTTAGCTAAGTACAATTTTTCAGCAGTGCAATTTCAGAAGAAATCTAATGGCCGTTGTTCTAACAGACTGCACATGTTATAGCGGACTGTAGAGTTAATCAGATCATGACAATAAGGCCTCACCAAAAAAACAAAAACAAAAAAAACAAAAGCATAAAGGAAACACTGTCATGTACTAAAGCGATCCACTGGCAACTTTGTCCTGATCTTTAGAGAATCGCTTTTTGGTGCGATCCAATCAAGCGCGTGTCTCCATCTTGAGTTTCTGCCTCCAGCAGGGTCTCCTCAGGTCATTCCTCTCTTGGTCGAAGGTCCTGATGTCACAGCTCACTCCTCAAAGTAGCTTATTTTATTTTTTAAACACAGTTGAATTTGTCACTTGGAGGCGATATCCCGCATTCTCACTCTCCCGTGAAATCAGGGGGGTTTCACTCAATTACTCTGCTTCTGCTTGTCTGTGAGTACGGCAAGTACACACATGCGTTAAGACCGCTTTGCAACACGACACTAGTGCGCGTCCTTGCCTGCTCGACGTGACTCACCGACTGCAGGTGCAATAAACATTTTTGTTTGTCTGCTGCAGCTGAGTGTCAACCATCCACCGGTCCCACTGGATTGGTGCTGCTGCATTGTGCCCACTGAATTTAATCACAAACGTTTGGTTTGTGGAATACATTAAAAACAAAAACAAATCTAAAATAAAAATAAGTAAAAAGAAAAAACTTTTTTTTTTCCCTGTTGACTGTGTAATTAGGTGTATGACAAATCTGGGTAACTGTAAATGAAAGATGATTTCACAGAAAAAGTTACATAAACTTGGCACAAGTTGCCATGACAACACAATGTCGTACCTGTGTGGTGGCATGTGTCAGCGTGATCGATTGGAAATATGTAGCTGAATCTGAAATAGGAAAGGCTCTTTGAAAAGGCAAAGTGTCATGCAGATGCTCAATACAGTTACTTTCACCCAAACACTGACCATAGTTACAGTGAATTGCAATGCTTTTTTTTGTATCTGTCTCAGTCTTGTTCTCTTCCTGCCCTGCCCTTTGGGCTCGACGTGGTCTTGGTTGTGTCTTGGTCTCGGTCTCGTTTGAGGCGGTTTTGACTACATCACAACTTTATACACACACGTATACATTTAACATATGTACAGAACAGTCACAGCTGCACAGATTGTCAGAGGTTCAGTAAGACAGAGAGAGACTGCCCCCCTCTGGTCATTGTTATGTACATAAGAGCCCAGTGCTGATCTTGTGTATTTTGGAAATTGACTTTAAACCAGCCCAACCAGAGTCCAAGATGGCAGCCCATTCATTTTAATGTAGTTTCTCGCCCAGCGCATACGCCGAAAAAGTTTTTGACTTCCGCATTAACGGGCCCATAGAGCATGCGCAGTAGTGTCACTTCCCATCATGCCTCTGAAATTCACATGATCTATTTGGCCATTCAGAACGATTCTGGAGAACGTCACTGACTTCCAGACTCGTCAGGACGCAGCCAATCAGAACGAGCTGGGACGCAGCAGCACGTACGACGTTGTGACGTCACGCTTTTCTGGTGATTTTCTGGCCTTTATCAGTTTTTTTTTAACCAACTAAAAGACAATAACTGGAAAATCTACAATAGACAGATTTCCTATGAATCGAGTTTAAGGTCACAGTCGTCCTGTCAGCCGTTTTACAGGCGTTTATTTTTCTATTGCGGACTATGGGGAAAATGCTTTTTGGACCCATGTGATTTTTTTTTGCTGCAGTACTTTGAGAGGCCACTAGGAGAAATCGTCCCCCATATTGCCAGTCCGGCATCCACTTCTTATAATGCATCCATGCTTTAAACCTGCACTTCAGTCCATCTACACTCAATTTCCTGTCAATATGGCAACCACTCCGTTGTTGTTTGTTTGTCAAACAAACAAGTTTGTGAAACAAACTGGACAGAACAGAACAGAATGATGTTCTCTCAGAAGAAAACAAAATTTCCAATTAAATGTGTCCTATAGCCACATAGTGGCCACATAGTGGCTATGGGGGAACACTATGGACAAAATCAATTCAAGACAACTGACTGGGAAATTAAATGTGGTTGTGTTTGCTTACGATCCTCCAGCAACGAATGAAAGAATACTGAGGGAATAAAAAAAAAGAAAATCAAGGATCTTCCCTTCGACGGCCCGAGTGGCGTCATGCAACTGCATATCGATATTTGTGTGCAAATCCGAACACTAGTGGAGGGATTTGGTATTGTTCAAATTCAGAACTACTGTGTGAGTACTGTCATTGCATCATCAGTCTTTGGAAACTGCCCTTTATAGCAGCTGCTGCCATGATCAACACAACAGTGAGATTCGCCCTCAGGCTGACGGTACCTCCAGGCACACTTCTGTCTGTTGGAACATATTGCTTCACTACACTAAAGAGATAAGAACTCTTAGCAGGTGACCATAGCATGCAGGTGAACGGCAGGCTCAGGTCGCTGCTCCGGGCTGGCAAAGTGCTGCAGACACCGTAGCGTCCTTCTTGGTCCACCTCATCAGGCTGCCGGACGGCAGAGTCTGTCAAGTTGACGTCTCTTTGGAACCAGTGGATGAAGCCGTGGGGGTAAACTCCGGTGAAGCAGCACATGGCCTGGCTCTCGTTCACCAGGAACAGCGAGGGATCGTAGCAGCCTGCGATCGGATTGGAGACTTTCAGTTCAGGTGGATTACAACAGGTTTTTAGTTTATTTTTTGTTAAATAAAGAGTAAAAATATACACACTCGGGATCGTAAGAACCGTTTTGGTGTTTTTGGCACCCGTCTTTGAGTGGACCTTGCACAGGTAGTCGCCCTGGTCGCCCGGCATCACGTTGAGGACGGTCATGGAAAGCCGCCTCGGTTCGCTTTCACACACAACCTTGGTGTCTGCGTGATCCTTCCCATACTCGCAGGTCTTATTGTTGGCTATCCACTTGAAGAGTTTGATTCCGCCCGGGTCTGGTATGGTGACGTCACATGTCATTGTCACGTTTTGTCCACACCATGCCTCCAGTCCTCGTTCAGCCGTCAGCTCGAAAGCGTCGCCGACTGAAATGTAGAAACATGGTCAGAAAGGCCACTTCCTGTGGTGAACAAGGTGTAACTGAAAAATTGGTTCAGCCTTTGAAAAAGGGACTAAGCTCTTTGTGTGAATTTGTGTGTCTCTCTGTCGATCTTGTAAACAAATACACGGTTAGAATAGTGGCTATTGTTCATTTCCTTTTTCATCTATGCCCCGCTTGTAAGGAACATGCATTTGTTGGACAGACGGCACCTATGAGAAGTAGGTGAGCTCACAAGGAAGGTGTGTCAAAGTCTCCAGTTTATTCGTCAGATGGTTTCGAAATTATTGGTTTGAGTTTTTGAGGTCGATTGGAGGAATTCTACTAGGTACAAAGACAGAATACTGGTATTTTTTATAACCATCTTCCCATGTTTATACACAAACCCCAAAATAGGGTCCCCAGGAAATGTCCACCGTCTTTTGTAATTCAACCAACATGTGATCTTTAAGCAGACTGAACATTTTCTTTCATTGTTTACTTCTGAGCTATTTGCTCATTTTAAGAATCTAATACATCTTGTACTTTTGGTACTCTTGTTAGCTAATATATCTTTTTTTTATCTGTATTTTTAGGTTTTATGTTTACAGAAATATATCCTATTATGAAATAGATGACATGAGATATTATTTTAGCTTAGCCCAAAAAATGTAGCATCAGGGAAGTACAATAGTTGTGCCCTGTATGAAAGTGTAAAATAATGCATTAAAGACTGAACAGGAACATTTTTTCTCTATAATGTATAGTAATCTGTATTTTTCTTTGTTTTTTTTTTTAGTATTTCCTCAAGCTTTAGGGCCCTGTAGGGCTCCATTTCTATCAAAACTAAAGGTATAATGCACTGTTCAACTGAAGTATCCAAAACAACAACAACCACAACAACAACAACTTGTAACCTTACCGCCAAAGTTGACCGCAGAGGCGATCCAGACGATAGAAACCCACACATGAACACTTCCTGGCCCCTCACCAGAGCGCGAACTTCTGGCCGAGATCTGTTTTGAACGATGGCATGAGATGAGCGGCGTGAAAGCAAAGTGGCAGCCACGCCTGGACGGAAGAGCTCTGTCCATACTCACCATTGTGGCAGCGAGAAAACATGTGGAGCTCTTAGCTCAGCGCTAATAGTTCAGATCTGCTTCAGCCGATGCACTTCGGCTGAGTGCCTGCTGCGGTGAAGCCGTCACTGAATGGAGAAACTTCAGACTGCGCAGTGTTCAGGTTTTCACCTCGACATGAGTGAACATGCCCAGGAATGAATGACTGAAATGCGAGAGTGAGCGTGAGGTTTGCCTTTCTTTGCACAATAGTGAACGTGTTGATAAATTGCCTCCAATTTGCAAAACCTTTCTTTTTTCACTGGTTTGATTACCCAACTTTTGATTGTGTTTATTGCGTAAACCCACAATGGTCTCACTTGTAAAGTTGCTTGCGTTAGTTTTTATGGTGGAATTTTTGAAAAGGTTTTTCCGTTTACTCTGCATATATTTACTGAGGCAATTTGCTTTCTGTGCCCGGACCTGTGACCTTTCTGTGTGGAGTTTGCATGTTCTCCCCGTGTCTGCGTGGGTTCTCTCCGGGTTCTCCGGCTTCCTCCCACAGTCCAAAAACATGCATGTGAGGTCAATTGAATATTCTAAATTGTCCGTAGGTGTGCATGTGAGTGTGAATGGTTGTTTGTTTCTATGTGGCCCTGCGATGAACTGGCGACTTGTCCAGGGTGTCACCCTGCCTTCGCCCTAAGACAGCTGGGATAGGCTCCAGCAGACCCCCGTGACCCTGAATTGGAATAAGCGGGTATAGAAGATGAATGAATGAATGAATTTGCTTTCTGTACCGTTTCCAAGAAATCAGACAGAGGACCACTTCCTTGCAGACTCTGGTTTTCGCACCCTGTTTTTTTTTCTTTTCTGTGTGCAAAATGCACCTTCAGATGGCAAAATTATGCAGTAGAAAAAGGTTCTTTTTTGTAGGGTGTGTGGTGTCACAAAGCCTCACAATGATGCTAACACCAAAGTTTCTTTGGTAGAATGAAATGTTGTTATCTCATCAAGTGTTGCTCCTTTGCATGCAGCAGCAAGCTGAGGCAGCCACATGACACAGGAGCATGGCATTGAAACGAGGCACAAAATTAACATGCAGACCCTTGCAAGCCCACATTGGATTGTTGAACTTGGTTTAATCTACTGTTGACATTTTGAACCCAAAACCACCTGAAGTCTGTCTCTCCAGACCTTGATTTGGAGAGAAATATAGTACCGTGACTTTCAATGCAATTCATTTTTTTTCTTTCCAGGCTGCGTTTAAATTAACAACATTCAGGATTAGCGGTGCGAGATTCAAAGTGCTTTGACTTCCAATGGCTGTAAATAATTAATGCAAAAATATTTTATGCCTCACTCTAACTCAAGTAATATTGACTGATTTTTTTTTTGCATCTCTTTGTGCATTTTAAAAACGATGCCCAACCCACGTTCCCCAGCTTCATAATAGAGAATAGGCTGCACTGTTTGTGCAGATCTTAAAAAAGACTAAAGGCGAGTAAACTGCCTCCGTCTGCTGAAAACTGGCTGACAATTCCTGAAGGAATAACATCCATCCCAGCCAGCGCTACTGTATTGATCCTGCAAGGCAAAAGTTACAGCACTGCACGCATGGCCACATTAGTTAGCATGCAGGCAGGAGGGAAAAAAAAGAAAGAAAGGAACATGCCTTTTAGTAAGAAGACTGCACTGGCACTGCAAAGAGCAGTGCCAGGGATCACTATTCTTCTTGATGGAAAGTTTACAATTGACCCGACAACTTATTTTTTTTAGGCTTGTTTAAACTTGGATGAGGAGTTCGATGATGCGTGCCGTGGGGATGATGTAATGAGCTCAGACCTGATCACAATTGGAAACTAACTCTGTTGGCTGTGTTTACACCAGGTATTATCATGAGAACGACATCCTGTTCAGGCTTTTTACAGTAGCTTTATTCTTTTGATGATATTAAAATGCATGATCAGAGTAACTTTGAATTTGCGCATTAAAATGAATGTGTGACGCTTCAGTGGGCTTTGCTATGTAAACAGCAGGGATGCCATTCTTCTCTTGACAAGCCAGTGAATGACATGTTGCTGCTCCTTTATGTTATGTGCAATATAATTTTAGAAACCTTTGTGTATAAAAACACTGCAGCCGATATTTATGTATTAATCTATTCTTTGAAATGGTCCTGTTTAAAATGACTTTGCCCCGAAAAACAAAGTTTCAGGCTGCAGACAGGCTCGAGCAGGCACAACTTACAGTGTTGTGACTCAGATCAGGAGTTTAGACATGTCAGGTAAACTTGGGGGAATTTTATTATGTACCTGGAGAGCAAGGGAGCAGAAAGTACTGTGACACAAGCCAAAATTGTGACGCTGATGGATTCAACTGAGGTCAAAGGAAGGGAAACCAATGCTGCAAGACACTGGCAGCACACAGACGCAACAAGAGAATTAAAAGGACATAAATGTGAGCTGCATCAGTAAAGTAAATTACACAGATGCCTAGATATCACAATCAACTGTCTTCTTAAAGATTAAAAGTTAAAGGTCCATAAAAGTCTAATAATTACATTGAATATTCTGCATATTTATGTGTTTTGCTTTGTTAAGGCTTTTATTATTTTATTATCTGGTTTGACCTTGATTATCTGGTTTGACCTCAAAGAACCCCAACCAAAAGGCTTTGAAGGGGTAAGAAACTAAACACTTGCAGTGAACCGTTTTGATTAGAAACGAGGAGCAGCTGCTGGTGACCAGAACTGATAAGCGACGAGCGACAGGTGTGTTCAGCAGACTGTGCACTGAGGACACTTGGTGGTCAGGCGAGGAACTGCTGGGCTGCCCAGAGAGATTTGATGGTTCAAGGTAAGCCGGTTAGAACATTGTAAACAATGCCGTTTTTTTCTCTCTGTGGGTTTGTTTCATGTTAAAGAGGGATTAAAACGAGGAATCCCTCGCCGTTTTCACCATTATGTACATGTCAAATAAAAAAAAAGTTCAGATGCATAAAATAATATAAGATTCATGTTTAGTTTTAATAGTTTGCGTTCCTCTTGAATGTATCCTTCCACTGCTGACTAACATTGCTGCACTAGCTGATAATTCTGGCTACCTGCTAAAATCTTCTAAACTCGCCTTCCTGCTGTCAGGACGAGATGAAAACGAGTGAACGTTTGCTAGCAAGCGTAATTCACTATCGAATGTAGCAATAGTTAGCAGCCGCCGCTAACGTCCGTGAGCTTAAATTCTCTGACGGAGATTGAGGCTTTTGTTTGTTTGTTTGTTTGTTTTTTGCCTTCCCGACCCAACACTCCTCAGTGTTCCAATGCAAACAAGAAACAGAGATAGCGAGGACGGAGACGGACAGAACTCTTCCGGTGGTGAGGATGACTTGTTCCTCGTACTACCACCACTGGGTGGCAGTAAGCAGTCGTTGTTTGCTTGATGTTCGTAAATACGCTCAGCTGATCATTTTAAAATGAAAAAACCGTTCATAAGCTGTACTGAACTTTGGAAGAGCAAAACAAGCCTCAAACCAGTTTTTATTTTTTTTATTTTTTATGTAGCAGGACATGACACTACTGCACTGCCACTACTCCTCGTTTCAGAAAGCAGCTCGTTACAGGAGAGGTTGCCCAATAGATGTCCTCTCTCTCCATATAAGTGCGTTTTCATACCTGGGGCCCTGAAGTATATTTAGATCGAACGCTTTGGAGTGGACACTCCAAATGAACTCAGACCGCTTTGATGTGAACCCAGCCACTTCCAGCCCATGATGCGGTTCACTTCAACCTGCGCAGTGTGAACACTTAAGTGCCCCAGGTTCACAGATTCAGGAAGCCGACTGGCACTCGATCAGAGCTGAATTGAGCCAGAAAGAGAACCGAGTTTTTGTTTTGTTTTGTATACTGTCTTATTTGGGATTCACGCTGAGCTATGTCCCCAACATCTGTTACATGTAAACATTAAAACTACTGATCCACAAAAAGATCAGTAACTTGGATTTATTTCTTTTAATATGATTTAGAATGCTTGGAGAAGCTAACATTGCCTTTTTGTTGATGCATTTTGTACACAAACCTGTTGTAAATCCAACCTGCGGTCAATCCAAATACACGCACGCACACACATACGCACGCATGCATGCATGCATGCACACACACACACACACACACACACACACACACACACACACACACACACACAAGCAGCAGTACCTTGTCCTTGAGTACCTGCCAATGTTGATCTGCACTGAAGACGAGGAAATCCAAATCAAACAGTGCAACCAATTGAAGAAGGGGAAAAAACCTTGTCTGTGAAGCAGATACCCAAGAGAAAAGGTAAGAGTGAGTGAAAGACGGTAAGCCGAGCCAGTCAGCATACAAATAATGCAGGTAGTACAGTACAGCGAGGTCAACCTAAGTGCAAACAGATAAGAAAGCAAGTTTCACAGCTGAGATGCTGCTGTTGTCCTTGGTCAAACTTTCAGCCTGGTGCCAAATATTCAATTTTTTTTGTTTTTGTGAGAGCTAATGCAGAAACACAAAAGTATTGCAAAGGTTATGCACTCAAGTGCAGTCATATTGTTATACAGTCATACTGTTTTAAATGTGAGTTTAACATTGCATAGCAACTCCCCCTCTCAGCTGCAGGCCAAAAGATGGTATCACAAGCAATCAGAGCCAAAGGCCAACGTGCTAAGGGTGACACCAGTTTCCACGGTAACGGAGGATGCTGCCGCTCGCTGTTTGTTGTGCCAGCAATGAAAATGGACTCATTATCCTTTGTTACTTAACTTGATTGATCTCCAAAGTATGTAGCTTTCAAAGGTTAAAGTGAAGTGAAGTTCTGCCTCTTTGGGAAGGTTCATCCCAAAATCCTAATTTGGTCAACAAGGTAGGTAGACACAGGAAGAGCTGCAACTGAGATATGTGAAAACATAGTTTATTTGTTTCAGGTTCGGTCCGGTCCTATTTTGACACAAGCTTTACGATTGGTAATATTAGTATGTAATATAGTACATCATTGACTCATGTCCCACCAAGCTTTCTTGAATGTGACTGTATTCTCAGTTGTCCCTTTAATCACAAGAATAGCTGATTTTATTCATTGTGGGGGGGAAAAAAAAATGCAATTTATCAATCAAGAAAACAGACAGCACAACGGGTATTTTACATTTATTGACATTTGCCATGTGCCCTCGAGGGGAAATAATATATTTAGACATACATCATTTGTATTTTGATTTGATCTATGAGATCGATATCAATACATTCTGTCTGAGATCCACTGGGCGTCGCTGCCGAGCCGCCTTCAACGGGCTCGTGGACGGAGCTGACCATGGTACTGAAACGCGCATCGTGCGAACAATGGCGAATCTATAACCACATATTAGAGGGGAATATAAATCATTTATAGATTGTGCGAATCGTCACATATATTACGGAGTTACACTGACTTGCGCAGTCAACAATCAGCTGGGCCGGTCCCGAGCCTGACTAAATGCTTTGGTTTGAGTCAGGGAGGGCATCCAACTGCCAAGTCAACCATGCATGCTTGTTGTTGGCAGACATCGGTTGAGCAATGAGGAAAAGCAATGTCACATCTCCCTAAAGTATCTTATAGGAATCAAACGCTAATCTTGGTGTCAACACAAATCACATTTTTGAAGTCAATTTTACCTTAGAAGAATGTACCATTTATAAAGTTGTAAAGCAGCGTGGACATAACGTGTCTCTTTATTTCTTGATTCTGTCCTCAGTCGCTGGGTGGCGCTCTTCCTGCGAGCACGCCTCGTGATGTCATGGTCGGTGTGTTCCAGGGGATCCAGCAGTGCTCGTCTCGCCGTGCTGGAGTTCACTTCGCCTCCTCCTGAAGGCAGCTCGAATACCGGGCTAACTGAAGGCACAGCCGCTTTTCCATTCACGTTTCCCCGCAGGAATGTGAAGGAGAACCAGCCAGCTGCCGACGCTGAAGTTCCCCGCTCACAGGTCCCCCTCCTTCCGTTTTGCGCCACAATCTCAGCCGACAGGACGCGGCGCTCGGGAGAGGAGGCAAAAGTTATGGTGTGGACGCCGCTTGGCACGAAGCCTGGCGCAATGTGGACCGTGCGCGCGCAATGATCGCAGCCAGCAGCGACCTCGTCAGCATGGTGAGGAGATGCCTTCTCACCTTCAAGCCATTCAGGTAACAAACCATTCAACCCTCTGGGTACACTCGATTTGCTATTTGTGCATTTATGTGATTGAAGATCAAAACGTGCGGAAGTTAGCGACTGTGAAATCAACGAGCGAGTCACGTGACCGTATCCCTCAGTGTTTTCCTCTGTAGATTTGGAATACTTGCTTTGCTTTTGCCCCGAAAGTTTCCTCCACTTGCAGGTATGTAAATGTACGGCTTTACTATGTGTCAGGATGGACAGAAAAGTCTTGACTGCATCCACCAAAACTTGCTCCACTGAGTCATTGAGCAACTCAGGAACTGCGACTTTACCTGCAGAGTGCAGTTGAGGCTAAAGTGAACTCCACAGATCCCCGAGAACCATCAGTGTGACGTGGAGCCAAATCCCACTTTTCCCACCCTTGTCTGATATGTCATGGAACCACTGTGCGGACGAGCTCCCTTCCGTTCCATGGCGCTTTCCAAAGCATCTGTTTGTGACGCCGCCGCTCCGGCGCTGGATGCTGGCCCCACTGAGCAGAACAGAGCGATGCGGGGCGCCCGGCCATGTAATGGTTCGTTTTAGGCGGACACAGTCGAGCGGATGCACAATGTTTTCACTCCTCCCATGTGGCGGAGCAGTCTGAACTCCCCCCCCCTCCTCCTTGCCAACGCTGTGTCTCTGTTATTGTGTCTTAACCTCGCCACGGCTCTTGTGTCACATAATCACCCTCCTCTCTTCTCCTCCGCACCTCCCTCACCCAACATCACCACAGGATCTTTGTGGCGGGGATCGGCTTCTTCAGCCTCTGCTTCCTAATGACCTCTCTCGGGGGCCAGTTGTCGGCCAAGCGGCCCGGAGAACCGCCCTTCACCGCCCGAGCCGAAGGTAGGCTGGCGTTCGCGCTGACACTCACTCTGCCGCCGACGGCGGCTCTTTTTACGCGCCGGTAATGAACATGCCGGCATCCCGCCAGGATCTCCGCGGCGCGCCCGTGATTGCCACCCCCGGGGCTCGCGGACCGCGGCTCGCTTTGCTCATCAGGAGTGCACCAGGGGGTCCAGCCGCCTGAAGATGCTCCTTTTCTTGTTCTCCACACTAAGCTCGGTGGCCCGCAGGCTCCGGTTTTTACCTGCATCAAACGGCTCACATTACGCCCACTTTCAGATCTTTGTTGTTCGGGCTTGCACCCAATCACGGGCCTCATCATCATGAGCCAGAACGCAGTACAGTTCTCAGCAGGGGTGGATCACGAGGTGGGCCTGACTGTGCAATGGCCCACCCAGTATCCCCATAGAAACAATATGAACAAATACATAAATTGAGCATAATGATAAACCAATGGTGCATGTTTCTAATCATGATAATCATCAATCATGATGGTAAACATTAGTGTGTGCTTTCGCCAGTAGTAAGAGCTTGTATTATATTTGCTCTAAAAGGCAAAATATGACTTTTTTAGATTTGATTGTTTTTTTAGACATTAATAGTTTGAGAAGCAGCAGAATTTTTTTTTTTGTGGTGGCCTGTTAAAAATACAACACCTCTGCAAATTCTCTCATGACCCTGACTTGCAAGCAGCAAACCCACTCGACTCTTGGGAGGGGGGTAAAACAGTGTCCTTTGAAATAAATTCAGAGCAGGTGTCAAAGGGCTGAAAAAGTCTATTTTATAACCTTTTGAAAAGGCAGCTGTGTAAAGCGGCAGAGCTGGACTGCCAGCGAATACAGTAAGCATCAGATCCCACTTTGCCCGTCATCAGTCCAACTAAGCGTGCACACATGGAGGCGCTGCCAACGAAAACAAGCAAGTGTTTCTGCGCACACGGCTGCCGGGTTTATCGGGCCCCTCCGTCAATATGGAGATTTGCTGCAGCACTACCGTGATTGAGCAGAGGCACATGGTCGCGCGTGCGCGTTTCAGCGCGCGCCTCGGCCGCCGCTGCCTTGTTTGTCGAGCAGACGCGCAGTGTTTGTTCACGTTCCGATCCTTTTTTTCGTGCGCCACTCCACTGATGTCTGCCAGCCTGGCGTGCGTGCAACATTGTTCCCTTTGGTCCTGTGGGAACGCGAGGATGGCGATCTCTCCATTTTTAGTAGCTCCTATCAAAATGTGTCCTTTATCTTCCCGCTTGATCCGATGCTTTGTTGGACCTTCCAGCTGAAAAACAAGGCCGCCTCATGGTTGTCTGAAAGTGCGTAACAAACACGAAACTGCATTTAGTTCAATGCGGGACCTTTTGGTGAAGAGTTAGACCAGGGGTGGGCAAACTTCCTGACTGGTGGGGCCACAATGGGTTCTAAAAATTGACAGAGTGGCCGGAGCAGGAGCAGATGGATGTAGTGTTTTGGTGACCCACCTCAGGAGGAAAAATATCATGGTATATGTCGAAAACATGCTTTAATGTCTGTTGAAAATGAACAAAAGCGTTACAGCAAAATCAGTGCCTTTTGAAGCCCCAGGGTATTTAGATGACTCTGAAAACAGTCATTTATTATTATTATTATTTACTTAGTGTTAATGTAATTTCTTCAAGTTATGCTAGCCGGATAAAAGTGATTAACGGGCCGCACATGAGCCGTGGGCCGCAGTTTGCCCATGTCTGAGTTAGAACATTATCGACCAATCGTGGCATCCCATGTTAAGCAAAAACACAGGACAAACAGGATGAGTTGACTTGACTGTTATCTCTCAGAAACATTCTGTGTTTGGGCGCCGTCGCCCTGTTTACGAATGACCGCATCAGGGGCCAATTGGAAGAGGCGGTGTTTGCGATTGGACTATTGTCTCTCGGCTTTTTTTAAATTTTATTTTCCTCCAATGGTTCCCTGCCGCCCGTCGCAGTGTTGACACTGCGCGTCGTCCTCTGTGACAAACGGTCGCCGCCGCGGTCATGAGCCACTCGAGGGCACCGGGTGTTTTTTTCTAGTTGGCGCTTGCAGACAAACTTCAGGTGAGCCTCCGGTTATCGCAGTCGGCAGCCCGACTCGCTGTGGGAATAACGTTGTCGTCGTCGCGGGAGAAATTTTTAACTTCTTTTTTTTTTTTTGCGTTTATGTAACAGCTGGAGGTGAGGGGGGGCGTAGGCGGAGGGGTCGAGGGGGGGAGACGGGGAGAGCTGTCTGATTAATTAACCACTCATCGGCTCCAGTCGAGGGAAAACATCTGGCCTTGAGCTCATTAAACACAACCTCTGTGTAAGCGGGCTAGTCAGGCTACACAAACACCCTCCAACCCCCACCTCAACCCCCCAGCACCACCACACTGTTTGTGCACACTGGAGTGCGGGTTGGCAGCCCAGCGGGTTGCCAGGCGTGTAAATGAGCTTACGTGTGTGTGAGTGTATTAGGATTTACTACAGGTTGGATATACCACAGGTTTGTACACACTAGACAAAGTAGACGTGTACAAAATACATTGACAAAAAGGGGAAGTTTTGCTGCTCCAAGCATCCCAAATCCTGTTCAAAGAAATGAATCCAAGTTCCTGATCTTTTTGTGGATCAGTAGTTTTCATATTTACGTGCAACATGCGTTGGAGACATAAACTACCTACTACTACTGTCAAAAGTTTGGACACATACTTGTAAATACAATGTTCTTCCTTTCATTTTCACGACTATTTACATTGTAGATTGTCACTCAAGGCATCAAAACTATGAATGAACACATGGAAAATGTATTAAACAAAAAAGTGTGAAATAACTGAAAAAGTTTGATATTTTGAGATGATCTAGAATAGCCACTCTTCATATAAAAAAATACATAACATCACATATTTAGGTATTTAACATTTTTTTCTTTTGCCACATTAATCTTGGTCATGCATTTGATGTCTTCAGTGTGCATCTACAGTGCAGAAAGTCGTCAGGATAAAGAAGAAACAGGTGCGTCCAAACGTTTGACTGGTAGCGTAGCCCAACGCGAAACCCAAATCAGAAAATATACACGGCACACTATTCCATTCTGCGTGTGTGTGAACGCCTTGCACGCCCTGATTGGCAGCGTCTGCACTGCACAACCTCTGCACCCCCCTGTTTTCAGTCGCTACACCGACACTTTGGTCCATAGGAAATGTGCGAGACAGTCAGGGAAACGTTGCGGCCACCTTAACGAGCACAACGTTTGAAAGGGGCCGCGGCAGAGTTGCCAGGTTTGACGCCGGCAGGGAAACGGCACCTCGGCGCGACCTGGAGATGAGAAGAAAAGCGTTGTTATTATGTATGTTTTTTTTGGGTTTTTTTCCTCTCACCTTCCGCGCTTTTGTTTTTCGTCGGCGGCGTCTCCATGTGCTCGGCCTAGAATAACCGCGTGTGTGCTGCCGCTGCACCCCGCTCCACGAAACTCCAGAATTCCCTCGCGGGTCGACGAGGTGATGCTCAGCTGCATCCAGACGCTTCCTTCATTATGCCCCTTTGAAGGAAAGGGGGGTGGTAACAACGTGGAAAAAAAAGTGCGGGAGCATGAAAGGGTGGAAGGCATTTGATCCGAGATATCTTAAAGGCTCCAGAGGGGCACTGCGGCTCCATAATAAGCTCTTTGAAGACCACCTTCGCCGTGCGTCCCCCTGCCGCGGGGCCTGCTACGCACACAAAGGCAGGACGGGGAAGTGGGGGCTCCGCGTGAGTCCAGGGTTTTCACATGGTCGGAGCCAGCCGTAAAGGTCCTTATCTCCCCTCCCTCCCCACCTTGATCCCGCACCTTGAAATTTTCCTCAATGCTGTGACAGGTTCAAGCAGGTTTTTTCTTTTTGAGTATCTGCTACAATCTCTTTTATTTTTTTTTTACAGGCCAAACTCGTAAAGTATGGTAGCACATTGCTGCCACACTAGAAAAATAATAGGTCTCAGTGTCACATTATAAGGTGAAAGTCATCACGTAAACATGTGAAACTTTCATTAAATAACGTGACAGTTTTATGTTACGTGAAAATGATCACGTAAAAACGTGAAAATACCACAAAATAACGTGAAACTTTTACGTAATAACGTGATACTGGCCCCTATTTTGTTTCTCGTGTGGCAGCAATGCGCTTCCGTCGGAAAGAAAAACTATTGAAAAGAAAAACATTTGCGAGCCCCCGGAGGTTCCTCGTTGTCGTGACAGATTCAAGCAGTGTTTTTGGAGAATCTGCTGCTTCTCCTTTATATTTGTAGAGGCCAGACACGGAAAGTATGGAATCGCATTGCTGCCACGCTGGAAGAAATGGGTCTTAGAATCACGTTATGACGTGAAAGTTTCACATTATAACGTGAAAGTTTCATGAAATAACGTGATAGTTTCATGTTATCACGTGAAAATCGTCACGAAATAATGTGATCGTTTCGTATTAGAACGTGAAAATTATCATGTAAAAACATGAAACGAAAGGGCTCAGTATCACGTTATAGCAGGAAAGTTTCACAAAATAATATGATAGTTTTGTGTTATAACGTGAAAATGATCACGAAATAACGTTTTTGGTTCACGTTAAAATGTGAAAAATGTCACGTAAAAACGTGAAACTTTCACGAAATAACGTGAAAATGTGAAAGTTTCATGCTATTTTGTCAAAGAAATAACTGGCGAGCAATAATTTAGTAAAACGTGAGTTTCACTTTATAACCTGATACTGACCACTATTTTTTTTTTTCTAGTGTGGCAGCAATGCATTTCGTAGGAAAGAAAACAAACTGAAAATAAAAAAAGTCGCAAAACCACAGAGGTGAGAATTATTTGATTCAGTTTTACTTTCGCTGAAGCATTGCGCCATGTTGCTACGGTGACCGAGGATGCACAAAACAAACGTTCCTCCAGCTACCTCCTGCCTTCCCTCAAGCTGAACGCTTTCTGTGCTCTCTCCCAGATGGATGTGTGAATTAAAAGAGTTTTGAGAAGCACTCCATCTGGCACGTCAGACACCCCACCCCCCCCCAAACTCCCCGACCCCATAGACGTTTTCAACTTCGTCTTTGTCTTGCTGCAAACATTCCGCCGAATAAAACGCATCGCGGGCGAAGCCATGACGTACTTTGTCACGCGATAATAACGACGCAGCTGCTCGCGTTTTGGTGGCTGGAGGGACTGGAAGAAGTGATTTATTGGCAATGAAAAGCTGCCTTCTCCCGCAGAGTTTTAATCCATCAGCGGGCGGAGCATCAGGTGTGCGACGAGCATCATGTTCAGTGTACCGTCCGCTGGATCATTTTGCAGAACCTTGCCTTGCCCTGCCGTTTTTTTCTCTCTCTCTCTCTTTTTTTTTTTTTTGGAAAGAATTATTTCACGCCTCAGCAGTCCTCGGTGCGGGATGCATAAAAATGAGCCCGTTCTCAAATCTCTCCTGGAGGGGGGCGTGGCCGAGTGAAGATCCTAAAAGGACGCTGACATTCAGCTCTGGAAGCCCTTTGAAAACCCAAACTGGGGAGACGGCGGCGCCTTTGCGAGCGTTTGTCCGTCCTGAATAGAGTCGAGTGACCTTTAGCACCGGCGGTGGGAAACGGACGCGTGAGTCACTGCTGATGTGGTTGAATAAGATGCGTGATATGGAAAAGAGGGCCCGTTGTTCACACCGCCGCCACTCGACGGAAATTGATTGAAAAAAGAAGATTCGGAGACCGCGAGGCAGCGACGACTGCAGGGGCTGCTGCACACTGATCAGTGTTGACAGTGTCGTTCTGCAGTGCTCCACATTATGCAAAATACACTTTACCAATGTTTTCTAACAATAGCTGCGTCCCTATAGACTGTCTTTCTCTCAAGAATGAGCAAAGTCCATCTTTTACTGGTTGCAACTTTTTTCTGAAAGTCTGGACGCTGGCCCTTTGTGATGTCACAAAGGGCACCGACGCATCCCCGCCTTTGTTGTCTCTCCACTGGAAAAACATGTGGCAGATTTAAAAGAAAAAAACATGAAGCTAAAACCGAGCACTGTTAGGGCTTAATGTGTTTTTGCTGGAAAAATCTATCACGGTTGTTGTTTTTTTCTTTTTGTTATTTTTTTTATTATAAATAAATCCATTAGCGTCCGTAAATATGTGTGCACAGTGCGCGCCCTTTTCGGAAATGATCTGATGCGGCATTATTTCCCTCGGCCGAGCGGCGCCCGCGGAAGCGGCCGCCTATATGCGGTGGGCAGAAATCAACCGTCTCCCCTGGAAAATTCCATTTCCAACGTAAGCAATCTGCAAAGCGGAAGCTTAAGAAGGGAAAAGGCAGTCAATCCCTGTGCAAATTTTTTATCTTGGAAGTGATGGCTGGTTATTTCACAATCCTGTCGCATGCAGCTGCTCGATAAGAGTCAGGAGGAGCTGGTCGGGGTATTAAAGTGTGACACTAAAACCCACAATCTGAGAAATGACTCCGGTGTGTGTTGGTGCGAACCAGTGGGGTACAATCCCCGGGTGAGAAGACATCATTCACTTCCTCTCATCTGGATGTTTCCCAACTTTATCTGCAATCAAACAGCCAGTTACTTGCTTTGCATAGGAAACTGCATGTCAGTTTCTGACAAGGGGCTTTTACACGACACTGGTCTAATGTTTGTTGTCGTCTTGCATTGGCGCTGGCTGGAACTGTTAACGGCGGTTATAAAAAAAATAATTGAATGGGGCCGCCGTCCTGTGTTGAACTCAGTCAGGTGTGAGTCTGACATCTGGCGACGTGTCTGCAGGCTACGACGACGGGAAATTCACCGGCATTGCGAGTCTCGTGTCGCTGAAAATGCACATTATTGCCGCGGGACACGCCTCTTCCTGCTCGACCTCCCACTGCCAGCTGTTTCTCTCCATTATGCTCGTCTCCAGTGCCACACGGGATCAGGACAAACACACTCAGGCTGCTTCACACGACCCGGCTTTAGTTCCTTCAGAAAGGAAACGCTGTGGTAAAAGTTCAACTCGAGTAGAAGTAAGAAAATACAGGTTCGGAAATTTACTGAAGTAATATGTAAAAAATATTTTTTTTTTTTGCTATTAATGAAACATTATGTTTGTTGATAATAATTCTGCAAAAAGGTGTTGCATGAGTATCTGTAATTTTTAACAGCCCTGGTGGTCCTCTCAATACTATATCATACAATATATTTTTGTATATCTTTTTCAACTGTAGGACAACCAAATTGTAGTCAGTCACAGTTATGACCAGTGAGCCACAGTTCATAAAGTCCTGAACAGTGACCCCAAAGCCTTTAAAATAAAGTCCCGTTTAAAATATGATCCAGTTTGGTATTTAACTACACAGCAGCATCGTTCAAATAGCTCCACTTCAAGCAACAGCAACTGTAATGATAAGTGAATTACTTTTACAAAAGTATTTAGCATGTTGTTGTTTTTTTCCAATGCAAGGAGTAAAGTATTGTGTAAAAATGTTGGGAATAAAAGTAAGAAGTCATCTGAAAAGACATACAAAAGTAAAGATACCTGAAAAATCTACTTAAGTACAGTAACAAAGTATTTGTTCTTGTGTATGTTTGTATGTTTACTTCCCACCACTGATCACACACTGCAGGCTTTATCTTGGACGTTAAGCTACGGTTAGCATTCAACTCAAACCTCGTCCCTTTACCAGTTTAAAGTGAAAGAATTTAAAGAAGTCAGAACTACTTCAGAACTCCTCAGCTTTGATTGAGACCCTGTTCCCTCTGCAGCCACCTGTGCTGTTCAGCGAAGGGAGCCCCTCTCGTTAGTTTTGTTTAGGTGCTGTCTAATTTACCGTTCACGCTGCGTCTACACTTGCAGGTTGTTTGAGGTGTAAACACAGGTCAGGCTGGAGCGGAGGCAGAAATCAGGAGGTGCAAGAGGAAAACTAGACAGCGCCAGCAAATCTGGATTAGGCCTCGCAACTTGCGGCGCAAACCCAGGCGAGGCGAGCGGAAACACATCGGGCTCTTTCAGTGATTCTGAAGCAAACTTGGTAAGTGGGATAATTTCAAGGATCTCTTGGGGTGAATCTCTTTATCTCATTCAGCAGAACTGGGCCAGGAAGTTTTAGACAGCGTTTTCTATTCTTGCTTCCTTTGCATTCATGCGAGATTTTCTTGTTTTAGCACGAAAAGCAAGAAATCTGTTTATGCAAATGCATTATTTTTTTGTGTGTGAGTCTGCAGACTCTGAGAAGCGGGAGCATAAAAGAGAATGAATTTAAACTTTTTTTTTCCCCTCCTTAGAAATAATACACGCTGCCACGTCTGTGGGTTTTAGGCAAAAATAGTTTGTGTGGAGCTTGTTATGCTAATTTCACTGGCCTGCTAGTTGCAGCACCTTCACTGTAAACATCCACCAGTCCACATGTGCAAACTACAAGGTGGAGAAGGGCGACAATTTGAAAAAAAAGAGAAAGAAAAAGAAAAATGGATCACAGGATGAGTTTTTAATTGGGTCTGTGAGAAAAACCCCATTTAAAAAGTCGCGCTGTGCTGTTCCCCGTTTCCAGTCTGTCAGGCACAATAAGGGGCTGGAGCTGCACTGAGGCAAACCGACTGAGCTTTTCAGCTTTAATAGCGTGTGGATCTGGCAGCTCCATGCATGTGGAGACGAGCGAGAGATTCCATCTCAATCACCCCTTCCTGTAATGAGTATTTGAATTAGGAGGGAAGGGTGTGTGTGTGTGTGTGTGTGTGTGTGTGTGTGTGTGTGTGTGTGTGTGTGTGTGTGTGTGTGTGTGTGTGTGTGTGTGTGTGTGTGTGTGTGTGTGTGTGTGTGTGTGTGTGTGTGTGTGGTAGGAGGATTTTCCTCGTGACAGGTGAGATGGAATGTAAGCGATGCCAGGCTTTGTTCTGCCTGGGCTCCCTCCATTGCGCCAGTGGGAAAGGAAAATGTACAGCGGGGTAACGTGGGAAAAGGGACACCCTTAAAAATTTGGCACAATCTCAAATATTATCAGGAGCTGTTTAGAACAGGTGTTGCAGCATCTGACACACACAGGAGTGCAAGTGAGTATTTTTCTTATTCAGGAGTGAAAAATTATGAAAAACTAAATTTGACATTTGTTAAATGTGAAAGCGAGAGTCCTTATCATGGTGAAACATCCAGTTTTGACCTGCACGTGCAGAAGGGAGTGTGTGCTTTAATGTGGGCGACTGGACTAAAAGAAACTGTGGTTGTAGATTTAAAAGTAAGTCTTAATGCATCATATCACAAATACATGCATCATGTTAGCTTGTCAGCTACTACAATCGGCATTCTCTTTTTAAAAAATTCCATGAATACCATTATTACCATACTATTATTTTGAATTTCTTACAGCAATAAATCCAGGATAGCATAATTCTATCTATCTATCATATCTATATCTATCTTTGAATTATCTACAGCAATAAATCCAGGATATCATATCTATCTATCTATCTATCTATCTATCTATCTATCTATCTATCTATCTATCTATCTATCTATCTATCGTGACGTTCATTGTGATTCCTCGAGCGTTGATTGCGATGTGCTCGACACTTCTCCGTCAACCCCCAAACAGACTCTGGCTGAAGGTCTCGGCCAGTTCTGACTCGAATTTAAATGCGGCAAAGTGAATCTGGCATAATTTCCGAGCGCCCTCCGCACCGCCGCCTGATCAGTATCGGTGCGTTCGCAGTGCACGGTGGCACCTCTCACTGTGTGACCTCCAGACCACTTAATTGGTTGGTGCTCAGTGGAATTGCCTGAGGGAGGGTCTTCTGTTAATGCGAGCCAGTGTTCACTGGCGCTTGACAAAACATTAATCTGTGCCAGAACTTGTAAGGTTATGATTGAAGTTCACATCCAATCATTGGCTGATGCAAAGAGACAGGCCGGGGTTAAAAGCTACAAGGGTGCAGGCTAGTTGGTGCGGGCTAGTTGGTGCGGAGGCAGCTGCAGCCTGTTTAAATGGTTCAGATTCTGATATTGAATTACTCAGCCAGTTTTGTGTTGCTGTGTTTATGAGACCTGATTAAAGCGTCTATTGTCAGAACATCTGGAAGGCAACTGGACTGTCTGGCCCCTGGCTTTGTCTGATACCGCAGAATCTGTTTTTTCCCGCTTTGATCAGAAGGGAAAGATGTGTCATCTTTTGAGTTAGAGACGAAACTCCAATTCTATTTCCCCTTTTGGTGGCTCGGCACCCAACATATTTAATTAGCAGTTTGTCATTTTTTTCATTGACACTTTCATTTGAAACGTGGCTCGGACATTTTCTAGTTTTTAGCAGAACCTTTTCACTCACTTTGACAAACGGCCAACGATTTTCAATTGTCTTTTTTTGTGTGTATGCGGAGAGCAATCTGATTTTTAGTCACCGTCTGGGCTAATTTGCTAAAAGTGTGTGGAGCTGCATTCAGCGTCGGCTGTGATCTCTGCTCTGCTGCCGATGCCTGGCAGAGTAAAACCACCACGGAAACTTTCCAGTGTTGCGGTTGTCGTGTTGTTCTTCCGATGCAAAAGTTACGCCTAGAAGTCAAAACCGCAGCCACTGCAGCATCCATGCAAGTGTCCCTAGTAGCAGCCCTCTCCTGCATTTCCTCCTTGTCTTCTTCTGTGGTTAATTCAACACATCTTTTTTTTTTTTGCTCAGTTGAAAGGAAGCTGAGACAGCCTGAAAATACTTTTTATATTTTGGAAATCCCAGCCGTCTGGCCTACGTACGAAGTTTCCTGGCATGAATGCAGCACAAGTATTCTAAAGTGTAACCTTACTCAGATGAGCTAAACGCATTGTGTGTGTTTGTGGACTGAGGAGGGCTGATGCTGAAGGGCAGCACACGAGAACAAGACAAATACAAACAATTGCTGTGGTATCACAGTTTTTCCGCTCGGCCTCAGAGCTTCAGTTGCAGGGTTTTGGCAGGACCGCGGCTTTATATGTCGCCAGCCAGGCTCTTGGGCGCTGGCCGCGGTACAAATGGTGGTGTAATTGGAATTTGTTCATGGTATCGATTGTGGTGTGGCACTCCTGAAATTGAGTCGTTAAATGAAATTAGCGGCCTCTAAATCGGCCCTTTTATTAACCAGCCGCACGAGGAATGACAGAGCCCGACCCGGTATTAGCGAGTGTTTGGCATTAGCGCGTGCACAGCGGCGCTGTTAGCCTGCCGGCGTGCGCAAGGGGATATAGAGCCTTGCTGCCGATGTTTCCCAGGAGGCTACAGCAGGAGGAAAAGGCCGGCTGATGAACAGCTGATTGCAAACATATATAAGGCTCCGGCGTTAAAGTGGACGGCGCACAGCAGGTGTTGGGTCTTGCTAATGGTGATTTACAGGTGCAATGTGTTGGGGGATATTACTGTGAAGAAGTGGTTGGTTTTCACATTAGCACATTAGCCCAGAGGTATTAGATGCTGCACTGTGGTCACATTGCACCTGATAGAAAACCCATTGGACGGTCCATTTTCGCTAAGTGGCATCTAACGGCAAAGCTACGTTTTGCTAGCATCTTATAAATTTGTAAAGAACTTGTTTGTTCTTTATGCGTCATTTGGGTTCGCCTGTAAATTCAGGTATAGGTTATTTGGGAAAAAGTCATGGAAAGTCAAGGTAATTGGACACCCGCTTCACATCGACTTTTTTTCCCGAGCTAGTTAGCAACAGCTAAAGGCTCTCTGTTGGCGCCAGCGCACAATAGCCCTGCAGTGAGTGTTTAAAATTCATATTAGCCTGCTAATCTCTTTAGTAGCTGCAGCAGCAAGGCGCGCAAATGCTTTCTGATTTTCGTCCTTGTCCAAATGCTTTCTGTTGGAGGCTGCCAAGATTTCAAGACTGGTATTTTTGCATTCCTATTTGCCAGGCAAGACATTAAGACCTAAGTTTTACCAAAGGGGAAAATTTTCCTTTTCTAGGCGGTCCATGTCAACAAAAGCTTTGGGGTAAACAAACAAACAAACAAAACACTGGACTCCATGACATTCAAAACAGAGAAACAGTGTTCAGTATAGTCAGTCGTTACCATTGGGACAGACTGTGATTGCCTCAGTAAATTTCCATAAACTGGCAGCAAAACTTTGAAATGTTTGAATATTATTGTTGTTCAGAGTTCTTTGGATTTCACTGAATAGGCCACAGGCGACTCAGTTCCAACTGCAGCACTCTCAGCTCTCTGTATCTCATTGCCCGTCCAATCTCGTCCCATGCCTCTTTGAAAATGTATTGGTAAACCGGCGAAAGAGGCTGCGGATCTGAATTTAAAATCATTTAGTCTCCCCGTTGCTGTCCGTGGAAAGAGAAATTGTTCCATGACTGTTGAATTATTCAGAGGGATCTTTAAGGAGAGTCTGGCTGAGGCTATTCCAGAAAAGAACTGAACCACATGAAGCCTTGGCAAAAAATAAAATAAAAAATACGGGCGCGCATGAGAGCCAGGAGGAATGTTTAGACTTTCCCAAACATGAATTGATGATTAACTCGTGTGCGAGAGTGTAATATTGAAACTTTGGCATAATTTTGGCCTCCAGTTCTTCTCCTTTATATATCGACCTTAGCAACACAAATATATTTTAATATCACACACAGAAGCACAAAAAATGTTCGAGGGCTCCGCTTTGGTTTCATTCCAATAGTAATGGAGTTGAGTGTGCACACATTGCCTCGTCTAAGCCTGGTACAACTGATGGTGGAGCAGTCGGAGGGCGAGACTCGGTTCTCGCCTGCAGTCTTGAGGAACAACGCTCTGCACTTCCTGTGCGACTCCTCCGCTGCAAACAATGCCTTTTTCTCCCAGAAGCCTTTATAACGCGATGCCATGATGCAATCATGAGTCAATAATTGCTCGCCACATTTGGTCTCGGGCTCCCTTCTGATCAGCATTCCGTTTTCAGGGTGTCGGTGTCAGGCATCTGCTTTGACCCTGACTGTTTGTGCAGCTCCAGGCTCCTTTAATTGACCAGGTATCTGCCAGCAGCATCACTCGGGTTTCCCACCAGTCACACTGTTAATAACGTGGGCCCGGCAGGAGGACAAAAAACCAATACGGCCGGACTAATTTCACCGTCTCTGCTCGGCTGGAAGCTTCCCCCAGGAGGGATGCTGGTGAATAAACGGGGAGCCGAAATAGGAAGCAATTTAACAATCCAAAGTAAATCGACAATAAGGCTGGACTCGGAATATAGGCCATTAGTGCGGCAGGCGCTATGTTCTGCTGTTCAAATCCTGTTTTTGTCCTTTTGTAAATAGAGCAAATTAAACTTTTAGGGCCTTATTTACGAAGATCTCGGAGAGAGGGTGCAAAATCACACGCAATGCACATGCAAACAGATTGTGGGCGCTATTAGTGTGCATGGTGAGTGATCGCGCAAAGATTGCACATGCAAATAAATGAAAGCAGATGCAAAAGTGGTGGAGAATGCACTATTCAAATGAGGGTTTTGCATGCGTTCCTAGTTTCTACCATGGAACAAATGACTGCAAGCGGAACATGATCACATCCACGCAATTGTAAGCCGGCACTATTGAGTCTCACAGTCGGAGACCTGTGTCGACTTTATTGCACCAACATCGCTGCCAGCTGGTCTGCTGTATTTGGACTGACGATGGACGTCAATGGCACAAAGGAGTTTAACCCCCATAAAGTAACAAGGGTATATGTTTATATGCAACTCAAACAAGATATTGGGTTTGTGTTGTTTGTTTGATCAAAGTGCCTTCCACTTTTTTCAAGTGGTCTACGACAACAAAAGGCAAAAACATGGTTTTACTATCCAACTATGAAAGCGCTCATGACAACTAGCATTGAATCAGATTGCTCGTCTATAGCCAGGTCAGCATCAGTTCTCCAGTTTGTTGCCGACATTTTTGCTCCAAGTTAACGCCTGCCTTTCAAAGTTGCTAAATGATGGTGCAAAAACAGTGGTGACACAAAGTTTCAGCTTTACCAGCTGACTGTATCTGCAGATTCATGCGCATGTTATTTTGCCCGTGTGACAGTTGCAACCTCGTTGCGCCCTCCTGGTAGATCAGCTGCGTCGGATGCATTCTTCCTCCACTCTGCAGTGAATCCTAACGCCTCACCTTCACCGTCTTTTCCAGTGCTGGGTGGTGTTGAGTCTCGCGGGGCCCTGAGGAAGATCAGCGACATGTTGGAGGTCATTATGAAGAGAATGGACGCTCTGTCCAAACTGGGTAACACGTCGGACGCCCACCGGCTGGATGAGCTGAGCTCGGCTCTGGACAGGTACAGCCTCTTGTTTTTTTCCCCCCTTGCTTTGCTTTGCTTTTCTTCTCTTTTCTTTTTCCTTGCCTGTGGACACCTGCCACCTGCCAACTGAGTTTTTTTTTTTTTTATAGACACGGTTAACACAGCCCCCATTGTGTGGTTGGCGTCTGAGATAGGGAGCATTCGAAGTGCACAAACATTTCAAGAAAAATGCAGCGGAGGGGTGAAGAAAGTACTCTTTCTGCCACGAGAAGCAATTTTCAAAAACTGCACCTAAGATTTAAGAGGTACAATCAAAGTGCCGAGTGTATTGGGTGACGGGCAGCCTCAGCGCTTTTGGGCGGGTTTAGCTTTCTTCTGGGTTTTTAGCCTTAAAAGCTTGCTTTGTTTTGCCCACAAAAGGGTGTATGAATTGTCTGCAGAGGTCTCGGGTGAGTTTGACAGAAGATGACAGGATTTTCAAAAGTAAGGGGCAAACATTATCAAGTGGCTGTCGGCAGCAGGCTTCAAAAATACTGGGAGACCTGGAAGAAACTTTCAGGAAGGATAGATTGACAGCCTGAGAACCCAGAATACCCTGCATGGTCTTTTATAAGACATTTCTTATTACAGCAAAAATTTAACCTCAACCCAGATGACCTTTTGAAATCCAAATGGCTGCCAGAACTTTTTTTGTGTTCATAATTTCTGAAATTTTAATCTGAAAATGAGAAAGAGCAGGACCTTGCAGTCCGTGCAGTGTAGCAACACTAATTGGCAGACGAGCGAGGCGTCGATGTAGGCAGGGGTCAAAGCCGGCGATTAAATTCTAAGGCAAGCAAACGTGGCTGGAAAAGCAGACGTTTATTTCGAAATGTTGAAAGAAAAAGTCAGAAAGACAGCCGGCGCACCTTCACTTTCAGGCAGGCAGGATGCCGATAGGAGATTTGAAAAGAGTCGCTTGCCACCTCCTGCCACTTAAGAACGTACTTGAGCGGCCTTTCTTCCTATTCTCCGGCTAACTTGCCAGCGCAAGGGGAATTTTGAATGTCAATGTGAGAGGAAAATAAAAACACGTGGGCTGGAGAGGACCTGAGGGACACAGCGGACAATGGCAGCGGGCCGAGTGCACGTCCTGGGGGCATCCCGACCCAGCAGGTGTTTGGGGGAGATGATGTGTGGTAGAACAAAGGCAGCCTGCACTGCTGGAGGAAGAAAAGTTCACCTTTTTCTATGAGCAGAAGAGCAGGTGAGCTGCAGGAAAAGTTGCGACTCCTAGCCGAGAGTCGTTTCACTCCCCCTGGCTGGAGGCGCAGTTTGAGGGGTGGCTCTACTGCCCTGCTCACAGCCGTCCCTAATCCACTTTTATTGAACCTCAGTTGAAGGTGTCCCTCTGATGTGGGCCGATCGCGTTTGGTGTTTATTAGTGGTGGCACTTAATTAAAAAAATTAATTGAACTAATTATGGCCTTTGTAATTAATTATATTTTAATCGCATATCGATATTTGAGTTGGCCACTCTGCTTAGTTGTATTCGGTGCTCTAACGTTATCTTTAGCTTTGGTGCTCGTACTAGCTGCTACGTGTTTCGCATTTAGGTGGCACTGGAGGCTTGAATCACTGTAGTGGAAGATGGAATGCAAATCTGACTGTTTCGAAATGTAAATTTCCACTTTGCCATGCTGAGCAAGGCGGCGTAATCGTTGTTTGTCCATCACGTTTGTTGCTAGCATGGGTAACATGTTTTCCCAACTGCTGCTCCGCTTTCCGCTTGTCTGACGTCACGAAGTGCATCGCCACAATTTGTATGCCAGAAATTCATGCACTGAGAAACGTTATGTGCTGTCCAGAGTGTAAAATGTTTTGGGTTTCTTTCACAGCATGATTTTTCTGTGTATGAGTTCTCAAATTGACACTCTGAAAGTCTCAGCCATTCTATTTATTTATTAAACAGGGCAGCCGTACAGCAACAAGAAAAACAAAGATGAAGAAAAATAGTGCAAACAATTCCACAATCAAAGTGCAGTAAATTTTCACAATTTTAATCCATAAGCACTGTTCAAAGGATTTCCCGCTGTCGTTTTTTTTTTTTTTTTTTTTTTTTAAAGACCGAGCAGAAGACAGAGGAGCCCTGATAATTCCGGCTCGCATTGGAGGGCATCCCAAGAAAAAGGAGCCGTGAAACAGATTTACGACACGGCCTCACCTGACTCCCGTCACCCGAGGGCAAAATATTTATTGCGCTCCCGTCAGGACGAGACGTTGAATTAATTTTGCGCGCTGCACTTCGCCGTCACGCCCACACTATTTAATTTTCTTGGCAAAATGCCCCGTGGATAAGTTTTGTCTTATTGCTCCCACATTCATTTAATTGGCCTCTAGGGGACTTGCGCCGCTAATGCGACAGCGACAAAAAGGCCAATTTTTTTTTTTTTTTTTTGTGGGGGCCGGAAGGGGAAAAAAAAAATCAACTCTAGTTGTAGAAATGTCTCTTTTTTGAAGTCTCTCCCAGGTGATTAAAATGCTCTGTGCGACTCGGGGCTCGGGGCTCAGACCGGAGATCAGTGCGAGATCTCCGAGAGTTGAGGATGCCCCCCCCCCCCTCCCGTTTAGACGCCAATTAGTTTTTGCCCTCTTGCTCTTTAGCGGCTTGCTGCCTCTCCCGCGTCGCTGCCCCCCTCAGCCCCCCCGTCGTGTAAACACCGCGGAGCTCCTCGATGCACTGTACAGTACATCCACGCAACTGGCAATTATTTTCCGCCGACCCGCCGCTCCGGGGTCATCCAATAAAACACCTTTGCCGCCCGCTTTGACTCCTGGCCACATGGTGGAGCAATGAACGGATTAATGTTAATAGAGTTTGCCGCTTCGGGCGTGATTAGTTTTATTGTTTTGACATCGCGTTCGTGCTCCGAGAAGACGTGTAATGAGAAACGTAATCGTCAGATTGGATGCGGAGCAGGCGGGGCTCATTAGGCTCGTTGCACTGGTTCGCCCCGTGCAAAACGGGAGAGAAGGTGCAAGACATCCGGCGAATTCGTGCGGCTTATTTAAGACTCAAAGAGCGGAGAAAACGGCAGCAAGATCGCGATTTTTTTCTCTCTTTTATTTCTCTTCGGTCCGTTTGCTCATATCGGTTGTTATCATCAGAGGCCCAGAGAGTTGTGTGCAAACGGGGAGATGAAAAAGGACCTTCCAATTGTTTGTGAGGACCCCAACCTCCCGAGAATTGTAGAACTGAAAATATTTAGATTGCATTTTGTAGATTTTCTCGGACAGGCGTTTGTAACCACAAAATCAGTTTTGCAGAAGCACCGTCTTGCATCCTCGTTTATCACTTATCATCAGTTCATTAACTTTGGTGTTGCATGGTCAATAAACAGACAGAGAGGAGGTGCCAGCTTTATAATTGGCTGTTTATCAGGAATCCTTTTGTAAAAGCCTTTTGGAACAAATTAAAATGCTGTGAGTGAAAATGTTGCACACGAAACGAGCGACAACTGTTGTTTTCCAGTTCTCATTCCTTCTTTGCTTAAAGTGACTGAACACTGTTGTCCTTGGTCTTGTTTGAGGTTCGTCCAAAGTACAATGAATGAAGAAAATTGAATTCAGTTGTCTAGAATTTGTATTGCTTTTGTTTAAACACAAGATTTGCATTTTTAGGGACATTTCTGCGTTTCCCTCCCAGCTAAAGAAATAAAAGGTTCGGGATTCTGCTGCTGCTGCATGCGTCTTGGGATTTCTGAGGCTGTCTGGTGGCAGCGTGGTCCCATCCATCATCTGTCACGGCTACATTTCGTTTTTTTTCCGGGTTCGAGCTCGGAAAGGCGGTTGGGCGTCAGCAGGGTCTTGCCAGCGAAAAAAAAAAAGTTTGAGGCAATGAAATTCAGTTCGCCATTTTTCATTGTCTCGCAAGAAATTAGAATATTGGACCATTGACCTACCGCAATGTCATGTTACAGATAGTCTTTAGATTATATTCTGATTTATTGTCTTATGTTAAAGTAAGGTTCATGCAATCTTGCATTTTCAGAATTTCTGTGTGAAAATCTAATCATGGATAATTAAATGAGTTGGAGCTGCAGAAGAGTTTGAGCAGCCTGAAAAGGGAGCTCGTTCTTGTTTTTGAGGAATATAAAGGGATCCTTTTGAAAGATTTTTTCTTTTATTGTTTATGAATGAATAATGTGCCACAGTTTCGGGTTGGCCTGCCCACATAATTCAAGGCCTTTTAGAGAACGGCTGTCTCTCGAGTAAAATAAAGCTTTCTGAGAGAGTGATTCTTGGACCGAAGAAGCTTTTCAACTTTAGCCCAAAATTTCTCTTTTAAACTTAGTCACTCTGCCCTGAAGTGTGAATTATAGCCATTTTCTTTGCTCTTCATTCCATTTTCCCATCTCTTGTGCCGCCTTCTCTCTTGTAAACATCTGTGGCTGATCCTACCGGGCCAGAAGGGTCACACGCTGCGCAACACATCGGTAGCGGCTCAATTATTTTCCACTTTTGTCCTTGAGGAGATAAAATTTCAAACCTCGTCACTTTGAAAGATTTTCATGCCTCAAATTCTACAATTACCATTTCTTTTCATGCTTTTCTTTTTCAAGGCGTGCTTCCGCAAATAGCACCAGATTCAAGGAGGCTATAAAAGTGACCATTTAAACATGAGAAAGAGGACGCGCTCCCTGTCGGCAGCTACGGCATTCTAACCACTTTGTCCCTGCGTCTTTGTTTGTGCGACGTGCACGAGCAGGATTCAGCCGGTCGGCCTGGTGGAGCGCATTCAGGCCATTGCCCAGAACATGTCGGACATGGCGGTGAGGGTGGAGCAGATCCTGCAGCGAAGCATCTCCAGCAGCCGAGGTAAAAAAAAAAAAAAATAAAGGCACGCACGGCTTCCCACGCCGCCCTCACACACTGTGTGAAGCCATTCATCCATCCATCCATCCATCCATCCATCCATCCATTCATCCATCCATCCATCCATCCATCCATCCATCCATCCATCCATCCATCCATCCATCCATCCATCCATCCATCCATCCATAAACAGAGTGAGTAAACTGAATGTCCTTGTGCTGCTACAACTTTCAAGTGCATTGTGATACAGAGGATTAATGAAGTTCTCATGATTTTACTGACTTGGACGGCTTGGACTCCAAGTGCAGGCATGATTCAACACAAGCAGTGGCTTATAAAAACCTTCATTTTGTTTGTTTACTTTAATTACCATTAAACTGTACATAGATTGGTGGGGGAAAATAACATTTTTGGACACCTCATGCATTGGTGATCTATGGCTTTCTTGCTAAGAATCAGTCTTAAATCCACAGGTGCAGATTATTTTAGTGCAGTCACCAACATTTGCCCACATGCTGCACGTGCACTGTTCCGTCCAGCTCAGAACTGGACGTTTCTGCGAGAGGACGTCCCTCGCAACACATCCAAAAGTACAAGAAATACCAGAATTTGGCTTTGATATTTTTGGCGGATTAATGTTAAACAACAAAATAATTCCAATTTGCCTGTGTGCCGCCGGTGTACCCAAACCTTTTGAAACACACAAAAAAATTACGAAGTAATAATATTGGTAGATTTTATTTATAGAGCATCAAATAAGTTTTGTAATATTCCTGAGGTGACTGAAGGGCATTCTTCGATTTTACTAGGACCTCAAAGGTCAGGTGAGGGAATTCTCTGGCAAATTTTTCACAACTATAATTGGTATTGAGTCGAAATCTAAGGGTGCCGGAAAACTATTTTCCACAACTGTATATGGAGGTTTTCTGATCTTCTGACCAGTCAGACGCGTAATCATCCCTGTAAAGCAGCTTTTGTCGTCATTATATGTGATGTGTAACAATATTGCGAGATCAGAATTAACTGGGGGCAATGAGTTGTGAAAATGTTGCCCAAGGGCACACTGACGTGGACTGGAGGAGCTGGGATTCATACCTTCATCCTACATCCTCCTCCTCACCGCTGTGTGTTCAACGACCGTCTATGCAACTTTGAAAAAAAAAATTGAAGATGCAGCCAGAGCCTTCGTTCACGAGTTTAGCTCTTTTTGGCTGGGCGAACTCTCCCTTAAACGCTTGGTAAACGTCTTTCGTGCACTCTGCTGGTTGATCTGATGAAACATGACAGATGTTACCCACGCCGCATTACCCCTTCAAATAGCCAGCCCCTCTGTTTGTGCCACGCCGTGGTCACATGACCAGCCCCTTCTGGACCCCCCCCCCCAAGCTTCCATCATTATGATGGATCACTGACCAGTCAACCGGACGCCGGCCTGTCTGCTGCCTTTTACGCCCCTCAATTTCTTTATTGGAACCGGGATGGAAATTCGGACAGTACGGCTTTATTAATGATTTAGTGCCCCCCCCCCCACCCCCACGAGTCCACCGCGATGCACTTTTACGACGGCGATGCGCTCGGGCTCGAGCGCCTCATTAAAATGCAGACGGATAATTTGTCTGTTGTCAGAGGGTCTGACGTGACTTTAAATAAGGCCGATCCGGCTCGCACATGCAGGCGCTTTTCATTGTGAGAGCCCCGCCATTATCGCGCGTAATCAGGCCGAATTGCGGCCAATTATTTGTCTGCAATGGCGCTCTTCAAAACTCTGGCAGGATGCAGGATGCAGGTGGTGGTGGCGGCGGCAGCGGTGGCGGCCGTTAATTAGGCCCACTTCAAGGAGTGGAAGGGAGGAGATGGAGAGAGAGGAGAACAGAGTGAAAGGAAGCAATGAAAGAGACAAGATATGATGTTTTTTTTTTTTTTTTTGTATCCCACTAATGCGATCAGGACTAAATCCAGCGATCGGAATGGAACAGAGGCCGCCCGGATCCTTTAAAGAGCTCGTTAGCCGGTTCGCCTCTTTAATGTAACTCTGTTCATCCCCGAGATGTTCACTCGAATTGGAAAGACGTTCAGATCCGGGCGGGGCGGGGGGGGCGGGGATAAAATCCTAATAAATAAGATCTGTTTGATCAGCGTTAAGTGGCAGCGTGGCAACTCTTCGAAATGCAGCCGGCCGGAGATATACGGCAAAATCAAGTCTGTCGGTGGGAGCCGACGTACTGGCAGAGTTTGCGAAGTCGTAAGAGTGATTTGAGCAACGTGACTTTGCATTTTTAACTCCGCGTCTCTCATCCTTCCAGTTCGGGACGGAGCCGTCGGACAGTGCGAGACTCCCAAAGATCCCCGCTACCCCGACTGCTCCAGCAAGATGGATGTGAGTGGAGTGGGAACGCGCCTTCTTGGTCTGACCCATCTGTTGCAAAATTAATTTTTAGATTATTCAAAAAAAAAAAAAAAAAAATAGAAAAAAAAGAGCAGCTGTGCAGGGCGTCTGATATATTCCCAGTTCAGAATGATGGATGACTTACACGGCACAGTAGCATCAAGAGCAACAGTCCCTAACCAAATAATTAGCTGTGCATCAGGCGATACACAGTTCAATTAAAATGCAATATTTACTATTGGACATTGTAAAGTGACAGTCAGTCTCGTGTCTCCCAGTGGATGCGAGCACGCTGGACCTCGGACCCCTGCTACGCCTTCTACGGCGTGGACGGCTCCGATTGCTCCTTCCTCGTTTACCTGAGCGAGGTGGAGTGGTTCTGCCCCCCGCTGGCCTGGAGGAACCAGACGGCCACGCCCACCCTGAAGCCGCCCCCAAAGAAACAGGTAACTTCAAGGCGAGCTTCGATGAAGCTGTTCAGGCATCTTAACGTACAATCGACAGACAAATCGTTTCCGCAGTTGCAGAGCTGGCTTGGTAGAGCGCCCCCTAGCCAACGTGGTCCTCGCACTGGTTCAGCGTGAGAGTTAGTGCAGTGAATTAAATTGGGGTTGACTGGCAGAAGAAAGTGAAGACTGCAGTGGGGCTCGCAGGACTCTTAAATTTTTACATGCCACCAAGTGTCTCATCAAAGCAGAAATATTAACATACTTTTCTAACTGCAGAGACAAAGATGTCTCTCCACATCTCTCCAAGTTTAATTCACCCTGAGTGCCACATGGTTTCACACTGCAGTCAGTTCACACCACTGATGATCTCTTCATTTCTGCCCTTTCTCCTACATTTTGCAAACATTTACTCTTTTTTCACACTTCAAGTTAACAACTTCAGTAAATATATGAATATATAAAATAATATATATCAATAATAAAGTAATATATTGAGTAAATAACATAGACTTTAGACTTTAGCTTCATATTTTTGATTTCCAGGACCTAATGAAGCATCGTGATACAATTTAATAACCTCAAAAAGTTTGTAGATCTTCTGAAAACAGCATATTTAGCCCCGTGTTTGCAGCCTCCTACTTAGACTCTCGCTTTTAGCCTCTTCCTGAAAGTGATGCTTTGCTGGAACTTCCACAGGGTGCCACAAACACCAGGCTGGGGGAAGGTATCATGTAGGTACCCTTTGTGACATCACAAAGGACTGATCCCTAGTTGTGTGCGTCTGTTTTAGCTCACTTTTCTGCAGACTGGAGCAATAGAAGCCAAGAAAGGCCGTTCACCGACAGCACGGAGACACACTTTTGGCCACGACGAGACCCAAGATTGAAAATCAGATCCTCGCGGGGTCAATAAATGTCGAAGGCGTCCCGTTGTCCCCTTTGCTTTATGGAGACGTCGATGCGGAGCCGCAGTAATGGGGCCACTGTCCCAGATGGAAAGCACTCGGAGGCCCTGTGACACCTCAGTGCATTTCACCCTCACCGGCACGCCGCATAACAGAGACACAACAACAATAATAAATCTACAACATTCAGCGCTGTGCTGTGTGAGGAGGCCTGCGGTGGAGGAGGGAGGATATAAAAAGGAGCGGCGCACTAAACATAAAGACGCTCCTGCCAAGCGCTGTTACTCCTAATTCGCTCGCTGTTCCTGCGACGACTCACTTCCTGCGTGCGCCGGCGAACGTCCCTCGCCGCCGTCCCGTTATCGCGGGGCTCTCGCAGGAAGCCGGCTGTCACTAATGGTTTCCGCCGCCGCACGCCTTTGTTTCGCGTCTAATCTCAGCTCTAATGCGTGCGTTATGCTAACAACGGCTCCTCAAGGTTCTGTTCCGCCACCCCTTTCTTCCCCTCCTCCTTCTCCTCCGAGTAAAAACGCAGCCCCGCGCCGCCGAGCCTGATGTGAATTCATTGTGAGGCCTCTGCTTTAATTGCCCGCCTGTACTCGCTAAGAATACTCCAAAGGCCTCCCTCGGGCTCTTTATGCTGCGTTACACACAGGATTTTTTTTTTTTTTTTTCACCTGTAATCTGAGTGGCGAGAACAGAACAGCCGCGCATGTTGATGGATTCGCCTTCCAGAGATCTTTTCTTTGTCTAAAGTCTTCGAGCCGAGACCATGAGTCAGTTTCTCATCAGTCTTTTTAAAAGGGCCCCCGTCGCTCCCACACGCAGTCGGATCATTGATTGAGACTAGCGAGCTGTTTTTTTTTTTTTTGCTTTTTTCGGGTGGGGGCGAATTTATTTATTTATTTTTTCCGCGACGCTCTAATCACAGATAGACGCCGGCGTAGGAGATGTAAAATGAGAGCAGACTATTTATGAGGGCGATCAAAGAACTCCGCACGCGGCGTTTCACATCAATGTTTTGGATTTAAAAGAAAAAAAAAGAAAAAATAAGGGGGCGACAGGATTGAAGTCATGCTAAAATTTTAACCAGGGACCGATAAAATGTTGGCGAAAAAAAAAGCGTATTCTGTTGATTATTTTCTTTATTTTTTTCAACAACAAAAAAAAAAATCATGCCTTACGCATTAAGTTTTGGCGCAGTCAAAGTTAGCTCGCAAAGATGGCATGATGGCACTAAAATATATTATATATATACATATATATTTCATGTATTCTGTGTTTTTAATTCCGGATCTAGCGACTTGACATGCAGTGTGTACGTATAAGTTCCTTTCCTTTTTATGGGATGTCACATGTGCTAGCTAGTCATTCCCCTGGTATCGTCGCAGCCGATTGGTCAAGACATCTTGCGACGTTATCGAATATCGGTTGAGGGCGATTTTAAATCCACGCTCAGCCTGGTTGGCGATGGGTGAAAAAGTGACCATGGATTTTCTGTTTCCCGCAGGCCGCTTTCCAGTTTGACGTGGGGACCCTGATGGAGCAGGTGGGCACGGGGAAGGAGTCTCTGAGCTTCATGAAGAGACGCATGCGCAGGATGGCCGCGCAGTGGGCCGCCGCCGCTCGCCGCCTCCACGACAAGCTGCGCCACCACTGGAGGGAGCAGAAGAGGGTAAATTTTGCACTTCCTCTCCCGGCCGTGAATCGAGAAGCGCCCCCCCCCCACCACCACCAGCAGGTGGCGCCACGCCCAGCCTGCCGAATCATCGAGCGGCTGAGACAGCCTAATCATTTATTTTTTTCATTAAAGTTTTTTTTAAAAGTGAAAGTTTTAAAGTCACAGTGATAATCACATCCTAAAGGATACCGTGTTGCCACGCCTGGGAATCATTGGGTGATTTATGCCTCCCAGTGCAACCCAGAATACTGAGTGCCAAGCAGGGAGGCAATGACTACCATTTTTATAGTCTTTGGTATGACCCGGCTGGGGATTGAACCCACAACCCTCCAGTTTCAGAGTGGACACTGTACCACTAAACCTGATCAACAGACAAAAGAAAAGGCAATAAAAAAAAGAACATAGACAACAAAACTGACACATTTCTCAAAGTGATGTGAACAAGATTAGCGATAACCAGAAGTCAGAAAAAAAACATAAACAGCAAACTCCAATTAAAAGAAGGAAATGAATAAGAGAGAAGAAGTCCTTTATTTAACGTCCTCGCCTGCTTAGTCGCCAGGGCAACCGCGGCATTTCTCCCACCGGTGTAATTTCCTCCCGCCCGCCGCGGCGCCGTGCATGTTGACTTTGTGGCTATAAGTAGATAACGGCGCCCGGTTCACCTCGGCCGCCATCGATCGCCCGCAGCGGGCGCAGACATCGTCCTGCGAGGTGTTAAAGACAACTTCCTGCTCCAGCGCAACCCGGGTCATCAAACAGCAGGAGGACTGTTCATCCTCACCTCTGCGGTTCACGCCGCGCGGGTGATTACCGCAGATCAGCTGATCACTGCCGGCTGCAGGGACGGGGACGCCATCGGCGCACCCGCAGCGTTTGATCAGGGAGTTAACTTTGGTTGTTTGATGGCTCATTGATTCATTTTTTTGCTGCCGGCTTGTGTTTTTAATGGCATCAGATTTGAGATCTAGAATGAGCACCATTAGAATACTGAGGACATCAGCAGGGCTGCCGTGCGTGAGCCAGTGAATAAAGCCAGGGGTTCGTTTTAACAAAGATAACTGTGACACTGAAGCATGTGGCAGCCCCAGCACACTGACAACAGCTTCAGTTATGATGGGGGGGAGAAACGGACTCCTTGTCAGCAAACGCTGCCATGATTTGCAGCCGGTCCCTTCCGCCCAGGCAGGCTGTGCAGTGTCGTCTCATGTCTGGCTGCAGAGCGAGTGCCCGTTCTCTGTGCACAATGCATTTAAGCTACACGACTTATTTATCTCCCATAATTGGCTTTGGACGATGCGGTGGTGCAGCGGTTAGCGCTGTCGCCTCACTGCAAGAAGGTTGTGGGTTCGATTCCGGGCCTGGGACCTTTCTGTGTGGAGTTTGCATGTTGTATTTAGCAATAAACTGCTGGAACACTCCGGTTAGAGAGTGAGCACGGACACATTTAACATTTAACAGCTTGAAGACCTTGACTGAAGTAGCACAATTCCAAGCGCAAACGGGGAGAGCGCCAGCGCAGCTGCAAGGAACCTTTTAATGTTTCGAGGACCCCTTAGCTGCCCGCTGAGGTGCCCGATGAGAAAACAGAACAAAAAAACACAGTTCTCTGGACCTTCAACACTCAGGTTCTCTCCGGGTTCTGCGGCTTCCTCCCGCAGTCCATAAACATGCATGTGAGGTGAATTTGAAACTCTAACTTGACCGTAAGGTGTGTGTGTGTGTGTGTGAGTGTGAATGGTAGTTCACACTCACTCAGTAAGTGGCCCTGCGATGAAGTGGCGACTTGTGCAGGGTTTCACCCCGTGACCCTGAGCTCAGGAAGGAGTGGGTATTGAAAATGGATGGATGGAAATGGCTTTGAATGGAACTTTAGGTGCACAATGCAGGAAGTCAACTAACTATGTTAAATCAGATGCAGGATTAAAAACACTGAATATAACAAATACATGAAGCTGTAGCATGAACTGCAATATTTAAAGTAAGGGGGGGGCTACTGTTGGAGCAGGCTGGATCATTGTCAGCTCATCTAGGTGGAATTAAATTGCTGGTGGGGGGAGAAAAAATGACATGCATATTCATATATTAAAAAAAAAAAAAATCGCCCTTCCCAGATGTTATTTATTTTTTTGTTCCTTTATTTTAAGAACCTGCTAAATTGTATTTTTGCCCGTCTCATCACGGCACCGCAGGGAGGACAACAAACAGCAGGCGAGACCATTTGCATGCGTTTCGGAAACCGGAGGCACGGCTCTTTGAAAGGACGTCTCCAGGTTCATCTCGCCGGAGGATCCGTTCTCCGACCCTGAAAAGAAGGAAGAAAAAAAGCCTTGACGAGCGGTGCCCGCTCATCAGTGATATTATGGCTTTCTCACGCGGCTTCACGAGTTCCCTCCTCCGCGCTCTCCCGCCCGCGCCGGCGGAAGAACCCCCGCGGCTGAAGAGAAGCTTCAGTAAAAGTCTGAAGTGAAACAGATTAATGTGATGTTCCGTTTGTGTAAATGAAAGAGCCGACGGCGTCTTCTGGCGCCGCTTGATCTCTTTCCAACATCAGCTGGTCGTTTAGTTTTGTTTTTTTGGGAGGTCGGAGGCAGCGAAGCTGGCTCTGCTGGATGGAGAGAGAGAGAGAGAGAGAGAAAGAGGGAGAGATTTGCTTATTGTAATGCTGCCGTTGACAGTAATGCTTCGTGTCCATTAGGCTGAACGGCAGAAGATGTTTTAGTTAACCGCCTCGAACAGCTTCTCTTATTTTTCTCCTTTTCTCTTTGCTCTCATTGTCTTTTTTTGGTGTGTTTCTCACGTTTCTTTTTTCCTTCTTCCAGTGTGCTGTTTTAGTCAGAGGTCATTACCAATAAGACATGTAATATTCAGCCGAGTTGCACAACAGGGAGCCCAAAGGTTCCAACAATGCGAGATTTGTATTCGGGGTGCGATTTTCTTTCTTTTTTTTTTCTTTTTCTGAAAGACTTTTTCCTTCACTTTAAACTCTGAATCTCCGATTTGTTTCTTCAGCTTCTCTGTTCCACCAGTTCTCCCAGGAGAAGTGGACTGAAAGTGAAAATCTCACATTAATTTGAAAACAGGGCTCCGGTTGCGAGCCTCCTGTATTGCAGTGGCTTATAAAAATATCATCAGCTGTTTTGCATTTGCAGGAAAAGCAACCTCTCGCTCAATAAATACCATGACAATGTATTATTTAAGTGCAATGAGTAGATGTAAATGAGACAGGGGTCACACGCCTGTCTTCAAACAAAAGCATCTCATCACACAGATTGTGTAAGTCTCTGGCCTCCTTCTCCCCGGACGTGAAAGTTTCTCCCATTACAATTGAAAAGTTACTTGCAGGGTCAGTTTTACTTTATCGCTCGACAATCAGCAATCAGTCAGAAGCCCCTCGCACGCTCTCCGCTGTCCCGATGGAAGCGTCTGCTCGTTTTGCCGCACGATGAATGGCTTCATAAAAACCAAAGTCTTGCAGGAAACTGATCGAGAAGCACGATTAAAAGCAAAAAAAAAAAAGTTTTCCTCCTTTGTCCAACGTTGCGAGATTTGTCGTTGCGTTGATTTACTGGCATTTTAGGACAATTTGGAGATAAAATCCGAACCAGTATCTCCATCGAAACCTAATCCCAACAAAGTGTGGTGCACCATGGGTAACGGTGTTTCGAAAGGGGGAAAACATTATTACAGTGACAAAGGGATTCTGACACCATCCTGCCTGCTGTTTCAAAGTAAACTTGCACCATGCCAACACTGTCCCTCGATTTCCCCCCTAATTTTCTTTTGAAAAAATGATACAATAAGATGACTCACCTTAATTGCAGGACTGGGAGATGATTCATTGCCTATTTCTTTAAAATGGTGAAATACAAAATTCCTCCTTTCAGCTTTTCTCTGGTCGTTGCATTTTACAATTTTTTTTTCCCTTTCCATTTGTCTTGAACTCCAGAATTTCAGCCTCACGATCGCCCTCCCAAAACATAGAGATCCAGAATATTTGAAGATGCTTTTTTTTCTTCTCCTCCTTCAGTTAGTTTTATAGTTGCAGACGGTGCTGCAGGCTCAGTAGCTGCCCCGGTAGAAAGAGATCAATAGAGAACCAGGGTGTTGGAACAGAGCCGTCGGTAGTTTCCATCCGCCGAGGAGATGCTGCTCACTCTGGTTTGTCAGTTTGGCGGCCATGGCAGCAGCAGCAGCGTAGATCTTTCAGACAGGATAGCGGGAGCGCATGGAGACTGCTGATTTTGGAGCGCGTCCACGGCTCATTGCGCTCTTTTTTTTTTTATTTTCGCTGAGAATTTGAGAGCAGGATCCGGTATTGCGAGTTGGCTCCTCTCCACCGATGAGAGGGCAGCAGCAGCGAGTGAACAAAGTATGTTGCGGCATTTTTTTTCCCTCAGATTTTTTTTCTTTTCTGATTATAGCTTCAAAGAATCAAAACAACAGTGAAATGACTCGACACGACCCCGCCACGCTCACTGGAATATCACCAGAATTAAGCTGTCCCGCCGCTAGAGACGCGCTTTCTGACTGTCGGAGATTGACGGCATGCATCCAAAAGGAGAACCGAAATGTTTGGAAATTGGAGGTCTGTCCGATTTTAAAAAAAAAACAAAAAAAAAACACACGCTGCCACAGTCAAGCCATCCACCCTTAACCTCTTTTCCATCAGCGTTTGTCCTGCCCACGGGGTTTGAGACGGGGCGGACGGTGCTAACCGTCAACGCACCGCCGTGTCGCCCACAGTCAAATCACTCAGTCACTTTTCGTCTTATTATTTTTTTCCCCTCACTGCCAGTCGAGCCATGTAGAAAACACAAATCATCAGATCGTGCAGTGGGTGACTGTAGACTTGCGTCACTGCCCTACGGCGCAATGTTTACCAAAGGTCTTGCCAAAGTCACTCAGGTGTAATGTGGGAACTCTGATTTTTTTTTTTCTTTTGGGAGAGCTCTGGCTGCACTTAAAAAGTGAATCTTAGCAGCAGCAGCAGCAGCAACAACAGCAACAGCAGCAGCAGCAGGGCACGTATTCACCTATTTTTGCCACGTAAAGAAAGCTGTTTGATTTTTTTTGACCAACTGATCAAACATTGAAAATAATTTAGCTTTGCCAGACAGATAGAAAGGATAGTAGAATTGAAGTCCTGTTGTGGACATTTCCAGATTAAATGGATTTATTTTGGAGGTCTGCTTCCAACAATAAATAAGGTTAGTTTGGTGAAAACGCTCCACAAAAAACAAGTGCCCCTCCCATTCAGTCTAAAGAGGATGTTTTGGCCCCTCCTTTATCTGCCGTCTTTCCAGGACAGTCCTTTGGCCAGTCATTCACTGCTCGCGCTAGCTAGCTGGCTAAAAGCTCTCATACAGTGATGCCTCAGCAGTATAAAAAAAAGTCTGCAGAGGCTTCAACTTGTGATGTAGGAAGTTCCGAATGCCTCGTTTTAGCGCAGCAACATGTAAAAAAGCTAGCTGAGGAATGCACACGTTGTAATTTTTTTGTACTTGGTGTGTTAGTTGGCCTGATAGTAATGCGGAAGACATGTCAAAGAAAAAGTTTTTCACATTAGGACCCCTTTAAATCGCAACTCCATCGCAACTTTGCTCCACCTTCTTAACGTAAACACAGCATAACTCGACTTCCCGTGATCATCATTCAAAACGCGGAATTGAGTTGTACCGAACGTGACTCCACTTCAGCTTACCTTTCTGGAAAATCAACCAATTCCGCAGAATCAACAACTGTGGCGCCTCGGCGCAAATGAGTAGATAAAGTGTGAGATTAATCGGATAAAACCCGGCAGCCTATTGTGGCTTCCATCCAGGTGTTCCAAGAGAAGAAAAGCATGTGTTGAAAAGTATAATTTTGTTGCACAATCAACTGCCCTGAAATTGCATTGTTCCCCGTCGGCAATTAAAAAACGCTCGCCCGTTGTCCTGCATATCAATTAGCCTTCAGCGGGTCAATTTTCCTTTCAACTCCGTGCGCTGTTAATTGTATTTCTTCGACGTTCCGCCGCCGCAAACGCGCCGCCGTCACTCCGCTCTCCGGCTTTCATTAGAAGATTAATTCTCTTTTAAATTTGACACCGGCAATTCGTGGCAATTATCGAGGCCCATTCACACATGAATTCTGGCATTCGGGGGGATTGCTTGCGCAGAATCTCAGCCGTTCGCCGCCCGACCTGGAGGTTGTTTGAAATTGAACTCGCCGCAATATTGGAGGTCCGCTTCAACAACAGAAAGAAACAAAAACAAACCTCTTTCACCTGTTTGCTCTCCACGTTTAGATCCTTGTCCACGTTGGCTTTCTGACGGAGGAGTCGGGCGACGTCTTCAGTCCCAAGGTGCTGAAGGGGGGTCCGCTAGGGGAGATGGTGCAGTGGGCGGACATCCTCACAGCCCTCCACGTGCTGGGACACAACCTCAAGATCTCGGTTTCCCTCAAAGAGCTGCACGGGTAGGTTCACATTTTGTCTCCTTCCTCAGTAATGCCATCTTTTTCTTTTTTTTTTCTTTTTTTTCTATCATTATTTGAAAGCCTAAAGCAGAAGTGCTGCAGTTGGTGGGCAGCAATCGGGGTGTTTTCATTGTTGTTGGTTTTGCTTGTTTTTGTTTTTTTTTGCATCACGATACAAACTATGAGCAGCTGATTTTAAGGGACCATATTGGGAAAAATTCAATGCAGTATTTTTGAAGAGTGTTGTGAACCAACGACAAAGAGGTTTTTTACTGAAGGTTTGCATTCTGCCAATGTTTCCAAGGAACACAACGTGTCTCCACAATGTCAGTGAGATGAGAAAAGTACATCCTGTATTGCTCTTGCTGCCTCCACTGTATAGATGTGAAAGAGAGCACTACCCTTCGAGACCACACCCCCGCTACACGACTCGCCTCATCTCTTTTCACACACATGTGCGCACACAAACACAGGCCTTCGAAAAACTAAGACCCAGCCCTTTTTTGCAGGCTGGCTGGAAACAAAGGGCTAAATCTACTGATTTCTGGAAGTCGGTAGGGGGTTTTCCTTTCAACAAAAATGAGCGGTGCGAGGCTGTTTCAGTGTCGCCTGGTTTTGAAAAGCAACCATGTGGGTGAAATCTGGGATTTTCACAAGTATTCGTTTCAGCAGCAGGTAGCAAACAGCGCGCTAAACATGCTGATTTCTGTCGACAAACCAGAGTTTTTGGATAATAATTCACACAAAGCTGCTCCACAGGGGGTCGTGGACGGAAGCCTGAGAGCTGAAAATTCGTCTTCTTCTTCTTCTTCTTTTATTTTTTTTTACCGCCCTGCGACACGCCATCGCTCCTTCCTCGGACTCCGGCAGGCCGAGGGGCCGGACGGACATTGTCTCTCCAGCCCGCCGCTTCCCTCCCCCGCCTCCCACTCACTGACTCCTCAGAGATAACGCTCCAGTCAATGTTTCTCACCAGCGGCAAAAAAACAACAACACACAATCAGGCTGATGCACGCACACATATACACGCACGCTCTGTCTCCGTCTCACCTGAAAACACACGACTATTGATCACTGCGGCGGCACGTTCAGAAATCGGAGAACGCGTGCCATTCTCTTCAGCCATTGGACATTTTCACCCTCCCCCGTTTCCTGATCTTCCGCCTGCTCAGGAAAAACAACCAATTTAAGGGCGAAGACCCAGCGTCTATTCTTCTACACCAGCAGGGGGCGGGAGGCCAGACCATTATGTGTACTTGTTATCGAGCGCCGCGTGTGTCCGGCGCTACTGGGAGGCAGTGGGGGGAGACAGCGGGGGAGGGGCAGCTGTTAGCCGGGGGGAGACTTTCGATCTTCAAATTTTGATCCGCGAGCGAACAAAAAGCCGCGCCGACACCAGGAGAGCAGAGAGGGCTCAGCGAGGCTGCAGCGGTGGGGACAGAAAAAAAAAAAAAAAGCAGCCGGTCGCGCTATTATTTGCCCGCTAATTGGTGTCATGCCGTATCGATTCCCCCGCAGTCTTCTGCCGTCAGGAATAGCGGCGGATAACCTTTTTCTTTTTTTTCTTCCTTTTTTCAAAAAGTGAACAAACTCCTCCTCAGAGCCTGGCGGTAGGAGGCAAAAGACAAGAAGAAGAAGCAACGCGGAGGCCGCAGTGCTTGGCGAAGCCCGCGAGGCTCCAGCCAGCGCGTGGGAGCGCCAGTCGGTTCGCGAGGTAGTTGGGAATTTATCGGTGCGCGGCGCACAGCAATATCGAGAGCGAGCGGTGGCATTCCATTAGCGCCGCCGCCGCCGCCGCCGCCGCCGCCGCCGCGACGGCCTTCCGTTTACGAGGACGTAAAAGTAAAAGTTCACCCCGTGAAAATGAAAAAGGAATTTTCATATAAAACAAAGGTACAGTTTTTTTAATTTATTTTTTTATGAAGCTCCAACTGCCCCATCGCCCACAGCACCCTGTGTACATAACCCAGGCATGTTTTTATGGGGCTCCTATAATTGGATAGTTAGCCGCAGATGCTAAACATCCATAAATACCCCCACTTCCCCTCCTCTCTGTCTCTCTGTGACCGTTAATGAATAGATGGGGGGGGCTCTCGCTCTCCCACGCGCTGTTAAATTGGCGGATCGTAACGGCCTTTTTAAAAAAAAATTTTTTATTTGCGCTCCCGCCGGTTTCCCGCGGGCTCGCATCTATTTACATTTTCCGCTTTCCACTTCCACGCCCCGGCTTTGGAAAGCGGCTTAATGTTGCCGGACGGCCTGCTGCGGCTCTCACGCCGAGACGAGATCGCCGATGTCTTCAGCTTCCTTTTTTTTATCCCCCCCGGTCTGTTACGCCGATTATCCCCAGCATGGGGTGGAGGCGGGGTGGAGGCCCGAAGCTTCGCCTCAGGAAATTTTCCTCCCCGCCGGCAGCGTTTACACGCTCCCCAATGGCGTTGTTCTGTCGAGTAAGTTTTCTTGACGCCTTCTTTGCCTTTTCATTTGATTTGGACCCTTTCAATCGAATCAACAGCAGAGCAGGCAGGAATCACTTTTGGGTGGAAGCTCGCTGCCCCACAACGGCAGGCTATTATTTTTTTTATTTTTTTAGTGTCAGCTGGAAAGATCTCTCGTCGTGACTTTCTCCAGCATACTGAAGCTACAACGCCTCAGCAGATAAATTCGAAGCTTTTGAAAGGCTCGGCGAGAGCAGCAGCATTCGCTGTTATCAAGCGGGTTTTTAAATGGCTCCTGACTGTTGGTGTTTTGTAATATTGACGTCTGCTGCGGTGAAAATGCTCTATTTTTTTTTCTCTCTCTCTCTCTCCAAAGTGTCTCTTTCTCGGGGCAGGATGAAATGGAAAGGAACTGAGTTGTTGTTGTTGTCTTGTTGCTCTGAAAAATAACATCATCAAACCATCAAAGAAAAAGAACCTCACTGTTTTAATGTTAGTTCTTTCATTTGAAACAGTTCTGGAGCTGTGAACTATGGCTGCCTTTGGTGTAAAAATGGGGGGTCTACTATGATTTTCTTTGACCAAAAAACAACAAAAAAAAGCAATTATTTTTCTTCATTTAAACAAACACTCATGTTTTGATGGAGGCAAAGCGACGTCATACGCAGTTGTTCTCCTGCCGAGCAGAATGGAGCCTGTGCTGCGCCGCGGGGGGTTAATTTTCTCCAGAAAATGTTCGGCAGCACTCGATCGCTCTCTTAACTACTAAACCTGTCATCTTGAGTCGCCTGCCGGGGGGTCGCTTAAAACTAGGTGTGAGGGAAGTACGGCACGAAGAATCGAGAGCGTCTACACTCCAATCGAAGAGAACTCTGCCGAAAAAGAAAAGCCTTTTTTTAAAAAAAAAACAAAAAAACTTTTCATTGTCATCCGATTGATCGATTCGCAAGGCTGTGTGACCTGCTTTGGAGGAGTGAAACAGGGATTTGTTTTGGAGGAAATGGCTCTGAAACAACACGTGAAGTTTCACAGGTAAAGTCAGAGCGGGGCGACCCTCAGCGGTTTGTGACATTCTCCCATTAGCGCCGTCTTGTCGTGCGCCGAGGGGCAGGCGCCGCAGATCTACGGCGCAGCCGAGGCAGCTGTCACTTCAGCCGGAGGAATCTCCCCTCGTCTCCTCCCAGAGCGACACGGGTAATTAGCTGTCGACCGAGCCGCCTCCCGACACCTGGGGAGCTGCAGATAGTAGCGGGGGTGGGGGGGATGTGGTGGGGATGGAGGGTGGGTTGGGCGCAGACATCTGACAGGTTCAGGGTGCAGATCCGGCAGATAGAGCCGTCGGCGCGCAGGGCGGTTTCGACCGGTCGACGCTTCATGCTTCACTCTGGAAATGCGCCACGCTTTTGTGTTGTCGCCGAGGATCAGTCAAAAGTCTTTTTGATACGATGCCAATTTTGATACCTCGGTTTCCAGAACGGCACTTCTTTTGGTATCATATTAAGTGCAGTCCATTTACCAGATGTGAAAAAAAGGAAGTTTGAACAACAACAAAATTACATTGGCATTATGGCACAAAACGTTTTAGCTCCGGTTTGGTGGTGGAGTGTCCACCTCTCTTGGCAGTTGTGGGTTCAGTTCCCGACTGGGTCATACCAAAGGCTATTAAAATGGTACCTATTGCCTCCCTGCTTGGCACTCAGGATTTGGGGTTGGACTTAAGTGTGGTAGTTTGCATCCTTTGGGATGTGACAATCACTGAGACTTTAACTTTCATTTTTATGTTTCACTGATGATTCGAATCAGGATTTCTCTCCAAATCAAATGATACAAATGATCAATGATTTTGTTTTTATCATCAAAAGATGATGAAAGCAAAAAAAGAAAGATTTACTTTCATGGGTCTCTGAGTTTGGGACCGAAAGATGATTCATTTTTATGATATTTTATAGGATCGGAGCATTTCGCCCGTTGTTTCCACTGTATCGAAGTTCGGTACCCAGCCCTACTTTTTTGATGCTGCCGCCTCTTAAATGTTTGAGGCTAATGCAGACATGGATAACATCCATGTTTAATCCAATTATCCTGTCTGGAGGGGTGGGATTATCGCAGACGTGTGTAGGTCCAACCAGGCATGCCGCCTGGAACGGTTGCTAAATCCTCTGGATCTGTCTCGCATATCCATCTGGTAAATATCCCGTAGAAAGTGTTTATAAAAAGGGGAGGCAACCTGCTGTTCATCACGTTGAAGCGTACCAGACAGATTTTTCTCTGGCAGCTTAGCGAGGTAGTGTCAGCAGCCCGAGGCGAGCCTCGGCGCACTGCGCTATTTCGCTAAACTCTCGTCAAAAACGGCCGAGAGTAAAGCAGAAGCATCTTCCACACCTTCAAAATCCTTCAGCTCTGCCGTTCGTTCTTTCCTCATTTGGAAAAGGCCGTCCAGTTTCGCGACCTCAGCGTCCAAGGTAGCTTCTTTAGCTGCCGCTATGCTAGTAGGGAAGCTTGTAGAACTTGCTTCCTGTTTTTTTTTTTCGCTACCCAAAAGAAATCGGTTGCATGATGGAATGCAAATGCACTCTACTGGAGCCTGGTGTGACGGATGAGCCAGAGTTCTTTGTTAGCCTCGGCCATTCAGAGCCTATTCCTGCTGCCAGTCTGAAGATGTTTTGATGCGTTCTCACCGGCTGCTTCCTGAGCGGGGTGTCTTTGTTTTTTACTTCTTGAAAAGAAGAAACAATTTCTATCAAAAAAAAATAAGTAGCCCTTTCAATTCCAAGAAAATAGCTTCAGTCCAAGAATACATAATACGACTTAACATCTATCTTATATGTCTCCTTTACCCTCACACACTATATATTTCTGCCAGTGTGAGGGAAAAAAAACGATAGAAACTAGAGTTTCCCTTTCGTCTGTCTTCCACTGCACATTGCGGCCAATGTTTGAGAATTTCCGTGCGGCACACAAGATGCATCCTAGCACGGCCGCAGCATCTGAGCCGCTGTCTCGAGTGGTCGATTAACATGCCAGACTCGACTCCCTGTGCCTCACAAAGACAACGGCACGTCACGGTGCTTCACGCTCCGCAGAGCCGACCTGCCCACCCTGCGAACCTCCCGCCGGCCGACCGGCCTTGGAAATCTCCCTCGGACCGTCGTCTTCAGTATTGGCCAACCCTTTCTTCCAATCACAGCTCTGTCTCAGCCTCCCTGAATTGCTGCCACAGCTGTGTGAACAACCCGATTGTGGTTGTCAAATGGTTTTCGTGTTGAAGTGGAGCCGCTTGTTCTTTACTGCTATTGTGCAACTTGTTCTTCTCGTCTTGAATCCAGGCAGGTTTAGTCCAGTCAAAATCCCCCAGTGGTTTGTGGCAGCCATGCCGAACCATCTGGCTAGCTGCATGCGGAGAAACAAGTTCATCTTCTGAACTTCCTGTTTATTGATTTATGATTTGGAAACTGGACTTTAAGCAACCATTCTTTGGTTTGTTTTTCCACTTGTCCAGCTTCTGGACAAATCTTCTGAGCCAAGCCTTTCAGTCTCAAGGAAGATTATATGTATTTTCAGACTGCAATATATTCTCATGAGGTCATATCGACTTCAGATTCACCCGTCCTGAGTGGATTTGTGGTGTCTGGTGAGTTAGGGGGGCTGCCATCGCTCGTCTGTCGCACTTGATGCTCTTTAATCCCATTACTGTTCCCTTAAAAGTTTGCCCAGATTTGCATATATCCCGTTAAAGCCTTTAAACAGCAGCGGCTTTAGCGGATCTGCGAGCAGCCGAGTCTCAAACCGTTCAGCCACTGTAAAGCGTCTGCGCTCACTTCGGTCTGCCTTTGCATCAGTGAGCGCGACGGCCGTTCCGTGCAGTTTAAATTGCCAGAATATAAAAAACCATCGCACGCGCTCGGATGTGTGATATCTAAAATTCTTCAACAATTGCTGCATGAATGGCCTTCGATTTTTGAAAGTTTTGTACTGAATGCTGAAAAACATCTTGTTCAAATGCTTCCGGCTGCACTCGTGGCCCACCAAATTGACTTTGCCATTCCGGCTTTCCTATGAACTTCATAGAAGTGAGGAAGTCCCATCCTTCACGCTTTTCTTCAGCTCTTAGAAAGCACGGTGGAAAATCCACTCTTTGGAAATAGCTGTTTTGTGTGGAAGGCTGGGTTTCACCCTGGACAGGTCTAGCCAACTAACAGTCTTCACTCTCATTCACACCTACACACAATTTAGTTGCCAGTTAGCATAATCTGTGTGTCATCGGGCCCGGCCAGAAACCCCACACAAAGGCCCTGAGACTGGGAATCAAACCCACAACCTCTGAACCCCCAGCAAGAAGCTATCAGAAAGATTTTTCCACTGGTGGTAAATCGGTGTAACATCGGAATTTCAGGCATTTCATGCTAATTATCATTTGTTACCATGCTGAGAAAGAAAACATTAGACTTGGATGATAGGTGGACATCACAATCAACACTTTACTCCAGAGGCTGAATGTAACATTTTGTTGGACTTTAGAGGCTTTGTCGTCATCTGTATGTGTTGTACACTCTACTTTTTAAATGCTCCTCATCTCTGTGTGTTGCCTCGACTGTATCCACCTGGCAACACAAAGCTTGAGCACACTCGCACACTCATACACAAACACACACACACAAGGCAAGACAGCAGCCTGAGCGAGGAGCTAAACGCTGACTAGCCGAGGTGTGTATGCACCCTCGGTGCCTGCTTGGAGATGACGGCCTCCGGCTCATTATCCCATCCCACCGAGGGGGAACCGGTGTCCTGTGCTGTTTCCACAAGGCTGCTTGGCTCCACTGACTTAATGCGTTCAGCCCAGAGGAAGATCAATAGGGCCTTGTTCTGCAAGTTAGCCCTGGTTTGTGGGTTCGCGGCTGAGCAGGGCGGATTCCTGCAGCGCAGAGTGACAGCAAGACGGCGTGCCTGGTCGTGGTCCCGCCGTGTGCAGCGTCAGTGTGGGACTCTTGGTGGAACTTTTTGGTTTTGGAATGGACTTCGATATAGAAGGAGTCAGCGTTGCTCCCATGATAGGAGGTCAGCCGGAGAACAGCTTTAAAAACTCATCCCTAAGGTCTAGTCCTGTTGAAAAATGGAAAAAATTGAGAATCTGAGGTAATTTTCATTGGAGGTTTAACCGTTTTTGCACAGCGCCCCTTTTGAGAGAGAGAGAGAGAGAGAGAGAGAGAGAGAGAGAGAGAGAGAGAGAGAGAGAGAGAGAGAGAGAGAGAGAGAGAGAGAGAGAGAGAGAGAGAGAGAGAGAGAGAGAGAGAGAGAGAGAGAGAGAGAGAGAGAGAGAGAGAGAGAGAGAGAGAGAGAGAGAGAGAGAGAGAGAGAGAGAGAGAGATGTGTGGGCGGACAGCAGAGACAGTGACCTTCACAATATTTCTCGAGACGTTGGATCAATGGAAAAAAATTGCAAAAATGCGAGAGAGAAGAAAATTTCCTTGATTGGAGAAAACGGCAGAAAAACCGCCACAGGAAGTATATAAGGAAAAGGACACATGAATCTCAAGTGTAAAATCTTTCTCAGCAGAAGAATTAAGGGAACAAGGTTTCAATTCAGGAAAATCGTAATCGGATAACGTCAAATTTATTGATTTTTATCAAACTTTTAAGTTGTTTGAGTCAAAGTTTAATTCATCGTTTCCAACATTCAACAAGACTTTGGGGTCAATCAACATGAAAACCGTCCCAATTACCTTGTAAATCATTTTCAGCGGATGATTAATTAGTCCCACGTGCTTAAACCGCAACAGTTTGACTCGGGGTTATTAAAAAGCCGCCTCAAAGATGAGATACAGCCCGTTTGACATCAGACTCGCCGCCAAACACAATGAACATCAATCACCAGTAATTGATTCCGCGCAGACGAGGCCCGATCCTGTCCTGCTGTGCCGCCACCAGTGACCGACTCCATGTGTCGTCCCTCCTCTGCCAGATTTATAGGTTGAACAAGTGTTTTTTTTTTCTTTCCTTTTTTCACTGCTGCACTCTCACTGTCGCAGTGTCGCAGGCCGGATAGATAAATCTGTCTGCTCCTTCCATCAACGGGTCAGATTAACATGAGATTTATTAGCGCGCCGTACCTACACGACCTTCAGGATTAGCCCGATGGCTATCGCCTGCTATGTTCTGTTTGGGTCGGAAGAGGTTCGCAGGGCTCTGTGCTTTCCTCGCCCTCTGCCGGGCCGCTCCGTGGCTCCCGAGAGCCGCCGAAGTTGGACAAATACTTTTCCCCTCTAATGAAAACAGACACGCCCGATAGCCTTTTCCCTCAAACAAAGCGCTACCTTGGTCCCCCGAGAAGGCGCGCAGGCACTCTTGAGTCGGTGCCGAACTTTTTCTTTCCTCCGCAGTCGGCAGATTTATATTTCCTGTCTCTCCTCCGCTCGGCTCTCTTTTGTTCTCCCTTTCACTTGTGCTCATGTCGTCTTTCCCTCTTGGCGGCCCGACTCCTGTAAGCCAGACTGATGATGACGGACAGGTTGAGAGCGCGCAGCCCCGGCGCATTATCTCAACGCAGTGGCAGTGCTTCAGCTTCCAAATTATTAATTCCGTCATAAATATTCAAAGGCATAACTGACATTCACACTCCGTGCATAATACAATACAGGGATGCACTATAAATGGAGAGATACTTTTTCCAGCTTTTGGTGTAGTCACCTCTTGTTTTTTGAAATCGTCAGCTTTTCCTTGTGATCAGAATTGTACTGAGGAGTCGGCTTCAGTGATGACTCGGTGACGTTGACCAGTTTCGACTCGTCTCCAACGGTTCATTAATTTTCTCTTTGCAGACACAAGTGCGCTTGTTGATCGTTATGCATCTTTGATGACCAAAGTAGCACTGTAGCTTTTACAGCTACAGTCACCCGCAGTGCGTCTTGGCTGTTGTCGTCTTTTTTTACACTGCTGACAGTTGCCATTGGGAGAGAAAAGAAAATAATGATCACACAGTTGCAGTCTGAATGCGCGGCACTCTTTAGACTCTTTAGAACTGAGTCAGTAAGTAGATAGGGCCACTGATAATGACACTCTCAATGCCAACAAGTGTCATTTTGTTGTTGTCTTTTAGTGCAGTGCAGGAGGAAAGTCAGAGGAAAAAGATCATGAAAATAATATAATACTAATCTCAAGTTGCACCTTCTTGTTGCTATTAATGTAGCCTGCATAAAAGCCATCCATCTGTCCATCCATCCATCATCCAGCCATCCATCTAGTCATCCATTCAACCTATCGATCAATCCAGTCCATCATCCATCCATCCATCCATCCATCCATCAAATCAACTCCATCCATCCATTCAACCTTTTGATCAATCCAGTCCATCATCCATCCATACATCAAATCAACTCCAGTCATCCATCCAGTCATCCATTCAACCTATCAATCAATCCAGTCCATCATCCATCCACGCATCCATCCATCCATCCATCACCTGTGGGGCGTCGTGGTGCGACGACTATCCACCCTGTGCGAGTTCAGAAAGCAGAATTCATCTTTTGAGGGTTTTTTTTTTGTTTTTATTGAACGGTAGGTGGAAGCATGGAGGCCAGACTGAAATACATTTTCACGCACGGTGCTCTGTAATCTGGTGTGGCTTTGGGAAGAACAAACAGAGGAAGGGGAAAAAAAAAGTCCAAGGAGAGTTACAGTGATGCATGAAAACGGAGGGAAGCCATTGCAGAAGGATTAGTCAGGCATTCGTGAAGCCAGTGTTTACGTCGCAGAGGCAGGGAAGGAATTCTGGCACGGGCAGAGCAGAGAGAAGTGGAGCTCTGAAGTTATAGTTTGTTTTAATTTATTGCTTTTTGCACGTCTCTGATAAAGTCCTTCATTCATTCTGCAGTCGGGCTTCTGTCGCCACCCACATGTCTTTACAGATAATGAAAAAATGTTTCTGAAAACAGCCATAGGAGAGCAAGTTGGAATTATAGATTCTAGAATTTATGTGAAGGGGTAAACTACTTACATATGCATGTATATATAATATATGGATATACATATACAATATATGTGTGTGTGTGTGTATATACATATACAGTATATATGTATATATACACGATATATATATTGAGTGTATATATGTGTGTGCATATATATATATATATATATATATATATATATATATATAGACTCTTATATATTAGTATTTTAATTATGTCTGTAAAAAAGCGAGGTCAAGGTTCATCGACCCCTCGCCCATTAATCATGTGGGTCCTGTTTGCAGGTTTCTGGGTGTTCCTCCAGGAAGAGGAAGCTGCCCTCTGACGGGACCCCTGCCCTTTGACCTCATCTACACCGACTACCACGGCCTGCAGCAGATGAAGCAGCACATGGGTCTGTCGCTGAGGAAGCACAGGTCAGTCCTCAACAATATTTCTCACATTTTTTTCCCCTTGTTCGTCTCTCCGACTCGTCTCCCTTCTCTAAAGCCGCAAGCACTTGTGCCAAGTTTCTGCTCTTGTCCACCAGAGTCCATGATTGTCACCTGTAATTGCCTCTCTGATGAAACGCTTCAGTATCGGCTTATTGGCTGGCTGGCATCACAGGCCTCTTAGGTTTAGATATTTATTTATTAATTCATTCATTTAGTTATTTATTTATTTCATTTCGTCCCCCTGTGTCAGCAAAATTCTCTGTTTGGGGGAGGTCCAATTTGGCCCGTTTTCCCGGTGATCAATCAAGCAGGTGCTCTTTAAATGCACCGCAGGAAAGCAGGGTTTGTTTTCTGCCTATAATAAAAAATAGAAGCTGGCACATACCTGTAAAAAAATAAATAAATTAAAAAAAAAAAAAATCCAATCCAGTCCTCCTGAATGCTCAAACAGTAAGATTTCCCCGAGCTCTCTCCCCCTTCTCTCATTTTCCCCCTGTGTTCAGTTCCAGCAGGGTTGTGCTGCAGCTGCCACACACCTAAATTTACTTTTTACCCCAAAAAAGGAAAATGGTGCACGTGTTGTGCAATTACCGTGGCTTGGAATATGAGCTTAGGGAGGAAAATCAGAACAGAGGGGAGTGGAATTGTGAAATTCTGAAATGATGTGTTTTTTCTGCTTAAGCCTTCATGCTGGTGCATGTGCCGGTCAGGAGGAAAGCAAAATCATATTTTCCTTGGTGAAAAGCCTCCCCTGCTGTTATTTTTTATTCTTGCCCAATAAAAATGACCCCAGCTGCTCCTTTCATTGCAACTAAAAGGACGCTGATTGGTCGCTCAGTGTTGAAACTGGCAGAAAATGCTTCAGACTGGCTCTTCGGCAATACGGCCGTGTGAGCTTTCAAACTGGGAATCTCTGCGGCCCGTCTGTGTCCTGAACTCAGACTAATTCTTCACCGAAGAATTTACTTTGCTGTTCAACCTTTGGGATTAGAGCATCGATCTCCAAAGAAAAAGAAAGTTTATCTTTGTGGAAGGTGACTCGGTGGCCAAAAACAACCAAAGAGATAAAACAGAGTAGATCCACGTCGTGATTCTTCCCTCCAGAATCTTTTGGCCAGATAATCCGCTCCTCATTTATAAATTGATGCTTTTAAACGTTCTTTGGACATGTTTTGCCGATAAATCACGGGGAGCCCTCTTGCATTTTAAACCGTCCTCCGCGAATCTCCGAGAAGTCGGCGGCACAAGGTCGGCTGATCGACTCGCTCTCGTCAGCCGCCCCTCGGTGACGCACCGATACTTTCAATTTCTTCTCCTGCCTTGACACTAATTAGAGACATCGGGCATTAATGAATCGTCTCAAATTGCATTACATCTATTGATTGGCCGCCCTGGTGGTGTAAATATTCAGGGCTGATAAAGTGCTGATGAAACATCTGTCAGGTGAAGTCAACTCATAAACACGGTTGGAGTTGAGGCGGGGTTTGTTGACATGTTTGTTGTTTATATGCAATCAGTACATACATCAACATACGTACATTCACACGCTTGCATCCACAGACACACACATGTATATATTTACATATCTGTAATTATGTCTGTTAATATGTGTTTACATATGTTTGTTAATGCAGTAATCGTGATTAGTTAAATACAATCCATAACGCATTAATTTTTTTAAATGGCATTTCAAACATGAGCCTTTTTGTCCCTTTTACTAACCCGTAGTCGCCCACTGGCTGATTTCGGGTCAGAAATTCTTTACATTATGGGCTCAAAATGCCTTGAAATGCAAAATAACAGAATTTTACACATGCAATTTAAACCGCGATTAATCGCAGTTAACTATAAAGATTCTGCAATTAATTGCCATTCAAAAAAAATTATCGCTTGACAGCTCTAATGTGTATATATATGTATATCTGTAGATAGAGAGATATAGATTCACTTAATATTTTACAAGTGCATGTCAACAAGTCAATACAGCAGCAAAGAGAGAGACAGAGAGATAAATCAAGTGAGCAGCATTTGTGAGGAAGAAGGGTCAAAGGGCAGAGGTCAGAAGGGGGGGCAGGCTGGTTGGCCCAATGTTACCAGCATAGGGCACCAAGAAAGTGGCCCAACACGGCAGCAAAGCCACCGAGGCAGCTGTCATGCAAAAAAAATAGGAAAAATAAATTGTGAAAAACTTGGAAAGCCATGGCTCCATGTAACTTGTCTGCTGCTGCGTTAAGAGCCCATCCAGCTACTATTATGGGAATGAGCTTGTATTTGCGCTCAATACGCAGTGCATTTTGCACAAAACAAAACAAAACAAAGCGGGGCAAGTCAATCGGATTAGATTTCACACTCTTTCTTCCTGGCTGCTCAGATGCCGTATCTAAAGACTGCAGTCCTCCAAGGTTAAAAAAAAAACAATTAGAAAAAAAAAGGAAAATCTCTCTCGACCTCCATCTCGGCTCTCGCCCTCGCAGGTGCCACATCCGAGTCATCGACACCTTCGGCACCGAGCCGGCCTACAACCACGAGGAGTACGCCACCCTGAACGGCTTCAGGACCAACTGGGGCTACTGGAACCTGCACGGCCAGCAGTACATGACCATGTTTCGTGAGTGCCGCCTCGGAAAAACGAGCCCGTTTGGGGGCGCGAGCGCCGAGCAGCAGATTGGACGAACTTATTAAATCCCCCAAGCCGGAACAGTCGGGGTTCCTGGAGCGCAAACCAACCGGAGAATGAGTCGGCCGCAGCTGCCTGTGTGTGTGTGTGTGTGTGTGTGTGTGTGTGTGTGTGTGTGTGTGTGTGTGTGTGTGTGTGTGTGTGTGTGTGTGTGTGTGTGTGTGTGTGTGTGTGTGTGTGTGTGTGTGTGTGTGTGTGTGCGTGTGTGTGTGTGTATGTGTGTGTGTGCGCGCATGTGCGCAGATGCTCAGTACCACCTGCCGCCTTTTGGTTGCACATGCGATGTTTTTCCCCCGCGATATGGAAAGCGGGAGAAATTGGGCTGCTATTTTTTTCTCTCCCCTTCCTTCGAGTCGAGTTGATTCAGCGACAGCGGGATCCCCCGCTGTTTCCTAAATACTGTTTTCACACGAGCCGCGGCCGTGAAAAAGGCTTCCATCTCAAGTTTGAGAATTGGCAGGGGAAAAAAAAAGGAAAAAAAAACCCCCGCCTCGGCCCCACTCGACATTGACGGGGCTGCGCTTGATTTCGTTCCCGCTTGTTGTTCCATTCACGGTCGATTGTGCAGCAAAAAGCTCTTTGACAGTCGAGGTCCCGCGCCGTGAGCGCGTCCAGGTATTTATTTATGACCCTGGACTCGAGTGGAGCATCTTCGCATCATTAATCCCCCCCCCCCCGCCTAAGAAAAAAAGCCGATTTGTTTCTCCGTTAACATCCTCGATGTTTCGCCTCCTGTCTAAACCGATGCTCTGCTGAAACCCGGCTTGACATCTGGACCGAGGCAGAGACACAAGGCGGCCTCTGAGGGCTGAACGCACACAACGCCGGGTCCGCTTTCAACCATGTGACATCACAAAGGGCAGATTTCCAAAACTTTCCTCACTGCCGCTGTGAGATGCACATGAGTAAAAGAAGTTGGCAGGCGTTCTCATCTCATTCCGGACGACATTTCTGCGTAATACGGAACCTTGGAGGCTGCAAAGCCCAAAACATGGAATTAGTATCAAACTGGAGGCGAGAATGTTGGAAGTGGTAGTTTGCAGGTCCGAGTTTTAACTGCAGAAACCCAGCGGGCAGGGCCGATGCAAATCCATTCTATTTATTTTGGCTGGAGGTTGAAACGTGCTCTTATCATAACCACCTGAGCTCAGACCTAATAAAATAATAATTCTTAATGTCACTATTTCTTAGCCCCCGAGTTTACCCCAACTGCTGTTTTCAGTTGTTGTTTTTTTTCTCTTTTTCCTTGTTCTGCATTCCCTGCTGGCGCCGCAGTCGGATCTCGGCAGTAGCTGTTTTAGTTTAATCGCCTTTTCTTCGGTGGCGTTGTTTTTTTGCCAATTGCTTTGTTTGTCCTTGGCAGCGCACACCCCCGATAACTCTTTCATGGGCTTTGTGGCGGAGGAGCTGAACGAGACGGAGAGGCTGAACATCCAGCGGAACAAAGTCGGCAACATGGCTGTTGTCTACGGAAAAGAGGCCAGCATGTGGAAGGTCAGTGTTGCTCAAAGCAGCCGGAAAAAAAACAAATGTTTTGCGGAAATCTTCCCGTGGCCTATAAACGAAACTTTATGGAGGAGGAAGCAGTTAGAAAATGAACCGTCGTCATGTTCTGTAAATCATTATTGTTGGGTACTGTAACCCGTCAGCCAGGAAGCGGCGAAAACGCTGAAGAAAGTCGAAATGGAGGAAGTGGCCGTCATGCCTCAGAGATTGTCGGGAATGCAGCAGTTTTATGAGAATCGGGCGGGGATTGCAAATCAATCAGTAATCAGGGAATAACAGTGATGCTTTTTCACGTGTATGAGAGTTTGGAGCTCTCACACCTCCAGGGGGCCGCGGTGTTCCATTTCATGTCAGATGGGAAGGCTGGGGGGGTGTGGGCGATTGGCTGAAAAGCTTGACTGGTCAGCTTGGATGTGGTTGACAAGAGTCCTCCAAAAATCTTGTAAGTTTTTTGTTTTGTGTTTTTCTAAATAACCTTCTGCACCACACAGACGTGTGATAAATCCAGAAGGTTTGACAAACATTCCACCTGGCGTTCCAGGCAACCATGCCATTAAATTTAGCGAAAACATCGTTACGACAAGCAAAGCACACTGATGGATTTAAGAAGAAAGTAATGGATCGCTTTCTCCGAACCTCCCAGAGGGACACTTTGGTGTCCCAAGCGAGCCTGTTGTAAATCACAGCCTCCAAGAAGCCATTGATTTCTCTCATTTTGGACCGTTTTGTGCCATCTATTGACAATTACACTGCTTTCCAGCGGCTTCTAGCCTGAAGGTATTCGAAGCGTGTGACAATTTTTGTTCTCGGAAGGACCGGACACTTTGTTCAGCTCCACCACTTATTGACTGTTTCAACTGTGGTCTCCCAGCATTTGTAGTGGGGTCATAAAAGCTCCGGGACAGGTGGCCAATCAGGTGCAGTTATGAGAGAAACCTTGAGAAAAGTTGGAGTGTTTGAGTGAAAGTAGAAATTCTTTAAACATGGTGCCAGAGCTGCTACTCTGGTGTCGTGATGATATAAAAATGAATATAAGGCTTTTTCTTCTCATTGCGTTGTGGTTTTATTTGCGTATATATTAATGGCACTCATCAGACTTTGCACAGATTGTTTGCATTTCATAACTAGTATTAGCAGCTGCTTTCAGTTTTTAAATAGCCTCCTTCCTCTCCAAGCACACTTTTCATAAATACTTTTCAGCTGCAGAAACCAACCTGCGTGTTTTTAAATAGCAACTGAACTCACACATCTAAATGAACCGCAGTCCAAACACAGCCGCACTGCCTCCAGGAGGCCGGGACATTTCCGTCATTTTGCAGGATAATTAGCTGACGCACCGTCGTTAGCATCAGTCTCCTGCCAACGTGGAGTGAGAATTACAGAAGAACTTACACCATCACTCATCTTAGCCGCGTGAAGCACCGAAGGATGCAGCAGAAGGTGAATTATTGAGACGCACGGGATCCATTTTAAATTCCAAACGACTGCCGTCATGAATAAAAGATTGATGTTTTTTTTTTTTTGTTGAAATGCACCTTATCTTACCTCCTGTCTTTTCCAAGTTTTCCTCCATGTGAAATTAGCCCTGTATCTTTATGCTGCGTTTTTCAGGGGGAGCAGCGACTCAGAAGTGCTAATTGGGCTACAAATCTTTTTTTTTTTTTTTTTTTTTTTTTGTGGGAATCATCACACGTCTTTCACAGGCAAACCAAAATGTTTTTTTCCTTCGACAGTTACGATCCGCGTCGACGACTGAGATCCGTCGGAGATAAAAGGCTATTTTGGAAGAGCGTTCCAGCAGCGCGGCTCCGAGCCAAACTCCGCAACGCAGACTGAGACGCCCACTTAGATGTTCCATTTCCCTCAAACAAGCCGCTCCTCCAGGAGTCTGGCCTGAAGTGCCACGGCAGTGCAGCAATTGCTTTTGTTTAGAGTCATTGTTTTTTTTCTTTTTCCCTTTTTTTCCTGTTTTTCGCTCGGAGCTACTGGCGCAGCTCCCTGCTTTCTCGCTATCGTTTCAAGTGTGCAGTCCGCAAGGTTTTCGTTCGCGCGAATTCGACTGCGCCGAATCCGCCGTCTCCGAGCGGCTGTAACCGTAGCGGGTCTGAAGTGACGCAATGGGCGGCGTTCGGGGGCCTCTGCTGCGGAGGAAAAAAACCCAGCCGCTTCACTCCGCCTCGGCTGTCAGGCCCACATGAGAGCTCTTCTGCGCTAAGAAACTCACCATCATGTTCCTCAATGTATAAATATATTTCCCCCTCTGTCTGTCTGCTTACTTCTCTTCACGCCCCGCCGCTGTTGCACCTTGTTGCTGTTCTGCGTTTCATCATCCCATAATGCATCATTGATGGACCCGCACAGCTCCAAGTAAGTACACTTGTTTTTCTCCGGCGTTATCGATTTTCTGAAAAGGGCCCCCAAACAAAAAAAAAGGACAAAATTAAAAAGTAAAAAAAAAACATGTTTTTTCGAAGAAGTTTTCTAGCTTACTCTTGTCACTGGCTCAGGATTTCGAACTTGATATTTAAAGGTCCAAAGGTCAGTTTTTTAAGCCTGCCAGTGGTCTCTCCAGAAAAGAGTCCATCCATTACGAAGCTTTGGTTGTTCCACTTTTCAGCGTGTGCTAAAACATGCAGCCCCAGAAATCAACACTTTGTGATGTCACAAAGGGCGCTGACAGTTTACTGATACCGCACCTCCAGGATCGTGACACCGTCCCTCTCGAGAAGGTCGTCCTGCCTCACAGCTGACCAACTGTGGGTGCTCTTATTACACTCTGAAAGTGGCAATACTTCATTTATTTTCACTACTAGAGAGCACAGTTGAGCGCCAGCATGTAAACGAAAACTAAGATTTCGTTCCGTGTGGCGCTCTGGCTCATAAGGCCACTAGAGCACATCTTTATATTATCTCACATCTGAAAGTGTTGAAGATCTCGTCTTGCCACTTTTCGATTAAAGTCAATGAAAGAGTGAAATAGTTTTTTTTTTATTCAAATAACCCCAAATGATCTTTTTGCAGCAGCGCTGGACTTGATGTAATGACTTGAATGACTCTGGACTTTTGGGCAATGTCCATAAATGATGTGCGGCTCGTGGCCATTCATGAATCCATTGTAACGGTCCCCCTCCGCCCTCCCAAAAGGCCCTTCTCAGATGGACTCATTTATTTTTTCAATTACTTTTTGTGCTTTTAGTGAAGGCTTTTTAGGTAGCCACCGTTCTCTCCAAAGAGAGACGATGTCGGGGCTAACGGGAGCAGAATGGACTCATAAGAGCCGTTCATCCCATCGTCATCATCATGATGATTGGGGAACTTTGACTGAGGCTCTTCATCAGAACCCAGTTGGATGCGCCTGCTTTTACTTTTTAGACTCAAATCAGTTTTTTTCTGTCAATGGGAAACGTTGACATTGACAATTCAATCTAGAGAAAAATAGAAAGAACATATCTAACGCTTGACATTTCTAAGTGCGTCGCTCTTTCCGCCTCCTTCTCTCCATTGCCAAAGGGAAAGGAGAAATTCCTGGCCACTCTCCACCGTCACATGGAGATCCACGGGACGGTCTACTACGAGACGCAGCGCCCCCCGGAGGTTCCCGCCTTCGTCAAGAACCACGGCCTGCTGCCGCAGCCCGAGCTGCAGCAACTCCTCAGGAAGGCCAAGGTGGGCGAACACCAGGAGTCCTCGCCAGAACCTTCCAGCTGCAAGGCATTTGGCGGGTGTTTTTTCTTTTTTTTGAATCTCCCCCATTTCTCTCCCCCATTTCTCTCCCCCATGAAGCTCTTCATTGGGTTCGGCTTCCCCTACGAAGGCCCCGCCCCTCTGGAGGCCATCGCCAATGGCTGCATCTACTTGCAGCCCAAATTCGACCCCCCTCACAGCTCCCTCAACCACGAGTTCTTCAGAGGGAAGCCCACCTCCAGGAAGGTATGTCCACTCCGGCTCTCTTCCTTCCTGCCTGGTTTCGACACAAAGTGCCTCAAAATTGCACCGGCTTGTGTAACCAGTCACATTCATTTTGGTTGTGACAAAATGCAAACTGCAAAAGTTGCAGAAGTCAATCGCATTTTAACTTTACCAAAGAACAAAGAAGAGCACCGAAGGCTTTTCTCAAGGACAACGTGTTTTAGTTTTCGCTCCTGAGTGGCTTTGGTACAAATTCAGTTAAACTCCACAGAGTCTCCATCAGTGAGCCTCAGGCTGTAGATAAACAAGCAATGAAAAAATCAGATTGATTTGACAGAATGTGATTGTCAGGAGGTTCATCCAAGATTCCACTCCTCTTTCTAAATACTTTCTATGGGCTTTTTGGCAGACGGACAGGTGAGATCAATTCAAAGCACTAGTTGTCTGTCTTCTTCTCCTTCGCTGGAGGCCACGGCCAATCATCTGCCTCCGTCTGACCCCCTTCTCTCACACCAACTGACTTCACTTCCTCTCTCACTCCATCCATATATCTCTTCCTCCAGGCCGCTAAACTCAGCTCCCTTCCACCCCAGACATTCACTGCCCCTCCAAACCATCTCAGTCTGACTAACGCGCTCCATCTCTCTGATGTCCTCATTCATGATCCATCCTGGTCACTTCCCAAAAGGGAAGCTCAACATTTCAGTCTCCGCCGTCTCTAACTCCTGCCGCTGGTCTTTTCCTCAAAGTGGTTCATTTGGTGTGCCAGGTTAACACAACCACTATTAGCGCTACATTAGCACTCTTTGCCACTGAATGCACGCAGGGTCTTTTGTTTGGACGCTGTTTTTTTTTTTGTAACCGTCAGTTCTTCTTCCCTCAGGTTTCCTCACAGCATCCCTACGCAGAGCAGTACATTGGCAGGCCGCACGTCATCACCATCGACTACAACAACACCGAAGAGTTTGACGCGACCATCCGGGAGATCCTGAGGATCAATGTACGTATTATCCTTACGTTTCCGCTGTTCAACCCCAAAAACTCACACCAACGCAGCTTTCTCACAGTGGAACCGAAACGCAGCGACAGACGGTCGCCGTCTGGGACACTTTGCCCGCCAGCTCCACCCACTCTCGATGCCCCGCTTCTTTTATAAAGCTGTTAATCGTGGCGGCTGACATCAGAGAAAAATGCTGAGGTGGCTCCCGCCCTCTCCCTGCTCTGCTAATTGCTGGAGATATTGAGCGCCCGCTTGGTGAAGTCTTCGCCGTGCCACCTGCGTTTTCGCGGCGGTTTCCCAGAGACCCCCGACAGATGATACTTCATCAATCACGCCGTGCTCAATCTGTCAGCCGTCGACTATATAAATAAATAAGTCTGGATCGCGCTATGCTTGTGTTAACCAGATGTCTCGTACTGCTGATGGCGGCGAAAAGAATGCGGCGGACGTTGAAAACTGGAACGGCTAAAAGGAAACAAACTTTCAACATTGTGTTTAGAGTTTTTTCTTTTCTCACCATCTGGGCAAAGACATTGACCTACGCGTTCTCTTTAGAGGCAGATGTAAAACTGCATGTTAATTTTTAATTTGTGGCCGACTTGCTGAATAATAAAAGACCCAACTTGGAAAAAATGAATGCTTAATAATATGATAAATGCAGAAACGACGGCTGATAAAGAGAAAGAGAACTTTCTTTCCATACAAACTCTCTTGCCATTTTATTAATATTTCAATTTATTTGTATAAAAGTACTCAAAGGTTCAATCATGTTTTTTGACCGGTCAAAACCTTTGCCCTCCATCCACACCTTGATCGTTGTAATCACCCTCAACGTTCCGTATTCAACCCATTTTCTGAGCATTATTTTTCATCCCTGGCTGCAGCGCAGCAGCCCCACACAATTAATAATTAATTACAAAAAAAACCCTCCTTCCTCGCTACCTGCTCAAGCAGCAGCTGTTTTATTTGTTGCATCAGGGCCGAAAATAAGGTTGAACGGGAGGCGGAACAAACACCAGACTGTAGTTGTTGTTAATATGAGACAGGTTTTAGTGAGGAATCACTTACCCTTTGTGACTTCACTGTGGGGGTGTTTTCCGTGGTCCATGTTTTAGTGCTGAAACGTGAAATCTAGAAAGAAAAAAGGAGTTCACTGACAGACTAAAGCACTTTAAGCCTCGTTCAGACTGCCAGCCAAAATCTGATTTTTAGCCCATCCAGATTGAAACCAGATTTCTCTTTTGCAGTCTGAACAGTCACAAATCACATGAAATCCGCATTTGGACAGATGCGTCTCGGACAGTCAGCCCTAAAAAAAAAATCAGATTTGAGAAGGAATCTGGTTTGAATCGGATTCGCCTGCAGTCTGAATGCAGCCGATGCGCTTTGTGTCATGTGGAATCCATGATGGTTTTGCTCGTGTTGAAACAGTTCAAACAGTTTTGTGCTGCTACAGGCGACTGGTCGCATGGGAACGCGGTCCAAGAGAACATGTGCCTCCGCAACAAACACGCTGCGTGATTTTTATTGACCATCTTGAGTTTCACGCCACTTCTTCTGAGAGGAGCCATGCGTGACGCCGCAAGATGTTCATTGCTGGCCGTACGTCACGAAATCATTTTCTTTTAAAAAAAAACAATGTTTTCCTCTCTTGAATTCAAATAGTCTATGAAGTACCCCCACATCTCACCCCCACCCCACCCCACGCACACTCACTCGTCACAATTTCTATTATATAAAGACGCCCAAAAGGCAAATTGCATTGTGGAATTGCTGATGGCGTGCCAGATACATTTCATTAAACTCCGACGAAATAAAGTAATAAGAGAGCGCTAAAAGCGACGCGGCGCTGAGAGGAGCCATTCGTCAACTCAAGCGGCCGAGTCATAACAAAACAATGAGCTCTGATGGGAATGCAGCTGCCCTAATCTCCCCCAATGATCGTGTCATCAAGCCGCAATCGGGCTTCCGACGTCAAATCCATCACGAGGCTTTTCTCGCTCGACGTGAACCCCGGTCGGAGGAGCTGCTGTCGGCCGGCTCTCGTCCTCCGCGGATTCAAACCAGCGGCCTGCCGACGGTGAGTTACAGGCCGCAACTGGGCGACACCCACAGTACGTTAAAACCATCGGGGCCTCTCCGGTGCTGTGTAAACCTCCGTCAAACTCCGACGTATTGACGCGCTCGTCGCTAAAAATAATGGAATCAATTCTCGAAGCTGTCAGCTGTGATGCATCGGGCCCGTCGATTTTAACAGCCCGCCTCGAGGCGCCGCGTAAGCCTCTCACAATTACGCTAATGAATGTGTCAGCTTTGATTAACACGTCGTCGTGAGGGGGGGGGGATTGGGCTCGGGGCTCTCCCTCGGACACGCCCACACGCTCCCTCGCTTCATCTGTCTGTGTTTGCAGGTGGAGCCGTTCCTGCCCTACGAGTACACCTGCGAGGGGATGCTGGAGAGGGTTCACGCCTACATCCAGAACCAGGTGGGTGCCAGAACTGGACCGGACCAGACCGCAATGAATCGATCAATTTGATTTTATTTGCACAGCGCTAAATCACAACCAAAGTCGTCTCAAAGCGCTTTGTACAATCAGAGGAAAACCGACTGAACCCCTTCAACAAGGTGCGATTGTGGCCAGGAAAAATTCCCCCTGTGGGAAGAAACCTAGAGCAGATCCAGACTGTAGGGGGCGCTCATCTGCTTTGACCAGTTGGCGTGAAAAGGAACTACAAAAAATGTAGGGAGATAAGCTGCGTTTCCATTCGCCCTAGAATTGCGCAAAACCTAAATATCGCAATTACAAAAAACTGGTAATGGAAACACCTAAACTTCGAAAAACCTCTCAAATATCGCAGAAAGGTTTTCATGAGGTAGCTTTTAGAAAACCCAGCAAACAAACAGTAAACAAACAAAAGCAAACGTAAATCTCGTCCCGCAAGATTTTACGAGAATTACGGCTTATGCGCTTCACACCATTCAATGGAAACTCCTGCAAGTTGCAATTGCACTTTATCGTAATTATTTTGCGAAAAACTGTAATGGAAACGCAGCTATAGGTAGAAATGGAGATACAAGTCGCCAGAGTGGCAGACAGGCCAAAGTAGCACAGTAGCCTCATAATATTGGTGTGGATGTATATGAATAAATAATTCAAATATAGAAATACAGAAGTACATGCATAAGTGTATGGCATATATAAATATAAACATGTAGTTGTATATAGACCTTTTGACAGGACCACATGGAAAACGGACATTAATTATTGAGTCGCAGCTGCTGCTGCTGCTGATGCTGATGCCGCGGTCGGTAACGCCCCCAAGTAACCTTTGTTTATTGCAGCCCTGCGCAGCCATTACCATTGTCATAATGGCTGCACAGAGATTTGTTTAAATGTCAAAGGCATTTTCTCATCCGATTGAGTCCCTGCGCACTCTGTACCTGCTGCCTCGCCTGGTTGGGTTTTTAGTTTTTGCCCGTGAAGCCAAGATCGTCACGTAAACAGATTGTGTCGTTGTTTTCTTTTTTTACTTCACAAATATGGAAATGTTTGTTTTGGTTGAAAGGATGGAATAATTGCACTGTGTGCCACCTCCTCGTGTTGGAGGTCCAGATTTTGTCACAACTGAATTGTGGCTGTGTAGCTCCAACCTCTTTATCCTACAGATAAATGATCGATAGATAGATGTACTTTATTGATCCCAAATTGGGAAACTACACATTGATAATCATGATAATTCATGTCTTAATAATGAATAAGTCTGACGATGCTTTTGAGGGGAGTTTTTTCTGATGGATCACTGAGACAGCACAGAAGGTTACTTCTAGTTTGTGCTGCAGGTTGAGCTTCCATTCGCTCACGAAACAAGCAGCAGGTAGCCTGAAAAGCAAAACATTAATAGTGATAAGCGGCAGTTTGCTGGGACTTTCCTAATAATTATGGAGGTCTCATCTGCCCCCGCGGACTCCTCTGACTGTGGAACTGATACTTTGGTCCACACATCAATGAGACTCTTTTTGTAAAACTCTTTCGACTCACGGTTCAGTTGAGTGAAAACCTTTTGAACCTGCAGTCTTTCCCTTGCTCACAGCGTGTCCTCTGTACGTGCGGCCGGGGGAGGGGAAAAAAACAAAACAAAACCCTGAATGTTGAACAGAAGCACAACATCTCCCGATTTGAACGGAAGGTGTTCTCCCCTCCGCTCATTAGCGCCACGAGCCGCCGCTTGTGAGGCATCTGGGCCTCTTTGTTGACAGACAGCAGAGGAAATTAATTGGCTTTCTTCTGAAGCCCGGGCGCATTTGAAGGGGCTTGTTGTTGCGCGAAGCATAAACACATTCAGAGTTCGCCGCTTTCCGCTGAATCTTTGTAATTGAAGTAACACTTCAATGTGTTATTTTATGTTATTTTTTCAAGCATTTTTAGTCTTTTGATAGTTAGAATCAGTTATGCCTTGGCTGAGGAATCGGTTTGCGTCAACGTTAATGGTCTCTCGTGGACGGATGGCAGTGTCACCTGAAAGTGGGCGGTGTTTTCACAATAAAAGGACAAAGAATGGCAGTGAGGTTTTGATGTGTTGGGTTTAATTCTGGACTGGCAGAGGGGTTTGCTCAGTCGCCTTGAAGGCTTTTCCTTCACTCTGTGGGAGAAATCCAAAGGAACAAGGACAGGTTCTCTTGTTTCCATCTGTTAAAAGGGGCCCTAGTGGGGCCATTTCCAGCAGTAAATTAAATTTGGTCGTCCACTTCCAACAATAAATGTTCGTTTGGCCAGCCGCTCACTGCTAACGCTAGCTAGCGGGGAAGATACCGACTCGCTCTCATGCGGCGTCGCCTTGCCCGCGTTTAAAAAGACAAAGTCTGCAGAGGCGTGACCATCACAATCACCTCATAGAAAGTCGAGCAAAAACAAGAAGCCAGCCCTTCGACGAATGCGCAAGTTAGTTGTCATGTCTGTAACGCAAAAAAAGACACTTTGGAAAGCTGAAGAAAGTCAGTTTTTCATAACTGCTGCGCCTGGGCAATCTTCTCATTAAAATACACACAGGAGTCCATCTGAATTCGCCTAGTGCACTGAAATTCTATTTGAGATGCCCCCCCCCCCACCCTACCTCTCCGCCCCCCTTGGATTTCTCACTTGCTTGGCCACAATATTTATTCCTGAGCCACACTGCCGGGGGCGGCTATTAAATTCTTAGCAGGCACCAGCTGAAGCTTAATAGACTTGCACGGTGACTAATTTTTCTCAATGATGGTCCTCGAGAATGGGGATGAAAGAGAGAAATAATGGCCTTGGAAATAAATCAATAAGCCAGCGGATGAGTGCGCGCACGGCAGCGCAACCGAAACAACACTCGCGCGCGCGCACGCACACGCATTGTTTACTTACACGTGTTGTTGTCGTCGCCGTCGTCCTCTTGCATCTGTCACGCCACCAGGGCCGCGAAAAGAAATTCCTCACTGCTCCTCTGACACCATCAACACCCCCCCCGCTGTCACACACACACACACACACACAAACACACACACACACAGTACAAGGCCAGACTTCCAATCAGACTGTCCATCCTTTGCGTTTCCCAACCTTCTTTGCCACCGATTCACATTTTCCTCATTTAATTTCCAACTTCTCAACTTCCCTGACTGCTCACTTTCTGACCAGCAGCTCGCTGGCTCGATCTCGCTCTCTCTCCCTCTCTCTCCCTCTCTCTATCATTCAACCCACTCTATCAGCGACAGAAGCGGGACCCTTATACAATACGGGGGCAGCTGAGACTTTTCTCCTGTAAACACAGTGGTAGAAACTGGAGATATACAGTATCCACTGTCAAGATGTGCATGAGAGACGTTTTTTCTTTTTCTTTCAGGGATTCCGAGTGCAGCGGCGTCTCGCAACGTCTTATTCAAAAACCACCTACGGATTCCCAGAAAATGGCATATTTAACCCTCTGTTTGCAGCCTCATGCAGTAATTTTTTTTATACCAGCCACTGCTATAAACTGATGCTTTGTTTTTTCATTCCTGGGGGTGGAGACCAAGTAAGACAAAATAAGACCCTGGATGTGCAACAGGGAGTTGTCAAGTCACTGAAACATCCAGTTTTGACCAGGACGGAATCAGTGCATGTGCACAAGGGGAGCGTGTGGGTTCATGATGCAGGTGAAGAGGCTGGGGAAAAAACCCTGCACTCAGGAGAGCTGACAGTGATCCCTGAGTCAATATATCACAGTCGCATGAGGTGTCCTATTATTTTTCACTTAAAAAGGAAACGTCTTGATCCAATTTGGCTGCTTCTGTCATCGTCGGTCACATTTTATCAGGACGAAACAAATCTGTAAATGAGAAACTGCCACAGGCGACAGCCGCGATTTTGAAGGCCAGTCAAAGTGCGAGGACGCAGGCTGAAGAAGCGCAGCTGCTTTTGCCGGTGCATAACACAGACGTATAATAGAAAACGTTTGCCCTAGCTAGTTTAGAAACCTGGCTTCTTAGACTATGTAGGTGGGCAAACTGTTGACTGGTGGGCCACAATGGGTTCTAAAATTTGACAGAGGGGCCGGACAAGGAAAGATTTTGGTGTTTTGGTGACCCACCTCATCGGAGACAAAATATATCATGGGACAAGTAGAAAACGTGCATTAATGTCAATTGAAAATTGAAAAAGAAAGAAAAATGTTGTCCCGCAGGCCGGATTAAAAACCTTAACGGGCTGCATATGGCCCTTGGGCTGTAGTTTGCCCATGCCATGACGTACGTTGTCAATATTATAGCGGACACACACACACACACACACACACACACACACACACACACACACCAGAATTTAATGACAGCTCAGTGACAGAGTTTGTTGAACCCTTGTCCTCAGTTCCTGCCCCGCCCATTATGTTCCAACCAGGTGAAGTGTGTGTGTGTGTGTGTGTGTGTCTGTTTTCCACCAGATATTGCGTGCACTAAAGGAGCAGAAGCGCAGCGGTCGGATGCCTGGTTATTGCTTGTGGGCAGTGGGAGCCTGTTTAATGAGCGGGAGGGGAAGCCGCAGGGACGTGTTGAGAAATATTATGACCTCCACTTATGAATAGGCCCCGGCTGGAGGGCCCATCTAATCAGGCCTCGCACCGGAGCCCGATTCCTCGCCTCCGGACCTGATTGTTATTGACGACCATTACTGCAGCCGTATCATTTCCAGGACAAGAGCGGGCGGCGGGCGGCCCCGTCACTCCTGATGAGCGCCGCGCTCGCTGCGAGGGCGACTTGATGATATATATTTGAATCCATCCATTCCAGGGCTTCCGAAGCCCAGATTTGTTTTTTTGCCGGCGTAGCCGAGCACTCGGAAGCGGGCTGCGTTTAATCCCCGCACGGAAATCACAACTCTCTGCTTCTCTTTTCTAGGACTTTTGCTCGGCCGAGGTTCCCTTCCCTCCGGCCAACGCGTCGGCCTCCTGGCTCGGGAGCCCCTCCGGTCCTTTCACCCTGCTGCCCAACTCCAGCGTCCTGGTGTGGGCGCCCAACGCCACCTACGTCCCCTCGTGGCCGCCCCTCAGCGCCCTGCGGCTGCTGGTCTCGCTGGAGGACCAGTCGTGCGTGGAGGCGTGCCAGGGCGCAGGACTCATGTGCGAGCCGGCCCTGTTTCGCTTCGTCAACCTGAGGGAGGCCTTCACCGCGTAAGTAGCTGCGTTTTCATTGCCCCTAGAATTGCGCAAAACCTAAATATCGCGATAAAAGAAACGGTTGTGGAAACACCTAAACTTCGGAAAAAAAACGTATCGATTTAGAGGTATATCGCAAGTGTCATGGAAACTTTCCGCATTTACGCGTCACCGGATGTGACTTGCGTGGTCACATGACCAGTTCACGTCAAGTGAAAATGGTGCGTTATGTTTGGACGGAGGAGGAAACTGAATATTTTTTACAAGTAATGAAAGAGAAAAAATATAGCCCCCATTCTTGACAGAAAACAAACCTAAACAGACAAAAGCAAACGCAATTCTCGTAAATCTCGTCTGATGAGATTTTACAAGAATTATGTCCCCCGAGAATTCTCGTAAATCTCTCGGGAAAAGATTTCACGAGAATTACGGCTTATGCGCTTCACACCATTCAGTGGAAACACCTGCAAATTGCAATTGTACTTTGTCGAAATTTTTGAAATATCGCTTTTATTTTGCAAAAAACCGTCATGGAAACGCAGCTACTAACCAAGAGCGACAGAATCATCATGCATAATTTTTTTTCAGATAAAATTGTGAATTGTGAATGATAAGATAGATCATCATGATGCGTCACATGATTTAATACATTGAAAAAGAACCCCCACCCACCCACATGTAATCATACACAGAAATCCTGGTTTATTCAGTCGTGGGGACAAACACTTTTGGAGTAACAACGATTTAAAAGTCGCAACTACACCTGAATAATCATCGTTATTATGTACAGCGCCTAACCTGAATGTGTTATTATGAGAACCACCCTTTGTGAGGCTTGCGCCACAGCTGCCCTGAATTAACAGCGGCAGTAATCACCATATTTTTTTTGTTTCTGTAATGGTCAACACAGCAGTATTCTAGCTGTGTTGGACAATTATTGTTTTCCCACTAATTTTCAAATTTAGCATTGAAAAAAAAGAGCAAATGCTGAAGTGCATCATTATTTCTTGATTAACATGTTGAATTATATTTATTTACTCACAGTCCTGAACCAAAAAACTCTTTTCTAGTTTATTTTCACTTTTCAACAAATTTTTAATTGGATGCCCTCAACTTCTAAAATATTCATTTGGTGCGACAGGCGGTGTCATGAACCCTTTCAGCGTTGCGTGCGCGAGAGTTACTGCAACAACCCTGTCGGACGCTTCCCGCGGAGACGCTTGACGCCAACTACTTCCCTCTCGTCTCCAGGCTGGAGTTCCAGTGCGAGGGCCTGGAGGCGGAGACCAACCACCTCTTCCCCGCCTTCTCCGTGGAGCACGCCGAGTGCCTCCTGCAGCACGACCCGCTGCTCTTCAGCTGCGCCGGCTCCAGCGCCAAATACCAGCGCCTCTGCCCCTGCAGGGACTACCGCAGCGGCCAGGTGGCGCTGTGCAGGGACTGCCTATGACCAGAGCGGGGAGCTGCGGACGTCCTGCTCTCTCATTGGACACTTTAAAGGGGAAGCGAAGCCTGCGTTCGCGCTGAATCCAATGTTGAAGAAACACATTTGTTGTTTTTTTTTTTCTCATGAGGTCGCGGTTGCTGGTTCGATTCTTTCGGTCACTGTGCATGGACACGGAAGCTACGCGAACAAAATCTAAGACCGAAACCCCACGAAGTTGAAAACCACAGGACTGAACATCTCGCAGTTTGTCCTCCGAGATCAGCGAAGTGCCGCACAAACTCACGATGCCTCAGATTTGTTGCAAACGCAGCCTTAAAGCGACTCTGCAACCCCCTCGCTGTCCGGCGGCCTCGGCCGGTCAGGTGGATCCTTGACACCTCTCAGGGAACTGCATGATTGTATCGGTGGCTGGTTCTGCACCAGTACCGGCGCCGTCCAGCAGACGGTTGGTGAACGAGTGACACAAAGGAGGAAGAGAAAAAGAAGCAAGAAGCAATCAAGAGACGACGAAACGACGATTCGAAATGCTCGAAGTTCGCAAGCGTGGCGTGTGCGTCTGTACAGTGTCATAGTGGAGTTTGGATATTTGTACTAGATGCAGCCAGAGCCATTTGTGGAGATTTTACATGTTGTGTAACGAATATATTTGTACATAAGTGTTGCTTTAATAATAAATAAATTTAAAAAAGGCTGCGCAGAACCCGCGTCCCTATGTTTTTTTTTTCTTTGCGGCGCAACGCAGGTGCAGCCGTCGTAACTAATTAATTGATTTTGCTGCGCCGCGTCAGCTCGATTTAATTAATCAATGTTCTTGACTCGCTTTTCTGACAACTTCACAACAGCACGCGTGGGGGAAAATAGCTGCTGCCGCCATCGGCTGCTTCGTTCATTTGTTTGCTTTTAAGCTTCGCCTGATGAAAACAACGTCTCTCCGCTTGCGTCACGGAAGAAGCACGACAAAAATAGACGGCAGTGTCTCATTTAACCGGAAATATGATTGTTTCTCAGCAGACGTGGGCTCAGGGTGGCTCCTGCTTTGTTTTTGCAACTATTATCTTCATCTTTCATCCGCTGCTTTAACTATCCCCTTGTACCGAGCTCGAGCCTTAACAGGGAGAGAGGCGTCTTCCAAATATAGTCCCTGCATTTTTTTTTATATATATATATATATATATATATATATGAAAGAATCTGATTGATTGTTCCTTTTTATTGCAACATTGCAAATGCAATTTGAATGCCAAGAAATACTGCGGCATTCAGGGAGCTCATAGGTGCCCTTCAGGAATCATCTCAGCGAAAGTAGGACACTTTGATGGAACAACAAGCAACATTTCCCTGAATGTTTTTGTTTTGTTTTGCTTTGTTTTTAGGACAAATGTTACCTGAAATCTCATAAAAGTGAATTTTTGATTTCCGTCTCTTACAACTTTCTCGCATTTGTTCTGGGCCCGACCGGAATGACAATTCGGACGATTCGATTTAGCCCTGTGTTTGCAGGCCAGCACAAAAAAAGCTTAGTTTTACAGTATCTTCCAGGTATTTTGCCTTCTGTTCACAGTCTGAGGTGAATTCAGACCTTCAGCTGTTGAATAGTCCCAGAGTGACTATTCTGTTTTCAATATTTTGTGGTCGGGAAAGAGCTTGATTTTAATCTAAGGTCGTGTACAGTTTGGATTTTATTGATGCCGAGAAATGACAATTTCCGCTGAGGTGACTTCTTCACTGGATACCCAACCTTCACCCCTCTTGTGTTCCCTTCACCGTGTTCCCATCCTTTGTGCCTGCTGGATTCCTAAACAATACCTACAGTATCCTTTTTTTGGACTTTCAAAAGCACACAGGACATTCTTGAGCAGATCAAATAGGCAGCGTTAAAATCTCCTCCGCTTCTTCACCTGCTTCTCCGTCTCCCTGTTCAAAAGAAAAGAGATGATAAACGAGTACATGGCCGAATTCGCATTGAAATTCAAATTGGCCTTCCAGGGATTTCACGAATCAAACGTCCAATTCAGCTGAAAGGCATAAACCTCCTCCAGTTTCTCCCGTCCCAACCTCAGAGGTTTTCCAAATCACCTTTCCAGATGGACTTCATAACTAGGAGTCATTACGTCGAGCGCGGCCGCTGCTCGGCGGAAGCTGAAAGTCCTCGGCGAAGATAAGAGGATTTTAATGAGACCTTCTCCAAAGACATAGTTTTGATTTAATGATGCTGCTGGTGTCTGTCTGACTGATATTAAGGACGATTTCACAGAATGCCTTTCTCTCCATTCGGGCCCATTATTGCTGAACTAATGTTGAACTTTCTCTACATTCTCTGAATGTTAAGAAAAAAGGATTTATTTGGACGGTAGCCACGGCAGCCAGGAAGATTCCTGTATCTTTTGTGGGCTTTAATGGTGCGAGTTCTGTGCCAGAACCGCCGAAGATTAAAAGTAGCGTCTAAAAATTAAAGCGTAGGAATATTCCCCTTTCAAGTTTCACAAGCGCCGACTAAACGAAGCGGCCGAGAATCAGTTCCCGACGGGCTGCGGGGAATGAGAGTGATGGTAAGGAAATTTGTGTGTGTTCTCCACGAATTTGTCCTCCGGTGTCGCTATTAGGGTGTCGTTTTCCTGTCGTTTTTTTTTTTTTTTTTTGTGCTCCGGGAGAGGTGGCAGGAGTGCTGCTGGTGAGCTGGGACAGTGGGGGGGGGTAATTTATGAGAACGGCAACCCCACACACGGCCTGTTCAAGCCTGTTTCTGCAGCTGCGGCGCCAGACGGCACAGCAGCTTCTCTCCCCCCGCAGGCAGAGGGACAGCTGAACTCATCCTCCCCCTTCAGAAATGTTTACCACAGTGATATCACATGTTGCACCATATTTATAGTCTGTCTTTTTTGCGGCGATGTAATATTGAATGATACGGTTGACGAATGGTTGGAAGACGTTTTTTGTGCTGGAATACGTGTTTGCAAGGTAACAGTTACCTGGTTTTGCGCTGAACAGACGGCAAAGTTCTCATCCTGACGTGCAAAATAATAGGCAAAGCCTGGACAGTGTTGGGACAATGTTCTGTATGTCACAGTGTACCAGTCAGATCCACCACTGGGGCTGGTTAGTCACACTTTAACACTTCATATTGGTCACTTGGAGATCATGTCTGCCCAAAGCTACCTTTCTTTTCCCAAATGAACGATTCTGATTGGGCTGGTTCTGTTCAAACGGGCTGTAAATAATGCAAATATAGATCCTAAGGTGTAACATTCAGCATTCCTGCAGGTTTAGCTGCAATTATTAAAATCTGGGGCAAATAATAAATATAATTCAGGTTATATTCAGGGCTGTCAAATGCTATTTTTTTTAAATCGAGGCCAATCTCTGACTTTCCATAGTTAGATGGATAGATTTATTGCATTTAAAATTCTGTTTGCATTTCAAGGCAGTTTTTATGTCAGGTCAGCAATCAGTTGCCACCCATTTAGCAATTGTTTCATTCTTTCTTCGATAGATTTTCATCCCCAAAGTCTTGTGTGACTCACACACTCCTGTGTTTACTCCTGTGTTTAGCGTGTAGGTAGTTGCTTAAGTCATCACCGCAGCGTGAATTGCACCAAATACACACAGTTAACGACACCAGGACGCAGTGTCGAAACAGCGCGACGGCTTGAGGACCTGACTACGGGTGCATGAAAGGGACAAAAGGCAGGCATTTAAAATACGATTTCAAAATTTGCTTGTTAGGCCTTGTCTTTAATCGTGATTAACTCATTAATGCTGACAACCCGCATTATATTTTTTCAGGTAAATCTAACATTTTCAGTTAAAAAGGAGTAATGGCAATTAAATGTCTCTGAAAGTTCCCAGTCGTCCAGGTCAACGCAGCAATGGAATATCATTATCCTAGCTTGCTAGCAAGTTGACTAGTTGTGATTGATTATGTGCTACTTCTATTCCATTCCATTGCCGCGTGCAGCCAGCACTCGTCATTTGTTCGTCCTTGCTTGCTCGCCTGTTTGTTTTGCGTCTTCCATGTGACAGCCACCATCTCCGATCACTTTTTCATTTTCCCCCGCGCATGAACCACTCTGCCTTTCGTCATGCTTGTTTTGAGACCCCGCTAACGCTCGCTAACTCCTCGTCCGTGCCTGCGGCTTGCCCGCAGCTCTATTCCTGCTCCGCATGGCAAGCTCCTCGGGTCTGCTCATCTCTTCTGGCTCCCTCCGACTTGCCTGGCTTCCCTCAGTCAATTCCTCTTAGTCGGCTTCGCTCCGTGCCTTGTTGTTGTTGTTGTTGTTGCTGTTAATATGGTTTTCTCCAACAGCAATGTTGTTTTTGCATCTTGTCATGGCCTGACATGCTAACACGAGGACAGCAACGAACAAAAAACCTTCTGAGAAATCTTCTCTGAAAAATTGGATCATTGTTTCGTATATTATTACGTTAATTTTTCAAGGAATAATTTAAATCGCTATCATTATTAATTTTTTATGAGTCACAGCGTAGTCAGGCTACTGATGCAGGAGCCACACCACCAACATGTCTTAAGCCTTTTGGGAATGCTAGTGCATATTGCAGATGATGTGCTCTCTGCAGTGGGACACTCGCTAGTTCAGCCTCGGGAACATTCCTGATCCCCCGGGGAGTTAATTTGTTGGTTTTGCCCTGAAGAAATGGTGAAACTGGTCACCTCACTCGCTTTTTGCTCCAGATAATATTAGCAATCCTGTTGGCCCGAGACCCTTCCCTACCTGGACCAAGTTACAGTCACACAGAGCAGGTGCCTTTGATCCGTTTTGATCTGAAAGTTCCTGACGAGGTCCTCGAGTCAATCAGCAGCACTTTTGAGGAGTGGGATTCACTTCCCAGTCTGGCAAAAAGTTCTCATTTGAAAGTTCTGGCAGAAGGTGCCATCTGTCAAGCAGGAGGCCAAGGCCACCCTGATTAATTTAGCGCCTGCATCCAACCCCAACGTCACAACGGGGGATCTTTTCAAGGGTTAGTCTTGGATCCAGACTCTCAACCCGACCTCTAAATACGACAGAAAAACTTGCATAGAGATCAAAAAACTTGATAAACAACAAATTTCTGATTTTTATCCCCTTTTTTTTGTTGAGGTTTCCTGATGCTGATGAAAATAGGGCAGATTACTGTACTTACTGTATCCTTTGTGCGAAGAGGGGATGCTATTAGTCATTCTTAGTCATTCAAGAAGGGGAAACTCAACAGCCTCCTCAAGGATGTGGAAAAAAATTGCTTCCACTACCAGAGGAGACACAGAGATCCTCTCTTTTTTAGCCTGATTACTAGAAGATATTAACACGAGTGCGCGTGTGGGTGTTTAGTTTTAACAATGAAAGTCGGAGACGGGAGTGTTTTTCCTGGTTTTTTTCCAACCCCTCCTGTTTTCTGTGTACTGAGGGCTGTTCAGTGGGAAATACATATTGTTGTGTCATGTTTAATCTCTTGATCGTCTCCTGGGTCCAGCAGTCAAACTGACAACTTCACGCCGCCGTTGAGTAAAGCTGTTTTCTAAGCCGGCGAGTGAAAAAGTGTGCCTGCTCTTTCTCTCTCTCTCCTTTTCTCTCTCTCTCTCTCTCTCTCACACACGCACACACACACACACTGCTACCAGCTGCCCACAACCTGCTGCATCAGTGAGTCAGGGGACGGCAAACCCAAACCCTACAAACCAACATCGCATTTATGTGTTGTTCGTGCACATGCGTGCGTGTCTGTGCATGTGTGTGTGTGTAGCATCTTTGACTGCCCACGTTCACCGGGAGAATTTCCTTGCGGGCGATGGTGGGCTGGCTCCGTGTTTTTTTTTTTTCAACCCACGCTTTGGTTTTCCTCTATTCATCCAGAGTCTCTTCACTCGCACATTTTCAAACGCAAGTCATCAGGATGGAGAAAAATATTTAGAATACTGATATCGTCTCCATGTCCATGATATGTTTGTTTTCCCCCTATTTTAAAAAAAAATCCCTTTCTCTTTTGGTGTGCGTGTGTGTTGTAAATAAAGCTTTTTTTAAAGACACATACATTTGCACTTTTATTTTCTTCTCCTCGCAGCTTTGTCATGACATTGATGATTGACTGATTGATGTGCTTGAGTGTCAAACACCCTGATTGGTGCCCAATCCTCATGGGCTTATTAGACACTGATTAATATGTTTTTTTCAATAATATTCTCACAATTACATCCAAGATAGCCATGTGACAACAGAAAAAAGAAAGAAAAGAGTAGCATAAAGAATAAGGCAATAAAAAAAAAAAATTGGTAATGGAAACCCCTAAACTTTGAAAAACCTCTCAAATATGGCTAAAAGGTTTTTACTCCCTCATGAGGTGGTTTTTGAGATGTATCGATATCGACGTATTTCGCAAAAGTGTCATGGACGGAGGAGGAGACGGACGTTTTTTACGAGTAATCAAAGAGAAAAATATAACAACCATTCTTGACAGCAAACGACAAAGAAATGCAGATTTATACAAGAAATCTTGTACCTCCATCCTCCTCAAAGTGGGGTCTCGCGGGACGGGATTTTACGAGAATTACGACTTATGCGCTTAGCACCATTCAATGGAAACACCTGCAAATCTCAATTGCACTTTGTCGGAATTTTTAGAAATATCACGGAAACGCAGCTTATTTATGTATGTGTGGTGTGGGTGTCTGTCGCCGCAGAGCTAACTGCCCAGGAAGATAAATGCCTCACACATAATGACTCAGCTGCCCTTCTCGGCGTGCGCGTGCACACTGTACGCAGATTCAGCCTTTCTACATAATAATGGGCATGTGAAAAACTGACACTTGCGCGTACTTAATGGAGTGCTCCCCGTTATTGCCGGCGAGAGCTGCGGAGCGGAAGACACATTAGTCAATTTGCGAGAGCTTTTATCATAAATTGCGATGCGGCCGGTCAGCAGTGTGTGTGTGCCCTGCGCAGAATTGACAAATTAGGCCGCGCCGAGGCCGTTTAGCGACCGTCTTGCACCGACCCTGATTGCGCGGAAACAACTGCAGGGAAATCTAAACTCGGTGTCGAGCGGCCGTTTTGCACTTCTCTCCTCCGCCGTCTCCGTCTTTTTTATTTTTTTTTTTTTGGGGGGCTTTTTCCACATCCTAATCACCCAGGAGTGAAAACAAAAACAGTCAACAAGTTCGACATCTGTTCCGAGCCAACTCTTTTTTTTTTTTTTTTTCTTTCGCACAAACTTCCTCTGTGAAAACGCTTACTTAAAATTGCATTCTTTCTCATTATCCAGACTAATTGGCTGGTTTGCTGAGTCTTTGCTTGTTCTCAACTCATCTGTGCTTCTTTTTTTTTTCCTTCCATTTTCCGACGTCAATTAAAAAAGCCACTCGAGGCTGGAGCCGAACTCCACTTCAGCTCCGGCAGCAGCGGACACTAATGTTTCTAACAGCACTACACAAAGTCAGTGAGTAAAATGGAAACTTTTTTTTTTTTTTTTTTTTTAGCTCCCTTTGCTTGTATTTATTTATTTATTTATTTACCTATCTACCTATCTTTGCCTTCAGGATGTGATGCAGGGAGCTAACAGATTGCTCACCACTTAGAAGGTTGTGCTGCTGCCTGATAAGACCCGCGTGTCCCCCCCCGGTGAAATCAGCCTCGCTCCAACGGAACCGGAGGCAACGCAGGTGAGTGCGAGGAGGCAGCCAGGCAAACGGAACCGATATCAAATCACTGAGGTCCATGTTGAGTTCTCGGCTTTCGCGCCCCGGGTGATGAATCAATTTACTAAACGGGCGGCGTGCCGAAAAATTTGTTTCGGCACCCACGTCTTTGCAGAAATTGCTGCGTTAACTTCCTCCAAAGCGCTCAAGGCGTGAAGGTTAAAGGGGCAGTAAGCGATTTTCATCATGGCCAGATATGAGGAAACAAAAACATGGTATGTGAAGCTCCGGCGGCGTTGTTTCATCTCGCGCAGAGTCTCACATCACATGTGCTCTCGGTCTGTTGATTTTGATGATAGAAAATGAGAGCAGTTTCTATCCTCTTGTTTGCTAAGCTGCCATGGCCATGCCCACATGTGAATGTATCCACCCTTATAAATAGAAAAAAAGCTTTTTTTCAAAATAAAGTGGCAAAGCGGACTGAAGCACTAGCACATTACGATGTCGCACTAACTCGTATTTTTACGTCGTGGCCTCATGTTTTCAAGATTGCGCTAAAAGAAGCTTTCAAGCTGTCTAACATTTCAGCTAACGTTAGCATGTCCACCTTGTTCACTCCCACTTTCGCGGAATCATATACTTATATTGTCACTCAACACTTTGCTAGCTTCCTCACTGGGCGTTCGTTGATTCACTTGTGAGGCGATTGAGGTGGGCGCAGCCATGGAGGTGAGAGTTGTTGTGTAGAGTGTATTGTGCTTTATTTGTTAATTCATTTTAAGGCTTTGGCATATTGTTCAGCAGCCAACACTTTCGTTCTGCCATAAATCCCACTGCACATTTATCTTTGTGCTATCAAAGAGGAGGCAAGATAACCAAGCAGGTTGTGTAAACAGCGTATGAACAAAGTACATGAAGTGCATTTGTTTTCCAAATAGTATTATCTTACTGAGACTTCAAAGAAGGTTGATGTTGGACTCTGTGGAGAAACGTGCATGTGCCTTATCGACGAAACCAAAATGAAAAGTACAAACTGGTGGCATAGCCAATCAGTTACTGCAGGTCCAAAGGTCCAGACTGACGTTTTGAGAAACACTTCAATTATCCCGCTTATAAAAGCCAGATGATTAGAATTGATATTGCATTCTTATCTAAATAGAGGGGTAATGAAACGGCAGATTCTCTCTTGCTGGATGCAACGTTTTGCTTTGGATTAAAAAAAGTGGTGCCATAGGGTGATTATATTACCTTCAACACGAGACACGAAAGCTAAATTGCCTTTTGAATCCCTTGTGAGGTCCCATATTAAGGTAAATTGACTTCTACAGTGTTTTTGGTCAATAATGCGCGCCTGTAGCCTGTGATGGAACAGCCCATCTTTTCCAGTCCTCTTTGGAGAGGCTGCTTTGGAGAGGCTGCTCCACTGACGTCTGGGGTAAAAAAAAAAAAAAAAAAAAAAAAAAGTTTTGTTTTTTGTGTTGTTGAGCTTCTCTTTGGGATTGACCTGGATGGTTGGGATCATGAATGAGGACATCAGAGGAGCAGATGTTTTAGATGTTCTGGAGATGAAGCCAGAGACTGAGATGTTTGGATGTGTCCAGAGGAGGGACAGTGAATATCTGGGGGGGAGGATATATGGGATGCATGGATGCTGAGGTTGGAAGATGGCAGGCAGGAGGCCTGGAGGAAGAGCAGCAAGGAAGATTTACGGATGGAGTGAAGTGTGTTGGTGCAAGAGAAGAGGATGCAGAGGACAGGGTTAGATGGAGGCAGATGATTGGCTGCGGCCTCCACTGAAAGGACCAACTCAAGGGCAGCGAAGCAGTGGAAGGAGCCTCTTGTTGGATGGGTCTGGACCTGCAGGCAGAGTCTCATTTACGCAGGACGTAAATGGTGAGAAGGAGGAAAAAGGAAGCGGCGGGCGCACATCAGAAGCCGCCGCCGCCGCCGCCGCTGCCGCTGGTTGCAAGAGGGCCTGCAAAGCGCCAAGTGGGTGGGAGATGGCGGGCGCCTTTCATCAGGGTTTTCTCCGCGCGACGGCCCGAGTGATCCTCCACAAAGCCGCTGCGCCGACGACACGCAGGGAAGGAAAATAAAAAGAGCCGCGATTGGAAATGAGCGAAAAACATGTTTTCTCGGACCGGCGACGTTCGGAGCTTGATGGGATCTTTTTTTTTCTTTCCTCCTTCCTTTTCTCCGCGAGAGGGGGAGATCAAAGGCACCCCGCGGTTTTTACAGTCGGCTGGCTGCATGTTCTCATGAGTTATTTAGCGAACTATGGATTGATGCGGCACGACTGCGGCGCCGACGAGGAGGAGGAGTAGGAGGAAGAGGAGCTTGGGTGTGGTAGGGCTGGGTGGGGGTGGGGGTTCTGGGTGCCGTCGGTAATGAAGTTCAGAGGGATCCAGAGCTGAGAAAAGCTGATAAGAGAGGTTTTAAAGTGTGTTTTTTCCCGGAGCAGCGTGGTCATTTTTCATGTCCAGCCGCACGCCAGAGCTGCTGTTGATGAGGAAACAGTTTGTGTTTCGATTGGTGTTCACCATCAAAGTAAAGACAAGAGTTGAAACTCTTTTGAAACCCAGTTTGATCGGTCGGCCAACGACCAGTGTGGAATTGTGGGATTTTGCGAAGACAGCTCGTTGTCTTCACCCCAAGTCATTGAGTAACATTTGATTTTAAAGCGAGTCAGTTCAAGCTGCACCCCAGCAACTTAACTAGCCACGTGAATCCATATTGATTGATTGATTGATTTTCTCAGACAAAGAAGAACAATATTCTGCATTGGACGTGGGCATTTCCAACCAAATCTAAATGCTCAGAGGGATTTGAAAACATCAAACCGCGCTTACTCACTTGCAGCTCGGCCGACCTGATGCCTTCTCTCATTTGTTGTCGCGCCTCTTAAACAAAAAAATATCAATGCGAGCTGGCTCTGCACGGCGGTGCCGAGTTCCACCGCGGGCCTCCGCTGTGCACGTACCCATTTATCCCCCTGTGTTTATTCAATACATATTGATATTTCTCTTGTCGGCGCTGCCTGTCATCTTTAGCACTTCATGTCCTCGCAGCAGCGAGCGGCTCCGAGCGAAGGGGAACGCACGTCCCGTGGGGTAAAATATGAAGATGTTTATCTGGGATTACAGATGTTATTTCTCCCTAAATCGTCCGCGAAGCCCGGGCTCGCCGCAGGGCTAAGCGCCTCGTCCGATAAAGGACCGGCGGTCTGAATGTGCTCCTACGTCTCCCTGTTTGATTTTTATGGATTACTCTTCGGCCCCTTGGTGTGATTGTTTGTCATCCTGAGAGAATCCAGCCGGGAGGAGGCGTTCGCCTCGGCTTGTGCTGCGTTTGCTTTGCTTTTGAATTACACGCGGCCGACTTTGCCTGCCTGCGTTAATGATTTAAAATATGCAAGGTAGCGCTTGCTAGCCGCTTGACACGACGACTTTGCGTGTGTGATAATTCCTAATTAAACCATTTATTTCAGAATATTTATTTCTCTTTTTTTTCACCGGGAAGCATCGGAACGGTTTTTCCTCAACATAACGAGAAGCAGGAGTGCCTTTGTGTGTCTGTGTGTGTGTGCGTTGAGAGATTGTGACAGTTGGCAGTGCTAGCAAAGTGGGTGAATAAATCAGACGCTCCTGTCACGTCTCCCCGCCGTGACTCTTTCTCCATAAGCTGCCTTAATTGATCGCATTTGAGCTGGTTAAGGCCTCCCCCTGCACTGACGGGCGCAGCTGTCGTCTGGTGTTACGCCGCTCACTAATTATGTGTTGCCGCAATCACGTGACCTCACTTTGCCTCCTGCCTTCAGGCTGTTGGAAGATATTAGCCTGCGATAACCCTTTGAATCTGAATAAAGTTTGATACCGATTCTTTCACTTGCTTGTCTTATGGCCCTCTGACCTCAGGCGCAAAACTGCATCCGCACATGTGAACCTGTTCCTGTACCTGTCCATCCTGCAATTATTTCATTTCTGAAAGTCTCCAGAAGCTCTGTGACACAGAGGTGAGTTTGCTTCTTTGTGTTATTTGTCTTTGCTCCTGTGTAACTGAACAAGACACCATAATGGTCTTGGTGGAAGGGATGTCCTGGCCACAGTTAAGATGGACTTGACCACATCACTAGTTGTGTTTCAATTACAGTTTGTCGCAAAGTAAAAGCAAAAAAATTCTACAATTTCGACAAAGTACAATTGCGATTTGTAGGCATTTCCATTGAATGGTGTGACGCGCATAAGCCGTAATTCTCGCAAAATCTCAGCCAGCGAGATTTAACGAGAATTACGTTTGCATGTTTGTTTATGTTTGTTTACGGTCAAGAATGGTTCCTCTTTGATTACTTGCAAAAAATATTCCGTCTCCTTCTCCATCCAAACACAACTCGCCATTTTCACTTGAAGTGAACTGGTCACGTGACCTCTGTACGTCACGTCCGGTGACGCGTAAATGTGAAAACAACGTTCAGTCAACGTCTTCAAAAGGTCTCGTGTAAACCCTGAATCGTGCTCATGAAAATTCACGCATCGGTAATTCAGCGTTACAGAGAAAACATCCAGGTTGCCGCAATAATTATTAACACCACCGGGTGCTTCGCGACCTCTCAAATTTATTGCAGCGGTGGAACTGATTAAGCACCTGGTCATTAACACCTGCGGCATGTCAGGGCAGTCATTCCCAGCGCCGCAGGTTTGAAATCTTTATGAAAACGAGTGAATAGAAGGAGGTGACCACAGCCTGCATAATAACGCAACCCGAGTCCCCTTTAAAATTTCTCCAATGCATTCATCTCTGCAGAGCTAACCTGGACTCTGTGCACAGCAGCGCCGGCCTCATTTGAATATGAAAGGGCGCTGCGAGCGTACGTCATGATGATTGATTGTGAGCAGATCCCAGAGAGATTTTGTGGTGTTTTTTTTTTTTTTTTGTTTTTTTGCCATCGCTGCTTTGCAATTTGTCTTAATACCAGATGATCAACACGTTATTGATTTTCCGTCCCTCGCTCCTGCGCCCACTGGGCCCACCAGCATAACAGGTGTTTGATCACTCGCCGATTTATTCATCTGCGGCTGAGAGAAAAACAGCGGCGACCCGCATCCGCGTCGCCGCTTCGGCCTCTATTGGGGGACAAACGCTGCGGCTGCTGGCGGTGCAAAGCCCTGCTAAGTCCTGAAAACAACACTGTTTCCGCCGTCTCCCGGCTCTGTGCGTCTGTGTGTGTGTGTGTGTGTGTGTGTGCGCGCGTGTGTGCCCGTGCACGGCCTGAACGCCGGTCACCTCATTTCACTGTGCTTCTCTCCGTTTCCAGCACTCCAGCCACTCTTTAATCCACTGCTGGAGAGTATTTCTCCCAGATGTAATTATTTCGCCCTCCGCTCTGAGGCACTAATGTGATTTCCCTGCCTCGCAGAGGCTTTAAGGGGGCTAATTTCGGCTCCCCCACCCCCGCTGTGCTTGATGTTTCTTTGAAAGTGTTTGCTCTAAAAGTGTCGTCGTCTTCGTCTTCCGTGGCCGACGAGAAAGCATGAATCGCACACCTCGTTCCTGCACTTTGTTTTAACGACCCACCCGCCTGCCCCCCCTCCTCCCAGCCCCCGGGCCCTCCAGAAACTGCTGCGATCCGGTGATTAGCTTTTAAATGCGCGCTGCACTGACATGGTCATTATGGAAGTGGGCTAATGTTTTAGGGGTTGAGCCCGGACACTTGACGAGGTTCTGATGGTCCCAAAAAAAGTGAAGGTTACAAAAAACAGAAATGACACTCATGAGCAGAATAAATTAACGTAGAATAATGGAATCCTTTGCTTGAGCAAACAGGCTATTTATTAATCTTAATGGAGGCAATGTGACCTTCTTCCTGCTGCAGTGCTTATCTGTTTTAAGAGGATGCTCCGTATCTGCACATTCATCTGTTGACTGATGTGAATCTGCAAACCTCGGCTTCCTCCCCCATGCGTGCTCTCTGCCGCTGTAGTTTTCAAACCACAGCCGTTGCTTTGCTTACGTGCAGGGATGGTGTCGGGGGAGGGGAGCAGAGAAACAGATCGTTCTCAAGGCTCCATATTGCATCCGTTTGCAGAGCTTTAGCTTGCTGAGCAGCGCTGCACGATTAATTATCCAAAAGACCATGTTAATCTCCAGGAAGCGCCACCTTTAGCCCTCTGTTTGCAGCATCCTGCAGAAATGTCCAACTCTAGCTTGCTGCCAGTCAAGAAGGTGCTGGAAGAGGGCGGAACAAGGTCAAATCACCAACCTGTGAGGGATATCGGTGAAGCACTCTGTGACATCAGGAGGGGCTGATGTGCATGACCCTCTGAAAAGCCCAGCCAGCCAAAGGAGAAAGATCCTCCTTTTGGAGGAGGAGTTCTGGTGACGCAGATCTCCTGGATTTTTTTGCACACTGTGGCTCTTTTACATCTACAACATTTACATTGCAATTAAATAGTCCTAGTTTTTCAAACCACTGCCGTTGCATAAATAGATAAATAAATTAGCGCGCGAATAAATAGCCCCGAGGTTCAGAGAGCTGATGTAGGCCATGCATTATTAACACGAGCACAGTTTTGAATTCGCACGGACATCCAAACACAGAACGCAATTGCTCACACTTACGTTCAAGTGCTCTGTTTTCACCTTTACTCTTTGACAAGCCTCATCACCCGAGACTATTAAGAGGACCTCTGGGCTGGGAAAAACAGATTGCCCTCCTCGGCGAGCTGCCCCGGAGTGTGTGATTCTCTCGTTTTAATGCCATACAGTGTGCAAACTCGAGGGGTCTTTCATTCTGTCCCGTGTGTGCGAATGTGTGTGCGTGTGTGTTTGTCGGTCTCAGCCAATTCACGGCCGCAGAGAGGTTACATGTCCCCACCGGCGCTATAAAACCGGGATGATGAGATTCTTCATATCTCATTTGGAGAAATCACCCTCAGTTAATGCCACTAAAGAAAATAACTTACATTTGCATAGAAGTCTTGCCTTCAGTGTCCAAAGGATTTCTTTTTTTTTGTTTTTCATTATACATCCGGCCATACTTAAAGGACTGAGGACCTCAAGTGGACATTTCACACACAGCAACCCTTACCAGCGCCACTTTGGAAGATGTCGGGGAGGAAACAAGTATTGATGATTTTATTGAGTTCTGTATGTTTTCCCAAAATCTATTTCTCCAGTCAGTTCCTTGTACAATAACCCTCGCAACATTTCCCTCTGCATAATAATATAAGATTGAATGCGGCAATGTGAGACTTTTCCATGAGAATGTAATGGATGTATGGATTAAAGTAATGTTTTCCCATCACTTGATGAAACATCAACTTTTTCACCAGCCAAACTCACCGAAAGCTGCTCACAAGCAGCTCTCAGTCCCACTGCAATTCTCATCACCACTTTAAATTCTATATTTCATGGTAAGCTACCGCTGACTGCTCAACATCTTTCATCTTTCAAAGCATCAACGGAATTTGTGCAATTTGCCGTCACAAAAGTCACGAACATTGAATGCTGCTGGTGGCGGATGCTGGAAATGATCCCGACTCCCCCCGTGTGTGAGTGTGCAAGTGTGCCTGGAATGGCTGCGCACGTCCTGGAATGCCCTCTACAAGGCAAGAATGCAGTTTCTTCAGCGCAAGTGTGTGTGGAGGGGTTCAGCTTATTTAGTCGGAGGTGACTAATTTAATTAAACCCGGGATGAAAATGAAATGAGCGGCGCTAACCTGCAGCCTCTGAGGACGTTCCTTTAGAATTTCATCAGTCCCCTTCTGATTTCAATTAAAGTGCCTTGGAGTGGCTTAAGGGTTAGTTATGTTATGTGGCTCCTAATAGTGGCAATGTGAATATTCACATCTCGCCGCATGTCGTGTTGATTTGATTCGCTGAGGTTTGAGTCACTAGCGCGTGAATAAGGAGCCGTATCACTGCATAATCCCATTGAGATGTATCGCCCGAGGTTTCATTTCAGTAGTGCCTGAAGTGTTTTAAGGCTGGGTTGTGTTCAAGAGGCAACCGTGCCCAGCTGTGACTGGCTAGACTCGTAATTTTACATACTTTTGAGCACAATATGATTTAAAAAAAAAAAGTTAATCAGCCAACTTGGGGTGAGATGACTTCAGCATCTGCATTATCCTCGTTGAGCCACAATAATTAGTACCACTGGAGAGTGTTCTTTTTTTCTCTTTTGGGCAACGAATGAGCTGCTGTTTCTGTGGCATCCTATGGACTTGGCAACGGGACGCGGCAGGATCTGAATTTCAAAGTGCAAATGTGTCATAATAGAGGCGAGGGGGCTTTGATCATGATCGGTGTATCAAGTAAGATGGCGCCACAATTTTTATGCGGCGTTTGAAAATTTCATGTACGCCACTTTATTCAAGGATAGGAATTTTGAGGGACAGATTAAAGGAACTGCTGTCTTTTTTTGGTTTTTGATTATACAAACATGTGTTGTTACGTTGTTCATGAAAGGAGAGATGGTTGTGCTGGATTTAGCAAAAATATCCATCTGTTTACATAAGAATGTAAACAGATGGACCTAAAGAGTATCACAGCCAACAAACAAGACAAGATAAATTAATTAATCAGTTCAATCAAATTAATGCTGGCAGGTCTGCCTAGAAAGGAGACACTTTTTGGTTTCAATGAAAAAACGACTGTAGCTAGGGATATTTTTTTAAAGATGGTCAGAAGCCTATTCCAATCTGTGATGGCTTTATAAAAGGAGGCATCAATGTATCACTGTGTCATCTGCATACATTATGATCTCAACCTCATCAGATAATTGGGGGAGATCATTAATGTACCCACAAAAGAGAAGTGAACCAGATACTTTACCCTTGGCACGTCTGTGTCGCAGAAATGAAAGTTGGAGATTAGTTTTTTTATCTTTAGATTTTATCTTTTTTTTGCCTACTGAGACAGGATGGCTAATAATCTCATTTTAAATCATCAAAAATTAGGCTAAAAAAATACAACAAACAGAAAACTGCAACTTCATAAGGCAGCTGGATCCATCTTGCCAGAACTTAATCAACTTCCTAATGGTTGCGGCGAAAGCAGGGAGCAACTTGGGTGAGCCATCCTTGAAAACCCATGGAAGAAGCCAGGGGGAAGAAACACGGGGAGAAACTTGCTGCTGAAAAGATGCACATGGTTGCCATGGTAACAGCGGCTTTATCAGAACGCCATGACATTTTCACGCGAGAGGAACACTGAAAGGCACCAAAAGCTGGATTTTGCTTAGCTCCAAGACGGCTTTGGCAGGACTCTAGCTGAACATTGCACAGTGCACTGCAGCTTGACCACAAGGCTGTGACATGCATCAAACATTGCCTCTTGGAGGAATGAAGATTCCAGTGTCACAGTTTGTTTTGTCCTTTGTGGCACTCTGAAAGATGCTACATTATTGCATTACATTATAATTCAGAAACAGCAGAATTGATCAATTTGGCGCAACTTAAATAATATGTCACTCCCTGCAAGTTAAATCCTTGGTTGGATTTGTGATGTAAAATTAATTGATTATGCTAAAGGCAAACAAACATGGAGCAGTCTCTGCGGACATTACGGACCAGCGCAACTCACAGTAGCATCGCTTTAGTGAGGGGGAAAAAACCTTATTTGAACTCTCGGGATATGCCTCGCTGGGTAAGTACCTTTCGCTGCCAGAACCAGAGGCTTTGAATACTGTCCAAACTGCTGAGAGATGCTGCCCCAGGAGTCGCAGTGTGAGGCCGGCTGAATCCCCCTAGAAACTAATTAGTCACAAACAAACGTCGCCAAAGATAATTTTTTTCCTTTTCTGTAAACCAAGAAAAGGGTTGAACTACGGGGTCATTTGTGACAGTTGGTTCACAAGCGCACCTTGTTGAAATATTTGAAGCAGACTGTCAAAACAAGGCATGTTATGCTAAGAGAGTTTAGTATGGCCATTAGTTGCGGCTACAATAGATAGATGGATAGATAGATAGATAGATAGATAGATAGATAGATACTTTTTATTGTCATTGTGACCTGCACAACAACATTAAAAGTGCCAAAACAACAAACAATAAAAACAGTTATAATAAACACATAAAAACATAAGCAACACCAACTACTGCCTGAAGTTGCACAAAGGGCAACAAAAAAAGATAATAAAAAAAAGATAATAAAATCATATTTTTATTTTCTTATTTTCTTTTCTTTTTTTTCACTCCCACTGCCACCCACGAAAAGGGTTGAACTACGGAGTCATTTGTGAGACGTACAATACACTTTCAGGGGATACAGTTGATTCACAGCGCACCATGTAGCATGAACTTTAGTTGTGGCTACTGTACTGCCTAAAGTTGCACAAAGTTTTTTATTTCATTGTTCATTATTTATTTTTCCTCCCACTACCTAACAAATAAACAAACATCAGATTTTTAAATGACATGTTTATATTTATACGACCAACGGATTTTGTGAACGGGGCCTTTCACAATAAAACGTATCCTGCTCACTTCCTGTTTGGCCGTTAGAGAAGGCGGAGTTAGCATTCTTTTCCCCCTTGATGGACGAGGTTCGCTGTAGTTTTCACTTTGACTTCGATCCCTGCGTGTGTGAACTTAATCCTGGACTGTTATGTGCTATCTCCTCTCAGCTGACGACATGGATAACGCAGGGAGTTGTTGCTGACAGCTAGCCTGCCCGACGCATCAAAACAAACTCGTCGTCTGCGATTTACGTAAGTTGCCCTCGTCGGCTTCTCACAGCGTTGGCTGTGTTCTGATCTGTTCGGACTTCGGCTTCACTTTTATTCCATGTTTATACACAGCGAGTAGCCTTGCACGTAAACACCCAAGTATGGTTACGAGTTTAAAACGATTTTTTTTTTTTTTTTTTTTTTTAAAGTGTCGTGTCAGGAGTTGTGTCCCTCCTCCTGGTTGTCCAGTCAGCTGACGTTGTGTGCCACACAGCGCGACGCATTGTGCTGCGTTTACATCTGCATGAACATTGCTGATAAGATGTTCATGTCTGTTGTTTCCTACAGGAGCTGCTGATTGGCAACCATGGTGCAGGAATACCAGTCCCCGGTGCGGGTCTACAAGCACCCCTTTGAGTTAATCATGGCGGTGAGTCTGTCTGTCTTGCCTCTCTCTCTCTCTCTCTCTCTCTCTCTCTCTCTCCCTCTCTCGTTTTGTTTGAGAAGTGATGACCTCAAGTATTTGGCCGGACCTTACATAACCAATCTGGCGACAGTCTCTCTGTCTCTCTCTCTCTCTCTGAGCAGTCAGCCACTGGAGCTTGACCCTTGCACTCTTCTTTTTCTCCTTGCAGTTGCTGCTTGAACTTAAAAAGTGCATGTTCAAAAACTATAAAGTTTACAGAATTCACCGTGACATGAATTAAAAGGTAGTTTGCTAAAAAAAAAAAAAACAACAACCTTGCCCTCGTCTTCCTCCCACGCCGCCCTCGCATTTCATTCCGACTGAACGCTGCAGATTCCGTTACCATATTTGCAGTGTTTCAGCCTTGTTGCTTCGCCATCGAGGGGCACGTGAACATGGATTTTCTTGACTTTTACATGAGCCAATTCTCTCGGTGTGTGAACTATAGCATGCATTCAGCGTCGGAAAAATGGATTATTGAAGACTTGGATCGTGTGTGTCTGGTCTCAGTGAACTCCCCAGAAAGGAGAACATCTTCTCTTTTTCTTCTTCGACTTGCTCGACATGTGAGAGTGGGTGTGTGCGCTGGAACGCACCCTGAGCCAGATGTTCAGCCGAATGCTTGGATCAGTCTTAGCGGGAAGGTAAAACTTAGTTTTGGCTCATTTATTGTGTGGGGCAATAGAAGTTCAGGACAAAAGTAACAATCTGAAAGTGTGGAACACGGAACCTTTGGCTAACCTTGAGCTACCAGCTGCGCCCGTGCTTTCCTTTCTTTTGCTTCAGTTCTCCCGAGATCTTAGCGCCACATCCTGGAGAAATGCTCTCAAGTGCCGTCAGTGATCTCATTTTATTCAGCCCGAGATTAAGTTGCCTCTCCCTCGAGTGGGGGAGCATCTCCTGATTATACATCGCTCTGTTCTTCATGCACCCCTCCCCTCAAGTGTTTTCCATTCATGTAAGAACGATGAGTGCTTGTGAAGCCAAAGTAGGACAAAAGTTGTTTTTTTTTAAAACTCACTTCCCCGAGTCTGCGCCTCGTTCCTCGTTCTCGCAGTTACACATTAATCCAAAGGCTTGTGCAACGTCCCCGGGGAGGTGATTCCCGTGACGCTGCGGCGGTTCTGCAGCTCCTTCACCTCGCAGACCCGAGTCGACAGCGACACCAGCCTGGTCTCCCGTCTTGCTGGTTTCTTTTCAGCGCTTGTTATTGGAAGAGGAGAAAAATGGGCCTTTTGTGAAAACGTAAATCACAGCCACCGCGAAAAAGATCTGGGCCACGGCTGCATAAAGGAGAGAGAGAGAGAGAGTCTAGCACCTCCTCTGTATGCGTTTATCCCCAGGCGCCCTCATTAGTCGCCTGCGCACCCAGCTGATCCTGCCGCTGATGCTCTCCAAGATCTTCCTCGGGCTAAAAGTCTTCGTCTGTGTCCAGCACATTGATACAACCTCCCCCAAAACACATCCATACGGCTCTTTAGAATAGATTTTGCCCTCAATTACCTGTAAGTCTTGAGCCGGTGCTGCCTTAAAGGGGACGTCTTGTACAAAAATTAGCATTACCAACATTTTCTGGGAAAAATTAGTGAACTAGCTAAGAAATGAGAAACACTTAATTATGTATTTTCCTGTTTCACATTTCAAAAAGTGCGAGCTAGATTCCACAGTGCTACGTTTCAACCCTCGGTGATGTCCCAGACACTAGTTGCATCATCCCCGGACATATTTTGGTCCTGTTTGAAACTAGTGGAAGGCATAACAAAGCATCACCTTTAGCAGGAAGCTGAAAATTGAAGTGTTTTAAGAGGCTGACTGGAAACAGAAGGTCTTTTAAACAAGCACCACGTTACAAGGCTGAAAACATCATAAATAGTTGAGCGATGCAGAGGTCAGCATTGTGAGGGCGTGGTGTCACTTCAAAAAAAGTGAAATATAAAATCACACCACGACAAAGTCCAATTTCTATTGAGTAACATAACATCACGTGAAGTTTAAAACTTATTTTAAGCTTTTATGGCTGTGATGTGATGCACTTTGAAACTTTTCCCCCTTTCGTAAATGGTCTAAGCTTTGACCAGCTGCGAGCGTTCTACCATTAATAAAAACTATTTGCTCCTCAATTAAAAACAAGAATTTAAAAGAAAAAAAACCACTAATAACTGGTTACATAATTTGAGGTCCTGTTTGTCATACATCCTGGAACATCCACTTGGCAACTCTATCAGTATCGACAGGTGTTTCCCTGCAGTCGACAAACTTGGACAGATGGTCTTCATGCGTTCTCTTCGGGAGGGAAACATTTGTGCTTCTCGCCACAAATAAAATCTTTTTCGTTTCAAGATTTTCATATCGTCGCCTGCCAAACGCACCCGAACACAGCTGATAATTAGATGCTCTCAATTATTTTTTTTTTTTTAATTGGTTCTCCTCATGATTGTTTCTGCATATATTGCCCATAACGAAGAATTCAATTAACCTTTCCGTAATTTCTTTCGCAAATCGTAATTTTCACGTAATGAGCTCAGTCATCAACGCGGTCCGTCCAGTCGTGCAAAACCGAGAGCCTCCTATCGAAATGGCTTTTTCTTTGACCTTTGACCTGTCTCCCCTTTCAGGCCTATATGAGGCGGTTCCCCAAGTGCCCCCTGATCCCTGTCTTCGTGGACAGCGAGGTCATCAGCGAGACCCAAAACGAGGACGGGTCCGTATCGGTGACGGAGAGGCGCTGTACGATCGACATCGACGCCCCCAGGCTTCTCAAACGGGTACGTTTGAGTCCTTCAATGTATTTATTATCTCATGTATTTGCTCATGTATTTGTCTTTGGAAGGTGGGGCGCAAAAAAAGCTAAAAAAAACTTCAAACAGACCGCTCAGATTTTTTTTGGTGCTATTTTAGCCATGTAGCTATGCCATGATGAGGATACCTGTTGCAGCAAGGTGGCGCCATTCGCTGCCCACTTCAACCCTGTGACCTGCCACTGTTTCTTGACAGTCAAGTGAAAACACGTTGTCCTTCAACCTTCTCTTTGATGGACACTGTGTTGCTCTCTGTAACATAAAGGCGCTTCTGCAGCAACTATGCTGAGACCCACAGCTGATTTTGAACGCGCTCTCTGTTTGTGGGGGCGGCAGTGTAAACATCTGAGGTTTCAGAGCTGAAATCAGACTGAGCTGCAGCTCCGGTCCAAGGTGGGCGAAGCAAAGGTGAAGAAGAATGACATTCCACCGAGACAAGATGTTTCTTTTTCCTCAAAACCAAATCAAGACATGTCTCCACGCGGCCTCGCTAAGGAATGCTAACACCGCTTTGTTCCACTTGGAATTTAATTAACTTTTTTTTTTTTCATTTGGCTCAAGATTGCTGGAGTGGACTACCTCTACTTCATCCAGAAGAACACTCTCAACCGCAGGGAGCGGACGCTTCGCATCGAGGTCCACAACGAGACCTTCTCCAGCAGAGTGATCGTGCGCGAGTGCTGCAACTACTCGGTGAGCCTCCAGGGACGCCGCCTCCGTCAAGACGTTTGCGTTGTTGTTGTTTTTTATCCGCCGCCCGCCGCAGTTTATTGTCTCTGAAAGGCAGCGGCGGATAATAACGGCGCGTCCACGGCGGCGCCACCCGTGGCTCTTCTATTGATCCGCTCGCCGCATCAATTATTAAGTGATGCTCTCACAGTGTTGCCACGTGGAATACGCGGCCAGCGCTAACAGGTCGGCGCTTTTAAAGCCAGTGTTGCTGACCTTGCTGCAGCAATGCCTGCTCTTATGAAAAGAGACCAACAGCGCCTTGACTTTCACGTCAGCTGATGGGCTGATTCCCATTTTGATTACTTCGGTGTTCGCATCGCCAGAATGAAAATGATCAGAGTCAGAGCAGTTATGTAATATCTGCCGGGAAAATCAGTTTGATACAGTTGTACATAAAAAGTACAGTAGTGCCACAAAAGTTCTAAGGTTGCCTTTAACAAGGCAGCAAAAAAGTTGTTTTTTTTATATTATTGTCAATGAGACAAAATAAAGGAAGTTCCTGTCTATCATAAACGCATGGGGAAGTAGAAAAACGTTTTTTCACCTCAATAGGTGCAGAGTGCAAAGGGAAATTAAAAAAAATGAAGACTATGGAATATATAATCTGATATTTTCAGTCCCATTTATATGTGCAAAAAACAATACTGACTTTGCACTCAGTGAACTCAAAGTAATTGCAATATTCTAATTTTGCACAGGCCAACAATTTTATCTGCATAATTCCAGTTTGAGCCTCACTCGTCTTGCTGCATCTGCAGGTTCATCCAGAAAATGAGGACTGGACCTGCTTTGAACAGACAGCCAGCCTGGACATGAAGTCCTTCTTTGGCTTCGAGAGCACCGCCGAGAAGATCGCTATGAAACAATACGCCAGCAGCATTAAGAAGGTGTGCTGCGTCGTACGTCACGTCGGTTCCTCTCGCCCAGCGTTCGGCTCTGATCTTTAAAGTCTCCCCCAATCCCCCCGCAACCCTTCCCCTTCCTGCAGGGCAAAGAAATTATTGAGTACTACCTCAGAGAGCTGGAGGAGGAAGGAGTAACATACATACCTCGCTGGACTCCCCCTGTCGTCCCTGGCAACGGGAGACCTCGGCTGCTGCCGCCTCCTTCCTCCGCCAGAGCGATCCCAGTGAAGGGCGCTAAGAACGGAGCGGACGGCAAGGACCCGGCAGAGCTGGCTGTCGGCACTCCAGACGGTCTGTGTCTGCTCCTCTTTGGAACTGTCCTGCTCTGATTTCTTGGAGAAAACCTTGTTAGCGCCCATCCCCCCCGAGACAATTTAAAGCCTTGAAACCAGGGGTGGGCAAGCTACGGCCCGGGGGCCAAATGTGGCCCGTTAAGCTTTTTAGTTCGGCCCGCCGAACTTCAAGAAATTATATTGGTAGTAAGTGAGTCATGAAATAGTTGTATTTCATTCATTTTTTTCAGTGTTTTAATTTAAATTACACCATTTAATTTAATTTAATTTAATTTAATTTAATTTCAATAAAGAGCTAAATACCGTGGGACGGATATTTTGTTGTAACGCTTTTCTTCATTTTCAATTGACATTAAACACGTTTCCTACATATCCCATGATATTTTTTTCCCTCCAGTGGGGTGGCTCGCCAAAACACTCCATCCATTTTAACCGTCGTTTAATCGTTTAATCGTGGCCCACTGGGGATGTTAACAATTAATCGATTCTCGATTAATTGTCGATTAAGAATTTAATCGATTAAATTAAATTAGTCGCTTCTAATTGAACATTTTTTACAGAGGTTTTTATTTGTTAAATGCCCTGGTGTATATCTGTATACCTAGAACAAGTTACTTTTAAACAACGAATTATCAATGAATCGTTAATTGATCGATGAGGTCAATCAACTAACGATTAATGAATTAACTGGTAATTTGCATCCCTGTGGCCCACCATTCAAAAAGTTAGCCCAGCCCTGCTTTAAACTGTTGTTTCTCCTCCATTTCCTCTGTGTGTGTGTGTGTGTGTGTGTGTGTGTGTGTGTGTGTGTGTGTGTGTGTGTGTGTGTGTGTGTGTGTGTGTGTGTGTGTTTAGCACTTGATGTCGAAGGTGAATTTTCCCCACGGGGACGCTCAAGTGTTACGGTGTGTTTTGTTTCCTCAACAAGCTGCCCTTGTTCTTTGCTTACTTTTGCGCCGCAGACAAGCTGGACGCCGACTACATCAGACGTTACCTTGGTGATCTGACGCCTCTGCAGGAGAGCTGCCTCATTCGCCTGCGCCTGTGGCTTCAGGAGAACCACAAGGGCAAGGTCAGCGGCACCTTGTGCCATTTTTTTTATTTTTTTTTATTTTTTGCCAAATGCACATTCACCTATTAGATGGGTCTCACTCGAATAGACACGCAGGGATGAAGCGGTGCCTTTGCCGCGTTTGATGACCTCTCGCCGCGCGTCCTTAAAATAACGAGAAACGAGGAGGAAGTAATGAACTCGTATCTGTCTGAGATCACGGAGAAGCGAGGCTATTTTGGGAGCTGACTGAGGCATTGCCAGTTAAAGAAGGGAACAAGATACAGGAGCTGCCAAGCCTGATATAACCGATAAACAGCGCACCAGTCGCAGGGGAAGAACAATCTCAAATCTTATCAGGAAATATAGATATTTTTTTGTGCTTCAGCGTGCCTGCAAATTATTATTTTTTCCGTTGGTAACAAGAAAAAAAACAACTCCTATGCTAGCACTGGATATGTGCCAAGGGGCCAGTTATTTCACTGAAACATCCAGGGGAGCCGAGCTGTTTTAGTTTTGTTCCAATTTTGTTTTGTTGCGATATCATCTGAGTTGTCAATGGGATTTCTTAATTTTTAAAGCCCTTTCTGAAACAGTGATGGCTTTATGTATATACATTAGGGCTGTCAGTCGATTAAAATTTTAAATAGCTATTAATCACTTGAGTTAACTTGCAATTAATCGCGAGTTAATTACGCATTTTTTTACCCTGATCTATATGTACCTTAACATGTTACATGTTGTGTTATTAACGCGTTAACTTTGGCAGCCCTAATATATATTAATATTATTTCTAATATCGTGGATGAAGGCATTTGATCTCTACCTGCACTCGGGTCTGCCGAGGTTTCTGACCCCGGCTATTTTTTTTGTCGCCGCTGCGCAGATTCCGAAGGATCAGCACGTGCTGCGTTTCCTGCGGGCCCGAGATTTCAACCTGGATAAATCCAGGGAGTTCCTGTGCCAGTCGCTCACCTGGAGGAAGCAGCACCAGGTGGACTTCCTGCTGGACACGTGGGAGCGGCCGCAGCTGCTGCAGGACTTCTACGCCGGAGGGTGGCACCACCACGACAAAGGTAGAACGTGCAAGGCATGATGATGATGATGATTCGCAGCAAATTGACGTGTGGCTTTTTGCAATGACTCTGAAGTAGCTACCGGACTTTAAAGAAAAAATCTTTATTAAAGCTGAGCAGCATAATATGCCATATTGAAAGCATCTTAATAGTCCAGTGTGTTAAATTTGGCTTCATTTATGATTTTGTTATTGGTAAAAACTGAACATACTGCCCATAAATAAATGAATTAAAGTGTATACTCACAGTCCAATACAAGTAATTTGGTTTTCCTACCCTTGAATGGTTCTCATACATACAAATATACAGAGAGCAATAAAGGTCTTGCTCCTGGTTAGCTGCCATCTTGCCACACCATTTTTTAAGGCATCCCAGTACAGCAGCCACTCTCAGACTGCTACCTTAAATATCAGGCTTCCAAAATTTTACTCACTGGACTTTTAAGAGGATGACGAATGTTTCCGATTTGCAGACATTTCACAGTTGCGACTTCAAAATTGCGATCTTTCAAAATTTTTAACCGCTAACTTTGACTCGCAGTCGCTGAGCACGCTGACCCTCGGCGACCGGGAGCAGAATTTAGACAGCGGTGGGAGCCCTGTTGTCTTCCGCATTTAAGTCAACACGGTTTTTAAAACCACTGGTTAATTATTGACGGAGAGCTCGCAGCACCATATGCCGCGGCGGCACCTGCGTCGGGGAGAGTGACTCATCGGCTTAAACTGCTCGGCCGATCCTCCGGGCGAGCCAGCGGTCCCCTGAAGGAGTCGCCAGCTGAAACGTTTTCCCTGTGTTGTCGCACAGACGGCCGTCCCCTCTACGTCCTGCGCTTGGGCCAGATGGACACCAAGGGCCTGGTGCGAGCGCTGGGGGAGGAGGGGCTGCTGAGGCAGGTGCTGTCCATCAACGAGGAGGGACTGAGGCGCTGCGAGGAGAACACCCGGGTCTTCGGCCGACCCATCAGGTGGACAAACGGCCCTCCTCTCTCCCCCGTCCTTTGCGACATATGTTTCTGTTGTTGTTTTTTTTCTTGTCCTCCTTTAACCGCAGCCTCTCGTGTCGCCGTCCTTCAGCTGCTGGACCTGCCTGGTGGACCTGGAGGGTCTCAACATGCGTCACCTGTGGAGGCCCGGGGTCAAGGCCCTGCTGAGGATCATCGAGGTGGTGGAGGCCAACTACCCAGAGACTCTGGGTCGCCTGCTCATCCTCAGGGCCCCCAGGGTCTTCCCGGTGCTCTGGACCCTGGTGAGACACCCGCTTTTTGTATCTGACACCCTATGGTTTCTATTACCTTCTATGAAACGTATAGTGTCTGGGCACTGATGCAGCAGAACTTATTACACGTCTTTTCAAGACATTGCAAGGGAATAAATATCTGTTTGATGGAATGAGTCAGTGTTGATGTTAACATTTAGTGTTGCCAACACTGCTGTTTTTTTGTTCTTGTTTTTTTGCAACACAGATCAGCAAAGACCTTCCCCTAATTGCTTCTGATTGGCCACTATTCTTTGACACCTTAATCCTAACTCAATGCCTGATCCAATCAGAATCAAGTCGGCAGTACTTTTCGGGTCTATGCTGCAGGAGAAAATGATGCTTACCAACTGGTACAACATTTTGTTTTCGTTTGTTCGTTTAAACCAAAATGGAAAAAACTGCTGGTGGAATCAGTTCTGCAACCTGATGAAATCTCTGCGATATTTCCTGTTAATGTTTATGTGAAAGCATTCACATTTAGTCAGACAATGCCTGCCAGATTCCAGTCAGATTTTTGCTGGCGCTGCAGCATCAGGCTTCCGGGACCTGCGGGGGATCAACTTTAGACGCGTGTCACAGCGTCGTGCTGACCTCCCGGCCGGCGGGTCAGCCAGCCGGCAGCAAAAACGTCTTTTCCATCGGGAACAGACTGAAGTACCGTTCCTTATCCCGCTTTCTGTTTTGCCCGTCACAACTCGCGAGGACCGCGATCGGTCCTGCTAAAAATCCATCTGAAAACGCTCGAGTCTGGGCTCACGCTTGGCGAGAGGGATGTGTGAGATCGAGCTGCCGTGCGAGATCGTCGCCCGCGTTGAGCCAGCTGTTTCTAGCCGGGTGTGTCTGTGTCTGCAGTTTTGTTTTTGTTTTTTTTTCCACGAGACGCAGAGCGTGATAAATAACAAGAAGGAAGGAGATAATTACAACCCCACAACGTGCCGTTCCTCTTGAGCTACGTTTGTTTACAGCCGCATTAATATGCCAAGGTACAGTTGGTGGGAGATTAATAGCGCGCCTTGTGTTAATAAAGATGCATAATGATGTTTGAGCAGCAATGTATGGAAATAAATTTTAACGAGGCCTCGCTGCAGTGCCTTCCTGCGAGTGGAAGTGATATTTGGCGACCGAGGGAGAGAAAAAACGCCACAAAACATTTTATCACGGGAGTGATGAGTCATTGCGGGGGCAGAGGTTGACGCCGGTGCTTCATCTCACTTTGTCGACCTGCTTTGGTGGCTCCAGGTCAGCCCTTTGATCGACGAGAACACCCGTAAAAAGTTCCTGGTTTACGCTGGGAACGACTACCAGGGCGCCGGAGGACTGGTGGACTACATCGAGAGAGACATCATCCCGGATTTCCTGGGAGGGGACTGCATGGTGAGCCGTCGCTTCTTGGCATGAGATACACCTGCATCTGAGCAACAGTAATGATGCTCAATGATGCCCCCCCATCGTGCTTCAGTGTGACATCCCGGAAGGAGGCCTCGTCCCGAAATCCATGTACCGGACAGCGGAGGAGCTGGAGAGCGAGGAAAACCGTCTGCTGACCGACTCCATCTACAAGAGTGCCAGTATTTTTAAAGGGGCTCCTTATGAGGTATAGTCACATCCTTGGACATCCCGTTCACAACTGACTTTTTTCCCCCAGAATCCTGTGGAGCAGCCGGCCAGAAGCAACAAAAAACAGACAAAAATAGTCCTTCATATTTAATTAACCCAGTGTTGACAGCCTGCAGCAAAAACACACTGTTTTTAGCCCTTTGCTGACAGCGATGCCTTGCTAGCTGTTTCACATGAAGGGATTACAAATAGCAGGCCTGCCCTTTGTGACATCATGAGGCAGGTGATCGCAACTTTTGACACACGTTTTATTAAAACGGAAGAAGTAGAAGAGTTGAAGGGTGGACAAATAGTTTAGTTTATTTCAGTCATAGCCGAGACACACTTCAAAATAGCAGAAGAAGAAGAAGAAACAAATTCACAATTTGACTGAAAAAAGCAGAAGCAAAGCTTATTAATGCCCGCCTACTATCATCTAAAACTGCGCAAAGTATGGTATCAAGTGCAAAGATTTTTTTGAACATAACAAAGGAAGTACATTGCTTAAGTTTGTAATCAGCATCATTCCACAGCTGAAGCCCTTTAAAAGAAATACATCTTCTTTTAACTTATTTTTTTGCTTTTGGGAATACAAATTTGCTTCCATCTCTCAACTCATATACATACATACATAATATAACGTAATATGGGACCTTTCAGTCGCCATTTTCCTCCATTTTTTGATAAATGTGGTCAATGTATTCTGCGGGCCTGCTCCGAGAATTATGATACCCTGGTTAAGGGTGCCCCCTGCTGGAAGAAAAGCGCATTGCAGCCTCCCCGATAATCAAGGCCCTGCTGCGGCTTCTCCCATCTGGCCGCATCCTCCTGCAGATGCTGATCGAGATCACGGAGGCCTGCTCCGTCATCACCTGGGACTTTGACGTGTCCAAGGGCGACGTGATTTTCAACATCTACCACTCCAAGAGGGCGCCGCAGCCCACCAAGAGGGACACCCTGGGCGGCCACGCCCTGGCATCCCTCGGCGCCGCCAACGCCCAGCTGATCGACAGGAACTGGGTGCTGGGGAAGGACTACAGTATGGTGGAGAGAGCGCTCACCTGCAAGGAAGGAGAGAGCGTGCAGGTGTGGGATGGGACGGGGGGGAATTGAACTGTGAGTTTTTATTTTGTGTCGCTCAACCGGTCGATCCTCCGCTTCAACAGGGCTCCCACGTAACGCGCTGGCCGGGCTTCTACATCCTCCAGTGGCGCTTCCACAACTCGCCGGCGTGCTCCGCCTCCAGCCTGCCCCGCGTGGACGATGTGCTGGCTTCGCTGCAGGTCTCCTCCCACAAGTGCAAGATTATGTACTACACGGAGGTGCTGGCTTCCCATGACTTCAGGTCAGTTTATTTATTCCTCCGAGCGTTTCTCTCCCCTCCTCCTGGATTCGTCGTCTTCCTCTCCCACATCATGTGGGCTCCGTCAAACACCAACGTACTGATATTTCTCCAGAAATGTTCTTCTCGCTGTTTGCAGATGTTGTTTTTTTCTTATTACATCTTCATTTTAAAACTAATTTTCTGTATATTTTTTTTTAAATCTAGGGGCTCTATGACCAGTCTGGAGTCCAGCCACAGCGGTTTCTCTCAGCTCAGTGCCGCCACGACTACCTCCAGCCAGTCGCAGGCCAGCTCCACCGTCTCAAGGTAGCATCTGCCCGGCGGTTAAAACAAAAAAATCTGCTGCCGGCACGCTCCAACAGTGCCTTAAGCTTCTGAAAAGTACTGTGTTGTTGACACACACACACACACACACACTCGTGAGTAAGATGATGAAGTTGAACCAAGTGTCTGTAAATGTTTTTTTTTGTACTGTAACAGCTTGTCAGTTTTACAGTTTATTGTACCCATTTCTCTCATAACGACTGATTGCTGTGTTAAAGCTGAACGGATTAAAGAAATAAATAACCGTGATATCAGATTTGGCAAATGTGAGTGTTTACTCCTAAGTGCTCAAACTGCTTCAGCGCAACGAAGATTCACAATGTGGCGTCAGTTGCGTGCGACGTCCACAAGATGTCAGTGTGGTGTCTGACTGGAAACCCGCTCACACACTTGCGGCCACTGTGCTTTGATGTCTTCACCCGCGGACTTAGTTGCGTACAGTAAGAAATGGAGAATGAAGAATTCATCACAGGTGTTGTTTTATGCAGTTTTACAACGCATTTTTTAGAACAAATGCAGCGGAGGTGTGTGAATATTAAAGGTGGGTTATTTATCACTTTAACAGCCGTCGTTGAGGTGTAGTGGGTAAAATATGAAAACCGCTCTAAAATATGCAGCGTGCGCTCCAGACTTTTGTGCAATATTGTCTTTGGGCCTGTTTGCCGTAGCTGCTGAGTTTTCCGAGACAGCTCATTTGAATGCAATATAGCGCAGCCCCCTTGTGATCTGGCACATGGCCAGGCAGGCAGACATCTTATTTACATAAAACTTTAATTTCCATAAACTTATCAGATGCTTCTAGTATAATCTTAATTGAATTTTCACTGTGATTATTATTGTTTTCATTTTTTATATTTTTTTCTGGATTCGCAAACTTGTGTCATGTTTGCAGCTCACCCCGACACAAGCGGCGGACGGCTGCACTGAGTTTCGGAAAGTGTCGCTGAAACGGCAGGTGCCTGGCTTCCTGCTAGTGTGTCAGGTTGTTAGGGAGAGGAGGGTTGCCAGACGCTTATTTACTAAAACATTCAACTTGGTCTAATGACCTCCCAAGACACACATTGTCCACATAAATAGCAGCACGGCTGTCTCATGATCTGCATAATTCTTTTTGCAATGAAACCTCTTTTCCTCAATGGGCAGCAATGTGGTTTGACTGTGGCTAAATGCGTTCACTGACATTTACAGGCTTGAAAAATGAGGTCTATTACACATGTAACAACAGTGGTGTGGCTAAATCATACACAGCACATTAGCCCCTCCCCCTACCACCCTCTTGTGGTTGACTCCATGTAGGGATGTCAGCTGATCCTCAGCTTGCTAACAACGAGCTGATTTATCGTTCCTATTTTGGCTGTACTTTATGTAAAAGCTGTGCCAGAGAGACTGTCAGGAAGGTTTCGAAAGGTTGGTGAAAGTCTCAGGCAAACTTGAAAGAAAATTTGTTTTGCAGGAGAAAAAAAAATATCTAATGTGTAGTGTGTCCACAAAAAAATAAATAAAATAAAAACTGTCTCGAAGCTGAGTTGTATTGTTTCTTGTAAGGATCCAGAGTCTTGTCAGCATCACCCTGAGGCTGCCACAGTCCTGTCAAGTTGAACTAATACTCCAGTGTCTGAATTGGAAATTCAACTTTTGGGAACCTTCTATTGTTGGGTTGACTTAGTGTACGTGAGAGCGGGTTTGCCTGAAAACCAGCAAGTCACTTGTCACACATATATTCACGTTACTGCACACTTTCATTTAATTGCTGCATAACTTGAGGATCCAAATTGCTTGTCAGTACAGTACAAACACATTGTCTCCTCTTACACTTGGTTTTGACAACTGATCATTTTCCACAGAAAATTACAGATAGAAATATGATTCAAAGGGTGTGGCCTCAAGGCTCTCCTCCAGATACATCTTTGCACATAAGTAACACATCTGGAAGAGGCCCAAACTGTGTGGGCTGGGCAGTGAAGGAGTAAAATAATAATCCTATTTGGTAAAACACCACAGAATTATTATTTAACTAATATTATTTTAATTCTATGTGGTGCGATAATACTTTCAGACTTCACGGAGCATATGCTGTGAAAACGCTGCAGTACTTCTCTGGAGATATCGTACATGGTAATGAATCATCTCTGCTCAGAAACACCAGAAGCAGATGTCGGCATTGTCAACGTGGGGCTGAATTTGTGTAGGTGTTTCTACAAAAAAAGGCAAAGGTGGAGAAGGCTGTACTTTTGCAAATAATGAGTCACGCATCACTTCCTTGGCATCATAACATTTGAATCTTCGTGGCAGAGCTGACAGTGGTGTTGAAGGGGGTGGTTATATACGTTGAGGTTGAGGCCTCTTAATTAGAAAAAGGGCACCCCGAAACCCTGTTCTCACATTTATTAACTGGTTCCCATACATGCACTGACCAATATGGGAAAGAATTACCTTTTTTTGCAGGAAAAAAATCATATCCGCCCTGAAATTGTTGAGTCGTGTTGTGGTGGAGTCCCTCATTAAAACCTGAGCTTGCGTCGCATTTGCTTCCTCCTGACACTCCGACCTTCCCACCAAATGAAGCGGAGAGTTGGGATTGGCGTGCCCCGAATTGCCTCGCATGTGGTTGCCCACCCTGGAGGCGGAATCTTTTGCACAAAGATGCGACACAAATCACGGACGGACCTGCATTACCGTGACGCGTAGAACCTGAAAACCAGTAAATATTTAATACCTCCTCCATCTGAGTTGTGGACCTGTCTATTTAACTAATCTCATAACAGCTGGGTTGAAATTCATCTTCTGACCCTGATGTACTACCAGGCCTGATTAATATGTCGGCAAACAAATAGATACAGTCACATCTATTTATCCCTGATGTTTCACACAAGCTCTCATATCTTCATGCATTGATTTTCTCCGCATCAAGAGAGAGCATCAATCTAGTCACAATTTAGGCCAATTTCTGAGCACTGCCCTTATTTGCAATGAGCCGTCAAGGCTCTGCTTAAGCCGTGTACTGCTCCCATACGCCGATGCCGAACATCACAGCTTTTTTTTTTTTCTTTTTTTTAACCATATTTCCTTTCTCCTGTGTTTTCTGCTTCACTGATTTCTCCAGTTGACATTTCCATTCATTCTAATAGGGCACTTAATTGTGTAAGTCAATATGGGCCTGCAGTTTATTAAATGCTACAGTGGGAGCTGACATTCAGGCATTGGTAATTTGGGACGAAGTCAGAAACCTTTACGGCTTTAAGCGTATTCAAGGTCCAGTGTTAAATTCTCCAAGGTGTTAACTGCCTCCTGCCAGAAGTAAATAGAAGGGAGGGTGTGATCACGAGTGCAGGTTAGAAAATAGATGGGTGGAAGTGCATTTGAAAATGGAAAAACAATAACAGCAACCACAACAACTGCTGCTGCTGCTGCTACTACTATTACTATACTACTACGACGACTACTACTAAAAATGATAATCAAAGCCTTATTGCGTTTAACGTAAGACAATGTTTGGTCTGCATACTTTCTATTTTGGTTATTTGTTGTTCATGTGACAGCCTAACCTGTTGTGACAGGCCTGTTGGTAAAATATGCAGTATCTTATGCTAATTAACCGCGACACACAGCCGTTTTTAAAAAGTCCAATTGTGTGTGTGTGTGTGTGTGTGTGTGTGTGTGTGTTTTGACGGCTGACGCAACACCGACAGCAAACACATCATCATCTCTTCCTATTTGGTTGTTTTTCTTTGCCCGACGCTAACCTGATAAAACCCACGAATCAGTTTAACTGCTGGAGTCATTTCCATCAACGGCCACTGAGCGGCGCTGTGACAACAGACCTTTGTTTTTAGGGCTACACTAATTGACACAGGTGCGACGCATTCTTGTTGAGTAATGTTTAGGTACCGTGGACTGTGGTTCGTGCTCCTTTGTTTTTCAGTTTAGTTAGTTTTTCTTTTTTGTTAAATTCAAGACGGTGGAACACACAGGCAGGCATATCCGCTCAAAATTCTCAGTGAGGACAATTGTATTTTGTGAATGTTTGTGTCGGTGTTGGACAACACGCTGCAGGAGACAGGCACCCATTAGCGAAACCAAACACCACGGCCAAGTAAGTCAAAAGCAACTTGTGCGACTTCAGCTGGGAAAAGTTTATAATTACACTTTCTTAGTTTTTTATTTATTTATTTATTTTTTAATCGGGGCTGATGCAGTGACAGAACACCGGAAGTTGGAACGAGGAAGAGCACCGCGCAGCCGACGGACGAACGGCGGAAAAGCTTCTTTTGGACGAAGGCCAAGAGAAATGAGGTACATGGTAGCGCTATCATAAATGCATGTGGTCATTGTGTAAACGTCTGCACACAAAGAAACCCAAGTAAAACTCAATATTAAGGCCGTATTGTGAAGAAAGATTTTAACACATCAAAACAATTGAGTTTTCAAACGAAAACTGTGTTTAGTACAAATGGTTGAATGTCTGAAAACCCAAGGTCCAAAAGTTTAAATTGATAAACAAGGTGATGATGCTGATTTGTGTGAAAGGGGAACAAAGCTCTGATTTAATCAGAGCTTCTAACTTAAATTGTCAATAAGGAAACACACACACACACACACACACACACACACACACACACACACACACACACACACACAAACAATTAAAAGATGGGCAACATTTACTTTGCCAAACAAAGGAATTAAAAAAAAGATAAGAAAATCTAACCTGAAACATGCTGACTTTTAATACTGAAATAAACTGAAAGCCAAATGTTGACAACTCGATGTGAAAAGATGCTGAGCAACATTTGCTCCGAGCACAAAGGAGATAATTCACTGATGTGACGAAACGTGGCAAAAATGTTTTTGACCCGGGGAATAGAAAGTAAGGCCGAATCAAGAAAAGGATTATGACTCTTGAAGAAAACAACGATAAATGTATCAAAACAACTTTATTTTGCAGATGCAAGGAAGCAGTGAGCAGCTAAATCAATCCTTTGTGTGTGTGGAAAATATTATCTGGCACTGCTGTCCGCTTCCTCCGTCTGCCCCTCTCTAACATTATGAGGTAGTTACTGTAAGCCAAGCCCATAAGGGGTCCCTTGATGCCTTCTGGCACAGCACCAGTCGCCACTGTGTAGATAGCATCCCAGTCCGGCAATTTTCTTGCTTAAATTTTCTGCAACCTAATGTAGTGGACATTTTACATTATTGTTGTTTTCAGTTTCGAACTTGCTGTTTATTTTCAAGTGATGACACGCTGCAGTTTTCGCGTTGTGGATCCGGGTGAAAAAAACATTAAAAAGTAGGCAAGATTTTTCCAAATTGTCACACTGTCTCCATGTGAGGCAAGGATTAAATTTAACTGGGAAAAATCTCTGTGGCCTCGACGCTCTGTGGCTAATGAAGCAAATAATGGACATGTAATGGCCTAAAATGTGGCACTTTCACACCTGTTCAATTTGGGTGGCAATTAAGGTTCAGCCCAAGTCATCAAAGCAGCTGTCGGACATTTTAGATAATGACCCCTATGCTTTCTTCCTGAAACCCACTTTCATCAAGTGGCAAGAGGGAATAATCACTTTGCAATGCAGCTCGTTTCGGGAGGTTTCAAGTCGGAAATATTGCACATCCATCTTGCCAAGCTCCAATCCTGTGTTTTTTTTTTAACCATCGGCAAAGCATGATGACAAAATGAAGAAGAAGAAGACTGGTCAGAAACGTCTCTGCAGAGACTTGTGGATACTGTAAAGGCACTGTGATGCATTCTTTTTTTTTTGCTGCAGATCCCAGCTTTTTCAAACGAGCCGTCGCTGCGTTACAGTTCTCCTCACTGCTTCCTGTTTTTTAATTCTAATTTAGCTCACTGGCTGTTAACTCACCGTAACTTATTGTTTGCTGTGTTCGGCACCATATTGTGCGCCTGCTGCTGTGAGGGTTTTAAAAAATAAATAAATAAATAAAAACTCTTTATGCTTTGTTTTCTATTTAGTTTAATATTGCACAGCACTTTGTTTCACCATTAAAGCTGAGCGTGTTGAGTAATGCTCTGTAATGTTAACCGTCAGCTGGCTCCTGCTGCCTGCATGCTTCCTGCAGACAGGTGCGCAGCATCAATCTCCTTGTCCAACGCGACACAACAATAAACAAGCCTATTTATGAACGCTGCGCCTGTGAAATGATGCATCAAGCCCTTGCCCTTACCGTGTCGTCTCTCAGCGCAATGTTTCAAGGCGTGTCGGCTTTACATTACTTGGCAAGTGTTTCCTGCGACATGCCGTTGTAGGAAATGGGTTCGGCCTTCCGGCCGGGCAGTTTGGGAAAACAGCCTTGACAGTTAGCCGAGATGAGATATGGATTTTGACAGCTCTGCCTGTTGTATGCGCCTTAGGGGCGCTCATCACCTGTCAGGGCCAAAATAACTATAGCCTTCTCTGTGGGACGCGTTTTTATTTTTTTCATACCTTCCAGTTTTTTTGGCTGGATTATTGAAATGAATAGTGTTCCCCTCAGCACCGGCACACAAAGCTGACGCCATCCCATCCCGTCTCTCATTCTTCTCTACCCTCCCGGTGTGTGTTGTGGAGCCACTGTGGTTGTAATTGCCTTCAGGACCAGTCTAGGCTCCGGACCAAGGATCTTTCAGCTGTGATCTCTTAAGCCTATTACACACTTGTTGCGTGAAGACACACATAAACCAACGTGGATAAAAGCCTTTTGTGCCACTTGCCTTGGCTTCAGCACATCCTGTTTGTGTTGTAATACAGTGTAAGTCCTTTTGTTCCGTGGCTCATTAGTGCTGCGGGTTTGGGGGTGGATAGTCAATCTGACTGGGCAGGTCCTGACACAGAACCTGACGACGAGGCCCAAAATCATGGCATAAATATTTGAGGATAAATCTTGATTATTTTTTTTTATAATCCTTAAACTTTATATGTGGATAAAAACCTTTGATTTATGAATGTGACGGTGTGACTGCCAGTATTTGTCAGGGAAAATTGGTTTGTTACGAATTGTATTCCTCTTTCAGGAAAAAAACAAAACAAAACGGTGCAGCTTCTCTGATTTACATGCTTCGTAAAGATTACCGCTGGCGACTAATGGTTTCATTGCTTTAATAAACATGCATTACTAATCAATCTAATCAGTATCTACCACGAACATATGAGACGATTCTCAGACCCCAGAGCTCACCCTATAAGGTGGGATCCTTCTATTTCCACAGTTCAATTAAGAGGCTCTTGGTTTATTGGCTTCAGATAATAGAATGTCAGAGACAATAGAAAAATCCCACAAAAACCACTGACGTGCTTTGTAAGTTTCAATTGTTTTAATAGAACCCAGTTTTGACCTTGAAACAATACAAAGACTCTGGCAGGTGACATTGCAGAACCTACATTCTCTCTGCCTTGTTGTTCTTGCTGTTCTTTTGTGACATTCTGCCTTTCGGTACCAGTGCCACACAATTTTGTGAAGACAAGCTAAAGAAATTCATGGTAGATCAGATCCACTGGAATTCGCAAATATGCCCAGGGGAGAGTTGAGGCAGAACTCTTTGGACAAACCATCTCTCTTTAACATTTTAGAAGAACAGATTTGCCAAAATTTCTTTGGGCTGGTATTAAAATTGAGGCTTCTTTTTGTTCAAGGGAACAAGGATTAATAAGCACTGTGCTGGTTAATACAACTCCAGTCGGTACGAAAGGGAAATCTTGTTTTTTTTTAGAAAGCCAATTCATCAGTACCTTTTTTTTTTTAACTTTTTTTTTCTGTATAATGTGAACATGCTGTCTGTTCCCATTGAAACTCCAGCGAAAGCAAAATCTTGCGACTTGCAACTAGTCGCAACTTCTTGTCTTTTTTGAGCATTCACTTCTTCCAGTCTTACCTCTTTATAAAGAAATTGGATTGGTTGTAGAATGTGTGCACTTTGCTGAAGGTTGGCAAGATGGACAAGCTAGATCTTACAGTCGAAATGGAGCTATTCAGTTATGTCCTTTCAGTTCTGGATGCTTGAAAGCACCTGAAGTTAAAAAACAAACAGATTGTTTCATCCTTCATTGTAATGGATTTAGGGCTGGACCTTTAGTAATAATGTCAACACTGTTTACTTCTAAATGAAAGTTGTGGCTGCTTCTGGACAAACTTGCAATATGACCTGACCAATGTTAGTGTCGGTTTGACCAAGAAAGTGCAGACCTGAGGGGAAATTAGTGCAACTATGTATTCGACTGTTGTTGCCCAGCAACAGTTTAACAAAGTGGCAACCTTCTTTTAGTCCACCGAAAACTCTTGAAAAGCCGCTTGGTGCATCAGCCCACCAGCTTTCTGTTTGGGACTTTTAGATGCACTTTAAACCCTGAGAGCGCCGGACATCGTGAGAGGAGAACAGGAGCATTCCTGAAACCCTCCAGTGGCTAAAACGGGCTTGAGAGTGTGTTGACTGGATGGCAAATGTTTGCTTGACAGCAGTGAAAGTGACAGAAGTGTTTTAGACTATAAATTGACTGTAATGTACAAGGCAGCCACCATATGTGAAGGGGAGCACTGTTGTCTCTGGACTTGTGAACTGATGTCATAGTGATTGACATTTTGTATATTTGTCTCAAAGCATACACACACATCATTTTTTTTTCTATAATATGTTTTTTTTTTTTTACTTCTAGCTTGCAGATGCGTCTGTCTATAAAACATTACATAACCCAAGTTAATCTCAGGTGTTCTTTTTACTTGTGTGCTATTTGGAATTGTTGAAGGGCATCTTTTTTCCAGTTGTGTTTCCGTTTTACTTCCGAAAGAGCCCATATGAAAGCTATTTTAAAGTCCTTACTTTTCATTGTAGACGTCTTTGGAGCTCCTGTGCGAGCTCAAAAAAGACCAGAAAACGATAAAAATAATTGACCAATATCAGTTTAAAGAAATACTCAATAGATCTCCAAGGAACACCATATTTAGTCCTCCGTGCTGCCTTGCTGCTAAAAGTTATGCTTTGTTTGGTGGGGTTTAGTTGTTGTATTTGCAAACAACCTGCCACGCTGGTTGCGAAACAAATTGATTTGTTGTACGAGAGGACACTCTTTCGGAAGATGCTACCCGTTTTCCGAATGTCGTTTTGCAGATTGACATTGACATCACCCCCATTGATTAATGAGACAACTATCTCCAATGCCAGGTCACGTCGTATCAGTCTGATGTCAAAACAACAGCGATAGGGGCTGTTTTTTCAAAGAGGTGTGTAATTTATTGAAGAGGTTGAGATACATTTTTCGTGACGTATCCATTTCAGGCATGGCGTGCCGTGGACATGTATGCCCTGCCCTGAACTGTTGAAATCTGCTTTGTGTGTTTAATTTGAAGCGCATGCAAGGGCGAGAAAGACCCCGGGGTGACCTTAAGTGTCCCCGCTCTCTTTGCAGAGCTGCTCGAGTGGTTCACGACCTCTGTAAACTCTGACGACGCGCCATTAAAAATGACGGCGGTGTTTTTAATCAGGCTCGGGGCTCTCCACATCTCATCCCGGGCAGCTCGCGCCGTCTCGCAAAGTGGCTGTTCTTGCACAGTGCCGTGAGTTTGATGGCCCTCTCTTTCCGCGCCTCGCCTCTCCATGTGACGGCAGTGTCAGCCGGATCAAGGGGTGTCGTGTCCATATCAAACGCTTGCATTCCGATGCAGATTCTCTCTCTGTATGCGGATCAAAGTTCCCCGGCTCAGAAGGTGTTATTCTGCAGGGGAAGGTGTGACGAAACCATCCAGAGGCTCTGAACGCGTGCCAAGAAAGGGCTTCCGGGCCGATCAGAGTGACGTTGGAAGACTTTATGGAGTTAAAATGCAATTTCTCTGTAATACCCGTCACACCTCCAGATGCGTGTTTTGCCAAAATGACATGACCCGGCATCCGCCACTCACGTAATCCCACGCGACTCCGAGCCGTCCGGGTCCCACTCCACCTTCCCTTCCCGTCACTTCCATGGACACATGGAAATCATCCATTAGGTTTTTAACTGCCAGAGTCTCCACTCAATTCTGCACTCATTGCCTGTGCAGTAATAAAATTCATTACAGCGTTCCGCCCAAGGTGAGGGCTCGATACGTGCCGAATTTCATTCCTGTGCTCCCGAGGGCTACGCCGCTAAAAATGCAATTTCAGTTTGAATAGTTTCCTGGAGACCCTGCGAGCTCCTCGCCCGGCGCTGGAAGGTGCAACTCCTCTGTTCTATGTGACTCGGGCAGCTTCTCTCGAGCGGCCCCTGGCTGCGTCGCACTGCCAGCGTTTTGTCTACCTGCCCCGTTCGATAACCAGGGGCCACATATTGCCTCGGCAACCCCACAGATCGCGGCAGCCACAGAAATATGACTTTCATAACCGCTGTCTGCTGTTAAGTGGAACGGAGGACATCTGCGGTATACCTTGCCAAATCCATTATCGATGCTGCTGCTATGTTTTCTTCCGCGAAGGAGATATTGATTCGAAAACACCGCGGCATTCAGCAGGGATAACATCAGTCCAGTCTTTTGATGCAAGACATTTTTGTGGCAGAGATTTGCTACTTCAGTTGGCGGCCGGGCTGAGTAGACTCGTCAATGCAGACAATATCCAATTGGCAAATGACTGTGTTTAGGTGAGGACTGATAGTCCTGATGACCTAGCAAACTGAGAATCAGGACGATTGAAGAAAGGCCATTAAAGTGACTTTGAGCACGGTATGGTTATTGGTACCTGATGGGCTGGTCTCAGCATTTTAGAAATGGCTGATCAATTCTCTGGGATTATCACGCAAAACCATATTCAGGGTTTCCAGTGACAGGCCTGAAAAGAGGAGATGCCCAATGAGAGGCAGTTTCCATGTAGGAAACTCGATGTTGGAACTAAAGTGAACCATGGTGACGTCAAAGCTCAGATAATGTCACCCCAGTTACTTGACCATCAACATGAGTTCACTTTATCAAATGGCTTTAATAGTAAGCTGACTAGGCAACTGTGTCATCCATAGACAATTAGCACGGATTGTTTCCAGTCGTTTTCCATTCTTGTGTGTAAATTTGTTTTCTAAAGATTGATTATTTATGAATTATTAAATAAAATATCTTGTAACGAGGTACGGAACAGACTTTGGCCTCTAGACATTGCTGTTGTTTGTTTCTTGTTTTTGTGCAGAGCAATATACCTCGCTGCTGGAATATCAAAGTAAAAAATTCGATTCATCTTTGTGGATGTTTTCACAACATTCCCTGCATTCCCTCTTGGTAGCACTTAGCAGAAATCAGATACCAACAGAGTCCTTACTGCTCCCTCAAAGGCAGTAAAGAGTTGTACAGTAAAGCAAAACAAGGTCCTAAAACAAGGGAATAACAATTGAACATTTTACATTTTTAGGGGAGCTTAGCGTGCAGGGAAAAATAACCTAAAAGTGGCAGCAGTCTCTGTTATGAATCATACATTACACCAATGCTAAATGTATAAAACCTGTGGCGGTACATCAAAGTAGTAACGGCAGCTTTTCGGAAAGACTTGTGAAACTCGGATGGAGCAGTTACCTCAGAACAAATAAGATATTAAAACTGTAATTGAGAGGCTTTTTTGGCCATTGCTGTATTGCCATAGATAATTGACAGATACATTAGATATATTCCAGATGTCTTTCAGTCACAAGCAATTTCTCCAAATCTAGTAATTATGTGCTTTCATGCATAAAAAACACTAAATGTAGATATGCTCAATTCAATTCGTCCATGCTATGTTTGGAGTCCATCTACAAGCTGCCAAGGCCGTTTTCTGTATTTGTTCGGTGGCAGTAACACTTCCAGCCTGATCTTCGTCTGCCTTGCTTTTTACCCCCTGTCCAAAATGTAGAGGGTCCACCAAAGCATCAGTTACAGCAGGAAGCTAACATTAAGCATATTATCCGGTGGCTGTAAACAGAGGGCTGAATAAAAACCACCTGTCATATTGTACTTTTAAGGTATTTATTATTACTTCATGTATTTTGAAATGACCACAGGCTGCTGCAGTGTTGTTCTTCTTTTGTTTTTTTACACATTACACTAGTGGCGCCGACTTTGTGCATCGACCCATAGACGCAAATGCCAGTGTAAATTACTGCTTGTATCACAAAGCATGTCCCCCCTCCATCCTCTGCTGCCTTTGAGCCCGCGGGTTTGAACTCTGACGGATCAACAGCAGAGCAAAAGCTGATTTATTAGCTTTCACTCCTGAGGCACAAATTAGCTTCAATTACCGCGGCGAGGAAGTCGCGGACATCGTTCTAATGAGGGTCAGCGGGGCAGAGCGGGGGACAGGAGGCAGAGTGGGGGAGACATCTGTCCAAGGGGTCGTCACTAAATTGGTGCTAAATATTAGTGCTGCAAAAGGGGGAAATGATGAAAGATGTGGGAAAAGTTCCTATAATGGTAAGATGGTGTGTGCAGCTTATTGTAATGTGCATTGAATTTGCTGTGATGACTTAGAGCCAGTGCCGCCGCTCTCATTTCCATGTCAATATCCGGTCGCCACAGGCTTCAGCTGGGCCCGGTTTGGGTTATTATTTGTTTGCCAAGTTAATTGCACGGCCAAGTTGGAGGCCTCTTTTTTTTTTATTATAGATTTCCCAGGAACTTGTTAATCACACTGTTATTAACTCAATTCCACGAGTACACATGCGGCCTGCGCTTTTCAAATGTTCAATGCGAGGGTCTAATAAAACAGCTGTCTGAAGTGGGTACGTTTTTATTGACGAGCGCTGTGCCGTGCCCGTCGATCACAGCGCAAGCCCACAAATCACGGCACTGAACGACAGAGCAGGGGAAGTAACCCTGGTCTGCTTCTTTAACCGGACTACACCATCCACTGGTAATGATACAGTGTTGAAATGTAATGTGTACATGTGTACTTAATGCAGGTATGATCAGATCTGAGCCACATGGGTGGGGCTGAGTCAATCTGGGGAAAAGCTTGAGACAAAGATTTTTAAAAAGGAATGCTTAGTAAAAGGAAGCCTCAGTGGGGGTATGCAGCAGAGGATGACTAGTTCGGAGGAAGATTTAAAGCCGAGGAAAAAAGAAATCTAAAAAATTGAAATTGAAATCCCAGATGCCGGCTGAGCCGCTGATCCTGCGTCTCCCGTGGCTTCTGCTTTGTCTGCCGGATATGTGATTTCGCTCTCTGATCGCAGTTATAATGAACGATTTTGAAACACAAGAAATGGGATGTTTTCTGCGTTCACCCAGTGTATTTCACACACTCATATTTGAGCCCTCGTTAAAACTCGTCATGTGATCGATCGCCTGACAATGAAAATGTGCCAATCACATTTTTCAATCAGCGGCGGCGGCGGGTTTATAGCACTGGGCCTATAAACTGCGTTGCATTGTACTTGGAAATTGGAATTATGAGCCCAGTAACCACACAAGATAGCTTTGCTTGTGAAAAGTGCAAATAAACGGGCGCAAGAACTTGTTGATGCTGTTGGTGACTCACACCAAGCACTCCAGTTCAATTGCTTGCATAGACGTTTCTCTCTCATCTCCTCCTCGAAGATCAAAGAGCAGATGAGGCATTTTAAAATGGATCTGCCATATTCCAGACTTTTAAATATTAGAAATCCAGTCGCATTGGAAGGTTCGCTGGAGGGAAATGTCAAATTGCGTGTAGAAAGGAGAAAATTATAATTTTGTTCATAATGTGGCACAGTAAGTAAAACGCAAAGTTTTGACTATTGCATCATAGATGTACATTAATATGCAAATACCTTGGCTGTGTCTGTACTTTTCCCTGTGGCTTTTTGTTGTCGTCCCACGACTTACTTTTTGGTCTGGGCCACCAGCCCAGGATTACAAATATGCTTATTTAAAAATGGATTCATTATTCATTTTAGTTGCTGGAATGCGCTGTAATAGATCACATTATTTTTTGCCAGACTGATGAATGTAATTATTCATCACAATATATATTTCCCTGCCAGTCTGAATTTTATGGGTGTGAAGATAATAACTGCAGGCCTGAGGATTCAATTATCGGATAATGTGAAGTCGATACTGAGGCGTTACAGCAGATACTGCTGAACGGTGTTCTTGTAAACTAACACGCTGCACGGGACATGGCTGTTTGCATTGCCATCAATAAAAGGGTTCATGCAAAATTATGGGCCATTAATTCATCTGTCAAGACGATTCCCTGAATTCAGAAACCGTAAACCTCTGCTGCTGCTTTTTTCAAACTCCCTGTTTGTAAAATGACTGACAATGAATCCCAAATGTCTTGTACTCCCAAAGATCAGCAGTTTGACAAGGTTATTGTTATCGTGGAGAGTCAGTGTGCGGAAATTGGTTTGTTTTATGCCCAAATAGCACACTCTCAGGTGAGAGAAACCAGTCGTTTGTACCCATTCCGCTTAAGAATGTTAAACTCTCCGCTCCACACGTGTGGTATCATTTTTAGATTGTTTGTACACGTTGTGCCTGCGCATGTGATTCTTTCATGCGTCATTCGGCGGCACAGAAAGGATATGGCTGTTTGTTCCTGATCAAAGCCTAAACGAGACAATGTTGCTGTCAGTAATGCTGCCCCCCCCATCCAAACCGCCGCACCTTCCCCTATTTGTGCATATTTGATGTTTCCCACCACCAAACCAGGGTGTGAAGCGCTGCTGTCTCCAACTCTTGTACGTGGGGGGGACAGGGAAGCGAGCCAGATGAAAGCTGCCGTGTCACCCTCTCCATTCAGAGAGCCTTGAGAATAATATTGCATCAGAGCCATCTACGACGCGATGACAGTGGCTGTGAGTCTGAACAGATCTCACCCACTGACAAGTGGGGACGGGGAAAAGGAAGGTGGGGTTCAGCGCTGTCTGGAGAGTGATCCTAGTTAATGTAAAATACTGGTTTGTTCGGGCTTTTGCCCTCGTTTATTTATCAGGCTGCAGGTTTTTGGAGAAGCATGGCTCACTGAATGCTGTGGGAACTTTGGTATAAATATTCATTGTTTTTTTTGTTTTTTTGAAATTAAACTCAATTTTTGTGCAAATGTCCTTATAAAATAAGTAATTTTTCTCGTGAAATATAAATCCATAAAAAGTAAAATGCCTCAGAAATTACAGTGATGGGGAGAAAAAATAGTTTCTGCAAAGTTTTAACACAATCTCAGTTCAGTTCAGTTTATTTTATTTTACAAATCAATGAAAATAAAAATACAAATAACGTTCGATCCAAGTATGTTTGTAAAAATCGGACTCCCCAGAAGTTAACTAGAGCTAATGAAGAGGGGCCCAGATACCATACAACCTCATATGAATCATTGTGTTTCACACAAACGAGTGCAAACATTTCTGCGAAGGGTCATTATCTTGCAGAAATATCCAGCTTTGACCTGCGCTGAACAGTGCATGTGAGCAGGTGAGTGACCAGAGGTTGCACTCGGGCACGTAAGTTGATTCTTCAAGGAATATATCACAGAATTATGGGATGTCCAGGAACCTGCCACCAAACCATTTGTTCATTTGTTGAGAGTTTCTTTATTTGGCCGATCTGGTTCCAAGTGTTCGAACCCCCTCATCAACCATGCGAGCCGCGTCTCCGGTATCCACGTCGCGGATCTGATGAACCGCTGCCTCACGCCTCTCGTCAGCGACGCACTCCAGACAAGTTCGAGCCCGACGGCTTTCGTCATCAGCGTTACCGCTCGCTCGTCTGAATGCGGCGTGCGTGTGGGGATTAGCGGGGTGACGGATCGTCGGCAATATCAATGAATCCTCGCACGTGCGCCTGTTGAACTCATTCCGGTGACAGACTGCGGCCCTCGGATGCAGTTCCGTTCACCCGCGTCCCCTGTCAACCCCCCCTCCCTCCCACCTCCCTGCAGACCAACGCAACCCATCTTACCTCTGTCTCCAAGATTTGCACTGTCAAGCCCTGCCGTTCGGACGCGAGCGGCGCAATCTATTAGCCATCGGGAAATGCAAATACTCCACACTTCCCTTGTTCTCATGGAAATTGAGTCATCTTTCAAAACCGCCGCCCTGCCATGTCGAGCCTCTCCCAGCTGCTCACCCCATTGTTCTTTTTCCCGCGTGTTTTCCGAAATGCGCGTCGGTCCGTGCGTGAGTCCGCTGGGTGGGCGGCGCGCAGCGGTGAGTCATTGTTTTTTCGGCGTGTGTTATTTTGGAAAAAAAGGAGCAGCACAAAGCGACCACAGCTTTGGATGGCATGAAGCGGATGGATGCAGGGCACGGTGATTTTTTTTATTTTTTATAATGAACAGTTGTTGGACACGTGAGCTCTGCGCGATGGGTTTTGCAAAAATATGAGGGTTATATAACAGCAGAGGGCTCTCATTATTTCTGAGGGTTCGGGTGGACTTTGTTCGAGCAGGCCACACTCGTAAATGTCCGCTGTTATTTCAGATGGGGGCGTCGATGTGCTCAGACTTGTTCATCAGCTTTTATTTTCTCTCGTGGCATAAAACGGCAACTACCACCCCCCTCCATCCCTCGCCCTTCTTTTTAATTTTACCCTTCACCCATTTACAGAACATGCTGTAATAGCTGCCCCTCATGGCGGACATTATAAATTTATTAAGAGAACATGAAGTGCTGAGGTGATATGAACGTGAATAATGTAAAGATGAAGCAGAGTGCATTGATTTAGTGTTAATACGCTAAAGAAAATCACATGAACTTAGCAAAAAGAAAATGTATCTTTGTCACTGCATGTGAAGTGCTTAGTATCAGAGCATGGTCTCAACATGCAAATAAACCTGCATTGTAACTTATATCCACATGAAGAGCAAAACGACACAGCTGGCACTGCCTTTTTGATTCAGCTAATGCTGCAGACGCGGCCAGGAGCCATCAATTTGCAATATTCCTTTGGCAGTGGCTGGCATGTTTGTTCATAAACATGTGATGTGGCAAACTTTGAAAAAAATTCAATCAGCCGCAAGGCAATTTATCCCTTAATAAACCGAGGGGAGGGAAAAAAAAAAGGTGCCGAGGGGTCCAATCTTGTTAGCATTTGTATTATACACATCAAAGCCGAGCTAAAAGCAATTGCGTGTTCTCATCAACAACAGGCTGCTGCCACTGTTTGAGAGAAGAAAAGATGATAATATAAGTAGGGAGACTGCACGTCCGCGCTCTGCCTCGCTCTTCCTGTCTGAACGCACGCTGCTGAGGATGCTGTCCTTGTGGAACATACAATCTCACGCAGTTAGTAGGAAGGCACCTGCAAGAATAATACCAGTGTAGCGTTATGTGCCTTGGCATAGAAAATATGGTGCCCAGAGTTGCATTGCGTTCTGATTAAACTTTCATTGCTGCAGCGTCCACCGCTATAAAGCATTGTAGATTTTTTATGTAAGTGACGAGACAAGCAGACTGTTGAAGATTAAGTGCAAACTAAGTCATTCTGACATGTCTTTTATCGCACTAAACAAATGTTGTGCATAAATGTATTTCGCCTGTGTAATTGGAGGTCGAATAAACAGAGGATTTTGTCTGAAAACAAAAAATAATCCTACTTTATTGGCAAGTGTGGAAGCAGGTTATCATTTTTTCTTTCTTCTTGGTTGTCCTTCCAAACGACGAACCAAAGGGTTGGTAACATTTCGCAGTTTTGGCAAGGGCAGTCTAGTCGCAATCAGAGAAAAAAAAAAATCAAAAACTATCATAAGTCAGCATTAGCCACCCAGACCTCCCCTTCTGCCAACAGCTTTCGTTCAATTGTTTCAATCCAGCAACCACATTTGTCATCATTACTGTCTCGGGAAGCAATCTGAGAGGTCAGTGAGGGTCACTTGTCACCCATCACGTTGGTCATTGGAAAGGTATTATTGGACTTGAGAATCTTGTTTTATAGGTGACGGCAAGTATTGTCGTAGCCTGACAAGCCTGACAGCGAGACATCATCTAGGAACGCCAGGGCCAGCCATTTGTCCTTTATTAAATATAACCCAGCGTGTTTGTGTTATAGATGATAGCATGTTGGGTTTGTAGATCAGAAGTGAATCCTACAAACTGTACTTGTAGGTCTCAACCTTCCGGAGCACTCACTGCCTCCTGACATTATTGTTGTGTCTGTACCGCAGGCTCTCTCTCTGTGTCTATTTTTCACACCGCCCTCTTTGATCTTCATTCAGACTTGCCTTTGTGGTTTGAGTCGAGACTTCAAATCTCCAGGAAGTTTTGCTTCTATTTTTTATTCACCGGTTTTGCATAAACACGTTTTAGCTTTTCCCCTCTGCACAGCGTTTTCAGTTCAGGTTCAGCACTTCCAAACCTAAAAATGACCAACGAAATGTTATTTTCATCAGCTATGACCCAGCGCTTTAATCACTTATTACCCCAGAAGTGCTCCTTATGTAATCTGATGAGCCTGGGCACGGATGGCTGATGATGTGACCTTGGATTAGATATTGCACACTGGCCTGTATGCTGAGCCAACATCCTAGGATTACGGTAAAACTCTGCGCCACCAACCTGACACGCAAGATTGCTTTGCCTTTTTTTTATTTATTTTTTTTTTACACTACATATGTCCACTACTGATTAATTCTTCATTAAAAACCTTTTAGTTTTGCCTTTGTATCCTCGTGGCCAGTATTGTTTAAAAAGGGAATCTTTTATATTCTTTATAAAAAGTAAAAACTAACAAACAAAACTCTGAATTTAAAATCCGGTATATTGGCAGGTCAGGTCAGGCCAATTGTGTCACACAGTGACATGGTGCTTTGTCAACCAAGCTTTCCGGAGTAATGTTTTACATCTGTTTTTGTTGTATGCAGAGTTGGTCAAAATCCAAAATGGATTAAATGTTTCAAATGCTTTGAAATTTCCGAAAGGACATTTGCACCATAAATTCTGAAAAAAATCTTTAATACGTCAGTAAAACATGAACACATTATTCACAATATCAGATTCTAACAGATGTTCAATTTTCTTGAGGCTGGTTGTCCTGAACGGAAAGTTCAGACAAAGACTCAAAATTACTTTGTGGGTTTTATTAAAGTTTACGCCAGGTTTTTTAATTTCCTTAAAGGTTAGACAGAATAAATGGTGGTTGGCTCCCATTATCATGAAACAGCATCTTGGGCCGTCCCTCCCTGTGAGAGCTCTCTTCCTCCTGTCTCGTCCCCAGAGGATTAAGTTATGGCAGCATGTCCATAGACCCTGCTTAGTCTCTTCTTTCTTGTCTAGACGCTCTAACGAGATAATCAATTGGTTCCTTTGTGCTGTATTAGACTTATTATGAGACGGTGGACTGGCTATCGCTTAATTGAGCTGTTTTTTTAGATTCCCACCTCATTCATGCGAGCGCTGTAGCAAAATGCCAGCGTACCTCTAGTGTTATGTCCCGGAAACTTTTCATCAATTAAAAAGGCTCACAGTTTGAACTGACAGAGGTCCAACCTTAATGGGCTCCTTCGCTGCCTAACAGCAATTACTGGAGGACAGATTATATCTCCAGAAGTATAATGGCTGTTGGCCGTTAGTGTAATGATGATCCTCCATGGATACTACAGTGTCAATTAGTTTGACATGATCCACTTGGACCATTTGCACATAAATTGATTCCTTTTTTTTTTTTTTTTTTTTTTGATTGTAACACCCAGCAGTATCAAGAGGAAAGTAGTATTGCACAGAAAGATCAGTCGGTCAAATTGGACTCAAACTCTTGGAGAAATCAGGAGAAGGTAATGTCAGGTTAGGCTCTGGCTACACCACAGATCCCCAGAGGATGTTATTTCCACTGCTCTCCTCTCAGTCTTTACTAAAAACAACACCGAGACTGGATGGCTGTTTTGTGAAAGTAGGTCAGCGTTCGATATTGGGTCCAACATGGAATCAGACTGCGAAGACGAGAGCTTTGAGATGTTCACCTTCTTCTAAAGCTGTGCTCCCTCTGCTCGATGTTCAGTCGTAACTGAAATCACTAAGATGGGGAAAACCCTTTGGAAAGTGCAGTCGCAACAACGTCATCGCTGGCCTTGTTCCACATGAATGAAATAGGAAGTGGGTTTTAGTTATCCAAGCTTTGATGACGGGCCTTGAAGGCTCAGTGCGTAAGAAGTCCGACATTAATTCTACATTTATGTGGTTTGCTCATTACACCTTTTTCGCAAGAGAAGGGACGAATGCAGGAAACCGGTCCTTAATGGGAGCACAATATTGAAGCGTGATTGGTAATGGTAATTTTGGTATTTTTTTTATTAAGGTTAATAGACAAGGTATCCTGACACCTACAAACTGGCTCAGCATCTGGACCGCTCAGCTAATTATGCAGATCCTTCTGCTCGACATCAGTGATATTACTAAGGTGATATGTGTCTAGACGGAGCTCAACAGATGCTAAAAGGCCAAAACTCGCAGCAGCTTCAGCTTGTTCAACCTGCAGCCGTCTAGGAAAATATCCAAATTTCTATCCTCAGACAACGACCTTCCTCACCTTGGGGCATTGCATTAAAATCATTCTATTATTGTATAAAAACTTTATAGTGTAGAAATTAAATCGAAACTTGTTACAAATGACATTGCTTTGTCTTGGTCTGTGAGTAACACAAACAGTTGATATTTGCTGTTTTGCATTTCATAATCATTTCAGTGTTCTTCTGAGAAAGAACTTCATATGAAAGCAAAAACTTTTTTCAGTTGTTCAGCCCAGTTTTGTAATGCTGTGTGCTGCAGCTCTGAATCAGTTTGTGCTTATTGAATAATTAGTCAGAGAGGGTTCTGTTATCCATTTAACAGCCAGACATATTAAGTAAATAGCCTGAGGAGTGAACAGCAAAGCCTGGTCCTGGCCAGAGGTAACAAAATTTGCAACATTTTTTCAGTGCATGCTCAGACTGCCAGCCAAAATCAGATTTTTAGCCCATCCAGATTATAACCGGATAGCTGTTTGTAGTCTGAACAGTCACAAATCACATGAGATCCGATTTTTGCAAGACACATTGAAACCACCTTCGGGAGGTACGATGCAAGACCTGATGCGCTAGACCAGGGGGCGCCATTGGAGGTGCGGAGCTGTAACATAATGGAGCACATGGAAGATGTAGAAAACGGCAGTCCCTGGACAGAGGAGGAAACTCACTGGCTCATCAGTCTGTGGGGAGAGAGCTCCATTCAAGCCAACCTCCAGGGCATGTAATGCAACAGGTGGCGCTGTCGCAACTATATAACGTCACACACTACACGCACTGAACGACCTGTCAGATGGGTCAATAATGTGGCCCATTCTGAACAGAGCCAGATCCCATTTGGACACTGGCTAAAATCAGTGTGGACAGTCAGCCCTCAAAATTGGATTTTAGAAGGAATCTGATTTGAATCAGATTCGCCTGCAGTCTAAACACAGTCTGCGTGGGGAATAGTTGCCAGATCATAATCCTTTTAAAACTGTTTCTTCCCTTGTATCCTAAGATAAAAGGTACTTTGTGAATATTCTACAACGTTTCCTCAATAAGTGTTTCACAGAATTACCACTTTATTGCAGCTTCAATGAAATAAAAAGTATTTCTCATTCGTGTTAATTCATACACCTGTGCTATCATGAGGTTTGTTGATGAGTTTTGTTTGGAACACACAGTCGTGATCAGGCATTGGCACTGCAACACTTTCAAATTGCTTGCAAGAGATACAGCGTACGTTCGCCGGGTTTCAGTCCTCAATGAGTTTTTGGGCTGTTACAGAGAGGCATTCAGGATGACAGTGTGGGAGAAGGCTGCAGGAAACCCACAGAAGGGTTTGAGGAGGCGGCGAGTTGTAAAAGGTTGACGCTGCAGGTCGCTCATTAAGTGAGCTCCCGGGATATCTGCTTTGCGAACCTGCCGCGGCGCCGCAGTGTTTGACTGGAGACTGTGGAGGAAGACGGGACAGCGGCTGGCAGAATGGGAAGAGTGCCGCGCACCAGGTGCAGGGCGGGGGGGTGACTGTATCGTGAGAGCCGCCCTGTCAGAAACCGTCCATATTAGCGGAGGCGCATGATTTCAGCTTTACCCACTGAGCCTTTGGCAACTTCTGCAGAGGCTTTGACCTCCAGGTGGTGGAATGTTGAGTCGGATGGATGCATAGTTAGTTGGTTCGGTGCTCACAATCCATATTTGCACATTTTCAGAGACGATAAACCTTATTATTCAATAACTCCACGTTTAAAACCAAGCGTGCTTGAGACTGTGTCTGACATTTTATGAGGTTTTGAGAAACTGACCAAGCGATTTGCTGACCGAACAGCGCTCTAACCTTCCTTCAATTTTAGAAATTCATTTTGTGCCTTAAAAAAAAAATTGCCCCGTCTCCTGTGTGACACCGGGTGGGAGACGAGGTGCAGGCAGCCCCCCCCATTTCACCATCTCTTGGAATATTGAATCATTTTTCACCACCTTTTAGAGCACGGAGCAGTCGTACCACATTCATAATGCGTCTGGGTGTTGTTCCAAGTACCAACACCGGCTTCCCTGAAATCATACCGAACCCATTCGAGAGCTTCATGAAATTCATCTGAAATAAAGGAATGGAAAATGCAATGTCCGAGCCCCTTCGTTCCCCTTTTTGATCTTTAAATGGGCTGAGTTGCTTAATATCTAATTCATGTGCTGTGTGCCGCGGGTCCAACGCTGCAGCCTACACAATCTCTGCTCTAACACGAACATCCTGTATATCGTGAGAGGAATCCTGTATGCACTCTACGATTCTTGACGAGATTTTGTCTGTTGTGCTGCTGCTAAAGCGTTTCACTGCTGAAAAGTAGAAATCTCATTCCTTACATGCTCCATGTTAAGCGAACTGATACAAGAAAGTTGTTTCTTATATCAATAGCCAGGCATTTTTAACTACTGCCTCATCAAGCAGGCCACCAACGACAATGAAAACATCAACAAAAGCTTGAGGACATTTTGCCAATTCTTCTGTGTTTGTCAAATAACAATTAAAAACTGACTTTGGGATATCATACAAAATAAAATTAGCATAACGGCAGTATGATATTTAAAAAAGTTATTATTTTCATTTTTGGCTTCCTTTGAAAAACGGATGCCTTCGAAGCCCATCAGACAATCACACGGGTCGGTGTGCTTCAGCGAAACCCACACGATGACCCCATCCAACAAAAAGCAGCTGGTGAAAACAAAAAGAATGGTGCGTTTCTTACCTTCCCGTCGAGTTTTGTAAAAACACAGTTTTGACAGTTAGTTTTAGCGAGAGCCTCTCGCCGAGTACCCAGAGCTGCTGTCGGAGCCTCTGAGGTCATGGATTATTCATGGGATGTGCAGGGGAAATGACACAGTCCCGCCCGATGTGTGGCACACTCTGCAGCAGGCAGGCATGACAGGGGCCGGGTGCGGGAAGTTGTCGTGCTCTGCATCCTGAGTTCGTAGCTGCAGTTGGTCACAGGTTGATTATTGCTGTTGACATTGATGAAGTGAGTGGGGAACAGCTGTTAAGGCGCAGTCGAAGATCACAACAGACTTTTCTCTGACTCCGTTATTTACCTTTCCTCCACTGCGATGGAACTGCCTCCGCCGATCCTGTCAAACACCCTCGCTGACCGCCGGACACCACCGTGCACTGACAGTTGTGTTTGTAGCTGCTGCGGAAAGCGCGAGTTACACTGCGACAACGCTTTTCTCCCTGGCTTTGTGAATGTATTATGAGTTGAAGTGATAAAACGAGCCTGGAATGTCCTGTTTTCCTCCTTGTTTACCGAGGGTGTTAAACAGCAAAAAGGATTGCGGTGCAGGAGATATCCGCTGTTGATACAAAACACAATAAAAGCTTTTAGTGCAGTGGCTGTAGCACTTTGGCCGACTGACATCACGTCTAATTGTTTGCTCTATTTAAACCCAGCAGCACCAAAAACGAACTGGACTTGCAAAGGATGTTTTTGATATATTTTCACGCCTTGTTCACAAAGCAACCTCTGTAAATTGAAGTGAGACACTGGATTGCCCTTGTATTGCAGCTTCATGGACACGATCTCATGATGAGATCTTCACTCCAATCACTTTACCCATCTTGAAAAGCTCCCCTCTGAATACTTTTCTGGTTTAGACAATTGTCGTGCTCTTGGCTTTGGTCAGTTCAGTCCAGGGGTTGTGAATGCGCAATCTGACTCTGACGCAGGTCAAGAAGTGAACTCAGGTTCATCTCAATATTAAGGTCTGCTTCAAGTGAACCATTCGCAGGAAGCTGATGACTATGCAGGCCATGGCCAGTAAACACAACCGAAACAAATACTTGTGCACCAAGTTGCCCTGCACTCGCTGATAGATGAACCAGGTTTATTGTTTGCTTGTCGTCTCCTTCAGTCATTCTTGGTGCAGCGCCGCCACAGGTGAGGAGGGGAGCTCATTCCTCAACAGAGTCAGTTAGTGTGATAAAGCAGTGTGGAGCAAACGGGGACCAGCTGAATGTTGCGACCTTGATTGACTTGAGTCCACTGGACATTTTTTAGATGAATTTGATGAGTCTACTTCAAATTTGACAGACTGGATTTCTTTTTCCTTAAGCTCATTTTGAGAGGGCTGATGAATTATTTCCCAGATGGATATTTATAATAAATCCAATTTGGATTAAATTTTGGCTTGTCAGGTTAGGATGCAACCTGAAAATCACCCATAAAGTTTTTCAACAAAGTTGTTTCAAGTTTTGTTTATCATTTTTGCAACTTGTGATCAGCGTTGCCGGTATCAAACACTCTGGTTGGTTTACGGTTTAGTCGCTTGGCAGTTGTGTCCTCCTCAGGACACATGGATCACAGAGACCCCCGACTGGTCGCTGTCTCGTGCCGGAGATGTTCCTCCATCCGGCGAGAAGCCGCGTGGCGAGGTCATCTTCAATAATCCGTCCTTTTGATCGGGGCAGAGGAGCTTTAATGGAATCACTCTCGGGTGTTTTCGGCGCCGTCTCCCCCGGCCTTCAAAATAGAACCGCGCATCTTCCATCAGAAGTCATGTCAGGTGCGTCACCCTCTGTGGTACCCTTTAGAGGGTGCAGCCTCACACTGTAGCAGGATGAATTAGAGCTCTGCCGGGAACAGTACATCTGGATGTGGCAGTTATAGCTCAGGCTGTTGTCTCCCGGTTTTCCTGTATTTCACTCTTGCTGTCAGTCTTGATCCGGGCACCTCCGCAGTCACAGCCTCAACTTTCCGAGTTATTTTAAAGACAGTCGTCACTGTTCTTTCGTAAAATTGCTCACTCACTTCAGCTTGGTGGCGTTCTCTTTAACTATTCTGTGTTTTTTTGGGTTTTTTTTTTTCCGAGCAACTCACAACCAGCCCATTGTTTCATTCCTGGCAGGCCAGGAGTTCTCTCTGGTCTTTGATCGTGGCTCTGCACAAGAACAGCGACGGGTGTCACAATTTTTAAGCCAAGTAGCAAAATTTCAAATTAATCGTAAAAATATCAGTCAATGTGAACGTTTTGATTTTGTCAGTCTTGTCAAAGGTTTAACGCAGCAAGCGGTGCAGAACCTTGGCTTTGCTCTCGCTGTTTTTGAGATAGTCTGAAGTTTTGTTGTTTTGTTTTTTTTAACACCAAACCTGAAGGATATCACCTTGGCAGAAGTCTCATCTGGCAGCAGCCATGACTCCCTTTCAGTTACTTCACCCAGACCTAGCTGATCCGAATTATATTCACTTGTATCCATTTTTCTTCAATTCTGCTCTCAATTTTTCACTCCAGCAGAAGAAAGTACGGCCTGCATTGATTTAATTTTTCCCTTCTGCTGTGAATCATCCAATGTGTTGTCAGGACAAAAGCTGCATTTTTGTCAATATTCCATTTTATTGCCAACATGATTTGTTTTTTTTTCTTCCACTATTTATTTTTTATTTTTTTTACATATATTTATTTTAGAAGTTTTAGAAGTTTTATGTGTGACTTCACTGACAAAAAAAAAGAAAAAGATTTTTGTGTGCTGCCTCATGGTGTGCCTGCTCCTCGCTGACACTGCTCCCACACTATGAATGATTTTGTGTGTGCGTGAGCGGTTGCCAGTCGGGGTTGGCAGTACAGAGATGAAGGGCTCCACAGTGCCTGTTTGTGATTGACCTGATTAAGGAAAACAGCCCTGGGCTTTGCACCCAGAGGGCGTGAGGATCGCGCCACCTCGATGAAAAATATTCCTGGAGCGCCGACTTCTGTCGCAAGACGCCTGTGGATAAAACCCAGCTGTGGCCGACTGCCAATAGTGAGAGGAAGAGAGGGGCATTAAAAAAAAAAACACACACCGGAGGGATGCAGCCAGACTTATGATGAAGTGGACGCGATACGATACTGCGTCCCTCCACATGTCGGACTTTTGCTCAAAATTATTGATGTAAGCAGCCGGGTGCTAATTACAGCCAGGCTACGTGGGATGGTGTTTAATAATGCTCGGATATTTTCCACTTTGCATCTCAGACACAAGAAGTGAACCGGCAGAGGTCCTAATTAATTTAAATATTAATTCATGCTTTCTGAATTCGCAATGATGCAAAGACAAAATCATACATAAATACATAAGTGTGAGGCTGTGTTCACTCACACAAGTATGCAAAACGGACGGAGAACTCTGACTGGTTCAGAACTTGACTGTGGAATAATCATTCACAGTCATAGCCGTGACTCACTCAAAGAACGACGTATTGGTGATTGGTGATGGCAATCATTGTGTTAGCTTCAGTCATCTGCTAGCGTGCTAACTAACGGTCCTCTAACTGCGGCAGAACATTTAAATCGGGCATAAACATGATAGTGTGTGTTTGGTGTCCGTTTTAATATGTTTCTTCTAGAAGCAAAAGTTATTACCCTATAATTTAATTAGGGTGACAGTAATGGGCCAATTAGCTAAATAGGATAGAGTCCTTTACTTCCTAACTTTTTTCTTAAAATATATTCCCTCTATGGATTGAAACTTTTTACACCTCTACACAGATTCAGTGGTGAATCACTGGCTGGTGACGTTTGAGTGGATGCATGCACAGCAGTATCACTGTCGCCTCGGTCTAAATATACCCGGCCCTGCTTTGACGTGCGCCGGCTCCATGGGGGTCTTGCGGCAGCTAGCAGACAACTGCACGTGTAGAACCCCCCTACACCTCCAATTTCAGTCCAACTTGTAAAGAGAAATAAAACCCAATTGTTTTGTGAGTGCATGGGAACTGTGTAACAAGCCGCAAAGAAGGGCAGTGAGCCAGCGGGACAGACGGCTGCCAAGAATTGTTGATAAGCACCGTTGTTGCTCTGCCGCTGTGTAAACAAGGTATTTACTGACCAAAAAGACTTGATGCCTCCTTAGTGGGACTTTTGATGAGCAATAATGGACTCCTGTGCTGTTGAGGGATTGGACAATGGTTGCTTCAAATTGTTAGGGTATCACTAACCTGAGATTTCAAGTCTTAAGTGCTGCTTATCCGTCTTAGAAAGTTCTTTTCTTGAGGGTTTCATTATTAGAGGCTGCTTCCACAGAGCTTAAAGCCTTGATCCTTGAGCACTTTTATCAGTACTTGCTTCCTCCTGACTGTGGCTTTTTTTTTTTTTTTTTTTTTAACACTCAGGCGTATCACATCTCGCCACAGGTCGTTAGCTTGCTTTTGTACCACCCAATCAATTGGCAGCCTGAAGCTGTCACCACGAAGTCACCATGTCAGGCTGTGATTGGCCCATCTTGAATGTGAAAATGTAAAGGCTCAGGTTTTAGTTTTGATGTGTTTTTTCCTCTGCTTTAAAGCGTTTACACCTCATCTCAAGGGTTTAGACTTACCCCATTGATTTGCTTCCTCTCTTTCTTGCCGACCGCTTCCTTGTGGATAAAACAGTGTATTACCCTAGTTTCTTTGTCAGTGCGCTGTGTTACTGTGAGCCCCCTCTGTGTTTGGGCCCTCCTCTGTCTTTTGGATGTTCACTGTTGTTTTGCACTGTGGATTCTGCCCTCTTCTCTCTGGATTTATTTGCTATTTCCTGGACTGATACCTGTGTTTTGACCTCTGCCAGCTCTGACACCTCCAAAGCCCACGTTTTTGTTTTCAAAAGTGTTTCTCTTGACTCCAACGCCCCTCATCCCTGGTGTATATGTCCAATTTTTTTGTTCAGCAGTTTTTTTCATAGCCATTTACAGAACCAGTCAATCGGTTTGTAGAGTCAACAGTACATTTCCTGTGTCTTTTGCCCTCGCCTTGGAATATTGTGTTACCTTTTTAATTGCTTTACCAAAAACCTAAGTTAGATAATGACTCATGTTATCACATTGGAATAAATCGTTGACTCAAACGTCAATATAAGCAAATTCATTAGTTCCTGGTGTTTCTCAAGTCAAACTTTGAGGACCAGTTAATTCCAATTAAAAGCTATCTATATTTTTTTTCCAGTTCTTTTTAGTTCAGTAAATGTAATTTGTTACATTGACCTTAAATGCAAATGTGTCTGATTATCAAGGGCATCTATGTGCTTTTAATCAGAAAAAAACATTGTGGCATCTGTGCTGTTTGTTCAAATAGTAGGATGAGAAGCTCGACTTGTCAACGGTTCTGAACCAAACACACACATTTCCACCAACCTTGAAATTGTGCACTCTTTAGTTGTGAATAGAAAGAAGGCTTAATGGAAATACCAGATGGAAATTGTAAATGTAACTGGATGTTCTGGATCCCCAGTTCTTCTGCGTCTCTTAGAAATCCTTTTTAACTGGCTTCCACCACATACCGTATGATGTCCTTGTATTTCCAGCATAGCACTTCATGTTGTATTTTCTTTTGGATGAAAAGTGCTTTGTAAATTATTTGATTTGATAGCTCCCACAACAACACTATGTTGCCTTCAATTAGCATTCAAGACAACAGGGTCAGGTGTTGAAATGGAAAAAAAAGTTGAGTTTAAGGAAGTATGTGCGGAGAAAACATTCTTTGAATACAAATTCATGTAAGTTTTTTTTCACTGACAATTTGAAAACATTGCTTATGTTATAAACAAGTCATTCGTGGACACCTGAACGCTGTTGATGAAAGACATACCGATCGAATAGTTGTCAGTATAAACTTTATTCTGATTGGAATTTTATTTCTGTTATATGTTACGCTGTAGCTTAAATGCAGTAAAAGCTTTCATTTACACTTTATTGAGTCTTAAATATCGCCAAATAAACACAAAGAGTCAACAAGCAGCACTTTCTGCTAATAGATCAGTTGAGTCCCACTTAGCTGGCAAATATCTCAAGGAGATGTTTAAAAAATCCAAGTTTGTGGGTTTAGTACTGCTCCCGTGAGGAAGGGCATGCTTCTTTTTTTTTTAACATTTATTTGGAATTCGGCTGGTTTATTTGACACTCTGGAAGGGGAATCTCCCTTGTTGGAGGGAAATGAATAATTCATTCTGTGGCATGGAGGGTTGAGACAGCTGGAGAAGTAGCTCAGAGATTAAGGACAAGTGCGGATATGTGTCTCATGTATATTCCGCTCTGCAGCTCACTTCCTGCCAAACAGCCACTGGCTCTCTATTGGCAGCAAATTTATTATGCCAATTATATTTGTACAAATGAATAAATGGCTCATCTGTCACACTGTGGACCAGTTGTGCATCCAGATTTAAATGGTGCACAGCACCTATTAAAACTAGGCTTGGACCTAGAGTGGCTGGAAAGCGACACTCTTCTCTGCGCTGGAGACAACAGGGTTTTTTTCTTCTTCTTCTTCTTCGGGGAGTGCTTAGAATTTTGGTTTGAATCCAAAATATATCTTTATAAATCTGCTCCCTCTCACTCGCCAGTCTTGGCTATAAAATGCTGAAAGTTCTGGGAAAAAGAGGAAACCTCTCAGCGTTTTTGCAGCGGGTGTCACATAACCCAATATAAGTATACGGATTGTTTGCCAAAATGACAAAACACTTGAATATGACTGTTTTCCCGTCTGCACACATCATCTTTGTGCCATTAAAAATGCATTTCTCAGTGCAAAATTTATAAACAGATTGCCTCTGTCACCGCTATGATAATTCCTCCAGTTTAAACGTCTCTTATTCAGCATCGCCGGGACAGTTATATTTCTCCCACTCCCACATACAGTTGTTGTTAGTTTTTCCTCTTCTCCCGCCATGAATATTTCATCAGCCGCATGATGAGACATTTCATGGGTTTGCCTTATGAGGCCTCAGAATGCAGTCGCTGCGTGGTGGTATATTTCCCCTCTGTCTTATGACAACGGCTTTTAAATATCAGGATCTATCAGCACTTGTAGGGTGGCGAACCGGGACATTGACCCAGCGTTGTGAAGATAGCATGACATTGTTCAAATGTTACTGAATCTGTAGTCGTAGAAATGCGTTCACAAGCCGATCCGTTTGAATTCACACATCGCTCATTGTAAAATCTCACGCCTACATTACACCACAACGCAACTTGAGCACCAACTGTTCAGCCAAACTCAGATGCCGTGACAACACGGACACAGGGACACTTGGGTAAGTCACAAAACCTAAACGCTAAAATGCTGTGCAGGGTGGTTTTGTTTTGATCAGGGAAGCTGGAGACACAAAGAAGCTGGAAAAAAACCCCAAAAAAAAAAACCCAACTCATGACCTCGACTCTGACCTCCTCGAGCTAGCGTGCACCCCTGTGCATGCAGACACAACCAATTATGCTGAGGTCAACAGGCTTGTTTTGATCTGCCCTTGCCAAAAATATACCTGACAAGAGCCGGGGCGGGAATTTGGGTCAACGGCGAAAAGACCTTATTCGCACTAATGTGATCTGTAGGTCAATGTTTGGGTGTGTGTGGCAGAGTAGGTCGATGCCTCCCACAGTCCTCCAGTGGCCACTCAAGAAGATAGGTGTGTGTCTCTGTGTGCGCATGTGTATGTGTGCGTTTGTGTGATGCCTGTGTGGATATGCAGGCGTGTTCCTGTCTGTTTGGGAGACTTTACAGTGAAACGCGACCCTGTATGTGCCACCCTAGATGTCTGTAATGGCTGTGCAGGTTGAAGTTGGCTTGTCGCCTGGGGAAAACCCTATTGATGTGAAGTCTGGGCCCCCTCCCCGGCTTCAGAGGTTAGGAATGGAAACCAATTTGCGGGACACTGGACCCTACTGCGGTGGGGCCGAACGACCTCACTAACAATAATAAAAAAAAAAGGACCTTCAAACCCCATGGAGCTCTAACGCGAGTTGTGTCAGCAATGATGCATTCGCGGAGAAACTGCTCGGTGACCAGAACAACAACCTTTTGTTTGTTTTGAGGAAAGACATTATAAAGTAGGGAGGGAAAATGTGTCTACGTCAGCTTGTGTACTTGTGGGCTCATGTTTGGTTTGTCTTGATAAAAGAGAATTGATACCTCCTCATTGTTACTTTTTTCCATCAGAGGCCAACAAGATTTAACGTCAACTCCCTTACTAAAAACACATTTTAGCCAATTATCTCATGTCATTACAGTCCCTTTTGTATGGAAAACAACATAAAATAAATATTACAAAAGAGGGCCTAACTGGATAATATTGTAGAAATAATCTACAAAACATCTACCTTACCTTGGCTCAAAAGCTACCACCGTGAACCTGAGTCAACAACACAATCAAACAAGAGCAAACAAGTCGGTCTGTAACAAAGGTGCCAAGAGGGAGAGCACGGATTCCTCGACAGGCGACCTTCGAAGACGTCTCCAGATCTTGACCAGCCGGCTGGACGCGACTCAAAGCTAAAAATCTGTCCTGCTGGATGTCAAATTGGAAGGTCTGGATCCCCACATGTGGCAATGTCCAGTTCTCACCAGGTGAAACAGAGGAGTGAAACAACAGAGCTTCAACCTTTCATGAAAGATATACCATCGTCATCATCATCACCTCCTTCCAGCACTGTTACCTTCCTCATATTTTGTATGAACTTGCTTTCATTTCTGAAATATTTTGCCGGGTAGATAGCTGTGTTTTTCCATCTCCATTCTGAAGGTTTTTATTATTATTTATTTTTATGGTGAAGCGAGTTTGTGGCTTAAGTCATTTCAGCTCTTTAAGTTTAATTATGTGCAACTAACTGTTAGGAGTAAAATGCTTTCCAAGCTGTACAGGAACTTAGCTTGTCTGTTGCCACACGGCATTATATAAAGTGAATCAATTACTATTTTAATAACATTTATGACAGCTCTAGAGAGTGAATCATTTGCTGGTCTTTAAAAGATGTATTATTAAGGTCTGGACATTTTGGTTTCTTACAAAGCACAAAGTTTTGATGCTTGGAAAAAAATACTGTTTAAACTTTTCAGATTGGATGATTCTTGGAAGAAAATCTCATATCTTGGAAAATGAAAGTTAGAGATGTAATATTGCCACAGTTATTGGACTACCTGTGTGAAAAGAACCTTGTTATTTTAAATACAATGTTTAAATCAAGTCTAGTGTTCTACCCAAATGTCATCACTTCCTCTCTCTATAAGAAGATACCTTTCTGATTTTTATTGAAAAGACATTGAAAGGGTGTTTAAATTTGGCTTATATCCAGTTGGGACAAGAATTTAGTAAATTTAGTTTTGAAAAAAATAACAAGTGCTGATTAGCTAGTCTTGAGAGACCGCTTCTCATTTTAAGATTAAAACGTTTTTATGTTATGTTATCCATGTGAGTGAATTTATCAGTTGATGCCAGAGAGTGCGTGCAAACTTTGTTAAATCAATGACACCCGATTCAAGTATCACAATTTATTACAAAAACTAAATCTTTTTTTTTTTGTCAATCTGTCCGTTTTGCCATGCTTTAAGCATATAACAATACAGTATAAAATCTCAAACCCAAAAAATAGGATAGTAAAAGCAAAGGTCATAGATGCTGACGCAGCATTTACAGAAGTTAAGACATGCTGTTGACTGTACAGAGAGCATTCCCACTGAAGTACAAACACCTGCAGAATGCGTTGTTGCCATCGATGAAATGCATTTCACAATAAGCAATCTGCTCCAGCGTTGTTGTGTCGTAAGGAACACCTGCTTGTCAAAGGAATTTACATGAAACTCAAAAGAATAAAATCCACTCTGCAAATCATAATGAGTGTGCCGAGTTTAGTTTTTCTTTTTCTTTTTCTTAATTTTCTTCTCTATCTTTTCAGCAGCCCAAAGGCACTCAGGCTCGAATGTTGGCAACAAATATGTTACTCTGTACACCAAATCACATCAAGCAGGTGGTGGCGGATAAAGGATAGTGAGAGAAAATGAAAGTAGACTATTTTCCCTAACGTCTGAAAAACACGATCCGTTTCAAAGAAAGTCTGCCTCGATCCCTTATTTGTTTTCTTTTTCTCACAATGAAAAAAAAAAAAAATCCCCATCCGGCCAGACAAAAAGATGTTTCGAGCAGTTCAGCAAATGTGCTTCAACTATGTGACTTCTGCAAGGCCTCCTCGTGTGCCGCAGATGCGGGCCTGCTGTGCTCGGCCTCTTAAGGGTGTCCTCCGTTCTCCTCCGCAGCGGCGCCGGCTGCCTCTCCAAACCGAAAACCCACGAGTCGCAGGCCTCTGTTGCGCTGCTGGAGCGCCACGGGACGCCAAAGAGTTTTATCTCCAGTGACCTGGCCCCTCCCACATAATCACGTGGTATTGAAAAAGAAAAATCTATCGAGTGTCCATAAATGATGTTTGAAGTACCTCTCGCCCTTCCGAGACGCTACGCGTTGAGACGTCGCCGCCTGACCTTTGCTTCTTCGCCGCTGGCCTCGGCCGCTGAGCTAATCCCCTTCCGCTGGCGCTTCAGTTGAGCTGGCGGCAAGCCTCGAATGTCCACTTGGAGGCGCCGCCGTATATGTCGAGGCTCGTCTCCATCCACGCAAAAACGTTGCCCACCTGCGCTTTGCTGCTGCACGTGGCCAGGTTGTAAATCTCCCCGACGGACAGTTTACGGTCCCAGATGTGAAAATTCGCCAGGTCCCCGACGAAAGCTTGTGTGGCGTCGAATCCCCCTCCGAGCATGTCCTGTGGTGGAGACGAATGGATTTAATCGAGGCTGATATGATTTCTCTGCCTCGGGATGCTCTTCATGGAGAGAATTGCCTTTGTGGATTATAAGGGAAATTTCTATCCCCCCGCTTTTTGCTGATTCAATTGAATGAGTAACATCTTCAGCTCACATTCCCAATGAGATCCGTTTAGAGATCTGATAATTTCATTAGCACCTCAATGAATTCGATCAAGGATATGAAACAATATTATAAAATGTGCTTTTGGAGGATGTGTCGAAACATACCACATCATGCATCTTTGGAGAAATTCTCTACCAATTCTGTCCCAACATGATTTCATTAACTCCCATTTGATGCGTTAAAGGCCAAACGTACCCATATTGTGTAACTAGATATCTACCATAGCTCAGAATGTAGATCTACTGGGGGTTTTATGTTTCATCCTGACATCACAGCTGGTATAACCAAGGCAGGAGATCAATTGAGGCATCAAAAAGCGGGGATTAACATCAGAGTGGCCCTTCCCAGTTTAGTTAATTAATGTGATGAGAGAAAGATGAGCCGAGCCTCTCGGAAGCATAGAATCTCCTCTCTGCAAGGCAGGGAACTGGTCTGAATGCACTTTCATTTGCTACCAGACAATCTAACAGCATGACCGCAGACACGTTATAGGTTTCCATTTGTTTGCAATATGCTTTGTTACCACTATAGGCCACTAAGCCACCCACACCGGCCCTTTTAATGTGCACACCTGTTCCTGGCCGAGGATGAGCAGCCCCTGTGGTTTGATGGGATGGTACGGAGCCAGATTCTCGCCGCTGCCCCTCTTGACTCCGTCCTGAAAAGCCTCCCAAACTCCGTCGCGGGTGGTCCAGGTCACGCAGATGTGGTGCCACTTGCCGTCATTGATAAGAAAAGGCAGCTTTGCCACCTGTAAATTAAAGAAGTGGGGAGGAGAAAGACGGTGATGATGATGATGATGCTGCAGAAAACTAGAAAGGAATCTGCACTCTTAAACATTCACCCCTGGGTTTTTGGACCTGCCTTGTCATTTATCAGGATCTCCATGGGGTTGTTGCCCCACTCTATGAGCACCAGCTCGTTGGCCTGGCCCGGCACGGCGTAGGAGAAGGGCGTTCCCACTCCGGGGGACGCGTTGGACTTGAGCCACATGCACACCGTGAGGGCGTACATCTCCGGCAAGCTCTTCTTCACTTTGGCGTACATGTAGTTGGTTCTCAGAGGGAAGGTGAGCTGGAATTTATCCAGCGGCCTGTTTTCTCTTTGGCCTGTAAGGAAAGAACAACCAAAATTTAAAAAAAAAAAAAAAAAAATACATGTTTTTTTTTTCTTCTCATTTCAGATACATTCACTAAAAATAAACTGTGCGGGTGGTAAACGGTGCACTTCTTTTGCCACTCACCATGTTAAACACATGCTGGGGGATTTGGACTGGAATTACATATTACACAACAAATCCACAATCATGACCAGATTTGCTTTAATCTCGCATAGTGAATCTATTACAGGAGCGTTGTGAGCCCTCCTTTAGTCCCCCCTCACATCTTATTTTAGCACAGTGCAAGTTCTCTCTCTCGCTCTGTGTTTTTTTTTCTGCCCTGCGCTATCAAAAGCGTCCCCAGTGGAAGGATGTGGCGTGCGCTGCATTAATTAATGAATTTATTTGGTCCGACATCCTTTAATCTGCATGCATTAGAGCAGGAAGCAGACGGGAGTACACGGCGCTGCTTCAGCTTTGAGGGGACGATCGAGGCCATAAATGCTTTTAATATCAAACTTGGGCGTGTGGGGTCTTTTTTTATTTTTTATTTTATTTTTACCCCAGCCAGTTCCCATCCACCCCCTCCTCCACTGGCGCCACCTTTCTGGTACTTTCTTTCCGTCTTTGCGCACCTTTCTCCAGGTCGGTGATCCTCTGGTGAAGGGACGTGAGGGTGGACTCCACTCTGCCGCGCTGCTCAGTCTCGTTGCGCAGTCCGGGCTTCCCCTCCTCGATGCTGTTGACGCGGGACAGCACCTGCTTCTCCAGGTCGTCGATCTTACTCTGGAGCAGGTCTTTGAGGCTGTTCGCCTGCACGGAGTTGTTGCTCCTGCTGAATTGCTGTCAGGGGAGGAGGTGGGAAAAGGGCATTTGGATCAGTGCAGTGCTAATTTGTCCCCCTGCCAGTTTACAGATTATACAGCTTCACCGACATATGAGGTTTTATCTGCCTTTTCTGCTCTAATAAATCATAGCGATCAACTGATATAGTGCGAAATTGATTTTAAATATTTATCTTGGCTGATAGAGCATTTTTGCGCAGCGTCGCACAAAGTGCCAAACAACCCCGGGAGCAGCAGCAGTGGCGGCAAGAACCCTACCTCCAGGTTCTCTAAGCGCTGCTTCAGCGACTGCAAAGTCTGCGACAGCTGCGTCAAAGTGTCCGCGGGGCCCCTCGATACATCCCCCATGGTGTTTTTGCTCCCGGCGTCTTTCCTCCTGCCGCCTGGCCGCGCGTCCCCCGGCTCGCTCTGGCTCTCGCAGCGCGCCAACTTTGAGGTCAGTTCCCGGATGGTCTCCTTTTGGTTCATGATGGTCTCCTTCTGCTGCAGGACCGTCTCCCGCAGCTGCATGACGGTGGTCTTGACGTCGTCCCCCGGCACGCTGTTCTGCAAGGTGGCCGCGCATATGTCCATGTTCTTGGGCACGGACGTGCAGATGAACTGCGTCTGGCCGCCGAAGTCTTGGGAGGAACTTTCCAAAAGCAGGCACGAGAGGAGAAGGAGCCTCCAGCGGAGTGCGTTCTTGGCCGCCTGCATGTCTGTCGCTGGGGTCGCGCTTCTGCCTCGGGTCCGACTTGGCGTTCCTGTGCGTGTGTGTGTGTGTTTCCCCGTGTTGTGGTCGTGGCTACGTGGAAGCGCAGCCGCTTTTATAGGCAGCCTGGTTCTGCGCAGAGCCGCTTCACTGCATCGCCACCGAGAGGGGAGGGAGGCGGGACGGGGAGGGGCGGGGGGGCGGCAGGGGTGAATCGCGCCTCTGTTTAATCGGCTCCGAGAGCAGCGTCACATCTTGGAGGATGACATCCATTTTGCTTTTCAGCCCCTCGCATGTTAAATCTTTTATCACTTTGACTATTTGTCATTTCTCGCTGTGTATTATTCATCTGGAAAACGCGCATTTATATGTTGGGGGCCGGCGGTGGTGGTGGTGGTGGTGTGTGTGTGTGTGTGTGTGTGTGTGTGTGTGTGGAGGGGGAGGGGGGGCGGTTCGTTTCGTTGTGCGCGCAGCAGAAAACTCACTTTGGCACCCGCGCGCGCACCCTCACGCACCGCGGGTGGATGCGGATCAGAAGTTGCAGCAGTTTAGTGTTCGGCTGAGTCCCACAGATTTCAGCACCGAGGACAGTTCACGACACGTCACACCGTGGAGGCTTACGCGCTGCCACTGTTGAGCTGTCATTGTGCGTGCGTGCCTGTGCGAAACTCAGGCAAGCCACGTCATGTTAATAGTTTTCATCTACTCTCTAATGCCCCCCCCCCCCCCACCCACCCCAATAATCAGATTACATTCATCATAAAATGAAAAAGAAAGATATATCAGATCATGCATGCAGGTCAGGTTTTTGCCTGTTTTGCACTGTTTTTTTTTTGTTGTTTTTTTTGTTCAATTCCACCTAATAGTTTTGTTTTTATTTGTGTTTCTGTCATGCTTTGTTGCCCCTTGCTTTAAATCTTAATGTCACTTCAAACAGCACATTTAGCACTTTTTGATATCAATATATTTTTATTCTGAAACCAGCACCCACTGCAGCGTTTAAGGTGCCGTTAGAGCAGTGCAGTGATTGCACAAATGGTGTAACATTTTAGTTCATCAATAGTTAGGTCTGAACATATTCAATTCATTCACATAACATTTCAAGTATTAGTGAAATATGTTGTGTTCATGCATGAGTGCTTGTGTCTTTCTCTCCCTTTGGTCTTTCCAGAATCGTGACATACAAATAAATTACTACAATACAAAGAAGTGATACGACAAGAAGCCACTTCTTTCTCGTTCCTTCATGTCTCCACACCGACCGCCCCTGCCGGCCTCCTGCTGCTGCTTCCGTCTCTCGTGGCTGTCATGCTTTCCATATAACTTATTCATTATATATTATGACTTAATGTCAATTTACCGATGCCGAGTACAAATTACATTGATGGGCAGGCCTGGAAATTTGTCATTTGATTAATGATTAATGATTTCACTTTTCTCTCATTAATTGCGTTCATCCGTGATGTGCAAAAGTGACCAAAATTGTTTTGCTGCCCAAACACTATTAGACATCACCAGAAGCATTTCAATAATTCAACTTAAAAAATAAAATCAAAAAAATGTGTCCTCAAGCAATTCGCTTTTTCTATTATTCATGAAGGACGATTTTGATGTTTCTTTGTTGCTTCTTGTTTATTCGGTCAATGTTGATTCTGAAAAATAATGAAAGCATGTTGCCTCTCTGATTAAAATTGATTGATTTCTTCTGAGAGTCCAACATGGGGAGACGTCTCCAGTATCAGTGTCAAAAGTGCACGCGACGAAAGAATTTTAGATGTGGGTGTTCAGACAGGTCGTGGCTTCTTTTCTGAACTCAGTGTCAGGTGTTAGAAGGCTCCAAGGTTTTATATAACGTCATATAAAGAAAGAAAGTTGTTCTGTCACAGGAAAGAGAACTTCATGGACATGAAGATCATCTAAAAAAAACAAGCTATAGCTGTGATTTTCTTTCTTTTAAGTGCTTCCACAAACTTCTCTTTGGACACTTCAACCCTACACTTCTTGCACGGTGCACTAATCTCAACAGTGGTGTTACTTCACTGATTTGGCAATGGATGACACCCGCTGATGTACAGGGTGTCCCAAAAACTTTGACATGATTTCGCAGGTCAATAATTTTGGCAGTTCTTGATGACATAACCTCAGTTTTTCACAGAATAGAAACAGATCAAGATTTTATATTTAATGTTTTATTTTTTGTTCTGTTTTCAGGTTGAGCCATTTAGTTTGGCATCATGGAATATGCTCGCACACAGTCACCCAGGTGGTGCGCATATTGAACACTCATGAAATTGGTCCCATGATAAACTTATGATGTTCAACACTTAAACTGTTCAATTCCATTGAGATAGACTTAGTAGCTTTCAAGATTTTAAAATCATGTCAATTTTTTTAGGACACCCTCTATTTCTCAAAGCCACATCTATGTTTTACACTAATTCACAATTCACTTTTGTTACCACAACAATTCAGACTCACGTCTGAGTTTCTTTTTAACCTGTTATTAAAGTTACATTTCCTGATTTTAATGGCCACGTTGGTCATAACTTCATTCATCAATAACAAGTTTTCAAAAAATAAGATTCTCAATATTGAGCAAAGATTTTATCAGCAGGATGTTTCATCATGCTGTTCATCTGGACTATTAACTGCATTACACCTGCGTGCCTGTCAGTGGAGGGGGAGCAGTGACGGAACTAAGTGGTGCATTTGGGGGGATTTAAACTTAATCCTGCACTCAGACGTCGCCTTTACTCATCCTAAAGTTGTGACGTTTTGCTGCCACTTAACGGCTTTCGGACTTGAAGGAGTCATTGCGCAGGTTCTGCTGTAATCTTGGAGCACATTACGCAAAGTGAGGGGTGTTGTAACATGTGACATAACTTGTTTGTTTGTTTGTCGGTTTGGCTGTTGCCACTTGAAGGTCCCCGTGGATTACGGTCCATTTGAGTGATGCATCAGGTTTTGAAGAGGAATGAAATGGGAGTGAGTGATTTAGTGACTTGAACTGTCTGCCAGTAATCCCCAATTTTTTTTTTTTTTTGACATGAGAAACAAGTACTAAGATTACAGGTGTGAGTAATTCCGCAAGAAAGAGTGGATCATAACGTGATGTAACCTCTCATGTTATGTTGGCACATTTAAGGTGCTTATCTTGATATTATACATCAGAAGAAAAAAAAAAATCACTGGTCCAAAGCTGACGTTGAAAAGATTTAAACCATTTTTCCCTGAAGGACCAAATCTCGTCAGGGACCTGAGTGCAAAATCTTTTTTGCGCGTTTAGAGAAAACAAAAGAGTGAATAATGTGGGTAGAAATAGAAGTCACTGCTTTTAAGCGCCGTAGCTTTAGGGTGAGACACAAACAGAGGAAAAGAACAGCCTCGAAACTTTATTAGACGTTGCGTAACGAGGAGCCGCACGCTCTGCCGTGTCACCGTCGCCGTCGCGAGGAAACACCTGGCAAAAGCCATTTTGTCTATTTATCCGTTTCTCTTCGCCACTGCGTGCATCGCGCGAGCTGCGGAGGACAAGACGCAGTCCGCCCGGCGGAATGTCCAAAGTGTTTGCGCTCATTATAAATTCATTATTCAGCGCGCTTCCCACACACAAACGCAGTCCCGGAGCCATACGCTTGAGCAAAAAAAGCCTGCTCAGAATCTCCACTGTGGAGCTTCCCATCACCCCTACCAGTTATTCATCTCCGTCCTCTCATCTCCTGCTACAAAATCCCAGTCAAAGTGGCGCCTCGAGGCGCACGGTTGACGGTGGAGCCTTTTCTCGGAGCCCCGAATTATTGCTTTCCGCCAGATGCCACAGTTTCAACTCTGTGAGTGTACAGGGTGGGAGCCGGCCTTCGCGAGACATATTGTATTTGTGTTGTGTTTGCGAGACCCGTTTGCTTATTCATTGCACTGGTGTGTTGTTCAAAGTCGCTGTGAAAAGGCTAATCTTGTGCGAAGAGCCGCTCTTGCCGCAGCCCTCAGCCGCCGAGGCTGCCGGGCCCGCCGTCCACCTGTTATGCTACTGTATCTGCTTAATAATGCATGTAAACACAGTGGAAATGCATTCTCCAGCAGATCAATAGTTGTAATTTCACACGTTGGCAGCCTGCCTCCGTTTGCTTTTTCTTCAAGTGCTGTGGTGGCGGGGCGACCAGGAGGGAGCGGCAGCGGACGCGTCTAAAATAGTGAATTAATAAGTACTTGATGGATTCTTTGAACAAGAATGCTGTACAGCAGCGGTCCCCAACCCCCGGGTCGCGGACCGGCACCGGTCCGTGGGTCATTTGGTACCGGGCCACACAGACAGAATAATTAACTTCCATTAAATAAATTAAGTTTAAGGCTGAGCAATTTTATTTTGAAAAATTACCGGATTCTCTCCGCTTTGCTTAACGTGGCGACCGGCTCTCTAATGAGGCAGTGAAACCTTTTAAACTGCTTGGCCACTCGGAGACCAAGCACCCTGCATTAAAAAACTTTGCAGCCTTTGGAGTATTGAATGTTAATCAAGTTATGTTGTTGTCGCCATGTTAAGAGGACGCTGCTAATAAAGTTTCAAACGTGTACAGAGTGGATTCACGTTCATTGTTAGGTTTAGACAATACCACAGTTTTCATGCCGGTCCATCTCACATTAAACTGGGCCGTAGTGCAAGAATGGTTGGAGGCCGCTGCTGTACAGATTGTGCTGTTAGTGCTCTCTTTTGTGTATGACACCTTTTTTTTTTTTTTTCTTAAGTATCCCCTAAACCATTATCGTGTGAGAAAAAATAGATCAGGAACATTTCCAATCTCCTTCTGATGTCTTTCAGAGCATGAACACTCAAGAGCAACATCACAAAAACCGCTGACGCAACGGATGTGTCCTCCAACTTTAAGAACAGTGTGTTTTAGCTCGTATTTTTAGCAAAGTGGAGCAGAGAAAGTAAGTAGGAATGGACTTTTCTGATTCCTGAGGCATTTTCTGATAGGTTTGGGGCAGATCTTTTTTTTTCTTTTTTTAATTATGTTGAAGAAACATAGGACCGTTTAATGATCCTTCTGATTAAAAATGTCCCCTTTTAGTTGACGCCTGTTTACAACGAGGAATCCTGCGCATCTGTTTTTACAGTAGCATCAAAACCAGCTATGCATTTCCAATGTTAGGTCACACCTGAGGAAGTCAAAGGTCACCAACAGCTGATGATTTTCATCTTGACGTAATGACTGTGTTGGGGCTGGCTCTGCTTAAGAAAAGGGGGAGGGGAGGGGCATTTCATCATTGCGATGAACAAAAGCCTAATTAAGCCCCCTGTCTGTGTAGCTTAGCGGAGTCGTGCTTGCCACGGCAGAGGAGGAAAAACAGCTGTCATTTTGGGGTCACTGGAACGTCAGGATGCAGGGCCTGCGTGCAGCCAGAAAAATGTAATCCTGCTCCCAAGGTTGGGGAAAAAGAGGGGGAAAACGGCCCAAAGTGGCTAATTAAGGCTTAGGAATTCTTCCCATTGCTTTTTTTTTCCTCATTACTTTCCCTCCTGATTTGGATATGGAGTTCTTCAGAGTTCACTTTTTGTTTTATTGAAGGAGGATTTGTAGTTATTTTTGCCTCTTTCTGGATGAGCTGAAAATGCTTTTCTGCTGATCGTTTTGCCATGCGACAGTGCTCTGCCCCGGTTGGAGATTATAAGGAAAATTTTTCACGGGATGAATTTTTTTTTTTTTTTAAGCCTATGGGATAATTTGTGGGAGAAATCTTTATTTTAAAGGGCAGCGGGATTCTCCTATTGCTCATCCATCGCATTTCTCCAGTAGAACTTGCAGTCTTAAAGTGGCTGCGTGTTGCTTTATGAAGTCTCATCGTCTGGTGTTTGTGTTCTGATGAGCAAACAACAACTCGGACGACAAAAGTGTTCTCACCTTAATTCTTGCCAGTTTCTGGCCGCTGGATGAAAAACATGAAGTGTGTATTTGATGCTGCATCACTCATAGGCCTATCGAGCCTGTGGATCAGCATTCATCACTGCAACTTCTCAATCCAATAACTCCGATCATGCTCCACAATCTACATTTCCATATTTCTTCCCTAAAATCTGAAAATGTTATTGCTTGCACCGTTTCAGCGCAGCCTTGTCCTAAAGCGCCGTGGCTCCTCCTCCGCCATGCTAACTTAATCTCTACTCGTATTGCATTATTAATCACACATCCCTAAAAGGGAGAGCTGTGCGAAATTTCCTCAATTTGCTCCTCCGGTGTGATTATGCAGCGCAGATAACACGTTGGAGGATATTAAAAAGCCAACATGGTTTTCGTGTCCAAGTAGATTATAGATGGCCACAAGATGGATCTAAAATGTAGATGTTTTAGTATTTCCTTTTTCGAGCACTTGCCGCTGCTTCCAGTTTAATGCAGACTATTTTAGGCTCGTTACATCATAATGCTCGGTAATGTTTGAGGATTTTCCCTTTTTCAGCCCCTGTCGCAGGTTTTATGAAAAGATCATCGTTTGCGCTAGTTTCCCCCGGAGACCGTGATGCTTTTGGCATTTCTGTTCCTTCATTTCTTTAATGGGGCTCTCGTTGTCTTGACTAAATGCCAATTTCACTTCAAACAAGGGGCCACATTTGTGAGATCCAGCTGTATGTTGGAAACCCTGTTTTTAGACGCCCTTTAATGTATGTCTGTCCGTTCATTACCGTTCCTGTATTTGACTGCCCTGGTATGGATGTGAGCGAGGCAGCAGTCGTTCAGCATCTGAAGCGATGTTACATTATGAATTGGGGACCGCAAACGGCCTGGTGGATTTGATTTCAATCACGGCTCGGAATCCCTCTGCGCGGCTGAAAGTTATCGGAGATTCCACCGGCGCCGTTTCTTTCATTTATTGTTCAAAATCAAACTGATCTGCTTTCCTACAGAAAAACGGCTTTAAGTAACACCCCGGTTAGATTTTTTTTTTTCTTAGCTGCCGCTACACCAACAGGGGACTGCCGAGTCAAAACTGTAAATTAGCGTCAAACAAACCTTATTTGAAATCATTGCAGCCTGTGTGATCAGAATTTGCATAATTTGGTACCGTGGTAATCTGCAATTGGGTCCAGCTTTTGAATGCAAAGTAACAGATTAGAGTGAAGACTGCGCCCGCAAATTGCACAATGTATGCAAATGACCTGAAACATAGATTTTACAGTAGATTGGGGCAATGTTATTCAGTCCTTGCATCATCTGCTTTCGGAGATTTGTTTTTCCTTTTTTTTTCCCCACACGTAAATTTAATCACAGCAGCACAACGGGTTGTAGCTGGTGCTACATGTTTCCCCCTTGTGTCCGCCGCAGTGAGCAGCAAGTCGGGCATGAGCAGCAAGTGGCTGCAGTGGGAAAGTCGGGCTTTTGGGAACCTCTGGGCGATCACAGGAGTCTGAGAAGCATGAAGTGCTGTCAGGGGTTGAAGTGACGAAGAGCCGCGCTCTTCCGGAGCTGCACAAAGGGAGACTGACTGTCTTGTCCAAACCCTCGACTTGGCAGCTCCTCACCGCGGCAGCTACTGGATGACTCCTGCCGAGAGGAAAAAGTTATACCCTGTGCCTACTTGTGAAGTTTCAAACCAGAGCAGAGATTGCCACCCGTTAGGCCGCCGAGCAGCGCTTGCAAATCTAAAAGTTGGGCAGAACTTTTGGACCACCTGCGGCACCGCGAGGCACCGTTGCTTTCGTCGGAACGTTTTGGTGTCAGCTCATCTGACAGCGTGGATGTCTGTCTTTCCGCTGATCAACTGTTTGAAAGGAGAACAAAGCAAAGACAGTGACAAAGACGGTCCTCTGTCTCCTCAGAAGAGGCACTGAATGTGTAAAAGCGTATTGAGTTATCTTCTGTGAGGAGATGAATCCCTACTTTCTTCTAATAACTTTGTTTCTGCTGTTGCAAATTTGTTTCACAGTCATTGTGAAGAGTTTGAATCCAAAAATATGTTTTTGTAAACTCAATTTATTGGTTTGGCACGTGGCGTGCACAGGCCTCAAAGAGTGGTCATGTGTTGCGGTAACTTGCCGTTCAAGGAGAAACCTGCCAGCAAGCACAAACAACGTAAACATCCTTTGAAAGTTGTCTGCAAGGGCGGCTTCTCAAGTTTTCTCCAAAGAGGAAAGTCTATTCAAAAGAGTTTTTTTTCCTCCGAGCAACTCTTGTCCCCTTTTATGTAACTACCAAACCGACAAACAGTCCCGGGTCATGTCCACGTGTCAGGTTGTCGATATGTAGCATAAGCTGATTGCGTAATTTGCTCTGACAGGCCCGGCGAGGAAGTTGTCTGGGAGAAGTCCGTCTTTCATGCAGAAATGTCCATATGTTATCTATGGTCTGTCAGGCTGAGAGGCAGAATAAAAATAGCCTGCTATGATTCCTGGTGTGGACGGGTAATGTGGGTAACGGCTAATGCACTCAACACTTTTTGGAGTGTCAGCCCTCCGATTGCTTGCTTTCACTTAACTACGTGGTGATAAACCTCTTTACATAAACATCCAAAGCCAACTTATCCTCTTTATGTCCTCGCTCACATTCATACCCACTTGGCTTAGATGCGGCTCCATGTCATTATTCCAAGCCAATCCATATCCATAAGTTTCGTGAGAATGCAAGGGTGCCAGCTGCTCGTGACGCACAGCGGGCACGCCACGCTGCAGAAGGGACTGGAACAGGGGGTGGGCGGGGCTATCCGGCCTCGAAGTGAATTACTGTGTAAGCTCAGGGCTGTGACTTTGATGCACTGTGGCAGTCCGGTAAAAGATGTATTGATATTCCTCCGCATCAAGGTCTCTTCCTGTTGCCGCATTGTGCACGATCGTGTGGAATAAGTCGGGAGAGGTGAGGTGAAGTTCGCGGGGCGGCGCGTGAGATGACTTTGTTGAGTTGGCTGAAGGAAAAGCAAGAGGTTGGCTGGGTGGGAGCAACTTAAACTAAAACTAAAACTAAACACTAAAAGTTGCTCAAAAGTATTATACTTTTGACGCCAGATCTGTCCATCATCCACTCAGTTGTCATTATAAGGTATCAATCAATAAGGTAATAATCGATAAGGTATGGCTAATAAGTTCTTGATTAGAAAGTAAAATACTGTAAAGATGAGGACTTCAATGAATCCAAGTTTGGAGTGCCAAATACCTCTCAGACGAAGGGTTTGACTAATTTTCAAAATTATGCTGTTGGTATAAAGGTATTTTTTCTCCAGGACATGTTCTTGCATTTTGCATCATAACCCAGCAGACTTCATTTATCAGCCTTTTATTACTACTGAGAATGAAAGAATGTGTAGGATACGATGTGATTCAGGGTCACACACCCAATTTTTCAAGATTCTCTTTGGCCACGGTCAGACTGCTGGCCAAAATCCGATTTTTAGCCCGTCCAAATTGAAACAGGATGGCTCTTTTGTAGTCTGAACAGTCACAAATCACATGAAATCCGATTTTTGCAAAACGGATTGAAACCACATTCGGGAGGTAGTTTCACGTTGACTGTCCATAACGTCACTCTACGCGATCCAAGACCCGATGCGCCAGACCAGACACATTCTGTACTTGACCAAAAAATAGGCGGGTGTTGACAGGTGTAGCAATGACTGCAACATAAATGTAATAACAGGCCACTGAAGCGCCAAGAGGGCCGGAAAGTATCGCATCGATCACGATCGCCAGCGTGTTCAAGAGGAGTCCCCTGCTGGTGTATAAATCAGTGCTTCTCGCCTTCACTCTGTGAACCCAGTTACGTTCGTGTGAGGGGGAGAAAGAGAGAGTGAAAAAAGAGAGGGGCGGGATCAGTGCCTCAGCATGAAGGCTCCCTCTCCGTGCCTCTGCCAGGGTAGCGCCAGCCTCGCATCTGTGCAGAATAATAAAACCGTGTCGGGGAAAAGGGAGGAAAAAAAAAGAGCGCGGAAATATTTCCGAGCTCTCTGTGGGGAACGGAGCTCAGGCAACTGCGGCAATCCCTCTCTCCCTCCGTTTCCCGCCTTTCCCCCCACCCCTCCTTGTTGCCACTCTCGCTCTCCTCAACCCCCTCTTGCCTTTCGTGCCTCTGATGTGATCGCGGCGTTTGCGCGAACCGCTCACCTGCCGTTGGACCGCAAGGCCAGAGGACCCCCCCCACCCACGCCCCCACCCCGCCCCCTTTCACAAGCACATCAATAATTCAACCGTATCAACCCCACCACCCCTTCCGCCGTGGCCCCTCCCCCATTGCAACACAACCACTTGGGTCTAAAATTAGTCCCACTTTTTTTTTTTTTGCTTCAATTATTCATCAGGCCTGTCTTATTTCTCCACCTTTCTCCCCTTCGCTCTCGCTCGGAATCGCTGGCGTGACGAAGAGACATGTCAACAGATGGATTTGCACCTCCACCTGCCCGCTCGCTTCCCATCAGCCATTCTGCCCCCCTCCAACCTCATTTCTCCAGAACAGCGTGTACTTTGCCGTGTGGTAGCGCTCCTCTGGGCATTTTGCAACATGGACTGAAGGGTGAGAACTTCAGCGTCTTTACGATTACGCCTATTTCTGATTGGTCGACTTCATCCCAATTTTGCTTACATCTAAAAGTTAGAATGCGTTCATTGTCGTTGTGCAAATAGGATTAAACTGAAGCTGCCAAACAGGATTTAGAAAAATAGCAACACTCAGAAACTTAGTAGCGATGATAATCAAATTTTATACATGCTGTCCAAATTATTGGGTGTTTCTAAGTACTGCCAGAATGTAATGCAATAACGGCTCTGGCATTAAAAAATAGCTGTTATGTTCTATTTTTGAAAACAGTCTCGACAGGTATAGACCAAAAGTAAATTAGCTGGCACCCAACAAAATGAGTAAGAAGTCCGCAAGTTTTTGCTGTGGCCACAAAACAAAGAACAAACTCAGAATTTAAGCCACACCTTTAATATTATTACTGTTGTTCTGAGTTCAGTCTGTTCCGGGGGTTTGGATTTGGAGCGGAGCATCGACCAGTCGTAGCGTGAGCTCAATAGTCCGGCTTGATTTAATATTTCAGGGAGTCAAATAAAGTCGGGGTGTGTGTGAAACTGCAGGAGACGGTTCATGGTTGAGCATTCCGCAGAACGGAAAGAGGCACTTCCCAGGTTCTGGTGGGGCAGATAGAAGAGCCTCTATCCGACCTACAGACAGATATCCACAGTATTGGATATGGTTTTTCGAATGAGACGTACTCATTCTGATTTGTCAGTGTTTAGATTTATGTTTCTGCTCAGACATCACGTTTTAAAAATATGTGCCGCTAAGAAGAAGTTGGGAATCAGGAGAGCTCACTCAGTGATTGGTGAACACCAATCACTGAGTGAATGTGAGGAGAATCTCGTCTTTCTCCCCCGCCTCTGCCGTGGGAATCATCAAGGTTCTTTATTCATTCAGCTTGCTTGGGTTTCAGCTTTCCGTATTGTTGCCTGACTTGACGTGCTAGATGGAAGAATTCGCAAATCTGTTGGATTTATTTCATGTCTCTTTGGGTAAATCACCAGGAAAAAATGGAAATATCCACTCTGTGAAACTTTCAAAGTGAACCAATCATGTTTTTTTTCTGCTGACAGCTCAGTAAGTCAGCGGGGGTCAAGGCTTCTTGATGGTTTCGCAGAAACACAAGACAAGCTACGCTGAAACGGTGAGGTTTAGCTAAAGCCTTTCCAAAGTACTTTCGGAGTGATGTGAATGCCTTTTCATCTCAAGAAAACCCCTCTTTTTTCTGATAAGGTATACAAGGTAAATGCCACAAAGGCCTGATAAAGGTTGCCTCATTAGTCGTCTCACGCTTGTTTAAATTGCTGCTTCTGCTTTTGTTGGTTCCTGTCGTTTTTGAAGACAACTTCAGTCACGTCTAAAAGTTGAGGGAAGCTTCTCTGAACAGGCACGAGGTTAGCGAGAGGTTGGGGGAGGCCATCATTAGTATATAAAGAACAAATCTGACTTGGAAACATTAGCACTGCCGGCGTGATCAGGTCGCCCTCGTCGCTCTTTGGTCCCACTCAGACTCAGAGCTTCATTGCCTCGTCTGGAAAGTGCATTTGGTTTCGGAATAAACCGACGGCGTTAAATCCTTTCAAGACTCCGAAGCAAGTCTCTCCAGCGGAGACGGGATTGAAAGCTAATCAGCAGCGGGGAAATTGGACAGCTTAAAATTAATTTGTATTTTCTGTGATTTTTTTTTCTTCCCCTTTTCTTTTTCTTTTTCCTTGATACCCTGCTGAAATGTAAATAACTTTCTAACTCGAGGTTTTCCGCAGAAAGAAAATCTCACTATCGAACTTCTTGCTCGGCTTTTCCCGTTTCTGCTTTATTCAAATGAAAAAAACAAGAACTGAATTTTATGGACGTCAACACCAGTTACCGTCAGGTGTGCGTGCGCTAATCCATCTTCATCAGGCGACAGTGGGCGGAAGTGAACAGATCGCAAGGACGGGTGTGTTCATTTGCGTGTCACACACACACACCGGCGCCAACACCCGCATTCTTTATAGACAATTATTTTCCCGCTGAGCAAATATCAGTCGGCGAACGCCGAAGTGATTTCAGAGGTGGTGAAGTGCACGCCGCCTGCTGCGGTGCGCCTCCAGTCGCCGGCCTTCGGGGGTTGATTGTTCTGCGTCACGCTGCTCGAGGTCGTCTGACCCGGCGTCTGACGGCCTGAGAGGCAGCTTCTTTCAAGACTCCGCCGATGCCTCGGTGGACATGGCAACCCGGCTGTCGTGCTGCCGCCTTTGTGTCCAAAAGTCTGCACCTGGAAGTTAGTCAAACAAGAGAGATCATCACAATTATTGTACAAATATATGTGGCACATCCACATTTAATAAAGGCTTCATATTTTTACTAGAGGTCTTATAATCACACTCAAGGATTTTTATTTATTTATTTATTTATTTTTCAGAAATAAAATCCTGTTGCGACACGGTGGCGCAGTGGTTAGCGCTGCCGCCTCACAGCAAGAAGGTCGTGGGTTCGATTCCGGGGCCCAGACCTGTGACCTTTCTGTGTGGAGTTTGCATGTTCTCCCCGTGTCTGCGTGGGTTCTCTCCGGGTTCTCCGGCTTCCTCCCACACTCCAAAAACTGGCGACTTGTCCACGGTGTCACCCTGCCTTCGCCCTAAGGCAGCTGGGATAGGCTCCAGCAGACCCCCGTGACACTGAAAAGGAATAAGCGGGTATAGAAGATGAATGAATGAAAATTCTGTTGCAGGTCATTTAATCTCATTTTAACAAGCAAACACCAGCCTGTAAAACTTTAACCAAGATTATTCCCAAGGGTGGCACCAAAATGATGGAGCCTGTTGCCGCCAGAGCTGCTAAAATAGATTTTTGTGTGAGATTAAATACTACTTGTGAAGTAGTAGTATTTATTTTATTAATGTCTAGCCGTAATTTGTGTCTTCTGCCGAATGAAACTTTTTATTTCCATTACTGGCATCAAATTGCATGAGTTAAAACACACATTTATTTGAAATCAGCCCTTTGTGACCTCACTGAACTGTTTGTTCAACATTCTGAGAGCACCTTGTTTTGCTCCCTCTGTGCCAAAAATGCAACCAAGCAGCGGTTTTGGCGCGAAGCTTAAATACAGCCCATGCATGGGAGACTGTAAACAGAGGGCTAAATGTGTGGTTTTCTGGACATCTAAAGATTTTATTTTTTATTTTTTTAAGAAAAAACCTTGCAGCCGTCCTCTAGTGAAGTCTCAAACGTCTTGGTGGCCTAATGTGAAAATGTGAACTGTGTGATGAAGAGGACCGTTTGAATGGAAACTGTCACTAAAATGGAACATTCGCGGTTGATTCCAGTATCTGACATTTTGTTTGCTATTTTTGCACTTTTGAGAAGGACAGATTTAGTTCATCTCAAAGCCAAATCTCCCAAACTAACTCATTCAGCTTGGGTGGTGGATGTCTTTGTACTGTAAAGGGGCCATAAGGGATTTCTTTTCTGTATATTATAAGAACACTTAAAGTTCAACTGATTCATTGCGAGTGACTGATGCTGACTCAACTCTTTGGCCCAACACTTTCAAACAACAGCCTTTGTTTTACTCTCGTCTGTCTTTCTTGGTCATTCTCAGTGTTTGACCATTTTTACCCTCAGTGTATTCTGACATGGCCACACGTGTTTTGTTGTTGCACGATCACGCTTTTGCTTGCACTGAGCTCTCGCACGAGCACGCGGTTTTGCGCTAGCATCATTCTTAACGCGCCTCAACGGCGCAAATGTGACTGGCAGTGCAAATGAAAATGCAAAAATGCGTCGTTGCTGCATGAATTTAAGTCCACCCAGTCCTATGTGAAATTGTTTATGCTGCAAATGCGTTTCCCCCCTGTTAAACCAACACGTTTGGAGCGCTAACCTCCTCCAGCGAGTTCTGCAGTCGATTGAAACTGATGCAACTTTGGATTTCTGATGCGAGCTGGCACCTTTTTCAGAGTTCGTCTTCAGTAAGTGTCTACCTATTTCAAAGTCAATCACAGCTTAAGCCCCCCGCTCTCAGCTTCCTTCTCTCAAGCTCTGCTTTGTTTCTGTCTAACCTCAGAGACACCCGTCTGTCAGCAGGTGCGCAGTTTGAAGACTTTATTGGCGGAACTATCCATAAAAGTGCTCCAACTTTTTTTTTTTTTTTTTTAAACAGTTTGCGAAGTAACTCAAGTGACGTTAATGAACAGTTTTACTGACAATTTTTCAACACGACTCCTGTGCAGCGAGAGGGAGGGAGAGAGAGAGAGAGAGAGAGAGAGTGGGCGGGCGGGCGAAGGAGCGCTTCTTTCCCCTTCGTGTGCCGTCACATTTTAGCTTCATCGCTTCGCGTTTTGTTTCCAGGCAGCCGGTTGTAAATAACCGATTCACGCGCTGCAAATCCCTTTAACTGTCTTGGCCGTCGCGCGCAACATCCATGTGGTGTAAGCAGGAATAATTGGCACTGGCGCGTCCCATTGACTGCACAAGTGTGAATGGCTTGCCACGGTTTATTAGCCCCTTAGCGTGAGGGAGACTGGCAAAATTATGTTGTTTTTAGATTTGAAAATCTACAATGGTACAAGAGTGATTTCGCTGATCTTTCCATCACAATTCCTTCAGAATGGAAATATGTTGTTTTTTTTTACAAACCAAGACCGAGTGGATTTTTATCTTGCCACAAAGCAACTGTCATAAAATGTAAAGTCTGAGATGAGTTGTTACTGCCAATTTAACCACAGCAAAGAAGGAGGGGAAAATAACAACCCACTGTGTGTGGGCGACAAGCTGAGTGAATTTATTGATTTTGTCAGAAAAAACAAAAATTGAAACGCTATCTGCTGTCGAAGATGAGGTGTGACGTTGCCTCGTTGTGACTCATCCTTCCTTTAATTGCCACGGCTGAACTTTGGCGTCTACTTTGTTGCCCTCGGCTCTCCAGACGGCAGCCTGACGGGGGGGGTCGACCTCAAATGGCTCTCGTCAGCAGGGACCGCCAGGCGCATTTGTGGGCTGATCGATGGAGACAGCGGAGGCAACGCCTTAATGAGCGAGGATGGGCGTGCAATCATTGACCATCAGTCCCAGCAGCTGCCGAACCAGTGTGGTTCCCCGGCGAAGGGAACACACCGCCGATCGATCTGCTCCGCGCGGGAAACGGTTTTCTGGCTGGCAGCCGAGCCGAAGGAGAAAACCACCAAAGTTGAAACGGACCAACAAAATAAATGGAGGCTTTTAATATAGTTACAGTACACTTGACTTACATTCTGACACGCCATTCAGCTGATGCTTTGTATCTATGCGTGTTGCTTTGCACTGAAGGTTGCCATGAAGCCCCGTCCGGTGAAGACCTTGAGGGACGATGACGATCTCGCTCTCTATTCAAGGTGCACAAACACCCACGCCGATGTTTACTGGCACTGCGACAATTAATTACCGCACTTCATTTTCAAGCTATTTCTCCTGTTGAAATGAATGATTGACCTGCACAATCCAGAGTCTAGCGTGAATTTTTGCTTTGGAAAACCAAAAGTCCTTTTTGTCAAATCAGATTGTCTGTCCCGTGTAGTCATTAGCTAAGTGAGTGTTAACATCACTGGTGCTCCATCCACAATTATCCAGAATTCACTACCCATTTCCTTTTCCCGTCATTGCATTCATTCACATTAGGTGTGCTGATCTTGCAGCTTTGGTCTCCAACTGATACCAAGTAAACTGCAGGGTCAGTGTCGTCCACACGGATGCTGATTTGTATTTTTGGGGCCTTTTTTTTTTTCCCTTTTAAAGCCAACTTGGCCTCTTCGAAGTAAAAAAACAGGAATTTTTTTGTTTGCTGCAGTGAAATAACTCTCAATTGCACTTCTTTGCTGTCAGTCGTCTGCAGAGCGAGCGCCGCTCTGACTGCTGATCCCCGACTTTTGCTGAGTCACATGACAGGGCGACGACCGAGCAGAGGAGGGAGGATTCACTCTGTGCTATGGAAGCTTTAAAAGTGATCCTGCGCCCAAAACATTTGTCCAGCCTTTGACAAAACCCGTCGAGCTGAAACTAGCGCTTGTCCGCTACCAACGTCGGTATTGATTTTTATGAAAAAGTTGCCTCCGCGCACCCACTCCCACCTACTGAACATGTGCTTTCCTTCAATGCATTCTCAATGCACGTTCCTGTTGGACTTGGACAGCTGTCAATGTGAGTGGACTCGTGTCAAGAGTTTCTGCTTTCAGGCGTTCCTTCAGTCTCCCACTGCAAGACACGGTGTGCTCAAGGCTGTGAAACCCAGTCAAGCATTCCTCTGTAAATGTTGCAGCCTGTTCGGGTTCGCTTTGTGCTCTTTCTTACTCTGCTCCGACCCTCAGCGGCAACGACGGAAGGTCACCGAGTCGTCGGTTTTGCCGTGACACGGATGGAATTTGGTCCCTGAAAGTTCTTGGGTGTTTATGCTTAGCTAAACTCTAAAAGCCGGCCATCTCCCACGGGACCCCCAGCGGGGCGTTGTTGTATGCTCCGCGAGCGCATCTTTCCAGCCATCAGCCTTAGGGGTACTCCACATGCACATAAAGACGCCGCCTCTATATTTACTCTTTAAAAGCTTTGCTCTTCCTGCACCCGGGATGCTTTTGGAACGGCTGAAAACAAGGCAACATGGCTTGAAGACCCGACAAGGTTTTTGCACCGCACTTTGGCACCGTCGACACACACAGATTGGTCTGCCGTCACGTCGAAGGCCAGAGTAGCACATTGCAAATTTCATGTGAAAATGTATTTTACATTGAAGTTTAGTTGGGATTTCTTTAAAAAGGGGGATTGGAACTGACTCAATCCATTGATAAATTATTGATTATGATTGAAAAAAAATGGCTGAAAAATCTTTTTTCTTTTTTTCTTTTTTAATTATTAATAACCTTTATTCAATCAGATAAAAAAAAACAAAAAACATTGAGGTCAAGAAGTCTTTCTCAGGCAACAACAATAAAAAAAAACAGTGCATGTAAGACAGAACTCGACCCCAATAAACATTATAAACATTAACATTTTATGACATTGTACATGGAGGTTGCTGTTCTTGTTGGATCTGAGAAAGACGCAGTGACATAGTGTTGTCCCCACTTGACTGCAAAAGCGTTAAGTGTTTTGCTGCAAGAAGCTAACATGGAATAGCAGCTTTGGACGGCAGAAAATTGGTAATCAAACTTGCAGGTCCAGGTTTTTTTTTTTTTGTTTTTTTTTAAATAAACATTTGAAAATCTTTCAGGTATATAACAACTAAAAATGAATCTGATATGAGTGGGCTGTTCAAAAGCAGGGCCACTGGTGGAGCAGGTACGGAAGCGGGCCAGAGAGCAAAAACAGCCTGTTCAGGTTGAGTAAAAAACCTTGATTATTGTTGGAAATAGACCATCAAAATTGATTTCTTAAAACTGGGAATAATTAACAGGGCCTCTTTAGTACTTTTAGACTTGGGCATAAAAAATGGATTGTAACGCAAAGTGAAGAGTTCCTCCCTCAAAAACCTGGGAAGGAAACAAAATCACGCAAACCCGTTGCACTCGAAGAGACAGAAGGGACGGCAGAAGAGAGGAGGAGCTATTTGTGTTGGATGCAGATCCACATGCGGATGTCTGCCGAGGCTCTGACGGCCCTACCGGAGGCAGGGAGTTTCCCGAACAGCCCTCTGTCAAAAGCATTTTCCCAACAAGGCGCTGGATAATTTGGACGCTAACGATTACTGACGTCCTCAAGCACGCCGGAGTCTGAATTATGTAAACCCATTAAGTCTTAAATAGGGGAACGAGCCTCTCTGTCGCCGTCGCCACGTGTCAGCCCCATCTACACACACTGGCTTCCGAGCGTTAGCTTTCTGGGCGCTAATTTGATATAGCTCCCAGCAACAGGTGCTTTATTTTCCACTTCTGTAGCCCATTGATGTCGCCTTGGCTCCTTCTCTGACAGTCCCGGCCCATTGAACTTAAGCAATTCAACAGCGTGCAGAGATACAAGCGGGTGGTAAGGCGGGGGGGTTGCCTCCGCAAAGGCTGCTGCCGGCTCCAGAGACTCGCCTCAGAGCTGTCGGCCCGCGCTCACAGGTGCCGGCCCCGCGCTGCCTCCTCCGAAGCCTTTGTGCAGTGATCAAAGGCTAGGCCGGCCCGCGAATCAAAATGCAGCGCCGCGCATTTCTGCAAAGTCAAAGCGACCGGTCTCTTAACTTCCTCAAAGTTCAATATGGTCGGCGGGCCGAGTTCACACTGTGGGACCCCGCGGGGGAGAGTGCACGGTGTGGATAGTGTGTGTGTGTGTAGCCGCAGGATGTGATTACTGGCAGAGAGCGGCAGAGAAATTCAAGGTAACTGGACTTAATTTTGCTCTTGGTAGATCGGCATTTGTTTTAGTCAGTATATTGAGGGGATGTCATCAAGCGGGCTCATTGGCAGGGATCCTCTCAGTATACAAGTGTGGGAGTTGGACAGGTAAACTGGTTACCCCCAGCTCAAAGAGTTTCATTTGGTCTACTACCTGATTGGTACATGGGGATTATTCTTATTTTCAGTCAATGCAAAAAGGGTTGATGTTCACATCTCTTTTTTTTGACATGTTTGGGCGCCCTCTGTTTTTTGGAAACCGCGGACAAAAGTTCTGTGAACATCAACCCTTTTTTACGTTGACTGAAATTAAGAAAAAACCCATGTATGGTTAATCCCAGTTTTAATCCCAGTTTTAAGGCCAAATCTGATGCCAGGTTATAAAGATTGACACTGACTTACTGAAATCCAAACTTTTTATTTGCTCATTTCAGCTGTTATCTGATTGCAGCTTGTCGGCCAGTAATGCTGCAATGGTTAAATTTAACATCTTCCATGTTTCAAGTTGTTAAATGGGCTGTGAATTTGTTCATATCTTGGGTATGACACCCTCGTACCTCTTTCACTATGTTTCACGTGGTGCAGCACGATTAGCTCGGCACATCCAGCCTCATTGAGCTCTTCCAAAATGTGAACCTTTGATATTCATTTTTAAGCGTCAGAGAGCCAAAAAGAAATTAGAATCAGAATTCAAGGCTTTTATCTTTATTTAGAATGACTACAGATCCGCTGATAGTCTTACGATGTGCTCGACTACTACTACTCATTACTCGACAAAGCTCCTTGATTAGCCAGATGACAGTTGTTTGCCGCTGAGCTGTCGTCCGATTGTGCGCGACGGAGGTGCCAGCCGTGACAACTGTGGGAGCCGGCTGGGGAGGAGTTGGCTCCTCCTGGGTGTCAAACACGACTTCCTCTGAGTTATTTTACAGTGCGGGATGGAGGAGCATCTCTCTATATATATAGATGGCACCCGTCCGGCTGAAAAAGCCTCAACTTTTTTTCCCCCCCTCATTTTTTTGATGACTCATGCTCGCTGCCAACAAAAGAGCAAACGCGGATCAGGCAGACAGGAGTGAGACGAAAATGTCAGATGGAGAAGAAGTTAAAGTGGGGGGAAGGAGGGAGTGGGAGGGAGAGGAAGGGGTATCCGGAGCGCTAAGTTGTTTTCTTCCTCCTCCTCCTCCACCAGCGTGGCCCCGTGACTCACGCCACTATTTAAGGCGACGGCGGTCCCGGTGCACGTCCGTCTGATGGCCAGCGGGGGCGGCGGCTGGCCGAGCGCTCCGCCAACCTCCCACACGGTGAAAAGGAAGCGCTGCGCACACTAGCCGCCCCATTTTTTGTTTGTTTGTTGCATCCCCCACTCACCTCTATCTGCGGCTAATGCATCGGTGAATCAAACACCTGCTGGTGAATGCTTTCATCCCCATCGGTCCCAGAATCATCAGTCTGCTTTTGCTTCGGCAGGTGGAGGGCTTCTTTTGAAAAACGACAAAATGTCCTTCCTCTAATGGCAGTTTCCCAGACACTTCCAGGTTTTGCTCTCGTCTGGTTTCCTCCAGGACGTGAGCGGGAAGCTGCCGATTTGTGTTCCTGCTAGCGGCGCTTTGTCGGTCTGACCCGGGTCGGGAAGATTTCACTCCGCTCTCTCCTTCCTTCTCCCATTGGACGCCCATTGAACACCATCTTGCTGTGTTTAAGGTCCCTGCAGGACCCACACCCACGGCGTTGCAGTTTCTCCTCGCTGGACGAACACATTTTTTACGTCATGACCAGTGATCTTTTTTTTTTTTCCTTCCTTTTGCTCTCAAACCCGCGTGTGTCCGGCCTGCACAATAGAGCTCCATGGATAATGACGGCGGGTTGCGGGTTTTTCAACTTGGAGACCTTTATATCTCCTCTGTCCTGGAAAAGGCCACTCTGTCTTTTTGAGGGGTCGCGCTGCTCTTGACTTGACGGAACTGAATATACGCAGGGCGTACTTGGAACATATGCTGGGTTCTCTAATTAGATGGGATCTGAAGAAAGTCCTTGCGGTCACCCAAAGCGCTCACCCTTAATTAAGGAGGAGCGGGGCCACATGTTCGCCGAGGTGTCTGCAAGAGTGGCACCTATTAAGCAGGTCAAGACCAGCCACAAGGTGCACTCCTCCAGAATGATGTTATTTTGGGCCAACGATCAGAGTGACAGTTTATTCGTTTATTTTATTTTTGGAATTGGAGTTGAGTGTTGAGGGCAGACAATGGTATTGGTATCAGTATTTTTGGAGGGAAAATTAAAGGAAACAAAACCTCCTCAATGATGGGAGTTGGAGTGACGACATACTTTATAGACATTATTTTTTTCACTTTTGCATCGCGAAATGATGTCTTTATATGGCATTCACTCAAGCACTGGCCTGCTGTGTCCTGCTGGAGGGAACCAGACCACATGCTGTGCTTCCATAAACGTGTTTTTTTTTTCATCTGCATTTTAATGATTTGCTTGGAACTCACAGCTGCAAATGGCAGATTTTCTTAAAAGACTTGCATCAAAAGTTCATCCGCTCCATTGAGGTGTTTTTTTTTTTGTTGTTGTTGCTGGATTTAATTAAACAGGTAATGTGCACCTCGGCTAATTAAAACACCTTTTCAAATAAGTGCTTGTGCAGCAAATAACCCACAAGTTCGTTGTTGACTTTTCTTCTGCCGGAGGATCGTCATTTCTGCAATATTGTTATTGGAACATTCGTCATCACTGCATGGCCCTTTTTACTTGAGACAAGAGTTTCTCTCGCTCGGCCTGAAGATGTTGTTTTGACTCTCTCTTCCTGCCGCCTCTACCTGCTCCATCTATGGTTCAGCCTTGGAACAGCCCACTCCCATGTGATTGGCCAGCCACTAGCGCTTGCTCCTCGTGAGAACTAGCGGGGAAGATGGCCGCAGTCATACATTGACATCTCGGCTACATTTTAGAAAGTCTTAGTCTAAGTGTTAATATGATAATCAGCTTGACTTGTGATGGAGAAAGTTGAGCAAAATCACAAATGCTAGTTTCAGCGCAGTTACCCAGAACAGCCAACCTAGAAATGCACAAGTTATATTTTTTTTTAACTTTTACCTGTGTGCTACTTGGCATGTCAGCAATGCAAAAAAGACATGTTAAATAGCTGAAGATTTTGTTTTCCCACAATATGGCCCCTTTTTGAATCATTAGGAATGCAATGAGGAATGTTATTTTTCAACCCCTCCATAAAAATGTTCGCAATTTCCATTAAACGCATGTATACTATTCAGCCTTGCCTGATTGCTCACTGAAGCAGAAGGCTTTTGGGGCTTTTTCAATTTGTTGAACCTTTGACAAAAGTCTGCAACTTGAATGTGGAAAAAAAACTTTACTTGCCCTCAAAATGAAAGATTTCCAATCAACCAGAACAAGGAGACGTGTGTACATATATTAGCATCAGAAACCCTCACAGCCACATTATTTTTTCCCCCCTCCCAGCAGATCCTTTCAGCTGCCGCCCACCGAAGCCAAACAGGCTCGTTAATCCTGCTGTAATAAAAGATTTAAAAGCTGTTGTTTTTCCGGAGCGCCAGCACTTTCAGAGATCCTCCAGGAATCGGCCGGCGATGCCTGGCGGAGGTCTCGGCGAGCCCGTCGATAGCAGACTGGAGAGGGAGCTGATCCGACACGACGCCGTGAGCGCGGCTAGCAAAAAATTTGATACAATCTGATCCGTTAAGCATCGATCACATCTCGTCGATGAACCTGCCGGGCCCGCCCGCGTCAGAGTCCTTGCACCGGGAACTGACCCGGAATCTCTCCCGCTGAGCCTGGGAATCGCACGGCTGCTGCTGTTCTCAGCAGTTCCAGCTGCGACTTCAGGGCTTATTAGTCAGACTGTCTTCCGAATCGAGGAAAGGGGTGGCGGGGGGGACTCTTGGCGGTTCCTTCCATGTGTTCGCCCGGTCACATGTGGTCTTGTGGTCTTGTCTTTATTAGTTTGTGTTTTCATCCACAGAGCAGAGGTGGCAAAAATATTCACGTACTTAAGTAAAAGTAGTAAAAGTATTGATACTTCAGTGAAAAAGAAACAATTAAAGTACTTTAACTCTTTTACTCAAGTAAGAGTACAAAAGTACAGGTACTGAAAAGTACGTAAGTAAAAGTACACTTTTAATAACAATAACCAATGTTATTATTTACATCTTTCGTTTTCTCTGTCCTGTAAAGGCCCTGAACAGTGACCCCAAAGCCGAGGTGCTCAAAAATAATCTGCATCTAAAATAACATTCACTTTTATATTTAACGACACAATAGGAGAGAGTTCAAATAGCTCCACTTCAAGCAACCACTACTGTAATGGAGACTTTTAAAAACAAATATAACAATCATGTTTTGCTAATGTTGTAAGGAGTACAAAGTACAGATATTTGTGTATAAATGTCCCAAAAAGAAATACTCAAGTTAAGGACAAATACTGGATATACACTAACAAAGCATTTCTACTTTGTTACTTGCCAAAGCAGTAGGATGGGAATAATTACAGACCCAAAACGAAAAAAGGGAGGGAAACGTGAAGCTAGTTAAAAGTGTTTCCACGGCGGGAAATCCCTCCGCTCTCGCTTTGTTTTGCCTCTTTTACCACCTCCAAGCCAGAACTCTGCTCCGCCGTTGTTGCGGGGCTGCCCTGATCACACAGAAGCCTGCGGGCAGCACGCCGAGATGCGGTCGGGAAAAATAACTTTTTGTGATGCCTTGGCCGCATCTTTTTTTTTTTCCTTCCATTCCCCACAGTTAAATAAATAAAAGCGCAAATCAGCGGTGAGTCAGCGCGGCGTGCACATAGTTTTTCCTTCCCGCGTCGGATGATGACGAACTCGGCAGCGAATCCGCCCACGGCTCCCAGCATCCACGCATTCTTCACAGCGTGATGGTGTTTACCCACAGACGCGGTGCACAGACCCATGCAGGTAAGCGCTTATATATCACTCCCCACGGCTGCTTATTAACTCGCATTGCACGACTGTTCGCCAACCCCTTCAGGTCACGTGCGCCGCTGCCGGTCTTCTGTTATTTAAAGTCATTTTTTAACGCAGCTCTAATATTGGACGGCTACAATCACTGGAAATAATGTGGTTTTTTTCTCCCCCTGTGAACTGTCTGAGATCATTTTCTCGACCATCGAAGCCGCACCTCGACAGGGAATGGCCCTGGCATCGGCCATCAGCTGCTTCCCCTGCAGGACTGCTGGAGGTTGCGTTATTAATCCATGGCACCGCACTCGCCTTTAAAGTGTCCATCAGCGTGTCCAAATGCACACGAATATCCTACTATTATTCTCAAGACTGCAGTAAATGGGCCACAGAATTCCAGAGTCTGTATTTTCATTTTCAGCCATGAGGGACCAGCTGATATTGGATGGCTATCGGACGCTTTTAGGAGCGTTCCGTGAATACATAAACTCAGTTTTTGGGGAAATGGAGTTGTGATGCTCCTGCCTGTTTGGCTCCATTCTGGCTACGTTGCTTTGTTGGCCAAAGTTTCCAATGCATGGCCGCAAAAAGGAGGCCCGGACAACGTGAGTCTGAAGATAAATCGAACACAGAGTCAGGCAGGGTAATGTATACACACGTTAGGAAAAGCAAAACTTGCATAAATTCATGAATTTTAATACCATATTCAGGCCTTACGAGATGAATACAAGTTACCTTTGGCCTCTACAAGTATCTATATGTACTTATGCAAATTAAATATTTATGCAATCTTTTCTTTTCCCCAATGTGTATACTTTATTTTGGTGACTCTGTAGTTGCACTGGGCTCAGGCGACACGACTGCAGGGGAAAGAACAAATGAGGGGACGGGGTCCGCCTGGACTGCTGTGCGTTTCGGCGATGTGGATGTGCACACTGCAGCATGCAGGCATGATGGGAGAATATTGCGTTCCATTAATTATGGAAATGGTTTAATCAGACTTTTGTCTTCTTCCGGATGAGGACAAAGAATGGAGCATTAGTGTGCGTGTGCACGTCGTGACTGAAAAGCCGAGACGGTTAGTTTTAATCACCTCGTTTGTTTGTCTAAACTCCTGCCGTTTAAAAGACTTGGCCAAAATTCTTATGTTGTATGATATTGCTGAAAATATCCCCAGTAGTTTTTTTTTTTTTTTTGTAAAATGCCTGCCGTTTGATGTGTTTGTGTCTTCTTACGTGCATTCAGCGAGATGTTAAAGTGATTGTCCTCAGTGGAACAACAGGATGGAAGCCTGCAGTCAGACATCAGTCTGGCAACAAACCAGGTGAGTGTGTGTGTATGGGTGTGACTGTTCAGGCGCAGGTCAGAGGACGCAGCGGTTTTGCGACCTTTACCGCGGCCCAGATCCGAGGCGGCGGCCAGCTGGAGGGATCAATGGCCTACATAGCAGCTGGTCACATGGGCTGACTGAACTCGACGCCTCAATTAACCCGCAAATGTCGCTGTGACCGGAGTTCGGGAGGCGGGCGGCGAGGGAGTGATCGTTTGATTCATCGTGTTTAACTCGAAGAAAACAATACGAGGAGAAAGTACAGAAGAAAAAAGAAACCAGCAGTGTCGCACTGTCAAAGCTCCCGACGCTTCTGTGGCTGATCGGCGTTGTTTTTTTAATGAATGTCTGTCTGACTCTGGTATTTCCGACCACGCGGCGGAAATCGAGTGGGTGACAGTCTCTCCTGTCATCCCGCTGCTCGTTCTGCCATGAACAAGCTCAAAGCAGAGGAGCAAGTCTGCCGCGTCACCGAGAGTTGTGTTGTTGTCTTTTTTGGCGGCAAAGAGGCACAGTTCATTACAAGTTTGTCTGAATTTTGGAGAATTCAATCAGGGGGGATGATTGAAGTGGCTGTTTTTTTTTTATATATATATATAAAAAAGACAATGAATTGAGCAGAATTAGATTTTTATACTTCATTAAAAGAGCGAAGTTCAGGCAGCCAACTCCAGCACAAGTGACACGCATGCTCCACTCTCCAAATGCACCCTCATAATTTGAGGCTCTATTTAAACCACCCAGTCCCTCGACTCCCCCTCTATTCCTGTCAGTGCGCGTTGCCTTGAATCAGCACTGCACCTGTGTTTTCAGCACCATTTCCACCACAGCATCAACTGCGGTCTCTATTGTTATGTGTGTTTTCACTCCTACCCCTCCTCATATTACCTGTTCAATGTCCAGTGTGTAAAATTTGGCTTAATTTATGATTTTTATTTTGGTAAAAGCTTAATATAGTACCGGTAAATACATTAATACTCGCACCAAAAGTAATTTGGTTTTCCTTACAGTCGAACGGTCCTTATTTATATATAAGAATATACATAAATCAAGGGGTCTTGCCGCTAGTTAGCTGCCATCTTGTACCACTATTTTTCAAAGGAAGCCGGTGTGGACAATCCAACCTGCCTGATGGCACATTTGGTATTTGGGGTGAACGCTCACGTCCTAAAACAAACCAATGAAGAAGAAGGTGAATGAAGTACTCAAGTTTGTGTGCGCACTGTAGTTCACTGGCAAGCTCGAGAGCGGGAGGGGGAGTGTAAGAGCGCTTAAATATAAAAGTAACCACTTGATGTCGCTGTTTCTTCTCAAAATCACCACATATTACACACGTAACCTTTAACCTACTGGGGGTTCTTCATGTATCCTTTCTCTTCGCTCCTCCATCATATCAATGCTAACCTGAATAGTTAACTGCTAACCTTAAATTAAAATTGTAACTTTTTTCACTAACAACAAAAAATAGTACACAAATAGGAAGATTGAAGCATGGTATCGCAAATAAGTTTAGTTTGGGCTCCCCCAAAGTGCGCTACCACATGTCAGGCAGCGGCAACAGCAAAAGATAAAGACTTTTCCCTCTGTCTTGTCTTTTGTAAAGATACAAGCCAACTCTCCTACACACCGAGTTGCCATGGCGACCACTAGTTTTTTTTTTTGCCATTCAAGCCTGCGCTTCTTCACCTCGGAGCAGTTGCCTATACTTCACAAGGTGGCGACCATTCAATGGAGACGCACACCGTATCTTTCCTCCCTCCCTCTCTCTCTGTGCCAGAACTGTGAAAAGCTTCGCTTCAGACCACACCGCGGAACGAACCCCTGCGTGCGGGTCAGGGTTTTTTTTGAGAGGGGCGGGCGATGCCGCGGCGAGCCCACTGCGGGCCTCCGAGTGGAAAAATGTGGGCATGCGACGGTGGAATATTTTCTCTGTCTTTCTCACACCCACTGACGCGCAGCGTCGGCTTGACTCATTCTTACGCCACTGCCTTCCAAATCGGCGAGAGAAAAAGCTCTCTGAGTCAAGGTTGACCTTGCGCGCGCGTTACTTAGTTCCAAAAAAATTAATCATTAAACTCTGCACAAAGCCCTCGCGCTTCGCCTCTGCTCTTCCAGCAGCTCCGCAACGTGGGGGTCTGCATTCGGCATATCAACAACGCCAGCAAATTGCCTCGTCTCTCGGGGAAAACTTTTGCTTGCAGGAGTCGAGTCACCGCAACTTGCGTTGGTATTTTTTTTCTTTTTCTTTTCTTTTTTATTTTTTTTAAGCAGCTCTGCGGTGCGTTTTGTCACGTGGACCTTGTAGGAGAAGATAAGTCACCATGGGTGTGACAGCTGCGTGGCCGAACACAACGCTTCATATTTTTCAACAGCTGTTGGCCCTCCCCGTCGAATGATCAATCAATTTGCCGCTGATGAAGAATTTATTGTGTTATTTAAGATTGGTTTTCACTTCTCCTCCGCTGCTAGGGGTCGATGTGTGTAAGTCATTACAGGCGCTCGAGATAAAGAAAATGACCGGAGGGGAAAGACAAAAAAGGAGGGCTGACATTCACGAGTGGAACCCCCAAAAAATAAGGAAGGAATAAAATGGCGGAGGATCGATGGGTTGCTATGGTCGACCGGGCGAGGAGACGGAGAGAAGGTCAAGGGATGAGGGACCGCCGCTCGGCAAATTACCGCTCAGCTCGCTCGTTGTCGTTTCCCGATAATTTGCAGGCCGCGGGGGAGACGGAGATCGGCGGTGATTGCGGTGGATGGACGCGATATATTGCTATGGACTTTTCTCGGCATTTCAGCAGCACATCTATAAAGAGAGCGCTAATGGGAGAAAGGGCCAGGGTCAGCGACATCAGAGGGGGAGGAGATGAGTCGGCCCGCTCATATACTACTGCTTATCCGCTGTATAGCGTGTCAAGAGGTGCAAAGGGGAGAAAGAAATAAGTGCGGCGTTAATGCAGGTTTGTGCTCCCGCCGATTGTTGCTGGCATCGACTTGTCGGTGCAACGAGGAAGCCTCGGAGGTCTGATGGAACCTTTCCGAAATTCTCCATGATGAATCCAGGAAGTTAAGAGACAATAAAGCGTTAGGGAAGTTTATTGTGGAGACCTTGTGTCTGGAATGTTTCAGCGGACCAGTCGTATGAGTGCAGTGGAAAAATTATTGCTCATGTTGTAGACATGGAAAACATGAGAAAACAATATCACTTTAGTTACTGACTATTTTTTTCTGGAGCTAATTGTGCAACTAATTTTCTGCAAGAACTAGTTGGGATCAAAGAAAGAATATGTGATGCACCCAGGAGTCTCTTTCACCCTTTTTACAAACTCTGATAAAACTATATTTATATACCAGCATTCAGGTGAATTTCTTCCTTCATCCTGGCCTATTCCTGTGTCATTTAGCGATCCGCTCGCGTGGCGGAGTTGCAAAATGCATCGACTGCTGCCTGTTATGACACCCTGTTCTCATGGCAACCTTTGGGCATCGCTTCACGCCGGCCGCGTCTCTCGTTTTCAGGAATGTCTGGTGAACCTCTGAGCGAGTGAGACAAATGAAACCTCCTCCTCCTCCTCCTCCTCTTCTCCTTCTGCATGATTGCATGCTTTTCCCTTTGACTCCGCCACGCATGTCTCCATGAGATCGCGTGTCCTGCATGTTCTGTTCCTCTGAGTCACTCGGAGCATTTTGAGGGTGGTCTCACTTGTGCATCTTGATTGTGTTTTGAGTTCCTTTGCTTGCAACTGTCTCAGATTTTTTTGAGATCCAGTGTGAGAAGTGGTTTCCAAGGGCACTTTCGCAACCGGCCCTGTTTAATCAAGCTTGAGTTTGTTTGATTCGATTGCAAAATCACCACCTAAAACAAACCAGCCAGCAAAGAATGGACTCTTTAAAGAACAAATGCAAGAGTGGGTTATTTGTCTATCAACATCAATCAAAGCTCAGAGATGTGTTTTTGTGTTATTCCTGACACAAGAGTACGTGCAAAACAGTATGTTTTATTGATGTATAAACAAATTAACACTAGCTAGTTAACAAAGCTAACATCACTTCACTTAACTGCCCTCCTTAACCCCAAGTCTGAGTGTGTGGGGGGTGTAGTCTGTCTTTGAGGGGCTTGAACTGTCCTGTCAGACCGGATCGACCACACTACCAGGAGTGGGATCGACCTGAGTGTCTCTGCAGTCTGTTTCTGTGTTCAATTTTCTGTTTTACTCAATTCTTTACGTGTAGCTGGTGTATATACCGTATGTTCAAGAACTCTTCCTTGTTTGTGCACGGCCACAGACACTTGTTACATCTCTGTGGGCCGCTGGACATTGTGTTCTGAAGACGTTCTGCTGGTGCTCAATACGCGAGGCAGTGGGCGTTGAAATGTTCTCTTTGAGTTGCCTTAAATGTCCTGCGGTCGCTTGAGGGCGTTTTGAGCCGTGGAGCCAGATGTGAGTTGAACTCATAGCTGCTGTTTGCCTGTTTTATCGTGCTTGTGTGTGAGGTCTTCGTGTAGAACTGGTGAGAATAACACCTTGTGGACAAGATGTTCTCAGAACACGGTATATCCCACATACATCTTGACTGATCCATGAAATTTTGGGAATAATCTGCAGCCACCTTGTATCAGCCACAAAAAGCCGACCTCTGGCCTTTTTTTCTGGAGTTCCGCCGGCCTCCTCCCACAGTCCAAATACATGAACATCAGGTTCACTGCTGACGTTGAATTGTCTCACTTTGTGGACCGACGTTGAACGGCTGATTCGTCCAAGACACGATTGTCTTCAGAAAAAAATAAATCTTACTTGAAAGCATTTTGGAATTTTCTGTAGAGGGCATCATAAGCCCCTTGTCAAACGCCGGCTTCATTTATCTTCTGCAGCGATACACCACACTGGTCCAAGTGACTGATGGCTGCTCCCAACTCCCACTTCTGATCCCGCGGTGGCCGGCCTCCGTTAAGCCGGACCGTTTTCGCGTGGCGTTCTGAAAAAAGCCTTAACTGGTAGCCCTGTTAAACTCTTTGACCCCCGCCAGCGCTCGCTCCGTCGTTGAGCCGCGGCGTCTTTCGTCTTCATTTGTCTGGAGGCTCATAGCGATCGCTGAGTCCGGTGAGGGCGTCTGCATTTTGCGGCCGCTCAGCGACGGGGGCCCCGGAGAGTGATGGAGTGTCCGTCAGCTCGGGTCGATTGATCGCTTTGACGAGCGATAATTTCGCCGCCCTCTCCTCCATCGGCCTTAACGGACAGACGCCTCCGGTGGCTGGTGGAGAAATGGAACGTCAGCTGATTTCTGGGTCGACGGCGGAGCCTCGGTGTCGGCTAGTGGTGGAAAAAGTAGGTCACGGTCGCACGCTTGGGTTTATGCAGCCGACCCACGTGTCTCTGCGAATGCAGTGCAAAGGTATGTATACAATGGGCTTGTATAAGTCTCATTCATTATGCTATGTACTCGACTGTTCCTCATTTCTTGACTACAAAGTGCACACTGAGCGTGTAATTTTCTGAATTTCTTTACTTGAGTTGCACTCAATTCCTTCTTGCTCTTAGAAACGGATGAACGTTTATTCTACACACCTGACACATGCATGACCTTTTGGAATCTGCACCCCGACATTTCCTGTTTGACTCTAGCTGCCTTTCCATGACCCTTGGAATTGTGCAAAACCTAAATATCGCAATAAAATAATGGCAATGGAAACACCTAAACTTCAAAAAAACCTCTCAAATATTGCTGAAAGGTTTTTACGCTCTCATAAGTTGGTTTTTCAGATGTATCGATATTGAGATATATCGCAAAAGTGTCATGGACTGTCAACACTTTTTTCGCACTTACCTGTCACTAGGAGTGACGTACGGGGCTCATGTGACCAGTTCACTTCAAGTAAAAATGGCATGTTGTGTTTGGACGATGGAGGAGACTAAATATTTTTTTACAAGTAATCAAAGAGAAAAATATAACAACCATTCTTGACAGCAAACAAACAAAAGCAAACATAATTCTTTTAAATCTCCGGGACGAGTTTTTACAAGAATTGCGGCTTATGCACACCTGCAAATCGCAAGTGTACTTCGTCGAAATTTTAGGAGTATTGCTTTTATTTTGCGAAAAACTGTTGTGGATGCACAGCTTAGGTTTCCCTGTTTTTCCATTGTTGTAGAACTGACACTTCTGACAACAGGTTAGGATTATTTTTACATGCTTGTCTGCCATTTGAGGAGCTCGTCTCTGGGTGCAGAAATCCGGAGGTCCGTTTTCTCATGTCTTGACATGTGGAAAGCAAGATTGTTGCTCTTGTTGGATTTAAAATCTTGCAGCTGCAGATTCACAAAATCTCTCCACAATTTACACACACACACACACACACACACATACATACATACATACATACATACATACATACACACAGACACACAAACACACCAGTAGCACTAGACCCTGGCACCAGCTTGCAAGTGGAGCTGACTGCTGCAACATCGCCACCATCCTGCACAGTGTCACCTCGGGCCAGACTCAGCCAGCCGCCAGCTCCTCATGACCTCCTTATCACACCTGGGTACGACTTACTCCCAAAAACTGACTCATCAAAATTCAAAATTCATTGCTCCTGGCTTTTAAAAAAAAAAAAAAAAAAAAAATCCTTTCCCACTCCCCCACCACCACTACCACCACCTCCCACCCCGTGTTTCTCCCGCCGTGTGTGTGTGTGCGCACGTGCTGCCTTGTCAGTGTGCATGCGCACGGTTTGTTTGCCCATCGTGGCGGTGCAGGTGTTGCCGCACGTTCTGGCAGGCGCTCCCATCATCCTCCTGTCTGGCAGGCCGACGTGCTCACGAAGCAGATGGTTGTTGCCGACTTCGAACACAAGCTCCTCCGCGATGCCCTTGGAACCAGAGGAGGCGGGCTGGTGGTGGTGGTGGTGGGGAATCTCTCTCTTCCCCTCATCTCTCCCCCCTGATTGCCTTCTTCTTCTTCCTTCTTTTTTTTTTAAATTCTCCCTCTGAATAAAACTGGGGCGAACAGAGGGTGGCGAACGCTGGTTGCAGCACTTTTACGAGTTTGAAACATTTCAACTTGCAGAAATTCCAGCCAATGCTTTGGTGCGAGGGTTTTTTTTCTCTCTCCCTCTCTCCTTCATCTGCGCCTTTTTGTGCCTTTTCTTTCTTCTTCACCCCTCTTGCTAGGCTTCGGAGTGGGGTTTGTTGCCGTGCCCCTCCCCCCGGCAGGCTCGGTCTCTCTGACCTCTGACCGGACGCCTGTGGGAGAGGCTGTTACCGTGGCTTAGCCTTCGTTAAGCTCGTCTTTCTCCGTCCGAGGCGATTTAGCGGTGCGGCCCGCTCGACCCTGGTGGTCCCCGCCCACGCGACCCCGAGCAGCGGCCAACTTTCCCCAGCTGTCCGCCCCCTCTCCGCCTCTTCCTGATCCAATATTGACACGACGGCCGGTAATCCGGCAATTTCACCTGCAGATCAGCCCCTCAGCCGTCACTTTTCTCTCCTGTTTGCGCAAATTCTCCCGTCGCGTCTCCGTGACGCGCGTCCGCCCACGCCGACGGCTGTCACTCCTAAACGGGAGGTGATTGACTGGCCGGCTCCCCCGCCAACAGAGCGACGCGCTCAAATTTGACAGACGATCTGTTTTTGTTTTTTTTCCCATTATTATTATCCTGTCGGAATGTTTGGGGCCACACAGCTTTCGTTCCTTCACTCTGCTGCTGATCTCTTTGGAGGCCGCAGATGCATTTTACAGCAGAACTAAGAGCTTTAGCAGGAAGAGCAGGGCCGTCCAGGGGCCTCTTAGCTCTGACTGGCTGTGTGTGTGTGTGTGTGTGTGTGTGTGTGTGTGTGTGTGTGTGTGTGTGTGTGTGTGTGTGTGTGTGTGTGTGTGTGTGTGTGTGTGTGTGTGTGTGTGTGTGTGCGTGCGTGCGTGCGTGCTAGGGGTCCAGCCATCATTAGCGTTGAGGAAGACGCTCCAGAGGTCATCAATCGAGGATTATTACTCCAGACGGACCACTGGCAGAGGTCAAGGGCCAGCCCGAGGTCACATGTGCGCACAGCGTGTGGCAATGCAAAGACATATTTCACCCCATAACTGAAACAAAAATTCACTGCTATGCAATCTTTTTCTACTTCGAGTCTGTGTAACTGTTCTCTCTCTCTATGCACACACAGTGTTTGCATAAAAAAACAATAATGGATAAGAAGAAGATAACAAGAAGAAATGCGCAGTATCAAATTCTTACGAGCTTGTGTGAATTTACGTCCAGCAAATTGGACAGTTCCACCCAGTGTCACAAATATGGTTAAAATAAAAAAGAGGACATGGAAATAGTTTTAGAACATTTATATTAAAACAGACTGATCAGAAAATATCATTCGTTCATCTTCCATACCCGCTTATTCCTGTAAGAAGAGGAAATGTTATGTTTATAATTGAAAGTAATCCCCCTTTATCCCCACATAAACATATTTTATAATTTAGACAAAAATAAATCCTTTATAAATGAATTGAAACATGTTTTCTTTCAGTATCACTGGCCAGATATTAAACAAAGCAGCTCCAATATTCAACGCCAGCACTGTGCCAAACGTGCACCACAAGAATCTAAAAGTCTGAACAATCATCATTTCATCAATCAACGTCTTTTTCTTTTTTTTTCATTTAATTGCGCCAACTCCAAACGTCACCCTGCTTAGACGTTTGACAATGTGGACGGGCCCCTTGTTCCCTGTCGTCGCCGTCTGCCGCCGCCTTCCGACTCGAGGCGTCGGGAAGACGAAGGCTGCGTCGGAGACAAAACGGCGGCATCCCGTGGAAGAGCTGTTCGGAAAGAGGGAGGGAGGGAGAGAGGGAGGTCTGCCGTCAGATTGAGCGCAGACGCTTTTTAATCCGACCAGCTGTGTCTCGTGTCGCTCCTGACCGGGTAGGGGAGGGGCTGGATGGGAGAGGGGGAGAGTCTCTACGTCTGCGTGAATAAAGGACGAGCGGCTGATGCGGCGTTGCGCTCCGCGAGCATCTCCGCCTCGGCGTCGCCTCCGATTCAGACGGCGCAGGACTCATTGATTGATCCCTCGATTAGTGGACTGTGATCCTTAATAGAGTGCTTGCCTTCTGCACAACACACGCACACACATACACACACAACACACACACCTTCCAGGCTAGAGGACGTTTTGAAGAGGATCTACTCCATGTGGTGGTTCACAGTATCTTCTCCTTCTTCTTGTGTTTCTCTCGGCTGCTCCCTCCAGCCGGTGGCCCACGGCCAATCACGTGCCTCCATCTCATCTCATCTCACCCCGCCTTCTGCATCCTCGTCTGTCAACCAACTCTCTGGCAACTCCCGTGTTCCCATAGAGCCCTGCAACGTGCGTGAAGAAGATTACTGCAATCGGAAAATACATCGGAGGAAACGGCTTCGTCTAATTTGCAATGAAGTTCTCGCTCGGGGTCGTTTTGGTTCTTTTTCCAATCAGCGCAGAATCAGGTTGGCGGGAATGAAATCCGACCTTGCTGACGTTCAGCTCACGTGACCTTTGAGCTGCTTCAGCGGCGTTCCTCACAACCAGTGCCGCCTGACCGACAGATAAGCGTAGCTACAACTTCCCTAATTGACTGCAAGCCCTGAAATCCTCTCCTGCTTCTGGTCACCTTCACTCGTTCGCATCGTTTGTGCTTCCATGTTCTCCATTCTGCTAAAAGATTTGCTTGACATTTTAAAGAAAATGCGCCAAAGGTCGCCTCCGTCCCCACTCCCTACGCTTTTGTGTTTCCGCTTCTCTTTCGCCAACATACGGCTCACGACGTACCTCGTCCCGCTGTAGCTAAAGTACAGTATGTTTGGCAAAACGGGGGCCTCAGTTATATTTTTATTTAACAAGCGTTGTGTGTTTCTGGTCCACGGAGAGCGATCAAAAGAGCGGAAAGACACGAGTCGACAGCAGGGCTCCTTTTTGTGCCTCTAATTTTATAACCGTGCGGGCCCCGCGGGAAGCATCATCACCTTTTGTTGGTGTGTGTGTGTGTGTGTGTGTGTGTGTGTGTGTGTGTGTGTGTGTGTGTGCGTGTGCGTGCCTGCCTCTCACCGCATATTGCTGCAATTTCTCACAGCCCCGTGGCCGCGCCGGGTTTATTAGCCCCGACGCTGGATGGGAGCCAGGTGCGTTTAACTAGGCCAGGGCCTCTGCGCCTCTCAGTGTGGAGACTTGCTATTGCATAAGCGCCCTAAGTGTTTGACTAAACACTTATAAAGGCCCAAGGTGGATGATAATGCTGCAGTTGCAGCACGTGCGTTCTGAGGACGCGCTTAATGGCCACAATCAGATGCACGCAGCGGCGCCCCGACTGCTCGGGAAGAGCGTACCCCTGATTGCGGCGTCGGAGCTAAATAATCCATTATTATTCGCGAGCAGTTTTCTTTCCGCAGCTTCTCCAGGGCGACTTGGCTTTTTTATGTGGCGGAAATCAAATATCCTTTTAAAGCGAGTGGGCGTGCGTTGTGACAGGCGATAATCTGAGCGCCTGTGACAGTGAAAGTGCAGCGATTTTTATAAAACTTTGCGCCAATGATCGATGAATGAAATCTCCCAGTTGCTTTTATTTTATTCCTCGCCTCTAATAATGTTGTAATTTCTTTATCTGTGGAGGATTATCCATTTAAAACCTCGCCCCTCCAGCTTTGAAGTCTGTAAAAACACTTGATGCCATCTCACGGAGAAGTCATGAGGAACTTCTGACATAAATACAGTTTTTTGTCCCCTGTTACTGAAAATAGCAGCACTGCACCAGTAAGTGATGGCTAGGTGTTCATCTGTCAGCAATGAGTTACGTAGTTGTAGTTGCTGCACATCCATAAGGGAAAACACCTTTAGCTCAGATCACTGAGGCATTTTGCTTTAGGCAGGCCTGACGAGAAAGCTTCACTACAACAATTAACAAATGTGATATAAATATGTCTTTATTTCTTCATGTTCCTCATTAATGGGAAGCAAAATAGTCTCACTGGAATGATTGTTAAAAAAAGAGCCTCCACTTCTTTTTTCTCTTACCTAACATTCCTTACTCACGTCATCGCACACGGCCCCTTTACCAGTAGTTTTGTCTTTGTTTGTTTGTAGTTCCACCGATGACGCTCTTCGACAATTGTTCAGGGGCAACGCATTGCGCTGAAGACGGGCATCTGAGACAAACGCACCAGGAGAGAGAGGTTCAGTCATTGAAGGATCCCGTTACAGTGACTCATCATTAACGCTGTTGGAGGTTATCTGAGCGGTGTACAGGATGCGCTGTAATCCACGGGGCATCGTCCACTGAGTCATAGCACATATTAACAATTGCAATGGGTTTTATTTTTATTTTCACGAACTAATAAAAATCTAATAAAACATCCACATACGTAATGTCTTATGTGTTTGCCGCAGTGAGCCCAACAAACCATGGGAAGCAGGGCCAAAAAAGATCTTTTTTGTCTGTTTTATTTGGAATATGCAAATTTCACAAGACTTCCCAGCTGCGATTAAACAATTCCTTAACATAAAATAACATAGAATGAAAATTTAAGGAAGCAAAATTAATTTAAAAAAAAACAAGTGACCTTTTTGAAAAGCAGTTAGAAACAGCAAAGTACATAAACGTGTGTGTTGACCCATGCTTCTGAAATGTAACACAACCGCAGTCAAGGTGAGAAGTCTACTGCTCATTTGAAGTTTGAAATGCCAGAGACAAAGTTCGAGGCCACCAATCACCTCGGTTCATGCAGGAGAGGTTCGCTCATGTTCCGTAACTCATCACTCACCCTCCTCCCTCCCGCTGCATGCAGTCATTTCCTCCGCCTCCTTTCCCTCCTTCCTTCTTATGCTAGTCCAGGCGGGGCTGTCTGTGTTACACAGATGATGTGTTTGTGTCCTATGTGAATTTTGGAGGCACTTTTCATTTCATTTTCGCAACTCTTTTTGTTTTGTTACGGTTGTTGTTTTCACCCAAAACCATTTGAGAGGTTTGCTGTGATGAACAGCTGAGATTTAGTGGTACGCTGTCCATCCTTTTCCGTGTCACTGCCCCCCCCTGCACTCAACACGGAGTTGTTTTCCACTGGTCGGAACGTGGCTGGACCAATCAGCATCCACAATTAAAAAGATGTTGCTAATACTAATAGTTTCAGCAGTAGGTTTCGTCACAGGCAGCATCACACTGCACTCGCTGAAGGAATCTAATCGATCCATTTGGAATGCGGTGCCCAATCACCTTCCACGTTCTTCGTCATCGGCTTTTTACCGTCATGCGTCGTCCCGTCCTCCTCGCTCTACCTGACGGGTTAATTGATTGTGAAACTGTCGCTTTTGCTGGAAACATCGAAGAGTTTGTAAAAATTTCTCAATCTTACATTAATCCCGCTACAATACATAACTCACCTGCACTAATCTTCTCCATTATTGCTTGTCTTTATCCTTTTATCCCCCTCGTCACAGGGGTGCCCTCTCGCTTTCTTCCTGCTTCTTTCACTCCATTCTCAGCACAAGTTGTGTTTTTTTTAATTGAAATTTCATTTTTCTGAAAAGCACGCCTGTCCTCTGTTTAACCTCACATTCTCATTTTTTTTCCACAAATATTCAAGGCCAAGACAAGTCGCGGCATAATCCCCCCCCAACTGCACTTTCATCATGTCAGGGTGGCAGGTGCCCTGACGAACGGGACGGCTGTCTGCTCATGAAAGCGCGAGAGCTGAGGGCGGCTGGGATCGCCGTGACAGCCACTTACTCACCGGTATAATAATGCAAAGATGATTTGCGAATTGGGGGGGTTGGCGGGGCGGAGGGGGTGTAAAGGAGAAAATAATTGAGTTTACGAGCGACGAGGAGGACGAGCGTTTTAATCAGAATTCATCCGCGCAAGTGGGTGTTATCGAGTTCGTCCGAAAGAACTCGTGTGAGCAACGTTTGCGGCGTGACAAATAATCGCTTCCTGCCACGTTTGACATTTTGCCGTGCCCTTTAGAGCACATCCGAGATTTTGTGGTGGCGGCAAAAGTTAGAGGTTAGACACACCAATTCCCCCGCCCCCAAAAAAGGTCCGGGCTTGATCAAGGTTACGCCTGCGGAATATTTTCTAATTTTTATGTCAAGTGATGTGGCGTGATAAAATATGCCAGACATTTTCCGTTGAACCGACTCGTTGTTATTGTTGCCTTCGCCGACCCCAGACGCTCTGTCCATCAACGCAGAGGCCGGCTAGGGCGGCCCATTCATTTCAGTTTCGGCAGTCCGGACTACAGCGAACAACTTCTTGAACCCCAGAATTCTTTTGAATCATTCATGGCGGCGCAGAAAATGACAGACCAAACATATAAATGTGAATTGTGCCCCAAATAAAAGTGAAATATGCAGTCTGCACTGGACCCAAGTGAAAAACGTACCGACGTGCTGCAAAATAGGCTCGTCAGGAAAAAAAAAAAAACCATCAAACTTGTTTTGTTTGATCGTCTCTCTGTCACCGCCTCACAATTAGCGCTCAATCTGGCATCGTTTAAATGCTTGCTAATTTCCCTTTCCGACTATGTTCCATTTATAAGGATCACGCATTTGTCGGCTAAACGACACAACTGAGAAGTGAGGAGGTCCCACAGAAATCGTAACAAATTTCCCTTCCATTTCCCTTCCATTGAAAAACTATTTGGGCTGTTCTCCTGTTGGCATTGAGTGTTGTTTAGTGAGGAGATTGGGTCGTTCAACTATATCGGTATCACGGAACCAACAGGACGATTTGTGTGGTTTTATGTCAGTTGCAGGTCATTGCCAGTCATTGTTCTCCCCAGTTTTTTGTTGTCATTTTTCCATCTGTCACTGATTACTTTTTTTTTTTTAATGATTCTTCCTCACTCATGATTTGTTGCTTGTTATAGTACAATATAATCCAATATAAAAATATACATAGCCATTTTCCATGTGTGAAGGCGTCTCACGCTCTAACTACAATTAAAAACATTACTTCACTTTCAGATCCTGAATGATTTTGAGAGGTGAAGTCGAAACCTTTGGTCATTCCTCATTTATTCCTCAAAATATGTTCATATTTAATTGCTCCAGTCTTATCAGTGAAAGTGAAAAACTTCAACTGCGCTGGCCTTGAATACTCCCTTGAAAATTCATCCCAGGCTTTTAGAAACCAGATGGGCTGCGATGATGCGGCCACAGCGAGGAGAAATTGTGAGACAGAACAAAGGCTTCAGTGATATTGAATCAGCGAAGTTTCACACACGCACACAGCCACGAAACAAAACAAGAAGAAGAAAAAAATCAATTATCGTCTTATTACATAATGGATAAAGTCACATTTCAATACAAGTATTTTGAAGGAGGAGGGAGACGTTTCGCAGCCTCCGCCGACTCACTCTTACACAATTAACAGTTGGCTGCTCTTTGTTCCGCAGAACCTGGCAACATGTCCGCTGACTGGACCGCGGCTCAGACGTGTCGACCAGAAGCGAGAGCTCCATGGCTGCGTGTGGTAATGCTGCAGAACTTCCCCCTCGGCTCGACAGTCAGGTTGGACCGTAAAACAATTACAGACACACCACACGAGTTCGAGTCGGGGTTCCATCTCTGGAGTAAATGTAGCTGTTATCCAAGGAAAAATTAATGGGGGTTTGTGTTGATGTGCAAGGTGGATGTGGCAAGTGATGCCTTTTGCTCAAGTTCAAGGACCAATTTGTGTGATTTAGTTTAGTCTAATGGTAAGAAACACTGTTATGTTGCGTCAAGTCAAACCATCAAACCCTGAGTTGATCCATGTCAACAGAATGTTTATTATTCGTGAATGAAAACTCACCTGATTATTTATTTGTTGTAACTTTAGCACACTTAAATGCATATAGATTTTTTTTACATTCATTGGAAATTAATGTCTTTAAAGAGCGACATTATGTCGTAATTTTGCATTTCATTCATACCAAAACAAACCAGTGCAGGCACATCCTCAGTGGCCTCCACGGAGCAAACTAGTACAATAATGTCCCTTTTTACTGCATAGTTTTGTTTTCTTGCAAATCAAATATAAGCAGGTAGTGTAACTGCCACTGTTGCTGACCTCCACAGAAACAAGGTCACGACAGAAGACCACCAGAGTGTTGCAGTAGTTTTTCTTGCAAAATCTCAAAAAAATTTGCAAGTAGTGAGAAATGGAAAAGCAGCTTCAGATTTTGTTTTTCACTATTTCCACGAAGGAACAAGGCGTCTCGCAGTCTCGCCGTCGTCATTCAGTGTTTCCCAAGGTTTGTTTTTCATGACGCCGCCCTGTGCCTCGCCGTCATCTCGCGAAAACAAGTCGGATTTGATGGGTTTCTCTTAAGTTTGACAGAGCAGCGTCGCAAGCGACCTCACAAGAGTGTCACTCAAACTCTGTGACTGCACAAGTTTTTCTGCTTTTCGCGCCGTGCAGCCTGTTCAGCTCTGCGGCCCACGCTGCGTTTCGTGCAGCCACGTGCACACACATGCACACCCTTGAAACAAATGCCTGCGGTCGCCATGCAGCTGCATTCAGAAGACCCCCCCCCCCACCCTCCCCGTGCAAAAAACAATTCATTTGATAAAGCTCAATTTTTGAAAGGCGGAGAACGGAGGATTTTGATGAATCACAATCACTGGCCAGAGTGGATTATAGTGCTTCGTGATTACATTTTCCCCGGAGGATTTCTCTCCTGCCCTTCGCCCAGGCGCATGCAGCATGTTGCTGCCGCAAAAGGAGGCGTCCGTCAGCTGAAGCTCCCTCGTTTTCCTGGCGACGTGACGGAGGTTTACATAATCGCAGAGGCCTCTGCTGTGGAGCCGCGCTGTCGGCCGGGACACCTGCCGCCGCCAGCCTGATGGAGCGCCTCCTGCTGGGAAGACACGTGGCCTCCACCTGGACCGAGTGGGGAAAAGAGAGCAGGGACAAGTGGAGAGACGCGGCGTGAGATGATGAGTAACACACACACACTCGGAGAGGAAAAAAAAAAAAAAAACAACACTACAGAGACTCTGTCTCAGAGTGTTACAGGGAAAACAAAATGCTGTCAGATGGGCAGGTTGAGTGCGGATGAAACGGAATGAAGAGGGAGATGAGAGCGCCTCTGTGAATTAAAGTGAATAAAAGATGTAACGGTGAAATGCGTGTTTTTATTTTTTCAACTTCGTGCCTGAGTTCCCCAGAACTGTATTTGTTTCAAACACCACGGAGCGTGCGATCAACTGGCAGTTAACTTCGACTGTTATCTGCGATTTGCGATGTAAATCACTCGGATTCTTAAATTGTCAGTGGATTCCTCGACCACTGAAAAAAAAAAAAAAGGTCAAACGGAAGAGAGAGTGAAAATGCAAGTCAAAAGAAAAAGTGGAGTCAAAAGAAAAAGTTGTGACTTCAAGTTGTGCAAGTTGAAGAAAGAAATATCGCACTTACTCAGCGGAAGGCACTGTTTGGCTTTGCTTGGCAAGAGGTCCATTCAACTCCGAACATCTGTCCGTGGGCTCTTCAACTGATGGATGGAATACATTCCGGGAGGATTCGGAAATATCAAGGAAGGATTTCGGAATTGTTCCGTTTGACGTCCCAGGTTAACAACTTAAACGCTGGACAACGTGGACTAGCATTGTCCAAAGTGGATGCGCTTGGCCTGTAGCTTCCCCACATCTGCCAATCATCCAACTGGGATTATCGGCCTTCCGTCTTCCTCGACTGGTATACCTCTTTTTTTCCCCCCTCCTTCTGACCTGTACTAGACCTACAACCGGCTTTCGCTACTACGGCTCCCAGGCTCCCGCTTTAACTCTCCGCTCACAATCTGCCTCCTCTGGGTTAAGTTGTGTTCCCATAGATCTCCGCCTATCGCGGCAGATCCTTGTGGGAGCTTTCGATATTTTTGAGCTTTGGTTTTCTCTCCCATCGCAGTCGTGGCGCGTCCACCACTTTGAACATATTTTGATGCTACAGCGTTGCAGAGAAATTCCAACCATTTTTATGAAACATTCAACGCGACATTGTGCAACTAATGGAACATCGTGTTTTCTTGTGTGCTGTTGAATTAATCTTTGCTGTAATGAACCATAGAAATACGCCATATAGAAAACCACTGAATAGCTTAGAGTAAATATAAGGGTGAAGCAGCTGTACCTCCATGTGCAGAGCTGTTTTCTCCGACCAGAGTCTACACTCATATGTAATTTATGGTGGGAAAAGGAACTGTCAAAGTACTGCGGCATATTACGACGTGCCAGCTCTGCTTCTCCAGCCCTGCAGCTGGATAGATGCTGCATGCACAAGAAGGTTCTGCAAAGATGCATCCGCACCGCACAGCTTCGGAGCGGGGACACCAGCTAGGTCTCCGACCGACCGGGATCACATGATCTCCTGCCCCCCGAGGCCCTCGCCAGAAACTGGGTCTGTCTCCGCTCCTCCTCCTCATCCTCAGCAGCCAGTGACTCCTCTTCCTCGTTGTTTCTCCAAACTCAACACCTCTTCTTCCAGCCCGTCAGGGGAGGTCTTGAAAATCATGCATCACTTGTTTTTGAGGGGCTGTGTGACTGCTACAGTTCCCCATTTTCACTTGTCTTTTTCCCCTCTGTTTATTTTTTTCTCCCTCTTCTTCTTCACCAGAGAATCAACAACCAGCCACATATAAAGTTTTGTGTGTGAGTATGTGTGAAATACAGAGGAGGGCTGCATGAAAATGAGGCTTGGTTTTTAGTCGGGATTCTTATCAGATACAGAGGGAGATAAAATGAAACCAGACAAGTGTGCTTCAAAAAAAAAAAAAAAAAAGTCTGGAAAGATAGATGTGCTTTGATTTGCACTCTGGGGCACACTAAAGCAGGCCAGTCTCAGGATTACATGGTGCAAATTTCTAAATAAAGCTTCAAATGAGTGACTTGTGGATTCACTGTAGTTGGACAAAATTAAGGAGAAGAATTAAAACATATTTTTGGCAACTAAAAAGCTTGTATGTTCTCGCACTGTCAGATCTTTATTTTTATCCCAGACTCCAGTGGAGCCGCCTCACTTAATAAGTCATTCAAGAAAAAGATTTTAAAAAAAAGTGTAGCGCTGTGTGTGTTTGATATTGGCTGACGGCTGTTAACACACAGCTGCAAGGTGGTCTGTGAACACCTCGAGGTCATGAGCGCAGGAGGGGCAGCAATGCCCTCACTGATGTTGGAACATTGCAGCGCACGCACCCTGCTTAATTGTCGTTCAGGCGAAGGAAACACATTGCAGTTGGAAAACAGTCTTAAAGTGAATGTTGCCTGCTGTGCGACCTCTGAGCACGAGTGGTAGTTTGCCAAGAAAAAAAGATGAGGCATTGTTGTGACTTCAACGTCTATTTTAGTCTCTTGCTCCACTTTTAATATCCTTCATTGACTGTTTTTTGTTTTTTGTTTTTTGTTTTTGCATATGTATGAACAGTTGTTTAAGAGCAAGCTTGCTACTTTTTTTTTTTTTATCATGTGTTCAGAAATTTGCTGCTGCCATTAATTCCATGCCTTCTTTGTCGAAGCTTTTTGGATTTATCTCACAAGCTCGTCTGCAAAGAGCTCACAGGAAGTGTTTGGAAAGGTGAGACGGGGTAAAAGGCGATTGGTTGACTCTTCTGCCTCGGCTATGCTTAGCCATGCAGCTGTAGGTGCATGAAACATCTTCGTTGCGCAAGAGGCAACATTGGCAGCGTATTGCTGCCCTTCGCTCGGCTGTGATTTATCACTTAACTCTTGCCAAAGCCAGGCGGGAGCAAAGCAATTAAGATTCTTTTTTCTTCAGAGGAAATGCTTTAGTGCTGTTCTATACTCTTCTTTTGATGTGGAAAAAGCCGCCCCGTTCTCTTACATCTGCCACTGCTCCAGCATCCACAGGTCCGCCGCTTACTTACTGTGTCTGTTCTTTTGCTTCTCCTTGGGCTCATAGTTGTAGGCGGCAATCGTTTGCTTCCTGTTTCGTGGCAACGAAAACAAAGCTGAAACAACTTGCAGAAAATGCTTTGTATGTGAGCTCTGGAAAATTGTGTGTGCGCAGTATTTCCCAGTTCCAATATTCATTACTGCGTCTGTTCTTTTGCTTCTTCTTGGGCTCATTGTAGGCGGCAATCGTTTGCTTCCTGTTTTGTGGCAACTAAAACAAAGCTGAAACAACTTGCAGAAAATGCCTTGCATGTGCGCTCTGGCAAATCATGTGTGCGCAACATTTCCCAGTTTTGAATCTCTTATCCAGCTGCCCTGCAAGGTGACATTATGAAACTTTCAGCAGATATAAGCAGTGTCACTAACCACAACGTCATGATTGAATGTGACCCAGAGATTCATGGTATGGAGAGCAAAACGAAGGAGTGTTGTAATTAGCAGTGGATGCCTTCCGTCACTGACTGACTCACTGATGCAGATTCCTGGAGGGCGTCTTCATTACTCTGTTTACTCTTCCCCATTGTGTACGCTCCTGGTTGGCGGGCGTGTAACTAATCACTCATCATGCTCCTCGAGTATCAATCCTCTCAAGTAACTCATCTGTATCCCGGGTGCGCAGGCTTCGCCGGGGCTCCCAGGGATTGTTTGAGAGGAGCGGTGCGGCCGGGCATGGCGGGGAATGGGAATGAAGGGATTATGATGAGCCGTGAGCATTTCTTTTTTTCTTTTTTTTCCCCTCTCCACCCAAAAGACGCACACACATTAGAGAAGAGCCCATGCAAAGCAAATTAGGTGGGCCAAATTGCGCCTTCTCTCTCTATCTCTCTCTCGCTCTCTCCCATCTCCGAGCCGGCCATCCCTTCCTTTGATGGCGGGAGATTCCGAGGGCTCTGCCGTCGTCGGTGTGGGATGAGAGGCTTCGGCAGTGTTGTCCCTCCGGATGAGACGAGAAAGTAAAAGCTCATTCCGAATGAGGCAGGAGAAAAACAGGGCCTGAGGCTGATTACCAGTGAAGGTCAAAGTGAACGTAATTCCAGCAACATAACAGCTCTGAGAAGATGCCACGTTGCAGAGCAATCAGCGGCATTTGGAGCAGATTAAGGAGCACCGTCTTAAAACATGTTGGCCCATGAAGGAGGTCTCAGTCCATGAAGCAGTAATCACACCGTTTTGGGGGGAAACGAGGCCCTCGGCAAGTTTCAATGAATCAGGTGGCGAGCAGCGAAACGTGACTAAAGAGCGACGATTTCAAGAGAGATCAGACAGAAAAACTGCATGAGCGAAAGTGTAAAATCCATCAAACCCATTTGCACTGAAGACGCGAGCAACAGGAACCTGATTTGAAGATTCCAAATAAGGCGGCAGCCAGACGGAACACTCCACTGCCCGACTTCATCTGGGAGAAAACAAACACAGATAATCCCTTCAGGGATGCTTGATTGCGTTGCCAGACACTTAACAATTTCGGGCTCTGAGTGGCGACTGTGAGCGCGCTCAGTGACTTGCAGATTGGATAATGGGGGCCCGGGCATGTTGCAGTCGTGGCGGCGCGTGCCGACTGCTGTGCCAAGGCTGCCGGACCAGAACCGAAACTGGTCACGCAGGGAGCGAAAAGTGGCACCAATCTACTGATGGGTGTTTTTTTTTAGTCTCTTTCAATCTGGGTGGTTGGAAAGTGACCGTTGCTGATGGTTTCTTCACGTCCTGTGAAGTTCGGCAAAATTGAAATATGGTTCCTTCACGCTTATGGTTCTTGTCACTCTGATCATTTCTTCATTCATTCATTTTTTAAAACTTGCTTTTCCAGGCAATCTTCATCTTGGGGGAGGGGCCTATCGCGGGTGTCTTTCGGCGAAGGCGTGGTCATAAAGAAAAGTCACTAGGATAGACAAATATTTGCCTTCACTCGTGTCCTACTGACAATTTAGAATCCCCAATTAGCCTTATGCTCATGTTTTTGGACTATTGGAGAAGAAGGAAGAGGAGGAGGAATTATTTCAACAAATGGTTGCAAGGCGTTGCTCTTTACGCTTTGACTCACTTGAAATTAACGTCTTCATGCCGGGGCTTGGCACTTTTTTGTTATGCTAATTCGCAAAGTAAGCCATGCTCAAGAGATTTATGCACAAACTCTACGGAGCGGGGAACGAAAACGATACCTGAACTACAGTGGGGTCACTGTTGTTGGCGTTATTACCACGGGCCAACGGTGGCGCGCAGACACAACATCCACCTCATTAGGTGCTCGTGTGCGTGTCCGTGTGTGTGTGTGTGTGTGACTTAGCTAAAAGCTCTTTGGAAAACAGAGAATCTATTAGCGGCTGCGGGGGTCTGCAGATGCATGCATAATGAGCGTGACACACATAGATGGCTGCAGCATCAGCGGGGATAAGCCGACGGATTAGACCAGCGGAGGCAAGTCTCCGGTGCCGGGGACAGACAGTTACGTAACGGCGGAATGCTGACCAAGGCAGGAGTCCGTGCCCATTCAGTTGCCTCCCGTGATGCTTCTGTTCAAAAGAAAAAATCTTTCTTTTTAGTGTGTCCAACAAAAATCTGATTTGAATTATTGCGTAAAAAAAAAAAAAAAAAAACGCCACTCAAGCAATCATCTTGCGCTCTGGACTCGAGGTCCTGTTTGCTCGCACCTCTGCCTCCACGTGCAACAGCATGCACATGCAAATTTAATCAGGCAGCTCTGCCCTTTTCATTATCGGCTGCCTGAAAGCGCAGCAGCAGTCTTCATGTCCCATTAGGGGGATCTGCGCGGAACTGCGCCCCCTGTAGCCTGACTGGTGACGCGGCAATTGATCATCCGTGTGGTTTGACTGCGGCTAGTTTGGGGGTTTCTGAACCTGGATGCATTAAAAAATATCGTGTGTGATACTTGAGATTTGGTTTCGATCCAAAACCTGATAAATACGATACTGATACTTTTTTGATGAGGGTGGCAGTATCATCAAATTGCTTTAAAAAGTGTTTTTGTGATCCCCCCATGGATTTTTATTGAGTGAAAACCAAGGACATAATTTGGGCCTTTTAGGTAAACAGAAAATACTCGTCCACCAGTAGAAATCTTTGCCCTCCATGCAATGTCTTTTCTGCTTGGAATTATTGTCACAATCGTTTCACGAGAGGGGATGAAACAAAAATAACCCCAAAAAATGTGATTCCAACTTAATGGGAATCACTGTAATAGTTTCAAGACGGAAAATAATATTGAAAAATTCAATATCTAGACACAAATATAACACTAACATTGATCAATACTGGTAATAACCTTGGCATCGATATTATCGATATTCAGATCGATACGCCCACCACTCGACTCTTGGGAGCCGGCTGCGGTCGTGTTGCGTGCAGCACTTTGGCTTCAGTCATCGGGTTCAACAGATTGCCCGCGTGTCGAGATGCTCTGGATTATGCATTCAAACGCTCCCTGGAATGAGGGAGGGGACTAGCAAGGGCAGGGATGTGGTGGCAGAAAATGATAAAAAAAACAACGCACATCTGGTACAAATGTGTATTCAACCGAAAGCGCGGCGACTGATGTGGAGATGTTTGTGGAGGTGAACTGTCCCCCGCCATGTACCTCTGAATAATTAGCCAGTCACCGCCAGTGGTGGTTTTTTCCCCGCTCAAAGACGCTTCTTTAGCCGTTCTCTTCCTCCTCCTCCTCCTCGTCTCGCCTCCCGTGTCAAAGGGAATTCCTGAGCGGCGCTCCACGTTGGCTCTGCCATCTCACCGCCCACACAGCCTCTCTACCTCTGAGCCGTCTGACACTTTTTGAAGTGGTGTTCATTGTCGGTTTTTTTCTTTTTTTCTTTTTCAAAAAATGTTTCCTCACTCGACTGTTAAAGACAAGAAAACGTGTGTGTGTGTGTGTGTGTGTGTGTGTGCGCGTAGGTGTGTGTGTGTGTGTGTATAACAGAGAGAAAGATCCAACATTTGTTCGCTGGATATTTATTTTTCAGACAAGTAGAAGTGGAGTTTTCTTTTGTTTTTTTACTTAATGGTTGATGAAAGATAGTTTAAATTAAGTACAACAACAACCTGGCAAATGGATGATAGATTGTGCATCAGTAATAATGTAAGAAGCAATTTGCGCATGAATTATACGAGAGAGAGTGAAAACGATCACGTCCTTTAAAATTTTCACTCTAACGTGATTATTTCTTCCCTCTTAAACTACCGTTAAGCCCAGAAAACCGTAAAGATTTTGAAATTTTCCATCTGGTGTAGTTTCGGAGGAATGATGTTTGTGCAACTTTGGTGTCATTAAACAACCTGCTATCTTCAACACAGCTTTGATTGATCTTTGGAAAATATTGAAGCTGGAACCAAAACCTTGTTAGCTTATAGTATAAAGAGCCATTACAATGGTACCATGGATAGAAACAACATGATGTAGGCTGATATCATTCAATAAAATACTTCATTACAATATAATCTGATACTGATGATGATATGAATCTGTATGACACAATACAATACACTGTATTGTCCCTTGGTGGAGAAAATGTCTGTAACCTCATTCCTGGCACATTAAGCTGCTCATGCAGAAGTAATGAATCGGTTATAAACAAAGTGCTTCAAAATAACAGAACTATGAATAAGGGGGATGTATCATTTAGCTTTAGCGGCCTGGATGCCATCTTTGTGCTGTTTCTGTTTCTGTGCAGTTCATCAAGAATACAAAGTTTCCTCTTGGACAGACTCGCTAACCAACAGGTGCAGTGTTGATATGCAAACCACCTGTTGACTTTTAAAATGGCACAATCATCTCATCTAGAAGGACAAAAAAGTTCTTTGCCAAAATATGAAACCCAGCAAATAAACAAACAAGACAGAAAGAACTGCTTCCTTGAGCATCTGTGGGGGAAAAAACACTGATAATAGAGTCCCTGGCAGACTCGCATCTTTTTCTTCTTTTTTCATCCACCGGTCGATGTCACCATGGTTACCAGGCGTAAAGCGGCACAATAGCCGGGCTAATGAAGAGGCGCTCCTGTGCAGGGTCACACCTGGCGCTGCTTGGAAGCGCCAAGTTTGTTAGCCTCAAAAAAAAAGGCTCCCTCGGGAGTTGGAGGGACACCATCTGGACCAGCAGTGGAATGCAGCCTGAACAGGGCGTAGACTGGACCTTGCGCGCACCAGTTATTAGCCAGAACCATACGCCCGGGCCTGCTGGAAAATCCTGGCTGCTCAGCGGACGTCTGGCATCTCAGAACGGGAAGCTTATGCCAGCGTTGACACCTGTGTACGGTTCCTGCGTATGACTGCCAGAATTCAAATTTCAGCACCCGCCGTGTTTCGGCGCCGCCTTGCGCTCATCACCTCCTCCTCGTCTCTTTGACCTCTTGCCTCTTCCGTCTGGCTTCACGTTTCAATGTGCCCATCCTGCACGTTCCACCCGCGCCGCCTCCAATCCACTCATCTGCACTTTCGGCCCGTTCTCTTTTGTCCTGATTTCTGCCAATCCTCTCACGGTCATGGCTAACAAGTTGCATTTTAATCATCCATTATCGCCGCTTAACCTGGGCGCGTTCCCACTCGTCTGTGTATTTATGTCAGTGTGGCAGCTGCTGTCCTTGAAATGAGGGCATTATGAGAAATAAAATTATGGGAAAAAAATTGTTTACGCTTTGTTCCAAAATATACACGCGTTAAAAAAAAATAAAAAAAATAAAAAAGGCGCCACAGCGATCAAATTCAGAGAGACAGTCGGCAAGGTCAGAGGTCAAAGGTTTCTGTACCGTCCCAACTGGGTAGTCAGCTTCCAGCCAGTGTAAAGCATTCCGGTTGATCTACAACCACTTAGTGCATCAATAAAATGCAAGAGCACGTACAATATGCGAAACCCCCCCGAGCCAGATTTATTGGAGAATTAAAATGAAGTGCAAAAACACAAACCATTGATAATCTGGTATTTAAGTTCCCTCATAGCGGCACCGTTGTTTAACTTGGGTGGCACTTACTCGACTTGGAGTCTTTAGAAAAACAGCTATCTTGTGTTTTGTCCGGAAGCGAATTGCTGCCACCCTAGAAAAAAAAAAAAAAAACAGGGCTCAGGATCACGATATAACAAGAAACTATCACGTTTTTACGTGATGATTTTCACGTTATAATGTGAAACTATCATGTTGTTTCGTGATCATTTCATGTTATTTTGTGAACGTTCCAAGTTATAACGTGAGAGTTACACGTTTTTACGTGAAAATGATCATGTAAAAACGTGATATTTCACGTTATAACATGATACTGAGCACTGTTTTTTTTTTTTTCTCTCTCTAGGGTGGCAGCAATGCGCTTCCGTAGTTTTGGTTTTGAGACGTTCAATTGAGAATGAGGTCTGCTTCCACTTTATGAATCTCTCCAATATCTCACACTCCCGCTACCTGTCGTAAACGGAGGCTGACACGCCGCTAATTAGCTCATTTCCATGTGAAATCTTGATCGCCGCTCGTTCATTCATGAAACCGCAGCAAAGGGAGCAGCAAGCACGGAGCAGAATTTGAAAGTGAGACGCTGGGAGGCGGAAAAGAGAGGAGAGCTGGTCGTGTTGTTGGCCTCAACACCTTGAAAACATGTCGAGTGGCAGACTGACTGGAGGAGCCTGGAAACCAGAAAAAACACGGCGTTTGCATGTTGTTCTCAGCCTGGAGACCCAAAAGATTGCATGAATGTTACACCACATTGAGTGGTGTAATTAACATGAAAATACATATTAAAACATGTTTGTTTGCTGCTTATAGATACATCTTATTGCTTGCAATTGAAGTTGGGACTGTACGAATAAAATCACGGCACCAGGACCAACTGGCCTGGTTTCAGGAATCCTATCGGGACCTTGATGAAAAGGGGATTTTATCATAATTATTATATAATAATTTAACGTGTTTTCAGCATGCCCTAAAGTATTCTGTTCTGCTGTAGTTGCTGTTTGTTTGTATTGTATATTTAAATCTGCCTGCTTTGTGCTGACTTGTTGCGTTGCATATGCAAAGCCCTCGCGCACGTGCTGTCCTTGTCTCGTCTGGTGTGAATGTGGCTTCAGTCAGAGGTCAATCTTTTGTGCGTTTTATGAAACGTCTGCGTGGGTGGGGGGGGGGTGCGCGCCCTGTTCCCACCTGTGCACGATGAACAGATTGGCAGCGAGAGTGTGTCATCACGACGCAAAAATCCAACTGTAGATGTTGAATTGGTTCCAGCTTCATCTCCGGCGGTTCATCCTCTCTGCACACGTTCCAGGAGGTCTTTGATCCTTCCCTCACCGTCCTCGGGGGGATTCCCCCTGCTCGCAAATTATCACTCAAGTGATGGCCCTCATAAACCCCTGACAGGTTGCACCCGATCGATCGGCCCTGCAGCCAGAGTAAACAGTTTAATGTACCCCGTGCACAGTGTGTTTTACGACGACAGACGAACCGGCGGCCCGGGCGTGAAGAGCCTCGCCGGGGACGGGTCGGAGGACCGCCGCCGCGGTTTATTTCCTTAACTCCCGCGGGGGCCACGGAGATTCAATCACAGCCACGGCCGTGCGCATCCTGCAAGGCGAGTGAAGAAATGTCAGTCACCTAATGGAGTTGCTGCTGATTCCTTTTGTTGGCCACAGCGCCCCTCCCGATCATGTTTGTTGAAGGAAACCTGTAATCTGAAGCCATTTGTCGCTTCCCTCTGCTTATTTTTGCCTCCATAAGAGCCGCAGGGCTCCTTCTGTGAGGCCGAGCTCCGAAACATGCAGAAGACGGAGTCTGTATTCCCTGAGAGAACCTTTTCTTTTTTCTCATTTGTTTATGCAAATATCTCAGTGGCTGCTGTTAAAAACGGTGCACCTTTTCACAAAAACAGAGAAATCTCCACTAAGAAGTCCCTGCCCCCGCAAAAAACAAACAAAAAAAAAACAATATATAAGGTAATCGTATTGCCTGTTGTCCCAAGAGAAAAAACACTTATAAAAGATAAAGATGATAAAGTTATAAGCGGCAGCTAAAGAGGCTGTCGGTTTGGAAATCCTAACCAGATCTTAGATGAACTCACTTAAATCTAATAGATGCATTGCAGCCAGGTCACTGCAACCATCAAGGGTCGAGTCAACCTGAGGCGAACGGCTAAGGGGATCACAAGTGGTCAGGCTGTGTATGCAGCATTGTTTTGAAGTGTTTGTGCCAAAGTAAGTTTGCGGTAAAGTGCTAACGTCATTTCTAGTGAGAGAGGCCCTTCAGATCTGATCTGGAAATGCGAGTGGTAGTTTGTCTGTATGTGGCCCTGCGATGAACTGGCGACTTGTCCAGGGTGTCACCCTGCCTTCACCCCATGACATCTGGGAGAGGCTCCAGCAGACCCCCGTGACCCTGAGTTAAGGAATAAGTGGGTATTGAAAATGGATGGATGGATGGATGGATGGATGGTTGGTACCAGAGGTGAGCAGTGATTGGAGCGTGAGTGCAGTGTGTTCCCCATCGCCCAACGGCAGCCATGTCACAATTTTCGGGCATTTTTGCTTGATTTTTTTTTCTTTTTTAACATTGTAAGATTTTTTTTTTATTAGTGGTATTTCCAGCTATTTAGACCAGCATAAAACACTCAACCATTTTGGAAAGGTCTGGCTCCTTTCCATATTGACGCCCAATCATGTTTAGTCTTTTTGCAACCAACGTTGGCGGTCCCTGCTGGACAAACGATAGATTGCGGTTTTGTTTTTTGTTTTTTTTGTTTTTGGTGCGTCCACATTGGCCTCTCTTTTGAAACCAGAGGCTCCGCCCATCTTTCCATGCAGTCAGCGGTCACGACTCATGACTGTAGACTCTTCTTGCTTTAGTCGCTGCGACTGCTTCCACCGAGTTCTTGTTCTTTGCCGCCGCGGAGGCAGAAGTAAGCGATCGGGATGACTTGCTCTGATGTCTAACTGAGTGCGTGTGGGTGCACACATGAGGCAGAAGTGGTCTGCGCTCGGCGCCGTCCTCTTTAAAAGGAGTCCCACATTCGCAGTCCTTGGGAAAAGAAAGAAAAAAAAAAGCCAAACAGGAGGTTAAGCTCCGAGGCCCCTTTCACAGACTGGTTTTCCTTTCCCTGGCAAAGCCCACACGTATTGAAGCATCCCGCGCCGCTTTCTTGAACTCTGCAGAAAAAAAAAAAAAAATCTATGAGTCGCAGTGTTTTCCTGCAGTCTAGTCGTGCCGCGAATTCATAAAGAGGGCGATAGAGGGCAAGAGAGAGGGATGAATAAATGAGTAAGCGAGGTTAAGGGAGAAGAGAGAGAGAGACAGAGAGAGGGAAAAAAAGGGGACCGGGGCCAGTTTTCATCCCATGTTCCTTTTAGATCTTTGGGCAGGAAAAATCAGATAAATTAATAACATGATCTCAGGTTTGCTTTCTCCTACCCCTGCGCCACGCTACCTCTTTGCTCTGGGTGCTTTTACCCTCCCCCCGGCCCTCGCCCCTCCACACACACACACACACACACACACACACACACACACACACACACACACACCCTTGTGTGTATTTTCGAAAATCGCCCTCATCGCTTCAGACGCCTTGAATAATTCACGTGAAAGTTTTATAAGGCGCAGCGCACCGTCGTGAGAACATCCAGGTCTGAGAGGAGCCGGAAAAATAATTGAACTTTTTCCGTGTGTTTTCCGAGTCGCTGTTTCGTCAGAGTGCGGCACGGGCAAGGCTGTAAAATATGTATATTTCACACTCAGCAGGGCCGTCTTTAAATTCTATTACAGAATTCCAATATTTCTAATAAAGCCGTCAGGTCGCTCTGGTCTTAAAGCAACAGTGCACACTTTTTCAAATTCTTACCATTTTTATTGACTTGTAACCCGTAACGTGAGAAATTGCCAAGCTAACCAGGAAAAGGAAGATTTATTTATTTATTTATTTATTTAACATCTGGCTTGTCACGTTAGCTTAGCGCGAACGAGGCCTCTGCCCGTCTCCGCTCATTCTCCACACTGCTCGCCCTCATCCCGCAGCTGCCACGCTCCCCTGTCCATACAGATCTATAAGTAGATGCATATGTATACCGGATGAGCTTGTGCGCGAGCAGCTGGGATGCTGAAGTGAAGTGAAGGGAAGGGAAGGACGTGCGCGTGAAGTGACGGCACGTCACATTTCGCCTCTTGCCGCCGCCGCCGCCGCTGCCACTCCGGCATGCTGTACATTGCGTGCGGCCTCCCGCCGGAGACGTTGCGCGCTTACGATCCAGCCGGACCGACAGAGCGCTGCCCCTGCTCACCCTGCTCGCCTCGCCTCTCCTCACTGCCGCTGCAGACGAGAGCCGCGGGTTTTTCTGTCTTCCAGAGGAGAGGAGGAGGTTGGCGGAGGAATGGAAATAGGCAGCGCAAAACATGGGAACATAAATAAATTTTAATAAAAAGGCAACCTCTGGGGTTCCGACGCCCACCATCTCTCACCCAGCCCCCCCCCCGGAAGCCCCTCCGCCCCTCCGCCTCCCCTGCCGCACTCTGCATCTGCTTACACCTCTGGTGAACTTTTGTTATCTCTCCTCTCATTTGCTATTATTATCCACCTCCGTTTCATCCGCGCTCGACTAAATGCTGCTGGTAGCTGCAGGGGTCGGGGATGTTGGCCTTCGCTTGGCCGGTCAGCATCGCCGTCTTCCGCCTCTGGCCACTGGAGGGCCTAATTTTTGCTTTTTTTTTTGTTATTTCAGCGCCTAAAAAAAACACTTTTTTACCGTCATCTTTGTAGTAACATGCAGGATGTAATTCTGCCGCCGCAGCGAAACAGACGCAGACATTGAAGATGTGGCTGAAATATTTGACATGCCGCATGCGTTTTTTTTTTTTTTTTTTGCATTTAGCCGCGTGGACAGAAGCGCACGTACATACGCACATCATACCGTGCCCTCACACTGTACACACACGCATCCCTAAAGATCCAGCGCGCATGTTGCAGTGTTTACCAGCGCGTGAAACACTGCTGCTCTGCATAGTCGGTCTTGATGTCTCTCTCGCTCTCTCTCTTTCTCTCGTCTTTAAAACAGCAGGGGTTGTTGGGGGCAGTGTCTGCCGTGACTGAAGCTTTGCGTTTGCGTGTTTGAGCCGCTCGCGTGCGAACAAAGACCGAGGGTGGCACTCAGGTCACCTTGCGAGCGGCCTCAAGTTTTTCCGCCAGTTTTCGCCAATGCTGAGAGACGATTAATGGCTCATGCAGCGCCGACACCGGACTCTCGCTCTCACGCCGAGGATGATTGTCCTGCATATTGTTGACATCAGGAGAATATCCAGATCAATGGCACTGTCAGCCAAGAACTTTCTTTGATTAAAAGGAAAGAGTTTGCATCGATTGCGAGCGGTTGCGTCGGCTCCGATGCTGCCGCAGGACGATAGCTGGACGTCTCTGTGTTTGGTGACAAGTTTTCCCAATTCAGGGGCTGCAGACTTCAGAGGACCTGGTCTATGACTGTTTGTAATGAGAGGTTCTATCATTTCTCCACCCTGCCGAAATGCATTTTGGGAGACGCAAGGCAATTTAAAGGATCCATGTGGTGCCTGAAGGATGAGCTGGTCTGTCGGAAGGAGACTCTGAATGGACGGCCTTGTCGCACCAAATGTGCCGTAATCAGCCCAATAAGTGCTGCCCTTGGAGGCATAGCGGCGCGTCTTTTTATTCCAGGTGCAGACAGCTGCGCGTTCCCAGGCGGCGCCGCACTGCTGTCACTCCTTCAGGGTCACCAACCTGGCCACGGCTCCGCCCCTGGCATCATCCATTGATGTGACATGAACGAAGAAACTAGTTCTAGACTTCAGGAATTGTGATTTTAAACCAAAAGTTCGCCCTAAGTTGTGAAAATGTACAAATTGTACATACACAACTCCTCTTGTTGGGAAGGATTCCTGATTCAAGCTTCTTCAGTTGAATTCGTGGCCGTTGTCTCTTCTTCCCCTTCTTTACCGTCTTCATTCCGGCAAACTCGGCACCGCCACGAATCCTGCCGCTCCCTGCTGTGTTATAACGGCATGGAATAGTAGCTCATTTCGAGCTCATGTCACTCAAAGAAAAAAGTTAATTGCGTCTCCTCTCAAACAATTAGCAGTGCAGGAACGGTGTAATTTGAATGCCGATGCAAAATTAAAAATATAAGTGTTTGCTCAATCACGCATCTCAGTGTTTAAACATTGTTTTGTTCAATTGTGTGATCATCCTATCATCATAAAGTTATTCTCAGTGTTCAGCTGAGTTTCTCAGCAACTAAACTCCTTATATTTTGATTTATCTGTTAGATACAATCCAGCGGAACAAAGAGCACACAGCTGTTATAAATCACGCAGACTCTCGCCGCCGTAATTAGGGAGGGCTTGTATACTCCGACAAGCAGTAAAAAATTAAGGCGGCTACTGTACGTTCCGATTACATCGAGGCAAAGTAAAGACCTCTCCCTCCTCCTCCTCAATTTTTAATCACAGCTCTCAGCCCTGACTGAGCCATTAAAAGATGCCGCCTGAGCTAAACAATATTCCCCAAACACGAGGGTGAAATAAGTAGTGAACTCCTTTTGTCGCTCGCAGATTGAAGTCAGCGAGTGAAGGGGGGGAGAGAGAGAGAGAGAGAGAGAGAGAAAAAAAAACCACAGTGAGCCGCTCTGAATCTGTGCAGCGGGCAGCCAGGGACTGCGCTGCCTGTTTAGAATTCAGCACGCAATGCAGGGAATACGTGAACATATGTCGGAGAAAGAACATTTTTGAAAGGAATAAACTCTCTCAGAAACATTTAATGTGTGCAACGCCGGTATTGACATGCAAATACCTCTGTGTGGTGCGCAGAGTCCTCCGCATTAATATTTGCAGTTGTGAACACGTCACGACGAGCGCCACGTATTTTCACTTGCCTCCTTACATCAAAAAATAGACTTTAGCACTCGGGTGTGATGGCAGAGAGGTGCAGTTAAACCTGGTCACCTGCTTATGCAGTACAATTATAGTAGTGCAAAGTAGCGGTGCACCAATATAGCAGTAAAGCAAATATATCTAGCATCCACTCATAGTGAGACATTTTCTTCTGCATGCAACGTTTTCCTGCTGCTGGTCGTCAGTGTTAGCGCTTTTAGCTAACAGCGAGGTGATATTTCTTAAAGCTGCGTGTGGAGGGAAAGGTCTTTGCTTCTTGCATTCCTTCCCAAACTTGCAATTTGTCTTCATTAAGTTTTTTTTGTGTGTGTGTTTGTGTGGACTTAGCAAACGTAATGCAGAAATATTTGTTTGCGAACTTTAGATTTTGCTGGATTGCCAGTGTGTTTCTGGTGGTTGACAGTTAACTGTTGTTTTGGACCATTATTGTGTCGGTCTGACAAGAGATGTCAAGTTGTACTGCGGCTGAGAGAAGCGCCTCAGCTTGCTTTGGCTCTGGTGAGTCTTGCCCCATAGCAGCCTCCACACTCACCATTTAGTATCTGCCATTGTTTCCATTTCGGAGCAGCTTCTTCTTCCATTTGGCGGAACAAATTGGAGCAGATTGTCTTTTAAAGACGGTCTTTTTACCCATGAAGGAAGCCGACTGGTTCTTGAATTATTGGAATTAAAACCAGTGAGAAACGCAGTCTACTGGAGATTGGCAAGATGGATGGGCATGAGGTCTAAGTTGAAAATCGTTAGCATCAGCATCTTGTCCCAGAAAGACCTCTTAAGATGTGATGAATACATTAGGGCAGAACTTCTGAAGTCAGACAGAAAGCAGATCCAGCAATTCTGGGAAATATATACACAAAGTTTTGAGCAATTTTTTCTAGTTTGGTGTGAGACCTCTGCAGCTATATTACACCAAATGATGCACGCTGATGCCGAGCGGTGTGAGTTTGTGTCGTTTGCTCTCAAGATTTTGTGCCTCTCTTGGAAATATCTCTATATATCCTGTTAAGCGTAATGCCATTACTCGCTCTGCCTGCAAAAAAAAAAAGACAAAGATTTTGTTGTTGCCAGCACATTGGAGTGGCGCTCTGCGGAGACTCCTTTTCACACTCTCACCTCTGCCACCAGGAGGTTTGGGCTGAATCTCCGGGCCGACGAGTCTGTGGCAACTCCTCAAACTCACTCTCACCTCTGCCCTCGCTCTCACCCCGCTGGACCCTCAAGCTCCACTTTATTATTGAGGTTGACGGTTCATGCGTGGGGATGGACACAGTCAGGTCCCTGTGCCCTCCTCAGGAGGACGCCCGTACGGCCTTATTCCTTTTTTTTCTTTTCCTTGTTGCAGAATTAAAGTGTCGAACTGGTTCTTGACCCGCAGTTTGGAGAGTCGAGCCACTGGGCGCAGACGGTTGGAAACTCTTACCTGTCTTTAAGGACCAATTGTCAGATCATTATTCTTCCATCCTGGACTTCTGCAGGAGCATTAAAACGTTGCCGACGTGCAGGAGACTGTTAGCCCTCTGTTTGCAGCCTGCCACAAAAAGGCTGGGTTTTTAGCTTCCTGCTAAAACTGTGCTGCGTTGCGCTTGGTTCAAAAAATAAAGCGGGCCTGCGAGGTGCTCCAAACGGCCAGCTTACACTGCAAGTGGAGGTGTGTTGTGACATCACAAAGGGCTGATTTCTGATACTGCATGTTTTAATATACACTCCTGATCAAAATCTTAAGACCAGCTAAGAAATTGGAAGAATTTGCATTTTGCACTGCTGGATCTTAAGAAGGTTCGAAGTAGAGCTTCAAAGTGCAAAAAAGAAGAAATGGGAGCAAGAGAAAAAAAAATGAGTCGGCAATTTGTTGAAAATAACAATTTAACTGAAATAGGCTGTTCATCAGCTGATCAAAAGTTGAAGACCACAGCCTTCAAAAGCCAAAATCTGCAACAAAAAAATTGGATTCCATGTCATTTTAATCACTCTGTCAAGATCTCCTGATGGCAAAGGCAATAAAGCTCACTGCCTTTGAACGTGGTCGGATTGTTGAAGCGCATAAGCAGCCATCAAAAGTTTTGGTCTCTTGCTCCCATTTCGTCTTTTGGCATTTTGAAGCTCTACCTAGAACCTTCTTTAGATCCAGCTGTGCAAAATGCAATTCTTGCAGTTTCTTCTCTGGTCTTCATCAGGAGTGTCCACCCTCTAAAACTAGGAGGAAGCAGAAGAGGAGTAGTATGGACTCGACAGATCTTTCCTCAATTCTTCCAAATCCATTGACAAACTACACATTTTGCGTAATCGATTGAAACCACCTGTTCATTGAATTGCATCGGGCACAATATGGGACCTCCAACCTTTGGCACAGACCAGACCAGCACTGGTCGGGCGTCCCGCTGTTTGAAGATAGCCCCGAGGCGCTTTGCAAGCTGATGAACCCTGTTTAACCTTTTCACCCTGTTTCACGCCGACATGCAGATTGCAATGAAAAGAAAAAAAAAAAGTGGATTATTATCGTACATGAAAGCAGATGTGAAGGTCCAGAATCAAAGCCAGCCAGTCAGTCTGAGTGAAGATCCAGCACATCTCACTTGTCTGGGACTAATGGCTTTCAAATCCCCACCCATCCCCACCCGCCACAGTCTGCTGTCAAACCCCATCTCGACGCGCCACTGGGATAACCTATTTACAGATTAATCCTTGTCTCAAAAAATGTATGTGTCACCCGAGCGCGGCAGCGTCGGGGAGATTTGGGCTCTGTACCTGGGCGCCCGGGACGATACTGCACTTAACGTGGTTTTGCACCCGCCCCCGACCCCCCCCCCCCTCCCCTGCGGCGACACGTTCTCGAGCTGACATCCTGCCGCGGATTTGCGCCACGTGATTGCGTTTTTTGCAACCGCCAGCTCCCGCTCCTCCTCTCCCCTGGCCTGACCTCCGGAAATAAAGCCGCCCGAGAGCTCAATCCATTAGCGTCACTCAGGCACATAAATATCTTGCGACAGATTCAGAAATAGGCTCTCAAAATGTGATTGTCATTGAGGCGCGGCCGTCGCGTCATGCGCTCCAGGTGTACGGACATAATTTCTCTGATTGAGTGGGCGAGTACGCGTACCCTTATTCCCCCCCCCCCCAACACTCAATAAATTTGATTTCCTGCTTGTTTTAAAGTCCTAATTCATTTCGCAATCCCGCTTTTGGAAAATAAAATAAAATACAGTCGCAGGGCAAAAGCATTTTGGGAGAAAACAAAAGATTCCGGGTCTTGTATCAACTCTCAAAGCCCACGTCAATTAATCTGCGGTAAATATTTGATGCTCGGTCTCTCCTCGCGCAGTCATCAGGATTCTCATTTGTTTTTTTGTATTTTTGTATTTTTTTTTTTTTTTCTGCCTTTAGAAACTCAGACTAATTCAGCACAGCTAATGACTTCCTCAATAACGCTCCCGGATAGCACTGAGCACGCATTTCTTCGACGAGGGATAGTGTGTGTGTGTGTGTGTGTGTGTGTGTGTGTGTGTGTATGTTTTAATAACAAATGGATCTATGAGTAAAGATTGGAGGCTCGCAGCCTGCCAGGGATTGCGGTGATGAATAAGTCTTGACAGCCTTATAGAGGGATATATTGTTTTCTGGGACACTGGACGTTTTCATCTGGCGCTGGGAGAGACTGATTAAAGGGAAGATACCACTGAGAATTCTATCTGTACACACAGTTATGAAAGCACTTTTGGAAAAGACAAAAAAAAAACACCTTTGGGGCGCCTGAGAGGCTCGGAGGTCGTGCTGCGCCGCGCTCTTAATTATTTTCTTGCTTACCATCCCAGCGCTGCGTCTTCGGGCGAACGGCTAAGTTCCAACAAACTCGAAGACGAGCCGATCCGCAGTTGTCATGTTTTACCTTTCTTTTTTTTTCTTTTTATCAGAATTTGTTTTTTTCCGGGGGCGGCTGGCAGAAATTGCAGTTGGTATGACGTCGACATCAAACAGACCCGGATATCACGTCGACACTCCCCGATGAGTCGGTGTCACGCGAACTCTCTGTGTTAGGCATGATGAAAGACTGCGCAGGGGCACACGGCCTAATGAGATCGCATGTCTCCGGCCTGAAGTCGGGTCGGGGGGGATGAATTCCGTGTACTCATGCCTCTTTGATGACGCAGATTCTTCGGTGGGAGGCCGCGTCGTGGCGGGGAGCCGATCCGAATTAATCACAGGTTTTCCCGACGTTGACACGGTTCTGAAACGCCTCCAGTGTTGAAGAGGTGACGCCGGTTCGTGGACAGTTTGCGGTGATGGAAATGGTAGTAACGCTTTCTTTTTGGACACCTTGACATTTTTAAAATGTTGGCGGGCAGTGCGGGGGGGTGTTTTTTTTGTTTCAAAAGCAGTCAGCATCAGTAAAAGTGCTGCGTTCAAGTTCATGTGGTGGAGCGAGAAGTCGAGGTCGGACGATCAGAAAGACCCGGAAATTCAATCGGGGCAAGAAATAGACCATGCGGAAAAATAGGAAGTGCTCACGAGAGGGAAAACCTCTTATCACTTTCTTTTTTACATTTATTTTGGAATGATGAAATAGGCATGAAATAGTTCAGAAAAAGAAACCAAGGCAAGTTTCTTACATCTTTTTTTTTTTAATGCAAAATGAATCAGTCAGGTGACCAGGCTGTGTTTTATTTAGCACTCTACAAATGTCAAGATGAATGTCAAGAATAAATAAAAGAAGCTTCATCATTATGCCTGAGTACATTTAAAGGGAGATTAAGATGACGCGCCACTCCACAGTTCTGTTGTCGCGCGCGCGCTCTCGCAGCTCGCCGCGGTGAAAAGGGCAGTAAAGCGGCGTAACAATGATCCTAAATCATAATTACCTTCGTGCCCGTTAATTGTTTTTGTTGGTCTGCCTGTCATGGAATCGCGCCAAAAGCCGACAAATGGATTTATTAAAATCCTGACGGCCAGATTTCATGTTTAAATTACACCGATGTTTTTGTGTTTTTCTATGCTTTTATATTTCACATATTTTTATTACAAAACAACAATCAAGTCAAAAACTAAAGGAGCAAAAAGCCCATTCCCGCCAACAGCAGTAAAAGAAAAGAAAATGTTAGCGTTAGCAATTGGTATATTCACCAGTGACTTCACTGAATGAAGCAAATTCATTAGCTTTTGTTTTTGCGTTGTTTCTTTTTTGCTCGACCTCCAGTCGAGAGTAAACACCCCTCTTCCTTCAGCCCAGCTCTTTGAAAAGTTCTCCGCCTATCGAGGCCATTCATCACCGTCATCTTAGCCACAGGGATGTCACACTCTGCACGGACACATACCTCGGCTGCGAACACGTCATTTTCTTCTTCTCCTGCATCTCGTCCTCCCCTGTCTTCTCACCTTTCCCCTCTCGGCTTCCTCCCAGATCGTTAATGCGGATCTCATCTGTGCCATGCAGCCTGCATGGGTATTTATTAGCAGCTGTCACATATTGGCTGCATCAATAATTAGTCACTGTAAAGCCATTCGGGTCCTAATTACGAGAAGGGTCCGCTGTCGGGGTGATCCATCAACTTGTCTCGCCACGGCGCACATGCAAATTCCGGCGGGCGCGCAGGTTTTCCTCAGCCATACGTGTCGCTGCCCCACTGCCGCACTGTATAATGAGCTGATACGGTCGCGTAATGATTCATCTCCTGCCGAGGCGGCGCTCGATGTATTTTGATGCGATCGCCGCTTCTGACTGCAAGCGGTGGCACAAGTCATATAAGTGCAATTAAATACTGCGGGACGTTTATGTCTTCATCACTTATTTATCAGCCTGGCATTTGAATTTATGCTTGTTCATTAGCACGTGACAAATGCAAGTGTTTGTCGAAGGGAGCTTCTGGTGTGGTGGTGGTGTTGGGGTTGGTGGGGGGCGGGGGGGTTAGTTTGTGTTGCACTTTTTAAGAGCAAAGTTTGGAAAGTGCTCTCGAAAGGCAATAATGCCTTGGCGATACCCCAGCATGAATCTTTGCAAAGTGCCGACGGTAAATACGAAAAGAAACTGGAAAATGTCCACCACAAAAAAGCAAAAGAAACAAGGCAGACTCTCGAAAGCGAGTTGGTGTTTAAGCCAGTCGAAATTTGCAACGGGAGGCAGCAGATGTTGGAAACTCGAGGCTCTGAGTGCAAATTGACTGCAGGTCAGTGAGGAAGAAGGCGATGAGAAGAAGACATCAACTTTGTGAGTGGGTAGGTAGGATTTTGTCAGTATACAGGTGAAAATTAGGAAGGCAGTTTGCTAAGTTTAGAGTTGCAAGTGGTGCCCACGGTTAAAGTAGTGAGTTGGTTGGTTGAAAGGTGAGTTGTAGATGAGCAGGGAAGGTGAGTCAGGCAGTTGGTCGGAAAGTGGGTACATAGTTTCATTGGCAGAGGTTTAGTAGGTGGAGAGTAGATTGATTAGCAGGTTAGCTGCAGTATTGATTAGCAGGTTAACTACTACACTGGACACATGAGATGGTTGTAAGATTGACCCATCTCAGACACCGGATGTTGTGACTTTTATTTTCTATTTTTCGCCACCAGGCAGCATTAGACACTTTGGTTCCCTTCCCTGCTTTTCTCTTTACCATGTTACGTCCTGTAAATACATTTACCTCCAATTTCTCTTCCAGCCCGCGGTCTTCATTGCTTTTAGGAAATCTCTAAATGAAGCAATATATTTTAATGTTGCTCGTAGCGGAACCCCGTTTAGTTTTTTTATAACGGGAGGGCCGCCGCGCCGCACCCTGGATAACTTGCACAAATATTATACGGGATGTATATTTGCTGTGAATGCAGAATTAGTGGATTAGCGGTTTGTGTGTATGTGCAGCCTGCATTTTGAGTGTGCACGTTCAGGTGCTGCAAGCGAATCCTTTCGAATCCCGTCGATCCATAACATATCCCGCAATAAAAAGTAAGTGGCTCAGAGTGCACGCGCCCGCTTTTTTTTTTTAATGTTGCGTCGCTCCACCTGCCCCCAACCCCTCCCCCTTCCCTTGCGATTGAGCGCCGTTCACTTCTTTTAAACGTCGCCAACCGTGCCGCCGCGTCTCCATCTGTTCTGCCGCAGCACCCGTGAGCACCTTGTTGCGTTTTGCTGCAGCTGCACGTCGTAGCCCATAAAACAAGCGGCGACGGCGGCGCCCCGGTGCACAAGCGAGCGCATTATCATCAGCCGGCCCGCGGACTTTTATGGCCTGCCACACCTCTCAGCCATGTTTTATGGGGGCTGCCGCCACGCGCGAGGCAGCGGGGGAAAGGGAGCAGCGGGGAAGCAGGCGAAGGAGGGAGGCGGGGAGGACTGCGATGTAAATTGTGCACCGCAGGCTGCGCTAAGTTACCGGAACAATCACACAGCACAACAGCGGTGAAATATTGCGACCTGTAATAGGAGGAGGTGGTGGGGTGGGGGTGCAGAGGAGAACACTAATTTTAGCAGAATTGCAACCAATTTTGAATAGTAGTGGCAGAGCCAGAAATCTTTCCTTGAGGGCGCCAATGGGTGAGATCATGACTCACACAGGGGGTGGCAATAAGTAGACGCGTAAAATGCTACTTGTTTCAAATTATTGTAACTCGTTTTTACTTGCTTTTAGATTATTACTCTAATTGGTCCAATAGTTTTTTGTATTTATCAAATGTTTTCAGGCTGACCTAATTGTTAAGTTTAAGTTATGTTAGTATTAGCAAACATTAGCTTTCTATCAGCCGTAACAGTTAGCTAAGAAGGTGCATTCACGTAGCTAATGCACTGATCAACGTCTTCAGCTGGTTTGCGTTCTGTTTTTTATTCTTATTATTTTCACAAATACTCAAAACAAGAATGAAATGCTGGCCGAGAAGCCGCACACAGACGTGTGCCGCGACGGTAAGCAGCATTTCACACCAACTACCAGGACATCTGTTGCAGGCATCCTGAGGCGGGCTTGTGAATATCAAACGTGTTGGGTGTAATGCTGGAGTTGTTAGCGGCAAAATAATCACACTGAGTCCTCACACACTTGGCTCGCGGAAACAAAATGAATGCAGTCAGATAAATAATTGTTTGGGAGCAAGCTGGCGATGGTCGAATTAGACCCGTGGTCAGGCTTTGTACATACCCAGCTGCATTTGTGCAACACTGCATGGACTCATTAGAAGGCGTTCCACAAATCAGCTTGTAATGATCCTAATTATATGGCGTAAATTCTATAGTGGGCCCGAGGTCTGGACAAAGATGCATTTGAGTAAATGACTTTGGTCGTAATAATGATAATTTATTTTTTTTTCCTATGGGGGTGGGGTGGGGTGTATTTTGGCGAGTGCGTAGCCACATCAGGGCATGATGGCTTGTTTGGGGCCTGGGCCAAAACGCTGCAGGTTCATGTTCCAAGGGTCAGGCTGATGTTTGGAGGATTATAGGATAAAACTGAAATTAGGACACTGTCGCTGCTGTCACTTTAGACTGACATTTCAGGACATGCCACAAGTGTGCATGTGTGCTAGATTCTCTCTCCCTCTCTCTCTCTCTTTCTCTCTCTCTCTCTCTCTGTTTCTCTCTCTCTCTCTCTCTCTCTCTCTCTCTCTCTCTCTCTCTCTCTCTCTCTCTCTCTCTCTCTCTCTCTCTCTCTCTCTCTCTGTTTCTCTCTCTCTCTCCCTCTCTCTCTCTCTGTCTATCAACAAGAGGAGTTAGTTATGACTTAACGAACAAAAAACAGAGAAAATTCCTTAATTAGAAAATAAGAAAATTAATAGACTTTTAATTTTATAGAATTTTTGGATGATTAATCCTGAAGGGCAACTGAACAGGTTGGCAGAATGACCTGATCTAAAAACAGGTCAAACATGGAATCAAAAACAGCTGTAATTATTTCCTGTCAATTTGCTACACGTATAATGCGACCACTAAAATTTCATTTTCTCTCGTCACTTCTTATTTCATTGTGTTTCATTGGGCTGCTGTTATAACCACAAATTGGGGATGAATTTACACCGATATTCACAAAGATAAAAATCGATTTAGGTCAACAAGCATGGACCAAAGCTATTTGACACAGTCACCTCCCTCAGATGTGTACAGTTTCCAGTTCAATGGCAATAAATGGCTTTTAGAAATCTGGAAATTGCCGCCCCTGTCAATGTCTTGGTAAATTAAGCAGCATTTGCATACAAAGTGCAGACTTTTAATGGGGTCCAAAGTTAAATTATAGGCAACTGAAACACAAATTTTGGACTGCGTGCAAAACCATCTTACTGTAGCAATACTGGCCAAATGAAACCTTACAGTGTGTCGTCCAAATTACTTTTCTCTCCTCTGCATTATTGATATGCTTCATTAAGGTGAGATTGATTGCCTATTGACAAGTGCATTGCCTAGAGTTACCAGTACTGAGGTGGAGTAACTGCTGACAGCGCAGCACCGGACAGTAACAGGAGCTTAACTGCCCCTGTGAATGATGCCACATCCACGGTCGTCGTGCCGTTGACTCAACGCATAGACTGTGTATCTACATGGGTGGAGCTTCTGGTTTCAAGTGCAAAAAAATTGCATTCTATCATTTGGCCAGCAGGAACCGCCAAAGTTGGTTGCAAAAAGACTAAAAATGTCAAAACACAAAGGGGCTCAAAGATCGTACCGCTACAAACTGGTTAAAAGTTTTTTGTTGGACTTTCACTTGTAAAACTCCTAGAACGTCAGCAAATTTGGCTCAAATGTTAATTTTGCATGATTTAGTTTGATTTTGAGTAAAAAAGAATGCCTATAAAGTTGTGGGCATGGCTCATGTTCAATAGCCGAATGTGTTTGGCGAACTGACTGGCCGTTTGGGCAAACGCTGCACTCATTCTACAGTCATTGCTCACTTCCGATACCACTCACGCATGCAAATTGGAATGGAATCTTCTGGTTTCAAACGGGACTTGACGCTGAAGGTGGTGCTCACCGTTAAACCAACCTCTCGGCTCCTGAATGGATCTTCGCAAACCAATGTACGACGTCACAATGACTCCGTCCATCTGTACATGCGGCATTTGTTCCCTTTATTTAACCAGATGAAATTGGGCTCAGGATCTCTTTTACCCAAGAGTTTGGGAGCAGAGGGAAAAGTATAGAATGAAACATACAATTCGAGAGGTGCAACAATATTTTCAATAGGACGTGTGCACGATTACAGATACCTTGCAGTAACTGCAGAAAACAGTGGTGTTTATTCTTGGAGTACGAGGTTATACTTCCACCTCGACATTGTCTCCAGCGTCGGATCAACGTGATTTGTCAAAACGTGTCACCTTGCGTTGAGGCGTGGCCCTAAGCTTCGATCAACGACCGCCGGTCCGTTTATCGCACGCCGAGCAATCGTTGGGCGTTTAACTTCTGCATCCTGCCACCGCTGTGAGTGCTGAGTGGTGCTCGGAAATCATTCAGCGGACAGCTGACTGATTGAGGGACACTCTGTTTCCCACAAGGGAAGGAATCAATCACCCGGAGGAGCGCGGCTGTTTGTTTAGCCTGGGCAGCGCTGCTCACTGGAGGGGACGCGGGAGCACAGGACCCCCCGCTGACTCGGTCCACGTGTCTCCGAGGGTGACATAAATATAAACAACAGGCTGCCGAGAGAGAGTCAACACCTCAAGGTTCAGAGGAAAGAGTTTGTTGCCGCCCCTGTAGCAGTATTGTAGCAGAGAAAAGCAGCAATAATTGGATGCATTGTTTTTCTGATGTGCTAAATCCATCGGCCTCAGCAGTTGTAGCGCACATCCTCTATCTTCATTTGGTGCCTTCAACGCTGCAGAATGAATCAGACTGATCTGGAGTCCAGAGTGGCGACAATATGACATGACAATTCCCTGCACTGCAGAGATTTCTCTCCATTTTTGGAAAGATCCAGTCTGATTTAAGGCGGTCTGAGTTTTGTTGACCTGTCGCAAATGGTTCCAGTCATGTCCAAAGTATGAAGAAGCTGCCTGCGAACAGTAGGCTGTGAATTTGAAGGACAGAATCTCTCTATCCAAACACTTTTCGCCAAATGTTTCAAATGAGCTTTTGACAAGACGGATCAAGGAAACGTTCCTTTTGGCATGTCAAATGTCACAAAATGTGCAACTTTTAGACCAATTTTAGCATTGCTGCATGTGTAACAGAAAAATAGGCGTCATAAAAAACCTCCACTGCATTATTCATATGCTGATTTAACGTTGGTCAGGTTGTATTAGCCTTGCTTTTAGATCCCCAAATGGCCACTTCCAAGAACTTTAAATGCTGCAAAACAACGGCTGATAGCAAAAACAGATCTATTTACCAAGAGAAGAGTTGTATATCTTCCACCAGGAATTAGACCAGACCCAAGAATAAAAATGACTCTGTGCTGGCTTTAGCATTGTTAAACGTGTGGCCAGTAAAATGCTCGCAGGAAGTTATTGCTTTGCTAGAAAAAGTTAGTGGTCTGATTTTGAATGTCTTTAGACAACACTCAACATTCAAGGCTGAGAACAGACTATTATTTCAAGACCAAGATGTTTCAAGGAAACTTATATTGCGCTATATTATGTAGAATTTGTATATTTAGCAATCTTGATAAGGAAAAGAAAAAGGTACTTTTTTAATTGCTGAGAATGTTTTAATGTCGAGTTCAGAGTAACATAATGAATAAACATTCCACAGAATAAGGAGAGAAAATGCTAATTCTTTTTTTATTGACTGTATAAATTGCTAATCTTTCTTCTAAAGTAAAACAGAAAAAAGGAGGGGATAACAACGGAGCCATTACGTTGTTCTTATGGTCGAGAAAACAAACAAGAAAAGCAATCATCCTACTTAAAAAAAAAATCCCAGTCACAGCTCGGTCAGTGTCACCGCAAGCGTCATTTCAACCCCGCTATTCCCGCGACGCTGGGACCCACGACAATCTCATCTCCCATCCGTAACCTTTATCTAGCTGACCACCGTGTTGCCTCATAACCGAGTCATAAATCACACACGCAACGCCTGCCACGCAGAGCAGAGGTGCCACGTGTCGGTGATCCCGCCGCCTGCATTTCTGCCTCTGCAGGTCTCGCTCTCAAACCACCGGCCGTGATCATCTCGGCGCTGGTTGGGGGTGAGAGAGTGGGACTGAGAGCACGTGGGAGGTCTGCCATTATTTTCCTCTCGGCTGAACCAGCTGAGAGGTGAGCCCGCCGACCTCTGTGTCACGTGCCCATCTCTGCACGAAAGCCTTGAACAGGTCCAGCCAAACCTGTGTCGCCGTCTTTCTTTCAGTTCGACGAGCAGCTCCGTTTTGGGAAAGGAGGCCTTGGGTTTCTTTGTGTAGTAGCACAGCGCAAGGTCTTAGGACATGACGACTGTCTGAGAAGTTTTGGTGCTGGAGCATTTGACTTTCATTTCTTGAAAACTAAGACTAAATATCTAAATTCAAGAGAAGTTGCTGGGGCAAAAATTGTTGATGCACAATAAAGTGGTTCTGCTGTTCTTTTCAGTGCTTCCAAATTGTGAAACATGTGAAATCCCCATCAGCAATATTAACTAGTCTGTCAGAAAACTCTTCAGTTACGAAAAAGCCAATTCCCTATTATCATCTGCCCGCTCCACATTTCTTCTGGAATTTGGGTCTTTCTGATGTCACAAAGGGCACTGATGGCAGCTCCCAGTTAGTGGCAACCATCCCAGGAAGGTCTTCATCGTGTCCTCTGAGACCACTTCCTGGTCTCCTTACTTTTATTCCCTTCCAATACATCAAACAAAGCAGCGTGGTGGAGCGATACAGTTACATGGGTAATTGTTCATTCAATGATATTACTGGAGCCCAGGAAAAAAGTGAAATCTGAAAATGGGGAAAACTATGATTATTCTTTTTCTCCCATGTTTTACCACTGACGCTGCTGCCTCTTCTGGATGGAAAAAAACAAACGGGTTTAATGTGTATTTCCTGAGGCGTTTCCATTGATAAAAGAGTGCGTGCTGATGCTCTTACGGGATGATGTGTCCACATGTGAAGGCTCCGCAGCCGAGGACCCTCTGTGAATAAAGCGCGGAGAGATTAAGACCTCGTACGGGAGGGAGGCACGTGAACAGGAGGTGGACAATGTGTAATCCGCTGAGACGGGGAGAGGGAGAGGAAGAGGATTAAGGGGCAACCAATCGGGCCGGGGGGACGGAGAGCGCAAGCGTTTGCGTCCCGCAGATGTGACTTTTCAACCGAGCCGTCCAGATGATGAGTGGACAAAGTCGATCCTTCCAGCAGCGGAACCCCCACCCCCCGCTAGCTGCGCGTTAGCCGTGAGTTACTGAGGCCGGGAAATAAACATTGCAGTGTGATTTGGGTCGTTCTGCTGCAAGCGGCGGGCCGAAGAGGACAGAATAAATCAGTCAACCCTTTGGCTGGGAGCTTTGTTGATATTGAGTTGAATGATCGCGAGTTTTTAAGCTACCTTGAAAAATACTGACCACAAATGTTCCGTCACACTAGAAGGCCCACTGTTTCAATTTGGCGGCATCTAGTGGTAAGGAAGAGCGTTGCAACTATGTACATTGTCAGGCCGCATCGTGGTGGCAACCGGGTGTCCGACTTCCTCCCCACTGTCCAAAGACGTGCAAATTGTGATAATCGTGGAACTGATGCATGTTTCAAGCTGCTAAGTGTGTTTCCAAATTAGCTCTTATGTATTTGGTGTTCTCGAAGGAAAAAAACGTTTTACTATTTACATAACTGAAACTTAACTAACTTAAATACAGCGTGCTTTTGTCCGGTCCTCTCAGACTAGACTGTTCTTTCATTTGTAACAGGATTAAAATGTCAAGTACAGTAGCGTCACAGTGTGAAAAGGTTATAATGTTCTAAACGACAAGGCAGCGTTTAGTTCCCCGGCACTGCTGTGCACATTTCATCCATTTCATTTTAGAATGAACTGCATGAAGTGAACTCTTTTACAAATTTGGTAACAGATTTGCATGTGTGTATTTTTTTACCTCTTCCTCTGCTCATCGATGTTTGTGTCGATCATTCCAGGCAGTGATATTTCAGTGTTGCCGCAGCACTGTGAAAGACTGGGTGTTTTGTTTGGTGGCGGCCTTTCATCGCTGCCGTCCTACTGTTTTGAGTTCTTCTCATTGTGAGAACAATCCCAACTCATCGGCCCACACGCCTCATGTCGTTTCTCTTTGCCGATTTGGCTGCTCTACCATATTCTCCTCTTCCCTGCTGACGAAGGCAGAAGCTGTAGCTTCATGCAAGTTCTGACACTTCACGATGTCATTCTTAATTTCAGCGTCCGTTTTCACGTGGCTGCTGCACGTCTACCCTTCATCTGTACGAAGACTTTTCCAGCTCCGCGCAAGCGTAAAAGTGAAATTTCATTGTGTTGACAGGATTTCAGGGTTTTCCATCAGTGAAGACAAAAACACGATGCAAACCCACTCTGCAGTGAGTGCGGTATTTCGGCTGTCGCGTCGCCTTAGACTTGCAAGTCTTCAGCCGCTCCGGTGTTGCAGCGTCAACACAACAGGCCTGCGGTTACCTTTAAGCAAATCAAACTTTTTTCAAACGAAAATTAGAATAGAGATTAAAATGTGAAAGGCTTGAACTGTAATAAAAAGAGAAACACCTTTTAACTGTGTTTAATATTAAGAAGTGATTAAAAGTAAAATAAAAGTTTTGGGTTGCAACAGGAAAAAAAAACCCTATCAAAAGGGAGAACTTACTTTGTCTGGTTTTGTTTTGTCCTTTTTTTTGCTTGAAAACTCCAGGAGGCTCCAGCAAATGATCAGACTTCTTTATTCAGACATCTCTGAAAGAAAAAAAAGGGCAAGCTGAGCAACACAGACATGCAGGTTGTTGTGCAGACTGGGTTGAGCATCGACAGTGAGCTCTCTGTCGTCATGATCCTTTGGCCAAAACATGAGTGAGTCACACCTGGCTCTTCAGAAAAGGTGCAGTACATTCAAACAACTTCAGGTCTTCCAACGCCGCTGGTGTTTCCACTTCCACCGCAACTGATTTGTTCATCCTTTAATCTAAACCCCCCCCCCCCCCACCCCCCCACCCCCCCCAAAAAAGGGACATTTCATGACATTTGGTTCCACGTAATCCTCATTAGACGCATCATTAGAACGAATAAATCTCCTTCTTATATCTGCACACATTTGCACAGGCCAGTGAAAATCTGCCAACTGTTGTGTTCTGATTCATCACAAAGCGCTTTCCGACTTGCGTTCCTAAGTGGGAGAGAGTGTGTGGGGCGGTCAGTGGCGGTGCCACATGAGATGGAGAGCCAAGGACCCATAAAATGAATTTCATTTGTTCAGAAATCGCATTAAATAATGTTTCACAAATGAGAAAGTGTGGAGTTTTTTTTTTTAAATCGTTCTCTCCTGAATAATCTAGCCCGTAGTTAGTGCGAAGAGGTCACTGTGAAGGTCGTCATCCAGTGTAGACGATGCTGATGTAAATCTACAAGTAGACAATTTTTCCATTCTCACTGATAAATTGCAAGTTTGAAAAATCAGATCTTGGGGGTTTTATTGAATCTTACTCTGGTTTCATCTGAATAATCAAGGTCAGATTTGATAGTGGGTAAAGAGGCTTATTACAGGGACCTTGTCCATTGTGGGCGAAAAGTGGAAAGCAGAGTGGAAGGTACCTTTTGATCTTGAAGGAGCCTCCTGCATTTCACATATGAAAGAATTTTAAGAAGCCAGTGGTGCACTGCAGCGGGGCACTGTGAGCCTGTCTGACAGAAAGGTCACTGAGCATCCCTTGAAAGTTTTTCCTAAACTACCCAATCAGAAGCTGGATTCTGTGTGTCACGCATCCAAATGTAGAAATCACATGTAAACATGACTAAAAGTTATGATTCAGTTTACCACATGTTCATTCCCACTCAGACTTTTTGCACCGTTGCTGGGATGAAGATTGAACCACGTGTTTAAAAGAAAAATATTCCAATTAGTCGTGTTGCATGACCTTGTCGCAATGCATGGGGAAATACACATTATTGATTGAAAGAAACATTAATGTTGCCTCTAAATATTAAACTCAGCAAAAAAAAAACATTTTTTTTTAGATGTTTATGAATGAAAAGTTCCCACAAACCTCCATAATCAATTAGAATCCTCATCACTGATTCATTCATGTAAAAAAAATTCATTAAATCCTTGGAACAGATTGATCGTAATATAGATGTGGACCAAAGTTCAAAGTTGCTTATGGATTTATCAGTTTCATTGGCCACACAGGTAAGTCCATGCATGTGACTCCAACATACAAAATGTGCAATAGCCAACAATAAGCAATAAATAATGTTGTGTGGGATGAAATGCTACAGGATTGGCTGCTTGTTGACAGTTGGCAAGGTTTCCTGCTAGCATAAGAGAAAAGCGTATTAGGTGAAAAGTGTATTTAGGGGGAGCCTTATTGCCTAATTTGCACATGAAAACCAGCATTGCACTGAATGTCATCACCCTCCCAATCCACACAAGAAGTCGAAATCAGGTGACATTTGTTCCCCTAATGAATAAACCACACTTTAAATCAGGTCGGAAGCATGCTCCACTTAAAGTAAAACAGACACTAGAACATGAGTGATGTTTCTTTGAGGTTTATAGATGGAGGTGACAAAAAAAATTTAATCTTACTGCTCTAGCATTTTTTCGCAACTTTTTCATCACCCAAAACCATAACAAAAACCCCAACGACAATCCTTTCCTGCTGTCATATTTAAGGCTGATTTTATACACATTTATGATGCTTATTTTTCATTTTGGGATTCCAGTGCAGCATCCTTGAGAAAATCATGTATTGATGACCACAAAACATCATATTTAGCTCTCTGTTTAGAGTCTTCTGATAAAGATACTTGATTTTACCTTCCTGCAAGTAGTGATGCTTTGTTGGACAATACTACTCATTTTATGATATAAGTTTTTGTTTGTTTGTTTTTATCCTCCACACCCATCGAGCTTCCTGACAGTATTGATTATTATCAAAAACTCAACTGCATGGATCGTAACATAACAGCATGATTAGCCTTCTGTTTACAGCTCTGCCGAAACACTTGGTTTTAGCTACTTAACTTAAGATTTTGTTAATTTTGACCAAATTAGTTGAACTAAGCAGACAATTTTTAACAGTTAGAAATTTAATAGTTCACCTGAAGGCTTTCATGCGAAGCTCAGATTGCAGGGCAAACTGTCAGGAGCAATTAAACTTGCTATGTATCAAAAAAAAAATGGCCAACTGTTTCAACAGCTATCACCTGTATTAAAGCATGAGATGGGTGCGGTTGTGGAAACATTTGAATACCTTGTGTGCCTCCACTTTCATCCTCTTTGCTAAGCCACCGCAAAAAACCTGCAGGGCTCCATGCAAACACCTTGCAACTACATTTATCCGACATGTAACAATGCACGCATTATGGAGAGGGATTGCAAATCCCTCAGTGCTCAACTCAATTTGGAACTCAAGTCACAAGACGATGAACTGCTGTGGGATTTTGCTGCGCTCACAGCCCTCTGCTTCGCCCGTGACACACTGTACATTATGCTCTCTCAGACACACGTGCACCCCGTGGCTTTCCTGGAGAGCAGTTCACAAATCACTGCCTTCCGCTCTGAGCCAGCAAGGCCGCTAGCGTTAAAAATAAGCTCCTGTGGGATCTCCTGGCCCAGTCCTTTTACTCCCTGCACGTTGAGCACTTGGTTCTTTCTCATACTGGTTCGTTGGACCTTCTGCATGTTTGTGAGGTGGACGAGAAACCCGGTGCTCTCGGAGGAATGGAACAAACCCCTGGCTGAGGGTGTTGTCGCTAACTTGGCAGAGGTATTGGTGCCATATGTGACATCACAAATGGTAGACTTCCAGAAGTGTGTCTTAGCGAACACTAATTTCTAGGGAGTTCATTGACTCAAGCCTGGTATTATTGTGATGTCAAAGTTATATTTGGGGTTATTCAGGGATTTTTATATGGGACCTCTACTGTCCTTTTCTCCCTTGAGGAGCCTTATTTTGTTGAGTGAAGTGTCTTGTCCAAAGTGGGGCACTTTCAAAATGAGCTGGCCAAACCCTTGGAGCCAGGAATCCCTTGACTGAGGGGCAAGTTCAGTAAATGTCAAACCTTCTGAGGGAAGTGCTGAGAGGGCACTGGAGTAGGTAGCTCATTATTTTTTTCCATATCTGCCTTAATTAAAGGGGAATGGTGTATATTACTTTCGGGGCCTGCATGGAGGCTCCACTAAAGGCCACAGTCTGAATCGGAGGTGTCATCGTTAGGGGAGCCGCCGCCGCCACTCTGAGGTCCTCACGTCATCCTGCGCTATGCGCTGACCTTGCATTGGCTCACACACCCTTTATGTGAAGTGAAAAGGCTGAAGGAGAGGTCACGGCTGTCTGTGCTGAGTGCGTCTTGAAGGACTCTTTCACCGAGGGACATTCTCTTTGCAAGCTATTATGGAGCGAGCTTTATAATAACGTCTCAGGAATGGCCTCGGACCTTTCAGCGCTTTATGTATACGTCCCGCCAGTTCCTGTGGAATGTTGACCTACAGCACGCGGTGGCAGGCCCAGGAACAACAGCTGGAACTGTCACATCCATATAGCTCAAAAATTCCATTCAAATGGTTTTGCTTTACCTGGTTGTCATACAGTGTTTAGGGGGGATTTGTAAATTACTGTATGCCCTTTACCTGTAGCTTCTCTGCTGTCTCGGAACTAAAACAACACATTATTAGTTGCTGAGAACTAATACATGGAGATCCTGTAACCAAAACCTTGTGTTTTTTGCAAGGTTCTGACAGATCTGTCTTGAAAAGTTCCAGTCCGACTCGTTTCAAGGCTTTCGTCGTGCAAGCCGTGCAAGACCACTCAGCAAAGTTAGAGTTGCGAACTTTGCCCTGGGTTTCAGTCGCAACAAAACCGTGAAATTCCTCCAGTCTTGTGACCATGGTAGCTGCAGCAGAGTTCTATCATGACTGGATTCTTAAGGTAAAGTAAAGAACAGAATTAAAGGTGTCTCTCCATTTCCGATTGGCACATAGAATGGTATTTATTAGCATTTGCTTGGATCTATTGGCATGGTGTTTCCAGTTGACCACCAATGATTTTCTGTAGGCCATCTACCAAATGTCAAAACAACAAGTGATTTGAGTATTTGTAATGTGGTATTTGTCTGAAATTTGCGTAATTTACTTCAAAATAACCAAAGAAGTATTTTCAGTTCGACTTTGACCAAGAAATTAGTCATTTTCTCCAGACATGCTTGACTTAAAAAGGGATCCAGGTTACTCTTCTTGATAAGGCAGGACAGTATCATGTTAGACTACTGCAGTGTAATTGAACCTATGATGCAGCAGCATGCAGTAGCTGGTGGTGGTGCATCCACTTGGGGAATGAATTACAATACATTTTCTTTGGGTATCAACATTCTAATGTTCTTTGTCGTTCTACTGGTGTCGCCGCAATCCTTTGTTTTTTTTTTAGAAGAAAAAAAAAATTCAAACCCTGGAGGACTCGATGCAATACATCTGTCCCGCATGTTGCGGTTGACATGTGGCAAAGCAGGAACTTCCCGGGGAGGGACTGGAAATCTCTCGCCGCACAATCCCAAGTCAAGAGACGATAAACTGTTATGGGATTTTTTTCGCCTCGCTGGCACCTCTCTCTGCTGCGTCCCTGACTTGGCGTACATTATGCACTCGCAAAACGCACGTGTCGCCCCATGGCTTTCCTGGAGAGCGGTTCACAAATCACTCCCCTCTGGTCTCAGCCAACAAGGCTGATAGCTTTGAAATCGGCTCCGCTGGGATCCTCCGCCCAACTCCTTTCACGTTGAGCCCCGAGGCTTGACTCACTCACTCTCCCTCCCTCCTTCTCCCTCTCTCCATCGGTGAATGACAATTCGCCCGCTTCGTGACATGCAAAGTGCAATCAGATCGGCTGCGCACCTGAGACCCCGCCGCGGCGGCTGAGCGGGGACCTGGCGGAGAAAAAGGAGCAAGAGCCGGGGCGATGATCAAAGGGGGAAGCCGGCTTCTGATCAGAAGGCTGCACAATTCGCCGAGACGGCATCTTGTTATTTCCTCAGTGTAATGATACACACTGGAGCTCGTCATATCAACGTGTTTTGATGGTGGACTGCTTTTGCGCAGATTCCCCGCTGGTAGGAAGCTATTCCCTCCTTGCTCCCTGTGAGTGGCCTCGAATGTGTGTTTTTTTCCCCGCTCCCTCTGAATATGGCTTAAGGCCATGAGACGATTTTTGCATAACGATGGAACGCCGGAGAGACTCTCGTCAAGCGTCTGTTAAAACACACATCCATCATCGAGGCGGAGGATGTCAAATTAGCCGTATGTTAAACAGGTGGCTTACCAGCAGATGCCGAGGCGGTAGACGGGGAGAGATTGAGGTCACGTTGGTTTAGTCACCCCGGGTGTCGAGCGCCAGATGGATTTGACTCTTCCCGGTTTCGTGAGAAGGAGTTTGCGCATCGGTGTTGTGCGTTTAAGTGTTAAAGGGCAATTAAACATTGTCGTAAAGTTTGAAATAAAAAAGAGATAGTCTGGGGTGTTCATGTCAAGGGGCAAAGAAATGCAATTAAACCCGGCTAATGTCCTGCTGGCAAGTCTTGGGAGTTTGAACGTCTGAATTTAATGCCACATTGAGTTTGTAGCAACACAGTTTTTTTTTAACAACAAATTTAAACTGGTTAAAAATCGATCAAGAACCAAGGTTTTCTCAACGGAATGCGTATGATTTTGAAGAATCTATAGGACCCTCAGAACGACCATGTGTTTCTTGGGTACAAAACAGATCCGTAAAGACACAAGTTTCAAGGCTTGAGGTTGCCCTGAGTTTGAACCGTTTCTATGGTTACAGTCTGTTTAGTGCAAGTCCAAGGCTGCAGAGCAGGTTGCCTTAACACACGTGCACTCCATGGCCTGGAGCAAACGGCACAAACCACTAGAGCGTGTGTGTGCGATGCGTTCAAGTGTTGATCCCAAACCTTTCATCAAGAAACAAAATGGGATTTTGCTGGACTAAACTACCTGCTGATGATGACTGTGTATCTTTTTCACTCTGCTTTTTCAGAATTGATCAAAAATCAGCTAAAAACTCTTGCTGAGTCCGGAGAGGATCTGAGGACTTTTTTGGTTTGTTTTAAATATCCCAGTAGCTTCCAGTGGCACTGCGTAATCTAAAGTCCATAGATACTCTTTTGTGTCTTTTTATTGGCTGATACTGTAAAGACGCGATGCCACGCATGTTGTTTTCTCGCACCGTTGCAATATTTTTAACGTCATCGAGATGCAAACCTAATGTCCGCGGGATGCAGCGTAATGGCATTTTGGCTGCTGAAAGTCTCCTTGTTCCCCTTTCTCCGGCGCCTAAATTGAATCCAGTAATCGCCTCAGGCAGCAAATAAAATGATTTAGAGAGTCATCGGGAAAGGACGACATTGAGGTCAATGGAAAGAAACCATTAATTTGCATTTAGCTGTTTTTTCTCCTCCTCCGGTCTTACACTGTTTCGCTAAAGTGGATGTTTTCTCTTTTGTCAAGATTCTCTCCCCATCTGCCAGTGTTTAATACTTATTGCAGGGAGGTGTACTGTAGTACATGAGGCGTACTGCATTGCTAGCGAGGCTACTTCCTGCTTTGCACCGTTTAGCCGTGATTTTGCTTCCCAACAGGCACAGCTCATTTCACTCATATTCCTTTTGAAATATGAGAAAGAAAGGTCAACTCCGTCAGAAGGCACCTAGCTAGCGCTGTTTAATTAGCTGTGCTCACATTGGTAGGAGGATCAGCACCTGCAGTTGGAACTGCAGTGAAAGTATCTCAACTTTAGGCGGAAGTTTCTAACACAGAGTACAAAGAGAGAGAAGTTGAAAAGAACTTGGAAAATTTAGAAACAGGACCACAGGGATTCTTGCTGAGAGCAAATGAGAAATATTGCATTTTTGTTGCAGCGCCAATTTAATGGTTTTCTAATAACAAATAGTCACTCTTGCCCGGTCTGGTTGCAGAGCTGTTTGTGTGAGTGGAGACGGGGAAAAAGATGATAAACAAAAAAAGAACAACTTTATTTCTGTCAACGAGGCCAAAGTAGAGCTGTTATATAAAAGCAATGTCGTGTTATGTTAATTTTTTCATATATATATATACGTATGTATACATGTATTACAAATGTGTTTCTGTAATTAATCTATCAGGGCGAAAAAAAACAAATATAGAAACTAGTTCTGAAGGTTTCTAATTATCACTTCAGCTGCCGGCCCCCATATGAGGAGTGGAGGGAGCTCGGCCACGAGGCTGTTGTTCTTAATTATATTTGTGAGCGTGAGTTTCGGTCCTTATTAAAAAAAAAAAAAAAACGCCTGTAATTTTGTCCGTTTCAGACTAAAATAAAAAACACATTCCATTTGGACCATGCCGCGCTTTACGACAGAAAATCCATTTTCTCCGAGCCTCTCCGACTCGAGAGAGACTGGAAGACGGCAGGAGTGGTCCAAGGTAATCCGGAGGTCAGCGTAAACACCAACACGGGCGACGCGTGCAGCGCATTCCTCAGTTGTCTTCATAAAGCACCATTATAATGCCATTAAACCAGCCCTTTACTCGTCATTTTCTCCCCCTTATTATTAAATTTCGCGTCTGCATTATGCATGTGAGGGAATATTACAGCCGCCCGTAATAGATTGTTGAGGTGACTGTGGCTCGCAATCGCCTGAAGGGTCTTTTTTTTTTTTTTCTTTTGCCTTCAGTCACCAAGCAAGTCAACCACTCTGTGGCACAATATCTCAGGCCCGTAGCTCCAACATCACAGAATGCGTGTTCCTAGTGTGACTCCCTGCAGCTCTGTGTTCACCACCAGCATGAATGACTATTAGGAGCTAACAGCCAGCTTCTCATTCGCTCACGTTCCCAGTTGTTTTTGTCAGATGCTGCAACTGCTGCTGCAGCTCCTGCTGCTGCTGCTGCTGCTGCCACTGCATAGTGTGCAATTGGCCGTACGGTTTTCACATGGATTTGCCTATTTTAGAATTGCTAACCACAGGAGTGTAAACATGAGTGGATGATTTCCAGATCTGTTTTGTTTTTGTTTTTTTCGCCCAAATTTGTTGGATCAAACTTCACCTCAAACTGTTTATTTCCCCTGCTTCTTATCTGACCTCCGGCTTCCCCATTTTCGAGATGTTGCCCCCTGGAATCTTTACTGTGATGGACCATGATGGGGCCCCCTTTTTCAAAATCGCCTTTTTTTGGAGTTATTTTCCTTGTCCTTGAAACCTATTTGTGTGTCCCTCTAAAGCTACGGGCACCTCACTTTCTCCCTCTCTCAGCACGACGCGCAACGTCCAGCGAAATCCCACAGGTGCGCACTTTCAAAGATTCGATTTAGAGGGCGAGAAAATGGGCCTTTTAGCTCACTGTCCAACCGCAGGTCTTTTTAAAGGGCTCCGCTAAACTGTCATGGAGGACTGCTCATATCTTCTTAAGTTAGCAAACACGCTCTCACCAGGCTCAGAGTCGCACTGTGGTGAGAGAGAGAGAGAGAGAGAGAGAGAGAGAGAGAGAGAGAGAGATTTCTCAAAGTCTCCAAGTCATTCTGCAATATATTGACATTGTGTTCACCTCAGTGTAAAGCCACTTTCCTGCAGCCGCACTGTAACATGAGCGGCTCAGCATTTATGCTACGTAGCAGATGAAAGATGTTGTTGTCATCCTTGTTGTTGTGTGATGATGGGTTTGAGCCCCGAAGACACGAAATAGGTTGATGGCGCCTTTCCCTGTGTTTCATTGTGGGAGGAGGAAGTGAAGGAGCTGTTCCTGCAGTCTCAGGATGATTGGCTGCGTGGAGCTGCGATCCAGTCGGAAGCCCAGTCTGACCCTGAGGATGCGTTGGTTGGCTCTCCCACAGGCTCACAGCCTCTCCTCAGAACTCCCTTCAGCGCGGATGTAAATCCGTCTCCCGGTTTTCCAGTTGCTGGCTTGATTGTTTGTGAAGTTTACACAAAGATCCCTGCATTTGCATATTTCGGCCTCTGGGAAAAAAAAAAGGAAAGCGGAAGGCGTTTCCTGCATCATCGATCCACTGCGCGTCGCCCTCTGCAGGCAACCTTTCGTGGTTATGTAACCGCTGTACTGCGCTGTTCCTCTTGGAGTCCCAAAGCTGCCTACAGTCCACAGCTGCAGACGGCTGAAATTCAAAGCACAGTCTCCCTTCTCACCATGCTCGACGGACCAGGGAAAAAAAAGAAAATTTGATGATGACTTAATACCGTTTTATCACCTGCTACATTAGATAATCTGTAAACTGCCATTTCGGACCTGATAATTTTGCTTTATTAAAGCGCCGGGGCCAGTGATTCATTTTGTGCTTGGCCGCCGTGTTATGTTAATCAGTTTCTGCTTTGGCTTTCACTTGAATGCCATGAGTGTTATTGGGTCTCTCATAAAATACTTCAGAGAGATTTGTGTTGAGGGTGTAAGAGGGGGTGAAATTCTGTAGCAGTCATTATAAGCAGTGAAGAAGGAGAAGAATGAGCCAATTAAAGGGTCGTTTTATGAAAACCCGACTTTTCCAGCTCTTTAACATGTCTTTCTGCATTACTGGCATGCCAACTAATGCACCAAGTATGGAAGATTACAACTTGCGCATTTCTAGATGGGCTGGCGAGGGGCTAGGATTTCGACTTTCTGCCTAAGTGGTGCTCTTCCCCACGAGCGAACACGACCGACCGGCCAATCATCTAGCAATTTCTGAGAGGTTGTTTTGGAGCTGGAAGCTGGAACTTAAAAACTCATTTTTGATGGATAATCCGTGGTTTCCAAAAATTCTGATTTATTCAATGAGTTGACTTAGATCTCTTGCATTTTTTTTTCTTGATAACAACAGTGCCACCATCCTCAAGATAAAGAACTTTTGCAATAGTTTAAGGATTTTGAATTGTTATGGTTTCTGTTATGTGAAAACCTGTAACTGTAGCATGCCTGGTTAAAAATGTTCAACTTAGGACATACTGTATTTTTCAAATACAGTCAGACTTTGTTGTCCAAGTTACAAAGAAAAAATAATTCTACTTTGGAATAGTGAATATGAAATGAAAGAAATTGTTCCCACCAAACACCCAGCACACTGTCTTCCAGCTCTTTTAAAGTCTATTAAGTGGGATGTCTTACTGGCTAATCTGTGTGAGCAAGTTTGAAACAAGTCTCCGAGCTCCTGGCTGGTAACACAAACTCTTTCCCTTCAAACAAAGTCCGACCAGGATTTTTCTTTGATTAGCGCCTCTGCCAGCGAAGAAGTTAGAAGAGATAAAGATTTCCATTGCAAACTGTAATCACATTATATCGTACAGGAGGCTGTATTAGTTTTTATTTGGGTTTATTTTCCTTCTTTTTTTTTTTTTTTACCAAGTCAGCTCAAGTAAAACAGAGGCGCACTTGTAGAAAGAGGATGAAAGTGTTATTTTTATAAAACAGTAATTCCCAACAATGCTGGCCCTGTTTAGATGCCGTGTTACGGTACCTCTGAGTGACGCTTTCTATGAGTCTGTTCAACTTTCATGTTTGCTTTCTCTTTGTATTTCTCACCTGCGCTCAGCTCCAGCCAAACCCCTCCAGGCCTTATGTAACTTCAGTCAAGCCCCGGCTGTTTCCTGAGCAGGCAGTGGACACATATACTGACACATACACACACACACACACAAATGTACACATGCACACACACATTCCTCAGCTTTAGAACAGATCCTAACAGACTTCAAAAGTCAAAAGCAGTCTGTTCCTGCCCCTGACATTTCCCTCCCACGGGTTTCCATCTCGGAGAAGGAAAGAAATTCCAGAATTTCACTGTTAACCAAACAAGGATCCCTTTCAACTTATGGCACACTTCCATATAAAGTGCCACCTGCTCATCGGGAGCAAATACACATTTCGGGACAAAGTGACACACAACCAAGTAGTCGACCCCTACAGGGATTGGAACGACCCAGCAGCCTCCTGAGCCACCGTCGCCCCAATGTACCTCAAGGGATGATGGGACACAAATTGATGCCATCACGCCAGTGGGCTGGCGTCACCTGGGAAGAGGTGAATCTCTGAGGTGCCTCTCACTCTCGCAGCAGGATGTTCCTGCAGGCTTAGTGGCAGGTTCGAGGCAGGACTGCAGGGATTTTGATTTTGACACCAACATCTGTGCAGGTGTGTCCTCGTGTGCCTCGGTGCAACAGCTTCTAATCCCGGTGTGGATCTTTTTTTTTGGATGATATGATGATGATTGGTTTGCAATTGTCTGTTTTGCTAAAAATTGGAGTGTTCATTGCCACTGAGTGGTGCAGCAAGAAGGCCAAAGGTTAGAATCATGATCCATGTCTCATCTGTGCCTAGGTGGGTTCCGTTCGGGTATTCCGTCTTCCTCCCATCAAAAACTTGCACAGTTGGCAACTTGTCGCAATTTGTCATCTGGACAGATGAGGAGTGTGGTGGTCAATAAGGCAGAGGATGCAATTGTTTTGTTGCCAGTCTAACTCAGGATGAAAGGAAAATCCTTTGTATGTTGTTAGTGTTGAATCAGAGGGAGGAATGAGAGATGAGATGAGAGAGTTCACTCCAGGTTTCCCTGCACTGACTGTGGAATTGAAGCAACCATCCTTTAGTCCTTAGTCACCCCCATCCCATTGTACCAATGACAATAACGGCCTGCCTTTTCTCTTCTTTAGTTAACATGCCGGTATCACCTGAGTCGGGGTGAATCTCTTATCTCTCCTCGTTCTCACCCCTGGATGTTCCCGCTGGCTTATTTGCCAGTTCAAAGAGGGACAGCCGGGATTTCAGCCCGTGTCTGTGCAGGTGTGTCCCGATGTGCCTCAGCAGAGCACATTTCAATTACAGCGCTGAATAAAAATTTGTTGACCTTTTCGTGACATTATTTTGAGTGGGTCAGGCCGGCGATGGGAAAAGAAAAGAAGTAAAAGAAGGTGCTCTGTCATTCCGCGAAAGTGACGGGAAGTCAGTGAGGAAGACGACGACGATGGTGGATGGTTGTCTGCCGTGATGTGGCTCTATCATCTAGGGGCGACGCGGTGGCGCAGCGGTTTGCGCTGCCACCTCACTGCAAGAAGGTTGTGTGTTCCATTCCAGGCATGGGACATTTCCATTCTCCCTGTGTCTGCATGGGTTCTCTCCGGGTTCTCCAGCAAAAAAACATGCAAAAACATGCATGTGAGGTAAATTGGAAACTCTAAATTGTCCATAGGTGTGTCTGTGAGTGCGGATGGCGGTTTGTCCTTGTTTGTTTCTATGTGGCCCTTCGATGAACTGGGGACTTTTCCAGGGTTTACCCTGCCTTTGCCCTATGACTGCTGACTTTTCTGACATGAATATAATCTTTCATAGGTTTTGAACTTCTTACCAATGTTATTGGCATTTAGCTGACATTGTCATAGCGTTATTGTCATAGCTATTGAGTGTTATTATCACGTCATTTATTAAGGCAAACTAAACTGCCCACGGCAATTGCAAGACCACCTCGTTCCACAGGTCTTGTGTCTGTGCCTGCATCGAATCAACGCTGTCGCCATTGTGAACAGTTGGGACTTTGCTAGCGGCACTGTAAAACCCAAAAAGCCATTGAAAATGAGAGCTGAATGCTTCAGCTCCCCTTCCTCAAAAGATCCTGATCTCCTGACCAACCTTACCTCCCGAGCAGGGATTAAATTTTGATGCTGTTACCTGTAGTGGTGATGTTCTGAATTCCTGGGAATGTCCTTCAAGGTGCTGAGGTTCCTGTGATCCTCCCACTGGGTCCTTATCCAACTATCAAATCTTATGTCCTTCAAGTGTCACGATGGTTGGTGTCACGATGACGACGACGCCGGTAGTTCCTCGACTCCTCGAGCTTGATCAACAGAGGTGGCCCACGCCTTTCTAAAAAGCTGCTTTGACGCCGTGCCAGAGCTCCGGAGCTTTTTTCAGAAAGCACAGGTTCCCGTCTTGTGTCACACCGAGCTTGTGGAGGAATAAGCAGCAACGGTGCCCACCTCAACCTCTGTCTCACATCGGCCCGCTTCACTACATGCATTTAAAGGTTTGCGATCAGAGGCGAGGAAAAAAAGAAACGCGAGGCTGTTTACAGAACTATCTCACATACTTAAGTGAATCCTCGTCTTCAAAGTAAAGGGGGGGGTGGGGATTACCACTGACAGCTCAAATCTGGAGTCCGTGGGGAGAACAGAGGAGAGCCGCTGCCGGTGTCAGCGTGCCTACCAAAAGGCTTCAGAGTTTGGGAGGGGGAGTTGCGGGGGGGTGGTTATGGCATATGAGTTATTGTACTTTCTTGGGTTAGCTTAAAACACAAAACCTCCATTTGTCCAAAATACACCTCTCTCTCTCTCTCTCTCTCTCTCTCTCTCTCTCTCTCTCTCTCTCTCTCTCTCTCTGTTTGAAAACTGACCAGTTTGACGTCCTATGAATAGTTTTGCCAGGTCCTGGTGATGATCTTGGTGTATTTGGGAAGTTCTAAAAACATGGTCGGAACAGAGAACTTGTTTTATTTATTTAAGGAACATTGTTGGCAGCAGTAACCAAGTGACACTTTAAAAGTCCAAATATGAGGCTGGAATTTGATGCATTTGACTCATTAGCCCTGAAACACTGGCAAGGGCCTTTTTTCCAAGTGTGAGTGTTGGCCTCAGAGACTAGCTTCCACCATGATATATAGAAGAGCCTTTTTAAAACAATCATTACCGCAGTTCTCCGTTCCATTGTGCGGCCGTAATGGTGCATTACAAAGTCGTCCTGAGATGTCAGAGTTACAGCCTAACAAAGTAGCGCAGTTAGGAATTTCATAGCCCCGGCATCTCAGAAGACCCCCGATGGGCCTCCTATCCCCGCTCTTTGCAAGAAAAGCACTCATTATTAATAATTCAGAACAGGAGCCACTTTATTATCAGACGCAGTGCTTTGTCCGCCCAGCCAGGGATCCCAGTGCCGAAACCCTCAATCTTTATTGTCAGGCTCGTACAGGAAGTTGATGTAGCAGGTCCCCTTTCTACACTGCTGTGCAACACTCTATGTGTTATTGGTTGTTGTTTTTTTCAACATTTAATTAAAGAAATGAAGGGTTGTGTTTACTGTGCAGGCCCCCACTAGAGATCCTACTGCGAAGAAAAAGCTTATAGTACAAATATGCAGCTATTTTGAAGATGTAGAAAGTGTTGCTTTATTTTTGTGTTCTTTTTTTATTATAAATAGCTAATTGCCAGCTGGTTTTGTCCCAGTTAAAGTCGCTATATTTGATTTTCAGGTTCCAGGCTGTTACTTAGATCTGTGTATGTCAACTCAATCAAGTCAGATCACTTTACTTGTGTAACGCTTTTAAAATCCAACACTGTTGACCAAAGTGCTTCAGAGAATAATACAAATTGCGATACAAATGACAAGTTTTTTTGTTTGTTTCTTGAAAAAATGCAATCATATGAAGAAAAAGACTTAATAAAACAGGGAAGACATTGAAGTTTTGAAAGCAGTGTTAGAAATGATCAAAACAAAAGTAAAATACTTGGATGGATGGATGGATGGATGGATGATTTATTGTGGCAACTGAATACTGTCTGTACTTTGGTTGTTGCTACCTCTCATGTACTGATGCTGAAGCACTCTTGGAGACTTTACCTCTTCAATAAAGTCATCACTCAAGGTGTCATGTGAGCACCGCTGGATGCACATCATGAAACATTCTATTCACATGCAGTCGAGAATTAAACTTTGATGCTCAGACGGTCAGACTGAACTCTGGTGATAGAAGCGACTCAGGATTCTCGATTGCCCACCGCGACGCTGGGTTTCCGCCGTGTGTCGTGCAAGGCCACAATTTGTACTGCAACATTTTTATATCCTGTACATATTTTGCATAAATGTTCCCTTGAGTCACTTGTGTAACCGCACAGGCGTGAACGCGGGGTTTCTCAGCAGCAGCTGTAATTAAATTCCAGCGCCGGAACTTCAGGGATATGGTTTCTATCCTCGCCGGGATCACCTTTTGCACCTCGCCGCCGCCGCCGTTGTGGCTCCCGTTTCGTCGCGAGGGACGGACTCGCGGGTCAGCGCTGACGCCTCGCTGTCCCCTGCTCGCCCTTCTCTCTCTTCTCTTCATGCTGCCGCCCGGGCGGGAGGTTTTCAGTCACGCACAGCCCGGCGGTGTCTCCCAGTAATTAGCAGCTGCACAGCCAGAGGTTCGTCCTCTTTTAACCTACGCAGGAGTGCGTGTGTCGACTCATCTCCTCACAGCAGGTTGCGCTCGGCCTGCGCAAAGAGCTAAACTTTCTCTCAGTTAAAGCTCCATTAGGCACTTGGCTCGAGTGCAAAGTGAGCGTATACAGATTTTTTTTTTTTTTTTACTGAAGGGCGATTTTTACACATTTCAGTTTCAGGTTCTCACTTTCCGCCATCGTCGCTCGTGGCGACGCAACCTCCTGATGTTGCACAAACACGCCTACACGCAGCAGGTTGAGGTAGTGGGGGAAGGTAAATAGCAAGTCAGGATGGTGGTTTTTTTTTTGCCCCCTCAGCCATGCATACATTTTTTTTTCCTTCGCCGTCTCAATCGCCCCACAACCCTGCGCGCGCTCATTACTGCTTTTTGCATGTGGTTTGCCTGAGTGCATGCGTGAGGGAGGGGAGCCGCGGTTGACACTGCAGCACCAGCGCTGGATTAATTAGCAGGGAGAATCCAAGCGCTGCCGCCTCTGGAAAAGAGGCTATTTTGTCCCTTAGCAGCAGCTGTGGAACTGAGTGGGCGGGTCTGTGGAAGCGCTCGGCATATCCACGTTGGACTTGACTTTTTTTTTTTTTTCAGAGCTGTCAACACTCGCACAGCCATCACGTATCGAAGACAGGCCCCCAGAACCCAAGATGGCGGCCCATTCATTTCAATGAAGTTGCTCACCCAGCACATACGCTGAAAAACTTTTTGGCTTTCACATTAATGGGCCATTAGAGCATGCACATTAGTGTCACTTCCCATCATGCCTCTGTAACTCACATGGTCTATTTGACCAATCAGAACCATTCTGGAGAACGTCACTTACAGACACGTCAGGACGTAGCCAATCAAAACTAGCTGAAACTCTTGTCTGTTTTTTTGGGCTTTTTTTTTTTGGCCTTTATCATTATTTTTAAATGACTAAAATACCATAACTGAAAGATCTACAATAAAAGGATTTGCTATGAATCGCATTTCAGGTCACAGCCGTCCTGTCAGCCGTTTTAAATGCTTTAATTTTTGTATTGCGGTCGATGGGAAAAATCGGCACATCACCATAATGCCGGTTCGGTATTCAGTTCTTATAATAAATCCATGATCAAAGATCACAGTGACTTTCTTTCGGTTTTTTTCGGCATATCTGTCGCACCGAGAATCCCACTCGGCAACTTTCATGTCTTTTGTTCCGTCTCACCACAGCAGCTCCTGCAGCGCCTTGTTTACCGCTTGGCAAGGAGGTAAAAAGCACGTCCTTACCATTTCAAATCCTTCAGCTTCTTTTATCCCCCCACACCTTTTTCTTTTAAGAGGTTTCGAAGATTTTGCTTATACTGTGTATTTGCATGTCCTAGCCCACAGTTGTCTCTGAACTTTGGAAGCCTTTCAAGTCCGCATGCAACCTGGGTTTCAGAAACCCACTGCCTGTGCATCTTCCAAATAAAGAACATCAGAACAGCACATACATACACAGAGGGACGGAAAGAACATTTTCTTGTGTTCTCTTTTTGCTGTTTGTTCCACTGTTTATGTGTGGAAATAGAAACTGGAAGGTTCTCGTCTTGATATTTGTGCAGCAGACTGGACACTTTTTACCCCTTGCAGTACATCTCTATTTAGTAGTGTTGAGTGTATGTATTCAAATGTGATTATCGATCGACATTAGCGCAATTGAAATCAATACTTTCGATTTGTAGACATTGATTACTATGTCCAAATTACAACTGGGTTGACCATCAGGTTGGATTAAATTGTTTTTGTTTTTTCTTTTACCCCATCTCATGACATATGAATAATTTCATTTTCCCATCTTCTCTGGTGGAATCATCAGGCTGCTGCCACAGTGGTGCGAGTTGGTGTTTATCCTAAACCGTTGCTGCGCTGTAGCTTCAATGCAGAAGTATAAATCAGAGCTAACGGTATAGGGAGTTAGCTGACGCTGCACACGGGCGGACTGCAGCAGAAGCACCAACAGGAAGCCACTGGGAGCAGAGAAAGCTGCGCTTATTTGCTCCGCTTGAATCTCCTTCCCGGCGTTGCGGCATAAACAAGGGGCCGAGCGTGAAATCGCTTTTCCTCAATCGGTGAACGCCGCTCTTGGTTCTCTTCTTATCTAATTATTGCCCGCGAATCAGTTTTTTGGGACTGTACTTTTTTTTTTAATGAATAATTAAGTATTAATCAACCCCAATCGTTGCGGTTTCTCCAAACTCGACAAACTTTGATGAATGTGTAATTTCCTAAAATGTTCCTCGGCGATATATTAATGTGGCAGTGGCAGCAGAAGTGTGCGTGGGTTTTTGTGAGTGGTTAAAAAAAGGGGGGGGGAATAATTTATTCCTACAGTCCATGCAGGTGTCTGGTATACAGAAGGGCAGCACCGACCATATTGTGTGCGAGAGAGTGCGTGGGTGGCACCGAGCTCTGATGGTGATTGGAAACAATGAGATTTCTGAGCTAATTGAAAGCCAGCGCAGCTTGTCCCCCGCCGCGTTTTTTGGCTCCGTTCCACGCTGTGTCCTGGGCTACCGGGCCGCTACGTGGAGCTCCATATCTCTGCTATGTGCCTGTTAAACGCCGGTTAAAGGTGCACGTTTTATTTTTTAGAGCCGGTAACAGCAGCGAGGCTGAAGGCTGATTCTACGTTTCATCCCCTCATTTCCTGCCTGTGAACAACGACGATCACATCCTTGCCGTCCTCGTCATCATCCTCATCTTCATTACCATCATCATCCTCATCTTCATTATCATCATCATCATCACCCTCATCTTCATTACCATCATCAACACCACCCTCATCTTCATTACCATCATCATCCTCATCTACATCACCATCATCATCCTCATCATCATCTCAATGACCATCATCATCCTCATCATCATTACCATCATCATCACCACCCTCATCTTCATTACCATCATCATCCTCATCTACATCACCATCATCATCCTCATCATCATCTCAATGACCATCATCATCCTCATCATTACCATCATCATCACCACCCTCATCTTCATTGCCACCATCATTCTCATCTTCATTACCATCATCCTCATCATCACACTTATCCTCATCCTCCTCAACATAATCCTCATCATCTTTTTTGTCATCCTCATACTCATCACCTTTGTCATCATCATCATTCCCATCCTCTTCATCCTCATTGTCCTTATCATCCTCATCCCCATCATCTCCATCCTCAGTATAAATTTTCCATCATCAGCCTCTCAACCTGACGGTGGGTCGTTTCCGTCTTATTTTGTGGATCTTATCAAAAATTGCCTGCTGTTAAACAGGGAGGTTTTTACGGAGCGTCTCTGCAGTAGAATGTCACCTCAGAGAAAATCCATTTGCTTTGTGGAGAAGCCTATCCATCCTGCCAGTTTTATTAACCAGACAGGAGTGCACCACGCTCGTGTTCTACCTCTAAGGTGAAAATGGAAGCGTCTTCCACTTTAATGCATCATCTTCACAGTCATTGTATTGTATCTTTTGAATGGTACGAGGGGGGAAATGCTTCCGAAAACACTTTTATTCAAAGGTACACAGACCTTTGGCTGTAGCTATAACCATGCCCACACGGTTATTTTTTTTTCTTCAGCAGCTAGTATTCCTCCCATTTTCAATTTGTAATATACTAATAAGTCGAAAAGTCGCACTTTTTGAACCCCTTTATTTCAACCAAAAATGTTAAAGGAAACAGCTGAGGCATATCTCCCTAATTCTGTCATTTCATTATTTTGATAGCTAGATGAATAGATGGATGGATGGTTAAAAAGATGGATAGACACTTTATGGGAAATTGGGCATCTTGCACATTGTATTGACTGTCTTTTATATTCAAAGTTAATTGGAGGGAAATCTCCTGGCAGCAGGATGTTTCAAGCACTCAGGATTGTAAAAGTCGCCAAATTAAAATCAACAGATGGTTGAGATTCTTCTGCAACTCTAAATGGTAACAAGGCTGGATTGGGAGGAGGGTTCAGCAGGACTGTTTGGCTATGAAATCCATGAATTTAATACCAAGTAAACAAACTTTTTCTTTTGTTGCGGTGACAAATTACTCAAATATGCTATGTCATTTTGCAAAGCCGTTGCCGAAGTTATGAATGTGTGTAAAAAAAAAAATAATAACCTGGAGATGGGGACACATGAAATTCCACGTAAAATTGTAACTTCTTGAATTTATGTTGAATTGAGTGATGTATAAGGATGGACACAATGCATTTTATTGCGAAAAGAAAAAGAAAAAGAAGCGTGGGTTTGTTTTGTCTGTTTGATATAGTCACTGTTGTCAAAGGCCTCTGTTGCCATCCTGAAATGTACAGCTTATATATATATATATATATATATATATATATTTATTTATTTATTTTTTTTTTTTTTTTTTTTTTTGATCCACGCACTTCAAGGACAAACATTTCTTTATGCTTCAGACTCACAAAAGCCTCAAAGTGAACAGCGTGCTCTGTCGCTCGCTGCTTGATGTGTGCCGCAATACAGTGTCGTGCCACCAGGGGTGACTGATTGATCATGGCATGAAAATAAAGTTCCAGTTGGAGGTCAGGGAGGGTCACGACGTCTGGCACGTGCTATAGGAATGTTGTTTTTTTCTTTCTTTTCTTTTTGACTGCAGTCAAGGCAGCACAAACAGCGACTGGTGGCAAACCTTCTCTTGGGAACCAAGACCTGCCTCTTTCATGAGCTGGTCTCCATGGCTAAATGAGTGATTTTTGGTGGACACGGCATGCGCCCGTATCCATGTGACACGACAGGTCCGCTCCTCCGACAGCGGGGTTGGGGCCCCTATTAAACTGGAGGAATCAAAGGAATCTCCTCGCATCTCCTCCTCCTGCTGTCCGCGCTGCTGCCACACACGGCAAAAGTCGGCACTTTGGCGAGGGCTCCCTCATTACCGGCCGCAGCCATTACTATGGTTACGGTCCCCTTTTGTATTCCGGTCAGAACTATTTTTTCTTTCGTCGTTCCTTAACTTAAAAAACAAGGACAAAGACAAAGAATTCTCCGCCATTCACCGAATTCTGTGTACGCTGGCATGCATAAAGCATCGCCAAGGTCGCTCAGACCCAGGCGCGGGGGCGTGAGGGAATGAATGGACGGAATGCAACATGTCTAATTGAAATCGCACTTGAATGGCGAGGATAAAGCCTCAGAACCAGGTTGGGCGGCTCAATAGTCGCGCTTCAAAGCCCTGGAGGGCTCTCGTCGTCTACCGTGTGGATTGTTTACTTGTTTGCTCGGTCAGGTCGCCACTCAAACTCCATCCGTTCAGCACCTTTTTCTCTTTCCTTGATGTAAATTCTCTCATTTTTCTTTTCATCCCGCAATCCTTTTTTCCTCGCCCCCCCTCCATCGGCCCTCGGCTGAGTCTCATTTCCATGTGACGGTGGATAAAAACGCTCACCTTCACTTGGCACCTTAATCAGTCTTCTCAAGTCGAGCAGACAGTCAAGTGCTGCAGTTCATTTGTTCGCAACCTTCCTCGTACCTTTTTCTTACCCCTCCTTCACTCCTGTGTGTGTGCGGAGTGCGGAATTCTGAAGAGCCGCCTCTGAAGAAGATCTCGAATTCCCCCCAAATTTGATTCCCGCTCCCAGATTCTACCTTCAGATGATGAAATAAAAGGTAAAAATGATGAAATAGAACAAATGCTCTCTACACAGGTATCCAGAGGAATAAACGTTTGCTAAATCAAATAGGGTTTTTATTCATGCCGAGCCTGCACGACTGTGCTGCAGAGGCCTGGCGAGGGGGAGATGAAAAAGAGGCAACGCAAAGAGGCGGAGATCAGAAGGAAGTCGGCTGCTGTGTGCTAGTTTAATCTTTGGCTCAAATCTAATGCAGAGTAAAACACCGGGTCACAGAGCGAAAGCGTGGCAAAAGTTCACCGCCGATTAGTTTTGCGCCTCCTAGAAGTTCCTCGTCTCTTTTCAGCGGGATTCCTCGGCCTTGCTGGGAGTCGTCGGAGACGTTTGAACCTGAAATGCTGAGCTGTGGGGAGACACCGGCGAAGCTCCAGGCAAGTTTAGTAGCAAGTCAAGGTTTGCATCTGTGTGCAGCTCACGGTTAGTCTGAACCACTTGCACTCGCGGACAATTTAGAGTTCCCAATTCTCATCGCGTGCAGGTCTTGGCACTGTGGGAGGTGGCCAGAGGACTGGATGAAATTCACGCCGACATGTGGAGAACACGCAAACTCCGCGGAGAAAGACCCACAATCTGCTTTGTGCTCAGTAAAGTAGTTTGTCCGTGAAGGTTCTTCGTCTGAGTTAAAGTTAGCTAAACTGGACTGTTTTTCGGTAAGTTGAATTTCAATTGTTCCTGTTATTTTTTATGTCGTTCCATCCCACATGTTTTGTTTTCATCCAACGTCAAGTAAAATGGAAAGTGGTGCTGCTGATACTGAAAAAATACCAATCTTTTTTTTTCAGAATTTAGTGTTAATTCTCAATCTTGGGCTTGATCCAGTGAGCACACGATGCATCAACGTGAGAGTATCAACTTGCACAACACTTCCTGTTTTCCCAACATGACAATGAATTTTCACACATCCAGCTTATTAAAATGATGTTCCATTCAGGTCTGGACGTCACTAGTCAGTTTACACTGAATTTTTCTCAGTCACTGTTATTGAGCCACTGAATGAGTTGCATCGTGTTTAACCAAACTAAATGGATAACGCGTGTGCTTTTTCTGTCCCTCCATTTGTACGAGAAATCATGCTACAGGGAAGAAATTAAACGTGCCCCAGAAGCAGACTTGCATAAGCTCCAGTGCATTTTAAATGTCAAGCTTTAAGTTTAGACTATCTTCTCCAACTCCAACCCAATAAATCTGACCAGAAACGCACCCCCATAGTTAACCTGCCGCGCTGCTCGCCTCCTCATCTGCCGCCAAGTCATAGTGCCGTTTTCCAGCGCATTACTCGCCAGGAGGTGGGAGAGGGCAACGTTAAGCCAAGAACATCCACTTCAACCTAATTTCAGAGCCATCTAATTTGTGTTCCTCCCCAACACGCTGTTGTTCTGCTGTAAAGGCCAGCGTTGTGTAACGCTAACACTTACAAATGACTTTCTCCTGGCGGTGAGCAATGCTACTGGGTTTTTTTTCTTTCTTTCAAAAAAAGCTGTTATTTACATTAAAAGTAGTGAAGTGTAGCGCCTACGATGCCATAGGCAGAGTTTGCATTCTAGGTCTGCCAACTGCAAAATTGTGTGTGCTGCCTTTTCCCAGTGAAAAAAACTTAGAAACTGGAGTAGGATAAACCATAGGAAACACTCAGGAAACCGACACTTTTTCATTGTTGCATTCAGCGTTACAAAGACAGTAGCTTTGTTTTCATGACAGTTTATCGCAAAGTAAAAGCGATATTTCTAAAATTTCGACAAAGTACACTTGCAATCTGCAGGTGTTTCCATTGAATGGCGCGAAGCGCATAAGCCGTAATTCTTGCAAAATCTCGTCCTGCGAGATTTACGAGAATTACACTTGCTTTTGTTAACGTTTGTTTGTTTGCTGTCGAGAATGGTTGTTATATTTTTCTCTTTGTTTACTTGTAAAAAAAATTCAGTTTCCTCCTCCGTCCAAATATAACGTGCCATCACTTGGAGTGAACTTGTCACGTGACCACGTACGTCACGTCGGTGACGCGTAAATGTGAAAAAAAAGTGTTTCAATTTACACTTAGCAATATACGTCGATATCGATACGTTTTTAAAGTTTTTTATTGTGATATTTAGGTTTTGCGCAATTTTAGGGGTAATAGAAACACAGCTAGTGACGGCAAGTCGCTGCACGCACGACGCATTCAATCAACAGAGCTCCGTACACGTTCACGATAAAAATGAATTTGTTGACGGTTGGCGGCTAAACACGAACCCAAGCAGCAGGGAAACGCATCGATGCGAGACTCTGTTTCGCCGTCCTTTAACGTCTAACGTTGTGCCACTAACCAAAGCTAGCTGGCAGAACAACCAACTTTTTTCACGTTGTAACTGTTACTGACGTCGGGATGGATAGCGACCGTTTAAGGGAGGAGCCGTCACTGCAGCGTGATGATGTGATGCTAACTGCAGCCGAAGCGTCTTTGGTTTTGACAACCAAACGGTGCAGCTTCCCCTCAGCAAAACACATCTGGCCTGCGCGCGTGCGTGTGTGTTTTATCCCCTGAATTAGCATAATGCTGCTATCGATCCTCGGCGGATGCTCCCGGTTTCCACGACCGCCCGCTCAGCTGGGGAACGCGGGGGTTTTCAGCCGAGGTTAAACGTGCGCTTTAATCACAGCGGCCATGATTAACTGAGGCAGAACTGCCCTCGCAGGGATTGATGCCTTCACCCGCTGACACTGACTGCTGGAGATATCATGGCACCGAGCCCTCCTACCCTCTAAGCCCCTCCCCCAACCCCCGCACGTCCCAAGAAGAACAGCTGTGTTGTTGGCGGTGTTATTTCCTCCCGCCGGCCCCTCCGAGGACGGACGCCGCGGATGAAGGATCGCTGGCGGGGCGGGACTGCCGTGTGACTTTAGCGTGTCAGCACTTTACCTTGAGGACGATTCAGCATCCGTTCCATGATGTATGAGAGCCCCGAGACGGAGCCGTCTCTCAGCAGAGCGGCCTCGGCTCTGAGGAGGCTATTTAAAGCTTTTTCTTTTTCTTTTATGTCGGCGCTCACGACTCGCAACTCAATAACGTGGTGGCATAACATGGCCAAACCCTGATGAGTCACCCTGCTCTTTATGGAAATGTACTGTAAAGGCGGATTCTTAGCAGATGAAAACACAAGTTGTTTCTGTTTATGATGATTTGTAGTGATTTCACCTCTAAAACCTCCAAAAACAAAATGTGTTTTCTGTGACATCTTATGGGAATGATAAAATATTTCACATCTGGCTTTTAAAAGCTGGCAAAAACAACAGCAGATTGTTTTGGATCACTTTTGTTTCAGACTCGAGCTGCTGTGTGATGGAAACCCCGGCCAATGTTTCAAAGATCTGAGCTCCTCCAGCCTCTTCTTCTCCTCTCCACTCAGAAGCATCTCATCTATTTCACTACGGGCAAGTTGCTTGTTTCGCCTCCGCCGCTCCACCGTCTCGACCAAGGACCCCTGCCGTGCGGCGCCAGGGGGACACCCTGCACCCCGACCCCCCGCTGGATCCAACTCGCACGACACCAAGGCGAAGGCAGATAGGGAGAGAGTGGAGGTGAAGGTGCTTCGTGTGAACACCAGGGGCCCTCAGCAGCTACAGCAGCTGCAGCCCCCTCCCCATGCTCCCCCCTGTGGTATTTCAGATGAGGCTGTCGGAGGAGCGACTGGCGGAGCACCGCAGCCCGACTGTGCCGTCGCTCGTCACCTCGGCATCGTGGTCCTACTGTACGCCTGGCAGCTGCAGTGGGACTCGGAGCATTGTCTGCCTCTCCCGGAGAGAGCGGAGGCAGCCTTGCCCCCCCCCCCACCCGCCACCGCCTCACCGCTCCACTCCAGATCATTTATTATTGATTGAGGGGAGAGCGAGAGAGTGAAACCCCAGTCAGGGGGAGCCTGTTTTGTAAAGAGTGGAAGGAAGGAAGGGAAAACACAGCAGGGAGACGAACTCTCCATGATGAGATGATCATTCGGAGCGAGTGGCCCTTTAAATAAATGAGTGGAACAGACAGGAAGGAGTCGAGGTCGGACGTGCGGTCTTGTATCGGGGGAGGGAGGGCTAAGCCCCCGGGATCCAACATGGCCGCCCATTCGTTTCAACGTGGCCGCTCACCCAGCGCAGACGCCGAAAAGGTTTTTGGCTTCCGCGTTATGCGGCCTATAAGGTAGCACTGAGCCCATGGAACTCCCATGACACATCAGGACGCATCAGCCAATCAGAACGAGCCGAGACACAGCAGCATGTACAACGCCGTGACTTTTTCCCAATGTTTCCCAATTATTCTTAGTCTTATTTCCTGACGTTTCTTTTTTATAATGTGGTCTATGGGGGAAAAAAGCGTTTGCAGGCCAAATAGAGTTTGGGCTGCAGTACCACGAGTGGCCACTGGAAAATCGGTATGTTGCCAGTCTGGTATCCAGTTCTTATTATACATCCATGGGGAGGCCACATCGCAGGAACATTCCCAATCCCTCTGCCGGTGGCCTCCCCCTTCTCTTCAGAGCCTCCAGAACCAGGAGGTTCCCCTGTGGGGACGTCGACGAGAGGCTTTGCCGAGCAAACATTTGGTCGCTCGCACAGATGGAAAGCAAACACGCGGGTCTTTTTTTTTGGTGCAGTGTTCCGCCTTTCGAGGCTCAGGGGTTTCGCGGACCCTCCACAGTGGCTGATCCTCCGTCATTCCCTTGATGTGTGTTTATTCTCACCGCTTGCACCATGCGCCCTATCCGCCAGTCATCCCTGATCTCTCCTTTTTTTTCACACCCAGATTAGTTTTGCCCATAGCTGCTGCCAAACCTTCTCCACTTCCTCCTCCAACCCATATTCGGTTCACGCTTTTCGCTCCCTGACAGAGAGACCTCATCGTTTGACGATCGCAACTTCGCTTTGATTTGCTTGCGCCCCAATTAAGATGATACGACTGATCGCCTGGTTCAAAGCAGCGCAGTTTTCATCTTTTCTTCCACTTAATCAGCTGACAGGTAGGAGATGATTCCCCATAAACAGAAGCTGCACTCAAAAGATATCAAACAAGCCAAAAGAAAAAAAAAAAAAAAAAAAACGGGAATAGTAAAGGGGGGTTTTCTGCTAATCTCGATTCTCGAGTGTTTGTTAGTTTTTTTTAAAAAGACAATTCCTATCGAGCAACAACACCTGTTTTTCAGGCCGTTCAGGCCAAACCCCATTAAAAAAGCCAAATTTGCAAAAACATCCAAGTACGGCGTTCACATGAGTTGTTCAATCCCTTTTAACTCAATCAGCAGCCAGACTGAGATGTGCAGAAAACTGGGTTGCGTATTTCAGAACATGAAGGAAAATCTAATTCTTGGACATTGCCCTCATCCCGTTCTCCTGAAGCCTGTTTATTTGGGCCATGCTTATTAAAAAAAATGTTTTGAAGTAAAGAGTTTCAAGTTTTGTATTTTTTAATTTTATTTCTTTACCTTTTTTCATTTTGATCGAAAGCTGCATCAGCAAAAGAGCACCCGTGTGCAGCGGACACACAAAACCCAAAGTTTGAGCCATTGCGCGACGGAGACTTGGTCGCCGTTTATGAAACCATCTGTCCCACTTTGTGTCCGCCGTAACCATGCCATTGCTGGATTTGCTGCCATGCCTCGCAGCAGATTGCTTATAATGAAGTCCTGAAAACATTTGCCTGGGAGCCGAAAACACAATTCACGTCTCGCGTATTTCGGCCGACAATTTTATTATCCGGCAACATTTCCCGCAGGCCCGGAACAGAGGAGGAGTTTAAATGAGTTTTTATTCATCTCCTCTTCGTTTTCGTCTCCTCGTCGCTCACGAGTCGCATCGGCGCCGTGGCCTTGTCTAATCCAGAGCAACAACAACGCCGCTCCATTACGGTTCAGTTCAACAACATCGACGACAAGGGAAGAAAAAAAAAACTTTTCCACCACACAAAAGCCATTCCTAATTTCTCGGGCCGTGTGTGCTGAGGAGGAATTTTTCTTTCACGGCTTTGTCTTTAAAAAGCTCCGTCGGCCACACACACACACACACACCTTTGTCAGTGGCCAGACACCCAGCCGTGAAAAGAATTCCAAGGACCACAAAGATTATTGAAAAGAAAAATGCGACCGTGTTTGATCGCAGAGGGTGACAGCATCATCTCGCAGCGCTAGTATCTCGACAAGCTGTGTGTTTCGTATTGTGGCGCGACGCAGCAGCCGAGGCGAGTTCTTGGAACCGTTATCGCCAGGACAGTAAATGCATTCAGACAAAAGATTCAACGAAAAAGAAAAAAAAAAGTATTTTTCTCCCTTTGTTGAGCTCCTCTTTTTCTTTCGCTCCTCCCATTCACGATCGTGCAAATAATCTAATCTTAAAGTTAAAAATAGTTTCAGTCCTCGCTGATGGCCTTGGCCAATCAGAGGCTCTGCTACCTTCCGCCACTCCCCAACTTTTTGTGCCCCTCCTCTAGTAGACCATTTGAACAGCAGTGTTTGTGCTGCCACCTCTTGTCACACCTTAACCCCTCCATGTTACTTTAGTTATAATGGTGAGTTTGCTGCACTTGCGTTTGCTTGGTCAGTTCGATCGTTTGTCGCGACAGAGACCAAGAGGTGGCGGGAGTTGTGGGAACGAGAAAACAAGGATCCTCAACCCGTTTGAACATCATTTTGTTTGTGTCCACGATTTATTATTGATGTCATTCGCCAAAGAGTCTACGCTGCGCAGGAGCGTCCATCCAGTCCACACACGTTGATGTCAACTGACTCTGGTGGACCAGCGGTGCCAAGTCTGTTACCCGTCACTGTAATTCATCCCAAGGTCGAATTAAAAGGAAATCCAACCAAACTTGTCTGTCTTGGCCAAAAACTCCCCTGGCACTTGAAAGCTCCCACAGCCTAATTTTCTTCCCATCAATGCCACTGCGTGTAAATTCTGTTTTCTGCAAGAAAAATAAATGGGGGTGGTGGGGATCCTTGTTTTTGTGAAACCCTGCCATTGCTTGGCAGTTGGGGAAGATGACGGTGACCGAGTTGGTGTTATGTCCAGGCACCTGGACTGGCAGTAACATTAATCAGAAGCAACTGACGGTGCAGCAGCCTCAGAATGTGAAACACCCTCTGCTTTTGTTAGCATGACTTCTTCTGCCAGTTTACACGGCGCTATTGAATGGTGAGCCAGGCCATTCAATTACGACATCATTGGTGCAAAATAATAATTGAAATAAGTTCACTTGCTCAAAATAATCATCAGCTACGTGCGTCCGTTAGTGATGTGGGACCCTAGAAAGACCCCCGTGAACTAAGCGGTACTTCAACCATGTAGCTGTGGACGGTATTGGAATGGAGAAACAGTGTTAGCGCTGTACGGTCAGTGCTCTGATCACCTCTGTTTTCTTTGGCGTGGGAATGGGAAGTGTGTGACTGGATTCATCCTGTGTGCAAAAAAGAATCGAGTAGCTCAGCAGTTTTCAAGCAGCAAACATAGCCCAGCACTCATGCTGGCTTCTGTGCCAGTCTGTCAGTGGCGACTGCGTCACAACAACAGCAAGGTTTTCAGGGTTCCCATGGAGGTCAGCAGCACAGGCGAAATACACCTGAGACGGTTCACTGCTGGTGAGATGCAGAACCTCCTCACGCCCTGGGAGAGCGCCGTGCTGAGGAAGCTGCAGAGAGCTGTGTCGGAGTTCAGTTTCCTGTTGGCCTTCAGCAGCTCTTAGTGGCCACAGTGGAGAACTGCAAGCTGCTGCAAAGCTCTGCAGCCTGCCATCGTTTAAGTGAACACAAAAATACAGCATTCATTTTTTGGGATTTTTAACTCCCAGAGTTGTCCTTAATTTTGACTCAATCTTTTTCTTTTCATTTTTATATATATATATATATATTTTTTTAGATAGTCCAAATTTCTTTGGGAAGAAAACTCACACCTGCACTGCCCTTGATCTGTCCAGCAATAGCAGTAGCTGCAGATCTGTCAATGGATAATAAATTAGCCAACAGTTCAAGTTTTAGCCTTAATAATTTAATCCAACGCCCCTGTGTGCTGTGTTTGTTTTCCTAAAATGTCCAAAGGCCAGGCCATAAATAAGTCATGCACACATGTTCTACGATTAAGGCTCGGTACTTCCTCAGGTCTCCATTTTTTTATTTTTTTTTTCATTTATTTTTTTGCCATTAATGATTCAGCAGCTCCGTCTTTGTTTCAATGTCGCCCTCCTTTACAAGAGGGACCCCAGCACCAGGGATGAGGCTCTGTGCGCTCAGAGGTGTACCCTTGTCAAAACACCAGCTCATGATTTGATTGGGACTCTGCTTAATGCTTTTAATTCGCTGCCGCGCCGTGTGTGGGAGGGGAATTCGCTCACTGAGTAAAAAGCAGGTGGCATAAATATAGTAGTGAAATTTGGGGACTTCCTGACGATGTCCTCTGGATCGCAGCCAGGGTTCCATGCAGCAGCTGAGGAAGAAGTTTGCCACCGCTTAGCAAACTTCACTCCAAGGCTTAGAAAATTGTCTTTGGAGTGAAGTTTGTGCAAAATGTGGGAAAGTTCCTGTGTTGGTCATTGAAGTAGAAGCCTGTAATTGTAAGTCATTCATCTCAAGCAGTTTCCTGAAACTAAAGCTAACAACGTGGTAGCCCACAACAAGATCATGTCAACGCCTCAGCAACTTGTTGGGCGTTGTCTTCGCAAATAGCGTGATGAAGAGGACTGTTTACATTCAGACTGTCATTGAAGTGGAACATTTGCTTCTCAGTGTCTTTTGATTTTGTATTTGTTTGTTTGGTTTTTTTTGGTCAGTCACGTCATCTCGTGGGCAGAATATTTGGGGCCTTCAAAAGTTCCCAAGAAGTTCGGATGAAGTTGCAGAGGTCATCTGCAATCTGCCACACGAAATGGAAACATCCCAAACTTTTTTTTTTTGCGAGTCGAAACTGAACCCGCCTCGCTGGAACCGTGCGAGGGGAACCTCTGCAGGATGTCCCTGTTGAATCTCCTTTCACCTTATTGTTGAATTGTCGTATTTTCTTTCGCCTTCTTCTGCAGAAAGGAAAAAAGAACCTCTTAATGGTTGATTCCTGAGGAAGTAACAGCCATTTCCTGGACACAGAGTGTGCGCGATAAGACGAGGAACACCCCCTCTCAACACACACATGCACACATGCACACACCCTCTCACATTCACCACTTTGTCCCACACACACACTCCACCTCTCACTTCCCGTACGTCACTCCCATGTCCTCCTGGCTTTGCCTCCGGGCCTCCTCGTCCCCACGCAGTTTAATCCAGGAGCGGCGAGTCGACCCGGTCACCCAGGATGGAGTCCAGACCCCCCAGCGTGTCGCCACCACCGCTGCTGCTCCTTCTCGCCTCCATCCTGCTCCTCTGTAAGAACCAGCCTTCCAGGATGGACCTCGTCCTCTCTCCTTGTTTTTGTCCGCTGACTCTCAACCCTGACTCTCTCCTCCCCGCTTTGCTCTAGACCCGAGGCCATGCGTCGGCGAGCAGTCATGTAAGTACCCGATCCCTTGCGCTGAAGACTTCATCAGCGGGTTTATATCTTTCTTTTAAACTAACATTTTTTTTCCAACCTTTTTCGTGTGTTTCGCCTTACTCAGAAAGTGTTCGCCCAAACGTGAAAACAGGACAAACGCAAAAGGAAGAAAAAAAAAATGTGTGTTCAAAAGAAAGATATAAATCCAGTCAAAATTGAAGACCGAATGAACACAATTGATCGACTTGATCAGTGGTGATCTTCCCCCAGTGGTTGCTCTCTGCCAGGGTGATCCAGGTCCTGTCTTTCATCAGGCAGAAAAGCTATTTATACCTGGCGCAGTTATTTTCAGCTGGAGATGGTCACGGCATTGCACGCTTCTGCCCTCTTTGATGTGTTTTGTCTCATTCTCCTTTTTTTTTATTGTTAGTTGTTTTATTTGTCCGTCTTTGTGGATGATTCTGCAGAAGCTTCTTTTTTTAGCCGCTTCAACCGTCCTCCTCCTCTGAGTTTCACTGAACTTGCCACACTTGGAATGGCCTGCAGTCAACCTAAAACTCACAACAAGATGTTAATGTCTTCTTGATATTTCTCCGCCCCACACACACACACACAGTGTGAGGGTTCACCCTGCCGACAGCAGTGGCAGCCAGTGTCTGGAGGGAAGTAAATGGCATTTTGATATCCAATTATACCCTCGAATATCAGTATGCAAGCTGCAGCCGTTAGCCGCTTAGCAAAGTTGCAAAGTCCACCTGTCACTTTAAGAGTGTGCGTTTGTGTGTGTGTGTGTGTGTGTGTGTGTGTGTGTGTGTGTGTGTGTGTGTGTGTTTTGGGGCGAAAGGGAAAGGGGGCACCTCCAGACTCAGCCAGGTCGCAGAAAATTTTGTCTTGTCATGGCAGGAAGCTCACAGGTGAATAACTCAGAGGAGGTCCTGCTATTGTGTGACGTTGTTGCCACAGTCAGACGGACGCTTCGCGTAACGGAGCCATTGTTGGCTTTCCTGTTGTGACAAGTCAAAATTTAAAACAGGAAGCCTCTAATCTGGGTCAAGAAATGTTTGGTCCACCAACGTCGGATGGGTTTTGCGCTGGGTTTTGAGTCTGTGTGTGTTTTGGCGGCGGGGTTGGTTTTTCTTTTGCTTTCTTGCAAAAGAATAAAGAATTGTAAACTTCTATAAAAACCCGACCTTGCTGCTTCCCACTCGTCTCCACTCTTTGTTTTAGGCTACAAAGCTAATGGCGCCGCCGCCATAGCGGTTACATGGATGCGAGGGCGAGGGTGTGAACCCTCCTTTTCAATTCTCCGCCAGCAGAGACGCAAAAGGTCACCGAGCTTCACACGCATGCACCGGCTGCAGTCTGCTGTCGATAAAGAAAATGCTATTCAGAGTTTTTTTGAAAAGCTTTTCGCAAACGTTCCTGCACGGAACTTTATTTGTGAGCCTCTACTTCAGGGACATCTGCTTTTCTGCTGCGTTTTCAAAGGGATCAAATAACTTTTTTCAGTCGAACCACTGCTCATCATATCGAAGTCGTGACTGGGTCTTGTCAGTTGTTTTTCTTTCTCAGTGTCACACCTTCATGCTAGTAGTAGCGGCGGGCTTATCACTCAGCACTTCAGTCACCTCGCTTCACCCTGGCTAACGGCGGCAACCTTGCAAAGATGGCAAAAGAATTTGTATTTCATTTTCATTTTGTACTTTTACAGAAGTACAGATACTTCTGAAAAAAAAAAAATACTCTGGTAAAAGTAAAAGTACTGATTCAACCCCTGTACTCGAGTAAAACAGTAAAAATGTTTTTTTTCAGTCATCCATTAAGGGATGTTTACACTTTTAATTACAATAGTTCACATTATTTTCTACGTTTATATTTCTCTCTGTACTGAAAACGTACTGAACAGTGACGCCAAAGTACTAAAAATAATAGTAGTAAAATAATGCACCCTCTAAAATATGATCCACTTTTATATTAAACTATACAACAGCATAATTCAGATCACTCCACTTCAGGTAATAACGACCACAATAAATCACAAGTGAATTACTTTTAACAGAAGTCGGATCTTTTCAACTCAAAATTAACAGACATGTTTTTTCCAGTGTAAGAAGTATAAAGTACAGATATGTGTGTCCAAATGTGGGGAGTCGAAGCAAAAAGTCGTCAGAAAAAGAAATACTCAAGTAAAGTCCAGATGCCTGAAAAATCGACTGAAGCGCAGTATCAAAAGTATTTGTACTTTATTTCTTCCCACCTCTGCGACCTTGGACGCGCACCAAGAAAAAGCGAGAGTCTGGAGCTCAGACCGAGTGGCTCGGAGGGTCAGACGCTGTTTGTCCAAGGGTTTTTTTTCCCCCCTCTTTGCTCCTGTAGCTCCTGCTTATTCTGCAATCGAGCGGCGGCCGGGGGATCGTCTGGGGCTCAGACTTCACCATCGCCTTATTGAAGATAATAGACCTTGACTGCAACATTATCGCCTTTGCGCCCTGCTGTTGATTTACAGCCGCACGAGAGAGACGGGCCAGGCCTGCTGCTGGTGGCGGCGGCGGCGGCGTGACTTCTCCTGACGTTTTTCTTGCATTTCTTCTCCCACTTGCTCTACCACATCCGGCCCCTGCAGGGTACACCATCGACGGCGTCGGCCTCACGGTGCTACCCGAGCGCACGGTTGAGACGGGGACCCATGTCACCTTCCGCTGCCAGGTCAGCGTCAGCCGCGGCGACGACCACGACCTGACGCACACGTTCGTCTTCATTCGGGACGACCTCCAGGTGCACACGGCCACCACCACGGACAGCACGGTCGACTACCAGCTCAGCCCCGCCAGGGCGGCCGACTCGGGCGTCTACGAGTGCCGGGTCACCGTGAAGGAAAAGAGCAAAAGCAGCTTTGGCCAGAGACTCGAGGTGACAGGTGGGAGTTTTTGCCCGTCCGTGTCCACGGCACGATCCATTCTTGTGAACGTTTGAGTTTTTCTTCTGTGTATAACTCACAATTTTAAAACCTGAACAGCGAATGTTTTTAAATCGCATTTTTTTGTGTGTTTTTTGTTTTAAATTCAAAACATCTGACTTCAACATGTTTGAAAATGTCGTTCTGATGCCTTTGCCTGAAGACGGAAACGACCGATTCTTTTTAGGAAAGTCTAAACACGGGACTGCATGGACGTGGTGAATATTAATGGACCTATTCTTCACTCCAGGGCTGGAAACTCCCGTTTTGGATTTAAACAATACCGGGCCGTACGCAAACGAGGAGTTTACCGCCCGCTGCAGCGCTCCGGAGGAGAAAGGGCAGCTCATCTTCAGGTTTTATCAAAGATTTCGGACGGGAAATGTGGAGAAACTCAAGCAGCTGGGGCCCACCGGGAACTCGTGGGAGACCACGCTGGTCCTGAGGGTGGTGGGAGACAGCCTCCTCTACTGCGACTACGAGGTCAATTTGGTTTCGGGGTCCAGGCGCTCCAACCGCAGCGCGGAGATCCAAGTGATCGTCAAAGGTGACCCGATCAAACCCAGGCCGCGCAAACCAACGAAAGATCCCGATAGCCTCAAACGCTGGGCTGATCACCATGTGCGGCGCTGTGTGTGTGTGTGTGTGTGTGTGTGTGTGTGTGTGTGTGTGTGCGTGTGTGTGTGTTTTGGTTTGTTTGTTTTTTGCAGAACTCCACATTACCCCCATCATGAACGTGCAGGGGCCCCCGGACATCTACGAGGGCGACAACCTGGACGTGGTCTGCAAAGTGGTGCACCGGCTGAACAACATCGAGGTGTTCTTGATCAAGGGCAAGGAGATCCTCAAGCAGGCCCTCAAGAGCCTCAGACACAAGTTCCAGGTGCAGGAAGGCGACTCCGGGGAGCTGGTGTGCAAGGCGGAGTGGGGCAACGTGCAGAAAGAAAAATACGAAGCCATCACCGTCAGAGGCAGGAAGCCAAATCACTTTTTGTTGCCACGACTCCCAAGGTCGAATGCGTTACGTTTTGCTTCAAAGCGGCGGGGACACTTCACCTGCGCTCTGCTCCCTTTGAATCCGCAGAGCTCTTCTCCAAGCCGCGGCTCAGCCTGGAGCGGGAAGATGTGTTCGAGGGCGACCGCTTCAAGCTGTCCTGCAACGTCACCGTGTACGTCCCGGACCGGATCGCCGCCAACACACTGCGGTACTCCATCTACAAGGACAACATCGAGGTCACGAGATCAAACTCCTTCGCCAACGTGGCAGAACCGTCGAAAAATGGCAACTACACTTGCAAAGTACAGGCCCTGTCTGGGTCGAGCAGTTTGGTCAAGGAGAGCCCGACGCTCATCGTTAAGGTCAAAGGTGAGGTTCGAGAAGCACTTTAACAAATTACTTTAGTTAAAAAACGATAAAGTAACAGATGCTCAGTGCTTTGGAATGAACTTTATTGTAAAGTGCAAATTTTGCAATTCCAAATATTACCTCTGTCTTTGTTGATTGATACAGAGTAAAAATGTATTTCTGATTAGACACTCACAGAAGAAGTTTAAAGTAACCCTGACCCGAGGACAGTCGGAAGAAACTGATATAGGTTCATTATTAATATTAACATTGGTGAACAATTCCTGTTCTCTAATTCCAAGGCCGATTGTAAAAAAGTCACAAGGAAAACATTTAATAAATACAAACAACTATATCAGAGTACTAATAAAATAAAGAATCACAAGGAAAATGTGGGTATCTACTCCTTGCCCCCTATGTGAGTCATGACCTTACGGAAACGCATTGCATTCACTGGATTAAAAAAAAAAAAAAAATGGCACTTTATCTCGTAAATACGACAAAATATATCGTAATTACGAGATAAAATAAAGACAAAGACGAAATCGTCTGTAAATCTTTTCTCGTCAGTGGGCCATGATGGCGCTGTTAATCTGCTATTACTACCTTCTCGGCTGGGAAATACTTGCATTATAACTTATAACTGAGGATGGTATTAGCATGTCAACACTAGGCAGGTACAGAAGCGCATTGCAAGATCCTTATCTCGTAATGACGAAATCCTGATCTTGTCATTACGAGATCAGGTGCCTAATTTTTTTTTTTTTCATCCAGTGAATGCAATGCACTTCTCTGTACCACCCCAAACTTGTCTTATTCTGCCGCCTGTGTGAGTGCAAGTAAGCTTCAGATCTGCCATTGTCACCTTTGTCACGACCAGTTCCCGTTTCCAAGCCGGTGCTCAGCGTGGTGGGCGGCACGCTGGTGTTGGGGAAACCCTTCCAGCTGCTGTGCCACAGCAACAGCGGCACGCTGCCCATCGTCTACACCCTGTACGGCCCCAACAGGCACACTGCCAGGGAGACGGTGACGACGCCCGAGGAGCGAGCCGTCTTTAACGTCTCGGCCATCCACTCGTCGGCGAGCATCAAAAACTTCCTGTGCCGCGCAAATAACAGCCAGCGCAGGGTGGACGAAACGGGGCAAGTGCTACGCTCCACCATTATCGGTGCGTCACATGCAGCAGCCCGGACAGCACATTGGAAAAAAAAAAAAGTCAAGACCTGGGCCGAATGTCCGATTTTTTATTTTGTTTTATTCCTCGATTTGCAGAGCCCGTGTCGAAGCCGGCGCTGCACTTTCGCCCAATGATGGGCGACGTCGCCGAGGGGCAGGAAATTACTCTGGTGTGCTCCGTCCAGGGAGGCTCACTTCCTGTCAGCTTCTCCTGGTACAGTGCCAAGGAGGCCAGGTCCCTCCACTCCGTGACCGTCAACAAACTGGAGGCGTCTTACAAGATCACCGAAGTCAGGAGGGCCCACCAGGGGGGGTACTACTGCGTGAGCACCAACGCAGCCAATGAAGCCAAACAGAGTCCCACTGTCACTATTGCAGGTGGGTGTTTTTTAAATGACGTGTTACTGCGGTGATTGTCAGGAACCCACGTGGGAGTACACAAGGTAATTAGTGAATACCTCAGTGGGGGTCGTTTGCACTAATTCAACCCGTGCAGTGTTCATTACCCCCACTTGAGTACTAAGTGATCATTATATAACTTCTCAATCATAATTAATATAATTTAAAAGGTGACACGGAACATTTATACCTCCCCGCCAGCAGGTGTCACACTCATTTTAACCTTTTCCCCCCTCAATAGCCAAATATTGCGTCGTAAAGTGAGGACTCTTGCATAGAATAGTAACGATTTTGAGAATTTAGAAAAATCCCCCGTTTCTCAGTGAAAGTATTAAATAACATCCCACAATTAGATTTTATAACGCTATCCATGGTTGTTGAGGACTGAGCCTGACAACACTAGAGCACACTGAAAGGTCTTTGACTGTTCTTAGTTGTTGTGTATTTTTCTCTAATGTGCAGTTTGTTGCTAGCGGCTGAGCTATTCTGCACGTAGGACCACTGCTCCAGAAAGAGAATCTGTGAACTGTTCTGTGGCTTTGTCTCGTGCGTTGCATTACAGCCACACGTTAACAATTACAACATGAACGTATCAGAGGCCCAACCCACAAAGGAAACGCTTTACAAAGAATTGACCCAACTTTTGCTGCTTGGCTGGTTTAACAGTATTGGAGATGTCGACCTTCTGCAAATGTGCTCGTCTGAGATTCTCACCTGTTTACAGCCAACTCATTTACATGTATATATTAACATTTTTCCCCTCTGGGAGTTTCGTTCTGCACTTTTTGTAAAGACTCTGAGGATTGAATATGTAGATTCACTAAGAAGAAGGATCTGGAATGCAAAGTTTCCTCTTTTTTTTTGAAAGGCACAAGTGGGAATATTTGTTGAACCCTGGATGGCTAAGAATCCTCACCTTTAACCCAAGTACACGCTTTCTTTGTGTGGCCTAATCAATAAAAAAGTGCACTTTCATTGTAGAGCACATTGAACTTTCTCAGATAAAAAGTTGTTTCCCAGGTAAATTACAACAGGTTTCATAAAGGCCTTGGACTCCGGTGCTGGTTTTCATGAAGTGAAAGGCGTGAATGTTTTTTTTTGTTTTTTTTTGATTCAACATTTATTGACATGCAAACGTTAATGAATAAATGCTCTATTAGTGGCAGACCTTCAGGCAAAGTTTGCACAGAAGTTATCAAACTTAGTCCAAGTAAGTTGAATCCATGTCAGACAGAAGACACATTCCTTTTTGAGAAACTCTTCCAAAACCTGACCTGACCTTCTCATTAAATCTTTTGAACTTGCGACATTCAGAAGACCAGAAGAAAAAAAATCACGAGAGAATGTAAAATAAAATATATGTAATGTGCGCTTCTGCAGTGAAGATGGCGGGATGGAAGAAAGGTCTGATCGCCGTCTTCTGCATCCTGCTCATCCTGGCGCTGATCCTCGTCGTCGTCTTCAAACGGCGTCTCCTTCACTTCAAGAAGAAAAGCAGCGCCGAGCTCTCGGTGTAAGCAACATTCTTGCTGCTCTCAGCAGAAGTTTCACTGCTTGAGCAGGAGTCGGTGGCACCGCGTCGCCCCTAACGGCTTCCTGTTTTGAAAGGGCTGATGATGTTTTCTTTTTTCCGTCCGCCTCGTCTCAGGAAGTCGGCCGGCACCAAAGTGGAACGGCTGAGCCTCACCCAGGCGGAGGCCAACGAGGCAGCCAATGGTAGGCACCGTGGTAATCATTTCAAACACTTTCACACTTAAGGAGCCGTGTTTCCTGAAATTCATTTCAAGGCTTTTTACAAGGTTCATTTCAAGCTTTTTTTTTTTTTTTTGTGTGTGTGTTTTCTCCTCTTTGGGTGCAGCTACTCCGGGCATGATGGGGAAAAGCATCTGGAGTGAACATGTGTCCGGCTCAGGTGAGCAGATACAAGCCAGCTTTTAATGAACTCGAACTAATTGTCTCGTAAAACGACAGCAAGGTGGCGTCACTCTGTCCGAAAATTCTCCAAAAAGAATCCCAAATGTACGGTGGCACCAGCCAGACGAACCAAATCCAAACCGCCGTAGGACTTTGGTTGTTAGCAGTGTCATGCTACGCTGGTTGTTAGCAATGTCACGCTATGCTGCTGTGTTTGCGTCCTGACAAACTAATTCCAAGTAGTTTTCTTTATTATTTGCATTATTATTGCTAACATCACTGGTTCCAGGGTAGCAGCCCTACATCAGAATTACCCATGAAGCTCTTTGGATGTCAGTGTTAAGCCCTAGGAAACCTTGCTTCCTAAACTGATGCTCTGTTGCACCTTGCACGTGTTTAAGCAGGCAATTAAGAGGTCAGCGTGAACTGCTGGCCGGGTGTATTGAAGTGCATCAATGAGGGATCACTTCCCACTTTTACTTCACAACAGGCTCTTTTTTTTAAAGAGCCTGTCGCACGTTTTCCGACACCCATTTGTAACTGTGATAAATTGCTTGATAAGAATCACCCTTCATGTCTCCAACTGCAGTTTGCTTTGGTCCAGAACTGCATGTTCAGGACAAGCACAAGAATTTAATTTCATTGTTTTTGGTTTTTTTTGGTTTTTGCTGTTAACAATGAACAAAGTTGTTGTCTGTCTGACGCAGCCGCACCTTTTGAAGCGCACAAAAAAGTGGGACGTACGAACAAAGCAAAGGATGTTTTGTTTTGTTTTTGTATTGTGTAACTTACGTTTAATCGAAAAGAGATTCAATCTAAGTTCTGTGGAATCGCCGAACCTGTTTGCTTTGATTAGGATTATTATGTGTGCTTCGATGAGGTCATGTCTCCTTCCAGACCCTCCTGGCCTTCAGCCTTATTGTTCCCTGCAGAAAGGGAAGAAGTCCATAGTGGAAGTCCACTTTTTATTTGAAGAAAACATAAAAAAAAATTAAAAAAAAAAACTTCAGTTTACGTTTTGACTGATCAAACACAGGCGAGCAAAGCTTTTTTCTGAACTATTTTTGGTCACAGCCGCTGCGCTGACAAATATCCCCAGGAGCTGGTGGATCTGAATGTACAAGGTGGGATCGACTTGAAGCGCCACCATTTATTCCAGGGGGTCACCAACCTTTTTGAACCTGAGAGCTACTTCGTGGGTACTGAGTCGTATGAAGGGAAACCAGTTTTTTTTATATTATAAACAATGACTTAACATGGTTGGAAAAACTTGAATTTTACATGCAGCTCAATGAGTTGTGCTATTCTTAGAACAGGCCTGCGGGCGACTCATGTGGTCCAGCAGGGGGGCACCTGATGCCTGCGGGCACCATGTTGGCGACCCCTGATCTGTTCTAACAGTACAACATGACTTCTAGAAGGGCAGTTTGGTTTAATGCTTGTTGGGACACCGGAGCCCCAATGACGTAGCTGAGTAATATCTAAAATCCAACTGTTTTTCTGCACTACGTCATCAATTTCATCCTGCCTTTCTCTCCGTCTTGTCCTTCAGAGTCTGAGGACCAGAGAAGCGTCACCTCCCCCGAAAAGGCCGAACCTCAGTACACGGAGGTGCAGACCAAACGGGTAGATCCAAACAGGGGTGAGACTTCCTCTGGCTTCCACTCCCTCCAGTGTCACGTTGAGGAGGGGGGAAAAAAATACACCGTCTGAAAAAAAAAGAAAGAAAATGTCTGTGTTTTGACAGCTCCGGTGAAGAAGGGCACCGACACGGTGTACAGCGAGGTGCGCCACTCCACACAAGGTACCGGCCCGCCTCCCTGAAGTCGCAGAAGAAGTAGCGCGGTGTGTAGGGTTAACCGGGGTGTTAGAAAACCAACCGAACCAAACGGGGAGGATGGCGGGAGGAAAAAAAAATAAAGACAAGCGGCAGGAAACAGGATCAACTCCCACTGTAAACATTTGCATTGTTCGCCAAAGAATGTCCTATTAAAACAGAAGGACCGGTCCCCAGGTGTCAACTTCCTGCTTTCGTCAGAGAGAACTTCCTGTTCTAACAATCGCAGCCAAACTGTGTGTACATCCGTTTAAGGCTAAGTGAAAAACACGCTTCATTGTTTCGTACCCACAGGGGGAAACTCAGGACCGGCCTGCTAATAACTCCTCACGATTTACATGGCAGCATTTTTTTTTTTTTGGCCAACAATGATGCAGCAGAAACAGAATTGAAATTAAAAAGTAAATATTTTGTTGTCAGAACGACTATGGCGTCCAAGACTCGGTGATAGATCAGTAACTGCCAGTTTCCTCTGGGTCTGGTCCATATCACGACTACACGAGGCTCCAAACTCCTTCTGTTTCCTGAGCGTGTGGTGTTCTTTGTTTTCGCAGGTGTCCCCGAGCCGCCCGAGCTTGTGAGTACAATCGCACGCACGCATTCTGCACTCACACCACACGCACAAGTGCGTGCATGAAAGAAAAAAAAAAAAACAACCACAACCGCATGAGGCACACATGGTTGAATCTGTTGTCTCCACTCAGAATGACCTCTCATGGTCCAGGCAAAACGCAATAAACAGAAAGCCTGTGGAATCCCTTTATGTTGTTTCTAGACAGGTAACAACAACACTCGCCGAATAAAAAGTGTAAAAAGTGTGTCATTGTGCATGTCCAGTGACGAGTCAGCAATTAGCAAGAAAATGCCTCATAAAGGGCACCATGTCATCTGAGCCTTGATCTGATTGGCTGATTGTGTATTTTAAAGATCCCCCTCTGGGTGAAGACATAGTTCAGACAACCTAGATTAAATCTTCAGGCTCCTGAGCATTGTACAAAGACATGATGGCTCTTACTATCACTGCTGCTGCTGCTGCTGCTGCTGCTACTGCCACTGCTACTACTACTAATAATAATAATATATTTGTATTGCACACTTCATTCGTCCTTTCACTTTTTTGGAAACATCCTTAAACTCCATATCATTCAAATATTTGCAGGCCTAAGATGACAACTCAAAATGTTTTCAATAAGATTTGCATATTTACAAGAAACTGTATGTGTATATACATATATATGCATGCATTTTTACATATATATGTATGTATGAGTATACATGTATATATATGTGTGTGTGTATATACATGAGATTGCCAAGAGATTCTGGCCGATGAAGTTGCTGTCAGTAAATCTTGTACATCCGTCCTGCCAAGCTCCAGTCTAAAACATTTTTTCGTCACTGCTAGTATTAGGTCAGTGGTAACCGTCTCTTCAGTTGTGATGTAAGCAGGAAGCAACTGCTGCAAGCGACCTTTTAAATGCTAAGGGAGGGGACAGCGAAGCGGCGAGGCGACTGATGCGAAGGAGAGCGGCAACCCTTGTCCCCGACCGTGTGGGCAATTTTGCAAGAAAAGAAAAACAAGGACAACAACCAGGCTTTTTCCTGGTGAAGAAGATGCTTTTTGCTTCACCTCAACTTAATTTGGCAGATCACTCTGTCTGTTACTAATTCTGTGGTGAAGTACTCTACTTCACCACAACCTTCGGCTACTTTTCAATTCACTAAGCTTTAAAAAAAAAGTGAAAGTTGAATTGGGTAAGAAAACAAAGTTTCCTTCCACAAAACATTCCCCTTTGCTCTGTCTCGCAACATATCAACGCTCAAAAGATTTCTCGCTCCTCCTCAAACAGTCACTCGTTTCGCTCATCTGCATAATCCCCACACTTGGTCCTCTCCGCCGAAGACAAATGAGCCGGCGTCGCCGCGCAAATCTCGCAAGCCTCATATTTCCCTGTTTGCTCTCATCCGCCGTCGCGGTGTGAATCATCATCTCTCTTCCTTTAAAAAAAAACAAACAAACAAGCAAAAAAAAAACCACCAACCCAAGGATCACATTTCTTTGTTTGCAATCCCACCTCTCAGCAAGGCTCTGTGGAGTATGCGCAGCTGAATCACGATGCGGATCACCATGGCGACCACGGCGTCCCGGATGACGAGGCGGCGGGGACGACGACGGACGGCGGCGCTGACCAGAGGGAATGTGAACATGACCAGGCGCCGGACTGTGACTGACGTGGCCCAGGAGAATATTTATTCCCTTTATTTATCCTGTTTTGAAGCTGTTGAAGCGAAACCCCCCGCGCAACTGTGCGTTCCAGTTTGTAATTTTGTACCGCTTCTCACCACACACACATACACACACACACACACACACACACACACAAGGAACCTCCCGCTCTGACTGCAAATTCACTTGCTGTAAAAGGTCAAGGGTGAATAAATAAATAGCTTCTGTTCCGTGTGCTTGTTTCCCTGCCTCTGATGTTTTTTCACAAGGGGGCCGGTGAGAAAATGTTTTTTTCCGAGTTTACAATCTTCCACCTGCGACAGCGGCGACGCCATCTGAATAAGAAGTGAGATCTTCTGAAGCGAGCCGGGTGGTGGCGGCCTCCGTCGAGGTTTGGGGAGGGCTCCTCTCGCCTCGGCCGGCGCCGGGTGGAAGCCTAGTGCCATCTGGCTGCCGCATCTCCTCACTGAGCTGACTGCAAGGTGACACGGGTTCACATGCAGTGATGTAACAGGCCTGTGTGCATCCGCCGCATGCATTTAGCTGCACACAGTGTGGCGGGACGTTAAGTAATTGCATTCACTCGCAATGATATTTGATATTTATAACACCTGCAGGGGTCTATTGGCAGACAGAAATATCTAAATAAACCCATTTGCATGTGGAGTGGATCTATTTTGCACAGCCACATTTCTGAGGGGCCCGTAATGTGGGTTTGCTCTCGGGTGGAATTTGCTGAGGAGAAAAAAATGACTCTGAAGTCGCAGGTTTCCTGCGTCACAGCTCGTTTAACCCACTGGGTCTGAAGCAACGCAGAAGCTGAAGCTAATTCCACAGCAGGCATGAGACTGCATGCCAATTTAAAAAAAAAAAAAAAATATGTAAGTGGTTGGTTTTTTTTTTTTTGCACTTTTGTTTTTGTTTTCTCACAATACTGAACACAGTTATTCTTTTTCTTTCAATGAAAGAAACTTGTCAGTTGTTTATTTCCTTTAGTTTTATTTTTTATTTATATTATTTAGATACCTTTAGATGCTCAGTTGTTCCATTGACTCTACCACAACATACTAAGCTTATAAAATGGTTTCAAAATAATACTTGATGGCGCCGTCTAAAAAAATGCTGCATTAAGAAAAAAAAAGTGAAGATATAAGTTACTGGGAATAGACTTTGGAAAAAGACCCACTTCCAATAAAAAGGAGAAGAGCAAAGAAGAAGAGTCAATACAAGTGATAATATATTTGTCGTCGAACTCACCAAATGAATAGTCAACATACCTCCTCCACTGTTGTTGATGTAAATATTTTGTTTACAGACGAGACTTGGTCTTTTCCTCCGACTGAGGCTGATCATTTGCAGCCAGGACGCGGCTTGTTTTCCGCTCTTTTACATAACTTCACCTTTGCCAGACAGTTCTGAATGTCAAAAGTGCACCGTCATCGCTTTTTCTACGCTTGGCATTTTGCAAATGTGATGTTTTTTAACCTGTCGGCAGGTGCACGAGGAGCACATTGCAGAAGCGTTGCCCTGGGATCGGAATTTGGAAGTCATGCATCTGCTTTGCCCACTCCGCGACAACTGCCTCCAAAGTCTGGATTATGTGGATCTACAATTTGACAGGAAGCTCTCGTGTCATTGGAGAGCAGATCGAATCCAATGTGGGTTGTCCGTGACTGATAGCACCGGAGGGAAGAGGCTGCAAACGTCTCACTTGCCTCCCCAGGTCTTACTGCTGATGAACATCCACGCTATTCGCAATGAACTCTGTGGAAGTGCCCGACTTTATCATCCGCTCCCCCTGCAGACCGTCCCAGCGGACGCTGGTGTTTTTGGTGCGTCGGTTTCGCAGAAGTGTTTAATCCTCGCTGCTCCAACACTCCTGAGCTTCGCTCACAGCTGCGACCGCGCTAAGTCCGCCTGAATGTGCGCACAGCATGCGGCGCGGTATTTCCAGGGTTGCCACCGTTTCCCCTGAGCCTCTCGGACTACGGCGTGTCGATTGACATGGCTACCGGAGCGTCCCAAGTGCGACTCCTGGATGATGTGTCAATAGAAGATCACCTCCGGGCCGAGGACAGGAGGGTTTACTTGTTGGGTTTATTCACATTACGTAACTGGGTGGGCGGCTGTCAGCAATCAGAGACTGATGATGAACTGGGCCAGCGAGAGGAAAATGAAGCCTAAATTACAAATGGAATCATCGCTTGCTACAGCCAAGGTCTGCAGAAGACCATCTCAGAGCAACACAAGACATGGAATCTTGCAGAATACCATCCTGTCAGTTGACATAGGCTTTACTAAACTGGACGACAGAAGACCTGAGAAGATTGTCCTGACTGATGAGTCTCAATTTCTGATGCAACATTCAGATGCTAGAAAATGTATCCATGGTTTGGGCTGGTAGTGATGTAAGGGTCTGACCACTTGGATAACATAAGACTTCCACAAAGCTTGAATAATTTCAACCAGATTCCCTTGAGCACTACGCTAACTTAATTTTCTCAAATGGCCTCCACAGTTCCCAGTTCTCTTCCAGTGGAGCACCGTTGGGACATAGTGTACCAATACTCTGCAACCCCTGCACTGCCAACATGGACCCCAGTCATTGGAGATAGTCTCCAGCAACTTGTTGGACCTACCCCATGCCATGAAGGCAAAACTGGATCCAACCCTGAACTAGCAAGCCGTGCCAGTGTTTGTGTGTTGGACTCCGAGGTCAGAGCGAGTGCAAAGAGTGCATTCTCTCCTTTGACGGCGCTCACTTTGTCCAAGAATGGCGCTGCTCTTTCTTGGGAGCATAACTGGCCGTCAGGTCCGCGGGGCTGCGACGACTGCGAGACCCTTTTGGGAGTCTGGTTACAAGTCGGCACCCAGGCGGGACAGTGGGCGCAAGTCACATGAGTCAGTGCTTATAGAGCCAGCGGGCAAGCTAACTAAGGCGTAGTGCTGGGTTCCGCTGATGGATTGGTCTGAGAAGTCCGCTAGTGTCCTCTGTCTACTCTTGTCTACTGCAGGCAGGGTCGCTCATGTCTTCGCCGCGTAACCCGACCCAGCTCCCACCCACCGCCCCCACCTTCATCTGGAACGGGGCTCCCGAGCTGTCATTGGCTGCCGTGCTAAAATTAGCATATTGACCCCTGTGAAATGCATTCTGGGAATATCGTGTCTTTGACTTGGCCTTATGGGGCCAGTGCTGTTTTCGGTCTTCAGGAGCAGCAATGAGGTCATCATGTAGACATCATCCTTCTTGTTTGTGGGAACCCCAAGAAACTAAATATTGCATTTGTACGTGCTAATTATACTTTGTTAATTTGATAGCCCAGTGACATAATTCTATTTGAAAACACTACCTGTCATTTTATTCATGGAACTATTTGTTCATTTTTTAAAAGAGAAAGAAATCCTCGTAATATGCCAATAGTTCTTGTAGTAATAAACTCATTTTGCGCTTTTGGCTATGACAATTACACTCTAATCACTGATAGTCACATTCATTTACCTCCAGTCAAATACTACGGGAGTAGTAGAGAAGTAAATGAGTTGAGTTAATGAAGTCAACATATATTTGTTGACATTAATTTGATTGCCAGTTAAGGAAAAAATGTACAACAAAAGAGATGTTTGGTTTAGCAGTCTACAATTTTTCATCATCCAAATCCTGCACAACAAAAAACATCTCGTCATTAATAGTGTCTTGTTGTTGTGATCATGTTCGTCTTCCTGTCATTTTAAAAATGAGTGTCTTTCTTATAAGTAGCTGTGCAGAATTATATTTGCTATTGTGACATGCAAGCCCTAAAGTACAAAGTCTGATGATAACTCTAGTGCTGCAGTAGTCTAGGAATTAAAAGCTCACTTGAAAAATAACCTTATTGCAATGTCATAACTGTTAGAGCAATGTGTGAAACCCACCTTTTTGTCCACTACAGGCAACAAATGGTCAGAGTGTAAATACACTGTTGCACCTAAAGTTGGAATAATTCTGTTTTTGGAAGCAGTCCAATGTTAATTCCTCTCCAAATAAAGGTGTGAAGATCTATAGTATGTTCCAATTACCCAGGAGAAATGAATCTTACTTGAAATTTGTTTGGAACTGCAAAAAAACTTGACAGTTTTTATCATAAAACTAAGCATTTAAAATTAGTGTGTTTTAACTCTCGGCGACAAGCAGCCAGATGTTTTTTTCTCGCTTCACGACCGTTGCCGTTAGCTTATGCGGGGCGGTTACATAAAGGTTCGCCAACCCATTGTCCTTTCCTGCGGCGCGAAAGGTTAGATTTAGTGACTCCACCTGTTCGCTGTCCCCCTATCGTACAGCGCTTGAGCTCTCACAGATCCAGGAAATCAATTAATCGCATGCTAGCGCCCCCCCGGCCCGGGCCCGGGCGGCCAGGAGCTTCGCTCTCTTGGCCTCCTGTTTCCGCTGTGAAACGCACACATTCGTTGTGCAATCGGGCATCAACGAATTAGCTTTTGCACGCGTCCCACTTTTAACCTCTAACCTCCTTTTCCACGCACGGAGCCTCCAGCGAAGGTAACCCTACCCTCGCACAAACAGCCAGTCAGCCTTGGGAGCTACTCCATGTTTAGTCTCCCTCTTTCAGCCACAGTGCCGTGAGACGGCTGCGCTCACCTGCTAAAAACCTCTGTCTCTGTCAGCAACCAGTTCTTTTAGGGGGGCAGCAGCAGCTTCTTCTTCTTCTGTCTTTTTTTTCTTTTCATCTATAAACATGTTGATCCTTCCCATCAGACTATTTATTCAAAGCTTTGTTGTGAAGCCTTTTAATCTCAGGTCAAAAGGGTCACTGGAAAATGTCGCGGGGGTAAGGCGTTAATGCGGAGATATTCACGGCCGAGAGGTTCTCTGGTTCAACTGCTGTGCCCTTCCTATGCCAACATTTAGACATAGCCCGAGTGGTTATTTCCATATTGTCTTGGAACAAAATGCTCTTTTACACCTCCAGCTGCAAGCCCAATTCTCTCACCTCCAGCACAGTCACATGTTATGGTTCAAGTTTATTGATTATAAGAATTGATTTGACACCTTTTCAAGCAAGAATTGACAAGGGCTTGAACACAAAACCGAACAACGTGACCCGTTACAGAGGTTTAAAGATTTATTTATGTCATTTTTTTTTAAGTCATGGACTTTATTGGAAGATTCTCACGCGGTAAATATGAAAATTCTCACGTTAATATGCAAAAAAACAAAAACTGTTGTGGTTAAGAGCTGTTAAAATTGATGCTCCTTCAATATGTTTTGGAAGAAGCGGACTCAGGCAGTGGAACAAACACCTGGCTGGAGGCGTTGTCACTAACCTCAGATATGTTGTGACAGCAAGAGGTCGCAGCCCTTTGTGCTCTCATGTAGCGCTAATTTTATTAGCTGTGTGTGTTTTAGCACACAGCCAATAAAAAAACAGCAACTCAATGACGGACTGGAGACTTTCAGAAATAAGTTATTTCATCTTTGTCACAGATAGAGGGAGTAAAAATTGTGATTTTATACCATGTGGCTCGAGTTCCAAAGTTCTCTTTGGTTTTGTGATATTGGTGACCACATTTTTCAATGACCAATTTGATGCCATTCATAGACGCAATCTAAACTGAGCAACAAAGAGAAGAGAGCTAAACTATCAAGTTTGAAACGACCGTGTGACTTTGGCACTTGTGAGAATGCATATTCATTCACTGGAATTAAATACGGAGTGATTCTGGTGGAAACTATTTGCTCATGACCGGGTGTGTTTTAGCAACTCAAGGGTATGGGAGCCATGATGGCAATGCCACGTATGCGAGGCCAGATGGCTGTTGGCTTCGTTTTCCAGAGCAAATGGCTCACTTTACTTCTGCTTGGCTCGTCTAATGTGTTTGCTTGGCTTTGCGCTATTGGGCATTTATCCATCCGCGAGTTGACTTCACACTTACGTTGTCGAGACCAGAGCGTGTGACGAACGGGTGAACAGCCAAAGTGAAATTTTATCACGCTAGCGGACGTTTAGAGAGGATTCTACTTAACTCCACTGGTTCACGTGTGGATAGATAGATCAGACTGGAAAACGCTTTTACGGCCCTTTTTCAACTTAAAGGTCCAGTGTGTAAAATGTTTTAAGGAAGCCTGGTATTTAAGGAAGCCAGCTTGACAGAGTGTTTCGTATTTAGGGCACTGTCAGGCAGGCTTCCTTAAATACCCATCTTCCTTTAGAAAGAAAATGGAGTCACAAGATGGCAGCTAACCTTTGGCAGCAATACCCTTATGTGTATTCTGTATATATCGTTAGCCTAATAGCAGAATTGCCTCAGTCATTTTTTTGGCCAAATTGTGATATTTAAAAAATAAATAAATAAATACCAATGTGCTTGCTAAAAAATTTATTTTTTCTTGTTTTCCGAAAACGTTCAAATATGACGTCGGCGACTATGTTATTAGGCTGACGATACAGAAGAACCATTCTAAGGATAGCAAAACCAAATTACTTTATAATATTATCATTGTACTGCGAACATACACTTTTATTAATGTGTTTAAGGGCAGTATGTTAAGCTTTTCCCAATATAAAATCATAAATCAAGCCAATTTTTACACACTGGACCTTTTTTTTCAAATTTTCAAATTTGTAAGAGCGAGAATGGCTTCCGCAGTCAGTTTGGCCTGATGACAGGACTGTATAACACTGGTTGGCTGCCCGGCCATCTCTCTCTGGGAAAAAAAAAAGACATAAAACACCAGGGACACTTCACAGGATCAAAACCTCTGGCCCCGGCCATAAGGAGCTGGCTCGCCGGGCACAAAGACGCCATAGAAGGAGGTGGCAGAAGAGAGAGGCTGGCCTGAGCGAGTGAGCAGACGGCCGTGTCCTAGCTGGAGCGTGCTGGGCAGGCAACCAAAACTTATATAGTCCTGTAGCAGGCCTGCCGGGAATATGGTGCCAGTGGCAGAGGTGCTGTTACCCGCCACTACTCAATAAATCCTAAAAATGGTTTGGAAAATATCTTTTTTTATACACAACGGAAAAAAAACGGCGCTCTTAGAAATAGTTATTGCTCATGTTTTTGTCCTGAAGCAACAATACTGAGGCACTGCTGGTCACAATAAAAGTTTTTCATTTCTTCATTTCTTTTTTTTTTTTCCCATTTCTTTGAAAGTTCGATTTGATCTCAGTCAGCGTCAACTTGGAGCAGCACCAGGGAAGAAGTCAAGAGTTCACGAGCGCACGCCGCTCACATGATTCTGTGTCAAAAATAAGTTAACAACGCGGGGACGTTTGGTGTCATCACAGACACGCCAGCAAACAATGAAATCACGATGTGCGGATTAACTTCTCTGGCCACGGTGACCAGCGTAGCTTTCCACCGACTAATTTTGCCCTTTTCAAGTAATACCTGGAACCTAGTTGGACTACTATTAGTAGTAGTAGATAGTTTTTTCTTATTTTACCTGTATTAGATAGTGACAGAATGAATGTCCTTTGAGACTGTGCTCTAGCCAATGTGGCTTGTCCTATGGTAATTGTTCTGTTTTTTTTTTTTTTTGTTTAATTATTTAATCTTTGTGCTGTATATCTGTCTTCATGATGTCTTCTTGTCTATGTCAATCGTGTATTTTATTGGAGAGTGTTGTGTTTATTTGTTTATTTTATTGCACTGCACATGACAACATCAAAACAAGTTCCTATCATGTTCACGTGAAACGGCAATAAAGAAGAAGAGTCTGTTAACACCTGGCAAAGGGGGTGTATCGATGGAAATTAGCCTTCAGCTCACTCGGGTATATTTACTTTCTCATGGAAATGTTGATTAATGTATTTTGACCCTTTTTTAAAAATAAAGAATTGGAAAAATTTGAACCTTACACATTTGGAATTTCACAATAAATGTTTCAATGAGCTTTTGAATTGGTGTGTCACATTTGAGTGTGAATAAATTGACTGATGGTCAGTTGATGCATCAAAACTAAAATAAATCGAGCCAAAATGCTTGGTGCTAGAAGTTTAGGAGTTTTTGTTTTTTTTTGCTAAAACACAGACAATGTGATGTTTGGTTGACAGTTCTGAGACGTTGAAAGGTTAATTACCACGGAAATGCAAAGTATCACTCTAAAACAAAAACATCAACATCCATCCCAATGCGATATTCGTCTCATCTGATCAGCGGAGCGAAGTTCATCACGGGCAGCTCGCTCCAGGATGAGGGTCAGTGGGCCTTCTTCTAAATCCCTGCATCTCCACAGTCGGCAGACTTTGCGGTGTCGCTCATTCTCGCTCGTCGGCGGAGGATTAGACACTCCTCCTCTTCTCATCCCAGCACGCGTGCCGTAACCGGATCCCCCTCGGCCCCGGCTGGGTTTCTGCCCCGCTGGGACGGCGGACATCCAGACTGAGACTAATCCCTTTTTGGACCCTGTTTACCATCCAATGATCCAGGTGTGTTCCATACACAGGCCCGCGCTCCTGTTGTCACCCACGGGAGCGCGTGTGCCCCGGGGTCAGCGGGGGGTAGGGGTTCGAGAAAAGGGGATTACGAACAACCGTAACATCTATTCTCCAACCACATTTTTTTTTAAAAAAAACGTCCTCCCCCCTTTTTTTTATCTGTTTAACATTCCTGCCAAGAGTCGGAACACAGGTGTGAAATGACCCAGCGGATTGTTCTAAAGCGAACATCAACACACGTGTACGACTTGTGTCGCGCTGACCTTTTGGAGATGACGATGTTTATGAGGACGAAAGCCCGCATTCGCAGCATGCTGCGCACGGGCAGGATCCTTCGCGGGCCCTATTTTTAGCCTGCGCGGTCACCTATCAGCATCACGCGAGTCAATGTGGCGTTCAAGCACACCCGCCTTGTTTTTTTGTTTGTCTTTTTTTTTGCAACGTGTACAGCCCTGCAGATAAGCCTCTGTGACACGTCGCTATTAAAATTGTAATTCTTTTGGCTTGGGCTGTGTGTGTGTGTGTGTGTGTGTGTGTGTGTGTGTGTGTAGATGTGTCCTGAACTGTCACTGAATGCCTGGATGTTTATGGCGATGTTTCCTGCAATAAAATTTCACAGCATTGTTTTGCTGGTTTTTTCAGCAGCGCGTCAACTGTTCCGACCTCATTTGAAAACATAAATGTTTGAACGTATGCAAAGTAAAACACGTTTTTCCTTTGAAAGAAATGACGTGGAGATGAAATGTGATTGGATGAAGTTGCTTTTGATTCTTATAAAGTGACATTAACTTTTTAAAAGTGAGAGGCACCATTAATATGATGACAGTTGTGAGGTTTTGAATGGGTAGAGCATTTTTTTCTAGTAAAGTTTACTTTATTGTTTCTACATTATTGTCGATGAAAACAGTGGGTTTTTTTCTTACGAAAGAATTATTTTGTGCAAAATGCACAAATCAATTCTTTTCATTGATTTTTTTCAATGCCAGTCTCCAAGCAGATCAGCATTGTGTTATTGCAGTATTACCGAAAAAAAAGTTCCAGAGAACTCTGTGTTTAGCCCTCCAGTGCAAAACAAAAATGTTTTGCACCCGTGCCCTTCGTGACTTCACAATGAGCTGATTTCCAGATTTGTATGTTTCACCACACACTTTCAGAGAAGTGTGGCAATGAAAACAAGCAAACGATGGACTTCTCTCAGTTCTGCTGAGTTTATTGACCAGCCAGGGTCACATTCTGGTTTACCTCCAAGTAAGCTACAGGCCAAGGTTATTTATTGTCCCTGCCAGTATTAGATGGAGTCATTAAAGTGATATTCTTCCGCTCCTGCCAAATATTGTGCATGCATTTAGCGCCCGAAACGCATGGAAGTCAAAGCAGAGGCTTATCTCGAAATTGCAGGAATTCCAAGACAGAGGGAGGAGAATGTTACGCATACCGACACAACAGCTGAGCCCTTTGATTGTATCATATCTCTGCATCCAAAAGCAAATGCCAGATGCGGGCAAGAATAGAAGAGTCACGAAATAGTCTGGCGGATAAGAGCAGGTGGGAGATGTGTCATAAAAAGAAAAATAGAAAAATCAAAGAAGACCCCGAGTCACTCTGGCCGAGTCCGATGACAGCGGCCACAGGAGGAATCTCGACACGTCTCCCAGGGGTTTGCGGCGGCGGGCAGCGTCTTCAACTGTGACGCCTCGGTAATTTGACAGGTCAGATGCACCCTGAGAGGCAGGTAGCGAGGGGGAGGACGGCCTGCGTCTATGTATAGCGAGGAGCTGTAACCAATGACACCTCATCCCTGGCGTTCCTCCAAGAGGAGGCCAAACACCGGGCTGGAAAAAACAAACTTTTGTTTCCCCCCCTGCTCTGGATGAGATTCCTGCACCTTCCACAGCGGAAGTCAGGGTGGCGAAGGTTGAGGTGAGCTCACCCGCCGCTGCTCGGGGACGCCCCCGCACTCCCAAGTACCATAACGGGAGAGTGTAACCTAATAGCCGTTCTTAAAAGTGTCTTCTCCAAGCTGTGAACATCCAAAGTGTCTCACTTTAATTTGTCTAGACATCGGCTCTAAGCTCCCTTCCCTTGTTCCCCTGTTTAGACGGCGGTAGCGCAACGCTAAATGAATGTTTTGCCATTCGGAGGTGGGATCAGCCCATAGGAATGCATCCTTTTGAAGGATCTAATGCGAAAAATAAATAAAATATATTTCATTTTGGAAAGAACGTTGAATGACCAGCAACACAGAAAGGGAATAAAACACTGTCTACACAAAAAGTTTAAATGTAAAAACAAAGACACCAAAATTCTCAATATGTATTGATCATCCTTCAATAATTATTCAGGGCTGAAGAGTTTTTACCTAAATGTGTTCATGTCAACAAATAAGAATAAATAAATAGTTTGGAAAGGGTGTAAAGAACGACAAGTTATTGCTTCTAGAATGTATGTTTGTTTGTAATGTTTGTTCAATTTGCATCAAAAGAAGAAAAAGAAACAACATTTTTGATTTTTTTTTTGTTCGCGGACAATACTGTATGACGACAGAAATTTAAAAATATCACGAAAAAATTTATTATTTATCATGATATTATGTATTAGGTCCTAAAAAAAAATCATCTTAGATAAGAAAATGTCTTTCAGTGGCAGACTTCACTGCGAAAGCATGTTGGGTGCGGAGCAACACTTTAGGATAGCCGCAAGTTATGGCGTGGGGATCGGGTTCCGCCGCAAGGTCATGCCTGGAGTCGTCCGAGTTGTTTTGAGAAACAAAAAGCGGAGGACGGCAGCTCGGCTATTTCCTCGGCTGTGATATCAGCCTCCGTCGGGCGGACGAGTCCTCCCTCTTCCCAAGGTTCAGGAACCGGCTGCGACCAGCCTCGCCGAATCCGAGGCTGCTGCCAGGACAGCTGGTGCCACCGGCATGGCGCAACCGCACCAGTCGACATTCGCGGCCGGTTCAGCAAAAGGCCTGTTTGTTTATCAGAGGCTGGGATGCCGCCCTCTCCCTGCTCCGCTTCACGCTGTGGGCGGCGGGCGAGGTCCTTTTTTGTCAATGGCCGCCTCTCCACTTTGACTTTTCAGCGGCATTTGAGGGCAGCGGCTATATTTTACCCCCTCAGTTGGCCCTGTCGACTCTTCAGAGGGTGAATTTTATTGCTGGTCATGATGCAAAGGGCAGGTGTCACGAGGGAGGTGCGGGTCAGTGGGGAACACGAGAGGGATCGTGAATAACGAGGCTTAAAATACCCTCAAAACATCACTTAAAGACTTTTCCTTCTCACGGTCAAAAGCGTGTAAAGCCCTCATTTGAAATGTAATTGACCTCTCCGATCTGCTTTCATGCCGGACAGGGAGGAATGACATAAGCAGGCTGGTCCAGAGTGAATGCCATGGTGTCATTTGCGTTGAACGTTTCCCGCAAAAACAATCGACAAATGGATCGCAGAGGCTTCCGCAATTGTCTTTTTGTGACCGCAAGAGGAACGCTGTGCCTTGTTCCCGCTTGAAAAAAATGTACATTTATTTTTTAATTATATAATTATTATGACATTTCGTGGGACAATATTTGTCTCAGGAGAGAGATCGAGGCTGGGGGTGGGGGTTGTACATTTTGGTTGTCAACATTTTTTAACGATCTATGGGCGGGTGCAGCGTCGACGGGCGTGTGGGAGGAGCCGCCGAGGGGCCTCTCATTTCTGTGCTGAAGTCACCGGATCTGAGGGCCCTAAAATAGACCCCACAAAGGGTATATAGGGGTCTTCTCCCGCTGGCTCGGCTGGACAAGGCGCTCGCACAACAGCAAATGCAGCACTATGCGAAGGACAGCTTTGAGTTTAAGTCGGTGAGGAAAAAAGGGGCCACAGAGACCTAAAAAAAAAGAAGAAAAAAAAGAAAACGGAGGAACGCAAAGGATTGGATCAGTGTTTTTATTCATCGCTAAGCGCGAGAGATACTCCACCTGGAAACTCTGAGGATATAAAACAAACTCATCGGGGCGAAGCAGAGGATATCGCCATCTGTTGGATCGGGGCGTTCTCTTTGGAATTGTCGCTCGCCTCCTCCTGGACTTGCCGGCAAAGGGGGGGCGGTGAAGGCCGCAGGGATGAAGTACAACTACAGCGTGCCCGTGTCGTCGTACACGCGCTCCTCGCAGTACACGCCGACGTACCACACGCCCGCCTACTACACGCCATCACTTTACAAGCCCACGCAGTACACGTCGACGTACGCCTCGGCGGCCAAGTACACGCCGACGCAGTACAGCACGACGCACTACACCCCGTCGCACTACACCCCCACGTCCACCTCCGCGTCCGCGTACAAGACCGCGTCCGCGTACAAGACCCCGTCCACGTACAAGACCCCGTCCACGTATGTCCCCTCGTACAGCAAACCCTCGCGCTACTCCTACACGACGCGGCGAACGCCGGCGCCGGAAGCTCCGCCTCCCGTGGTCCCGGTGGCGCCCCCGAGGAGGACCGTGCACTTCCCCAACGACATCGTCTTCCAGGACATCGTGCGGCGAGGGGACATGGAGCAGATCGGCCGCTTCATGAGGGCCAGGAAGGTGCGCGTGGATGCGCTCTTTCACTCAGGTGAGTGGAGCCTCCCGTGACCTTTCGCGGTGTTTTGACGCTCCGGTCTCTCACAGGGAGTCGTCGACCCGTTTGCCCCCCCGAGGTCCGAGCGATCGTACCTGCGCCCCGGCAATGACCGAGTGCTGTCTGTTGCAGGCATGGCAGCGCTACACGAAGCGGTGCTCACGGGGAACCTGGAGGTGGTGAAGCTGCTGGTGAAGTACGGCGCCGATGTCCACCAGAGGGACGAAGACGGCTGGACGCCACTTCACATGGCCTGCAGCGACGGCTACCCAGAGATCGCCAAGTAATTACGCATCTTTGAATTCTTTCGTGTTTCCGGTTCGTACGAGCGATGCGGGTAAAGCGGCCTGAAACTGAAAGTTTGACCGGATCATAGAAATTCAGGAAATATGGGATTCGGCAGTGAGCTCAGAGTGAGGGGAGGTGAAGCGAGAGGTGAAAGGGGCGGCAAGTGTTGAATTTTAAAGCGCATGAATCCATTGGAGCTCCTGAGGTTCAGAAGCCGCACATTTCGAGACCTTGAAGTCGAGACAGCGAATCGATGCCGGTCAGAGAGATCAGTTGCGGCCGCAATAATAAACTGTGCTAAGTTTTGGTTACATCTGACGACCTCCCTTTAACAAATCCCACCCCCTCCATGCTTCACCCCAGATATCTGCTGTCGATAGGAGCCAGCGTCGAGGCAGAGAACGAAAGTGGAGAAAAGCCGGCGGACCTCATCGACCCCGACTGCAAAGAGCTGGTGAAAATGTTCGAGGTCGGCGCTGTGTGAGCGGCCGTTGCATTGACTCGTGGGTACTGGGAGGAGAAAACAAAATCCCTGTTTTCACGGAAATCCCAAACTTGTCACACTGTGAAAATGAAAATGATGAGCAATGCTGAGCAACGGAGCTGCGGTTGGTCATGAGCCGAAACGGAAAGACTGTGTTCCACTCTCTTGTTTGTTTTTCTTTTCTTTTCTTTTTTTTTTACTTCATACTCTGCTCATCTGCATTTCTTTTTCTGGTTGTTTCTGTCCATCTATTTAATGCACTTTGGCATTCATCACAATGTCCACGTCCGAGTCCATGTGTCTAAACAGCAACTATTCAATCCCCTGCGCGATCCTGGCATCTCTTTCAGCATCTGAAAATCAAATTGCTGTGTTGTATATACCAGAATACGGAGAGAATTTGTGTTGAATTAAGTGTGTGTTTTTTCATCGTGTGTCACTTCCTTGAGTCTCGCTGCCATCTCCTGCTTGTGCATTTCCAGATCATTGTCACACTTTCACCATTACTTTGACGGCAAGGACATTTTGGCGAGAAGGTTTGTGTTTGTGACGTTTTCCTCGCTGCTGGGCAGAGGGAGGTTCAGCCAAATGAACAAGTGCTTTAAAAAAAAAAAACAACAAAAAAAACAAACGATAACAAAACAAATCCTGAAAACGCATTTCTTCTAGTCCTGCAGTGTCAACCCTCCAACCCCACCACCCGCCCCACACACACACGCCCTCTTTTTTTTTGCTTTTGTATACAAATTTCGAGAATGAAAGTCTTATAAAATATTCTTGAACAATTTATTTTTGTAAGATTTCATAAATAAAGAGAGGTTTTATACAAATACGAGCTGTTGTGTTTAATTATCAAATTCAAATGAGCCTATGACAAGCACATGTGAAACCATAGGACTGACATTTAGTTCCTGAATTGGAAATTGTAATAGCAGAAATCGAATTAACCAATGTAATATTTTAGTAGGGAAAGCCGGCAATTGAGTCATTTTAATGATTGATGGTGGTTTCGCCAGACTGTATCCATCTTTATCATTCAAACTGTATTGCGTTTAAAATGAACGCTGTCATTTTTAGATGGATATGAATATTATTTTATGCAGATGAATACGTCAATAGCGTCAGGACTCTTTCACTTCCGTGTCTTTTCCCGGAAATGATTGGTTGGCATTGGCAACGTTTTAGCCAGGATAGACGGCGGTAACGGTCTCCGAATAAAGTGGTTGAAGGAAAGGGCAAAGAGGTTTGTCGAATCGTTTTTACACCACGCCAACATAGAATTTAAATCGCTGTGGCGATCCATAATTTTGCCCCACTGTAGAGACCGGGCAAGAACTGCTAGGCGTTTAGCTTGTGGGAGCTAACGTTACGACGGTACAATGCAAAGCACCAGCTAGCATGCTAAGTGGCAAAGTGTTAGCTAAAATTATGAGTGCGTTTGAATTTATAAGCAGATTGTCCGGCCGCGTATAGCGACAAATAGACAGTGGTTAGCTAATAGCTCGACTGCTTGTGAATGTTTGCTTGTGTTCGGGGAACTCGAAAACAAACAACATTTGGTTTCGTAGCTTGCAGTTAGCAGCATTCAAAACACTGATTTGAAAACGTAAACAAAAGCCCCTTTTACTAGCTACTAAGCAGCTAACGGCAGAATCGCTTACTTTTTTACTGGAGTTCGGCATACGTATGTAAAAACACACGAGTTAACTCAAATTTTATTAAAAATACAGCGCGTTTGTAAGCCAGAGAGAGTGATCCAGAATTAGTTTTCTGACTGTGACTACTACCTTTTGAGTAAAAGGTAAATGTTTTCCTTGTCATGCCATTCCAACAAGAACTGAGATCTTTTTTTTGTTAGATTTCAGGTAAGGACCTCTGAGCCCTTTTATCCTTCAAATCAACACCACCACCACAGAGGAGCAAAGAGAGTACTGGCTGTAAACAGAATGACCAGGTCTGTCACAAGTTAAATCACATTGTAGAAACAGGTCCTCCTCCTGTGCTGCCTTTTTCCCACACACTATGGAGTTTTTGTCTCCAATACATCACAAAAGAGTTCCTGATCCGAACTGCAAAAAAACTGATCTGTCTTGATTCTAATTTTGCCATTTTTTTTGTTTTTGTGAAGCTCATCTGCTCCCAGGATGGTGAATAGTTACAAGCGGACCTCGAGCCCTCGATCGCCGACTAACAGTGGGGAACTTTTTACCCCAGCACATGAGGAAAATGTGCGCTTTATACATGAAAGTAAGCTCACCGCCTTACGCCTTTCGAAACGCAACAAGCTTCTTATTTTTACTGAGATGATCATAATTGGCATAGTTGTGCAACTTGGGTCGTAAAAGTGATTCCCTGGAGTCAGTGGACATGAGACAGAAATGATGCACAGACAAACTTTTGGTCCCTTTATTTGAAGATTCAAAGTACATGCTGAAATACATAATTTTAATAGATGACCAACAACTTAGTTTACTTGAATGAATATTGATCAACCTGGTGTAGCTAATGCTCACATTCCTGAACTACAGAAAAGTTTTTATTAGTCACAAAGAGTCTAAACTATGTCATGATTACAGTGATATCGGAATGTATCACCCTGTGCCTCTCAGTGAAGTTGAGAGAACCGCATCTTATTCATTGTGAAACTTTGAAGCTGTGTTCGCACGTTCTAAGTCAGTGTGGGTCACGTGAGGTCATGTGGAGTCAACTGGAATTTGCTTTCCGCGCAGCATTGTCACCAAACTTGAAATGAATGACATAAATTTGATCGACATTGCAACTGATGATAAGTGTTGAGTGTTTAGTAGATTGGGGTACTTTGGATGCCTTTATTGATCCCACATTGGGGGAATTTTCACAATTAAAGCTGCATAAAAAGTGCAATGAGAAGGGGAAAAAATCTATGAATTAAAAATAATGAAATGTATATTAAATATTTATAGAGTAAGAAAGGAAAAACACATATTTACATCTATAAAGGCAGTTGAGATAATTTTTGACAAAAAAAAGAATATCAAAGCATCAGGCGAGGTTGTTGTGAGGGCAGCCGGCCACTCCCCCACACCCCCCCACCCACCTCTTCCTGTTGTCCCAGGTAATCCGCCCTTAATGGGCCACACCTCGGCGGGGTCCTGAGTGTTGCCCCACCCTATCGTCCCATCATTTTGTTTTGTTATGTTGAGGTGAAACCCATGATGGAGTCGTCATTCCCACCGACCCGCTTGCTGGAAGTTTCCCCCCCACCCGACCATCGGGAGTCTCCTCCGCATACTTAATGTAAAACATTGAAAACCCACCCAGTTCACAAAAGCAAGGCTCGGCGGAGCAGTGGCTATTTGGTTGCTTGTTGTGTGCAGTGCAAGAGGATGATCAACAAAGTCATCTCGTTGCTATTGGTGCCACTCGACGTGTCTGATGCTTATCATTAACCATCGTCGAGGCGCTGACTGATTTGAATCCGTCAACTCAACCCTGTCCTGATCGAGACAAGAGAAATATCCGGAGAAATATATATTTTTTTCTCACGTATGCACGATGTATCAGACCAGTCATTGCTCTGTGTTGATCTCTCCACCTAGCTTGGCAGTGTGTACTTAGGGACATCCGAACAACGCAAAATAGTGAACGGAATGACCGTGGACCACAAGAATATGTGGAGAAGAACCCCAATCCAAACCTGCACTGTGAGTTACCGTGTGCCCGACAGGGTCAATAAAGTTTCCACCACCCCCAGTTCACAGACTGTCGCTGTCTCTGCCTTTTGCAGCTTTCATTCCAGTGGACCTGAGTGACCTCAAGAAACGTAACACACAGGATTCCAAGAAGTCCTAGTCTTTCTCCCCATCGCTCCAGTCGCTTTGTTTTTTTTGTTTTTTCGTTTCTTTTTGTTTTTTTTCCACCCTGTATCCTCGAACTTTTATTCCATCAGCAAGTCAGCCCCGTTGGCCCCTCTAGCGCAGAGTCAGTACCATCTCTAAACTCTGGACTGTAGAAAGCGCCCAAGAAGCAAAGAAGAAGGAGCCCAAGGAGCACAAATTCTCCTTTTCTCATTGGTTCAAGGACTTTTAAGTCATAACGTCTAATTACATGGATTGAGACAAGCGTCGATGAAAATTCGCTGACTTTTGATGCTGATGTAAGAACTGAAAACACACTTTATGGGACACAAAAGACTGCAGCCTTAATGAGAACCCTGTCTCTGTGACTGCTGCAACTTAGAAGAATTTTATTGAAAATTCAAAAGGGCTGACTTTTTTTATTTTTTTTTATTTTATCTTTTCCTTTTGTTTGGGACATAGTTTGATCTGTAAATTGTAGAAACATTGAAAGGGCCCCATTGGATACTCGCGTTATGGGCAAAGTTCTGAAAGCCAAATTCATTGTAGAAGGCCAACGCTTTTACTGTATATTTTCTTGCCCTCAAACGGACTGACGGCGGTGCAGTAAAAAGTAGAAACCTCCCCAAGCCATGCTCTCCTTGGTTAGTGCCCTTCCCCTACGCCTTGAAACAAAATGTTAAATAAAAGATTTTACAGTATTGCTCCTTGTTTTATTCCGACAATGTCAATGTTAAACATGGAAACTCGCGAAAAGTTTCGCTTGATATGTATTTCAAAAAGGGCATAAAATAAAGTCAAATTACAAAATATGCAAATGTGACAGTACACACATGACAGACACAGCAAAAAAAAAAAAAAAAAAAAAAAAAGCTTAAAGTTGCCCACGGTGGCTAATGAGTTCATTCGGACAACTATGGATTGACTGCACTCCAGTGATGATGAACCTTTCCTCTGCCTTTTCAAATGAAAAACGGATTCAATTTGGGTGTATTGGAACAGGAGTTTTTTTGTTTTGTTTTGTTTTGTTCAAATACACAACATTAAAAACGTTCATGCCCAAATAATGTGTCATATGAGTCCTGAATTGACAATTTTGAATCTGCCAAGACAGAAAACATGAACAACTTTCATGGGGAAACTAAAGATACATTAAAAAATAACTTTGGTAACGTTTTATATTAGGGTTACTGTAATAAGCATTAGTTCATATTAAGTATATTAAAACTGTGTTATTAACACTTAAGTACTGTAATCTGACACTTCATAATGTTAAAAGGTAATTTATGATTACTACAAGAACCATAATATAATTTGTTACCATAACTTCATTCTTTCAAAAAATAATAATAATAATAAGATAATTTCAGAGTTTTGGTCGAGGCTGTAACTCTGCCAGGGTTAAGTTACAGCACCCCATGAACCTCTGAGTGCATGGCAATTGATAGCAGAAAATGAATGGATGGATTGTAATTTTGCTGTTGTATAATCCGAAATTTTCAAATTTATCATAGTAAGGTATTTGAATCAAAGTTTGACCGTTTTTTTCCCCTTTTTGGAATTGCATTATGTTTTTGTTTTTGTTTTTATCTCTAATACTTGTACAGCAAACAAAGATGTCTGTGGGAAACGTGTACGTGTTGGGCGTGGCTATTTGTCCCAGCTACCCAATAATACGTCATGACGTTATGTACGTAGAAGTGGGCGTTGTAACAGGCTCGCGGGTACTAATACCCGCTGCTCATTGTTTTCGCGGTAGTGCAGAGAGCTTTAATCTCTCAGCAGCGGAAGAGAGGGACCAAGACAGGCTAGGGTCTACTTTTAATCTAAATATTTTTTGGAAGTTTAGCACTATCGGAGCAGCATAATGACGGATAAAATGGATATGTCTCTAGACGACATTATCAAGCAGAACAGGCAACAGAGAGGTCGAGGAGGAAGAGGTCGAGGCCGCGGAGGCACAGGCGGCGGCCGCGGAGGAGGCGCTGGGCGTCTCGGAATCAGCGGAGGTGGATTCGGAGGCCGAGGCGGAGGATCAGGCCCCATGAGGAGCCGACAGAACCTGAGCCGCGGTAGAGCCAGGCCAACGCCATACAGCAGGGTATGAGAAAATTGGAATTGACGACGAAAACGGAAAATCCTTCGACAAACCTGAAATTGCCTGGTTAACGTCCTTCTGTTCGCCAGTAGGCTTGCTAGCTGCACACGAGCCCGCTAGCCAAGCAATTGAAATGATCGCAGTGACCACCGAGTGAAATCAGATTTCTGTGGTTTCCTGCTAAGCACTAACGGAAGTTGTATTCGTAGCGTATCCATGCTCCATCTCCAAATAAGTGTGGTCACACCAGTCTCAAGAAGTGGCCGTTGGGAAAAGTGCTAAAATGTTAGCTGCTTTGGCTAACTAGCGTAAAAGTTGGATCAGAGGCCTCGGCGGCGCCATTTTGAAAGCTGGAGCTTAAATTAGACCTAAGCGCCCAGTGTGAATACGCGGGCCTTTTTTCCACCCCAAGTTTCATTAATGTGATGAGTGGATTCATCTTCATCGAGACAACCCACCCCCGGTGATTTTTGTCAACAAGTAAAGGGAGAATAGCGTCCAGACACAGCAGCACGGCGGCCTTTGTTCGGGAGTTGCTGACGGGCTCGTCTCAAGGCCTGTTTTTCCTCGGTCTTTCCAACCATTTTGGTCGTTGCTTGTGGATGGAAAAAGTGGACTTCAACTCCTCCATAGTTTCCAATTTAAAACCTCACCCTTTCCGTCCGAATGGGTGTGTTTAGACGAGCACATCGAAGCCCCATTCAAAATGGCGTGGTCTCAAAATGGACGCTCCAACCGACCGACCAACCCACCCACCAACCAACCAACCAACCACTGCTTAGGAGGGTTAACTGGCCCTAGTTGGTTTTCCACCTTCACACCCCCACATCGTATGGACTTCCCCCCTCCCTTCACGAAGGCCACTGTCTTGGCCTTGTAAACGAACTTTTGGGCGGGCCCAGGAAACACGGTGCATCGATGGAGGCAACGCTGCTTCAGATGGCGACTCCCTGTGTACCCGAGGATCTTGTCCGGAAAGCCTTTTGTGGAGGTGCAAGTGGCAGCAGAACAACGGGCATTGTTGGTAGCTTGACGAGAAGTTATCCAGGGGGGTTGATGTTGAAATTAGAGGGTGGGATAACTGTCAATACTCCCTGTTTTTAAATACTGCTACTGTTAGTGGGTGTATATGGTCCAAATACATTCTTGTGTGGCATAGAAATGTTAGTACAATGACATGTACAGGCGGGACCCAGTGCATATTTTTTGTTAGATTATTCCCATGTATGTGCTGTCTGTACAGATACACTTGCTTGTAGTGATGGGGTGGGCAGGGAAATACTGGGGGGACCCTCTTGGGGGAATTGCACACCCTGGCCCTCTCGGATGCGGATCCCCTGCTTGCCCCAGCACCCAGCCGTGTGGACTGTGATTGACAGAGGCAGGGGGATCCTGAAGTCAGCAGGTGCGTTCTCTTTCATCTGTTGCAGCCCAAACAGCTTCCGGACAAATGGCAACACGACATGTATGACAACGGCTACAGTGGCTTCAACAGCGCCGCTGGGGGAAGCGGGGGAGCTGGTATGGAAACCGGAGGGAAGCTCCTCGTCTCAAATCTTGATTTTGGAGTTTCAGACGCAGACATTCAGGTAAATGTGGCTTTGTTTTTTGTTTGTTTTTTCTTTCCCGCTTTACGTTTCATGTGTAATTTGTTGAAATTCCTCATTTGTGCATGTTCTGTTTCTAGGAACTTTTTGCTGAATTCGGAACGCTAAAGAAGGCAGCGGTGCATTATGACCGGTCGGGAAGAAGCCTGGGAACTGCAGATGTCCACTTTGAAAGGAGAGCAGATGCCCTGAAGGCCATGAAACAATACAATGGCATCCCACTTGATGGTATGGTGCTCCATTCAGTCTGTTGAAACGGCCAACGAAGTCACAGATATTGAAAAAAATATTTCCTTGCTTGACAACTCACCCCTGCTTTTGTTTTTATCAGGGCGACCAATGAACATCCAACTTGTAACATCACAGATTGACACACAGAGGCGACCCATGCAGGGGTATGTGAAGTCTTCCTCCTGACTTGAACTGTCGCACCGTATGTGTCGAATGCCACTTGTAATGAATGTTATTGTTTTCAGTCTAAACAGAGGTGGTGGAGGCATAAGCAGAGGTCGCGGTGGCTTTGGAGGCATGCAGAGAGGCCGCGGAGGACGTGGCGCAGGCGGACTCCGAGGCCGGGGGCGAGGTGGTCGCGGTGGCGGCAAACAGCAGCTGTCGGCAGAGGAACTCGACGCCCAGTTAGACGCCTACAATGCCAGGGTGCGTTCAGCCGCTGTTAAAGTCCCAAGCTGTGATTTTGGCTTTGTCTTATTCGCCATCTAATTTTGATGTTCTTTGTTTCTTCTCAGATGGACACCAGCTAAACAATGAAGCTCTTCCAACTCGCCCCCTTTCTGTCAACAATGAAGGGTTGTTACAAATGTGCAGAATATTTTACACTTGTTGTCTTCTGATGTGATTGAAAAAAATTGTTCTGAACCCTTCTTTTAAATGCTCCGACGTGTTTTTTTACACCAGTATTTTTATTTGTTTTTTTTTTCTCCATTTTTCTGATGAAAGTGGTCTTGGCTGTAGGTAAATATGAATTGGGGTTTCCCACTTCTACCCTGTAGTTTCACAAACTTGTAATAAAACCCTGCAGTGCATCGGAACCAAATTCTGTCTCCAGTTGTCTCCTTGCGTAGAAAATGTATGTATATGTGCAAGTCTTGATAAGGCAAGTTGAAGTTAATCTATTTGTTATGGGGAATGCATTTCTTCTGGCCATGCAAATGTTAAATCTGAACAAACATTTTCAAGTCTGCCGCCTGGGTAAAGCAAAAGACTTGGGATTTCATGTGGCCCAACTTTTGAATGAAACCAATGACATAAATTGGGGTAAAACGATTTAAGTCAAGTGGCTCTCTAAATCATGAAAAATGTTTTCTTGCACAAGCGGTCTGGGAAGTACCGTTCGACCAACGACACTAGATGTCGCCATTCACCCCAGTCTGACTTAAAATTAACCCATTGTGCTTGGCGCCTCGACCATGAACCTTACACGATTGGTTCGATTCAAAACATGGCCCTAAATTGCATTAAGCACGCCTGATCAAGGGTGAATGACAGTTAACGTGCGGCTCAGCAGCGCGTCGTCCTAGATACAGCGCAAAGAAGTCAAGTACAGGCTGGCATGTTCCACATGGTTCGCGGGCCGCGAAACCGGAAGTGTTTCTCAGTAAAAGTTTACACTAGTAACTCACGCAAGGGTTAGGGTTTCCGGTTAGATTTTCGTTACTAAAGAGGTACACCGGACATGTCCTAACAGTTATGTAACGCTAAAAGACAGGTTAATTCCGTGTCCGCGACCATTACTGAATCTAGGTTACTCCTAAGCTAAACAATGCTTAGAAAGCAGTCATTGAAGAAGCCAAAAGAGTTAAAACTAATCTTGTTTTAACCCTGTGAGGAGGCACTTTTTTCTATTCTAGGTTGTGGTCCTATGTGGAAAAGTTTGTCTGGGAGACAAAGATAACTTCATTTCATTTATATACAACATACAGCAAACTAAATCCAATGGGTTTTCCTCGACTACTTTTTTTTTGTCGGGATTTAAGACGTTACAACGAGTGAGGTGTATCCTGCTTTGGCCCAATGGCAGCTGGGATCGGCTCCAGGGTCGAGAGGGTGCTGGGGGGGTCCCTGTGTACAGGAGAAGCGGCAACAGAAAATTGATGGACCTGGATGCTTTTACTCTGAAGGTCATGAACCGGAAACTGTCTTGTATGTGACACCGTTAACTTAAGATTTTCCTCTCTGCCGCCTTACTTCATTCTCTCCTCAGCGTTAAGTGAGCCTGTACCCGTCTCTGAGCGGTTGAACGGTAAGAGAAGATAAAAAAATACTGGATTGTATACCTTTTTTGCTTTCAGGAGGTAAAATGTAGATATAAGTTGCCAATGTGTTGCAGGTATGTTTAAAAAAAAAAAAAAGTGACAAGGAAGTAAATGAAACCTCTCCCGAGTTTCTCAGAGGACTTCGTTTTTAGGGGAGCAACTTTACTCAATTCTGGACGAAGCCTCTTTTTGTGATTGAAGTCACGCTTTCTTGTCGTAGATGTCGTTCAGGCACACTTTAATTCGTCTATGCATTTCCAAGTGATTTGTAGTTGTGCGACTGGGAAAAAAATAAGCAATTTTTAGTCGTTCGTTTCCGGTGTTGAAACTGAGCTGAAGGGTTGAGTTACATGAGGAACAGTTTGCCGTCGTTTCCGGCATCTGCCAAGATTTTGAAATGGCACACGTCTCAACATCGTCCCTATCTCCTTTGTCTGTTTGTTTGTATTTAAGGCTTTATACAGAAACTGTAAATCCATAACCGCTGACACCAAATTCGCGTCTAGTGACAGCCACGTCCAGGCAGTTCCCCGCCTTAGTTGCTTGACGCTAGATTCAGTAGTCGTGAGTCCGTCGTTGACTTCCGGAAAAGAAAGAAAAAATAACTGGAGGACTGCAGGTTTTTCCACTTTTAACATGATACACGTTTTGGTTGTATTTTATTTGTTCCACGTTTACTTTGATTTGGTCGGAATGAAGAATTGAGTTTAGATGTGTGCGCTGGAATTTGTCCTGAAATATCCTGATTCATAATGTCAATCATCATTCAGGTGCAGCCGCTGGTGAGGTCGAAAGTTCTGCTCTAAACTAAAAAATGTGCAGATTTCTTGTAGTAGAGTTCATGAAAGGGAGTTTGCTGCAAGGTTTCGCCTATCTTTTCAAATGTTCTCTACCCTGACAGGAACTGGTGCTCTTTGACCTTAAAAGGTAGTCAGAGACACCTTTTAGCGGCATGAAGGAGGGCAGATGTTTGGAGACGCTGATTCTTTTAAAATAAAAATAAAATATTTTTTTTTTTTTTTTTTAAAAAAAAGGGATTGTTGCATATTTGTTCAATTTTCCGCGAAACGTCATCATCCCACCTGTCGGATCCTCTGAGCAAAACTGTTGTGTTAACCGTACTTCTATGTTCAAAGCTGTTGACGGCCTTCACCAAAGGTGTTGCCCAGCGAGGCGAACTGAATGTGGCCCTGCCACTGAGACTCCCGTGGAGCCAGGGGAATAAGCTCTGACCTTTCAGCTGGCACCTTGGCTAGCCCATTCACTCACGGCTTCCTGCTGCTACGCGCAGGGATTTTTCACCGGCTATTTTTAAAGCTTCCTATTTGTTCTACTTCTTCCTGGCAAACACCGCCGTTTCTTCTTCTCTCGCAGTGCTCGTTTTCTGTTAAGAAGCGCCCACCTCTTGCAGGGCACACTGGGCATTTTCGCAGATAACGATCTGTCGCAGTCTTTGAATAAATATTCGAGTTGGTTCAAGACTCACAAGCTATACTTTGGACATGACTGAACACTGGCGGCTTCCTTTTGCAGGTTCTCGTGCAGTAGCATGCACGCGCCGTCTTTCTCACTCGACTTGGTTTCTGTTGAGGTTGACTTCCTCTGTGTTGCATCAGGCCCTGCAGAGAGCACTCTTGACGTTGCACTTCCTCAAAGCCTTGGTATGTTAAGCACTACACCTCAACTTGCTTGCGTGCAGCAGACTCATTTTTTAACAGACGCGTGTCCTCATCACCACCCTGGTGCTTTTGCATAATATATCAGTGCGAATGTTGCTCTTGATTGACTAGTTGATAGTCTTGCAGCCCCGTAGGAGGTTTGAGCTGTGCCTCGTCTTTGCTGCATGTGGTTTTTGCGCTCGGCGTCGTATGAATCATCGAGCACTTGACTGAGAAAGGAAGTGTGCAGTACATACTTGGCAGCCAGGAAAGGCTTGGTGGTGGCAGTGTGACTGTTTTTTTTTTGTCAATATGTCATAAGCAGAAAGGGTTCGTATCAGTCAAATCTATTTATGTTGCTGATAGATAAAGATTCACATTGCTGCTTTAAACAGAAACCGTTCAATGTTTGATATGTGAACGGTTTTGACAGGTCTGCATTCAATTTGCGCCTGATCGCTGACCAACATTCACACATGAGAATCTGAAGTGACGCGTTACTAAGACAAAAAATGTCGACTTTGGATAACTCCTTTGAAAAATGATCAGTTTTACCTTACCAATGAAGTCCTATCAAGGAAGCGATGAAACAAAGTCACATCCCATGAATGAAAGAGATTTGGTAAAAGGACAGACGGCGATGAAAGAAGCCAACAGATGCGTGGGAGGTATCCCGGAGCCTGGAGCTAAATGTCAACTCCGTGTGGTCGCCAATCCTCACTTTTGGCCGACAACACCAGGGCCTGGGAGGAAGGGTTACCTTTTTAGCAAAGTTCAGTTTAGTTGCTTTTCACATCCACTTGGTTATGTGGGAACCTGTTTGTGTGTGAAACCTAGGAAGTGCTGAGACTGGCTCTTTGTTTCATGACACTGTTTCTGCATTTATCCAAGAGGCTCTCAGTTTGGGACGTTAAATAGTTACTGAAGACCGGAGCTGACGATAAGATGGATTTCACAACAGTTATCCAGCTTTCTTGCCAGGTTAGCATTCTGCTGAAGTAAAAGCTTCCGTGTTCTTAGCCCGAGTTAGTGTTTCGCCGGTGTTGTGCCTTTATTTATATCTCGGATCATCGTGTTGTCTAGTTGCGCTCGCCACGAGGTGAGGTCGCTTCTAAAAACCCAACCTTCAAAACTGCTTTTGAACTTCAGAGGGCCGCCCTAAACGGCCTCGCTAAATGTCTCTCTCCCCGCTAGCGTTTGAGTCGCCCACTTCACAGGGGCTGTCTCCTCCCAAAGGGATTCCCTGTCCTCCCTGAACTTTGTTCATAAGCCGCCTCAGGTTCAAGTTTCAGTGCCTCTAATGGCCACTGTCAGGCCAAATCCTCTTGACGCCTCACCATCGACACCGCTAAATGCTCTTCTCTCTCTCTCTCTCTCTCTCTCTCTCTCGTCCCACGAAGGCCTCACCGCTAGCCGTAATCCCGCTGTCCGTAATCTTAACTGTGGCGGCCGTGTTGCTAAGGAACAGGTCTAATCTGAACACGCAGTCAGGCCAAGTGTGTGTGTGTTTGTATGTTTGCGTGTTTGTGTGTTTGTTTGTTTGTTTGCCGCTTATCCCCCTCGATCGATGAGCTTATCCTCCTGCGAAGAAAGCAGCCCAAGCGGGACGGAGTGCGTTTGGAGCTCCGGACCCCGGAGCCGAGGGTTCACGTCCAGCGTTGATTGGCGTGACATCACGGCCCAAACAATGACACGGCCCTTTTCAGCCGCCCCGGTGAGCGTTGCCAGTCAGACCACATTGTTTGTGCAGGGCCGGCCAGAAAGAATGTGCATCGTTATGAAGGCGCTGGGGCAAATTTTGTTAAAACTAATCCATTTTGCGCGCGCGTGCGTAAGCCCTTTTATTTGCCGAATCAACGGGCCCATTCTCGCTTTAAATGGATCGCGGAGGGACGTGGCCTGCATGCAGACATTGTATAACCCACAAACAATGCCTAATTCGTGGCCTCTGCCAGTGGAATGTGTGAGTTCTGGAAAGGAAGTAAGTTATTTTTGATGAGAGTGAATCAGCAATTTTGAAAGCTACCAAGTGTCGAGACGTCTGTTGCTGTCCTCCTAGAAGTATCACAATATCAAAATGTCACAGTACCAGAATACTTTGAGAAGAAGTACACTGTGGAAGCGCTCTCGTCGGTTTCGTTAATAAAAGACTCGCAGCGCAGTCTGCTTCTATTAAGCAACGGCTGAACTTTGAACACGGTGCGCAATAAAGCACCGGAGGCGTTTGCTCACGTCTGACAGTGTTCTAGATTTTTTTTCTTACTTTTTAGGCTTTAGTTCACCGCGGCAGGCAGGCCTGCAGAGCGAGTCAGGAAAGCTTGAGGCAACTCGCTTTAAACCAGCTGAAAAGAAATTACGTTTTTTTTTTTTTTTTTTTCGTGGTCATTTTGAACCGTTGAACTGTACGACAGTGAAATCATTGCAGAACCCTGATCTCCTCTCCCGCTACTTCCCTAGACTGGCTACGTTACCTGCGGCCTATTGACAGATCTCCTTTCGACTTCCTTTTTCCCCGCGCTCAGTCGACGCCAACGTCAAATCTCGAGCGCTACATAGAGGCCTTTAGGTGCGTTCTGTGTTCCGCCAGACTCTTTGAACAAGCAGAAGCGGCCGCACATTAGAGGCCCGGCCGAGTGTTTTGAGCACGGAGGCCCATCGTCGTGACACGACACGCTTCCTTCAAACGCACCGCCGCGCCCGACGACGCTATTTCTCATCGGACTTCCTCCTGTGCCGTCGTGGTCACCATGGGAGACGGCGGGAATGGCAAGAACACGGTTGAGGAAGTGAGAAAACAACTTTTATTCCGAAAAAACAAAAAAACAAAACGTAAACTCCAAGAGCGATTTGGCATGGCTGCGTTATCTGGTTTGACTGCATTGTGCCTGTGTTGTGTTGTTCCTGTTCTCCCACTTTTTTTTTCCCCTCTGACACACAGCCAAACTGGGATTAGCTCAGGAGGAATTTGTGCTTTTATTGATGCGGTGAGGCCCTGTTTTGTTGTGGGGGGGAGGATCGGGAATGGGGGGCGTGTTGTGTTCTCACTTCCTGCGTGGCCAATGCCAGACTGCTGTCCGTGTTGAACACAAGAGAATGCAGAGCGGCCCCCGGGGGTCGCAAGGCGGCGTGACTGAACCCGCTTGTTGCGTTGCATTGCAACTGTCGGAGGTGTGCGGTGTGTGTTGTTGTTTATTCATCACCCGACTCGTTGACTTTCCCTGCACTGATTGTGACGGCTGTGGGTGCCGCACACTGGTTTTGTAAATGAGACTAGTAGACACAGGCCATGTGACTAGCGCTCGGGAGATTGCCGTTAGCTTAAAGGTACAGTGTGTAATATTTAGCTTGATTTATGATTTTAGCTTGATTTTTTTTCTGCCTGTACATACAATAATAAAAGTGTGTAATCGAAGTACAATGAATGTAATTTGTTATCCCTACCCTTCGAACTTTTCTCATTTATGTATAAGAACATACATGTAGCAAGCGTCTTGCTCCCAATTAGCCGCCATCTTGCTCCGCCATATAAGGAAGCCCGGTGTGGACAATCCAGACCACGCGATATCTTCGTTGCGTAATTAGGGTGACTGCTCGCGTCTTCAAATAAACCAACGAAGAAGAAGGTGGATGAGGTATCCAGGTTTGGGTGCGCAGGCCACCGTAGTTGACTGGCAGAGGAGGGAGGGTGAAAGACGCTGCGATCTGAAATGTAACCACTTGGTGTCGCAGTTTCTTGGTAATCTCCAAATATTACACACTTACGGGAAACTTTAAGTTAAATTTTCTGTTCTGCTGACTTCTCGTAACCGACATGCAGAACTCGACGGGAAGACTTACTGTATTTGGGCTGCATGCTGGTTTTAAATTGCACCGAAAAAAAATAAAAACGGGAAGTTCTCTTGTCGCGAAACCGTTCAAATGGAAAAGTTGTGAAGGATTCAGGGCAGAACTACTAGTGTGAAAGTAACGTGACTCCACACAGTTCACGGTCACCTGTTTGCTGACTGAGTTCTATCAGTTCCCCCTAAGATTAAGACCGATCATATTGAGAGTGCTTCAGGTCAGGTTTGACACGTTTACTATTCCTCGAGTCGAGCTTAGACGCAAGTCCATAGATATTCCCTGTTTTAACTTTTTAGAGACGTTTCTCTAAAGTTTCAACCCCGACTGCGTCTTATGATCGCTCTGCTTGTTCGAGAGGTTGTTGGTTCCGAAAACCATGCATAGGCGCAGCCATATTAAAACACCTTCAGCCTTATGAACGAGGCCAGTTAAAAACTTTGTTTCGGTCAACTTTGCTGCTCACAGCAAGCAGCAAATACACTCTAACAACCGACGTTAGAGTCGGTCGTGCCCTTTTCTTTGTGTGTGTGTATATATATATCAGCAACGCTGTTGCGCCGCATTGTTCTGCATTCTGATAATAATAATTAATAGTTTAAAAAAAAATCAAGATTATTCGAGTCTGGCAGTGTTGACATTTCCCAGTTTTGCATTAGCTTCCCATTTGGCAAATCGCTTGTGGCTGCGGCGTCACAACAGCCTGCCGAATTTAGCATCGTTAGCTAGGTTAGCTGATGTCTGCCGTCAGCCCTCCGATCAGAATCACCTGCTCAACAGCGTGAGAGGGGACTGTTTGCACTTACAATATTATTATATTTATATGATAATATAAAATACACTACCAGTCAAAAGTTTGGACACACTATCTAAAAGAATGTTTCTTCTTTGTCTTTCGTATTTTCTGCACTGCAGATAGATACTGAAGACATCAAATAAATGAGCAAGATATATGCAGCAAAGAAAAACATGTTAAATAACTGTAAATATGCTTTTTATGAAAGGTGGGTATTTTGAAAAATGTAAATATAAAACGTGTTTTCAGTTTGTTTGTTTGTTTTTTTTACACTTTTATTTCCTACATAATTCCGTGTGTTCATACGTAGTTTTGATGCCTTCAGTGAGAAACTGCAATGTCAATGGTCATGAGAATGAAAGAAAAGACATTAAATTCATAGGGTGTGTCCAAACTTTTGACTGGTAGTGTATTTACATATTGTAAATTAGATAATATGCAAAAGTCACACATTGAAAGTGTTGTATACCGCTCTTCGCTGCAATATCCTGCAAATGGAGATATTGCAGTACTGGCAGTTGTTCAGCTCAGCTGCCCACCCCTCCCTCCGCCCAAACACCTGTTACGTCATCGAGGCAAAAACGCAACAATGTCACATTGTTCAATGTAAAAAAAACAACAACAAAAAAAAGAGTCCACAGCTTCTTGCGACAGTTGCCAGTAAGTTTTTTTTTTTTGTGTAGCTAACTTTTATTTTATTTTACAAAGAATTGTAGCAAATCCCACTGTGATTCACCCTAAATGCACCAGTGTTGGTTTCATTTATGGTCAGAGGTCAGAGTTCACCGCCTGGTTAAGTAATCAGTCACAATTACCCAGCAGCCAGATGTCTAATCAGGGCGCCGCACGCTGCTGAGACTTCATTAAAGCAGAGTTAATCATAAAAAGAGGAAGTGCTCTGTTGCGCCCACCACCCCCGACGACCGCAACCATTGTTAACCGTCCTCTCCCTCCCTCCCAACCCCTCCGGCTCTGTTTCGGATCAGCAGAAAATGGCAGAGCAGGAGCCGACACCAGAGCAGCTGGCGGAGCTGGCGGCGTCCGTCGAGGAGACCGACACCCCCGTCAACTACAAACCCCCGGCCCAGAAGACCCTTGAGGAGATCCAGCAGCTGGACCAGGACGACGAGAGCCTGCGCAAGTACAAGGAGACGCTGCTGGGGGCCAGCGTGGCAAGTGAGTGGTCCGCGCCCAGCGACTGCTGGCACGTCAACACCTGCAGAATAGTTTCATACAGAGAGAGAATGAAATGGGTAAAATGGACAATAAAAATCTATGTAATTTGAAGAGTTGGACCAAAAAGAAAAGTGCAAATCAGACGCTCCCGGATCGTTATTGTTATTTGGCAAATAACAAAGTGAACTTTAAAGTCACATTTTTTTTTGTTTTGTTCAGTTTTTTTTTTGTAAACACTTTGTTTAAGCCGACTCACTGGGTTCCTCTTCGTGTTGGGAATTAGTCAAGTGTAATGTTCAACCGCTAAAACTACTTTTTTTTCTCTTCAGGAACGTAAATATATAGGTATCTTTGGGCCGCCCTGTATTTTTTTTCATGTAATCAAAGGGGAAAATATAACAACCATTCCTGTCAGCAAACAAACGAGAGTTCCATTCAATGGAAACACCTTCAAATCGCAATTGTACTTTGTCGAAATTTTACAAATCTCGCTTTTATTTTGCAAAAAACTGTCATGGAAACGCAGCTATTGACGGACAGAAGTCCTGTCAACGGAGAATCAGTGTTTTCTGATCAGGACAGGACAGATAATCTCCACTGCTGTTATCTCGCCAGTGAATGTTGTTCAATACTGAAGTTTTGCGATAAATTTCGGATTGCATCGGGGGGTGGGGGGAGATAAAAAAAAACCAACAGGAAATGATTTCTCATTGAGGAAAGGTAGTCGTCGTGCCGTTTTCAGCCTCAGAGCTGCGAAAAGAATGTGGTTATGAATTGGATGGAGCAGAAAGAAACGCTACCGATGAGTCTTCAGTGAAAGTTGTCAAGCAAACAGTCCTTCCGCATTTGGTGTGACCTCTATTTTTATAACCCCACCCTCTCTCCCCCCCAGACATCGACCCCAGCGTCCCCAACGTCCAGGTGACACGGATGACTCTGATTTGTGAGTCGGCTCCGGGTCCGCTGGTTCTCGACCTGACAGGTGAGTTCAGCATCACATGACACAAGGGGTTTTTTTTTGCCCTTGTTTTTCTTTGTGTGCGCTAGTTTTACGTCACATAAAGAAATGCACAAGGCAGCAGCTTGCTTCTGGCTTCCTCGAAAAGCCTGTTTGTGTAGATTTAAAACCAACAACCTGCTGGTTACAATGCCTCTCTGTTGATTAATAATGACATACTTTATGGTATGATATGATGTCCCTGCCTTCTCTCACTCTGCCCACTCTAAACGGGACATAATCTGCCTCCTGGTGGTCATAAATGTTACTACCACTGGTTTAAAATTGGACGACAATGCCCCACTGCAGGAGACCTGGAGAACTTCAAGAAGGCCCCGTTCACGCTGAAGGAGGGAGTGGACTACAGAATGAAGATCAACTTCAAGGTGAGGGACCTCGCTCCGTGACAGAGTCCGTAATGCTGCTTTTGCTGGAGGCGGGGAACCAACACTGACGACAAACGTGCCCATTTGCAGGTCAACAGGGAAATCGTGTCGGGCCTGAAATACTTTCAGAACTTATTCAGGAAAAATGTCCGAGGTAAGTTGACGACTTTATTTCACATTTTCTCAGCTAAAATCTGCCGAAACTCCGTTCAAAGGGAGCCAACAGCTGATTGTGCCATTAACGTCACTAATTTATCAACAGACCTCAACACTCAAACTGATTTTTACCGTGTAAACGACAGAGATTTACCGAAGTCATAAAGAGTGAATTATTAAAGGTCAGCCAGCAGTGGGCTGACAGGGCTATGAGTCCAATGGCAAAATACAATACTGAAATGGTGGCCTCACTCATAATTAACCTGATGCAAAACACGAACAGAAAATAAAATAAAAAACATACCATAAGAGGTTGTTTCTCTCAGTTGGTGCTTCGCTTCCGATGCATTGTTGAGCACACAGTGCAAAGCTAAAAGAAAAATAAAAGTCTTTTGACAGTCCTGGAGAGAACCCACAGGGAGAACAAGCAAACTCCCCACAGAAAAGTCCCAGGCCCGGAAGAATAATAATAATCATAATCATAATAATAATAATAAACATTTCTCACACTTGCCCTGAAACATCCAGTTTGGCCCTGGACGGAACAAATTCCAGGAAACTGCACTGGAATTGCCCCAGAGTGACGCAATGCATCACAAACGCACTGCGTGTCCAAATACTTTTGTCCCTCCGCCGTAGCTACCGAAAAGCTCAAACGTGTCGTCCTCAAAACTGGGAGGCCTTCCCGACTGAAAGATCCTCTCCCCCTCCCCCGCAGTGGACAAGTCGCAGTACATGGTGGGGAGCTACGGCCCCAGGGCCGAGGAGCACGAGTACCTGACGGTCGTGGAGGAGGCCCCCAAGGGCATGATGGCCCGCGGCACCTACGTGGTCAAGTCCAAGTTCACGGACGACGACAACAACAACCACCTGTCCTGGGAGTGGAGCCTCGCCATCAAGAAAGACTGGAAAGATTGATTTCGTTCTTCTCCTTCTTTTTTTTTTTTTTTTTTTTTTTTTTTGCCCGTCACCTCCCGCAGCTCACCTCTCTCTCTCTCTCCCTTTCTTGTCTTTTCACTCCTCTTTTTTCGCTCTCTCCGTCCACTCGCAGCTCGTCTTTTGAAATTCCAATCACTTCATCATTCCATCGTTTTTGTCGTCGACGCTTCATTTGTCTCTCCTCAAAGTATTAAATCTTAATAATACAAATATATAAGTATGTATATAAATATGGAAAGGGCAAACGGTGCGCAATCCAAATTTCACAGTTCTGCTTGACCGAAACGATTCAAAAGGAAGAAAAAAAGCCCAAGCACCTCCTGATGATGATGATAAACTGCAACTTCCTGTCCGCCCCACCTCTCCTTCATCCTTTTCCACTCTTGTATTTCCCTCTTCTTCTTTTTGTACGAGTACCGCTATCTGCCTTTTTTTTAGTTTTTGTTAATTTCTGTTTTTGTTGTTGTTGTTTTGTTTTGTTTTTTGCAAAAATCACAAAAAAAAAATCGTACAGGAAGCAGTATTTCCGTGATTTCAACACCAGCGCGATTCATTTATAGAAACGAACCCGGCCATCATTAAAAAAAATTTTAAAAATCTCGCGTTTAAAAGAAAAAAAACAGCGAGGTGTCGAAAGTTAACTTTTCGTCCACCTCCGGATGCAGCGGCTGCTGCTCTCCTCGTCGACGTGTTTTTTGTTAGTTTGTTTTGTTTTTGTTTAGCAGCCACGTGGCCTTAAAAAAATGAACCGTGGGGAACCACAGACAAAACCAGTTCAGCCTTCGTCTGTCACCACCAGCAGCAGCAGAAGTTCAGAAGTTCTTGTCAGACACGGACATCGTTACTGCGGACGTTTTAACATCTTTGATTTGTGGAAGGCGACTTTTCAGGGGTGTCGACTTTACACACGGTTCCATGTTATCGGGGTTAGTATTTTTTTTTTTCCTTTGTCACCCAGCGCCCCCTGCTGGCCCCTTGTCCTCCCCGCCCTGTAAAAGGCGAGAACTCACCACCGCCGCCGCCGCTCGCTTCCTGTCGCTGTCTCACATCAACGCGGCAAAAAAATGTTCAGTCTGCAAAGTGACTTTGGAGCGAGCACAGGGACGCCGAGTCCACGCTGTGTGTTGTTGTCGTTATTGTTGTTGTTGTCGTCGTCGTCGACGATGACGCACTCCATCAGGTTCTGTGGGTGAACGTCCGCCTCTCTTCCTCTTCACCGACTGGGTTTGACTCATTGTGTGCTACTCGTTACCTGCAGTTTACTGGGTTCCTGTAATCACATTAAAGTGTTCAGACTGGGCCTCCGTGTGTACTGTTGTTTTTGTTTGTTTGTTTGTTTGTTTGCGCTTCCTGCGTTTGTTCACGTGAGGAAGTTCCATTTCTGGCCGTGAGAAGAATAAGAAAGCTATATTTTAATAGCGTAATCAAATATGATGAATCACGGAATCAGATTTGGTCGATAAATAGGATCTTTGATAAAGATACCATATATATTATCTTTGACATTTTATCTGAGACTTCACACTTTTTGAATTCATAATAGTGACACTTTTTTTTTTTAGTTCAATTTTCACAATCAAATGTGTTTTCGTTGGGATTCTTTTTTTCTTCACTGGCCAAAAACCCCAAAAACAGACAAAACTAGCGACCAGACACAAAACTTAAGCTCAAATTTTTTTCTCCCTGAGCACCGAACAAAAACATGGCGGAAACTTTTCACTTAAAAAGTAGAAAAAGAAATAAAAGTTTGAATGGACACAGACAGTAACGGCTTTGATGGCCTCAGAAACCACATGGACAAATCTGATGTGAGAAAGCACGCAAACACAAACCGAGTTCTCCTGAAACACCCAAGTCAACAAATCAGCTTTCTGTTGAACTTTTTATTATCATCATTATCATTATTATTATTATTATTAGCACAGGCAAAAAGAATAGAATCCAGGGCAACAGTCGGTCGTGGGGAGCAGTCAGTCACTCGTCATGCTTAAAATTCTCCTGTTTTCTCCTTCCCAGTATCATTTACGCCTCGACCATTTCATTTTTTTGCATTATTAAAAAATATTTCCTTGTCAGTACACGTCACCTACAAACACAACACCCGCACGCACGACATCCACAGTCTTGCACCGGTCGGTTCACACGAAGGCGCCAACAGATTTCAACTTGCCGCCTGTTGAAACGAAGCGTTTGGCATCTTGGGAGCAGCTTCCACCGGCCGAGAGGTTTCGAGGAGGAGGAGGATGATGAAGAAGTAGAAGACCAGTCGGGAGTCTCTCGCCGCTCACTTGTTCCTCTTCCTGCCCTTGCCGGCGTTCACCTCGCTCTTGGTCTTCTGCAGGCGCGAGAAGATCTCCTTGAACAGCGCCTTGTACTCGGGCGTGTTCTGGCTCAGCCGCTTGTCCACCTGCTCCACCTGCCTGCTGATGCCCTCCAGGGCCTCGGGCGTGGACGGCGTCTGAGGCGGCGTGGGCGGCGCGCCCCCGGAAGCGGACCCAGACGCGGCCCCGGAGGGCCCGGCGCCGGCCATGCAGTAGTCCTTGACGGACGGGTCCCTGGAGACGGGCCGGGAGGTCTGCACCTCGGCGTGGCGCAGGCTCTCCTCGTGGCGCCGGCACTTGCCCAGCAGCTCCTCGTACTTCTCCAGCAGGGCGTGGTACTGCTCGTCCACCTCGCGCAGGATGGACATGCCGCGCTTGCGCACGCCGTTGGCGTGCAGGGCGTAAGCTGCCCTGGCGCCGGCCCGGCGTCGCCGCGCCGACATGGCGTTGAGCGCCGTGTCGCTGCAGCTCTTCCTCACCGCCGCCCCTCCTGGCCGCCCTCCCGTCCCCTCCGCCGCCTCGCGCCCGACCCCGCCACCTCCTCGGGGTGTCGGTCTCGGGCCCGTCGCGAGCAGCGTCTCCAGGCCGTCCTCGGCGTCGCCCAGCAGGGTCGCCCTGGACCTGCGCAGCTGCTGCATCTCCAGCAGCTCGGCCTCCAGCTCGCGCACCCGCAGCTGGCAGCCCTCGGCCCCCAGGAGGCGCTGCTCCAGCCGCTCGAACTCGTGCAGCGCGGCGGCGCACTCGCGCTCGGCCAGCTCGCGCCTGGCTCGCCGCTCGCCATGGCGGCGCGCAGGGACGAGGCCACGCCCCGCAGCCGCTCGTTCTCCTCGTCCATCGGCTGGCCCTCGGCCAGGTCCACGCTCCCCGGGTTGGCCAACAGGAAGCCGTCCTCGTATCTGGTGGTGGAAAGAAACGTCTGGTGAGCTGTTTGTATTTCTTCATATTTATGAGATGACAGCACACAAAGGTTCGAGATTGTCGACTCGTACTTAAATATGCTTAAATATATAACTGTGTGAAAAGGGGAAAACGAGACATAAATAGATGCAAATATTCCTCATGTTGGCCAGGTTTAACAGTCCATCAGAGAAAATTAAATCAAGGTGCACCATTGTTTGAAAAAAAAAAAAAATCCCTGGCCAGTTCACATTATGCAAATCTGAACCAAAATTATCTTGAATAAAATGTAAAAGTTATATTTTTGCCAATTCCTGTGTGTAGCCATCATTTTGTGTATATTAATAGAATGATGTGGGTTTAAACAAATCCGGGTAGGATTTGTTTTAATTTCATGAAAAAGTTTTGTTGTCTTATTTTTCACTTTCTCAAAAAAAATGGCTAAAAAAATCATTTAAAAAATCCTCAGTTATTTACTTTTTCACCCAGCTAATAAGTAATTCTCTCAGACATTAGCATAGCTGAACCGGTGTTTCTACCGCTAGCGTTACTGCTAACAGCAAAAAGGTCTTCCAAGTCATTTTTTTTGACTTTTCACTCTGAAGCAATGTGAAACTGACCCCACTGGGCCATCATGGACAAAGCTTCCAGGAGTGTTTCTGACTGTGAGGTGGCAGAGTGCGAGCAGCGGGCGACCTGGGTGCGGTGCAGAGCTCCTTGAGGCAGGGGAAGGAGTGGATGGTCTTGCGCCGTTCGGTCCGTTCTCGTCGGACCCTCAGCTCCTCCAGGGTGCGAAGCTCCTCCACCCGAGTGGTCAGGCTGTCCACCTGACCATGCAAGGTCTGCATGGTGCCCATTAACCTGTTCGCACACGCACACACACACACACACACACACACACACACACACACACACATGCCAGTTTGTCCTTCAGCATTAATTATGTCACGATGGAGGTGACGTAATTTTAGCTCTGCGTGCTGCTCTCTCAGGAACGTAAAGTAGAGATTAGGACAGAACAGAGGCGGCCATTGAGAAACACTTTTGGACTTTGAATCGTTCCATAAGCAAACTTCGTGTTTAGCAGTTGAAAAAAATTTGCATTGTTGTTTTGTACAAGGCCATCTGTGAACAAATGGCCTTTAACCACATATATAGAAGACTTGTTTTTCTAAACTAATATTTTGAAAACCATTCGAGCAGTAATGCAGTTAGCCATCCAAAAAAATAGACTCCAGAGAGATATTAGCATATTTAGCACTCTGTTTGCAGCCATCTGCAAAAAGCTCAAGCTTGAGCATCCTGGTAAAATGGATGTTGCCGTGCTGTCGCTCCTGCATTGTTCGGAGGAGGAGAAACGCATAGTGGCCGCGGTGCCATCTCAGAACACTCCGCTGTGTTGTCACTAGCCTGGAAGAGGTATCGGCGCCCTTTGTGACATCACAAGGATGGCGCTTTTCGTCACCTGTCTATCTTCTGCTGCGAGGCCTTGCTCTCCAGCACCAGCTTCTCGTTGGTGATCTCCAGCTCGCGGGCCGTCACGTCCAGCTGCTCGTACACCTTGGCGTGCTGCTCGTTCACCTCCCTCAGCATCTCCAGCTGCTTGGTCAGATACTGTGAGAGAGAGGGAGAGAGAGAATTTTTTAATTAAAAATAGGTTGTAATCAATCCAAAATCTCTTTACTGAGATGTTTCTCAACTCGCTGGCGTACCTCGATCTCTTGCACCTGCTCCTCGTTGTTGACGTACATGTGCTGCAGGGAGTCCTCCAGGTCCTTGTTGCGCTCCAGGAGGGTTTTCCCGAGCTCTGCGGCCAGGTGAAGGTCTGACAGGAGCCAAGAGGGGAGAGCTCGTGTCAATTTCCTCACCGTCCTCACATCCCTTTGCGTTAACCACCTAAGAATGGCTTTCGCTCTATTCTTTTGATGGGAGAGAAACCCCAACAGGCTGTGTAGGGGGATGCTGACCCCCCCAACCTCACACCCACAGCAAAACAGTGCTGGAGTAGCGGAGTAAACAGAGGGCCATTGACTTCCTTTATTGGACATGAATGCAACACACAGTGTCGGGCCAGAGCGGCACTGCCACACACACATATACGCATGTGCGAGTCATTTCAAGTTCGCACATTCGAGCTGGAAAACGCAGTCCGACATGCCCGCGTGCAGCAGGAACTCGTGTTTTTTTGTTGTTTTTTTAAATTGCAGCTCTTCAAAAGACACCGCTGGCTGCAAAGCGAGCTTGTCGGCTACATTTGAAAAGCAGGGAGCTGATGCCACTTCCTGTCTCCTCGCAACGCACAAGCGACAGCGCCGAGAGGAACCGCCGGGTGCTAATTAGCCACAGCGTGATTCACTCTGTGTGTGTGTGTGTGTGTGTGTGTGTGTGTGTGTGTGTGTGTGTGTGTGTGTGTGTGTGTGTGTGTGTCTTCACCCGTGGCTCTGAGTCAGGCACAGCGCTGAGAAGCCTCACGTGCGTGAGATGCGGTTATGTAATTCTGCAGTTTCACCAGTGAAACGTTGCATGAAAGACGCTAAAATCTGCAAAACGTGTTTGTTTGTTTTTTCTATTTGAGAATTTTTTTTTATGAGTTGTTGATAAATTATTCCTGAAATTTCAAAGTGGCAACAAATCTTTTTTTTTTCCCTTTTAATTCTTAGATTCTTAGATTTACTCTGTAATCTGTGAATAATCAATGTAAAAATAAAATTTTTCCATAATATTTTTAGGTAAAATATTATTGTTTAGCTTAATCCGGTCAAGTCGAGTTGCCCTTGAATTACTAATTATCCAAAAAAAAAAAAAATATTAATTTGGATGATGACTAAAAATGTGTGTTGGGAAATGGTAAGCCTCGCAAACTGATAAAACACAGCAAATTTTACTGCACTGCGCACACTAACATTTAAATTTAAGCACCGCGTCCTTTGGTAAGTTTGAAGTACCAACAAGTGGAAAGGTCTGACATTACAGCCATTAATCAAGATCTTCTTGACGCGATGAATTGCCGTGTCCGCGCCTCAAACGTTTCACACAGGTGACCAGAATTTTGCACGAGAACTTTAAAACCAGCGGCCACTGAACGCAACACAGAGATGCCCCTTTTGCCATGAAGCTGCTCTTTGCTCGTGCATCCTCAACGGATGACTCTTCAATTCATGAGCCCTCGTGTTGGGTCGTGAAGCTGCAGCACTGAGCATGACATCATGGCCCCATCTGCCCAGACTGCCATCATATGTTTGCCAGATGATAGGCTCATGAATCAAGGCGGGAGGGGGTCACCAAATCCCACATCTGGCGGCGGGGACAGTACGTAACCGCGTGATTCCAGGGGAGGGAATAAAAAAAAAAGATTTTGTGACGATGTAGAAGCTGTAGTGATGAGCATCACAGCTCTCCGGCTGACCCTGCAGCTCTGATCCCAGCTAAGGAGGTCCAGTCTGGGGCTCCCTAATCAGATCAACTGGGGGGGGGCTTAATGGCTTCGAGGCCCAGCGCTGAATAATGCTGAGATGAAATACAGCCAGCGTGGCTACTCAAACACACACACACTGTCGCACTTACATTGGAGTCCACCTGCCTGGCTCTGACTGGAGAGATGATGAGACTCAAAGCTGATTTAGTTCTCTGGGTCAGCAGGTAATCAGAGGGTGGGGGGGGGATGCTGAGGCCAGATCTGCAGCAGGAACACATTCACTCACACACACACACACACACACACACACACACACACACACACACACCGCCCAACCCTCTCGGAGATGCAAGTGCCTCCATCCATCACAGCTGGCCTCAGCCACACACACACGCAGCTGGAAATAACTGGAAGACAACTCAATCACCCATCAATCACTGCTTCTTGCTGCTTTTTAATGAACAAAGCACTCAATCAGCTGGAATTTGAGCCACTTTGTCGATTATTAGCCTCAAATAATGCCCCTATCGATGATCTCTCCGGCCTGCAGCCCCGCACAGCTCACAAATAACAATGCTTGGGGTGCGTTTTGAGGAGCGCCGTGATGTGAGAACGGTTCGGTGTGCGCCTGGGAAGCACCACCGAGGAGATGACAACGACAGCCGGGGCTGTCAGAGCCGCTCCAGGATGCAGAGGCGTTGGGTTGGTTTGTTTGTTTGTTTTCACGCTTCGCGCAATGGCGAGCGTGGGAAAAATAACACCAGGATCACAAGGATTCGCGTCCGGAACCTCCCCACATCCCCCTATCTTGTCTGTCAAGCCTCACCTTGCTCCAGGTCCCGCTGGTCGTACCACGGCTCCTCGTCCTCAGTGACGAACTCCTCCATCCTGCCGGCGCGAAGCATCGGTCCGGGGTGAACTTTCTTTTTCTTCCTCGCCGGAGATCCGCGATCCGCTCCGGCGAGAGGCTCCACCGGAAGTGACAAAGAGCGCAGGCGGCAGCGGCAGCGGCAGCAAGCAGCCTCGGCGACGCTGTAACCCTTTCAGGCAATTTGGTCACCGAAGCACCTGCGTCCCGAAGCCATTAGCGAGTACAAACTGAACCGCAGCGATCGCGCGAGTCATGGATAGTAGTAATAATAATAATTCATATTATTTTTTTAGAAAGAAAAAAAGAAGTGACGCTGAAAGAGAATTTGAGGAGGTTTGTTTTGCTCGCAGCATCCTAACAGGATGTGCAGCGGAGCCGGGAACGTGCAGGTTGCTAGGCTGCTGCTGCTGCTGTTGTCCGCCCAGTGGACCAGTGGTGCTGCATTCAGGTACTGACGGAAATAGGATTGGCCAACTAGAAATTACAACTCGCTGTACCACTACAACAAATCACAAATTTCCCCTTAAAAATCACGATTTTCTTGCACGTCTCCCCTTCATTTTTAACCACAAGCCTCAACTAATTCACCTTATTGATATTAATATCGCAGATGAAGGACCACTCTCGGCATAATCGAGAATATTAAAGTGTCAGCGGATGTTCTTAATGCATAGAATCTTGTCAACTCCTTTCTAAACCATCATAGTCAACAATTTTGCATCGTCATTTGTCATTCTCCATAAATCTGGACACTTTATTGACAGTGGAGCTTGGGAAGCGGAAGTGGCGAGGTGTAATTGAAAGCAACGCTCTTATAGATGACGTCAACTTCTATTCAGTGGCGTCCCCGGCACGGATGTCTCGTTCCCTCACTCCAGCCCACCCCCAATGAATGTACTGACTTAAAGGGTGGCTGAGAATGTTGTTTTTTTTTTTTTTTTTTGTTCGTTTACGTTGGACCTCATTTCAAAGTTAGCCAGTGTGCAATTTATCATTTTCAACGCATTTCGTCCAGTCCTCTACTTTAGCAGAGTTCACTGGTGCTAGGCTAGCGCTACTGTTTCTGCTAGCCTGCCAACAGTCTTCCCTCTTTCTCAGAACACCCGAGGCAAATAAACGATAAATGTCCTTCTTATAGAAGTTATTGAAGTGGTTTGCCATAATATAAACATAATACAATCTGTTGTTGAATCCTTGTTGAAATAATAGTCTTGTTGTATGTTCCATCAGAAACGTGTTTAGTCACATGGCGAGACTGTAGAGACACTCATTTAAGTTAGTGCAACATTACTTAATTTTGAGAGTGACAAAGTGTGGTTGGTATAGTTCAGGTTTGGGTTCACTGACTGAGAAAAACAATATGTAACTTATTTATTGATACCTTTTAGAAGTGCTTGTTTGAACACACAATTATGTTAACCTTTGTTTTGTTTTTGTGTTGTTGTTTTTTTGTCATTCACAGGAAACACAGTCTGCAAGCGGCAGTCCAACCTTTGCATGATGAGAAAAGACTTTTTCATCATGGACTTTCAGATTTGCTGCTCTAATCATGCCCCATGCAGCTCCATCACTGACACCAGCAGAGCCTAAAAGCTCCAGCATTGATGTCGTGGCAAAAACTGCCTGTGTAACTTGCAACTGATGAAAGAAATGCTCAAGGCGGACATGCAGAAACAGCAGACGGGAGCCTCAGGCTGGACAACAAGGTTCTTCTTCTTCACTCTCACAAGGATTCGGTGCTGTTGCACCTTTTCACTCTTACGTGACCTTCGACCCAGTTTCATGATCTGCTCTGTTAGTCATCTTTGTGAACTGAGGTCAACTCAAAGTTGTCACCCCATTTCTAAAAATATGAAGCAAGTGGGATGATTATTTTTTTCCGTCAAATGTATGTGATGAGATATGTTTTGTGTTTTGGTTTTGTGGACTTTCATCCAGTTTCATGACTGTTGTGGAGTCAGTCAGGTGAGTTTGGGTCAAATCAAAGTGGTAACTATTTCTTAAAAAAAAAACAAACAGAAGTGTATAGTATGACCTTTTTGACAACTTTTTAACATCTTGACTCGTATCAGGAAGTTTGGCCAAATTGAAAAAATTAAAAACGAGTTTGTGTTCTTTCACCTTGTTTGGTGACAGGCTTTCATAGAAGTAATTTATCTCAGTGAGTTTGGGTCAAACAGGAGTCATAATCTTTCCAGTCAAGTATCTGGACATGAATTGATTAGGTATTGACTGATTGATTGATTGACTATACTTGTAAAAAATAAATAAATAAATAAAAATCAACGGCAACTAACACAACAGTTCGATTCAATGCAAACTGTTTCTGAAAGCATCCCGTCAAATGAGCATTGTTACTCCGGCTCTCCACTAGGTGTCATTACTCATTAACCCTGCATCAACTCGCTGAGGTGCCTTGAGGTGTAACGTTCAAACACTGGCCCTCTGTTTATCTGAGAGGACTAGGTGAAAGGTATCACGTGAATCGTTTTAAGGTTAGTCTGCTTAAACCTTTGGGGGAAAAAAACGTACAGCCTCACAAAGCATTTGTCAGAAACACAGTTGATCCACTGTTGAACCAAGGCAGAAAGGCTTCCGGTGAAAGACAAAAGGCACATCCATCCAGTTGAGGGCTTGCTAATACCTCATAGCCTTGTTTACAATTGTGAGTGCCTGAGATGGGTTTGTTTCATCCATCACATCCAGCAAACCCTTTTTTACCCTCTCATAACTCTGTCTAAATAGTTTTTTTTGTCTTCATCACAGGTTGCATGACTGCATTATCTTGCTCCTGACTTTTTTTTTTTTCATTCCTTTATTTGAGCGAAAAATAATAATCCTGTCTAATTGGCAGGGCCTGGCGGCTCGCTGCGCCCGGCGAGGCCTTTTTCAACTGTTCAGCTGTGACAACGCTGCCAGAATTCCTCCTGCTGATAACCTCTGCCCACAGTGAAGGTGGGAAAATGTATGTTTTTTTCAAAGAGCGTCGCCGCGTGAGTCCTCAAAGGGTTTGTGCATGTACGGGGGGGCAAAAAATAAAAAGCAGAATGGAGTGAAAGCCTGCTGATATAACACGTATCGCGTTAAATTCGGATTAATCTGTACAGACGTCATTCCGTTTAATTTTCAGCCTTTCAACAGTTTTTTTTTTGTTGCTTATTTTTGTACATTTATTGCGTAGCTCGAGGGCTTTGCGAGAAACTCAATATCATTACAGGTTAATCTCCCCCAAGTCCCTGGCCCGCCATGGTGACAATCGCAGTTGGGGGGGTGAAAAAATAAAAAGGTCACGGTGTGATTCTTTATCTTATTTTCCAGCGTCGTAATCTTACATTTGCGTTTCAGGGCATTACACCTCTGAATGTCTCATTAAGGATTTGCCTGGTTTTCATCAAAAAAAAAACCAACCCAAAAAAATCGCACACCACCAAGGTGAGCGCAGGCTGAAGAGAGAGAAAGAGAGAGAGAGAGAGAGATAGAGAGAGCAAGGGAGGGGAGTATGTAAAAGAGAGAGTAGAGAGGCTCCTCCCCGTCCCCTGCGTGTGTTTCTTATGTTGTTTCAGCCTGTTCTTCACACACAGACACACGCGCGCCCGCTCGCGTTCGGCACAAATTCCGAGGTCCGCGGGGTGGAAGGAATTCTCGCCCTCTCCCAGCAGAAGGAAAGCTCCAAGAGCCACAGCAGAGAGGTTTGGTCCTGTATTATTATCATTATGATGATGATGAGGATGATTGAGGGAGTGGTCTGCGCCTTGCCTTTGTGCACGTGCTCAGCTGTGCACAACTGTGCTCTTGGCCAGATGGAGAGGATGCAGGGAGAAGGAGGGACGGAGCCCCTGGAGGAGCCGAGCCCCCTGACCGACAAGGAGAAGGTGATGATCCAGGACTCCTGGGCCAGGGTCTACCAGAGCTGCGACGACGCCGGCGTGGCCATCCTAGTGCGGTACGTCTGCCTCTTGACTTGTGGCCGCAACTTGGCGCGCAAAGAGTCTGTTTGTTTGTTTGTTGGGGTTCCTCTTTTTTTTTAAAAGAAGTGCTGCTTTTCAGTTTTGCTTTTGGAACTTTTTTGTTGTTGCTGTTGTTCTAATCTGACTTTGCTCATCCCTTCATCGCTAATAAGGTCATATTAGCATTTTTCTCCTCGGGTAGTGGCGCCCTGCACCTGCTGGGGCCACATGCCCCGCTGATGCACCCCCGCACCCCCACCTTGTCTCCCTGGCGGAGCGACTGCAAAGATTTAAGCCAACTTAACTCAGGCTGTGTGGGTTTGTTTGCTTTTATTTTTTTTCTATCATCCTGCTCCAGCCTGCAGGCAGAAACACACCCCATCATATTTTTTTTTTCACCCCCGCCAATACTCACACCTCTCCTCCCGTTTTCCTAATCCTGATTTTTTTTCTCCCCACATGGTAAAATGCAGAGGATGAACATTTTAATCCATCAGTCAGACGTCCACGGCACTCCACTCCCTTTCCCCTGGTGCAGGTCATGTTTTGAAAGCCTGCCTGCCTGCCTGCCTGCCTGGTGGTGGAGTGTGGGGGGGGCAACAGCAGGCCTCCCCCCTCCCCATCCCCTGCGGACCCTCCTCCTTTTCTCCAAGAGGGATGAGATTTCACATTGTCTGTTTAGTCAATCATTCCTTGAAAGGATGCATTATTGTTTGCGTTCAGCCCTCCGAGAGTTGCTGCTGCCGGCTTCCCACCGGGAAGGGGAAGGGAGGTGAGGGAGCGGGGGAAGGGGGGGGGGATTGGCTGACGGAGGTAAACTTTACAAAGACGCCGCAAGAGTTTTTGCAAACGCCCGCTGTCCAAATTGCTTCACAGCGCGACTCCGCCGCCGGTTTGTTTGTTTTGTCCTGTTTTTTGGGGTTTTTTTTTTTCTTCCAAACGGTCGGAAGCGTTCAGTCGCGGCTGAGCCATCAAGGTTCGGCCGAGGACGCCGACCGACTAATAGAAAACGCTTGTTGCACCGTGTGCCAGATCGACCGCAACCTTTGCATCAGTCCAAGGCACAAAACCTGTGGCAAGTTTATGAAAAGGCTGACGAGATGAGGCAAATCTTTCACGCCCAAAGGAGCGTGGCACCGAGCGCCATCACTCATCGCCCACCTGGAGAATGTACTCGGCTCCCACCCTGGCACCGGCACCTATAAACAGGCCAAAACGCGTTTCACTTCCACTTCACTTTGTGAAAAAAAAGCTTTTTTTGTTGTTGTTGTTTCACCATGTAAACAAAACCTAGACAAAAAAAAAAGGAAAAGGCTGGCAAATAAGCCTAAGTCCAAGGGTTCTGTTTTCCAGCCATTTTTTTTTTTAAATGTCACTTAATTCCCTCCAAAAAAAAATGTATTTATCACTCTGGACTTTTATTGGAGCAGTTTTTTAATGATTCACTCTCCAAATATCCATTAACAGCGTGTTTACGGCCTCTCGCGAGAGATTCCCTTCTGCCTGAACTCACACTTGCCTGACCTCCCAAACGCTTGGAAAGACAAAAACAGGGAGGCGCTCCAACCTAGCTGCCGTTACTTGTCGCTAACCCCCGGGAGAGGTGTCTTCACCCTTTTTGACGTCACAAAGGGGTCGTCGGTTTTCAGGAGCGGCGTGTCTTAGCTTCCCAGCAGTGGGCCCAAAAGCAGAAAAAGAACCCCGGTGAGGTGAAATCTGCTCAATACGTGGGAGCCAGATGTTGGACGCGCATCTTGTTTTCACTCGACGGCTTCCTTTCACGTCTGACGAGATTCATTACCCTGCACAGCAGGACTCAGTGGAGTGACAGCTCTGTGTTACTTCACCAAAGTAAACTAACCGGCTGTCGGCACCGGAGGTGAAACCCACCCCACGGTTTTCCACCCAACGGCTAAATGAATCTCGGCGGAATCGTTTTTTGACCGCCGTTTCCTCAAATCCCGTCTCAAAGGTCCTCAGCCCCTGAGGAATGCCAAGAATGTGGATCGATAACGCGCCGCGACCACGTTAGGTTCCCCTCCGCACGCCAAGCGTTGTCCCTCGGCTGAACTCCAGCGACAGCTCGGGTTCTTGACGCGGCCTGTCGGTCGGACAAAAGCCTCAAAGCGGAGAAAAAAAGCGGCCGTTCATTTAGTAACTTTTGGCTCCAGCCAGTTTCAGCGCAAAAGATGGGGAGAGGATTAAGAGTCCAGTGACCACATGAAATACTAATGAGGCTATTTATATGCAACCAGAGGTCATGCAATTACGAGACGGAAAGATGAAACTCTGCCGATCCTAATTAGTTTTCTCCTGTGAAAACCGCGAGTGTTTTGCCCCGTAATGTGCCGAAGCACCTGGAGCCGAGAGATTAAAGCGGCACCTTGTATCACCCCCAATTTCCATACAGCTCCGTCTCCATCGCAAGTTCCCCAAGTGAAATGCTCGCATCTCGCCAAATGCCAAGGAAGTAGGAGCAGAAATGGAATTGGCTCAATGGATTACAGAATTGTAAACGAACTTGGCAGTGGAAAAACTGACTTACATGGCAGAAGGAAGAATAGAGGACTTTTCCAAGACGCGATCTTCTTTCCAAACCTTCATGAAAAACCTTCGTGACCTGGACAAGGACAGATGCCACCACCTTTATGACCTTGAAATGGCTCACTGCTAATTTCATGTCGAGGGTTTTAGGACTGCGTAGTAGAAACAGAAATGAAGACGTTGACTGAACTATGTTTCTTCATGCATATTTGTGTGTGTACACTTCACTTCCCACAGATCTTACTGAGGGAGGCGAGGGGGGGTAAACGGGTTTCTGGTCTTTGAGTGTTGTATTGATGTGTCTTGGAATGTATGATCGTTAAAGTGAAAAGTCAACAAACAAATTGTGGGAAAAAAAAGAAATGTAATTGGCTGCCCATGCAGGGGAACGTGTTGAGGAACGCTGAGGGAGGTCCAGGCAGAGTGGGCTCTGGATTAGATGGGCTCCATCTTCAAATTTTATTTAATTATACAAACCTCGCCTGTGTCGTTATTATCTTTCGCGCGGGACTCACGCTGAGCCTTTAAATCTTTAAAGGTTCCGTATTAAAACCAATTTTATTTTTTCCTTTTTTTTCATTCTGGACTCCAGTGGCGCAGCGCCTCACAATAAATTGTCTGAAAATCCCCCCAGTTCCTCCAGGAAAAAAAAATAGCGTCTTTAGCCCTCTGTTTGCAGCCTCCTGCAGAAACGCTCGGTTTTACATTCCTGCAAAAAGGAAAAATGCTCTCCTTTCTTCATGTTTGGATGAGGTTAAAAAATAACAATGCAGCTGTGAGGTGGTCTCAGATAGCAGAACAAACACTCTGCGGTGGATGTTGTCACTAAAGTGGGAGAGGTGCCCTTTGTGACATCGCAGAGGGGTGATTTTCTAGAACTGGTCTTCCCACACAAACTGTCTGTCCTGGAATATTTAGCTCATAATGGATTGTGAAGTGAATTTTGCACAACGTGGGGCTCTGACGGCTGTAATCCAGTGGAATCAGAAGAGGAAAAAAAAGTAGTAAATCAATGTGAATCATGACCTTCGGCAGCAAAGTCCATATATCACATACATATTTCAGCGGACAGATTCACCGCTGTGTCAGCGGCGTGCTTGTCGCTGCTGGTTAAATATACATGTCACATCCACAGGCTGGTCCGCAGCCAGTCGTGATCGCATTTACGTCAATGCGCTGTAAGCGTGTAATTTTCCAATTAGCACATTTAAATCTTTGGCTGAGAATTGTGATTTGTTTCTCAGTCAAACCCGATACATCAATCTGTCTGTGTCAAAACCCCAGCTTTGGTTTGCGGTCAAGACCTCTCCGGTATGTGAGCATCCTGGATATTTGTCAAACTTCTTTTAATGCGAAGCAGCACAGCTAAAAGAAACGCCCGGATCCGACCAGCTGGGCCCAAATGTGAAAATCTTTCTTGGAACTTTGCCAAAGACCTCTGGGGAGCAGTAGTGCAGATACATAAATACACCTTTATCAGCGGAGCAGTCACCGCTTCGCTAAGCTTTTAGGATGCAGACATCACAGTAGAGCATTTAAACAAAATTCTTTGAGGCCGTTTTTTTTTGCTTTTTTCGGGAGGAAAGCGCGGCGCTCCCCAAAGTGCCAAAGATAATATTTAGACAGCAGTGAAAGGAAATTAAGCATAAAAACAAAACAAAAATAAAGTTCGACCTCGTCGCTCACCAAGTCCGGCTGTCCTCCTCCCCCTTCTCGTCCTCCTCGTCCTGCAGGTTCTTCGTGAACTTCCCCTCGTCCAAGCAGTACTTCAAAGACTTCAAGCACATCGAGGAGGCCGAGGAGCTGCAGAGGAGCGCGCAGCTCCGGAAGCACGCTCGCCGGGTCATGACAGCCATCAACACGCTGGTGGAGAGCCTGGACAACTCGGACAAGGTGGCCTCGGTGCTGAGGGTGCTGGGCAAGGGCCACGCGCAGCGACACAAGGTTGACCCCGTGTACTTCAAGGTAAAGTCATTAGCGGCAGAGTCAATAAGGAAGTGACTCGCACGCGCTCTGGCAGCTCCACCCGAGAGGCTGAACGGTTTGGGCTGCTGCCAAATAGTGACCCAAGGTGATTGCCCAGTCATGACTCCTGTGGTGGAAAAAGTGATTGTTGAACCATGTGATCTGTGACAAGTGGACTTTTAGGGACATGGTGTGGCGACTCACACCAGAATTAGGTCAGGCTGAGCGATATACATTGTAAATTGGGGTCAGGCGAGCCAAAACGGATTGGATTGGGGAAGAAGTCAAGTAGCTCAGGTAGGGTTTGTATCTTTTGCCTGGCGACATTGTGTCTGGAGCGAAGATTTGACGTGAATCCAGATACTGAGGTGACAGTATCTGGCAGTATGTGGATTCACGTCAAATCTCGTCCCGCAAGACCCCACTTTGAAGAAGATGGAGTTACAAAACATACAGAATTTTGGAACAGCTATTTTAAGTGAACTGGTCACGTGACCCCCGTGGGTCACGTCCGTTGCTGTGTAAATGCGAAAAAAAGAGGTTCCCTTACACTTTTGCGATATACCTCTACATCGATGCGTCTGAAAAACCACCTCGTGACAGCGTAAAAACCTTTCAGCGATATTTGAGAGGTTTTTCGAAGTTTAGGTGTTTCCATTACCAGTTTTTTATTGCGATATTTAGGTTTTGCGCAATTCTAGTTAGAATGGAAACGCAGCTACCGACAGTCTGAAAGGATTTGTGTCAATATATCAAACCGATGGCTCTGTTTACTCAGTGGTAGAAGCAGCAGTTCTGGTTTATTGTTCCAACTGAGTTCCCTCTTCCCACTTCCTGCTCTGAGCCTGAACTGTGAACGAACAACTCACTCGGTTGCCCACCGGAGCCCAGAGCCACTCACAATCACTCGGTTGCTCTGAGAGTAGGCGGAGCTTGTGCACGCATATGAATTCCTACACAGCCTTTTTGACTGACTCAGTGACTCGAATGACTCAAAAGCCCAGGAGAACCAAAAGCTGAGCAAATCATACAGCTTATTTCGCTGAATAAAATAAATAATAAGAAGAACGGTGATAACTTCATTTGTGACTCCAAAGGCGTGACGCTGGTTGAGTCAATCTACGAAGACGATTACTAGCGCTACAGGAAAATACAGTTTTCAGTCTCCCTTGCATTTAACGCTTGCTCTCCCTCAGAATTGGACTCTTTCTCACAAAGGCTAAATACACTTGGTTCACCTCAGTGCCATTCGCAGCGTCTGCTTCCTGCTTTTTTATCGCAATCGGAACCGTTACATCGTACCGGGATCTTCTGACCTCAGACTGGAGCTTGTCAAGATGGATGCGAATGAATTCAGGTTTGAAACCTCCGTGATCTTTTGTCACTCTGGGTGCTTCTGGAATCGGTTCGCACTCACGCAGCCTTGCATTTATCCTGGGGTTTTGACGATAACTTGGTGCTCCGCCGCTGATTATTAGTGTCGGTCACAGGGACGGAAGCTTGCAAACAGCAGTGTGTTTATCAGGACCACACCTCTCATACGAATCGGTTTGTGTTATAATTATATTGTGAAGAAAGTGTCTTTTTATCTGAATCATCCATGACCATCAACAAAGCAAAATGTGCTTTGAAGCCAACTTTACGTCACGGTTTCTTTGTGCAGATCCTCAGTGGCGTGATCCTGGAGGTCCTCGGGGAGGCGTTCGCAGAGGTCGTGACCCCAGAGGTGGCCGCGGCCTGGACCAAACTCTTGGCCAACATGTGCTGCAGCGTCTCGGCCGTCTACAAGGAAGTGGGCTGGAGCACGGAGTGAAGCCGTCTGCTCGGGTCGTTAGGCCCTCGGAACACACACATTTGGAGTCCACTAGTCTTCTGGACAGTGGGGTCGGTGGGGGATTTAGAAGGGGGTGAATTGACTGTACTGACCTTTGTAGGAATGCAGTGTAGCTGCAAAGCATATAAAAAAAAAAAATAAAAAAAAAATAATACAAGCTATCTGAAAAGAGCGCCGGACTGGGAGTGGGACAAAGAGAGATGGAAGGAGAAGGGAGGGAATGTTGACGCTCTCCCGTTTGTTATGACACATTCATTTTCAGAACGATTGGGAGCAGTGAGAGGGGAACAAAGACAAAGACATAGCCAACGCAAACTGAAAGGGGTCATGAGACTTGGATGTGCCTTCGACCGAATGTGTATATCGAGCAAAACTGCCATTTACTGTCATTCCGTGCGTGTAAATACCGTTCTGACTCTATTGTGGTTGGTGAACTACTTTCTGTCGGCCCACCTGTGTCCACTTGTGTTGACGTCATGAGATTTTATTTTTACGTCTGCCATACTGCAGTTTGTTGTTGTTGCTGTTGTTGTTTTCATCAGAGCCCACCTTTCTATCTGTAATTTTAAAAAGTTTTGAAATAAAAAGTAATGCAAATAACAGTTTTTGACCGTTTCATCGTTTTGAAGGACACTGGGATTTGTTGCTCCAAATTGACCAGAATGCCTCTCGTCTCAGGAGTGTGTTGAAACATGCGTCTTTGAAAAACAAAACATAAAGTTGTGATGATTTCTTGACACAGACACAAAAAAAAGTTTGGAAAACAAGTTGTTATTTGTTGAGCTTATTCCTGACCTATGCCCCGTTTCCACTTAGTCTTCCTCTGGCTTCTAATTGCCCAACATGCGGCCTGACTCCACCGTTCAGCCTGCATATGCAGAGAGCAAGGTGTTTTTGAAGTTTTGCTGTTGAAAAACATGCAAAACACCCATGCATGCTTGCACGTGTCCCCAAGGTCGGGCTTCCAACCGATGTCCGACTCCTTGAGTTGCACGATAAGTGGCTCAGCTGCTCAAATACCTCAAACGCTGCTCTGTCATTTCATAATAGCCACCTTGTGCCTCTGCTAGCTAGCTAAAAAAAAAAAAAACCACATCCGCTTGATTGGCGTGCTGCGGAGCACCCATTCAAGGCCCCGTTGTAAGAACGCGGCCTTTCTGGACGAGAAGCGAGGCGGCGCCGGTCTGGATGCAGCCGGCCATGCTGACGGCGTGACGTCGAGGTGGATTGTTTTCAGAATAGAAACAAACAGCATGCTCTGTTTGCCTCCCGCTTCCTTCCAGCGAGAGCCCCCCGCCACCACCACCACCCACCTTCCGCCGCCACCCACCCCCCCGTCTTTGATCCGGGCTAATCCTCGGTGCTAATCTCTCCAATCATGAGTCAGAGCCAAGAGGGAAGACAGGAATAGTCGAGACTGTTACAGCACAAAACGCTGCCTTTTTAAACCAGCGGAGCCTTTTTCAAATGGGGAAGGTCTCACTGGTCTGAACCAAGCCGAGCACTCCCGAGAGGACACCCAGGGTCCCTGAAGGGAGGGGTCGGGGGTAGAGGGGGGCCAACGACCATGTGCACCACCATGGCGGTTCTCACCACCATCGCCCTCATCCTGCGACAGAGATACTCGGGCAAAATCTGGCCGTAAGTAGAGGCTGTGGCCGTGTTCTTTAATTCAAAAGACTCAGGAGGCTTTGCGACTTTCCTCTGTATTTTCCTTACTTAAATAATTAGCAGGTCCAAAATTGATTTGAATGTCTGAGTTGAAGAAATAAACATAGTTGCGACTTTGTCCTTCGTGGCCGTTCGCTTTTAGCAGCACGCAAAATATTCAATTGGATTTAAATCAATTTTTGCCTCCCATTCCCCTTGATTAGGAATGAAAACTTAGATGAAAACGTGATGGTGAGTCAAGAACCCGGACGGCAAAGCTGATTAAACAGACCTGGCGATGGAAATGAAGAGATGGTTTTGTCCTCTAACCTCACAGTGAGAAACGGAGTGTTGTTTCTGGGGCCCCCGTCTGTCAATCTTCCAAAAAAACACAAAAACAATGGCGATTAGCGAAGTCATAACAACGTGACTCAATCCGCTCTGAGTTGGCGTTTAATCTGCTCCGATGACGTACAATCCCCTCAATCAATACACAAGTAGGATCCACATAATTTGAAGCCTGCGCTAAGCTGATACTGACAAACACCCATAAGACGCAAAATTGTACAGATTAAAAAAAACAAAAAAAAATACGAATGTTTTACCTTGTTCCTAGCAGCGGTTGTACTCCGGATTCCTTAACGAGAAAGACGGTCGGTGAAAAACCATCAGAGCGGATGAGTTTTGTGGCAGCTAATTGCCCTAAAGTGTAATCGCCCCAAAACCGCAGAGTGAAAGCAAACAGCGGCTCATAGCCGGAGCCCCGTGGAAACGTCATCTTTGTCAATGGGCGAAGATGTTGAATGGGACGCTGTGACTCTCCTCTTGTTCAACCGTGACAGGCAGAAGGAGGCCGTGGAGGAAGACGTGCCATACGTGAAGAGTAACGGAGCGGCGGAGGCGCAGAAACGACCGTGAGGCCACACAGTCAGGTCAGCATAAGCAGGCAGAGGGTGAAGTTTACCTTCCAAAGAGACATCACGGTCTCCGAGTGACGACTCAGAATATTACGTATAGTACTGGATGTAGTAATGTTACCAGTACGTGAGATGACAGGCATTTTGGAAGGTTTGTTTTCCAAAAATACTTTGATATTTCCATCTAATATTTGCGTGCGGTTCTAGCAGTGGCAGTGACAGAAGTGGACATTTCTGCGGCAGGCTGCAAACAGAGGGCTAAATATGCCATTTTCTCTGGCTTTCAGAATTTTTGTTTATTTAATTCTATTGTCTTTCTTTTTTTTTTTGATGATTCATCTTCTGCTTCAGTGGCATCCAGCATGTAATGATCTGAAAATGTGTCCAAAATGAGACCTGCCACAATTCATCCTGTAATTTGTTTTTGGGAATAACAAACAACAACGTCCAGTTGGCCAACAACTCAACTCTTCAGACTCTTGTGACCTTTGTGGACAAGTCCTGTGAAATGCCAAAAAATGTCTTACTCAGTGCAAAACTCCAACACATTAGGTTTGAAGTCAGTTTACTGCTGAATGCAATCAACTGATTTAAACCATTTTTTTAAAGAACATTTTAACTTTGACATGAAGTGACGCTGATTGACCACTGATTCCGAACAAACAACCTGAAACCTCTGTGGCCATCGCTGCTTGGCTCACGGTTCACTGTTTGTTGAGTTGTATCCATGAACCAAACACAGTAAATCAGCTAAATAATAGGCTGTTTTGGGTCACAGTTACACACACACAAATCACCACAGTTGACTGTGAAGGGCGAGCAGGGAGCCACGCTGAAGAATGTGTGTGCTTCTCTAGATAAGGGGGGGAAAGTGGAGCAGTGGAGCATGTTACAGAGGCACAGATGCATAAAGAGCTAAGATGCCTGCCCCACATTTAGCTTTTAAGAATTCGCCCGCTACACTGCTAATACTAAATGATTCAGAGGCAGAACAACAATCTGTCATCTCCTCAGATGGGTCATTATAAATGCACCGCCTCCTTTGGTCGGCGTACTGTAATGCGGCTGTAAAAGATCTTGACAGGGACAGACTGCTGCGCTGTACCTTGCAGCGCTGCACAACAGGCGTTTTGTTGCTCGCCTTATCTCGCTCCTTTTATCTGAGGCAGGTGTGTTAAGCCAAGTCAGGGTAATTCATACTTTTATGAATCATGGTACTTTGCACACACCAGTTGTGATTTTGAACCTTTTCTTTTTTTTCTTTCCCTGTGCTTCCAGCTGCAGCAAAGAGGATCCATCCCATCTGAGGTTTATTATTTATACTACTGTTATTTCAGTATATATACCACTGCATCAAAATCAGGGTACAATAACACAAATAATCATTTGTCTTTTCCTCCTCTACCTGCTTGTGAAACTTACACCCTGTCGTTTCTCTTTTGTCGGTTCTCACAGATCAAATTCTCACTCATGTGTCAGCTCGCCACAAGATTCCCACCAGGAGTGAAAAAAAGACTAGAAAAACACAGAGGCTCGTTATGATCGCGGCCCCTTTCCCCCTGTCCGACAGCTGCTCTCATTACTCAACAGGAAACAACAGCAGAGTGCAGAAAATGAAGTTGAATGCATTCCTTGCAAGAGATTGAATGCATGCCAAGTAGATACAGTCAGGGTTGTAATTTATGGAATATTCTGTGCCACTGCATGAAGAAAAAATTAAATTACCAGGTCTTTTGTTTGATTTGCTACAAAGGTGTATAAATGTATCTTACATGGATGAGTGAGGCAGGGATTTTATTTTAGTCTCCGGAAACTGACATGTTTGCTCTGGAAAAAAAAAAAAAAGGATTAAAATGATGTACTGTCTGTTATGCTGGGTCCGTTCAAATGTTGTCCCTGCTAAGAAAACTCACCAACTGAGTAAAACAGCAATGATTTTGGATGTTGAATACCTCTGAATAAATGAATGGATGGGTATAGACTATATTCGCATGTATTTCTTATTAGAATTTTGACAAATTTTCACCACACTTTGGAAAGTGAAAGCTGTCCAAAGAAAACGTCCTGATAAAATGTTATGTGAAAGGGCCAGATGTTAGCTTTACTTTTCGTGTGTTGTTTGAAATATGTTCACTTTAACATAGAACAAGTTTTTCTCTCTACCAAATCAATCTTGCAGTCCACGGTAATAAGACTTAAAGAGGCACGCTCTGGTAAATCCACATCATGCATCTAATGTCCTCAATAAATTAAAGATAAAATTCGATGATCAATCATTTAGTTCATTTTGTTGCGAAGGATTCTTGAGCGTTGGTGCCACCTGGTGGCTAACATGTTTAGGACGGCGAAAAGGCGTTGAATTTATCGGAGTCGAAAGAAATAGTCGCATTTTAATTTTGGGATAAGCACGGGAGTAGAACAGCAAAAACCAAACTCCTGCCTATTGCCTTTAAGAAAGCTACCCATAATGCACTTCGGACTATAAACAGGAAATCTCTGGTCAATCTGGCGCCCGGTGTTGTGGTCTGCAGTTGTGCGTCTCAAAACTAATGGTACACTGCCGTAACCCTCTATATGTACCAATATTTCCCGTTGCTGTGTAGCTCATTGACATCAACACATTTTAATGACATTTTAAAAGTTTTAAACCGAAATACTGAGTTGGGAAGTTGTTAGCTGACACGGCTACTTAGCCTACTTAGCCTTGTCGGTGCACTACAATGGTGCGACTATCGTCCCTGCGACCGAAATTGCTGCGAAAGTTAAAATGCTGACAAATACTGGACGTCGCGACTGACTTCGACATGAGTGCGTACGTCGCCACGAACCGTCATTGTCACGCATCGTGCTGCCAACACGCCAGCTGACCGGCGGGGAGCACCGGAATGGTTACCCATGGAGACAGGAGACGCCTGACCAGATTTGCTACAGTGAACTGTAGCTATGCTAGCTAGCCCCGGAACTCCCACATCGATCATTGTCGTAAAACTTCATGATGGTGAGTCAAACTTAGTCATCATTCTTGATTACATGATGCTGTTATCATAAAATAACGAGTCGGCATATTGCATTCCTGTAGCCGTCACGTGTATGTCATGTAACTTGGTTTATTCTTTGTTTAGGTGACCTAAACATATTTTAATTATAATAATAAATGTTAAATGTGTTGAATTATAGTATATAAATTATTTAACTTTCATAATAAACTATTCAACCAAGTTATGTTATTTTGCTGTTCTTCTCAGGCAACAAGGCTAAAGGGCAACTCATCCAAAAGTAAGTCCATTTTCCTCTGACCAACAAAGTTTACCCTATCTGATGCATTTTCTCTGTCTTAAAAAATATACCACACTTTCAGAGATCACAAGCTAATTGCTCAACACATAGCTGGTTTTCTTTTTATTATTGCTGAGCTATCACTGGCCAGTGGAACAAGAACTGCTTTGAGAAATGAGACTAATGTCTCACTTGGTGCAGGATGTAAAATTTATGACGGCTCAGTCAGCCAGCCAGCCTCTGCCCAATGAGTCAGTGTGTGGTTTTATGTGTATTGAAACAGTCGGAATAGTTGTACGAAACAGCTAAAGAACTCTTGTAGAAGCCTGTTGTAAAGTTCATGTTGTTCATTGATTTTTTTTTTAAGGTCTGTTTGGCAACGATGATTTGCTTGACAGCTTATTCGATGATGAAAGTAAGTGAGTTATTTTAATCCAAACCTTTGCTGTTACTAAGCCGTTACAATTCGAGATGATGAGAGTGTAAGTGTTTTAACTCCAAACTTTTCAAACCTCTAAAATCAGAACAGCCAGCGAGAGGTAAAGCACCGCGTGTTGGCGGCCTCAATCGGTAAGACTGAGATTTTTTTTCTCTCGATAACATCTTCCTACAGTCATGATTTCAAACTCTGAATTTTGCACCTTGTTCTCGCAGCACATCGGTCTCCGATAACATCTTCAGTCTGCTGGCAGACGAGGTGAAGAGGGATGGAGGAGAGTCTGAGGTATTTGGGCAAAGAGGCGGTGCTAAGTTTTAATGGGAAAATTGCAATGTCCTGAGAAATAATTTCCTTTCCACCCAAGGACTCTGATGTGTCTGCAGCAGATCCCAATGACATACTGAAGAACATGAAGGTGGGACACGAAGCAGTGATAACCCAGGACAAGGTTCTGCTCTGTGGCTCCTGTGGTCCGATTCTTTGTCCTCTGTCTGTCTCTGCACAGGACATGGACGATATGGACGCCGACCTATTCGGCTCTAAGAAAAAGCCGAGTGCGCAAACCAAGCCGCTCGGTAATGAGGGTTCAAAGAAAGGTTCCCCCACTGTAAAAAGTGAGGTAAAACCAGAGGGAGCAGGTAATTTAGCAGGTAATTGGGTTTGTTTTTATGCACCAGATTTGTTTCCTCGTCATTAGCATCACATTAGCACCAGCTTTTGAAGTTTCGTCTTCCACCTTTCACTCAGATGAACCCGCCGCCAGAGGGAAGAAGTTGAACCCTCAACCTTCGTCTGCTGCAAAGAAGAAAACAAGCGTCTCTGGTGAGCTGGACCTCGCTGACCCCCTTCAACACCACGGGCGCAGATTTTGTATAATTTAACAGTTGTTTACTCTTGGCGTAGCTTTGTTTTGAAGTGTGAGATTATTTAGAGCATGGCAGTGAAGAGGAAGCTCCTGGGTGAACTCCTCACACTGACGACGTTTACATGCAGAGCTTCTTCTCTCCTTGTCCCAGTTTACACGCCGCTGAGAAAATCGAATTATTGATGGGAACGCGTCCTCCCCCACACTAGGGGGCGATATGAGACTTTTCAGCGCGTTAACTTCCGGTTAACTTCTTTCGTCGCACAATAACAAAACAACTGGAGCGTGAGGCGACACCGGTGTAATGTCCGTACTGGTCTTCAAATCAAAGAGTTTCATCACTGTCGGCGGATTGGTCAGAAATGTACACAAACGTACACAACATATTACTGCCGATTTTAGCACATCATTACAGCTGCTGTGTGTGTAAAGTAACTAACCTCTCCCATGCCATAGCAAAATACAAAAATTAGTTTTGGGATTTGGGACTTTCGCAAAGCCAATTAAAGATATAACTGTAGCTTTTTTCACAATGTTTTTTAAGGATTATTTATTTTAAAAAAAATAGATTAAGTACTTGAAAGTCTTGTGGACTGTTTTTTTTTTTTTTTAATTATCTCAATTTCCACTCTAGATCCTGACGACCCCCTGGCAGACCTGCTGGAAGACCTGCTTCCAGATGAACCCAAGGCATCATCCAAATCCATCACTCAGCAACCCAGGCCCGACAAACCCTCCACCACTCCCGCGGACTCGCTTGATTTCAACGCTAAAACAAGTAAGAGCCTGCAAAATCCGCAACCCGCTGCTGCTTTGAAACACTGTGAGCAGCGCAAACACGCCACCTTTGACTGTGTGTCCGTTAGCAAAGGCGGCGAGGAGCCGAGCGGATCTGATGTTCGAGCACGACGACAAGGAGGACCTGATGGACACGCTGGGGTTCGACAGCGACAAGAGCAAACCGAAGAAAAAAGAGACGGCGCTCTGGTCCAGCAAGGAAAGGTAGCAGCTGCTGGTATTATATACAGATTGTAAATAATGATCCCCTTAGAGATGAAAATACTAAATCTTCGTGTTATCTTCTTCCTTTGCTGTTGTTGGGCGTCACCCAGGGTTGAGCCCACACAGAGAGCTCGGACCAGACTGGATGAGATCCTGGAAAACCTGAACTCAGCTCGCGCCCCCGATCAGCCCCTGGCAGGCAGGAGGGAGGAGCCTCCTCGGCCTCAAGAGAAGCCGCAGCCAGAGAAAACATCCGGTGTGAAGGCCGAGGACGCTTTCTGCAGAGCAGCAGTCCCGAGTTTGAAGAGACAAAAACACAAATCAATGCTTTTTTTTGTTTGTTTGTTTGTCTCTGATTATCAGAAACCCTCCCGCAAGAAGACCTCACCTTTGGCTCCTACCAGCCCACCCTGGCGTCTGCGCCTGAAGGCCGCCAGTCCCGCAGACAGTCAGTCAGGTACGTTTGTGTGTGTTTGTCTAAGCTCCATGTCACTGTTGTACAGCTAGCTGTGTAAAACTAAACACAGTTATTTTGTTTGCAGATTCTCCACGGAGGATCTCAGTTCATCGCCGGAGAAAAAACTCAAACCCGCCTCCTCCACCTCCGCTTCCTCCCGGCACCGCAGCTCTGCCGACTGGCTCGGCCTCAAGGCGGACAACCACCTCGCCTTCCCCGGCGGCGATCACGGCGAAGCCAAGTCCCCGTCGGAGACCCCCAAGTCGGCCTCCCCGCCTTTGGTGGAGAGGGGAGCCTCCGCATCGGTGGCAGCTGCGGACGCCTCGGCCCCGGCCGGTGACGGCAGCACCGTCCACGCCAAACCGGAGGTCTCGAGGAGCCAGGAGAAGGCAGAGGAGGAAGACGACTGGTTAGCGGGAGTGCTCGGCCGGAAGAAAGCTCTGTCTGCGTCCGAATCTGAGAAGAAATCGTTGAGGAGGGAGGAGCCATCAGGCCCAGGGGAGGAGGTGGACCTGGAGTCAAATGTTAGGTAAGAGTCATGAAATAAAGTTCTTGTGATGTTGAGACGAGGTTGTTTCTCTTCCCTGACTGATGCCTTCTTTCTTTTTTCCAAAGCAAACAAGTCATTTCACAAGCTCACACAGCCGCAGGGGACACACTGACATCTGACAGGGAATCCCGGTGAGATATTTATGATGCCCAGAGTTGTTTTTATTCATTCATTTATTTATTTATTTATTTATTTAAAAGGGGCTGTGCATATTAATGAACATGTAAATGTAAATATGCCAGAATTAGCCAAAGGCTACTTTCCATCTGCAGTTCCTGGCAGGTCAGAAGAATGCAGTGGAAAAAAACTGACACTAACAAAGTAGCAAAGATCACGAAGAGGATACATCAAAACTTTCATTTAAAATTAGTGCTGACAAATCTGTTTTCTTTTCAGCCACTTTTTTTTAGATTGACTTTAAGTATGCAAACTCTAAGCTTCAATATTGTTCTGGTTTTTCTTTTTTTCATTGTACTCCTTACACAGACACCCGAGTGTCACGGCTCCCCCTGCTCCTGCCAGAGAGAGAAGAACCACACAAGGTAGTCGTTGGTTTCGGACTGTTTATGCTGAACGTCAGAATTTTTTCAGGGACTTTACTGTTTTATTAGAAGTTGCAGCGTGTATTTTCCCTCCAAAATAAAAATCACACGGTGCCATAACAACTGTTCTATCATTGATATTGAGAAAAATATTGCCTCGACAAATATCGCAATATTCGATAATATCGCACAGCCCGAGCCTAATGGAAGATGGACTCATTTCCCTGGACAACAAACATTGCGATATTTGATAATATTGGACGCATACGACAAATATTGTGATATTCGATAATTTCGAAGAGCCCGAGCCTTGTGGAAGATGGACTCATTTCCATGGAGCGCAGATGAGAGACACATCTTTCTGTAAATGTTGTCAAAGTGAATTCAACGTAAGACTGGGCTTTTTTTTAAAAGAAAAACAAAAACTGTGTTAATGTAATTTCTACAAACGACTGACTCCAGATTTTCACCTCTACTTGTACGCGCTATCCCGTTGCCACTTAGCCCCACCGCAGTCCTCCTTTGTAGCCCCCCCCAGTGATGAACATCTGGACGCATCGCATCCCACAGATTTCCCTCCCAGAGTTCCCCATCCATTCCCAGTTTCTGCCCCAAGCTTTAGCCACGCCCACCCCTGGCCCCAGTTCCCACCTCATCATTCACTCTCAGGTCAGGCGTCCGCGGTGTCCCTGCAGCCTCTGGGTGGCGCTACACAGCACTGGCTGCGCCCTGAAAGTACTGCGCCTGCTTTGGTGTGGAGTAGGTCGACTCGGGAAGACTTCGTAGCATCTGCAGCTGTTCAGTCCATGATGTTATGACGTGATGTTGAGAGACTAACGACGTTTGTTGTCTTTTCTAGCCGTTCCACAGCAGAACCAAATGCAAAATGCACCTATTGCCGTCCCGCAACAGGTACGTGTGTCTCTTTCATCACAATTACGGTATTCATCATACTTGTATCCTCTTTGTTTTAAATCCACCCTTTGCTTTGTGAAAGGTGCCCTCTGCAGAGAGTCTGCAGCAGCTGATTCTGCAGCAGCAGGTCGGAAACATCTCAGCCTGCAACAACTGCACCTGTTAAAACCGACATCCTTTTTGTCCACCACTTTAAATTGAACTGTTTTCTCTTTCGCTCATGTCCGTCCAGATGATGCAGTCTCAGCTGCTGAGCCTGGGCGGCGTCGTGGACGCAGGGGGTCTGCAGAGAATCAATGAGAAGCAGCAGCAGCAGCAGCAGCAGCAGCAGCAGCAGCAGCAGCAGCCGGAGGACAGTCGAGCACTACAGGCTCGCATCATCCAGCTGGAGGGTCAGGTAGGGTTGGAACACGACATCCACGCTGGGTGTTTCCACTCTGCCCCCCTAAACCCCACCTGACCCACCCACCATGTGTCTCTGCTGCTCAGGTGAAGACCCTGCAGCTGGAGCGGGACCAGGGCCAGATGTTGCTGGAGAACATCCAGCAGCGGCACAAGCAGGACATGGAGCTGATAGAGAACACGCACAAGTACTTAGAGCGCCGTGCGCACAGGCTCCAGGCAGCTTCTGTGCTTGTGCATCATTTTAAAGGTGGACACTTTTTCCACGCACGTCCAGGGCTCGCATGAAGATGCTGGAGGAATCGGCGTCCCAGCGGGAGGCGCAGGCGCGGAAGGAGTGCGACGACCTGGCGGAACGGCTGGCGGCGGCGATGCAGAAGGCCGAGGAGGAGCGATCGGAGCTGCAGGCCCAGTGCCAGCGCAAGCTGGCCCAGGCCCAGCAGGACAGGGACCGCGAGGTGGAGAGACTCCGAGACCTGCAGAGGTAAAACTCCGCTCTGCATGCAACACATTGGCTGCCATAGCAACAGGGATGGAATACTGCTACTGCTATGATACTAATTATTCTGCCTTCATCAACCAAAACTGCAAAAAAAAAAAATAATAAGAGGTGTGACAACAAAGTGAACAACAAATATGCCAACAGTTTTTTTTAATCATGGCTTATTTACAAAACTAAGCGTGCAAATGTGATGAAAGTCCTGATGAAAGAGATTTGTTCAAAATTTTGTGTCTTGTCTTTCGACCGGCAAGAAAATCAATCTTGGAGATGAAGAAAGACCACGAGGAGCAGGTGCGGCGGCTGAAGAAGCTGAAGGACGAGGAGATCGACGCAGTGACAAGCGCAACCTCCCAGACCAGGTGACAGAGGCACTGAGGGGCATTCGTACTTTGCAATAGCTTCCACACTGGTGGAAGAAAGTTTTTGGACACCTCACGTGTTTGTGATGCGCTGTGCAAGTGCTGAGAATCAATCTTAAGTCTCCAAATGCAGTTTATTTTACCGCAGCCACCAACATCTACTAACATTGCTGCATGTGCAGCTCATAACTGCATATTTTAGCGAGATGACGTCCCCTTGCAACACATCCAGGGTACAAGAACTTCTGGAATTTTGTTTATTTTGTCTTATTGGAATTAAACAACTTCATAATTCCCATTTTTTTGTGCCTCTGATGCATCAAATCCTGTTGAAATGCCAAAAAAACGTTATCTGGCAAATATTTAAGATCAACAATTTGGATTGAGTAAAAATTTTAAAGGTGTCCGAAAATAAAAATGTTTCCATGACTGTGTATTTCCACTCCGTTCTTTACCGTTCCCTTGCAGAGCAAGAGCAGCGCACCTTGATTATCCAAACCTGAGTGTGCAGCACTGAAACCTGGAACCAATCTTCTTGCCTGCGTTATTTCGCTTTCACTCAGGTCTCTCACGACGGTGGTGGAGCAGATGGAGCAGTTCTCCTCGCGGCTCGGCGAGCTCTCTTCTCGGGTGGAGAGCACTCACGAACACACGGCTCAGGGCCTGGAGCAGGGGGCGCGGCGCAGAGACGAGCAGCTCCGAAGTACCTTTCTCCTTCTCACTGGCGCACTTTTGCTCAAATAGGTCAAGAGACAAGTTGCCCGGCGGGCGTCATGTAAAGTCACACCGTTGCGTTTTTGCAGCCATGCAGGAGCGTCTGGCCCAGCAGCAGAAGGCCACGGCGGAGGAGAGGACGTACCTCAAGGAAATCATCTCCAGGATGGACGCTCAGCTCGGCGAGCAGCAGCGGCAGCTCGAGAAGGTCACTGTCAAGTCCAACCGCTCCCGTTTAGCGACAAGGTCGACGAAATCTGCAATCAAATGTCGGCTGCGTTTCCGTTACCCCCTCGAATTGCGCAAAACCTAAATATCGCGATAAAAACCTTGCTAATGGAAACACCTATGTCGAAATTTTTAGAAATATTGCTTTTATTTTGCGAAAAACTGTCATGGAAATGCAGCTCCTGATTCGCTTCTTTTAGGAACGCTGGAAGACGACCGCCGAGCTGGCCAAAGCCGAATCCACCCAGAGGGGCCTGGAGGAGGAGCGGCGCGCCCTCAGCTTGCAGATCAGCGTCGACAGGGAGGAGCTGGAGAGGGCAAAGGTGAAGCCGACGACCGATCGATCGATCGATTAATCGACCGATCGATTGATCGATCGGCCGCACAGACCTGAACATGAGACATAAACTAGCTATCGACCACGTCACGTGTCCCCACTGTTTCCCTTAAGAACGCCCTGCTGGAGGAGCAGAAGTCGGTGATGCAGCACTGCGCGGACGAGCGCAGGAAGCTGGCGGCCGAGTGGGCCCACTTCCACACCGTGGAGAAGCAGAGGCGCGAGAGGGCCGAGCGAGAGGTCGACAGCCTCTTGGAGAAGAGAGAGGGCTCCATCGTCAGTCTGGCTCAGGTAGGTCAGCTTCAGAGTGGAGCCGCTTTTGTTTGGTTTTGTTCCACTCTTCATCCCCTGCTCTGCCGGTCGAAGCCTCATGGGATTGATTAGATCTCCAGAAAGCAGAATCTTTAGCCTTGTGTTTGCAGCAGCCCATTTCAAAACAGCGTTGGTTTCCTGCTGTTGTTGCATCCTGCACAAGATGAGTGGGGCACAAACACAAGGAGACTGCGAAATGATGGCATAGGTCAGTTTCTTCAGAAATTGAGGAATCAGTGCCCCTGGTGACATCACAAAGGGAGCCAATTGACATGGCAATGACATACATAGACATACACATGTGTATGTAGGGGTGTGTGTGTGTGTGTGCGTGTGTTAATGTCATTGCCATGCCAATTTGCTCCCGTTGTGATGTCACCAAGGGCACAGATGCCTGATCTGATGGTCTTTCTGATATTCCTCAGAAATATTTACAGTACAAAGAAAAACTATGGTACCAAATTTATTCAGACATCACAAGATTAATACAAAGTACCTTTGGCCTCTACAAGTATCTACAGTATATGAAAATACAGTATATATGAGTATCTATATGTATAGAAAGTACTCTACATATTAAATGTTTATGCAAGTTTTTGCTAAAATAATTACAGATATATATATCTATATCTATAAAGATAAGATATAGATATATAAGATTCAATATCAGATCAACTTTTCTCTGCGCTGAACAAGAAGGTTATTTGTGTCGTAGGAACAAGCCGACCTGAAGCTTCGTGCCGCCGAGCTGAAACAGAAGGAGGCGGCCGTGACCCAGGAGAGAGAGACCATAGAGAGACAAAGGGAAGAGCTGGAGCAGGAGAAAGCCAGGATGAGCAGCGTGGCCTTGAGGCTGAAGACGCGGACCCAGGAAGTGGAGGCCTTCAGCGAGGTGCGTAAACGGCGCTTTCATTCCTCGCCGCAGAGAAGGAGAAGAGTTGGTGTCTCGGATATTTTGCAGAATTTTCCTTTTTCGCCGTCTTTGCAGCTCGCGGCCGAGAAGCACGAGGCGGGCGTGCGGGCGCTGCAGGAGGCGAAGCTGCTGGAGGCCGAGCACAGGGCCCGGCTCGCCAACATCCACGGCCAGACGGAGCGGCTGCGGCTGCAGGAGCAGCGAATCCTGCAGGTCGGTGCTCGGCCACGTTACAAGAGTCTCAGTCTCACCTCAGGTCTTTTTTTTTTGCTGTATGAAGTGAGGCAAGACCCTCAACAGGAAGCGTTTTTGTCCGTGAACACACAGGAGCGGGTGAGGTTCAGTCACGTGCAGAAGGAAACCGAGAGGTCCAGACCAGATCCTCCGGTCACATCTTCACCCGTTGCACCAGGTGATGTCAAGTTTTGGTTTCTCAAATCTATTTTTCCTCTTGATGTTGCTGATGTAAAATCAGGCAGCTGATGATACTTTGATTGTATTTTTTTTATCCGTAGAAGCAGATTTCCTGTTTTCGGTGCCGGAGCTGCAGTCAACTCTTCCTGTTCCCTCCCCTAATTCACTCGTCAACTCTCAGTCCATGGCTCTTCAGGCCAGTCTGGCTCTGTGGAGGTACACCGCAGAGAAGGTAACCGCTCCGTGCCAAAAGAAGCCAACAGTTACTTTATCACAGCTGTCTGTTGGCCAGTTTCTCCCTAAATCATTTTGACAAGAGCATAAACAATGTTGAAGACAGCTGCCTCTGATTTGTGCAGTGATGAGACAGCAAAGATGCAGTGCAATGACACAAAAGTAAAACCAAGAAAACACAGCCGCCAACAAGCTAATACTACTTTAGCATGTTGATGCTCACCTATCCATCTTTCACCTTCAGTTAATGCATTTTACAGGTTTTAATTCCACTTTTCTCCATTTCCAGGACCGTGAATACCTCCAAGAAGAGCAGATCTTCCTGGAGAATTTGAGGAAAAAACCTTATAGGTCAGCTTTCGACGCAGATTGACAACCATGAGTTTTGTTCCATCGGTTGCATTCTTTTTATACTTTAATATGTTGTTACAAATATTTTTTTTTTTTTAAATAGATATTTTTGATTGAGATGGACAGAAGAGGTCCAGTGTGTGAAATTTGGCTTAATGTTTTTTATACTGGTAAAAGCTTAACATGCTGCCCATAGATACACAAGTGTTTTTGGTTTTCCCAACCTTAGAACAGTTCTCATGAGGGTCTTGCTCCTAGTTAGCTGCCATCTTGCGATGCTTGTTTTGAAGTAAGCCCACCTGACAGTGACCTACATGAGTAAGGCTACATCAGGTAGGCTTCCTTGAAAATTTTACACAGAACCTTTCAAAGACGGGTCCTACTGCTGACCTCTAGTGGTCAAAGTGAATTATGATAGCCATGAACTTAAATGACAAATCTTGACTCCAGTCCCAGCATTAAAGCAATGAATTCAGTCTTAAGAAGCTTTGTTTTTATTTTGAAAATCACTGTCCAGTACACAACAACAAATCCATTCATACATTAAAGTTTTTGTTTTTATTACAATTGCCCCCCCTTTTTTCTTTAAGACACATTACGAGAAGCAACATCTCATCTCTAGTTTTAGCAGGATTCTGTTTTGGTTTTTACTGCAGTGTCAGTCTTCTGGATCCCAAACTTGCGTTGCTTCCACTTCAATGTAGCTCAGCTGTGAAAGAAAATAAAAATGAATTGAGAAATGATTACAATCATTTCACCGTTAAGGCCACAATGAATAAAATGCATTGGTCCTTTCTCTCTGGACAAGCCTCAGATTACCATGACTCCACACTAGGGTTTCAGACAGGGATAACTTGTATCATCAGCGGCTTGACTTCAATCAAGTCCGAGTTTAGAGTAGTTACCCGATTTGCCCAGCTCAGCTCCCAGGTTTCGCCTTCTCATCAGGTTCGACGGACCTTCTGGCCCGTAGGGAGAGATTTATGGCTTTCCAAGTCAGTGTTCGGACTCAGCATTGGTTGCAAAGAACAGGTGAGGTCTCAGAACAGCTATTGCCCTCGTCAGTTATCGCATCTGACTGCACTTCCTATGCAGCCGTTTTCGTCACTGGTTGAGGACTTCACGGTGGAATGAAAGCAGCATTGAGACACCTGAACGCCATCAGAGGTCCACTGATGAAGCGCGTGGGGGCAGCAGAGCCACAGACCTAAAAACCAAGACAACATTGCAATTCATTAGTCACAGTTTGCAAGGCAGAATGCCACAGCGGGCTTTAACCTGCCGCAAAGTCAGGTACCATTGTTTTCCACACGTATTTATTTTCAGACAGGGATAACAAGATTCATCATATGCAGAGCAAGACCTCGGTAATGAAACAGAGTGGTGCGACTCATACCTTCCATCTCGATCATTGGCAAGGCTGTGGACAGCAGGAAGACGGGACACATTCCGAGTCAACCAGGCCCAACTGCGAAAGATCACATGCTGACATGAGCCGTTGTCTCCACCAAGGTCGCATTTGCATTCATTCATTTCAGGTATTTACTGCTTATTACTTCATTTTACAATGACGTAACTCTTGTTAATATATCTGCAAGTTAATACTCAATATTCCCCTTGAACCAAACTTGTCTCCTGCCTGCACGTGTCGGCCTCATTGGCTCATAGCTAGCTAACCAGCTAGCGAGTAGCATTCATGGTAAACCAGCAATTAACTCCTAGCAACTCAGAATTAAGTTTGTCAAAATTTTACCTGATCAAGGTGGTTCGTCTGTGGTGTAGTTCACGGCCAAACAAAACCGCAGGAAATTAGAGAACAGCAGCATGTTGCCAGTATGAATGGAGCAGCTACGCTCACTCAACGAGGTCCAAGAGCCGAGGACTTCAAATCTCGCGTGAGGATGTTTATATACCACGCATGCGTCACTGTGTACGTCATCCTAACTGGGCGGGATGCCGCGTTAACTTTACGAAGTTGCCAAAAAAGTGTTTGTTAAGAAAATAGTAAAAATCATGCCAACCTGGCAACTATTCCACGGCAGCTTTATATCGTAGATATGGTAAAAACGCGTAATTACTAAAGCCGTAATTTACGCCTTTACGTCTGAAAATCCGCTTTGAAATACTGAGCATTAAAATCTTAATATTTTATTTTATAATGCCAAAGCCTTTCTACACATTCAGAATGAAGGGGGAAGTGGATACTTCTTCCTAACTGTGCAGTGCTTTAACTAGCTTTATAATAAACCAATTTGTCACAAACAAAAATTAAAAGACACTGTGAAAATTCGAATGATTTTATGGTTAAATCCTAAATCCTTCTTACTTTTCAAAGTTATTGTTTTTCTATTAAATGTCAAATGTTCTTTATTGTCATTGCAACAAGCGGCTACAATGAAATTTATTATTTTTCTTTTGAATATGTCAAAGATAAATTGACTTCTTAAAATAAAAAAAAAAAAAATCCTTAATTTTTTAAAAATTTGTTTCCATGCAAGGGGCTATTTTTCATCTTATTGAAATAGTGCTTGCATTTGTGTATTATGTGTAGAAACTTAAGTGTTGGCTCCTATTAAAAAAAAAAAGGATCCCATCTTACTCATTTTAAGTGCCACACGCCTCAAAGCCAAACAAAGCGCGTTTGTCTCCCTAAACAACTGTTCCACTGCTCCACTATATTCTATTCTTTGACGCGACAGGCTACCTTCGCAGGGCTGGTTGCACCTGAGTTGAGTGTTTCCGGGGGAGGTGACGGAGAGGACGCCGTGCTGCTGCTCCTCTCCTCTCCTCCCCTCTCCTCTCCTCCTCCGGCTCCATCCCTGCCATTCCCCCTTTCGGTCACTAGGGAGAGACTCCGAACCGGAAAAGGCTGCTGTTTGCGCGCACGCACGCACGCACGCACGCACACACACACTCCGAGGGGGTCCCGGCCGGAGCGGGCTTGACGAGCTCAGCCTCTCAGTTCGCACCGCACCGCCATCCGCACCACCTGGCCTGCGGGACGCGTCGAAACTCTCTCCGTCCAGGGATGGAGAAAGGCGCCTCTGAACCGGACCCGTCCCGCCAGCGGAACGGGCTGGTGGGCGCGCTGTACGGGGAGTTCACCGACACGCTCAACGACAGGCTCCGCTACTCGGTGAGCCTGACGGAGAGCGCGCTCACCGTCCAGCGGATCTCCTCGTCGCCCGGCCGGACCAAGGTGGTGTTCAGCCTGGCGGACTGCGTGGGCTGCCGGGCGTACCGAGGGCCGGACGGCGCCGACGCGGGCGCCTACTTCACCGCCTATTTCTACCCGTTCAAGAGGCGCTGGATGAGCGCCGGGGTGGCCCGCCAGAGGGTGGAGCAGTGCTTTCGGGTGGCGCTCGTCCAGGACCCGCTCGCCAACCTGCGGGAGGCGGAGAGGTGGGCTCGGGCCATCAGGGACGCGTCCGCGCTGCAGGCGCCCCGGAGAGACGGTGAGCATGGAACACCTCCCCACCCTGACCCACAACAGATTACCGTGCAACTTTTACTGCACAATCAGACCCATCATCACCATCATCATCATCATCATCACCATCATCATCATTAGTGATGTTGTTGTCTTTGCTCTGGTCGTGTCAAGCGCCTCCTCTTGATGATCACCATTCAACTTCTAATAGATTCCTTTCCTGCCACACAATCCACCAGCACCCAGTTCCCACAAACAGGTTGGACAATTGAGAGGGTGCACGTTTACATGCACCCCAACTGTAACCTCTGCTGCCTGCAGGCTGATCGACCTGCTCCCACGGTTTCAAAGGGTGGGGTGGGGGGGGGGGGGGAGTCGGGTGCATTGTCAACCTGCTGGAAATCCAAACCCGCCCAACTTGCAAGCTGGCCGCATTTCACTCCTCTGATGTCCTCTGCTGGAGTTACCTCTCTCACACCACGCCTTCATTATTTTCCAGCCCTGCCACTTTTCAGGTGGCGGCTGGAGGGGGGGGGGGAGGAAATCAAAACCCGAAACAAGAAGCCTGTTTTGTTTTTTCGGGCCGCCAGCGCGCCAACGACGACGACGACGTCTAATTAGGTCTCGACATGTCTCGCTTTGTTCAAAAATGCAGCCTGTCCTCGGGTTCCTTTGTCTTGCGCTCTCATTAGCGTCCCTGCCTCCGTCGCTGCAACGAGTCGGTAATTAACACGAAGGGCCCTACAAGATGCGTTTATGCTCCTAATTACCCCCATCACTCATCTGGGCGGGAGGCTGCACGACGGGCTGGTGTTCAAACCGGGGTGGAATGATTGATTCCGTTTTGCTGGAGTTTCAAGTCAACGATTCCTCGTGTCGGAATCTCGCGGCTCGCTAAATTCCCCGTACCAGCGTTTTCTAACAATAGGAACCTGTCCCTTGTTAACGCCCCCGGAATAAGGAAAGCATATTTTTAGCTGCTTTTTTTTCTGGTTCTTGAAATCAGCCCATTGTGATGTCACAGTGGGCAGTCACACCTCTTGAACACCTGCACCGCTAGTGACAACAACCCAGGGTCCTTCCACCCTGAGTTTGTCCCCTTTAAAACATGTGGAAGGCCGGACGACCCGTCAGCTGTTGCAGGAAGTTAAAACCGAGTGTTTTTGCAGCAGGTTGCAAACAAAGGGCTAACTAAATGTCATATTTTTTTGAACTGTAGAGGTCTTTTTTGAGAATTAACAGTGCAAGGCCACTCCGCTGGAGACAAGCGCTGATAAAAATTCTCATCATGTTGGACCTTTAAATATAAAGCAGGCAGGCAGCGGCGCAGCGGCCAGGGATGCTCAGAAGGGAGGCGGCGTATCCGAGTTGACAGTGACGAATCAGGAACGTCGCTTGCCATGTCGGAACGGAGGCGGGTTTAATGTAGCGGCGTCGGGGACGAGGTTGCAGCCTCCAGGTGAACACGCTGCCAACACACACATGAGAGGCTCTCTGTGTGTGTGTGTGTGTGTGTTGAGGAACATCCAGCAGCCTCCCTCTGGTCTGCAGCCAACGCCGCTCTGAGTCTCAGGCAGTCGGTGACGGTAACCCGAGACCCTCCCACCAACACAACCCCTAAAAACTCCGCCCTCCCACTGCGATGACCACCACCTTCCATCCCAAACCCGGACTTTTTATTTGCGGTTTTTCCTGTGTGTGTGTTCGTTCTCACGTTCCTCCTCCTCACTTCCTCTTTCCAGCACGGCGTCCTCGACATGATGCGGCGGCATCACTAATTGATGAGCTTGTTTTAAGCGCTCCACATCCGGGGCGCCCGGGCCAATAACGCGGCGTTGGGCCCGTATTTATTATGCGATGATTTCAGACGAGCGGCGCCGCGGCAACCGAGGCGAGCGGGAGGGGCCGTCCTCCCGTCTGTCCGTCTGTCTGTCTGCCCCCCCCCCTTGCCTGTAGAGGGTGCGTGAAAGTCAGCGGGCGTCGCTCTAATCTCTTTTAGCGTATTTACCCCGAGCCGAGTTAATTGCGTGTCATCTCATCTGCCGCCGCAGATGGAAAGGTTGGATTAAAAAGTGCCACCGCCGCCGCTAGATTGGTCCTTAGTGGGGGAGGGCGCACAAACCCTCCCCCCTCCCACCACCCATCCCAATACCCATGCAAAATTAATAAAAGCCCAAATATCTCAGAGTTAACTTCCACAATGAGGTTGTAATCCCGCAGATTTGCTCTAATGGAGATCGGACGAGCCGCGTCGATTTCCGATTCATTTTAATTTTTTTACGACTTTTTTTGGCACCAGGAGGTTCATTGGAATGAATGAGGCGTAAATAATGAAGTGCGCGCACACGCACCATGATACAAACCTGCACACGCTAATGGCCCCCCCAACCCCCCTCCCTCTCGCCCCCGCCCCTCCCCCCTCCCCACCCACCCCGTGCTGAGGAGAAGCTTAGCGGGAGCGATTGCATGCGAAGGAATGAGATGATGGTTACAAGCTTTGACTCTTTCGTACCGCCGACCGCCTGCGTCGCCGCTGGCTGGATCCCCGCACTGCTTTTCAAGCGGCCCCGTGTGAGGCGCGATACATTTCAGACGGAATGCCTTGTGGATTTTTTTTTTTCTTCTCTTTTTTTTCTCGCACGGCTTCGGTCGTGTTTGATTCTTCTTGTGTCGGCCGAGCCCGTGATAATTTGTGCCTCTCAGCCAGACGGCGAATCACTTGTGAGTGAGAAATGTCCGTCTGTTACTTCTTCCCCCAGTTCCAAGTTTTTTCATTGTGGATCAAAAGCATGTGGGAGGGGCAAGAAAGCATCGGGCCTTTTGCAGGAGGCTGTAAACAGAGGGCTAAATGTCCTGATTTCTGGATGATTATATGCCTTTTTGGTCACGTCCTCAGAAAAGTCCATCCTTTACTCCTTTTACTTATCAGAAAGTGTCCCAACACCGCACAGTTCTGTAAATCAACCTTTCGTGATGTCACAAAGGGCACGACACCCCTCCCACGCCACTGGCGGGACCCCCCAAGCCAGGTGGCTCCACCTTGTGGACGACTTCTCTCTGACCCGACGGCTGTAGCGAGAAGCTAAAAGCGGAGTCTTTATGTGGCTGGCTGCAAACAGAGGGCTAAATGTGCAGTTTTCTCAAGTCAAGAATAGAGAAATAAAGAAAGTGGGTGGAGTTTGCGTGCCAACATCAGCCTGAGCTGTGACGGGAGCTCCTGCTCTTCCTGCGTGTCCAGGACGTTGTTCAATAGGAGAGACGAGAGCTCTGCTGTGTCGCCCTCCCTTCCTTGCCCCCCCCCCCCACCCCCCACCCAAACCCTCAAAAAATTGATTATATCTCAGCCCCTGTGGCAGCAGGATCAGGTGTTTGCCTGTCAGCCAAGATCCGCCACCCCACCGGTGACACCAGCCTTTGGTGTCACCGCACCAGCCTTCAACCCCGGCCGGCCGGCAGCCTGGTCCCTGCGGACCCTCCGCCCTCCGCCGTGTGACACGCGGCTCTGATGGCCTGTCAGCGCCCACCCGCCGCCTCCTGGCAGCCTGGCGGCGCCTCAGTGGGCACCCGGAACCCCCCCGCCACCCCCCACCACCACCACCACCAGCACCACCCACCCATCCAGACAGACCTCAGAAGGAACGCGACTTGTTTGCAGACGAGTCTGGATGTAAATATATCCCCTCCTGACTGAGGCTGCTTTCAGCAAACAGCCCACGTATTTGCCCCCTCCCCCCTTCTTCCTCTCCAGGGGAGCCCCCCCCTCCCCTCCTCCAAATTTGCGTGTCACGGTTTTAACAAATCCCACCTGTGCCGCGGCGCCACACACGGAAGGTACATCAGTATTTAGCGGCAGTGGAGCTGGGACGCAGATGCGGCGACAAGATGATGACTGTTTCCTGTCAGCTCAGCGCTTATTAACACTGACACGGAGTCACACGCCAGGCCTGTCTGTTGGCTGCCTGCCTGCGCGTGTGTGTGTGTGTGTGTTTGTGTGCGTGCGCGCTCGTGTGTGGAGTGTTTGCCCCACTAATATACGGGATCTGCCTGCAGGTATCTGATTTCACATCACAGACAGATTTCAATTACGGCCACGTATCCTCTCGATCCGTCTCCCTCTTTTTATCGCTCGCACGCACGCACGCACGCGCATGCACACACACACACACACACACACAGCTCAGAGAGAATATGGAAAAATTAGAGAGAGAGACAGAATTTTTTTTGCTGCTGCGCCGAAAAATAACTATAAATGAATCAATTTGTCTCTTAGCTGCCCTCACTGAAGGAGTCTCAGCTGTGGAGCTATTCAGCATTTTTTTGTTGTTGTTGTTTTTTTTTGTTTTTTCAAGTTTTGCGAACTGCTCTGTATTCCAACTCTTAAACTGTGCTAAAACATTTGTGACCTGAAACTAATCACTCGCTCAAATTTGAGTTAAAACTGCAGATGTTCCTCAATCTGCTCTGATTTATTTCATCAGACACTTGGTAGTCACAACTGGTCGTCATTTGCAAAAAAATAAATAAATAAATAAATAAATAAATAAATAAATAGATGCCAGTATCTGAGAGCTACCCAGCCTGACCTTTATTTCTGTTTCAAGGCGCTTTTACGGTCTAATCCAAGCTTTCGCTGTGAACCGAAACCGGTTTTAAAGAACACATTCCTGCGCAAGGAGGCCGTTAGCGCCACCTGTCAGGGTGACGGCTGCGTGAGAGCCAGGCTGATTTTGCATTTCCCTCACAGTTAACAACTCTTCCTGATTGGCTCAAACCAATCAGAGACCAGGCCCGAGCCCACACGGCCGGGACGTTTCTTCCTTTTGCGTCCGGCTGCACAACTCCGGGTTTCATGACTCGGGACAGAAAGCTGCTGAGCTGTATTTGTTTAGGGTTGACTCGGCCCAGAGTGCGTTTAGCTCCATGAATGGCGTGCTATTCAGCCTCGCATGCTCGAAACCCCGAACCTAAAGCCCTGTCAAAAGCCAGTTTCCACTCCATTCTGGGCCGCGCTTGAGAGGAGCCTTTTGTTGCCTGAAAGCCACATTGTGCTCCGACACAGGCGACATAATGCCAACCCTGTGTGGATGAGTGGAGCCAGCTTTCGCGTGTGCCTGTGTGTTTTCGCACCCGCTCCTCACTTTTCCTGCTCGGTTTACGCCTTGTTCTCTGCGATATTTTAATGCGTTCTGTCATCGCAGGCAATATGAGGTTGGAGACGCAGAGCAGCAGCAGCAGCAGCAGCAGCAGCAGCAGCAGTGGCGAGTCTCACTGTTATGCTAACCAGTTCAGAACACGCCCGACCAAATGAAATATTTCCTAGATCCTTTTCATTTATGATATACCTGTCCATCTGGTAACGAGCCCACAGAGAGCTTAAGATGATTGGACCTTCTGTCTATGACAATTGGCCAGTCAGTTCATTTTTCCTGGTTAGCTAGGTAGCATCAGCTCAAGGCTTCTTGTCGATGAGCAACATGCAAAACTCTTAGCAAAGCCAGTCAGTGTGGAACCCAACAAAAAAAAATTCAGTACCATTCTTTGATCCTCCGTTAATGTGGGACAAAGACGTCTGATAAAACGCTAAACTCATCCACGCTAATCTCTTTAGCAACGCTAGGTACACTGCTGCTACCTGTGTTTTTTCTTGGGAAATCACTTCCTGAAAAGGTGGTGATTGGTCACTAAATGCTCAGAACACCTGGGAAAACGTTCTACTGTGGATAAAGATGAGGCCCCCTGACTTAGTTGTCCAATATTCATATGTCGTGTGCAAACTGCCACTGCATCTTTTCTTTCTGTTCCCATTTTCTTGCTTGAAAAGTCATAATAACTTTGCCCAAGGCTGAGATTTTTTTGTCCTCAGCAAACCCCGGTAATGGGTTTTATTTTGGTCCATCGTTCAATAGTTCCTGCCATGAGTCTGCGTCTGCTTTAAAGGTCAAGGTTGTCTGCTGAAAATCCGCCCCTTGAGCGATCTTCCCCCGGCGGCCACTGAACAAAGGCTGCCAACTGGCACCCTGTTTCACCACAAACCCAATCATCCCAGCCACATTAATATGGATTGTAGATAAATGGAAATGTTATCATGTCCAACAGCAAGCTCATCATTCAGCTAAGTAGAAGTCATGTAATCTATACAAATGTATAAATGTAATGAGATCATCCCATCTTTTTGGGCCTTTAATTACTGTGCAGCCGCTCTGCAAGTTTTATTAAGTGGCTATCGCCGGAGCTGCAGCCGCTTCAGCCCACTTTTCAGCCAATTCGCTTTGACTGTGCTGGGTCGGAATCAAGTCAGGGATTTTGGGAAACGCGCTTACAGATCAGCCCATTAAACACACTTCATTTCCTCTGTTTCTGACTGTCGGATGAGGAGATCAATAGCACTCATTTAATTTTCAATGATCTACTGAGATTAGCAGCTGCTTTAAATGGGCAAAGCTGTAAGTTTGAGTTTCAGCTATTTGGCAGTTATTCAGCAGTTTTGTCATGGTTTCATCATTTCATTTCACAATTTCTCCGTCTTGTCCGTGAACTCCCCAGAAATGAAAAAAAGGCCATCATTTACATCATTGACTGAATTTACTTATGTAAACCACAGTTCTCAAAATCAGTCTTCTGTGATGTCACAAAGGGCACATAGACGGCTCTCAAGTTAGTGACAATACTCCCAGCCAGGAGTTGGATTCGGTCCTGACTGTCCTGTGGCTGGTTTTGTTTTGGCCCGTTCAATTGGACAATACAACAAAACCTTTTTTGCAGGAAGCTCATGTTTTTGCAGTTGGCTGTAAACAGAGGGCTAATTATTATTTTATTAATAGTGCTTTTGTTGGCAAATGTCTGTGAAGATTAGCATCTCAATGATGGAAGCAATCAGATTTGCGTCTGCCTAATAACATGTACTGTGTCATTTGTTTAATTCATGCCTGTTGAAAAGTATCACAGAACTGTAAACCATCTGTCTGCATTGCTTTGTGTGCACGCGGCAAAATGTTTTAATCCGGTAGCTTAGACTTTAACGTCATGAATCAGAGCTAATCACCGTGTAGGCGTGCATAAGAAGATTTAAAGGTAAACTGTGAAGGTGTGGTTTGCCTCAAAGTACCATGGAACTATTTAACACACGCCTACCAGTTGGTATAACATCGAGAGTCATTTGCAAATATAAATAGAAAAATATCTAGTCAGAAGAATCCACAAAGTCACTGAGTGAAGTCGAACACACGGGCTTCTCTGTGGATACAGCCGGTAGTTGTATTGCTTTCTCAGAATCGAAGGATCACTACTAGGAACATAAACAAATGAGGAAATATTAGTTTCTCCTCGGCTTCCTGTCAAAGTCCCTCAGGATGTTTGCGAGCCGCTTTGCTTCTGTCCTCGATGTTGATCTTCTCTTGGTCCGTTGGTTTTAAGCTCTTCGCTACCAAAAAAAACTAAAAATATTTTCTAGTGTCGCTTTGAGTTCTGCCGCATCTTTCCCTCCATCCAATTTAATTGGCTTGTCGTTCGAACATGGTTCATTCACAGCGATGACACAACTGACTCACTTGTCAAATTGCAGTTATATGTTCCGTGCCAAAACGTCGTTCGTTGTTGAGTGTAGTGATCAGCACTGTCAACAAACAGGAAGAAGGTTGTGGGTTGGATTCACGGATATATTCAGTGCTGCTGCCACAATCAAGAAGGAGTCCCAAAAAACACTGCAAATAACACTGCGCAGGAACGAAAAAGAAGCGAGAGACGGCGAGAGAGAGAGAGATGAAAATCCTCATTTACCAGTAATTACTTGACGAGGCTGGCATCTCAGCTGTGCTCGCTGCAGTGGCTGCGGAGCGAGCTAATTGGATAGCAGGCGGTGATGTGTTTCAGCTGCTTCAGCTGCAAGTCACAGCTGCTTGGGTGAACGGGTGAACGGGCCTCTTTGACGGCCGCCAGTATTTGCAAGAAATTAGCCCAAAGTTTGGGTGTGATTAATTGAATGTAATGAGTTTGGTGTGGCAGAGCCAAGAGAGAGGAGAGGTGAGGTCCCGCTGGAGCGAAAGTCTGAAGGGGGTCGTTGGGAAAAACCTACTGGACGTTTTCTTGCTGTGAAATAAATCCAGCTGATGACTTTGAAGGTTTCACTTTGAGCTTCGACCTGGAGTGGGCAAACTTTTTGACTGGTGGGCCACAATGGGTTCTAAAATTGCCTTAGCAGGAGCAGATGAATGGAGTGTTTTGTTGACCCACCTCATAGCAGAAAAAAATATATGATGGGATAGGTGGAAAACATGTGCTTCAATGTCTATTGAAAATGAACAAAAGCGTTCCAACAAATGATGGAATTTAACTCTTCATTGAAATTACTCTAAAAACACTGAAAAAATGGATGAAATACAGTTATTTCTTCACGTTCTTTGGACCGGATTAAGAAACTTAGCGGGCCGCAAATGACCCTCGGGCCATAGTTAGCCCACCTCTGCTTCAGGCCCTTTTACAGTTAGTTGGTGAAAGACGATACAAAACGACCCAATATTTAGTGGCCCTCTTATATATATTTTCATATTTGGTGGAGTCTCTGGATGCTTCTGAATAATCTCCACTTCCTGGTCGGAATCCATCTGAATGCATCACCCTGCACTTCCAACATACACATGGTGTGAAATGGTCCGTAGTCACGTGCTGGCAGTGGTGTGAAGGCGCTGGAGCGGCGACTTGCCTTTGAGCTAGAAATGCCCTTCAAGTCCTCCTCCCTCAAGAACGCGAGCAACAGGAGGACGACTTAAATGTCGCAGGGACGAGGACGGTGGTGGTCTCGGTCCTGCAGGCACTTCAAACCTTTGCATCCCTGGAGAAATATTAAAGGTCCAGCGACCTTTTCGTAATTAGGGTGACTGCTTGGGTCTTCAAATAAACCAGCGAAGAAGAAGATGGACGAGGTATACAGGTTTAGGTGCGCAGGCCACTGTAGCTCACAGGCAAGCTCAGGAGGGGGAGAGAGTGAACGACGCTGCAATCTGAAATATAACCGCTTGAGGTTGCTGTTTCGTCTTCAAAATCTCCAAATATTACACACTTAACCTTTGACATTTATATATTAGACATTTAGAGTCGCTGGTTTGAATCCTGGCCTCTCCTCTTCCTGGAGGGAGGAATCTGTCCTCTGCGGATGCCAGTGTTTGATCGTGCACTAACGGGAACCTCCCCTTGTCTTCCCCCCTCTCCACGCCAGGCGCCATGTACACCGAGGTGCGGCGGCCCTGCAGGGTCATGATCCTGGTGAACCCTCACAGCGGCCGCGGCCAGGCCTTGCAGCTCTTCAGCGGCCACGTGCAGGGCATGCTGACCGAGGCGGCCGTCCCGTACACCCTCGTCATCACAGGTCAGTGGCACGACACCAGAAGAGGCGAAAGTACTCACTTCCTGGTACTTGAACAAAAGTACGGGCACTGCATGTGTAAAAGTAAAAGTACTGATTCAACTCCTTTACCCAAGTAGAAGTAAGAAAGTAAAGGTGCTGAAGTTCTGACAGAATAATCTGGACTGAACTGACCAGTGGTCTTGCATGAGCATTGGATGAGTTTGAACCACTTTGGTACTCTCAGTACTATATACTATATTGTATACTATGTGTTCACTATATACTATATACTGTTTGTTTACTATCTACATAAACGCTGTTTTTTTCTCTCTCTTTCACCTGCAGCACAACCAAACTGTGGTCAGTGATAGTAATGACCAGTTTATTATCAATCCAATATTGGATATTTGCACTTTTAATGACAAAAAAACAATCTTATTTTCTACATAATCATAAGTTATTTACATTTTGCAGGATTGCTATCTTTTGAACACTTTTAAGCACTAAATTAAGATGGATTTTTTTTTCTTCCGTTGTGTGAGTAGGAAGTACTGATATCTGTACAAATGGCGCGAGTAAAAGTAAAAAGCCATCAGAAAAAGAAATACCTAGATAGAGATGCCTGAGAAATCTACTTAAGTACAGTAGCAAAGTCTCTCTACTTTGTTACTTGTCACCTCTGCATGACACACATGTGCAGACACCATATTGCCACATGTGTTTCAGCCGCAAGCCCCCCTTTAATCCCGCATGAAAAACAAGGTTGCTCGGGATTACGCTTAAACTCGCAGTATAAACAATTTTTTTTACCCCCACCCCCTCCGCCGCGGGTGGCTCCGCCCTCTGCGGCCTCCTCGGTGCATTTATTTCAAAAACGGTCCGGGACACACGCTCGCGCTCGCTCACATCTGCGAGCCATCTCGACGGCGCTCGCGCACAGGCGGCGATACTCATTAAAATCTCGCTCCAGTCTCTCCAGCTGCTCCGCGTTCTGAACGAGCCGCTGCGTTCGGTGACCTTAAAGCGGAGCCGTGCGGCTGGTGGCTGTCATCAGGACTCGGAGCTGAACTCTGACTGACCCTCACCCCGCAATAACAATGAGCCGACGCCGACGCCGTCGTTGAAGCGGACGGGGAAACGGCAGGAAAGAGGGGAAAACGTCACAGATTCTTTTTGTCGGGACCGGCGGTTTTGACAGGCGCAGCTGTCAAATGGATCAGCATGAGGAGGAGGAGAAGGGAGGGGTTCTGTTTGCATGTTTGACAATGAGGGCTGATGTGCGTGCCTGACAAGGACTCTTGGGATTGGGGGAGTCGCGGGGGGGGGGTTAAGGGAAAGGTCAGCAGATGGAACAGCGAGAGAGGAAGGAGGGAGAAAAAAAAAGACAGAGTAATTATCAGCGATCGACCCAAGACGTTGAGATGTGATGGTGGGGTGGGGCGTGGGGTAGGGAGGTGTCGCCCGCTGCCCTGTGACGGACAGAGTGCAAATACTTTGTTGCTGTCCTTAATAGTGTTGTCACGATACTGGATTTCAAACTTCAATGCGATATGTGGAGAAGTATTGATTTTCAATACGATGTTCGATACTAGCAACCGCAGAAGTTTCGTCGACGGGTGGTGGGGTGCCGCGGGGGGAAGTCTTGAGTATCGATACTACGGAAAAGTCATATGGAACCGTTTCTACTTTTCAATATCGATATTTAATCAATATACCGATATTTTTGACAACACTAGTCCTTGAGTAGATTTTTTTCACGTGTCTGTACTTTACTTGGTTCTTTCTTTTTCTGAAGACTTTTTTGCTTTCACTCCCTGCATTTGTACACAAATATCTGTACTTTCTACTCCTTACATCGGCAAAGTACACTCGTCACCTTTGTGCCTAAAAGTGCTGAAAAGATGCAAATTCTGTTCAAAGTAATTCAGCTATTATTTATTCTCGTTGTTGTTGCTTGGAGGGGAGATGTTTACTTTCTTACTTTTACTTAAGCAAAGGAGTTGAACCAGTACTTTTCCTTTTCCCAGAACTATCATTTTTTTTATACAAGTATCCATACTTTTACTTAAGTACAGAATGTGCATACCGTCGGCGACTGGACGGATTAGCGGGCGAGGACCAGTTTGTACCCGTCGCTCGGCTCCTTGATGACCGTGACTCAGGGATGAGACGCATCCCAGCGAAGGCGCTTCTATCGCCGGGCCTGTACCTTCTACATACTGTATGAAGGCTCTAGTGTAGCGAGCTGCTGTCTTCGCCCCGGCCGACCTCAGAGCGCGGCACCGTGACATGAAGTCGAGCTGCATTTGAAATGCCCTGGGTGGCAGGGAGCTGGAAGATTCTCAAGTGTAATTATCAGCTGTAGCCCGGCCTCGCTAGCTTCTCCGCGCTCTCCTCTCTTGAATAAGCAAGCGGCAGCGGAGGAAGTAAAGCATCAGCTGGAGCCTCCTCTCTCCCTCCATCCCTCCCCCCTTTCCCTCCACCGTCCCTCCGTCCACCTCCCCCCACCCCCAGCCGGTCGGAGAGTGCTGAGTCAGCCGGGCACTGCCGCTACTCCCTCTGCCCCTGTCAGTCATTGCAGCACTGCATTACCGCCCGCCGCTCCCTGGAAGTCGGCAAACAAACGGCCGGCGCCGGCGACAGCAGAGGCAGCAGCAGCAGCATGGACAGGCAGAGAGTGAAGAAAGTGGAGGAGAAGAAATACCGAATGTTTGCAGTTGTGTCCAGGATTGGTGCTGAAAGGTCCAGTGTATAATATTTGGTCTGATTGACGATTTTGATATTGGTAAAAGTTTAATATACAGCCCATAAATACCTTGGTAAAAGTGTATACTCACAGTTCAGTAAAATTATTTTTGGTTTTCCTTCCTGTAACAGTTCTTATTTTTGCATAAGAATATACATAGATCAAGGGTCTTGCACCCAGTTAGCTGCCATCTTGCACTGCCATTTTTCTAAGGAAGGCCAGTGTGGACAATCCAGCCCACCTTACAGTGGGTTTCGTATTTATGGTGAATGTTTGCATCCTTAAACAAACCAACGAAGAAGAGGGTGCATAAGGTATCCAGGTTTGTGTGTGCAGGGCCGCAGTAGTTAACTGGCAAGCTTGGGAGAGGGTGAGAGCACTGCAATCTAAAATGTAACCATTTGATGTCGCTGTTTCTTCTCAAAATCTTCAAATATTACAAGTTTGTAATCAGTTAGAAATCCATCCTTTATTTGTTTGCTTCATTTCTTGCAAAGTTTGCACTGACACTCTCTCCTGTCAGCCCTCTGTGATGTCACAACTAGACTTTATGAATACCCCTGACAGGAACCCCTGCCGCTGGTACCAGATGGGCCAAAACCTATCATCAGAAGGAGGGAAGAAAGGGGATTTAAGTGACTGAGAACGTGGTTATCTGTGCCAGACAGGCTTCTAGTCTGAGTGTTTCTCAGACTGCTGCTGAGTCTACCGGGAGTTACACACTAATACAACCGTCTTGACGGCTTACATAGAAGAAATAAGTGGCCGAGTGGCGAGTGTATGTTGGAGTTCATAAATAAAATCCCGACTCTCCTTTCAGCGACCCGCTCTGTGCCTTTTGCCCTGAACTCCTCACGTGCACAGCATAACTGGGGTAAACTGGCTGTCACCATGGAAACGACACCTGTCTGAAACAAACAGAACAGACTCAGAGTCTCTTCTCATAAAACCTTCAAGTCTGTCCTCAGTTTTGGGGGGCTCTGACAGAGTTGGTTCATAGCAGGAAGCAAAAAAAGCATCTGTCGCACGAGGCTGTAAACAGATGGCTAAATATGCCGTTTCCCCTGCAACTCTGCAGGGGTTTGTTTGGGAATATCTAAATAAGCGTGTGAAGCTGCTCCGTTTGAGTCCGGGATGAAAAACTAAACATCAGAAACTGGGGGGGGGGCGGGGGGTTTGATTTGGAACCTTTAAAACGCTGGCCAGGACTGACGTCGCTCCGACACGGAGAAGAACATCTTCTTCTCCTGCCATCCGCCCTTCCTCCTTCTCCTCCTCCTCCTCCTCCTCTTCCTCCTGCTCCTCCTCTTCCTCCCTCTTGTCCTCCTCTGCGCGACACACTGGGGAGCCGCAGCTGCTCCGGCTGCCCACTCTCTGGCCGCCCCCTGCAGAGGGACCCACTCAAGGACGATGCCAATAAAACTAGGCTGAGCAAATAGCCAGAGCCGGCGCATTAACCCACACTTGTGAGCACAGCAGGCGGAAAAAAATGCATCCAACACACACACACACACACACACACACACATACAGATATGCCGTCCGTCTATAAGCTGCCTCGGATTTTTCACTCCTCTAATGTGATGTGGGGGGGAAATTGAATCTCTTTGCAGCTCTAATCTCCCTGATTCCCACACCAGCGGCTGCTGATGAAGGCGCCGCGTCTCTTTTTCTGCCCCCTATTTATCTATTTATTTATTTATTAATTTATTCCAGCCTGTTTGCTCCAGCGTATGTTTTTTTTTGTTTTGTTTTCAAATGTTATTTTCCCCCTCTTCCAGAGCACCAGAACCACGCGCGGGAGGTGGTGAAGAAGGCCGACCTGTCGCAGTGGGACGCTCTGGTCATCATGTCGGGGGATGGGCTGCTGTTTGAGGTGCTTTCGCCGTCGTACCGACGTTATTATTAACGAGGGGTCAGGCGGTTTGGGCCAAATCAATATGCATTTAATTTCAAGGCTTTAGATAAAGGTGAACCAAAAAAAAAAAACATGAATTATTCAGCTTTAATAACAGCGGCTGCAACTCAATGTAGCCTGAGACACAAAGTGCCAGTTTAATATCGCTCGTTGGCTTTGAGAAATTAAGCTGTGGCTTCAGTGTGGAAGCGGGTTTTTTTTTTGCACCTAAATGTATGGATTAAAAGGCTTGCACTTACCTCCCTTTGCTGGCAGTGTTGTGGGTATATGGTGCTCTCTGCTGGAGAACACTGAAGTGGAGTGCAGCCTTTTAAACTCATTTCTCATGGGGAAGTTTCCCATGACAACATAATGTTGATTAAAAGTGGCAGAATGGAAGAAGAATAGAAAGTATCATTATCATTATTATTATTATTAGTTGTAGTAGTAGTAGTGGTGGTGGTAGTAGTAGTAGTAAGGTCCAATAGGTAAATAAAAACGGCAGAGAACGAACGTTTACATTTTTTGGAATAAAATGTTGGAAATAGGTGATAAAATAATTATGTATTTTTAAAAAAGTGGTCTAAAATGTTTGGCTGACAAATTGATAATGACCTCTGAGGAGCCTCTCGAATACTTTTTGAGTCTCAAGCTCACATTATGAACTGCGCTTGGTTGAGAACAGTATCGTTAATTTGGCGTCAACCTGTCAGAACGGAACAACGAGTCAAGAGTGAGTGCAACACCTGCTGGCTGGGAGGTGTAAATGCTGTCACCTTTCGTGCATTTGGATTCCGAAGAGAAATTAACTTCTAAATCCCGTGCATTATTCAGATCCTTAAACAGAAAATATTTGTAAAATCACAAACCCCTTGAAACATTCATAGGTGCAGTTTGTGCAAATTTTGTTAGTCTGTCACTTCTAGGGCCTCTGAACCGCTGCGAGCCCCACCCCCCGATTAATATTCATGTCAAAGATCAAATGTTCCGTCAAAGACTTTGTGACATATTTGCCTTCTGCCCTGCGTCCGCCCTGACGGCTGTCCATTGTTCCTGCTCACTCAGGTGATAAACGGTCTGATGGAGCGAGACGACTGGCAGGAGGCCATCCAGACCCCTCTGGGGATTCTACCAGGTGGCTCAGGCAATGCCCTGGCCGCCTCCATCCACCACTATTCACAGTGAGTCGCACTTATTAATGAGTCATTTAAATGCATGGACCAAAAAAAAAAAAACCCCAAAAAACGGCCTCCCAAAAAAAAAATGTAAAAAAAGAACTTTCCTCGGCGCTAAAAGGGGGGACGATTTATCTCCTCTGTGTGTAATTATGCCACAGGCTGAGTGGGCACACGCTTGCTTCCTCAGCTGAGAGCGAAGCCGGGGAGAGCAGCCGCGCAGCCGCGCAGCTGAGGTCGCGCCAGGCTGCCGGTGGTCTCGCAGGAGCGATGTAATGCGTTTCGAAAAACGTGTGCGTCGCGAGCGCTTGTTGCCGGGAAGTGCAGCTGTGGGACCAAGTCGTCCCATCGCATCGTCCATCTGGACGCTTCGCAGTTTGGCGCCGCGTGAGAGTAAAACCGCAAATTTATTGCTCGGCTCGCTGCTCGGGTCCATTAAACTGCGATTTGCGGCCTGCTGGTGTGAGGAGTAGTTTAGTCTCGCGTACGCAACCTAAAATGTTGCTTCACTTTTTAATGTCCTCTGTCCTTTATTTGTCCCTTGTGGGTTTTTTTTCCATGCTACTTTGAAATGCAGATAAATATAGTCTAAAATCGTTAACATCCAACCTGTTTGTTTTTTATATGCTTGACCGATCGGTGTCTTTTTCTCAAACAGAACATTTCAAAACTGTATATTTTGCTGATGAAATAAGCTCATAAATAACATCCTATTTTTAAAAAAAAAAGCCCTCAACTCACCTCGACTTGCACCTTGTTGACTTGAGTTGAAGTGAAAGGGTGTTTTACTAAAAATAAATTCCCACATCTGTCGCCTTATTTGCCATCCTATTTGTATTGTTGTGTTTTCCCAGGCATGACAAGTTGAACTTTCCAGTTTAATGAACTTCACAGGAGCATCAATTTTTAATCCGATCCGTGAAACAAATGCAACTACCAGCCAATGCCAATGTAATATCATGCTAATATAAGCTACGCATTTGCTTGCAAGGCTGCCAGGCAATACAGTGCGGCCTATGGATGTGTTGACATGAAACAATCCAAGGGTATTGACACCATTTGGTCTGAGCGTCCAGAGGGAGCCGCTGATGGCAGTGCGAGCCAATGACGCGAGGAAGCTCAGTTATCCATCCCATCGAGCAATCCAAAATAGAAACAACCAAACGAGTTCACCTCGCCACACAGCAGAGCAGTGTTTGAAAACCAAATTCAATTTGCCTGTAATCTATTTTTCATTCTCTGAGTTGGGGATTGAGCTGACAAGGCTTCCCCCCTGATCGACCAACGCTCTTTGTGTATTTGTGGAAATGCACAGCGCCACCCCCACCCCCGCCCCCTCCCCTCCTATCCCCCTCTTCTGTTGTCTGTTTCCCGGATGGACCTTCTATATTTGTCTGCTTTCTCCCTCCTCTTTTATTTTGAAGGTCACCCTCTGCGCTCAGTTTGTCCCTGACCCATCCTGCCTCGCTGCTCCCTCTCTAATTACACATGACGAGTTGCACCTGTCCCTCGTTTACCTGCACTCACTCCTTGATGTGTTGAAGCCTGTGTTTCTCCATGTGCATTTTTTTGTCAGTTTGTTCTCGCGTGTCATGATGGCTGTGCTCCCTTGTGTATGTCTGCTGTTTCCTTGATGCCCTAGTTTTTTGTTTTTGTTCTTATTCTTCTTATTCTTACAGCTCTTCTTTTTTTCTTTCTTTCTTTTTTTAAGAAAGGGTGGTTGTTGCCCTGCTTCGTTAGAGAAGATTTCCCTTTTTTCTGTCATCTTTTGTATCCGTGTTTCCTGATATCACTGGCAAAGTGACATGCTGGGTGCCAACAGTATTTTTTTTCACGTTTTATTTTGTAATTCCCTCAGCACTTCTCTTTGAAATGTTTTAAAGAAAACAAGTCATCTTGACAAATACATCAACGTTTTTTTCATAAAGTTCCGAAATGAAGTTTTTTGGGGGAAAAGAAATGTTTTAGGTCCAATAATTATGTGAAAATGTTTGGATTGATTCTGTTTACCACCGCGGGAAGCTATCAGTGCCGTTGTTTGTTCTTTGGCATCCAGTTCTGATGAAACTGTATCCACTGCCGCTGCATTCCGGCTCCTGCTCCTGCTCCTCTGCAGCAGCTCCATCACAGTTGCTTCTTTTTCTTCTTCCTGTGGGATTTTATTTGAAGGACAACATCAGTTGCTTCCAGTTTTTGGCTCAAACTGAAAGGACGCTGAAGAACGGAGCCTTTCAAGACGGATTAGTGAGATTCCACTAAATCGACCAAATAGAGTAAATCTTTGCACTGAAAATGCGTGGTCTAAAGGTACAGGAAAGGAAGTTAAAGGACACAAGTCTAAATAAAGGAAGGAAAACAACTTTAAAGTTTGATGCTGCTTCGCTGTTTAAATACAATTTTCATGCCCGAGACGAACTATTTGTGTGTCACATACCTAAATCCTTCTCCTGTCAACAGAGCAGAAGTCCGGCAACTTCCCGCTTGGCTGACCTGACCTTGAGCAAATGTTAGAGGAGTGAGGTTGCTTTTTTCTTGTTGTTGTTGTTGTTTTTTTTAATCGGAGAGTGTTGGTGCTCTGCGTGGTAGTTCGCTCCCTCGGGACAGCAGAAGAGGTTTCGAATTTCCTTTGCCTTTGATCGAGCCAGAAGCACCACTCCAATTACCCTTTTAAATGAGTTTCGAAGCCTCACATTCATTATCCAACAGATCCAGTTCTAGGACTCGCCGCTAATCTGTGAGAAAGTTTTCATCAAGCAACTTTCTGAAAGACCAAAGATTTATGAATACACAAAAAAACACGTTCCTGGGTCACGCCATGACTGCCTCTGTCCCTTTTCCGTTGTGTGTTTTCTTTGAGTGTCTGTTTTGTGTGTAACCAGCTCAGTGGTCTCGTGGAAGAGTGTCCGTCCTGAGACTGGTAGGTTCTGGGTTTGATCTGTGCGGTCGGGTCGTACCAAAGACTGTAAAAACGGTATCCATTGCCTCCCTGCTTGCCACTCAGTTTTCAGGGTTGGAACTCGGGGGTTAGATCGCCCAATGATTCCCGGGCGCGGCACCGCAGCTGCCCACCGCTCCCTCAGGGGATGATGGGTCAAATGCGGAGGACAAATTTTGCATCCTTGGGGATGTGACAGTCACTGGGACTTTAACTTTTAACTTAACTTTGTGTGCCCCCACCCCTCACCCCTCAGGTCACCTCCGGCGTGGAACGAGGAGCTGCTGCTCAGCTGTGGCTTCATGCTGTGCAAAGGTCTGGTGGGCTCCCTGGACCTGGTCTCCATCCACTTGGCCTCTCGCCAGCGCCTCTTCTCCTTCCTCTCCCTGGCCTGGGGCTTCGTGGCCGACGTGGACATCGAGAGCGAGAAGTACCGCCACGTCGGCGCCATCCGCTTCCTGATGGGCACCCTGGTGCGCCTGGCCTCCCTCAAGATCTACCAAGGCCGGCTGGCGTACCTGCCCGTCCGGGAGCCGTCCCGGCACCCGAAGGGAGGGGGCGTCAAGGCCGCCAACCCCCCGGCCACGCCTCAGCGCCCGTCGCTGTGCTCGTCGCTGCCCTGCCGCCTCGTCCCCAACGCCTCGCCCAACCTCAACTCGCGCCACAACCGTAACAGCGCCAACTCCAACCGCAACGCCATCACCAACACCTCCAACAACGCCTTCACCGCCAAGAAGGCGGACCCCCTGGGCGACGCTGGCAAGCGGAGAGCGCCGGCGGACTCTCTGCTCGCCGGCCTGGACCAGCCGGTCCCAGAGGACTGGACCGTGGTTGAGGAGGAGGACTTTGTCCTGGTGCTGGCGATTTACCAGTCCCACCTGGCCGAGGACCTGTGGACTGCGCCTGGCGCGGCGGCCGACGACGGCGTGATCCACCTGTTCTACGTGACGGCGGGTATCTCGCGCCCCGCCCTGCTGCGCCTCTTCCTGGCCATGGAGAAAGGAGCCCACCTGGCGTGCGGCTGCCCCCACCTGGTGTACGAGAAGGTGAAGGCGCTGCGGCTGGAGCCCATCTCGCCGCAGGGCATGATCACCGTGGACGGGGAGATGGTGGAGTACGGGCCCGTGGAGGCACAAGTGCACCCGGGATTGGCCAGACTCATATGTGGCTGAACTATAGAGATTTTTTTTTTTTTTTTAAGGTGGCCTCACACTAGACGATCGGCGAGTCCGAGCGGATTTTGAGAACGCTTCAGCCGCTCAAATGTCCTCCCAAATCAAGTAGACCATTCGTCCAAGACTACACCCCTGCCAGGGGTGGTAAAGATTGCACAAACAGAAAATCTCACAGATATCCTCGAGACTTCAGATTCAGATCAGGTGTTTGTTTGTTTGTTTTTTAATTCAGACTAAAAAGGAAAGAGAGAAAACTCCACCAGGCTGAGGGCTCTGTTTTGTTTGTCTTTGTTTGCCTGTGTATGTTCGCAACTGTAAAAGTCCGAAGCGCCTGGCCCGCGACGCATCCCAGGCTGCATTTTTCTCAATGCCTGTTGCCGGACTTCCACTGGAAGAAGCCCACCGTGGAATTATTGACCAGTGTTGCTGATTATTCGAGATCTGGAAGGCTCCTAATCAGTCGGGAGCGGTAAAATAATCACCCTGACGCCACACACTGGAGCAATATTGATTGTTTGCTTCAGACTGGGGCGCGGCTCCCCCACCCCCAGTTGTTAGTATTCAATCACATCGGGACCAGAATTGGTTTCAAATTCATCTCGTGTGAGGCCAATTATTTCTAGCTGTCCGCTGTCATTTGACCTTTCATCCTCAGTTTCTGTCTATATGCTGTGTTTTCAGAAGTGCCAAAGACTCATGATCAGCCTCTGGAAATATTCCTCTATTTTTCTACCAAAGACATTTTTGCCCAATTTTTACAGACTCGCCCTTCCTCCAAGGTTTGATTCAGGGTCAAAGCCATGGCTGTGCTTATTTTGTTTTTTCGTGGCTGGCTGGTCCCAGCTCAGAGAACCACGTTCGGATTTGCGCTTGGTGGAACGCGTGTGTGGGTGTGTGCGCGAGATAGACCTTTTGTGTATGTTTGTGTGCGTTTCCAGTGTTTGTACATGTGATATTGTGCGTGAGGAGATTTGGCCGAGTAGTGCATTGTGCACTCCGCTGTCTGACCTCATAAGCTTGACACACGTGAAGAGAAGCACATTTTTTTTCCCTTCCCCTTTTTCTTTTTTAATTTCCGTCCCGTGAGGCTCTCGTACAAAGCCCACCCCCCATTCCCCCTCCCCGCCCATCTCGCTGTACTACTGCAGGCTGGCAATCCTCCTCTTGGGCCACTGCCTTCCCTTTAGCCGGGCAGAGAGGAGCCTTCTTAGCGAGGAGATATAAATCCTTTGGGGATTTAAAGTAGCAAAATCTTTAATCTTTGCATAGCTTACATGGGGGAAAAAAAAATCTGAACAATTGCAGATCTGATAGTTTGGATTGTTGCATTTCATTATCATCAGGAGCCAGAACTCGCAGCTGCGGATCACGTCCCAATTGGGTCGTCAGCGTACCAGTTGTCGGTCGCAAAAAGCAAGATTGTCTCGGCTCTTTTGCTGACATTAGCATATTAGCTCAAAACGCACTGCACTGTACACAAGTAGACAAGTACAAGTAGATTGCTGCAGATACTGTGGGCACATTGTTTTAATCAAACATAATCCAAAATAGAGACAGATGAAGTGGTGATTGAACAGTTTGTAGTGCCTGGCCGGCTACGTCATCAGAAACACCCCGTTTCGCGCTAGCGCAGCGATGCTAAAGCTGCTCTAGCTAGCTCGCATCCCCTCACCTGTCCGCTTTGTAACCCTGCGCACTCCGCCAACCGTCCTCCAAGTGTGCCGACCGCCTCGGCTCAAACATAAAAACACACTCTCACTTTCTTACCCCCATCCCCCTCTTTCTGAGCTCGCGCGCACACACACACACACACACACACACACACACACACACACTTACACACACACATGCTTGTATCTCTGCAGCACTTAGCGAGGGGGATGGGCACGGTCTGCTACTGTGCATATGATCCCCACTCCTCCTCTTTCTCCTCGTCCTCCTCCTCCTCCTCCTCTTGCCGTCCTCAGATTCGCTTTTGGTTAACGAGCCATCGGCACCTGCTGTGTCCTCAGTGTTTTCGCTCGACATCTCCGAAAGTGGGCAAAAACTGAGTTTTTCTTTCTGGCCCGTCGCACGAAAGCTTTTAAGTCTGTCGGCTGCGAGGAAGAGGAGGGACTCGGCGCCAGAGCGTTGCATATGGAAAGGGATCAATGTGCGGCACAGGAAGTCAAGCGCTCGGCTCGGGCTGTGCCGTGTCCAACCGCCGTGGAGCTGAGAATTAGAACAAGGGCGGAGGAGGAGAGTGCAGATGTTAATAATATCATTAGCGACCTCCAACATCGCAGGCACCCTGGTTTATTTCAGGTCAGCATGGCCGCTCCAAGAGCGTTGCACCTGCAGCAGCTGAACATCATGACCATAGGAATAAATTCTGCAGATATATATAGTGAGGCAAGGGCGAGGGGGGGTGGGAGAGAGAATACCACATATGTCTCCGCTGTACCAAATGAGCCATTCTGCCCAAAATCTGAACCAGAACGTCAGACAGAATAATTGGGTGCGCAGAGAGAGAGGAATCAAAAGCCGCTGGAATCTTTTTGTCGAGCGCGTCGCTGCCATCCCGGGCGCAGCGAGCTGATGGAGCACATTATTTTTTCCCGCCGCTTTCTTTTCTTTGTCCCCCCACCTTACATTGGTGGCTTCCACTGGAGTGGAGGGTGGGGAGGCATAAATATTAAAACGTCTTGACATAATGTAAACAGAAGGGAAGTCTGTAGGGAGCGGGTGGAGATCATTGGAGTGTGGAGAGGGGCTAAAACTTTGTTTTATTCTCATGTGCCCTTGACCCCTTTGCTGCTGCTGCTGCTGCTGCTGCTGCTGCTGCTGCTGCTGGCAATTCCAACTTTCCTCATTGACGCAACACTGTCTGAAGGCCTGCTTCAACATGAAGTTCACTTTGGCGATATATTGCTGCAAAAGAAAATATTGTGATATTAGGATATTACTGCTGAAATACTTTCAGTACCTTTGTCATATTTAAACTCTGAAACAAGTGGAGTCAAAGTGTGACAAAGAGATTAAAGAAAGAAGCACAAATAAATAAGGCATAAATATATATAAAAAAAAAAATCCTCAGCCAAACGAAAATAAAACAGTCTTTCAGCCTCTGTTAACAGGAAAAATGCACTTAAATAAATAATGAACATTTGGCTGAGGGAGAGACAGAGTCATCTATTCTTAACGGCCGATATACTGCCAATCCTGGATCTCTGTGGTCAAGACCATTGTCAACAGAGAAGAAAAAGAATTGCAAAATGCCACCTTATTAAAGGCCCAGTGTGTACGATACAGTGGCATCTAGTGGTAAGAAATGGTACTGCAAACACAGTGACCTATACTGTATATTTATCATGTGTTAACGCTGGACATCAGCGGTACGATCGAACTAGGTGAGTGCTATCGCAACATAAATTATGCAGTGTGGGTCACGCACACACACTCCAATCACTGCCCAGCCTTCGAATTACCCACACATCCAAATATTGAATCGCCCATTTGCAAAACTACCCTTCAACTCATGATGGATATATATATATATATATATATATATATATATATATATATATATATATTTGTTTGACATTTGTTTGATCTAAATCTCAATGGAACCCTGTAAACGTCATGCACTGGGCCTTTAAATCTCTCTCTGTCTCTCAGCTTTGGTGCGCTCCAAGCTTGACGCTTGACCTCCTCCATCTTTCATACTCACAGCAGTGCCGGCTCCTTGCCTTCGACTTGATTTATTTATTTTTTTACATATTTACATACTTCCGTGTACCGTGTGACAGTTCGGTCTACTTTGTTTGCACGACGTGCTTCCTGTCCTCAGTGAGGCCACATCCAGGTGCTTGGAATGGCTCTGTCACGCTCTGCGGGCCGCGCTCGTGAAACAGCAGCCCGCCCTCTTCGTGCACGGTTCATGACGAAACGTGCAACACACGCGCGCATCTGATCAGGGCGAGAGAGCGTCGAGCTATGCAAATACCTTGTCATGGCTGCAGATATCCGGAGAGAGGGCTCCGCCTGCTGGAATATCTCGCGCATGGCAGAAGAGGCCATCTTTTCGAACCCGCTCCCATCATGTGCGGCTCATAAACATAAAGTCATAAAGTCCCTCATTCATGAAGGCCCTGACTATTACATTTTGTTTAGTGTCAGTTAAATGTAGGAAAAACGTGTTTTTACACTGCTACAGTTTATTTTACTGGCTGCTTTTCTTAAAAAAACAAAAACAAATGTCAAGATGTGTCTTTGTAAAACTATACCGATGCATTTTATACACAGTTCCAGAAGGTCATGTGAGATTATCAACAGAAACGACTTATTTTGTAATACTCTCTTGTTTTCGCCGAATGTTTTACCCGTTGTTTTGTTGTGTTGGTGTGGCCTCCTGCGCCAGGCGGTAGACCAGCATCGTGTGGTGGGTGTGAATGTGAAAACGGCCGTGTTTCATAGCGCTTGAGTGTAGTTGAAAATAGGGATTACAAGGGGGAGGAATAAAAAACATTTTCTAGTAAGTGCCTTGGTGTTATCTAGGAATCTAAGAAACCAGATAGTAGATGCACAGAAAATCAAAAAGAAAAAAAAAAAAAAACAATCATAGATGCAACGTTTGCATTTTGGCTTTAAGAGGGAGACACTGAGGCTGCTCCAGGCTTCCGAGCTTTACCGTGTAGAATACAAAGAGCAAACGCCAGCTTTCTTATCTGATTCATGGCTATGTAACATCTGTGAGGGGTTGACATTGCATTCTTGGAGCGAACCAGGTTTATTTTCTTCTGTCTGTTTTTCTGAACGGAAATAAAGATGTAGATGAATTACTTCTCTTCTGTGCTGCCTCTTTCTGACCGCTTCATCTAGTCAGTCCAGAAGATGGCTGGATATCCTCACAATATGTTTTCTGTGCATTTTAGAGGGACTACTCAGTGTAGACTTACATTGACATTACTCACTAAATGTTCAAACGGCTACAAGAAGACAAAAAAATTTACTTTTCATCCAAGTAATATTTCCAAGTGTAAGAGTGTTTTCCCTTCTTTCAACGGATAACACTTTGTTGGTTATTATTTCTGGGTTCTGCACACCCTAATATTAATAATAATGAAAAAAACATTCACAGGCGGTCTTCTCTTTGAAAAATTTCCAACTGCAAACCAATGAAGCCAACCACCATCCAACCAAACATGAAAAACAATCTTATAAACGAAGAACTCTCCAAAATGAAAAAAAAACAACCCCTCCATTCTTAACGTCTATTCTTGCTCTATCCCTTTGTGATGTCACAGAGGGCACTCATCACAGAGACGCGTCCCTCAATAAGTGCAATTTTTTTTGAAGAAGAAGAAGAATCTTCTCCCAGCCACCTCAATGCAAACTGATTGTGTATACATTCTCAAACCTGAGCTTTGTCAAATACCACGCCAATGAAGCAGACAGCGCCCGCAAGGTGTGGCCAGGGAAAGTGCATTTCCCCCCTTTCTTCGCTAGAGGGAGCCAGAGGTCCAGCCTGAAATCGTTTCGACGTGACCCCGGTTTCCAATCTGGCGCAGGCTGAATGGACCTTGTTGCTCAAGGTAATTTTCCTGAGACCGAAGAGGACACCACCAAGCAAATAATAGCTTTTACCAGATCCCTTTTAAAGAGACGCACAACATTTGATATCAGTATTATTTGATTTATGACTTGATTCATTGACTCTGTTGCAGCTTGATGAAGAGGAAGTGACCTGAACTCCAGAGTGGAGCTGAGCCAGCAGCGCAGGCCGGAGGAGGAAACACTGACGGTGTCAGCTGTTCTCCGTACTGTGTGCGAACGTGGTCTTTAAAGTTCAGCGACACATTCCGCCGAAAGGCAGGAGCCGTTTCCGGTAAATCACAGCCAAAGTGCGGGGAGGCTTCGACTTGGACCGCGCCGTCGTGGACATGTGACAACCTCGCCGGGCTGAAGTCTCAACATCTCCGAGGTAAACCCCACCGCTGAGAACTTCGATGAAACTTTAATGCTTCAGGCCAAAATAGTAACAATAGGTCTGCAGGTGAGCTACCTGAAGGGGACACGCCCCCATTTCCCGCTTTGGATTCTTCAAGTTTGGCCTCGTCCCCTCCTCCCCCATTCTTGGCCTTTTCTGACAGGATTAATTAAATGTCACTCAGCGTTTCGGTTGCATTCCAGTGAAGGGAGTGGGGTGGCGGTGTGTGTGGGCAGTATCTCTTTATGTGTGTGTGTGTGTCCGTGTGTATGTGTGTTACCCCTGTATTCTTGGGGGCTCCAAGGTGCTTGCTCGTAATTGAAGGTCCTAAATTCAAAACGGGAAAAACATTTTGAAGCCCAAACAATTTTAAATAATTTTTTAAAGGCCCATTTTACGCAAAATCAAAGTTTCCCCACAATAATACGCGTCTCTCACCTGGAAGGAAGCCCACCCTTTTCTAGATTGGCTTGCTCAGCTTTCTCTTAAAGTGTGTGCTAAAAACTATGGCTACGAAACTCAGCCTGATTGTGACGTCACAAGGGGCACAAAAAAACCCCTCTCAGGTTGTTAACAACCTGCCCTCTGGCATCAGGTGTTTGTTCTCCTCTCTGGGACCACCTCTGATTCCAAACACTACGCAGCACAGCGTCAGCTTTGGCAGTGAGTGATCCGTGTGAGGCTGTAAACAGAGGGCTAAATGCATTGTTTTCTCAGAGGAGCTCCAAACACACTGGAAGCTCGCTGGTGTTAAAATAATGAAGGATTACGTGATCTTTGAAGTCTCATATTCCTTCCATTGGGTTAAAGGTCATCCACTTTTTTGGCGGGGGTGGTTAGATAAGATTAAGAAGTTATTTTTAATTGTTTGAACAGTGTGAACAGATCTGCTTGGAATTTTTATGTCATTAGATTAATTAGAAATTCTAAACTTGTTGGTCTTATGTAACACCATCAATCAGAGTTGGTAGACATGATTAAGGCTATGGTTATTTCCTGGGAAATCATTTGTTCAGTCATTAAAAACTGTGTGTGTTTGAACTTTGGGGCAAAAAAAAAAAATACGTTGGGGAGCCTCCCTGCTGCTCTGCCCAAACATCCACAAACACTGTTCTCTGTCTGTCGCGATGATTTCATTAGTCACTCACTGGGAACTTAACTTTTCATCTGGAGCCTCGTGGAACCTGTTTCTCAGCCACTTGACATTTAGTTCCCCTAAAATTAAGAGCCTGCAAAGCGCTGGTGATTTCCATCAGACGCTGGATCCGAAATGAACGTTTACTGTTACGCAACAGCCGTCGACTCAATTTTCAAAAGCCGTAAAGTGGCTGTAGTATGAATATTTACAGTTAGTGTCGCTCTGAAGTTGGCACTGGCTGTGGAGATCGGCTCACATTCTACGCTAAACCGGCTTTTGCTTTTAATTAGCTAGATGCTAACAGCCTGAAGACATTAGGCAGGGCTAATGAGTGTTTTATCTTTGGCCAGCACACTTAAGCTAATGATGCCATTCAGCGCTTCAAATAAACACGTCCTTCAATGACTGCTGCTGCTGCTTCGTCCTGTTGTGTTGTGTAGAAGTTGTGTCCTATACCGCACACCTCTCTGTGCACACAAAGTCCCAGGAGCAAGTGTTTTCAAAAGTGGCTGAGGTCGAAGGAGGACCATACTCACTGTTGTCAGAACTTCCTTTGCTTTATTTTCCCTCCCTGATAATGTTGATTACATAGTAGGAGTGTCAGAAGTCTGACAGTGACACTGTGATTGTTATTTATTGCTAGTTTTGCTGTCTCTTTTGGAAAACAACAGTTAGAAAGTTACCCTTCGCAGCAATCTGGAGTGTTTACCGAGATGTGCAGGAACATGTACTATCCGGAATGTGTGTGTGTGTGTGTGTGTGCACAGGCCTCGCTATAGAAACATTTTAATCAGGCATTAAGGTTGTGGTGTGCTTTTGGTTTATGGCATGTGGTCTGTTGTGTCTTAGTTAATCTATTGATGACATGCCATCCTTGGGGCGTGTCTTGTTTTTCTTCTTCTTCTTTCATTTCATAGTGCTCGACCTTTTTTCAAACAAAATTTCTGCAGTTTGTGTTCGCACTCTCATGAGGGTATGCGTTTTTTTTTCCCCCTGGGTGATAAATAACAGCGCAGGAGAAGTCGCACGCAGTGCTGAACAACACAAGATGTCACCTGACCCAGGTGCATGAAAGACACAGATTAAGCGCTTGCTTTTCATCCTTCCTGACTCAAATAGGTCCTGTGCCACACGTGCATTCTTTCTCTAAGTCTATTTGACTCCCTGTCAGCTGCTGTTATGGAGCGCGTGGAGCCTCTGGTGTCTGCGAGAGCGTGTGAGCCTTTGCTCTTCGCGAAGCCTGCGCAGTCAGTGTCTAAATCCTCGCCGCTTTGCGCCCGTGCAACCTCTCCCCCCGAAGGCGGCGAGGACCAGATTTAACTCTGAGCGAGGTGACGAACTCATTGTACAGCGAAAACCGCCGTGCGACAGTGTGAGACCCACGTCTTCGTGGTTTGCAACCTTCCTCCAACCACTGACCTGCTGCAAGACGATGTCGTGATTTGTTTAAAACGTGCAAAAACCTCGAGGGGACTGAGGTATAGAAGCGGCTGCTGTTGGCAGAAGAAGGCGGAGAGGTAAAGTTTTACCCATTCACTGTTTTTAACGATGGATGGAGATGCTGGTTTCAAAAATAAGGCCAATGTACAAGTGCAAAAAACCTGCATTATATTGCTGGGCCAGCAGGGACCGCCAAAGTTGGTTGCAAAAAGACAATAAAAAAAAGAAGTTGTTTTTACGAACTGATTTAAAAAAAAAAAAAAAAAAAAAATCCAAAACAGCATGAAAACAAAACTGCAATTCAGCCCTGATGTTTACAGTTCCCTTTTAGTTTGATCGAGGTATAAATGGCCATGAAGTTGTGGCCGTTGCTAAAGTTTAGTCGCCAAGTGTAGATGACTTCCTGTTGGGTGTTCACACACACTCCAATCACACATCCACACATCCAAATACGCAATTTTTATGTTTCAAAACAAAATTGAAACTCAAGGTGTTGATGGCAGTGAAAGCACCTACTAGGCTTCGTCACAGTGACTTTGTCCATCGCTATGTACAGTCAAGGTAGCAGGGAGGCGGTTTGTTTTGGTCAACATGCTGCGACGTCCAGCAAAGCGAGGCTACATCGCAGAGTCAATTTCATGATCAAATATCATCGCCCGATGTTTGCCTTCCTATACGTTGGTTTATCTACCTTCCTTGTCATCTTAAAGGTCAACAAAATCTGACCTGATATGAAGTGAAGCAGAATATAACCGGACGTTTTTGTCAAAAATGATAGAGAGCAAAAACAGCAATTTTTCTTCCTACATTTTGACTCGGCTCAAAAAGTGTATTGCACACAGTTCCTTCTCAGTAAAGCTCTCCCGCTCTATATATATAGATTTATTTTTTTTTTTTCCTTAATTCTTCGACTTCAAACAGCTCGAGATTCACTGGCCTTGAGCTATTTAAAGAGCGGGCCCCGTCTCTATCTTCTGCCGCGCCCACGGTGCTTCTTGCCGTCAAAGGAGCGAGGAGGCCGGGAGGGAAAGGAGCCGCTCGTCGGTTTTTGCTCACCGTCGTCTCACAAACGCGGGAGTACGTGCGATCGTGTGCAGGTTTGAGCTGAGGCCGTGCAGGAAAACATGAGCCAACGAGCGAGTGACTCACAACGTCGCATGTGAAGGCAGTGGCCCGGCATGAGTGGACGTCCTGACAGAAGGACGCGTCCACCCCGACATTCACCTTTACTCACACACACACAAACACACACACACACACACACACACACACACACACACACACACACACACACACACACACACACACACACACACACACACATTTCTCTGAGCTCGTTTGGCAGCTGAAGGGCCCAAAGGGCAGCCAACAAAGCAAAAGATAAAAAAACAAAAAAACAATGGCTGAGGTCCTGTCCACACGGGAGTATTTAACCGTTACAGCGTTTCATCCATACGGCAACGGCGTTTTGGGTCCCCCGAAACGGTATTTTTTTAAAACGGGTCCCAGAGTGGGAAAATCTGACAACTCCATTTCGCCGTTGTCACATCGTTGCCGTCTGGACAGTGAAGATGGCTTTTCCTTGTAAAACGATGACGTCATCGCACCGTCACTGTCATGTGACCGGAAAAACAAGGCATGCAATGCGGCAGCAGCGGCATAAACAGCAACGATGGCGGCGAGCGGAGTTGTCTTTGTATTGCAGGCGCTTCGAGATTTGTTGGCATTATTACTACAAAACCTCACAAAACCTCAGACTCACCTTTTTCCCGCTACTCGCTATTTTTGTTTTCTGTGTGTTTAGTGTGTAGCGGAAATGCCCTCTTTATAAATCTTGGGTGTCAGCGTCTGTTAACAGCGCCACGTTTCGGTGTGGCATACGCATTACATCGTTTTCACCCACTGTTCTGTTTCCATCTGCCAGAGTGTGGAACGCGACTTTTTTCGACCCCGGGAAAGAAAAATAACGGTAACGTTCCCGTGTGGACAGGGCCTGAGTCACCACTCCGCTCGGCATACGTGTGTGTCTGCCGATTGTGTCGCCCTCGTCTGAAGCGGCGCCCCCCGGGGGTCGAACGGAGGCCTGCCTTGATCCTTTAAGATGAGTTTGCCGGCCTCGGAGGAGCAGAGAGGAGATGGTGGCAGCTTTGAGACCAGGCCCACGTCTTCCGCCTGTAGTTACCAATTGTCTGTTTCCCTCAGAAACGGCCCGGGGGATTCGGGGGAGGGGGTTGTTTGGCGGCTCCTCCTGGGATGCGAGGGTTCGATTGTGATCGTCCTCTAACGGCCAGTGTGACAGTTGACACTGGCCGGATCAAGGGGATCCATCTTGACGCGGGGGGTGACAGCAGAAGCCGGGCAGCCTGACACCTGCACCTTGCACCTGGCAGGCCGTTCCCTAGCAGATGGCTTGTTCTTCCTTCCTTTTCCCTCGCCTCTTTGGCGTCCCTGGAGCTTGCCCACGCCGCTTGGATAATGGCCAGGCTCCGCCCCCGCCATCATTCCGATATTTTCTCACTCGCGGCCAGAGGAAGTAGCTTCCGCCTCCTGCCGAGTAAACTGCATAGCATTTCTCTATCCGTGAAAGAAAGAGTTGCTAAAAAAAAAAATTATAAAAGAAAAATCTGGATTTTATTGTTTACTGTTATTTATCTTGGGCTCCTGTGGAGCAACTTTGCTCGACTAATTATTCCCCAAAAATACAGACGAGACATATTTAGCTCTGTTTAAGCCCTGCTGGGAAGAAAAACGTGCTTTCTGGTGCTGTCGGACCACCAGGTGGTCTCAGAGGGTGGAACAAGCACCATCTCTTCGTGGGTGTTGAGAAACAGGTTATTCTTATGAAATGATAATTGGTCAAGCAAATTTATTTTCCATAATACAAGACCTGTGAGTCACTTCCTGTAAAAGCTGCTATTTAGTTGTGTTTCGGATGCAGGACTGGCACTGATGGTCGTAGTAGTTGATAGCGGTCCCCTTAGAAACAGGACACTGTAACAGAGTTCTGGTGACAGAAGGGGAGTCTCCGGATCTAGGGTTGCATCCAGCATAACTAAAGCTAATGTTAGCATTCGTTTGGAGTATGTTTTACACTGTTTGCATGTGTTTTCTGAAGCTGCTGCTTGTTTGCCCGCTGGAGCGACGGTTGCTCCTCCCTGTTTGAAGCTAAGAGTGCTTTATGGAATGTTTGGAATGCTGGGTTGCATGAAATTATGGAGGAAGGAAAGAAAGAAGAGAAAGGGGGGAAAAAATGAAAGGGGGAAAGTGGTAAATACGGAGGCCGCACCCTTGACAAGAGGAACGACGATCTCACCGTGGGAGCTGACGCCAACATCATTCCCTGGATCGCACGTATCTGCGTGTTACATCTCCGTGTCCCCGTCTCCCCCCGGTCCACTTGCTTCTCACTCCACTCCAGATAAGAAGCAGGGAGGGAGCGCTTCAATCTCCCTCTTCATCTCTCGTCTCCCTGCATCTCAATCGCTGCCCTGCCACCCATCCTTCACTGTGTGCCTCCATGTGTGTGTGTGTGTGTGTTTGACTGTCTATGACTCATTCTAATTCTGGATATGTGACCCAGAAAACTATGCATAAAGCATATTTTATCTCGTGTCTCCGAGGCTGTATGGATTTTTTTTTTCTTTTCTCTTTCTGGCTGCTCACACGGCGGAGTGCACGTCAGCACCTCTTCGAAGAGTTCGCAACTCAAACGTATAGATCCAATGAACCTCCTGCATCTCTCTTGAGCTCCAAAATTATTTCCTCTTTGCCCTGTTTTGTTTGCGCCTGTCTTTGTATCCCTCACAAATGGTCTTTGAGATTAAAATGGTTTTAAAACCCCGGAATATTTGAAAATAAGCCAGCAAATCCAGGTGTGTTTGACATGAGTAAGAATGAGGCTGGGTATTAACATGTGGTGTGTGTGTGTGTTTAGGCGTACATCTGTTTGTACGCGATACATACTTCCGCTCCCCTTCCTCTTGTTCTCCCTTCAACTTGTTGATTGAGGCGGTTCAGCCCTGACTTTAATACGTGCGCCGCCGGAACCCTGCAATCGCTCGCTGAAAGATGACATGGTTGGCGCCACCGCTATTACCACTTTGTACAAGCGGTGGAATTTTTGGTAACTGCCTCCTCTACGTCTTTCACCGCCTACTTTAATGACAGAGTGGAGGTGTTGTTTTATCACTCTATACAACGACAATGCTAACTAGCGTTTTCACTTGCTTCTTCTTGATGCTTCTGTCGACTCAAAATATCGTTCCCGTCTCATGTGAGGACACAGTCATCGTGACGTCACCCGTTGGTTTGTTCAGAATGAAGGCTTGTGGTTGGTCAGCGCCATCTTGAGCTTCCGGTCTGTTTTGAAACCGGAAGATTTGGTCCCGGAGGTGAGCAATGATTGGAGCCCGAGTACACAAAGCCACTGGTAAGCCAACTACCGTCGGCTGTTAAGTTGGAGTATTACCCACAACTTTATGACATTTTTTTCAGAACTATTCGCTGATTTTGTTCACTCACAAGCTAGACCAACCAAAAAATTTTGAAGCAGTTTGTAATGGTATGAACTTGGGGCTCCTTTCAAAAACACAAAGATTCATCATAGCTTCTGTGTCACAGTTCCATTGTCATTTGAATGATGTCTTGATAATATCCCCATTTAGTAGAACAGTTTCAAAGGCTTCCATATATTACAAATAAACACATTTATCCGCCAATATGGTTGTGTGTAATTGTAGGTTGTACGTGAAAGCAAACTAAACAAGTGTTAGCACGATGCACCTGAGAAACAACAATACTAGAAAAGCAAAAAAAGTGCACTCAGGACAACAACCCTCGGCAATCCACCTAGTAATTTGCTTCTTTATTCACAGATTATTAAAAAAAAAACTCTGTGGCGTACGTTAAAAAGATGCAGTCCAGAGTTCATATGGTGCATACTCTGTCAAGTGTACAATAATAAAATTCTTTTTAACCTGTGAAAGCCTTTATTTTGACGGGTTAATCCCTCTCACTCGCTGTTGCATGTTGAGGGATTAGAAGGAGCAGACTCTGAGACGTCTCCGCCCAGTGATACCATCTTAACAAACATTTGACCGTGAAATGCCAAAGTAAAAGTCCCCTAAAAGCTGATTGGACGCCCAGATAACACAGCTCTCCGGCTTCCGTGACTGCTAAAAGCTAAAAAGGCAGCTGCTCGTTCTTGTGGTTGAATGTTCACTACCATCGGGTCCATCGGGTGAAAACGTGGCGCGAGTGTCAGGGTCCGTTCATCGTCTGCTGTCACTTCCTGTTTGAAGTTTAACCTTTTCTTGCATTGTCTCAGGCTTTACTTCCTGTTTTGCTTGATTCCACTGATGTGTCTCACCTTTGCACCCCGTCTCGACCGTCCCAGCAGTGTTTTGCACTGTGAGTGTTTTGACTGCTCTGACACTTTGTTTTCATTGGTTGAGCCTGGTAATTCTCTGTTGCCTTTCAGATAAATAACTGGGCATTGAACTCGGCTCCCTGTTCTGACGCGTGAGCAAGTATTTTCAATTGTAATCCCATCACTTTGTGCTAATTGATGCAGTTATGTATTTTAATTGTTCAATTTCCAGCTGCTTTGGATTGATGTGTCACACAGGAGAGTTAAAAGCTGATTCCTGGGCAGCTAGCTGGAGCTTTTCCGTGTCTGTGTGCCGGGGCTGCTGCCACCGCCACTGCCTTTCTTGTTGTACGTTGGCGTCTTGCTCATCTTGTCCTTCAAGGCTTTGAAGTTGTACATCTTCAAGTACAAGCCAAACTGACTTTTCCCCACGTCCTGGTCCCCCGCCTGCTCTGACGCCGCCGGCGGGTTCTTGGGAGGAGAGCTGTGCTGCGGCGACAAGGGGGTCGCAGGTTTGCTGTGATTGGGAGTCTGTGCGGCTTGACGGCCCGGGGACACTGGCGGCTGCCGGGAGACGGGGCTCTGCTGGCCGTGTGACACATCCGCCTGCTGCTTCCTGCCAACGGAGGGGGAAGACGTGAGAGGTGGCGGTCTGGCCGCCAGCCTGTGAGGCGGCGAGCTGCCGTCCTGGTGGGGGGCCTTGCCGTCTGAGAGGACCGTCGGGCGGCTCCGGGCCCTCGGGGGCTTGGATGTCGAGGGCGTTCCGCCCTCTGGCTGCTGCCCTCGCGGAGACCTGGGAGGAGTCGGCGAAGGCTGGGAAAGAAAGAACAAGGAGGAGGAGGAGGCGCATCAGACACCATCTAAAAATGGATGTGTGATGAGGTTCCATTACCCTCCGTCACACCGGAGGTTTTTTAAGTGGAGGCGGGTGTCTCCAAGGAGAGCTGGAACACTTTCAGGGCCCCGTCTTGGTTAACGGAAGAGACAAAATATTCAATTAGTTATTAGCTATCCATAAAAAGATCTCGCGGCACTGTCGAGGCGAACAGTATTTGATGTGAGAGACAATGAAGGGTATGCGGCACAGTTAGGCAGTGATCAAGGCTTCCGGACAGACGTTCCATCCAACAGTGACTCACGGGGGTTTGAGCCTGTAGTGGCAGTCACATGTTGATGGCCTTGGACGTGTCAGCAGTTCATTACACGGCTGACGTGAGACGCTTTCCTGCTGCAGGGAACACGGACGTTTAGTCTTGGGGTAGTTGCCTTAGCTCAACCAAAAAGCTCCTGCTGAGGGTTTGGTACTTTTTCAAAGAAGCTGGAACCCTCACAGTTGGAGCTGCAGAGTTCCATCAATTGCATCTCTTGTAGAGGTCGTGTCGAGCAGTTTTTTGTGCTTCTCTCCAAACTCTGACTCAGTCTGACACAGACTAATGAAAATACAGATCCGTGACACAGGGTGACGCTAATGCTAATGCTAACCGCGTAACAGAACTTTGCAATGAGCTTTGCAAAATCACTTGAAGCAATAGCATCTATTGTTCATGTCATAGCGGTTAGTAGTAGTTTGTGTCTTGTAATTTTTCTTTGTTAGTTTTTACGTTTCAGCGTTCAGCTTGCGTTCCCTCAGCTGGAGGAATGACACGCAGCTGTTGTGGTCAGAGTGCATTTTTATTTCATTTTCTTGCACCAACGAGCTGTTAGCCTGATATGCATTTAACCTACCCAAGACTCCACTGAAATGACAAACACACTGTGGACAATTTACACTTCACCTAACTTTCATGTTTTGGGACCATGGGAGAAAGCCAGAGCACAGAAAGAGGACTTGTGCAGGCACGCAACACATGCAAACTCGACAAAGAAAGGCCCCGGAGTCGGAAGCGGACCTAGACTTTTCCCGTTGACGCCACCATCCAGACAAGGTCAGAACTTCTACTTTAACAGCGGGTTGCATTAATCACACGGGTCAGAATTTCCAATTGCCAAAAGGACAACATCACAAGAAAGTAGAAAGGAACTTATCAAAAAGATGGACGAACCTTGACGACCTCAAATTTCTACGGTGGTTCCAGAAGGCAGCCCAGTAAAACACAGACAGCATCGACAGTACTGTGGAATGTCAAAGATGGCAATTTCCTGGGATGGGGAGGTGAAGTCACTTAAGCTCATGCTAATTCGTCCAAGTGTGATATTCTTCTTTCTTTCTTTTTTTTGCACAGTGATAAGATGGTAACATCTTTGGCGGTACGCGGAGCCGACGGATGCAAACGCTTTGGCACAAATGGAAAAGACAAGTACTTTGGTGCAAATCGGCGTGTTTCCGTTTAGCTAAATTTTGCATGACAGAACCTCGCTGAAACACGCCAGCGACACTGCGCCGGCTCCAGCAGACGATCGTCAGATAATAAAGGATAAAAAAAAAAAAAAGCAGGGTCATCGGTGAGTGGGAACAAACTGCGCCGATAAACGCGGGGGCCATCAATCTTTCATGGGCTCATTAAAGTTGCAGCTGCTGGAGAACGTGCGCGGCGCTTCATTAAAAGAGCGTCCCTTTAATTCACACGGTCTGGCCGCTCAATAATGGACGAGGGTCGTGTGTTTCGACTTAGTGACGCTCCGCCGGTGCATATTAAGCAGACCTAGACATGCACACACACACACACACACACACACACACACACACACACACACACACACACACACACACAGGTACTTTGGGTGGAAGCTCGCCTGTTGCAGCTCTCCTCTTACCTTCTGCCCGTCCTTAGCTGTCGGGCTCTTGCCTTTCCTCTCAAAGCTGCTGGGCCTCGACAGCACCTTGTCCAGCCTCTCTCCCAAAGAAGGAGCTCTCCTCAGCCTCGGGTCACCTGTGAATTTCTTCGGCTCCGCCTTCTCGCCAGTTGTCTCTCCAAAAACCCCTCCTTTGTCTGCTTTCGATTGGCTCAGCAGCCTCCTCCTCGTGGAAGCTTGGAGTTGCGCCTCCATGCTTTTGGACTCGGCCAAGGCTTTGACTCGTTTGAAATGGTCCGCTGTCGTGTGGGACTTCCTAACGTCCTCTTCCGCTCGCCTGTCCGACACCCTCGCCTTCGTCGCTATCGCGTCCATTTCCTTCCACATTTTGTCAGTGATGTCAAACGCTTTCTTTTTGTCTGTTTCCGTGAGGGGACACGATGAAGACGAGCCACTGGCGGGCCTTGACACAGTTTTGCCTTTGTTGTTCTGGACGCTTGAGACGTTTGGCGAACCGGTGCGCATGAATCCGGCGCTCCCTTCCTTGGCCCCGTTGTGGGGGTCGAAAACGTTGTCGCGGAGAGGAGAGAGCAGAGAGTCGCTGCACTCGTAGAACTCGTCGGAGGCCGTGGAGAGAGCGGAGACGTAGCCGTCGCTGATGTCGGTTGTGGGCGATTGAAAGTCTGGAGTTGTGACAGGCGAGAGCAGCCGGGTTTCTTTCTCCGCCGTTGCCGAAAACGCCTCCTTCTTGTGCGTGTCCGAGGGATGCGCTGATGCCAATTTCTCAAGGTTGTTTGTGGCCTGGCGCGTTTTTGGAACAAGTTGTGCATTTGTGGCGCTCATAACACTGCCTGCACGGCGTGTCGCGGGGAATTGCGAGTTGGCCTTTGCATGCCCAGTGGCGGCAGAACCAGGAGTGGCTGTTGAAGATTTGGGAGAGGTTAAAGGGCTCAATTCATCTGCTTTTGTAGAAGTCGACGATGAATACAATATTCTCTGGGGGTTCTGTGCGCTCAAAAAGAATGTTTTGTGTTGTGTCGCTGATCGATTGTTCTCAGTTATTGCTTCGGGCAGCTCAAAGCTCTTGGACCCTTTTTGCATGGACTTGGTAGCTGCTTTACAGTCCAGTGGTTTTAAAGTCTCCTCTTTTTGACTTTTTGCGGGAAAATTTAAGCTCTGTGCCTTTGCTGTGTCTGTAATTACAACACCTGACGGGGATTCTTTGTTTGTCTTCAGTCCTTCCTTCACCTGTGGCTCTTGGGAGCTACCGCTCTGTTTTGGCTCTGGAGCTTCCACAGATGTTTCCGAACTCACGTTGTCTTTGCTTCCAAGACTGCTTTGCTGCCCTGGAGGAATTTCGGGCTCTTTTTCTGAAGATTTATCCTGTGTTGCCATGGCACTTGGAAGACTCCTGGTATAACGCTGAAGCTGCCTCTGGCCTTCGCTGATGGTGCTGTCTTCAATAAAGAGCTGGATAGTCCGAGGTTTGGGGATAGGAGGAGCTGAGGTCAAAGATGGTGATGGCGATGGGGAAGACGGAGGAGGGTATTTGGGAGTTAGGGTTGTCGAGGACGAGGCTGTGCCAGTGATCCGGTCTGCAGTCGTGGCAGCATTTACAGAGAGGGAAGTGAGGGTGACTGAGGCCAGAGGCTGAGAGTTCACTGTCGTCATAGGTAAAGGAGACCTGGTGGTTTTCGTGGTTAGGTTCTCTGTGCTTTGGGCCATTCCAGGAAGATTCCTCCTGCGATCCACCTGTGGGTTTGAATCTTTTTGTGGCAGCTGTATCTGTGCGTCTCGCCCTGTGTTTGAGTCACTCCGGCCGCTGAGTGGTGATGGGCTGTGAGGATTGTTCAATTTCTGGTGCAACGTTCCATTCACAAGTTCTGAGTTTGAACTCGTCCTTCCTTCGGCTCGGTCTTTTACAAGGTCTTTTGTTGGCATGACTGGTACAGTTTGGGGGCGTGAATGCTCATTGAAAAGGCTTCCCGAGCCGTGGTTTGCATCTTGGCTACTGGTTGTGTTGGACTGCACTTCTTCTGTGTTAAGAGAGCCTTTCACCGACTGACATTTCAGTTCTGGTCCATTTAACTCCCTTTCAGGCTCCTTTGCGCTCTTGGTGTTGCCAAACTTTGTGTCTGGCAGCGATTGCGCAGTTTTGTCCTGTGGCAGATTGTTCAGCTTCTCCAGTTCAACAGTAAACTGCCTGGGCTGAGCCAGATCTGGCAGCGTGTCCGTAGGAATGCTGACTGGACTCTTAAACCTGATCGCTTGACTGACTTCAAACATCTCTGATCTCTGCAGGTGGACTTGAGTTGGTCTGTTGGTGTCCCTGATGTTGATGAACCCGATGACGTCCTTGGGGGGGTCTGGCTCTGGCCAGATGGGCAAGTATGGTATTAGGTAAGCTTTTTCTAGATTGCACAGTCCAGGGTGCATGGGCGGAGCCTCCTGCATGGGTTCTTTACTTGCCTTCTTTCGTCCACTCTTCTTGGGAGCCTGGCCTTCTGGGTTTCCAGGCTCCTGCTCGCTCCCAGTCTTTTTTGGGGTTATGTGGTCAGCCGAGGGGGCGGAGCTAGAGCTCGCAGCAGTGCCGCCAAAAGCCAGTGCATATTTGGGGCTGTACAGTTTCCTTGCAATGGTGGCAGCGGGTACGACCACTGTGACAGGCTGTGGCACGGGATCCGGCTCAGGTTCAGGCTCGCTCACGACCCGCCTGAGGTCCACCGAGGTGGAGGTGGCGAAGAGGATGCGAAAGAGCCTGTCGAAGGCCTCCACGGCTTGGCCGCTGATCACCGTGACGAGGTTTGTGTCCAGCCGCGTCGACATCCAGGTAAAGCTGCAGAAGACAAAGCAAGTTTAATTTTGAAAAGCAGCAAGATGTAACGCAAAGACGGACAAAAGAACTGTTAAACTGTTTGAATGAAAAAGAAGCATCCTGGGATGATAAATGCGCCTGGCAAAATAAGGCAAAACAAACAAACTTAGCATATTCACCATGCACAGTGTCACCTATTTATTGTTATTCAGCAGCCAATTTTCATTTGGAATGTGTATGGCTCAACAAACAGAAAAAACTGGAGCAAGCAACTGAAACAAAAGGATGGAATTTTCTCATTTCTTAAGAGTTCACTGTTCTCTGACTGTTGTTGTTACTAAAATGACTTGTCTTAAGTTAAAGTTAAGCTAAAAAGTTGATTTTTGCATCATATAACTTTTTTCTCCCTTTCTACAGTGGAACACACACAAACACCTTTACTGACCTGTATGAACCAGACACAGCTTTATCGCCATCAATGAACATAAATCTGTGTCCCATGCGCCCTCTGACCATGGTGGAGGACCTGGTGTGGAACTGCATTCCTCCGGAACAGCGAACACGAACGTGCTGTAAGACAAATGCCATAGAATTTCTAAGGGGGCGTTTTGGGGGAGTGGCGGGGGGGTTTGCATTTATATAGTCACTGGCTGTCAGCTCTCACCTGCGTATCAGGTAGCCAGGCTTATCTGCCTTCATGGCTATTTATTAGTTGAATGATGGTCAGAGTTCATGATAATACCGATCAAAAGGCGGCGACTTTAGATTTTGATATTAAACACGTAAATGATTAGAATAAATGTTTAATAATCAAACCTGTAAGGACAATAAATCATTCCTAATTTAAGATCATAGTTTCACTTTTTTTTAAAAATGCTAAAGCCACATCAAACATCAGTACAGTCATTAAATCTTACACAACCACACCATAATGGATTCTGGGTAAGTCTCTCTTGTTTGTGTAGAATGCATTTGACTGCAGCGTCTGACGCCTGGAACAAACCAGACCTCAAACATTTTTACGGCGTATGTTCAAACTTGCTGGCCAATTTTGTTTCTGTCTTTGAGAATTTGTACTGTTGGTGCGACTTGAGTTACGGTTTAAAATGTTCCTCAGGGTTTCCTTCCAAGTCCGTGATGTCAGTGTTGAACAGGTTTTTCCTTTTCTTCTTTTGCACATTTTACCACCATTAATGTGTTTGAACTTCTTTCTTCTAATAACGTTGCCACGTGAAATGACTCGAGAGCATACAGTTGACGTGAGAAGCGACACGGTGGATTTACAACCAACATTTATGACAGTAAGTGGGTGCAGCGGTCATCATAACAGGCTTTTAGATAAGAAACCATGTGGGCAACACTTTCTTATTCCCAGACTCACTTTTTGTCGCTGTTTTTTTTTAAACTCTCACCTCCAACAAGCAGATTCCACGAGGCTCAATGACCATAAAACAGAAACCTGCGACCTTAGTCTTGTTCGCTGGAGATAATTGAGGCGGTTGACTGGTAAAACGCTCTGCGCACACCATGTGCCTGGGGCTTGAACAAACGGTGTGATGATTTTAAAGGTCAGGGTAAGCAACATCTGTCAGGTCCAGCGGTTCTGCGAGTGTATCGGTGCAACATCTATTTTTGTATCCCCTCCCCGCACCGCTTCCACCCTTTGAACTTCTCTCTTTGTCAGTGCATTCCTCTTGCTAAGTCATCACAGGCAGTCAGACACTCACAGCTCAGCACTCAACAGTTGATAATAAGCGGTTTAGGTGTGCAACAACTTGTTTTATACGAAAATATACCCTGTCAAACACAAGTACAATTTTGGAGGAAAAAGACTGAAGCTTTTTTCGATTGCGACCTCCTCCTTCCGTCCTGTACGTCGACCGCTCTCATCGACCTGCTCCCTCTTGTCGCTGAGTTTACCGTAAAAACTCGAGCTGTCACAATCGTTTTCCTCTTCTCCTGTGTGTCATGGTCATCGCACCCGGCAGCCCACACTTCCCGGCAGACTTGTCACGGATGTTGAGTTTCTTTCTCGTTACCGCTTCTGGTCAAAACTGTCACTTGCGCAGCTGTTCCTAAATTGTACCGGCGATGGCAACACTCAACAAAACCCACAAATTTTAGTGAGACGCAGGAGAATTTATGACCAAAGCATAAACAGTTTTTCTTTACAGAATCGCCAGTGTGTTTAATAGTGAGCCAATGGGATCCCTAAATTAAAACAGTGCTGCTAGCGGAGCTGCAAAACATTCAGGCCAATGCACTCCTATAATGTGTACACCTGCATGCTTCCGTGCAACGTGCAATCCATTCTGCAGCGGCATTCCTCAGTCATTTTAATGCGCCCACATCTATATCTATACAGCACCTCTGCTTGTGACTTACTGTATGTCACGAAAGACAGTTAAATGCCCTGAGAAGGTTGCAATGAGTCTAAATCAGAGATCCAGCAGAGATGAAACCATCTTCTCTGCGATTTGTCATGTGGAGCTTTCATACGGTCTACAAAGCACCCGGAGACGTGTTTTGCTGGGAATCCAGATACAGATGGCACTGGCAGTCTGTCACTCTGGTTGCGTGTCGCATTAGTTCCACCAAACACAAACTGTCACTAGGTGTCAGTTTTGAAAATGTGTGCCTTTACTCTTGAATGCCTGTATAATTTATATTTTTCCTTTTGGTTTGGAAATCCTGCGAGATCAGATGTAATCTCGGCCTATCTTCTTACTGCGTGCCAGTAACTGATTTAATTATTAAATACATTAATTCTACACAGACAGGCACACTTGGTGCTGCTTGTTCTGCTTGTATGTTAAAAAAAAAACAGTAGAGGAGGAGGAGGAGGAAAAAAATGCAGCTGTAATTAAACATCATGTATGAAATCCACCCGTGAGAAAAATGGCAGCGTTGGCTCATCGTTCAAAATCTGTCACTTTAGTTCACCTTGCAGATTCCTGTCACTCTCCTTGGACAATAACAATTAAGATATAGCAGTTTGACAGCCAAATCGAAAGGTTGTGTCATGAGACCACAAGAGCAGATGACATTTATTTATTATCTATTGACTTTACTTGTGACATGACAAAAATATGTTACACCTCCCACGTAGTCACCACATTTTCTTTTGGGTTTCAGGTTTTCTATTCAATTGAGACAGACAGCTACATTTAAAAAGAAAAAAGAAAAAAGAATGCATTTGCTTGCATATTTGATGCAAGCAAATGGGTCTTCAAGTGCGCAAGATCCTCAGTCCTTCTGGACTGATTGCCAGTGTACAGAAGAATCCTAAAAAATAATTTCCTTTACACAACCACTTTTGAATTACATATAATAATTTGCGTTATAGCATTAGCAAGAAAATGATCGCACATTATTTGTTTTCATTGGGCCAGCACTTCAGTGTGCGCCTCTGGCTCACCTTGAGGTGTCCACCGTGCATTTTGGCCCTCTGGCACATGGACAGGAAATGAGGTAGCGTTGTACGTTCCAGTAGGATGTAGACAGAAACCTTCCTCTTATAACCGGCTTCGAGCAAATCCCGGAAGATGTCGACATCAGTGAACACGTCCATCACCACTGCTATAACCTGCAGAGAGACATAAGCGGCATCACGTATTAAAGAGGACTCTTGCTTATGTATACTGTTCACCCAGGAAAATGTACATAAATACACAAAGGTGAAGCCTGAAGTCACAATTTTGCAAACATCAGACATTGTTTACACATTAAATTCCAGGATAAATAGGATTAAAGTTTCTTAACATGTTAAAGACAACAATGTTGTCTAAAATGATAATAGGAGAACTGACAAAGGAGGGGGAGAGAATATATTATGTTATGCACAACGTTAATGCACAACGTTAATGCTGAGAGTGTACATGCTTTCATCGCAACATAAGATGGCAGCCTGTCTCAAAAGGTAAACTTGGTTAGGACGAAAACTTCCGACATCACTACTTTCAGATGGCTGCATTCACAGTCTCCTCACCTGCAGACATGGCTTAGCAGTCTGCACTTTGCTCTTGACAGTCCCTTTTACACTGTGACCTCATAGTGACTGAGATCCAAGGCAGCATGATTATGTAAAAACCGTTCATTTGAGTGAACAGAACGAGCAACAATATACTGTATCTGGGGATAGAATAAAAATCCTGAGGCTTTTCATGACCTCACAGTTTTTATGATATTGATTGATATTAACACTGCTGGAGGAAGTTGTGCTTCAATAGATAGATGGATAGATAGATAGATAAACCCACAAAAATTTCAGCCCACCTCTCAACAACCTGCTTAAAAAACACTTTTTTTTAAAATCCAAATTGCAATCAACATTCTGAACTCTGCACATGGAGGGGGTTTATGCACAGCATTTTGGTTTGTCTGAATGGGCTTCCGTCTGCATGTATAAATATGTCGTGTCTAAATATTGGAACCTGTACCAAGCTGTACTGAAAACAAATTCCACCTGCTTCACTGTGTGGTCATTAAAGAATAAGAATCATTATCACAATCAAACATGTAAATTTAAGACTCATTTGTTTAGTTGTTTTCTGGCGTGTTCCGTCCGAGTTTGTTTGTTTTTGTTTTCGTCACACGTGGACTTCGGTGGGCGAAACCACTAAGTCCATAAAGGCGCCACGTACCTTCTGCGCCTGCGCAATCATCTTCCTAACGACCTCTTTCACGTGCGCCTGGCCGTCGAGCGGCGGCTGCGTGTGAATGGTGGCGCGCGTGACCCCGCGGTACGACACGGTGTCCGGCCACCCCAGGTCCATTTCCGGCACGGACGTGTCGGACAGGTCGGGCCAGTAGTGCAGCGACAGCGGTGGGTCGCCCTCCTCGGCGTCCTCCGGGTAGACGTCCGCGCCCGGGTTGTAGGGCTCCGCCGCGGCGGTGAGCGCGTCCAGCTCGGGGTCCGAAAGGAAGCCGCGCAGGCCGCGCGCGTCCAAGCACTTGAAGAACGCCTCGCGGCCATCCGCGAGCAGCGCCTCGAGCGCGAGCCGCTGGTTCTCGCAGTAGAGGAACTCCGGCTTGGCCTCGCTCGTGCGCGGGTTGACGTTGCTGTCGTCCAGGCATTGTAACTGCGACAGAGCCATGGTCTCCGAACTACCGAACTACCGAGCTCCGGTTAAGTGTTGGCGACTCGAGTCGCTGAACAGACCCAAAGCACTTCCCCCGTGTTTCAAACAGCCGAGCGGTTTGGCGCCAGACCAGTCAGACGTTACTTCAGGTCGCCCCCTGCTTAGCTGAGCTTTGTAAGTCCTCAAAGCGGCCATGGTACCCCGAGCCCTAAGCCATCGTCCCGCCGCGGAGGAGTGAAGTTGACGGGAGACTGACTGACTGAGTGGAATCCTGCCGTGACGTGAGCGCCAGACAGGTGAAACTCACCCACACGCGACACTCCTCCCTCACTAGGTTTTTTTTTTCCTTTCCAAAGTTCGTGTGTCTGTGTGTGTGCGTACGCTGGTGAGGTTGAGGAACAAAGGTGCATCTGGAGAGCACAGATGATCGCTTTACACCTTTTCTCATCGAAAACTTCCTTCTTCTTGTTTTAAAACAAGGCTATTCATTTCCTCTATGACTTCACGCAGGTCACTTGAACATTTCATTTGAGTAGATGCCTCTCAATTGTCACCGCAGGCAAACTTTCCTAGATTTTAGAACTTTTTAGGAGCTACTAAGGTTCATTTTCTGTCATTTAAACAGATCTCAATAATTCACAAGTATCTCTCAACCCTCTCTGACATATTTTTTAATGCTTTGTTACCTTGTCCTCAAACACATACATTATATTGATTTGAAAAAACGAATGAATCTTTACAGCATTCAATAGACAATATGAATGTCATGAATACACGTTCACGTTTTATGTAGGCCCGATGTTCCTCAGTACTGACTTAAAGTCCGCTGCTGTGTACCTTATGTATCAGTGCAATTTCCGGGCATCACATGAAAACCTCTGGCAGATGGTGCCAAGCTGTCAATGTTTAGTCGAGTTGTAAAACGTTGTTCTTGCAATTAAAACGCCTCGTCATTTCTTTGGAAAGCTCACACCTCAGCACGTAGTTTCTTGAAATTACCCGAAGGTTTTAGGAGGGCAAGCACGTGCAGATCTTCAGACTAAACTCTTTTTTACCAATTTCACCATGTCAAACAAACATGCTTGTAATTGGCCAAAATAAATTGTCAAACAAACACGGCGTAGTTTCTCCATTGAAGAACTCGCGTTACAGCTATTTCCACGTCTTTAATTTTTCTTCCAGCGTAACAGTCTTGTAAGATTTATTATTCAACAACTGCCTTTAGCCCCCTGTTCACAGTTATTTCTGTCAATACTGCATGTTTTTAGCGTCCTGTTAACACTGATGTGTTGTTGAACTTTGAACTCAAGAATAATGAAATGATAAAATGATCATTTGGAAGTAGTTTAGTAAATAATTGGGAGATAGGCACGAACGCCAAGGAAGTTGGGGAATTACGTTCACGGCAGAACCAGGTGACGCACGTTTCCATTTCCCCCGCCAGCTGCCAGGTCAAACGCACGAAAGCTGAGCGCTTACGAAACAAGATCAAGCAACTTTGCTGCAACTCCAGACAACGTTCAAGACATTGGAACGCTGTGCTTGTTTGTTATCAAAAAGCCACAGTGACAAGGATGCAGTTGCGTTACAATTTGTCGCTTGATACGATGGCATTTTAGAGAGTTACATAAACGAAGACTGGTGGAGACCAGAAGGCAAGGTGAGGGTCAACCTACGTTTTATTGTAGTACCTCAGCGTCTCTTTGTCTTTCAATTGAGAGAGGAGCCCAGTTCTAATCATTTAATCAGTTTGTAAATCGAAGAGAGATGTTCAGCGTGTGAGGCTGCACAATGGCCTATTTTCATTCCGGACTGACAACAGCGTGACGTCACAAAAAACAAAACAAAATCGTGTTTAGCACTCTCAGGTTATGTCAGGTATTTCTATCTTTCTGTCACCGCTCACCGGCAGCCTCCCTCGGTGACTCACAGACAACCCATCAAATGATTTACTTGCCTTGTGACTGGCAGCGAATGACAAACTACCCGACGAACGGTCTCTTGGATTGCTGGGAGTTGACCCGTCTTGCAGGCTCGTCGGCTGTTATTTTTCTTTTCTTTTTCATCTCCCTCCAATGCGGCGGCCTTAATAGCCAGAGGCTGACACGTCAGTCGAACTGGTTCAACATTTTTTTTTGTTGCTTCTTTTGCATTAAACGCCAGCGTGAAACCTTTCGTGTCAGCCTGTGTACACAGGTCGTCCGGTTTCCTCCCCACCTTTCAGTCTTCCACCTTTTCTTTGCTTTTTGTCTGCTCTGTCAATCTCATTGTGCCGTGGTGATGTAGATTTGTTGACCCGCCACCTCACTTTCTTCCAGGTGCACGTGCCATTGTTGGTCCTTTCCGCCAACCTCATTGACTTTGGAGGAAACATTATTGGAGGAAATGGCATGGCACCAACTTTCACCGCTTTGTCGTCACTGGCCAGACAAAAGACACTCCAATTAAGAATTTTTCAAAAAATAACATGGATAAAATCAACACACCTGAATCACTTCGGGGAAATTGGAGCTGACGCCTCTGTTTCCTTCTTCCTGTCAAGCCTCGCTTTCTGGCCAGGAAGTAGCGCTGCATTCTTCACGTAGCATATGTCACTTCGTCAGCAGTCAAGGTACCTAGACTGCAAGCAACTGGTGAGCATGTTTGGAGACAACAACAGTCCTTTGTCAAGGATATCCTCAGAGTTTAATGACTTTAGAAAGGGAGTCTTTAACAAAGGTCGGCAAAGGTTCTCAGTCGTCCAGAGTCATCGTAGTACTTGAAGATTTAGTTTCTTGATGTGAACAAAATCTCTGTCGAAATCTTCAAAGGACAAAGAGCCCTGTTGTGGCCTTTTCCAGATTTAATAAAATGATTCTGGTGGTCCACGTCCAACAATAAACAAGTTAGCATGGTCAAAAGCTGCTTAGCCTTCACTTTCACGGCTGCGTGTCTGCTGACGTCATCACGCTGAGATCGTGTTGATGAAGTGCGACAGAATTCAGCTAAGTAAACAATGGAGAGCAACATGGAAGTGAGTCCAGTGGGAATCACTTTCTTGTTGGGCTTGAGACTTGAGAAGCTCACAAATGTCACTGTTTTGCCAGTGCTGCAAAGTGCTGAATGATTCCAGTCTCGAATGCAAACTGAGCTTTGTTTCGGTATGTGATATACGCCGCGACTGGCGCGATATTATGACGTAGCGCATGTAACGCTCAACGCCATCACGTAAATTAGCATGTTGACGCGGGTCTGGCTTCCCCATTGCAAGCCGTGCCGAAAAAAGCTGATTTTAATCCGGGTTGCTTGCCGGGGTGGTTTGACACGGTTGACGTGGGTCGCTGAGCCTTTCCCACTGCCACCAAATGACGATTGTTGGCGGGTTTAAACGGGTTTTTTGGCCAGTGGGAAAGGGGCTTTTGTGTGTTCTCGCCATATCTGTGTGGGTTCTCAGGGTACTGCTGCCTGCCTCCCATGGTCCAAGGATTTTGAACATCAGGTTAACTGAAAGCTCCAAATTGTCCGCAGGCCTAGCTGTGAATGCGGATGGATGGGTTGTTTCATTCTCTGCCCTGTTTCTAACTACTATGTGAAACGGGCCAAAATTTGAAAGTAAACTCAACCCTTCTGCCCCCTGCAGGTGTGCTGACCCCAGCGGGGAAGGCGTGACGTAGGAAGATGCCAGAGGTCATGCCATGAGGTAAGCCTTAACCATATTGTGTCTATCAGGAACATTACCCTTGAATGGTTTTTGTAATAGCAAGCCAGTTAATATGCATCAACAACCTGAAACACTTCCAGTTCCAAAAGTTATTTGTGATCTTCAGGGGAAGTCTGGAATTTAGCTCCCTGGCCATGGGGGCTATTGAACAATTAAAATAAGTATTTTTGCAGACATTTTAGTGTAGTTGTGGATTTGGGGAGTGCAAAATTGGCGTGCACAGCAAAAAATGTGCAACCAAACTATAATACCCTTTTACAATGGCATTTTAAAATTAATTCATTAAAAAAACTGTTTAAAAGAACTTTGCATTAGTTAATAATACACTACATGCTGATGAAATGTAGATTGAAATGTTAATAAAAGACTGTAAATTACACCAATGAAATCAAGGAGAGAAAAAACAGCCCACACTAATCTATTAATATCAAAATATATACATATGTCAAAAAGCCTCCTTATCCAGTCACAAAAAAAGAGAACATGACCACCTTGAACTCAAAGAGAACGTATCACTTTATTCAAATAATTGTGGACTAAGTCCAATGTCATAATGTTCATCACCTAAAACACGGTCATCTTTTTTTTTTTTCTTTACACTGCGGTCCTTGTGTGTATTATATTTGCAATGTATATATTACACATGAATAAATACTCTCAAAACAAATGCATGATCCATGAACTGAGCCTTTATGTTCAGCTTGGTAGCGTTCAACATTAATTTGGTCACTTTTAATAGGGTAACTGTCGTCTGTTGGCCTGCGGCTCATAGACGAGGCTACACAAACACTCTCTCCCTCTTTTACACGCACGCGCGCACACACACACACACACACACACACACACACAAAAAAAAACATATGCATAAATAAGGTGTACAGGCTTCTCTTCCGTTCAAATGCACCTCCCTCCACACACTTTAATCGCAGGTAGAAGCTGCTTTGTCAGTGTGCACGGTGTGTTTGCCGCTGATCTCCACCCCGGCGGTGGAACAGTAGCGAGTCCAGACTTTGTCTCCCACCAAGAAGCTTTTTTGCCGTCGTTGCCGTCCGATTTGTGGAAGCACGCGTCGCATTAGTTGAACCTGCACCGGACGCTGATAAGCGTGACTGTATGATAAAACTGTGGAATGCGTGTTGGTCAGCATTACATACTGTACAGACTGTATGTGAGTTGTCCACAGTGTCAAGGTCCGTTACATTTTTTTTTTTCCTCCATATTTTTTTTGATTTGACCCTTTTTAAATGAGAAGCAGAGTCAGCAGGAAGTGGCCGACGGCCTCAGAGGTGCTGATTGGACGAGGCTTGTGACGGACGGGTGACATCACAGGGAGGGAGGGAGGGAGGGTAGTCTGTCGGTAGCATCGCGAGCAGTTCGCTTGTCCACTTGTCTGCTCCGGACAGGCGTGGGTGACTGCAGAGCAGCGGGGAAGTGTAAGCGGCAGGGGACAAAACACGGAGGGGAGCCGAAGCACGTTTTGTCAGAAGGTCAGAGGTCACTGGGACTGGTAGATGGACTGGACGTACTCCGGAGGGAAGTAGCCCACGTGTCCGTGGCAACGGCCCCGCCAGCGCGTGGAGTCGGAGCAGTCGAGGAGTTCGATGACGTCGCCGCGAAGGAAGCGCAGCTGGGTGGGATGGTGCGGAGTGAAGTCGAAGAGAGCGTGGGCGTGGTGGGGGCGCTGCAGGGGGGGAGAGACAGAGTGAGAGAGAAGAGCAGGGGTGAGGACTTGAAACAAACAACCGACTTTGGTCCGATTATCTTTTCAGCAATTTTTGTGATTAGACTTTTTCATTTCCGCATCTGGTCCAAAGTGGAAGACGGGTTTAGATCTTCTCTAATCTGATCCATTTTCCGAATGAATTAAAAAAAAGATCCTGAATCTGATTCATGGTGTTTTCATTCAAGAAGCTTTCCCCCCGTGCCTGCAAGATTTGTGCTTGCTCATGATTATCTGAATGTGCATTGCTGCACTTTATATGAGCATTTAAGTGAGATGTGTTTTTCCCAGATGATTTTTTTTAGGCTTTTTTTTTTTTTTAATCAAAGCCGCAAATGGTGGTGGGAATGACCAAAGACCCGGTAAAACATCTGATTTGAACCCAAATCGTGACCAAGAACATGACCTCTTCCATATAAGACTGCCGGCTGCCACCCGAGGCAATGTCACAAATCATCACCAAAGAACCTCAACATTTCTGCGTAGTTTCCAAACACCGACGTGTAGCCACTCGTCACATCAAGAAAACCTCACATGGTACACTGTTGATCAGCCTTCAGGAAAACCTTGAAACAGTTGAAATTGTTTTCCATCCACAGCAGCTGGTCGAACTGGAAATCCCACGTGTGCGCTCAAAAATTCCACCCTTAACATTAAAAGGACCGAATGACATTGTGTCCACTTAATTGGAAATGTGCTCTTCGTGCCCTTGAAGTACATACATGTTTTATTTATCTTTCTCATTTAAGATTCATTCAGTCAGAACCTGGTCAGTCACTCCGCTTGGATAAATTATTAACGTGACTGACGAGTCTGAAAAGAGAGCGACACACAGGCTCAAAAGAGTGTTGACGAACCCAGAATAGATGATTGACTGAAGAAAGAATATCTCAAGTCACTGCACTGCCTGTATAGAGTTGTGCTATGTATTTCTTTCTGATTCAAAAAGATATCAAAGCACTGTTGAGAAAATAGCTTGTCGCCACATGTATTGAGTTCAGGAAAGTAGTGTTCCAGGTGCTAAGATGATCACTTATCAGATGCCAAACGCTAAGCTGGTGCTAAGTCAGCTCTGTAGAGAACATAACGTAAACACACTCTGAAGATTTTCAAACCGCAAACAATTTTAATCAGCGCAGAACAGAAGCTTGATAAAGAGCAGACTTGTGTTCTCGAGAGTGCAACGCTACACTGTGCTTAGTGGCTTATGGACGAATGCGCTAGATCTTTGTCAGTTATAGACGAACAGATGCCACAGCACGTTCACCTATGCGTAACACTTGTTCAGATCTGGCTCTGGAACGTGGCGTCGCTCACACCCACTGCTGGAATGAATGTGAGAAATGTGAGATATTTCAAAAATCAAATGCTGTTTTCTTTGCTAGCTTCACACATGATGACTGTGCGTTCTTTGTATCTATTGATTATTATTGTTTTTGTAGGACCTGTCCTCACCAGCTACAGTTTTAATGTTCGGGTTTATTCACGCAAAGCTTTATCATGGAAGTCAGAGAGTTGGACAGTTCCAGACAACTCTGTGTCTGTGCACTGAAAGCAGTGCGCTCTGATGTTTGAGACTTGCACTTAGGTGAATTTCTTCTGTCCCCGCATCTTTTTCTGCAACTACACTGACGCTTTTCTTCCCCCGCCTCCTCTGATCTCCGTGGACTCGCCAAGTGAAAGCCGTTCCGGGAGCGGCAGAATGAAAGTGGCTATTTAAAGGAGAGAGTCATGAACTTAGCTAACCTCGCTCAGCTGTCAGCTGCTCCCTTGGGGAGAAGTGGATGTGTTTTTTAGACTTTGATGCCGCTCAGAGACGGCAAGGAATTCTAATATTATTACCTTTTTGCGCTTCTTTATGCCCCTGATAAGGGATGTTTTGGCTTCCTCTTGTGTTGAGGTAGGCATACACAGAAAACGGAGACCACTATCGTCAGCGACATGTGAACGCTATCAACGTTCTCCTCGCGCTCTTATCTCTGCTCATTTCGCTGATCCTGTGCAGGCCTCCTGCTTGTGTGCGTGCGCAAACACTCGTCCTGTGCATCCTGTCTACCTATTGAGCATGCCTTTGCATGCGAGGCCCGTTTATCGCAATGGTCTTAAGTGGTTTTTTTTGGTTTTTAAAAGGGGCCCTATTATGGCAATTTCCAAATTTTCCAAATTACATTTGGTGATCTACTTCCAATAATAAAGAAGGTTTGTTTGGTCAAAAAAAACTCTTTGACTTTGAGCTGTACAGGCCTCACAAAACCAGCGTTTCTCCCACTGCCTTGGAACAGCCCAATCTGTTGTGATTGGCCAGCCGCTCGCAGCATGCATAAAGCTACCAGCCCCTTGGGGGGGATCAAAGGCCAAGATGCTAGGTGCAAACCATGGTCCTTGGCTCTAGCGGGGAAGATGGTTAATAGCTCTCAGGATCAGATCTGCAGAGGTGTTACTGCGATAGTCCACATGACATGGAAAGTCAAACAAAATCGGGCGGCTTGCTAACATGGACGCCACCCCATCCCATTGAGAAAAGTGAAAGTTGTCATTTTTTGTACTCTGTGTGTTAGCTCCCCTGTCAGTCACACAAAAAGACAATCAACCCCCATTAAATATATATATATATAAAAAAAAAAGATCCATTGTTTTCATATGGGGTGCGGATAACACAGTGTGCACCGTCCAACCCCACTGATTGGTCACGTGTGGTGCAGGATCTGGCCGAGTTCCTGGCACTGGCACGCACGGGAAACCCTGAGCCCCCTCTGTCAACGGCCTTGGAAGGAAATGAATTGGATCTGCTTGCATCAGCACTCTGCTGCTGTGTGTTCATTGTCCCCCCGCCGCAAGTGTGAGAGCAAGCGTTGACAGTGGAACAAATTCCTCATGCACACATACCCACTCCCACACCCACACATGGACACATAGTGACAAACACATGGTATTTAAGGCAGAGGAAATCAGCCGTGACACTTGAAAAGGTATCAGAGACCTCCGCATGAGCGGGATTTTGGTTTCGAACAGGGATGTGGTGAGGAAGTGTGTGTGTATGTGTGTGTGTGGAAGGGTCGGGGGGCAGAAAAAGGAATCAGTTCCTGTCCTGTTGTGGGAAGATAAGAAGTGATCTATGTCCGTGTAATTAGCTGATGTGAAATTAGCTTTGGAGCCGTGGCAAAAAAAGACAGAATGGCGCACGAGCAAAAAAAAAAAGTGCACTGTAATCAGATTAAACTCGCCCTTGTCTGACTCGGCTTTAATTACTGACCCATATAGCGCAAGACGAGACAACTGTGATCATCCGCTGGTCTCAGGGACGATGACGAAGAGACTGAAAGAACAAAAAAAAAAAAAAGTTGGTGAGGAATCAGCTGAAGGGGGCACGTCCCTGAAATATTTACAGTTGTGGTTGGAGTTATTCTAAGTTCTCCTTGACTCCGTCTCCACAGTCATCAAGGTCCGGGGTGGGGGAGCAATTCGAGAACTGGTTTCTCCCCTTTTTTTTTGTGTTCGGCGCTTTTGAGTCCCAGCTTTGTGTGAAAAGAAAAGACAGAACGGTCTTTGTTAACTGTCAGTGGGCGCGCTATTAATATTTCAGACACGCGCGCTCACACACAACATGGACGCAAAGATCAAGAACTCTGTGGGAGTGGAGGTGCGATGCAAGGCGGCAAGAGGTTCACAAGTTCCTGTTGAGATGGTCCGCTCAGTGAGTGGAACATTAGCGAGACAGTGTTGTTCGCCGAGTGGGAGGCGGAGTTGTGTTGCTTGAAGCTGATGGCGGTGTTGTGCGGATCAGCGCTCAAATGTGTTAATGTTTAAGATACCAGTCTAGTATAGCCATGTAATTGTCAGTAATAACAAAGTATGACATTGTGTAGCTGTAATTTCAAACACGAAATTGAAATCAGTTGTATGGCACCACACTAGCATATGGCCAAGACAAGTTCCTGCAGATACGCAGACAGGCTTAAACATAATTATTACAGCAGCGAAGAACAGTTTGGTTCCACACGAATTGGTCTAATAACTCAGCCGCCGCCGTGGTTCAGCCGCCCCCGCCCGACCTGAATGGCTGAAGATCTGACTCATAATTCGGATGGATTTTGTATTTTGTATTCTGGATTGGTTCTGCGGACTGAACTGAAAACTTTTTCAAATTGAACGCAAATGATGAAGCTTCCGCATATTTAACCATACCATTTTCAAATTCAAAACTGAAAAAAACAAATGAGTGGTTCGCAGCTGGCGCGTGCATGTGGAAGTTGCCCTCTTGATGTGTGATCAAATATACTGTACTTCTCCTTGCCAAAAACGCTGTACTTCTTCCATCCAGCTTGTTGGAACGTGTTCCTCCGGTTTAATCATTTAATATTATCTCTGCGGTTTTAGCCCCTGAGGCTAGTGACCTCATCAACAAAATAAATGAAAATCATATGGAGCAGCAGAGTACAGCAGCCTACAATGCTTTTCCCCTGAGGCCACGTTGCCGCAAAAGTACACGCCAGGCACCCTCAGCACGCCACCTATAGCTCGGAGGCACGACCCCGTGCACGTACATCTCACAGTAAAGGCAACACGGTGATTTAATAACACAATGATGGACAAAGATCCCCCACACGGCAACCGAACACCAAATCCATGAGGAAGCTGCCCTTCCCGTCTAGACAAGTCAAACATATGATAATCGCACAGTAATATATGACGATGCAGGCGAAGGAGCCGCAGGCATTAAATTCATCTTCTGGTCAAAACCCATCCGTGACCATCTAATAGCTGTGTCGCTACGACTGGCCGTACTCCGGTTCGCCATAACAAACAACATGTCCTTCAGGATGGCACAGTAAATACGGACAGAAGCCCCGCTCGCTGGCACGCAACCCCTGTCACAACTTAGTACTTACGCAGAGCGGCAAGGTGACCCATGAGCACATTGTGCAGACCTGAGGCAAGGGATGTATGTAATATGGGGATTAAATTTGAATATGCGTAGGACACCACTGATTAGATAAGAAGAGTTCCGACCTTGCCTCTAATGACATCGAAATAAAATGTAATAATGTATTGCTGGAGGAAGAAGGAATAAACAACTTTTTATCCTGGAATTAAAGCAAATTGCTTTTTAGCTAACTCCAAAGCGAAAGGTCGCAATGTGGACTTTTGCTCTGAATGGCGGCAATAAAGGTTCGGCTGGACAGTAACGATCAGGATCACATTTTGGACAGATTGTCTTGGACGTTCAGCTTGGAGGGCTTCAAGTGGGATGAGAGAAGGCGAAGAGTTTGGTGCGGGGAGGGCTTTTGGATAGACCGCAGGAGCAGTTTGTTCAAATGTGGGTCACGAGTCAATGAAGGGGAAATATTATTACCCAATAAAGGGCCACACAGAAGTCAGGGACCGCGGCGACTCACGCAGAGACTCAATAACTGTCATGAAATGGAAAAAACGTGTAAACAAATCGACTATAAAACAAAGAATTTACTAGACGTAACGTTGTGACGCTGTGCTATTAGAGGCTTTGTGCTTTGTAATAAAAGCCCATAAAACATGAAGGGCGAGCAGCATGGCACCCTTTACTAAAAGTTTTACAGGGCTTTTACTTTGCACACGCTTTCTCGACAACCTGGTAAACCGGAACTTCCAGTGACAGCTGTGGGAAGGAAGGATTACTTAGATGATGAAATGGCAGTTTTGCATTGTCGTTCCCCGTCTTTTTAACAGTTAGAAGGTCAGGACACCAGTTCCTTGCGCATGAATAGTTTAGCTTCATTTGTGGAAAAAAAACAACAAAAAAAATAGACAAATAAAATTCAGTCAACTGAAATATATTTTGAATCTATCCAGCTTTTAAATCGAATGCCACGGTGTACACGTTAAACTGTTTTCCATCTCAACAGCCGCAGGAGGGAAATTTGCACCTGCTACATCTGCCATCTGAACATACTGTGCTGCATCCTCGGGGCGGGGGGAGTGAGAACATGTTTAGTTGTGAGGCGGGGAAATGCTTGTTCCCCGACAAAAAACTATTTTTAAGATTAAAACCTGTCACGCTGTCACGTAAAAAATCAAAAAGTTAAAAAAATAAATAAAAAAGAGGCAACGTCTAAAAATAAAATAAAAGAACCTTAATCAAATGACAGAAGAACTGTTTATTTGAAGGACCGGATTTGCTGAGGAAGAGCTCAGACATCATGACTAATGAAGGTAGGGCCATCCTCAAGAAGTCCAAAAGCCTTGACAGGCTTTTAGGTTTTAGCATCTCAAGACTTGATGAAAGAAAAAAAAAGTGTCTTTTGTATTCAGGAACGGATTTGAAAAAAAATGACCCTATAATAACGCAAAACATACCAACCTAACCCTCAAGAAAATTGGAAATTGTATTCTTCATTTTTATTTACAGGCATGGTAGCCTAACCAGATGCTAGCTGTGGTACGTATTGAGTGAACAGATTAGAGAAAAATACCACGAAAACAACCAAAGCATAAATAACAACTCACTAAATAAACAATTTCACCCCCTTTTGATCAACATGTATGACCCACACACCTTAGGCCAGTAGCCGCCTGTTCTCAGGTTCCAGTGGTGGATGTGTGCGATTCATTTTAGCGTGTAGCAGTTAGCGCAGTGAGGCTGTGTCATGCCAACTGCCTGCAGGTGCGGCTCGGCTGCCACTCCCATTGAGGCTGCTGCCAGATGGATGGCAACACCTTTCTGCTCAATGGCTCCTTCGCTCTAACCTTTTGTCGCTCATGTTTACTGTCATGCGGTTGTGAAAATTTGCCCCGCAGCATTACTGTTTTGGGTTCGCGGGTATAAGGCCTCTGTTAGTTTGTTTGATCTAAATTCAAAAATTGATCTTGACCCTGTTCAATAATTAGCTCCATACCTTTGGTTTTCTTTGGCTCCTTGCCCCGGTTGAGTATTTGAGTCAGTTCCAAAATAACACCAACCACAAACTTCACCTGTTGCCACATTCAATGGGCCAATGCACGGTGCATTGTAAGACCGTGTTTGCTCTTTGGTGGCTCTGATTCGAGTCAAATGACAAGAGTCGATGAAGGGAAAGAAAAGGTTAAATATATAACTGGCTTGGAGACTGGATCTGCGGTACCACAATAGTTGCAACTATCTATTGACACAAGTGAGGAGGCAAAGAAGGAAAAGCCTTGATAGGGAAAGTTATGTTCTCACCCTGGCAAAGTGCTCGGGGTCTCTTAAGAAGACCGTCCTCTCTTTGGCGATGCTGTTGCAGTGGTAGAACTCCACCAGCTCGTTCAGGGAGGAGAAGAGCTCGTCCCACACGTAGTACTGACTGCAGCGGTCCTGGAGCACCTTGAAATGCTGGACGTGGTCCCCGTAACTGTAAAACGGAAAAGAGGAATGAGATTAAAGCAATTCTGCTAATCTTTTCTTGACGAAACAGAAGGAAACAACAATGTTGAGCAATAGACGGTCCAACACAATGCGGCAGACTCCCTCAGTCTTTTCATTTCTATTTTTTAAAGCTGTCTCATCACAAATTGCCCGGAGCCCACAATATATTTGGACCGGGTTTTTGGGTTGTGACCAACAGTTGCCTTTTTTCTTGGCCTTTAGTCCTGAATGCTGCCCCTTTAACTCTGCAGCTGTCAGCTGTTGGGGCTGGCATGTGTCTCGCAGCGGTTCCCGTTAATTTAGAGTCATCGCTCTATGTCAGGTCTCATCAAAATGTTTGAGCCAAGACCACGGCTAAAACGGAGAGCAGATGGACGAACGGGTCATGCACACACTATGTTGGCCAAGAAGAAGGATAAATCTGTGTTTTTTTTCATTGAAAATACTTGAACATCGTCATATTAGAGAAAATAGAACCTTCAGGCACAGAGGCATGGTTCATTTAGTGGCGATACTGCAAGATTTGGTATCGATCCAACACTAAGTAAATAAGAGCTCAGTCTTGCTGATACTGATGCAACCCACATGCTTTTTGGATGCATCATCAAATTGCTGATGACATTTAATTCCAGGACAATAAAGTATATGGGCGTTTAAGGTAAATAAAAAAACACTTATCTACGCCATTCAATGCCTTTATTGCCCCGAGAACAGCATTCAGTCTTCATGAAGAATGGCTAGTTTGTATCTCAACTGAATCGCAGTTGAATCTCAACTATTGGTTGACACTAATATTGATCAATCAATACCAAAAATTGGTATAGACATCATTTGGATCCTAATGCCCAACCATTTGCATTGCTGGCAAACGTTGAGCACCTGCACAAAGTGCTGTTCACAACCCAGAAATGAAATAGAAAATATATTCATTGCTTATTTTATCTGAGACACTTCCTTACAACACGTTTTTTTTCTGTGCATCTTTTTGAAACAGGCAAGATTTAGCCCAAGGAAAAAAAATAGTGATTTATGCACATTTGACTGCCCAAAAGGCATTTCATGAGTGCTGATACACTGAATAACACCTTTTAGGCTTTGGATGTATTGCTTTTGATAATTTAGCTTGGCCGAAGTGCACTGTGCACCGTAAACCTCAGCACTGGGACCTGCGTCCTCGTGCATTCAGTATTGCTTCCCTCCCTCTTGTGCAGTGTCGCTCAAAACAAAAAGCCAAACGAGCAAAAGCAAAAATAGGCCCGGCATTTGGCATCCGCGCCTTGTTGTTCTGATTATTCAGCGCACGATGAGTAGCGCTCAGCGGCAATCACACCTGCCCTCATGTGCGCTGCGCTCCTCTGCGCCGCGGTTGCTAAGTAACTTTTCCGGCTTATCTTTAGAAAAATCTGGACAGCGCGCTGCCGTTATATAACCGGCCGTAATGTGCATCGGAAGTCAATGCAACTCCCACGCCTTTATAAACACGTCACTCAGGTAGGTGTGCACTAATGAGGGCTGAAAACCTCAGTGCCAGTTATCCTGCCTTTGTCCTTCCAGTAGCAGAAATACAGCTGATTTCCTTCAGTCACTGACACCATTGTAAAGTAGAACAGAGTAAAATAAGCCGCGTTTGGTGGTTGAAGCTCAGGAGAGCTAAAGGAGCCCAAGTTTCCTCTTTCTCCCTGGCGACTGGATGGCATTCAGCTACACCTCCACCCAGACCCCTCTGTCTCCGAACTCTCTTTCACCCTCAGCCGTGTCATGTTCCCATTCCTCTCCCCGGATAAAGGGCACAGGGTGAGTTTAGGTTGATCCATCCACAGTGTTAACCAGCTTAAGCAACAGGACTATCTGTCTTCCCTGTCGCATTTCTTGCCTCCCCCTGCTCTCCTCTCCGTCTCGGCCGCCTCTGGTAATCTGATTCACACAGCACACAGCAGTTCATCTCCGACTCTGATCAGCCCTGCCGCTTTCCCTTGCCTGTCCTATGCCGTCTGCTGCACCCTACTGGTTGGGCTGTGCTACTGCCGCCAGCCGGGCAGCTTTTTAAACGGCAAAAAAAAAAAAAAATCCTCTTCTTCTGATTTGGTCCGTTCTCTTCTGAGGTGGCCACAGCCAATCACCTTCCTCCGTCCGACCCCTTCTCTTCTCACACCAACTGTGACTTCATGTCTTCTTTACTAGATTCAGAAATCTCCTCCAGGCTTCCTTCCTGCCTGCCCGATCCAACCTCAGCATCCTTTCACCCAAATATTCACATCCAAACCATCTCGATCTGGACTGTCTGGCGTCATCTTCAATCAAAAACAAGACATCAAAACACCCAACATTCCTACTTTATGTAATAGGAATTGTTTTCTTAGATGGATAGATGGATAGATAAATCAAAGATCAGTTGAACGCAGGAGAAAAATCCACTCCATTTATTCCTGAGAGTCTCGATACAACTTAACAGATTCAAATAAAATATTCATGTGGCAACACTTTCAACCACAACAGCACATCTTTACACTCTATTTGCCCTGCGGTGCAAACTCCACCACTGTACAACCGAGGCCTGAAACGCAAACAGAGTCCAGCGAGACCCAGAAAAGCACAAACGCAGATGATACGATCTCCCCTCTGCCGCGCTGTCATTTGGCACCATTGTAGGTAAATAGATGATAAAAATGTGCAGGCTTTGCCATCGGAGGCATTGCTTTCGCTTCACTTATTCCAGGTTAAAGGTCACGAGGGTCCCGAGCCAAACTCTGTGCCTCAGGAGCACAGCGGCAGCAGTTTTTTTTTGCTTTTTTTTTGCGTAGGCGAGGGAGAAAGAGAAAGCGCTGCAGGAAGAGAGGAGGAGGAGGAGGTAAAGCAGATGCGATGATGATAAAAAGCATCTTTTATTAATTATTACCCAGAGAGCTGGTGTGAATACCACAGACAGCATCTGTCTTACACACACACACGCACGCACGCACGCACACACACACACACACACACACACACCCAATGCCCTCTCATCTCCCTGATCCACTGTAATTAAGGCCGGCGGCGATAGAGAGATTATTTTTCTTCTTCCAAGTAGCGCGAAAGCAGGGAGAGATTAGATGATGGCGAGAAGGATTGAGCAAAAGAAAATGAAGTAGATGTCGAGATTGAATGCGGCGACTGATAAAGGGATGGAGCCAGCCAGAAGTTTATTTTTATAAACTGCGCGCCCGGCACAACTTCAGATGCCGAAAGGTCAGCCGCTGTCTCCACCCGTCTGTTCTCACTTCCTCATCCCGTCATCCCTCCACCTCTGATCTGCGCGTCACTTCTCTAAAGCCGCGGCAGACGTTAAAAAAAAAAAAGAAAAAGTGGACTCTACATGTCAGTCGAGCGCTCTCCTTCTCCTTTCTGCTGCTCCCTCCAGGGGTGGCCACAGCCAGTCGTGTGTCTCTATTCAAACCCGTCTCCATGTCCTCCGCCGCATCCATAAATCTCCTCTCTGCTCTACCTCCAGGCCTCCTGTCAGTTACTGCCTAGTAAGGCCGTTTCATTGGAATACTATCCTGTCGAGAGAGCTTGGGGTCGCGATCGAATTAGTGACCAAAGTATGTCCCTCACTGGAAACCTTCTTTTTAGAAAACACATCTGCTAACTGGTAACACAGTCAGCCATGCAGTTTAAAGTAGGTCCCGTTAGTGAGTTGGTCAAAATTGCGATCCATTGAATGTTCTTCAATTGGGCGAAGCATTACATTTCTTTTTTTAGGCAGGAGAATGGCTACATAACGTTATGAGTCCTGATTGGTTTTTTTCGGCCCTGCAATGAACTGTCCACTAGTCCAGGGTGTAACCCCGCCCTCACCATGAGACACCTGCGATAGGCGGCTACAGCAGCGGCAGAACCCTACAGTGATGTAAAATAGATGAACAATATGGCTTTGTTGCGGGCTAGTCTATTGAAAACCTTTGTTTATTGTTTTTGGATGATTTACTTAGTCCAAGTTTAGTCACACTAGCGTGTTTACAGGTCTTTTTAGAAGTGTGCCTCTTCAACACAATAACTTGTTGACACCTTACAAAAGCTGCGATGACACACTGAGCCGGCCATTTAACTGCGCGTGCTGGTGCCTTTGTGTCTGAATGGGCATGTTTGTGCGTCACTACCTGAGGGCCCCGTGAAGGCGTTATCATGCCGTGTGCGTCAGGAAGCTTGTGTGTTGCGTCTCTGCCATCGCTGGCTGTCTTATCTGTGTTTTTTGTGCTTGTCACCGTGGTGTCTGAGCGATTGAAAAATTTGACCCCTCCCGTGGCAGCCGCCACAAATCGCCGTCAGCCCTTTCGACTTAATCGATGGAGCGGAGCGAGGCCAGGTTTGTGCGTGTGCGTGTGTGTGTGTGTGTGTGTGTGTGTGTGTGGGTGTTTGGACGCCGCGCCGATGGAGTGGGTGAGGGCGAGGATGATGAAAGAGGTTTTGGTGGGAGGCAATTTTGTTGAAAGTGTGTTGATGGTTCAATAAAGCTCTCAGACAGAAATGAAATGAGTCTGAGAGTGGGAGATAAAGTTTGGTCTCGGGGTCAGTTATCCTCGTCCTTCTTGTTAAAAAAAACCCCAAAAACAACAACCCAGGAACAAAAGACTATGCCCGCCTGACACGGCACGTTGAGTTTATTTTACAATTAATCTCAATATCCTCTCTTCTGACAAGATTGGCAGCGTCGCCGTCAGCCTAATTCTCGAATGATTGCCTTGAAGCTTTGGCCCGCAGTTCAGAAATCATTAGTTAAATATTGATTTTGAGTTTTAATTGTTTTTTTTTTAATCTGAATTTGTCAAAGGCAACAACGCTTTAAGGGAGGAAGTGAGACAAATCGAATCAATTTAGCTAGATACACCCCCCCCCAAAAAAAAAGAAAGAAAAAAAGAAATAATGGTGCATTCCATTGCTTTGACACTGAACTACAAATTATGCAACACTGACAATTGAAAGTCAGAGAAGCTAAGATGGACATGATGACACGTTTTGCTGTGACATCACAACCCAACACACACACAAGTAGATATTGCATTAATGATGTACTTTTAAGAGGCCACTCTTTAGAAATGACAATTAAGCATCAGGAAAACTCCAGACATGCTCACCAGGAGTCACAAATATAAAGCCTTGAGGAACCAGGTCCAAACAACCACGACCAGACCATCACAAGGCCTCTGTGCCATTAAACGACAGCAAGGCTTTTAAATAACTTGTAGCCCACCAGTGTGACCGCATATTGTGTGCCGCGGCGTCACCCTACCTAATGAGGAGAAGAACAGCGGGAAACGGACAGAAAGGCAGCAGACAAAGGCAGACTGTAGAGAGAGAAGCTGGAGGATTAATCTCCTGCTGGGATTACTGGTCCCCTTTCAGCTCCGCCGCCGATATGAGAGGACATGAAGAAAAAAAATTAAACGTATAATCATCACCCACTCTCCTCCTGTCAGAAAACTTTTCTCTAGTCGCCGCCTACCTTAGTCTGCTTCCGTCTCCCCCTCTCAGTACACCTGGCCTCCGATCACAATATTTATCTGCACTGTACGAGTGTTTTTGTTGAAGGCTTGAAAAAAAAAATACTAAACTGGACTTTTAAGTCATAACTGCTGTTTGGGTTTAAGCCCGAAGCCAGAATGAAGCATTTCTTTTTGTTGCTGCGTTTTGATGAACATGACAATGTTTTCATGTCCATGGTCAGATTGACTTGATGCAGATTAATCCAACTTCAATAGCAAAGCCAGATTGTTGAGATTTCAAGTCTGTGATCTCATACGTCCAACGTGAAAGCTCAAACTTTTTTTTTTTTTTAGCTGTTTTTTCGCCCTCTGACAAAAGTAGGAAGCCTCAAAAGAAACACAGAGAAGGCCAAGAAAAGTAGGTGTCTGCAAACTCAATGAAGGCCACTGCTTAAGAGATTAGTGGGAGGCACTTTTCTCAAAACCGGATGGTATTTAATAGAAGGACTAGGTCTTTGTGGTGGTTAAGAAGCTTTCTTTCTTCCTAAAGTGTCATCAGTCACACCAAGATGTTTGCATGGCAGTGATCATTTATTTCCTTTTAAAATGCGATAGATGCAGCATTTGACTCATAATTTCTAATGGGCTCTGTTAGGTTCACACAATTGGCTTCTAATCTTCTCCAAACCGCTGTTATTGGATTTGAAAATGCACTGCTAAAAAAAGAACCCGAAAAGGTGAAAGCAGTGGAGCTAGTTGCTTCAAACATCAACCTTTTATGGCACCGTTGAACCTAAAGTAGTGAAGTCAAGTGCCCACATGTACAGTAAAGGTCATGGAAGGCCTTCCCGACAGTGACGCGGAACCAAGTCTGCATTGTTAAGAAATTAACTGTGGGGACAAAAAACGTAATGCAGCTGGGCAGTTAACATTATTGTCCTTTCGGGACTAATGGTGAGCGATGAGGAAGCTTGAATGAATGAACCGCCTGACTCAGCACTTCCTGTAACAGCCGCTGGGAGCCTGAGTCAGTGACACCAGACATGGTGTTAATAACGGTGGTTTCCACAGAAAAATAGAAAGATTGCAACGGTCCAATCACAGTGAGAGAAATATTTAAGAGCCCAAAAACTTCTTTTGGGTTATGAGATGGGATTGGTTCCATAAAATGAAGCCAAGACCACATGTCTTCCGTTTGAATGACTATAAAGATAATGACAAAAGTCTAAGTACAGGTATTTAAGTATTCCATTGCTGCAAAAATGTTAATTCCATGCAAACTGTGGAGTGGAATGTGAAATCTGTGTGTCTAAATAAATTATGGGACCACTTGACTCAATGCAGATATTGGATTGGATCAGCCACGTCTGTAACGTAAATGCAAAAGAATTCTTATTCATAAACCAGGCCGTGGTCTTTTTTTGTCTAATCAGTGTGATCAGGAAAAATCCCCTCCTCGCCTCCACGGCTTAAGCAGGAAATAGGACGATTAAAAAAAAAGTACCTGGAACACAACTAGACCGAGAGCTAACACTGCAACCCGACCAAGTCACATCCGCTCTTCCAGTTTCTCCTCGCCCTCTGACTTCCAGCGGCGTCTTCTGGTGACTCACAGTTGTTCAACAGAGCCGCGGGGCTTCCTGTGAAGGTGCGAAGATGGATGTTGCCGGCAGAGGCTTTGCGCAAGCTGAAGTTGGAATTTTACATTTCCGAGAGACCAGCGGCAGGGTGTGTACATTTCCCTTGGGTCAGACTCCAGCGACAACAAGGAGAAGCGGGCAAGAGACGCAGCTGCGATGGCGCGCCGACTTTTGTTTGTGTCCTTAAGGCGCGTGTCATTTGGTCTGCTGCTTCATCGCCAACTGCTGTGAAAGCTGAGTGAAGCAAAATATGTTCCAACCCCACCCTCCCTCCTCCCCACCCTCCCTCCCCCCCACCCGCTAAAAGTGTGGTTGGGGCATCATTTTGTTCCACTTTCCAAAAATAAATGGCTAAATAACCCAGCGGGACAGTTTTCACCGCATCAGACTAAATTTAGTCCCAAGCTGCACGGCTGCTCATGATCGCTTAAAATAACTTCTAAGCACACCTGCCAAAACTAATCTACTGTGTTGAGTCATTTATTTTTTTAACCACCAAAGCCACAGATAAATAGTTCGGGGAGAATTTATTATGTTGTCTCTCGCCTAGTTATGCATTTTGTTAAAGAAATTAAAGACGTGAAAGGATGCCGGGTGCTTTTTTTTTTTTTTTTTTTTTTTCCATATGGTGATTTCAAATTACAATACAAAGACAAAATGCAAAGAGGAGACCTTTCCTTTACAATGGATCCCGATCCAGCAAACAAACGGTTTCTCAGGATGAATGTTGTGTCTCTCCACAACAGCACTGGCTGAGAAGCCTGTTTCCCCTCGGTCCTCCAACGGACATACAACATGCAAACCAATACGTACCAGTAAGTTGCGCTAGTTAGCCAGTTGCTGCCTCACACACCAGCTAGGCTTTTTTTTTTTTTTTTAAGTCCCCCCATCTGGCTTTATTTTGTAGGAGGGGGATTTCGACTGAAACGTAATAAATTAAAATTAAATATTAAATTAAAATAACTAGTAATTTTGTCACAAATTTCTCAGAGTGGTTGGTGTGAAGAGTTTAGATCCCAATATTCCACTATCGTTTGTTTTGTTATTCATCCGATGTCTGATGTGCATGATTCAGACATCGGTGAAATAATTCAAGACTATTTGAATTCAGCGGGGCTGACAGCGTCTTCACAAAGGGCTTGAACATCCTGAAAAAAGGGTATCTAAAAGCAAATTCATGCCCTGAGACTGTTAAAAAAAAAAAAAAAAGTTCTGGTCATGATGACACATCCTATGCATGATGCTAATTAAAAGGTGAACGCAGGGTAGAGTTGACAGAATCATCATCCCAAATGGACCGCAATGCTAACGTGAGGCGATGGAATGTCAGATTCAGCCTTCGGAGCCTCGGACGGGGTCGCGCTGAGTGTGAAGTCCTCGCAGCTCCTGCTGTCACGACGTCTCCTGTTGGACGGCTCTCGCTCTCACACTATCACCTGACCCACTTTTCAAACGGCTGCGCTGTCCAACAACAGCCACAACATCGACGACAGGCGGAGTGAAAAATCAGCATTTTACCCCCCTCTCCCACTCAACCTCCCCCACAAGATAAGTAGCATCATAATCCCCTCGGCCCCCTTTTAACTGTTTTACACACTTAATTCCCCCCCCTTTTTTTTTTAAATTTGCTCGTCACAGCTTGCTGCTTTCATGTGTCGAAAAATGCATCCAAAAAGGCTTGTCCCAAATCCCCCCGGGAGGAGACATATCGTTCCCAACCGACAAATCCGTCGCTCAGCACCCCACCACCACCACCATCACCACCATCACCACCACCTCCACCATCAAGCTGAACGCAGCCGGGGGGCCAAAAACAAGAGCCGGCGCCCGCTTCCAAGTCTGACCTCCGGTGCCAAAAGATTCTGACTCCAGACCTCCGACGCTTCCCATCCCGTCCCGTCCTATCCCATCCCGCCACCTCCAGCCCCTGAGGCGGAACCCTCAGCTGCAAACCCTCAACCCCTCCCCTCCACCTCCCCAACAAGTCGACCGACCGGGCTCTGTCAGCCGCTCCAGATGCAGCAGAGTGCCAGGCAGGATTAGCTCAACCCTCCCGGCCTGGGGTGGAGGGTTTGGGGGGTGTGTGTTTGCAGACTCTTCCTCTCTATTTCTCTTCCCCACCCACCCACCCACCCACCTCCACACCTTACTCTGGTTTAGCTTCCTCCTCTGAAGGGCTGCTGCCGTCGCCGCCGCGCTCGCTCAGCATGAAAAATTTAACCAGTTCATTAACGGGCGACGGCGTGTGTGGCGATGCATGCGGCCGTTCCCGCTGAGCAATGTTTACGTTGCTGCCCTAATTGAATTAGATTGCGTCAGGAGCGCTCGCATGATGCCTTGACGCACCCCCCCCCGGGGAGGGGGCTTGTTCAGTGTAAAGAGAACATGGATCACACAGTACCGTACGCAAGTGCTTCACACTTGATGGCAGTCGTTAGTCTAGTCAGTACAGCTGTGAGTCCGCCAGTTGGACCAACTGTGCACCTTCTTTCTGTTTTTTTTTTTTTTTTGCCTTTCATGACGGAGAGCTAGTTGGGCTTCGGCTGTGTTTGGACACCAGTCGGACAGGATGACAGGTTTTTCTTTTCCCTGCCAGAAGAAGGAACAGGTCGACGTGTGACCCACACCCCCAAAGCTGCTTCCTGAAAGTGACAACAAATGGCAGCTTGTGTGTGATATCCGGTCTAACTAGAAGGATTATCGCCCTCATCCATGAGTGGGATTCTCTCACATCCGCTTCAAAACTTGCGCAACTACTCTCAGGCTCCATATTTGCTTGGGAGAGGAGCAGGCGATTCAAACTGCGGCAGTGTCAGCTGACACAGATGCATCTGGCAGGTGACGCAAGCTGCAAACAACTTTGGTTAGTTTCGCCCCTTTGTGTTTAGACGCACTTCCTCAATGTTGCACCTTTGGCTCCACAATTTCAAATGAGAAATCACTGCAGAGCATGTGTCTATGTGATTCCAGTTCCCATCATGTCTTCCTGCACTTTCAGTGATTAATGTCCTGAAAACTTTTAGCTGTTAAAGTAGTTTTGAGCTGTAGGCGCACCAAAACAAACCGACTCCCTGCACATCCTTCATGCTCTCTGGTGTTGCGAGTGTTGTGGGTTTTGTTGTACGTTGATTCCATTTGCCTCCAATCACATTTTATTTTGTACTTGGTTATTGACTTCTTATTGGTCGGTGGGCCTCTCCTTGGTCCATATATTCTGGCTGTGATGTCAGCATAGTACCAGCAAGAGGATTGCTCAACGTCCTAGAGACACGGAATTTGTCAGAAGTGTAGCATAATGACAGCTAATGTGGTATTGTATTTGTATCTGTTGGCGGTTTAGCTGATAGCCTAAGCTAACATTTGCAAAATCTGCTTTTTGCTCGTTGCGGTGCCTACGAGCTGCCCAGAAAAGCTTCTGACCAGAATAAACACCAGCAATCAAAGAGTGTTTATTGGTACTTCTATTGAAAACACAATGCAGAATGAAGTACAGCGGACAACACAAGCACTGAAATGCAAGTGACTTTGTTGTGGACAGCATTATTTGATGAAGCAATGACAACGTTTTGGAGAATACATTTTCGGCTAACTTTTTAGCAGGCTACACATGGTTTGCACCAAAGAGGGTCAATCCGCTGTGATTTGTTGTGGATTGATAGGCATGTTCAGTGGAATTTTATTTTTGCATATTTTCTTTGGACGTGCAAAAAAAATGGAAACAGATGCAGTACCTGACAGACATGGAGAACTCTCCGGGGGCGCTCTCGCTCTCTCGGACCAGAAAAGCTCCACATTCTCTGTGTCTTAGTCGGCTTTCGGCGACGCAGCGAGATATACGGCCTGCAAACCAGCTGGAGAGAAGGATGAATAATAGAAAGGTCAGAAATGATTGTGTTTTGCTCTGTGGTGCTTTTTATCCTCTTTTCCTCAAATTGCACCCCCCTCCCCGACCAGATGGAGACAACAACTCCGTCGACTTGACTGAAACTTTAAAGAAAAGCGCTTGACAGCTCAGCAGATCAACGCTGGCAGAGAAGTTTAAAAAATAAATAAATAAAAAATGAAAAGGTGTTAGGGGTTGTTGAGGTAAAATTAGCACATTTGTGAAGTTATTTTTATCTGGCGGCGTTCAAAGATGCATGCAAAACAAATCCCAAAATACCAGATTTCAGCTGTCAGCCGCAAAGCGGAAGTAATCGTCTCATGTTTCTCACGTGGTTTCCTTTTCCTTTTTTATTTTTTATTTTTTGGTTTTCCTGCTTATCGCCGTTGCCTGGCAGAGCGGTCTGCTCGCGTGCAAAGGGCTCGCACAAAACGTCCCCTCGAACCTACACAACTCTGCCGAGACGCCCACAACTTGGTGCGCGGAATGCAAATGTGGGTTTTTTTTTTTTTGCTTATTTTTGGTTGTGTGTGTTTTTTTTTTTTTTTTTTTTATGGCTGTGAAGGCGGCAGAGTAACAAGACTTAAACCCTGCAACCCTGTGTGTGTGTGTGTGTGTGTGTGTGTGTGTGTGTGTGTGTGTGTGTGTGTGTGTGTGTGTGTGTGTGTGTGTGTGTGTGTGTATATCGGCGCTCATTAACAAGGCAAAGACGTTTTAATAGCCGTGTTGTCGGTTCAGGGTTCTGTCACAGCAAAGGGGGCGCTGAAAAAAAAACAAAGACCCCATCTGGTGCAGGAATGTCTGATGGAGATAGGGGGAGTACCAGCATGTTCGTTCACACACACACACACACACACACTTATCGTGTGTGATTACGTAAGGCGGCCAGTGAGTGTGTCCCTCTGGGTGGGCTGCCTTATGCCAGAGTGCAGATGTCCAGCGCGCAGCAGAAAAGCCCCCCGAGCTTCACACAGCGCGCTGATGAGCCAGTTAGATAGACCAGGCCTGGATGTGTGAAGTGCATAATGTGTGTGTGTGTGTGTGTGTGTGTGTGTGTGTGTGTGTGGGAGTGTGTACTTACGCATGTGGCCGTAGGTTGATGTAGTTTTTGGGCACAAAGCCTTTTCTGTTGTGAAGCTCAGCTGTGTACCAGTTAGGGTCGTCCTCCATGTTGGTGATCTGCACGCACGCACGCACACACACACACACACACACACACACACACAGACACACACACAAACTTAGGGAATGACATATTGCTCGGAATGATGTTGACAGAGGCCATTATTATTGGCTGAAAGGCCGCTTTCATTTCTCCCAGACTCACTGTTTCTCCGTCTCCTCGCTCTGCCCCTCATTATCTGCTGCCGCTGCGGCGGATTTCATTTATCTGCGTGAACTCCTGACCCTCCACGGCTTCCAGAGCTTATGAGCGAGCGTCGAAAACCCAGCGTCGAGAGAGTCCGGCGCCATTGGGAAGCGACGCCCGCCTCCTTGGAAATTGTTTCATTCGTGCGTTTACTTATTTCAGCCCGGAATTAGGCTTTCATCCGTCTGTGTGAATAAGTGGGGTGGTCGGATGGATTGGGTCGGTACATAACCACGGTATGACCCGTCATAACCTCCAGGGAGAAGATCGCATTTTCCTGGTGTCGCAATTAACCTCAGCTTTCGCACCTCCGTCGACCCTGAAGGCCGACTGAGTGTTCAGCAAGTCATTTTTCCAAAAACCTGGAATGACTTCACTTCGTTCCAGCCCTGTGGTTGGCTCTTCTGTCTGTGTGTCGACGGCGGGCTAAAAGTCTTCACAGTTGGCTGCACAGGTCGGCGCTGAGGACGGCCGGGAACTGAGCGCCACTGACATCCAAATGTAACTTCCTCATCTTTTCTCAGCCCATCAGCCTCCAATTTCTTTTTTTCACTCTGTAACCCAGGTGCATTATTTCTTGACTTCTTGATATTGCCTTCGTGGATCGCAGTGACACCTTTTATCAAGAATGAATTATTCATTTTGTTTTATTCTGTTTGCTTGTAATTTGCCTGACTCACTGCCGATTCAAAGATTTCCATTTGTGACGCGACGGCAAACAAGCAAACAAGTGGAACGCAGCCCGGGTGGGAGGACTTGAACATGACGGTGGTGGGAAGCTGCTGCGGAAATGTTGCCCGTCTGATGAAGGAAACGCAGACGAAGAAGAAGAGAAAAATGTCGGCCTGTCCGGACTGCGCCTTGGGGAACTTCATTTCATGCACCATCTAGTTTAATGGATGCGCTGAGCTTTTGGACGGGGTGCTCTGAAATGCGTTGGGGGGCCACGGAGTGACTTACTGTTCGTGGGGTCGATCACGGTTGAGTCACGGATGCTGAATGATTGCCCTTTAAATCGTTTGGGCTGTTTCCATGTTGGATGCGGTTTTATTTATAGAAAAGACAAGCCCGCCTTAAAGAGCACCACAGTCGTTGTGCTTTCTCTTGCCTGTAATTTGTTTGTCCTGCGCCACGTTTGAGAGCGTCACAATCACCACCTTCCGCCCTGAAGGAACTGATGCTACTGAAGTGGAGAGATGTTTACATCATTGAAATGCGATCAGCATCACAATTCTGCACCATTCTGGGCAATTCTGGGCGGAGCTAACAGATTGTGTCTTGCCATGAGAGTGTTTCAGAGAGACGGTCGCAGAGATAGTTGAACGCTCTTCTAGGCATCCGGATCTTTTTAAATCTTTTTCTGAAAATTATTTTATCGTAAACTTTGGTTTTAGAGGAACTTTGTTAGACAAGATGCCTCCTTATTTACATCCGTAAACACAGGACCTCTTTAGTGCGTTCGGGCAATTGAGGTTCTTATTCAATTCAAACTCAAAACTGATAGTTGCAGTTAACATGCACACAAAAAAATTGGATTCTCCGGGAAAAAAAAAAATCTGAACTCTGCATTAAGACCTTGCCGTCTGAACGTAGCCTAAGATACAATGCATGAGCACAAAGGTCTTCAATAATACTACACAAAAAAATCTGCATCTGAAAAATCCAAACTGCGCTCTTTGAGCAAATCCCTGCACTCTGCGTGGCGAGATGCCGGCGGTAATTACGGAGAGGCCGGCCAGCTGCCTCCAACTCCCGGTTCAAATCCCAAACTGACGCGCGTACGTGTTTGATATTTGCAGAACAATGAGCGAGCGCGTGCCGCTGGATCTCTCCGGCACTCCAGTTTTTCCGAAAATCCCTCGGCCGCGACTACAAACGGAATAAGAGAGCAGCCACGTTGCCGTTTATTGTTTTCATCGCACGTCGGCGCCGCTTGGCCTGATAGAAGCTGCTTCTGTGCCGCGGCACCGTCAGGACGGTGTCGAAATTATTGAGGGTTTTTTTTTTTTTTTTTTGCCAAACTGACTCCCTGCCTTATCTGTGCCGGCGAGAAGTTTTCAGACGGCTGGAGCTGCTGTGAATAAACAACTCTGAAAGGGTCTGAGGTGGTAACTTGAGAATGGCGGCAGATTAGAAACTAACAGATACAATCAGCTTCCTAATAGTGTTTGCATTTTGTGTGTGTGCGTGCATGGAGTGAGCAAGTCTCCAGACCGCAGGTTGCAGAGCGACGCCCAAGCGGAGGCAAGACAAGTGCACAAAAATACCAGTGCTGCTCACGCTGGCCGATCCAATTTTATCAGACAGGCTGTTATTGTTTTATCTTTACGCTCTACTGTTGTCTGAAAGACCAGTTTTATGGACACATATACAGAAATACAGATGGCGTCATACTTGTTTGTCCTGTGAGTGGTGCCACCACCCGCTCCTTTCTCACAGGAAACCTCAAACTATCACCTTAGAAAGCCGAGACCTTTAAGTTTTTGCATGTGTAGCCGTCGATCGTCTTCAGTTTTTCCTTTTACCTCCTTAATTTACCTCAGCTTTAAATGTCAGGAAATTTTGTGCAAAAATAATTCGGGCAAGTTGCCGTTTGTTTTCGGTAGCTGCCGTTGTGTTTTCGCTCATCACTGCGCCGGCGAAGCATGAGCTCACGGTGACACCTTTGACATCACCATCAATTTTAATGTGGCGCGCTGACCGCAGGTGACAGCTCTGTGGGTTCAGTCTGGCACATAAATTTTCAAGGCATGGAAGGACGGAAGCGAGTATGAATATTCTAAGACGAGAGAAAAACATTTTGCCAGCACACTCGGACGCGCAGGCTGAAAAAAAATCAAATTCGAGACACCAAAAAGTCTTCAGTCTAGTCTGGTGGAATTTAAAAGGTTATTCCAGCGAATGGCCTTCAATCAAAGGATCGTTTCAGCTGCAATCTGTCTGTCATAATCGTCTTCCTTTAAGCCCGACAGATTAAGAACGTTCCTCAGAGGTGCCTCTGAGAGGCCCGGTTGAATGGATTTCACTCAGCGAAAACCTCCTAAAGTGGTGCTAAAGTCAGTGAAGTGATAAAAGGTCCCACAATTTGCAAAATTCACTTGAAGCGTTCCCTTCTACCAGTAACATGTCGTCGCCCTGTCACTGAACCTCCGGAAATGAGAAAAGTCTGCTGTGTGCTCAAACAGACCGTGGTGGGACTCAGCCCTTTGTGATGTCACATGAGGCACTGATGCCTCTCCCATGTTAGTGACGCCAGCCCCAGCCAGGTTTTCCTTTCACCACCTGAGATTAAATTGCAGCCCCTAAACAAAACATGCAGAAAGCTGACCCTTTATCCAGAAGGCTGTAAACGCAGAGCTAAATCTGATGCTCTCTCAAGATCAGCACATATTCTGGTAAACCTCGGATGAAAGCTAAAGATCCTGGTTGCAGTGGAAAAGCGACGAGTGCCGCCGCTAAGACCAAACATATCCCTGGGCGTAACGGCCTGCCAAGTCAGCTGAGCTGTTAGCCAGCGACGTGTGATCCCTGCGTTGGCAATTTGTTCGCTTTAAGACAGGCGGGCATCTGGCGCCACAGTCTGAAGAGACGCCGTCGCTGTTTAAATCCAGGATTTGCCGCTGACGTTTGAGAAGCGCAATTTTCTACTACAATAATTTCCAGCTGTGCAGGGATCTGCCTAAGGACCGCGCTCGCTCTTGTTAGCCGACGGGTAGCGGCTGACGGCAGCTGCTGCGCCACCCCAGAACTCGCTAATGAAACAGTTGGCGAACATTTAGGCTGAAGGAGAGTGAAATGCTTTTTTGGGTGGGGGTGTTACGTGCTTGAAGGCTCACACATGGTTAAATTATTTGTGACTAAACCAGACATGCTAGTTGTTTGGATTCATTGAACCCCCACAAGAGTTACTGCAGGTTTTCATCACTGTTTGCTTCTTGTAGCTGCTCCAGTGAGAAGGTGTCTGATCATTGTTTTTGCATATACAATGTTTATCGTATTTGCACGATATTTCGGGCCCCTATCTTATATACGCTCCGTCATGGTGGATGAATCTTTTCATGAATTTGCCTGTTGTTTTTTTTTTTTTTTTCTGAACCCTGAAGGTATCTCTTCCCATGTGACTCAATCATGCTTTGTTGAGCGTAAGACAAACGAGTGACATTTGCCTCAGAACAACAGGCACGATTGGCTAATTGTCCAGCTGTGCCCGCTGAACAGGTGTACGATAATTTCACTGAAAATACGATAATAATTTTGTCTCCGGTAAGATTAACCTACATTTTCCACCTCCCGGCAGCGCTGTATCTGCCTGCAGCTCCATTAATTTTTAAGGGGAAATCGCAACCTAACAGAGCAAGTGTGCTGTCAAATACCACTGTAAGCGACTGAACGTTAGCGGTGTTCGGTTTGGAGTCGATCGAATCAGCCGATTTGACGGACAATGGGAGAAAGAGGGAGAAATACAAGCTCGTGTGATGGAAAGTGTTGAAATCAGTGAGTCATTGTTCTCTGTAAGTTTTGCGTGCGGGCAAAATTCTTCGCCACAACGCTCACGGTGAAAAAACAAAAATGCCGTTGCTGAAACAAACACCAAGCATCACTTTCCTCAGAGAGATGAGAGAGATGGGATCTTACCTTCAGCATGTCTCCCTTGTTGAAGCTGAGTTCATCGCCCTCGGTGGCACGGAACGTATAAAGTGCCACTGCCTCCATGCCGACGAAACCTCACACTCTCACTCGCACTGGCGCGCACACATGCATACACCTGCAAGAGTCCTCCCCCCCTTCTTCCCCCCTCGACCCGCCAACCGCCGCTCGCACTTTGGAGACAGAGAACGACGGGGAAAACAAACAAACAAGAAGAAAAGAAAAATAAAAAGATACAAGGAGGAGTGAGGAGGAGGCAGTGGGATGAGGAGAGGTGTAAAAAGAAGAGGGAGAGGAGGAAGAGGAGGAGGACGGGGTCTCGTACGGCCGCTGAGCCGGGGAGCGTGGAAGACAGTCGGAGGCAGAGGGAGATCAGCCAGGGGAAAAACGCGACTCGCTTCTGCTGCTGCTGCTGCTGCTGCTCAGCAACACTACCATGAGTAACTCAGCGAGAGAGAGGAGAGAGAGAGAGAGAGAGAGAGAGAGAGAGAGAGAGAGAGAGAGAGAGAGAGAGCAAAGGAGTGGGAGGCACTTCCTGTGTGCATGTGTACAGTTTTTTTTCTCTCACAGAGTTGCTGTAGCGTATGGTAATCCGGTGTCAGCCAGCCCTGTGTGTGTGTGTGTGTGTGTGTGTGTGTGTGTGTGTGTGTGTGTGTGTGTGTGTGTGCGTGCACGTGCGTGCGTGCGTGCACTCTTCCATCATCTCGCAACACCTTCAGTCTACGGTGACGGCGAGCGCACGCTTTGTTTGATTTCCCCCCCTTTCTTTATAGGAAAGGGGGGCCTCAGTGAATCACACCCCCACTTCACACATTAACTGCAGTTGCCGAAGTGCAAAGCGTGAGTGGAGTGACTCGACTGGTGCGAGTATTGATGGAACTGCTGTGGATTTGCAGGGGGATTTTCACACTGGCGCAACCATCTCTGACAGCGGTCCCAGGAAGAGCTTGCTGGGCAGTCGTGTGGAGGAAAATGCCACGTTGATGTCAGGGGTCAGAGGTCAGGCTGGTTGGAGACCATAGAAAGGCAACAGGAGCTCAAGTAACTGCTGGTTACAACCAGGATCTGCAGAGCAGCACCTCTGAACTCAGGGCAATTCCTGCCACTGGGCCACTTAATTATTAGGTAGCTGGTCCGTGCTTTTCAATCAGGCGTCCAGTGAGTGTCACACAAATGTGTGATATATGTATTCAAATGGTAAGGACTATAGAAAAGCAAAACAGAAAAAAAATGTATTTCCATAAAAATCAAGATATATTATTTTAAACTCAGTGGAGCCATTAAAGCACCCATAGCCCACAGATGGTGTTTGTGTGAGCTAAAGGCAAAACCTGGGGAGATGATTGGTCATGTGGTGTCAACAACATGAGCTGTCCTGGAAACCCCCTGCCCACCACTTCGGGCCCCACCTGTAAAGTTGGACAGCAGGAGGAAGTGGAGGCGGGAGGGCGGGGGAGGATGTGGCGGAGAGGAAGTGGAACTGAATTTTCCCCCTGCGACGTCCAGCACGTTACATCACCACGGCTGTTTCCCAGAAGGCAGATTGAAAGATATCCGCGCAGGTTCGTGTGAAGGCTCAACATGGTGGCGGACTGAGAAAGGTTAGCGCCGGTTCACCTTGAGCGGCGCGGGACGCCTCGTGCGACGCCGTTTCTCACAGTCAGTCTTCCATGATCTTTGTTGATTGGCTTCCTCAGTCTGATTCCAGCTTCAAACTTCTCAACACAATATGCGCTGGCCATACCGAGCCATGGCTGATGAAATGGATGGATGGAGGTGTGTCAAACCATTCACTGGAACCAACTGCTGTGACCTCAGTGGAGTTCTCAAAAGCAAGGAGCTGCTGTTCCAAAACTGCCGGAGTCGCAGCACATCTACGGATCTTCCTCCTCAACTCATCTGCTGGGTTTCTTTCACAGGACAATTGTCCCACATCAAAACTGTTCACATTAAGGGTTTTTATTTTCCTGTGCAGCCTTTAAGTTCTTGTCCCATTTGTATTTTCAAATCAGTCAAATTTAAAGCATTAATCTCCACTGATCCGTCTTGAAGGCCTCCCGTCTGATTTGTTGACAGCTTTCGTGAGGATGCGACCAGAACATTCAGCATCTTCCAGCAATTTTCAGTCACCTCTTCTCCTGCACTTCAGTTTCAGCGAGTAGCGCTGGAGCTCGGAGATGAAGGCTGGTCTACAACCCTGAACGAGACCAGATTGAGACCAAAAAATATGGAGAGGAAAATGATCGTGGCCGGACACTGGACGTCAGGACACTGACTCATCTGCCCAATTTTCTTTCTCCACAGCCCCCGTTCATGGAGCGAACACCTTCCAGCCTCCGCAGATGGACATCGTTGTCCCCCCCGCCTCGTGATTCCGCCGGGTGGCCTTGCGCAAATTGCCGCCGTGCCGTTGCGTCCGTGTCGCCGCCGCCGCCTCGCTCACATAGGAGGGGGAGGCGCTTTTTGTTCCTCGTTGGCACTTTCTTTTTTTGTCAACTCGAAATCGATCTGTGGGCGGGCGCCGCTCTTCGCCAGGCTCAGCTGCGGCGGTGGACTTTGATTGTTCTTCCGTTTCTTTTCTTTTTTCGCCCACCCCCGTCCCTCCCTTCCCCGCCGCTCTCCTGTCGCGGTTACATCACTTCCTGTGCGCGTTTCCAGACGAGATGGCACATAGATGTTTCGACACTTCCGCAAAGTGGCTTTGTCGCCCCTTGCGTGTGAAATCTCCTGATCATTACGTGTGTGTGTGTGTGTGTGTGTGTGTGTGTGTGTGTGTGTGTGTGTGTGTGTGTTTTGTGTGTGTAAAGAATTTTTTTTTGATGCTCGTGCCGGCCACACGACTGACAGGCGCAACCACGATGCGAGCGAGAGACTTTTTCTGCCTGAGCGATGTTTTCATCCTGTCGGGGTCACTGACGCAGAGAGCTTGAAGAAGCTGGTGATCACATGCGCACGTGCGTGTGTGTGCGTGCGTGCGTGCATGCGTGCTTGTTCGCACCTGCTTTTCAAAAGAAGTGTGTGGGCAGCGGTGGAAAAGCAGGCGGGCACACAGAGTTGCCCCGTCGTCTCTCAGCGAAACTAAAATCTCTTCTTCATGGCTTTTCTGTTGACACTTGAGGACTGACTGTTCCTCTGCCCTCAGCTGGCTTCACTTCCTGTTTCTGTTTCCACTCCGGCTGGGTTTATTCTCTGCTCTTTTTGTCCTCGCTGCCTCTGCAGTGGGTTTCAGGCTTCGAAAGCCTCTGCGCCGGCGCCTCGCTTCCATTTTCACGCGCGCGTCCGTAAGAGATTCAATCGATGGGCTTGTGAAGAAAAAAAAGTGACAAAAGTTAAAGGACACTCATTAAAGTTGTAAATTAGCCAATAAAAAAGCCCCTCTGTTTACAGCCTTTCGCAAAAATGCTTCAGTGGAACTAATGAACAAATCCTCAGGGCCTGTTGTGGCCACTTTTCTACATTTTAGCGTGCACTTTCTGAAACGTGGTGCAAGAAAAACAAAAACAAACTGTCGTTATTTCTGTGGTGGAGCGCCGTAGACCTCTATCACAGGAAGTGTTCTTCTTTTTGAAACCCGTGTCTTGACGGGTCAGAGGTAGTTCAGCTTGACTGTGTTAACCACGTCCCAGTAAGAGGAGGTGTTGAGGAGGGCTGTCAACTCGACTGGAAACTTTTGCGTATTCCTCCCCAGGTCGAATGTTGAGGGTTGTTGGTATGCAGCACAACTCAGTTGTAACCAGTGGTTACTTGAGTTACTGCCAACTATTACTGTTGCCTTGTCTCCAACAAGTCCACCCATTTCTCATCCGAATTCTCTTCAGCAAGTCATCATTGGCTTGCTGTCATGTGATTGGCTAATTAGCCATTTGCATTAGCGAGTGTGGCAGTGCTTCCGGCTTCTGTCCTCACACCACTTTATTGTGAGGTGAAAAGAATGTTTGGGTCGCGTTCTCTCCGCTGAACGCTATTTAAAAAGAAAAAGTAAAGCTCTACTGACATCTGTTGGCCAGAAGTGGAGCTGCATGATGCAACAGCACAACCAGGCATGACTGCCCGCATCCCTGCGTTCACAGAATTAAAAAACAAACAAACAAACAGGTTTTGACCATTGTGGTAAAGCTTGAGGTTTGACAGAGAAAGGTGACAGCACTCAGGCAGGCAGAGCTCAGTTTGTAACAAGGACAAGGCCTTGAAAGAAATGAATGCCATGCGGAAACTTCACTGTGCCAGGTCGAACAAGAGGTGTTTTGATCACATTTTTTTTGTGTTTAAAATCTTACACTCACCCATTACTTTAATATTTGGCAATTGTGGTGTGATTCAGCAGTTCTGCTTTATTGGATCAAGTGATGGGACATTTTGGAATACTGAGCAACTCACAGGTCACCAAAAACTTGCATTTTGTAATTTAAAAATAATATAAATAATTAAGTAACAAATTAGCTTCAGCATTGTATTCACACAATACAGTCTATCAGCATCAGAAATTTAGAAGACCAGACAAAGGTACAGTACCGATGAATAAACCATCAATCACCTTTTAAGAAAACCAGTGCTGGGAAGCAGTAATTGAATGTCAGGCTCAACACATTTGACCGCTGACACTTTTCTGTCCAGACCTTTTGCTACCAAAAACTAAATTATCTCGTCTGGTCTCTTCTATATATGCACAGATCCTTAAACACACCACAATCCTTTCAGCCTGTACTTACATAGACGCTACAGAAGATTTGGACACTTATTGAACACAAGCCAAACGACTGCATTGACTCGTCTGCTTTGGGTGTTTTTGGCAACTTTTCCATCCGTGCTGGCTCAGCCGTATGACACCCAACCACTATTTTTAAACACCACACTCTCCCTTGACACATCTTGATATCTATTCATAGCTCACTGGACTCTTTTAGGGGAGCATTTTGCTCTATAATTAGCGCCTTATTTGAAAAGCGTATGAAAGAGGACGGTGACCCTCCCTTGGTAGGTTCATTATCCGGCTGATGAGGAGGCAGTTGCGTGAAGAAAAACAACACACACACACTGGGTGATGGAATGCTGTCGTGCTTGTACTGACACACCTGTAACACACTTGTGGAGGCTGTCGATTTGACAGTCACAAAGCCTGACGTGCCCTTGCGTCACGAGGTGACATATTTGTTCATGGAAAGAGAAATGGAGGTGGTTGTCAGAATTAGCTTCTCGTCGTGAGCCCCGTTAATGAAGTGAGTGATAGAGCACTGAGTCATGTTTTAAGCAGTTTGGTTTCTTTGAACTCTTGACTTCTGCTATATGAGACTCCTTTAAAAAAAAAAAAAAAAACAAAAAAAAAACAAGGAGTGGGGGTAAACAGGCCTCTGTAGGGGGCTCACGGAGGAGGTGGTTTTCTGAAGCTCACGGTGTCATGCCAAAAATAGGGCCCGGTCAAAAGAGGTGACAGAGATGATTGTTGAATATCTCGCTGTGACGATAGTCTACGAGCGCCCCCTCCCTCCGACGGAAAGTCAAGCCGCCTTGGTCACACCCTTCCCAGCCCCCCGTTCCCTTCCTTTCCCCTTCCCTTCCCTCCCACTGTGCCCGCCATGTTCTGGAGGAGGGGATACGAGTAGCCTGCTTTAGCTGGGCTTAGCATTAGCAACTCACAGCTTAGCGGAGGCGCAACAAGCAGCCGGAACGCCGAAACAAACACCACATCTCCGCTTTTTTCCTCCCTCAACTTGGTCAAACTTGTTTATGGTCGTACATCATTGGACTAACAGTTATAATCGGACGAGGAGTCACATATACGGTAAGTCGCCGCTGGCTTTCTGGACAATGAAGTTGTTTTGTTTTGTTTTTTTTCCAGGGTGCCCTGTAATCCAGTTTGCTTTGGGGATGTCTCCACCGAGCACCCGTCTTGGGTGCTAGCTTTTAAGGGTCGCTATTTAGCTTAGCATGCTAGTTGACTGGCTTATTCGTGTAGTTGGCCGGGTGGGATATTTTAGGTTCAGTATAGCATTAACAATGAAGGCAATAAATGACGAAATTTCAGTTGTAATTACTCGCCGTTTTGGTCCAGAGGAGCCATTCGGTTTAGAATACTAAACCGAATGGCTCTTGGTTTGCTGAGCAAAAGCAAAGCCTCGTTAACGCTGGCTTTGATCTAACTTTTTCGAATCCAAGTTTTGGGCACGTATTGATGGTATTAGCCAGCAACTCGATATCCGAGCGCGGACCAAGCACCGAGGAGCAAAAATCTGGCGACACACTAAACATACCAGTGCAAAGTCAACTTTTACTATGTAAATATATCGCACACAGGCTGCCAAATTAAGGCGCCGTTTGCAAATTAACGAAAAATGTTGTCCGCTAGCTTATATTGCTAGCGTACGAAAACAACTTCCCCAAGTTTTGCTTTAAACTTGCTAACATTAGCGGCAACAGTGAGTAGCAGGCGGGCTAGGTTATTCCATCCCATGTTCCGAAGTAGTGTTGCGCAAATTTTGCGTCAAAATAAATGCTGTGGTCTACATCATTTCGCCGCTCAAACAAGTCACGGAATTAGATATTTCTTGCTGTAGCCACAAGAACAATGAGAAATAAAAATTAAACACTAGCTTGAGCCGCTATAGCATGAGCTCCTAATCACATCATCTCACTGAAATGCAGTGATTTATCGACTCTCCAGTCGCGATCAGCTGGATTATTGTTATTCTTTCGACTGTACGTTTACTTGTTTTGTTTTTTTGAAAACTATCATGCCGCTCAACTGTGGGTCTTCACGGCAATGCTCGTCGTTGGCTTCGTGAGATATTTGGATGCATTCTTTGGCGATGTGGGCGCTGTCTTGAGTTGTCGGTTGCTTCGAGAAGTGTCCAACCTGGCCGGAAGGCAGTGAGGCAGGGCGAGGAGTACAAATCTTTGCTCGGAATATCCCGACATCGTGGGGGCTTTTTGTTTATGTTTGGCGCACATTTGAGGGCGGAAGTACCCGGAGCCCCTTTATCCAGGGGCACAGTGACTGAGCCCACGTAAACGTGGCCTGAGAGATGGGCAGGGCTTTGTCTATTGTCAGGACGATCAGTCAGTCACAGCGGGTGACAAGATGCATCATCACCATCCTCCTCCCTTTTTTTTCTCCCCCTTTTCTCTCTGCTTGGCTTTGTCCACAGGTCGGGGAAGTGAACCACTTCAGAAATGAAACCCGGCCTCCTGTCTCTCTGTCTGTCCCCCTTAGTTTTTGTGGTGTCAGAGGTCACCGTTGGCCCCGTCCTTTGGTGAACCCGATAGACTGACGATTGTCTGGCTGTTGTTTTTTTGACAAATTAGAATATTTTACCCAGAGAGAGAGAGAACATGGACGGTGATGGAACCGGCTGGATAACTCACAAGTCATGCTGTCGCACTCACTCACAACTCACACAGGCACGGCTGGTTGTGCAAGCCTCCTATCTCCAGATCAGCTTTGAGGGCCTGGCTAGGTGGGCAGACCTGTTTTTAGTCTAGCGCCTCGCAGCCTTTAGCGCTAATCACAGTTTACTCGGCCTCTGCCAAGACACACCCAGAAGCACACGCACATGCACACGCACCATCAGTGTGCATCGCTGCAAAGTTTTTCTTTCGGATCACGCTGATAATGTACACAGAGGAAGTTTTCCACTTCATGTAGGGGGATTAAAAGAGAGCAGTAGCACTATACCCCAGTACAGACCTTTTGTATATTGGCTCTGTGTGTATATAGTGGCTGTAAATATGACTACGTAACAGGAACTGTCAGGCTCTGATTGCATTGACTTTCATCGAACTGTGTACAGACAGTGAATTTGTGCAGTGAGAAAAAGTCCCCACCAATGGCTGAAAAAACAGGCTTTGCACTGGGTGAAGTTATGCTGCTGGTGCATTCTGCTGAGAGGATTCATTTGACTCAGTTTTTGTGTTATTTCCAGAATAAAAAATTGGAAATTTGTATGTGTTAATGGGGCACCTAGGAGAGAGTTAAAAAAAAAAAGAAGGATAAGAACAAAACACTACAATGTAGAATATCACAAGACGCCATTTACTGGAAGTTATATTCAAACAAACATTTAGTAAAAAAAACTTCACGTGTTGAAGCCATACATAAATCTTAAACTTCTAAAACACAAAATCTTTTTGACATCAGAGCATCTTTGAGTTTCTCTTTATGTCTACATAAGGACAAAGAATCTGTGAGAAGGTGCAGGTTTGAATTCCAGAACTGGACTATACGATATGTGAGCGAACACTGTCCTGAATATGCTTGATGCATTGGCAGGTTGGTGAACTAATGGGTCTCCATCTCTTTAAAGCCACCTCAGCATTAACTGCAGAGTGTGATTCAGCTGTCTAAATTTAGCACCCCATGCTTATTTTATCCCACCTGTTTCCCCATTGCAAGTCAGAGAGTGGAGGCAGCCCATTTTAATTTTTACTATCAAACTGAGTGAGTTTCATCTTTCAACAGATAATTACTGACTGATTGGATACGGAAGCAGTGGCACCGGAGCGTCGCGTCAGACGAATAAGTGCCGCTTCTGCACATTTGCTGGCTCTCCTCATTCCCATTCAGCCTCGTAAATAAAAGCACATTCTTGGGAGCACATCACCCATACTGACCCACTTGGCCACCCACCCCCCTCCACCAGGCCTTTAGAAACATGTTGAATTCTCTGGGAAGTTGCTTTTTTTTTTTTTTTTTTTTTGAAAGACTTTCATCGTTCACTCTAATGCCACATTTTCATTCCTTAATTAATTCCAGCGGTTTAAAAATATCCTATTTATTGAGTTATTTATTTCGTAAGTTAGTCTTCCTGTTAAAGCAGAGGCCCTGTTGTCAGACCCTCCGCGTCTTTGGGAGGAGACAAAAATAACTGGGAGAGTAATCAGTACGACCTCAGTCCCTTCTGTGACATCAAAAAAATGGCAGAGTGGATTGAAAGCCGCTCAGCCACAGAGTGGAGGTGCTCTGCGCGGAGGATGCCACTTTGTTCACTCTGTGTCAGCTGTTTCTATATGAATATGTTCAGTTTCCCCCCCCCGCCCTCCCCTCGGCAATTTGTCAATCTCAGAGGAAAAAAAAAAACATCCGATTGCTTCGAAACGCTGAGTCGCACGGTTTCTAGGAACTGTGATTGTGCAACAGTTCTGAAGCGAGTAACGAAGCACAGTTGCCGTGATGTCACGCATGGCGACACCAAATTAAAGTTTATTCTGGTGCAGGAGTGGCCTGAGCTCAGACGGTCCAGAGGAAGGCCGGCCGGCCAGCCAGCCAGCAGGGTCCGGTGGGTCGGGGGTTTGTTCCGGTTAGAGGCGGAGTTGGGGGAGGGAGGCGGAGGAGGGGGGTGCAGCGATGGACAAGACAGGCGCTCCTCTCTTCCGGCTGTCTGCTGCGGCTGAATAGGTGATTATAGCAGCAGATGTGTCATTAGGTCTGAGCCGCATTCATCGGGATGCAGGGCGAGGGGAGGGCGTGCCCCCCCGCCCCCCACACCACCACCACCACCACCACCACCACCATCACCCTCCCGGCCGGAGTCGACGTCCGACTGGGTTCTGCGTTTTGACGAATGTCGCATTTTGAAAGTGTACAGCAAGGGCAAAACTGGAAGGGGGAAAAAAAAAAAGTCTGCTGACTTTACGTGCTTAAACTCGCCTATTTGGAGTCAAAGCAAATGTGCAAAGTGCACGGAAACAGTTTGGCCTGACGCACCTCTGACGTGGCCAACGTTCAGCCCACATGACCGCCCGTGGTGGGCGTATCGATCCAAGAGATTGATGACATCGATATCTGTGTAGGGAGATTAAAGCTTGAAATGCGTGTCTAGATATTGAGTTTGGATATATTGATTACTTTGTTTGCTATATGTAAACTACAGGGTTGTCCATAACTTGCAGCACATCATTTTGCTTTTTTTTTTTTTTACCTCCATGACAATAAAACTTCTAAGGTGGAAGAAGTAATGGGGAGGGCAAACTCCCAGGTCCTTCTTTTCGAAAGTGAGCAAGGCTTTGAGTGGTGTTGACAAATATTTTCTATTTATTGGAAGCTTTGCTAAAATTCTGCCCTGGTTTTAACAGCATTGGGGCAAGAAACACAAAAACACTTCAACGTCACGAAAATGAAAAGTATCAATATCATTATCGGAGATAGTGGCCCTGTATTTACTTGGTGTCGTTGTATCGTTGCACACCACTAACGGCCGCTGTTTCCATTCCCGGATGTTTTCACGAACGCCGACGCTAGCTGACGTACGAGAATCATCACAACCAGTTCTCCAGCTGACGGCAACTCCTGAAATCATTTCCATTCTTCTGGTTGCTTTGTTCACCTCCTGTTCTTCCGGTTGCCGACCTGCGATGTGGCTACGCTTTTAATTTCAATCCGCTTGACTCGGAGAAACAATCCTCAGAGCTCCATCCAACCGCCCCCGTTAAAAAGAAAAGCTATACAAACCAGTTTTCCTGCTTTGGGTGTCTGCATTTCATGCAGCAGTTTTTTCCTCCAAGGCTAATTGCTTTTGTTGTTTTTTTGAAAAGCTCGCCCGTGCGAGTGTTTGTGTCGTCGAGGGGCGCGTCCCAGCATGTTGTGCGAGGATCAGAATACTGAATGTTTCTCGATCGTCTCCTCAGATAGTTGGTATCAGTGTAGAACTCACCTGCTGCTTGCAGCCAAGTTTTTTTGGTTTGTTTTTGAAGGTATGCTAGCGCAAATGCTACAAAGCTAACTTGCTGACTTGTTATTCGTGATTGCGCCGTTAAAGTGATTTTTTTGCTTACCGAGCGCCGGCTATCAGACGGAGGTAAGCAGACCGCTGGGTCCACGTGAGTTTGCATATGCATTTAAAATCATTATTCCCCCCACACGTCTGGCTCATTAACCGGCTTTTTGCAGCGTGTCGGCCCCTCAGCTGTGACCGTGCACATACTTGACATATTTTGTGCTTGCCAGTCAGGAAGTGATTAGGAGCCGCGCTGGAAACAGGACAGAGGAGTCATCGCTCTCACCTCTCTTCACACTCAGGCTGGAAACGTTCTCCCTCGCCGCCCACCAATGGGTGGAAATGCATTTTTTTTTTACTCAGACATTGTTCTCCAGCTGCCCCCAGGTGCACTGGACGTTGAAACTTTGCAAGAAAATGGCAGAAGAATAAGTTATTGTCTCATCTGTCGCTTGTTATTGTCTATTGTCTGCTTCCATTGAGGGGCACAGTGTATGGATACATACAGTCGAGGATTAATTACAAGTAAAAAAAAAAAAAAAAAAAAAGGTTAAATTTTACATTATGTCTTATATACTTATTTAACGGTGCTCTAAAGTTGTATTGTGTCAAATTGAATTTCAGTTTGCTGACCGATTTTGCGTAATGGATTTTTTACCACCAGGAAGTTAAACGTATTAGTTTGTTAAAGTGGCACTCAGTCAAAACGTCGTTGATGAGTCAGAGGTAAATAAAGCGAAGTGCTCTTGAGATTTTATTGGCTCCACATTTGCTGCAACTTTTTTTTTTTCTTGGGAAACATCAAATTGGTCTTGAAGTTAGAACTTCTCCGGCAGTCGAGACAGACGTCACCAAATCCTGACATTCCTTCCCTGCATGTTTGCAGACTTTATTTGCCAATAGTAAAACTTCCCTCGTAGTTCGGACACTGAAAAAAAAGAAAATAAAATCTCAAACTTTGATGAGTGTTTCGCGGTTGCTGCAGTGGAAACCAGAGAGCGAGCGCACATCCTCTCAATTTAGCGGAGGTGTTGGTGATGTATTTATTTATCTTTTTTTTAAACCGTGCCACGTGATGGCCTGAAACTAATGACATGCGACGTCCCCGGCCGCGTTTATGTGAACTCTTAATAAGTTTACCAGAAAGAGTGGAAACGAGTCCTCCGCCAACAGCACCTCGTGTGGAAACGTCTGAGCTGAGAGAGAAACTGTGACACCTCAGTCTGGTTTCACAAAGTAAGGCGCCGCAGCTGTCCTCACCGACACAAGACCATCTCCCGGCGCCGAGCCGGTTCAAACCGAGCCGGGGACTCTGACCCCGTCCTAGAATCGCTCGGGAAGATTCTGACGAGGGGCGGCGAGTCGCCTTCGGTCGGGATCGAAAGTGATCGTTTTCTCTTTGGTGGTGTTGCGCTGACCTGCTTCCCCGTGTCTGTCCCAGGTGATGGCGGCGTGGTCGCGTGCTCAGCCGGCGCGCCGTGCGTGAAGATGACCGTGACAGATGCCGTACTGGAGGACTCGGGAACTCTGCGCCGGCCAGGAGAAGCCTCGTGAACTCACTCGGACGAAAGCGCGCGCACGGAGACAGCGTGTTTGCCTTCCCGCCTGAACTTTATTAGCTTCTTCCCGGCTCTCCTTTTTTTTTTTTGAGCGAGAGCGTGCGTGTTTTTTTTTTTTTTTTGTTTTTTTTCTTTTTAAAAGTTTGTCTCGCCCCAGCCGCCATCATGCCGAGCTCCACCATCCGCCGGCAGATGAAGAACATGGTGAACAACTACTCGGACGCAGAGAAGAAGGTGCGCGAGGCCACGTCCAACGACCCGTGGGGGCCGTCGTCCTCGCTCATGTCGGAGATCGCCGACCTCACGTACAACGTGGTGGCCTTCAGCGAGATCATGAGCATGATCTGGAAGCGGCTCAACGACCACGGCAAGAACTGGCGCCACGTCTACAAGGCGCTCACGCTGCTCGACTACCTGATCAAGACGGGCTCGGAGCGCGTGGCGCTCCAGTGCAAGGAGAACATCTTCGCCATCCAGACGCTCAAGGACTTCCAGTACATCGACCGGGACGGCAAGGACCAGGGCATCAACGTCCGGGAGAAGAGCAAGCAGCTGGTGGTGCTGCTCAAGGACGAGGACCGACTCAAGGGGGAGAGGTAAGAGGAGCCGGAATTGAATCTGAATCTGATTCAGTTGTTTTATGACGGTGTGAACAGCACAACTCCAAATCTGATTTGGACCACGGCTGTTGTCATCTCCTACAAGTGTGTGTGTGTGTATACATACTTTATACACACACACACGTATATGTATACACACATATATATATATATATATATATATATCTTGCTCATATTTTTGATGTGTTCAGCATCTATCTGCAGTCTAGAAAGTTGTAAGGATAAAAAGAAAAAAAATTTCATGATGAAAGTAGTTTCACTAAAGTCATTAAAGCGATGGTCCTGCCCACTCCTGGCTCCAGTTCCTCACCCACACAGCACTGAAGCAGCAGCAGTTGACAGAGATCCACGACTGCAGCATCCTGCTCTCCCTGTCTTCGTTATTGTCTTTCGCTGCAACATCGGCCGCACACGAAACTCGCAATTGAAATCCTTGCGTGTTCTCATGTCTGTGACCTCCATGCCTCCGTATATTCTACATACTCACAGTGACCTGTGCTACCAGCGTTTAAAGATAGCGTGAAAAAAATTGACCTGAGTAGCAAGTATGAATGTCAAAAACTGACATATCATTTGACCAGCAGGGACTGTGAAAGTTGGTTGGAAAAACAATGAAAATGACTGGCGAGTAACATGGAAAGGAGCACCGAATTTATATCATTGCAACCATTTTCACAGTTTTTTGTTTGTCACGAGAAAAAATATTTAATTGGCCCAAATGAGAAAAACAATTTTTGCCTTGTTTGGTCAAATTTTGATTAAAAATGGCGATAAAGTTGTGGGCGTGGCTTCAGCTGAGTGCTTTGATGGGGTTTTTTTGTGCACCAGCTGCACTCGCGCTCCAATCATGGCTCGCCTCCGGTTCCGCCAACACGTCCAAATATGGAATATTCCGGTGCCTGAACCGACCGGAAGATATCAAGACGGTGCTGAAACTAAAACCAATCACGAGGCCTCAGAGCAAAACTTTCTTGACTTGTCTTTATGTCCAGTCAGTGTGATGAACAGAGACTTGAACCCCTCCAGACCCACATCCCACTAGACGTTAGCCAAAAATGTAAAAACAACTTTTTATTTTCCACACTCATTCATTTGAAACCGGCAGGAAATGTCTGGGCTTTTCTTTAAACTGCAGTATCGGTTTCATACAGTGACGTGTTTGTTGTGTTTGCTCACCTGTTGATCTCAGACGCAGAGCGCCTCTCAGTTCTGTTTCTTCCAGTCTGGGAAACTTTGCAGTTTATAATGCGGTCACTGAGTCAAACGTCGTGCACACTTTAGCCACCTGAATTAATCTGATTCCGGTTTGAGTTCAAACTGAGGAACGCGTGAATTCCTTTTTTCCTCTTGTCGTCCCGTCAGGTCCCAGGCTTTGAAGACCAAGGAGCGCATGGCCCAGGTGTCCACGGCCGGCAGCCAGATGGGCTTCGGCCGAGGCTCGTCCCAGCCCAACCTGTCCACCTCCTACAGCGAAGAGTACGGCCGCTCGGAGGGCTCGCCCGCCTCCTACCACGGCTGTAAGTTCCCGGCGTACGGCGATGCAAATATTCCACCGTACAGCATTGTGTCCTCATTAGTGTAACTTTGGCCTACATCCTGAAAGCGGCCCCCTCCCCCCTTTGCTCTGTCTCTGGCATGCAATCTCACAGAGTTGGGCCGCATTCCTTAGAGCGCGCACACACACACACACACACACACACACACACACATCCAGAAGGAAGAAGAGTTCATCCCTGAGTCTCTGTCTTCCACACGGCAGAAGAGTCTCCTCCTCCTCCTCCTCCTCCTCTTCTCAACCGTCCCTTCACTCCCCCAGAGACACAGCGGTGAAGATTTAGATTTTCCAAATGGAAGGAAGTGACTGAACAGAAACACGATTTTCAATGAGCTGCAGCCAGAACAGGCGGGCCGGCGGGGGTTTAAAGACGCAGACTCTGCAGTTTGCGTTCACGTCGGCCGTTTTGGTTCAAGCTCACCGGCCGCGCTTTCTGTCTCTGGAATGACCGCTGCCCACCGCAAACGGCCCGATGATGAAAATCCAGCGGGGAACAACGGGGGTTCCACTGTGTTGTCGTCATTGTATCTCTGGATGTGCAGGGAATTTTAAAAACCTGCCCCAGCCGTGCAGCGCCGGGGGATTTGCTTGTTTTGCTGGAAGGTGGTAAACAGAAAGTTCGGGGGGGTTTTTGATGGAAAAAAATATTATGTATTTCAACCTGTTATTTTTTTTTCTCCCATTTTGCATGATGAACTGTCACCTTTCTACTGAAGAGGATTAGGGCGAAAAGAAGAGAAAAAAATTAAGATACATTTTTTTAAGTATCCAATTCGAGAATAAAATTGAAATTTTGAGATTAAAGTCGAAAATTTGAGAATAAAGTTGACGTAAAAAAGACAACATTTTGGGAATAAATCGATATTTTCCAATCAATGTCCTTGTGAACTAAGTCAAAATGTTCAGAATAAAGTCGAAAGTCTTTTCAATGTCCTAATACTTATGACCACACTGTTTGTGCACCCGAAGAGTGAGGATTTCCTGGTGACGACACCCAATTTTGAAGTACAATTTCACAAGCTGTTCCACAGAAGATATGTTGTCAAGTGACAAAGGTGCACAAATACCATAACTTGATTTATGATTAATCTCGATATTTTGACTTAATTCACGAAGTTTTGACTTTTTTACGTCAACTTTTTTCACGAAAGTTTGACTTTATTCATGAAAATTCAACTGCAAACTTAGATAGAGATCTCCTTCCTGCAATAGGGTTAGGTTAGTTTTTTTTTTTCTCTTCTTGTGGCCCTAATCTTCTATCGTACTTTTCCGATCTTTCACACCTGCAGTTGGCAGTCAGTCGAGCGTTTCTCGCCGCTTCTTGACGCCCGTTGGCTGGAATTCTCCGTTTACTCATTTCCTCTGACGTTCTTGTGAAAAAAGGGCAGCGGCGGAGGATCTGACACACACAGAGTCATTGTTTAAGCAAAGTAATGGACGGGTGAAGTCAGACAGGATAGACCAGAAGTAAAAAGAGAAGGAAAAAAAAAAATCCCTTCTAGGAAGTTACAGTGAGCCAGTGAGAAACAGGCGGAAGCGGAAGAGCGCGGCTCTGGTGGCGTTTAATTTTATTGTGTCCAACACTGGAGCCAAGTTACAGCCTGTTTTTTCCCCCCTTTTTTTTTTTTTTTTTTTTTTTACACAAGCTGGGAAACGTCAAGTCGAAGCTGAAATGTGCGATGAAATGAAGGAGCCTCCCTCACTCAGCAGCTTTCCAGCCCCGAGATTTAATGCCGCTGTCGAGGGAGTGTCGGCAAACACGGCAACAGCGGGCGGGTGACACCCCGGGACGGAGGCCCCGCTCACTTTTATCTCAGCGTAAATCTGCGACACCCGGGTCCTGTTTTCACACTCACAATGCTACCATTGCGCCTGGGCTCCGTTTATAGAGTTGAATCGCACAAAAATGCGATTTGAGAAAAATAAATAACAAAGAAACGAAAGAAGGCTCGTTTGCTCGCACTTAAAATGCAACAGCCAATTGAAAGATCGCAGGATAGGAAACGTCTGGGCGACCCGGCGGCGCTCTCGTGTTTTTTTTCATCGCCTTGCTCCCGAGTCGCTGTGCGAGGAAATGCAGCAGCAGCAGCAGCAGCAGCAGCAGCAGCAGATGAAGCAGATATGCCTGATTCCCACCGTGTGGTGCGAAAAAACTTTGCCGCCTTTGAATTGTGTTTATCTTTCCTGACCTGCTACTGAGCGTCTCTGCAAGCTGTTGTTCCCAGTGAAATCTTGTCTATCCCTTTTAACCCTTTTTTTCATGGTGCGGTTTGATGTAATAGGAATTTAAGGGAAAAAATGTAATAGTTGGGAAGGCAATATTTGAAAAGTCTTTATTTTTTTCTATTATTATAGGATTCTCATATCAATTAAAGTCTCCAAAGAGCTCCAGGAAACTGAATATTTAGCCCTCTGTTTACACTCCTCTGCAGAAATTCTATGTCTTTAGCTATCTGCGAAGACTGATGCATCGTTTGGCTTTCCACTCGTTTGGAATGAGGCAAAAACATGGCTTTTTCTTGACAAATATGATACATGGCTGTAGACCAGTAACAACAAAACAATGAAAATCCAATTTTTCCAACCTACAAGGGATGCAACTTATCAATTAATTCCTTGATTGTTAGTTGATTGACCTTATTGATCGATTAATGATTAATTGATAAGCAGCAATTTTTTTCTGAGAACCTAAATTTTGCAATGAAAAAATCTGTAAGGAAGACGTTATTTAACCCTTAAATAATGTTGAGGGTCCAATGTGACCCATTTTTCCATTAGAGAGCAGTAAAAACACCCTAAACATTTATCCTCTGACTTTAAGTTGACTTCTAATGGGTCACATTTCAACTTTTTTTTTTTTTTACAAAAACATTGTTTAAAAGTAATTTGTTGTAGGTATATTATTATATGACCATCACAGTATCTACAGGTGAATTGCTTTTTCCTGTCACTACACTGTTATAATGATATTAGCTACCAAGTAAAAACAATTTAATCAATTGCGACTAATTTAATTTAGTCGATTAATCGACAATTAATCGATTAATTGTTAACATCCCAACTTCCAAGTGGATCGTCACAACGAGAACCAGGCGCTCTTTGCTCTGGGCTCTGACTCCCTCATGTTCGCCGTCTATTTCGGGCGAGCGTTTCGCAGCGTGGCCAAGTCCCACCAGCTAACCAAACACACCTTTAGCCCTCCCGCCCCCCCACCCGTTCTTGCGTCCTGCCACTTTCCTCCCCGGAGAGATGTGGCACTGAGACGGCGGAGCGGAGAGCTTTCGGAGGCCAGGGAAGGAGCTCAGATTTCAGCCAACGAGTCATAGGAGCGTGAAGTTGGGGACGGGGAGCGTTCAATGAAACATTATGCAGAGTGTGACGACTCTCGCGATCAGTCAATGTTCTAATAATCCTGCTATGTAATGGAATACATAACAGGCTTCCTGGGGCGCTCAAGGCCGAGCGGTTTTGAACGCACTTCAGAAAAGCCGAGCTGCTGATGTCAGGCGGTGACGTCTGTCAAAGTGTGTGTGTGTGTGTGTGTGTGTGTGGCTTCAGAATAATTGGGTCAAATCATGAGACAATCCGCCAGTGTTCCCTCAACGGGTGGTCCCGCTCGTTTGAACGAAGGGACTTTTTTTTTTTGGAGGGTAGCTGCTGGCAAACTTGACAAGCAAAGACAAATTGTCCATCTGCCGCCTTCAGTTGAAGGAAAAAAACCTCCCAAAAGCAAATTCTGAAACCCCGTCTCTTTTATCAATGCTGCCGAGCAGGAGCTTCAACTTTAAGCCACATAAAACACGGTGTGGTGCACTGACTGGCATTTGCACACCCACATTTTTCAAACACGCACGCACGCAAAACTCACAGAACTTTGGCTGCTGAGAAAAGTTCAAAAAGTTCAAAAAACAGCGAGCGGCGCCAAGAACTGCTCGGATGATGATGTCATCGAGTTTGTGCCATTTCCCACGGAGAAGTGGCACAGTCACGGTTTCGGCAGGGGGAGGGGTTCAGCTCTCCGTCCCCCCCCCCTCGCCCCGGACAGGCACAGCCCGAGTTGTTTACCTCCTTTTTAAATAAATAATCACGAGCGAGACGTATCGAGTGTCTTGTGTTTGTGTCCATGTGCGGGGGGAGATGCTCACCGTGTTGTGTGTGTGTGTGTGTGTGTGTGTGTGTGTGTGTGTGTGTGTGTGTGTGTGTGTGTGTGTGTGTGTTTACCGTACTGCCACATGGCTCAATATAATCCAATCACTTCAACAGTCCCTTTCCGTCCTCCTGTGCGCCTAATCCGTCTCTCCTGCAGTCAGACGCTGTTTTTTTTTTTTTTTTATTACGCTAACTAACATCAGTGTCTGTCTGCGCATTGTGTGCGACCCTCAACTTCTGTGTTTTCGCGATGGCCGTCCAGAGCGCCGTGTTGCGACGTGTGTGTAATGGTCTTTTCCTCGCTTGTGTCCGGCAGCCACTTCTCCCAACGCCGGCTCAGAACTGGAGCAGGCCAGACCTCAGACCAGTGGGGAGGAGGAGCTCCAGCTGCAGCTGGCGCTGGCCATGAGCAGAGAGGCTGCAGAGCAGGTAGAGACACACACACATGCACACATACACATTTTTTTTAATTTTATTTGATTAGGACAATGCACATCAATTGACATTTCAGCAGAAGCATCAAATGTAAATATGCCGAGGTTAGCATAAATGCTAATATTAATCCGTTGTCCTAAGGCAGATTTTTAGAAACTTAGAAACAATACATTGTATACACATGCAAAGATCTTCCAAACAGAATTAGTTTACTTTCAGCTCATTTTTAACTTTTATATTGTGTTTCATTGCCAAAGTTCATCATGCTTGGCTCCCTAAACCTAAAGGCCTTGAAGCATACACACCTTTGTATGCTTGACCAAAGTTACTGGCAAGATTTGATGCCACTGAATTCATAAAAGTGCATTAAAATCCATAGAAATATTGAAACCATGGGGGGGGGAAACCCAGCGGCTTTGAAATATCGGAATCCATAAACATTACCATCGTTACTTGATGCTAGTAATTAGGGATGCAAATTATTGATTAATTTGTTAATCGTTAGTTGATTGACCTTATCGATCAATTAACAATTATTTGATAAGCGGCGATTTTTTTTCTTCCTGAGAACCAAAATTTCACAATGAAAAACGTGTAAGGAAGACATTATTTAACCCTTATATAATGTTGAGGCTCCAATGTGACCCATTTTTCCATTAGAGAACAGTAAAAACACCCGAAACATTTATCCTCTGACTTTAAGTTGACAACTTTTTTTAAAAAAAAAAAAAAAAAAAGGTTGTTTAAAAGTAACTTGTTCTTGGTATATTATGACCATCACAGTATCTACAGGTGAATTGCTCTTTCCTGCCACTACACTGTTGGAATGATATTAACTACCCAAGTAAAAAAAAAAAGTTGAATTAATTGCGACTAATTTAATTTAATCGATTAAATTCTTAATCGACAATTAATCGTTAATCGATCAATTGTTAACATCACTTCTAGTAACACACTTACCTTAACAGACTCGGGTTCTTTGTTCCCACACTGCATGAATAGAAATGAGGATTTCCCCTGAAAATATCTTTGGTACGATTTGGCGCCCATTTTACGGCACAACCAAGCCGTCTGTGTGTTTTTGTTTTAGAGGTTTTTCTTTTTTATCAAGCTGCGCTTGTGCTTCTTGTGCTAATTCAGCCTGTGCTGTGTGCTGTGTGTTCAAGGAGGAGCGCATTCGGAGGGGCGATGACCTCAGACTACAGATGGCCCTGGAGGAGAGCAAAAAGGGAGGCTCCGACTCGGTGAAGCTGCCCAAGAAGAAGAAGGAGGTGAAGCGCGTGCGCCGACTCTCTCTCTCTCTCTCTCTCTCTCTCTCTCTCTCTCTCTCCCTCCCCTCCCTCGCCCGACCCCAGCTGCTGATTCAGTTGCAGACTACTGAGTTCATGCTTCATTTTCCCTCGGCCTGAACAGCTGCTTCACCCGCAGTCTGAGGTCACACACGCACACACACACAGTGCTGACTGAGCTCGTGAAGAAAAAGCCTCATGACCGCTCGTCACGTTTCAGAACCTGCCACTGAAAAAAACCCAGCAGCATCTGCAGCCGACCGACTCATGACCCCTTGTTAACAAAAAAACAAAAACAACCATTCTCACCTTCTCTGATTGCGATGACCCCCTCCCCCCCTTCTGACCCGTCTTCTTCTCTCTCTCCAGCCTCAGTCGTCTCTGATGGACCTGATGGACGTCCCAGAGCCTGGGGCCACTGCGGACCCCTGGGGGGCCGGTGCTGTGGCGGGGGCCAGGGCAGCGGCAGCAGCAGCATCAGCATCAGCATCAGCAGCTGCATCAGAAGACCCCTGGCAGTCTTACGGTAGGAACTCGCACCCTGTTGTTCACGCTCCTGTTTTTTTGTCAAATAGCGGGAGGAGACTTTGGAGATGATGCTGACACACACACACACACACACACACACACACACACACAGACTTGGCTTTGCACCTGCAGCTCATGAGACTGTGGGGCTTTGTTGAGCAGGAATGCCGTCTCACTGGCTGGGTAGCATTGCAGCGCAGACGAGAGGAGAGCAGAGGGAGGAGGAAGATATCATGAAGGAGAGGAGTGTGGAGGGAGAAGGGGGGGGGGTCAGATATGCAAATGCTGTAGGGGGAGCAGACGCAGACACAGACGGCTAGTTGTCAATAAGAAACGATCAGTTGGATGTCGTCATGTCTCCCGTAAAACAAAGTGTTCGCTGAAATTTAAAGCCGACGTCTGTCTTTTGTCAGTTACAATCAAAGGTTTGGGGTTACTGAGTCGTCCCCGCATTGAGCTCAGCTTATGAACCAATGATTTTGAACGCCCTGCGATCATTATGAGTGCACGGAAGTCAGTCAAGTTGGGCTCAGCTAGTTTCCACTGTCTAATTAAAAATGATTGAGAGCAGAATTCTTCATGTCGGCTGTTTTAAACATATAAACCGTGATGCTTTATTTCCTGTTTTATATGCTTTAGCTCAAGCTTTGTTTTCGAAATGTTTAATTTTTTTTTAGCAATTTTAAAGCGTCCAACTCCCGTAATGATGGCCGTGTATTGCACACTTGTTATTCATTCTCTAAAATCACATTCAATGAGACATTCAAGGCATCAACTGTCAGAGCCATCATTCCATCCTGACTGATTGTCACGCACCAGTCGTGTTGTCCGTGACCCCAAACTGTTGAATGGCAGTCTATGTTATGTTCAAAGCCAGTCGCCTTTACTGCTAAACCAGGGAACTAAACCACTCGAAAGTTTTCATATATGTTTTCATATATGTATATAATGTATATATATATATATGTATATATTTATATATGTATATATATATGTATATATATATATGTATATATATATATATGTATATATATATGTACATACACACATTTCCCAAAAAGCACCGTCGTCCAGCGAAGAAGGTCGTGGGTCCCTGTATGTGTCCGCTAACAACGCGCCTCGATCTCTATCTCTTCTGCGTCGACCCACCCGCTCTCCGTCCCCCCCACAGGCTCCGCCCCCAAGCCGGCCGCCCGGTGGATCCGTGGGGCGCTCCGTCCTCGGTCCCGCCCGTCAAGAGCAGCGACCCCTGGGCGTCCAACTCCGGCCCGGCCTCCGACCCCTGGGGCTCCGCGGCCGCCCGCCCCAAGGCCAACAACGCAGGTGGGCTCTCTGCGGAGAAATGGTTTCTCCACGTGGCGACTCCTCAGAGTCGTCCCTCGCCTCACCGCGTCCCAGAGGACGGCTAATAGCAGCCGGCTAACGCTCGAGCAGCTACGCTGCTTCGTTCAAGAAGACACCAGCACCTGTTTGCTTGCTTTTTTTTGTGTCGTCTCTGTGAGTTGAGCTTGTTGTCATTCACACCCGTGCGTGTGTGTGTGTGTGTGTGTGCGTGCGCGCTTGTGTCTGTGTCCATCCGTGTGTGTCTGTGTGTGTCTGCGTTGTCCCCTTTCCAGGTAGCTTTGGCCTCTTCACCTCATCCAACGGTACGTCCAAAGAGGACTTCTCCGAGTTTGACAGCCTGCGCTCTTCCTCCTCTGTCCCCACTGGTACTCACCCATGTCTTTGTTTGTCTTGCTGTTGACACGGGAGTCTGTGTTGTTTCCCCGCCCCCCCCTCTGACCCCCCCATCAGTGTGTGAAACGCTGCCCCTCGCAAATGCAATTTTTATTGTTTTGTTTCTCTTCTGCAGCGGGGGCACGGACACACACACACACACACACACACACATACACACACACACACAGCCTAATTAAGTAGCTAATATGTGGAAGTATTTACAAGCAGTCTCTCCAGTTAATAAGAACAGTTACACGTTCTGTAAATTTTGATCACTTTATTGGGAAAAACAGATTTGCTGACAAACTTTGCTTTGACCTACTTTTTAATTTGATTTTAATTGGACTTCATGTCTTCCAACCAAGTCAGTCAAATTAGAAAATTGGATCATGGCATCACCTAAACTTCGAAAAACCTCTCAAATATCACTAAAAATGTTTTGACGCTCTCATGAGGTGATTTTTCAGACGTATCGATATCGAGGTATATCGCTGTTTTTCTCGCATTTACGCGTCGCCTGTCAGACGTACGGGGGTCACGTGACCAGTTCACTTCAAGTGAAAATGGTGCGTTATGTTTGGACGGAGGAGGAGACAGACTATTTTTTTACAAGTAATCCAAGAGAAAAAAATGTAACAATCATTCTTGACAGCAAACAAACATAAACAAACTAAAGCAAACGTAATTCTCGGAACATCTCGTACGTCTCGTCTTGGTATGTGAAGCTCCTCGGACCTGAGCAGAGGCAGAACGAACCGGAATCGTGTTTGAAACGGATTCCGATCTGCGACAAGCAGATTAAACAGTGGGAGGGGTAATAAAAACAACAACAAAAAAACCAAATATATATATATATTTATAATATATAAATATATATAATCTGATGCAGCTTTCCGTGTTTTAGCCCTAAATACATCATTACACCTGAACCATCCCATCCATGAAATCCCCCTTTCGCCGTGGCTGACCTCGCACATCAGATTTCCAGGCCGTCCCTCCGATAGAAAACCTTTCCGAGTCGTAATTTTTCATGGATGCCGCAGCCAATGGCTTCCTTTACGGATGACGATCCTGGTGAGAAGTGACTGCTGGAAGCTGCTCTGGAAAGCAGCAAGCAAGACGCCGCAGCAGCAGCTGCTGGACAGTGTAAACAACCGGCGGCCTAGTCAGATTAGCGCCGTCGCAGCGGGAGGGGACGGTTTTATTAGAACTGCAGCGGGACTTTCACGTCGAAACAAGAGCGGTGGACAAATCTGATTGGTCCGTGGGCGTCTTGGAAGCTCCCCGAAGGCTCTTTTTCACATGGCGACGTGAGATAAATCCAGAAGATTCAGGGAACCAGGGTTCCGTCTGAGATGCTAAGCTGATCACAGCAAATTAAATAAATTTAAAAAAAAAAGGAAAGTTCCAGAAGTTTCCGTCGAGCTCATTCGCGAGTTTCTTCACGGCTCGAGCAGATGGTCCAGGTCTGCCGTGTCTCCGGGTTCACGCCGACACCTTCAAGGTCGAGACGAGAGCCCAGACGAAACACAAACACGGGCTTTGTGCGTGCGCGAGTGAGTGGAGGACGACCTGCAAGGGCGCGGCTCGCTCCCCTCTTCCTGCAGAGTGCCAGACTTGAACGGAGCCCTCTCTCTCTCTGCCACCGACACCTGCCAGGCGTGTCTGTTACCTCGAGCCTGGGCGCCGCGTCCCCCCGTCTCAGCTCCAGTTTCCTCCTCCTGGAGACTTCCTTGTGTGTGTCAGACAGCTGGCACCGCAATCCCACGTGCGATGGATTATTAATTAATTCTTCACTCTCATTTCTGGGGAATGCCAACACTGGGTGTGCTCACTGTGGTGGTCGGTGCTATATTTCAGCCTATTACACAGACGCTGCAGGAGTTCTAATCTCCTCTCACCGCCGGAATGTCTGTGTTTTTGTTTCTCTGTTAACATTTATCTGTTATTGATCTCGGACGTCCTTCTATTTCGTGCTGATCCCCTGGTAATCACACTCAGCTGTTTCCTCACCAGTCTAACGCACCTGCTATTTGTTTCCCTCCATCCAGGTGATGGTGGCATAGCGTCGTCCATGCCCTCCCAGTCCACCCTGGCCAGCAGCAGCAGCCTGGACCTCTTCGACCCCCTGCCCGCCGCCATGCCCGGCTCCTCAAACCCGACTCGCATGACCCCCGAGTCCTTCCTGGGCCCCAACGCCGCCCTGGTCAACCTGGACTCCCTGGTGACCAAGCCGGCCCAGGCCCCGGCCGTCGTCAACCCCTTCTTGGCCTCGACAGGTGAGGCGGACGGGAAGGAAGCACTCGGTGAACCAAAGTTCTCGCCTTCTCGCTTCCTACTTTTCACTGATCTCGACATGCGGAGTTGAAATGCTAAGTGCTAGCCGCTAGCTGCCTGTTAAAACGGGTTAGTCACCTGTCCAGCGGTCTCCAGAAGAGGTTTAACGCTCTGATTGATTCCTAAGTATGTGGCGACAAAGAGCAGCAAGCTCGCGAAGTAAGCCGAGACACATGGCAAGTGCGGGCCTGAACCCACTAAAAAACGCACACGCGGTCACACCCATCTGCACGCCCGACAGTTGAATAATTGGCCGTGCCCCGTTGGTGGTGACACTCCACCGAAGTGATGAATCATCCTACGTGGCTGCGGCGGCGCAGGAGCTGTTTGCGCAAGTCGTTGCCCAACAAGTCGACACGTCTGCGATGACGGTAGCGGATTTGACAGCTAGCGCAACCGGGGTTCTGAATCAACGCTGGGGGCGGGGTTAAATCTCAGGAGGCGGGGCAAACACATTGTCTTCACGAAGAACATTTGTCGTGAAGCTTTTGTGATTCGCTAGTTTTTGATTTTGTACGCCAACACATTGCGTACAGAGCAGAGCATCGGCTGTCACTCCACAGCCGCTAGCTGGTGTTAGCCAGGTTAGCCACTGTCATCAAAATACAGTGTTTGTTGCAGTTGTTTGAACGGAATATTTTTTACAAATAATGAAAGAAAAATATAACAATCATTCTTGACAGCAAACAAATGGAAAAAAAACCTAAAGAAATTGTAATTCTCGTAAAAATCTCGTCCTCTGAGATTTTACGAGAATTACGGCTCATGCGCTTCTCACCATTCAATGCAAACACCTGCAAAATCGCAATTGTACTTTGTCGAAACCTTAGAAATGTCGCTTTTGTTTTGCGACAATACCTCACCGACGCCTTGTTCTCCCCTCGCCCAGCAGGTGGCGCCGCTCCAGCCGCCCACGCCAACCCCTTCCAGGTGACCCAGCCGGCTCCGCCCACCCTCAACCAGATGCGCATCAGCCCCATGCCGGCCGGCTTCGGCAGCATGCCCGAGCCCATGAGCCTGGGCTCGCTGCCCGCCCAGCCCATCACCATGGTCCCTCTGGCGGGGATGGCGCCCATGGGCCACGGCGTGCCCGGCATGGGGGTGGGCGCCATGGGCGGCGTGGGCGCCAGCGCCGGGATGAACGCCGGCATCCCGGCCTCCATGTCCATGCCGCAGCCGCTCATGAGCCTGCCGTCTCAGGCCGGGGCGCAGCCCGCCGGAACCACCAACCCCTTCCTTTTGTAAGAGGGGGGGAGGGCAGACGACGAGCGGCCCGAAAACTTCAAAAAAAAGAAAAGAAAAATAAAGCCCCTCCCCCTCTTCTCCTCTCTCGGCTCCTCCGCAAGCGTCGACATGAACAACGAGATATCTTATCCCATTTATCCCTTTATAACCTCCTACTAGTCAGGTGGCAGTCCGGCCCCCTCCCACCTTAACACACCACCTTTTGTGCTGCCCCCTCCTGGCCAACCCCCCCACCCACCTCTATCTCAGCGCTGCCAGCTGCCTCGCCCACCGCCGTGCGTCAACGACCGTGAGGAGCATCTCGCGTCTTTCTACAGACTTCCAGTAGCAGCAGTAGTGTTTACACTTCCACAGAGGCAGGACAGGACCACCAACCCCTCCCAGCCTCCCCTCACATCACCCTCCTCCTCTTCCTCCTTCTTCTTCTTCTTCTTCTGTGGTGGTCCGACCAGAGAGTGTGACTACAGCGACGCCAGGATCTTAATCTCTTCACTCGAGCTAATCTTTTATAAGCCCTTTTAGCAGGTTTGCGTATGCGTGTGTGTGTGAGCGGCATATGTCAGTACTTTTACACTGTGTGTATTCCAGTGATGTTCTTCTTCGACATGCACGTACACACACACACACACACACACACACACACACACACACACACACACACACACTGGAGTGCAGATGACAGACGGACAGATGTCCCGACAGACGTGTGTCTGCGTGTTTTTCGAGGGATTTTGCACATTTCTCTCTCTCTCTCTCTCTCTCTCTCTCTCTCTCCCCGTTTCTTTTTAAAGAAAAAAACAACTAATAAAAAAAAAAAGAAAGAAAAAAAATCCACGACTGTTGGGCTCACCGCTACACCTTAGCTCGACGGAGGGAGGCCAGCCGCGAGACGCCCCTCAACTCAGCCACCTCATCTTCTCCCTCCCTTCTTCCAAGCCCCTCCCCCTCCCAACCCCGACCCTCCTCATGAACTCGGCGGCCGACGCGATGGACGACGCTCGGATGCTCAACCGTTGCTCTTGTTTGTTGTTTTTTTTCCCCTCCTCCTCCTCGTGCATCGGTGCTTTGCTGATGTGCCGGTTAACGCTTCGATACTAACAGCCGGGCGCCAGCGTGACGACGAGCTCCTCCCACCAACACACTGTACGGATGTGTGACAACATGAACTGTGATGGTCGAAGCAAATGGATGTCATTGGACTATGGGTGTGGGGGGCGGTGGGATGAGGGGGGGGGGGTTCTTTTTTTTTTTTTTTTCTTTGTTGTTTCTGGGGTCAAAAGGGAAGAAGGTGTTTCTGTCTGCATCCTGTGTGTGTGTGTGTGTGTGTGTGTGTGTGTGTGTGTGTGTGTGTGTGTGTGTGTGTGTGTGTGTGTGTGTGTGTGTTTGGGTGGGCTTTTCATGTCTGAGCGGCCGAAATTTCGCTTTGAACTAGTTTCTGAGTTGGGGAGGGGAAAAAAAGAAGAGCGCCTGTGTGATGGCGTCATGCGCGCTCGGCCGCTCGCTGGCGTGACGAGAGTTTACCTCCACGTGGATTTACCGCGCTAATCTATTTACGAGAACATTACCGCGTCGGCTCACGTGCATACAAACGCGCACAGACGCGCAAGGCAGGCAGGCAGGCAGGCAGGCAGGCAGGCAGGGGTTAGTCCCAGGATCAGCCTATTGATAGCGCGGCGGGGGGGAATCCTCCAGCAAACAACCAGTCAGTCAGTCCCGTGATGTAAACAAGCAGCTGTTTTGTTTTTTTGTTACTTCTGTTTTGTCATTGTTAGCTGGAAACTTTTCCCCCTGGAAGTTTTGTTTTTTTCATTTTTTCCCATCTTGTTCCTGTCCACTCACCCTGTGGGCCGACTGCGTACTTCTATTTTCTGTTAGAGGCACAACAGGAGGCCTGAAGATGTCACCAACTCCGTCATTGTGCATTATTTTTGTACGTCAGAGAGGTCTATACGTTGGGAGTCGGTGCGAGAAAAGTGTCTCTACTGTGAGATGTGTTGACACCGACCCCCTTGTCTCTGAAGGTCAGCCGTATCTCCCTCTTTTCCTCCGTTCTGTATGTCACTGCCAGTGTTATTACTGTGGAGCAGGTGTTATTCTTATTTAGTAATGTTTTACTGTTACCTTTTGGTGTGAGTTGGCGCCCTCTGGCGGTCGGCAGCGGTTCCAGCGCCACGTCGCAGAGCCCCCTGGCGCCCGCAAAAAAAACAAAAAAAAACAAAAACAAAATACAACCAGATTTTATTGTTTCTCTCAGGCAAAAACGGAGGCGAAGCCCCAAACTTTACTGCGCTATTGTTTTTTTTCCTAGGATGACGACGCGCAGTGCGGTGTAGATAATTGTGATTGGAGGGGGGAGGAGTCCTGAGCAGAGACCAGCAGACCTTTTTTTAATCAGAACTGAAATATATGCAAACATCAGCGTCGTCGTCGTCGAAGAAGAAGAAGATGTCTCGCGCTTCGCAGAGTTTGATGATTGTTTTTTGTTTTGTTTCCTCACTCGCGACTAATTCTCGCTCACTTCAAAGGTCACTACGACGCTCCAGCAGAGCCCGCGGCACTCCGTCACTGCAGCCTGAACCTGCCGCTCACTTTACTCGGGCTACTGTGGGCAATACTTATCCCCCCTTCTTCTTCTTCTTCTTCTTTTACCGATACATACAGCAGAAGATAGTCGACACTCCGAACACACAGATTTTACACTGCAGTCGAACTCTTTTTTGTCTCCGGAAGCAGTTTCACGGTCGTTAACTATTTGGTGCAGTGACAACGTGGCCTGTGTAGCGAGCTCATTTTGTGTGTGTGTGTGAGTGTGCGCGCGTGTGTGTGTGCGTGTGAGTTACCGTGTATTGACTATGCTTTTATGAAAAAAAGGACTAACTGAGCTTACGGACCGTCTGTCTTTATATGCCTAAACAGCCTCCTTTAACCTTTTTTCCATGTCTCTCTATGTATCCTCATAGTACTGGGAGCAGGCTACTTTTTTATTGGATACGTGCTCAACCTGTTGGCATTATAACTGTATAATATAATTTATCATTTGTACTATTGTAACATACTGTTCCTCTGTATACCTTTATTATTCTGTGTACTGGGTTTTTTGTTTTTTTTTTTTTTGTAGAAAAAAAAAAGTCACCGTGGTATTTTAACGGCATCTAAACAAACACGTGAACGCAGTGAGCCGCCGCACCCTGTCTGAGGAAGAGGAGGACGACTGTAGCTGCATCGGTTGAAAATAAAATGTATCACTTCAGCTCTGTAACACCACTTTCCGTCTTCCTTCTTTTTTCTCATTGATTAGAATGAAATTTTGGAGGATTAACACGATGCTAAAAAGTCCGACTGTCTGAACACAACAGAAAAGTGAAGGCCATTCTGTGTCTTGCCCCGTTTGTCCTCACAATGGAAATGTGCCCTCAGTGACATCACAAAGGTACCTGCGCCCTTTGTGACGTCACAAATGGCGCCTGTACCTTTTCCAAGTCGGTGGAGACGACACCTCCATGCCGATATTTGTTCTGCTCTCTGGAAGCATCGTGCTGCCTCCATCCAAACATGTAGACGGACCAGCGTAGCATCAGTTTTTTGCAGGAAGCTAAAACCGAGAATTTTAGTGAGATGCAGGCAGTAGTAGTAGTAGTGGGGGGGGGGGCATCTGATGATGCATCTGATGATGCATCTGCCACCAACTTGTCCCTGTGGTCCACATCTCTGAACGTGTTTTCGTTCAGAGATGTGCGTTTCTGCCTGGTGACCAGCAACAGGTAGCTGGTCCCCAGACTGTTGGTTTATTCGAAACAAGGTGGTATATTTCGCCAAATTCTGGAGGTCACCAGAGATGTTGAATCTGGATTCACTGATAAAGGCACCTGTGATGCATGGACACAGGTCAAACTGGCTGGTGGTCTCCATGTTCTAATATTGAAATATTATTGTGGCATTCCAGAGATAAAATTGGTAAATGTAGATATTCTGTATCATTGCGACAAGCAGCAATTGTCAAGTGAAATCAACACTTTTCTGATTGGATGCTGCTGTTTTGGTTTTTCCCAATGCATAGTTTGCACATGTGACAGTGAAACTATTTGGATAATTAAATTAGCTTTTTGTTCCTTGTTACTGTAAGTAATGTTGACTTCCTATTGTGTTGGTGTTGTCACTTGAAGAGGTTTGACTTTGGTCAAATGTTGGAAATGTCTCATTATCATAGATGAATATGCTCCTTATGTACTTTAACTTGATAAATGTCACTTATTTGTCTTAATAGAAATGTTAATACTAGAGTATCAATCCTTTATTCAATGAATAATCACACTTAAACGCACGAACATTAACTTTTGGTAAGATTTATATGCAGAAAAAAGTGAAAAATAAAATAGGAAATACGTTACAAAAGATCATGATTCATTTCAGTTAAAAGACCAGGCACAAAAGACAGTGAGTGTGAAAAGTACTGCAGCATTTTGTCCTTCCAGTACCTACTGAACTAAAAGTCAAGTGTGACTCTTCACTGTTTCTATGGTAGTGGAGCCTTTAATGTCTTTTTTGGCTTCTTCTATCGGCTTAAATGGCAGCCAGCACTGGACTACTGCCACCTAGTTGTTATTTTTCATTCATTTCCAAATTCAGCAGTACCAGGCTGTTTTTTGTTTTTTTTCCTTTTGTCAAAGGCCTTAAAAAATAGTTTTACACATGATTTCCTGCTTGGGGGAACCTGGAGTCTTTGCTACGTTCTGTACGGCTGCTCCTCTGTGGACCAGGCGGACGTGGCGGACTGCGTGTTGGCGGCGGCGGCGGCCGGTCCTGTGTCGTAGCCAAGTTTCTTCATGTCTTTCGTCATGATGTTGAAGGAGACGGTGACGAAGCCCTGGGACTGAACACGTGTCACTGCAAACACACAAACATCAGATGACTTGTAAACAAATGGCGGATCAAGAAATTAACAAAGAAGCCACAAAAAAAATACAATGCCGTGGGATCATCAGTATTAGCATGCTAAAGAGAAGCAAATTGCAAGAACAAAATTGCAAGGTGGTATTTGGAATTTTGATCAGTTTGGAGTATTTGGGCTGCCAAAATGCCATGTGGATGAAATGTCCCTATAATATGAATAATTAATAAAAACAAATTTGTACTGCAATTTTTTTGTGGTGGCTTAAAATTTTAAAGAAAATATCAACCCAGTGTTTTACAAACCTTCTCTGCCTTCGCCCTGGGCCACCACTTTTGGGTCTGTGTATTCAGGGCGCCGTCCCAGCAGCCAGCTGCAAACAGGACAAAAACAAAGGCATCGTACGAGGAGGACAGATGGTTTGACCAACTGGAGCGACGCTCCTTGAACAAAGTGGGAGGTCTATGGGCCCGGCCATCAGCCACTTATGAGGTGGACTTAACCCAAATTCTCACCTTCGACCCCATCAACGTGGCAAAAGGAAACACGTGATTATACCTTCAGGACCACCTCCAAGGTCTTGTCCAGTAAAGTTGAATTCCTGGGATTCCCTGAACTTTCTGAGGAGTACTGATGAAGACTATTACCTTCCCTGTTGACTAAGCTGTCGATCAGACCTAATTGCTCTGATCAACAAGTACATTTGTCGTATCTTTTTCTCTCATGAAGGCAAAAATGTCACACAACTCCATTGGGCTGACTTCATCTGATCATCTGAGACGTCTCGCACCTCGTGAATTTCTGGATTCGCCACGTCGGCTCAGGTACAAACATGGGGATGGTTCGGGTGTGCCTGCAAGGTCAAAGCAAATCTCATCTCATCTTTGCATGGAAAGACACCAAAACAAATAATAATAATAATAATAATAATAATAATAATGACACAAGTTTTAATCACATACTGTCCAGGAGTGAAGGGGATGTGTGTCACTCCGTAGCCTCTGACCACATCGTTGCCAAACACGTCTGGACCGTAAACACTGAGCACGAGCTGAGGCCCTGGGAAATGACAGGATGTCTTATTTGCATTGCAAGAGTCAGATGGAGACAACCGCAGCAGAAGCGGCAGCGGTCGGTCAGTTGGCAGTTACAGGTGCAGTGATCTCACATCCAGACGGGTTGGTGCTCTTGAACGTTGCCTCCAGTGGAAAGTTCCATACTAGTCTTTGAGAAACAAGGCTGCCTTTACAGGTGATCTGAGTGATGCCTTCCTCCAAGCCCTGGAAAGAGAGACAATTATTAATATCTACGTTGGTGACCTTCAAAGCAGTCAAAACATAATTTTGTTAATGGTGCCTTCATGTGCCTGTTATTGGATCTTAATTTATGCACCCAGTGGAGTCAACTTAATGGAATTAGTTGTAATTGGATCAAGCAGACGGTGCATTACTCAAATATGCACTGAGCAGCAGCGACATATAACGACTAGTTTGATTAAAGAGGAACAGAATAACAACATGGCCATGGCAGAGATGAGCAGCTAACGGGCTACTTACTGCAGTTGGAGCCCAGTCGTGTCCGTAGACAAAACAATATTTGCAGTACAAGTTATCATATTCAGGAAACTGAAAAAAAAAAAAACAAAGATCAAAGGTTATTAAGATTTTGTTATGTTCTTGCGACGCTGATTTGAGGGTAGCTACAGCTGGTTGGATTAGCAGCTCGGCTAAGATGCTCGGCTAGGCTAAAACTACTTACGTTGGCTCCTTCGATTTGGCCGTTTACTGTGAGAAGAAACACCGTCGGGTTGCTAGAAGCCATCCCGGATTCGATGACTCGACCATAAAGATGACTTTTTGTGAGAACTTCGATCAGGTTTAGAAGAAAACGACAGTCCTGTTGCAAATCTCTCACATCTTCTTAATCAAAACAGCCACCCCTGGATTGGCGTTGCGCGCGTATCGGGAGCCTTGTGGTAAAAACTATCGTGGGATATTGATCAATATTTAACGTTGGATTTTTTTTTTTTATATATATATATAGAAAATGTGGGAGCAAAATAGATAGATTTTATTCTTTTAAGACAGAACCGCCTGAGTTCGGAGTTTACAAATGATGTGGTAAAAGTATTGTGCATAAGCTCCCTATTGACCATGCTCATGAAATACCAAAAGATGGAAAGTTCATCGTACATTAATACTCGTGTATTAGGACATATTTGTTGGATTCACTTAAAAACACAAAATTCATCCGCTATCATATTTCGCTTCATGAGAGAAAATAGACGGCTCGCTAAATTAGCTGTTTGTTCAAGGCATTTACCACAACGACACGAGTAGGCGTGCACTCAAAATCTTGCGGAAGGGTTCAGGAAATACGACGCCGTTGCCAGGGCGACGTCCGCCGAGAACTACGGCTATCAGGGAGGGCCAAAACCAATGGAAACCCAAAGAGATTATGTAGTACGAAGTAATGTCCACTAGATGGGATCAGCGTTTAGATGGGAACTCCGCACGAGTCCTGGCTGAAGCAGTTGATTGCGTTCACCTGCACCGGAAGTTGGGCGCACCAGGAGAATACTTGTTTTCATATCACTGTTGCATCTCAAATGTTTGGTGTTGTTTTTATTTTGTTTAGTTTTTTTTCTACTTTGGTGCAGTATCATTAACGGAATGGTCCAGAAGAATGCGTGGCTGCTGTCGGATGGAGCTTTCACAACTCAAAGTAAGTGTTTTGATTTTCAAGGTTCAACAAGCGAGCAAACAAACAACAACCACAGAAAACAGATATTTTTGGTATCATGGAACTTGGTGTTCAGGCATTTAAAATCCCCATAAGTGTGTATTTTTGTTACATGAATTATCAGGTGAATAACTGCTGTTAACAATGTTTTAATTGCATGGTCAGTTTTTTGTTAAAATATCTATATTTTTTCATGTTTAGACTCGCTGTCAATATTCTATACTACTACTACTACTACGACTAATATTGGTTTGAGAAATTCTCAAAACAATATTTGTTGGCACATTTGGGATGACTTGACATATCAGGCTTGAAACACACAATGTTTTGTCACTGAGCGATTTATGTTGAAAAACCAGCGCTAACGTTTCAGTCACTTCCCTGGACTGCTTTGTGTCTGTGGCCTCGCTAACAAAAAAAAAATCTGGATGCTTCGTGTGTCAGGTAGGCAGTATCTCCAAATGGCTGCTGTGCGTGTTTCCAAAAATAGACTCTGGACTCAACTGGATGTAGAGATAGATGAGTGTTTGTGTCGCTGTCTGTTACTGTTCCTGCTACCTGTCAATATTCAGGAGGGTCTCCATCCTCCTGATTGTGACTCATTACCAATCGAAATTTCCTTCAAGACATTTTATTTCTCATTAGTGGCAATATCATATATTTTTAAAAAAAGAGACCCCCTTAAATTTTGCTTTGAGGCTTCCAGAGGGTCTCATGGATTAATCGGGGGGGGTCTGACTCCACCCAATTTGCCTATATTTCACACACTGGCTGCCGTGTATTTGAATCCAGGCTGATGAGCTCACATTTTCATCAGGCCCCTCCTTGTCTGCCTGCCTGCCTGCCTGGCTGGTTGCGGCCCCATCCTGAGTCGCTGACCTTTCACCACCGCCCCGAACGCCCTCCACCCGCTTGCTGCCGCGTGTCGCCTCCGCTTCCTCCGCCTCATCCACCTCTCCCACCGGCGCCGTTTCCCTTCTATAGTCACGGAGAGGCTCCGTCCTGTCTCCTGTCTTCGGCGGGCGCCTTTGAAACGCTCTGCAGGGACGATTCCTTTCTAAACAGCAACAGGCAAGGACGAAGCTCTGCTAGGCTCCCCCATCGTCCAGCCAGAGCGCTGGCCTTCCTCCTCTCCCACCTCCTCACTTCTCTCTGTCTTGCTCTTGTTTGTTTTTTTCTGTTTTTTTTTTTTTTCAGTCTCTCTGCCTCCTGTGAAGCTCTCTGTCCGGCTTCCATCTTCAATCGCCTCCCTCATCGCTTTGTTTCCTTCTGTCAGCTTCTTCCTGCCGGGTGTCCGTCCTGCCTTGTTCCTCCTCCTCCTCCTCCTCCTCCTCCCATTCCCTCCTTTTTTTTGCTTCCTCTTCCGAAACATTTATTGACCCGCCGGCTTTGTGCTGGCTGCCCCTCGTTTCCGCTCCCCCTGCTCCTCTGCCTGCCAAACGGCCGATTCAGAGTCGGGCGTCCTCTCCACCGGCAGCCCGTTTCAACACCCCGTCGCACGGACGGTCGATCGGTGCTATCGGGCCGAGCGTGACGTCACATTTTCCTCTTTAATCTGAGAACAGATTAAATGTGGGAGCACAGCGTTTCACGCCACTGGCACATATCCACTTAATTAAAAAAAGAAACTTGCATATATTGCTTTTCCTTGTTCAGATGTGCCAAGGAACGGCGATTGAGCTCGCCAGTCCAGTTTCCAAGCCGTCCACTAACTCGATTATAAACTGTTTTAGGGGGCTTTGCTTCAGTGGGTTTCTTTTTTTTCCGAGTTCTGAGAGATCTCACACCGCGAGGCCGCAGCGTCTCGGGGAGAATGCCAGCTGAAGTTCCCTGCGCCGGTGTCTGCCGGCCGAGTGTGATTCATCCGGTACAGTGGTGTTAAATCGACAGGGAGGCAGGAGAGAGCCGGCTGACAGAAGAGCTCCCTCCGCCCGTCTCGTCTCGTCCTCGGCACGCCAACCCGCGGAGTCACAGAATGGTCTTATTTTTGGGTTTGAGCTGGAAAATTCAAACCGCTGCACATTGAGGACAGACTTGAGGTGAAGTGGGCGGCACCGACGTGGAACAGTTGGTTTGACGGTCTGTTATCAGCGGTTTACAGAGTTTGTTCTGAAGGCCTTTAAAACATAGCATGAAAGTACACGCCAAACTAGTTTGAACAATCTTGTTGACATTAACCTGACATGCAAGTTTAAAGGTGCCGGTCTCCCTCCTGGAAAATTCATCAGATGCATCATTGAAAAACCTCACTGTGAAATAATATTGTATAATTGTGACACAGTGGCACCGCAGACAGCTACTTTTCTCAGTTTTTGGCACCAATATTGGAGGTTCTGGGTCTTCACCATTCCAACCTACCACAGTCCGCCATGATCACGTCACTTCTTCCCAACAGACATATTGTTGTGATGACCTGTCGTAGCTGCGCTAAAAAAAAAGTCCGCTTTTGAAATCCCTCCGCCCAGCAGGTATGTAGGGAATGTAGTTCTGGCTGTGCATTTGCCTTGAAAACACCTCTGTCTCGTCATGTGACATAATCATTTCACAGTGTGGTGAATGGGCAGGTCACAGCTGCTCCAAAGGGGAGTTTCAGAGTCGTTGGGTTGGGGTGCTAAGACACACAAAGAGAGTTTTGAGGGTCTTTGCCTCCCCTGGATCCATGTATTTGATCGATAGACACTTTTTTGGATTCTCCTTCAACTCATTGCTATATTTCTGCCTCTTGCAGTTCTGATTCCTCTTCAGGTGATAAACACAATTTGCTACAGATGCCGCCACCACCACCATCAAAGCTGCCGTAGAGTCTCCTGCTCTGATGCCCTTTGTCGAGCGACAGAGTGCGTTTAGCCGTCTCTTCCATTAAGCCGCCCCATTCACCACGCAGCAGACAGACTCTCTGTTGCATTAGGAAGGCAACTACCTGCGCGAGGACACCTGTGACAGTCCCTTTATCCAGCCTGTCGAGTGGAAGAAGGGAGGAGGAGGGGGGGGGGCCCACATTGTCTGTCACCGCCTTTCACAGTCGGTTTAACAAGCTCTTTCCTCTGCTGCTGCCTCGGCCGAGGCTCCTTCCCCTCTGTTACCCCACGCCGCCGCCCGGATGGATGGATGGATGGATGGATGGATGGATGGATGGATGGATGGATGGATGGATGGATGGGCGGACAGTGAAAGACCTCTGGACTGGATTGGAGGTTGGAAGAAGAATTAAAAAGCATTATTGCAAAACTTTGGGTGGCAGCTGCCATTAGACTGAGAAGAAGGAGTAATCGCCAAAATATTGCTGATTGCACTTGATTGCCTAAGTAGCAGCAAAGTCACCGAAAGCACCTCTGCACTGGGTGAAAACTGTAGGTGACCTCTCATTGATAATTCTCTTTTCACATTGTTTTTTTTTTTATTTCCAACGTCTCTCTTGTCAAACAGCTTAAGGGCTTAAGTCTTGACTGCTGTGCTCAAAGGGGCCGGATTTGATAAGTGAAAGCAGCCTCGCTAATCTTTAAAGTGTTGTGAACAGAGTGAAGAACGCTGCTAAATGTAAGACGATGCATCCAGTGATTGGTAGACTGGGGTGTGTGTGTGTGTGTGTGTGTGTGTGTGTGTGTGTGTGTGTGTGTGTGTGTGTGTGTGTGTGTGTGTGTGTGTGTGTGTGTGTGTGTGTGTGTGTGTGTGTGTGTGTGTGTGTGTGTGTGTGTGTGTGTGTGTGTGTGTGTGTGTGGTCCATCTTTGGCCCACTTTGAGTCCACCCCCTTCTGTGTGACAGGCACTAAACCCAGCATCATATTTTTAACCTCTCTTCCCCTTCCTCCACCCCAGACCGCTGCCGCTCTCCTCCAGCTCACTCCCACCCATCTGTCCGGAATCAGGCTGCAGTGTCTTGGCCAAAGGCTCCCTGACACTCGCACCGCTCGCTAATTGAAAAGACGAAAAATTCACAGGAAATAAGGGCCAGCGTTAGCTGAATGAGAACAATATTTTGACATTTTGGAAACTTGGCTTCTCGTTTTACTTCTTTTTGAATCACATCAAGGGTCATTATAACATTTGTAACTACGTGAAGCTTTACACACTTGTAGGATGATCTTGATTACTAATCTAGATTATTTTGGCATGAAGCGTGAGGACAAAACCTCGCTAATTGCTAAATCCCCGTGAAGCCTTTTTCCTGCTACCTCGTTTTCATGATTCGAAACTTCCACCTGTACATAAATTAGCAGTGTCGGTAACTAAGGCGAGCAATGCACAATGTGAGCCTCACTGGGACTCACAACATCTGTCCCAGTCCAAACCACTGCCTGAAAGTTGTGCGGCTGCAGTTCGGAAGACTTTAGCTAGCTAGCAGCCACTGATGCTAGCTTAGCACACTGATGCTGCGACGCCTCTTCTGTATCTGCAATATCCAAAGCTTTAAAATGTTTAATGTTTAAAACTGTTCAGCGCCAAAATATTGGACTTGAGTGCGTGGATGGTAGCTTCACACTCACAATATTGAGTACATAGAACAAGATGTGTTTGATTTTGAACCCCTCCAAGTGGCTGAACCCTGTTGCAAAATAGATTGACACTCGCATATGGTGTAATTTAGTTTTTTTTTTTTTTTTGTGCATGAGCTCTTCAGTGCACCACCACCAAAAATGCCCAACTGTTCCCAAACTGCAAGTGTTCAGTGAAGAACAAAATGGTTTTGGTGGAAACAGAGAAAACGTAGAATTGAACGTGATGCTGGTCTCTTGTGTGAACTCAATTCATTTATTGAGAAAACACACTTTTCCAGCCAGTCAGACCACAAAACTGGGCCGCCTTCGCCACGGAAACTCGGCACCCTTGCAGTCGGCAGCAAGATAAGCTTTAAAAAAAAAAAAAAAAAGGCTGTCTCAGTGACTGCACAGCTGCATGAAGAGAGGGGAACCTTAATTTGCAACCTTGTCTCCACTTCTCTGACAGCCTGTTTTGCCTGAAGGCTACCACAGAGCTCTCCACCGTCCTTCACCGAGGCGGGAGGCAGCTAGAGCAGGCGGGCCGACGGGAGGGAGCAAGGCGGTGCAGCGGGAGAATGAAAGCGAGGGGCGCAGGGTGGAAAATATAGTCTGGAAGGAGATGGGGGGTGGTGGCAGTTCTGACGAGGAAACGGGGGAGTTATTTAGATATTCATGACTGTAGTGAGTCTTTAAGGTCGGCCTGGTCTGCGGAGAATCCTCTGTGTTGGAGTAATAAGTCATGTTGCGTTTGAGGGCAGCTAATGTATTCCAGCCTGTCAGAGCCCGGATTCCTCTCAATACGGTTCAGCCGATTCCCCCGTCCGAGCACAACGGCAGCTGCACGGCTGATCCAGGTGGATTCCTCACATCTGTTTGTGAGGAATCCACCTGGAGCGTCTTGAATGGAAAGCGAAGAGTCTGCCGGACTCCGAGTCTGATCTGTTTACGACTTGCAGACTTGCAGCGTTTATCTGATGTCTGGCTGGACGGACACTGAGCAGATTAACCCCCCCCCCCAATCGTCAAGTGGCACAGCTCGGATCAGTAACATGAACCCGTAAGCAGGGGGAAAAAAAGAATCGCATGAAATCACAGAACAGAACAGCAAGTCCATGAGCAATCTTGGTTTCCGCACATTTTTATTTAAGAGGATACAGAGGAATGACCCCGATTTCAGCCCTTCTACGTGATGTGAGTTGTTTCACCTTTTAAATATAAAGACAGAAGAGTTTTCCACCCGTTCAACATTCACTTAAAAACTGCCGCGCCGCTTCCTGCTGGGAAAACAGAATTGCATCAGCTGGCTGGTGCAAATGTTTTTTTTTTTTTAACGCTATCGCAACATCTTACCCGTCTGCTCGGTTCGGTCCCTCACGGTTGACATCCTCCTAAAATCTAATTGGCCGTGTTCCCCCCTGAAGGTTCCCCCTGTGAGCAGAGTCAGCTAGCAGGATATTTAGCGCCGCGACAGTGGTGGTGGTGGTGGTGGGGTTCATTTTCCACAGCTAGCGGCTAGCAGCGAGCAGTGCCTTCAGAAAGCCCCTCCTTACCTCCGGCTGATTGTGTGTGTGCGTAAGGCCCCCCCCTCCATCTGTTTCATCTGTAATTTTCAGACGACAAAATATGAGAAAACAAACAAGCAAGCAATGATGCCAGAATTAATTATTCTATATTCAACTGTATATATTTGAATAGATGTGAAAATTATAGGCAAAGACTTGCACCCGTTCTGCGTTATCATAAATGCTTTTAATTCACGTTAAGAAATGGTAATGGCAAGAATTGCTGTGACAATGGTGGAATCTCGTGGCAGGATACTCCTTGCAGTTCAAACAATTAGCATGCATTGTGGGAAATGTAGTCTGAGGTCAAGGCTCGCTTTAGCGCAGCATGCAGCGTTTCTTTTAAATACAGTCTTTCAGCTTTCCAGCTCTGCTGGATTTTGGGCAGATTTTGACTTTCAACACATTTTGCAGTAAGAAATGCCGAGTGCAGTGCAAAGACAGACCACCTGAGTTGTGACGCCCTCGGCTCCAGCCACGCCCGAACCGACCTGTGACGAGAAGCGGCAACGCTTCTTTTTATTCTGCTCAGCCCCCGCGTGCGATCAGGATTCCTCACCTTCCCTCCTGCACCCGCAGGCAGGGATCTTAAAAGACCCGGGGGCGGAGTCATTGTCAAGGAGAGCTGAGTAACGTGCGCTCAAACGCTCGCCACTTAGCGGCTAAGTGAGACAACACTTTCACAGTCGGGGGGCTCGTAAAGCTCCGTGTGAACCGACGGAAATCTGGTGGAAACTCCTGCGCGATATCTCCGCTCAGCTGAGCTCAGTGATTTTTTTTTTCTCAATTCTAAACTCCAGTGTCATCAGTATGATGTAGAGTGTTGGCATGTACCTCTCTGTCGCTGTACTCTGCGTATTTATACACATAAATACAGTGGCCGAGAGCTGCAAACACAGAATCGCGCTGCAAATTCACAAAAAACAAAACCGAAGTGCATCTGGCCACTAGGGGCACCAAACCGAGGGATTGACCAGCTCGAGAAGAAGCTGAATGAAGAGTACATTTCCCCTTTAGCAACATTATTGGAAAATAACCAATCCATGTAACTAATATTAGTCTGTTGGTATTGGCAAACCTTGGCAGCGGCCAAACTAAAGTACTGTTATCAGTGTTGCTAACGTTAGCCAATGCAAGAACCTTCGATACCTGTGGGTTGCGGTCGTATTTATTGGTGGTTAGGTAGACTTTGGTCGTTTCTTGAGAAACGAACAAAGTCAATTTCTAGTATTAAAATTAACATGCAAAATTTTTGGGAAAATGTGAGATAGATTTTTTAAGAAGATAGAAATTGAAGAATTTCATGCGTCGAGAACTCCTCCAGTGACACATCCACACATGGTCACCGCCACCTCAGTGAAACATACTAACCCCCCACACCACTCCCCAAATAAAAACATGCGACCCCCATTTCCTCTTGACTTTGCCGGCGGCTCCTTAGCATGCGTCCCGGTAGCACGACTGCAGAGAAAACCACAACCTGACCGATAACCATTTCCATCTGCTCTGCATACCGTAGCTCCTCCCACCCCCAACCTCTGCACCCGGGTACCAAAACAGCCCAAACTGGCAGCCTGCTCCGTCTTTGAGTGACGAAGCTTCTAGTTGGAGATCCATGAAATGAAACGGGTCGCGAGTTGTTGCCTACGTTGATACCCGGCGGGCGTCTCTGGGATGAAGAATCCGTCTATTATGGAGGGACGTTGGTAATATATGCATATTTGTATACGTGTGTGTGTGTGTGTGTGTGTGTGTGTGTGTGTGTGTGTGTGTGTGTGTGTGTGTGTGTGTGTGTGTGTGTGTGTGTGTGTGTGTGTGTGTGTGTGTGTGTGTGTGTGTGAGAGAGAGAGAGGTAGCGAGGCAGGAAGGGAAGAGTGGCGGCGGCGGGAAGGAGGATCATCATTTATACGGTTCCTCCATTAGCCTGAGTGCCTCCGTGACAACGTAATGGCCGTCGCCCAGAAAACAGGGTCACCGTAGTTATGAACACGCCCGGCAACGGCTGATGTCAATGGAGTAGAGTGGCTCCCCGAGTCCCACTTGGCTGGAGCCGGCGCACACACAGACGCACTCAGCCCGGACAGGCCGACTCTTTAGGATTCGAGAGGTTTTTTTTTTTTTTTTTTTTTTTGAACGAATCAATAATGGAGGAAAGAGTGAGGTATGATGGGAAACGAAAGACAGCGGCTCCGGCGAGGTGGGCGAGCGAAAGGGGGAGGGGCGAGATGGCGAGTGGCTGAGAAGGAGGGAAGACGATGGAGCGTCCGGGGGGACCCGCGGGAGCCGTTCTGCCAGCGCCGCCCAGGTTACAATGGAGTTACGCTGCCGGCCCATTTCCACCCTGAAAGAAAAAAAACAAAAAAAAAAAAAAGCTTCTGCGCTGGAAGATTATCCCTTCCATTACAGAGCGACAGGCTGAGAAGTGCTTAAAATGTTTTTCTTTTTCTTGTCTTTTTTTTTTTTCTCAAGGATCCAGCTCTTGTTTACTGTAAGTCGGGTCAAATGGGTTTTTGAAGTTGCGGGAAGGCGGCGGAGTGCAGCGAGTGGCGGAGAGATAAAGGAGAGACAATAATACGTGAGGAAGCGTATTCATTGCTGATTGCACAGATTGGTGGGTCGGAACAGGAGGGACAGATAGTGAGGACCCAAAGATTCCTAATGGAATCTACTTGTCAAAATGTCAAATAAAACAAAAACATTTTATACTTTCTTTATCATTCATATAAAATATGTTTTTTTTTTTAAACTTCCCTCTTCTGTTTTATTAGACTATCCACCTATCATCCATCTATCCATCCATGAATCATCCATTAATTATCCACATACACATCCATCCATCTGTTCATCTGTCATCATCTCATCATCATCCATCCATGCTTTTATGTATCCATCCATTGACTGGCCATCCATTCATCTGTCATCACCCATCCATCATTCATCCACTCCTCCATCCATTAATCATCCACCCATTGATCCAATTATCAGTATAGCCATCCATCCATCCATCCATGAATCATCCATCCCTCCATCATTAATGTGTTCATCCATCCATCCATCCATCTACACATCAATCCATCCATTTATTATCCATTCATCTATCATCCATCCATCCATCTACCCATCCATCTATCATCCATCTATCATCATCAACCATCCATCCTTTTATGTATCCATCCATTGACTAGCCATCCCATCATCCATGCATCATTTGTCCATCCATTAATCTTCCACCGGTCCCTCCATCCATCCATCCATTCAACCAAATCCCAGCTGTCTGTTGGGAAGGCGGGGTTACACCCGGGTAGAGCCGCCAGTTTGGTGTCCAATCAGGATTGTTTCTTCAGCAGAGCAGGGTGCACAGTGTTTAGTCACACGACCAACTAATGTGCAGAGCAGGCTAGAACTACTGTGAAGGAAATTCAACACTGGTTCAGGACCTTCTACAGTGCATTTGCCCACATCTGTCATGGCTGCATTGTCACAGATGAGCAAATCCTGCAACCCAACTGCAGCACTGATTTCTTCTTCCCCTTGACTTCCCACGGCACGATTCCCACTGGCTGTCGTGATCTCTGGCTTCACCCCGCCATCGCAGTCGTCGCGTGCGTGTTAGCATGCTGGCGATGGCGACCAAAAGGAGCGGAGAGTGCGGAGAGACGTTGTCGAGCCGAGTTTGTACTTTTTTTTTTTTTTTTCCCAAGGCTGAACCGCTGCAAGACGAGAGAGTCGGTACAGAACGAAGATCTGCTGCGTGGATGCAGCGCCACGAGGAAACTGGAGCGCGCTAGCGAAACCCTGCGTACGCACGCTCACAGCTGCATTACTGTGCGAGTGTGTGTGTGCGTGTGTCGGAGCGTCGGAACTGTACAGAGCGGCGGGCGAGGTCCCACAGGCAATAAAATCTATATTTCACGAGCTGCAGAACTGCTCTAGACTTGTGTCTCTTGCTTTGAAGAGCCGGACCTGAGGGGGAGGACGGGAGGGGTGGGGTTGGGGGTGAGGCAGGGGAAGGGGCGAAGGGGGAAGAGGCTGGGAGGAGAGGCCGAGAACTGGTGAGGAAGGAGGAGGGGAGGGAGGAGGAGGAGGAGGAGGAGGAGGAGGCCCTGGAGGAATATGACACTTTAAATGAAGACAGACGGACGGGGAGCAGGAGCAGGAGCAGGGGCGGGAAAAGGGAAAAAAAAAAAAAAACCTCAAGCCATCGTCACCACACGATAAAAGCTCCCTGTATGTGACGAGAAAATCAGGCGGCCTGGCGAGATGAAGTCCTGCGTCTCAGACGTTTTCATCCCCAGACTCGAGTGGAGGTCAAATGATCAAAAAAACCTCAGTAGGTCTCCGGGGAAACGGCACATTTAGCCCTCTGTTTACAGCCTGCAGTGGAGATGCTCAGTTTCAGCAGCCTGCTCAGGTTGATGCTTTATTGCTCCTACGTTCATCTAACCTGGAAGAGCTTTCAGAGACCTTTGTCACATCACTAAGGGGTGACTTTTTTGGGGGGGTAAACGGAGGAAAGGATGGACTCTTCTTATGACACGGCAGTTCACAGACAGGCTAACTGTTGTTTTTTTGTTTTTATTTAGACTTTACAAAAACAAACGTCTCGCATGATTGACTTTTTGTGGAGAAGACAGTTTGGCTGCATTTTTAGGCCGTCAGATGTTTGAGCGTATGACTCACTGCTGCATGACTCATCTCAGGCAGCACAAATAATCAAATAAAGGCTTAATGGCTCATAAATAAAATGTTGGGATTGCTGTATGTTTTTGTGGGAGGGACGGGGGGTGGAGAGGGTGGGGGGGGGTGTATTGTGGCGGCTAATTCCCTCCTTTTATGGTCGTCCCATGCCTCCTTCCTTAGTCATAAAATTAGACTTAGCACCTCGCGGACCGTGGCCTTTTCCAAACTGTCATCATGACTCGGGTTGGGAAACCTGAACCAGAGTGTTCGTTGGAAGGGAGGAAAGCAAACTCTTTTCTCTTTCTGTATTTTTTTTTTTTTTGTCATTGCTGATACTTTGAGTCATCCTGAGATAACGAAGCAAAGAAACCCTCTTCCAGTTATTACACTTGTCATCCCTGGGACCATGTGACATCGCTCTTGGGCATGGCCCCAGTCACCCAACCAAATTAGGTGCGGTTACATGGACCCTAAGTAATCAAATGAAATGCCGACCTAAGTCAAATCACACCATGTAAATACTGCCTTCAGATCAAATTGGCGATATCAGCCCGAGTGGAGGAGGTGATGTAACCCTGTTTTTGATCGGATGTTGGAGCTTTGTGCGTAAACGTCCTTGCCGCAAATGGAACAAAAAAGACAAAATGTCTCTTCTGCTCATGTTTCAAACAACGTAGATGTTTCTTTGGCGTTGTACTTTCAGAAGAAATTAAAAATTGAAATACAGCAAACTTTACTGATACAGCAAACGACTTAATCTTCCGGGTATGCCTTGCGTGCAGCAATCGGGTTACGTCACATTGTCCGGCATTAGGGGAATCCCGAAATCAATCCGATCATTTCACTTCGGTGTTCATGTAAATGAGACAATCCGATCCCCTAATTTGAAACAGTTCAATAAGATTCACAAGAGAGGCACTGTTGGACATTTCAAATGGGGCGTTTTGAGGGTGTCGGACGTTACATGACAGAGTTTGCCGAAAAAGAAAAGAATGAGGTCGACTTTTCCAGCGCGAGGTTTGATCACACGGACTCTTCTTGTGATCCGTATCCATGCCAACCCTTTCACGGGTCTGGTGTTGTGCCACATTGAACTCATGTCCGACATCAAAGCATCCCGCCACGCCCTGTCAGTGAGCGACCCCATGATGCTGAGGCTAGCGCTGTCTCATGTCTGGTGGCACGAGAAATTTAGCGCGCTTGTGTGCGGGACGACAAAGTGTGTGTGTGTGTGTGTGTGTGTGTGTGTGTGTGTGGAAGATGCTCAGATGATCTCCCCGCTGTCAATAAGCCTCTTTGAAAGACTCAAACTGCGAGATGTTTGATATGCTGGGGATGACGACGCCCGGGGACGCCGCCTCGGTATTAAAACGAATAATACGCGATATTCATCCGTTTTGTCGGCTTCATCCTGGCGGGACACGTGATGGCAGAACCATTTTACCATTTTTAACGTTTCGCCATTTGCGCAACATTCTTCCGCTGGGCGACGTTTCCGCACAGTCACCCTTTGGAAGGAATAATCCCACCTCCCCGATCCGGCTGATAGCGGCTCGGGGAGGTGGGTCACGGCACGCGGGGGCGGTGTGTGTGTGTGTGTGTGTGTGGGAGGAGGGAGGGGGGGTGTGCACGTGAATTAAAGAGGGGGATGAAAATCCTGGCGCGACGCGGCGACTGCCAGCTTTCAAGCGAAAGGCCGCGCTGGGAATCAGAGCCATGGGAGCGTTTGTGCGGCCCAGCCTGCGCAGATTCCCACAGTTCCTGCATGTGCGTGGGTGCATGCGTGTGTGTGTGTGTGTGTGTGTGCGTGCGCGCGTGTGTGTATTTGCGCGCGCTCCTGTGTGTTTGCGCGTGTGCCGGCATGCATTAACTCATTGCGGAGTGGATGGTTATGCTCCCAAACACCACAGTCTGGTTGCGTAGCAACAAACTCACCCCCGCTCCCCCCCCCCCGTGCGCACCACAACCCCTCCCCCACCCCCCTCCCCAACAGACACTCCGCTTCTTCTCCGAGCGAGCGTTTGAACTTGCGGAGGGAAGCGGCGAATATTCCCAGCGCCGTCGTCACTGCGCTCACCTCAGACACCACGTCATAGGTGTCTTCGATCTCTCCGTCTCCGTGTGTGCGGTGCGGTGCGGTGCGCGCCCGCTATCTGTGGATTCCACAGAGCAGCAACATGAAAGAGGGACAGAGAGGCAGAAGTCCTCCTCCTCCTCCTCCTCTGACGGGCGAGTCGAGCTCCGTGCAGTCGGGCTGAATATTGATGTTTCGTGCTGCGAACGCGAGCGAAGACTTTAAAGTCTGCGCCGCCGCCGCCGCCGCCGCCGCTCACTTTACAGTACAGCAGCCAAACGCTCTTCGTCTTCCCCTCATCCTTCTCCTGCTACTGTGTTACCGCCCCCCACCCCAACCCACCGCCCCATAATTCCCTGGGAATTCTGCATGTCTCCAGCATCACGTTGGCCCGCAACACCCCCCCCACCCACCCCTGTTCTACCACTGTGGCCTAGATAGAGAAATATGCATAACTTCTTCATTTACGCCTGCAGCCAAAATAGTACTCTGAATAATTGGCGGTGCAGGGAAATGCGGCAGGACTGGTCTCAATAACTGACTGTGCGTTGCTGTGTTTGCGCGTTCTTTTAAACACGGCACCGGCACGACCAGAATGCATTTTTAACTGACAACGTGAAGCAGCTTTTTTTTTTCCCAAGTGGGATCATTATTTTTTTTTTTTCCAAACCTCACTTCATCATGACATATTTGGGGTGAAGGCTGACATTGAAAGGAAAGATGTAAGTCGACTTCGGGTCAGGGTTTGGGGGCGAGCTCTGCAAAAGAAAAAAAAAAAGACTGCGACATTAATGGAAGTCAATGTCACAGAGATAAACGTACGAGGTTTTATTTGTAGCATATGACGCAAATCTCGCAGTGCTCGGCCGGATCACTGAGATCTCAACTCTGAAATCTCCCTAATTCCTCTTGGCATCCGCCGGTGGAAAGCATATGCGCTCAGCCTTCAGACTGCTTTGGACTCCATCGCTGGTCAGCGTCCTTTAGCCGTGATGAGAGCAAAGGAAGTGACTGCCGCCGCCACCGCTGCAAGCTGCCCCTGGAAACCACAGAGGAAAGCAAAAACTGAGTAAGCGACTGCTAGCGCAGTTGCTGCTAAAGAGATTAGCGTGAATGCAGCGGTGGTGGCGGTTTTATGAAAACCGGATTCCAATTTTGCATTTAAAGAAAAAATCAGGGAAGAAAAAAAATACTTTCCTCAGACGGAGAAAAGTTGTTTGCACACAATATTCCAGCCTGCTGTTGGCAAGAATTTAGTTAAACAGACACTCATGATGTTTTCGCTTGCACAAGTTTGTCCTGGTGACGTGTGAGTCCAGACCGAATCAGTTGAAGCTCAAGGGTCACTTTAGTTACTGTCTCATGAGTCAGGATCCCTTACCCTGAACTGACACAGACTTGTCCCTGTTACCGCTAGCTAGGCCAAACGATGTGTCACTATCGTGCGACTGCTTTTCTCCTAGCATTTGTGTAAATATACCAAGTTAATGGCCGTATTAGCCCAGTGGGGAAAGCAGCAGCTCTGGTTTCTTGTTTCAACTGAGCTCCCTCTTTCCCTCCCTGGCACAAGGCTGAGTTGTGAGCGAACGGCTCACTCAGTAGCCCAAAGTAGCACCAGTCACAAAATGAAACAAATCACTGAGTTGCTCTCAGAGTTGGTGGAGCTTGTTAGCATCCAGTTACCCAGGGTGTATGCAAACCTATTTGTGCACATTAGATGACTGACTCAATGACTTAAAAGACTTGAACTCAAGTTAGCGATAAAGAATTGAGGTTCCCCATCAGATATGAATGATGCCACGAGCCATTGTTTGTTGGATAAACTGATGTAAAACTGATGGTTGGTTTGGTACGTCATAAAAGGTCATTTACTAATTTTGATTTTAAAAAATACATCAAATATCATGATCCTATGTGAGTTCTGAGCGTTCATCACCATGAAAAGCAACTAAGATTTGGGAAGTGTTTCTTCCGGTTTGTGTGGCAATGTGACCCGTGCATCTTATAGACATATTAAATAACCAAAAAACAAAATGATTCCAGTTTCAGACACCTGCAAGTGAACCTTGGAACTGTGCTCACTGTGTGGAAGTGTCTCCGACCGACCGTCCGTCCGTCCATCGGTCCAGCCATCTGTCCGGAATGCTTCATGCCTGCAGGGCCCAGTGAGGGAATTCTCTGTCCGGGTTTTTGGCAGCTTCTGTGTGCTGAGATTACACTTTGGATAAACAGCATTGCATTGTGGTGCCTCGCCATAAAACCTGCAGTGAGCTTGTTAGGACTCGCCAATCCAAACAGCAGTAAAAGTGTTGAATCCCGCCTCGGGATGACAAGGCAGAGCGCGGCCAGTGCTTTGCCATGCTGCCGGCCACATCGCTCTGAATCAGGACCGGCGCCGCAGATTAAAGGGGACCTTATAACATCCAGCACGGTGCCTCGTGGTCATGTCATATGACACTATGCGATGCACAGTTGTTCCGACAACAAAGGGCTTGATTTGCCCAGCAGTCTGATGGAATATACATATTTTCAAATTGAAAAATTTTCTTCCAGTGATGCATCAGTCAGCAGTTGGCGCACTTGACTGGACTTTCTAGTACCGACTAGACCTGGCATGGGCAAACTATGGCCCAGGGGCCATATGCGGCCCGTTAGGCTTTTTAATCCGGCCCGCCGGAAAAGGTTTGGCCGCTCTACTGGAGTCCAGGATGACAAGTGTGAACAACACAAGTTTCATTATGCACTTCAGACATTTGGCTATATAGCTAACTAATTTTGACGGTCGCTAGCTGAGCAACGATTAACTCCACACTTCATGCTTACTCAGGTCATTTGCATACGTCAGGGCCGATGTTGCCGACGCAGTAACTGCATCACATTGTGATGAAACAATGAAGGTGAGAGAGCCGTCCTGCTCCCGGCCCTGCCCTCTGCTTTTTTTTACGAGCGGGAAGCAGCTGTCTGGCGGCGTGTCGACTCATACCTAATGTTATCGGTCTCCTGTGGTCGGGATAAAACCTCCATTAGCATGATCGCACCGCTCGCTCCGTGGCACTTTGAGTCCTAATAGCTTTAAATCAGCTGGAAATGTACATTTTATACGATTGGTTCCGTATCCTCTGGTTCAGCCTGAGGAGGATGAAGAGTCACTTTACCATCAAGACTTTTACCCGAGTGTTCCTGGCACCGGCTGACAGGGTTGGTTGTCCCTGCGTGTCCTCTCAGCGCTTGTTAGGTGACAGTTAAAGAGGGCCCGATCGCTTTTGTGTTGCACTTTTGCCGGGATCGTTTGTCAAACACTTGCACGGTAATTTGCCTGTCTGGACGTCGGCGCCCAGGGCGACTGCCGTTTCACGCCCAGCGCGTTTATTTATCGCCAGCTTAGCCGACGCTGTCAGCTCCCTTTGAGATGCTGTTTGGCGCCTCAAGGTTCGACTCGAGTTCAAGCTCATTCTCATGCAAAAAAAACAGAAAATTCAGTCTGGCGATGGCAAGGTGAGAAGATGCTGAGCAGAGAGGAGCGCATTTTCCAGGAAGTGATTTGTGGCGAATTACCGGGGGCCACGTAAAGTGCAGCAACATCACAGGGTGCAAGAAAAGTGACCGAATTAATCAGCGAAACCAGCAGGAACATGTAGAGGATTTCAAGGATAATTACAATTGGGCGACTTGTAATTATTCCTGCTGGTCAACCGACATCGCAAAGATCGGCAAAGACGTAAATGTCGGAAACGGCTCGTTGGTCGCGTGACATGAATGTCACCTTATTTCGCAAACCCATTTCCGTAAATATGTTGCGCATTAGCCCCGAAGGAGACAAACACCGTCTTTATTCTGAATTAAAGGAAGGAGTACTTCCGTATTTCCTCACGCCATTCGCTTTTGTAGACAGTGAGCCGACATTTACATTATATGAAATTGGTTTATGGTTGTGCTGCTCTGTTAAACACTCAACACAGATGGAAAAAAAAAAACCAAGAGCGGCAGGAAGAGATAATGTATTAAAGGCCTCACCTCATCAGCTTTATAGATTTTCGCAATTACCGTTAATACTGGGAAATAAAATCCTGCCTCTTTTGCTGATTTAATTAACCACCAAAGTGTGTGCGCGTATTGACGTTCAACGCGTCAGTAGGATCTGTTCTACTTCTGTTGTAATGTCAGTTGATGTTTATAGATGTAACAATTACCAGAGTGCGAAAACATGGAATATGCTTTATTTTTTATTTTTTTTGAAGCGAGGATCAGTTACTTAGGATTGGGCCGGACTCCAGGGATTTTCCTGCACCGCTTTGATTCGCCAAGTTTGGCAGGTCTTAAATTTTCCTCACCACAGCTGTGACTCCTCCGTTCACCTCTCACATCGTCCCCCAACATTCACTTGATCATTGCTCGGTTGTTGGTAACCATCATTTTAGTTCCATTTACGGGGATCGGGATGAGTTCAGTGAAACACTTTGCTGTGTCGTGGTCGCGGAAGTTCCAAAAACCTGCTTTCTGTTGTTTGGCCAGCAGGAACCGCCAAAGTTGGCTGCAAAAAGACTAAGAATTACTTTTGGTCAATGCGGAAATGAATTCCGAAATCCAGATCTTTAAAAACTGGTTCCAATTTTTTGGTTGTTTGGCTATAGTTCATTGGGCAACTTAAGTTGGCTTACGGGCTTTTGGGCGGGTGTTGGGTTACACGCTGCTCTAAAGCTTCAATCATAGCCCACCTCTGGTACCACCCACCATCAAATATGAAATCTTCCTTTTTCAAAACAAACCGTAAACCAATGGGTGACATCACGATTGACTCTGCCCATCTTGACATACAGTCAATGGCACTTTGCACTCTTCTTAAGATGACAGGCAAACTTCAAATAAGCCCCTTGGGCAAAAACTATCATTGACATTTTCGTGCACGTGGCATCGCGTGGTACTGATTGAAATTGACCAGCAACGGCAATAACACATTATGGAGAGAGGCTGAGTGATGCGTGGACTGACACAGAGGCCAAACTACATGCTAGTGCCATGCCGAAAGTTGGAAGTTTATGAAATGAAATTCACTTTTCAGTCAAGAGCGAAACACATTTTCCTTAGTCCGACTTGAAAGACCCAAAGTGGCTCCACTGCCGCGGTTGTGGCCGCCAATTACCCGCTGTTGCAAAAGGGGCGAATGGACGTCGCACTCAGAAGTTGTCATGCCATTAAAGCGTCCGTCAGAAGTGAGATCTGAACGGCCTTTAGCAGCGAGGAGATCCCCTGGAGACGGTTGGGAGGAGAGAAACCAACAGAACCCGAAGGAGTTGGCTGGGATCTTTTATTTACACTCCGCTGACCTTTTCTTGTTTGGTGGGGGATTTACTCTGCAATATGTGCCCAGCGGAGTGCAGCTGACAGAAGTGGAGAAAGAGTTGTTTTGTTTGTTACCATCTCCAGGTGCCGCATGATCTCCCCTGCAAAGCTCTGCTCGAGGATCAAGACTGCCAATGTATTTTCATCCTGCTACTCTGTTGCCCCCCCCCCCTCCCCCCTCCCTCCACCCAACAACATCATACACACATCACACACGCACGCCTTCTTGTCAGTCGTGACAGGACTGAGATCAGTTCTGTTCCACAGCTGATACCTGAATCCCTGGAGATGCAGATGGACCAGATGTTGCAGTAAAAAGGCAGTGATTTTACAATTAGGAGCCCCTCCCCCTCCTCCTCGCCCATTACCTCGGATGACCGCCGGGTCTGATGGCACGACTGGAAATCACGGCGGAGGGAAAAGAAAAAAAGCGGGATTTCGGATGAAGACGTCTACAAAATCAGCCTGGAATTGACTCAAATCCTGTCAGCGGAAGCCCCTCAGTGGAGATTTTATTGCTTCCAAGACCCCTTGTAACCTGAGGGAAAATGAATACAGAGAGCAGATTACATCCAAGGCGGCAAAGGACGTTCAGGCCATTGATGGGGGGGTGTGGGAGGTGGGGGGGCAGCTCGAGGAATTTGTATGTCTGACATTCATCTTTGTTCTCCGCTTTGTCTTGTGTGGGCAACACGTCGCTAATTCTTTTTTGGCAGCCAAATTCCTTCTGAGGAATCGATTCACGCCCCGCATTGAAAACTGAGTGTGTTGATATTGAAAAGGTCGTGTGTATGAAAGCAAAAAAACGAAAAAAGATTGCAACAAAGATTGCCCCCCCCCAAAAAAAAAAAAAAAAAATCCAGACCCCACCGCCTGCAGACCGGCTCCTTTCGACGAGGGATCCGGTCTGCTCGCAAATGAACGAAATCCACGGGGAGTAAATGATCCTATAATCTATGAAATCTGGGCCCCGGCAGGAGCCCTGGCCTCCTGGATGCATCTGGACCATTTGAAAATTTGCTGCTGACTGATGACTCTTGCGTAAGAGGGGGTGGGGGGTTGGCGGTGGCGGTGGTGGTGGTGGTGGTGGTAGCGGCGGTGGTGAGGCAGGGAGGGGGCAGACCGTTACGCAATGGCTGTCACAGACAGCAGGAAGAACAAAGAACAGATTTCCTGCTCTCCTTGTGTTTGCTCCTAATCTGAGTCATGACAGTTAAATGGAGCAGAGCGGGAGCAGCTATGTATAGGACTAATGGCCGATCAGCCCAGTGAGGAACGGGGCTCGAGCAGATTGAAGGCTTCTCGGAACAGGTTGGTTGAGACCGATCACCTGTAGTCCTCGTCCACGGCCGTCCTCTCCGGTTTACGACCGAGCGCCCAGACTAGGTGGCGACGTGGAGCGCATGGTGAGACGGTCCCAAGGAGAAACGCGTGCTCCTCAAACTCAAACGTTGCTGCGAAACACCAAGATGACTATTAATAGTAGTAATATTATCACTGCTTGGAGAGGAGTAGGTCCTCCAAGATGTAAACATCTTGTCTCGGAGACAAGTTGAAGGTTATTTAGTGGATAGTTTGAAAGAAGCGCCTCCCGGAGAGGAAATTACACGTTTCGACACTAAAGCATCGGATAAAAACTCAACGAACGACTTTGACCTGAGCTCCCATGAACTCAACTTCATTAAAAATTCATTCATATACATTTCAAAGAAAGGAAACCTGGCAATGATACAAAACTACAGGCTTGTAGTGTAAGTGTAGGCAGTATGTAAAAGTGTACTGTGGTGCTTGTTAAGTGTCGCCTGAGACCTGAGACACATGCAGCCAATAAGGGAGTTTGTCTCTCCAAATCTCCCACAATGCAAAGTGGATTGCAACGGCACACCGCGCGATTCTCAAGATGACTGGTATTTGCAGGTGACAGGTTTTTCAGCCCGTCTGTCCGTCACCTTTTTCTCTATCATTTTGCAACACTTGGAAACCGTGATGTTCCCACCAATTAGATTTAAAACCTTCCCTTCATTTTTTTTGTCAGCTAAAAACAAAGCAAAACACAAAAACATGATTTTTTTTCTCAGAAGAAACTGTCACCTTTGGTCTTTACGAACACAAAATGATGTTTCTTTGCATCGCTGATTGTTTAGTTCAAAAACAGTTTTAGCACCTTTTTAGCTTGTAGCCTCTTCCCCGGTCTTGCTAGCAGTGTCTGCCATCCACCGCAGGTGGATACGTACAAGCCACGTGTTAATGTTCACGTAAAAAGTGGAATTTTACTCACTTTAGAATTAGATTGACAGCCAGCCAGCAGTAATGAGACATTGTGTAGTTTAACAATACAATTAATTAATTTTAAAAATAAATGGTGAATTCATGCTTTGTGATTAGCATTAGCTAATCCCACCAGCGGGCCTGCTATTCTTTCTTTTAGGCCCGTGTTTGCCTCTTCCTTTTTTGAGGAACATGCTTTGCTGTTGCCTTAATGAGGCTGAACATCACCGTTCCGCTGAACACGTCAAGTCAGTCAGTCAGCGGTGCTGCATCATGATCCCAGCGACCTTTCAGCGCAACAGTCAAACGCTGATTTATTGGCCCATTTAAAACAAAAAGCCTCGCTGGGAGCCGCTGGCGCTGTGCGAGTTCGATAGTCACCACCTAGTTAATGAAACCCCTCAACGTTATCGGTGACACGCACGCGCGCGCGCGCACACACACACACGGCATTAGCGAGCTTTAGGTAATGTGGGTAACGATGTGTTGACGTAAGGCGAACGGATTCTCAGAAATCTTTACAGTCCCACTGTGCCGCCGAGCCCACGTAATAAACCTCTCGCTTTAATTACCCCCCGTTGACTCTAAAAAAAACGCACACGCACACCTTGGCCTGACGCGCTCACATAACCCATTCCCTCTTTTCCTTGCCGGCACTTATCTGCAGCGCGGCCCGTTTACACACCAACACACACCGTTAGTTACACTTCATTTATTATCGATAGCCGGGGTGACCGCATCTTTTCCAGCCGTACTGTAACCAGAGGCCTGCGGGTTCAGTGACAGGTCGCCGAGGAGCCCAAATGACATCACTGACCTCTGCGTGTGTGTGTTTGTGTGCGTGCGCAGCGGAGGGCGGACAGCAGAGTGAATGAGCGGGTGATTGATTTTGTTTGACACTGTGAGGGGCATAAATAAGAAGCGCTGCGGGCGGAGGGAGCCTGTCAGCGAGAGCAGAGCGCCTGTCAGGAGGGAACTCTGGTGACTTCACCGTCGCTCCCTAAATCCTGTCAATCCCAACTTTTCACGCTTAAATATACCGCGGTGGATGAAAGTGTTGGATGAGCGGAGCGGGGCGTGTTCCCCTGCTTCTGCTCTGGATTGGTTTTCCTCCTCGTTCGCAACATCCGGCTGGTTGGCAGCTCCAGTCGTCTGTTGCTAAGAGTGTGAACGGTTGTTTGCCTCTCTCCCCGCCTCCACCCTGAGACACAGGAAATGATGTGCCATCATTTCATGCCTCGTAACACAATCCCAGATATTGCTGATAACACCAGAGGTGAGAATGTGTTACATGTTTTTAACATGGTATATTTTGATATATGATATATATATATATATATATATATATATATATATATATATATATATATATATAATGTGTGTGTGTGTGTGTATATATAATGTGTGTGTGTATATATATATGTATATACTGTATATCTATATCAGTATATCTATATACTGTATATATACACATATATGTCTACTATAATTTATCACAGGTTGCTGAACCTCGAGTTGCCATTCAAAGAGCCAGCTGATCGAGGGCCATTTGGAATCATTATTGATGATGCAATGACGCATTATTATCGTGCTAATACCGTGAGCTGGACCTTCACCTCAGCCATCACCGCAAACAAAGGACGTCATCGCAGTTGGGGAGGGGGGGGAGCTATAGTATGATGAATTGAAAGCGCTTAACTGCAATGATCCAATTAGTGATGACATATATGTCGACAATAGGCTTTAACATCAATAACATTCACCACAACAGGCAACAGGCTCAACATAAATGTCACGGAAGCTGCAGATAGGGACTCGGACACCATCATCACCATTGTCAATGTGATGAAATGCTAATACTAAGCTAATTTAAGCTAATAATCGTGTTTCATTTATCAGTCCTACATTTTGGTGCAGAAATGTTCCAGTCCTTCTCTGAAGGTGTAGAAGGCTCTAAGGTTTCCCCACTGTCATTATCATCATTTTTATTTGCAGTACTTTTGACAGGTTGTACCTACTTTACACCAGCCACTCATGTTTAATGAATTGATTGCAATAGTTTACACTTCAAAGCAATGCCTTGTCCGATTTAGAGAATCAAAGTACATATCTAACTTCCTGAGCACTGCGCCGAGCGCTTCAAAACAAAGCCTTTGTTTTCCCTGCAAGATGTTTGCCCAACCTCGTAATCACCACGCTATAACCACAACGATTTTAACGGGAGAGGGTGCGAGGGTCTTTGCTTAAACTCAGCGGTGGCGGTTTAGCGCAAAGCTAATCTTTGCAACCAATTGACGGCAGCAATCAATGTCTCTCTCTCCTGCGCTTCAGGCTAGGGTTGACTGTTCCCGCTGGACAAGCAGTCAGCAGCTCTTCGCCTACACAAAGTCTTGCTGAGTGGCACCGAAGCGGCAATTCTTATTGTGCGACAACACGCGTAAACACGCGGAGGGTGGAGGGGAAAACATAGAGGAGACAAAACTTCGGGTGCTTCAGTCTCTTGAACCCGGGTTGTGCTTGATCTTCACCCGCGGCTTGATCGATAGCTTCTGCCCGACATCGTCGAGCCGCTTTCCGCGTTTCCTTTTTTTTTTTTCCACCGCAGCCTGTAATTTGATTCTACATTAATGATCCGTCGAGTCTGGGGGCCACCTATTAAGCGGAGGCAATAAAGACTGGAAGGGCTCGTGCGTCACAGTGGGAAACAAACGAGATTTGGCTCCCAGCGGCAGCGCGACGAGCCTGAAGGGCGGCTTCAGCCGAGCTCGGTCACGCGATGGCTTCCCTCTCCTTCTCCGAAGCCTCGTGGCCTCGCTGTCCGCTTGCACGTCCTCGTAGCGCGAGTCGAGAGGAAGAAGTCGAGCCGGAGGAAGATGCCTCGGGCTGGAGTCCTTCATCCTCTTCCGTAGAATCCAGAGTTCTTGTCCATGTGTCCTGAGTTGCAGTAATTAATTAATGGGAACGTGCTGGATGACCATCTGGTTAGCAAGTAGTGCAGAATAGGAATTAATGGTTGGATTTATGGAGGACCAAAATAAATGGCATTCTCAAGGACTTGAAGAACTTGATTTATTTCGACCTTCATTTGTATCTGTCTATCTATATATCTAGCTAGCTAGATAGCTATCGGAAAACAATCTCTTTACTCCTACAGGAAAACTGTTTTTTTCCTCAGCTCGTCCCTTTTGATTGGCGGCCCCTTGTTCGTACGCGGCTTTTATTCGTATGGCTTTCGCTTCCAAAGCAACGGGTGAACGCTTGACATAATTAAAAAGTATTTTCTTTCATTTTCTGTTCAGGCACCTCATTGGCTAACTTACTCACTTTCTTATAATTGATGTCACCACCTCTCGGATCGGTTCGTGCTAGTATATAGTTGATTTTGCGCCACATTATTTCAAAGAGTCCGCCGCGTCTAACGGCAAGAAGCCTCGGAACAAAGAAACCTTGAAATCATCCTAAAAAAAAAAACTCTCCAACAAGCCGATTGGTGAGGCTGTAAATGCGCCAATGGAGAAATTAAAAACTCCGTTGGTTGTTTGACGAGACAAGTACGGCGTGGAAACAACACCAGACTTTAAATTTGCTGAACCGGTTTTTTGGAAAGTAATCTTGCTCACAGTTTGATGGCGTGTGTCCGACTGCTTTCCAGCACAGCTAATCAGGTGGCGGCTGCCTCATGGTTACCCAGCAGGGGGTGACAGCGATAGCAATCTTCTCATTCCAAGCAGCCGTAAAAGGCTCATTTTTCAAAATGTCATCGCAAAAAAAATATTCCTTTTAACTTCCAGAAAGCAGAACAAAATCATCGGCTTCAACCTCACTCTCTTTGATATTTACCTTTTTCCCACCAAACTAGAGACATTCCAGTATTTGCCAATACTGCTGCTTGACACGGATACATACCTGCCTGTACTCCACGATTTGGTTTAACTGCAAGGATGAGACGAGGACGATTACGACGATGATGGCGGCATGAAGAGATGTTTGTCTCTTTCTTTCTCTTTAACATTTTATGCCGCCAGATCAATTATTTAAACATCCCACTTCCTGGTTTTCAGTCAGTCGGTGGAGGCAGAAAGTCATACATGCCGATACGATCAAATGGTTGGTTCTCATCTTCTTATTAAATGAGGGCTGATTAATTCTTTTAACTTAACGTTGATATTTCACGGAGCGGGCATGTGGTGTCCCCCGATTTCGATTTCCACGTGCTGCCAGTCCAAATATTTCTCGCTCGCAGTGCGTTTGGTGGACCCATCAGTGGGCGCCAGCAGGACCAGACTGGAAAGAAGTCATTAATGGGTGCATCCCTCCTTCCCCTGATTGGTTGTGTGTCTATTCAGCTGTGCACAGAAGTAATTTGGTCTGCATCCACCGGACTTGCAAATTAGCCCGGCTGTGCTAATTCCTGTGTTGTTTTCCATCGCCACGCACATTTGTGTTGCAGCCGGTGAAAAGATTGCGACCCAGGAAGGCAAATTCCGAGGTTAGACAATAAACCCAATGCAGTTCTACGTTTTATTTTTTTTTGTAATTCACTGGATACGTCGACGCTGGTTCGTACCTACGTACTATTAAGCGGCTAGCCGTGCAACAGATCAAACGCTACAAATGCTGAGACAGATTTTCGCATTGCTAAACTTTCAATCTTCTGGACTGAGCACCATTTGTTTCCTCGACTGTAATTCTGCTCTCTCTGCTGGAAACACGGCATCCTTATTTCGCTGAAGAATGTTTATACGTCTCAGGCAATCGTTGTAGCAGTGCGGTGCCAAAGTATAGGGATATTCGCTATAAATTAAGCAGCACGCATACACACACACACATAGGCAGGCGCGCACACACCTGTTGTATAGAGTGTTTACCCACAGTGTCGTCTGTCCCGGGAGCTATTTGCCGTGTAATTGAACCTGGCCGTCAGTTGTCCCGAAGCCACGCCCCCCTGTCTTCCGTGGCTCTGGGTCAACGGGGCGTCTCGCACGCCAGCTAGCTTAATTTCACCAATATCGTGTTGCCTTTCACATTCAGTCAATCTGAAGGTAGAGTTTTCATTCATGACTCTCTGCTCCCCCTGCCGCCGCTGCTGCTGTGTTTTAGATGCTAACATCAATTTCCTGGATTGTCTTATTTCACCATCAGCTAATGATACTGTAGTTACTTGTGTATAATTAATTCAGACTGGTCACATGCGGTCCACTAAATAAATGTCCCAAACTTTTACCAAGTACTTACTAGTATTTGTGTACATAAAATCACGGTCAGGCCTGTCTGAAACCCCCTCTTCCTCCTCCTCCTCTTCCTCCTCCTCATCCCTTTTTAGCCCAGCACATGCTCTCCCTCGGCCCCCGCTTCTTTCCCGACAGCCCCGTTCACACTTGCCACCCGTCTGTCCCCCGTACTCCCCCCCCCTCCCCCCAACCCGCCACCCCGCCTTCCCTCCTGCATTTATCTGGGTCAATTGTGCGACCTTGCACTTGACATTTTCTTGCCTGCACAAATATTTGTTCTGCTGTTTGTCTTTGAGGCACGACAAGCATGCGCCGGGTGTTTGCGGCCGCGCCATTTATGAGCCTGAAAGAGGGATTCCGGGTTTATTTTCCGCCTCGCGCAGGTGCCGACGCGCAGACCATCTCCGCCTGGTCTGAGGCTAAATTTGGTGAAGTTGGATGTTATACAATGAGTCCTTGCTTTGTTGTTGTATTTCTAATATTTTTTGCCTTTCACTTTGTTCTTCCAGAGGTGGGAAGCAATGAAATACACATACTTTATTTATGTACTTTAGTCGATTTTTCTTTTAGGTAGCTGTACTTCACTTATTTAGAATTACTTTTTCTACTCTCACTCCTCACATATTCACACAAATATCTGTACTTTATACTTCTTCCATTGTAATAACACGCTTGTTACTGTTATCTTTAAAAGATACATATTCTATTCAAAGTAATTAACTTACTTGTTGTGGTTATTGCTTGAATTCAAGCTATTTGAACTCTGCTGTTGAGTAGTTGAACATAAAACCGGATCATATTTTTGAGGTAGATTATTTTCTAGTACCTCGGCTTCGGTGTCACTGTTCAATTTGCTGGATAATTCACAGATAATGTGAAGTATCTCTCGTGTACTGCAGTGTTTGTTTTTTTTAGTTTGTTTGTTTTTTGTTTTTTTCCCCCTTAATTTCCATCCCATCTGGATGGACGTCTGCTGCGTGGAAGAATTACAGACTGACGCAACAATTGGATTACGAGCAGCTAGCGACAGAACCGGCAGCAGGGGTAGAGCCGCATCGCTCGGCAGATTAGATTAGATGATTAACGGCCGTCATTTGAACAATGGGATGTGCAGCACGTATCGGTACGAGGGGCCGACGGAGCACAACTGGATTACATGTGTTTGGTTGTTGTTGTTGTTGTTGTTGTTGTGGTTGTTGTTTTTGGCCCGTCGTGCACGTGACCAACGCGGTCTGGTTTTTGAGCTGTTGAAGTAAATTTGAAACCGTCCTCTCATGCACGGTGATGCACGAAGGAGGTGCGCGCAATAGTTAGCATTTAATAAAAAAAAACAAGGGTGCACCAATACCGATACCAGTATCGGGTTTCCGTACTGATACCTGGTATCGTATACCAGGTATCAGTATACCAGTACGGAAACGGTACTCGGTGTACTCGGTATCTTAAGTACTTTACTCAACCTCTAATTTATTCGTAAAGTACATGCCGATACCAGTTGTATATGTATGCATATGACAATTTTGTGAAAATTGTGTTGGTACTGCAGTGAAACTTGTGACAGTCACCCCATGTATATGTGAACATCTGTGGGGAAAAAATCTAGCTAATTCTTCAATGTGTAATGGCCTTATTAATTACTCTGTATCGGTATTGGTGAGTACTGAAATGCAAGTATTCGGACTCTACTCGCTCTGTAAAAAAGTGGTTTGGTGCATCCCTAAAAAAAACTAAAAAAAAAACACGATTCTCCTCCTTTAGCCAGTTTGTCATTTGCTAAACTGTGGATCTCTGCCATTCAGCCCCATCCACAGAAACATTCTCCATCTGTAGTCCCAGCTTTGTACATGACAGCTTTGCCCTTTGTTATTGATGAGGATGTGGGTTTCCCTTGTCAGAAACCCCCAAATCCTTTCCGCGTAAGTCCAATTTTGCCGCAGCTGCCTCTCCGGCAAACTGATCGGCCACAGACGGCGACGTCCGAGGTGTCCGACCCCATCACTCCGTCACGCCGGCGCCGTCCTTTGAAGTCGCCCGGGCTCGGACCAGGCGGCGCTCGTGCGTTGAAGCCTCTCTGAGCTCTCCTCAAAGCGCCGACGTCTCAACTTCTGCCTTCCATCCGACGCTAAACACCCCCCATAGCCCCCTCCCCCTTCCTCGGGCCTGTCTAGGAATCCTCTTTGATCTGCGGTGCGACAGCAGCTGCGACGTGCGGCGTCCCAGCAACTCCTAAATGGGCCGACGATGGAGCCTCCTGTCTGCGTCCAGACACGCTTGCATAAGACAAAAGGCCCATGTTGTACAGGTAGTGTGCAGTTTGGATACAGCTTTGTAACTTGCCAAAGCTTTTCCTACAGTGTGCTGAACAAATGTATGCTGTGCTAACACTGGCTTTTTGTTCAAGATGATGCAATGAGGTACGATACCGGCCAGGAGCAATTTGAGCATGTTTTTTTTTTTTTTTCCTTAAACCTTTAAAATTGTCAGGTACATGATGAAAAGTGAGTTTCAAGAATAGCAAAAATGCTTTTAAATGCTTTCAAAGTATCTTTCTTAGTTATTTTGTTTAAGGTTTGATTCAAATGTGATGATTATTAGAGCAAGTTTGGTGGGTGAAATGAGTCCTGGAGGGTCCTCATTAATCATATGTGTAGGCAAACTACGCTTTAAAGCTGGAGGACGAGTGAATGAAGCATTTAGGATGTTCCTATGATTATTATCATTGCTGTTATTTAACCCTTGCCAGAGGACGTCACCACGTTCTGAAGCCAGAGTTGGCCAACATAAGTTGACTTGTTCGGGTCTTAAACTTTTTCTGTTAGCAGAAAACCTTTTAGCTTCCTATTTGCTTGTCTGAAACGGGGCTTCCCATTGGCTCGTATGAAACAAGGCTTCCTATTGGCTGATATAAAACAAGGCTTCCTGTTGCCTCTGTCAATAACGAGGCTTTTCTCCAACAGCCTGATAAAAACACAAAAACCGGGTCCGTGAAGCAAGATTGAATCCCAAAATTAAATCTGCTAGGCGTCACTTCCCCACGTAATGTAACAACAAAACCACCAGGAGGATCATTTAAAACCCCAAATGGTCTTTTTCATTTTTCTTCTCCTTCCATCAGTTTCCGGAGCCACGCAATCCTGCTCGAGGATTGCACGCCTAGCCTGAACAAACTATTACACTACCACTCGCCGTTCTGTCCGCCCCTGCGTTGATTCATAGCGGACGTTTGCACCTCTGTCTCAGGAGGGAAGCGACTTTTAACCCTCAACTTCTTCGCTGCCCCGTCGGCCGAGTGCGACGAGCTGTGATGAAGAGGGATAATGAAACACGCCCGGTCATCGCACGAGCGGCCCGACGGCCGATACGGTGACAAATGAGAGCGCATATAGGGGAGGAAGTGCGCGCGGCGTGAGATACATAAATTGCTATGCGGAGGGGCGGGACTTATTTCCGCCGCACTCCAGCAACGGATTTAGTTCAGTTTGCCGTGCGCGAGGCGGTCGGGGGCTCAAGTGGGGGAGCGGGCTGGCCGGCCCGTCCATTAGACGGCGGCTGGGTTGCAGCTCCCATTAGGCGGGTCGGGAGAGTTCCAGCGCTCAAGAAGAGCTTTGTTCCATTCCCCTGGTTCAAAGTGCAGCGTGAGCGAGGGAGACATATGGAAGAGCAGGGGAGCCGGAGTGAAACCTGGCAGAGGCAGCCAGGCTTTTCAGCCCAGAGAGAGAGAGCGAGAGAGAGAGACAAATGAGGGCTAGGACTGACCAGTATCCCTCCTGCTCTCTTTGCCCAGTGAGGGACAGAATTAATATTCGTCAAAACCAGTTTAACCAGAATCCTTCCTGGTTTCTAAAGCTCCCATAATGAACATCACCACCTTTTTTCAGGCCTCTGATTTGTCCAGTTGCCGGAGTTGAAAAGCACCTGACTGTTGGAGTTGCATACAGTTACTGACCATCAGTTAGATTCTTGGCCGGGTTCACACCAAAATCTGGCACCAAACCAGCAGGTCACATGACCAGTTGTTGAGACAATGATATTTATTTGTTGTTCGCTTTCTGTTTCAATAAATCGTTTGAGATGAAGAAATGGCCACTAGCCTACTTCCATAACATGATGAGTGTGATTTTTTCCGTGTGTGACTAGTGTCAAATCAAAGAAAAACATATCAACAAGTATCAAAATAAAAATTCTACCCTAATTTTTTTTTTTTTTAATATAGTTTCTATGGTGCTGGGCAGGCAACCAAAGTTATATGGCCATATTCCAGGTCATCATCAGTGTGCTGTCTCCCCCCCAACAATTCTGTAAATTGTAAAAAATGATTTTGAAAATCGTCATTTCAGTCTCCGCTAATGAAGTGGTGTCGCTTGAAGAGGATGAAACAAAGATTCCTTCCAAGAACAAAAACCATAAAATTCAAAGAGCCAGTGTTTTGACTGCAGCTCCCATTGACCAGCAAAGCAGAAGTTCCAACCCTGGGATTGTTTACTGTTTATTAGCATGAGAGCCTTTTGATTTTTCATATATATATGTATAAAAGAAATGTCCTTTGACCCTGTTGACCTTTCAGTTTCCTCCAGCTGGAAGCGAGGCTCTGCTAAACAACCTCACCCAGCCGAGGCTTTCTTTCTTTTCTTTTTTCCGAACCCCGTTAGACCGTTGGCTTCTCAGCGTTACCTTTTCACCAGCGCATCAAAATTTTTTTAATGGGAGCGAGTTCCCGTCGACGGAGTCCCGACTCGCCCGCCCGTGCATCAGCGCTATTTTTCTGCCGACGCCGCGGCGCTGGCGCCAAGGCGGCAAACGCGTGATTGACACAAATATTCCTCGAGGCCACATATCAAGAAAAAGTCATACTCGGAGATTAAAGAGGCCGCGCCATCTGTTCTTGGGAGCGCCGCGCTCTGATTGGTCGTGGGGCCCCCGCGGGCCGCGGCGGGCGGGCGGGCGATTATCGGTGGGTGACGCGCAGGTCCTGCGGCCTCGACGGGGGGGTCGCCGGCCTCATCGCTCTCTAGGTCAGGATTGCGTTTTGCACGCGTGTGTGTGCGTGTGTGTGTGTGTGTGTGAGATCAGTATCAGCAGGTTGTTCTCCTGCGTGGCGGCTATCTTCCAGATTAGAAGCCGCCACCAGCGCCGTAATCCTCCTTTAATGAACATATGTCTTAATCCCACGTCCGGCGAGTTTGTCGCTGACGCCCAGGAAAAACTCATTGGGGGGGGGGGACATTAGCGGCGACATGAATCACGCAAATCCGCCCTGCCCCCAAAATAAATAAATAAATAAATAATCGAAGCACGCACGTGCACGTTTGTGTGCGTGTGGGGAGCGGGGGGGCGTGGGGGTGTGGGGGAGATTGATGTCATGAGGTGCCGCGGGGCCAGCGAGAGAAATGGACGGGATTATCCATGAGAAGCTGCAAAGACAAGGACCTTTTGGCTTTCGTGCACGTGCGCGCGCGCACGCACATTTACAGGCCAGCAGATGGATTAGTGAGTGGCGTTGTTTGGTGGCAGAACGGATGAAATGGTGATTCACCGTGTCTGATCAGGGAGTTTCAGAGCCGCTGCCGCTGCTGCTGTGTAAGTGTGTGTGTTGTGGGGTAGGGGAGGGAGGGTCGGGCGGGGAGGGGTGTCATTAGTACGAGCCAGCGCCACGGAGGTGCACACACACACACACACACACACGCATATACACACAAATGGCAGCGCAGAGAAAATGCTTCACGCGTCATAACAGAGGGTAAAATTTGGCTCTCAGATCTAATAAGCTATATTTACAGAGCTTTAGGTCCTGTGTGTGTGTGTGTGTGTGTGTGTGTGTGTGCTCCTTGGGAACTGTGCAGCGCATGATGAAACTGCGCTGAAATTCGGCCCAGGACGACGCACAAGTATGAGGATTAAAAAAAAGAAAGAAAGGAAGAAACGAGACGGGGCATTTCCTGTTTGTGCAGACGAGGAGCTGAACTCCGGTCTGAAGTCGGTGTTTGTTTTGGGCTTTGAAGGGAAATTCGGGACGGATTTGGACGAGAGGAGGTTGTGTTGACGGCGACAGGCGCAATTTCAGAGCCGCGTCGGCGCCGGCGCGATCCCGGCTCGGTTTGCGAGGTGAGAGAACGACGGGTTTGGGACGAGGAGTGACATCATCATCCCCAGACAGCGTGATGAGAGAGTCACCACGTGACGTCCGCATGACTCACCGCCCGGTTGCAAAGCATTGAGGTTGATCTATTTCCCCCGACGTACCTGTTCAGCACTCAGCACAGAGGATTTTACCTGGAAGACGGAAAAGGTCGACGTTGAGCGTCGCCGTCATTGTCTCTTGCAATTTAATTTTCCAAAGGGTGCTCTGCTGTCTGGTCCCAGCAGTTCAAACCCACCCACATTTGACCTTTCGACCTTTTGACCTTCCCACCATCGCGAGGTGCGGGAGGCGTGCGCTCGGCTCGATCGGGCCGCTGATGGATGGGTGTGGGCTGGTTGTGGGGTTGCCAGGAGAGTTGGCATACCCACCAGGAGAGTCTTGTTTTCTCCATTAGATGCCTCAGTCTCAACTATCGCCGCTGTTTCAACCTTATTATTTTGTGCATTGGTCCTTCTCATGTCTGTGGAGCAACCTGTGGTGTTCGAGTCCTGACAAAAAACCTCAAGATTCTCAAGATTCATTATCCTGACTTACCTGAGTCAAGGTTTCTCATCTCTGTTCACTCGTTCACTGTCTCGTCCCGACGGCCGCTAGCTAGCTAGGTCCGATCAGCTAGGTCTATTGTGTAACTGATATTGAAAATGCTTTTTCAATGGGTAAAATATAGAAATATCAAGTTAATGGCTCTGTCCCTTTCAATGCGACTGAGCTGCGTACAAACGACTCACTCAGTCGGCCGAGACGCCCAGTCCCACTGACCAAATGAATGAATCGCTCAGTTGAGAAAGAGAGAAATTGTTTTTCTCCTTTGACAATTCAGACATTTTAGTCTTATTTTGCAAAATGAAATTGATAATTTCTCCATTTCAAATCAGTGTTTTCAGCAGTACGACTCAGCTGGGTACTGGGAGCGGGAGGGGCTTGTGTGTGCACATTCCGGGTGACTGAAAAAAAAAAAGTGTCCTTGAAAACTTTGGCGAGTGACTCACAGAACCGACTTGAGTCCGTATAAAGAATCGAGTTTGCGGTGACTAATGGTAGCTGCAGAGAGTTTGACTGTCCAGGTAACGAAACATAAATAAATCCAGCTTTTGTGAAATAAAAAATAGACGGGGTCGCGATGTCTTGAAGCCCCGCCCCCTCGTTTCTGCTTGGGTGAGTTGACACGCAGCTGCATCTCTTTCCCGTCTCGATGCGGACATTGCAGCGCCTCCCACAACACCCCCACACGAAATATCACCGTCTCCTGATCCGTCCACTTGAAGCAGCGAATCATGTGACTCTTTTGGGTATGACTCTTTTGTGTTTGAGTGTTTTTGGGGCAGTTTCATGAAATCTCCCCCCCTCATAAAAACACTTTTTGTAAAGTTTATTTCTCCTGCTCTGCATATTTTCAACAGCAATATTGACAATTTCAAGGTTTACGGAAAACGCAGCTGACGTTAATTTGCCTTAACTCTCTGGAAAAGGTTTTTTTTTGTCTCTCTTTCTTTTTTGTTAGCTGGCGTCGCCTCAAGCAAGAATCGCAGCCGACGGTAGATTGTTGATTTTTTGCATTTTTATTGGATGAAGTCGCAACTTTTCTACCCCCTCGTTGCCATGGAGGCGGTTAGCTAGGTTTTCTTTCACTAGGCACCTGTTTCAGTCTCAGTCCTACTGGTTCGGTTGACGCAGCCGGCGGCAGCGCAAGACCCTCCTCTCTCTGAGACGTCAAGATAGTCACACACACACACACACACACACACACACACACACACACACGCTGACTGGTAGCGGTGACTGGTCCAGATGGCGGGACAGCCGAGGGTATTAGTGGATAACGTGATGGGGATTGTTGGGTTGGCTGGGGTGGGGTCCCTGTGCGGGGCGAGAGGGTTAAATCTCTCTGATTGGAATGCACAGCTGCACCGGCGCGCGCACATACGCGCGCGCACACACACACACACACACACACACACGCACACACACATACTCGCGCACGCACACTAATGCAAACAACGCACATAGCGCCGTACACCGTCACACAGCTGAGTATGCGAGGACTGCCAGAAAGTTTCTGGAAGTTTCTGCTTCCCAGAGCTGTATGACTCAGCGCCGGGAGTCTGTCCGCCTCCCTGTCTGTCTGTCTGCCTGCCTGTCTGTTTGGGTCCTTCTGTCTTTGGTTTCCATCTCTGCACCTTCCTCTGAGCCTTCTGAGCGCCTCAGCTCAGCGACCGGCTCCCGAAACTCGTAGCACGGCTTCTGGTTTTTGGAACTGAGATGGACTGCCGGAATAAAAGAGTCATTAGCGTGTAGCAACGCATTACGCATTCGCAGGACGTCGTTTGGAGTCGCAGCACAAGTCAATGTCATTTTGCGGCAGCGAACAAAAGATGAGTTGTAATGCAATCAGCGGCGGACGCACTCGGCCGCGCACGACCTACGTCTGAAATGAAAACAAAGCGTCGGGGAACGCGGCAGCGGATGCGTTTCCGCCTTGGAGCTTCTTCGTAATTTGAGTTTTATTACCTGGCGGAACTTTCGGCGGGAGTCGCTTTTATTCACCTTTTCCCTGGGAAAATTATTCCTTCTTTCAGGCGTGCGGCGGGATTTCTCATTTGCATAATCCAGTCAGCGACTGATGTGGTTTGACTAGAGGACGGCGTCTCTTCCTTTGCCTCTGATCGCAAGTGCGACACCACAGCTGCGTTTAGTTGTGTCTTTCCCCCTGGTAGCGCATCCAAGCAAATAGCGTGTAGTGTCCAATTGCACACATGTACGTCATTTGGGTTCTTTTAACTTGCTCGAAAAAACATTTTAATTTCGAGCACGTGCGTTAGGGAAGGGCCATATGGGATCAACAAAATGATCGCATTTTTTTTCCGCCATTTATTGCGATAAAGATAAAAGTGACGATACATAGAAAAGCAATTGAACTCCATCTTGTTCGAGTACTTGTTTAAGGGCCACAAACACTGCTCCGAAACAATTATTATTGCCATATATTGTTTTTTTGGGGACGATACAAGGCAATCTACAATGCATCACCCCTCACTAACGTGCATCACGCAAAGCAGGTTCGACAACAGCTGACTGCCTTTCCCTCCATCCGTCTGTTTCTCTTCCCCTGTGTCCGTCCTGTTGTCCTTCACCATCAGCGTGATGTTCCAATTCATTTGCTGGATAAATGAAAAAATACAGGGAACCTCTGTGCGCACAGTCCCAGCCAGTTTCACTGACAGTCACGTTCTAAGCTTGTTGCTTCCGAAGACAAGCACCTAGCATGTAATGTTAATGCCTGTTGTTAATCTTCTGACAAGCAGATCCCTGTGTGAAGCCTGGCTGCATCCCGACTAGTGGACCTGCTCACTGTGTAATTATAAATGCTTGTACATTGTTGTCATGGACTTTCTCTCATTTAAATCAAAGGTGTTTTCTTAACGTCGCATCAAAAACTAAACATTGATCTCATCAAAATACCACAACCTGGGCCTTTGAGTGGTTTTCGAGTTGGGGTGGCAGAACAACCGCGAGTATCAGAGCCGCATTTAGCCACCTGAACCAAACTGAACCAAACCACAGTGCAGTGGCCATGTTGAGGTCTGTGTCGTTTGATCCACGTCAAAGCGAATCCTTCCAGCCGTCGCAGAGTTGCCGATTACCGTCCAAAAGTCCCCCCCCGACACATCCTTCTCACCTGCCTCCTCGCTCCCCATGCTTTTACTCTCTAAATCCTTTTATTTTCCCCCCCCTCTCTGTTCACCCTCTTCGCTCAGCGCAGGTCCTAGCCTTTCGTCTCTCCTAGAGCTGGTTTGAAGTCTACCAGTAGGGGTGTGAGTGTGCGTGTGTGTGTGTGTGTGGGAGAGGCCCGCCCGGCAAACCTGCAGGACTTTCTATTGAGGACCAGTTTCATATTTTTCAAGAGGCCAGCGGGGCCGCCTGCACCTGTTTGTGCGCGTGTGTGTGTGCGCGCACACGCGTGTCTTTTTTATTTTCAGCAGATGAAAGCAGACAGAGTGCAGACACAACAAAAAAATCACAGCACAGCGAATAAAAGCAGCCAGGAATCACATCCAGACACACACACACAGACACACACACACACACAGACACACACACACACACAGACAAAGTGGGGATCCGGCCAAGCCTTTGCTCCTCTAATGGCTAGATAATTATGAATAATGTCCACTGAATGATGACCTGAGTTACTTATTGATGAGGGAGCTGGCAAAGGGTAGTGTGCACAAGATTCGATCACGTAGTCACTCAGACGCTGCGTGCAAACGGTGTGTGTTGGGACGTTCGGAAGCTAACGCGAAGCGTTCGAGTTCGGGGCCCGAAACAACGAGCGGATTAAGGATGAATACTCATCTGCGAAGGTGTGAATACATACGTTTCCACGTGTACGCGTCGCAAAGGCGCTGGTGTGAGGGCCAGCCCTACGAAGCCTCGCATATGCGACAAATAAATCCACTCAAAATAGGTCTTTGTATTCATTTAAGCCCCTTGTTTCTGCTGCGATTAATCCAGACGCTCGTGTACCGACAGCGGCCGCGGCAGCTGGCGGCATAGACGGCGGCGGTGGCGGCGGCGGCGGTGGCGGAGGCGGGTTGGGCTCCAATCTCAGCTTCGCTCGATGGATCTGAAGAACGGATTCCGAGAAATCAGGACAAACACATCACTCACCGGAGATGGATTCCAGCCTGACCCCCGCCGTCGGAATCTGTTTTTGTTCTTTCCCCAATTCTCTTCGGGAGACAATAAAATTGTTCTCTTGTTTTTTGGAATTTCTCTATTGCGACCTTTGACATTGCAGTTCACCAGCAGCACAGCAGCTGATGCATAAAAAGAAAAGCTATTTTTCGGCTCTCAAGTTCAACGTTGCCAGCTTTGCGAGTGTGTGGTGCGGCACAGGAGTATTTGTAAGGTGACACGCTCATTAGCGCCCCCTGGGAGTGGCCTGCATGGACACTTCAGTGTCCAATAGAGCACTTCAACACTTGGCAATTTGTCAAGTGCAAAGTGAAAACGTCATTTTCCTTTCGCGCCGTTTTCTAGTTCTTTTTACCCGATAAAACTGCAGTTGCTGTTGCACCTACGCTAATCTAGTTAGCAGCAGTGAGGCTAACAGCTCGAGCATTTTACATCTCGTGGTCTCGCAGTGGCTCCTTCCCAACAATTCAAATCATAAAATAAGTGACGGGTTGATTAGGAGATTTGAGAAGTCGGAGTTTCACGTTCCATAGGCTCGTTCTCAGCTAGCTTAAACACGACTGATTCCAACTTCTAGCTTTTTGCATTTCTATATGTACGACAGTGAGTATTCGTGATCAACATTTGCCCTGGCTACAGCTGTACTTTTTGCAAATTGTCCCCCAAGGGTCAAAACCGACGAATCCGCGCTCCCAAAGTATTTAGCGAGGTCGAGTTTCGCGGCGGCAATCGTCTTTTCGCGTCGCATTGCATTTTCCCCCGAAAGCCCAAAACGGGCGTTGCGGCACCGGAGCTCCCGGCGCCGCAGCATCAAAAACAAACAAGCGTATGCTTGAAAGATGACACGCGCTCGCTAGCGAGTGACTGCAGATGGGACAACAGATGATGCGAGAATGTTTATATATCTGGTGGTGTTTACGCAGGCGGGGGGAGGGGGGTGTGGGGGGGGTTTCGCGCGCATGCAACGCGCAGGTGTCAAACACGTACGGCTGCATCGGCAGCGTTTGGGTTATGTAACCGCTTTCCTCTGTTCCGTTCCTTCCCTTTGTTTATAAATGCGGGGATATTTTTTCTCCTCTGCCGCGCCCTCGTTACGAAGGATCACGCCGGCACGCGGCTGAAAAGGAAGGAGCGGCCCCCCTTTTCAAAACTCATCTCCTTTCAGTCTCTCCTTCACTCTCCTGCCAGCCCCCCCGGTGTGCTTCGTCCTCGGCCGTCTTTTCAATAATACATCCCCCCGGTCGGCCTGCGACTGGCGTAGCGGCGGGCTGACCCGCTGCGAGGAGGAGGGAAGCCCCCCCCAACCCCCTCCTCTGAAGGAAATGACACGGCAGGGTCTCCCTCCTCGCTTCATGTACGTCAGCAGCAGCAGCAGCAGCAGCAGCAGCAGCAGCAGCAGCAGCAGTCGTAGCGAGAGACTCCGGCCCCCGGGAGACACGTAGGAGGAGTTCCACGTGTCGTCGAGAAAAGGCTCATCTCTTCAGTCTCCACCGATGTTGCTTTTTTTTTCTCCCGCATCCGTCAAATGAAAATAAGTTGCTTTTGTGAGTTTCATTCCTGCTGTTCCAGCCCACCAGGAATTCGTGCAAACATCCGCAGCTCCGAACTCGCCGACATAAAATTTTCCATCTGTAAAAATCAGATCTGAAAACAGGAAATGCGTTGTTTTTAGTTACGTTTGATTGCCATGTGTGTTGCCATGACAAAATTGTTAGTCCTTGTGGAAACTACAAAGGAATGTGACTGTCTTGGCTGTCAGCTATTTTCTTTGATTTGTTTATTTTGCCCGTTTTTGAGCAAACGATTGGGATGAGGGGCAGATTAAATACAATTAGTCTTCTTTCTGCTCCCTTTCATTCTATATTCTGGCAATGTTTTTTTTCACCATTAAATTGTTCTTTTCTCTTGCAAATGATTGAAATGAAGAATTTGAGATGAAATGTTTTTCGTACATTTGGAAAACGCAGAGGGGTAACCGTGTGTATGTGTGCGTGCGTCCGTGCTCTTTCTCCCTCCCCGCTCTGCCTGCGCCCAGCAGGATGGAGCGCTCGCTGACGGGATGAGATGGCTACAGGGAGGAGGAGGAGGAGGAGGAGGAGGAGGAGGAGGAGGAGGAGAAAGCGTGGGAGTCGTGGCGGAGGGCAGGATGGAAGATGACGGCTGGGCGGGGGAGGGGCTCGGGGAGGAGGTCCCGGAGTGGAACACAGCGGAGCGGCCCATCACGTACAGGGACTATTGATCGTCTGTGGGGAAGCGCATGCGTCCTCATCGATTGAGACTGTCGGCCGTTCGCATCCTATAAAAACATATTTGAAAAAGAAAGGCGGGAATGGAGCCGTTCCCATCGATGAACTGTTACTTTCCACCGTTGGAATTTGTGACTCACTGTTTTTGGTCTTTGTGTCTCCTGGAATCAGTGGATAAACTTTTTTTTTTCTTCTAAAAGCAGCAAAAGAATATTTGATGTTTCTCCTCCCCGAGGCGAACGGCTGGCCGGCCGCTGAGGTTTGGTCGGACTGGCAGCAGTTTAGCGAGCGACGGCGCCCAGAGCGGATTCCAGCCGCGTAGCCGGATCCCAGGCTCCCCTGCGCACACAGCTGAGGGCTGGACTGAAACAGGAGACGGCATTAGCCAAAAAGGGCCTCCTGGGAGTGGGGGGGCCGTGGGGGGGCTGTTTCCGCAATGAGGCTCGGTGCACACGATGGAGGAGTGGAGGGAGGTGGGAGAGCGGGGGGAGGGGAGACTGACAGGTGGGGGTCACTGACAGGTGTGTGTGTGTGTTTTAGGTCACATCACAGCTGAGAATGAGTGGACACACACACACACAAACACACGCATGCACTCAACATCTTTAATGACTTGATTCAGAAATTCAGATTAGTGTGACTTTTGATAGCGTAATGCCCCCGTTTCACAGCCTGATAACAGGAAGTGCAATTTATTCTTTATCAGTCGGTCAGCAAAACAGGAACTCGGCCTCCATCGGCACCAGACCCATTTAACCCGACTCTAGTCTGCTCCCTTGGAATGAAAGAGGAGTGAAGGCTCATTTGAAGTCGGGTGCTGGTCGAAGAAGCTAAAGCTAAAGCTAGGTCGACCCCAATGTAGGAAGTGGACTACAAATCGAGGCTATGTGGGGGAACAGCAGCCTCAGCGAATGCGCGAGTTGCCCTGCAAATCGCTAAAAGTGAGGTTTCTTGCTCATTGTTCCCTTTGTCTTCGCCTTCTGTTTTTCTTAAAACAGCGCCACTCCAGGCAAGGAGGGGAATGGGCATTGAGCAAAATAGAAGGTTTGAAAGCACGCGTGCGTGTAAGAAAGCAAACTGGGACCAGGATGGCTAGGATGTTGCAACCCCAATCGTATCGAGTCTTCCGGACCATGAGATGTGGAAAGAGCTTTCCAACTGAAGGACCATCGCGCGCTGCTTTCAAGCCAAATAGTTTTGGTCATTTTTCAAAATAAAACCCCGCAATCGTCTCCTCCGTGCCCCTTGTGTTTTTCAAACGGCTTCCTAATTGGCTTCCGAGGACGCGGCCACTCTCTCTCTTGCCAAGGGTGCCGAAGGAGAACATCAACCTCTTGGCGAATTACGCTTTCTGATAAGCTTAGCCTTGCACGAGGCAGAGCTTGGCAGGGAGTTACGGCCGGAGGCTTATTCGCTTTAGTTTCCCCCGCCGGGGCCCGATGCTTCCGAGCGATCCGCGGAGCGCGAGCGGTGTCCAATGAGAGGCTGGAATTACCGGGAAGTGCGTCTCCGACACGTCTTACCGTAACATGTTGCATTAATCAGAATCCACAGCTGCCAGACTGCTGGCCGACTTGGGTTCGACTCGTGGATCCATCATCGGAGGTATAGTGTTTCTCACCGTGAATGCTGCTTTTGTCTGGTGGACTCCGGACCGAGCGGCCTGTTGAAGCCATTTAGCCTCTCGAGGTGTTTAGGACACTGTGTAAAATTGCTTTTTGGAGAAGTGTGCAACCTGGTTTTCCTATTTGAGGTGGTCACTTTCAGCCCCGTCAACAGCGGCGGTGGCGGCGGCAGCGGCTCCCTTATCTCCGGGCAGAATGACGTGAACAGAATCCTGAAGAATTTTAAAGGGCTAAGGCAACAATTCAGGAGCTGTCTGGGATGCATTAACAGCGAACCTGCATAAACATTTACATATAAAGGAAGTGAGACTGATTCCAGCGGGTTGATGAGATTGGTGAGTCTAATTGTCCATATATATGAGTTCAAACACTGGAATAATGTGCTCTCCCTTTATGCCAGTAAAAAATGAATATATCCTAGTTATGGAGCAGACATGAGAGCATAAAAAGGTGAAATATGGAAACGCCTTGAGCCTTTTTCCAAAAACAACCGCTGCACTCTCTCAAGGAATATCAGACTCCGGTTGATAAAGGCTCTTATTTCCTGAGTGCATCGACATTTTATCCCACTGTTTCATCCCGCCGCCATGTCTCCCACTTATTCCTCTTTTTCCAGTGGGAACCAAGGCAGCACTTTTATTGGCTTGGCCGTTACTGTCCACCAGGGACCGCATGGGTGACTTTTCTGCGCTGCCCTAATCTCCCACACGCTGCATCCAAAGGAAGATTCCCCTCGCCCACCCGCCCTTTTTCCCTGTGACTGCGTCCGAATCAGATTCTCACCCAATCGGCTGCCAAATCTTGAAGGGACCCCAACGGGTGGGAGCCGTCTCCTTCCAACCCCCGCCGGCTCTCCTGCTACTGGTGTCAGTTCTTGCCAGATATGGGGCGACTCCTCCGCGTGATGTCCGCGTCAGCGTTCCCGAAAACCCTCCTATTTCAAAGCTGTCCGATTTCATTGATGTAAAACTGATGTGCTCTGTGTTCGTGTGATAAATCACCGGGGGAGGACGGCCGTTCAAATTGATTGTCCAGCCAAACTGCCAATAAATACATTTAGGTGGCACGGGAAGCAGCGGTCTCCTCATTGGGGGTAGCGAAGCGTGGCAAACATGGCGCATAAGATATGATTCGCAATGGCCAACGTATGAAAACCCTTTTTGCTTCTGACACTCCCGCGCTATTGTGCTTTTTGTTGTTGCTGTTGTTTTTGTAGAGTCTTTCACCTGACGCACCTTTGTGTTTGGTCGTGTATTGCCTTTTTTTCAGATTTGTTTTCTCACTCCCGGCGCAATTGACTTTTCTGATTCCCTCCACTTGTCTACCTATTCCAGCCACTGTTGTTGTTGTTGACTGGAGGGTCTCTTGTGTTTGTTGGAGTCAAATAGCTTTAAAGAAAAAAAAAAATCTTTGGATCCAAAAAAGGGCACCAGCAATATTTTATTTGTTTCATTATTTATGTCCAGATCGTGCCGAACCAGGAAGTGGGGGTAAAACTTCTGAAAGGAAGGTCGGTAGCCAATCAGAAACCTGGAGATAGATTGTGACAGATTTATTGTGTTCTTATTCATGAGATGAGGTCATCTCATCAAACGTCACACGCAATAGGAAGAAGCCAAAAAAAGAAACAGCTGCCCGTACCGACAATAAAGCAGAGTTTTCTCCAAGCTCCTGTTTTACTGCCCTAAAACTCTGTTTGCCATGCAGACAAAATGCCTGCAAGAGTCGACATCCAGTCTGGATGCGAGGAATCATTTTTTCTTCATAAGCTAGTGAGCCAGACATTCCCCAAGTCTACTCATCGAGACGACGGTCGGTCTGATGATTACTCTTTTCAGCCACACAGCCATCGCTTTTGTTTGCGGTGTAAGGAGAGAAGCTGTCGGGGAAAATAAACCAAGGTGAGCACAAATTGAGCGTCCCTCCCTTCATCTGAGAGAAAAGTAAGGTTGTGACTTCAATCTGTTTCACATTCAGGCTGTTTCTGGTTGGTAAAATGTTTCTGAACAATGTCTGTCCTATTTTTCCCCATGTAAATATATATTTTTTTGAAACAAAATGTCATTTGTGTCTATTTAGTTGCATGTTAGGCTACCTCTGTCTACAGGCCGTTCCAAACAAGTGACCATTACGATATTGAGCTCATTGTACACATGCTCCTATTCTCCATCCACCACTGTTCCTCCTTAAATGTGTAATATTTAGACATAGCTTAAAGGAGCTATATGCTACACTGGATGCACTGGAATTCCGCAAAACTTAGTATACTGATAGCATAGCAGGCTAAAGCCTGGTAGCCTAAAATACTGCAATGTATAAGAAAATACAACAAAGCTGAAGATGTTTTTTCTTCGTCCTTTTACACGTAACGTGATGTAGCTTCGGCGCTCGCTATGCTGCCGAGGACGTGCGGGTATCCGGTTTGTTTCGGTGTCTGCCGCAAAACTACGACATCTGGTGGCAAAACAACGTAGCCTTTAGCTCCTTTAATAGGCTTTCGACGTCTGACACCCAATGTGTAACAAACACACAAGACACTGTGTGGCTGTTTAGTCTCGAAAGAAATAACATATTGTGCTGATGTCACAGCTTTGCCTTGACTTGCGGCTCCCAGTGAGCCGTCGCAACCTATTTTACAAAGTGCCTCAGAGATCCATCATCCCCACAGTCCCACACTGAGCGCATACTGTGTGTACTGTCTGCATCCACTCACAGCTGGAAATCAGAGGTGTTTTTCTGCGTAAACTCTCTTTGTCTCGCTCCTATTTATGTCGTGGCTTTACGCCGAGAGCAGCGCGGACGGCGGTGACTACTATGAGCAATAATAATGATGATCACACCGGTGCACTTCTTTGTTCTGCTCTCAGGGAAGGAAAGGGCTGTGAGTCACACCCTCCATGCTAATAACATCATCTCCTGCTGACATGCGGCGGTGATGCATGCACGCACGCATGCATTGCATGGCGGGGCGCGCGCGCCCAAGCTCTCCTGCTCCCCCTGGCCCTCTCGGTGCGCATGGGCGCAACGTCCCCACAGTCGGGTTACGGCGTCAGTTAGTTTTTCTTTAAATCAAGAAAAAAGAAGCTCTACATCCTTTTCCTCCTGCTCACAATCACAATCGGATCGTCCACGCGGCTCCAAGCAATCGCAAGCGACCCTTCCCGGCGCGCGCAACCAACCACCACCACCACTCCCCCCCACCCTCTTCTCTCTCCACGCTGCGTAAACGAGCCCGGGCGAGGAGGAGGATTGGGTGGATAGATGGATGCACGGACGCGCAGATGCGGACCGCCAGTCGCCCGTTGCGCGAGAACTGAGACTACTACTTCAAGTCGCGTGCCTCGTTTTCACTGGCGGATGTCGGATTATATTTGATTCGCGGGAAGAAGAAGAAGGAAAAAATAATAAGTGAAGATTTTTTTTTCCCCTCATCTTTTTTTTTTCCTTCCCCCTTTTGTGTGCGTGCGTGTCCGAGAAGAGACAGGAGGAGGAGAGGAGAGGATCGCCGGAGGAAGGCTGGGCGCTCTTCAACCGCGGGAAAGTCACGGATCATGCTCGCGGGAACTTCCGATTCGGCGGCGACGCGCGATCTCGACGGCGTAAAGTTGCAGTTGCAGTCGCCCGCGATGTTCCCACTCCGGAGCCTGGAGCGAGTGGCCACTTTTTAATGACGACAAGCCGGGCGGAGAGGTGATGGGCGCCCCATTCCCTCAGGCGGCTCTTGTTTCCGTTGACACCGTCTGAAATGTAAGTACTTTGAGCGGAGCCTGTCTTCTTCTTCTTCTTCTCCTTTTTTTGACACATCCCCTTCTCTTTTGTCACACAATCCGCTTCAGCAGGGGCAGCCGACAACTGCCTCAGCCGCAAGATGCGCTTTCACGCGGCGCCGAGCGAGCCGCAAGCCAACAAAGCCCACACATACACGCTCGCTCGCTCGCTCGCTCGCACACGCGCGCTCGCACACACACGCAGAGAAAAGCCATCAAAAGAGCAAAGTGCGTTCTCTAGATTATGATGAGAATGTTTGGCCCTCGATGGTATTCGACTTACTACGATAATCGGGATTTAGGGGGACGCGTTCATTGTTTTCTTCTTTCTTTTTCCTCCTTTTTTTTGCGCATTCCCTGCCCACCATTTGCGTGGTGTGGGCTAAAAAACCAACCACAAGTGGGACTGGAGACGGAGCGGTCCATCTGTTCAATCACATAGCAACAGGAAGAGCGATGAGGAAAAAAAATGAGGAAAGAAACACGGTGATATTGACCAGTCAGGTGATAATACAGCTTGACCCCCCCCCCCTTTTTTTTTTTTTTGGTGTGTATTTTGTGTTTCAAACTAAATAAGACAGGAAATTAATCAGCCGGTTCGCCTCAGTGTTTGGTTGTAAAAAATAAAACCTTCCTCAGATGGATCCACATTTAGTTTATTTAACAGTTCAAAAATAATGTCATTAGTTCAATGTAGTTTTTGTCTCTCTCTTGTGGAGAGATTGATGGCAGATTCATGAGTGGTGACATAGTGAGGCAGGCAGGAGGAAGAGGAAGTCCTTGCTGTGATGCAAAGCTTGGGGGAATAAATACTGAACTCATGCTTCAGCCAGGTTAGCCAAGAAATATTGAGAACCCGCGGCCCAATTGATTGGAGGCAGGTCCTTCTGAGGCCGACGGATCGGTCCGAGGATTCATTCGGATCAACGTCATTTTATATTTGTCGTTATTTTCCGTCGAGCTGATCCACCTTTCTTGTCCGAACCCGCCGCAAACGTTCCCCGTCCGTCCGTGCCTCCTCTCGCCTCGCCTGTCTTCCATCTCTCCTCCCTCTCACCACCTCTGTCTAACCCCACTCCCTCTGACCTTCCCTCAGAGTGGCTCTGCCTGATGCTCTATCATGACTGATGGCGAGGGGAGAGCGCGCTTTCAGTACGCAGACTGCCCGGAGGGTCCCGAGCGAGAGGAGTCGCAGGACGAGGTGAGGCTGGCCGTGTCCACGCCCTACAGGAAGGACGCCCTCGGCCGCGACGTCGACCCCGGTGGAGGTCATGAGGACGTCGAAGACGAGGCGGACTTGGAAGGATACCGGAGGGACGGTCGCGGCGGTGGTCTGGGCCGAGGGGGAGATTGGAGTCCTGACGTTCAGGACGATGAGGACCAGGAGGCGGAGCTGGAAGTGGAAGTCGTGCCGACACTGGGTGTTCGGATCACGGCGCCGATACGTGATCCAGACTGCGTGTCGGAGGAGGAGGAGCAGCAGCCGTACCCGGCCTTGGCCCCCGTGGCCTTCTTTTGCTTAAAGCAAACAACAAGACCTCGCAACTGGTGTCTACGTGTCGTCTGCAACCCATATCCTTTCACTCTCCGGAATCCCCGCCAGCGCCAGGTAGGGCCCAAAATTGCCCTCTCTTCTCTGCGTGCCAGCACTGCCAAGTTCCCAGTGCATCCTCCTCATAAATTTCAATGCATTCCACGGGCTTTTCAGAGTAACACACAGCTTTCAGGTTGACAATTTAGTCAGCTGTCAGACTCACCCTCAGGGTTAATGCAACCGTGCAAATGTGTAACAAATGGCGTGTTCCTCGGAGACTAAACAAGCACCGGTAGCTGGTTCCACACTTGTCAGGCGCGGCAGGTCATTAGACCAAACACTGGGTTTGAGCCTCTTTAGAATGCAATTGTTTGGGTATATGAGATGACTAATGAAGTGTGTTGCTGTAAGACAAACCGCCCCGGCTGCAGTTGCCTTCAGCTGGTGAATAGTAGATGCCACCCTCCATCCACTACAACCCCCCCCCCAAAGATTCTGATTGGTTGGTTTGTGAATTAGTGTCCTGGCCTGCGGTTTTCCGTGGGGTACAAGATTTGTATCCACCCACACTTGACTGGTCTCTGGTCAGACCCAAACCCAATGGTATGGCAGGGATAAGACAGGTTGGGGCCATTGGTGTTGGAAACCATTTTTCTGGACTGAAGGAAACGCCTCAAATTTAGGATTGTGTATTTTTGTTACTTTGCTTTATGCCTTCAACTCCTTGATAAAGACTTGTGCAGATGTCTTCTTCAAGGTATCAGTGTGAGCAAACAATGAGCTTGTCCTTCAAGTTGTTTGAGACGATCATTCCCTTTTGAACAACACAAAAGGTACTTCTGTTGATTCGGTATTTTGGGGTTTGCTTCATTTTTGTCAGTGACCTTTACTGTTTCTGCCAGGAAGGTGAGATTGTTTCAGACGAGAGGTTCTGAGCAGAATTAATCAAAATTTCTGATTGGGATTTGGAGAAGTGGTCCAATAGATTTTAGTGGTGTTGTTGATCTCACTTAACCTTGAAAAATCAGCTGGAGAACAAATCTTTTGAGTCTGAACTCTTGGAGAGCCGTCTTCAAAACATCCCATCTGATTGGTTTTCAGTCCTTCAGAGTATGAATGAACTAGAAGGAGATTAAAATTTTGAGGTTGAGTTAAATGTCAAAAATCCGAGTGGCCTGTTTAGACTGTGACCAACAGAATGTTTGCCTCAGCCTTGCTCCAACAATGTTCATGGGTTGTTTCCCGTCGGAATACCTGACATAAATCTCTTGGCTGTGTGAAGCATTCCGAGGATTTAAAACAACTTCATATATGAGGTAAGGCGAAAACTGTTCAGTGCCCAACCACTGATTTTCAACAAATTTTAATCATTGCTGCCACAGACTTATTTGGTTGAAATCCAAGGAGCGTTTAGGATCATCTGCTAATTTAGGAGAAAGTTGACTTGTGTAACCTTCTCTCTGGTGTTCAGTCCAGATTTAAGGTGGTTCATACTTTGACTCCTTTGCCCGGACTCTCAGGAGTTATTCCATAGAGGAACATTAATTATCGTCTGCGTATCCCCCTGCTAACATGGCAGCCATTTTGTGCTGAAAGTCATTCATTTTAATTTAGTGCAACAATGCCAAATAGTCCGAATCAAATCCCATTTTAGCAGCTCACGTCTGCTTTAATTTTCCAGCCCCCGTGCTGAACATCTTGGATAATTTTCATCTGTGGGATGTTTGTCACACACTGGAGCGCGCGTTCCAAAAAAAGAACACAGCGTCTATCCAAATCCAAGAGCATATAAAAACAACTTAAAAAGATCTGGCGCAATGCAACATAATTCTCCTGCTTCTTGTCAATTTGAAATGCAGGGAAGCCGGTGTTGTAACAACAAGATGGTGACTGTAGTTGGGTTTATCAAAGGCCAGGGATCAGAGTACGTAACGACGCTACAAGCTAGAGATTTGCAAGGAGAACGAGGTGCTTGTTAAACTCCAACGTATTCCCTCTGCTTGTCGCTTCTTTTTGCTGCTGCTATAAATGCACACCAGCTGCTGCACTGGATGCATCCACACCCGTGTTTGAAATGGCATGGCTCCATGCTCAAGGATCCTGTGTGCGTCTGTGCCGCACCGTCGTCCTCGGTAGCTCGGAGGTGGAGCCTGGAGATGAATCTCTGAAAAGGTGTTTTTATCTTGGAATGAGACGCAGCAGACTGGTAGAGAGCTGAGTGTGGAGTCGGTGCAGACTTGGCCAGTATTTCCTGATATTTACCTAAAACCTGCAATGAAATGAACTCAATTAAAAGATTCCTCTGTGAATGACTCTTGATCCTAAATCCTTGGATCGCCGACTCAACGTTTGACTGAAATGCAGTGCAGTAGGAACTTTGGTGGCAACTGCTCCATTGTGGCTTATTAGGAAGTCACTTACTAGTGATGGATGTGTGACCAAAGCTATTTATGAATTTTCAACCTATGCAGGATACAGTGCAGTGACTCATCAGGTACATTTACATGGTCGCTCTTTTGTCAGTCTTATTGAAGTGTTTCAGCGTGAGATTGTTCTGTTTACATCAACATTGATCGGATTGGTTTGTGGCTTAGCCCGTGGGTATTTAAAATACAGTTGTTGGCGAGACTAGTCAAGCTTGCTGTGTTTAATTTTGTGTTTCTTTTGAAACTGCATCACCAAAGAAACAATGTCCTTGTTTAAAATATGAGCAGTGAGAGACGTGTCGTTCACATGGACTCCAGTCACACTGGCTTACATCACCACCTGCCCCAATCCAATCAGATCGGAGCAGTTGGGGGAAGGTCACACCTAGCGTTGTTCATCGTATGACCTGTAAAGACGGAATGTGTTTCCATTGAAGTTTTGTTAAAAATGTGTTTGGAAATAATCTTATTTTTGTAATATATGTCAACATTTTTCTGTCATTGACATATTTATTAGTAGGTTTAGTTACTACTAGGTCTCCCACTCACAGAAAAGGGATGCAATCAAAGCCACACGCGCTGTCTGACGACCTTGGTTTATTGAGGAGGTCAAGCAGTGACCATCGTCTAATCGAGCCGGACAAGACGCTCGCAAAACTAGAACCCGAACTTTAGAAGACACAAAGAGACCAAACCGCTTTGTTGACCGCAGCGAAGGATTCCAAGGATTCGACGTGGACCCCTCTCAGAAAAAAGCTATTGATGCTCGGCGGGATCCTCCCTTGCCAGCCGGTCACGGAGTTCGTCAAACGCCTCTGAACGGTGAAAAGGATCTGTAACACTTCCAAGGTTCCTTTTTTCAAAGAGGGGAAATATCCCTCAGGGGGATTAATGAATGCCGTTTCTGTATCTGTGCTTCAGTGTCAGCACTTAAGAACCCCTCCATGACAATGAGAGCCCTGTGATGCTCCGTAACAGAACAGAGACACTTGGTGGAATCCAAACTGTTACACAATTTCAGGGAGAGAGCGAGAGAGCGAGAGAGCGAGAGAGCGAGAGAGAGCAGTGCGTCCAAGTTAGTTAGAAAATCACTTGAAAGGCAACGAGCTGGCAAACCTGTGCGGGTTTTTTTGGAAATTGTACAAGTGCACATCTTGTTGGCGTTTTTCTGCTTTTTGTATTATTTTGTTTTTTTGTTATTTTGTTTTGAAGCAGAAACGGTATAAAGTGGCAGGGATCCTGGCCAGGACTCGCATCTTATCTCATGCCACAGTTTTTTTTGTGTGTTTGTGTTCCACTATTTGGCCTAATCTGTGTGTGTGTGTGTGTGTGTGTTTTTTTTAAACAAACCTTCCCCTTAGCACCGCATCGAAATGGTCCAAATCCTTCCAGAGAATAAAATTTAATTGTTTTGGGCAAGCGTCGCTATCAGTTTGGCACCCAGCCTTTATGTGTTCGGACACGTGGACGTTGACCATGTGGCCGGCCGGGCGGGCGGCCGGGCGGGAGGATTTTTTGGCAGATGCTAACGTTGTCTCGCATTATTTTTGTTGCGTTCTTAACGCTGGCAGACGCTCCTCCGGTCAGCGCGCACGCCCTAAATATCCCTCATTTCCCCCGACCCTTGCTGGCTCTTCGCCAAGTTGGCGTGACCAATGAATAAGAACGCACATCATCACATGCTAGGGACGGCATTGGAAGCGCTTGTGTGAGGCTGCGAGCGGGCTTTCAGACACAATAGAGGGTCTCTTTCCCTGTGTGTGTGTGTGTGTGTGTGTGTGTGTGTGTTGGGGCCTCTGCATGCAAGCAGCGCAGGGTCAGTGGTCCATGGTGGCCTACGTAAATATTATCTGCAGCCAGCCAAACAAAGGCACAGACAAAACAGAGTGTCTGAAAAAAAAGAGCTGAAATTGCGGCGTCATTCCAGTCACTTTGGTTCGGTTCTACCTGCTTCCAACACACTGAACCAGTGATGGGCAAGCTGCTAACTTTACGCAGCTGTGCTCATGTTTGTTGTGCTCACCATCACTGGTCGGCCGCTCGGCTCGGCTCTGCTCGGCTCTGCTCTCGTGTCCACAGATGAGCAGCTGATTTATTTATTTTTGATCATCTGCAATGCGTAAACATAGATTCCCCATTTTTTAAACAACCGCTTTCCATGGAAAACCTCCCCAAAACTAAACAGGACAACTCTAAAGTTTTTGTTTTGGAGAGTTTTTTTTTTTTTTTTTTTTTGCATTCCGACCCCAAAACATGGATCGAAGGGGACAGAAAGTCACTGTTTACTGCGAGGTGTCCACGGTTGTTTGTCCCTGCATGTCAGCGCCATGATAAACCGTCAGCTGGGTCGTGAGCCGCCGTGATGGATGGCGGGGAGACGGATGTTTACTTTGGCGGAGAGGTCTGAAGAAATCCTCTGACGATTAGGTGCTGGGGAGGTGAGTTCAGAGAGTTCCTCCTGCAGAGATTTGACAAGTGATTACATTTTTCAAACTCAGACCTGCTCTTAAAAGTAATTAGCTTTTTTTTTTTTTGCAATCAGAGAGATGACTTTTTCAGGGTAGTTCCATCTACTTTTCCTCCTTTTGCAAATCAGTTTGTAGTGGGGGCAGATCAAAACAAAGAGAATTTATCTTGGTAAACTTTGTGAAAGTTTATCATTAAACCTTTGCATAGGTGAACTGCGAGGCGGCGCGGGGACCAAAGAACACGAGATACACAACATAGTGCACAGTGTGTCGCGATCCATTATCCTTGGATTGGCTGTTCAGCGCTAATGCATCATTAAGATTGAACGTTAAGGAGACGCCGACTGGCGTGAACAAGCGGGCCAATAAGATTACATCAGGCAGGTCAGTCCATTACAGATGAGTGGCCTCATCATCATCGATCTGTCTCCATTAGTCATCCTGTTCTGTAAACTTGTCTTGAGACTCTTGTGCTCCTGTTACAACTGATTATATCTGAGCGTCGGCAAAGATGCATATCTATGTGTGTAGTTTACTAATTAAAAGACCTGGAGCTATTCATTTGTTTTTCACATTTTAACTTAAATCTTGCATCCATCATCCAACCTCCATGAGAAAATGTTTTCACTCCCTTAAAATAGCCCCTCCATCCTCATTTCACTTGCTTAGTCGCTACCCTCAGAGGTAGCGTCATTAGCATCAGTCTTAATCTAGCAGCAGTTTTCTCATAGCTCGGTGGTTTTGCCTGACAAGAAAAACCAAGAACAGCCCTGAAGGTTTTTTTTCTGGCCAGATTTTTATTTTTTTGCTTTACTCTTGAATGGCTTTGGCAAAAGTTAAAGCAACAAACAAGACTGAAGCTGTCATCCGCTTTGCTAACTGATTGCTGACAAATTTGATTGGTTCTCTTGGAAGAGTGAAGATCAAGTAGCAGATTTGTAAGTAATTATGTCTGCATTTTAAAAATGTTTTCTCTGGGCTCTTTACCAGATAAACATTTGACTGCTTGGACTCTGCAACTCATTTTTTTTTTTTATTGCAGACAGGTTTCAGTCTAGTTTTGCTTGCAGCAGACAACAGAGTCGGGGTTGTTGTGGAAACCGTTAAAATCCTACAAAGTAGGACACGCTTTCCTCTTCACAGCCGTTTTTAATAACTCATGCATCTGGGGAGACAATCACTGTGAAATATGTCGTGATATGTGTCAAATGAGCAAGAAATTTTGCTGCCGCTGCTTTTGATTGCCTTCTGAGAAAACCTAAAAAAATTTCAGAACGTCACGCCTAAACAGCAACGGAAAACAACTTTCCTAAAATTCCATCCTGGGGATCGGTCTTCAGGACGAAGCTCCTTTCTGTGTTTTTCCCTGCAGGACGCTCTCCACCACCTACAGTCTAGCGTTGGTAACGCCGCAGCGATAATGGGCTCTGTCATCAGGGCAACAAGTTTGAACCGTCCACTTCCTCTGACTCCCACGGCGATGCCGTTTCAAGTGTTTCTGTTCGACTGCGTGCGTGCGTGTGCGTGTGTGTGTGTGTGTGTGTGGCGTCTGTGTGTGTGTCCAGCAGCGACTCCATGGCTGCACTGTGAAGGTTGAAGGGACCCGGCCTTGCTGTGAGCAGGTCGTCCTTCCCAGACGAGCATCCAGAGGCATAATGAAGCACACAGACAGCCTTCTGCCCCCTGCCAGGCTCACTGGTCATCTTGCTGTATTTACACTGAGCTGTGCGCCTGAGCGAGCCAGCGAGCCAGCCAGCGAGCGTGTGCGCGCGCCTGTGTGTGTGTGTGATTGCGCGGTGACTCATTTCACTTGGCCTGCGCTCGTGATAACAGCAGATTGGGTGTCATGAGGTGCGTATCCCTGCAGAGACGGAGGGATCCTGTCTCTCTGATGCACCAAGTCCTGGCACAGCTTGCACTCTGCGCGTGGAATTGTTGTGTCTTTAAATTGTGCGTCCATGCGCGTTGGGCCCAGCTTTGCACTGTGTTTTTTGGCAAAACTTCCAGGTTTGGCTTCTTTTTTTAGCAAAATAATAATAATTATGATCATCAGAACAAAAAAAAAATACAATGAACACTTCAACACATTGTCCTCATTCTTAAGATTGACTTCACGAGACTATTTTGAAGACTTGAATGCCTTTAAACGCAAATAGCCGATCGGCCAATCACGTGGCAGCACCTCAGTGCCTTCAGGCATGTTGACGGCGGTAAAGACGATGCCTAGAAAGGCGACGTTAAGTCAAGTAACAGCACTGGTTTACAATCGATTTCTGCAGAATAGCATCTCTGCACGCACAATACTTCCAACAGTAAACTACTGAATGTATACACAAACACACACTCACCTGGCCGCTGGTTATTAGTATATCCGGCCAGTGTGCCTTTAAAAGGCAAATGTCTTTTGTAGCCAATAAACTGCTCCAAAATGCAACACATTCAGATCCACGTCAGCCGTTGACTTGGAGAAAAAAAAAAATGCAAACTAGGTTGCTATGCACTGTGCACAGGTGCAAAACTCACCTCACATCCGATGCAACTCACGAACGCCGTTCAACACGAGCGAGGTGGAAGAGAGAAAATATATTTTGACGCCGCGGCAAAAACAACGCATGCTTTTATTTATGTCTCGCTCGAAGTTGGCAAAACGCGTCCCCCTCCCCGGGTGACGCAAGAAAAGAAGTCATTAGTGGCGTTGCCGGCCGCGCCAACAGCAGCGACGCGGTGAATCGCTCGTCTTGCAATCAGCCGCGATATTCGCCCAAAGTGCTAAACAACCACGCGCGGCGTTTCCAAACGGTCACGTCTGTCGCATGTGTGCGTCGCTGGCCTCGCGTGCGTGCGTGCGCGTCGCTGGCAGGATGCATGCGTGCGTCCGCGGGGAGTTAAATTGTGTGTGCCGTGTGATTACTTCCAGTACAGTCGGATCTGTGAGTGTCCCCGCGGGCCCTGAGTTCGCTCCGCACACACTGGCAGCTTTGGCAAAATGATCTGGAACTAACAGCGCTGACTTTCATGTGCGCAAACACAGGGGCGGCTGCGTGTACGCACACACACGCACGCAAACTCACGCATGCACAAAGGCCTGTATCAATGTTGCGAGTCAGGAAGTGACACTCGGCTGCATCGCACCTCACGTGTTGAGGTGTGCGTTTGTGTGTTTATGCTGCCAGAGCGATGGTCATAAGATTTTTTTCTTTTTCTTTTTCTTTTTTTTTTAACTGCAATAAGTCCATAAACACCTCCTGTGTTTTGGTGCCTTTGAAGCACAATGCAGCACTTTCATGCAGCAGTTTCACACAGAAAGGCTTTATGAAAGGTTTATGACGCGACTATTTTAGCTCCCTTCCTTTAAAGTGTGTGTGTGTAGCTCTTCCTCGGCAGAGTGGGCGGTGGCACAATTATTCCAGCGCGGTGTAATGCGCTATTTTATGGGCTTTGGAGGTTCTTATTTCTTATTTTGTTCCGTTTGGACAGTCGGCCACTATGCTGTATGAATCACAAACCTGAAATATTCTCCGTAGAAGGTGGAGGGAGGTTTCTGAAGGAAGGAGCCACCGTGTCCAGCGCAGCTTTTCTTGCCATCTTTCTTTTTAATCAGCGCAGACTGATGAATCTGTCAAAAGGTTAAAGGTCAGTGTGAGTGCAGCTGCCGGCGTACGGGGTCACAAGGTCAATCTGCTAAGGAGGAGTCTGCTGAGACCTGTCCCCCTCCCTTTATTTTAATTTTGTGAAAAAGGCTGCTGTAAATTCTCCTGTCTTGTCGTGTCCTTGCGCCAACTCCTTTTAGCGCCAGTTAGCACTAACAACACAGCCGGACTCCCGGGGGAGCAGCCAGCGACAGACGTGTGTCACCGAGGTGACACACGGCGCCGGCACGCTTCTCTCCGCCCACCCATTGCAGGACTAATGTCCCGATGCAGTCACAGGAGAAGAAGTAGCGGGCTAGCTGTTTTTTTTGCTAGCCTTTTTGATCAAGTGCTCATCACGAACAGGTGAATGTGATTTTATGATTTGCGTACTTGACTGGTAGCAGCTCCTTAAGACAGAAGTTGAGTGGAGCTAACCTCAGATGTCCACCTAGCCACAGTAAATGTAGCTAGCTTAGGTTGTTTTGTGAAAATAACTAGCTTACTTCCCTCCCTTGCAGCTAACTTCCTGCTTCGTTTGGAAGCAGATAGCTTACTTCATCGGTAAGCTAGCTACCGCCCTCGTCTTCCGAGCCCTCTCAGCCCACATATACAGCCTGTCCTGTTTAATTTAGAAGTACAGCACAAACTTCTGCTTTGTTGGCACTCTTTTGCTAATTAGCGCAGCTGTCTTGCAGCGTTAACGTGTGTTTTTTTGGACCATTTTCACGCAGCTAGCAAAGAGGCAGTGAGCTTTTTTTTCAGCTGTTGTCGTGAGCCTTAGCTTTCGATTCGAGGCGATCAATCCGTACAGTACGAGTTGCAATTAAACCGGCAGAGTTCTGCAGCCTGAGCAGCGCCGGCGCCCAGCGTTCCGCTTCTTCTGCAGAGACGACGAGGCACGAACACTCAGTAACTCGATTCTGTCAGTCAAGCTCTCTCTTCCTTCACTTATTGGCCTCGTTGCTTTTCTGCAACTGTTGCCATGGCGACGCAACATGTTGATGACGGCCCAGAAGTGTCTTCTGTGTTTTCGCTGATTTTGAAAAAAAAAAAAAAAAAAAGAGAGAGAGAGCGCAGGAGAGGGAAATGCTCCGTCATCATGGAAACCCGTGCGCGAAATGCAACGAGCGACGACACGAGCGCACAGGCGCAGCAGGTGGGAGGTGTGGGAGGTCCGAGAGGGCGAGAGAGAAGGGAAAGTGCGGCACAGCGGAGGAGAGAGGAAGGAGGGACAGAGATGGAAACGAAAGAGTGGAGATGTGGAGCGAAAACAGGAAGCAAATGAAGTCTGGGACAGAAAGCAGACGGGCTATAAGGTCGGGGAGAGACGGGGCAGGATGTTGGAAAAAGGTGGGAGGGAGTGAGAAGTGGAGGCGAGAGAGAGCGGCGTAGGAGGGAAGGAGTAGGGAAGGCGTGAAGGAGGAGGGAAGGAGTGAAGGAGGAGGAGGAGTGAAGGAGGAGGGAAGGAGTGATGGCGGAGGGAAGGAGGAGGGAAGGAGTGAAGGAGGAGGGAAGGAGTGATGGCGGAGGGAAGGAAGAGGGAAGGAGTGAAGGAGGAGGGAAGGAGTGAAGGAGGAGGGAAGGAGTGATGGAGGGAAGGAGGAAGGAGGAGGAGGAAGGGAGGAAGGAGGAGGAGGAGGGAAGGAGTGAAGGAGGAGGGAAGGAGTGATGGCGGAGTGAAGGAGGAGGGAAGGAGGGAAGGAGGAAGGAGGAGGGAAGGAGTGAAGGAGGAGGGAAGGAGTGATGGCGGAGGGAAGGAAGAGGGAAGGAGGGAAGGAGGAAGGAAGGAGGAAGGAGGAGGGAAGGAGTGAAGGAGGAGGGAAGGAGTGATGGCGGAGGGAGGGAAGGAGAGGAAGGAGGAAGGAAGGAGGAGGGAAGGGAGGAGGAAGAGGATGGCGGAGGGAGGAGGAAGGAGTGAAGGAGGAAGGAAGGAAGAGGGAAGGAGTGAAGGAGGAGGGAAGGAGTGATGGCGGAGGGAAGGAGTGAAGGAGGAGGGAAGGAGTGAAGGAGGGGAGGAGAAAGGGAGGAGGGAAGAGTGATGGCGGAGGGAAGGAAGAGGGAAGGAGGGGAGGAGGGAGGGAGGAGGGAACGGCACACCTGTCGTTCAAAGGTCTGTACTGAACTGTCTTTGGGGTCTTCATGCGAGCACGATGAAGTACCAAAGCAACTCCATCGATGTCCCGGAAGCAGCACAGTTAGCCCTCTGTTTACAGCCTCTCATTAGCCTAATTAGCTCCTTGCTCAGCCTGCTTTCTTCACCCCTCCGCCTGTTTGGAAGGGGACAAAAAAAAAAAAGGCGTCTGGAAAGAGTTTCTGACCTGTCGTCACCCACCTGGGAGTTGAATCGACGCCATTTATGACATCACGCAGGGCTGATTCCCAGAAGTGACCTGTACATTTCGACATTTCAGACGCGTCACGCTCACCAAACATCGTGATAGGACGGCCTTTGCATTCCGCTCGGCTCGCTCGCTCGCTCGCTCGCACCTCTCTGCCCTCGTCACCTCCCTTTCGCTCGTCCTCCTCGGCCTGGCTTGGTAAGGCTGCTGCAGTGAGCTTGCAGAGACTTCCTCATCCCCCTAGACACAGACCTAACCCTCCCATCCCTCTGGAAAAAAAAAAAACAAGAAAAAAACAACAACACTGCAGCTGAATAATGTGAGCTCTTTCTTTGTTTCCCCCTCCACTCTCTTTTCCCTCGTGTCTCTTTTCCTTCCCTGCTCTGCACGTGCAGCAAAATATATCTATCTATCTATCTGTCTAAATATCTATCTATCTGTCTATCTATCTATCTGTCTGCCTGCCTGCCTGCCTGTCTGTCTGTCTGTCCAATGTTGCTCTATTAGAAGGGAGAATCAGTTTTTTGCAGTACCACAGTATAAATTATACACCTGCATCCACACTCACACCAGACAAAGATGATTTTTTTATTTGCTCTTTATTTGCTCTTCGCGATTCCTCTCTGCCTCGGCGTCTGCTGCTGCGGACCAACTCCCATCGATTTATAGACGTCTCCATGCGTGTGTGTGTGTGTGTGTGTGTGTGTGTGCGTGTGTGTCCAGTATGGGCCACGGGGGTTGAGCCAGGGGCGACCGCGGCTCAGTAAAAGTGGATTTATCTCGGCCGTTAAGAGACACAAATGGGGAGCGAAGAAGAAGAAGAAGAAGGGAAAAAAAAAGGACAAAGCGTCCGCTGGCGGTAACTGAAAATTGACTGGTAATTGAGTGTGAGGGGCGCGCCGTCACGCCACACACACACACACACACACACACACACACACACACACACACGGAGACACATACTCAGCATAAACAACAAATGCTAATGTTTTTGTTTTTTCTTTTCATGGGGAAGGTTTTGGGGGGGGGGTGCAGGTGGGGTCCCTAGAGGAGGGAGAAGGGGGGGGGGGGGGAGGCCGACTTCGTCTTCATCGAGCCTCATCAAGCCGCTGCTTCCCATGCGGTTGATGTTTTTTAGGTCAGATGGCCTTGTTGTGTTTTTGCTCTTTGGGAGCCGCTGCGCTCGTCCTAATGAGCGCTGCCTGCGTGCGAGCGCGTGCGTCTCTGCTTCTCCGGAGCCGACAGTCAGCCTCCGCATGAATAACGCAGCAGCAGCAGCAGCAGCAGCAGACCCTCACTCTGCCGCCGATCACTTTGCTGTATGGCAGATTTGCAGGAGCGGTGGGGTTCTGACGGCCATGTTCGATGTCCTACTTTACCGTCCGGCCCGATTTCATTCTTTCTTTCTTTCTTTCTTTCTTTCTTTCTTTTTTTTCCTGTCATCGTCATTGTGTTTCAGAGGTTGTGAAAAAAAAAAAAAAAACGCGTTGAGTTCGGTCGGTCGCATTCTTCTCCTCTGCCGCAGACAGACTCCATCTGCCGTGATGGAACCAGGCCGCTCGTGAGTGCGTCTCGGGAAGCGCGGTGGGAGTCGCCAAGGTTCTACCGTGTGCGCCTGTGCGTGCGTGTGTGTGTGTGTGTGTGTGTGTGTGTGCGTGTGCGTGTGTGTGGCCGTAGAAAGAGTAGAGCAGAGCCGGATGAATAAATAAAGGATCTGGGAAACCCATCAGCATCCAGGACCAGGTTGTCATGGCAATGTGGACACCACTGTGTGTGTGTGTGTGTGCGCACGCGCACGCGCCGCCATGCTAACCGTCTGAGCACATGTGCGCAGAACTTTGTTGCCGCGCAGGCCGCTGCTTTGCTTGCAAGGGGAGATTTTATTTTTCTCCTCCTCCTCTCTTCCCGTCGTCTCCGCCGCTCCGGAGAAAACAAAGGGAATGTCGAATAACGCTCCTCTCTCTTTTTCTCGTTGTCGTTGGGGTTTTTTTTTTTCCCGTCGCTTCACTCGCGAGCGATTTGTTTCTCCCAGTCTCTTTGATGAGCTGCGCTCAGCCTCAGTCTTGAGCGAGAGCGACCGTCTCTGCTCGCGTGTTGTTGTGTTTTTTTTGTTTTTGTGTGTGTCGTTCCTGTTTTTTTGCGCGCCACTTTTTCGCGAGCTAGCGTGCGCGAGCGCGGCTGCGCCGCAGATGAAAGAGTTTGCAGGACGACGCGGCCGGCGGTTCCTCTTCCCAGGAACTCCACCTGGTTACCAGGCAACAGGCAACCCGTCTGTCCACGTAGCGTCTTTGCGTTGGACTGCTGAGTCAATATCCACATCACTTATGTCGGCTACACGACGGCGGCGGCGGCACGGGGAAGGGGCGGGATGGGCGGTGGCTTGAGGGAGTGGGGGAGGGGCCGGGAGGCTTGGCGGGGGAGCGTGTGCATGTTTTAGTTGTGGCGACGGCAACACTTGAAAGGATGTTTTTTTTTGGCTCAGGCTCAAAGGCGGAGGAGCTTCCTGATCGCCGCTTTGAAATAGCTGCTCGTTGGAGAGAAACTGAGACGGAGTGTGCATGCGTGTGTGTGTGTGTGTGTGTGTGTGTGCGCATGTGTGCGTGTTGTCTCGGCTCATACCTGATTCCTTTTGGCCGACCTCGGGGATGTAACCCACACCGAGGCTGAGCTCACAAACAGACGGCGACGTCACGGCTGCTCCTCGGTCGCGTCCGGAGTTTTATTGTTTTGGTCCTCCATCAAAGTTCTTCTTCTTCTTCTTCTTCTTGCCTTTCCTTTTAAAAAATGCAATAAAAGCATGGTTGTAAAAATCAAAAAACCTTCCTCTCCTTCTTCTTGTTCTTCTTCTATCCGCTGCAAAATTTAGAGAACAAAACGAACTAAAAAAAAGAAAGAAGGGCCGAACGAGGATTATTGGCAGCGCTGCTTTTATGAGGACGTGATATTAAAAAGCGGCGGACCGGAGTAATTCCCCGCCGTGGAGATATTGCTCTCCCACTTCGAGCTCAAACCTATGACGGCGATATTTATCAGGCCCACCGAGCGGCGCAAGGTTTTCAGGTTTTGGTTGATGGGAGGAAACGGGATGAAGTTTTGATTCCTCTGTTTTGCACGTCGTTAATGGCCAGGATGACGACGATGGTCGACTCGCCTCAAACTCCTCTGAACCAACTTCTCACTGGAAGGGCATTCAGTCAGAGGAGGGCACTCGGGAGGCGATACAGACGAAATCCGTTCCTCTTATTCCGGGGGCAACAAACATTTTGAAATCTTCCACCGATATGAACCATCGCTGTCACTGATCGCTTGGCCTGTCGTCGTGTTTGTTTTTGCTGAGTCGAAGGCAGTAAAAGTCTATTTGCTGACCTGCGTCGTTCCTGTGATTGCCTGTGTGTCTATTCAGTCGCGTGTAGAATCCATGTGTAAAAAAATTAACAATAAAAAAGTTACAAAATATGGGGAAAAATTTTTTTAATTAGTTTGGTGCTTTGCTGTTTAAATTTTCACTTGGACATTTTGGACGAGTCTGTCGTGACATATCAGCAAAGGTCAGCAGGTCACATGACTGTTCTATGAACCTTCGACAATAAAAAAAACAATCTTTTCTCGTTTTCTCAGTGAAGCTACTCTTTGGTTTTTGGGCGGGCAAACGTTTTGACTGATGGGCCACAGTTTGACAGAGTGGATGGAGCAACTGCAGATGGATGGAGTGTTTTAGTGACCCACCTCATAGGAGGAAAAAAATATCATGGAATATGGAAGTGGAATATGGAAATATATCATGGAATATGGAAAACATGCTTTAAAGTCAGTTGAAAATGAACAAAAGCAAAGTTATAACAAAACGTGTCCACAGCTCCTTAACCGGCCCCGTATGGCCCCCGGGCCGTAGTCTGCCCACCCCTGCCCGCACTGGACCGTCGCTGGATCTTGTTTTTCCGCCGTCTCCTCGGTGAGCAGCTCCTCCCTCGTTTGTCACCGCGGCCGTCGGGCGTCCTGTCGTATTGACTGCCGGTGTGGTAAAGCAGCGACTGCCCTCCTCCCCGCTGGTGTAATTAAAGCAAACACGCGTGAACCCCCCACCTCCGCCGTGAGTGATCACTCGCCCCACCTCCCTCCCTCCGATCGAGCGCACCATTGTTGCTCTCGTGCACAGGCGGGGGGTTAATGCGCATGGATTAGTCTTTCACTGACAGTCGGGATGATGGTTAATTGTCTCTTGGAGGTGTGGTGGTGGCGGCGGCGGCCTTATCGAAAGCATTTTTCGTATGTGCCGCGCTTCTATTTAACGTCCATTAGGTTGTAATGAAGGAACATTGCTCGTCTGCTCCCTAATGGACCTCTATTATCCACAGTGCAAACACACACGGGGGTTGGCACGCGCGCACACACGCGCGCACGGTCACGCGCACACGCGATGAAAGGGCGTCGCGGAGCAGCTGACCCAGCCAAAGTGCGGGCGGCCTGGTGTGTGTTAAACGTCCTGATCTCAGCTGAAGTGGCTCCTTAATGGTGGCGTTATGCACTCGTCTGGGGAGGAGAGAGCCCATACGTCTCTGCTGCTGCTGCTGCTGCTGCTGCTGCTGCTGCTGCTGCTGCTCACCTCTCGATTCTACGCCACCATGAAAACAAGTCCTTTCATTTCAGTCACCTGGCAAAAACGCTGCCAGTTGAATATATATGTATATATATATATATATATATATATATATATATATATATATATATATATATATATATATATATATATATATATATATATATAAATATATATTTGTTTATATTTGTATATTTATACTGTATCTATCATTCATGATATATGTTCATATATGTGTATATAGATATACATACATTAAACCTTATGTATATCTATACAAATATGTATATAGTTTATATGTTATTTCAGTATACATGTGTATAAATATGGATATGCAAAAACTCTGACATGTGAAATCCAATCACAGCGCAGTTTATTATTATTAAAGCCATCCAATTAAAGATGAATGTCTGTTTCCGGGCCAGTTATCTTCTTTGACTTTAGAGCAGGGTTTTTGTTTACCTCCAAATGGAAATGACATCAACACAGTTGGACAGAGTCGCTGAACGTTCCACATCCACATTTTGCAGGAAGCGCGAGTCCACCTGAAAAGAAGGCGGCCGCCGCTCGTTTAGCTGCTGTAACCCAGAACATGGGCCTGCTCGGGGTTTCAGGATTTCTCTCTGATGTGACAGCTGGAGCAAGAGAGATGTGAGATCAAGAGGGACATCAGAAAGCCACGAATTTCCCCAAGGGGGTAAAAAAAAAAAAAAAACCCTGGAGTTTCGAGAGTGAAGGCGGAGCGGCCGGCAGTGCGGGTCACTCAGCCGGTGAGTCTGATCGGAATTTAGTTCTGGGAAGCTGAAGCTAACATGACAGCAATGGCCACAGGCAGAAGCACAGACAAGGCAGAAAACACAGGTGTTATTAATTTGCATGCATTGTGCTGTCTCACCACTAGGTGCTGCTAAATTTTGCCCATTGGCCCTTTAACTGCTCTCTTAAATTCCAAATTGGTTGTGTGTATGAAGTATGTGTAGATTCAAGCCTGTATATTCAATTTTAGTGCATCTGCTCAAATGGAGAACCCTTTGTTTTTCTATAAAGCAAGGACCCACAATGGGCCAAGGTGACCGCGCCTGTTCTTAAAGGTAAACAGGGTGTTTTAGGCCTGCATTCAGAAAATGACTCTGACGCATCCCCATGTTGTTTCCTGTTACCGTCATCATTTCCTCAACCAGCGCAGAACGCTATAAACCACAGAGAATGAATGGACGCGGCGTTGCCAGTTTGCGTAGTCGTTTGTCGCCAGATACAATCTTGGACGGTAGAAACTGTGGCACCTAAAATGTAGCTCAGGAAAAAGAAGAAGAAGAAGAAGAAAAAAAAAAAGACGCCAACCGAGAAGGAGCACTGCCTGTTCCCAGCCGGCGGTTCTGAGGCGGATTGAAAAGGCCAAAGTATGTAAAAAATAAAAATGGCGTGGCGAGGAAGGGAAAATAACACTTCAGTCAGGCTTTGAGGGAGAAAAATCCCCCTTATTACCTTCAAACCCACCTGCTGGTGCTCTCAGATGGAGAAGTGTGTGATAATATTTGCACTTTAGAGTGTGTTTGGGTGAAATCAGGCTATGTCTGAGTACCGCTAGTAATCGGCTACTAGTCGACTAATACTGAGGTACTAGTTTGAGTGTCTCGTACTCAAGTACGGGTCCAGTTGACTAGTACTAGTACACTAGAGTGTCTCGTGCTCCCGTCCTAGTCACTCAGACTTCCATCTTTTCAATGCCTGAACCTGAACTGACACATTTATCCGCTGCAGTTATGTTGTTGCCGTGGTGACGGCCTGTTTACCGCCATCAAAGCTTCGCGGCTAAAGCTGCGGAGGGAAAGATGTTCTGGGGACGTCGCGTCGAGTCGCGAACGGGATCTCGGGGATTTTCTCTTCCGCGTCTCTGACGAAATCGGTCCGAACCCGCTGCCAGATTCCGGATCGCTTGTTCCGACCCGGCAAAAACAGGGAAGTCGTGCTTCGGTTGCCATTGCACCTAATTGCCTGCGATTTTCCACAGAGCCTTTCTGCGTGAATGTGTCAAGGCTGAGGAGCACTTGCACTGTGTGTGTGTGTGTGTGTGTGTGTGTGTGTGTGTGTGTGTGTGAGAGAGAGAGACAGACCTCCCATGCGCTGAGCTCTGATCTGCTCTGTTCCGGTTGGCGTCCTCGTGTCCAACAGCGGACTCCGTGCAGAACCTCTCGTAGAGGAGGGAGGAACGCAGGGCTGAAGGCCGAAAGTGGAGCAGTTAGTGTGTGTGTGTGTGTGTGTGTGTGTGTGTGTGTGTGTGTGTGTGTGTGTGTGTGTGTGTGTGTGTGATAGGACGAGTGTGTTGGTCCTCCGTCTGTCAGCCCAGCTCAGAGCAGCAAGACGGAGGCCCGCAGCTGTTTATCGGATAAAAGATCTCCTAAAGCCCAGGTTTTCATCCAGGAGTCAATAAGAAGGAGGCCGCCCAGGCGCGTCTTCATCAAAACCAAAACTTTGCCAGATCAATCGGGGGATCTGTACTTGCTGCCTCGGCGATTAGAGCAGCGTGTTGTCTGGATTTTTTTTTGGGGGGGAAATGACACGCCTGGTTTGGCGGCTCAAAGGCGGCCTTGTCCTCCGCCGATCAGCACCCTCGCAGCTGATGAACGTCCGGCCATTTGTGGGCAAGTTCCCCTCAGAGTCCGTTTTCCAGACTGGAGTGTCGGTTGTATAATCTGCTCATGGCTCTGCCGTTTGTCTCTCCCGACCCGACCGTCTGAGTTGGCCTGGATGGTCGTCAAACTCCTGATTTTACCCGCAGCCGCCCCTTTAAAACCGCGAGGAACCTAGTTCCAGCACGTTCCTACGCAAATTGAATGCAAGTTGTTGAGTTGAGATGATTGAGCTGTGCAGTCACGTCCTCGTCGGCCGTTTTTTGTGTTTGGACTTTGACGACATTTTGCATTTTCCCCGATATATCGATGTTACGTCTTCGTCTAAGTTGCTGAAACAATTCTAAATCTTCTGATCCACTTGTATTGAGGTTTGTCTTCTTGAGTGATTTCAGTATTACATAAAAACATTCATTCAGAAAAAACAAAATACGTCTAATGTTACTCTAATGGCACCAACCACTTGGTGTGATTGTGCACGTGAGTGTGTGTGTGTGGTAGCTACTTGTGTATCTCCGTGTGGGTGTTTCCCCACCCAGCAGAGCACATATTTTAGCAACCTTACATATTATTGCCAAATTTGGTAACTGACATGGTGAGCCGTGCTCCATGCGTGCGTGCGTATGTGTGCGTGCACGTGCGTGTGTGCGACAGAGAGTGAAGACGACAAAGTGTGTGTTCGCGAGCTCCCGAGGGTCTAATATTTTTCTGAATGATTACTATCAGGTGGAATGTGTATACGTGTGCGCGCGCTCACGTTGCAGTGTTATTGTTCGGAGCCGCTCCTGCTCTCTGTGTCACAGCAGCAGCAGCAGCAGCAGCAGGGGAGCGAGGTGAGGCGACCAGGAAGCCGTTGGAAAGTTGGTGGAGCGGTTTCAGCCTTGAAGATATGAGCACATTCCTAATTAGGAGAACTTTTGCTGTGATTTTGTCATGATTTTGAGGCTGGCACAGGATGGCCTCCAGCCTCAAAACGTGCCTCCCCTGGTGGGACGGATGACGAACAACAGGCTGTAGGAGGAGGCGGCGAATAACTTGCCGCGGCCTTGGTCCTTTTCAGAGGGTCGACTGTGTTCATGACACAGTGTTCCTTCATGAGTTCATGAGACAGTGTTCCAGAGAGTTCCCTGCTGGTGGCTAGCATTGTGTTTGATTTAGCTGTGAGCTACTCACTTCGGCAGTGGCGTCGTAGCTCCCAAAAGGCTCAAAAGTCTTACTGAAATGACTTTTGTTAAAAATCCTCTTCTTGGGAAAGTTGGTTTGTGTTTGTATATTACTGCTAATAACTTCTAGTAATATTATTTCTGCTCCATTAAAGCATATTGTAATTGTGTGCCTGTGCGAGCTACTGTTAGCATCCAGTCAAAAGATGCACTTTGTCTGTGAGCAGCCCCACTCACAACTTCCCGTTTTGTGCCAAAAAAATCAAATGAGTCATTTTGTTTCTATTTTTGAAGAGAACGCCAACGTTTTTTTCCATCAATCGCTGATGAGTTTATATATATCGCCCAACGTCAAAGGATGGAAAACATGAGAATGACTGTGAAAAGTGTGATCGCTTTGCTAAAGATGCCCCCAAAAGTACCAAAAAATGAGTGCTGCGCTGCAACCACGGCTTTGTTCTGCTTCAAGATACGGCTCAGTTCAGAAGGCCACCAATCAGGAAATGTGCACCAGAAGGGCCGTCATGCGACCAGTCATCATGTTCCGCCTTCACCAAATGAAATGGGCCTGAAATAGTCCCGGGGAGAAGCGAAGCCGGTTATAATTTCACCGCATATTAAAAGTAAACCAAACGCCAATTCCTTTTTCTGGCAATTAAACATTTTATAAGAGCCCCTCCTATTGTAATTGAGCTGTGATTTAGTTTTTAATAAAACCGGAGGATTGCTAAATGCATCGCAGGAGAGAAGAGACGTTATTTCCTCCTTTTAGCCGAGTCGGGACTTGAGGGTGTGAATGTGTGGGGCCGCCGGGGGAAAACTGGAAATGGACGGAAGCAACGTGAGCGGAGTGGACGTACGGAACAGGAGGGATTAGGACCAGGACGTGCTAGCGGACTGGGGGAGGACGGTGTCTGTGGGGTCCGGCTGTATAAGGCGGGCAATCTCTTTCCTGCAGCCCTGAGATTTATTAGCCTGCGGAATCTTTGCGCGTCTTCTTCCGCCGCGAGGGCTAAACCCTGACGCACGGAACAACTCATTCCTTTATTATTAGGTGTCCGGCAGAGGGATTTATGGCTTTTTTTTCTCCCCCTCTCTCGTGCGCCTCCGAGCTGGACTTCGGTCACCGTGGCGATTTTACAAAGATCCCGACGCTTTCTCCCGCCTGGTCTGAGCAGATGCTAATTGAATCTGGGAGACTAATGAGAGGGGTCGGAGGGATCGCTAGTTGTTTTAAGGCCATCTGGAGCCCTTTTTTTTTTTCTTCTTCTTTTTTTTTTTTTTTTGTATAGCCTCACTGTCTCACACACACGCACCTCCTATGCGGCTCTGCGCTCGCAGATATACACAGAAGTGCTCAGGCATGAAGCGCCCGAGATCTAATGCACCGCAGGCACGCATGCACACGCCAGGCAGGCGAGGAGAAAGAAAGGAAGAAAGAAAGAAAAAAAACGTGGGATCAAAAGGGCGGAGCCAGGCTGGGATTGTGAGCGGAGGGGAAGAGGCATGAATAACAATAAACCCGCCGACAACCATACAGGTGGTGAACGGCTCCCCAGAGGTCCCGCCGCTAAAAGATTGCAGGGCCGGATCTTCTAACTGCCGGGTGGCCGATGATGTGGAGGTGGAGGAAGAGGAGGAGGCGGAGGAGGAGGAGGAGGAGGAGGAGGGAAGTTAAAGTATGAGGCCTTGAATTAATCCCACCGGGGCCCCGGCGCCGTGTTGTGGGACCGCGGCAGCAGCGCCGGATCGGGGTCATTGGTTCCAGCCTGAAGATCCTCCTGCGTGTTTTACGCACAGGGACGGAGGTGGCACTCGGGTATGGCCAGATGTTGGTTTTTCTTCAGTCCGGCAAACTCTGAGCTTCACGCCCTCACAAATCCTGAATTATGAGCATTGATATTCAAGTGACGCGCAGTCAATTAGATGAGCGAATGGAAAGATGATGGAAGATGGATACGGGAAATACATTAAAACGAGGGAAGTCCGATATGAATTTAGCAGTCATGCCAAAGAATGAATTCTTCTTATTTCCTGGTATTAATAAATAGTGAATAACAACACTTTACTTTACTCGTCTCTACTACGTTTGATGATGTCATCTAACTGCATCGAAGCATAACAGCATGAGACGCGCGTGTTTCAGCAGAGAGGTTTCAGTGGTGGCTAGCTGCTAACAAAATCCCTCGTTTGTGACTGACATCATGCAGGACACCCCGCAGGACATCACAGTACAAATTTGCCATAATGTGTTAATTTCACGACTGCATGTGTTGGTATTGGTTGATATCGGTATTGGGAAAGTATGAGTTAGACAACATCGGGACATCGGAGAGCGGTAAAAAAGTCAATATCAGACATCACCAATTAAAACACACTGAAATACTGTTTTCATTGAGTAAGATAGAGCCTGTTGAAGAGGAATGCAGTGATTGGTTCATACTTTTTTTTTGACTACTTCCTGGCCACTGTCGCTTCATGCTCGCTCTGGAGGGAGCAGTTGGTTTTCTGTCTTTGGTCGTGCAAAGCGCTCGGAGGCCCCTTTGGCTGCCATTTAGCGCCTTGTAAAACGAAAGTTGATTGATCGATCAAGACGAGCCTTATTTTGACCGAAGGTCTCAATCAAGGCTGGAGGCGCCATTAGCTGCGCCGCTAACTGAGCAAGCCGCCGCTACGGCAAGAATCAAATTGATTGCAGCCCGGGATAATTACAGAAGGCAGAGTAGTAAACAGCCAGTTTCCTGTTTACCCGCGCGTGTCCCTGTGGGGGCGAAAGCATCAGATTTTGGCCCGGGAAGAGTCGAGGATGCGGATTCATTCGGTTAAGTGCCCAACATGTCTGCAGTTGATGTGCATTCCAGGAAATTATTAAGGGTTTCCCAAGCAGGGACCAATTAGCAATTAGCTTCTTGTATCTACCACTGTATTTACGACAGTAGCTCTTCCTGACCAGTCAGTCAAGACGGTATAACCTCACTTTGCTAAGCAGCCGGATGTGAGATTTCCGTGTTTGGGAGTTGATCTGATTCTGAAGAGATTAGCATGATGGTTTGTCAGCGCTAGGCGGCATTCCGGAATCAAAAGTCAAACTAAAAAAAAAAAATGACAGCGGGGATGTTTTTGATTGATTTGTTTTCGCTTCACTCTCAACTTGCAGGTGCACCGCTTGCCTGCAATGGGCCGCGTTTGAGGCCCTCCTTCTTGAACCAATAGGAAGCCTCGATCCGCCTCTGCCTGGCAGCGAAACATCTGACTAACCGCTTCAAACGTTTTGTTTTCTACGGGCTCGTATGAGGTCGCGCGCCGGGTCGTGCGCACCCTCGAGCGGAAGAAGAGACAAAATCTTTGGTCGGACTTTTAACACGGCGGCGGCGGCAGCGTCTTCTGTCTTTCCATTGCTCGCGTCGCGGAGTTCATCGCCATCAATCATGCATGAGCTCACCGCTGATCATTATTTCTTAGGCCCGACGTACGTACACGGCCGCACGTGTTCATCAGCCTTGCCTTTCCTGTGAGTGTGTGTGTGTGTGTGTGTGTGTGTGTGTGTGTGTGTGTGTGTGTGTGCGTGTGTGTGTATTGGGGAGAAAAAGAGGACGATGTTGATGGGGTTAGCGCCGTGACAGGCCACTTACAGCTCTTCTCATTACCAGTAGTGGAGTGCCTCTGTAAGTGGCTTCTCTGAAACACACACACACACACACACACACACACGGGCGGGCCAGAGAACAAGAGCGAGAGACGGAGGGAAGTGGGGTCGGGCAGAAAGTTGGATATGATGACATTGGCTTTAATCGCGGCGAGGACGGCGTAAAGAGACGGAACACAAGCGCAAAGTGACAGGAATGGGGGATTTATAAGTGCTGCGGGAAGAGAAAAGGCAGGAGCAGGAGCAGGAGCAGGGAGGGGAGGCGTCGCACAGAGCCTTGAATAAGCCGATATTTGTAGCCTCATTTCAGACTGTCCCAACCTGCCCGTAAATCTGTCGGCCGCGGCTGAAATACAGTCGGTGCCGGGCTGTAAATTTGGCTCCCCGCGCCGCTTATCGCTGCACCACCCACCGCATTTTTTTTTTTTTTTTTTTTTTTTTTTACGTTGGCCTGGTTTTTTTTTAAATAAAGATGGAATTCTGTCCAGTCTCATTGATGTAATGTCTGATACAGGCACAGATTTGGTACAGTTGCAGTTATAGAGATCGATGGTCTGGGACGTCATTTCAATGGCGTTCATGGGGGAATAAAATGCCTCTTTCATGGACTTTGATAAGAATGAAATTCAAACAAACGCCAAGGAAAAATGTCTTATGTTTCGCCAATTATTCCTCACCTGTGAGGACCACTGACTGTATATATAGATTGACAGTGTCAATGTGACGTCGCCCATCAGTTTGCAACAACCTGCTTCAAAGCCCAGAGATTGGTTTTACCGTCATTGCCATCTTGAAATGCCGATGAATTGAAATTCCACAACTTAATGACCATTTTTGCTCATATTTTGACCAAATCAGACAAAATGGACAATTAGCCTATGTGCTGATTTTATTTAAAAACACATTTAAACAGTTTGTAACAGTATGAATTTAGGGCTCCTTTCTGTAATGACAGTCAGACAGTTTTTGTCTTTTTGCAACCAACTTTGGCGGTCCCTGCTGGCCAAATGGTGGATTGTACGTTTTTGGTACTTCAGCATTGGCCTCCTTTTTGAAGCAGGAAGCTCCATTCATTCTTTCTATGCAGTCAGTTGTATGTGGCATGGTGCTCGGTGTGTTTTTGTGTTCTAACCTGAAATTCACATTCAAAACTTTCCACAACTACTAGAAAGGCAGAACGCTCTTTTCACGTGGTTTTCGACTCATTGTAATTTGTGCCAGCGTGCCGAGTAAACACATTAGACATAAACATGTGTGCCGAATTCAGTAAACTTTTACATCATCTGTGATGTTTTCGTTTTCCTGAAATGAGGAAGGTCCGTTCTTTCCTTCTTCTGCCTGATCCACTTGGAACTCGAACTCCGGCTCTTTGCGATGTCTCACGCAGGGAGCTGGTCTGTATAGATGTAACTCTCTTTCTTTATTGGACTTTGGCAGAGGTTTTTTTTGTTTTTTTTTAAATCATGCACTGGAGCCCGTGAAATAAATTGAGATGCGGCTCCATTGCGGGCGGCTTTCAGGGAGAAGCATAAACACAAGCACAGAGTCGGAGAGAGAACTCCGAGGAGGGAAGGAGGCGCAGCCGGAGTTTATTCAGCGGGGAGGAGTGAATCCAGGTTAATTACATTAAGGGTGAGTTGAGGTTGGGTGAGGAGGGAGAGAGAGAGAGAGAGTGAGAGAGAGAGAGAGAGAGAGGAGTAATGGCTTTTGAAGGTTGAGTAACCGCCGTCAGGACAGAGCATCAATCTGTGCCTCGTCTCTTTCCGACCGTACAGCGCTTTGCCTATTGGTCCGACTGTCTCTCTCTCCCTCACACACACACACAATGGTAATGCAGTGTGGAGGCAGCGGGGATGTGTCCCCGGGCCCCCCTCGCTCACCCACCCAGGGAGGAGAACGCGCTGCCTTCCATTATTCAATCAAAGGCACATTAGGCCTCTCCCGGCGCGCCCGCCGTACATATGTCTCTTCCCGCTGCGAGACTCCGCCCCCGCAACCCCCACCACCCCCCCCCAAACGCCAGCCGCCCTTGCCCCCAACCCCCCTCTGCCCACTGTAGGGGCCGTCGCTGCGGAAACGCTGTGGCCAGCTGAGTCAGAGCCCAGACGGTCGGCCCAACTTTACCAGCTAAAGGTCGCGGCGGCGGTGAGCTTTGGCCGAGTCTCTTCGTTTGCTCCCCATCAGCGGGGACGCTGTGTGTGTGTGTGTGTGTACGTGCATGTTTGTGTGTGCGTGTTTTCTGCTCAAGACAAAAAGACGTCGCGGCCGTGATGTGATGGGAGCCGATGCGTCTCGGAACGCCGGGACAGTCGTGACCTTTACCTTCAGCGGGAGGAATCCCGGGGAGTGGAGGGGAGGAGGGGGGGGGGGGCTTGGAGTGTCATGGCGGAACTTCATGACGCAGACCAACCAATTTCTGAGACTCGCGAGCGCCGGTGAGTCAGGCTTCAAAGGTGCGAAGAAAAAAAAAACAAAATCATTTTAATATTGAAGATGTTGCGCGTGGCCACAGCAGTGCTTCACAGACAATGCAGCTGACGCACCGCAGCGTCATAAATAGAATAGAAATAAACTGATATTAGTTTTCTCAGCTGAGGGCTTCGAGTCAGGGGTCTCAAACCCCTTTCCACCAACATTCCACATCAGCATCAGTTTTTTCCCCACTTGTAGCTGCAAGAGTGTGCAAACGTGTGTAAATGTGTGTAGTTGTATTCTCGCCTTTACACATTTTTAAACCAAAGCCATTTCCGAGTTTGATCAATGTTTATTCTTTCTGGTAAAAAAAATAAAATATAATATGTATATATATATATATATATATATATATATATATATATATATATATATATATATATATATATATATATATATATATATATATATATATATATATATTATTACTCTTTTCAAGTTAAGAACCCACATCGCTCCTTGCATCAAACATCAAAACTTTTCAAGATCATGCAACACAAGTTATCGTCTGAACTGTGTTTCCTAAATCATCCGTTGCAAACCTCCGCATCATCTTTGTGTATTTATATTTGTGGGTGTTTCTCAGCTCTGCTTATTGAACAAAAAATGCTGATGTAGAAGCGCCGGAATTCCTCTCCACGTTCATGTCTCTATTTTTGTTTCATCCATTATCCCTGAACATCATGTTCACCTCCAGATATGCACATTTATCCCTCTGTTCACAGACTCCTGTCAAAAATGTAAAATCAGTCGTTCTAAATTTAAAGCCCCCGCATTTTTATAAGGAGACCAAAACCAAAGTCATCTCGGAGGATGGAACAAAAAACTTGGCTGCGGCTGAATCCATTCGTATCGGTGCCCTTTGTGACATCACAAACTTTTTTTTCTGCGAGCTGTGTGTTCTCATGCACTCTCCCAGAGAGACGTTCATCAAGGGACATCACAGTCGGCGGGCACGGGACCTTTTACCGACGCACGAGTGCCCCCTTCATCCATCCATCACTCTGTTGTTGCAAATGAGACTCTTGGTGCAGAAGAGTGCAGAAGTGCTGCTGCTGCAGCTCTGGAGATCCTCCTGCTGCTGCTGCTGCTGCTGCTGCTGCTGCTGCTGCTGCTGCTGCTGCTGCTGCTGCAGCTCTGGAGATCCTCCTGCTGCTGCTGCTGCTGCTGCTGCTGCTGCTGCAGCTCTGGAGATCCTCCTGCTGCTGCTGCTTCTTCTTCTTCTTCTTCTTCTTCTTCTTCTTCTTCTTCTTCTGCTTCTTCTTCTTCTGCTTCTGCTTCTGCTTCTGCTTCTGCTTCTACCTGTGTGGAAGTGCAGCCAGACAGTTGGTGGCCTGACCGGCTCATGATTCAGAGGGTCAGATTAAAGAGACTAATTACGCCTGATGAGGGTTTTCATTATTTGGCTGTGTGTGTGTGTGTGTGTGTGTGTGTGTGTGTGTGTGTAAAGGCTTTAGACTAATCCTGTTGTATTCAGTGGGATCAAAGTTGCGTCTTAAGCTCTGTTTGCAAAAAAGAAAAACAAAAGGGAGGGAAAAAGTGCTGCGCAGCTCATTTGCTAATGTGTGTTACCACTTGCCACACACACACAAGCACACACATACACACACACTGATCCGGCAGCGTATTTGTGTGTGTGTGTGTGTTTGCTCGGAGAGATTTTCTGTTGGCGTGCACGCCGAAACATGTCGCCGCACAGCTGCCCCTCTCCAAACACCAGGCTGGATGATTTGGTTTTTGTCGTTTTGCGCTCACGTGGGAATACACACTCCCTCCATTCTAACACACACACACAAACACACGCACACAGGCACGCAGCGGGAGGCTGTCGAGAGAGGCTGTAGTGGTCTGTTCAGTTTCTTCAAGCATGTGACAGCTCCCAGACAGCGGCGCAGAGATAAGGAACGGCTCGCAGGCGGGAGGGAGGTGGAAGGAGAGGAGGGATGGAAGGAAGGGAGGAAGGAGGAGGAGAGAGGAGGAGGCGAGGAGAAGAAGAAGGGAGGAGGCGGAACACGCGGCGGAGGAGAGGGCGGAGAGGCGTGTGCCGGGCCGTCTCGGGGGGTGAAGGCGGGGTCACGACCTGCACAAGTGGCCCGTTCGTCACGCGGGGAGACGGCAAACCGCAACTCGCGCTCACTTGAGACTTGGAGAGTCGGCGGGAATGGAACCAGCAACCTACCTGCTGCGAGAAAACAGTGCCACCCCCTAAATGACAGAGGGATTTTTGGATTGAGGCGGAGCTACTTGGAGTCGCTGACGATTGACGTGTTTAGGCAAATTGGAGACTGACAGATGTGGATTATTTGGGCCGATACCGATGCTGATAATTGATAAGCGCCGCTGTTTTTTTTTATTAGCCGATGCTATTTTTCGTACCTCAGTTTGTGTGATTTGTATTCTCACTTTCAAAGCAACAACTCAGCTAATTTAAAAGGTAACAGAATAATAACGCATTCGCCGGCCGATATATCTCTCATGCAAATGCATTGAGAACGGCAGTCCGGTCTCCTCTCTGCAGTTAGCGAGCTAGCGTTAGCAGGGACGAGCCGGAGAAAAGGCTAACAGAGACGAATCGGGAGTTTCGAACGACTCGTTCGGGACTCGCACATCACTGCTGTGGGTGTGAATCCTCCTGCTGAGTGCATCACACGGCAGCGCTGGTCAGAGGCTCAGTCAACCTTCGTCAAGGAGAACTTTTACGAGCAATTAGCGGTCCGGAGCGCGCGGATACCCGGCGCCGCTACGGCCGGAATTAATCCTCACGTTGACACCGGTGCCACGGCGAAGTATCGGAGAGCAGGACGGTCTGAATTGCTGCCAAACCTCTCTGGCACGAAGCTCAAGAGAAAAAAAAAAAGTTTTGACTTCAGCCACGTGGGGCTGAAACGAGGGGCCACAGAAGGGAACGCTGTTAATTAGCGTCGTAACGCTAATGTGCAGCGTCGCGATGTGCAACCCTGGTGCTTTTCCATCTGCTTGCACTCGCACGCTGATGTTGAAGTGACTTCGCAGCGTTTATTCATCAGTTTCATCCACAGAGGGAGTAAATGAGTGTATTAATGATTAAGGAGCGATGATACTTCATCGGGGGCCGTGAGGCCGTTTGGGTTCCTGATTGAAGGAAAAAAAAAAAAACAGCGACTGAGCTGCTCGTCCACCGTCTCTTCTGATTGGCTGGCGGCGTCACGCGGCACGAACGGGCCACAGGAAGTTCCTCGTTAGCCGCTGACCTTTAGATCGGACCTCGTTAGCGAGCCGCCCCACCCGCACCACCGCCCCCCAGCCCCGACATGACTGTGCTGATCCAGAGACGCGGCTCCGCTCTGTTTTCACTGGATTCAATCAGACCTGATACGAATTCCAGTTACTTGGGTCGCTTTTAAAAAACATTCTATTCTTAGATCGTTGCGTCAGAGTCGCCATCCTGAAACAAAGAGGAGCGCTTGTCCTGATTTTTTAAATATGACTGTTTTCAATCAGGGGAAAAATAAAGCTTAAAAAAAAAAAATAAAATGTGTTGTGCGCTCGCAGTGATGTTTGAATGAAAATGTATGGATGAAAGCCAGGGCAGCGTCCCCGCAGAGCTCCACACTGCAACAAGACTGCCGCGCTCGCTGCCTGTCCACCCACACCTTCTTTGCGCGTTTGCGTTCGTGTCTGTGTGTGTGTGTGTGTGTGTGTGTGTGTGTGTGTGTAATATTATGGTATGGTATGGCCCTTCTGTTTCTATGGGAACGGAAACTTGACACACTCGGCTTCCTTAATCAATTACGCTGCCTTCTTTTTTGGAGATGGAGCGGCGTTGGTGTTTGCACATGCGGGACACGTGCACGCGCAACACGCACAGACGCACGCACACAGCACAGCACAACATCATTGTCGACTTAGCAAACACTCGTCACGTCTTTTCAGATTCTGTCTTTATGCAGCAACGCTAGGGGCAGCGGAACCGGAGCCGTGTTCCGTATATTTTAGCAGCATAACAAAAGATGTGCGGGAGAAAATAATGAAAGGAGGAGGGAGAGGAAAAAAAAAGGAATAATCTCCAGGTCAGGTCGCTTCCCGCTGCCGGCTGAACGGAGGAAGACAAACCGATTCTCCTGTCTGCGATTTGGGGGAAAGATGTCTGCGGTTTGAACGCGCGCCAGAGGAACAATTAGCCTCCGCGGTCGCGTATCGTCGACGTTGATTCGCAGGTGGCGCTGCGCACAAGCTAACGAGCCGAGGTTCGGAGGGAAGGCGCACGTTTTATTTTTCAGGTCTGTCGTCGTGCCGACGGGAGAAAACGATGCGCGGAACATTGGTTTGTTTGGGTTTTTTTTAGCTAGGGCTGCGGCGCCGCTCACTCATATTTCTGTCTGAGAGAGAGAGAGAGAGAGAGAGAGAGAGAGAGAGAGAGAGAGAGAGACGGTGCGCAAGTGATTTTCAAACAGGGGGTAAAATGGCCCACGTTCCGCTGCTACAGATGATTTGTGTGTGTGTGTGTGTGTGTGTGTGTGTGTGTGTGTGTGTGTGTGTGTGTGTGTGTGTGTGTGTGTGTGTGTGTGTGTGTGTGTGTGTGTGTGTGTGTCGGGGCAGGAAGAGTGTGAGCATAAGTAATGAATGTATTGTCACTTCCTATTTGCCTCGCCCAGGCGTCGCTGGCTCGCCTCGTCCTCTTCTTCTTCCTCTCCCGGCAGGAGGAAACTCAACCTGGCTCGTTTAGCTCTCGCGGGGGGAGCGGCGGAGGTGGGGGCGGTTGGGGGTGGGGAAGTGGCGGAAAACATGTTTAAAGGACGGAATAAATGGAGGAGGAGGAGGGAAAGTGATGCAGAAAGAGGCAGGTGGAGACTGGAAGTGGAAGCGAAGGGAGAAAATATTCAACCGCCGTCTTCTCTTGTGTGTGTGTGTGTGTGTGTGTGTGTGTGTGTGTGTGTGTGTGTGTGTGTTTGTGTGGAGTAACTGTGATTGGAGTGCATTGTTCCTTTCCTCCCTGTGTGCAAACAATCAGGGTCTGGCAATCATCGCCGCCGCTCTCGACCCTTTTTTCTCCCCCGCCTGCCCCTCAAACAGTCAGAAGCAGCGTTGGGCTCGAGAGGCGATCCGCCTCAACACGCCGCAGCTGTCGGTCTCCGAGCTCCCCGAGAGCCCGGCCACCATCGGGCGCCGCGCCGCTCAAGAGGCCAGCTGTTGCTAGCAAAATGGGGAAGATTTTTTTTTTTTACGATGACAACAAGCTTCCTTGTGAACTTTATGCTCTTTTTTCCCATAGATCTGTAGGCTTGAATAGAAGCTTGTTTCATCCAGACTAGTTTTGTCTGGAGGCGGTTGAGAGAATCCACCTCCAGGTCACTCTATTAGCCAAAACTCATTGCGTTTAGTCGCATAGCCACGTAGCCGAGGCGACTTGCTGAAGGCCGAAGCGGGCGCCAGGATGGCGATTGAAGTGACTCGGAACAAGATGGACGTGCTTGTTTGGTGAACTTGGGTTTTGGGTTCACAGAGAACCGTGGCAAAAGAGAGGGAGTATCCAGTAGCTGTTGGTCAGGGGTCAGAGGTCAGAAGAGGCAGACTGGCTGGAGAGCCGAGAAAGGCTAGCAGTTACCTGAATAGCCGTTCCATGAACCAATTAGCGTCCTCTGAGTAGAAAGAGGCAGGAGCTGCAAGTGTGTGTGTGTGTGTGTGTGTGTTAAAGAAGCGGTAGGCTAACCTTAAGGCTAACCTTAAGAAAAACACATAAGAACAACAAGTGACCACAAGCTTTAAAAACAACAACTGTGATGCTAAATCGGTTAGCATGGCTGCTAAGGCAGTAGCAGCTCTGTCCAAACTAGATGGCGCGTTAACATGAGAGACTTTAGAATAGAAGGAGCAGTGACTATACTCTACTATTATCATAATCATAATAATAATGGTTATTTTTTGCCTTTCGCTCGTCAGGCCTCAGCGAGAGTTTTGTTCAACGTTGTGCAAACTTCACAGCTCTCTTTGAATTTGACAGCAAGGTTCAGGTAACTTGATCGTCCCCGACGGGAAAAAAAAACTTGTTTTTGCAGTTTCGGGAGGCGGGGGGGGGGCAATAACAAAACAAAACATGAAAAAGCAGCACGAGCACAAGATGCCAGATGACAAACCGGGCTAAAAACAACAACAACACGACAACAATGATAAGAAAGAAGCCGGCAAGGCGCTCATTTGCATTTCTTTTTGGAAAGAGTGAGCGGGCGGGCGGGCGAATGAAAGGAGTTTAATCCTGCTGCTGTCGGTGCGTTTGGCCGCTTTGAATCCACCTCCTGGGGGGAGACGTTGAGATTCCAGGTGAAGATGGGTTGTCTGGTGCTGGGTAAAACCCTGCAGCTCTGGATTTAACTCCCAGCGGGGACGCGCAGGACCTCGGCGAGCGCCTTCGCCCTCGCCGCTCGTGCGGTTTTCCTCTCTGATGTTCAGGTTGGCCGACCGTGAAATCGGGGAAGTGAGCAAAAGTGAGGTGAGATTATTTCACTCAGAAAGGCGGCCGTTCGGTCAGACCCGTTCTTCCGTTAGAGGAAGATAATGAAATAAAAGCCGTTTCAACTATTTCCAAATATAACTTTACTCATAGCGCGGCGCTACCGTCTTGAAAACAACCCAAATGGCTTTTTTTCTTCGTGACACGATTGTCTGCTCGCCTTCACGTTTCCTCAAGTGAGCAAACACACACAAAAAAAGGAAAAGAATTAAAAACAGAAAGTCTCCTCAGGCCTTTTGCAGCATATTTACCCGAGTTAATATTAAAGCCCTGCTCCTCCAGCGGAGATTAGCGCTGTTGCCATGGTAATCCCTGCTACCTGCCCCAGGTGCATCCCTGGCTGCCTGCCGTTGCCGCGGCGACGCTAAATACACTTTTACTACTGTTTGCTGATCAGTTTGAGCCTCGAGAGACGCCGACGTTTTGAGTGAAACATCGTTTTCCCTCTTTTCATGGAAAATCGTTTTTTTGTGAGATTTCATTTTCATTTTCACTTGTTTACAACGTACGTTTTCGAAAAATAACACAAGACTAAAACCAAACAAAGACGCACAATTTTAAAGACAAGCAAAACAAAACCCAACAACACACATCAGGCAAACGAGCCCTGGATGGTTGCATTTGATCAAATAATGTGAAATATAATCAATATAAAAAGATATACAGCTGTATCATGATAAAAAAATAATTACAATAGAGAAGTAAATGAAGGGAAAAAAACAAAAAAATAGAGCATAAAGCAGAGACCTAGTAACCTAGCAATCGCTAAGTTGAGTATAAAGGCTAATTTGTTTTTTTTCTAAACGTAATACTTGTATTTTTTTCTGTCCATATAATCTCAAATTAGTTAATTTCTTATTTTCGGTAGCTATTGTCCTTTCCATGTTCAAATAATATCTAATTTTTCCGATGTAACTCGAAAAATGACAACATGGCGCCACGTCCTCCTTTGCCGACTCGACTCTGGAGAACCAGTCTTCGTGCCAGTAGAACCAGTCCGGCGAGTCCGCCGACCAGTGGAGCCTCGTCCCAGCGCGACTCTGCTGTGTAAAGGTTCCTCACCTCTGGCCTGCTGTGCACACACTCGTGCACGGCCCTTGCGTTTCCCTCTCTGGTCAGCACGGCCGAGCGGCAAAGGTCACCCAGACTGGATGAATAGCGTCATAAATAATATATCAGCATGCACTATGTTGAATTTTACATCATCTCAGAGTGCTGCAGTTGTATTTTTGGTATTTTTGCATCGTTTCTCAAAAAAAAAAAAAAAAAAAACCGCCCTTGGAAACACGCGTGAGGTTCAGAAATCTGAGGCAGGAGGCTGCAAACAGAGGGCTAAATATGCTCTTTTGTGGAGATTTGTGAGCACTGATCAATTTATGAATTAATATATGCAAATTCATCAAAATATTTTTTTCTTTTTTCTTGTCTGAGGAAGCTCAACTGTGTGCGTGCGGTGTGCAGATTTTGAAATTGTGTTGCGACGGATCGAAACCTTTATTTAAACGTAAACATGACAAACTCGGTTGACTTGACAAGCATGAGAGCTGTAGCTCTTATAAATTATACAGTCAACACAGCGAAGAAAGCATACACGTTATATTATCAGAAACTCTGCAGTAGTTGACTGCGTAGGAAGGCTTTTTTTTTCCCAGTGTTGTTTATTATATCTCCATTTCATACGTTTTCAAATCAATCAAGGTGGTCCTTTAAAAAAAAAAAAAAAAAAGTGAAAAGCACATTTATACAGGATGTAATGCGACACAAAATATTGGAGGCAGTTGAGTCATTTTCTCCTAAAATTCATCCTCACATTGGCCAGACGTCCATTTGCGATGCCTTCAGGTGCCGTCGGGAAATGCGTACATTCAAATCACGGACAGAGTCACAGTGCTGAGAGAAAAAAACTGCACCTTCACCTGCCTGGGGAGCATTGACCTCTGAGGGCAGGGCTTAAAACAACAACAGCAGCAGCAAAAAAAAAATTTTAAAAAAAAAGTGGAGCTGAGGCGGAAAAAAACAGAGGGCCGTCGTTCCGTAATTGCATTAATTGCCTCCGTTTGCCAGGGATAAATAACAATTAGGGGGCGAGTGGCGAGCCCCCGTCTCCCTGCACGGTGCCACCGCTCCGCTGCGATCTCGCAGCACTTCCTGGGGTCTGGAGGAAAAGCAAAATAAAATAGAGAGGAAAAAAGAAAAAAGAAAAAACTCGGAAAAAGACGCGGAAAGTGCAGCGAGCGGCGCTGCGAACGGCCGGCTTGAAGGAAGCGCGGTTCCCATGGCAACCTGACCTGAAAAACGTGGCGTCGGATTCAATTATTCCTTATCCCCGTCTTCTGCCCTGCATCTTCTCTCATCTCCATCTTGGCTCTGTTTTTTTTCTTTCTTTTTTCTTTATTATTATTATTATTTTCTCTCTCTCCCTATGTTTCTGCTTTTTTTTCGCTGCTCGCTCGCTCGCTCTTCCCTCTCTCTCTCTCCCTCCCTCTGCTCGCCTGGCACCCACTGAAAGAAGTGACTTGGACGGGAGGCACTCATTTGGTCTAAACGCCGCACATTCAAGGCATCTGATTTAAGAAAAAAAAAAAAAATTATAATAAATTTCCAACAAAAATAAAGAGCCTCGAGCCGCTCACCAATCTGTCAGATGTCAGGTTTTTTTGGCGGTCCCCTGCGCGTGTAGGTGTGTGTGTTTGTGTTTGTTTACGTCTGCGCGTGGCTGGCTGCGGTGGGGGATCAGCGCGGCGAGGAGTCATTTTTATGGCTCCAGGGGAGGGAAAAAAGAAAAAAGAAATTTGCAGCGAAAAAAAACGGTGGGCAGTGCAGTGCGAGCGCTCTGTCAGAAGAGCCGCTGTTTCTTTTTTTCTGCTGCTTTTCCTCCTCGCGGCTTCGGTCCGTCAACCAGTTTCCCACTAATCCTCAAAACTCAGATTTTGGCCGTGCTTCACTTCCTCTGCCGTCCTCACTGTTAAAATGTTGGAGTCCTGATGCAAAAACCAAAAAAAAAAGTTTTCTGGAAGGCAAACAAATGTTGTCTATTTATCTATTCCAAGCAGTGAAGCCACGGAACTGGAACGTTTTCCAAATCTTTTCCATTTTCCATGTTCTTTTGGCAAAATAACAATTTAAGATGACACTGGAATCAAGCAGGATGGTAATTTGGTAAACTAGACAGGTTTTTTTTTGTTCCAAAGCCGGTTAGTTGGTTAATTTCTTTGTTTAATCGTGTCGACAGAAGTGACAAAAGCAGCAAAATAAGACAAAATTATAACTGTTACAGTTTACATATTCCAAAATGGAGATGGAGAAGTCAAGGCTTATTGAATCCCACCCCCCAAAAGAAATCCCTTACTTTTATCCCTCACTTTTACCTTTAATAATTCAGCATTACCTTAACATATAAAGTTTAAATAAGAATTTTAAAAACAAGACCAAAAAACTAAAGAAAAACATTTGAAAGTAATGAAACAACACTTCAGTCAGGGTCACAGCTGATACACTTACAAATAGCATCCCTTTGTTTATTTTCATTCCTGTATGTATTTACTTTATATATTTCTTGAAGTGTTTTGGCTTTTGGACTGATTGAATCGTTGAGCTACATTTTTCCTTTTGGTGTTAGTTTAAAGCGGCCCTATTATGAAAACGTTTTTTTTTCCAGCTCTCTAATGTGGTCTTGCCAACCAACACACACACCAAGTTCGGAATATGACAACTTGCACATCCCCAGGTGGCCTGGCTTTTGCTGTTGCGGCGCTGAAACGAGCCGTTTTGGATTTTGCTTCGATTTCACTTTTGTAAAAAGCCGGAGGAGAAGAAAAACATCCAAAACATCCATATATCAAGTCAGACTATAGCCTATGTCTTTGTAAGTCTTTCAATTTAAAGTCTTTATGGTTGTGCGTGAAGTTGATACGGTGACTTACTGACCCTGATGTGCGTCCACGTTTGTGTGACACACTTCTCACGTCAGTCATTTCTTGTGCTTTTCACCCGTGAAACTGCTGAACGAATTAATCCAGACAAACCGGTGGCAATCCGATCCTGCATCTCGTAAATGCATTTTCCGAGCCACTTTGCGTTAATTCTATTGAGCCGATTGGCTGATTCAGTTTGCGAGCATCCGGCGGCGGCGGCGGTCTCTGGCGCCGGTGCGCCAGAGCGAGCGGTGCTTGTGTAACCGTCTCCCATGGAGGTGAACGTGTCGGCCCGTTGGAGGCTGCAGCCAGTGAGTCAGGTGAGCTCATAGACGGAGCTGCCAGGATGTAGCAGCTCGCACATAGATGCACACACCGCACACCCACACACTGGCAGAGTCTCACACACACACACACACACGCAGGTTCAACTGGAGGGCTCACACAGGCGCACAGGTGTGTGCGTTTGTTCAAACGCTCCCGTTTGTGTAACTTGCACACGTTTGTTTTTGTTTTTTTCGCTCATTTGATTGAACAGCCGACAACAGCTTGTTTTATGGTCATACATGTGTCAGGCTGTTTGTGCGTGCGTGTTGTGTGTGTGTGTGAGTGTGCGTGCATCCAGGCTTGTGCCTTGGTCTGTGTCCAGTTGTCCATATGTTGCAGGCAGGGCAGAGCATATGGCCATCTGGTGGGAGACGGAGATACAACCAATCGGCTGTGACCTTTCTCACGTCTGCGTAACGACGAGGCATTTTTTTCCACTGACGGGTCACAAACACTGCTGCAGCCGAATCCACAAAAGACTCCGGTGACTTTTTCCCATTCTGCACCTGTATATATGTATATACACACACACATATATATAAATATATATATATATTAGGGCTGTCGAAGTTAACACCGAAAAGCTAACCGAAGTGAACGTGTTACTCAAACTCATTTTAACGGCAGAAATTTTTTTACTCACGATAAAAGCAAATTTCAAAATAAAATACAATCAAATTTGTGTATGTTGTATTTGTCAGTATCTAGTATCAGAATGCTGGAGAGATGAAACAAACGTACAAACACACACATACACGTGCACACAGTGAAACGGAAGTGAGTCTCAACAGACTTGCCTATTTGAGCAACTGGCTCATTTCAAAATAAGAATAGTAAATAAATATCTTGTAAAGTTACATGTGGAGCAGTGTAAAAAAAAATGCAGTTAATTTGCGATTAATCACAGGTAATTAATCAAGTTAATTCAGGCTGTTAATGTGATTAATCGCGATTAAAATTTTTAATTGATTGACAGCCCTAATATATATATGTGTGTATAGATACATATTTATATATATATGTGTGTATGTATGTATGTATCTATACACACAGGCACACACGCATAAAGAATATTACAACGCCCTCATCAGACTGCTAAGGTGTTTGGGTGCGTCGCCGTGGACGCAGTGTCACATTAGGCGGGGGGGCATGGTGGTCGACGCTGCGAGTGCGACCCGGGCCAATTGCCAACCCTGACCCTGTGTAAGTCGGAGGCTGGTCGCACAGGAGGGGAGGCGAGACGAGGCGGCGTGCGAACGGAGTGACAGAGTGACAGCTGCCGTGAAAAATGTCGGAGAGGAGGAAGAAGAAGACGGACAGCTTGACAGCAGCGTCCCTGCTCCCCTCCGCCGTGTTCACATGCCGTGGATGGGTCAGAGCTCTTGTCGGTCTGCTGTAGCATGTCATTTATCACACGTTTTTTTTTTACCGTGCTAGGAGCTTTTCTGATCAGTCCCAACTTTGGAAAATTTTAGCACCAAACTGCCACGATTGGCACTTTTATGGCATCTGTTCCTGACATGTACTGCTGGATTCTGACGCAGCTTCGATAACCTCGGCAGCTGCTTCACAAATCTTCTGAAAACATCATAATCTGAAACAGCTTCCTCTAATTCAAATCCCAACGGTAATGTACCGAATGATAAGTGGACACAGGTTTGAATTAACTCGGACATGACTCGGACCTGATTATGTTTCCATATCGAGCGGGAAACGATCGACAAATGATTGTGAGCGCAGCAGCAGCGCCACCGCTGTTCCCTCAGGGGATGGCCCCAATGCCTGGATCTGGTTTTTCCCAGGTCGGGATCACTAAATTACATAGAAACAGCCATAGAAATTTCAATTTGGGGCTTGTCATTCCTTTAAATATATCACCACAAGCTCTCAGCCCGAGGGAATTTCCACCCTGCAGGCTCACTTCCTGGTTCTTGGGAAAGTAGGAAGTTTCTGGATCGCTCTAAAAAGAGAAATACTCCATAACTAAATTTAGACCCTGCTTCCTGCAGTCAAATACCACAACAAGCCAAAATCCAAAGTCATTCCCATGTTGAAGATCCTTCAGAAGCTGTCACTAGGTTAAGTGACATGGACCACAAGTAATCGGATTAATTCCAATCAGATTAGCAGTCTGTTCAGATTGAATTGGCCTGATCCCATCTTGGTATCGGAGGTGGTGTAGCTTTGTTTTCGATTCGATCGGAGTTCCGTGCGAAATGGCGCATCGGATTGTCTCCCGCCGCTGGAGCGTCGCGGGTAAAGATTATCGCTCTGCTCCGCGCTCGACTCCCGCAGCTCACGTTGTAAACGGGGCGGATGTTTTGCCTCGGTTGTCGGCGTTTCAACAGGAACACAAAGAGAAACGCGACGAGCTCGGTCAGTCCAGCGAACGAGCAACTCTGTGTCACAGGTTGAGCTAGTTGCGGGGTCCGTGCGATCAAGTCACAGTGCATCGGGGGGGGGCACAAATCAACCCCATCAACTTCACTCAGTGTGAATCTGATCCCTCACTTTGAAGGGATTTTATCAGTTTGACAAAAAAAAAAAATGTTGCAGCTGGGCTCACAGTCTTCATCCTGACAATCCAGCTGCACGGAGAGCATCGCTCTCACCATCCAACACCCACACACACACACACACACACACACACGCATACTCTGATCCATAACGCACTAAAGCGGCGAGAACGATACTGCGGGGTCAGCGTTAACGGTCCTCCGAGGGGCAGTGAAGCTCGCAAACAAGCGCCGGAGCCGACTGGAAGCTCGCCGGAGCTCGTTTTCCGAATTCGCCGGGAGGCGACCGGCGGAATTTCTGTTGTGCGGAAGATTTACAGTTAGACGGCGGCACGAGCCCGAGGACTGATCTGCTGGAGAGTTTAACACCGTAATTAGCGGGGATTAGCGACACGACACACTGTGCGTGCGTGCGTGTGTGTGTGAGCGTGTGCCGCGTATGTAGTCCATTATATGAGGATTAAGCCACGTGTATTGTTGACATGTGTTTAGCATGTGAGAGGGAAGGGAGAGGAAAAAAAGGAAACGAGCTGAAGGTGATACAGTTTTTTTTTTCTTAAAGTCTCACGCTCCCTGAGACTTGCTAAGAGTGGAAGGAGTGGTAGAAAGGGTGAGCGGGAGCCAAGTGCAGGGCAGGGAAGAATGGTGCTAGAAAAAAAAAAAAAAACCCAAAGGAAACAATCATGGAAAAATGTAAACACGCTCCTCGGAATTCTTTCGACGAAAAGAGCCCAAACATTCCACCTTCCTGTCCTCAACTCTCCTCCCGCTCCTTCCGCAGTCCTCTGACCGCGCTGGGTTGCCAGGCAACCGCGGTCCTGCTGAAACTGTGTCAGGGAGACGGGGAGCGGGCGGGAAAAAACAGAGGAGGAAAAAAAAGAAAGGGGAAAGCGAAGCATGAGCGCGCCATGGGACGTTCACGTGCAACTTTTCCCGTCGCCCGTCGGCCTCGGGGATGGGGAGAGGGGGGTCGGCCGTCAGATACTCCCCCCCCTCCCTCTCCCTCCTTCCCTCCCTCCTGCGGGAATGTGCATGCATGTCACGTGCGCTGCAGCAGAGCCATAAAAGGGCCAAACTGAGCGAACGGGCTCGGCGACTTCTCTGGCCAGAGATCCTTTTCTATTTTTATTTTTTTTCTCGTAGATGTGTTTATTTTAGTGGCAGTGCGGCGGACAGCCCTGCTAGCCCTGCTGGCCCCACCCCCAGTCCAACCTCCCACCCCCACCCCTTCACTCCAGTCCTTGTGTGCAGTTAGCGTGTTCTCCCTGCGTCTGCGTGGCTTCTCTGCTGGTCGTCTGCCTGCCTCCCACAGTCCCAGACGTGCACGTTTGGCAGCTCATGTACACTAGTGCAGATGGTTGTTTGGATGGATGGATGGAGTGATGGATAGATGGATAACGGATGGATGGATAGATGGATTGTTAGATGGATGATGGATGGAGGAATGATGGATGCATGGAGGGCTGGATAGATGGATTGATGGATGGATAATGGTTGGATGAATGATGGACAGTTGGTTGGATGGATGGATGGATGGATGGATGGATGGATGGATAGAGGAAGGATGGAGTAATGAGCGGATAGATAGGTAATGGATGGATAGTGGATGATTGATTGATAAATGAGGGCTGGATAGATAGATGGATGATGGTTGGATGAATGATGGACAGTTGGTTGGTTGGATGGATGGATGGATGGATGGAGTGATGAGTGGATACATAGGTGATGGTGTGTATCTATGACCTCTGTCAAGAAACAGTTAGCACAAGGTGCTTGTAAATCTGCCTCCTGCATTTAAAGGGGCAATAGATGATTGTTTTCTACCAATCGAGAGTGCCTGTGAAATGGCGTATTGCCCCTTTAAACCACAGCGTCCTCCCCTCACATAATGGGTGTGAATTTTGACGTCGCGACGCTAAAACGAAGGCGACGGGCGACGAGCGCCGAATCCGGGGAGGCTGCGAAAAGCGGAGGGACGGAGGGAATCCTGGCGCAAGTGCGTCACTGCTGCCTGAGTCGGAGCGTCGCAGGGATGGAGGGATGAAAGCAGGAGATGAGGGAGAGGAGAGGAGAGGAGAGGAAGAAGACAGGGTTCGGGGGGGACAGGCTGATTTATGAGTTTCTGTTTCTGAATCGTGACGTCTTTAGGGACTTCGCTGGGCTGAGCCAATCTGGAGCTCTGCACACACAGCACTATTGACTGCACGCACGCACACACACACACACAGAAAGAGAAGACACACTCTGCAGCTCGTCATTCTGTTGGCAGCGTCCTTAAAGTAGTGATCGCAGCAGGTGGAAGCAGGTTTTAGGTAATACGCAAGAGTGTGTGTGTGTGTGTGTGTGTGTGTGTGTGTGTGTGTGTTTTATGTGGCAGATGGCGAAATAAATGAACAGTCATCCTGATCAAACACAGCTTGGAATCCAGTTTTTTTCCCTCTCTTTCTCCCAAAGCGCTCCGCTGCGACTTCGACGGAGTGAGACAGATCACCGAGGGGGGGGGCGATGGAGGAGGAGAGAGGGGCGGGGGAGGAGGAAAGGACACAAAGTGGAATATAGAGGGGAGATCTTGCCCGGGGACGCGCATCAAAGTTTAGGCCCTCAGAAGGTAAAAAAAAAAAAACAAACGCAAAAACGAAACGAAAGACAAAGGGAAGGACAGCGGAGTGGAGGAGCAGAGCTCATTAACTGTGAATGGAGTGATGAAGGAAGGAGGACACAGAAGCCGCAGAAGCTCCGAACCTCGGGCTGATCTTCAGATTTGCTCGGCTGAAGCAGAAATGAGGTCCTGCGAGAGCTGCAACCACCCCGCACGCGCCTCCTCCCACCCCTTCGACGAAACAGCAAAAGACCTGCAAACAGAGCTCGTAAAACACACGCGCAACTCACTTACCAACAGATAAGTTTGGGTCGGACTCAGTGGAGCCCTCTAATTAACCCGGGACCTCGAAAGTCAGGAAGTGAGTGAAGCAGACTAGGATAGGATAGGATTATGTTTTTTTAAGATGTTTTTGTGGTCGAGTAGCTACGACTCGAGGCTTCCTGTCGGCGCGAGGAGCGACGTCAGCCCCAAGATTAGCGCTTAGCTAAACTTTAGCCGCGTTTGCTAGTTAAAGGGGAGAGCGAGAGCCTCTTGTCCACCACAGGCAGACTCCGGCAGCGTTCTCTGTCTGGTTGCCTTCGAGTCCTGGAGGCCGCAGCATCCACGCTAATCTCTGTAGCTAGCTCTGTTAGCTCGGTTCGCTTCCTGTTTATCTTCTTCATCTGTAATCTTTACCCTGCTTCTCTTGCGCGTTTTGCATCGCAAGAGTTTGAAATGTGTTACGTACAGTACTTCAGCGCCACTTGCAGGCCTTTGCAGGTTTATTTTTTTAAGATGAAAAAGAAATAGATTGTTTTCGCCCCCCGCGCGGTCAACGTCCGAGTCGAAGCAGTTTATGAAAGGTCTTAGGCGATTGATTCGCTAGCGCTCCTCGTATCCGACAACAGAGACGCTCCCGCCGTCCTGCTAGCCGGCCCGAGCCGAGCGTGTGATTAGGTTATTACATTTGATGGGATCAGTTTGCTAACCCCCAGCCCCGCCTCCACCCCCCCACACCACGCCACTAATGAGAGAAGGATGGGCCGGGCCATGACAGATGAGACGGGGGCGCCGGGCGTGTGCACACGGGGAGGGAGGGAGGTGTTAGTGAAATGGATTTCAAAATGGAGATGGAGGAAATTGTAGGTCAATGCTGGAGGAGGGTTGGGGGGGTGGAGGGTGTGTGTGTCGGGGGGTTGGGGGTGGGGGTGGGTACGTCGAGGAACGGAGGTGTCAGCAGTGGAGGGAGGGAAGCGGGGCGAAGGTGAGGGTCGATGAAGGGGAGGGAGACGGAGGAGAGACGGGGGAGATAACCTTGTTTCGCGGAGGACGGATGTGAGGCTGCTCGCCTTCCACGCTGCCTGCATAGCGCCGTTTGAAAAATGAGTTCCTTGGCAGTCGCATCGACCAATCGTTGCGCTGCGGAGTCCGAACCAGGAAATGGTTGCAACTCGTGTACCAGCTTGAGGGGAAGAAACGAATAACAGAACAAAAGCAAAGAGCAGTCAGCAGTGGACGAGCTACTTCACTGACCAGGTTCTTTATTAGGTTCAGTGTTAAACTGCTTGCTAACACAATAGCTCATCAGCCAATCACCTGGCAGCAATTAGGCAAGGTTCCCCTAAGCTTGAGGCTAAACTCTAATGAATATTTCACAGCGCTTCCTGCAACTCACTGTCACCTGTGACTGCGGTGGGATGAAATGTTAGCAAGGTCAATTAAACCTCCTCAATTTTACAATCTGACACAAAGTGACTGACCAACATCTGCAACCAGCAGAAGAAAGCTTCAGGTTCCTAAAGCCTGGCGTCAGTCTGGGGGAAAAGCTTTTTGATGCGCGGAAAGAAGTGCGAGCGGACCAGGAAACGGGCGACCAGATGGGAGCGGCAACGTGTTGTTTACCGCGGGGCAAAGGTCGCTCGGCCCGAGGAGCAGGTGGGAAGCAGCTGAGAGCGGCGCGGCCTGGGCCCTCTCAGCATCTTTGCATTTGGAAATCGAAATGGTCCAAAAAGGAAAAAGTGCTCTGGGAGATGTAAACTGTGACTTCCTGTCCTCCCCGTCTTTCCTCCGCCCCTTTTGACTCGTCTTTCTTCCTCCGCTTTTTGCACAAGTTGGCTCTGCCTTTTCAAAAAACACTTTGCATCTATTTCTATGGGTTTCAACCTGGACAAGAGCAACCGTTCACACCGGCACCTTACGGCCAGATTTAGACCTTCCAAATCGCCTCATGTGCACGTCTTTGGAGTGCAGGAGGAAGCTGAAGAACACAGGGAGAACAATGCAAACTCCACACAGGCAGGGCCCCGGGCCTCGAACCTGCAACCTTTTCGCTGTGAGGCTGTCTGGGTTCATTTCATAAATTGGAGCCAAAAAAAATGTACAAAGACTCGTCCTTCATCGTTTTGCTCACTGTTTGTCAAATGGTGACTTTTGACCTCAAAAAGGGAGAAGGAAGAAAGGAAGGAAGGAAGTGTGTGTGTGTGTGTGTGTGTGTGTGTGTGTGTGTGTGTGTGTGTGCAGCGATTTGAAAGGACACGAGGATGTTCACCGCATACCGACTCTGCCCAATTCCACTTTTGCAGCGCTGCCTCAGTCGCGCGCTGGAGACAGAAGGGAGGCGAGGAGGTGTTGACCGAGGAGATTAAAGAGGCTTTAGAGGCGGCCGAGTCGCAGGGCCAGGAGAGAGAGAGAGAGAGAGAGAGAGATTCTCTGAATATTCAAATCTCTCATTTTAATTTTGCAGCAGATTAGAGAATCTTTCATCTCCCAAGGAAGGAAGGAAGGAAGGAAGCATCGACTTTGGTTGTTTTTTTTTGTGGGCGTGTGCAAGCCGCCTCCCTCGGCACCCGACTCGGACACAATGAGCGACGGCGTTAAAGTGGAGGCGATCTGGATGATCTGATCAGCGGATCTTTATCGTCTCCCGGAGCGACACAGGGAGTGTTTTTTTCGTGGATGTGTGTGGCATTTGGAGTGAGTTGTGAGTGTGAGCGAGGACATCAGGTTGCCTTTAATGAGGTGACGGTCAGACACAACTCGACAAACCCTTCATCCGATGTGCAACATTTATTTGGTTGTTTGTCTGCTTGTTTGTTTTGGTTGCTCGTAGAGGAAAGATGCTATGTTGTTTCCAGAATATTAATTATGGCTTGTCATGGTGAAATAAAAGTTGAACTGATTTATTTTCTGTAGTTGTAGGATGATCCTTTCTGCATCTGATCAAACCACCTGACAATCACGAAGAAAACATTTTTTTTTTTCAAGCTACCAAAGTCCAAAACAGGCAGTGTGACAGTTAGACAAAGGAAAAAGGAGGCAGAAATAGTCATAGATGTACAAGAAGAGGCAAGGGGGGGAAAAAAAGGTGAAGGGGTAGGCATCTAGTTGGACTAGGAACCCGGACATACAAGACGTTGTACAGTAGGAGGCGCTGTCAGAGTCAATATGCTAACTTTCACCTTGTATTGGCAGCTTGATCGCTGAAATCTTGTTCACTGCTGTTTAAAAGCTCCAGTCCAAAGCATTTCCAGCGTTGTTGTCATCTCTGTGAAGGTGTTTGCAACAGCTAGCGGACTCCCGGTGGCATAGCAGCTGCTAGCAGAGTTAGCGTTCAGAATTTGATAGCAAGAATAGGCTAAAGAAGAAACTGATATCCCTGAGTTTTACCCAAGGAGAAATAAACATTCTTTTTTTACTTACTTTTTTTTTGACTTCCTAAAATTTCAAACATCCGTCACCGTGCTTGATTGAAAGAAAACGCGGGGGGGACACTTTTCTTTAGCCACACAACATCCTTGAAATGGACATGCAGCTTTTTTTTTTTGCAATTGTGCTTTATTGACGTTTTCCAAAACGTCTCAACCACATTCAGCTACTCCCCACCACAAACCTGGGCGTTTGTTGTCATCCCTCTGTTTATCAATGTGTGTGAGTGTGTCTGTGTGTTTGTGCACTTTTGCACACTGCGCGCAGTCACGATTGCACCCTTGTTTTGACTCCCTCACTAATTAGATGAGAACTTCACCCTGGGAATTTGTCAATAACGCAACTCGCCGCTCGCTCGCACACACACTCACACTCACAGACATGCAAACAAGCAGGATCATCGCATGTGTGCGTTTGTGTGCACGTAGGACAAAAGGGGCAAAAAATAAATAAATAAAAAAATAGCTACGCAGCAGCATCGTCTCCCCTTCCGTCAAGCATGTTTGATATTTCACCGCCTGGTTCTCACCATCGCGGCGCCTCCTGCTGTCCATCTCCCTCACGTGCACCGGGCTCTCCGGGGTTTTTCCACCTGCACTATCTTTCCCTCGCCGTCATAAAAGGCCATCCCTTTAGTTAATTGCAGCCTCGCTCTGACATACGGCTCCCCCATCCCGCGCTTGTCTGCGCCGCTTTATGGAGCGCTGTGATTTGTGGCGCCATGGATTTATTTTCCAACGGCACCGATCGGGGTCCGCCCGCCCAGGAGGTCCGATGTCGGGGCGATTATCTCTCTGCTGTGAGCGGCCGTATGGATCAGACTGGACCGAGGACAAAGGATTGGATTTTCGCCTGGACACCAACTTTTTCAGATTTGCCTTTGTCCGCAGAGCAACTTTGCGAGTGACTTTTGACTTGAAAAGCTGCAGAGCTGAAAGTCACTGGTCTCCATAATGAAATATTCTGAGTCGAGGAAACATGAAATGTCGTTAAAAGTTGCTAAACACAATTAGCTAATAAATGATTGCTAGTTTGGGCCGACTGAGGAGGCGTCTTCTCTTCTTTTCCACTCTGTTTTGCCTTCTGTTACTATCTCTCTCTTGTCCTCCTACCCCCCCAAAAAAACGTCACCTGGTCAGTTTGGACGGTGTGTTTTTGCGCCTTGACACAGCCAGAACTGGCCAGAACTGATATAAATATAGCCGGTGGTCCCTCGCTGCGATGACGCAACGTGAAGTCCATCTAAAAAGCAGAAGGGGTTCGAAACATTTTGTTCGCCGGCGTTGTGATTGTTCGCTGCTTGTTTCGTCCGTTCAGTGGAAGCGTATTTTTATCACCTCCCCGCATGTTCAGTATCTCAGGAGCCTTCAGAGAGCTTTTTTTTTTTTCTCTGCTTTTGTCCAGCTGTCCACTTGGAATGAGTGACAATAGAGGAAGCAGTTGAATTCCCGCAGCCAAGCGGGGATAAAAACTAGTTATTTAACAGCAAGCACCTATGACTATTTAAGGTTAGGTTAGGCTAGGCTAGGCTAGGCTAACGTCTTTTCATATCTTTCACTCTCTTCCCGGTCTCCAGTGGAGCAACCTCAGAAAATGAATCAAATAAAAAATAACAGCCATATTTAGCCCTGTGTTGACAGTCTTCAGCTCAGCCACCTGGTTCAAAGTGATACTTTGTTGTAACAGCACCACAGGGAGCTACGTCAGAGCGTTGGTTGAACCTGCAGGGGGAAATCAGTAGAGCACCAGTAAACTTAGACAGGCCCCTTTGTGACATCACAAGGTACTCACTTCAGAAAAGAAGCAAGCAAGAACTTTTCCCTGTTTCTGAGGAGTTGACTGACAGAGTCGAGACACATACAAGAAAACGTTGGATCGATATTGGCATTTAGTGCTGAAACAATCAAGCGCCGACCTTTTCCCATCTTGAGAACAGCTTCACTGAAGCAACCTTGTATCCCGAGAAACGCTTTCCCTGACTAACTTTCCCCACAATATTCACTCTGCTTCCTGTTGTAAATGTCTATAAATGTGACGCAACCCATCTCGAGTTCTGACCTTAACCTGCTCCTGCACGTGGTTCGAGCACATATCCATGCTGGTGATCCTGCTCAACTGTGTGACTCTGGGGATGTTCCAGCCGTGCGAGGACGTCAGCTGCCAGTCGGAGTGGTGCCGCGTCCTACAGGTGAGTTGGCCTGAAACGCACCGTCTCTTTAAATCACTGCAAAACGTTTAGAAAACAGACTGAAATGGATTTGGAGTCCAAAACTGTCTGTGTTGAGCTTCTGCAAAGAATCTGGGACGATGTTTGTCTCATGTCTCCACTCGGCTAAAGTTGTCGTGGAAAAAAAGACAACTTTAGCTGAAAATGATTATTGCGTCATCTAGTCTCATCAAAATGAAAAGGAACAAAGTCCAATTGAGCGTTTTGAATGTGAGCCAATGTTTACGCACTCTGCTGTTGTTTACATTTAGCATGACTGCAGACCTCGTTGTGTTTGCCTTGTATGCTAACCGTAAATCAAACGGGAGGGAAATAGATGCAAATGAGATGAGACTCTGCTCCACTTTCTCTGTTTCCGTGTCCTGCGCCTCGCTGATATTTTGTTTTTGTCCTGCCGAAATAGGTGGCGTTTCAAAATTGTTTTTTTTTTTTCCGAGCTGAGTCGTCTCCTTGCTGTTTTGATGTCTAATTAATTGCGACGCAGCCTAAGCCTCGCCAAGCTGGAGCTATTCCCCGCTGAGACCAAGCCGACGGTGGGGAGAGTTTCCTTTCAAACAACCTCTTGTGGCGCTTGGCTGTCTTTTTTTTTTTTCACATTTTATTTTTGCCCAACGCACGCCTCCTTATTGACGAGGAGACTTAACGAGGCCTCGACCTTTTTTCTCTTGACAGCGGGTCAGTTTTTCCTGTTTCCTTCCCCCTCCTTGTTATCGCAGTACGCGTTCAACATGAATTCTTTCCCTCCCTTTGTTTCCACGCTGCGCTGCTTCAGGTGCTGGACGACTGCATCTTCGCTTTCTTCGCCGTGGAAATGATCATCAAGATGGTGGCGCTTGGGATTTTCGGCTCCAACTGTTATCTTGGCGACAGGTGGAACCAACTTGACTTTGTCATCGTCATGGCCGGGTAGGTGTTTCCGAAAAACCCAGGGTTTGTATTTTCCACATTTAGGGCCGGTAGTGAAGTTTGCTGTGAAAGGCTGGCAGACGGTCAAAGAAAAACTAGCTTAAATGCTAACTGAACAAAACGTCACCACCGCTGCTCAGGGTGAAATTGCAGCAAGTACTGTTGAGAATTGTGCACCATGCAGTCCGTAAGTCCAGAGTACGACAGTTGCAGCGGTTACAAGGGGAAAGTGTTCATTTAAAGAGTGAAAAGAAGGCGTAAATATGTGAAATGTAAACCAAAGCCTCAGATATTTTTTCTAAATATTTTCCTAATTGCCACAGTAAATTGTCAGTGAAGCTGCATCACTCAAACTATTGCTTATACATTGTTTAAGACTGTGCAGCTCCAGTCTCTCTTTAGTAAGCCACCTGCATTTTACGACCTCTTCCAATTTTGCTTCAAAGCTGTGAGTTTTCCACCAATTCGTCTCTGCCCTCTGTCCGACCTTTTCTCCGACTGCGTCTCCAGGGTGATGGAGTATTCTCTGGATGGCCATAACGCCAGCCTGTCGGCCATCCGCACCGTCCGAGTGCTCCGGCCACTGCGAGCCATCAACAGAGTACCAAGTAAGTCCGCTGTCAGACTCTCGGAGCGACGTGTTTTTCATTTTTCTTTATCTTTGCTTTTCTGCTCTGCGCTGACACTCTGGCCTTGCTAGTCACAGTAAACTGGCGTCTGAACATATACAGATAAAAATTGAAGAGAGAATTGGGTTGAGCTGGAGTGGGAGCCCTTAGCACCACCGACCACTGACTGAATGAAAATATGTTCTGAAAACCTGCATTTTATTGTTTGACCAGCAGGGACCGCCAAAGCTGGTTGCAAAAAGACTAAAAATGACTCACTGTCAATTCGGAAAACTCAAATTTTTGTCCATTGTGTCAAATTTGGTTTAATTTTGAGAGGAAAATGGCCATAAAGTTGTTGGGTAGCTAGGCTAAAGTTTAGTAGCCTGTCACTGCTCACCCGGTACCACCCACACATCCAAATGGAATCTCCCTGTTGACACTGAAACCAAACTCTGGGCTTCAGTACAAATTTCTTTACATACAGTCAGCGCCGCCGGCCAGTCAAACCTGCTAGCGCCGCCGCGGTTGGCGCTAATCCAGCGGAATGCAGTAAATCAAGGCGTTTCGTCGCGCAACGTTCCGACCGTACAAGGCCAAACGCGCTCTAACACTTTGCATCCACCACCACCAGTACATAACATTAATGGACGTGGCGGCCCGTTATCTCCATACGTCAGCATTGTTTAACGTAGGTCTGAGTGACGATGGCGGTCCTCGCCACTCCTCCTTTGATCACACGCCCGTCCGGAGGACTGTTGGAAGCGGCCAACCTCGCACGTCGTCAGTCATCTCGCCCCTAAAAGCACGGCGAGACAAGTGGCCATGAATCTGCAAGCTGAAAAGGAAACACGGGACAATGGTGTCATAACAGCGTCCGGGATTATTAACCAGCATGCATTAGGGCCCGCCGCCAAGAGGCTCCCCCCAGGGAGTTGGAACGCACCCGCGACCGCTTACATCAATACATGCCCGGTGTTGTTTTTGCTTTCTTTCTTTCTGTCTTTCCTTTATGTTTGCCACCCGCGCCAGATTTTGACGCTTAAAAAAAAAAAAACGGATTTCAGGAAAAAGTGTGTGTGCACGTGGAAGATAACCCTGCTCTCCGAGACTAAGTCGATCTCCAGGCGTCCGATACCGGCCTGATAAGTTTCCCCCTTTGTGACTGATGACATTTGGAAAAGCGCGCACGGATCTGCGTGTTTGTGTGTGTGTATTGAAGTGCTCCGGGCGCCGCTGATAACCCAAACACGATCCTAAATTTTGGCAGGTTGCTCCACATTTTTTATTTTTTTTTTTTTCACTCTGCCCTTTTTATATCCTTCCCGCGTCCTCGCTCGGCGAGGGCTGAAAATTGCGCGTTCACCTCGCAGGCGGAGCTTGGCTCCGAGGGGAAACAATCGCTCTGGGCCGCGGAGAAAGAGGCGCAGTTGTTTTGTCGTGACAACTCTTCAATCGGCTCCCCCTGGAGGCTCGGGCACTGGGAGGTTAGACCAAAAAAATATAAAGCACAGGGACGGACGTGCAGCGAGGGCGACAGTGGGAGGTGTGACTTGAGGCTGGAAACTGAAGGTCAGTTTAGAGACGGATACAAATCCCCCCCTCCAAGGCCTCGAGACTCATCTGCTAACAGTCGAAGCCTCCCAGGGGGCGCTGCAGAGCGGCTTATGTCTTTCATATTTTTTTTTTCTTTCTGCTTCTCATCTAAAGTGTTTCTCATTTTTCCCCCCTCTTTACCTCCAGTATGAGATAATGGATGTTGGAGGGTGCAAGCTGTCAGGCTCATGGACAGCTTCTTCTTCTTCTTCTTCTTCTTTTGCTTTGTTTGTCTCTTTCTCCACGCGCTATCGCTCCATCTCCGTGTTCCGCCGCTTTGTTTAAGCAGGCGGGTAAGATTTATCAGCGTTTGGACAGACAGTGTTTTTCTTTTTTCTTTTTTTTGGCGCCGTAGCCTGGTTACGGCGCGATTGAAGCGCTCTGTTTCTTCCTGATTGCACAACCTGCCGTGTGGAGCAAGTATGCAGAAATTAATCACCCCCGCGGAGGGCATTAAGTTTTCACCTGTGTCTGTTTGCCGGTTGGATAATTATCTCAACGACACGACTGTTGAAAGGGAAAAAAAACAAAAAAACATCTTCAGCTCTCACCCGGCAAACTTCAATTAAGCGTGGACTTTTGATTTTTGGTTTTGATGTAAAAAAAAAAAAAAGTCGTTTTTTTTTAACCCGCAGAAACCTTTCCCGAGTTAACAAGATCGTCTTGCATCTTTAAATAGCTGGCAGTTAATGTGTATCGCTTAATGAGGCTCAGAATCAATATGATGTTGATGTATGATGAGCTGTCTTTTTCCTCCTGTATCGCAACATGAGGGTTGTCAATCGTAATCTGTAGTTCTGTTGCCTTTACCTGTATGAGGCATTTGCACATATTACCCACCAGAGGGCAGTCTAATGTGATGGCAAGCTATATTTTTTTTGTCCCGTTAGCTGCAGTGTCAATATATTTATTGTAATAACATTACAACTTTATAATAATGTCAGCCTCTGGTCAGTTGGAGTCATGCATATGTGCAAGTTATGAAAAGTTTCTTAGCTAGCCAAGGCTACCTTAGCTACCTAAGACGAGCCCAGGTGTTTTGGGCTTTTTGGCTTGCTTGCCTGTGATGCAACTTATAATTTTAGTATAGGGCATTTGCATTTAAGCCTTTGGAACAGCCTACCAGAGGAGATCGGAATAGCATGCTAGCTCTTTCAATGCCAATCCTCAAAACACTGTTTTTACTATTTGGCCTTCCTCTGATATTCTTTCTTATTTAGTCATGACCATTATAAGTTGTTTTTATGCAATTTATGTCTTGGGAAGTACTTGTCAACTGTACTTTTCAAACATGCTTTATAGTTAGCATCTCTAACTATTACCTAACTATAACTAGCATGTCCTGCAGAATAACTCTCCCTGCTTTTTTGATCGAAATCCAACGCTTTCCCACAGAAAGCTCTTAAACGTGGTGATCTTTGGCGGTCGGCTTGGCAGTTTTAAGGTTTTAATCGCACCGAAGGCAACCAGTAGATAAAATTTTATGCGTAAGCCACCAAAAAAAAAAAGAAACGGTAACCCAAGCAGGAACATCTGTAGACGTGTATTGTGAGTTCTGTGATGTGTAGTGTGAGTGAGTCTCATGGTATCTGCCGAGCACAGCTGCCTTACAGCCACGCAGATGGAGCCGGGCAGTTAATTGGATCTTAGTGGCAGTTAACGATTTGGGCCTCCTGTGATCATAAACACAAGAATCTCAAGGTAAAAAAAAAGAAAAGATTATTGTTTTGTGTGTCGCGGCACGCGGCCTCGTTGGGGAACTTCCGGTGCAGCTTCTGGAACGCACAAAAACGCTACGCAGCCCACCGGTGTGGCTGTTGTGTCTTGTGTCGCAGGCTGTATTATTAACAAAGCTGTAGATGAGAAAGGGCAGGTGTGTTGAGGGGATGGTGCAGGAGGTATGAACATTGTCAAATGTTGGGTTTGACTGAGCAGACTTCACTGTGCAGAGGAGGCAGATGCCTCCCGAGCTGCGCGTCTGTGTTCTCTTTCCCACAGAGAGTGCACGTGTATGTTTTTGCACGTTCAGTGCTCACATCGCATTAGGGTCTCGCTTTCAAAATGCAGGCCGTATCCCCCCTTCATCTCTCGCCGTTCGGCGATGGGAAAAGGTCCATCGTTAATCGTGCATCGTTGACTTTGATGTATTGCATGGAAACGCTTGAAAGTGCCATCGCTCGTTAGGGGAAAAAATAGATGCCTGACTGAATGGACCCATGAGTCATAGTTTGCTTTGCTAAAAAAAGAAAAAAAAGAAGCAACTCTTAGGATAAATATACACCGGATAACACCTTTTCAATGAATTTGCACAGAGCACACAAACCCAATTAGGTGCAGCAGATTTGATACCGATGACTTGTTTCATCTTACTAATGCGTCACACAGTTGTAAACTACCATTAGGGCGCTGTACATGGGAATGATTAGATCATTTTAATGTGGTTTGGAGAGTAATGTCTGACTCTCAGCTCACTGGGCCGCTGGAGAAACTGATTTTTGCTAACTAGCTACGTCATGACATCTGCGCTACAAAGGGATGCGACAGCGCCCTCTGGGTGAGTCATCTCAATGAGTCAGCATGTCAGTAGCTAACGGACAACTACTCAACACTGACGATAGCATCGTCTGTTAATTAGTATACTAAATATAAAATGAACAAATATCACTGTTCTGTGTTAAAAGACTGGTGGCCAAGTGCTACATAATTTTATAATTTCATGATAGCTCAATCCAAATTTTCAATCAATTCAAAATACATACAGTCAATATACAATCCCATGAAGGTAAGCATTTGCATGTAGCCAGAAAAAAGTTGGCCCTATGACAATGCAGCGATAGATTGAGGGATGCGTTACTTTGACTTTTGAATATTTTCGGGTCGCTGATGGCGAATCTTAATAATAGATAAATAGATAGCAGTTCACTCACTAAGAATATTTGACTGAGCAATTTCCTAGGTGATAAAAGTAAAAGTTGAGTCTTGTATCCTCTTTTTTCAGCTCTTTTACCGGAAATTTAAACTCAGATTAAGATTTGTGAAAGTCAGTTTGGATGTCTTTATCGCTCGACCGCCAATTTGGGTTGTCGGAGTGGAAGTAGCCGTCAGTGTGACAAGGCTGCGAGAGGCAGAGTGCACGGCGCCGACCTCAGGGACTGGATCTCTGACTCTGACGATGATAAAACTGCCCAGCCAAACAACAGGGGACGGACACTGACTGCACGGGCTTGGATAATGCTAGCCGTCGGGAGGTTGCAGGGGTTAAATCCCGTGGGGAATGACAATGTCAAACTGTCGCTCGGCGTCTTGTCACCGCTTGTAATTAGATCGGCCATGGGAACAAAGCGGTCGCCGGCAAGTCCACGAGATCAATAGAGGTTGTCAAATTGTGTTTTAACCCGAGGTCTGGTTCAACTGTAACAGGCGTGAGCTTGAAACATCTGCACGTATGACATGTTTCATTTTTTTTGTTGAAACCGTTTCTTCTTTTCCCCGACTAGGTATGCGGATTCTGGTGACCCTTCTGTTGGACACCCTGCCCATGCTGGGAAACGTCCTCCTCCTCTGCTTCTTTGTCTTTTTCATCTTTGGCATTGTGGGTGTCCAGCTGTGGGCGGGGCTACTCCGCAACCGCTGTTTCTTGGGAGAAGACATCAAAACGTAAGCATGATTGAGCAATGTGGAGCTTTCTGCACACTCTTGTATTGACACTGCACTTGACCAAGGAAATGACAGAAAAGAGCAAAAATGTTGCTTAATGATTAATATCTGGTGTTTTTTTCTTGAGCACTGGCTAAACAGAGAAATCCATAACAATGCAAAACATGGATAAAACAACAAATATATAAAAAAAAATAATTTAAACATAAATTAACATAAATATTACACTCACCTGCCAATCGCCGGCCACTGTATTCGGTAGCCACGATGAGAATCCCTCTCTATGCAGATGATGTGATCATTTAACCACAATTGAAGTAAAGCAACTTATGCTACAGGTTTTAATTAGAAATGACATTTCCAATAGCATGCATATAACCTGCTGGCACTCACATGTAATTATTATTCCTGCATACAAAGGCTCTGTGAACATGGCGCACTTACATTTTTGGCAACACAAATTCAAAGCGCTCAAACAATAATCATCATAATAATGACAGTTATTCTCTCAGAGAAATTCCTTTGTTTTACTTGAAGAAAGACAAGCGCAGATGGTGAAAAGACCAGCGCAACTCATTCTTCATTGGCGACAAAACCCAAGAAATCCAGCAGAGGCGGAAGATGCCCCCTGCAGATTTCCGAACCCACTTTGTTTTTGATGTAACAGCGCCCGAGTTTATGTTTAGAATTCCCTCTTGCGAGTGGGAGCGCGAAGGGGGTTTAAAAAAGAAAAGAGAAGAGGACGGCTCCTTAATATTTCATGGGCGAGGCGCCTGTGTTTTCTCTCCAAGAACAAATGGGCGCCTGACCTCTGCACCGGCGCCATACCTCACTGCGCGGGGCGGCGCAGCCTTTATGCGCACGTTCTTCCACGCTCTCGCTTTCATTGGCGCGATAACTTTTATTGAGGGGGGGGGGGTGGCAAAACAAGATGGCAAACTCTCAGGTTTTACAGCTGAGATTCCTCGGGACGCCACGCTCGGTCGGCTTTTAAGCCTCTGACAGCAGAATAAATACCCCCATCGTAAGAAACCTTTGCTGAGCCGTCTTTATTTTCATGGCTACAAAACTATTGGCGACTCGTAAAGGGTGACAGAGGGAGGTTTCTCCTTCTTTATTTCTCTAATATTTGTGAGGCGCGTTATGAAGACAAGCGGGATACGAAAAGCGGTGAGTGCGGAGGCTTGTGTTGCCAAATGTTTGATTTGTACAATTAACAGTCTAGACTGGGAGGCCTCCTGATTTGTCAAAACATGACGCACAAACAAGAGGAGTTGATTGCGCGAGGCTCGATGAGGCAAAGTCAATATTGGACCGCAGTACAAATGGGTTCAACTAAAATAGAGATAAAAGGGAGAATGCGTTGTTGACTCAGTTGAGTACACCTCTGCTGTTTACTGCAGCTGTAGTTTATGGCTACGTTCAGACAAAACATGAAATTAAATGCTGAGCGATCACTGATCACTCTCATTGGCCGCCGCCGCCGCCTGCCAACATCCAATCCAGGCTCTCGGCTTCGCTCGAGTTTACTCAGGAACAAAACACAAGCGGATCCTGCGCGGACCAGAAGAAGAAAGAAAAGAATCCCCGGGTGCCAGAAGAAGATGCCAAAATATTATTTTCATCTGTCACATTCCTGGACTCCGTGGAGGAAAGGATTGTTTTTCCTTTTTCTGTCTAAGTGCTTTCAACCGTTTTGGCCGGCGGAAAACACATTCCTTTCTGCTTACGAATCACCTGGTTCACCACACGAGACGACCCGAAGGATTTTAAGGATCCTCTCGGTTTATCTCCTGCGTCCGTTTCAATTGGAGGGAAGCAAAAACCTGAAGGGTGAATGGAAAAGCATTACGTCTGTCACGGTCAGGCAAATTCAGGCCAATCAGATTTGTGGCTCCCGGTTTGGTTCTGTAACGGTTGTCCTGACCTCTGGGAACTCTGTGACCTACATTATTTAACCAACTTCTTGCCAAAGCGAGCCAGGAGTTTGTTTAAAAGAATCACCTTGTCCACCAATGAGCCCAGAGTTTTGTTCTTCTTTTCTACTTAAAAGTGAAACTGGCTTCTAGTGAAGAGGTCGTCACGACTTGCTGGACTCAGACTGATTCATTCTATTGGAGGAGGACACTGTGAGCAGGACGAGCGGGATTTCACTGCTGCCGTGCAAAGTTACCGATCAGCATTACCAAGTTTACGTCTTGGCGCTGATTTGAGTAGTTATTATGAAATACATTTTTGATATTTTGTCGTTGACCTCGTTAGTTTTCAAGGTCACACAAGGGAGACGATCACACCAAACCAACCCGGCCGAGGCCAAACGTTTACGATGTTTCTAACGCAACGAGGAATTTAAAGCAAACAAAAAGGCAATACAAGCTAAGATAAAAAAAAAACTAAAAGATGTTGTTTTTCCCTGCTGATTTCTCTTTGACAGAATATACAACTTGTCCATCAATCCTTACTACATGACCGAGGAGGGTGAGGACAGTCCGTTCATCTGCTCGGCACCGCGCGAGAACGGGATGCTCCGCTGCCACGACGTGCCGCCGTACTCGGAGGGCAGCATGGACTGCTCCGCCCCCGTGGGCGGGGCCAGCAGCAACAGCTGCGTTAACTGGAACCAATACTACAACGTGTGTCGACCCGGGGAGCACAACCCTCACAAGGGGGCCGTCAACTTTGACAACATTGGCTACGCCTGGATCGCCATTTTCCAGGTAGGGAAGAAACCTCAAGTCAAGCTCTGTTTCTTAAAGGCCCAGTGCGTACACTTTAGCAGCATCTAGAGGTAGGAGAGCATATTGCGGATAACTTTACTTCTAATCCGAGGGGATCCACTATAGGATCTACGACAAAAAATGTGCTGGCACAACATAGTAGTGATGTTTGAGTCCTGAACAAATCCTAAAAAAAAATCAGCATAATTAATCATAAATCAATTAAAAAGTCACAGTAATTTCACTGATTCATGAGTCCTGACTGTTCATACCTTTTGCTCTTTGGCTCATTCTTCTATTTCTCTTTTAACTGTCTTGCCCCTGCTCGTGTTAGCTAGCTAACTGTAAAGGGGAGACCAGGCAACATGTCCCTACTGTGCAATCAGCATTCTAACTACATGCTGTGAACGAACGGATGACTGAGTTGCTCCCTCTAGCCCGGCACCGCTCACTAAAAGAACAGATCACTCAGGTGTTCTAGAAGTGGGTGGATTTCTGCACACCGTGGCTGACTCAACTGAATCGAAAATCTGATTCTCCTTTGTGAGTCACCTATATAAACTGACTCAGTAAAACGAATCACAAGTTTTTCATCACTACAATGTACGCCTTCTTATTAAGTCGTTCTTTTGTAGTTTTTGCGTAAAATGCTCGTACAAATGCTAGCACAGGTATGCGGTTTAGTAAATTAGTGTAATTTAAAACACATTTATTTTGTATTTGATTTCTTATCAAAGCTTTTCAATGTTACACACTGGGCCTTTCATTCTTCAATCAGTTTAAACTCCATTCAGGCTGTCAGCTAGCATTGAATGTATTACGACCTAAAAGCCAAACTCACTGTCTGCAAAAAGAAAAGACATGCATCATTTCCGTTCCCATTGTGCTGATTCCTTATCCCACAGACAGGCTTCTACCTATCACAATATTTGCACTTTGGACACCCAAACCTTCTAATGTATCAGTCGATGACCGACTATTGAGAGGTTTGATCTCGATCTGAGGCTAACAGACTTTGACTTTCACAACATGGACGTCTCAGAGACTTGTTCTCAAAACATCCCCAACAGCACATCTAGATCTACGCACACACACACACTCACACTCACACACACACACAAAGAGGCAAAGTAATCCCTGTTAGGCACAGACTCCACACAGTGTGTGTGTGTGTGTGTGTGTGTGTGTGGCCTCAGCTCCCAGGCAGAGGCTTTTCAGATTAGATCTTGCTCAGTATTTTATTTATTTATTTATTTATTGCCCTTTTATATGTTTCAGTGGGCATTGGTCTAAAACGAGACTCTATCGCCAGGTAAACTATCCATGAAGACCTTTGTGGGGTCACTTGATACGCCGCTGTTCGGTCCGTACTCAAGGGAAGCGGCGCGTTCTTTGCGTCTTTCTGAACATCGGGGTTCGTTTTGACGAGCATGAATGAAGAATCTCGTAAGAACGTCCAATGAGTGAGCAGGACGGACAGGATCAGGGATGAGGACACCAGAGGGAAGTGTCGGTGATTATCTGGGTGGAAGGATGTTGGGGTTGGAAGTGGCAGGCAGGAGAAGGAGAGGCGGACCAGAGAGGAGACAGGCGGAGGCAGCTGATTGGCTGTGGCCAGCCCAGAAGAGGACAGCCGTCAGGAAGTGGAAGACGTAATGCTAAAAACGCTCTGCTTACCCACTGCCTGGTGTGTGGCCACAGCGCCGACCTGCAGTCCAAGTCAGTGTAACTTTTTTTTCTCCTTTGCTTGAGCCATGGGACCTCGCTGCATTTTTCTATTTGCTTTGCGTTTGGCCGTGTTATCTGCAAAAGGTAGAGGCCCCTTTACGGGACTCCGTCAGAAGGTTGTGATGAATAGTCAATGAAGCGCTCGGCTTGTTTTTCCAGGGTACCGAGTCGCTCTCTCGCTTTTTTTTTCCTTTTTTTTTGCCTTCACTCTGTCTATATAAAGAACATGAATAAGTCATCTGAGCACAGGGTTTAGAAAACATATCAGCCCATGGTTCAGAAGTGAGTTAATGCAGAGTTACACCGGGACCCCCCCGCAGAGTACAGCAAGCTGTTAACGTGTCACGTCGGCGCCCTCGCAGGGTTTGGGGCTGGCTTGGAAAAAAAAAATAGCAGGAGGGTTTCGTTGTTTCGCTTCTGAGAAATTTATAATCCTTAAATTTTGATGATCGTACATGAAGTGAACTTTTGAGAGGCGGGACGATGAATGCTAATTCATTGCTAGCTTACCTGTTAAACTGGAAAACAGTGTGACGTCAGCTTCACCAATTTGCAAGAAGCAGTGCATTCTGGTTGTTGTAGGTTTTCATCTGCTTGGGCTTTGAACGCTAAAAAAACAGGTTCAAGGATGCCAGCAGCAGAAGACGGCTTCTTTTGTCTTATTGGCTGGATGTCAGAATAAGTTATTTTATTATCATTGTCATGATCATTCACTCTGATTGGGAAAATAAAGACTCAAAGCGAGTGTCCCAACTTTATTTTCAATCGGACAAAAATATTTCGAAGTTGCAGAAGAAGATTTAGAAGTAGTTTCGAATTTTATTGATTTGCTAGATATTTTTTTCAGTGCAAGATTTAATTGAAAGTCGGTAAGTGTGTAATTTCACACATCAGTGATTTTTTTTTACTCTTTCTATGCATTTTTTTTTTAACTCCTGCTAAATCGATCTACATTTACTAGTTGAATTAGCTTTTTGGTTGTCTTTTTACATCAATTCTCACTTTTACATCAACTCTGTGGAATTTTTTGTTTTCTTAAATAGCCTCCCCCTCTTTTGTTTTTTTTTTTAATTAAAATGAGTCACCATGATTTTGTGTGTATGGCGCTTGGAATTGACAGTCCTTGGCTCTTCTGTTAATCTGGGCCAAGAGGAGCATCCCAGCAGAGAGTGGATTAGTCTCCTCGAGGTTACTGTGCGTGAGCTAAATCCACACTGGCGCGCGCGTCCGTGTGTTTAGGAATTTATGCGCGTGTGTGTGTGTGTGTGTGTGTGTGTGTGTGTGTGTGTGTGTGTGTGTGTGTGTGTGTGTGCGTGTGTGTTTGCGGCTGCGGCGGCCTGTGATGCCGGCTGAGGTGAAAACGTCTGGGTGCGAGTGTATCATCGGCTTGGCTCTGCTTCTTTTTATTTTTTTTTCCTGGAGTCTCAGCATCTCTGCTTCTCATTAGCATAGTAGCCACATGAAAAAGGACACACACACACACACGCGCGCGCGCACAGTTTCCCTCAAGGATCAGCAGTTGAAAGCAGTCTTAAAATATTCGCCGCATCTGACTCCCGTGTGCTTTTTGGTGACAGTTTTGGAGGAAACTGTCTCCAAAAAGCTTCTTTTTTTTGGCAACGTCAGAAGCTGCGGAATAACATTTTCTAACTTCCCCCCCCATTAATTTTAATGCGCTGTCTCCCTCTGCTTGTCTCTCCGCCAGGTCATCACACTGGAGGGATGGGTGGATATCATGTACTATGTCATGGATGCTCACTCCTTCTACAATTTTATATATTTTATACTGCTTATTATCGTAAGTACCGTTTGCATTTCCTCCTCGGTCGCTTTTCCAACCAAATTCTCAGCGTGCCGCCGCCTTTCAAAAGCATTAACCTCCCGAACCCGACCTGCGAAGGTCCGTCGTAATTGGGACTCTGCCTTTGCGCCTCACCTAACGGCACTCCTGAGACGAAATAAAAACAAACCAAGGCAGAATTGAACTCAGCGTGTTGTGTAAAAGAGATATTTCTTCAATCCTGCCTCCTTTCAGCCACGCACAGGCGGCGGTAATTCCGCTCAAACGTTCTTCAACGATGCATGAGCCTCGCTTTGCCCCTCCGCCGCCCCCACAAGGATGCTTCCGCGTGCTTGCAACTCGGCCTCATTTTTCGAGAAACGCGGAATCACCTTTTTTTCGCGGCAAACGTTCCCTTCTGATGAACCCGGCAGGCTCTATGTTCTGTTGGATTTCTCAGCTGCAAGTTGCTTCTGTTCCACGGTGCATGTGATATGAAAGTTCTTTTTATGGGTTCATCTGTAGAAGGAGATAAGACTATTTAAAAAAATAAAATGGATTTGCAGGTTTAAAAATTTCAAAACATTCTGGAAATTTTTTGGGGGTCTTCATCAAACATCAACGAACATCAGATCAATAATGTTTATTATGTCCTCGTTTTTGATAGATTTCGTTGTTTCTTTTTTCAAGAAGAGGGTTTTTTTCCACAGTCTTACCTTCTTGACATGTTTCACGAGGAAGGCGGAAGTTCCACCAAAACATGTCAAGAAGGTCAGATCATGGAAAAAAACCCCTGTCTTGAAAAATGAAACGACAAAATCAATCAACAAACCATCCATCTTGTATCTTAACTGAGCATTTGCTGGGTTCAAACTGCAATTTCACATCCCTTCTGGCCAGGTGGGGTCTTTCTTCATGATCAACCTGTGCCTCGTGGTCATCGCCACCCAGTTCTCCGAGACCAAGCAGCGGGAGAACGCCCTGATGAGGGAGCAGCGCGCTCGCTACATGTCCAACGACTCCACGCTCGCCAGCTACAGCGAGCCGGGCTCGTGCTACGAGGAGATGCTGCGCTACATCAGCCACCTGTATCGCAAGTTCACGCGCAGGCTGCAGAGGATATACTCGGGATGGCACAGGTCTGATATGTTGAGGGCGTACCGAAGGGGGAGGGGGCGCAGTATATAACATTTAAGACTAGAGCTGCAAACTAGCGTTAGCCATTTTTTTTGTTCTCGAACGATCGCTTGGTTATTTTGTTCAACTCAGTTTGATGGATCGACTATTGGAAATAAGAATAGTCAAAAAACGTGAAAACGAAAAATCTGAAAGTAGAAACCACCAAAAGTGTAAAAGTCGAAATTGTATCGAAAAATCTCTTCAGAAATAAGAACAACAATAACAAGAGTATGAAAATATCGTTAGATTAATCATGACATAAAGAACCAGCTGTTTGGCTGTATCGAAATGAAGGTAGAGTAGCATCAACTTCTAGAAAATTGAGAAATAATCACAGGATTTTGGAAAAGTTCCACGTGACGGTTTAAGAATGTGGAGCTAGCGCAATTGATTATTTTGTTTGCAGTCAGTCCCTTCATTATTTCGTTCATTTAGATTTGATTGAACGACTGAAAATGTGAAATGACACCAACTGAAACTGTTAGGGTCAAAGAATGTATGAAAAAAAAACCTAGCTATAGAAATAGCAAACGTGTAAAAGTATTGTTTAGTTATCGTAAAATTCCGAACAGAGGTGGTGATTAGCAGCAGCGAAATGAAGGCAACAAAGCTTCAAATTTGTCATGGAATAGCATCATGTGATCAGCTCTATTTCAGACCCTCCTCCTCCCCCTGTGCTTATTGTTCACTTCTAATCTGGGAGGGAAGCCGCGTGTCATAAGGAGGGCAGTGATAAAAACAGGAAAAAAACAGGCTTTTTAGTACCTGGCGGAGGACTAATTTCAGGCGTGCTTGGCAGATTCCTTCAGATGTTCCGGGGGAACACTGCCGTACCAGTCAATAGAGAAGACAATCACACTTTCATCCAGGTTTAATTAAACGGGTCTTTCTTTTCACGCCCTTCCACGGCTCCCTCGGCGTCAAACACACGAGTCATCCGGAGCCGTTTGAACTAGTTTGCAAGTTGATTATCATATCAGTGCTGGGGTTGATCTTCTCTCTCTCTCTCTCTCTCTCTCTCTGCTCGCTCCAGCAAACGGCGCAAAAAGGTGAATCCAAACGGCAGCGGCAGCGTGGGAGGAGGCGGCGGCGGCGGCGGCGGCGGAACGGCCACGGCCACGGCTCGGGCCGGGCCTCGGGCGGCGGCGGCGCGCGCTGTGGCTGAGGCCCATCCACAACCTGCTGCAGCACCACCAGCACCAGCACTGCCGCCTCAGCAACGGCGGGCAGCACGGGCGCCAGCGGCGGTGGCGGCGGGGGGGGAGGGTCCGGGGAGGAGCTGGAGATGAAGTCGCTGGCCGTGCGGCGGGGGAGCGCCAACGGCGGCGGCGGCGAGGGCAGGAACACGGCCGGTGTGGGCGCCCTGCTGGGGAAGCTGAACGGCGGGATGAACTACCCCACCATCCTGCCCTCCTTCGTGTGCAGCTACAGCAGCAAGACGCCGCCGCCACACTCCCAGCAGCACGCCGCCAGTCCGGAGCAGCGGTCGGCCGGACAGCCGGCCTCCGAGCACACGGAGACCCTCAACAAGCTCTACCAGCTCATGGGACAGCACAGTGAGTCGGCCGAGCCGTTCACCTCCTGCTAGGAATGACCAGCGATGCTCTGTTGTCGTTACGCGGTAATAAAGCTGTGGTTAGCCCTGTGGAATTAGCCCTGTGTTTGCAGCCGCCTGCAACAAAAATGGTCAGTATTCAGGTCCATTCGTGGAGATGATGCTGATGTCAGGAAGTGGGCGGCAACAAGACAGGGTGAGGCTGGGGCTTCAAACACCTCTGCGGTGCATTGCCGGCCCAAAGTACCCCTTTGTGATGTCACAAAGCATTTAATTCCAGGACTGCGTATTTTTTAAACACAGTTCCTGATCAGAGTGACCAGAGAAAGCAAAGGATTGGCTTTACTCATTTTTCAGGAAAGTAAGGGTGACACTTTCAATTTGGAAGAAGAGAGATAGATAGATAGATAGATAGATAGATAGATAGATAGATAGATAGATAGATAGATAGATAGCAATACATAAAATTCAAGACCAAAAATAATTCCAAACACCAGTTTTTTCTTTACTTATCCTTAAAACAGTAAATTAGGAAATTTGAAAAGATTTGAACACATTTGCTAACGTAGTTAACTGACTTTTGCTAATGGTTATGGTGTGAACATGCAGGAAACGCACCTAACACCAGTCACTGGTCCACAAAGCAGAGACGATCCATCAAGAGGCCTTCGCAACGAAAGCTCAGGTCTAGCAGGAGGCTGTAAACAGAGTGCTAAATGTGCTGTTAACTCCAAATCTGTCAAGGGTTTTTTTTTTTTTTTTTTCGTTTTGCCAGTTTACATTCTTGTTGAGTCAGTGTACCAGACTCGGGGATTAGAAATGAAGATGTGAATCTCTTATGGCACGTTCAACAACAACAAAAAAAGAGTCTTTGCTAAACTGACGGGGGAAAAGTGTTTGTGGCGCCGGCGGCGGCACCTCGGAGATTAGGGAAGGTGATGAAATGCGAGGACAACTCGACTGATGACTCCCCGCTGCAGCCAGAGGTGTCGGGGCGAGTCGTAAACAAAGCGTGCGCTGCCTGCGCAGAAATACGTGGATCCTTCCAGAATCCTCTTGTTTCTGCCGCCGCCAGTTTGAATCGGCGCCTCGCGCTCCCTCTCTGCGCACGAGAGGGGGAACAGAGGGACCGTGGCTGGAAGTTCTCCTTTTTTAGACTTCCTGTCATCTCGCTATTCCCTAATTTACACAACTACTGACTGAAGCGTACTGGCATGGAGCATTTTTAGTGCATTTGTTATGTGAACTTTTTTTCCCCACTTTACGGAGCCCTAGACATGACATGACAAAAAACTAAATAAATAAACTGTGGCCACAATGTAGATATAACGCCTAACGAAATGATTACAAAGTTTTTTTTTGTGGCCTGAAATCGTCTGGGCCAGTGTGCTATTGTGCTAACATCTGCTACCCATTGTAATAAAGTAGCAAACACAAGTCTAGACATTATTCTTGTCTTACATTATTACATTATGGTCATATTTACAAGATATTGACAATAATGTAATCGGAAAAGATAGATCTTTGATGTTGATGTTTCAGTCCGACTACAGCAGCGAGCCCCTCTGCGGAGTTTGACCGCTGTTGTTGTTGTTGTTGTTTTCCCCTTCTTCACCCCTTCCCAACCCCTGCAGGACGCCAGAGGCTGCTGTACCAGCTGGCAGGCGTGGTTCCCAGCCCGCTGCTCCTGGAGCTGCTCAGCTGCCCCCTGTGCGCCCGCAGCCTGGAGACCTTGGAGCTGGAGCTGGGAGAGCCGGAGGGCGGCCGGGGCGAGGTGGACGGCCTGCACGACTTCCATCAGGTTCGGAACGGGGTGGCGAGCTACGTCCCAAAGGCGATGAATTATTATTCTAATTTTTTTCCTGCACCTGAACTTTATGTCTCACCGCCGCGTCGAACTCTCATGGATCCTCAGGTCGGGGATCTGAGAGGTGGACGAGGGCGCGGCCGGCGGCGCGGAGCCGGCGACTACGGCAACGGGGTGGTGCGCGCCTTCGTGGGCTTCAGGGATAAGCTGAAGAGGATCGTGGAGAGCAAGTACTTCAACCGGGGCATCATGATCGCCATCCTGGTCAACACCCTCAGCATGGGCATCGAGTACCACGAGCAGGTGAGCAGCTGGGGGGGAAGTTGGAGGGAGGATGGAGGCTCCCATGTTACACCTCTAACTCCACTTCCACTTCCTGGCTTATCATTCTGCCACGCTCACGTGATTAATTATACACAAATGATTTTAGTTTTATTCAGCTTTGGCTTCCTGTTAAAACTGACTCTTCGTTGTGCCTTCTGCCCCACGGCGAGCGGAAACAAAGCGACAAAAATATCGCCTGAAGTCAGCAGTGACTTATTTTTTTTGCTCCAAGTTGAAGAGCAAATAATTAAGACTGTGATTAACGACGTCGCCCTCAGCGTAGCCATACGTACGATAATTGTCAGTCCGCTGAGCGGCACCTTTTTTTCAGCCGTTCTATTCGATTACTTCAAGGTGAAACCAAGCAATGTGCTGTTGAATATTGATTGCAAATGGGCACGCACGATAATTTTACTCGAAAATATGAAAAGTCTTAGGTTGTAAACTTTAGCCACTCGTCACAGGGCAGTGACGAGTGGCTAATGCTACCTCTGAGCAGCAACAGGAAGCCCCAAGCTAGCAAAACCAGCAGTCACTGATGTGATTGGTCCACTTGGAGGACCAATTTTTGCCTCCTGCTGTACCAATGCATTTTCACTGGGGCACTTTAAGTCACAGATACGAGGGATGAACCCAAAGGATTTCGGAAAATGGTTCCATGTGACGATTTAAGAATGTGGAACTATTGATTATTTGAATAAGGGAGAAAAAACATATAACGGAAAATGAAAAAGTAAAAAAAATATATATGTAGAAATAACAGTGTAAGAAACGCAATAAATATCTTGTAAAAGTTATGTATAGAGCAAGGTAAAATTTTTAATTAATTTGCGATTAATTGCGAGTTAACTCAGGACACTATGCGATTAATCACGATTAAAAATTTGAATCGACTGACAGCCCAAATTTTTACTAACGCATGAGATAAACCCTGAAGAATTTTTGATTTTTCCGTGTTCTCTCTAAAGGATTATCAATGCCCCTTGTGACACAACCCAACTTCAATCACAACAGGCTGATTTCTGGACTTTAGCGTTTCGGTACAGACTTTCTGAAAAGGAGAGCAGGGAAGAGATAACGGGAGTTCACCGCCAGGTCAGAGGCTCGTCGTTATCGTTAGCCGACGCTGGCAAAGCCGATCCCGAATAAGGCGGTAACTTAAAGGAGCTATAAACGTTGAGGATGAAATCTGATGAGAGCAGCCGGCAGTCTAGTCGGGCGTCTTCGCGCGGGAGGAAAAAAAAAAAACAGCGTTTGTTTGTGTGAGAGTGGAAGTGAGGGGAAACTGAGGGCGCGTCGTGGGGACGATGCGAAGCGCAGAGGAGTGAAGATGCTGCTGAGAGGCTCTTCGTGTTCCTCGCGTTCAAACTCAGACACAAACACACGCGCAGAACAATAAGTCTCCTGTCGTCCCTTGGGGGACGTGCGTTCGGAGCACGTACGCGTTCTTCGGCAAAGTTTTCTTGGCCCGGAGCTCGTGTCTGGGAGAGCGTGCGCACGCCGGCGCCGACTTTTAATCTCCCATTAGCGCAGCAAATTGGAGAGAAACCCCAAAAGAAGATTCTCGGGTCGTGCTCACAAATCCATTCTGCCTTTTTCTCCCCCCTGACTCGTGTCCTGTGAGAGAGAGAGAGAGAGAGAGAGAGAGAGAGAGAGAGAGAGAGAGAGAGAGAGAGAGAGAGAGACAGAGAGAGACAGAGAGAGAGTTTTGGTCTTGGACTATGGAGACAGCATGGCCTTTTTGGGCAGATAACACACACACACACACGCACACACACTCAGACATACACTCATGTAAGTGAGACCTCGCCAGACCTTGCGAGACTCAAGTTCAACTTCAGCGCAACGTCAAGTAACTTTTTAAGAATTTATTTGTTTTTGTTTTTAAGTGCCGGTTCCAGTTCTGTCTGTGTTTGAAAGCTCGATAACCGAGGGGATGAAAAAAAAAACAACAACTTGATGTCAAACTTTTCTCCTCAGATTAGAACACGCAAAACGACACTGTTTTAATCTGGAACAACTCATTTGGAAGAGGTTGTGTTGGACAGCAGTGCTGAGTTTGGACAGTGAGCGAACAGCTGAAACAGGGACGAATGAAAAGCTTGAAAGAAAAAACACACACAGGAGTAAAGAGAGGAGACGATGGCTTTGTAGTGTGGCGCCCTCTACCTCACGCCAGCATCCACACGCGTTTTAATCGACCTTGAATGTGTTTTCATCAACGCGTGTTTTTGCCCCAGAGTAAAGACCACTGCACCAGAATGCGTTTTGTGAGCACAAAAAAGACTTGAATTTCATGTAAAAACCTGCCTGACCACTGGGAGGGAGAAGTGGCTGCGATGGTTCCTGCCGAGTCGCTGTGAGCTGCTGCAGGTGGAGGAGCGCGGAGGTGGAGCTCGGCCGGCTGACTGATCGGGCCTGACTGCAGCTCCGACTCGCACCCTGCTGCGGGCGCTGAGATGCAGGGGAGGCTTCAATCCCGTGTGTCCACATTAAACAGGATACCTCCCACCTCTCCCCCGCCCCTCCCCCTCCCCCCAACCAGCCCGAGGAGCTGACCGACGTGTTGGAGATCAGCAACATCGTTTTCACCAGCATGTTCGTCCTGGAGATGGGCTTCATGTTGCTGGCCTTCGGCCTGTTCGGATACATCCGGAACCCGTACAACATCTTCGACAGCGTCATCGTCATCATCAGGTAGCTCCGTCTTCCTCGTCCTCTCTTTCCTTTTTTTTATGTCAGCCTTGTCAAGATCACCTTGCTGCACAGACAGCTGTTTAGGGTTGCATGATTCTGGATAAAATGGCATTTTTTTTTTTTTTTTTCCACTAAGATCTTGAGTCTCGCACAATTCTTTTTCAAAATAAATATTTCTTGCACTTCCAGACCACAGAATGTACACTTTTTCCAAAGGTGCTCCTCCATGATTCTGCCTATGCGCAGCACCGCATCACTTGGTTCAATTTACGTTTTCACTTTTTGGGTTTCAGGCAAAGGTTGGGGTGAGGACATTCATTTCCAATTCATGCCCAATATTGTCTGTTATGATTGCCTGCTTGACAAGTAGAGCCAACTGTCCGGTGACGTCACAGCTTGTGACACCGCCCCTTTGGTTCACCATTTGAGTTTAAATGGCAGTATTTTTTAAATACTTAGCCATAAATTGTGATGACTATGCTGTAGTGTTCCATGTCCTCTTTCAAGCAGCAGGAGTAAAAAAGTAGCAAAAGCAAGAAAGTAGAGGCGCAGCGGTTGTCCAGGTGGCAGAATTGCGATTAATACGATTAATCATGCAGCCCTACAGCTGTTTATCCTCACTTTAATCGGAATGGGGTCACCTTTAAAGTCACCACTAACCACATTCAGTCAATGAATAAACCTCCTGAAGTTCCTCTGTGGAAAGTGAGAGAATTTAAATGGGAGTTTATGCTGTAAAACAAACAAGAGGAAGCAGCCGGTCATCGACGTCATGACGTCCAACATCACGGGCTCCGACCTATATTAATATAAATATGCTGATTAACATATAAATGGAATATATTCCCTCAGCTGCCCTGCATTAAAAAAAACAAAGCTCATTTGGAGAAGTGTCTCAATCACCAAGACCAGGACCACATTTGGAGTCTGCTGCGCACGCAAAACCCAGTCACTGTCATTATCTGCAATCACAAGAGGCTTCGGCAGCAGCCGCTTAATTACAGTGGTGGAAGAATCGCAGCAGGACGGAATCAGTCAGGAACTTACATGCTGATTGAAGAGTGATACAGACGCAGGCAGCAATGTCAAGGTCGGCATAACCCGGCGGGCCTGGCGGGACCGTCGCTCCTCTCAGAAGTTGAGCCATGTCGCAGAAGCTGGAAGTCCGACAGGAGAGGCGGTCCGGAAGGTCAGAGGAAGTCTGGCAGGTGTCAGGAGTCGAGTAGCAGCAGCAGCAGCAGCAGCAGCAGCAGCAGCAGCAGCATCCAATTTACGAAAAAGTAGGATTCAGGCGACTGGACGTCACGGAGGAAGTGTTTACCTGCTGCCACAGCAAGTCGTCCATCCAGCCGGAGTCAGTCGGGGGGGTTTCTGCCGATTAGCGCAATTGATTTTTATATTGGATGAGGAGAAGCACTCAAGTGTCACAGGAGCAGGGAGAACATCATTACTCCAGACTTACAGCGACTGCAAGCGGGAAAAGGCATTCCAGTCTTTTTTTACTACGATAGATCGTCACTGTGATTCCCAACTGGTGGGTTGCGGCCCAAAAAGTGGCCCGCGGGTCCCTTTATAGTGAGTTTCAAAGTGAAATGGCATATTAAGTGCGACTGATTCAATATGCTGTTCAGTATTGTGTGTGCTGCTTAAATGCACTTTTGGGTTTTAATCAAACCACCTGCTGGCCGCTTTTGGTTTTTCATTGAACTTGTTTTTTTGTATTGGAATACTGGGATTGTCTCCTATCTCGGGTCCAAACTGCAGCGTCTCCTCCCCTCGATGTGAGCTGTGGCTCCTTGTTAAAGTGGGATGGTGGACGCCACACAAGTCGAGAGCCACCAAATCAGTGTGATCAAAGTCATCCTGGTGTTTTAGTTCGGCTTTATAAAGGCCCGGCGTGTGAGATTTACTACCATCTAGTGGTCAGAGAGCATACTGCAATCAAACGATTTTATGTTGTCATTGAGTTTCGGGCCTCAGAACGTAAATGGCAGGCTGGTAGCGGCCCGCCCAGCAGACAGCAGGTGGCTGGAGCGTTAAGTTTCACGAGCTCCCTGCTATCTGAGGCCTCACTTCATCTCCCGTCTTTGTGGTACCAGCTGTGACGTCGGGGGGAATCGTCCCAAAATCCTTGGATCCACAGTTTGGGAAGTTTTTTCTTTTGAGTGATCTCACATCACTGAATAAATCCATTTGTATTTTCTATCACAAGCAGCAGATTCCAGTGAATGTTGCATGCTGGGCCTTTATTTCTTCTTCTTTGACAATTTATGCCAATGGATCCATGTCAGCATTGGGACTTGAACAGTTTTGTTCTGATTCTGCCTCTCTCTCTCTCTCTCTCTCTCTCTCTCTCTCTCTCTCTCTCTCTCTCTCTCTCTCTCTCTCTCTCTCTCTCTCTCTCTCTCTCACAGTGTTTGGGAGATTATCGGCCAGGCGGACGGCGGCCTCTCCGTCCTGCGAACGTTCCGCCTGCTGCGCGTCCTCAAGCTGGTCCGCTTCCTGCCCGCCCTGCGGCGCCAGCTGGTGGTGCTGATGAAGACCATGGACAACGTGGCCACGTTCTGCATGCTGCTCATGCTCTTCATCTTCACTTTCAGGTGCCTTCACTTTCAGATGCCACCACATTGTCTTTCAGGGCCCCTGTTGAAGTGCCAAGTGTTGAACTCTGTCCTCCGTCTCCTCTGCAGTATCCTGGGAATGCATCTGTTCGGCTGCAAGTTCAGCCTGCGGACGGAGAGCGGAGACACCATCCCCGACCGCAAGAACTTTGACTCGCTGCTCTGGGCCATCGTCACAGTATTTCAGGTACTTCTCCCTCTCTCGTGTTACTCCTTCAACTGTCTTCCTCAAGTATAAAGTGAGTATTCTTCAGAGGTGGCAGATTCTGTACTTAAGTAAAAGTATCGATACTTGTTTAAAAAGTAAAATGTAAATGTCTGATTCAACTCCATTATTCAAGTAAACAAAAGAAAGTACAAGTTCTGAAATGTACTTGAGTAAAAAATAAAAATGTTTTGTCTTTTGTAATAAGTAAATTACTTTTTTCCAGTGAAAGAAATAGAAAGTACAAATATTTGAGGACAAATATAGGGAGTAAAAGTAAAAAGTTGTCAGAAAAAGTAAAGTACAGGTCAGGTACCTGAAAAAATCTACTTATGTAAAGTAACAGAGTATTTATACTTCGTTACTTCCGACTTGTGGTATTCTTAAAACTGCAGACTGTTCTTTTTTTTTCTTTTTAATTCAACCCACTTATATATTTACGAGTTGTATGTTTGTACTACCCTGTGGGGGGGAAACCCCACAATTCCATTAATTTTTTTCCTCGGTGGGAACGTTAAAGGGATTTATTCAGTCATTATTAAAGTTCTAACATTTTTATGAGTCGCTGAATGTCTGCAGGTCAACTTCTTTGGGGGGGAATACAAGCAACGGCGCAGTCAGACTTTTTAGCTCATAAATCTCTAATGCCGTTAGCTTGTCAGTCAGGCATGCGTCATCCTGGAAAAAAAAAAAAAAAGAAAAAGACTTTGCTCTGCAGCAAGGCTGATGCATCGCTGGCCTCATTTTCCTCGACAGGAAATGCGACGGGTAAAAATAAGAAAGAAAAAACAGGCTCTGCTCATCTGTTTCGCCGTCCGTGCCTCGTAAACGCTTGTTACGTTTTTCAAGCTGACTAAACTCAGAAGAAAAAAAAACAACAACCCAAACTCCGAGCTCCGAGTGGGCTTACGTGTGAAGTTGTGCGGCGAGGTTGGAAAATAAAAGATGCTTATGCTCACCCTTTTTTCCACTATGATTGTCTATTTTCGGCCCCCTTGTGTGGAGATTTTGTTCGGTTGGCCTTTTTTTCTGAGTCAGCACAAAAAGGTAGAACATCGCTGCCAGTGCGCTCACTTTGTGTGTGAGTGTAGGAGGGAGATGCTGAAAAGGCAATTCTTTTATTTTTTTTTTTATTTTTTTTACCCAAACTGTCATGTAAGGACATAGCACACACACGCGCACACACAGAGACACTGGCTAGCTTAACTCAAGTCTCTGGGGGAGCAGGTGCAGCAAAATTGAAATCATTGTGGCGCGCACACACACACACACATGCACACGCCACATGCACCCAGGCGTGCCGGAGCGCTTGGCTCGGCGAGTGGGCGGAGATGAGATGAGGCGTGCACTGGCGCTGCATCGCAAGTGCCGTCCCACTCGCTAAACGCTTTCATCGCTCGCATCGATTCCGGCGCGACCGGGCAGGCGCACGAACACACACACACACACACACACACACACACACACACACACACACACACACACGCCCACTCGCCCGGTCCGCCTGTTGACTCGTAGTAATCTCCTGCTCGCAGAGTTGAAAGACTGTGGCAGGGCGGCGGCGGAGAAGCAGCTCGCTGGCAGGAGTTTAGCTTACTGCCCGAGCGACGTAGGCAGCGCAAGCTAAAAACAGGAAACTCTGCTTGCGTTTCCTGCTTACCGCCTGCTTCCTGTTCCTCTGCCTTCCTCCTCACCTGCCTCCCCTCTCATCATCCTGGACTGTCACTTGTTTCCCAGTCTTGTTTAAATTATGCGACTGGGCGCCACACGATCTTTTCCAGCTGTTTATTTTTGACTCTGTCTGTCTCGTCACCCTCTTCTCTTCTCTTCTCTCTCTCGTCCCCGCAACCCCGCCAGATTCTAACGCAGGAGGACTGGAACGTAGTGCTGTACAATGGCATGGCCTCCACCTCCCCCTGGGCGGCGCTCTACTTCGTTGCCCTCATGACGTTCGGCAACTACGTGCTCTTTAATTTGCTGGTGGCCATCTTGGTGGAGGGCTTCCAGGCCGAGGTGAGAGCGACGCGAATAATTCACTGTTTTTTCAAACCTCTTGAAGTCAATGCAAACTTCCACACTGGCAAATTTCCATGGAGCGAAAAAGCGGAGAAAACTTGGTATTTTTGCGTTGATCGCATCGCTTCAGCTATTGCCCAGTGTATAAGGACCTTAAGTCTTGTCCTATTGTTTGATTCCTTTTTCTGATGGCAAGAGTTTCTGTTTAAGTTAAGACAGATGTGTTTCAGATGAATTTGGAACAAAATTTGGAGTTTGCAGCATTTTGTACCTCTGCTGCTGCTCCCTGTTGGCGCTCAGGCGGTATTGCACCGTCAAGACCCTGGTGAAGCCCCAAAATCCACAAAAGAGGAAGAGTGAGGTTACATGGAGTAGAGATAAAGACGAGGGAGAAATTCAAGTACTCCGGATCCAAACAGTCAGTGAGGAAAAGAGATTCAAAATGTGTGACTTCTCTTTGGGGGCGACCATGATCAGATGTTTTAGATGTTCTGGAGATAAAACCAGAGAGGCCAGACTGAGATGTTCTGGATGTGTCCAGAGGAGGGACAGTGAATATCTGGGCTGAGGTTGAAAGTGGCCAGCAGGTGGCCTTGAGGAGGAGATTCATCGCTGCAGTGAAAGAGGACATAATGTTCTACACTGTAATTGAGCTTAGTTACATCAAAGAGTTTTCTATTTTTTTTATGCTTATGAGAAAATGAGTGCAGTCTGCATCTCCTTCCAGACACTTTGTTCACCAGCAGACGCACAGGCTTGTGTTGAATACATAAGTGACGCCTGAAATGCAGAACCTTAATTCTCCAGTTGCCCATCAGGGCTTCTTTGTCTCCGGCTTAGCACGTCTTTGACCAGCCTCTCTCCACATGGTCCCTCCAAGTTGTTTATGATTACTCATCTCAAACGGGTATCTTCACAACCCTGCTCGTGGCACTCAGACCTCAGGGGGAGAGTCGGCCGATCTCTGCACCCGTGTCGTGGGAGCAGCGCAGGGACGGGCGCCTTGATTTTCGAAAAACCAGCGTGGTCTCATCCACAGCCGTGTAATTGCTGCAGCGGGGGTCTTCGCCGGCTTCTAATTAATTCCACCGAGGGTCGGGGTTCCGAGTCCCAATAATCAAACTGTCACATTATGCAAAAGCACCAGGAGGACTCCTTCCCCCCGCCGTGACACCGTTTCAAACCGTTTCAAATTTTCCTCCCGATCCGCCGCCGCGATATCAACCTCAGTAGTGCGGCGAGATCTCATCTGCGGAAATGCCCTCATGGCTCCGGCCTGCTCGAGCGAACTGGGACCTCGGTCTTACTGTCCCGTGTGTGTCGCCAGGGCGACGCCAACCGATCGGAGTCGGACGACGAGAAGAAATCCGACAACTTCGAGGAGGACGAGAAGGTGGAGCAGCTCCGGGACACCGGTAAGTTGACCCGCGGGGTCGTGTTTCACGAGGACAGACAAACAAACCCAGCTGACCTCTCCGCCCCCGGCAGAGCTGAAAATGTACTCCCTGATGATGACCGCCAACGGCCACGTAGACCCCCGGGGCACAATGGCCCCGCCTATCATCATGCGAACGGCCGCCACGCCCATGCCCACACCAAAGAGCTCCCTGGGGCCGGAGTCCATCCTGGGAGACGAGCTCATGTGCAGGGACGGCGCTCCCGGCGAGGCCGGGCTGGACTCCTCGGAGGCGGGAAGGGGTCGCGCGGAGTCTCGCCGCGGAAGCTCCAGCTCCATGGAACCTCTAGCGTACGACCAGCGCTCTCTGGTGAGCTACGTCGGACTTGCCAGTCCAGAACATTCACGAAACTGTCAGAACTGTTGTGAATTTGTGATCTCCTGGTCTCAAACGTTGGGATACGTTTCAAAACTGTTTTGCAGAGAAGCTCCAAAATGATGATCCAACGAGAGATCAGAGACTAAAAATGAGCTATTGGGTTTTTAATTTCGATATTGGGTTGTTTTTTTTTTTTGAGTGTTCCCAACCTACTCTGGTGAAGGAGAGAAGGAGAAGGTTGGGAAAGAAAACCAGGTAAACCAAAAAATATAAAAATTGCTCCAGAGGTTTTGGCTTGGTTCTCAACGGGGCCTCGTCCGCGATCAAGTCAGACAAATGTGAATTTGCCAGCGACTCCTTAATGGCTTTTGTGTCGACGGGGAGGAGGCAAAATCGTTTGTCATGCGTGTTTAATAAAGGTGAGCAAGCAGGCGGTAAATTCGATCAAGTGCAGCATTTAATCACGGCAGTAAATTAAAAAATTATCTCGAGGAGAAACTCACCGTTTACAGTGAGGCAAATTGGGCTGTTGGCGCCAGTTTTAACGTCAAAACTTCGACTCTGCAAAAATCCAAACTGTGGTTCCCCGCGACCCTCAACATCTTCGCCCTCTGCCGCTCCAGAGCCTCTCGAGTCCCGGCCGCCGCTCCCCGCTTCCCCCTCGCTCGTGGGGGAGCCGGCGCTCTAGCTGGAACAGCCTGGGGAGGGCGCCGAGCCTCAAGCGGCGGGACACCAGCGGCGAGCGGGAGAGCCTCTTGTCGGGGGAGGGGCGGGAGGAGGTGGATGAAGAAGAGGACAACGAGGACAAGGCGGAGGCGGCGGACAACAACCTGCTGCGGCCGGAGCCCCTGGAGCTGCTGCAGGCCTCCACCCTCTGCCCCACCCTGGTGGTGGAGTACGGCGACTGCAACGGCAGGACGCTGACCTATGACCCCACTCTCAACTCGGAGCCCAAGGAAGACTCGTTACCCGAGGACGACTTGGATGATGATGTGAGTATCCATTTTTTGTTTTGTTTTTTTTCCTTCGCCTCGCGCTCCGGTTGCAAGGTTATCATAGTCCAGTGCAAATCCCATTGGTGAGGAACCCAGGAGCAAAACCTTGAAAGGTGAATTGAGGAACCTTCTGTCATATCTAGGCTTTTGCAATATTTTTCTTTCACAACAGTTTGGCTTGGTAGCTGCAACATTCCAACTAGCCAACTGGACTTTGTTCTCCTTTATCTCAAGACATTTCATCCAAAAAGGCTCCTTTTTTAAGGAGAACCTGGTATTGAAACCTGGTTCGTTCCTACATCTTGGAGTTGGTCCTGAGGGCCGTCCCTGTCCACAAAAGCAGTTACATCTTGCCAGGATCGCACGACTCTCAGGACCCCCAAAACCATTTTTAGGAAGCATTTGATTCCGGTAATGTCCTATGTATGCTAACCATTTAGCATTGGCCGTTCTGTATTTCCTCTTTGTCCTCTTCTGGTGCCTTTTAGAAGAAGTTGCCTCTTGGTTTTATCCCAAGTGAGAGGAAGCTCAGTGGTGTGGGTTCAAATACAGTTTTAGTACCAATCGAAAACACTCTGGCGTTTTTGGCCGAGCGTCGGTCGAGCATTAGCAAGGCATGTGGTCACTTCCTGTTTTCTTCATTGGCTTTTACCGGCAGCTGGCAGGAGTTCATTCCTAAATTTCATCACGAGTGAGAAGGAGCCGACTGCTTGTGGGATCAAATGCAGTCTCGGAATCGATAGAAAATACTTTTTTTTTTTTTTTTCCAGGGTTTGGCCATTATGTATGAGAGGGATTTCCAAGAGTCTAAGACTGAAGTTGGAATCTCAAACAATCCAAAAAGCCATCGTTACCCTCGACGTGTCTTGATTCTGTCTTTGTTCATGCTGCACCGTGTAAAGAGAGACTAATTGGCCCTCTGTAATGGATTGATTGTGACTTTGCCCGCCCTGCGTGTCTGGAGAGTGAACTCCTTTGTGCTTTGGGGTCACCTCTATTGTGGCCGTCTGATTGGTTCTATTGGCACCAAATTGAGTTTACAAAGCCATGAAATCCACCCCCCCAAAAAAAAACTGAAGGCTCCTCCTGGAATACCAAGACTTAAAAGCGCGCGTGTGCAATATCATGCATCAGTGTGTGCATTAGAACCGCCAGCTGTGAAGCATTCGTGGTTGTGTGCGCCGCGTGCGCGTCGTTCTGCTTGGCTACGTCATGAATAATGAACTTCAAATATGGTCATATCTAAGTAGCAGGTTTTTTTTGCCAGTTTTGCTCACACTGCACACAAGCACACACACTCACACACCTACAGCAGCGCTACACAACAATGCGTGTGCCAGATAAGCATCTCGAGAGCCGGACTTTGAGTTGTTTTTAATTAGAATCCCACAAGCAGAGAAGTTGCACACCTCAGCTCTCTGATTGTTGTTTTTATTAGAAACATAAATGAGTTTGTAAATTTTCTGCCAACTAAGTTTTTGGGTCCCTCTGCTTTCATCCTCACTGGATTAAGTTAAACACTATGCAGTTGCCTTAAAGTGCCGCGTCACACCAGTTTTCAGTTTTTGACCCTGGACGCTTTGTACTACCTCTCTGAAAAACAGCATGTTTAGCCCTCTGTTTGCAGTCGACTGAAAAAAAAAACGCTATTAGCACCCTGGTAAAAGGAAGCTTAAGTACTTATGAGTCGATTTCAGAGGGCAGAACAACCACCTGGGTCACTCACCTGGGACAGCGATCAAGTGTCAGCATCAGCCCTTTGTGACATCACAAGAAGCTTCTAGAATTGAGCATTTTGCACAGGCTTTGTGGTGCGAAGCAAGCAAAAGCAGCAATGGTGCATTTTTTCTATGTTCTTATTAACAGCCTACAGACTCAGATTGTTATCAGAAAATCCTGAAGTCATTGTCTTTTAATGCTTGTTCCTGACATTTGGTGCCTGCTCTCGCTAGTGTGTCACATACTAGTTGAAGAGGCGGTTTAGCTGCGCTATTATCTACATATTAAGATGTCACATCCTGATCTTTACCTTCCTCAGAGTTCTCTGTGCTACTGGATCAAAAAGGAGCTCCAAAACCTGAAGCCCCGCTGGTGCAAAGAACATGAAGACTGGACCATGTACTTGTTCTCTCCAGAGAGCCAGTAAGACACACACACACACACACATACACATACACACACAGGCAGTTTTTGTACAGTATGTACTTTTTCGGTGTGTTTATGCTGCTTTTGTGTGCGCTCAGACTCCGTAACTGGTGCCAACGTCTCATCTCGCACAAACTGTTTGACCACGTGGTCCTCGTCTTCATCTTCCTCAACTGCATCACCATCGCCTTGGAGAGGCCCGGCATACAGCCCCACAGCAACGTAAGGGACAGGCTCGCGCGCGCACACACACACACACACACACACACACACACACACTGATTGCCTCTCTTCATTCTCTCATGCAATCTAAGCCCCAGAGCCGCCCAACCTGTTCAGAGGTCTGAACAACTGAATCTCTCAACAGGAAGTCAGCTGCTGAAGCTCACTCGAAACAACTGGCCCCTAAAAATAATCACAAGAAACTTGGTATAGCCGCCTTTTATTCGGTAACTTGTCATCATCTAAAGCTGATTTCTGAATTTCAAGATTCGAACAAAGGTGGAATGTTATTTCAGTCACTATCGTTTTACACATTTTTCTAGCTGCAGAACATTTGCCTCCACCTTGAATGACACAAAGCCCTTCCAGACTCATGTATTAAGTGCACTGGCTTCACCCAGCTAATTTCCTTCAGCGGCGGCGCCAGCTTTATTTAAAGTCAGAATGGACCATTTTGGTCTTCTGATTCTTTTACGTTTTGGATGATGTGCCTCATTATTCTTGATCCTCCCGCAGGAGCGAGTCTTTCTGAGTGTGTCCAACTACGTTTTCACTGTGATCTTCATGCTAGAAATGGCCATCAAGGTAAAAAAGAAAAGGAGAAAAGTCCCTCTTTCACGGCCGTCATCCGATCTTCCTCTTAAATTTTACTCTTTGACGGTGCGACCGAACGTTTCTTCCGGCAGGTCGTAGCTCTGGGTTTCTGCTTCGGCAATCAGACCTACCTCCAGTCCAGCTGGAATGTCCTGGACGGGCTGCTGGTGTTGGTGTCGCTGGTGGACATCCTCTTCTCGCTGGCCTACAGCGGCGGGAACCGGATCCTGGGCATCCTCAGAGTCCTGCGCCTCCTGCGCACGCTGCGCCCGCTCAGGTACGGAAGTCTGCGCCGCGCGTCCACAACGCTCCGGGTGGAGGAATGGAGAGGCAGCCGCCGTCATGTATTTTGAATGCGCCCGCAGGGTGATAAGCCGAGCGCCGGGGCTGAAGCTGGTGGTGGAGACGCTCATCACCTCCCTGCGGCCCATCGGCAACATCGTCCTCATCTGCTGCGCGTTCTTCATCATCTTCGGCATCCTGGGAGTCCAGGTGGGCGACACTCACCCGCTCTTTGCCTAACGAGTCGATGCTGATAGAACATGACGCGCAAGCCGGGAGATTTCTTAAGTTTCTTAGTTCAGTTTCACTTGTCTATACAGCAAAAAGACTTTTTGAAGCATGTGTAAATAGGAGGCCTGTGCAATAATACTTCTGAGACATCTATTTATCAACATCACTAGAATGGAGTATTAGTAGTAGAAGTGTTATAGAATAAGCATTGTCTGTATTGAGAAAATGCATATTGACTAAGTTATTTATATCAGAGTTCGATTTTATGAAAAAGAGTGAATCAAATTTGACACTGCAGGCAAACAGGGTAGTTTTTTTTCCAGAATGGTCACATTTTGTCATGTATGATCCACGTTATGCCGACTACAATACAAACACACACTTTTTGCTGAAATCCTATTAATTATATGTTCATGCCAAGCTACTTTTTTTGTGTCTAAAAGATTGAGATTTTTGTCTGTGAAAACTTGGCAAGAACATCAATGTTATCAAATTCGACACAAAAAATATGAACAAAGTGACATGTAAAAATAAGAGTGGATTTTATTTATATGAGTTAATGATCATCATAATTGCAAAATAAATAACTACATAGAATTTTCTGGCTATTTTTTATGGTTCAATGAGGACCAAAGTCAGTCTTTTAATGTCAGTTGAGCTACAATGCTAGAATGCTAAATGCTAGTTTTGCCCGGTAGCCACGATGAGCCCTGCGTTTATCGAAACTCTTTCCAAATCCTGTCCAGAGTTCAGTGAGATCGCTTCTTCACTTGTCAGATGTATTAATTTGCCCTGCTTTCAATGTGAATACGCCGCCCTGTTACTTCGACTGCAGCGTACATGCTAATCGCATTAGCGAAGCCTCGCAATTCCTCTTGTTCTGTCTTCTTCATTGGATAAAACTACAAGGACACTGATTTATGACTCCATTCTGATAAAGATTGAGAATGGTGGCTTTGGCTCAGCAAGATGGATGCTGTTGCCTCTGGAACCCCGGTGATCCGGCGACGTTCTGAAGCCAAATGCTTTCCCCCCCGAGCAGGTCATCCTTTCTAAACATCAGTAGGATCCAAACGGAGTCGTCCCTGGCAGGCTTTTCATTATTCTGCTTTGCCATCTCCCCGTTCCCGAGGACAGAGCGCAGAGCCTTTAACCCTGTGCCTCTTAAATGTCAGTTTTGCCGTGCAGCTGCGCGCGGCTTTATCGCCGGAGGGGAGGGGCAGGAAGTTTTTTGAATGTCAAACGAGCGATGAGCGCTGAGAGTGTGAATTTTGAGAAATTACCAAAGGTTAAGTGTAAAAAAAACAGGGGGAGGGGGATGGGGTATAATGACAAACAGGCAGGCTTTTTAGCTGAGTGCTGGGGGCAGAGCACGACAGCAACAGCGTCTCTAAAGCCTATTTTTCCTATTGTGACATTAACAGGAGGCGCTAATGACCCCGCCTTTCTCTGTCCAACCTGCAGCTGTTCAAGGGGAAGTTTTTCCACTGCGAAGGTGTGGACACCAGAAACATCACCAACAAGTCCGACTGTCAGCAGGCCAACTACCGCTGGATCCGACGGAAGTACAACTTCGACAACCTGATTCAGGCAAGAGGGGGGAAAAAAAGAAATAGCTGTTTGAGCAGCGTTTTGGGGAGTTCTTCAACAGTCAGGAAGTGCACAGTACAGCTCAATAATAATAATAATGATGTGATTATTATTATTATTATCATTATTATTATCATCATCATCATTATCATTATCATTATTATTATTATTATTATTATTATTATTATTATTATGATTAGATATGTGGTATGCACTGGCCTGGCTTTTGATTTGATGTTAAAGGCCAGGTGTGTATGATTTGGTGCCATCTGGTGGTGATACAAAAAAACACATTGCAACCAGTGCTAATGCTCATCCTTGTTTTCTCCGTTACTGGTGTTGCACAATTGCACATTTACTATTATGGAGAATCTCATCAGGGCAAGTTTAATGATGTCTTAGTGTGAATTTACTTTTTAAGTTTGCTTATACAATGATAAACAATCCAAGTGGTTTTATTTATTTTAGCCTAATTGTATTTGTCTAGAGTAAATTTCCAGCCTGCCGCTGTGATCGTATGAATGTTATGCCCCTAACGTCTGCTGTTTTCCCATCCAGGCTCTGATGTCTCTGTTTGTGCTGTCCTGTAAGGACGGCTGGGTCAATATTATGTATGACGGTCTGGATGCAGTGGCCGTGGACCAACAGGTAATGGTGCAAGAGGCTGGTAAATCCCTGTTATTTAACTTTGGGCCCCGTCTTCTCTGTTAAAATCCTCGTTCCGACTGGAACATTGTTGGCAGTTTTATTTGAAAATGTTGTCCTGTTCCAGCTTCGCCTCGATGAAACCTCATCCTCCGTGACGCCGTCCACAGATCTTGTCGCTCGTCTGTCTCTTCGCAGCCCGTGAGGAACCACAACCCCTGGATGCTCCTTTACTTCATCTCCTTCCTGCTCATCGTCAGCTTCTTCGTCCTCAACATGTTCGTCGGCGTCGTCGTGGAGAACTTCCACAAGTGCCGGCAGGACCAGGAGGAGGAGGAGGCCCGCCTGCGGGAGGAGAAGAGGCTCAAAATGATCGAGAAAAAGCGCAGGAGTAAGGAGAATGGAGGGGCCGGTCGGTAGACTATTTTTCTGAGCACTGCCTGCTTTCAGAGCCTGAGAGAAAGACAAAGGGAATGACAGACAGTAGTGGGGGAGGGGGAGGGGGTCTGGGAAATTATATTTAGACTGGAACGTTAAAAAAAAACCCAGAAGAACAGACTGGCTAGCTCATGCTAACAGTAATTTGTCGCTGCCAGAAGGCGTCGGCTATGCCAGTCTGATGCATGGAACTGCATGACTGCAGCCCCTCCACCAAACCCTCCCATTACTCTGCATGAAAGCCAAAACAGACCCAACTAAGCAGCTTTCAACCTAATAGAATCTAACTGGGAAACCAAAGTAATGCTGCCACTAATGCCGTAATGCCTTTCTGAAAACATCTAACAGCATTTCTAGAGCAGCATTCCTACTAATGTACAGTATTAACAATAACAATAACAGTAACTTCCAAAGCTAAAAAGCGTCTTCCTGCATGAATGAGTTTGAAGCCCTCCTCTTCCTCCTCTCTGGAAATTTTGCTTGCAAAATCTATTTTGTGATATGCTACCAAAGCCCTGTTTCCTGCCCCGACCCGACCCTCCCTCCCCACCTGCCCCACCCCCTGGGTGCATGAAGCATTTTGGCGACGTGAGAGGAAGTAAAGTAGTTTTCACGCTAAAACAAACTTTGAACGGCAGACTCAGAAACATAGCAGGCGTTCTGGCTGCTGTAGTGCATTAAAAAAAACTTCAGCGTTTGGTTGGTAAAAAAGATAAAATAAGTAATATTACGCATGATGGGGTCAGACATGAGAGACAAAATTTTGAGAATGTTGTCGGAAAAACAGTATTTTTACACACGTTGACTTCTTCTTGGTGACGCGCAATGTGTGAAAGCACATAAAAACGCATTGTTTATTTAGAGAAAAATTAAAAGCCAAACAAACCCTTTTAAAATAAAAATCCAACTGGAGTTGCTCTCTTTATTATTTAAACAACACTACTTTGCAAAGACTTTGATCCAGACCAAACTAATCAATCAATCTTGCGTTAGCCTCCACATTTGCAATTTATTTAAACCTCGCATTGCGGTTGTATTGCTCACATTTTAGCTCATCTGTATCTAGTTGTGATGGATTAAGAAGGGGAGTAATGGTAGCTAGCCTAGCTTCCCTGTAAAAAAAAAATACAAAACAGAAACAGGAAGCCAATGCAAAGTTAACTGTAGGTGTCACCTAGAAAGTCTATTGCACGCGAAAGGTCAGAGCCAAAAGAAAAGGAAACGTGACAATTTCATCAGACGTAACATCTGCGTTGTGTGCAGGAAAAAAAGGTAAACATGCTGCTGGTAAATGTTAGCATTGTAATACAACTTTAAAAGGACTGAAATGTAGCCAACCTGTGACTCTCATGTCAGATCTTAATTGAACCTCTCACGCAGGCGGTGGTGTGTACAGACTGAATGCAGAGCAGGGGGCCACTGCCATAGTGAGTCGGATGACCCAAGTAGATGGAGGTTGTACACACGGAGACAAATTTCTTTTCGTATTTGAAGAAAAAGAAAAAGAAAAAAATATATATATATTTTTTAATCAGATTGATATTTCATCCACAATGGAATCGCCTTTTTGGGAGCCCAAATATCGAACTTTTTGTACACTGGGTCGCGGAGTGAGAAGATTTCTCTTATCCTCCCCCTCCCCCTCCCCCTTAACTTGAATTCTATAAGTCAGCCCACAACTGCAACAATGCATTGTTGCCTTTGCAAGATTTTTTTATGCACAAGCGCCATGTCAATTTATCTGTTTTTGTTACGTTTCTATGGTTACAGCGCCACTTCCAGGCCTGGCAGATGTACTGCAGTATTTTCAGTGGTTTCGTGTGGACAAACACACTGAAAACTAATAATCTTAATTTCACTTTTTTCTCCGTGTGGACAAGGCCTTAAATTGCATTGAATTGTTGTTACTATATGTTGGCAGATCAGAGAAACATTTATTGGGTTAGAGTAAAAAAAAAAAAAAAAAAAAAGATTGGCACTATTTCCCGTCCTTGGCCCCTGTCTGTCTGCCTGGTCTGTGCAAACCACTGCCCACCGCTGCTTCCTCTCAGTCCGTCTGTTTTAATGTCTCGCGTGTCTGTGCACCCCAGAGGCCAAGCAGAGACCCTACTACGCCGACTACTCCCCGCTGCGTCTGACCATCCACACGCTGTGCACTAGCCACTACCTGGACCTCTTCATCACCTTCATCATCTGCATCAACGTCTTCACCATGAGCATCGAGCACTACAATCAGCCCCAGGTAAAGCTCCGGCACTCTGCGTTAGCTTCGGGAGGGAAACCTGTTTTGAATATTTCAACCCGAGGACTCCGCTGCTGTTTTTTTTTCTAACACTTTCAGCTTTGTTCTTCTCATTTAGTAGTTTTTCTATCCCTATAGTAACTTCATCACCTGACATTGTCCTCAAAATATGTCCTATTATGTTCTTTTCTAGTCAGTGAAGGTTTGGTGCCTGCACGGGTTTGTTTTGGTTTACTCACAGCACACACTTAGAGGACTCTGTAAGAAATTAAAATGAATTGAAGGGAGTCAACTTTTTTTCTCCCAGTGATCTCAGTTATTTGCCCCTGTTTGTTGTTAGTATTTGGAAGAGGTCCTGAAGTACTGCAACTACGTGTTTACCTGCATCTTCGTCGTGGAGGCCCTGCTCAAGCTCATGGCTTTTGGCATCCAGAGGTTCTTCAAGGACAGGTGAGATCCTGCAGCGTCCCGTGCCGTGCTTGAAAAGAAGATCTGCCCCAGCAAAATCTTTTTTTGGTCAGTGAGCCAAGTCAGGATTCAAACCCTTTTCAACTGATGTGCTCAGGTGGAATCAGCTTGACATCGCGATCGTGGCTCTGTCCATCATGGGAATCACTCTGGAGGAGCTGAAGCTGAGTGCAGCGCTGCCTATAAATCCCACCATCATCAGAATCATGAGAGTCCTCAGAATAGCACGAGGTGCGCACGCACTCACACACTACCCAGTCTACCTTTATTTCTCCTCAAACAACCTCACAATGCAGTCTTATGTTTTTCATAAAACGGTATTAAATACATTTACCCACATTTATCTGGATTTAAATTGAAGTATTTTGTTGTTTCCAACAAAAACTACTCCTCTGTCCCCCTCGTAGTTCTGAAGCTCCTGAAGATGGCCACCGGGATGAGATCCCTGCTGGATACAGTCATGCAGGCACTGCCGCAGGTATGGGGGAAAAAAGCTGAAAAAATATACAAGTTGTGTGTAAAATTGTGTACGAGAATGTACTTCGCCCACTTCACTTGTGCATGAAGTGGGTGACGTACATTCACACTGGCAGGTTTTTCAGAATCAAGTGTTGAGGCCTAATTTTTGCGCTTGCCAACGGTCCAGAGATGTGAACAACAGTGAAGAACAATCTTACACACTGACAGAGCGCCTGCATTTATGTGCCAGCTAATGCCAGCATCTGCCAGCTGGCTAGCTTAGTTGGAGACACAGTGGCTCTGAACACCATTAGACTGGTGACGTAGCGCAAAAGCCGCCTTGCACATGCTAGCTAACGTTAGCGCCTACGCAGACTAGCCAACGCACTTTTAGCCATAGTGGCACAATTTAACCAGGTATGAATGTTGTAGGTTACATTTGTATAATAACAAGCTAACAAGCTACCTCACCTAACCTGTTCTGTTTTCACTTTGAGTTAAGTTCAGAATGTCGTGTGTAATTAAGGAAAACTACTAGCCAAGCTAAAATTAGTCAACTTCAATATGCGTATTGTACAATAGGAGTTTTTTTTGTTGTTGTTGTTGTTTGTTTTGTTTTATTGATGAACTGTTGTTGTCGGGACGCTGGGTAATTAGAAGCGCTTCAGTCAGACGACGCTGAAAGATTTATGCCGCTTGAGTTAAATATGCTATGAATATTTAACTGAAGTCACATCCCGCCCTGTGTCGCTGTCAGAGTGGATTTCAAAACTGGATTTGCCGCAAAAAAAAAACAGGTCACCTAACTTTCATTCAGTTGATCAAACCACACTTTTGTTCCAGTTGTGTTTGGGGAGCCTTGAAGCAGTCGCGGCTTTTCAGTGCTAAAGCAGTAATTGTCTGGGTGAATGGCAATTCCAGTGAGGTTCCTTTAATATGATAATGTCATAGATTATTGCATCGCTCATCTCATTACGACGGCGGGCACAGCGAGCCTTGTTGTCGGCCAGCATCCGAGGGAAAAAAAAAAAAATCTCTCGTATCGAAACATCTTTTTTGTTTTAGTCATCGCTGCGTAACGCTGTTGAGATCTTCCTCAGTTCTTCCAGCTGCACCATAAGTCAAGATCAGCAGGTAGTGACGGGCTGTGATGTGCTTCTCCATTTCCTTCAATGACAAATGTTGTGAGTCTGTAGGGGAGTTGAGAGGGAGTTTTCCTTTAACTCTGCACTTCAAGGAAAACTACCGCTGTCGTTCACTGTTGCTCTCGCCCCGACAGACAGCGAATGACTGACGCCGATCGTGTTTCTCGTCCGCGTCGCGAAGAAAAAAACGCAGCGACGCTGCCGTTGCTAACGTGCCGCTTGTCACTTCCAGGTGGGAAATCTCGGCCTCCTCTTCATGCTCCTCTTCTTCATCTACGCCGCGCTGGGCGTGGAGCTCTTCGGCAAACTGGGTCAGTCACACTACCGGGAACGCGCACGTGCACACACACACACACACACACACACCGGCTCTCCGTCTAATTCCATCTCCATCTCGGCCCCCGTCTCCTCATCACTCCATCCCCTCTCTCATCACCATCGGAGGTCTGCTTCCATCAAGGCGAGCCGCCCGCATTTGCATGATCACATTATTTACATAGCGCTTCCTTTGTACGCCTCATTTTTCTCCCAGGGTGCATCGGTGTGGATGGGGGAGGATTAGCGAAAAAAAAAAAAAAGGAGGACATAATGAAAACAATTTAACGATGAAGACAGAGTGTTCCCCCCCCATCTCTTTTTAAAAGGATCTCCGCTCGCACGCATTCACATTCTGTAAACGTTACCGCTGCTCAGACTCCCGTCTTCTTCCGGCCGCCCGCCCGCCGACGGCTCACCTGCATCCCCTGACTTTAAACGCGAGCGATTCAGAGGCAGATGACTTTTTCATCACGTCCACCGCTGCATTTATGAGCCTCATATTGCAGGCAACTGTTTTCGTCTTGCACTTTTCCAGAGCTGATGGAGGTTTCGGCGCGGCGGTGGGGGCGGCGGCGGCAGCGGCAAGGGCGGCGGTGGTGGTGGTGCAGGGGTAAATGGCAGCAAAATGATGTGCGGAACGTGACTCAGAAGTCGATCAGATGTCTTGACGTGCGCCGTCGCGCTGCAGCTCCGGGTATTTTCGGGCACAGAGTTGTTGTTCGGTTGAAACAAAGCTTGGAAACAAATTCAATGCAGTTGGACAGCCTGATTATTCCCCATTGAGATGATGCCACAATTTTAAGGGACGTGCCTCTGTGGGTTGCACCCATGAGAAATATTCCAAATTTTTGGATGTTTCATAAAAGAAAAAAAGGCAACTATTATATTTTTTTAATTGGATGCTTGCAATTCTGTGGACCACGACATGCTGGCTAACAAGTAAAAATGTAATACCATCCCCGATGTTTTCGGGCATGCTAAGCGGAATTATTGAGGCGTCGCATCGGAACCTTCTCCGCTCGGTCACGGCCTCGTCTCCCACTTAATATTCCACCACCGGCTTCACTCGCTCGCCCCAAAAGCCGCACGCCTGCGGACAGAAGCCTCTTGTTTTCCTCCCAGCGTTTGATCCGTTGGGGGGGAAAAAGTCGACCTGCACCTGGGGAGCGTGGCGGGGGAGCTTCCGCTGCTTGTTATGATTCGGTTAAAACGGCTCCCCGAGGTTCTCTGTGTCCGATCGACCTTGAGGGGTGAGCCGACACCTCCCGTCCACCAGGGGGCAGCTGGCGCTTGATGTCTGTTCAGTCCAGGGGGGTGGCAGTCAATTCATAAACACTTTCATCCCTGTTTGTTTGCTTTTCTTTGTGTGTCTTCACGTTGTGCTCAAACCTTCCTGTGTTGCTTGTGCGATCCATCAGACTGCAACGTGAACAACCCCTGCGAGGGCCTGAGCCGACACGCCACCTTTGAGAACTTCGGCATGGCCTTCCTCACGCTGTTCCGGGTGTCCACGGGGGACAACTGGAACGGCATCATGAAAGTACGAACAGCACAGACACACACTGACATAAAAAACCCTGTTGTACCCCAAACTCCCGCTCAGAATTTTCTTCGACTGATCTCACTGCACCGTCAGGTGAGCTTTGATACAACCTTTTATTGAACATATGGAAGAACCTCGGAAGAAATCCCGCAAAAACAACTTTGCAAGCCTGCTTCTGGCTGTTTTTGTCTTGATTTAAACTTTAAAAATAATAATGTGTTAACTCAACCGCATTATTTCGTAGCAAATGACTTTGCGGAAACATTTTGTTTTTTAACGTTCTCGAGAGTGATCTGCTCCGGAGACACGGCCGCTGCAGCTGCACATCTGGAATAGCTCCAGTCTTTATTAGGAACGTGATTAACGATCGCAATCAAAATGAACGTTTAATATGCGACGAAAGCTTTAATTTCCTGAAGATTCTCCCCTCGAACGTGAACCCGCGCCATCTGAATAATACATCAAGGCTCGACCGCCCGCTCTCATCTCCCTCTCTTTTAAGGACACGTTGCGGGAGTGCCACGAAGAGGACCGCCACTGCCTCACCTACCTGCCCCTGGTGTCCCCATTGTACTTTGTCACCTTCGTGCTCATGGCCCAGTTTGTGCTGGTGAACGTGGTGGTGGCCGTCTTGATGAAACACCTGGAGGAAAGCAACAAGGTAACCTTGCGAGGGAGCATGTTTGCTTTTTTTTTTTTTTTTTTTACTTTCCAGAGGCGAAACAATAAAGCGTATCGTGCATTGTTGCAGGAGGCCAAAGAGGACGCGGAAATCGACGCAGAGATCGCCCTGGAGATGGCGATGGAGCGCCAGCGCAGATTGAGCACGGCGTCTAATAACAGCTCAGGGGAGGGGACGTACGTCGGGCCGTGTCCACACTCCCCTGGACAGGTAGGAGGGACGTTGTGACTCGCGAACATGAAAAGTGGGAAGATTCATTTTATTTATTGATTCACATCCAGAGTTTTTAATTGAGACTCTCGCTTAAATTGAACCTCGATCGCAGCTGACAACGATGACACTTCTTCTTCTGTGAAGGGACATAATAGCTGTCAACAAAATAGGCCGAAAAAAGACCTATGACCTATCACCTCCTCATGATGGCACTCTTCTGTGATTTAGAGGCTGTGACTTTTGTCAATATTTCACTTGTTTTCATGCTGCTTTAATGGCCAAGTCATTGTGGTCTTCCAGTCCTTGAACAGTAGGAGGCAGTAGTGCCCAGTTCTAACTTGACACCTACTTCTAATTGACACCTGCCACCCCACGGCGTTGAAAGAGTGCCCACCAAAAGCAAAGGAAGAAGTACTAGTTTGGAAGTTCTTACTCCCAGGACGGAAACCTGTGTTCTGTGCAGCAGGCCGTAGGCACAGTCCAAATGTAAGAACAAGAAACAGAACAAAACAACCTTTCGTCAAAGACAAACCAGGTTGAACATCCTCACCACAGGGCTGTTCGTTGTGTATCACTGATGCAGTGTCAGCACGGCCACAGTTCCATTATTATTCTTCAAACGTCGTGTCCCTCCGATGCACTTTCTGATTTTAATTAAAATGCAGCTGATTGAGTGTACGAGGCAGTGTTTCGTTGTGTAGCATCGCCACCTGCTGGCTGTTTGGGTTCATTATCGAACTTGTTTTTGTTTTGTGATAATCTGCAGCTTTGTTTCGTTTTGATTTAATGTCTCCGAAAAAGTTGTTTGTTTTTTGGTTCTTTTTTTTAAATCCCTGTTTCCGGTCTCAGCTGGTCAGGAAGTTGTGTTGGCTGAGAGTCCCTGAACCGCACCAGCTGACAGCCCAACCAGCTGACTGCCACCGCTTTGACGTTTCCGTTCGCTTCCGCGATAGCTCGAGCGCCGACACGTGGTCTCTGTCTCCCCCTGCAGGACGACGAGGTGCAGTACTCAAACCAGGACCTGCTCTCGCCTAGAAAGATGTCCGTGTCCAGGATGCACTCTCTCCCCAACGACAGCTACATGTTCCGACCCGTGCGGCCCGCCAGCGCCCCCTACCCCTTGGAGGAGGTCCATGCCAGCCCGCAGCGGCAGCAGCAGCAGCAGCAGCAGCAGCAGCACTCGGGTGAGAAAGCTTCGGCTTCACAGAAAGAATAGAAAAATACTGTCAAGTCAGTTGGGTTAATACTTTGGCATTATGAGTTGAGAAGATGAAGTTTTACATAATTTTTTCAAGTTTTTAAAGAACGATAGAAGATTTTCAAGCATTTAAAGGCAAAAGGTGGAATCTAGTCAGGTCAATAATACTAAACCTTGCTATTAAGTAGGTCAATATCATCATGTTTAAAAATATATTAAAAAAATAGTTTTACTTCAACTTGTTTTTACCACTGTTTGACAGTAAATCTTGTTGTTCTACAGCTAAAGGATAAATATGCCTTTCAAATGAACCCACAAACCGCAACACATTTGTTGTCCTAGATGAAATATTGGCATACAATCTGCGCCTTGCATGAATGAATTTTTCCCTGCAAAGACACAAACAACAACAGTGCCTCGGCACAGATAATTAAAATGATGAGAATGATGATAATTAAAATGAAAACACCTTTCAAAATGAGAGCCCGACCACCACCCCACCTCCACCACCACCTCCACCACCACCGCTGACTGACTGACAGGCGTTGTTTCAATCCGCAGTCAGGCTCTAGCAGCGCAGCAGCATGTTGTGGCCAGGCTGCGGACAGGCGCTGCTCTGTCCTCAGGTACTCACTGCAGCGGATGAGCTGATCTCTGTGAAAAACTTCCCTGCAACCTTCACACTAGCTCATCTGCTCAGCTGCGGAATGGCTGAAGCCGGTAGCCCCGGATCGCCAAGCTGCAAAGTCCAGGTGGAGAGAGAGAGAGAGAGAGAGAGAAATGAAGCGTCACAGTTTGGGCGACGCTCGGGAGTTTCCCCCCCGGCAGGAGTGACTCTGCAGCTTGGAGCGGCGCTACCGGCTGAACGCAAACTTCAACTTTTGGACTTCGCTGCAACATCTTGAAGCCATTTTCTTCAGGGAGCAGCACGTGCGCAGGGCCGATGTGAGCGGAATGATGAGGATCCTGGTTGTACTGCGATCCTGGTCACAGTGTTTGATGGTGGATTTCTATTTCTTTCACCTTGGTAGCTATTACAGATTATCCCTCTGCCATCACAACCACATTAAAAGTGACTGAATGAAGTTCATTCTGTCTTTTCTTGCGATTACTTCTCGTTGGTTCTTTTATCTCAGACACAGAGTTTTTATTTATATTTATTATTTTTATTTATATATTTATTTCATATCTCGAAACATGTCCGGTTAATTAAAGCCTTCATAAAAACCCATGTCTGAGGTAAAAGAACCATGGAGAAGTATTGACACGGAAAGTCTTGTCTGCAGACACGGCTGCCCTGACGCATCACTTTGCCAGACGAGGTCACAAAAGTCTCAGAAACAATGAACACGCACTGAAGAAACGTGTTGCATTGTGCACTCAAGCGTTATTCTTTTTATACGACCGCAAAAACAATCCACCCACACCAAATATCTATCAGAGAAAACCAGACAAAGAATTGACAGTTTCCATCCAAAACATCTCGGCTGTTTTGACATTTAGATTTGCAAACTCCTTGTTTTTGTTGTATGTGGATTGTTGAAGGTTTCTTATAAAATGGGAAATGTGTGTGCAAGCGTGTCTTCCGTGCATCTTTTTGCACTCTGAAACCGTTCTGAACTCGCTGGGATGTGGTCAGGTGACGCCGTCGGTATAACCAGGACCTCATGAAGAATGTGACGTCAGGCAACCTGAACCCGAGAGAACAGTTTTGTTTTTTTCCTCAAAGTGAACTTTTTGCATCATCTTCATTTGATAAGCAACTTGTATGTTCTTATGATAAAAAACACTTTATTTTGATAGTTTATTTCATTATGTAAATTTTTTGATAAAATATTTTCTCAAATATTTCTTTCTAAATTGTAAACTATTGCATTTAGCGATAATTTAAATGCCTCGGCTGTCATATAAAAATATCCTATCAAAATAAAGTAACTTTTATAAACAACAATACTGTAAATTTATTATCAATTGAAATGATTGGAGAGAGGTTGTTTGTGCCCTGATATGCATGTTTCCCCCCAATTCTTTTTTTTGTCACTGATTTCATTTCCTGCCACTGAGAAGCATGCGTCTGCGGATGCGAATGCCGCCCCGTTGCCACCGCGTCGCCTCGCGTCGCGTCTCGTCGCGCGTTTGACCGTGTCGCGTCTGCTGCCCCCTGCAGGCTCGGTGACCTCGGTGCACTCCCAGCCCTGTGACCGCCGCACGCTGCTGTTGCAGGTACCCGACGTCTCCCCCGTTCACCCCCGGTCTCCTCTCAGCCTCACCCTTCCCCGCATCCCCCCGCCCGCGCCCAGCCCCTCCCCGCGGTCCCTGCGCAGACAGGTGAGGAAACCCCCCCCACACACACACACACACACCCACACACTCGTCACCCCTCCCCCACACTCAAACCCCGCCCCCTCACCTTCCTTCGTCCTATGGGATGCGTCGACGGCCGGGCGTCATTTTCTCATTTTCTGCTTTTCTCTGTCTCTCCCCTCCAGGGGGCGCTGAAGGTGGATTCCGTGGAGTGTGAACAGCAGGAGAGGCCCAGCCCCGCCCACCTGCCCCCGCCCGTCCCGCTCCGCCACCTCGCCCCTCCCTCCGCTGGCCTTCCCGCTGCCTCCCCGCCGCCTCCCCCCTCCTCCGCCTCCCCCCCCCACCGCCCCCCGCCCGTCGCTCCTCCTGCCCCCCCCCTCCTCCCTCGGCTCCCGCTGCGGCCCCCAGCCTGCGGCGGGCGCCCGGCCGTCCTCCGCCCGCCTGCTGCGTGCGACCGGCCGGCGAGGAGTGCGCAGCATCACCGCCTCGGCCGAGCGGAGGAGGCGGCGGGAGGAGGCGGGCGGGGCGGGCGGGTCGGGCCAGGGAGCGCCCGGCCGCAGCCACCCTCCCTCTCCCCTACACCGGCTGCCTGGACCCACCCTCCCAACCCGCCGCCACCTCCTCCTCCTCCTCCTCCGCCTCCCTCCCGCCCGCCGCCGCTGTCACCCGCGCCTCGTTCAGCCTGCCGGGCGCAGGCGCCGCCAAGGACGGCGCCCCGGAGGGGCCCCAGCAGCAGCGGCGACGCCCAGGGCTCCCCCGTCGTCCCTGTGCGCGGCCACTCCGGCGACCACCGCCGCCACTCCATCGAGGTCTGCCTCCCCAGCCCGCCGCCGGCCAGCGCTCCGGACAGGCGGCCGGCCACCACGGCTTCCCGTGCGGGTGCAGTCGGTGGGCGGCGGCCACAGGAAGAAGAAGATGAGCCCGCCTGCATTTCCATCCACCCGCCCTGCGAGCAGGAGCGCCCGCAGGGCCGCCTCGCCCCGAGCTGGCCGACACCCTGCTGAGACGCGGGGACGCCGTCCCTCGACCTCCTGGGCCCCGCCGACCTGCGCGCGCGGCGCCCGCCGTGCTGGCGCCCTCGCCAAGCACGCCCTGGCGCCGACCCCCACGCCCGCCCGCCCGCCCGCACACCCCGTCGGCCCCGGCGTCTTCGCCCAGCGCCGCGGGCGCCCTCCTCCCAGCGCCGTGGCTTTCCCGCCGTCGCCGACGCCTCGCCCCCTCCCCCGGCCGCTCCCCTCCGACGGGGGAGTGCGGGCTCCGCCCCCAGTTCACCTTTGACCAACCGCAGTCGAGGTACGTGACGGACAACGCCGACGGCACGGCCACCTGCTCCTCGCCCTTCGAGAACAGGCTGGGCGGCGGGACGGGGTTCAGCGCCAAGAATCGCAGGACGGCGCAGTGAACGCGGCGCGTTGCCTTCAGGGAACGGGAAAAGTCGAACGAATCGCTCGGGAAAAAAATCCTCCGGAGAAGCTGATGGGTCCCTGCCAAGCCCAGCCCAGTCCAGCCCAGCCCAGCCCAGCCCAGCCCAGCTCAGTCCAGCCCAGCTAAGCCCAGCACTGCGTGGCTGCTGAGGAGGAGGTGCGGAGGAGTTTACCAGGCAGTGGATTATTTTATTTCAAGCAAGATCACTGAAAGATATTAATAATTCTTTCCAGAGGGACAAAGGTACAGTTTCACCTTCTGACTCAGAGACGACGGATCCGCTGAGGCCCAAACAGTTCCCCAACTGTACATGGTGTGTTCAGGACTGACACTGTGGACGCATCAGGACTAAAGCCACCAAACTCCGTAGCCAAAGTTTCTGTTTTGTTTTTCCTTTGTTTTGTTTTCTATTATTATTATTATTATTACTATGATTATTATTTTTCTCGTTTCTTTTTTGACACACTGTCCTCGCCCACGCGAGCCAATCAGGAAGCAGCGTCTGGCTGATGACCTCTGACCTTTTTACAGGGGGCGGTCTGTGAATTCGCGAGCGTGGGCGGAGTTTTGTGCGATATGCAACTTCAGGTTTTCTACAGAAGTTCAGCTCGCCCCTCCTCTTGCTCCTCGGTCACATTGATCGGAGCACAAGTGCGAGTGTGCGTGCGTGTGTGTGTGTGTGCGTGCGAGCGTGCGTGCGAGCGTGTGTCTTGCGTTTCCTCAAGTGTAACGTCACATCCGTCGTTTTTTGGGAGTCGCTCGTGTTATACTTATGCCTGCAGATAGGGGGAGCAGGGCGCCGCTGTAGTGCGTGTTTCTCTGTGTATCTGTGCAGTGTAAATAATGGAAAATACTGTATTTGGTGAGATTTAAAAAAAAAAGAAGAAGAAGAAGAAATAGCTCTATCCATATGCACATATTTTTATAGAGATTTCAAATGTTTTTTGCACACAGATTTGAATTTCAAGTTGCTTGTTTGTTTGTTTTCTCTCCTCTTTCCCTCCGTCGTCCTCTCGTGAATGTACGTCTCTTTACAACACTGACAGGGGAGAGGATGGACCCCCCGCGCCTGGACCCCCGTTTGCGGACAGGCTAGCTGAGGCTAAGGAGCGGGATTTTATTTTTCTACTTTGAAGATGAGAGAGAAACGAAGATTGATGCGGGTGGGGGGGGGGGACGTGATGTGTTCCTGTCTCTTTGTCTTGGTTTTTCTCTGTTTTCTGATTTCCATGTGACAGCTTGTAGAAGTGGGCTCAGTGATGCCAGCCAAATTCTGAAATGTCAAAACGGTTTTCCTCCTCCAATTATTTATTATTTTAACGACTACCAGATTTAAATATGTATTTTTTTTCATTGGTTTACAAACCTCTTGACCTCAGAGCTGCTCAACTTGCTCAGATTTCAGCTCATCCATCTTGCCACTCTTCATCAGGAGGTGTTTTCCGTCTCAAGTTCGCATTAATTCTCCTGCCATTCAGCTTACGAATGGCTGGTTAGCGACCGCTGCTAGCTGAGCTGAAAGCCCAGGAAGAAACGAGGGAGAGCAACAGGGGAGCAGATTATAGCCTAGCTGATGCTAAAAAATATTAGCGTGACCGCAGAAGTAGCTGTGCCTTTATGAGGACTGGATGGCATTTTTCACATTGAAAGAAGAAGAGGAAGTCGCAGCACTGAAGGCTTTTCTCAGCGGCCAGCGTTGTTCTGCTTTGTCGCTGAGTTAAGTTTTGCGTAGTCTCGCGCCTACGAGCACAGCTTAGCTAGCTAGCGGCGTCGGAGCTGTCTGGTTCGTCCAGTCGCTTTCCAAGTTTTGCCTCCCCTTTACAAAATGCTTTCCGCGGGCTCTTTACCAGACGGAAACCCGAGGTGAATCCTAAGGATTTAGGAAACATTCCATCTGGCCATCTGCCGAGTGAAAAACCTTTTGGAATTGGAAACGCTCAACGTGTACATTATCGCCCCCTACAAGCGCGCATTCACTGAGCCCGCCTTCCGCAGCTGTTTGTAGGTCGGACTCGCTCCGGCGTCACTTTGTGTGCTGTACATCTGAAGACAACCAAACTTTACTAACTTACTAAATATGTGTAGCCAGAGTGCAATAATATTATTGATAATAATATATACTTGTGAAAAAGAAAATATAGAGAACATCCACACTGCATAGAGCAAGCCGCATCCTCGTGTTCGTACATACTGTAGAGCTACTATATATGATATAGATGCATTTTATATGACGATTGAGAGGACTTATGTGTGTTTTTACATGCTACTGTAGGTACTTGCCCCGTTGCCACCGTTGGTAGCAGCGGCTGCCGTCGGAAGCAGAGATTGTTTCTAGTGTCTCTTAAAAGCTCAGGCCCACCCACTGATGGTGTTCACTGTAAGCAGAAGAGGACGAAATAACCCATTTGTTGCTCCTCAGCTCTATTTTTTAACCCGGACAAACAGTTTGATGGCTTTTGTGTTGTTGTTGGGTTTATTTTTTTTGTTTTTTTGTTTTTGAAAAATCAAACTTACCCGCGGACGAAGCCGTGCTGTCCCTCCTCTACCGAGGCGTGAATGACAGATTAATTTCCTCTTTGGTGGATGAATGTTTTCTTCCAAGCCATACCTTTAAGTCCAGCACAGCACAATGCTTATTTATTTAACGTGCACAGGTTTTTTTTTTCCAGCACGCGAGACACATCCTTGTAAGATACTTTCCTTTCAAAGGCAGCTGGCTGGGACAGAGCCTTTGTCCCCCCTTTTTTTTTTTTTTTTTTTGCATTTGACCAGCATGTAACGTGCACAACTCCTCAGTAACGAGTGGGAAAAAAAAAAAACCAAAGTGCTTCGATGCTGTACCATAATCACCATCAGTGACACTGTTTCTCATGCTTGTGCAATGGAAAAGTATATCTACTTAGATAAGTATACCCAAGCTACTTTTAAAGCGTTTTGTGATATTATTTAACTTGCATAGAGTAGATCTATAGAATGTCAAGAACACCCTTGAATTATAGCATTGAACCAGTTTAGGGAAGAAGAATATGTGGGCATTACATAATACATCCTGAACAGAGTGTTTGAAGGCCCAGTGTGTAATATTTGGTGGCATCTAGTGGCGAAGAAAAGGTACTGCAATTTATGTGGACCGTAATTTTCTGATGCCCAACTCTGATCTCAACGATGATGATGTCAACAAAAATCCACATCATGGTTGTCTTTAGAAACCTTTTGGCACAATATGACATGATAATTTGGCACAATATTTCGTTATCTAATTAAAATTACTTTTATAAAGAAATGAAAGCAGAGTAAATGTTTTTGAAATTTCTCCAACTTAAAACATACAATCAAAATGTTTTTCTTTTTACATTTCATGCACGTAGATCCCTCTAAAAGTTGCACACTGGGCCTTTGAACTTGCACAAACCGTGGACAAACGAGGTCCGAGCGATCGGTCAGCATCCCTTTTTCGGCTTTATGTCTCACAAACGACGTGCATGTGAACGTGAAACCCACCGTTTGTGGACGTTTTGTCAACCGCACCTTTCATCTCCGATTTGAGCGGCCAGCGGAGAGTTCCGGAAACATCTCAAGATGCCGTCCGCTTCTTGTCCGGCGGCGCTCTTCTTCCAGTTCTGAGACGCCAATTGTTGAACTCTCTTGTGCACGCGGCCCTGCCCCACCCCAACCTCCACCCACCCACCTTCGGTTTCAACACCCGCACCCTCAAAACGCAGCCCGCCGCACCTCCAGCCGCTTCGTTTCCCGCATCGCGTCCTCTTCCTGTGCAGGTTGTCAGCACCAGGAAGTTCTCCTGCGGCCTCGCTGCTCCGTATCTCCGTCCCACTCTTACTCCACCTCCCTATTAATCGACACCCTTTGGTAGAGTGATTGCATATTTGTTCTCAGCCGTTTACAGATCCTTGGATCTCAGTATTTAATTAAAAAAAATATCCTGTTTTTTAGGAAAACAGTTTTGACTATTGCATGTTCTGATTAAGGAGGAGGAGGAGAAGAAAAAACGCTTTTTGAGAGACTCATCTGGATGTTTTAGAGATTTTGATATTTGCATTTTCAGATGTTTCCATTTGTAGATTGACTACCTAATTGCACTGGGCTCCGATTAATTAGTATCTCAAGACGTACTGATTAAGTGACCCTATTCTTTATTGTCCGATGCAATACTGGGTGGTTCTTTGCTGTATGAGGACGGAGCTCCTCTTTATACAGTTTTATAGAGAGACGCGGAAACTCCAGCTGGTTCTGTTTTTTGCTCCGAACCGACGTTACTTCGTGTTCGAGGTGAACTTTTTTTTTTTTTTTCCTTCACTCCAGCTCCCGATAAACACGGTAGAACTCTGGTACTGGTGAAACTAATTAATCGATGTATATTTTATGTAGCAGTAGCTTCAGCCCTGATGCTCTGTGACAGGCCGCAACGGTGAGAAGTTTGTGTCTTGTCCTTGGTTTCGACGCCGAGCCGGTCGGGGCGAAGACACGGAGGGCCGTCCGCTCCACGCCAGGCTCCAGTAGAGTTCAAACTGTGATCGAACTTGACTTTGACGAATCAGAAGCCTTGTGTTTTTTTTTTCTTCTTTCTTTTGTTTCTTTATCTTTTCTTTTTTTTTTTTTTTTTGAAAAACCCTTCAGCGATTGGCACCATCCACGCCCACTCCCCCATCCCCGAACCCTCCCAAGCCTTACGAAGGAGGGGAGGAGGTGTGTTCTGTTTGTCAGCGGAGAGCCAACGTGTCTGCAATAACGGGCTCGCCATCGCCCCCCCTGTGTCCGAGGGAGAGCGTCGGGGAATCTCGCGGTGGGGGGGGGAGGTGTTTGACGGCTCGACACACGGTCGGACTCTCTTACATCGTTATCGTTGCTGATTATTGTGTGATGACCAACTGTTGTCCTGAAGGATGTTTCCCTGTCAATTAAAAAAAAGACAAATACAAGATTTTTTTTTTTATTCCTTCCTTGTCGTCTTCATTGTTTCCTGCTGTTCACGATGGACGTTTTCCTTGCGTTTCAAGTAAAGGCTTAATTCGTCCATCACTCTTCTTACAGTGTAGAACTAGGCGCGACACACAAGACCCGACCATTAAATATGATCACCTGCACCAACCCTCCTCATTCTCAACTCAAAAACGAGGCTGTTGCGGAGAATCAATCAGTTATAATAACGTCAACCACTGGAGAGGAAGCTGAACTGAGCATTAGCTCGTAGGTTGGTTTGATGTCTCGGACGATCAGCAGCAGTATGAATGTATTAATAGCAACCATCGTCATCATCATCATCATCATGTGTATCAAAGTTGATTGGTGTCCTTATTAGTGTTAACCCACTTTTTAAACCAAGTTTTCTTGACGGAAGGATGCACATCTGTTTTTTACATGATTTATTAGCACCGAGACAGCAACAAGCTAATATGGTCTTGATTAAACATTGGGGGTTTCGTGTTCACAAAAGCCTTTAGAAGCTGTTCTGGCTTTTTATTTTTTTTTTTTTTTTTTTTTTTAAAACAATTAATTCACCCAGTGTGACTCAACAACTTTAATTGGACCACTGCAGATTAAACATGCTATAGTTCAGGCTACAAATGGAGCCTCTCAGTCACTATCCCCTACAAACTTTGTAGGGGAGCAGCAGCTTGAGCCAGAAGTTCCAGCATCTACTAAAAATACAGGTTGCTTCACATATTCATGAAAGGTTGCGCCTCATTTAGGTTCAGAAAAAAAAAATCTAAATGCTCATCAGTTTAATGACTTGCACCTGCTTCCTCAGTCCTTTTCTCATCATTCCTTCTTCAGGGATTTAACCCACCGAGCTACCCGGCCTTGTGACGCAAAGGGTATGTATGTCACAATCCAGTGATTGAGTAAAAGTTGGCTGGTTTTAAATTGTAATTGAAGTCGACTACTGGGAGTCAATTTGTGCTTGACTCCCAGTCGTCGACTACTTTAAGGCTTAATGTCATCCAAACCAGACAGTTGATGTCAGATATCAAAACTGCAAATGTTGAGGTTGATGTGTCTCATTTGGGTGATTATAATTCAAACTGTTTCAAATCCGTTTTTAATTGAAAAGCACGATTTCTTAGTTAGATGTTTTAGATGTAGTTATTTCAATGCAACTTGCTCCACTGGTGGTAATAATAATTTTAAAAAAAAGCAGCCAAAAAAAAAACCAACCCAAAACACAACTTCACATCATGAGGAGTTTATTGATGACTCACCAACATTAAAAATGGAAATGAGGGTGGAGAAAAAAAAACGGCTCCTTGAAAGTAAGCACGCATTACCTCGATTGTCCTGTGGATGGCGGTAAGTTTCAACAAATCAGTTGAAGCACTGCCGTTGAGTACAAGTCAAGTACAAACGCTGATTTCACAACAAAAAGAAATTAGAGGAAAAGCTGGATGTTTGTCTTCCTGTAATTACATGGTGTGCTACTAGGGGGCAGGCGGTGAAGCACAATCAGCCTGTGTGTACAATCTACTTTACAAAACAATTGTGAATGAATGGGAGGTGGGGGGGTGTGGCGATTAAGTCAACTGTATCCTGGCAAGCATGAAGAAATGCAAGGTCAGTCATCAATAATCAGCATCCGTTTGTTTTTACTAATGTTGAAGAAAACGACAAAAACATCTGGATGTGTGAACCACACACACACACACACACACACATACACAAAAACAAAAATATCATTGATGTAGTGAGAAGCCAATTCACACCTGTATACAGTGCACCTATGATGTCAGAATAATAATAAAATGCTTGTGGGAGCATTGTTTATACAGGTTCTCAAGGGAATTCCAGCAAATAGACACGTCCCACCCCAGCAGGCTCATGATGATGTGCCTGCTTCCAGATTGTTCAGGCTGATTGAAAGTTGTTTTTTTGGGGGGGAATCGTGATTCACAGAATCAGTCAAGTCCATCCAAAACTTGCTCTGATCTCAAAGTCAAGAACTGAACTGCAACAAAACAAGGAGGCGGGGCCTCGTTCTTGACTGATAATGGATACGAATCAATGATCACGGTGCGTTTTTTTCACTTCCGCACTTCGACACTCGATACATGACGGTGACCTTAACCTCAGCGGGCGTGTGTGCGTGCATGCGTGCGCACAGTTTCCTGCGTGCCTGCGCACTTGCGTGTGCGTTTATTGGTTCAGCGGTGTCACTTGTAATACGCTCCCACGAGCAGCAAAGGTCAAGACGACAAATTTGCGGAAAGAATGAAAAGAAAGGGAAACAAAACGACAGGACTCTCGCCCCTCCCCCCTACCATGACACGAGCCGCCGTGCCTGCTAATGGCTTTTCCCTTTAAAATGCCAATAGTTATAAAAGCTTTTGTCTGATTAATGTGTTTACGGCTGCAAATCCAATTAGAATTTATTGCCCATTTGTAACACAATCAGCCCGGGCCTGTCTGTCGGTTCTAGGCGCCGCCGCCGTTTGATGTGCTAACGGGCCGCCGGCCGCTGCAGGTCTGCGCCTCCTCCGTTCGAATTAGCCGTTCAAAGGCTGACTTCTTTTTTTTCTCCCTCCCCCAACAGACCGCCGTGGCAGCAACAGCTCCCTTTTTGGCGCCGGCTCCCTCTGAAATGCTGTTTCAAACGGGCAGCCTCGCCGATCGTCTCCCGCCCGTCCCCATATGTTGCCTCACTTATCTGCTCTTCAAACAAGTCAGTCAACGGCTAACCGACTAGCTGTCAGCCCCGGCCAGGTTTCCCATCTTTATGGGCGCCATCAAACGTCCTCTATCAGCCTTTAATTGGATATCCGCTACTCGGCCGACATCTGGTCGCGGCACTCTTTAAAAATGTTGCTTACTTGGATGAGGGCAAAGTGGAAAAGCTGCTTGGTCAGCTTTGCCTTTTGGTGCAGGTGTTCTGAAGCTTTGGGCCATCCCCTTGTGACATCACAAAGGGAAGTATTTTTAAAAGGTAAAGACATAAAGCAGCCCTATTGTCATATATCATGTATGTACAACAGAATTGTGATATCGGAAGAGATGTTTAGTCTTAAGGTGCAATGAAGTGCATCTCCGCTTTTGGCCAACATAATTGACCGTGTGCCTGATGCAGAAACCCATGAGAGCACAGCAGGAACTTGAATTCATTGACAGGCCGAAAACACCTCGGATGTGACTTTCTGCATAAGTGCTCATCTGTATTCTGAGGACTCGTCTTGCTCAAATGTACCTCGCCTTCAGGTAGTTCTCACCTCCAGGAGCAGACTATCAAATCTGAACAGAGTGAGAAGTGAGAAACATCAAACCTGTGTTACAGCTACAAAGTAAAATATGAAACAGAGGGCTGAGAGCCGAGGCCTGGTCCTCTCTAACTCGCCTCAGTCAGAGGAGAAGACACAAATTTGTCTCAGTGTCTCACTTGTGTGCATCCGTGGAGTCTTTGTTGCGCTTTCGTGTCAAATATTCTCAGTGTCTGGGCCTCCTGCACATCGTAAGGAGTTCTCTTTTAAAACCAAACAAAAAAATTCTTGTTCTTGTGTCACTAAAATAAAAAACTGACTATTTAAAAAAAAAAAAAAATGAAATCTCGAAATTATCTTTGTTTTTTGCAATATTAATTTGTTTGAATGTGATTCTCTAATTCATTGCAGCCAAGTTTAAAGGGCCTATTATTATTATTATTATTACTATTACTTTTTTCCATGTTGGTTAACTGTGGGGAACGTGTCCAATGGAAGAGAACGCCTGCTCAACATGAAGACAATCAGACTGAAATTAAACCGACAACCTTCATTTAACAAATCACACGACTACGGCTTTACTAAATTCAACACGATTAAGGAAGAAACAAGACCGGAACAGCCGCAAACAGCGACCTTCATTAATTTGTTCATCCATGGGGAACAGCGTCTGATAGAGGGTCCGCGCTCTGAGGTCGGAGAATGAACGGCGCTGGGATGCCGAGGAAAAGGTCAAGACTTGCGGTCTCACGTGCAACCGGTGGTGGAGTAACAGCGATGATGTCATGCCGCTCGCTCAAGCGGAATCATTTTGATCTCATCATGTATATATCTATACATATTTCCGTATTGGTAGCTAATGAGGCTTGAAGGTGCCTTGTGCGGGAAAGGCTGGGAGACGTCGGAGAGCTGTGGGTGGATGCTGAACACCTGACATCTTGTACCGCTGAGCGGAACACAAAATAAGATGTTGTTCCACTCTGGTGGCTGCATTTCAATGAGATTCCTAATGAGGAGCTGGATCTGATTATTTGTTGTTTTTTTACCCCCCAAGTCCATTTCAGGAGATGTTATCTCCCAAGTGCGGAATAACAATCTGCGCGCATGCTGACTTCATTTCATACCTGAAAATATAGGGGATTTGCCAAGTGAGATATCACTTTCCATTTCTGTTATTAAACTCAGTTGTTTATTTCCATTCTCTTTTTTTTTTAATTTTCAAACTTTTCTCGTCAAAGTTAAGCCCTGCATGGGTGGTGGCCCTGATGAGATTGTGGCCACCAGTTCTCAGTTCCCACCCCAAAGAGACGGCACTATTTGGGAGTCATTCAGCATTGGGTCACCTCAGGGGTGTGTCCCAAGCCCGCTACCCTTACACTCTGATCAGCTAGGACGACTTCGCCCACTGCCCAAACATTAACCTCGTCAGGCTGGACTGGTGGCTTCATCTGCCTTCCCCTCTACAACATCAGCTGCTCACAGGTCTGTTTGTTGTTTTTCCTGCTGTTGCTTTTCATTGAATCACATGTGCAGGGAAAGCCTTTGACCATCTGTGATAACTATGGCCTGGATCTTATGAGATAAAGAGAGATAAATGTGAAATAGATTTTTTTTTTTTTTTTTTTTTACTATTATTATCACTGGGCTTGAAAAACTTGAGGAAATACTGAATTATGAAGCTCAGTTGAGGGATCAGGAAGTGTAATGGAAACCCATTGATCTCTCTCTTTCTGTGTGTGTGTGTGTGTGTGTGTAAGGGAGTTATTGATACACTAGCACCTGCTTCCCTGTCTGTCTGTCTGTCTGTCTGTCCAGTACTTGTGGTTGCTCTGCCCATCCCTCTTTGATTGGGAGTGTGTCGGTGGTGTAGCTCCCCCTGGTGGCCCGTCTGTCTCACTGATTGATGACCCGTTATCCCTCACCCTCAAACATGCTTTCTTTGTTTCTAAAAGAGTAAAATTCAACAGGATTATAGATTTATAGTGGTGCTTCTGTGGCTTTTTTTTTTTTTTGGCATGTATCCAATGTATCTATAGCTGTCAAACACAAAAACAACTGGATTCTTAAGATTTGAATTCTGAAACTTGATCCCAAGTATCAATAGAAACTGTTTTTAGTTGGTCTAAGGACTTCTGCACTTTTCATCTTCCTTTTTGTTCTCATGAAGGCCGGATGCAACAACGCTGGCCTGAAAAGCCACAGAAGGAGCTGACAAAGTTGTAGACCTGCTGCGAAAGGAGGTTGAGGTAAGAGCTGCAGTTTTATCACATCTGGATGGCATTCTTTCTGAAAAGACAAACAAAGAATGACACTGAAGGCTTTTTACAATGAAAAGGGGTGTCTGTGCTTTCCTCCTGACCTGTGGGATCTGATGTCACTATTGTGGCTAGCCACAAGGCTGTGATGTGCATCTAATGTTGTCTTTTGCACTTTTCTGAAGCCTTGAACTGAAGCCAAAGCTGGAATTCACTGAGAGTAAATATCAAAGCAATACACTTGAATGCAATAAACAGAACGTTCGTGCAACCACCGTTCAAGTGTTGTTTCTTGGAAAAACAATGTGGGCTTTTCACCCGCATGCACACATACAAATACAAATACATATGTATATGTATTTGGCACGACAGTCAGGCCATCATCATCGGAATCACGGCCCTCTAGATGTTATCTGGTGAAAAAGAAAAGCCATTTGCATCGTCTCTCAAGAAGGACGAACAAGTCTCAGCGCCACCGTCGATGTGATGAAATTCTCAATACATGAGATGAGCAGAAATTATGCTGAGGCAAGCCAATCAGAACGCGGACTGCTCCGTAAAACGGAAAAATTGCGTTTACGGCATAATGACCCTGTATATGTTGCGGACTCCCAGTGACCCTTTGGAGGAACGAGAGAGCCTCCACAGCCTCCAGCTTCCCTGACAAATAACTGAAAATGACAAACAGGTCACCGGTCAAATGTAGGCTATTGCATCCGCGTTTATGTGTCAAATCAATGCTGAAAGAGGATACAGTAGACCGTCTGACTGCAGTGAGCTGAGATGGTGGCTCGATAGCTGGCAAAAAAAAAAACACTGCCCGTGGGATATCAGAAAGGAAGCAGAGAGAGTGTTACTGCACTCAGAGGGTGTCGAGGTAGCAAAAGATCGGCTTTCCTTGTGTTTTATGATGTTAAATGTTGATTCTTATTGTACTTTTTTGCAACATATTTCATTTTAATGGGATTCTCTTTTGCATTTGAGTCCAATTCATGAAAAATTTGCTTCCCTAATGTTGCTTAGGTGATATTGTGCATTTGTAGTCTATCAATGACATCCCCAGAAATTAAAATAGTCCCCATTTTTTTGTCATATATTTGATGTCACATAGGGGTTACCTTCTATACCAAGTGACCAGTCAATTGTGGACCTCACCCTCCAGGGCCACCTTGTTTTCGTCCCCTTGTCCTCATCAATCATAATCAAGGCACAACAACATTGTTTTAAAGCCGGGACCTAAAACTGATTCTTTTTTTTTTTTTTTTTTTTTTTTTTGCAGGAGGCTGCAAACAGAAAGTTAAACATTCTGCTTTGTGGAGGTCTGGAGTATTTTTCTCTCAGTCATCAAACACATGAGTGAGCCAGGTCCTCTGGAGTCCTGTAAGAAAAAAGAAAGATGTACGGCTCGATGAGATACGGGAGCTTTAAAACATCACCAGTGTTCTTTCTCTCAGCTCTTCCAGCCTGGAGCTCCGTCACTCCACAAAGTTCTCGCTGCTCACAGCTGCTCGGCCTCCTCACCGGCTGCCGCTCATGCTTCCTGTCGCGACAAATGCCTTTTGCCTTCCATCCTAATGGGGTTCATTGTAACCTGACTGGGCCTTATGGCATTTTTAATGTCAAAATGGCATTTTGTGACATTTTTTTTAAAATCACATGCTCTTCTCTTTTAGCTTTCGCCTATATGGTATTTGTGTGCGTGTGGGGCTCGTCCCTGTGTAGCCGGAGCCTTTTTCACTGCCTCATGCGTGGTGACAGGCTCTCCGCCAGGTTGAAACCCAACCCCCCCCCCTCCTCCCCCTCACATGTATCTCGACATCCCACGGCGGCGGAGGCTTTCTTTAAGATGCGTCCGCGGATAGCGCATGTGCGCGTGCGTGCGCGTGCACGAGAGCTCTGCCCCTCTCCGAGCTCGCTCCAGTCGTTTGACAGTTATTTGCTCCGTCAGGTGTGAATTGCAACTATATATCCATTTGTGAAGCCCATAATACTGCATGTAACATCCTCTCTCCCTCCCTCCCTCCCTCTCATCTGCTCTCAGCGCCTCCCTCTCTCTCTCTCTCTCTCACACCAAAACACTCTCTTTGTCCTCGTGAGAGAGAGACTTTGTACCTTGGAGCGATGGCAAAATTCATGACATCTCCCATCACAGTTCAGACAGACAGACAGAAAGAGATAGATAGATAGATAGATAGATAGATAGATAGATAGATAGATAGACAGATAGACAGACAGACAGGAAATTGGGAACCTGATTAAAGGTGGCATTTGACATTTAATGTGACATTTTCACTCGAGCCTCCTTCATGCAGAGGTGAACCTGGTTTCTCCATTCATTCTCTGAGATGGAACTCCGTGCAAAAAAAAATGTTTCTTGTATTGGATAAATGTCTTCCTATGTACCGAGGATGACGATGTGTTTAATGCTGTCGGTAACTCGTACGCCTCTCAGGCAAAACTGTGGTTGGAGTAGAATTCATTGTAAAAACACTGTTTCTGGTCTGTTAATGTTACTATAATTTTCAGCAGACTTCAGAGCAGCCTCATGTGATTTAATTAGCGAAAAACAAACAAACAAAGCAGCCTTCAGCCAACAATTTAGGTATTGGGAGGTTTGAGGAGTAGTTTTTTTTTTTAACAAGCGATTTAGACAAGGGTGACCAAAAGTCCTCCTCCCCCCAGAACATCCTGTTTTCACATCTTGTCCTTGGCGTCTTGTTTTTTTTTTTTTTTTTTATTATTATTATTATTTGCTCCTTTTTTATAAAGTTAGAAAATAATGGAAAAAACTGTTTTCTATCTATACAGATAAGGCATAGTTCAAATATATTTAAATCTTTGAGTAATGTTTGAGTATTATTTGAGTATCTCCTTGCTGGGCAATGTGCCAAGGCCTTTGGTCATCAAAATATGGTCACCCCAATTTAGGCTGACAAAACTTTTCAACCAGTGTTTAATGGCTTCGATTCAGAGTTCCTTTTCTGTGTTGAAAACCAGTCTTTTTTTTTTTTTTTTTAGCCTTTTTACAACCAACTTAAACAATAGAATGCAGGTCTTTGGTGCTTCCACGTTGGCCTCCTTTTTGAAAGAGGAAGCTACGCCCATCTTTAGAAACAGTCAGTTGATCAGATTGTGATTCATCAGTTTGGGGTTGGCTTGTTTGATTTGTGCAGAGTTCATTCATGTCACTGTTACTGTAGAGTTTGACGGCCTTTGTAATGACTCGCCTGCACCACCACCACCTCCCACTAGCACGCAGCAAGCTAAAAATTAAAAAATAAATCAATAAATTCTCCCTAATGCCATTTTGGGCAGCACGGGGCGACAGAATCACGGGGAGGCGCGAGCAAATTATTTTTTTGACGAGAGAGGAACTTGCGTCACCTGCTCGTCGGAAGCGAGCTAATTACGTCACGTGAGCAACACCTGGCCGAGCTGCTGCTTCTGCTGCTGGTGGTGGCGGCTCCAAAACTTCCAGAGACCGCGGAGAGAGCCGCTGAAAGGTGACTGCATTACAGAAAACACACAATCACCGGTCGTGTTTGTTTGGCTAGTTAGCTTGAATTTGTCACGCGCTGCGCTAAAGTAGAGCGGGATATTTGCACCTCCGCTTGTTGATAAACAGGTTTTTAGAGTTGGGTGTAACGAGGGACCAAAGGGAGTCTTCCTTTTCGTGATGGCGACTGTGGCCGGAGTGGAGTGCGACTTAAATACATAAACAGATAATAATGACAGGGGTCCGAATCGCTGGTGCCTTTGGCCAGTGCGCCCCTCGGACCGGGTTACTTCCTGGAGGAGCTGCAGCGCAGAGAGAACTATCTCACCAGCCCCCCCGCCCCCAGCCTCTGCAGAAGCGCGCGCGTATAGACTGAATCGAGTGAATCGAGAAATCACACATGCACTCACGAACGAGAGAGAGAGAGAGAGAGAGAGAGAGAGAGAGAGAGAGAGAGAGAGAGAGAGAGAGAGAGAGAGAGAGAGAGAGAGAGAGAGAGAGAGAGAGAGAGAGAGAGAGAGAGAGAGAGAGACCCATGCGCGGGTTTTTTTTTTTTGGTTGCAGACTGCTGGAGCTCCCCTCCCCTCCATCACCTCGGCCACCACAACCACCAACTGTACTAGTCAATGAGCGTGTGCGTGCCTCCAACCTCCTCCTCCTCCACCCGGACCTCCTCCTCCTGCACCCGCTGATGCTGATCTCCTCGCGGCCGGGACAGGAATAACGGGATACCTCGGGCTCTAATCACGCAGAGGCTGCTTGCGAGTCCCCCCCACAATGCGCCGGGGCCAGCGGGGATTGCAGCGGGCAGCAGCAGCAGCAGCACTACTGGCGGCTGGCGCGCGCGCGCACACACGATGAAGATTGGATTACAACGGCGCTGATTCTATTTCAAATTACAGACATTTATTTTTTTTTCTTCTTGCATCGTTCAGTCGCACCTGCGCGCCACCGATTTTTTTTTTTTTTTTTTTTTTTAATTTATTGGGGAGGATTTCATTCATTGTTTTGTTTTAGCTATACCCCCCCCCTCGCCCCTTTTTAATCTCTAATGTTTGTTTCGGACACGGTGGGAATAACTGGGCGCCTTTTCGCGCGCGTGTGACCGGGGTTCCACCTCCAGCGCGGGCGGGCGAGCGAGCGAGCGAGCGTTCGGAGAGGCTTGCATGGTTTCTCAGCGGAGAGGGGGGACTGTTGCAATGTCATTTCGCACCGCCGCTTCGGAGCTCCGCGGACGGGAGACGCTGTGAGTAACTACTTTGAGATCTTTGTTTGTCCACCACCAAACCCCCCACCCGTCGCATCTCCCAACTGAACCGGGGGCTGCGGCGGTTTTGTCCCCCCCCCCCCTCCTCCTCCTCCTCCTCCTCCTCATCCATCCATCCATCCATCCATCATCTTACCCATTCATCCATCCATACATCCACCCTCCACCTCCTCCTGGAACCCAAAGTGCGGCACCCAGGACAGTGTACAGCTGTCGTCCCCCCAACCACAAAAACACCAGCAACTGCATTAAAGGTAGCAGTGAATGAGGATGTTAGAACCCTCCCACCACCAGACCCCCAACACACACACACACACACACTCCACCAAAAAAAATCCTCTCCTCCAGCCTTTTGCGTCAAGACTCGTGATTTTGTCATAATTCACAAAGCTGCTGCTGCTGCTGCTGCTGCAGCGAGGCTGCTTCAAAGCGCGTCTCTCTCTGTCTGACAAAATAGACTTAATTCCCCGGCGTTCTTCAAATTACATTCGAGCGCATTAGAGCTCTATGCGTGCGAGTGTGGATTTATTTTTTCTTAAAAAGAAAGAAAGAAAGAAAGAAAGGTTGCCCTGATTCTCCTAGTTTGTCACGCGTTCACTTGCCGCCCCGCGCGTCCCCCACGCCCACCCCCACCTCTGTTTTAGTTCAGCACGGCGAGTTTACCGCACTCGGGTGAACGACGCGCGCGCGTTCTGCGCTTTGGTGTGCGCGCGCGCACACACACACTGCGTTCTTTTTTGGCCGCGCCGCGGCTTTGGCACAACTTCCAGCTCCAGCTCTCCGTCTCGCAGCAGGACCAACAACAGTCGGTCGTGTTCGCCCTGATGAAGGTGTCGGGAGCACACGCACGCACCTCGATTCTTAGATGTGCATTATTGAATATAAAAAAAACAATCTGTGCGTGGTATCCGAGCTCCTCCCGCAACGTGACGGAAAGTGAGCCCAACATGAAGAGGGGGGGTTGGAAAAAAAAAAAAATCTTTTCATGCGCGGAGCGGCTCGTCAGAGTGCTGAAATCAGGCCAACCGTGCAACCAGTAGGGGTCGCACTTGCATTGTGCTGCCTCCATTGAAGTTAATGAGGGGGGATCCGAGTGAATTTGCATCTCCTCTAACCCGCTCTGCTGTTCTCCGGGTCCAGTCACGTTGTTGAAGCGCAGTTCGTCTATCACAGGGAAGCTGCGCGTGTTTGGCGCGCGTGCGAGGTGCCAGCTGCAGCCCGTGCAGGCTGTGCAGTCCATAATTCATGACAGCAAAAAAAGGAAATAATGCATTAACCCAAGGATTCACATGTATGTAGACTGTAGGGTCTGAGTGCAGCTGGAAAAATGTTGGCAAGGTGTGTGTGTGTGTTTTTGTATGTGCTTACTTTCCTCCGAGAAAACTTGGCTATTCTTTGTAATCACAATTGCGTTAATTGTAATCTAACAATGCAGCTGCAGCTGCAGCAGCAGCGGTGATGTCGGCAAAAGAGGAGGTGGAGGCGTCGGGAAGAATCTGTGTGAGATCTAGCGAGTTCTGCAGCAGAGACTGAATGTGACAAAATGCATTTTTCCGCTCCTCCTCTCAAACGAAGGTGTTCCCATGCAGAAGAATTCTTCATTTGGAGGCGTACATCACTTTTTTTTTTTTCATTAGGCTGCCGGCCAAATGCTGAACTGCACCAGTGTTTTCTTTTTTCCCTGAATTCCCAGCTAAATAATGTCTGGATCGTATTTGTTTCATCGGGTCCCACCTCCCTTTTTGTGAGAATCTCAGATATTCCACATAGCGGCTCCAAGACAAAAGAGTCAACCTGCCAAAACCTGCAGCCACTCCACACCTCTTCATCCGTTTGTATGATGGCATCTCACAACTTCTACCCCGTGGCATGCCAAGAAAGCAAATTGCTTGAGGAACGTTTTTATCATGGGGCCGTGCCGAGCTGGAGCCAAACCGACGCAGTCAGTAGCGATAAGAGAGGAAAGAAACGGAGTGCAGGCTGGAGCACAAAGTAGATTCCCATGATGCACCAAGTCTGCGTCCGTCTTGGGAGGGCACAGCAACGGTCTTTGTGGGTCTGAGCGCGCTCGCCGGTGTTTGTAGGGGCGGTATTTGCAGCGGAACGGATGGACGGACGGAGGGAGAGACGGACTACATGTTGAAGCCTGAGCGGTAACAGATGATTACTTCCACTGGGCTTCTCCTGGGTGCTCATGCACACGTCAGGGCACACGGAGCAGATGGCTGAAGCCTGAGAGAGAGAGAGAGAGCGGAGGATTCAGGTTGAACGGTTGGAGCGAACGCTGATTGGGCTGGAGTTTTGTCCGGGGAAATTGAGACGGCGTTCCAGGCGAAGGTTGTTGGGACACACAATCAGGAGGTGACCGAGACTTGATCCAGTAAACTCATTCTGACTGGGGGACCTGGTTCCATCAAGGTGCAGCTGGTGCACTTTCTCAGACTCAAACTCAGCTTTTTGTTTCATGTGTTCCCCTCCTCACCTGTGGTGGCGCTGCAGGACGAAATACTGAAAAAGACAAGGCAATCTATGAACAAGAAACCTCACTCCTCCATTGGTCATTGCGGGGTATCTTGGTGTTTTTTCAACTTGGGTAAGCCTGTGTTTACCCACAATTCCCTGCGTCATCGTCTGCTTCACGCACTTGGTTGTCTTAAAGTGGGCATAGACCCACATTTTTAGGCGGGTCAAGGTTTGCTTCTTGATCCACATCAGGGTTCGATTGCTTTGGAGGAAGTGCAGCTAAGAAGAATACCCCGTGATTGAATCCAGTGCCTGCTAGTCCTCTCTTTGTATGCAGATGCATGCAGACAGATCCCAACTTGAGCGGCACGTTCAAATTCATTTCTTTTCTTACGTTTGCTGGAGATGGATCTCGACAAATGGCAGAATGTAATTTTCGAAAGAAAACCCTCCCAAATGGAAAAGAAGCGAATGACACAGGGCCCGAGGAATGAGACTCGGTAGTTCAGGAGGATGAGGGGGGGGGGGGGGAGAAAAGTGGATATGGAGAAAGCAAACGTGCGTTGTTGTAGAATTGAGTTATTTTAAATTCGGGCCAGTGTTATTATTTAGTGGGGGGGTAGGGGGGAACAACAAGCCGTGCAGAGACGGGGCAAAACAAAGTGGACGAGAGCGCGGTTTTGTCTTAGGTGGCTTGGGGGTTAGAATTCATGGATCCCACCTCTCTTCCCCGAACCCCCTCCCCCTGTTTGAATCAGGCAGGAGAACCTCTGTGCATTTCAATCATTTTCAGCCACTGAGACGGAAAAGGCAGAGGGAGAAGTCGGAGGCAGTACAGCGAAGCATGGCAGCGTCAAGCGATGCTGTCCTGGGCGAGGGAACGCAGTGGTGCGAGGTTATCAGGGCAGTCGTGACGTTCTTCAGATGCTTGGGGCCTTGTAGTTGGTGTCTGATGAGAAAGTTTTGGTTGCAGAACCGAGAGCTCAACGTCGACGTTGTCGTTCGAAGGTTCCGGATTGTGCAGAAGCGGCTTGGCCAATGTTTTCGAATGTGTTTTGTTTGCACAACCCTCTGCGATGTCACAAAGGGCAAAGGGTTTTGAACCTCCCTCTCAGTCTTCCCGACTCCTTCTTCACTTCCAAACAAACCGCGAATCTGCAATCTTGGCCATTTAGCTTCGATCTGGTTTCCAGTTTTTGGATCTTTTGCTATTTATTTTTTAATACTTAATCGTGCACAGCTGCTCCATTGGAGTCCAGGTTGTAAAAATTAAATAGCAGATCTGAAAATCTCAATAGGAAGGAATTTTAAGACCTCATGCTGACTGGCTGATTACATTAGGCAGGCTTCTCCGGTACCTGGACCAACGACGGTCGATTTAACGATGGGCCAGAGAAAAAGCGTTGCCGCATGACGAACCCTGCGCGCGCAGGATGTCTTATTATCTTCCTTCATTCAGACGCTACGGGGGCGGAGGCGGCATATCATCTCGAACAGATCTGGCCCGAGTCAGCGCAGATACGAAGGCATAAAAGCAGCACGGAAGATAAAGAAGAGACAGTTGGAGCGAAAAGTGAACTGATAAGTGGGTGATGAATGAATGTGGAGTAATGGAGGAGCCGGTGTCATGTGGGAGGAGTGGGGGGGGTTAAAGCGGCATACAATATTCAGGGCGAGTATTCCACAAACCAGAAGCACACACACACACATAGGAAAACTCGCACACACGTGTGCCCTCGGTGGACCGTGGCATAGTAAAACATACACTCATCGGCGGTATCAAGCGCCCTCTCTGCCCCGGCCTCCTGAATTAATCATATCAATAGAGTGTGTGCACTGTGTTAATCTAATTTTAATGCCATTTAAGGAAGATAGAGGGGGGAACAAATGTGGCGGCGGTGCTAAGTGTAATCATATTGATCATCGTGTAAAGATAATGCGTCTGAATTATTGATGCGGCGTGAAAGTAAGTTTGTCCTAGTGCGAGTGTGTGCGTCTGCGGCGTCTCGTGTGTGTGTGAGTGTGTGCGAGTGCGTTGGAGAGCTCTGTTGGAAGAGCGCTGGTGGCACTGGGAGGCAGAGATTTCAGTCTGGTCTGGGTTTCCGGGAGGAGGAGGAGCTACTCCGTATTTCATTATTTTTCTGAAATGTTTTCCCCTTTTAAGGAAAAAAATAAGTATTTTTTTCCTTCCGTTTTCGACTTGCGCGTGATTACAAAAAGCGTACAAATCGGGGCTTGTTACGTGCGTATCTGTTTGTGAGGTGTGTGTTCGGGTGCGTGCGGTTGTGTGTCGGCGTATGAACAATAGCCAGCAGTGTGGATGCGCCTGCCAAACATCGTTTCCTGTTGCCGCGCCAAGAAACGCTTGCCTTTTTTTTTTTTTTTTTGTGACGACAAACTGCCCCAATCCGATTTGGCTGGGGATTCTCTCTCCGTGTCTCTCTATGCGTCCTCCTCCTTCTCTCTCTCCCTCCCTCCTTCCCTTCCTCTCCATCTCCTCCCCTCTCTCCCCTCTCTTCCGCAATGAACTACTTTTTCTTCTCCGCATCGCCTTCGCTTGTGCGTGTTTGTCTCCTTTTATGTCTGTTTTCATCTCCGCCACGGCGCCGTGTGATGCAAGCAGGGCGAATAGAGAGGGATGGAAACTGTTCATGTGGGTAGCTGGACACTTTGCCTCCTTCTTCTGCTGCCTTCTTCTACTGCCACTGCAGTCATGCAAAGACATACGTGCATGCTTTAGCGACGAATCGTTGTACCATCTGAGCATCGCGATTGGCAGCAGCTGATGTTAAATTTATTGTTTTATTCAGAAGTTATCTGGATCAAATATGCTTGAGGAGAGATTTGCGAAACAGCGTAGCTGTGTGCAACTGCTAACAAGTTTTTTTTTGTTAGCAGTTGCCCAAAAAAACTGCTAACAAAAAAAACGTGTTCGCAGTTTTTCTATCTTTAACGCAAAGGTAGAAACAGATAAATAGAGAAAACAAAGACAGATGACAACATTTGTGTCACTTATTGGGGAAACATTTGAGATCTTGCAGTCTACACAATTTCAAATGTACTGCATAGTTAATCTCATCCTATCATCCTTTGAAATTTCTGGACTGTTTCCTGACAGGTTAGATGCACTTTTTTTTTTCAGAAGGAAAATTGTAAAGGGAATTTTGCGACATGCAAGTCTGAAATTCCATCGTGGCTTGTCACTGTAGTAGCAAAGTACGCTATTTAACGCAACAAAATGTAATTGCTGCTAACGGAGCCGCAAACAGCATCACAGGGAGCGACTAATGCGACGAGATCCCCTCAGATTTCTCCAGCCGCGTGCGTTTGGCAGTGTGGCTTGCGCCGCCTATGAAGGATTCATGTTTTATTCAGGCCCTGCGCTCACATTGTTCAGGCCGCGCGGGCTTCATCAGGCCGGAGTCGCGGGCGGAAACCGCTGAGGAGAAAGCCTTTGGACACTTTGATGGGCCTGGCTGATAATAGCGCGCGCATTAACAGTGAAAAGTAATGTATGGAAAGATGATAGCGGCAGCTGCACGGTCCTGGTGTGATTATATAGACGGTCCTTCAGCCGGAAGGCTTGGGCTTAATTCCCCGCAGCAGGGCGAGCCCTTCCCCAGTCGAGGGCTCTTCAGCGAGACCACAGAGGCGGCCCAGTGTCACCATATTTGCTTTTGAGGTTGCGCACGTGGCTGTTGGATGTTGTAAATACTGAGACTGGGGGGGATTACATCGCCGTATCGTGTCCTGGAATCACCGTAGAAATATAGTACAGACTGTCAAATTCGTTTTGCTGGTGCTTTTGTTTCCTTTTTATTTTTTTTTTTTTTTTCTTTCAAGAATACAAGTTCAGCTTGTGATGCTATCTTTAAATGAGATTGAAGATAAACAAATAAATGGTGTTTGACGTTGCGAAGACGCACGTTAAAGGCAATTTTGAGGTTTGCACCAGCCAGCGCAGATCATTTAAACAATCCATCTGGTGGCTAAACGATGGATAATCCATTTATCACTCATTCATTTCTTTCTAATTTCCTTTCATTTGTGCCGTCTTCTCTTCCCCAAGACTGATTCCAGTCACCGGAGCGATTTATTGCGTCGCAACATACGGCCAATACGCCGTGCATCCCGCGCGCGCGGCGTTGCGTTCGTCAAGACAAATGTTTGTCTGGAAGCGCTGGCGCGTCGTCTCTCCGCCCAGGACGCCAACATCTGTTCGGCAGAACGCGGACGTGCCAGCGCGTCCGGCCAAGGCCTCGTGCACTCCTCCACATTTTGGGCCAAGAGACAAATTGATGATTTCTTGACAAACGCGGTGGATCCGTTTGGCATTCCGCGTTTTCCCCGCTAGCCGACGCTCGGCCGATTGGCTGCCGGGTCTTCTGCACGCTCGGTTGGTCACAAGGGGGAGCGTGTGAGCAATGCCGGACTTTAAAAAAAGAAATACAAAAAAAAAGAACCGAAACACAAAAACCACGTAATGACACAGGGAGCCAACATGCATTATTCAGCTCACAATGCAGTCGTCTTGCAGAGCTTCAATTTTGTCCCCTTGGCCATAAGGTATGACAAATCCTCAGCTGGGGAAAAATAATCTAAAACCTTCATTTTGGGCCGAGGTGTTCTTCCTTTCCTCCCTCGCAGAACAGGATTCGAAGGGAACTGTGACAGCTCGCTGTCGAAACCAAATCTTTCCCGTTCCTCTTCGCAAAAACGTGTTTCAGACCGAGTGTTCCCGAGCGTCGAACACCTCGTTATGTTGTCTGAAAATGGCTCTAGTTTGCACAAGCGACTCGGATGTTTGCCTCTAAGCGTCTTTCCTCGCTGCCGATGGCTTTTGATTAAGATTTTGACTGAATCCTTCCGGGCGTTGGAGTCAATTGCCGGCTTTGGGCTGATCCTCTGGGACCAACCTCCAGCAGCGTGATTCATGGGAACGTGGGATTATTCTGCCAGCGCGGAAGCCGGGCTCCATGCGTTGTTAATTAACTCAAGCAAAAATCATAAAACAACTCTTCTTCAGTAATTAATTTACAGAGTGCATTTTTTTCTATTTCAATGGTGATTTTTTGAACACTTTTGAAAGGTTTCGTATGTTTTCCTGAAATATGTGGAAAAATGATAAAATTTCATCCTTGGCTTTTGTTTCTGACAACACTTTTTTTTTGGAAATGTGCGCATAGACGCAAGGTTCTGGAAATCATCCCCCTGTGATGTCATAAAGGGCACTGATCCTCCAGCTCGGGAAAACGGCCTCGTCCTGTCTTCCGCTTTTTCACTTATTTATTGTTTGTCACACAGACCTAAATTCCAACCGGAAGTGAAAATATTTTTGAAGATGGCTGGAAATATTCGCTCCCGTTTTCCCGTCTAAATGTATAAATGCTCTCGCAAAGTAGACATATACATATATATATATATTTTTTTTTTGAAATCCTCGAACTCACCTCGCGTTGCAACCCCTGCTCCGGAGTAACAGCGGCTGCACTGAATCGGTCGTGCATCAGCAGGCGCGGCACTGACCCGGAACCGCGAGGTCCTTTCGATGAATCTATAAACCGTCGATGGTGCACATGGGCACATAATGTGACCATATGTTTGATGGCTTAGCTCACACTCCAGTGTTCAGCACACCTGCTCGTCTGTCACACATATGATGACCGACACGCACACACACACGCATATTTTTCTGCTTCCTGAGCACTGCTGGCCCAAGTGGCTCTGGCGAGCAGCGCCTCCGTGGGGGGTCGGCTCTGACTGTGATTTGCGTTGCGATGATGATGATGATGATGATGATGATGATGTCACCGCGCCCCTGCTCGTGGTGCCGCTCGGGTAACAGCTGCTGATCGGCCTTTACGTAACTTGTCTCTCACCACTGGACACAAAATTATCCGTGCATGTCGGGGGGGCCGCCGTGTCGCCCTTAGTGCGTCAGTAGGGTCATTTGAGTGAATGAATGAATGAATGAATGAATGAATGAATGAAGGCTTTAATTGAAAGATTTGTAGTCAAGACCAATAGACTTTATTAACATGACATGTTTGAAAAGGAGTAGGAAGAAGCATTTGCTTATTAAATCCTACCCCTTCTACACATTTTTTCCCACATACTCACATACAGTTAACCAGCATATCTGTCAGTGCCAATAATAGGAAAATAAATAAAACAAATGTTCATGTACCATGTAAATATGTGTAAACCGTAGTGCTCTCCCCACCCTTCTTCTCTGTACCTGGTGAAGACCATGTTTGCACCGCTGTTTAAACACGATCATGCTTGGACATTGCCTCAGCGCCCCCTTCAGTCTTTTCGTTGTTACATTTCATTAAAAAACAAAAAACAAACAAACAGTAAAGAAACTGAGGAAGTCGTGGGCGGCTGCAGAACAGGCCGGCTGTCAGGTTTGGAGGAACTGCTAAGTTTCTCCCTGATGGCGATTGGCTGTGGCCAATCACCTCCCTCCACATCATTGCATCACTGCATCATCTTCTCTCACACTGACTGACTTCATCTCATCCATAAAACTTCCTCTCTTCCATAACATGTAAATAAGTTGTTTTTCTCTCCTGTTTATACCTACAAATGTTTTTTTTTGTTTTTTTTAGATATTCACTGTCCCTCCTCCGCACACGTCCTAAAACCGTCTCACATCCAACGGCCTCTCCGGCTCTATAGTGTCTCCTTCAAAAGTTGTGCATCGAACTTACATTTCATATTGACTCTTGCTGCGCCTCTCCGCCCGCCCGCCTGCCTTTCAATAGCAAAGCCAACTCCAAAAAAGCCTCGCTGTCTCTGCCTGGCAGTCGTGACCAAACTGAATTTGTTTATCTCTCACCTCTCCTCCGCAACTTCCTCTCAAGGCCGCCTCACTCCCTCAAGGTTTATCTGTTCGCCGGCGTTACTGAGAGGACGTGAAATAAAAAAAAAAAAAAGGAAGATAACCTTAATGCGAAAGAGGTTTAAAATTGCACCGCATTAACAATTTATCTCCCACTCTGCCATCCTTCCTTGTCCGTCTTCCCCGTTGTCCCTTCATCCCTCACCTGGATTTTTTTTTTTTTTTTCACGCAGGGGATGAAGTGGTTCGGCGGAATGTCGCTCTGCAGCAAGAGGAGCAAGAGGAGGGGCAGAAGGAGCAGCAGCTGGGCCGCCGGCGCCGGGAGTGACGGCGTGCTGCTGTCCCTGGCGCTCCTGGTGGCGGTGACCCTCATCGCCGACCCGGCCGCCGCCCAGAAGCAGCGCGGTGGCGGCGGCGGCGGCGTGTCGGAGAAAGTGCCGGTCCTGAACATTGCCGTGATCCTGGGCCGCACGCGCTACATCTCCGACCGGGACATCCGGGCGCTGTGGAGCAAGGAGGACCCCATCGATGTCAACGTGGTCACGCTGCTGGTCAACGAGACGGACCCCAAGAGCATCATCAACCACATGTGCGACCTGATGTCCGGCACCAAGATCCACGGCGTGGTGTTCGGGGACGGCACCGACCAGGAGGCCATCGCCCAGATTTTGGATTTTATTTCCTCGCAGACGCTCATCCCCATCCTCGGCATCCACGGAGGCTCGTCCATGATCATGGCTGACAAGGTGCGGGTCAAGTGTGTGTGTGTGTGTGTGTGTGTGTGTGTGTGTGTGTGTGTGTGTGTGTGTGTGTGTGTGTGTGTGTGTGTGTGTGTGAGAGAGAGAGAGGAGTGATGTGCGGGTTCCGCATCAATTCCGCCTCATTTCAGTTTTTCCCCTCCTTCGTCTTTCAGACTGTTCCCTCTTTTGCAGTAAAACAGCACTCTGCGTCTGCGCCAGTCTTAAATTCATTTTGATAAATAAATCAATTCAGAGATGGAAAAAATAAAAAAAAAACAGCCAAACCGAGAAGTGGGACAGAAAAGAATGAATAAATTAGTAGAAACGACTAAAATGCACAAGGAGACAGAAAGAAAGAAGAAAGGAAAGGAGGGCTGAGAGAGGAAGCGAGGGCGAGAGATCGTTCTCTGGCTAGCCGCCGTAGCGTGCTAGTTAGCGCCACGGAATTGATCCGGAATTGATTTGTTTGTGGTGATGGATGTCGGGAATCGCAACGTCATGGTTTTGCAATTACGTGACTGCACACACGCACACAAAAAAATGCCTCGACATATAAAACTAAAAGCTCATTAATTCAAACGGAGCCTCCTCTCTAACGTTGCTTTTTGCTAATGTGCTATGCTAATATGCTAATTGTTTGCTTCGTCCACATTTTTAAGAGTTGAAGTTCACCGAAATAATGTTGTTTTATTTGGTGAAATTTGGATTTTATCAAATATTTTCTACTGAGGAGAATTAATTCAACATTCCTGTACATTGTCAAGCTTTAGATTAATAAGTGGGTTTGCTATTGCGCAAAGCCAAAAGGGAATTTGTGGGAAACAGAAGGGAGTGATGGAATGGCTGCTTTGGAATGTGTTTTTTTTGTTCTTATTCTTCCAAATGCACTGGCTGTGTCCTTTTTTCAAATCTAATTTAACTTAATTTAATCTTTTGCTGACATCAGAAAAACAAAACAAAACACAAGCACGGTTGTTTTCAACACATTTACCAGCCAGGGTTGTTTCAGCCATGAACCAAATAAATCTTCCTTAAGGGTGCAACAAAGCTTTTCTTTTTTTAAACTTTGAAAAAAAAACAACCCCCAACAAGTAGCTGCTGCCTTGACAAGAGAACAACAAACACCAGCAGCTAGGCAATCACTGGTGGGAGGAGGATGAGATAAGCATCTGCAGAGACTATTTTTAAAAGCAGGTAGGTAACCGAGAAAAGAACCCGATAACAAAACAAGGGAGGTGGCTGGAAATAAAAAAAAAAGAAAGAAAAAAGAGTGGGCGGACTGGCGATGCGGCGTTCGCACGTCTGTAAATCCCGGATGCCTCCGTTCGCAGCGGCGGCGGAGGAGGATTCCCCCTTTGAGTTGGGAGGAGGGGTGTGGGAGAGCCGTGATTGGCTATGGCGTTTTGTATAGGCGACTGCCAATCAACCCCGGGCCGAGGTGAATGGTGAATATGTGAACGGCTCAATAACACCGCGGCTTTTCCTCGATCTCTGGATTCATTCCGCCTCACAAAGGGGATGTTTAGGCTGCTCGCCAGATCAAAGCGGGCTTTAGCAGACGGTGGCCGCGGGCCGCCTGAAGATGGTGGAGATGGTCTCCTGGAACCTCGGTGAGCCCCGGCGCCGGTAGGGGAGAAAAAAATTTTCCAGTTTCTTTTTGCTTCCGTCGCAAAATAAATTGTGCCTGGTTTCCGGAAGTAGCCAAGGCAGACTTGAGTTTGCTCAACCGTCATTCATTCCAAGAGGAGATTGCCATTCATCCCCCCCCCCTCCCAAGTTCCTCCTTGTTCTTCAGGAATGGGCTCCAGGAGCCTCTCACGGCGTGGCGATCTTGTTTGCTCCACTGTTAATATAAAATTGTCTCGAGCCCTCGGCGCTAATGGTTTATCGATCTCGCCATGCGGCGTGCGTCACCTCCTTTTAGAGGGAGCAAATGGAGCGGGCAAGGTTGTTGGGGGGGATTTTGGGGGGGTGGGATGGGGGGTGTGGTCTGCGGGGGAGTGAGGGGTTTTCGAAGGCGAGGTCGAGGGATAAATCCTCCGCTTGACCAGAGGCGAGGCTGAGCGCGAGGCGGGATTACAGGATGTCCTGATTGGCACCTGCCACGTGGCACCTGCCTTCAGAAGAAGCCCCCCCCACACACACACACGTTATACCCCCCCCGCCGCCAAGTCAGTAGGTGTCATTAAAACTGCAGCGATTTAGCTCCTTGACAGCTGCGCCGTGTCTTGTGGCCACCGGATAAAGTAGAAAATAATCCACTTTAAAGCCCTTCATCCACCACTTCATCGTTTTTTTGTTTTTTTTTTCCCTTCCGTGACGCCACCACCACCACCATGGGGTGTGGGTTTCTTTATTATTTTTTTCTATTTCATTTCCACAGATTTTGTCAGGAACCTGATGAAACAAAAGGTCCATTTACTTCATCGACAAAATTCTCTCACGGTGCACAAAAATTGAAATTTCAGTTCAGATCCACGGAACTGCTCTGGGGTTTCACAGATGAAAGGATGAAACACGTGACGCATTGCGGGTCTTTTTTTTTTTTGGCCAAAAATGACCGGACCAGACTGAAATTTTGGACGCGGCAACGCTAACAGTACCAAAGTGGTCTATTTGTAGGAAATCTGTGTACTTAAAGACTTCAAAATGCTATTTTACCCCGAAGTGGAGAATCAGCGTCCAATCAGGTTGATTTCCGTGAAGATCCGCCAAAGTAATAACGAACACTGTTAACCTCCATCTCCGTTCTCCACTGTATTCTCGGACGCATCCTGCTCCCTGTGGTTTTTTTCCCCCGCTTCCTTCTAGCCGCTTTGACTCCTCGTAAAACCAAAGAAAAGGCCGGAACGCATTGAAGAACGGCCGCTTTGGTACAAATGGGGCCTGAGACTCGTTGGCAGGGATTACACTTCATCTGCCATCTCCTCCGCCAGCCGCCGCTGTACCGCCGTCTTCTTTTGCTTGCGCTGCCTCTTCGCCTCCATCCATTTTTCCCTTTTTTTTTTCCTTCCAAGTTTACGTAACTGTGCGCCCCGCTGCCGGCTCCCGCGCTTGTACAGTTACCCTCACGAACGTGAGCGGCGGGGTCTGGCGCCGCCCTGCTCTGCGCAGATACTCTTTTAATCCTCATGTGAAATACCGGGAGACGCTCGCACGCAATGATTACGCCTCGTAAAACCCCTCGGTGTGTTTGTCTGTTCCCGAAACCCTTGCCGCCCCCCTCGTATACTAGTGTGTGCATGCATAGATGTGTGTGAAATCCCACCCTTTAATGTCTCTGAATGCCCTGGATATACTTTTATGTGGTGTGTGTGTGCGTGCGTGCGTGCGTGCGTGCGTGCGCGCGCGCGCACACACACACACACACGTGCGCTTTTCTTCTTGAGTCTGACTCTCTCAGCACCAATGGCTCCCAGTCAAAGCTATTTCCACGTTGGCCTCTAGGGGATGCTCTATCCGGTAGCGGCCCTTTTCTCCACTTTTTCTTTCTATTTTTCCCACCCTTTCGTCCGTCCGTCCGTCCGCCCCTCCTTTTGGTCGGTCGTTTGTGCCCGTTAATGAGATAAATGTTGCCACCCCACCCCCACCCACCACCCCGTCCCCTATATCGCTCGCCTTCCGTACGTCTCTTCGCCTTTATTGAATAATGCAGCGCTCGCCTGTATTAAGAATGCATTATTGATTCAGGGAAGAAACGTCTTCCTATTCTGCTGCCTCCTCGGCGGGTTCGGCTCGGTTGCGCCACCTTGGCCCCTCCTCCTGGAGCTTGTCGTGCGATTAAAGGAAACAATCTATGTTTTTCGTCTTTGCCGCTACGTGATTTATTTTGTTTTTTTTTAGTCAAAATTTGCTTAAGTCAACTTGTACTTTGCTGCTGCAGTGTAATTAACCACTGAACATTTTACCTTTAAAAGAGGCTGCTTATTATGTAATCGGGTGAGAGCCTGTATACAGGTCCTGATATCCAATTAGGCTTCTTTCTTCGTGCTAAAGGATAATTGCCTTGTTAACTTGGCTATCATAGCAGATAACGTCGGTCGGCGACATCGTTTGCGTGGCGCCGGTTGAAGTTTTCCGACCAACTCTCCCACTCGCATTGCTGCTGCTTCCCTCATGTTTGTCTCATTTTTTTTTTTTTTCTTTCTTGTCTCGTGGATTTAATCACGATCTGTGAGCAACAGATGTGCTAACAGCAGCCCTGGGAAATGTCATTTTCCGTTGCGCCTCTGGAAGACAAGGCAAATACTTTGCTGCTGAATAAATCAAAATGTGTTAAGAGCAGGAAAAAAAAAAAGCCCCTTTGTATTGCAGCGTGTGCCTGGCTGGTCCTGATCGGTGCATCCGCTGTCTGATCACCTCAACCGCCACCTCGGCACACACATTTTGTACTTTCTCGCAAATTGTTACTCATCCGCATACAAATGATTTCATTTGTCTTGCTGGATAATTACTCCAGGTGATTAGGAAAAAAACAATTTGTATATCGAGAAAAAAAGGATGAGAACAGCAGATGCCTGGCGTGCAATAAAATGCAATGTAAAAAGCACACGTTTATTGGACAATTTGATTTGACTTCAAATATATTAGTAAAAGAATCAATTAAAAGCAAATAACCCATCTGCTGTTATTCTTTTGTTGACAAAATTGATGTTTTCACTTTTTTCGCCTTCTACAAGGCAACGAATCCTGACGGAATCTCAAAGGCAGGCATGGATTTGTGAGCTCTTTTGTCCAACACACACACACACACACACACAGACACACACACACACATACAATAAAAGGAATGTTGAATGTGTTTATGTGAGAACAAAGTGCATAGTGGAGCTGGAGGAGGGCGGCCGTGCCTGCTGGATGGAGGCTGGCGGCTCCTCGGAGAGCCAACTGATCCACACTCTCGCAAGCAATAAGGGACTGATCCCGCCTGGGTGTGTCAGGGGAGGAGTTGGGGTGTGGAAGAGAGGGGAGGTCGCGAGGAAAGGCGGGATTACCGGGAAGACGTGGAGGATCAAGGCATGTCGGTGTTGGGAAGGAAAAAAAAAAGACGCTCGCGATGAATCCAGGTGCTGATATTCAGGGTGGTGATCTGACTGGCGAGCACTGTGTGAGAACATGACGCAACAGATGGAATAGACGGCGCCTCCGTCAGATGAAAACAGGCAAATTGTAAATAAGTTCACAAATGAAAAAAATGTTCAACCTTTTTAACGTAGCAGCCACGTAAATCACAGGTGTGCCTCGTGAAACCGACAGAGGTCCCACCGTGTTGCCTTTACTCCCTTTGACCCTGTTACACCTGGTGATATCGGGAACACCTGTGTTTATGGCGTCACTTCAAGTGGCTGCAGACAAATCACGGTAATTTGTCGGCTTTTACGGTGCGGCGTCACTGGGGGGGGTGACTAAACCCTGATTCAGACCGACGGGCGAACAGAGACACTCGAACCAATCAGCGTCGCACGGTCATAAAACCCGTCGTCCATGTCGCCCTCGCCCGCCGCCGTATTTATTTATTAGATGAAATGCGTTCAATTGCCTGTTAACGCAAAAGGCTAATCGGCCAATCACACGGCAGCAGCTCGGCGCATTCATGCGCATTTGCTGGCTGGTGAGCTGTCAGAGTGGGGAACAAAGGGGATTTAGGTACCTTTGAATGTGGCATGGTTGTTAATGTTGGTGCCTGATGGGGAAAGTGCCCCTTGTGACATCACAGAGGGCTGTGCTACTACTGCACTCCTGGGATCATGACAGCCGGCCGAGCCACATGTTCCCACCAGTCTATTTTTGCGCTCCGCTACGCTCATGTTTTAGCTTCCTGTTCTGATCCATAATAGTTCACAGTGTAGTAATGGTCAGAATTTGGTTTAATCTGGATTTAATACGATAAACAACTTGATGATGATTATACCCACAAAAGGACCAGAGGATTTTTCTCTTGCGCTGCTAATGCTAACCGTCAGAAATACACATTTCCAGGGCAAATAGTTTGCTGCACGTATATGTTTCCATAACTTTCCAATGCATACGTATTAAGACAATGCAGACTCTTGTAAACTGTTGCTAAGCAATGCACTTTCTTTGAGATCCGTAAATGTCACTCCCACGACCGCACCATGCTCGGGGTTAAAGTTCACTTCCTGCCTTCTCCGACATTCCACCGACATTAAACGGCCGTTGCCTCCGCTGGCGAGGTCCATAAATCCGACTCCGCCGACGCACCTGACGCGGTAATGAAACAGGACGTGTTCCAGCTCGACCCGCTCAGTGTTTCCAATTTAGCTGATTGAAACGGCAACACGCGAGACACACAATTCGGCTCTGTCATGCTCCAAGAGTGTTTTACGCAACTTATCGATTTGAAGTTATTTGTTATATATTTTCGGTCGGTCAGCACTCTGGTGCTTGCTGCTTCTTGTTCTGGCACTCTTACACGAGCTCGCGCCTGCAGTTTGTCTTAGTAGCCGTCGACGAGGAAGCGAAAGCCTCGGGGCTAAGAAATCTTTTTTTGTTTTTATTAAATCGAGTAAACACGAGCTGTACTGACGATGTCAGCGCCGGCGTTAATGTGCTGGATGCAAACACGCTGTGCACGCGCGTGTGTGTTGCGTGTGTGTGTGCGTGTCACTGTGATCAAAAGACATTATTCATCTATCCCTGTTGTTGTCTCCCCTCGGGCGGTATAATTACACGCACACGAACACACACACCAACACAGGCGCTCTGATGTTCGACGCTCGTGTCAAATAGCAAAGTCAGTGCCGCCGCCGCCACCGCAGCAGCAAGGGAGGGAGCAAAAGTAATCTGACGCCGTCACTCACAAGTTTTTACCCAATCGGTGCGTTTCATTGGACGGGAGCGCCGTCTGGTCCGCGCGTTTCTCCGTCAGCGCTCGCTTGGTTTGTGTGTCTATAATTGGCCGCGTGCGTGCATGTGCGTGGGAGTCCAGACCGAGACATTGACATAAGCGTGTTGCTTGACAGATATCCTATTACCTCCATTCTCTGTGTAATTTCCCATGGTGTCTATTCACTTATTGGCTCTTTTCTTCACTTCCTGGAGAATTGGGCTTCGCATATGTTAATGTGTCTCAGCATTAAAAAACAAAAACAAAAAAAAAAACCAACTGGCATGTTGAGGCAGCCGCCGTGTGCCTGGGCTTATTAGTTCACTTGTCAGACGCAGCGCCCCCTCTGGATGAGATATGTACTCTCCCTCCCCTTCCCAACCAACCACCACCCACCTCACCTCTCAGAGGGAATCGATCGCAAATGAATATGTGGGGATTGAGGGGAAATGGACTTGTTAGCTGTTCTTCTCTGCGTATTCCCCTGCTGGCGCGTCTCCCTTTATGATCTTTATGATTCTTCGCCATTTGCCAAGCCTGAAGCGCATTGGATTGTCCTGGCGGGGCTTTAAAACGCACACGGTGTCGCTCCCACCTGAAGAATTCTTCGCCGCCAATGCGCTCTGAATGTAAACAAGTCAAATAACGTAAACCCGGCTTAGTGTAACTGTGATCACAATGTTGACAACAAGAACAGCCAACGTATTGTTGTCCAAGTTGATGAGTCGGCTCGTAAAATGCTAAAAGCACAATTTCTGCACTTTACACCCTAACAGCGCCTTGCATGATTATCAAAAAAGATCTCCAGGAAAGATTTAGCCCTCTGTTTGCAACCTCCCGCAAAAGCACCAACGCCCTATTTGGGCAATGTAGCTGCGTTTCCATTACCCCAAGAACTGTGCAAAACCTAAATATTGCAATAAAAAATTGTCAATGGAATCGCCTAACCTCGAAAAAAAAAACAAAACTCAAATATCGGTAAAAGGTTTTTACGCTCGTTTACTTCTCGTAAATCTCACGGGACGAGATTCTATGAGAATTGCGTCCGGCAAGGACGAGATTTTACGAAAGTTACGGCTTATGCACTTCACACAATTCCCCACGCGGAAAAACACTTTTTTTAAATTCAATTCATTCATTCATTAAACATCCACTTATATTACGCAGTTTCCCCTTTAGTTGAAAGTATTTCTTTACCCGCCAAACAAATGTCGCAAATTCATTCCGCCTGGGTAATTGGGACATGTAGCGCAATAGTTGCACTGGGTCAAAAGTGATTACCGTCGCAATCAAACAGGAATAAACAGAGGATTGTGTTTGGAAGCAAAATCATTCCAACTTTGTGCATTTGCATAATATTGCGCCTTTCGTTTTCCAATCACTGTTCCTAGACTAATTCTCACTATGTGGCTATTTTCTGTCTCATTTAAATGTTCACAAACAAAAAGGCACCAATAACACTGCAACAATAACAAGTGTCCTTTCCATCAGTCAACCAGCCTTTACAAAGAAACCCCCAAAATAAAACAAAAAACAAACCTGCTGACAGGTATTTTAAGTAGAAAATCTCAAGATTGACGAGCTTCACTAGCCTTTCACCAAATACTCCTCACATGTCACATTGCACTCATGTTCCGCACGGACTCCACTCAACTTAATTCTCTGATTCGCCTCTGTGTTCTCCCACCGACACCAATCACTGCACACGAGGCGCTGCTGCTGCTGCTGCTGCTGCTGCTGCTGCTGCCGCTGCCGCTGCTGGTGCTGCTGCTGCTGCTTGCTGTGCATGTTCCCATGCGTGGGAATCGACCGGGCCTCCCTCTGTTCCCAGAGCTGCAACATTAACGCCCAGTCACACTATCTGTTCAGCGCCCATGCCATTATTAGAGCACTATTGCTTTTTTTTTTTTTTTTGGGCGGCTTGCCGGTCCGCCGTGTCGTTACAAGGATAAACAAACAGCAGGCCGGGCGAACACGGAGCTAATCCTCTTGTCTGTTTGTCTTGTGTGTATTTATCATTTTGCTTAACGGAAAACTGTGTTTGGGGGTTTGTTTTTTTTTTTTTGGGGGGGGGGGACAGGGTCGTGGGCGTGTCTCTTCCGTCGCTTTTGTTTTTATTCCTGCCGCCGTTCCCGTCTCGGCAGCCAATGGAATTTCCCACTAGCCTCACTCGTGTCAGCCGCCGTGAGACGCCGTGAGGGCCTGGGGGGGAGGTTAGGGGGCGGGTCTTTGTCTTCTGGGCTTTAAGCCTGACTTTCATAAGCCTGATAAAACAAGTCAGAGCTTCTTCACTCCTCTTCTCTGCAAAGGGTGGTGGATGTAGGGGGGTTTGGGTAGGTGAAATAAATCTAGAAGCAAAAAGGAACTCCTGCTGCGGAAAAACCTACAGAGACACTTTAACTTGTTTCCTCAACGCTGATTAAATTGTCGACTCACTATTTATTTATTTATTTATTCATCTATCTAACTTCCGAAGCGGCTGAACCTCGGCGGATCTCAGCTCCGGCTGGCGCCTCATTATGAGCGACGGCTACTGATGAACTGGCCGCGTCTTGCAGGAGGCTGCGTCAGTCACAGTGGCGGCGGGTGAGTGGGCGGATTTTCGTGGAGGGAGTTGGAGGTTGTGGGGTGGGGGGTTCAGAGAGAAACCTGCTTGAGTTGAGTTTGTCTATCAATTCATCGACTTGATTGATTGATTTTCTGCCTCCGGCTGCGTCGCCCCCTGCTGTAACCACCCGGACGCGCCGGTCAGCGCGGCGAACGTTGATCTCATTTGTGTCGACGTGGATGTTTGCCGGCACTTGAACGTGGCACTGCGCGGTGCGTTCCTTTTTTTTTGATGGACGCTGACAGCAGATTGACAGCCTGCCCAGGATGACAGGAGAGGCAGACCTGGTTTGTTTTAATCTTCCTCGGCCGCGCTGGAGCCGCAGCAACGTCCAAAGTCCAAATTTATTGCCACTGGGAGAAATTCCAAACTTCCGCCGGAGGCTCCAGAAAAGCCCAAAGGTTTGACAGCACAGACCTCCATCACCTCTGGCCTGGCCTTTTTTTTTTTTTCTTTAATGTCGATAATGTAACGCCGCACCACGTGTTTATTTACATGGGTCAGCCCGACCCCTCGAGCCCAGCGGACTCTCATATTACGACAGCACATTTTGTTTCCATCAGCGGCAGCCGATCGATTATTTATTTATTTTAAACACAGCGAGCAGTAAAGAGTGGAAGTGGAGGCGCGGGCGCCGCAAGTTTCCGCTGTGGGACCAGCGCGGCTTAAAGAGGCTGACCAGTGCAACTCGTCTCATGTCTGCGGTCTCGCATGTGCCGCGGCAAACACGTCGGGGTTCAGACTCCAGGCGGCTCTCAGCGGGGATTCTATCTAGACTGCGCGGCAAGACGATGCCTTCCCTCGAGCAGCTGTCTTGGATTTATAAAAAAAAAAGAAAAGAAAAAAAAAACCCTCAGCGAGCTGGGAGGTCAGACAACAGTCACTGCCTTTAAGTTTGATCTAATTAGACAAGCTGGGGAAGACGCGGTCCTCCCACTCCTCTGGCTTTGGTTTTTTTTTGGGCTTAAAAATAAAGGAGGTCTGGCAGTGAGGGGGAAACTGGCGTACGACAGGATGTGATGTCGCTGGGATTTGGTTTTTCTTTTTCTCAAAGATAAATAGGACGTTTTTTTGTTGTTTTTTTTTTTTTACATTTAGACAACTGCTGAAACATTTCCTAAGTCACTTGATTGGTAGCATCAGCCCAAGTTTGTGATCTAACCCTAACCCTGAAACGGTGGTCTGCTCACAGGGGGAAGCAGGTAGCATGCTAGCTGACGTTTTTTGCTAGCTGGTTAACGTCCTCCTTGCTGTCGGGGCACATTTCAACACTGTGACGTGCGTTAAAGCTTTTCAGTGATTAATTGTAATTGTTAGCGTCTTTACCACCGGTTTGCGATTTTGCATTTTCAACAAAAAAGTAAATTTGGGCACAAAATGTCAGCGCAGGGCTTTAAAACAAACCAACCGGACGGCTCTCAGGTTCTTCCTGCTCTTCCTTCTTCCTCGTCGACGTCCCGTCCTCTCATCTGCATTTCTCATCTCGTCTTGAAAGTAGATGTGAGCCCCCCCCTCCACCTCGCCTCCGTCTCTCTTTCTCCCTGCCATTAGGCGTTTGAAGATTGAAGCAGGAGATTTCTGCCACGGATCTAACGCGGCTGTGCTTCGGGTGGCGGGGGTTGTTGGCGTTTGCAGCTCCCTCCTCCACCTATGGGACACCGGCGCTCAGAGAGCACTTACTGGATCTCTGCCTTCACCGCTCTGGCGGAACCTATGGAACCTTTCCTTTCTTTTTGACTCCTCTTTCCTCCTCTCCCGTCCTTAATGGCACTCTACCTCCATCCCCCCTTTATGTTTTTCCCCCCATCTGTTTCATTCCATTTATTTCTGACTTTGGTGGCACCCGTGCGCAGAAGGCATACACAGTTTTTTTTTTCTTCTTCTTTTGCGGCGAAATGCATTTTCAGATTACTCCGCAGCGAAAAGGCCAGAATCGCGTTAGCCAGTGTGGCAACACAATTCCATTTAAATGGACCTTCGTCCCTCAGCCCTATAGTGTGTGTGTGTGTGTGTGTGTGTGTGTGTGTGTGTGTGTGTGTGTGTGTGTGTGTGTGTGTGTGTGTGTGTGTGTGTGTGTGTGTGTGTGTGTGTGTGTGTGTGTGTGTGTGTGTGTGTGTGTGTGTGTGTGAGCCTCAGCCCAGCGCTGAAGCATGTTGGGTGCAGTGAGCTGTGCTAAAAGACAGGGAACGTAGAAATGCAGGCGGGGAGAGTGACATGAATTAAATATCCCTCCGACGAGCCTCTTCCTTGTTTCGCTGGTCCCTCCATTATGATGGAAAGCCCCGCGGAGCATGAAGTCGGCCCTAATTGTTCCGAAGTGGCTGCCTGGATGGGCGCAAGGACGAGTGGATGGATGGATGGATGGTTGGGTTGGTGGGTGGGTGGGAGGCTGGGAGGTTGGGGTGGGGGGAGGAAAAAAAAATACAAGGGTGTGTGACAAGCGGCGAACAAGCTGTGGGCACCGTTGGGGGCTCTTAGGAAAATGGCATTATTCATGTTTCATTGGCACTCTCGGTTTATTTGCCTCCCTCGGCTTGACGTAGCACGAAGCGAGCGCTCAAAACTTGAGCTGGGAGGGTGGGAAAAAAAAGGAAATGCCGCTCCCCCAGTCCATTAACACGAGGGACGACTTAAGAGGTCTCGGCATAAAAAAAAAAACAAAAACCTAACTGTCAGATGTCGTGTTTGAAAAGCTACATGTTGGCGCTACTCGTGCAAACTTTTTGCTTGTATGCCCAGAAGTACCGCAGTCTTTTTTTGGGCTGCATCTCGCGACGCTTGCGACCTGCCTGCCCCTGTTGGGTGTTAAAAGGTCCCATAATGCACCTGTTTTCATATTTTAATATTCCTCCCAGGCACTAGGGGGCAGCGTTGCGTGATGAATTACCCGAAAACCCCAAACGTAGCCGCTCAGTTGAAGGCTCCCGCGAAAACTGACGGGGTCTCCACAGGGATATCAGAGGGCAGAACACACACACCTGGATGTGGGGGGAGCTTTCTTTGCCCTGTGTGACATCACAAAGGGCTAATTTCCAGTACTAAGCATCGTAGCACACATATGTTAAATTCTGTCACAAAAAAGAAGTGAAGGATGGAGTTTTTTTATTTATTTCGAGGGCGATTGTTGACATTCCCGAGACTTCAATAAATGGAATTCTGCATCATATGAGTCCTTTTAATGGTTCTTTTCAACTCCTTCTTAATACAAATACTGGAACAGCTTTGCACTATTTGATCACCCAGAAGACGAAATAGATCTAGACTGACAGGCTGGGCACAAAAAGCCCATGGCAAAATGAATTTAGCGCAGTAGAAGACCTTTAAACTGGTCCCGCCCCTCATTTCCAGCAGGGTTTTTATGCATGAGGATCATGTCGGGTGTACCGGGTTTGTGGATTTTGTGCCGGACGCGCTTTGCATTAAACCCACGAGACGGGCACGCCGCTCGCCGGCGCTCTGTGAGACGCCATTATGCAAAAAAGCTTTTAATTCTGGCTCTGCCGCGCTTGTCTCGGCACTCGCAGCGCTGAGCGAGCCGGCGAGGCAGCAAGTGACTTTTTGGTGGAAACTATTTTTAGTTTTCGGGTCATTTGCAACTTGTCTCAAGCACGCCGGGTTCTTTTGAAAACGGCAGAGTCCCTTAATGCGAAGCCCTTAAAGTGTCGTGTCGCATCATGTAGTGGCCGCAGCGGCGCGGCGCAGGGAGGGTTCAGTCGATGGAGGGCGAAGCGTCTTTGGGATGGAGGAGTCGCACCGCTGGCCTTCTCTTCGGGGGCGAAAGGGGCGGCCGGAGCGAAGCAAGGCGTGGGTGAATCCAGAGGGTTAAAGATAGAAGAGGGCCGTCGAGCGGCGGAGGGGGGCCTTTAAAGAAGGCTTTTTTAATTAAGTTGCTGGAGCGTGGTTATTAGAGATAAGGTTTTTTTTGCTGAGAAAAGCCAGTGTGCATCTTATTAACCCTCCCCCGCCCCTCCTCCCGCCCACTGTTATTACTGTACTCAACATCTGCTCTTATTAGTGCGGCAAAACTCATCCAAAAAAACAAACCAACAAAAAATGCGATTTAACTAGGGCTGTCGAAGTTAACTGAAACTAATTTTAACAGCACTAATTGTGCAATTAATCACGAGTTAACTCAGGCCCTATGCGATTAATCGCAATTAAAAATTTTATTCGACCGACAGCCCAAGATTTAACCCAAAACAGTTTTGGCTTTCTCAAATTAACTGTCTTTTTTCAATTTTCCTTTGCTTCGCAGGCGGTGGTGGGCGTCACTTTGTTTAAACGAGAAGGGAATTCGGCAGAGCGCCGACCCCTCTTGCAAGAGATCCTTTTCAGCCTCCGCACCCACCGCAGCAACCGTCCGCATTAGCTGCAACGGCGGTGCGACGGTCGCAATGTTTTGGGCGCTCGGCAACCAGGCGGGAAACGACAATTAAAATTAATGACGAAAACACGCCTCAATCACAGCCAGAACTGGGTTATTAATTGGGTCTGTGCCCGGCAGCGGGGCCGTGGATGCAGGCTGTAGACTGCAGCCCTGGTGGGGGATGGGGTGGGCAAGGGGTGGGTGGGCGTGTGAGCCGTAGAGCTTTTGAAATAATCAGGCTGAATATTAGATCAAAATACACGTTCATGAAAAAGGCATGAGGTCAGTCTAGTTTTGCCTTTGTAATTTTCCTTGACATGCAGTTCTGAAATGGGTTTATTTCCCCTTCAATGATAAGAAATGATAATAATAATAATAAAAATAACAAAATGCGTCAGTCTGTCACATCACTGTGCGTCCCGTTCCGCCCGTTCCTGCCCCTGTGGCCAGTGGCTCCGCAGTCAGAGTGATTAAATGGTTTTGGCGACGCTCATCAAGCACCAGCTGGACCAGAAACTGGACCTTCAGGACGCCCTTAAACGACTTGGACACAAAGACAGTTGACGGCGAATGCTTCCAGACTTTAAAATCTGGCAATTTTTTGTCCCGATTTTTTTGGTTATTTTGTTGTTCTTTTTTTATGTTTCTGTTTCAACAGACCGCTGAATCATCAATATTGGGGGTGTTCTCGTTCTTGCTTGGCTTTTTTTTTTTTGTTTAAATGATTGGGTCCTCATATTGCCAGTGCATAAATAAAGCAAAGTGCTCTGGGGTCATCGTTGACAAATGGGTCTGCAGAGTTAGCTGGGGCTCTGGGGAGCATGCCTCCTGGGGTGGGGTTGGCGGGGGAGGGGGGCGTAGGGAAACCTACTGAAACGGGAGAGAGAGGGAGAGACAGATTGTTGCCCTAAATGCTGTTCAGCTATTGGTCAGACTGCCAGCAGGTAAAAGGCTTCTTCTGTCTGTTTAATGGACCGTCGGCTCATCGATATCTTGCCATCCTTGACTTGAGTCCGACTCTACGGTCAAACAACTAATGCCAATGATCCCTCGACTTGCTGATTTCTACTTCAGGCACCAATACAGGAAACGATGCGCAAATGCTTTAATGTTTGGATTTAGTGTGATTGGTGCAGCTTCGCACAGATGCAAAGAGCTCCAGACTTGCAACCGGCCCGATACCGGAGTGTCAGACTGGGAAGGAATGACAGAAGGTGGAGCTGGAGGTAGCAGCTTCTCGTTGGCCGTGATCAGGACTGACGACATCAGAGGAACAGATGTGTTAGATGTTCTGGAGATGAAGCCCAGGAGGCCAGACTGAGATCATTTTGACGTGTCCAGAGGAGGGACTGTGAATTTATGGGCGGAAGGATGTTGACGTTGGAACTGGCTGGCAGCAGGACTGGAGGAGGAGGAGCAGAGAGAAGATTTATGGATGGAGTGAAGTCAGGTGGTAAGAAAAAAGAGGATGCGAAAGACAGGATTCGATCGAGGCATACGATTGGCTGTGGCCTCCCCTGAAGGAAACACAGGAAAAGGAGAAGAAGAGTTTCAGGCTATTTCACAAAATATTCTATTTAATAATGGATATCTGACGCAATCACACGATCAGAGTTTTTGGGGATGTGCAGCCTGGATTCCCCTTCGCCAAACTGGACGTGCGATACCCGTCGGTCCTTAAACACCACATGACAGTTCTTCAACCCCTAGCGATGTTTTCCTTCCCCCCACTCTCAGTATCAACTTGCAGCAGATGATTTCCAGGTCCAAACCACTTGGCGAGAGCTTAGGTAAGCTGTCCTTGACAGAAGTGAAGCTTTATTCTCCTCACTGCAGTAAACCCACGCTGAGGCCGACCCTGACTCCCAGCGCTCCGACTCTGAAGCTCCTCGGTGAATAGGGACCGAGGTTTTGTTATTAAGGCTTCTGAATTAATCGAAATCTTTCAGCCATTCATGAACTCCTATAGAGGCTCAAAGGGGAGTCATGATGAGGTGGCTTCTTTCTCTCTCTCAGTTGTTTATATATAGAGCCTGTTGGTGCATCGTGACCGAGACTATGTGCGTGTTTGCATGTGCGTTGGTGGGTGGGTGTGCTTGCCTGTTTGACATGCTCTGTGCAGCCTTGACAAGCAGGTGAAGGCGTTGTGAGCACAGGCCCACTGAGAAATTTGCTTTCACAAAGACCCGGAACCAGAACAGAAAGTTAAAGGTCAAACGTTTTACCCAATTTCAGCCATTTTTTCGACAAAATTGTAGTATGAAAAAAAAAAAAAAAATCAACGAAAAAAAGCACACACACAGGGATCATGGGTACTAACAAAAGGTTTGGGATATTTGGCTTCGGTAGGACATTTTACAAATGCACCAAAAATTCATTTGGTGAACTTGACTTCTTCTCCTCTTCTCTAAACTTTAGATTGCACACGTCCAACTGTTCAGTCTTTCAAACAATGAAATCAATGCTGATCTTTTAGGTGACATGATGGCACCAAGATGACGCCCTGCAAAAATGTCACATGACCAGTTCCTGAGACGTTGACATTTTTCCTCCAAGTATAACTGCCAATTTCTTTAGCTTGGGTTTCGATAAATTGTTTGTAATAAAGAAACGACCACTGCTTGTTCCACCTAAATGACCTGAAGCAAGTTGAACGTCCCAAACTTATTTCGGGATCAGTGTCTATGTTCCTCAACATTCACCCGAGACTTATGAATGTGATCCCCTGGATTTGCCAGACCCTGCCTCTTATATACGGCCACACACAGCTCATTGTTAAGCACAGTTGGCTATTGATAAATACTAAAAGCCCCCAAGCTTATCTGTGGTCTCCCTGCAGAATTCCACCTGCGATCCATCACTGTCGCCCAACACAAGTGGCGACTTTGCAGTTTTTCAGTGAACGCTTCACTTTTATTTGTCTATTGTTTTCCTTCGCCTTTGTTTGCCTCCATAACTGCTTTCAACGGAAACGACTGCAAAACTGCTCTTTTCCTTTTGTCAGTGTTTTTACCAAGTTGTGTTTATTTGACCAACTCTCAGTCTGTTTCTACATCTGCCTCCAATGATCAATAAACCTCTCTTGGTGCGGCACAGCGAACCTGCTGAGTGAAGCCCCTCACTCTTCAAGAGTGATTGCGCTGAACCCGACCGCTCGCATGTATTTCTCTGCTACCTTCCCATTGCCCGAGGCTGGAGAAAATTCTGAAACCTGTCAGAGCTGCTGATCCAGTGGGGAGCCATTGACTGCCTAAAAAGATGGATGGGAGCTTTTGGTTTCAAAGAAGAGGAGGACCAGTGCAGAGGCAGCAAAAACCTGCACTTCTTTGCAGTTTCTTTGCCAGAGTTGGTTGCAATAAGACTGAAATTGGCTGTGAACATGGAAAAGAGTCCAAAATTCATACTGTTACAAATGGATTAAAAATGTTTTGTTTTAAATTGCTAATCTAAAAGTATAATTTGACCTTTTGTCTATTTTGCTATGTTTGGTATAACTTTGAATAAAGATGGCCATAAAGTTGTGGCCCAAAGTTTAGTACCCAACTATAGTTGACCTACTGGTTAGTGGGCTTCCGGTACCACCAACACACCCAAATATGGAATATTTCTATGTTAAAACAGGCTGGAAGCTCAAGGCGGCGCTAGCCATAAAACCAACCCCAACAGGTAACATCACGACTCCATCCATCATCATATACAGCCAATGGTTCTCCAACGGGATTCAGAGACCTTTCTAGTATCTAGCAGATGGATCAGTCGGTGAATGAAGACCTTTGGCAAGGCCCCACCGTACCGTCTGGTGTTGTATGTCGGTGATTTAGGTGGAAAGAAGCAAACACTGACACTTTAATATCGTGCCTCATGCTCTCAGGTCTTTTTCTCTCTCTGTGCATCAGTCTCGTCTTTGAGTCTCCTCTTGTTTTTCGGCATAACATACACAAAATACACAGGACACAAAACCCAATATCTGCAGAACTATCCTTGCTGTTGTAGCTGTCTTTGTATCTTTCAAAACGCAGACAGCCGAGTCTCCTTCACACTCTGGCCGGCGAACTTTTCTTTTTGTCTGTTTTTAAAGCTTTCAGTCACGGATTCAAGGACCTTGGGGTCCTTATTTCCGGCAAAACAAACAAACAAGCAAAACACGTCAGTCCCAGTCAGACTCTTAAATCAAATCAGCAGCTCGTACCTGACACCAAGTAGTGCCGCAAGATATTAAAAGTGCTGTTTTGGGCCACACACACACACACAGTGCCAGCAAAATGTCTGCACGTAGCGATGATTTACTGCCATGGGATTACTGACGCATATTTCTCACCCGTTTGTTCAAGTTGCAGCATTTAATCTTTTTCCTTGATTGCGTGCAACATTTTCGGAAGATGCAAGAGGAGTTGAAGGCTGAAGGTGTCCTCCTCGCGAGTTCCTTTTAGTGCGTGTTGTGTTAGTGCGTGCGTGCGCGTCCTCAGGTTTTATCCTCCTCGGCTCCCCCCCGTGACGAATCATCTGTCTGCTCCTCGGGGGTCGCTGGCAGGTGTTTTCTAAACAGGCTTCCCCACGGACGCCGCCGTCCTTGCCTCCCTCTGACGTTCCCGCATCTCTTTCCTGTTGCATTGCACACCTACCGTGCGTGTGTGTGTGTGTGTGTGTGTGTGTGTGTGTGTGTGTGTGTGTGTGTGTGTTTGGGAGTGAGCTATATCCTGCACCACAATCCTCAGGTCCACCTCAGCAGGCCTTTTTCAAGTTTTCATACATTATGTTCAGTCCCGGTCATCCATGCTCGTTTCTTGGTGCAACTTCACTTTAAAGTAGCGATGTCTGATATTGACTTTTTTTCCGATATCCTGATATTGTCCAACTCCTAATATTCGATACCGATATCAACCGATATCTACCAATATATGCGGCCGTGGAATTAACACATTATGGTTTTCCAGTTACAAATAAACCTTCTGGTCAAAATAATAGAGCTGTTTTGTTAGCAGCCAGCGACCACTGAAACCATTCTACTGAAACACGTGCGTTGCTTGCTGTTATTCGTCGATGCGGTTTGATGACATCATGAAGCGTAGCAGCAATTAGTTGAGTAAAGTATTGTTATTTACTATTTAATAATAACAGGAAATTTGAGGAATTCATTCTTTGACATGACTGCTAAATTCAGGAGAATTTTTTAAAAAAAAGTCATATTTTTACAATTTTTTTTCCTGATACCAATATTTTCCGATATTAATTTTTAATGCCTTTATTGGCCGATGATATTGGACTTCCCTACTTTAAAGGTGCCAGATAATGCAAAATTCACCAGTATTCCCTACAACACGTGTCCCCAGCCTGTGTGTCAACTCCCTAGAACTGAGACATTGTATTCAAACCTATGCTAGAGCGCACAGTTCTGGACATCAACCCTCTGTGACATCACAAAGGGCACCGACGCCTCTCCCTGGTTAGGCACCACATCTCCAGCCACGTCTTTGTTCCACCCGATTGAAGACGTTTTTTTGCTGTTCGCCAACGCCGAGCATTTTTGCAGGTTGCTGTAAACAGGGGGCTAAGTTCCCTGTTTTCTGGAGATAGGGAGGGTTTTGTCTTTTAATTTTTGATGCAAGGGACTGCAAGGGATAAATGCAAATCAATGGGCTGGGACTCTTCAGGGACTTGAAGTCGTGGAGGCAGGTTCTGATCCAGAACATGAGTTCTATTTGTAAGACATGAAACGGCTACAAATGCATCGGCGTCTCCGACTGCGTTTCATCATCTCACACGCTGCCTCGGCACGTCAACTCATCAGTGTGTGTGTGTGTGTGTGTGTGTGTGTGCCACTATCCCCAGGTCCTGCTTAGCGGGGCTTTTTAAAGTTTGCATTGTACGCGTACACCGCGGGGACCAAGCTCAATTCCACGGCATTGCAGGAAGTGGGGATAATGAGGCTTTTCCATTGATTAGGAGTTAATTGGGAAGCTGCGACGAGCCTGGGGAGGCGAGGGAAGGCTATTGAAGTCACTCCGGCTGGCCCCTGCACTCCTCCCTTCGCCCATCAGAGAGCTCCTTTCATTCCGTCACTCGTTTTCCCCCTGTGTCCCTCCCTCCCTCCACCACCTCCCGCTGCCCTTCTCTCTCCCCCCCCCCAGCCCCTCGTCTCGTATCGACAGTGTATGGACGCGATGAAATTAGGCCTGTCGCCGTTCCTCGCTCCGTCTCTGGCTGAACGCCGAGGCTGGCGAATAATAAACGAGTCTCAGGGCGCGCTCACGCCCTCCCAATTTACCACTCAATTCAGCCCTTTTCTTTCCTTTTTATTTGCTCAGATGCTCAAAATCCTTGGCAGGATGAACTCACTGCCAGACAAACAAGTGGCTGCTGTGCACGTGTACATATTAATTATTATTTTTTTAATGGAAACATGGATTTTTATGTTTCTGTACGAGTTGGCCTTCTGTTTCAACACAAACAGATGTTGGGATCAATAATGCGTTAAAAATAGTCCTTCCCAAGGGTGAAAACCCTGCTTTCCATTCGCATTTAAACAAAAAAAAAAAAGTTTTGACCGGCTTGACGTTTTGTTTGACGTCATCTTGTGTGGCGTAACGCAGCAATGGATGAATTCAATGTAAAAAAAACAAACAAAAAAAAGTCCCAGTTTCATGTATGATTTTCGCACGTGTCCGAATCAATGTGCATCTGCTCTCTCAGCGAGCTGGACGTGAGAACGTTGACCAACCGATCGTCCTCTCGACGGATTTTCACTTTCACTCCTGTCGTGTTGCTGACACACAAGTGCGCTCGCGCCTTCCCATTTGCCGATTCGCATTTTGGTCTCGCTGCCCCCTCTCCCCCCTCGAAAGGTATTTCAAGTTTACTGCGTATCTTTTGGCAGATATGGGATTTTTTTTCCTTCTGCTTTTGTATTTGTTTCTCCGTGTTCTGGCGGCGCCCTCGGGCGAGTTCCATGCTGGGTTCTCTTGACACGGATAAATCCTCTGTCCTGCACCTCTGTGCTGGCGTCGTAATGTTCTGCTGAGGTTGTTATCGAGCCGGAGAAGCATGAAAGCACGCGCACGCACGCGCACACACACACACACACACACACACACACACACACACACACACACACACACACACACACACACACACACACAGGCGAACACCTTTCTATATGTGTGATAGTGCTGAATAGGTAATTTGCCTCAAGCGGACACAGAGCGATTGGGATGTTCTCAAGGACAGATGTAATTGCATTTCATGTCCTGTAGTGGGTGGACACACACACACACACACACACTTAAATGGTGGTATAATGAGTGTGGGCCTATTCTCAACGTGCAACAGTGCTTCCACCCTTGTCAAAAAGGTCACTTTCATTTTCATTTTGGAAACGGTGCGAGAGATGGACAAGGAGAATGTCAGGCGCAAATGGATTTTTAAAAAATGTGGATTTTTTTTTTTTTTTTAAATCTCAACCAATGCTCAACATACCTCCAGTTCTGAGGGCTACATGATGTCACACGACAGCCGAGGATTCGGATGACAGATGAGGCTGAAGTGCTGCCATTGAGAACCCAGTCCGAAAAAAATCAAATAAATGAGGGAATCTCTCCGGTCGGCTGTGGGCCGTATTGTCGCCGCCGATTGCCGAACTTCCCTCGGAGTGCGACGGGTTGAGCGGGTTTGTGTTTAGACTGTGAGATAGCTAAAAAAAAAAAAAAAAGTCCCAACCTGATTGGAGGAGGGAAACGGTGGAGGAAGAGAGGAGCAACATTCTGCGGTAAAAACTACCGGGACTCCCACTCACACCTTAGCCTATGTGTGTGTGTGCGTGCGTCCGTCCGTCCATGCTTGTGTGTGTGTGTGTGTGTGTGTGTGTGTGTGTGTGTGTGTGTGTGTGTGTGTGTGTGTGTGTGTGTGATCGACCCATGGAGGTCACACCCTCCCTCCAGGTAATGGCTCCATTAGGAAGACACAGAGCTGCAGCCGCTGCTCCAAACACTATCATTCTCTCTGCTTCTGTCTCTGCCTCCAACAACCCCTCCCTCCCTCCACCACCATGCCCCCCCCCACACACACACACGCCCCATCTCTTCCACCTGGTGACAGGGAGGCCCGCCTCCGGACGCCGGCATCCGTCACCCGGCTCGTGAATCCATCATGTGAGCTTTTGTCCAGCAGACCCTGTGTGTGTGTGTGTGTGTGTGTGTGTGTGGGGTTTATTTTATTTCATATTTTTTTCATTTTTTGCTTCCTTCCCACTCGCCCATTAACAGCAGCGATCTCTGCAACCCCGTGTCATTAACCTTCTTAGCCCGCTCGTCGTTATCGCTCTCACCCCTCATCTCTTCCGCGACTTGGCCGCGCGTGTGCACGCAGGTGTGTGTGTGCGCGCGGGCGCGCCTCTCCGTTCGTGGCCGGCATTCATCTTAATAAATCAGCAATCTGCCCGCGTTTGGAAGAGATTGGTTTGGGAGTTGGACCCACCTCCGGCAGGCGATTAGTCGCGTTTAAGTGGCGTCTCGCTGAACTCGGCTGGAGGAAGAAGTTTCTTTCACTTCGGCTCAGAGGGAGCAAAGCGGCGAGACTGGACAGGAATGTCGCTGCCCTGTTCCCCTTTGTGCTTCGCGCCACCAACATTGTATGAAATAGAATCATGAATTAATTGAAAGTCGACCTCACTGTTCCTGTTCATCTTTCCTCTTGAGTTCAAAGTCAAATACAGGAACACTGTAGTTCTGAGATTAATGGAGATGATTTCATTTTTGTAAATAGTGATTTGAGGAATTATTATTATTGTTGGGCTTGCAATTCAAGCCTTGATGCCTAGTTGCAATTTGTTCAACCTATGTGATGTTTCTTTTTCTCTCTCTCTCCCACATATGTGAATGAGGCCATGACGCAAGTGCTAGTGTTCAGTGTTATTGCGATATTTAGGTTTTGCGCAATTGTAGTGGTAATGGAAACACAGCTGTAGTTATCTCTCCCATTTTAACAGCGCTTGTTGTTTCCCGCCTTGCGTCCTTCATCATAAGTACTCATACAGCCTGTGTTTGTGTGCGTGCATGTGTGTGAGTGCGTGCATTGTCAGCCTTTTAAACAACATCATCAATCACCACCTTTGTCCGGGCTCGTCCTTCTCATTGTTGCCGGTAAACTGCAGCCTGATGAGAGCCGAGCAGAAAAAGCAGCTCTAATTGCGGGACATTAAGTGTCCACATTGTTTTTTTTGGTGCGATGCGGCTTTCTCTTTTCGTCCTCGCTGCTTTTCCCCGCTGGGTGTTGCCCTGATGGGCATTCGCTGCAGGCGCCGACGCTTCATCCAGGTACGGCGCCACATCTAATCGAGGCTTCTTGTCTTGGTGTTTGGAGCGGTGCCGCACCGGCTGCGCATCGGTTCGTGTCCGTGTGAGGCAGCAGAACTCCGTGAGAGGCATCAATGAGATTTGGGCTGAGAGAAAGACTGCAGTGGAAGACACAGGCAGAGAGAAGACTTGTAAAAACAGCTGCCAAGATTGAAAAATAAAAATACTAGGGCTGTACAAGTTAACGCGTTAATAGCGCTATTAACGCGTTAACTCAAACTCCTTTTAACAGCATTAATTTTTTTAACGTGCTATTAACTCCTGGTTCACTCGCTGCTTCAAAATAAAACCCCACAATTGACTACTGCGATCATGGCTTGAGAATACTTCAAGGTTTGAGGGTTTTTTTTGGAGGGTATCTGGACAGTAGAAGTATGTAATCATTTTGGAATGTTAAAATGAAATGAAAATAAAAATAGAATATTTCCAAAAATAGAATATTTCCACAAAGGAAATAGTCTCCTAGAGTATCTAGGACAATAAATATCTTGTTAAGTTACATAAAGAGCCGGGTAAAAAATGTTGCAATTAATTTGTGACTAATCGCGAGTTAACTCAGGAAAAATCAACTGACAGCCCTAACAAATACCAAAGAGCCACATGAGCTTCTTTTTTTTTATTTCTAAATGCGTGAATTCTCCAAGATAAAAAAAAAAAGTGTTTCATCGCTTGGAAACACAAACAATAGAAGCCTCCATTTTGATAAAAGTGGGTCAGCCTGCCTGCCTTCGCCACCATCATCCCACCGATTAAAAGGACTTACGGCCCCGTCTCTAAATTAGACGGCTCTTTGTTCTTTCCTCAAGGTAGCCGGGAGTGAGAGAGAGTGATGACTGCGCTCGGTGTGAGAGGGCAGAGAGTAGTTAGTCAGAGAAAGTGAGTAAGATGGCAAAAGGAGCCGCAGTGCCGGCGTGAGTGAGCGCGTGCGTGAGTGAGCGCGCACCAGCCTCCTCATAACCCTGCATGCCAGCTTAGACCATTCTGCTGACTCGTCGCCGCAGATACAATTACTTGAAAGGATCGCAAAGTGCCCAAGTGCGTGCACGTGGACGTGCGTGCGCGCGTGTGTGATTGAATGTGTGAATGAAAGAAGAAAATAAAAAACTGCTTCTGAATACTTGAGGCCCAAATCTCCTCTCAACTTCCACTGCGTGCGTGCGTGCGTGCGTACGCGCGTGTTAGGATTTAGCCTGCTGCTAGTCTCCGACTAATCCTGTGTGTGTGTGTGTGTGTGTGCGTGCGCGCGTCTTTGTGAGACACCGTCATGCAGCGTCTCCCCTGGTTACTAGGTGGCTAGTGCGCCGCTCAGAAATGCTTGAAAGGGGATAAATCCAGATAAAGAGGTGATAAAAATAAAACGTGAGGAGAGCCGGAGCAGGCCAATCAGGCGCGGCGAGGTGGGTGAGGAGGGGTGTGTGTAGGTGGTGGTGGTGGTGGTGGTGGGGGGGGGGACCGTGCTGTTTGCCGAGGGAAGATTAAAGTAGCCCCCTGCTTAGCAAGCAGTAAAGTTTGTCAGCGGCTGCCAAAAAAATAAACTGGAAGAAATGTCAGTGTGTGTGCATGTCTTGTTTATTTCGGCTGGAAAAAAATTTGATTGAACGGATGCAGGTGCATCGAGTGGCAAAACGCAGAGGGTGCGTCATGCCCGTCGAACTTAAACCACTTCATGTTAATTGGCTTTCCTGTTTTGCAAAAACAACATTTTCAACTGTGACTGGACGAAAACCTCCTTCCAACACTCGGATTTGCTCCTCTGCCGCTTCAACCGGCCGTCCGCAGCTCAAGACCTCCGATTACGGCCGAGGGCGACTCGGTGTTGGAGATAAACGCACTCAAACATCTTTTGCAGCCAGAAAAAGCATTTTGTGCCTTTTGTTTATCTTTTAATGGAAAAGAAAAGAGGCCTTTGAGTTGTTGTAAACCTGCCGCTGAGAAGACCTTGTGTGTTAATCTCTTTAGCATCTGCTAAACTCGTGGCCGCCTCCTCTTCCTTTTTTGTAGCAGCTTAAAGGGAAGCCAATTGATTGTGGAATCCTGAGGCAGACAGAAAAAAAACCTCTTGCTATTGGAGGCTGGCAAGGCCTGCTTTTGAGCTTCAGAATCAGGAAAGAAATTTCATTTATACCCGTTCCAACCGTCGTGCAAAGTGAAAATCAATCATTTGTCTGGTTTGCAAACAAACTGTCAGACCTTGTATCCTTTCCAAATATATATTATATATATATATATATATACATATTTGTCCCCGTGCAAATTCTGGATAAAATACATCTGTCAAAATATTTCCCTTTGATATCCCTTTGACTTGTTGGATCAGAAATCCAGGTTGTATATCCGTGTGTGTGGCGCGTACAGAGCTCTCCGTGGTCCTGACCAACCCTGGAGGCCCTGGCGGGGATTCAGGACCACGGAGAGCTCCAGCGGCGCGGTCTGGGTCCTATGCAAAATGAGTAAGCACTCGGAGCCGTGGGTATTTAGTCAGCAGGTCAATGTTCTGCCCGTGGTCTCTCTGCTGGCGACGCACACGTCAACACTCACACACGCTGTATACATGAGTAAAATGGCTCGCTGCGCAAGGGAAACGTCATTGTATTTACTATGCACACAGCAGAAGAGGACCGCGCGCACACACACACACACACATACAAGTACAGTACATATGTTTGAGTCACCGCTCTGACACGCTGACTAAAACCTCTGAGAGGCTGTAAAACACAATTGCACACATGCAGCAAAGGGGTGAAATATAGGTTAGGTGCTGCATCACACACACAAACACACACACTAACAGCTGACCCAATCATGTGTCATTCAGTTTCACATTAATGACGACAGCACGATATAAAAGGCTAGACGTCTTTCATGGTTTGTTCACCTTTTGATATACAGACATAGGCACACGTGTGTGTGTGTGTGTGTGTGTGTGTGTGTGTGTGTGTGTGTGTGTGTGTGTGAGAGAGAGAGAGAGAGAGGGCTCAGGCTTGTAAATCCATGCAAACAGCATTGCCTTGACCAGGATGGAGCTGAAACAGAGAGAGGACAGTTGAGATGTGCCGTGATTGGAGTGACGAGCAGAGGCGATTTGTCTTCAGTTTACGGAAGCGCATTGTTGCCACACTAGGGGAAAAAAAAACAAAAAAAACACAGGACTGGGTATCACATTATTACGTGAAAGTTTCATCCCTTTTTTGGTGAAGGTTTCACGTTCTGACGTGATAATTTTCACTTTTTTACATGAAACTGTCATGTTATTTCATGAAGGTTTCACATTCTTACATGATCATTTTCATGTTTGTACATGAAACTATCACGCTATGTAGTAAAGGCTTCACGTGAGATGAGCAGTGACTGAAGAGACGAGCAAGGGGATGAAAAGAAAAATGGGCTGAAGACGTCTCAGGTCCTCTCTCTTTACTTTCCGCTTTCTTTCCGTTCTGTTTTTAGAAGCTGATTTTGGACTGGGCTGACTGCACCGGTCAGTCACACTCTCTGTCGTGCCACACGCAGCCGCGGACGGGAGAGAGGGGTCGAGCCGTCTGCTTCCTTTCCTTCTTTCTTTCCTTTTTTTTCTCCCCCCCGGTGCTGGGCGGCTGGGTTTCCGGGCCAACAACAGATCTGTCAGGAAACCCCAGGGGGAGCGGAGGTGACAGATGACATTTTCAAACATGTTATATCACAAAGCAACCCTTTCACTCGCGGTTCAGGGGTCTTGGCGTCGGCAGACAGTTCTGCAGGGGTTCGCGAAGCTCTTTCAAGAGCTGCAGAGGTGAGTCCAAGGGCCGTGTTTACATGCGCGGGATCAAAGTCCCACCGACTTTAAGGCTGTTTGCACAGTAGTTGCAATGCTTGTGTGTGTGTGTGTTTTTTTTTTTTTTAGTACCGAGCATGTTGGCTCGCACACCCCCACTTCCCCACCCCTCCCCCCTCGCTGGTCAGCACTTGTAACACTGCACGGTGGCTGAGCGCGCTTGTGGATGTGAACTGTGCAGTTCAGTAAGGTGGTGGTGCTGGTGCACAACACGCTGACAGACACAGAAGAAGAAGTCACTTTGAAGAAGGCAAGAAATTAAAATCACTTTATTCACGTTGCATATTATTTATGCATGTGTATACAGGAGAGTCTTGACTCCATATGATGTTGAATCTGATCAAAATAGCCCCTTTGAAAGGTCATGAGCAGCCATCACCGCTGACGCGCCGTCAGCAATGATGCCATGCGGTCCAGACTGCACGCTGCAGAGCTCTCCGTGGTCCTGACCGGCCCTGGACGTGCCAGCGGGGATTCAGGACCACGGAGAGCTCCGCTGCCACGGTTGTCAGAAGCTCGGGAGCTCTCCGCGGTCCTGAAGTCTGTCCAAGCAGTGTGCCTGGGCTACGCTGCACTAAGTGACAGCTCAGTTTCTCAGTTTCTTCAGCCGCTCTCAATTTTTATGAAAGTGCATTTATTTTGGATTTGATTATATTTAATATATTTTTTGAACTTTATATTTTATACTTTACTGATTTTTGGCCACGGCTTTACAATATTTTAGTGAGTTATGTCGGACCGTTCCTTGAGGGATCCAAACTAAAAAGAACTATATTTAAGATTCGTATATGTAGATATATATACAAAGTTTGGCAAGCTGATAATATATGTAATATTGTTGTGTAGATAAGGGCTTATGTCCCCTTGTAGCTGAGGCTAATTGTCTTAAAATGCGATCACAGATGCAATACTTGTGGTAAGCCCTTTAAACCCGATATCGATGGATAGAATAGAAATAGAGCCCCAGGATAGAGAGGAAGTGTGCGTGCGCACACACACTCACATCCACACAGACACAGAAAGACACACACGTACATACACACCTCAAGAAACATTTACGGCTTCCTGCAATTACAGACAACACACTGTCTACACTTAACTGCCCTCTGATACACACCCACACGCATGAACGCACATGCACACACACACACACACACACACACACACACACACACACACACACACTGCACTTTCATTTAGATCAATGTAAAGATGAGGGCTGCCTAATTTATGCACCAGAGCGTCTCCGACAGAGGTCCAGGTGTCATTCCATCTATCGGCATGTGCAGGATTTAAAGTGTATTGGAGTCAGCACTCCTCCCCTCCTGGTGGCATGCATTAACACACATAATGCTAAATCAACAGCTCTCTGAAAGCCCACTAAGTCCTCTAACCCCCACAGAGACAGAGAGGGAGGAGAGGCACCGGGAGGAAGCGAGAAAGTGAGAGGAAGTGCCATAGGCTTGCACACACACACACATACACACACAAACGCACTTGCATACACAAAAGGACTCGGTTCGAATAGCAAGATATCAAGGAAGAGCGCAGAGGAAGAAATAATGCTCCATGTTTGGACCTGTGAGATATGGGGAGGTGAAGCATTTCCCTTCTTCGCTAATCCCTCAATTTTCTCCTTTACATCTCCTTTCGCTTAGTTTCGCTTGGGGGGCATGTAAGGGCCTCAGCGGCACGTTGCAGCCCATAATGGGTAATAATCACAGGCCCGAGACCCTTGTGGGACCTGAGTCAGCGCTGAGCTTTAAAGGCCATGAAGCCTTCAAGGGCAGCCAGGAAACCAGGAACTTGGACGACTCGGATGTGGCATTCCTGATCAGAAGTAGAGGGAGTTTCTTAGCGTGATTCATATGTGGGACACTTCTAGGCCTTGAGCTCTTTTGTCACCCTCTTGAAGTGTCTCAGCGTTCAATTCTCCTCGGGTTTCGGGGGAGGCGCGAGATGGTGGTGGTGAGGGGGCAGAGGGGTCCTAACACCTCGGCCGGCGCAGTTGAACTTAAGGGCCAGTCGGAGCTCGAGTCGTTCTGTGTCAAACGACTCTGTCAGCTGGCGGAGGGGGAACTCGAGCGTGGACAGGTGGGGCGGCTCAGACGAACAGAAGTCGCATTGATTCCTGAGCGAGTCGCAGAGTGCAGCTGGCACTGTCACGAGCTGCGGCGTGCAGTCATTTGTATGTCTGACACTTGAGGCGCAGCTCTCCAATTAGAGGCCCTTCAGTTATTACTGCGCCCGTTCGGGTCTTGGCAGACTATTTAGCATCGATTTTTGTGCAGAACAATAGATCAGATATGCACTTTTAGACTAATGGATGCCTTCGTGAGTCGGACTGACACGCTGATGAGATCAGATAAGACTTTGCAAAGTCCAACAGCGATGGAATTTACTCCTCTGCAGCCGAGAAAAGGGATGTTAGCTTGTACGTTGTCGGGGTCGAAATCGCACTGTACTGCGGACGTTGTTCGACCGTGGTTGCGTATTTTCCCGTCTGTCTTTCTGTCACCCGTTTTACATTCTTACCACTCATAAGGCTTCCACACGGCAGATGCACAACTCCATCCACCTTTGAAGAAAACTTTACTTTCCCTCCGCTGGATGAATGCCGCTTGCCATCTGAAATACCTGCTGTTTGAAACTACCTTATGTCGCAGTTTATTATGTTGCACCGAAGTAGAAGCAAATAAATAGTCGAGAGCAGAACTGAATATTTTTACATTGTGATATTGGATTTCAGTTAGTTTCACTGTATATCTAGATGGGTGGAGCTTTTAGTTATAAAAAAAGACCAATGCATAAGTACCAAAAACCTGCATCCTATCATTTGGCATCAGCAGGAACCGCCAAAGGCGGTTGCAAAAAGACCAAAAATCAATGTCTGGAAATACAAGAAGGAGCCCTAAATCTTTGTGTTGGTCTAAATCGCTTGTTAAAAAACCAAAAAACATTCAGCAAATAGGTTCTAATGTTTATTTTGTCTGATGGGGTGAGGTTGGTGGTGGTGGTGGGGAGGGGGTTGTTGTGGATGTATGAGCGGCTGTAAATGACTGCAAGTCTTTGGTCTTGGCTAACCCATTGTCTCAATGACAACCCCCTGAGATTTACATGAGCGCAGAATGGAATGATGGGATACGGCCCACACGGCGTTAATGTTCCGTGCAGACTGTCATTTAAAAAAATAAAAAAATAAAATAAATAAAATAAGCAGCTGTGCTGATAAGCCATAACAGTTATTTCTTTCTTCCTTTTTAATGTCAAATGCAAACATGCTGCTGCAAATGAAAGAGGGTTGATGGTTCTCCTTTGCTGACCTACCTGGGCGTAAGTCACCCGCTCTCTGAGGAAACAAAAAAAGAAAACGACTGCGACGCTTTGAATGAAAATGCAAAATTTATTTTTTCTGTGTGTGTGTGATTTATCAAGCGAAAAGGGGTCAGACCTCTCCCTCCGTCGACGCTCGCCCATCACCATTCGTCACGTTTACGGCGCTGACACGTCCGCCCTCACCTCAGTCAATTAAACATCCTGTCAGCCGCCAGATCGACTCCTGCTTCAAACATCTCATATTCTCATTTCAGATAAAAAAAAAAAAAAATCTCACCAAATGCGCAGTCCAGACAGTCGAGACCAGTTTTTCTTGGTCCCCTTTAACATATTTGCCTCTTCTCTTTGTGCAGGAGCGACTCCCCGGTCAAAATATTCCCCAATTCTGTTTGCTTTGTTTCATTAGTTTTGCCTCTTTTTAAACTGCCAGTTAAGCTTATTTTTGAGCAGTTTTCATATTGCTGAAGGGACTCACATCACGCTGCACCAAACTCTCCATACACGGGCGATTGTGCAGTGATCCTGGAGTATGGTTCTCTATTGAGCATTAATCTTCAGTTTTATTTTTGACTTTTTTTAAATAGTCGACATAATGTTATTTTTTTTTTATATCAGAACACCCCTTTGGCTGGTCCCTTCACTGGGAGTCACAGCTGTTTATTTTTACAAGTTCAGTTTTTCATCTTTTTTACGTCTTTTACGATGCATCAGTTGCTCTCGTTTGGGCTCGTGTATCGGCACAATGGGGAAACTTAAGCGGCGCCGCCTTGAGGCTACGCTCTGGCAGTGACCTGATTGGGAATCGGATCCCGCTTTTGAGCCGCTACCTCAGTTTTGTTCTACCCTCTGATTCCCGGTCCCGCGCTGATGCGATCCACCTCGGCGTTAAGCCGAGCTCTCGGCGGAGCCTCTCGCCAGTCGAGCGAGAGCGTCTTTCCCACCGACAAAATCCTCCCTTTTCCGTTCTTTTGTCCGTCTTCAAATGGTAAAATCCTCCCGCCCTTGAGATCTCTTCCGATTGCCGCCGGACGGCGGTGACCGGCCTCCGCTTGACCGAGCTCTGCGAACCCGAACCGACCAAAAAAACGGCTCATTCCCGTCGAAAGAATATCGAAAATTGGGTGACTTTGCGGCGCCAAAGTCGACTGTGCTGCAGCGATGAAAGGAGAGCCGCAGTGGTTGAGGCCCGAGAGGTGGTCGGCGACATAAAACATCTGCCGACGGTGCCTAATTTAATCAGTGGCGTTGCCCGCGCGCCGACGGAACGCACGGGGTAATTTGCATACGTTAAATGACAAGCAGGAAGCGGCAACAACCGCGGCACCAAATTAATCCCGCCATTTAAACGGGGTCGTCATGGCAACCGCCGGTGAGCCACTTTCAACTCTCGCCTCTCTGGACCAATCATGTTGCGCCACCTCGGCCGGCCTTTTTTTCATAATTCACATTTCACATGCTGTCATATCGCTAACTTTGCGCCACGTCGTGTGCTTGATACCTAAGTTTTTGAATATACAAGCATGGCTACTTTCCATTGGTTATTAAAGCATAAGAGTTTGTATTGTATTTTATTTAAAACCAGGTCTATTTTTATGGTGAACTGTGAAACATCGCTATTTTGCTAAATTCCATTAAGCAGACAAAGGAGACAGGAAGGAGGAAGTGAGGACAAGCCTAGCTAATGCTAGCAGGATTAGCGTCTGTCGCTCTTATAGTTGCAGTATTCATCAGAGCCGGGTCAAGAACAACTAAAGGCTCTTCTGAGTGCAAAACAGTTTAGTTCAGCCTAGCAGTGTGCCAGTTCAAAATTCACATTTGGTCGTATCGCTAACTCTGCACCATGAAATGCATGAGGATGAGCCCCTCTACCCCCCCAATTTTTTTTGTTTATTCAGCTTTTCAATGCCGAGCAGGATCGGTTGGCCGGGGGCCCACTCTCTATGCATGAGGGTATTTTTCCCCCTGCCAGCCAATCAGGGGGAAAACGCAATGGCTGGGAGTCACAAAAAGAAACCAAAGGGGGAGATTACAGATTACACGTTGCAGCTCACTGCTGGGAGGATTGATCTCTGAGTTGGATTCCAGCGTCTTTAACAATAGGGGGGTGAGGCTGGCCGTTGTCTTCCTCGGGGAGGCCTGTCGCTGCAGAGCAGGACCCTGCAGCTCCACGCCGAGGCCTCGTCCGCACGGACTCTGGGATTTTCTTTTTTTCCACTCAAAGCTTTGTCTGCGTTTGTTTGGCCTTCCGTCAACATTTTCAACGACCTGCTGTTTGCTTGCCGCCATTGTAGGACGACATCTGTGCAATACGACGGAATATTTGGGAGTAGTGGAGGTTTAAACCTTTCTAGCAGGACATGTTTTTCTTTTCTTTTTCTTCAAACTTTTTTTTTTTTTTTCAAACTTTAGAAATAATTTGACTTTCCCTCGGCCTGTATTTTCTATCCCCCTCAGACACCTCACCATATTTTTTTGTTTAGCTGTGTTTGTGGTTTCGTGACAAGCGGTTTTTCTCTGATGATTGGCCAACATGGTTGATTGCCAAATTCCTTGTTCAGCGTTCACTTGACCCCACCTGTACGGCCACCTGTATGGCTGGCTACGTGCTAATGACGAGGGTATGAAAAAAGACCCAAAGGTTGGTCTGCTTGTGTGTTTTACCTCTTGATATTTTACCTAGAGGCTGCAGGGGTGGGCCCTGTGGAGACCCCGCCCACTTGCCTGCAGCCCACCTCGCCTCCCATCCTCTCCCACCTGTCGTTGCGCTCACGTACTGCAACGCCGCATCATTTGCGTCGATCCACCGGCAGCAACGCTGCGTCGGCCTTCGCCCTCCCAACACGTTCCCTCCCTCTCTCTCCCTCTCTCTCCCTCTCTCCCTTTCTTCTCCCTTTTGCTCTGCTGCAGCGGCAGGATGTGTGCGGCGCTGCGCGCGCGGCGAGTCTATAATTTATAGACGCGCGCGCTTTTCCCTTTGAAATCTATCCATAATTGATTCCGCCAGTCCCGCTGTAGGGCTGGTTAGCGGGGCTATCTGTCTCTGACTCACTGGCGAGCGTGCACGTGTGCGCCTCCGAGCGTCGGGGCCGCGTACGGGAGGTGGGTGGGGGCGAAGGAAGAGTTCTGGTGTGGGGTTGAGAGGGGTGGGTACTTGAAAGGAGGCTGGAGAAAGAGCGGTAATGCGAAGGCAGGAAGGAGCAGCGTGGCGCAGTGCAGCGCCGCTGCTGCTGCCTCGCTGCTGCTGCCTCGCTGCTGCTGCCTCGCTGCTGCTGCCTCGCTGCTGCTGCCTCGCTGCTGCTGCCTCGCTGCTGCTGCCTCGCTGCTGCTTTCAGAGGCCTTCCTCCCTCATGGCTCCACGAGGGGAAACAAAGGAACTTTATTCACCACCACCACCACCACACACACACACACACCTTAGCTACCGCTATTCTGACCCTGCCCCTTCATTTCTCTGGCTGCTTTTCTGTCGTTTTTTTTCCCCCCCATTCATTCACCGGTCGTCCTGTGCCCCTCTCCCTCCCACCTCCATGTTTGGGTCTCACAGTAAAAAAAAAAAAAAAAAATGGTGTTGTTAATCTTCCGGAATGATTATTTTGCCCCGAATGGCTTTTCCTAATTTACTAATTTACTTATTAATTAAATTCCAAAAATACGTATTTTTTTTGGTAGCGTCTCCTCCAGCGCTGCTTTTTTGCTGACCGCCACGGCTGTGGCTCACCCAATGCTAAGCACATGGCAATTTACCGTAGGCTAACGATGAGTCTTGCGCGGTGATGCCAGTGAGTAATTTTTTGTTTGAGGAATTCTGCTCTTCAGATATGTGGGTCAGCGAGCGTGTCGGAGTCGTTCACACCGCGGCATTAGCATATTTTTTTTAGCAGGGGAGTTTCCAGTCGAGGTGAAGGAAGCGATTGTCGTTGCTTATTGCCCGTCCAGGGAGGGGAAAGAGTCGATCGAGAGAGGGATTCACGCAACAGGAGAGAGCTAAAAGAACGCAGGTTAGGTCGTTGCTGTGCCTTCTCTCCGACTTTGGAACAGTGTGATTTTTTTTTCCATTACTCCTCATCGCTCCTCTCCTCTGTCATTATGCTCATGTCTCTGTTTACCTACTATTTTCCCCCACATTTTTTCTAACACCTTCTCATTCTCTCTGCCCTAATTATTTTCTTCCACACACACACACACACACGCACACACACACACACACACACGCACACACACACGCACACACACACACACACACACGTGAACGCACACACTGCTGTTGCGGGATGATTAGGTGCCACCAGCTTGCAGCTCATCTGCTGCTGCTGCAGTCTTTCTGCATCTGTTTTTTTGTTTTTTTCCCCCGAAACAAAGGAAACCCAAGTGTCGAATAAAACAAGCAGAGCTTTTTTTTTTCGTGGTTATCACAGTGTAAGAGTGTATTTTATTTTATTTTAAACCAGGTCTGTTTATGTGGTGAATTGTGAAGCATCACCTTTTTGCTATTTTCCATGAGAAATCTTCCAAGCATATAGGATATAGTTGCAATTCATCAGAACTGAGTGGCGTTTTCACAATCACGGAAGAAAGATCAATTTAAGGCTCTTCTGAGCGTAAAACAGTTCACTTAAACCCACTGCACTGTCTTTGCTAATATCACAAATACTTGCCGCCTGCCTGACGAGCACTAGTTTCACCTTTCTGAGTTTTTCCACCATTTTCACAACACCCTCTCTGGGATCTTTAGTGGACGGATATGTTGGTTACATCCACTGGATTGAGGAAATTGTTCAGTTTCATGCACAAGATGACGGCGGCAGATTTGATTTTAAACCACACCACAAAGATGATTTATTTTGAAAGGATTGATTTAGTTCTAACCCACCAATGTGCAAGAAACACACTTTAATTGCCTTAAATCAAAGTGTACATTTTCCTAAATGCAGTAATGCATTCCACTGAGCTCTAATGCAAAAGCAATGCGCGCTGCTGGATGCAGCCACGTCCCCTGCAGCAAATGCCTTCACCTCTTTCTTCCGATCCCCACATCTTCTTCCATCCTTCCTCCCCCCTGTATCACTTATTCTTCCATCCTGTTGGTACCCCAATCTTTAAGACCACACACACACACACACACACACACACGCACTCACAGCTCTTGGCAGACAGAGGGCCCTGCAGTTTTTTCTGCTGACGCCGCCATTATTCCAATACCCCCACTGTTGAATAATTCACCGCAGACGCCGCTCACCCAACAAACACACGCGGCGCATGCACGCTGGTGCACATTTCCAACCGTGTGGCCCCGTCGAACGCAGAGGTAGTTCGCCGCCAACGGCCGCCGTCCAACGCAGACGTGCTCACCGAAATGAGATGTTCCGTATTTCCGCTTTTTATTTCCGTACGAGACGTCGAAACCAGGTTAGCGGGCGCGCTGTCACGTGCGTGCACGCGAGCGCGCATAAAGCTGCTCTCCGCCATCCATCACCTCGCGCTGGATGGGGGTCGGCGGGGGAGATTTCATTACCCCCCGTAAAAAGGTTGTCAGTTTTAACGGCTGTCGCATTACTCCCCCTGGCCACTCCCCCTTCCAGCTTCATCCCGCCCCCAAATTCCTTGTTCATCACTGTTCCCTCATCAGAATTCAGGTGAAGTGCGTTATTCCCCCACCGTGTATTAAAACAGACGAGAAGCGGAACATAAATTATAGTGGAATGATACTTTGAAAATATATGTATGTTATTGCAAGTCGCTGTCTTTTAACTGGGAGAGTGACACCCCTGCCATTAAACTTGGTATGACCTGACCTGGAAAAACATTGCACGGCGGAGTATTGCTGCCATACTAAAAGAAAAAAAGGAGTGCGGCTCAGCATCACATCATTATGTGATGATTTCCACAGTTCCATAATACTGTCAATTTTTTTGGTTCACGTTTTGACGTGATCATTTTTGCGTTTAACGAATCAAAACAAAGCAAAACAAGGCTAGCATAGGCACCGATCGTACCTAGGTACGACGCCCCCCCCCCTTTTTTTTAAGTATTGCAGCAATACGCCATTAAGTGTCATTAAAGCCTCAGCAAGTCCCTGAATGTGTTCCAAATGAAATTGCAGAAGTAGCAGCAGCAGCAGCAACGGCGGCGGCGACCTAAGATATCTATCAATGCTCAGCAGCAGCAGCAGCAGCATTGCAGGAGTAAAGAGCGTCTTATTAAATCACATTAGCTCCATCGATTCCACTGTTGGCCCGCTCTGCTTTTTGTCTCTTTTACCAAATGAGCTTTTAACTCCTGGCTGGGCTGCAGTTTCACTTAATGCATGACTGTATAGGCGGCCAGTAATGGTATTGTACTGTGCGGGGAGACGGCTGCCAGGAAAACCTGACCCGGGTACTTCATCACCGGGTTATAATTGTTTCATTTATTTATTTATTTATTTATTTATTTGTTTTTACTTTGAAAGGTTTCATTTTCCCCCAATCTCTCCTCGCATCAGTCGGCAGCCGCCGTTTAAGCCGCGGGGACCAAGTAGTTTTGTTATTGTTTGAGCTGCGCGTGCGTGTGCTCGTGCGTGTGTGTGTGTGTGTGTGTGTGTGTGTGTGTGTGTGTGTGTGTGTGTGTGTGTGTGTGTGTGTGTGTGTGTGTGTGTGTGTGTTTTATTAGCGGGGCCTCTGATTGACTTTAAACGCTGCCGTGACTCTGATACAGAAACAACAGGCTGTTTATAGCCACAGGAAGCAGGCACGCACACGTACGCACAAGCACACACACACACACACACACACACAGTTTCCTGCAGGGCTGAAAACTTGGCTCGCTGACTGATTGAGTGGATTAAAGATGGTGCGATGCTGATGTTTTGCTGAAATGACATTTCAAGGATTTCATCTTTTTTTTTTGTTTTTTTTCCCGCAAACTCTCTCCACAGCAGCCCTCTTGACATTTTTTTTTTTTTTATCTCTTTCCTCATCTTCCCCCTCCCCCTTTTTTCTTTTTTCTCATGCGTAAATTCGCCGCGGGTCATGCAGGACAGCGTGAGAGTGCACGGCGGGGGGATTAGCGTATGACAGATGTTCAGGTCTTGTTGTATTGTCAGGCACATCACAGTGCGACCTGGCCGCGCTATTCACAATGACACACAAATCAATGGGAGTGTAATCGATAGGTGTTCCGTATCGACAGCAGCGAGCCGGGCCAGCGGTCCTCGGATGACCCTGTGATCTAATTCGAGCTGCGGGAGGCGGGTGGTGGGGGTGCACGGGGTGCCCCGGCAGCGACACCACCCCCAAAAAATATTAGATATGTATATATATATATATATATTTATTTATTTATTTAAGAAAAGAGGAGTCTGAGTTGTTATTAAAATTTTGCTTTAATTGGTAAATGAAATCTGTATCTAACAATTTTTTGATGAATAAAGTCAAAGACTGAAGTGACTCAAGATTCACACCTTGGTCTTTCAGAGCCTTTTTCAATGTAAGTACAACATGTACAGTACAATATGTACTGAGTCCTGCCGGCTGTCTTTGAACGACACTCGAGAGTCATTCAGTGGTTCACCACTCGAGAGTCATTGTTAAATGACCTGAGTCACGACTCGTCGTCCCGGCCCCCGCTAGCTTACCTATTGAGAGGGAGAGACTCGCATTGTGCGACTGCTGCACCGACTCGGTTCCAATAACGCAAAGTTCACGGCTGTATGGGGCCCTGCAGGAGGAGCTTGAAACAAGCTCCCTGATTCACATCACCCCTCCAAGCCCCCCCGCACCGGGCCTGAGCTGTGAACCGATGAATCACTCCGTTGCTCACAGCAGCAGCCGCGGCTTCTAATCACAAAATGAATGATTCACCCAGGTGAGAGAGAGACCCAAAAAATAAATAATAAAGAAAAATAATCGAGAGCCTGTGTGTACACAAGGATTACCGCAACATTCCGGGTGACTCAGTGACTCGCATGACTCAAAAATGCGAAGTGGAAGGCGGACCTTTTTATTTTTCGCCCTCAGACTGGAGGAGCAATAAGGAAAATCTAAGATGCATTAAGCACATTGTCAGTTCAGGGTTGTGTCAAAGCCAGAGGTCATCGATGGTCTGACGTCGCTCTGTGGGGGGGTGGGAGATTGCACGCAGGGGGCGTTTTGCATGTCAGGCTGGGAAACTCACATGGTGAAGGAGCGTAAGGGGGCCGGCGGACGCGTGCACTCGCTTGAGCGAATTCCTGAAGATGAGAGCATCGGCAGCTTCGGCGTGAAAAGAAAAAATGGAGCAAAGGGAGGAGAGTTCACATTTTTTTTTTTAAATTTAAAATCAGGTCTGTTTATGTGGTGAATTGTGAAACATTGCCTTTTTTTTTTTTGCTAAATTCCATAAGAAATTTAGCAAAAAAAAGAAGAAGAAAAGTAGGAAGTGACCGCAAGCCTAGCTGATGCTAGCGAGATTAGCTTGCAGCACTTATAGTTGCAGTATTCATCAGAACTGAGTGACATTTTCACAACAAGGGAGAACAAAGAATAACTATTGGTTCTTCTGAGTGTGGAGGAAGTGTGAAGGAGGAAGTGACCACAACCCAAGATAATGCCAGCGAGCTTCAGTGTAAAAAAAAAAAGAAAAATGGAGAAAAAAACATCACAACTGAGTTCAGCGTCCATCAGCGTCTCAGCTTTCCCCTCATCTGCCCCTCCCACCCCCATCCTACTCCCCATCCCACCCCGTACCACCCCTCCCTCTCACCTCAATTTACCTGACGCGCCATCTGCATCTCGCTGTCGAGGAGGGGGTGTGGGGGTGGGAGTGAGCGCTCACCCCGGGAGTGAGCAGCAGACGGGGGAGGGAGCAGTTGGTGCGAATGAGAATCGCCAAGGAGGAGGAGGAGGAAAAAAAAAATGTAGGTCTGAGCGCACGTCTCCATTAATTACGCTCTCGTTACACAACAGGCAGGGGGAGTCGACCAGAATAATTAAGCTGATGGTTTGGTTGTTTGCGTGCTGCTGTGGTTCTGTTTTTATTTTTTTTTCTCAAATGTATTTATTGTTTTCTTTTCCTCTCTCCCTCTTCTTTTATTGCATTTTCCTCCCCCGCAAACGGTTTGATTGGAGTAACGATTAAACAGCAACCTAACTGAGGACGAATGCGTCTCTTTGTTCATCCTTTCTCTCCTCCGCCAGCAGGGTGGTGATGATGATGATGATGATGATGATGATGATGATGATGCTGCGGCCTGATTACAGCGAAACTGCTCACCTCTCAACAGCCCTGCTCCGAAGTGACCCGTCAAAGACAAACTCATTATAATCAAAACTGATCACTTTCACTTCCTTATTATCATTAACATGCTGCCTTTAATTGTGAAAGGTTGATTGGAGTCGTAGGATTACAATAGTTCACGTGTCACCGTCTGCTGATCTTAACTTTTTAAGGCTCCTCGTGGGTCCACTTCACTGACGTACTCGATCCTCCTGCGATGCTCGCTGGAAAGAAGAACTCTGCGTCACTGGATCCTGCCCCCCCCCCCGCCCCCCCCACACCCTTTTAACGTCACAATCGTCCCAGTTCGGTAATGCTGCCTAATCCGGAAGGCAAACATTCCAGTGACGACGATTTGCACTGAAGAAGTAAAGAATGCAGAGAAAAAAAATCCCATGATGCTAAAAATGAAAACATTGGGGGGGATATTTCACTCTCAGTTTCCACTATTTACAGTTCGCCCCCTGGTGGACGGAGGCCTGTATCATATTGCCTTACGTCGGTGCGAACATTCTCTGAAAGGAATTCCAGCCGCTCTCAAGCTTTTCGCGCTCAAGGTTGCCGAAGCTGCAGTAGAAGAAAACGCAGCGTGTCTCTGTCACTGCTCGGGCGGCTCAGAATCTTCAGCCAAATGGACAGGTTTCCATCTGCACTGTTGATTTCAAATGCTCAAAATGGGTTAATGGGTGAGAAACATGTAACCGGAACCCCCCCACTGCCATCAAAGGTGGGCGGTCAATGTCAAAAAGTCCTTTAAACCTTACAAGAACCCATCAAAGCAGATCATTTTTGCTAATTTTTTACAACACACGCGGCCTCACTGGTCCTTTTTTTTTTTATTAGGGCACAGCACTAAAGCCCTCACAGCTCCCTCAAGCATCCTATTAAAGGAAAGGACCGTCTTTTAATTGGTGGCTGCGGCGCTGCAGAGGCAAAAAAAAAAAAAAAAAAAGTCCGAACGCTGGGAGGTCGCCAGTTGGATACCGAGCACGGAATGGGAAATCCTATACCAGGACTTCGAGGTCCATCAGTGCAGAAACGTGGCATCCCTGCAGAAATCTAGAAATACATTATTGTAGAAAAAGACAAGCAGTGGTTTGACGGGTTAGGAGCCGGGACGCTGTATTTTCTGGATCACAGATCCGTTCATTTGTTCGGCAATCGCAGCGAACACGAATGCGTCTCGGTGTGTGTTTGGTTAAAGCAGACTGGCAGCTTCACACGGCATACAGTATCGTCTCCTGATCAAAGTTGGCTCCACTCGCAGACTTAAAGGAATCCCAAATCTGATCTCTCGCCTATTATTTCTTGTTTTGATTTTTTTTGTGTGTGTGTCTGTGTGTGTGTGTGTGTGTGTGTGTGTGTTTTGTTCTGCTGAAAACTTTGTGCGAGTGTCATCATTTGACGACACCGAAACGAGCGCGTTTGCATGACGAGCGTCGGCTGGGAGCGTTTTTTTTTGGTTTTTTTTCAGTCTTTGAGGGAGGTCAAAAAGTCACCCGGCAAATCTTCCACGGCCGCCGCCCCCAGACGAACGGTGACACGCATCGACGCCGTCCGCCTCATGTATTTTTCATGCTCAAATCTATCAACGTGCAAATTAGTCCCACCTGCAGCTGCGTGCACGACCGTCTGCTCGAAGCTTCAGTGTTTCTACACGTGCACGGACACATTTTACTGCCATTCTGTTGTGGGTTTAGCGTTCAGAGAACTTTTGAAAAATCTTTTCTGCTTAAATCCCGGCGAAGATTGAAGTTACACTGACGACCACCGGGGGCGCTCTATCCCTTATATGCCACACACTGGAGGAAAAGCTGATATCTTCTGTCGCACTGCTGCGCCTAATTATTGAGAAGGTTCGTGGTGAAGTCAATCGCTGCATTTCCATTACAGTTTTTCGCAAAATAAAAGCATATTTTGAAAATTTTGACTATACAATTATGATTTGCAGGTGTTTCCAGTAAATGATGTGAAGCGCATAAGTAATTATGTACTTCTTGTAAAAAAATAATCCGTCTTCTCATTCGTCCAAACATAACGCGTGATTTTCACGTGAAGTAAAGTCGTCATGTGACCCCGTAGGTCACGTCCAGTGACGCGAAAAGGGTTAGGGTTTTTTCACTTTTGCGATATACCTCCATATCAATACGTCTGGAAAACCACCTCATGACAGCATAAAAACCTTATAGCGATATTTCAGAGGTTTTTCGACATGTAGGTGTTTCCATGACCAGTTTTTTATCGCGATATTTCGGTTTTGCACAATTCAAGGGGGTAATGGTAACGCAGCTACTGTTGCACCTCTGATGCGGCGCAAGCGAATGTCACCGCAAGCTCGAGTGGATTGAAAAGACAGGTGTGGAATTCTGCTGAAATATTTACCATGAGGCTTGTCGGCAGAGGAGCTGGGGAAACGCTCAGGTCAGAAAGTCGCAGCGTCGTCACATTTGATGCTAGCGGTGCTGCTGAGCGCGTGAGCGACTGGAAGAGGATTCTGGCAATTCATTTTTAATGTGTTCTTATTTACTTTTTTTTTCTATTTTGAAAAGGTTAATTGCAAAGTCGGACGCCATCCCTCGGCGTCCAGAGTCAAATCGAGCGCTGCCTCGGACTCTGTAAAATTCCTTTGACCCTCCACCAGCCTCAGCTGCTCCCCGGCAGCCGCCTCATGTTTATTTTAGCCAAATAAGATGTTTCTTCCGCACGAGTCGCAAGTCAAGTCGCGCATTCTAAAATCGTACCGCTGTTATTAAATTCCTCTGATATCCCTCAGGATCCTGCACGGGTGTATTTATAAGCAATTTCCCAACATCAGTGCCTTTGGGCGAGGTGGTCGCAGAGGAAGGAGAACTAAAATAAACGAAGCATTTTCTGCCTTTTTATCAGGATTTTTGTTTTTCATCCTGGACCCGACCGCAGCAGCCTGGCAATTTCAAAGCTGCAGATCTCCAGAGCTGAGCAATTCTTTATTTTTTTTCTTTTTTCATTTTTTGCCCTCTGTTTGTAGCGTCCATGTAAAGTGGGCCAAGCGGAAGAAAGAAAAAAAAAAGACTTTTTAGGGATTTCAGGGACATTCTGGAGAAGCACTTTTATGGCAGGAAAAACTGTTTTTAACAACTTTTGACAGCAAAACATTGGACATTGGACGAGCCCTCAACTTTTACTTCAACCTTTACTGGAATCTGTTGTCGGGTTGTTGTTTAATTGGGTCAAAATATTTATGGACAAATTCCAAAACAACGATGATGCACATGATAGTTTATCGCTAATAGTATGCTGATTAGTGTATACCTGTAGTTTTGCTGCAACACCTCTGTTTTCTCTCTGCTCACCAGTTCTTTTGCTCATTATGCAGAAATCTTTTTTATTCTTTATTTTTTAAGAAAAAATAAGATCAGCATGCTTGGCAGTGCAAACAAGACTTTTTTTTGGTCACATGGGTGCCAAGATCTGCGGGAACACCCAGGATCTGCAGCCACACACCGCCTCCGCCCGGGCAGCTGCAAATTGCTATCGCTTGTCATCTGTGCGTTGCCCGTGTTTTATTATTCCCCCCTCTCTGCTGCTGCATTTGTCGGCGCACGTTAGAGTGGATTATGCGGCACAGCGCTTCCTACTTTGTTATTGGAACACTCGGAGCTATTCTTCCGCCAGAGGCTCTGGTGTGTGTGTGTGTGTGTGTGTGTGTGTGTGTGTGTGTGTGTGTGTGTGTGTGTGTGTGTGTGTGTGTGTGAAGAGGAAGGAGAGTGGGATTGTGGGCGCCGCTGCATTCGTTGCGCTACTCCCTGCCGCTGTGCTCAGAATGCTGATGTGTCACGCTGCAGCACTGCCCCACTTATCCAGCTAACCTCTTCCCTCCCTCCCTCCCTCCCTCCCTCCCGCCTCGCCTTCCACTTTTTCTCCCCATCCGCTTCGCTCTCCCCTGTTCCCATCACCCCTCCCTCCTTCAATCCCCCCCCGCTCCTTTTGTTCCCCCCCCAACCCTCCACTCGCCGCTGCCGCCGCCGCACCACCTTTATTCTCTCCCTTGATCCTTGATTCCTTCACCCCCCCAGTTTCTTTCTCCATGCGGCGGCTCGGGTGAGGCGACGGTTCGACCGCCTTCCAAAGTCCACATTTGTTTTCCGCCGCTCACCGCTTTTGCGGAAGGAGTTTCGGGCGGATTTCCCTGCGCGACCCAGGTCAAAATGACCCAGCGAAGGCTTCAAAAATTGATGACGAAAGAAAGCACAACGCTTTCGTGGTCGTCATTCAAGTGTCCAGTTGTTGAGAGTGGAAACGGTGATCAAAGCGTCCACTCGTTCACGTCAACTCTTGTGTGTGCGCCGAGTTAGTTGGCCCGGCAGGATTTTACTACCTGACAATAAAAAAGCCAACATCCTTCCAAACCGCCAGGGTTGTGTCCTCCAAGTGTCTGCAGTGCCAAAGTACATATCTTACTTTGCATGCTACTGCTGCATGCTAGCGAAACTTACCATGAGAGCTAACACAAAAATGCTCCTGGCTCAAAAGCTTCATGTTGTTTTCAGTCAAACGTTCAATGAGTCTTTTGGACACTCGGTATGTTGATGACACCTCACAAATATTGGTACATTGGTACGGAAGTCGGACGTCCACTGTGTTGGCACTGACTTGGGATTAGTTCCCCGCCTTAAACCCGTTGGTTACACACATGAGCAAAGTACGGCGACCAACAAGTGCAAATGTGCCACAACTTCAGAAAGCACTCGACAAATAGCTTGAAGTGAGCTCCAAATTGTTAATTGCGCTGCAGAGAAGAAGAGCGAGCGTCAATGAAGGTATTTCCAAGGTTACCACGATCAGTGACGGACCCCTACTGCCCCCGACACACACAATTTGCAACCATTGTGGGGAGTTTTATTCTTCTAAAGTCAGTCACAAGCAAACTACTTCTAAACACTTAGGTATTTTAGCTGAATTGTGTGTTTTGAAGACACTTACGTTGGGCCATTTTTTGCACGTCTTTTATTTATTTTTTGTTCCCGTGTTTCCGTAGTTACATCGGAGCCCCCGTCCACAAAAATAGGAGCAACTAAAATGGATTCGATCTGTCCCCTGGAATACGTGTGAGCGAAAAAAAACAACATCCTCAAGCCTTAGCGGCCGCGGCCCGCGCTGCTCCCTTCCTATCAAACGATCACAACCGGGCCCGTCCGCTCACATCAGCTCGCCCCGAGACGAGCTACAGCCTGTGACAGCCGCGGCCCCCTGGCAACCCACATATGTCCGTGGCAGCGAGTGGAGGCTAGCGCTGAGGAGCTGTCTCCACGTTGGCAGCATCTGTCCCTCCACGGAGCCGAGCCGCCTCCCCGGTAATGAAATGTGACCGCGCCATCTCCTCGCGTAAATACGTGAGGGGGGGAAAAAAAAAAAAAAAAAAAAAAAAAAACAGAACATAACACAAAGCACAAGCTCCCGTCCTCCTAATGAGGAATCCCCCCCACCCCCCCCCCACCTGCGACGTGATTTGGAGGGAAATCTCATCTGCCCCCCGCGGCCACACGGGAGACCTTTGCTGACGCGATGATGAATTTCTCAGATCTGGCGATGAGCTCCGATCGCCCACCCGCCCCCAACCCGTGTCCCAACCACACCCCCGCCCTTTTTTTTTGTAGTGGCAGCCTGACGAGTTAGGCTGTAAAGGGATCAAGCGGGGGAGATGAATGAGACTGTTTGAGCGCGAGCCCATGCATAACACATGCGTCCCAGATCGCGACCCGCCACCCCCCACGCCAGAGAGGCTGTGGGGCCGGCCGGCCGGCTTTGGGGAAGTGAACAGGCCTTTTAATTATTTTTTTTTTATCCCCCACGAGACGTCGTCCGCTCGCATTCGCACGTCTTAACGAGCGACTCCAAGGCGGCAGCGGTGGCACGGGTTCTGTGTCTTGCCCAAGGGCTCCTCGCCAGGCTCGCACAGCACCAGTCACTCCGCCGACCTCCGTATCCAGGATGACGGAGACATCGGACCAATTCGGCTCCAGAGAAAGAAACTACCCCCATGGTAGTTTGCGACGATCGAAAACGAAACAAGAAAACAATCCCGTTGTCCTTCGCAATGACGCACGCAATTCCCGTTCTCGGATGTAGCGACGGCGGAGAAGGAACAGCATCATTAAGATGCCTTGATTGCCTCGGCGCTCTTGTCCCGCAAGCTCCCCCCGGAGGCTCCTGAAGGCATTCCCAGGGCTGATCTGTAATCGCTCCAGTAGATCCTGGGTGCGTCCCAGCTGGACGAGCCCACAGGGAGAAGTTGGGGTTTGAATACCGATGAGCCTGTGTGAAATGCCACTGTGTGCGCGCGCTGAAACATTAATAGTCTTTCCTTTGATCCCGGACCTGACAAGACGTTTGAAACTGAAGTCTGCGTATCACTCTGGAGCCGCCCGGCTGACGAGAGGACCTTGACCTTTTTTTTTTTTTTTTTTGGCTGTCTTTCATTTGTTTCAAGGAGCGGACGTTGGCAGACACTGTTGAAATCTTGTTCCTACAAATTGAATTATCAGCCAAAAAAAAATCACAGATAGCACAATAGTTGTATTGCGTATGATAAAAGGACCATAGTGTATGTTACCCCCGACACTCCCATCTGTTGGTCTGCCCTTAAAATTCCCTTTCTTCTGTGTGTGTGTGTGTCCCATCCAACTTTGTAATTACCTAGACAATAAAGCCTGCCTCTTTTCCTCGTCGCACTCCTCAGTTGCGTCTTTATTTACCAGCGAACTCGAGCATCTTCCTTGATATAATAGGAGTATCGATACTGCGATACCTGCCCCCCATCCACCCTTTTTTTTGCGCAAAACTATTGATTGGTCGGCGTGAATGGGTCGATGCTAGATATAAACAACCCCCCGGCTCCTGCCTCGGCGTTCCGCTGGAGAAAATGCAATATTTTTATCCTCCCATTTAACGCCGCCGCAGAGACATTATCGCCACTCAGCGTCATCGGAAAGATCGGCTGTCACTGTGTGTTTTTACGGCCCGCTAAACTCACGCACCATATAGCATCTGCAATTATATAGACTTTTTGGAGGGCGGGGGTAGGGGGGCGTGATTCGTGTACGCTGCGTTAAATCAGCCTCATGTGTCGCCGTGAGACCCATTGCTGCCGCATTTATGATTTCATTTTTCCACCCTTTTCAAATGTCCAGACATTCATTGGGTTGTTGGGGGTGAACACAAAGATCTTCAAAATTTATTCGCTCAAAATCTATTTTTCATCGAGCTGTTTTCTTTCTCATCCTTATGACACGCAGCACTCTTATTTTCCATTGGGAGGAAAACATTTTTTTTGTAATTATTTTGTAAAGTATATCAGAGAGTATTCAGCTCCTGCCTCAACTTACATCCCATTTGCTGGTTGTGGCACCTTGTCCTGTCCATCACAACTTGCAGCCATTTAAACTATGTCTAGACGTCATTTGGTAATTTCCTATTTTTGTGAGGTAGCTAGGTGCGAGGCTAGCTAGCTTAGATATCGTTGGTATTGCTATCGTGTTGCGTGCTAGCTGATGCAGCAGATGCAGAGTAAACGCCCCACTGGCCCTTGTAAAGTTTTTAGAAAATTAAATTTGATCTCGGCTGACGCGGCGTCACCACCAGCCAATGAGACGTAAGCGGGGGGCGGGACTTGTGATCAGACGACCCAACGTACAGAGAAACGGGAACTTGCTCATTTTCTATTTACCAAATGTCCATTTCGTTGAGCTCCGAAATAGAAAAACGACTTCAAAATGCCAATTAGATTCACCTCAGCGGCAAATTACAAAAATGGTTTTGCTTCGGTAATCCAATTTTGCGTTTTATTTCCTTTTTCTCTCAGTTGAACATTGAACTGATAAGTGCTCCATGTCCCTTTCATCCTCACACCTCATTGAGCCTTTCACCGATGTGACAGCAGTGGCCACTGATATTGTCAGTGAAGAACCTGCTTTAACATTTTAAATGTGTTTTTCAACTCTGGCCAAGCAAAGCCCAAAACGACGGGATTCCCTTCCCTTTTGTAGGCTCTCTAGTTGCTTTATTTGGCCTGCAATAGATGGTCAGCGGATGGTGACGGACTTTGCAGCATCAGGAAGGAAGAATGAAGCAGTGGAGAGGAAAAAAAATGGCCTGGCGGGGGGTCGGTGGGGCAGCTGAGTTTTTGTGTTGAGCAGAGCCAGCTGGGACGGAGTGCCTACAGGCAACCTGACCTTGGTCATGAGACGCTGACACACCCCCACTTAACCCGTGACACACACACTTAAATATGTTCCACACACGTTGCCCGGCCTCGTCCCCCTGCCGCTCTCGGAGTTTTTCCATCCGTCTCTCTCCTCTCTTCTGGTCGTTCTTATCAGCACTGCCTCTCTCTCTCTCTCTCTCTCTCCATCCCTCCCATCAGCTGGGCGAGTCAATGGCGGGCACCTTTTTCGGTGTCAACGTTTGAACGCTCGAAGGCAACACTCGGCCAAAGCCCAGTTAGTCTGTTGCATCCCAAGCAAAGATACATTTGTGTTGCCAGGAAAATAATGCAAAGGAAGAGCAGCTGGAATGCTCGCTGGGAGTTTAATTGCTGTTTAATTTTAGGCCTTGAGCTGTAAAAAAAAAAAAAGACAGAGAGAAAAACTCGGGAACGTTGCCCCGCCCACAGCGATGCCTCCCTGGATGATGTGCAACTTTGCCGCTGGCACAAGTTCATCCAGTCATTGTTGACAATTTTCTCCTTTTTTTTTTTTTTTCAAGAGGCTGCGATAATTTAAACGGCTACCTTCCCGTTTCGCATCCTCGCGGCTCGGCGGGCGGCGAACGCAAAACCTTGAGCTTTTTATTTTATTTTGCTCTCCCTCGTCCCCTCCCCTTCCTCACGTCAGCAGAAGTGACAGGCCTCCAAAAACTTTCCCCTGTAGAGGTCCGAAGTGGCGCCTCCTGCAGGTGTATGTAGGTGCAAAGTGGGCCTGCCAGAGGGATGCATTGGGTCGGTCATCTAACTAGCATAGCCGAAGTTGCCTTGCGCGAGAAACGAGAGAGTTGTAACTCTCGTTTCTTGTAGCTGTGCGATAAAATCTGCAAAAATCTGCCAAAGCCGCCGACCTTGGCGTACTTTTTTTTTTTTTCCCCGCGAAGTGTCACGGCAGGGAGCTTGTTGTACAGCCCCACGCGGACGCATGCACGCACACACGCGCAGGCCGAGTAATGAGCCAGTGGGAGAGGCAGTGGAAGGTGGAAACGGCCGCCGTCACTTAGTCCCGCGTGACCCCGAAACCCGTTAACTTGCGATTTATGGCCGCGCCTCTCTCGCCGAGGTGGAAGTGAAAGGCTTTTTGTTCCCGGTGGTCCTTGAACGCAGCACCTTCAGGGTTCACCCGGATGATTTTCTTTTTGAACTTTGCAGGTTTGTGATGTATAGACCATTAACTCTTCACCATTATACAAGATGAAAAATGTTTGCTGATGTTTTCGATGTTCAGAGTTTCACCGTTTTAAAGAAAGAAGAAGCCATAAATGATTTTCTGGTTCAAAGTAGTCGGGTGGTTGAGCGTTTTGATTGGATGAGAGGGTTTCCGCTGGCGCTGATTAACATTTAACATGTATCACTCTGGCTTTGCAGAGCCAGAAACAGTTTTTTGCATAACTCATAACTGTTGATGAAAATGAACGGAATGACTCAAATGACTCAGAACCCTGAGTCAGTGGGGCTGTCATCCAGCATTCATGTGAACTCTGCTCCTTGTAGTCATGTTTTCAAATTGAGGATTTTGCTGAAATGCAAGCATGTATTGGAAATAAACACAAGTACAGGTAGAATTGTACAAACAGTCTTTGGGATGGAATCTTCAAGTCCCCCACCCCCCATTGGAACTTTGACTGACACCAGCAATTGAGTTGCGAGAGTTACGGCTGAAGACGGGTGGATGTCTCGGGTCGGAGACGGCGGCTTCCCTCTCCTGCCACCGTGTGGTCTCCGCCGTCATCGCGCAGGAAGACGCGAAGCGGGACAAAAGACGTGAGGGGTTTGGGAAGAAAGGGAGGAGAGAAGAAGAGCGGAGGAGGTGGAGGGAGGTGTGGTGGGGGGGGGGGGGGACTCATTAGCGGAAAGTTTAAGTGGAGTGATGAGAAGAAGCTGGAGGGAAGGGCAGGAGGAGATAAGACGGGATTTAGAGTGGGAGAGAGAGAAAGAGAAGGAGGGGGAGAGAAGTGTTACTTAGAGAGAGAGAGAGAGAGAGAGAGAGAGAAATATCATCCAAACCTTAATCCTGATTTATATTTAGTATCTGAAGATTGGTGCAGATGAATACGGTGCCGCTGTCGCTGCAGCTGAACGCGACGCAGCTGGAAACAACAGTTTGCACAGGATGAAGGCTTTGCTCAGCACACGTTAGCGATTTTTTTTTGTTTTTTTCCCCGAGGTGCCGGGGGGTTAAAACAGTTTTCAACAAAACAAGACAGTTTTTCCAAAAGTGTCTGCTGGAACATTAGGTTCCAAGAGTTAGCCCTGTGTGATGTCACAAAGGGGCAGCGAGGTTAGTGGCCTCACTTTACAGTCTCGAACCACTGTTTAGCGTTTTTTTTTGGTGAACGGTACAAAACAGCATTTTAGCTTCCTGCTAAAAGTTTACTGGAGGAAGCAAACACAGGGCTCAATATGCTTGTGTGTGTGTGTGTTTGTATTTTTCTTCATAATTAGTCCTGCAAGGTGGTGCTGGTTGAAGTTGGGGGATGAAAAACGAAGCTCTTTCAGTAGGTTTGACATGGGGACCTTTTAACTGTTATACTAAACCAGGGGACATCAACCTTTTTGAACCTGAGAGCTACTTCATAGCGACTGGGTCATACTGAGTCATACATACACGGGCCTCCAGTTTGCTTCACTCTTCTGAAATAACAAATGTTCTCAATAACTTCTCAGTAAGAAAAGTTTGCCTTCAGTTATATCTGATTATTAATGATGCTCATCTGTAATGATCAAAAATGACTTAACAAGGTTGCATAAATCATAGGTTGGACTTCTCTAGACTTCATGTGTCCTAAAATATTTATTCTTTTTTTTTTTTTTAAGATATTGTCATATTCAAATCTATATAAATGCAACCGTGATTACAATAGAATTGCAACAGAATAAAATTTGATTTTAGTCAGAGTTGTGCTGTTTTCAGAACAGGCCTGTGGGCGACTCATGTTGTCCGGGTGCAGGCGTGTTGATGACCCCCGAACTAAACCTTGTGCTTTTCCTCCAACTGTCCCATCCTCGCTGTTGTCCAGTCAGACTAATAACGCTGTACTCTGCCGCGTGGGAAAAAAAAAAAAATCCAAAGTCCAACGCTGTCGTCAGCCTCCCCTCTCCAAAATAAAACAACAAAACCTTTCACCTTCCCATAGCACCAACAGCGCGACGCCATCAGCGTTGAGGGGCCAGAATGAAAAAGCCACCCAGTGGGTCGGGCGGCACACGAGTGCGTTATCTGAAACGTCAAGGGGCCGTTTCCCTCGCCAGAGGCTATCTGGTGGAAAAAAAAAGCGCATCATGACAAATCGTCCGCCGGGTTGCTTCGCAGATAACGGACATGCAAAATCAGCCTTTCCTGGAAGAAAAAAAAAAAAACACTGCGAAACGGCTTTGTTCTGCAGGACACACGAGGCGTGAGCGCACGGGGGCGAGGGGGGTGGGGGGGGTGGGGGGGCGAGAACGGGATGAAAGCTGCTTTATCATCCTTCACGCCGTAAAACATGCGAGCGCGCGTGTAAGACGGGGCGGGGAGGGGGGAATTAATCGCGATTCCTTTTCCGTGTAATTATGTTCCAGGCGTGTTCACTACACGTGCGACTCTCTATCTCTCAATCTATTTTTACCCCTCCCCCCATGCCATTTCTCGCCATCCCGGCCAGACATTTACATACCCGACGGGTGAAGCACATGCAAATATTCGCCGCCGCCACCACCGACATCCATAAAGACCTCCGCGCGCCCGCCGGCCCGCTAAACCAGCCGCTTGACTTTTACGGTCCATCTGAAAAGAAGAAAAAAAAACAAGCAAACACCCCTCTCGCGTCCTCAGGATGCGTCTTCGCCGCGGCGCCACCTGGGGGCCTCTCGCGTGTCAAATCGTTGGGAATCGCACTCGCTCGCACGCCGTCGCCGTCTGGTTCCGCCGGGGTTCTTCTTCTGCGTTTTCTTTCTTTTCCTTTCTTTTTTTTCCTCCCTGGTGGGCGTTAATGGGCCGGTTGCTTCTCTACGGACGCTTGACTTTATTTAATCTCTCCCGGCGTGATTGAGAGCCGCCGTCGCCTTTATTAGGAGCACTCAGCCGAGGAACTTTGGATTGTCAGAGCGGCCGTTAAGAATGCGGGAGCAGGTCAGTCGTCAAGTCGTAGTTTTTTTTTTTTTTTTATTATACCAGCTCAGAAGGTTTTTGAGTTTTTTTTTTTTTTTTCACCGACCGTCGACTGAGCCAATCGTCAAGATTTAATTTGACTTCTTAAAATCTACTCTTATGGCACGGCGAATGAATTTAAATAGCAGGAGAAGAAGAAGAATTAAATGTAAAGAGGTTGAGGGGGATCCAAAATAAAGGAATTTGGTGGTTTTGAACTTAAGAGAACTTAAGAGTTGATGGTAATACTTCACAGTAGCTACACACTTTTAACAGTTTAAGTGTTGGTAAATGTTTCACATAATCACGTTGCGGAGTGTGACTCCGACACTGACGCACACTAATAAGCCATTTACAAACGGAGTCGCTCGCAGTTTTTGTGACGTGATTTGTCGGCGCGTCGGCGATGTGTTTATTGATCGGCGTGCTCATACTTAAGAAAAGCAGGTTAATGAGGTGGTTTGCGGAGGATGGATTACGGTTAAGTCTAATTAATTTGATTAATTAGATTAGCGTCGTAGCATTTGAATCCCTAATGACGCATTATCATCCGTTGTCACCGGAGGACTGAGGCGCACTCCTTCCAAGAGGGGGCACCGCAGCCAGTCGTGATGAAAAATCGATTTGCGTGGAGAATTTTTCTGTTCTGCCTTGTATGGCTTTCCCCACACATCCCTTGCATTTATCCAGCCCTGGTCTGCTTGTGCCCCTTCAGTCTTTATTTTTGGCGCAACCTCGGCCCCAGCGTCGAACCCGGGACCTCCAAGTCTCAAGTTGTAACACTTGCGTCAACTTGCACCGCTGACAGGGAAGCGGCGCCGCTGCTTTTTAGAAAAGCAAAGAGGATCGTCCTGCAGCACTTTGTACTGGTAGGAGGGATGGGGTGGGGGGGGACAGAGGGGGCGGGGCCGCCGCTGTCTGACCGAGGCGAGAGACACACAAGCGCACACTTGTGCTCGCGGCGTCCGTCCAGTCGGGGTGATTCTCTGTATCCCTCTGTAATTATATTGAGCCATTGCCCAAATGCTTATCGATTGCCACCAGTGAACCTGACAGCAGGCGCGCGCACGCACGCACGCACACACACACGCACACGCACACAGGCACACAAAGTCCTGTTCAAAGAGCTGAGAGGGCTCCGGCTGAAAGCGGCGGTTGGTGTTTAAGTGGAGCAAAAAAAAAAAAAGGAAGGAGTGAGACAGCCCAGAACGGGGGGTTGGGGGGGGTGGGCACAGAGGGACTCATGGGTGAAAGAGGAAGCAGCGCGCAGGCGGGTGGCGGGGAAGTCGGGGGTGTCGGGGGGGTGGAGTAGCTGCAGTTGTTGAAGGACCAATTGGTTTAATTTGATCTCGCGGAGGAAAATGAAATAACTGAGCTCAGCATGATAATTCTGTAATGTACCATATCTGATGCGGCCAGTTCTCAGTCTGCCAACCCCCGCCCCCGCGTGTGAGAGACAATTACCGCGTCTCGCTATGTCCGTATTATTTCGGAGGCGGTGGCGGCAAAGAAAAGGTGAAGGGGCGGCGGGGAATTGACACGAGGACAACAGGTGAGGGGAATTTCATTGTTTAGCCTCATTTTAACTTATTTATTAGTCTATTGATTTTTTTTAGCTTCCGAACTCTTGCACGTGCACGCGGCAGCGCACCATCACGGGGTTCCTGTCGGATGCTGCAAAGCTGCTTAATGACAGAGCGATGAATTGGCTTGCGGGGTGGAGGGAGAGGAGACATAATGGTGTCAGTCTGACTGCTGCACACACACACACACACACACACACACGGATACGTGCACAACCCCTTCCGACCTGCTGCGAAGCTGCGACGGACATGTAAAGCATCATGTAAAACCCGCTCGCGTCTCATGTCTTCCACTTCCTCCTCCTCCTCCTCTTCCTCCTCCTCTTCCTCCTCACGCCATACATAATGGAACGCCGAGGTTCCATGACTTTTGCTCGGCTGAGCCTCGACTCCCATCCATGCGCCCTGCGTGTTAGCGTGTTTGGCTCTCGGCTGGATGTTCCAGCGGGCTTGTTCGACCGTCGCCGGGCCTCTTCTTGGCTGCAAATGTCAGACGCGCTCGGTTGTTTCCTCGCCGCTGTGTTTTGGGTATCGGCGGCATGTTTCGGGTCCGTGCGTGGGAAATCGGACCCGGCGGTCCCTCATCACGTTTCTGGCTGTGGGGCTGCAACTTGGAAAACAAAGGAAGCCTGTTCTTATGTCGACTGTTTTCTTTGTTTGCGCCCCTTCGCCCCTCCCTTCGGATGTTACCGTGAATTAAACCGTTCCGGTTGCGAATTCCAAACGGGTACCGGGCCGAGAGGAATGAGCGAAACAAACAGGGGGAAATTATACAGCTATAATGGGAGAAGTGCAGCAGGTAAAGAGGTGAGGGAAGGGGAGGTGGGGAGGGGGTTGGCGGGGGGGCTGCTAGCGAGGTAAGGAGAGGCCGAGAGGGGTCGCGCAGCTTAGCCAAAGCTGTTCTCATCCTCTGAATGTAGGGTGTGATGGAAGGTGATACTCTAATAGGATACAGGACGGACAGATAAAGAGATCATCTCTCTCCCTGGGAGCATGCCAGTCGGCCATCAGGTCCCCGTGCAGGGCTTGTCAAGTAAAGCCTCTGCTTTATTCCGAGCCATTTCCGTCAGCGGGGAGCGCTCTGGTGCGCTGCCAAGCCACCTTAAGGACCTGACGGCAGGGGGCGGGGGAGGGGTTGGGGGATACACCGGGAATTTAGTGAGGCGGCGCGTGTCAATCTAGGCCCCCTATCGATGAGCTGCCCGAACGACTTCATTGCGAGTGCAAAATAGCAAGAGGACGAGAAAATGAGCGAGCTGCCTGTTTACAGGGTGACTTTGACACTTCGGGTTGCCAGTTTCAAAATCTTGTAGAATGTCCAAGCAGCCTTTAACATGGAGCTACAAACGCCAAACATATAGCCTCAATGGTCCTTTTAGGTGACTGTACAGTTCTCTGTGTGGTAGCTGCAAGATGACGTGTTGCAAACATGGTAAAACTGCACGGCTCATTGGGATTGACGGAAAGTGTTTGCGAACTTTGCTCTTGCTAAAGTCGCTCAGACGAAGAGGAAAAACGTGTATTGACGTGTCGTTCTGATTGCTCGCTAGTACTGCGCCATCCAGGCCCATGTCTTTGGCGGCCACGGTACGCCCATACCTGCAACCTCCGTCTTCCCAAAACGATGCTAACGGTTATGCTGCAACCACTAGAGATATGGGCAGATGAACCAGCTGCCTTCCAAGGTTACCCGAAGACAAAGACTAAATTGTGGGGATGGTTCATCGTGCGAGAGGGTGATGGCAGCGCTGCCGGGCCAACAGATAAAGGAACGAGTGCGATCGATCAACCCCGTGACGTGGCCTGCGTGCAAGCTAACAAAACAGCGACTGCTGAAGTGGTATAAACAGAAAAGCGAAAACTTTTTCTCGGCTAAAGTACTGAAAAAACGGCACCATAACAGCAAAAAATGCTTTCATTGTGGGGAAGTAAAAGAGTGAGGGGGGGGGGGTTACGGTCGGTTGGGGGGTACGGTCGGTTGGGGGGCGGTCGGTTTGAGGGGGGCAGTGCGGCGGAGTGGGTGGGAGGAGTGCAGTGCTAAGTAATGTATCCTGCCAGTTTTCATTGTGTCTACAAAGTGAAACCGCTTCACGGAAGCAAGGAGGCTGTAATAGGATAAAGACTGTACCGCAAAGGGGGGAAGTAGGCAGGGAGGGAGTGAGGGAGTGAGGGGAAAAGGTGGGAGGAGAGAAAATGGACAGAGAGAGGGGCAGGCACGGCAACACCAGGAGTCAGGAGGCAATAATTGCTTGTGTAGCCGAGTTTTAATAGTCCACCGATCACTGGCGAAGAGGTTTCGGTCCCGCCCGGAAACATCGCCGAACTGCGCAGGGTCCACTGTTCCCTCAGAAGGGAGGAGAGGTCAGCACTGTTTGTGGCCCGCGTGGTGGAAAATGGGGCCCTACCAGTGTGACCTGACCCCGGCGGTGATGGATCCACTCAGACAGACTGTTGGGTAACATGCTACCGAGGACGAGTGGCTTGTTGTTGCCGCCGCGTCTGATTAGTGAGCCGGCGGACTAAAAGCTGCACTGGGTGACGCAGAAACCGCTGCAATTTTTTAACATCGGTCCGGGTTTTTCGGCCACGGTCATTTTTGGGAGTTAGACTATCCCCGCCGCAAGACAGCGTCGGACATGAAGTCGTTTTTGCATCCGAAACCTGCTTAATTCTGACCTGCTCGTCCCCTAGAGGGCAAAGTCAGAACTTTTATCTTTTAACTTCAAATTATCATTCCGCGGTGGCTGCGAGGTGATTGAACGCCGGCCCTGCTCGACCATGGCTTTCATCCTAATTTGCCTTTAAACGTCTCTATTTCCCAAATAGATGGATAGATGGATGGATGGATAGATAGATAGATACTTTATTTATCTCTATGGGGGAAATTCAGGTGTTACACCACACTGCTGACGGCATTTCCAATTTATTGCAATTGACGTTGCATTTTGACAAAACATTGGAACATCCGACATTATTCTATGACCATGAAGATTTATTAAATTGCGTTCCTGCCTTTCAGTTTGTTTTTTTTTCTTTTTAAATGGGTTCAAAACTTTTTTTTTTTATTCTATGGACAATAACACTGATAAACTTGTGAGATGGTTCCACGTCCTCCAGCCAGCCCCTGTTAAAATGATGCATGACCCGCTTGTAAAAACAGATGACTCAATCATAATCCTGTTACCTATGCTGTTAATGGACTTGATCGTGCAGTTTTAATTGAGCGCCCCGAGCGCGCGCTGGATATTGTGACTCACAGCTGAGCTGGCCCCTTAAAATTCTCCGTTGATCACGTTCAGCGGAGCGCTCAGCAACAGACCTGGGGTCAGAAATGAAGCCTTTTTTTTTTTTTTACTTTAAATCTGCATAGAAATCCCTAGAATGCCCAAATGCTATTAGCAAATACTTAGATCAGAATCAACTAGCAAAAAGCCACCATACATCGTGGGGCCACTGAAAGCTGCATGTCCTATATTTATGCGCAGCCCTTGCCAACATGTGACTCCGCCCCTGATTGCATGCAGAGACATGATTGCCCGCGTAAGCGTGTTGAGCCTCCAGACATTGAGGATGCGCTCACATATCTTACGCAAACAGAGGCGCGTGTGCAGCGGAGCGGACAAGGAAGCGTTAACATTTAGTTTTATAATTGGCTCTGAATGGCACATTTAAAAAAAAAAAAAAAAAAGAAAAGAAAAAGAAATGTATGCGGCCCAATAATGGCTTTTGGAATGGAACGGAAGGGAAATGCACATGATCCCACGCCATTATTCCTCCCGCCGTTTTTCCGCTCGGCTGTTCTGGCACAGGCATGTACCTAAAACATACACACACACACACACACACACACACGCAAGCACGCACACACAATCTTGTAAAGCTATTTTACAAGGACTTGCAGTCCAGCCCAGCACTTAACCTTAACCTCCCATTAATTCATATCTTCCCTCTCATATTAAATCTCCACCCTAACGTTAATTCTAAGGTGAGTGTTTATACAGAAGTGAGGAGCAACGGTTGGAACGTACTGGTGCACTTTCGTCCGTTTAGTTTGGAGTACTCGCACGCCGCCCGTAGTTATGATTAAAAGTAACTCCCTTGGTTTTTTCTTTATGGGCCGACAATTATAGATGCAGTCTTGAGTGTTTTAGATTGGAACAAAGAAAGCTCCTGATGTGCCCAAATAAATTCGGCAAAACATTGTTTTACGAGTCCCCTCAGTCCCAAGTAATATTTTTCCACTTTTTCCACAAATAATGGTACTTACTGAAGTGCCAATAAACCAAGTCCACAATAGGGTGAAATAGGAGTTTTCAAATTTTGCTGTAAATTTGTGTTTTTGCGCTCAACAAAATCACACAGAGAAAAAAAAGATTAGATTGCATAAAACGGGTGTATTGGGTGAAAAGCAAAATAAATAAATAAATACTTGTTATATTTATAACTTAGCTTTGGCTCTTTGTTTCAGCCTTACTTTCCTGCACGCTCGGGGGTATGCGTGCGTATTAATATCGCCGGCGGTCTGCGGCGCCCGTAAACAAGAGACGCTCCCTCCGCAGAAAGCCGCAGTACTGCTTCTTATCTGGCGCAGCCGATCGCACGCAGATATCCTCGCCGACATTAATGGGATGCCCACAGAGACGGCGAGGGATTAAGGAAGTTGAAGACGCGAGGAGGGAGGGAGGGGCGGGATGCAAGGAGAGTGAGAGAGAGATACGTATACGCCATCAGAGGTGTGAGGCGGAGAGAGAGAGAGAGAGGTCAGGGAAACGGAAGATGAAGGAGAGAAGATAAAAGGAGGAGGCCGAGAAAGGAGAGGAGCAGAATGAAGAGGAAGAGGAGGGTTCTGCAAAGACCAAAAATAGGCCGAGTCAAATGAGAAGACTAACAAACCATATCAGCCGCCGCCGCCACTGTGTACGCTTGTGTATCTGTGTGCCTCACTGCGGCCGTTATTAGGTGACGTAAAAGAGCTAATGCGCTGTTAAATAAAAGCGGCACTTGCTTCATTATTCTTGGTGTCTGGGGTGCCCGGCCCAGGATTATGGGTCTGTGTCTGTGTATGTGTGTGTGTGTGCGTGGATACATGTGTGAGTGTGACTGTGTCTTGCCAAGTTCTTGGCCACAACTCACTCCTCGCTCTTTAAAGAGGATTTGAAACTTTGAGAGCAAAAGTGGGTCAGCAACTTGGTCTCCTCGTCTGTCCTTCTGGAAGATGACTCGTGTTTTTTTTTTTCTTCTTTTAATTTGATGGGGAAAAAAAAAAAATCCTGACGCTACCTGTGGCGGTCGACACCCTGTGTGTTAAATGTATTCATTCAATGTTGTTTGCTCAGTGAACGATTATAATAGCGAAGACACAATAGACGTAAAATATATGGAAGACATATAGAAACAAATAGTAACGAACTGACCTATAGAACATTTGCAAGGAATCTGTTGGCCTGAATTGGAGAGAAACGCATTTATGTGCATTGAACGTATTTCTACGTGTCTAGTTAGATGAAGAATCTTCAAATTCTGCCGCTGCATTGAACCAGCATGGGTCCATTAAGTCAAAGCATCGAGGTTCGTGCTGCTATCAGACGGAAACTGGGATTGACGTTAGCATTCTTTGCAGTACCCTAGGTTCCACACTAGAGTCCAAACGCAATAGATTCAGACTTGAAACAAAACAATCAAAGTGTCAAAAGTATCTAGAACATACATATAATCCTTGAGGAATTTTATTGTCCAAAAAAAAAGTCCAAATCCTAAGTGTAACAATCAGCCGCCTCCTTTTCACAATTATCTGCGTCTTTTGCTTGAAAACGATATATAAGAAAAAGTCATCCATCTCCGACCTCGCCGTGCGAACGTGTCGGTGACCCAGTTGAGTCTCTTCCCCCTCTGTTGTGTGAGCGCTGATCCACAGATGCTCCCCTCTACTCACGACTCAAGTCACATAGTATTACCGTCCCCTCCCGCCGTACCAGGGACCTCAGTGGGGCTGCGCGACGACTGACTTGATCCTCCAAGATGTTTTCCAGCCTCTCACCAGCGTCACAGCGATGACTCATTTCCTCGTTTCAGTTTTTTTTTTTCCCCCCCGTCACACTCGGCTGTTCTGAGTGTGACCGTTTGCTCTTTGTGTACGCTCGCTCCAATTAGCTCACAGCTTCGCCGTCGCAGTTTGCGCGTTTTACTTTTTGCAGAGCGTTCGTCCAGGAACGCGGCGATTCCCCTTCCAGTGGGCCAACGGCCCAGGAAACTGTATTTCAATGCCGAAATATGGTTTGATTTACCGGCGCAGACGTTCAAACGTGCTGCAGCATTGAGTTCCTGCCAATTTTTTAAAGCCTGACTCACTGGCAAGCACTGCTTGGCTGTCAGACGTGACATTTTCTAGTGTCGGATTGTGTATTTTAATTAAAGAAAAAATATTGAATGATGTCGAATTGATGTGGACGTGAAATGAAAACCGTTTTTTGGGAAACGCTAAATATATATTTAGTTTAAACCACAGAACTATCATCCAGTGAAAGGAATGAATGACCCTGCTGCAACCAGCCACCAGGGGGCAATCAAAATGTGTCAGCTTGACTTTTTCAGCTTTCGGACTTCATTTGATCTCTTTGACTACGTCGCACATCAGTGTTTTATCAAACTCCCTGTGGCGTGACTGTTGACTATTTGTTTTAATGAATTGACATTTTCTTTTGAAACATAAAGTCACAATAGTCAAACTTGTTATATTCAACAACACATTGCGTCATCCTCATCCATCCCTCTGTCAGCGACGATCACTTCATTAATGCGAGTGGCTCACACTGCCGAGTTTTCACTGATAAAGGGAACAACACCCAAACGGCGCCGGGTGATTAATCACGCCGCTCGCTCCCAATCACCCACTGAGTCATTGGGCTGCCAGACAGGTGCTCAGAAGTGCAGATTGCAGCCGCAGAGATCGGAGACAAACACAATCAGACAGACGTGGAACTGAAATGAACGAAAAACATCGGCTTCGCTCGTTCCTCGTCCCCATCCGATCTCTCCTTCTTTTTTCAGAAAATCTCCGACATTCTTTCTGTCCCCTGTTCGTTCAAATCATTTCCTCCTCCTTCATATCACTGTGCCCCCATCAGCTCTATTTTGCCCAGAAATGTAAGTGACCCATCTGTGATGGCAAAAGGTACATTAGGCATTAGGGAGTCCACCCCTGTGGCCTGTGTGTGTGTGTGTGTGTGTGTGTGTGTGTGTTGTTAACGGATCTTGCTTGATGAACTCCTCCCAGGAGTGCCGTCCGTCTGCTCGGCCAATGAAACGCGGTCAATTACTCTGCAGGCCTCGCTGGCAGCCAGTCAAACGGAAATGGGAGAAAGTCCGGAGATGATGATGGGGTTTAGGGCCTCGCACTTGGGAGGGAAGCTGACACGGCCACGTGTTCAAACTCTTAAGACTGCTGCAGTGAGTTCAGCACGCACAGGGTCGCAATTGTTGCAGTTCTTCACGGAGCATTACATTTTAAGTTTATATTTATTATGTACATATTATTATATACTAGTAACGTATATTATTATATAATATTGGGTTTGTATCTTGTGGTGGTGCAACATGAGGCTGAACTCTCAAAGTTCTCTCAGCTGGACCTTTATTTCATAACGTGTTCCTCTCCTCGCCTGTGGTGGCGCTGCATCAAAAATCATGCAAGGAGAAGGCGAGGAAAACGATGACCAAGAAACCTCGCTTATCTGTTGGTCAATATCAGTGCAAAAGAGCTCGAGTTCGATTGAAGACAGCTGGTGTGAACTCACTTTATCTATAATGCCTTGTATGTAATAGTTGCCTTAAATTCTGGGAAAGAAATTGGTCTTGGTCACAGTTGGCTCGGCACACGACGACGATCTACTCTGGAAATTGGAACACTGGGAATTTTAGTGTTAAATGTTTAACTGTGAGCTTCACATGCAGCTTGAAGCCCATAAAAACAGCAGGTCTTATCTGATCTTCAACTGCCATCAAAAAAGCACTTTCCTCCACTTGCTACAACTTTTCCTCTCCTTGCCACATCCGTAATAACCGCCGCCCATCGCCTGGCCTTCCCTCTTCCCGCCTGTCATCGCCTCTTTATCTGCGTCCCTCCCTTTGTCTCTTCCCTTCTCCTGCTCCCTGACACGGCTCCTTGTCCAGAGCCCATCTGTCTTCCTGCCACCGGCCCCATTCTTCCCTCCCGCTCTCCGCTGCCCACCCCACCCCACCTCGTCCTCGCCCTCTTCAAAGTGGGTCTTTGGGTGTCGGTGTCTGTCTGTCTGTCGGCGGTATCGGCGTCTGATGAATCAGTGACTCCACCGGCATAGTTAGCCGTGGCTATAACAGCTGACTGCCGCATCTCTGCGAGGGGAAACTATAGGCACATTATGCAGTATTGATTTGTCCCCACGCCGCTCCTTGTCAGTGCGGCGGGTTAATATGATGAGAGATGGCTTCGCCTGCAAGTGGGTTGCTGCCCCCACTGCTACCCCCCCCCCCAACATATTTGTTGGATGCGTCAAACAGCAATTTCACATAAAGCTTTAAAAAGCATACAGAACATTTCTTTTTTAATAAATAATTTTTATACATCAATAATGAGCCTTTTAACGATCATTAACTTTATACCAAACTTTATATTGTGTTCAAGCCTTATTTGGCGTCCAAGATGTATTTAAATCTCAATGTGCAAATTTAATAGCAAAAAAACAACCTGAACAATAAAAGGAACACTTTGGATGTAAAGAAAGCTTACTAAAACACTCTGAATAAGCCCTTTGTGACATCACAAAAGGCGTCGGAGCCTCACTGACACCTCTCCAAGGTTAACGGCTTTACCCATCAGCCAGTAGTTCCAGTTCCATCCACTGGGATCTTCTCATGGCCACACATTTGTTTTTCTTGCCTCCGTAGCCGAGCTGGCGCTAGCCAAATATTTATGCATGGGGCTGTAAACAGAGGGCTAAATTTGTTGTTTACTGGATTTTTCTTCTGTATGTTTGTCCTTTGGACGATTGAGCAATAACATTTGAAACTGGGCAGAATTTGGGACCGTAAAAGTTTATGTTGTGTGAGCTAAAAAAAAAAAAAAAAAAAAACTCCATGTGTGATTATTTGTAAAACTGGAAAGTTTGATCATCCATCTTTCCAGGTGGATGACATCTGGAAAGGAAGTTATATTGTAAGAGTTGCACAAACAACATGGCTAATTTTCACACAATCTCATCTGATCAACCTCACTGTCCTCAGGTCACACAAATTTTCAACCCTTTCTACACAAATTAACACTTTTGTCCCAATGACTTGCAATTTAGTCACTACATCTTGTATTTTTCACGTTTTTTTTTCTTTCAGAAACATTTTTTTTTTCCCCATTATTCATCATCATACTGATTGAACAGTGTGGGTTAATTAAGGTGAGGTAGAGCCTTCCTAAATTGGGGCCTGTGGGCAGCAGCCATTCACACCAGCAGCTTCATCAGCCGTCTGTGCTGCACTTTTTCGCCGATGTGGAGCTTCGTCGCTTCACACTTTGTTCTAGCTTCCTAAAATATTCTCAGGGTGTTGCCACCATCCAAAATGTGGGCAGGAGCGCTGGGAGCCGTGCGGAAACGTCACTTTAAACTCATCCAACGCGGGTCCTCAAAAGTTCTGAACAGGAAATAAAAAGATGAAACGTGACGATCTCACAGAAGCGCTCAGGTTCCCTTGCGTCACTCTGCTGCTTCAAAACCCTCACATTATTTTTCCGTCCGGCCTTTGATTCTGATACAGCTTTTTCTGTTTTGTCTTTTTTCGACCGGTGGATGACGACGACGAGCTGATCACACGAGTAAGACAACAACACAAAACGCAAAAACAACCCGAACAGGAGGCACGTGATTGTCCAAATCCTTTTTTCTGGTACGCGACTGTTTACCCGCAGCCGGCTCAGGCTTTAGCGATGTTTGCGCCCAACGTGTTTCCTCTCTCTGGCGCCTTCTGTCTAAATAAACGGCTCCGACACAGATTAGGTCGCAATTTCCATCGGAACCCTCGCCAGAAAACTCTCCTGTGTCGAAACTAGGCGTTCCTTTGAAGGCCTCGCAAGACGACAACACCGTGCGGGATTACTTTATTCTGTGTCCCTGGGAAAAGAAAGAAAGAAAAGAAAACATGTTTCAATGAGTTAGTGTGACAAAAGGGTTTTCTGGCTGGAATATTACTTTTTTCTTCTTACCCGATAAAGCTCATTGAGGCTACGTCAAACTCTTGAGTTCCGTTTTTTTTTCCTCCTTTCACTTTTTCTTTTTTATGACAGTGATTAGCACCTCGAGTCACTGAATGGGATTGACTCTGCCTCCATCTCATTGTGAAGAAAAAAAAAAAAAAGGCCCCGGCGAAAAAAATCTCGAGGTAGCGATAAGGAGCGCGGGACCTAAAAAAGGAAACGGGAGCGGATAATTGAAGGCTGCGGCAGGAGAAGGGCGAAGAAAGGGAGGAGGAGAGGAGCAAATCTGAAAATAATGGAGGGAGTGCTGCAGGAAATAAGGCTGGGAGGTTGGGGGGGGGTAGGAATTAGGGAGCTGTAATAGGTGAGGCAGCTCGGATGCGGCAAATAATTAGGACGGTTATGCCTCTTAATGATGGCAATATTGACAGCGAGGGTAATTTTCATAATGGCGACTCTGTTAATGCGGCGTTGGAGGATGTAATGACGCCGGCGCAGTCGAGTGACAGGTGTGAAAGGAGCGACGCGGAGGAACCTGCGAGTCGTCGGATCACCGAGGACGGTTCAGAGCGACGCCGCCGTTCTGCTGCTCGGCGCCGCTCGAGAAATGTCAAACTCTGGGGGGCTATGTGGGAGTCGGCAGAGCTGCCCTATTAGAACATGATGATAAAAAAAAAAAAAAATCTAGCAGTTCTTGAACACCTCACAGTGCACCGGGCAGCGTTTAATTGTAATGGTTGTCGAGCATCAGAAAACACGTTTGTTTCTCGCATTTATTGTTAGCTTGAAGTCGGAATCGATAGCGATATTCCCACGGTGGCGTGTAAAACTGCCACCGACGTTCAGAATTGCGTTTTTTGGGCCGCGCTGCATTGTGCAACCTGTTAGGCGATTTGGCATTTCAATCATGTTCCATATTTAAATCCAACCAAACTTTTTTAGCTATCTCAAAAAAAAACAAAAAAAGCAACACAACAAAACAGTGTGCAAGTATATTAACATATATCCAAAAAAAAAAGAAGCTGTTCGGGTGATTTAGGAAAGTTAACACTGGCTGCAGGGAATCCAAATGCAGATAAACAAGTGGACAGTATCCAGAAAACAATAATACATTTCTTATTCTTAAATCCAGGCATTAAGGGCAATAACAACACTACTTTGGTATATGCGTATCTGTCTTAGTTACTGTTGAGTGTGTGCGCGCGTGTTTTTTTAAATCCTTTCCATTCCTGTTAGTCTCGCGTTGACCCCCTTCAGATTTATCTTTGACCCCCCCGGTGGGTTTCCCGACCCCCTCAGGTTTGCGTCTGCCGCACTGGCCCCCAAACACACCCTGACAGCGCACGTTGTTAGGTAATAATTAGTCACACAGGAAATGAAGACTGGAAAGAGTTTGCCTTCCTGGAGGCGACATGGTCATTATGCGCCGCAGCAGGTTTGTCCCCCCTCTGTGTGCAATTTTCTTTTTTCTTTTTTTTCTTATTTTAAGTTTTTTTTTTTTTTTTCTTGCGCACTAACAAGAGCTTCCGCAGCTCAGGTGCAAGGTTAGATCCCTCAGGGGGAAAAAGGGGGGGTCGTCGAAGAATATTGGACTTATTACAAGTGATGGCGAGTGGGCGGGGGAGGGAGAGATGGATGGTGGGGGAGGGGAGGAGGAGGAAGAGGGCAGAGGAGGCCCCCTGGATGGAGAGATCACCGAGGAGGGATGGAGAGAGAGAGAGAGGGAGGGGAGGTATCGGACTTATTAGAGGGGAGAGGAGGGCGAACGCGGGTAAAGACGGAGAGGCAGGGATGATGTTGTTTTGTCAGTGTTTCCCCCCGTGGGGACTCGGCTGCTTGTTAAAAAGTCCTGACAGAGGAACCACAGCGGCAGCGACGCACACACACACACACACACACACACACACACACACACACACACAAACACAGACCCGGCTCCTCCTGTGGGACAAACTTTGAATAGGTGCGTTATACAAAAAGACACTGGCCGCACCGGGGGCCGAAAATACACCCGCGTGACGTCAAAGGCGGCCTCGTTCAGTAATCCGCCCCTGCGAGTTCCTGCCTCTGTTCCGCGGTTGAAGGTCTGCCGTTTTCCCCTCGATTATTATGATTTTCCGACGCAGGAGAGGAGGAGAGGGAAAAAAAACAAAACACATGTGCGCCCCTCCCCTCCATGCGACTATTGATTTAAAGCACGGTAACCTCGAGGAGACTGAATCAACACGCTTTCGTAAGAGTGCGGCGGCGGCGGCGGCGTTGAAATAAAGGCTGCCTAACGCACGCTAAGTGAAAGGCCCCGGCGTGAAAACGTCGTTAGCGCAGCTGCATTGTCCACGGCTGTTACGCGGCCCGGGAACAATGAGAGGCGCTGGCGCGGGTTGTGTAAGCGCAGGTGTGGGTGCAGCGGCGCCAGGAAGGATTGACTTTTCCCCCCGACCCGCTGCGTTCAAACGCGTCCTCGCGTGGCAGCCACGTAAATGTTTGATTAGCGCCACCTGGTGGCTGCGCTTTTGTCTGATCTGCCTTCGCCCACCGTTTTTAATTTCGTCCCCGAACGACTTCTCCAATTCGCCGAGAACTCTTGCGTCTGTGCGTTCACAGGTGTTCGGCAGGAAACGGACGACTAACTCGTTGGCTGAATCCCTGCTACTGCTAGCAAGCTAACTGCAGAGACTGAACAGACTCAGACCCTCTTTTTTAATGAGCCAAACTCTCAGAGAAATACAAGGTTGTGGATGTGTCTTTCTTAAAACCTTCTCAGCTGATGAGTTTGTGCAGCCTGCTGAATAAAGCTAGCTCAGCGTCGTCTTTCTAATTTGGCAAACGAAAAAAACAAGGCGGAGCTCCCGGAATTAGCAGGTCTGGCTCCAATCCTCTCTGCTTGATTTTGAAATTCTTCCAAAGCGGCTAGCGGCGCTGTTGGCTCACCAACAACCCGAGTGATCGGCGCCAGACCGTAAAGCTGTCGCCATACCATTGGAACCGGAAAGCTAATTTTTGGCACTTGAATGGCATTCTATATGATATGGCTTGAACTCCTCACATAGACCTGACACATGACTAATAAACTAAAAACTACCTTCTCAATTTAACCCGCAGCCAAAAATCCATCCGAACATCTGCACCCGTCACTTCCTGTGCTGCCTCGTCGCGTTTTAATCATCCTGAATGCGACTATTGTTTATTTTATTTTTCCAACCCTTTGGTATCTTTTTTTTCCTTTGGCTCGGGATTTTTTAAACGAGGCGAGCGCCGTCTGCTCTGCGTTTTCAGCCGCTCCAATCCGCAGACGTTTCGGAGCTCCTTTGTTTCTCCACTGTGGCTATTTTTACGCCTGTCTGTTTATATTTAGTAACGGACCACTGAGGAATTTTTGTCATGTCAGTGTGCTGCTCCTCCTCCTCCTCCTCCTCCTCGTGGACGCTGCAGAACTGCTAAGGTGGCCCTAGAACTGGGGCGTCTGCGACAGAGAAGGGTGAAATGTGGACACGTGACAAGTATATATATGTACATATATATGAGTGTGTGTATATGTGTGTGTGTGCATATATAAATACACATACATGCGCCTGTTTTGTGTCAGCAGGCCCAACGGAATTCACTTTTTTTGTTTTGTTTGTTTGGTTTTTTGTCATTGTTTTTTTTGGTGCGCTCGCTACACGTGCGTGTCATCGGGCCAGACAGTGCACGATGCTATCAGCGGCAGAGGATATGAGGGGTACTATTTTTAAACTCGCCTCTATCTTGACTTAGACACACTGTCCTGCCCTGCGGGACAGGTGCGAGTTTGTTGTCGTGTTGTGTTGTGTGTGTGTGTGTGTGTGTGTGTGTGTGTGTGTGTGTGTGTGAGAGAGAGAGAGAGAGAGAGAGAGAGAGAGAGACAGAGCGCATGCGTGCTGTACTGTCTTTTTTTTTTTTTTTTTTCTTTAAGTGTGTGTTCTCGTGCGTGTGTGTGTGTGAGCGAGAGTCTGTGAACGTGACAGACAGGGAGCCGCGAACGAAGGTGCGAGCGCCGAGCGGAGCCGCGTCACGCCCGACGACGGCGGAAAACGACGGGAAGCCATTGGCTGCTTTCCCCGATGCCGCGGATGGCGAGTCGTCCCAATTAGGGACGATCACACGCTGCTTAGTCGCGCCGCCAGCCACCGCCCCGCCCCCTCCCTCTCACCCACCATTTCCTTTTTGTTCTCCCTACGCGTCGGCTAATTTCACTTCACGGCAAAAGTGTTTCGAGTTTTTTTTTACTTTTTTTTTTTTTTTTTTCTTCCTGGCTCGGCGTCACGCTCCGCCTGCTTCTCACTCCCACGTTCGACTGTGTCTGCCACTCGTCTCGGGCGTCACGTGATCTGTGACGGATGCAGCACGGACCCAATTGGAATCGGCATCAGGGCGACGAGCCGGTCAAAGCAGCGGCGCTGGCGGTGCGTTCTTCCGCCAAATGTCAAGATACTTTTAAAGAGATTTTTATTTATTTATTTATTTATTTATTTTTGAAAATTCCCTTTGAAATTGTTTTTGTTAATGGCTTAATGCAAATTGTTAAAGTTTAGCAGAACGTAGTTAAGTCATGGCACGGCACTAGGTCTCTGCTAGAAGGAACTGAGGTAAATAAATACATCTCACTTGAATGTATTTATATAACATTATATGGAATAATAACCATAAAACAGCCAACACTTTCAGATGAGAAACGAAAACAAAACCTGTACCTGAATTTCTGTGAAACTGTATAAAATTTGACCCACATGCAGAAGCGTCGACAGAATTAGAGCTGAATCCGCGTTTCTGTTTTCCTTTCAAATCTGGCGTCCTTTATTCTCGACGGCGGTGCCCTTTAGTCCAGACTTCTGGAAGTCATCAATCTCGCTTTGGTCCCAAACCAAACTGGCCCCTCAATCGGCTCAGGTAGCAAAAAAGCCCGGCTCGCCATTGTTTTCGCTCGGGCCCGCGTGCGAGCCGGGACTATTTAGGCCAAACCTGAAGCCAAATCTCTTTTGTCCACTCTGGGCCTCCGTCTCGGGTTTGATGTTGACGAGTTCCTCTGAAGATAAGAGGACAATGTTTGGCCGGCACAAACCGGAGCAGGCGCGCATCCAGCTCTATTTAAACCTGGGTGGGGGATGAGTGGTGGTGGGGGGGGGTGAAAGAGCTGCTATTCTGGGCGAAAGGGAAGATTTCCCTGTTGTTCCACGGTGCGTTTTGGCTCCCTCATCGCCTGCGGGGCCTCCGGCTCAGATCCCGTCTGACAGCCTCTCCTACAAACGCGTGTGGACGTAGCCTGACGGAAACATGGATTTCAATGCATTGCATTTGTTTCCTTCTCGAAAGACAACTTTTGACGCATTTCTTAATAGATTTTTCTTCTTTTTAAACGAGCTGCCGACAGACAGGAACCTCTTCCCTGGTGAAGCTAATGACTCCTGGATTGCGCGAAAAATGAACTATGTGTTGTGAATTGCGTGGTTTGCTTTGAACGGAAAAAGAAAGATCTCACCAAACTCCACGCGGAACCATCCCATAATCGTACATTCCAGGGCGGTCCCTGCGCCCCCACCACTGTCTGCCAGTTCCAGCGCAGAGTGGGAGTATCATGCGCCGCTTTGACGGAGACAGGAAGTGACACGTCTTATAGCTTGACCTCCCTACCGCCGCACCATGCTCGAGCATCGCTTCAGTTTCTACCCCATTAGAACACACACACACACACACACACACACACACACACACACACACACACGCAGGCCGACTACGCGCCGAGCCCTCTGAAGAGCACTTGAGTGCGAGCGGCGAGCGAGGCCGAGTCCACGTACGTACAGGGACAATACCATTAACGAGCGCAGAGGAGTGGCGATGCAGGAGGAGACGCGATGTGCAGCCGCACTCGCACAAATAATGCAAACGCTGGCATTAATCCGAGGGGGGGGCAAGAAATGCTAGGTCATGCATGCCGTGATGCCATTACATATCGGCCACTGATACAGTTCCTGGAAACCAGCCTCTGCGTTCAGCCCCTGATCTCCATCCCTTTTACGCCCCCCCCGCGCCCCACTCGCCCCCCCACCCCTGCAGCGTCCGGGAAAGCGCCACTTTGTCCGGATGGAGGGACGATGAGCTGAAAATGCATTCAAATGCATCGTCCCTCGTTACGCCCCGAAGGCCTTTACGTTACCCCGCGGATGCAGCAACTCGTAACCGCCTCAAATATGCCGGAATGTTCCGATCGCCGGTGGAATCCAACTTTGGACAGGAAACACTAAGAAAAAAGCTAAAGAAAGGATTGAATTGCACCACAGCTGGCCCATTTATTTGGTACGCTGTTCAATTACTCGTTAAAGGGGCCCTATTACGGCCATTTCCAGGTTTCACAAATTCATTTTGGTGGTCTGCTTACAGCAGTAACTAGGTTTATTACCCAGTTTGAGCTGTACGGACGATAGCAGGCTGTCTTGACTCTGTTCCCCCCTCCCCTACCTTGGAACAGCCCACTTGCCTTGTGATTGGCCAGTTGCTCACCGCCGCTCACCGCCGACGCTAGGCTAGCTAGCGGGGAAGATGGCTGCTAGCTCTGGTGCAGCGATGCCTCGCCCGCATTTAAAAAAAATTAAATAAAAGTCTGCAGAAGCTTTACTATGATTGAATTAACTCGACTTGTGACGTCGAACCTGCCAGTAATGCAAAAAGACGTGTTAAAGAGCTTACAGTTCATTTCTTTTTGTATGTTATGACCCCTTAAAGGGAAATATCTCGTCAGCCAATCACATTCAGGCATTCTGGGATTTTTAACTCAGATCCCAACTGCAGGGTTGACAGCCAGAACGGCCCCAAAAAGCAGTCCGACCGTTTGGTTCGGCCATTTGCATTTTTCCGGCATCTGTGCTTTAGCCGTTTCCCCCACCGGCTTCCTTTGAGAAGCAGGTGTGATTGTTTGTATGGAAAAAAAAAAAAGTGACACCAGTCTGTTTCCATTCATCGGCCTCTTTCACACTTCGCTCTGACCTTTTTTCTTTTTTCTTTTTTTTTCCGCCTCTTTGAGCTGTCAGGTTACAGCTGCACACGTACGCGCTCACACTCGCGTACGCCAACACCTCCCCGCCAGGACGTTCACTCGCGCAGGACACGCACGCACTTCTCAGACCCGCAAGTCTGTCATAATTAGAGTGCCAGAGACAAGCGGTGTCAAGATAAGCCAAGTGTAAACTCCCTGACATTTCAAGGTAACACGCGCGCACACGCACACACACACAACCGCTGCAAATCACAAAGAAAACTTTCGTCCTGATGCGTTTCACTGGATTGCACCATCAATAATATTTTCAAATTCTTTAATTTGCTGATTTCTCCACCTGCCATTGGTTGCTGGCCTGCTCTGTCCAGCCTCTCATCTCAATCCTTTTTGGGACAGCTGATGATTCTGAGGCATGTTGTACAGAGTGGATGCGAGTCACTCAGAGTGAGTGGAGTTCTCATTGCCCAGAACCAGACCCGGCAGAGTTCTGCACCAATCCAATTTAGGCCTTATTGAATTACTGTCTGCTCCTCATTCGTGCGAGAAAAAAAAAAAAAAAAATCTTATTATTCTCAATCAGTCTGACTGTGTGAATGTATGTGTGTGTGTGTGTGTGCGCTAATGCCCTCTCGCTGATTGATATTTCCAAGGTACTGTGTGAATTAGCCCATGGACTAACAAAGCCAAAACAAATCTCCCCTCTCCCCCGGCCTTTATCCCTCATTTCCTCCCTCCTCCTCCTCCTCCTCCTCTTCCTCTCTGCTTCGCAGGATGTGAAGTCGACGTTCTTCCAGTTCGGAGCCTCCATCCAGCAGGAGGCGCTGCTGATGCTGAACATCATGGAGGAGTACGACTGGCACATCTTCTCCATCGTCACGTCCAAGTTCCCCGGCTACCAGGAGTTCATCAACATCCTCAAGACGACGGTGGACAACAGGTAGGATGGCCAAGGCTCACTCGCCGACTTCAATGGTTGACTTTTGAGCGGTTTGGAGTTTGTGATCTTGTCAGAACAACTGGGCCCCTTGTGGAACGCTTCACACGGTTTGGTTATTAGCACAATTTTTGCTTTAGTTTGGTATATGTTGTTCTTTTTGAGGACGCAGAAATATCAAATATCACCATAGATATATCTGCCAATTCACCATTGACAATATATATATGTATATATATGCGTGTGTATATGTGTGTATATACATATATATATATATATATATACGTTGTCTTATTCTCATGCAAAAACTGAGATAAATCACCTGATACATCGGATCTGCAGAACAAACCGTAAAAAATACTATTGCTCATTTTTATTTTTAATACCTCCAAATTTGCAATGGACAATTGTCCAGACAAATAAAGTTTGGCTATAATTGTATGCGTGAGATAGTACTGATTCACATTCTGTTCTGATGCCAAATCTGACTCCCACCTCACTCACTGGTCTTTGATCAGGATTAGCAGCAGTTTTACATTTAAAGCAGCAAAATGTCAACCAAAACGGCTTCCCCTCTCTAAATATTTACACACAATCATTTGATAACCTCCAGAATCATGAAGCAACCTCACTGGGTTTACAACCTTCTAATTGAGAATCAGTCCTGCAGATTTTTTTTTTTTTTTTTTTTTAGTTTGGGATTGTTACATTGAAGCAAAAAAGAACAAAATGTTTCATACTGTTGTGTTTGGCATTATTTTCAGCGAGCACATGGATAAGTTTATTTAAATTCCACCTCTTGCCAAAGTGGACATTACTGAAAAAATTCTAGAGTCTGAAATATTGTGAGAAGGAACAAATTATATCTGAGACAGACGTCACAGCGGCACTGAAAAAGGAACAAATATTACCATGATGCATTACCTGTCAAAGACGAAGCGTTTATGTACACTGTGGCAATGCTTTACAGAGTTCCTGCTCTTCTGGCCTTCTGTCCTGTCCACTGTCCTCCTGTTTGTTTAACCTTGATCATAAAAGCAGATCCCCTGCAGCCTGAGTCTAGAAGAGATACTGCTGTCAGTCCTGGACCTTTTTGTTTTTCGTCACCACGGCTCGAGCTAGCGCTTAAATCAAAAACGTCAGCCACACCAAAGGGATTCCATCAGCATTTTTGGAATTGATCTGGATGACAGGTGTGTTTAAGATGGACGCAGTTTGGCCGCGTGCCTCCGCTTTTGGTCATTTTGACTGATGCCGTAGCTCTCTGCAGGACAGGACAACGGAGCCGTAACTTTTGGCATTTAAATAATGATAAGAAAAAAAGAAAAAAAAAGAAAATTGATGATGCCCGTTTGGCTGTTTCAAGATCTTGGCAAGAGCGGCGTGTGGAGAAGCTCTGCAGAAGAAGGTCCCATTTCATTAGCAGTCAATCAAACCAACAGCTACTCAAAATGATTTAGCTAATGTTGGTTGCTTCTGCTGCCAAAAGACAAAAACAAGCAAGTAACTTGTTGAAAAAACAGTAAGTCTGTCAAGCTTATGTGTTCATCAAGTGTGAAAGAACACATGAATATGAGCTCAACTTTACTGAGCATTTCATAAATAAAAAATACACGAAGAAATAAAACTGGCCACAGTCAGACACTTTAGCATTTACCTGAAAGGCGATTCGCTAAACCTTACCGTCACTCCGATCATTTTTTTTTTTTTTTTTCAACTGCCCTTCGAAATTGTCGGCAACAGCTAGATACTCATCACAGTCTCTTTGTGAGTTGCAATACACAGCAGCGTTTAACTAAACTTTGCTTGCCAAGGACGTTGGCTAGAAAAGTGAAAGCATTTTGCCCCCTGAGAAAAGCCTTCCGTTCTTCTCTTCTTTTTTAAATGCTAAATAGCACGCAGGCCCGATGAGACTGCAACATCCTCACCCACCACTGCAGCAAGAAGGAGCTGCAGTCTCCTCCTCCATTTCATTTTTGTCTTCTTCTGTGGTTTTTGAGACCATCTAATCATATCTTATAAATATTTTCTTCAGGTCCCCAAAACTCTGAATGAAAACAGTTTTTATAAATTTGTGTTTTAAAAAAATACATGGTGCTCATTGTCAGAATGATCAGTATTTCCACCCTCTATCCAGATGAAATTTTAATCCAAGCCATCACACACAAAAAAAAAATACCAAGAATTAATAAGCCTAGTTACTCGCAATTACCCTCTGTCGATTTACTGCGTCAGCATTCAGCCGGTTCATGGTGTCTTTGTCGCGGGCTGACAGTTTTAATACCGGCAAAGTTCCATCATTCATCGCAGAAAAATTGGACCAGGCCACTCAGCGGGTCAATGCAAACGTGCCCATTGATTGGGGATCCAGGGTCGGATAGATGACACGGCACTGAGGATAAGGAAGGACGAGGGATTCAATTCCATCTCGCAATCAGTGTGAGAGACTCGAAGATCATGAATGAAGTGATTAAACAATAGGATGATGATGCCTATACCCATATGATGATGATGATGATGATGATGATGAGAGACAAAAAAAAAGGTTTCTTTATGTGCATTCACAGCAGCACTTGAGGTGAATTTTAGTTCAAATCCAACGGACCATTTGTTGTAAAAACCTGCAATTTCTAACATCATAATCTGATGATGATAAAGTTTAAGCTAAGCTTAAAGGCATAATGTGCCATATCATCTCATCAATGGATCACACCGAAACAAACCGGCTACCTGCAGGCAGGTGGGCCGGCCCCTAGCAGTCGGTCACCTCTGAGAACTTGCAGTTGCTTTATCGTCAGCAATTTCATTCATTTCATTTCTCCTCGTATCTCTCCCTCCCGCTCTTCCCCCCGTCCCTTCAATCCCCTCCGTGCCTGTTAATGTGTCCGTGTCTGTCATTATCTCTCCTCACGGGTTTTGTCATCTGGAACGTGTAGACCGTTATCGCTCTGGACAGGCAGATGAGGGCCGTGAGTCCCAAACCCCTCTCATCTTACCCCGCCCGACTGCCGGGCGACGGTTAACCGCCAACTTCATTTCCCTTCTGTGCCACACTCGTAAAGTGTCTCCAGCGCGCCGCTCTTTCTGTACACTGTGGTCGCTCCCATTTCCGCTCCTCGCTCCGCTAACTCCTCCATCAGGGCACCGGCGCTCATGATGCCGCACGGAGGATTCGTTCCAGTGAGGAATCTACCAATTTTTTTTTTAATCACTTCATTAACAAAATGACCACCTTTTAACGCCGCGGCTCAGCATCGTGTGTCCGATGACAACAGCAGCTGCTTCCTCCAAATTTCCGCAAGGACCAAAAGATCTTGTTTCACTTTTACAAGCATCAAACCACATTATATTTCAATATCAGGTTGATTGATATTCACTTTTTTGATCTCAATTTCACACCAAATTGTGAAAACAGGTATTGAAGCTTAAATCAAGGCAAGTGGACTGATTATTTGGTATCTGAGTATCTTCATCGTTTTCATTATTTTTCAATCAAAAATGATATCAGAAGTTGGGAGTCGAAAGGAACCGTGTTTTGTTCCTGAGCGCAAGGAGCACAACCAGATGTTTAGTGGATCTCTCATCAAAATGTTAAATCGCTGACTATAAAACATGGAATCAAAATACCACTTTGCCATAGATTTTAGTAGATTCCTTGCATTTGGTCATTGGGCTCTTGGTTTTGGTGGGGCCACCCTGAGGTCAGTTGTCAACCGCCATCTGCCGTGAAAACTTTCCGTAGACGCCGCTGATGACCGCAGGCACTGTGTTGTTCCTCCCACATGAACTGGCCAACGTCCACCCCCTTTGTGTCCAACCTGTTTTGGCTGAAACCTGCTCCGAGACCAGCTGTGTCACTTGCTTTCCCATTTACCCTAATGTCTGTCCCATGATAGTAAAAAAAGCCTTGTACCTATTAGCATTTATGTCACACCCAACAACGATATTAATTATCGCGGATGATTATGAGTCTCCCTGCCAAGTTAATAGTCTCTTAATTGAATATTAACATTTTCACTCCTCTCCTCTCCTCTATCCTTGCTTCAGTTTTGTGGGTTGGGACCTGCAGAACATCATCATCCTGGACGCAGTGGAGGAGGACAGCAGGTCCCAGATCATGCTCAAGAAGGTCCAGTCCCCGGTGGTCCTGCTCTACTGCTCCAAGGACGAGGCCGTGTACATCCTGGAGGAGGCCCGCTCGCTGGGCCTGACCGGATTCGGATACATCTGGATCGTGCCGTCCCTCACCACCGGGAACCCGGAAATAACGCCGGACGAGTTTCCCTCGGGGATGATTTCGGTGTCCTACGACGACTGGGACTACCCGCTGGAGGCACGGGTGCGGGACGGCCTGGGGATCATTACGTCGGCGGCGGCGGCCATGCTGCAGGAGTACGGCGACATCCCCGAAGCCAAGACTTCCTGTTATGGCCAGATGGAGAAGACCAATAAGCTGCCACCCAGCGCGCTGCACAAGTAAGTGGAGGGAAATACGGGTGGATGGGTCTGTGTTGATTCATTGATTCATTCAGTGAGATTCACCAAATGAAATTTGGATTAAATTAAAATAAAGGACCAGCTTGTAATGTTTAGTACCATCTAGTGGTAAGAAAGTATAGTGCAAATTAACAAATTCCTGTTTATTCACGATATTTAGGTCTATATCAGTGGTCATGTTCTCCTTTCCTGAGCTTTGCTGTATTACTTTATGAAGCATGGTGGCCTTATAAAAAAAGACCTGCTCATTATGTAAATATAACTTGTAATTTTTTGGAAATGGAACAAAAAATAGTTCTGTATATTCTGTGAATTAATATATCTGTATTTTCTATCCCATTCTATGCCAGCAGATCCGTGTAAAAATCATCCATTTGACATTTTATGCTTGTTAAAATTATTTTTCGCGATTTCCTAACATCTGGAGAACAGCTGTGTAGACGCTGATACAATACGGATATAACACTAAAGTTTTGGTGTTACTTTTTTTGATTGTCTCCTTAATTGTCCTCAGCAGCTACAAAACCTCCACCAAGTCTCTGGTTCAGGTTTGCGTCACGGACCGAGGAACGATTACGGAGTAATAGGCAGGAATTCAGAGTGCAGAAGAGAAGGAAGGGCAAATCTGAGAGCTGAATGGGAGCTGAAGGGAAGGGGTTTGAGACTAAAGCGGTGAAGGAGCAGTGGAGGGAGGATATTGAGCCTGGGGTGGCAGCGGGAAGCCTCTGCAAATGAGTGCTCTCCAAAATTGAAGAGCTCCTTGATGGCTCCTTCTGCTGCTCCTCTTGTTTATTCCTCCGCTTCCCCCTCTCGCTCTCCTCCTCCCCATCGCGCGTCCGCCTCCCATCGGCCGGTGGGAGACGCTGCAGCTCCCCTTGCCAGCTCCGTCCATCTGGCCGAGGAGGGGGAGATTCACACACTGTGTTTTTCTTTTACGTCCCGCCATTGTTTCCCATCTAAACAATGGTGTGTGAAATTAAAAACCCAAAAGGCTGCGTCTCCAAATTTGATCCATGTGCGCAGTGAACGCGGAAAATTAAACACTTCAGAGACAAATGGAGACTTTAAGGAAAACAAATGAGCATTTTTGCATGTTTGTGGAACAAGGCACTTCGTAAATCAGATTAAATCCCTCTTATTTTGATTATTTTTGTTGATTAGTAAATTGAAATGGAGTCTTGTTCTCATTCCCCTCTTGCATCAGGTGTCTATAAATCTCCTGCTGGCGAGGAACATTTTAACGTAATTGGTCAACAAATCAAGTGGAAAGTCTTTTTGGCTTTTGTGGCTGGTGTTGCTTATAGTTCCCTTAATTGTCCCAGCAACTTTGTGCCAAATTCTCAACAGTTTTGGACACGTTTCAGGCTAAAAGTAAGTCTGTCATCAGCAATCACTGCCTTTTTTTTTTATGTATGTATTTTTTTCTTTTTTTGCATGCTGGTGAGGGCAAACCTGGCACATTGAGCTCTTTGGGTAGCTAGCACGGTTAGCATAAGCTTCGGCGTCTCTGTGTTAGCTCCCGCTCGCAGGCTATATAGCACATAGAGGCAATAAGGTATGACAGGTTATACCTTTAACCCCCTTACAACTCAGCCAGCTGACTGTTCCCAGCATGCTCCACTGCCTCAGGTCGTTAGCCAGGTGATGAGTGGCCACAGATGGCTTTGTTGTGGGTGAGAGAACTCAGCCAATAGGGCTCCAGGGCCGGGACACGAGCAACGTGATTGGTCAAGGTTAGGTTGGAGCGACGGGCCAGTGCGGGGTTGTTAGACCGTCAACAACTGCTAGGGGTAGTGGGAGTAGGCAGCCAACACGCGCACACACACACACACAGACACACACATGCTCCGGCAAGCAGATGGGCTCTATGTAATACTGCAGAGCATCAGTGTAGCATATTGTCTGCAGTTTGCGCAGAGGGGTTTCAATTTATCATCATCTCATCTGCTTGGCATTCATCGGCCTTTTGAGCAATTTTGGGAATTAAAGCAACACTGTCTGCTTTTTCTACCTTAAATTGAAGATGCCTGATATTATTTTTCCCATTCATTGGCTTGTCAAAGGAAGGAATACACCTCTGGCATTAACACAGCATAATCTGCTGGCCTGTTATAGTAATATACAACTCTGGTTGCCTGCCAGGCACCAACATATGATTCCCTTTCTCTGCTTCTTTACTGGCCTCCTCCATCCGCATCTTATTTTGGTCTTTTTACCGCCATTACTAACGTATGAGAGCTACAGAGCTAGCTTCCAATAGCCAAGCGTGCGGAGTTGATGCTGCGAAGTGTAGCCGTAAAGTGCTGTCTTACTAGAGGGTGCTGGGCAGGCAGTTATATAGTCCTATTGCATGTAAGCCACACACACTGTCATAGGGTTACCACTATCCTTGTTAGGAGTCAATGATCCATAAAACTTTAAAAATTTTTAAAGTTGAAAACTAAATTGTGTCGCTTTTAAAAAAAGTCCAAATTAGTTTTCTTCAAAATTATTTGAGTTTATGCTAGAAAATCATTTAGTTTTGGTAACTCGTGCCACCTACGATGGACTTCCTGGACATGTTTCACCCCCCTGGCTTTGACCGCGACTGCTTTAATGACAGATCTGCTGTGTCACGCCCAAGACCGATATGCTTTGCAGAGTAATGGAAAAATATTATTAAATAAAAACAGGAGACAAATGATCAAGCAAGAGTGGGCGAGCTGGCCGGTGCAGCGGCAGGACCCGGTGACAACTTATAAAATGTACTGAGCGCGGTGCTGTTGTGTCTGTGTGTCCAAACCAGAGTAATGTACCGCCTCCGAGAGGAATTTCTTTTGTGACGGATTTTCAGCGAGGCTCTCACCTTACTGTTGGTGAACACTGCGATATTTTTCTCCACGTCTGATGGTAGAAGTAGCGGCGGTGGCAGGTAGTTCACTCTGACGCGTAATTACTGCTCAAACCCGTACCAGCAGGGCCTGGAACCAGTCCAAACTTGACTATCGTTTAAATGGTATGCTTTTACCTTAAATCATTCATATTGTGAGTGGAAATGTGAACGTCCGCATTGTGCGTTAAGCTTCATGCTTAATTCACTGTTTCCGCGCGACACATGGGCAGCAAACCTTTCTAAAGTGTGTTTTGCAGAATGGAAACACCCGTTTCCCCGGTGACCCGACATGTCGGTCTCTCCGCTCGTCATGAATATTCCATGGCTGCATGATCGCTCGTTAGCCGGGTCTGCGGGGGACATGTGACGGTTGAAGCCCGCTGCCACGTTTGCTGTACGTTTGCGTTTCCGACGACTTGCGACAATCGCGCTGGCGCGAAGAGACAGGCCGCTCGACCGTCATTCTTGGAGCGGCGCTCGCCTGGCATGAAAACAGCGTGCTCGTCGACGTAGAGCGTGAGAGAGCTCTCGCTCTGCATCTCGAAACAGGCCAATAATGAATGTGATCAGAATCAAAATCGATTATTGTTGGCCGATTTTGTACCAGTGTGCTCTGGTGTATCTTTGTTCTCTGTCACCATGATTGAGGAATTCTTAAATATCCACATCTGTTTTTATTTTATTTTATTTTTTTCATTTGCATTTGGAGTTTTCTTTCTTTGGTGCTAATAGTCTGAGACTTAGAAAATTAAGTCTAGAAAATTAAGAAAGCGAAATCAATTCCCCCTTGATTGATAAATTAAGTGACTGAAAATTCTGAAAGGGAAACTTAAAACTACAAGTATTTTGTAATATTCAAGGTTATTTGTTTTTTCTCCCCGGACTCCAGTACATCATTATTTGTCTGCAAATTAAAAAAAAAAACTCTCCAGAAAACAACATTGTTTGGACAAAATTGAGGTATCTTGTGATTTCACTGCACTTTGTGAAATCACAAGGTGCTGCTTTAAAAAGTGAAGAGGGAATTCGCATCAGACAGGTTCTTTCAAAGTCCTTGATGCTGCGGGAAATTCAAGGCGGCGAATACGCTCGCAAGACCCTGAAATGAAGGCTGCACAAGTCAACCGAGCCCTCAAGCTGCTCTCTGGTGAACGAGACGGGAGGAAGCGCGCGGCATAAACCAGTGGAAATTCCAACGCGCAGCAGTTGGACTAATTTCTCATCGGGGAAATGATTTCCAAGGATGATGCTCGGGTGTTGTTCAGGGATCCTTGCGCTAAAAATTGATTTTTCACGCCGCAGCGACTCCGCGATGCCAGCACGCACAAAGGATCCTGAACCAAACATCCGGCGTAAAATCCTGTTTTGTGCCTAAATGTGTCGTCGTGGACGCGAGTCGCGCTACACGACGCGTCTGCGGGCGTGAAAAAAAGACCAAAATGCAATTGTCGCCGTTTGCGTTCATCTGCTCGGGCTCACGCGGAGGAGACAACAACTGTGGTGACGAAGTGCTCGCACACACACACACACACGCACGCACAGACACGCACACGCACTGCGGGAGGCGCTCTGCTAAGCTAGGAGCTACTTCGCCCTGTTCAGTCATCATTCATGCCACACTTAACAAGGGCCACCTGAGGCTGAGTGTGTTTTCCAGTCACTACTCACCCTCGGGTCGTCTTGAAGGACCTAAATCAGTGCTGCGAGCACTTCCTGTCTTTTTTATTTTTATTTTTTCAGAGCCCCATTTCTGTTTCACGAGCTCAGTGTGTGCTCTGAGTGCTGTGTGTGTGTGTGTGTGTGTGTGTGGGCCATTGAAGTTGATAGATCATTTATCCTGAGAGTATATATCATCACTTTGACTGGTCCTTGTCTTGACAGAGGACAAATGTCTTTTTCACACACACGCACACACACATATGCATGAAGCCCCCGCTCTCTCACACACACACCATCATACAGGGGGGGTCTCCCCAGCTGTCAGGCCTCCTCAGTCAAAATTTAGGAACTCAGGTGCTATTAAACGCAGGGAAACGAGCGTGGTCGACCGTTTCAGCTCGATGAGAACTGCTGAGGCCAAAGAGTCGCGCCGGTCGGAGGTAGATTCCTCTGCCTTCAGACGTACTAGCCGCTACGCTGCTCACATGCCGATTCATCCATAGATGGATTATTTTTAAATGTGAGTTCTTGAAAGTTTTTCCAAAAAAATAATGGTTTACTTTTCCTGGAAGACTGCAGACTAACTGCAGACGGCCAGCCAATCAATACCAAACTTCATCATGGCCAATCATGATGTATTGTTTATGTACCTCCACTGAACTTGAGCTGTCTGATATGCATTGAAGTGGGAAGCGTGTGAATCCATCTAACATCTGATTCAGTGTCAATGCTGTATTAAAATAGGATTGACTAAATCACAGGGCGGCTCAGGATGAACGTTTTGCTGCTCCTGATTTTGCAGATTTTGTGCGTGAATGCATGTGTGTGTGCATGCGCGCAGCTTGCTGCAGTGAGCAGCAGAGCCCCTCCCCGATCCACAAACCTCTCTTTTCACTCAAAGCACAAGGTTGAGTGGAGGGAAAAAAAAAAAAAAAATCTCTGCAGTGATATTTTTTATTCCGACTCAGTCGAGGCTCCGTCCTGTTCCCTTCTCTCAGTGTGCCTCTTGTCTTTGGAGCTTTTTTTCTTCTCCTTTTGTCAAAGCTCCATTCTGCCTCCATAATTAATGGAGGCATGAATGGTGATCTAAAGGGAAAAAAAAACCTGGTGGGTTCAAAAAAAAAAAAAAATCTTATTTCCCAGAGTGCTGTGGGGCAGAGGACACATGGTGAAGGTTGGTCGAGGCGTCCAAAGTTATTGCCCGTGTTTTCTGTGTCCGTATCCTAGCAACGCCCCCCATGAGGTCCACCTGGTTGATGGGCATCAGCCCCAAACACATACGCGGATGGGGACACAAGCACGCGCACGCACTCACACGCACGCATGCCCAATCTGTCTGCCTGGTCTTGTCTCTGGCTCTCCCATTTGCAACCAGTGGCAGGTGTATATTTAATCACAGCGCCTCAGATAAGCGCCGCCTTGTTTTTTCATCCAGCCTGTGCGGACGCTCTGAAATCTCAGGGCGCTGCTTTAATTGACTGATAGATAATGATCTCTCTCCGCTGCGGCAAAGTCTCAGCTGGGACGTTGCTTAAAATTCTATTTAATTCCAGAAGGCCGATGAGTCGTTCTCCCCAGTATTAGATTGAGTCCTCAAGAACTCGGTTGTATGCAGGAAATTAAAGAGAAAAAAAAGAAAAGGAGTAAAACCCAGGCGTGTTTGAGGCTTTTGGACGTCTCCACACGATTATCCAACAGCCTGTATAGGTTTCTGTCTGGCAGCTGTAATGAAGTTGGTGTTTTCTTTTCTTTTTCTTCTTTTTTCATCCCACCATTGAGAAACTGGGTGTGTTATCCTGACAAAATAAAACACAAAAGGACCTGAATCTTTTGACATTTTTTTTCTTCCCTCTATTGACATCTTGCGGACAAAAAAACCCCAGAAGATCAGGAAGTAGCTAGTTGGCCATAAACATCTGCTCCAAAACTACTGCAGTAGCAGTAGTTTTTATTGGAAACAGATCACTCTTTTGTGTAGCTTCACTTTTTTTTCTTTTTCTGCTAGCTAACCTACCTCTCTGTAAAATATTGCGAATTTTAAGTGAGTTCAAAATTCGCTTTACAACTGAAAAAAAGTCCCTTTTTGGCATTGTGAAATGTTTTCTATGAGCTTGTTGACAAATGTATGAATTCAAAAAAACCAACAAATTTGGGAAAATGGTGCACCAGGTCAGTCATGGGAAGCCAGTATTGCAATGAAAAAGAAAGTGGAAAAATTCAGAGTAGCAAACGTGCAAATTCTGAAAAGAACGTCCACCGCTAAAAAATGCCTCAAACGCTTCCGTCCAGGGGCCACCGCCACCCCTCTGAATACTCGCCACACGGGGGCTGCATTCCATTTTGAAGTTTGCCCCGTCGCACACAAGCCCCCCTTATGGCCCGGAGGAGAGGAAGACGAGGAGAAGAGGAGCCGTCTCCTCATCCTAGTTGTAGCGCGGCTGCTGACAGAAGGAGTGGGGGGAAGGAAGGCCGTGATTAATGTGGAGGCAGCGCCGACCCAAGAATATCTTCCCGCTGCCCTCCATCTTAGCTAATGTGACCTGCCATGTGGGTCACTCACTGCTGAGCGCGTCTGCTGTTCACCTTCCGCCGCCGGACACGTTGCTCGCCGCGCTGTTTTGCGTCGGTTGTAAAGCTTCTTGGAATGCGTGATTGCATTTTTCTTCATGGACAAACGTTCTTCCTCGACGCGCGAGTCCACTCGTGATGGTCGCCGCGCTCTCCCTCACCCTCTTTCTTATCTCTTTCCCCTCGCCCTCAATCATTTCTTCCCTTTGTCTTCTTATCACCGCCCGCCACACTGCCTCCAACCCCTCCCCCGCCCCCTGCCGCTCTCAGGTACATGATGAATGTGACGTGGGACGGCAGAGACCTGTCGTTCACCGAGGACGGCTACCAGGAGAACCCCAAGCTGGTGGTCATCGTGCTCAACAAGGAGCGAGAGTGGGAGAAGGTAGGAGCATCGTTGGCGGGGGGAGGAGGGAGGGCCGGGTATTCAGAAGAACTAAAAAGTGAATTTGTTCTATCAAAATAAAATAAATGCATTTACTGTTTTAGCATTTTTAATTAGGGAGCCGTTTGCTGGGAAGCAGTTTAATATGCGGGGAGGAACTTGTGAGTCCTGCCTTAGCTCCAGGGTTTTGTCCATGTTATTATTGGATATTATATATATGTGCTTTAATAATCTCTGGAACACACACACACACACACACACACACACACAGGTAGAGATGTATCTGTAATAAATCTACACTGTGTGTTTTGTTGCGACACCAGCAGCAGGCTTGCATGACTAATAAAACACCACAATAGAGGGTAGAAGAATAAATCTCCAGGAAAAAAAAAAAAGCAGCACATATTAGCCCTCTGTTTACTGCCTCCTTCAATAAAATGTTTCAGGTGCTGCGCTGGACCGGGAGCAGGCAAAAAACAAAGCGGCAGCCAGGTGGTCTCCAAGTTGGAGCATCAACCTGCCCCATAAAGGTGTTGCGCTAATGCGTGAGGAGGTATTGGTGCCCCTTGTGACATCACAAAGGGAGGATTTCCAACTGACATAAGCCAAAAGAGTGATTTTTTTCCCCCACATTTTTGCCAATTAGTGAAATTTTCACCATGACACAAGACCTCCGACAGCGTTCGACCAGCATGTGACCACTCAGGACGTTAATACCGGGCGAAAGCCGCCGATGTCATCGGAGGCGCCCAGTCGCATTGAGAGAGCAGCCCCTCTCCCTCTTCCTCCAACACTTAGCTGATCAATGAGCTCATCTGCCGGCGAGCATATGGATTTCTCTAACAGGTTAATGTGAGAATGTGCCGCTGCGAAATGGCCGAGTATTCCTGCGGCTGTAATGGGTTTTAAATAGGGGCCATGTGTCTTTTTACCTTCCCCTGGCCGCCTCGTAGGGCCTTAAATACCTCATATTTAGTGCCCCAAATAGCCTTCGGTGCGGGAGGCCGGGAGGAAGTGTTTGGGGAGATGGATGAAAAAAAAAAAAAAAATGGATGATCTTTTTTTTTTCCCCATGGACCTTCCATCATGCAGCCCTTTCTTCATTCGTCGTAACACAGTGTATGCGTCCTCAATACAAGGCAAAAAACCTACAACAGCTGAAGTTTAAACATTCCGGCATGTGTAAAATGGCAAGCCTAAAGTGTGCACGAGCTACACACACGCTTTCATTTTCATTTATTTAAACAGCTCCTCGCTCCACGCTGGGGCTCTGAATCCGCAGCATCGGCACTTTCGCAAATTCACTTGATCTTTTTTTTTTCCGCCCTCGTTAATCCCGGCCGTTTTTTACTCTGCTGCTGCTGCTGCGCTCGCCGGCCAATCGCCTGGCAGCAGCTAGCGCGTAGCGAAGACGCGGTCGAAGACGACTGCTCCAACATTCAAAGCCGCAAAGGATCATGGTAATTGTAGTCCCCCGTGCTCTGCAACCAAGAGCTGCAGTTTGTTGGGCAGGAGGAGCAAACGTCGTAACGAAAGCCCCGAATTGCATCTCTCGCAACACAACCGCATGAATCGCACTCTTACGTCCCCCCTGTGGTGTCACTCCTCCCCTACCTACCTCCCTTTAACTCACACCACAACGCTGAACAACCTCCTCCCTTTGCAGGCGTCCAGGTAACGCACGCACTGTGTCCTGCCTTTTGGCTGCAATTGCTTGTCGTGGTCTCTGACAGAACCCCAAACCGCAGTTAATCCCACTGTTGGACCTCCTGTTATTGCGGCGGCGGAGGGGTCGCCGCCACTCTGCCTCGCTCTTTTGTGCGCGTTTGTGTTTGTGCGCGCACGCCTGTCCGCGGCGGTTATTAAAAGAAACCCATTTTGAGAGACTCCGCCGGCCTGCTCTCCTATTCAGGTCACACCACTCTTGCAGCCCTGCGCCTTACAGTATTTGGAGTTTACTTTGCTGCAGCCAATCTTTGAGACTGGCGTTTTTTTCTCTCTCTCTCTCTCTCTCTCTCACACACACACACACACACACGAACACACACACACACTACTCGCACTCACAAAAGCCCCTTTGTCGGTGTGCCGAGGGGAGGTGGAGTGTGTTGTTGTAAACAGTGAGCCTGTGAAATTGATCAGTACCACTTCGATGTGGCGCAGTGCGAGAGAGTGAGGCGCGTGCACGCCCACACACACACACGCACACGTGCACACACAGGCACGCACACACAATAGAGAACTGCTCCTTCTCTCTTTCTCCCTCTGGTGCAGCCTACCTACCCATGCACCAGAAACCACACACACACACACACACACACACACACACACACAGGCAGAGACTTTCACAATGATCAAGAGATAAAAATTCAAGCAACAGCACTAAAATATGGATATGCACTAAAAATATAAAATGTGTCCCCCGGAGGCAGGGGAGAGAGGCGGGCGGCTATATGGAGCGATGGAGACAGATGGGCCAAGCAGAGCAGAGTAGAGAGCAAATGAGTTTAAGGCAGGCAAAAAAAGAAGGAGAAGAGTAGAAGAAGCGACACAAAGACAGGCGGCAGGAAAAGAGCCCACCAGCGTTTTTTGTTTTTTTTCCCCTGCCCCAACTTTATTGTTCCAGCGACTGCAGGTGTTGAACACGCTGGCTTTTTCAGAACGGGTCACCGCACCTGCTGCTCCCTGCAACTCACACAGTGTTTATTTTTCCTTTTTTGGAGTGGGTGGGGGGGTTCAGCTTTGAAACTGCCTCACCTGTTTTGTTTCAATGCGGATGGTGTTTTCTTTTTTTTTTTGACGGGGGTGGACAGGTTACGTCACTGCTGTTTATGTTCAAAAAGAGCCGCAGATTGCAGCAAACCATGCGGGCGAATCCGAGCACGGATCGGAAGATCCGGATCTGCTGCGGTTTTTTTTTTTTTTTTCTTTATTTTTTTATTTATGTCGGCAAAAAATACACCGTGGCAGTCAATCAGGAATAAAAAGGGTGGAGGGGGGGAATGTGAGTTCACCAGGAATGACACTTGAAAGGAGCAGGGTCTTTTTTGTTTCTTTTGTTGAAAAAGAATTTTTAAGCGCGCCGTGCTTTTAATCTTTCACATCTCGCGACGCTAATGCAGTGTAATGGTGGTGTTTCAGTTTTCGGTCTGTCATTTCAAAGCCACCTGCGTTTTTTTCTTTTCTTAAGTGGAAAAAAATACCTCCGGTTCACCCTGATGATTCATTTGTTTCTGAGTGTGAAACTTTCTTAATTGTGTGTTAAGAAGACAACCCCCCCCCAAAAAAAAAACCCTCACCAATGTATCGGTAATCTTTTTTTCCCGCTGCAGTGTTTGCAGTTTAAAGAGATCCACTGAACTTCATCTGAAGGCTCTTTAAAGCCCAAGTTGAACCTTTGCTGTTTGACCAGATTTATTGCTCGATTGATTTGCCACTGAAAAGGGCCGGTCGCTCGCAGCTGTCGTATGGGATAAAAGCAAACCTTGACCTGCTCAGTCGCCTCTCGAGTGTGCGGCTGAATTCTCGGAGGCCGTTCTCTGGGGGCCGTCTGAGACTGATGAACAATATATAAATATACATACACACCCAGTAATGAATTCATGAAATGACCGGGGGGGGCTTTTAAAGGAGTCCGAACACAACTGAATCAGAGCGGGAAAAACTAAAAAGGCACAGCAGGTGGTTAATGAACAGTCCAGTGCTCGGAATTTGATTGACGGATTTCCATTGGTTGAAAAAACGGTCCCCGCTTCGTGCGGCATTGAACGGAGCGAGCGACGCCGCCTCCTGTTGCGTCTGGGCGGAACGCAGCGGCAAAGTGTTATTTACCGCTCAAAAGCAGGATGTTGTGTTTTCACTCCTGCTGAGTGCCGAGTGTGTTAAATGGCTGCAGGAGCCGCCGCCGTGTTAGCAGCCAGTTCACAAAATAATTATCGCAGACAGCATGGGATTTGTGCTTGGCGAGTCACAATATGGAGAGCGAACGCACACACACACACACACAAGCACAAATGTGTGGTTAAAACACACATTCAGCATGGGACTCCCCGACTCAGTGAAAGCTTCCTACATTAGGAAAATATGTTTAAATCCACCGTTTGCTCTTGGTTTTCCACTGGCAGACGCGCGCGCTGCCACACACACACACACACACACACACACACATGCGCGTGCGCACACGCACACACACCAGGCTAGGAAGCCGAGGAGAGGGAGTGCACAATCCCTTTTCCGGACATAATTTTGTGCGACAGTGTGACAAATACTGTTTTATGACTGAATGAGTCAGCACACACGCACACACACACACACACACACACACACACACACACACACACACACACACAGACAAAAAAACCCAAAAAACATCATCGATTGAGAGCTCATTCTCCCACAATGCAATGAGACCAAGCCACCCTTTTTTACCCTGGATTGTCACTCTGTGAGTGTTGGGGAGGTGGAAAAGTGTCAAAGTGCTACCCAAGTCCTTTCAAAATAAAGTGTTGGCTAATAAACGTCTTGTTAGAAGTGGCACGCTGACGCTTATGAAATAACAATAGGAAAAAAAAATCAATCCAAGTTAATTTGAGCTTTGGTTTTAAAGCCCAGGGTGTCGCGTGACGTCCGAGTGGCTCTAAATCTGCGGCCGGCTGATGGGACGATATGATTGCTGCCACGGGATTGTCGTAAAACTGTTGCCCCGCGGGCCGTATCATCCTAACCTTGCGCTGACCTCGCTGTCACATTACACACACACACACACACAGCAGGTTTTAATGCATTGCGGGTGTAAAAGCTGGTGTTTTATACGGGAGAATTCTGCCCGGCCTGGCCTGGGTCGGCTCGGCATGGCTCAATATGGAGAACCCGCGCTGCTCTGCGTGTGTTAATTCATAAGCAGCTCTTCCTTTAATTAGAGAGGAAGGGCGGGAGGAGGGGGAGGGCCGGAGGAGGGGGAGGAAATCATCTGCTGATGTCAGCTCATTCTTCCTCGCCTCGTGTTTCTACGCTTCGTCTTTTCAACCCCGTCGCAGCAGGACGCCTCCTCTCTCGTCGACTGAAATGGGGGACGGGATTTTTTTTTCTTTTTTTTTTGCGTCTCTAATTTGCATTTTTGCTTTGGCGGGGAAAAAAACCAAACAAAAAACTCAAAAGCTCTCCAAGAACAGCGTATGTAGCCCAGTGTTTACAGCCTCCAGCAAAAACGTTCCTGAAACCTGGTGTGAAAGAGCTGGAGGACCACCCAGTGTGGCTGTGGGATGTATCAGTGCTCTTTGTGACATCACAACGGGCTCACTTGCAGAACTTGGTGTTTAGAACAGTGAAAATTTGAGAAAAGATAAGAAAAGATGCAAATAAATGAATAATATAATCAAATTATCTCTTAATTGTTATCAGATATATTTTTTAATGTTTAATCATTCTCATTAAATATAATCTTTATTAATATATCATCATTTCTTGCCGGTTTTTGAATTTAACAGTTATTGAATTGCAAATAAGAGTAAAAAAAAAAAAAATCTAAAAGTTAATGTTTCTTGTTGGTTTGCCAAAGGGGTCCCTGGCCAGATGCTAATGCTGGTTGGGGGGGCCATGGAAAAGTGGAGGTCTCATTCAGGCCTCATTCTTATTCAACACATTCATTGCGTCACTCTTGTCGATGCAGTACCACTACATCGCGACGCCACTTTTCTTCTCTCGTTTTCTCCAATCGACCGTTTTCAGCGATGTGAACAACCTCTCTCGCGCGCGCTCGCACACTCATTCAAAATGCAAAACAGCCGCGCTGAGACGGAAAGGCGAGCGTGGCTGTTTTCCCCGGAGCAAAGGTAACACGCATGAAGAAGGGGGGAGGAACCACACATTCACACACACACACACGTGCGTCACCTCAGCGTACCGTCGTGCAGCCCACCACCACCACTCTTCTCCCCCCACACACACACACACACACACACACACACACACACACACACGTTCCTGGAGATGCAGCCGACAGCAGAGTGAGCTGTTGACAGTGGCGTCGGCTGGGAGTGCAGGAAAAGACTCTAATCCCTGTCAGGGGATAGAGAACCACTCAAAGCAAAACAATTAAAATGCTAATTTCACTTCCTCCTCGCCGCTCGCCCTGCTAATGACTTAGCCGGGCGCGTGCAGGCGGGGAAGACCACACTCACACGTGTGTGTGTGTGCGCAACTGCGACTGTTTTATGGCTCGCCAGCAAAGGTGACGGATTAGCGTTAAAACAGCGTGTGTGCGCGCTTTGTTTGAACACGGCGCTGACAGATTTGCTTGCGGGTAAATCTGGGCTTGTTAATCGACAACGCGTGTGATCGCGATTGATTGCGTGCGCGCCTGAGCCCGCGTGCAAGACCTGCGTTTGTCGAGGTGCGTGTTTTCGATGCGAGGCAAAGATTTTCGCCTCAGCTGTCTTTCGTGCTGTTTTTGCAAACTGCCGTCGAAGTCGCGGAAGAGGAAGTGGTCACTTGCTAAGCTAAGTCCGGTCGGTCACCGGCGCTGACTCGCAAACTTCTCGCCGGTTTCCCAAGTGTCAGGCTGCACGTTCCCGGGCCCGGGAACGTAAAACCCCGCCTCTTCGCCGCCTAACCTCTTTTTCTGTCGTTCCCTCCAGATGGGGAAACTGGACAACCGCAGCCTTTCTCTTAAATACCCAGTGTGGCCGCGCTTCAACTCCTTCGGCGACGCCGAGCTGGACGACAGCCACCTGTCCATCGTCACGCTGGAGGAGAAGCCCTTTGTCATCGTGGAGGACGTGGAGAGGCTCACGGGCACCTGCATGAGGAACTCCGTGCCCTGCAGGAAGCACGTCAAAGAGTAAGAACGCCTCCTCGCGCTGCTTCTACCATTGCGAGTTAGCCTAATTTAACAACATCAGCAGTGCTTCCCAGAGACAAGAACGTTATTTTGTGCTCAAAAGTTCCCTCCAACCCCCGCAAGAAACCAGTCACTTAGGAAAAAGAGGAAAATAAAGTTTCTCCTTTTAAAAGTTCTTTATCAGGCACTACTGTTCAGTTTAAATTTAAGTTAAATACACAACTTTCCAGTTTCTCCGGGTTATGGGTGAGTGACTTACATTACTTAAAAAATCGGATTCTCTTAGGAGACTCATGTGAAAGCAAGTCAGGTAAAAGATTGAGATTTCCCACAACCGGTTCCGAAAAATTCATTTTTATCTTATCCTGTACTAAAACTTGACTAAAGCCAATGCATTGACTTGGCTTCTGAAGACGCATAGTGCTGCAAGTCGACACGTACACACACGCGCAATCGCGCGCTGAGATGCGCAAACAGGCCCGGTCGAATGCCAACAGGGTCCAAGAGATTTCCATCCACAATCACTGTGAAGTAGGGCGGAGGATAAAGCATCTCCAAGGAGGACCGTAGAAAAGGCGCATGCACAAGCTCCTGTATGTCCTCCGCCGCCACATGTCCACTTACCTCACAGGCCATTGCGTCCGAGTGCATCTTTCTCTCTCCCCCTCTCCCACGGTCCAATCGGCACTCAAGCGTCCGCGGCCTCCATTTGTGAGGGCGAGAGGCTGAGATGGAGGGATGGGACGTGGGGATGTGGACGACCACCCATGCATGCGGAAGCCACTCGCCCGGGCCCCCGGAGCCCGAACGATGAGCCGTAATATAGCTGCGCCGCTGTCTCCGGAGTTGCCCCCACCCCCACCCCCCCCATGGGGGGGCGCTGCAGTGCTTCTGTACATCCAGTTGGTCTGGCAAGTTGACAAACAGCCTCGGCGGCGGCGCCGCGGCTCTTCAAAATAAGGGCACGACGGTACGCGTGTGGCTACGGCCGCAGTCGCTGCTGCTCGCGTTACACCCGTTCCCAAATTCTGATGCTGGAGAAATGCCAGAGGCGAAGCTCCCCCCCCCCTGTGGCTAACAGCATTAGCCGCTCCACCGTTGTGAATGCCCAGGTGAATGCCCCGACTCAACACCACCTTTTCTTATTCCCCCCAAAAAAACTGCGCTAAAGTTCGCACCTGCTTGTGCAACTTTTTCGTCAAACTTTTCCGTGACGATGTTGTTTGCGGCTACGCTACCCATCGATGGCCCAACGGACCACACTGGGGGAATTTCGATGGAGGTGCACAGCCCCCGAGCAGTCCTCTGAGATTGCGGTGGCGGAGAATGGAGAGACAGATTTTTTTACGAAGTTTTGTATTTCTATATTTTAATAAAACATGCACCCGATGGCAGAGAGAACCACCCGTCCCCAGGACGAGACGAGACCACTGGAGACGCCTCAGGTTTCAGAAGCAGGGCACTGCTTGCATGTCCCCCAAAAATCCTCCTAAACTTAGTTGGTCAAGCTGTAATTGGGGAAATCAAAGGCCCACATTGGGGAAATTTAACAACTTAACTGGAATTTAAATCCAAATTGAATGGAAACGCCCCGACTGCCTCATTCGGTTCTGTTAGACTCGATCAATCCTTTTTTTTAAACTATCTTTTCAACATTACTGCAGTGTCAGTCAATTTATTGCTTGAAGGAATTCATGTTTACACAAACAAACAAATTTTATTATTTTTTTTGCCACAATCCATTGGGCCTCCACGCGAGCCCACCACACCATGTTAGCAAATCCTACAAATTTGCTGCGACAACTTCTTTTTTTCTCCCTCATATTAGAACAATCGATATTAAATGACAAAGAAGTGCTGGAGTCGCCCGTGAAAGTCTTTATCTTCAATGAATGAGGCAAGAAAAGGCAGTAATTCGTCTGCAGTTTGGGAAGAAGCGAGGTCTTGTTGTCGTGTGATCCGTGTGTGTGTGTGTGTGTGTGTGTGTGTGTGTGTGTGTGCGGCGAGGACGAATTTAGATGCAAATGAGCCTTTTTATTTCATTTCGGATCAGGCCCCTGAACAGCTGCTGTGGATCTTATCTCCGTCATAAGTGCCTGCTCGCACGAAAAGCCATTCGCAACTGATCACTGATCGGCGTCGAGGACTTATTGTCTTTTTTGTTTTGCTTTTTCTCCCCCACTCCGTTGTTCGAAACGGTTATGAGTGAATTTGTCTTCAGAGAGATAATAGCTCTTGCCAATTCAAACTCGGGCTGAAGAATTGTTCCGAGGAAACTCTGAAGGTAGCTGCAGAGTCATGGCCGGCAGTGCCATGACTCTGTCTTTATTTATTTACTTACTTGTTTCTTTCTTTCTTTCCGACAAAGTTGGTGTCCGGGCTCCTTGTTCAACTAAAGGACGGAGCTATCTTCTGCTAATTAGCACACATCTAAAAGTTAAATGAGAGCCCCAGGTGGCTCAACGTCGGTCTGTGTGTCTGCGCGCGTGTGTGTGTGAAAGAACGAGTGAGCGAACAGCGCCTGAACCTCCCTTGCTCTGGAATTCATGCGCACAGATGGTGCAAGGGCCTGCAGATGCAGCGCCGCCGCCGCCCGTCGCTACGCTCCTCCCCCTCCAGAGAGACACCAAAGACCGGGGGGGGGGGGCAAGTAGCCCGTTCACTTCACTCCTCTGTTGGCATGCGGGCGAAAATTAAAGGTGGAAAAGTCGTTTTGGTGACGTGCCTTGTTCGTGAGGTGGACTCACCTGAAGCGCAGGGAGGGGAGGCGTGCGAAGTTCCATCGCCAACGTCTTCTGGGTCGTGCAGCGTTTATTCAAGTGTGGGACAACGACACCTTTGTCCTATTTTAATTTAAGATGTTTGCTTTGCGTGGTTAATTACCCAATAAGGCAGTTCCGACAGATCTCAAAGCAGTGTGGTTAGCCCTCCATTTTAGCTCCCTGAAGACAATCACTGATCATTGTGTCACTGAACTGGTGCAGACCGAACCAGGCCCGCTCACACTGCGTCTCTTTGTGTCTCCGCAGCAACACAACTGAGGCTGGTGGGACGTACATCAAGAAGTGCTGCAAAGGCTTCTGCATCGACATTCTGAAAAAGATTGCAAAGTACGTGAGGTTCACCTATGACCTGTACCTGGTAACCAATGGCAAGCATGGCAAGAAGATCAACAATGTCTGGAATGGGATGGTGGGAGAGGTAGGACGAAGCCGTCACCGCTGTTTGTGTGTTGTTGAATTTTTGCATCTGCTCGATGCCTAAATATATATATTTACATAGTTTTATATGAGCTAAAAAAAACAACAGTGGGAATTCTCCGTTAAAAAAATTTAAATGTGGAAACTTTGCAACTCTTTTAAGAATTTTATCAGAAATAAGCCAAAAGACTCGGCAGCAAATGATTCTTTCTGAGCAACCAAGTCGTTGGGAAGACTCTTCCGTGTCTTTAATTAGCAAATATGACTTCAAGAGTTTATCTTAAGACTGTAAAATTTATTGCTTCTTTATGGATGTCTTTATCCACATCACTTCTACTCGCATCAATCTTCTTTTACGACGACTCTGGCTCCCAAATTGAATATGTGGAATTAAAAATTCTGCTCAAGATTTAGACAAATTAGTGATCAACAGAAGCCCGAAATCCTCTCTAGTGCAGATCTGGCAGACGTTTTGCTAAATTGCCTTTTTATTTTTGTTGCTGCCGCTGGCTATTATTGTGACTGATGTTAATTTGTGCAGACCGTATGCAGATGATAACACGCAGGCTTGGGAGAATTTTTTTTTGTTTTTTTCACAGTCTAGTTGTAGGTTGTTTTCACACCTCCTAGTCCAATTGACCCGGTACAATTTTTTTTTTTTTTTTGGTTTGACCTGGAATACAGCACGTTTGACCTTTCGATAAAGGTTGACAGAACTCTTGAAAATGTCACGATCAAGCAGACCGGTCAGATTGATTCGCTGCTTCTAGCTTAGACCGCTAGCTAAAGGTTGACGATGTATTCGCCGCACATCACCCCTGTGGTTAAGCAAAGCTCTGGAAAAGCTCAAGCAAAGAAATTTTGAACCCCTTTTAATCAGCTGCAAGGCTCAAAGCCACTTCCTGTTTCCTTCATTTTCTTCTTCTGATGCAGCTACTAGCAGTTGCTGCTTTCTGGCTTCCTCGCAGCTAAATAGAAGCTGATTGGCGGTAAAACCGGAGCAGTTTCAAGACTTTTATTCCAGGATGATAGATAGATTGTAGAGCTGAGATTTGGTGATCCTTCAATGAGGCTTTTATTTATATATGTATACTGTATACATATAAGTGTGTGTGTGTGTGTGTGTGTGTGATAATAAGAGAAATAGTCACACGAAATAAAATGTTGACTCTTGACTGTCTTCTTTTTTGTCGTCCCACTCACTTGCCCACCTTCCCTCCTCCTGCACCCGCCCACCGTCACTTCCTTCTCCGCCTTCCTTCCCTCCCTCTCCTTCCAGGTGGTCTATAAGAAAGCCGTCATGGCCGTCGGATCTCTGACGATCAATGAGGAGCGTTCTGAGGTCATCGATTTCTCCGTCCCGTTTGTGGAAACCGGGATCAGCGTCATGGTCTCTCGCAGCAACGGAACCGTCTCCCCGTCAGCCTTTCTAGGTGACTTTCGGGCCGCCGGAATACTGTCGAGCGGAAGAGGAAGCAACGTCTTGTTCGCTTCCTCAGCGTGTATGCGTGTGTGTGTGTGTGTGTGTGTGTGTGTGTCAGTGCGGAATGATATTTGTTTTGCGGTCTGAGCGAGTATTTTTATTTATTTTTTTATTTTCCTGGCTTCCCCAGGATACAGAAACTGACAACACGACTCAGTTGTGTAACACAGCTGTCAATACCTGCTGCCTCATAGAGGGGAATTAGCTCAACTGGGGCCTCCTGCTGCTACAGTGACTCTTACTTACCTGAGAGGGATTTAACCGCAGCGGTTTTTTTTACCGCCAATATCCCCGCCACGGCTGCTCGGTCACGTTCGCCTCCCATGCGCAGTGCCTCGGTGCTGACGTCCCAGATTCTGCACACGCACACACATACATACACATGCTTAAATCCACTTAAGCACACTGAGCACGGGCGACAGAAGAAGCTGATGCCAAAAAACAGAACACTTTTCAACACGTGGCCCCCTAAAACAGCGTTAGCTTCTGGCAGGGGACCCCGTTCGCAAAAGCAACAGACAGTGCAGCACAATATGTAAAGAAACGTCCATCCGTCCATTTTCAATACCCGCTTCTTCCCGAGCTCAGGGTTTTGCTGGAGCCTCTCCCAGCTGGCATAGGACGAAGTCACCAGTTCATCGCAGGGCCACGTCTACACAAACAACTATTTGTACTCACACACACACACACACACCTACTGACAATTTAAAGTTTCTAATTCACCTCACATGCATGTTTTTGGACTGTGTGAGGAAGCCGGAGAATTTGTTTAAAATTAGAATAGTATCAACTAACATGTTGATAATCATTTTTTGACTGGCAATCGTATGATATATTTTTATCGATTGTATTTAATAATGATTATTACACTTTAATTGGATTACAAAAATAATTAATCTATTTTATATTGTTAATTTATTTAGTTGGATTTTTTTTATCTTCTCAACAACTTTCTGATTTTCCAACCCCCACCTTAGTGCCCCCTGGCTTCCCTCCACTGCTCTAACACACGCATGCACTAAAAGACACACACACACACACACACACACACACACACACACACACACACACGGTCAGCAGCGTCTGCTAATGCCACCGAAGTGGCAATTATAAGGAGTTAGTAGGAAAATCTAGAGATGGACACTTGCCAGCACACACACACACACACACACACACACACACGGTTCACGGCCCTGTGCCAGCGGCGCTGTGCCCTTACATTAGAGCCGGGGTTTAATCTCTGCAGCGGCGCCGTGAGCTGCGAGGGAGGACAGGAGTGCTGACGCCGTGCCGCACGCCTCCTCGCGCTGTCAAACTGGAGGCTGGACCGTGTGAGGCAGTGGGAGGGAAGGAGGTGTAAGAAAAAAAAATAAAGTTTTCAGAGGCCCCTCGCATTTGTGATGTGCTGCATTAAGAGTCGCTCTCAAAGTCTCAGTGCAGTTCCTTCTCGCTGTGCAGTCGCCCGCATTAACCCACACGCTGCCTTCCAACCAGGCACGCTTCAGGTCAAAAGTGGACGTTTCACTAAGAGACTAGAAGATTTTTTTTTTTGTTGCAGAAATGTTTTAACATATTGAGATTTTAAAGATGTCTTTAAAATTTGTCTTTCTACAAAGATGTCTTTGAAGAACTTCCCTCCGTGTGCATGTGTGTCTGTGCGTGTGTGTGTGTGTTCTTCAGGGCCCTTATATGCTGGTGTGAATAATTCATGCCACAAAAACCATATTTTGTATGCTGACTGTGTTTATTCCAAGTCTTTGCTGTGTAATGGCCTTTATTCATTCTGTTCATGGCAACTCATCAAGCAAGTGGCCTCACTGTAGAATGAAAAGTGGAGTATTTCAGCGCTAAATGTCTCTCTTCTCTCCTCTCCTTCTCTCCTTCAGAGCCATTCAGTGCATCAGTGTGGGTGATGATGTTCGTTATGCTCCTACTGGTCACTGCAATGGCTGTCTTCATGTTTGAGTACATCAGTCCTCTCGGATTCAACAGGAACCTGGCGCAGGGGCGAGGTAAACGCCGTTCCGCTCTCGCTCGCTCGCTCGCTCGTTCTGCACGTCGCTCCTTGTTTCTAAACCGCCTCTCTTCCCTCCGTTTCTGCCCACCTGCTCAGACCCTCACGGCCCCTCCTTCACCATGGGCAAGGCCGTGTGGCTGCTGTGGGGTCTGGTCTTCAACAACTCCGTGCCGGTGCAAAACCCGAAAGGAACCACCAGTAAGTTCATTGTGTCCGTGTGGGCCTTCTTCGCCGTCATCTTCCTGGCCTCCTACACTGCCAACCTGGCCGCCTTCATGATCCAGGAGGAGTTTGTGGACCAAGTCACCGGGCTGTCCGACAACAAGGTTAGTCGCGACCAACCGGGTTTTGGGAAGACGCTGCTTTGCGAGCTCGGTGGGAGAGCACACTGGAAAGGGATGAAAGGCCTGTCTACTCATCACGTGTTGGCGGGACGCCCTTCATGGCCATGCATGGACTGCTTCCTTTCCCATCCATCTGCAAACGACCTCTCTGTTTGTCCCTGTTTTGATTCCCCATTTGGTCTCACATCTTTCTCACACCAGCTGTGATTTCAGGGTAAAAATCCCAAGGTCTGAGCGGCCGTAGATCCTGCCTCTTTCCCAGCGGACCTGCTCTCTATGGGAACACGAGTGTCTGTTTCCAGCGAAGGAGAACGAGCTCGATTCAGACGCAGTGGGTTTTGAGAGGGCGATGCCACCTAGTGGACTGGAGGACTCTGTTGTCTAACGTTTAAGTCTTGGTCTTTTAGATCCAATGTTCATGTTCTCTAAGCCAGGTGAAATCTGATCTGTGATTATTGAATAAGAAACGAGCAGAACTTGAGAGCCGCCTGGTTGCATTGGTATTTTTAAAGAAGCGGCAAAAATTTAATGAGAGGCGTCGGAATAAATAAACAGGAGGTCTTTGCACCTTTAGATCTAAAAAGGAGCTGAGGTGCTTCAGGAAATTGGAACGCCGACGCAAATATCTCTGTAACGATTGAATCACCTGTCAGCCACTGCAGCGTATGATGGATGTGACGGGTGAATGACAGGCATCGAAAAGAGATTCTATATTTTGTGATAAATACACAGATAACCACGCACACACACACACACACACACACACACACACACACACCAGAGGGAAGGAAACATCGGTGCAAGGAATATCAAGTTCTACATAATGTGCCCTTGCAGGAGAAAAGGTGGACGAGCTGCGAGATGAAAGGAAAAGGTCGAGCCCCAGAAATAACCAAAAAAAAAAGAAGAAGAAGAAAAGAAGCAAAAGGGTAGAGAGTTCCCGGGGAGAGGGAGAGGGAGAGTGAGCGGGACGGGCTCCCGAAGAGGCACGCGGGGCTGGGGGGGCTTTGACAACATGCAGAAGGAGTCGAGGGGGGAGGTGAGGGGAGGAGGCGGGACACTGGCAGGAGGGCGACTCGGGAATAGCAAGAGGCCAAGACGCTCAAGATGGCACAAGACAACGGGCGGACAGATATGGGCCAGGCTGACGGCCAGAAAGGTAGGAGAAAGGCGGCGGGGGTGGGGGGTGGCTTGGGTGGAGGGTCTGCGGGTTGGTGGATGGCGGGGGGGTCCGGGAAAAATGCAATCTCCCGGACTGATACGCTGAGCCAGGGCGGCGGACGTCGAGTTATCCTGCCAAATGATGGAGAAAAGTACTGAAAGAGATGCCGGAGGGTTATTGTTTTTTTTTTTCCTTCCTTTTTTTTTTCCTTTCTCCTTTAACACGGCCTGATTTTTGCCCCCTTCCGTCAGCCCCTGGTGATATAGCTGCTGTGAAAAAATAATAATAATAAAACAAAAGCCATGAAGTGTCAAGATCTTCTGGTTGACATTTTGGGGGAAAAAAAAAACCACTTGCCTGCTTCATCACCCAGTGGGATCTGGGGGCAGCTTGACATCTCATTTAAGCCCCCACTCCGTAAGACAAACGCTCTTAATATTGAATGAGCCACTCACTGATCCAATGTTTTAAAGGCTCGATGAGTCACATGGAAAGGGGAACAATGGCACCCTGAAAAATAAACATTACAAAAAACGTACTTTTGTTCCAAAAAGTCAAAATTAAAAAAAATTGTCTTCTCTTTTGCTAATGACAGCGTTTGTAGTTTACACAGATGGCATCTGCGCGAGCGAGGAGGCTATCCACAGCAGCCCAGACCGCGCACCGTTTGGGCTTTTTGTCATTTTTACAATGAGATTACAGCTGCTATCGGAAAGACCATCAGACAGCAGATTCACCTTCATGTCATCGTTTGTGACGAGCATTTCTTCCCATCTCTATCTCAACACACACACACACACTGGCCCCTGAACGCTGATCCAACAGAACTAAAATGTAACAAAACAAAAAAGAAAAAACATGGAAAACTGAGCCGTTGTTCAACTTCTTCAATTCGACTGAAAACTTGACATTCACCAAAAAAAACAAAAAACAAACTCTGCGCCACCTCCCCCTGAAGGAACAGTTCAAGCAAAAGGGAGCTGTAGGCATCAGACTTCCATTGTGTTCGTGAGTCACTGTTTTAAACCGGCACCCGGAAATAACAAACCTTAGTGAAATAACAATAATGCATTCAGACAAAGTTGAATATGAAACGAGATCCACCAGTGACTTGTGGCGGCGCAGAGTGGCAAGTCAGGGAGAACAAAAAGCAGGAGCAGGAGCATTGAAGTCTGGAGTACAGGGATCCCAACACACACACACGCACACACACAAGCGCAGGCGCACAAACGCACACACAAAAGGGTGTCCTTTGCTTATATAACAGCACAACTTGCATAATAAGGAGATGGAGTTGGGCGCATGAGAGGAGCAAAAAAAAGATATGAGGCAAAACAAGAGAGCTGGAGAAACGGAATATTACAGCTTATTCAAGCAATGTCACACCGTAGGTTGTTCCTGCCGCACTGAACAACAGTGGTGGCTGTGATGTGCCGCGGACGACGCTGTCACGAGGCACATAAAACCTTGGGGGGGTGCTTTTCAACGACTTCTTCAGACGTTTATTCCTGAATAGACGCAGTTCCGCAACCGGCCTGGACGTCGACCGTTCCGACCAGTTTGTCACTGTGTTTGTCAGCACGACAGGCTTCTTACACTTCCTGCGTCCCAGATGAAGTCTCATCTGAGAGGACAGTGTGAAGGCCAACTGATCCCCACACTTTGTGTGCGAGTTGTCTCGTTTGTCAAACGCCAAGTATATTCGCTCAAAAACAAGCACGTGTGACAGGCAAAGACATTAATTGGCTCTTTCGGCTCCTCCTCAGTCAGCTGCTCCTCATCCTGGTCTAACAGTTATTTCCATTGATTTGATTGAAAAATTATTTGAATTGGTAATAAAAGTGTTTAAAAAAAAAAGTTCTTTATTCCAGAACCAGCTTAAGTAACAACCACATAAACGTGAAAGTAAGATTATACATAAAATCATCAATCCTGGCATCATGTGCATCACAATAAGTGTCCGTGTGAAACACAATAGCGGAATCAATGTTTAGCAAAGCATAAATAAACAGAGCTTTAATTTGGGGAACGTTGGAATTAGACATTTCTTTAATTTTCAATTATTTGGTCAATTCATCGTTTCAGCTGTAATTCATACACAGAGATAAGCCATCTCTCTGTCCAGGTTTTGCTGGTTGCGAAACCCCCTCTGCTGATCACAGTCCAGCAGAAAAACGTAGTCTGAGCCTCCATAGGTATTGAACCAGCATCCCTCCAGTGCCGCGGTCATGCACGCGGCGTCCCGGCCGTCGCTGCGCCGCGAGAAATTCCCGAATGAGGGAGGAGAAGAGCGGGAGGAGAGGAGACAAACAATAGGATGGCGTGGGAATGCAAGCGCCTCCTCTGGGCTATCGAGCGCCTCTGACGCTGACACACACAGGCTGTGTGTGACATCACGGCCGGCGCGCGCGCACGGGCACGCGCACTTTCCTAACGCGGCCTCAGCCTGACCCGCTTACACAATAGCGGCGCACGCGTGCGGGCCGCGCGCTCACAAAAACACATCCGCATGCGAGCAGTCTGCCCTGCTCGCTTTGATGGAACTGGTTCACATTAACATTTCATATCTGGCAGTCAAACACACACACTGTGTTTGCAGATGTTAAGCAGACGTGGACAGATTGCGCTTCCTATCAATATGCATTCAATTAAAATAATCTTTTCTCCTTCCCTGTGTAAGGCGTGTGCCGTTTCCTGATGCATTCAGGGCCGCGCCGCACAGATTATTGATAGGGCTTCTTTTTTTTTTTCTGCGACTGCGCTGCTTCAGTGCACACTGTCATAAAACGCCGGCCTGTACTGCAAAGAGTTTGGACAGTGAAGAGCATTGAGGTTTGCTGGTGAGATGACTGTGAAGAGATGGATGATTTAAAAACAACAACAGCAACTAAACTAATTGTATCAGCATAATTTGGAAAGGTAAATGGGACAATATAGCCTTGGTTGCCTGTCTGACAACCTGCAAGGAGAACGGCCTCTGTCGCTGCGTTTCAATTCCAATTTTTGGAAAAATAAAGGCGATATTTCTAAAATTTCGATTTCGATTGTCAGGTGTTTCCATTGAATGGTGTGAAGCGCCTAAGCCGTCATTCTGGTAAAATCTCATTCGGCGAGACTCCACTTTAAGGAGGACGGAGGTATAAAACAATTTGCGCTTTGGAGCATCTAATTCAAGTGATCCGGGCACGTGACCGTCGCTTCCCTTGTGTAAATGCAAAAAAAAAAAAAAAAACTGTTTCCATTACACTGGTATACCTCTATATCAATACGTCGGAAAAAAACAACTCATGAGAGTGTAAAAACCTTTTACGCTTCGTTTTTCGAAGTTTAGGTGTTTCCATCACCAGTTTTTTATTGTGATATCGATTTTGCATAATTCTTGGGGAAATGAAAACGCGTCTTCTTTCTAGCAACCCTTTCAGCCTAGATGTTAAGAAGCTTTTTTTTTTCTTCCCAAGTTCTCGTAATGGACAGGCATGTTCCTACAACATGGTGCTGGGCAGGAAACCAAGGTTGTACCAGCCCATACCAGTCCAGAGAATCACAGTGTCAGTCAATCTCAAGCAAATTTGAAGCTAGCTTTTGACAAATGGAACCTTCTTCCATTAAAATATTTGACCAGCCAATTTCATAACACGCTACTACCAGGAGAAGCACAGCTTAACAAGACTTAACAAACAAAAATATTGGGAAAAGAATGAAGAGAAGATTTCAGGAATTGGGTGCCGTTCTCCCTGTTACAAGTCGCTACGTCATCCAAAGGGGTTCTTAAACCGTAGCTTTAAGGTAGAAAAACCACATGGCCCGCTGTTGAAATGAGGTGCAACCCTGTCAGTCGACACATCTATCAAAGGGCTCCTCGCGGACGCGCACGTGTGCGGGCAGCACAGCTGTCTGTCTCACTCCACGAGCTCCTGAAAGTGTTGAGAGCGCGCTGCATAATTAACGTGGCCGCCAGCCGCGCTCGGAATTCAGTGCGCTTCTCGCTCGCCGTCTTCCCCCTAGTCGACATCCTCGCTTTGTCCCCGTCTCCGCTTTAACTTGTCCCTGTCCTTTCTCGTCTCGTCCTTGTCCCTCCACACCTCAGTTCCAGAACCCTTACGCTTACTCGCCCCCTTTCCGCTTCGGGACTGTCCCGAATGGCTCCACGGAGAGAAACATCCGCAAGAACTACCCGGCCATGCACCAGTACATGGTGAAGTACCATCAGACCGGAGTCGTGGACGCTCTCGTCAGCCTCAAAACAGGGTAACTCGCGCAGCTTCCCTTCTCTTCTAGTGTGTGTATGTGTGTCTGTGTCATCACGTGAGCTTGTGTGAGGCGCTTGTGTTTTCGCCGGCGAATCTGACAGCTCCTCCGAGACCTGGGATGAATGGGCTTCTTCATTGGGAGCAGCAAGAGCTATTTTTATCGCTGGCCTCTGTGGCGGCGGCGGCGGCAGTGTGATGCAGAAGTGAATTGATGGCAAAAGATTTGAGGGAGCGCGTAAAAAAAAAAAAAAGAAAGAATCAAAGAAAAAACTCAATCTGGGCTCCCCTCAGTCCGCAGGTCAGCCGTTTGAGAGCGCGCGCGGAATCGGATTTGTGCGCAAGAGAGCGTAACAGATGATTTGACGCAACGAGGAATGTGATTGTGTAACTAAATTTGACCCAGCAAGAGGGACTCTGTCATTTGTAACCATCAAAGCCGCTCACTTGCCCGAGCCCGCGTTCCCTCGAGCGCGACGCCGAGGCCAGTTTTTGGGGTGGAAATTGAGGAATTCATAGAATCTCATGTGTCCGGATTCAAACACGAAGTATTGAAATACTGGATGCAAATCATAATGATTTAAAGGCAACAACAACAAAAAAATATTGCCATGCATGTGGACATGTAAATATGTATTATGTTTCAGATTGTTTTTTTTTTCATAATTCCAACATCTCAGGATGTTTTTTTTTTTTTTAACTATTTTAATTAGAAATGTTAAATTGAATGATATCATGAAAAAAATCAATAACTTAAACTATTGCAGTTGGATATGCTGTCTTTCGGGCATGCAAATATTTAATTATACTCAATGGTCTGATTTCTCTCCAAAGATATGATGTGAATTCCAAACTTGCCGTTGTTTAATCTTTAATCGCAGTACGAGGGGCCTCTGAAGGAACTGTGGAGGAAATTGGTCCCTTTCAGCAAAAGCCGAAGTCACCAGCGAACACGCAGAATGAATTTCTAAGGACTGGGCTAAACTGTGCGGATAAAGAATAAAAAGCCCTTTGAAAAAAGGACGCCGTCCTCCAAAAGGTGGAGCTAATCGTCGAGACAGCTTTCTGTTTGGTGCAGCTATTAGACAGAAAGGAGGGACGTCCACCTTGGAACCCAGTGTGACTCGCTGCAGATGGAGCAGCTCCTTAGAACTGGTTTGTGTTGGGTGATAATAATCATACGAAAGTAATAATAATAACGATGATGTAGACATCTCCCGGTTCACTCGGACGTTTTAATAAGCAAATGTGAAAAGAGGGAGAAGCAGGAAATGAGATGGACAGGGACACTCATTAAATCGTCGCATGGGAGTGGAGGGAGGGAAGAAGAAAAAAAAAAAAAGCGAGGGAGAGGGGCTCGGGGTAAGAAGGCCAAGAGCCAAAGGAGCTGATTGGAGGAAACGACGGAAGGGAAGGGCGCGGGGAAGGAGGAGAGCGCCAGGAGACCGGAGGAGAAGGCGGCTGGTAATGGAATAAGAAATGGAGGGCAGCGGAAGAAGGGAAGATGAAGGGGAAGAGAGGGGAGGAGTGGGGGAGGGGACTCGCAGGCATCACGGGTGAGGAGGCGAAGCGGCGGCGGAGGGGGCAACCTGAAGGACGAACGGTGGCCTAGGTGAGGCCAGTCACTCCCAATTGGTTAACGGCCGCGGGGGTGGGACCCAGTCGTCTTTGGAAAGGGTTAATGATGGAGAGGAGAAGGATGAAGAGGAGGAGGACGCAGATGCCTGCAACAAATATGAGATTAATTCATGATTCATGCCTGTTTCTTCAAAAAAAAAAACTATGCAGCCGTCGTGTCTTTCTGCTTTCTTCCGTCTCATCCATAAATCATCAGTAAACTGGAACACGAGCGTGTAAAGACGGCGTAAACCACTCCGCCATCTCTAAAGCTCTCAGCCGCCCCTTCCCGCGTCGCCGCCGCTGCCACTGAAATAAAGCGAACGGGAACTGGTGGGAAAAAAACAAAAAAAACAAGCGCAAAGATGCTTAAATCGAGCCAAGTGATGCAGCTCGAGACGCCCGCACTCACGCACGCGCACAGCACAGCAGGTGTGTGCAGCCGCTAATGCTCTCATTGATAATTCTATTCGGCGGTATTAGCAGATGAGCAACAGTGGCGCCGTTCAGATGTTGGAGTCTCGATGGCTGGATTAGCTGTGATCGCACATAATGCCGCCAAGGCTTTACAAGCCAAATCTGTTGGAGCCACCCGAACCGGAGAACCCCACGCGAGCGGGATGGTTGGGTTGGGTTGGGGTGGTGGGGGGACCCGGGATTCGCGCATCTAAATAATTGCGCTATATTTAGCGCGCGCAGACGCGGGAAGTGCGGGAATCGATCACAAGAAGCTTCTCTGCGGCTGAAATCTGCAAGGGTTCTGTCAACGTGCGACTTTTGAATTGAAAATTGAAGGCCCCCATATTACAAAATTAATTTTCTTTTTTTTTTTTTTTTTACCTATAATGGTTCAAATGCATTTTAGGTGCATTGTGGAATTTCATCCCAAAGCCAAATATCCTAAACTTCCACATTTGTCATGTCAGGGACCTTTAAATGGGTCTTATTGTGAAAAACTGACTTTTAGCACAGTTGAACCAAGTTCATTATGTCTTCTAGTTTCAAATGATATTCCAGTCTTATTTCATCACAGACATTTTAGGTTGTCATTTACCTGACATGTTTCGGCGATCTTCTTCAGAGTGTCACGTGATGGTAGTGTGACGCGTCTTTAACAGCTGATGGTCACGCCTTCAGGAGTATCAGCTGTTCCTTAAGGCGTGACTGGCATGCCAACTAACATGCTAGGTAGAAAAAATTATTATGCAATTCTAAATGGGCTGGATTATTTTCTGTTACTGCGCTTAAACAGATTGCTTCTGATTTTGCTCGACTTCCTTCTTCACAAGTTGAGCTGAAACACTTGTTTTGCGTGGCCAGTGCAGCTGAAAGCAGGAGTTCATTGTTGGACCACCAAAATGAATTTAATTAAATCATAATGGGGCCCCTTTCGCGGTTTGACTTCCTGTCCGAAGCTCCTCCACTGCTAAGACATGGGTGTTTGTATTTGGGTTGAACACGCAACATGCTCGGCAGTTCAACAGGTTTCCACAGGACACGGTGGAATTGGCCCCCTGCAGGCGTGTAAAAACCAGATTTGGACTCGCACCAGCCTGCCGCCGCATCCCCATTTCGAGGTGTTTTGACGGAAAGTGGCGAGGAAGATCAGCCCCCCGCCCCCCGACAAGGCCCGTGACGGATGTGCCCTGGCAAGACCGGCTCTCTGAGCCAATAAAGGCGCCGTGGTGCGCCGTGCCGCGCTGCGCGCAGGTTGCTAGCTCGTGCGCCACCGCGCCAGCCGGCGACGGGGTTAAGCTAATTACACAGCCGAACTGTCGGCTGGGAGCCTCCGTCAGAGGGCCGCAATCTGACATTCGGCAAATGCCAGCCAGTCAGCGCCTTGTGTATGTGTGCGTGCGCGGTGTGTGTGTGTTCTCCTGCAAAGAGTGCGCGACTGATAGAGGGGGCGAGCGCAGCTAAGTGATGCTATCAGTTCCGCTGAAAATGTCAGCCGGAGTCTGGAATCGGTTCGCTGGGACGTGCCGCTTTGCAACTTTTTGTGCCCAGGTTGTTTGTGGGTGTTTGTATGTGTGTGTGTGTGTGTGTGTGTGTGTGTGGAGAGAGAGGAGAACATTCCTCGATGCATCCGAAAGTTTTGTCCCGGTCGTCCGTTTGCCTTCGAGGTCCCATCAGCAGTGGGGCGTGATGTATCGAACTGTGTTGTGTCCTCTCTCTTTCTGTGTGTGTGTGTGTGTGTGTGTGTGTGTGTGTGTGTGTGTGTGTGTGTGTGTGTGTGTGTGTGTGGTCGTGTGGTCGTGTGTGTGGTCGTGTCCCAGTATCGGAGATGATTTGCCACTACGGGGATTGATCAGCAGGTGGTGCGTTGTGAGAAATAAGCCCCCTTCTTCTGATTCAATCCCGCCCCGTCCTGTGCACCTCTTACCGAATCCTTTGAAGAAATTCTCACGCTTTGCTCCTTTTTTTTTCTTTTTTTTTTTTCTCCTTCTCTCCAATTGCCAGAAAACTGGACGCTTTCATCTACGACGCCGCAGTGCTGAACTACATGGCCGGCAGAGACGAGGGCTGTAAGCTGGTGACCATCGGCAGCGGGTGAGTGCAGTCCAGATGGAGAAATGCTTGTTTCGCAGCGGCTGATTGGCCCAAAAAAATATTTCTGGGGATCCCAAACTAAGATTGTAGTGCGAATAAACACAGTGACAAAAATCAAGGCAATGTTAAGATTTTAAAGGCCAACTATGATACTGAGAAGTTGATCAGAAGAGGGTTTTGCAGTCACACGTTGAGCTAAAAAGTGAGTCTTCATTTGGGAACATCTTAGTCATAAGACTGTGCTTCTATGCGGGGTTTTTTCTGGGATAGCAAGTAAAACACAAATGGGGAAAGCCTTTGGAAGAAAATGCACATCCATATGTGCACAAACACTCCGAACTTGTGGTTGAAGTTCTTCTGAATCTGAACTCTGGACTAAAAACAAGACGACTTGCAAAAAAACACGAACGGATTCCAATCAGCTCAACATCTCCCAGAAATCTTCTCTTCTATACCTGCTTATTCCTCTTCAGGGTCACGGGGGTCTGCTGGAGCCTATCCCAGTTGTCTTATAGGGCGAAGGCAGGGTACACCCTGGACAAGTCGCTAGTTCATTGCAGGGCCTCTCCCAGAAATGTCGGCTCAAAATGTCAAACGCAAACATTTCACAGCGTGTGTTGAAGTGACGCAAGTGTTCCGTTCACTACGAGCGACTCGGTTTGAAGATGCCTCAGTGTTTTTCATTAAAGTGGAATGGAAAAAAAGAGTCCTTCCACTTTGTGGTGTTAAGATAAACAGTGTCAGTCAACTGTTTCGTTTTGTTTGTGTGTCTGTGCGTGCTCAGGTACATCTTTGCCACCACCGGCTACGGCATCGCTCTGCAGAAGGGCTCCTACTGGAAACGCCAGGTGGACCTGGCCATCCTGGCCATCATCGGCGACGGTGAGAGGCCGAGCGCTCCGGCGGGAACGCATTGACAATATCCGGGCGGGGGAGGGGTTGAAGGTTACAGCGTCCCTTACTGGCTTTGTAATACATTCCCGAACATACACACACACACACACACACACACACACACCCCTCCACTAGCCTGACAGTACAAAGGGAAGGTAGTGATGTATAAATAGCCCTTTGATGTTATTCTGGACACAAATGGCTGCTCTAAACACAGGGCACAGTGTGTTAGATATTATAATGCATTCTTCTCTGCCAGCACCAGATCTCTCTGGGTGTGTGTGTGTGTGTGTGTGTTTGTTGTTTGTTTGTGCGCGCACACGCCTTGGCATTACCATATCTGAGTTGCCACATTCCTTTATTACGGTAAGCTGGTCGAGTTCACACGTAAACAGTTTCCCCCGGCCGGAAAACAGAGAGGCGGAGAGGAAGGCCCGGCTTTTCATGACACTTTCATTTACATCTTACAGAGCGCGTGGATGGCTGCGCCGCCGCTGCCGCTGCCGCCGCCACGGCGTTCACAGTTTGCAGCCTCTCGCGCTAAGTCCCGCTCCGGTTGATTAAAACCATGCGTCGGTGCCATAATAATAATAATAATCCACTCTAAATGAAACATACAAGGCCAGGGGAGGGCGGTGTGCACTCCCAACACATTCTATGGCTGCAGAGTTTTTGATAAAATTCCACTATACAGATTTTTTTCCCCCCATGCCTGTTAGTTGTCACACTGGACCGTTTCATTTACGCCCCCCCTACCCAATCATAGAGAATAATAATATACAATAATAATATACAATATAAATTTCGATGACGGGTGAAATTTGGCAGGATGCGAGATCATGTGTGTGTTGCAGGCGAACTGGAATACTTACATGATTAATTTCTGAGAAAAATGATGTCCACATATGAGATATTTCATACATATTTATAGACATACATATTTTTACAAAATTCGACTTCCATAACGAACACTTCTATATATATCTGAACAAGAATCAACCATGAAACTTGTTGGATTGGGAGTAGCCATCTGAACTTCTGGGTGGGTTGTCTGCCATCTTGAATCCAACATGTGAGAACTTCACCTCCCCAAAAGGGGAAACTTCCACCAGTAGGTGGCAGTTTAATGTTCTCGTAAGTGGACACCAGGCCCTTATAGACCAAAATTTAATATTGTGGTCTAGACAACCGAAAATGTGATGTCCACGTATGTGGACGCCAGGTCTTAGGAGGTTAAAAACCACACAAGAAAACACCTTAAAATCATACTGAAGAAGCTGCTGTTGCATTAGACATGTATGATCTTTTCACAATAAAACAAAAAAACGCACAAAAATCTTGGTGCTAAAGATCGTAAAGTCACACGCAAGATCTCTCGTGCGTGCCAGCGGGAAGCTTCAAACTGTTGCTAACTGGCTCAACTGGCAGAATAATCACCTGAGTGGTCTGATATCTATTCATCATGGATAAATTTGATCAAACTGTATCATCAAAATGCCATCTCAGAGCTGGATTCATGAAACTATAACCAAACGGATTTGCCAGACCTTTCACCTGCCGCGTCAAGTTAAATAAACAGTGAAATAAAACAGAAAGGCAGGTAGTTAGGGCAGCGTGAGGTCAGCGCAGGAAGGGCGGCGAGGCGGTCGGCAAAGCGTCCGACGAGCGGGGGAGCTTCTGTCGGTGGGGGCAGGTCTTTGATAGATGGAGGTGACTCCGTGTCCTGGCGGGTGTTGCTTTATCAGATCGCGACAATGTGGGCGGTGGGCTCGCGGCTCTTGCGAACGCAGCGGGAGAACAGAGCCGGCGTGTGCAGAAGAAGGAAGCGAGGAGTGAAAGCAAAGTGACACTAACAAAGGCAATGTGCGTTCGCTCAGAGAAGTGTGTGCAAATTTTGTATTCTGCACTGGTATCAAACTAGTAACTGCTGGATAGAGCTACCATGGTCCCATCTGCAAACTACTATTTTTTTTTTTAGAAAATTGTTCCTTGACAGTGGTCTTGTATAGCATCACAACCCACGAAAGCACCACTAAAGAACCACTGAGGTGCTTTGTAGCATTTTTTTCCTGTGCATGATGGTAACTTTAAGCAGTTTGGTTATGTGTGGTTCTTCGTCAGCTCTGTAATTGGCCATTGTGGAAGTAGCAGCCAAGGAAGAAGAGGCGGTTTAAAAAAAAACAACAAATGCTCGAAGTGCTAAAATGACATCATTCGCCCAAAAGATAAGTGCACTGCACAATACATCCACTGCATTCAAGTGTAATGCACCAATAAACGTGCGCGATTAGGGACAAAGCCGTAACCCCCCAAGGGGTTAACAACGCCTTAGCCGAGTGCGCACCCTTCTCAGACGTGTGGCCGCGCACCACCACGATATTTGTCTCTCCTCGCGAGCAGCCCAACTTATCCAGGCCTGAATGACACAGATTGGATTAGCCATGCGCCAAATGTCACAGAGAAGGCCAGGAAAGGGTTGGAGGACGAGACAGAGTGACGAATGAGTGGGAGCAGGGTCTTTGGTGCCTTCGACCTCATTTAATTAGCGCTCTCTTTGCCTGGTGCAGTCACATGCTGCTTTGTAAGACTCAAATATCAGTTTTATAAGTTTTTTTTTTTTTTTTCTAACTAAGGGAAAGAATTTTTTTTTTTTTTTAAGGTGTAAGCTACTCATTCAAACTGACGGAAATTAAAGAAAGAAAGAAAAGAAAATCCATTTGGGACACTTTTGTTTGCATGAATCAAAAATCGAACTTATCAAAGTGTTGGACAAGGACGCACGCTGCGCTGATTCATAATTTTTACATGACAAAAAACATTTCAAATGTGGTTATGAATCTTTTTCAGGCCGTGGTAATTATTTTGTGAGAGGAAAAAATAGACAAGAAAATTTCTTTTTTCTTTCTTTTTCAACCACCATTTCTTTGCTGATGGCATTGCTTACCCAGATTTCATTTAATGCCAGTTAAAAACAGCTGAATGAGGCATCTTGGATAAAGTGCGTCCATTGCTGTCATACAAAATGCAAAATCACAACGAAAACAAACCTCCTGAACCACACGCGCTTCTCTTTGACCTGTCCAGGTGAGATGGAGGAACTGGAGGCCCAGTGGCTGACGGGCATTTGTCACAATGAGAAGAACGAGGTGATGTCCAGTCAGCTGGACGTGGACAACATGGCCGGGGTCTTCTACATGCTGGCCACTGCCATGGGCCTCTCCCTCATCACCTTTGTGTCCGAGCACCTCTTCTACTGGAGGCTCAGATACTGCTTCACTGGGGTCTGTACTGGCCAGCCAGGTCTCCTTTTCTCCATCAGTCGGGTAAGGACCACTTTGTTGTGTTTGGAGGGCTGCCATGCTTTTGTGTCCGCCTGCATGTTAAACAAGCGCCGTTTCGCTTCCTCTGTGGCTGGGAAGAGGAACAAAGGGGTGAGGGTGGTGGTGGACGGGGCTGGGGGAGGTAATGCGTCGAAAAAAAAAAAAAAATGTACATACGGTAAGTGTGTTTGAAGCTGTGTGAAAATTTCAAACTGGAAAAAGATGATCTGAGGTTAAGAGCGCTTTTGTTGATGGCCGTAGGATGAAGCTAGCACGGCGACCTTGTTGAGTACCGGCGCTCTACTGTGGTCAGATAAGCCTGCCGCACTTCTATTTTCTGCCAGCGGAGGGAGAGAGGAAAAAAACACGCGCTCAAATACACACACGCACAAACACACACGTGCAGCCGAAAGAAGACGAGCGCTGCAAAACAAAGACGCCAAGTGGAACAAGGGTAAAGGAGGGAGCTCTGCGCTGTGGAAGATGAGAGGCAGAGGATGAGGAATGGAGATGGGAGGAGGCGTCACGAGGCAGACCTGAATATAAACAAAAAGAGAGGCCTTGCCCGCTGCACGTTTTTTGGGTTGAAAATATCGCCGCAGCCTGAGCTAAATCAATCCGTTCCCCTCCGTTCTGCGAAAAGGTCAGTGTTTTGTTTTTATTTCCTCTTTGCTGCGTTCGGAAGACGTGGACATGAATCCCTAAAAGCACTGCGGTGACTGCACCTCTGTAAACTAGCTATCCAAATTAAGATAACGGTATAATGAGAAGGGGAATAATGGGTAAGTGTGAAAAAAATGTTCAGAAGCATTCTTAAAAGTCACTTCGGGGGTATTACATCCGTAGCCAATATATGATTACTTGTGAAATCATTCCTCACCTTTTTTTTTTTTTAGGAATGTGCCTCAAAAGAAGGAATAAATTGGGCACATGGGGGGAGAAATAAGAAGGCTGATGCATCTTCTCTTTCAACCATGAAATGAAAGTGAAAGAGAGTATGCAATCGCACCAACGTGCATGTAGGAGTCTGAAAATATATTCCATTCAATTGAACAGTAATTTAAACTTTTTTTTTATTTGAATTACCGTAAAATGCTGCTATTTCAAGCTTTTATTTTAACAATGGGTTTATATGAAAGGTTTTGCAATTGGTACATTGGTAACCCTGCAAATGACACAGACACCCACACCAGGTCTGGCACACCACATAATCAGCCTGGCATCCTCTCTTTAATGTTGATGTGTCACCCTTTACCAGAAGAGCACAGTGTGCTTCGTTAACGCAAGTGACAAAAATAAATTGCAAAATAATTCTCTATCTCCTATCTTCTCAATTCAGCTTTTAATTATAGAATCAGGAATTTTGAGTCTTTGCATTGGATTGTTCTTTTGTATGATGGACCAGACCGAAATCGTGCAACAACAACCAGTTTGGTGTGTCAATGACACATAATCTTTGTTTATAACTTTTATAATATACTCCACCAGCATGGTACATGTTGATATTGGGTGCAGTGCAAAAATCTCCTGGCGTTACATCGGAGTAATGAGTACTTTGTTTCTCTTCATTCTCCTTCAATTCATCATTATGATTTATTCACACTCTTTCTCTCCTTCCCTTCCAATGCCTCTTTCCCTCTCCTTTTATGCTGTCACCTTCCTTTTTTTTTATTAAACCTTTCCACCATGTCACATCACCCATGTCAAAACAGGGAATCTGGAGTTGCATCCACGGGGTTCACATTGACATGAAGAAGAAGTCCGATCTCGACTTCAGCCCTCAAGACAAAATGCTCAAGCTTATTAAGTCGGCCAAACAAATGACTAACATGTCTAATCTGAGTGGCTCCCGTATGAATTCGCCCAAACGTGAGTTCATGCATTCGGCCGGCCCCATGATCATGGATATGATGGCAGAGAAGGGCAACTTCATCTATGCCGACAACAGGAGCTATGCTCCCAAAGACATGATCTATGGGGACACCAGTGACTTGCAGTCTTACATTGCCAATCGACACAAAGACCATCTCAATAACTACATCTTTCAGGGTGGTCATCATCCCCTGACTCTAAATGATGCCAATCCTAACACAGTAGAAGTGGCAGTCAATGCCGATGCTGTCCAGTTGAATGCCAAGCCGCCAAGCCGGACGATGTGGAAAAAGTCTGTGGACACTCTCCGATCGGCACCGGGAGCCGCCCCGATGCCCGACATGCTGATGCCAGACCCACGAATGTCCATGAAGACTCAGCGGTACCTGCCTGAGGACGCAGCTCACTCTGACATCTCCGACTGTTCCAGCAGGGCGGCCTCCTACAAGGACCCAGAAAACAACAAGCACCTGAAGCCCAAGGACAACTTAAAAAAAAGAACGGTGACGTCAAAATACCCAAGGGACTGCAGTGAGGTGGAGCTGTCCTACTTAAAGACTAAGCAGGTCACGGGCGGAACTAACCAAACTGTGAGAGGAGGAGGAGAGAAAATCTACACCATCGACTCGGATCGAGAGATGAGTCTTCATTCAGATCCCGTTCACTTCCGTGAGAGTCGCGGCCTTGCCGCTGACGAATTGGAGTATCCTGAGATGTACTCTGACAGCGACAACTACAGAAAGTGTGAGCAGCCCATCATCCATCTGAATTCCTCACCTTTGCATCACACCGACTCGGATCTTCTGCCAGACCCAGCGTACTCCAAGCACTACAGCCTGAAAGAGAAAAACCTCTCCCTGTCCCCTCACGAATCCATTGATCGTTACAAACAGACTCACTGTCGCTCCTGCTTGTCCAAAGTGTCAGCTAGCTACCCACCGGGAAGCGGGTACACTACCACTGTATCTGCCTCAACCTCTGCCACACGCTCACCTTATAATCGGTGTGAAGCATGCCTCCACTCAGCAAACCTTTATGATATTAGCGAGGACCAGCTCCTTGCAGACACCTTGGTCAGTCCTACCATGCACCACCAACAGCAGCAACAAACAGACGACACGTTTGGTCTGTACTGGCCGCAGACAGATGGGCCGCATGTTCAAAAGAGGAATCGCTTGAGGTTGAGTCGCCAGCACTCCTTTGACAACATCATGCTTGAAAAGCCAAAAGATGTTGACCTGGGTCGACCGGCACGCAGTGTCAGCCTCAAGGAGAAGGATCGTTTCCTGGACTCAGCATCCGACTCGCACTACGCGAACCTGTTTGGCATGCGCCCCTACTCTGGCAGACTTTTTGGCACTGGCCCCAAATCGATGATGTTCAACCACAACCTGGAGGAGAGCAAGAGGAGTAAGTCGCTGTACCCAACCCATGGTTCGGATAACCCATTTCTCAGTCACTCGCTGAGGGATGACACCAGCAGTAGACTGGTCCATGGGCGGAGCTCCTCCGATATTTACAAACAGCTTACGGTGGCCTCACCTGCAGCGGTCCTCGGAGCACCCCCGATAAAAGCGCGCAATGATGCGAACAATCTCCGTTCATCCGTCAAATCCACCACCTCATACTGCTCACGGGATGGGCGGATAGCCAATGACATGTACAATAAGGAGCATGTGATGCCTTACTCAGCCAATAAGACTAGTGCATACCCAGCCCCGCGTGGCGTTCTAAACTCAGCCCAGTTCAGCAATAGACGGGTATATAAAAAAATTCCCAGTCTGGAGTCAGATGTTTAGTTGATTTAAAAAAAAATGATGTGTTCTCTCCTCTTTTCTCCTCTCTGGGTTTGTATTATAATTTATCAAACTATGTAATCCAGCAAGGGATGCCATAGCCAAACATTTTTCTTCTTCTCTACATTGTAATCCAAAAATAACCTGTGGAGCTCTTAAGACAACTTTAGGGTCTGGTGGCATTACTGTCACCGCTACTGTTTGCAGATGATATCATAGTTTTTGTCCATTCTCTTCCATGAACCAATGAGTTAGCATAGCTTCCATGTTCCATAAAGTATCCAGGTGTAACAGGGAGGGAAGCCTCCAAGAATTTGCATTGGTCAAGAAAAGGGTATTGTCCTGATATTGGAACAGAGAAGGCTTAAGTTATTGAGAAAAAAGATTTTTAGCCAAATGGTGTTGCTTAGAAGTATTTTTTTTTTAATTATTGAAATGCGTGATTGCCCGCTGAGGAGGATAGTAGAAAAGAAACAAGAAAGGAAATATAGAGGGAGGAAGGGAGGAGAGTGACCTCTACTTCAACCCAACTCTTTTCCTTTTTACTTCCCACCTCTACTGTCAAGATTGGAGACCGGCTAGTTGCGGAGAAAGGGGCCTGACAGGGTGACCAGATGGGCACGTTTGATGTCGGAGCCAGACATGGAGACGTCCCAGGGGGTTAGAGGCGTCACAGGGAGCTAGTTCAACAGTCTGCTGCTTGTTACTCTGACAAAATGGCCACCAAGACACCTGGTGGGGAGGGAGGACAGAGCAGGAGAAAGGACACAAGTTTGTAGATGACACAGAGCGAAAGTCTTGAGGTTTTTCGCTACAGATATGTTCTTGTGTGTCTGGCCATTTGTTTAAGGCATCATGGTGGTATGATGTTGAGTGTCATGTAGGTGCTATCAATGAGTAATGTTTACAGACTGACAGATAAAGAAATGACTGGTGGATCTACAGGGAAAACCAGAGGCAACCCGCAGGGCATTCCACTTGTGACACTGCACATAGTAAAATATTAGCAAAGTATTGCTTTTTTTAACTCTATAAAACTAAGATTTATAAGGGATTCCGAAAATGGAATCCTCCTATGTAGGATTTTAGTGTTCGCTTCTTTGGTAGCACAATAGCCATTAGTTTGAACGTGTCTCTCACATTTGCTTTGAAAGAGCTTTCTAAGGAGTACCACCGAGAGTAGTACATTATTTTGCATGTGTGGAAGTTTTTTTTTTTGTTTTTTTTTTCAGTGACGAACTAGACTTTTGTTTTTCTTGGAAAAGTTACAATGTCTTACCAGCTATGGTAGATGGATGTACAATCGTAACCTTTATCCTTGAACTTTGTGCTTAGTAAGTCAGTGTCATGCTGTTGCTCCTAAGAGGGCAAGAAGATTGTGGAAGGGGAAAGAGCAAAGAGGAGATATTAGAATTAAATGCCAACCGTTTCCTCCATCACCTTCATTTTCATTTTTAAATGTATTTATTTATTTTTTAATGGCTTCCCTGCCACTGAGAAACAGGGTATTAGCTAAGAACAAACTCGCAGTTCCTTGCCTCTTGCCTCTTCTTCTTCTTTTCTTCTTTCCTTCCTAGTCAACATGACACATCACGTATGCTCAGAAGTCCCACCTTATTTGTTTTGGTGTGATAAATTGAAATTTTGTTCGGCTAGCACAGACATAGCCGTTTAACACTGTTCACAAGTTAGCGTTGATCCCTAATCAGGCAGGGCTCTCGAGGATCTAAAGACTATTTTTGAGCAAGATCCCTTGTTTACTTTCATAGTGATTTTTTTTTTTTTTTTTTTTGGTTTTTTTTGGAAATGAGATGGGCTGAGAGATGGAGCAGAGGGAGCTCCACTGTTGTGTGCTCATCAATCATGTGTCCAACTTGGTGTGAACTCAAACTTGTGTGTGCATGGTGGAAAGTGGGTAAGCTTGAAGTCTTAACCAGACCATTTGTTTCCCCGATTATTGTTGATTTGTCTGTTTCTATATTCAAACTGAAAAGAATTGCACATGCAAGTTTCCTTGTACATGCGTGCCAACAGAATTTTTTTTTTTTTGTAGCATTATGCTGTACAAATTGTACAAAATCACGTTTCCATCTTTGCTGATGGAGAGATTTGCTTGTTCGATTGGATTCTCAAAGCCAAATTGTATCAAATACCTCAGGATGATTTTGTGCATTTTGAGGGAGCTTCAACGGTAGCAACAAAAACAAGATGCAGCACAGATTTTCTTTTTTTTTTGTAGAAAACAATTAAAAAGAGTAAAAAAAAAAAAAAAAAGAGCAAGAAACAACTTGATTTCTAGTGGTCAGGATGCAGAGTCAAACCTTTCTCCTGTAAATGTTTACCAGTCCTAGGTCTTCCAGCTTCGGCTCTGCGCCCGAGCCACTGCAACCCAAGCAAAGAGAGTACAAGAGGAAGAGAAGGAGGGAAATGAAGGATGGCTGCAGGGGCGGGGCTTAGATCATTTTTCTCAGTGAGGAGTGCGCGGCGTGATGCTTCATTACTCGTAAGAGCTGAGCGCCCTTAATAGAACGGAGGACTATTCTTTAACGTCCAAATTCTTAAATAAAAAAAACAAAAAAAGAAAACCAACTACCCCTTTTTTGAGGAACACTCAAAGCGGGATCCCTCTCTTTTCCCTCTGCATTTTCTATTGCCATTCGACTGCGCTAGCCACTGTGTTTTCAAGCCGACGCTTCGTTGTTAACGACCACGCTCATATCGTTCTTTATACTCCTAGGATACTGCGGTGAACCTCTCCTCGCCTTCCAAATCAGCTTACCCAGTGTTGACTGACGAGCGACGTTTGTCTTCTTTTGCATCTTATCTTCATATTTATTATTCTTATTATTATTATTATCATGATTATCTCCACATGCTGCTTGCGTGAGCTGATGAGTGAACAATATGCACATGTAAAAAAAAAAAAAATCTCTCTCTCTCTCTATATATATATATATATCAAGAGGCACCCTTGCATTTTATGAACTCATGACAATTTGTTCTCTTTGTTCTACTTTTACAGAACTGTCATATAAACTGACGCTGTCTTATGTTCAGATGTACACGCAAACACAGACACAGAAAACACACCCTTGTGATGACAACCCTGCTCTTTTTTGATGACGAGAAAAAAATGTATTTTATTTACATTTAAACGATAAATAATGAGGTGATGGCATGCAACCCCAGATGTAACAGTTTTAATGTTTTATGTTCCATTTGTTGATTCTCATTTTTGTTATGATGTTATGATCACTTATGCGTTGTAACCAGGTGTGAGTATATACATATTTGAGAGGAAAACAGAAAAAGCAAACAAACGGATGAAAAAAAAAACAACAAACTTTCGCTACGATGAAGATGCTGCTGCTGTTTTGGGGGAGAAGGCGGGAACCTGACCCTCGCGCAACCGGCCCCGTCCGCCGACAGGGGTCATTATCAGGCCGCGGTTGGCCCAAATGGGGTTGCAGGTCAGAGGTCAGGGCTTGGTTCGGTACAGCGGGAACTTCCTTGCTCTTCCTCCAATGGCAGGTGAGAATACTGAATCACCAGCTCTGCGTCTCTCTCTTTCCTCCCCTTCATGTGTTGTCAGGACTTCAACTGTAAAGATAAAAGGAAAAAAAAACAAAAAACAACCCTCTACTTTGAGTCTGCTATCCCTCCAAAGATACAAGACCTCTTTCTCTATGGTTTGCTGTAAGAATAGAGCTTTTTTCTTTCTTTTTTTTTAAAGGAGAAAAAAAACCAAGAAAATGATACTTCCTCAAAGACTTTTAAGGAACTATTTTGAATATATTTAGAAATGACACCTGTATACATCGCTTGTAAATTCATACTGGAATACATCATCATGAAGAATTACAAATGATAAAGAGTAAAAACAATATTTTTTGTGTGAATTTCACAGGAGCTTTTCTGTACAGTGGCACTGTTTCTCTCTATCTCTTTTCTCTCTCTATCCCTCTCTCTGTAGAGCGATTAGAATAAAAATTCACCATTCACAAGGCTTGCTGTCCTGTCCCAATTCACAGTTTTCCCAGCCAGGCTAAATGTCTGTGTTACTGTATGTGATTCTGATCTTGTCTTTTGATGCAGGGAAGTGTGTTTTTTTTTTATTATTCTTATTATTTATTTACTGTCTGTGCTGCTCAAGAAACATTTTTATTGTTTTTATCTTGATGCTGAAACGCCTGGAACTTTGGAAAAAAAGAAATTTATTAACTCCTGTCTAAAGCCATATTTCCAGACATTACAGTATGTTTGACGTATGAACAAAAATGGGTGTATTTGTAAAGTATTTTATAAGATGATGCCTTTGTAAGTGGGCAGGATTTGGGTTAGATGTATCTGCCACTTCCCACCAAAAATGGAAGTCCCTTCCTCTTGACTAACATTACATGGCAGCTGGATATTAGTTCAAATTAGCTAATTTATCTTCCCATCTGTTAACAGACAGTGTTTGTGGACTTGAATGACACTTTTTGATTCCATAATTACCAGTGAATAGAGGCAAGTAGTTGGTTTGAGGGTGAGAAGTGACAGTCTGTCTCGACCAGGTCTTGGGAAAAAAAAACTAAAAAAAACTCTCCCCCTCTGATAACCGAGAAGCTACTCTGACTTGCTCAGCTGCTGCTCCCATTAAGTAGATGCTCTCGAAGCAGCATTTTTCCTTTCTTTTCTTTTCTTTTTTTTTTATCAAACTGAACCAAAAATTCACTTTACACAAAAAACATGAAACTGCACTGACGTCTTTTCTCGGTGGACGGGATTGTTTCACTTTTCTCCTTCCTGCCTTTAGCAAGATTCCTGTCGAACACTGTGGTGCTTTGTGGCGAGCCACGGGGCAACAATGAGAAGCCTCGAGCTGGTTAAACTTGCATTAGCCAAATCCGAGTCTTTGACTTGAGCGCGATAGACTGAAGGCTGCTCCAGTCGTTCTTGGTCCCTGGATTCCTGCTAAGCTTCCTGCTGAAACGGTTGCTTGGTTGGACCTTTTGCATGTTTGGAAGGGGACAAAAACATAGTGGGTCTTTGAGGGTTTGTCACTATCCTGGGAGAGTGATCAGCGAGGTAGGTATCAAAGCCCTGATGTCACAAAGGGTTGATTTTCCCAAAGTGAAGTCAATGTAATGAGGATGTAAGGATGGACTTTGTTCACTGACAGACCAGAGGCACAATGTTATGGTAAGTAAATGTTGGACGCTGGACTTTTAAAGTTGGTTACTCTTATATTGTCTCGGTTTTAACAGTGTTTGTAGTCTTGTTTTGTTATTTTGTTTGTTTTAATACATTTTGGGTTTATGTCAAGAAATTGGAGACAGAATTGGTTATCCACCTGGGTTTTTGATTAGATACATTTTTGAATGTAAAACTTATAGTATGATATCATTTACTACTTCCCACCTATTTTTGTGACTGTTGATGTCACCTTATGAATGAAACATATGTAACAATGTGTCTAAAGTGCCTTTTACCACCTTTTTTTTTGCTTTGCGCTAGAACCCCATTTCTGCAAGTCAAATTGTTCTATGTCTGAACTTTAAGAAGTTTGATGCAGGCTGTTGCTGATGGAGGCCGACTTGTGCTGTGTCCACTGAACAAAGTTCTGCAGCTGTGCGTGTGTGAGTCTGAATGTGCTTTTGTTTCTTGGACATCGTTTGCCGTCGATGCAGCTACATCTACCACCACTTTTTTTTCCCCTCGTCAATTCGACCAAAAACTCTGTCCAATGCTGCCTTTGACTGTTCTCTGTCTGTTTATAATGTGCGATACCACGTGCTTTAGTATTTTTTTTTTTTCAATGTTCTCATCCAGTTTTTCTCTTTGTGCCTCGCAGACTTGTTTCGAAGCACCTGACGGTGGACCTGCTGCTGCATTTTGAGCAGGCCTGGCCTTTCCCTCCCGACACCCTGATCTGTTTTGTGCATTTAAAGATGTCACAATTGTCCACGTGTAGGCTCAGACTGGAAGGGAATAGGAAGTGTGTCATGGAAATGACTCAATGACATGATGCACGATGATGTTGAGAAATTTTCCCCCCCTTGCTCCAACATGCCAAACACTAGATGGGAGGAAGATTATTCAACAGAATTTACCAAAAGACGCGCCACGATTCCACCCCCTGCTGCCCTCAGGAGAAAGCCAATATCCGGCTTCGCAGGCCCCGTTTGAAATTGAGCGACAGCCTTTGTTATGTTGTCTTGGTGGTGACGAGCCCAAATGTCCACGTCTCGGACAGTCTTCGGGCCTCGGAATCCGTCCAATCAAACTGTCATAGTCGGTCAATCGCACCCTCGGCCCTTTGGCCCTCATTCCGCGGCTCAATATCCTGCTAAGATGGAAGAGGCCTGACTGCAGCTGACTCGTCATCATTTTTGCTGATGTTCCAGTCTGCATGCGGAGGGGTTCCCTGCCAAGATTGGGTGTGCTGGTTGGCGGTGGTGTTTAAGACACAAACTGGGAGGCGGCCAGAGGGGTTGGGGTGGGGATGAGGGGTAATTGAAAATGGGGATTCAGTAGTGGTCGCAGGGCTTTTCAGAACCAAAGACAAGACAAGCGAGCGAAGGGGGAAGGAGAAGAGGGAGAGTGTCGCCGCCTCGACCCAAATAAAAAAAAAAGGCTGTGGCAGATCATTCTTCTGTGCGCGGCCAGATAAAGGAAAGACAAGGATGGCGGAGGGGGCACAGATTTATTTTGTCATTTTTCATTTATCCATTCAGTCCGCGGAAAATCACCTCCCATTTCGTTGTGGGAGAGCGACGATTGAGAGTGTCGTTATCCACTCCAGCCAGGTGTAAGTCCGTGGCCAGGAGTGCCCGTACACGACCGCTCCCATCAAAGACTGCTTAGAGTGGCGTAAAATCTTGAAACCTATCTCTCTCTTAACAGACGCACAAACAGCCTCTCCTGTCTAGCGCAAATTCATAATTCTTCTCAATAACCTCAAAGGAGGCCAGCGAGGGGACAATGGGTGTGATTTTGTAAAGGGAAAAGAGATTAAAGCGGCGTGATCCAGCTCGTCAGCGCGTAGTTTGCTGTCTTCTAAAGCAGGGTCAATGTCGTGTAACAATGCCAGGGCCACCTGGTGGTGCAGTGGCCTGGATCCTTGCTGCGTGGAGTTCTCCCAGTGTCTGGGTGGGTCGAAAACATGCTCTTGAGGCGACTTGGAAAATCTAAATTGTCTGTATTTGTGAGTGAGGGATTCCAGTGGTTGTTTGTCTCGATGTAGCCCTGCGATAAACTGGTGCCTTGTCAAGGTGCACTAACCGCAAATACACCTGAAGAAAACCGAGATAGGCTCCAGTAGCCCCTGTGACCCTGAGTGCAGGACATATGATATGTGTAGAAGGACACTGAGGTTGGAGGCCTGCCTGCCTGCCACTTTTTTTGCAAAGAGGAAATTTATGGATGTAGGGAATGAAGACATCAAGTCAGCTGGTGCGAGACAAGGGGATGCAGAGGTGGAGGCAGATGATTGGCTGTGGCCTCCCCCTGCAGGGAAGACCCCAAAGGAGAAGTGGAGAGTGTTTTGTCACTTGTCTCGACGAGACATTAGTGTGATAAAGTGGCAACCCGGGCCGGTTAAATGTGCCACCTCACCTGTGAACGGCGCCGGCAAACCTGCGACCCACCGCGGGGGAGACGAGCCGATGATGGATGGATGGACGGACGGATGGGCTGTCGTCGGGTCGTCTGTTCCCTCTTTGAACAAAGAGCGTCAGCGTAGTTCAGAGGTGCGTAAGTGGCAACGGTCCCACCGTGTCACGCTGCTCGGTTAGAGACGAGGTTTCTTATTCAGCGTACACGCGTCTCGTCTGAGCGTGTGATTCGGACACCGTCGGCCCCCCGGTTTGGCGGCTTTGCGGTTGAAACCCGTCTGAAGGAAAGAGGAACAAGCGGCACCTGAAGCGCTCTGTTTCATACTTAAAGAGGATTAGTCTGGGGCTGAGCGAGCCGCCCAGAGCTTCCACTCAAGAGTTTGGCTCAGGACGCTTGAAATCACGCCATTGTGTGTGAAAAACCTCCCATCTTGATAAGTACAAGGTCGCAGCCGCTATTAGAAAAACAACTGGGGTTATATATATATTTTTTATATATATATATATATATATATATATATATATATATATATATATATATATATACATGTATACATGTATATATATATACGTATATATATATATATATATATATATATATATATATATATATATATATATATATATATATATATATATATATATATATATATATTATATATTTATATATATTTTACTGTCGACAAAACCCTAAAGGCCTCTCACTGGCTGATAGAATATATATGAGTCGAAGGTTGATCGCACTTTTTTACGACTGAGGAGATGGAGAGAGAGAAAGTGTACGTCTTTCTCTTTGAGTATAATTAGGATTACGTGCACTGTACAAACGAGATGTGATTGTGTTAATCTGAAATTGCAACAAGCCAGTTGCGCGCCTTCTCGTTGGTCCTCCCCTATAAGACATTGATACATTAATCTGTGCTTTTGTTCGCTTTTAATAACTGTCTCAATGTAATTTCCCAATGGCGTGAAAACAAAGCATCACAAAGGAATGAATTGAAGTTTTAGCTTTCTTTTTTTTTTAACAAAGCATTTTGTCTCCCTTTGAGACACGACTAATGACTGGGCTGATGAAAATATTGGCCAATTGTTGTTGAAATCATGTGATTGCCATTGCCTCCAAAGTGCGTTGACGTAATGCAGCCGTATGGGTTTCTGACGCCTCACGTTTTGTCTTGTTGGCAATTGGAGAGTTTGGGTCACATGATCTCTGCTATACCACTGCAAAATATGTAACACAGATGTAATTTTGTTGATTGCGGTAAAAAGGTGTGGACCCTTGATCACTCTAGACTCTAGTGTCTTGAGTGCCATGAGTTGTGTCAGTGTCTAGAGTTCATTTGTGCTGACGTGCCATGAAAGTAGCTGAAATAACATAGAAATAGCATAAGCGGACACTAGTATTCACTGTATTTCTTCATCAGCAGGAAAAGCCACAAACTTCCAGTAAAGTCCCTGTATCGTTTTCCGTCGCTTACATTTTACCCATTACTGTTTGTTCGGGTTAGAAAATGTCTTCTAGCAGAGGATATTCTCCGGTGTGAACTGTGACATGGACCATAAAGATTTTTTGTTTCGCTCACTTCACCTCCATGCGGTCTATTAAAAGCTCCTTTCGATTACCTTCCTCCTGGCTGACTGCTAGCCTGGGGAAGAGGCCTCGGCTCGCTCCCTCGGCGGCCCGTTCCCCGCTGAGAGCCCAGTGTCCCGCTTTAGGCGTCCTTGAGGCAGCGCCGCCTGCTCCAGGTCCTGCAGGGAGGAACCTATGTCTGAGTCGCTTGACTCGTAGAAGCCAAACTAAGTATGTGCTGTTGTTTTTATATATGTATATATATACACACACACACACACACACACACACACACACACCACAGCGGGCTTTTCTTTGCGGGCAGGGAAAATCTCTCACAGAGGCAAAGATGGGAACAGTGAAGTTCAGCTTAACAAAAAATAAAAAAATACTGACGGGAGTTACATATATTCATCTATTTATGCATGTTTTTCTTTACCTCTGCTGGCGATGAAGAGAACAGAGGGAGGAAAGAAACCCTTGGGCAAAAAAGCAACAAAACACGCAGGAGCAGCCCAATGTAGGGTAGCATCTGTGTGTGTGTGTGTGTGTGTGAGTGTGTATGTGTGTGTGTGTGTCCAATGTCTCTGTTGTGTGTGTGTGTGTGTACAGCTGTGCATTATGCACCTTCAATGAACTGAAGTTTCATTCCAACGCTTTCAAAATAATGTTTCACTTTTTTTTCTTGTTTTTTTTGGTTGTGGGGTGGTTTATTGTTTTCTTGGTGTACTTGGACGTGGCCTTGCCCTGTTCTGCTTCTGTAGCCCCAACCTGATTTCTTAAGTACTGCGCATCTCTGTAAAGGCACCCATAAATCATGGCAGGTGTCTGTAACGTGCCTGCAGGTAATTAGATGCTGTGGTCTTTGAGCCAAGCTGAGCTGAGTGCACGTGAAGGCGACAGTTATGATGTATGCCGGCTCTTTGGGCTCCATCTGCCTCAGTCTCTCTCTCTCTCTCTCTCTTTTTTTTTTTTTTTTGCTGTTGATACAGCAGTGCTGTGGCCAGCCCAGTTCTTATTAAATGGAATTCTGAAACCATTTATGCAGGACGAAACATTTGAAAACGTAAACGTACTGATCGGATCCTGCGGTGTCTCCGAAAGTCCATCTGCTCGGAGTCTAACTCTGGATTTCCACGTGCACTGTGTAGAGCGACCAACGGCAGTAGACCCTCAATAGCTGGATCCACCACAGACATATTAAGAAACTAAATACAGGACCCCAATATGGCACCCATTCAATTCAAGTGCATTCATTTCACTGGAGACGCTCACCTGGTGTCCACACTGAGAAAGTCGGAGATCTTATCTTCTTTGCTTCTTATGCGGCTTATAGACAATGCGCTGTATCGTCACTTCCCACCATGCTTCTGTAATTCGTATGGTGCAACGGAATGCATCAGCCAATCAGAACGAGCCCAGACCCAACAGGTGATGCTGTGATGTCACGCTCGGGATAAAGTCTTTTCTGGTGATTTTCAAGCATTTTGAGATTTTTTAGAATGATGATATGACTGTAATTCCTTGACCTATAAAAGGTCTGAGGCGTCCTGTCCCCTGCATTGCAGCCTTTTATTTTTGTGTTGTGGTCAATAGGAAAAAATGCTTTGTAGCCAGCGTTGCATTTTTAGGTGCAGTACCTCTCAGTCAATTTTGAAATTAGTGCGACCAAAACAATACTTTAATCCACTGGAGAAGATTAAGAACAAAATCACATTTGACCTGAGTTTTATTTGCTGTTCACATTAATCATATTTCTTTTACTTACCAGAAAGTTATTGGATTGAAAAATTAAGGTTGCAGCACAAAAGAAGTTTTATGTTTTCTGTTAGTATGACATCAGAACGTTTCCTCTCTGTTTAAACTAAAATGCAGCGTTGCACTGAGTGCAGCTGAACTTTGAGTTTGACAGCGACCCAGTGGGAAGCTACAACAAGAGGCAGGTGGCACGCTGCTAATTGCCACATAAATATGCTTACCGTTGTGTTCCCATCCCATTAGACTGCCCTTGCAAAGGGTAAATGGGCATGCCAGGGCTAGGGGCTAATTGTATACATGGCTAATCAGTAAATCACTGCAATTACTTGTTGGTTATGTTGTGGCTCCTATGATTCCAGATCAGTGGAACTGTGCACACTGGTCTTTTTTTTTTTTTTCATTTATGTGCCGATGAGCTTGGATGGAAGCAGTGTAGGTTGTTTTTTTATTTTCTCGTAAGTTTGTTTTATTTATGAGTAACGGGTTTGAAGTGGCACAAAGAAAAACTCAGTCAGTTTGCCTTAACAGGTGAATGAAAAAGGTGACTCGGCATGACTCAGGTAGATATTGAGCTATTGAGGTTGGCTACTTCATTTCATGTGTTCAGGATTTAAATATATTTGATTTAGCCTGTTATCCACCAGTGGTGTCATGTGACCCCAACAATTTACATCTGAAATTCACTCAATGTAATTGCCACAAATAACTTAATAATTGGCCCTTAAACCTCCCAAAAAATGTAGCTGAGTGCCAGCTCACTGATGCGTGGGTTTGTATTGTACCTTAGCTGAGCGCTAAGCTATGCTAGATAATTTTAGTGGCAACAGGGACAACAAAACAATTTTATTTTTCATGTTTAGAGAACCAGGCTGACTAGATGCCCACTTAAAACCTTTTTTGTAATTAATTTAATGTGAAAGGTTAAATTAGAGCAGCATCCAGCCTAATACTCCTTGCAGTTGCTATTGTTTAACACTCATTTACAGTAGCTTCTTCTCCTTTGTCGTCTTCTTCTGGGTGTTGTTTTTTCAGAGTATGAGAAGCAAGGAATAGTCTCAGTCTTGTATGTTCTGCCTTCTGATATGTAAGGGAAGCTGAATGGTGATGGAATCCGATGAAAATTTAGAATGGATTCAAAAGCCAGTCTATCGGACGATTAGCTTCAAGGGTGAATGTGTTTAAAGAGTCGAAATCTGAACAAACCAGAAACTCTACAACTTGATCTGTAGTGGAAACAGCATTTTGAGGTTAGAGAACACCTTCCTGTCCTTCCTAGAGCCCAGGCGGAAGCACTAAAGCAGGGAGGGATTGCCAAAACACATCTGAGCATGAGTTGCTCAAAAGTTGACAGAATTGACACATTTCAATGCTTTCCGACGTGTTTGGCAGACATGGATGTAGCCCATGTTGGTTTGCGTAGGAGATCAAAACACCATCTGTGTGTGTGTCTAACATGTTTGATCAACGTCCCGCCCCCTGACATCACGGCACATGAATCGAATGAGACCAGAGCGGCGGCAGTTGACGACGCAGGGGCGATCGTATGCGCAAGTGTTTGTGTGCGCGGGCAAGTGCGTGAGTGTCTCATCGCTGCTGACTAAAGCAGTTGTGATGTAGAATTATGAGAGGAGACTTATTTGGGTATCTGGGACAGGCATTCTGATCTGTTGCCTTGCCTGCTGGCTAACACACACACACACACACACACACACACACACACACACACATGCATCACAAGTAAACTCAACTTTCTTTTTTATCGCCCCCCCTCCACTCCACTCTACACCACTCCACCCCCGTCCTCCTCACTCTTTCCTTTCCTCCTTATCTCACATGTGCCTTTCACACATGCACAGTGTAACCTTGAACTGACGCAGACATCACCCAGAGGAGCGGCGCAATTCAGCGCGAACGTAAGAGTCGACTGTTCTGCACATTCTCACCGACTTCGGCCTCTTTATCCTTTACCTCCCGAGTCCGAAGTCTGATGCTTCTGGTTGTTAGAACGCCTTATTAAACCCCTTTTGCCGAGGCTTTCTTGATTGTCTTCATGCCTGGGTTCTTCTTTGCTACTGATGACGTGATATTGAAGTCTGAACAATAATACCTAGAGACAATATTTATCGTGATATACCAATAAAAAGAGGAAATCACTCACACAGCAAAAAATACAACGATATTGTGTGAAAGAGTGTATTTTTCACACATTGGTTGCCATTTGAGACGCTTCCATGTGTCAGATTGAGAACTTTGCTTGCGTCCTTGGCGCTAACGGATTTGCTCGCAATATAGATTGTTGATTGCCACAACTTTTTGCTCTGCAAAGAACGATGGGCTCTAATGAGCTAATGCCAACTACAGTAGCTAATGTGCAGAATCTGTTAAGAGTTGTTTTCCATAAATGACCAGGGGAAATGTGGCTCATTGGCACAATTGGCAGGAATATCATTGGCATAAACAGGTCAGTTCGACGATTGAGGAGTCCAATGAGTTCCTCGGCATCCCTGACATCTTTTAATTTAATTTTCTTGACATTTTATGGAAATGTGCTATGTGGCTGTTTTCTGTATACTTCTGCTGAGTTGTTCCGCCAGCACGCTGGCAGCCTTGGAGTGTCATCACGTCCCAGTTGTGAAAAAAAAAAGACCAAATGTCCGGGCCTCTTTCAGTCCGTCCTGCTCTTGGTTTGTCCTGTTCCTTTTGCCGGCCGCCCTTTGTTGCACAGACATTTTGTCTTTCCCCTGATTTCATAACGTGCACGCCTCCCCGTCCCTCCCTCTCCTTCCCCCTCCCTCCGTGCACACCCTTCGTCAGTGTTCTTCGTGTAGAGATGTTGTAGGCCCAGATATAAATGCTGCGCCGTGCTTGGCCACCCCGGTTATATAACGCCATCAGACTGCCCGAGCGCCGGCTTGCCTCGCAGCGCTGGCACCCCTGGAGGTGGTTTTCTATTTTTCTTTCTTTGCACCAGGAAGTCTGTTGGTGCTGACTGATGGAGGCAGTTTCTATTTGTGCAGTGCACTTCAACATAAATTTGACGTGCTAGCTTAAAATGTCAATGATTGTGTGCCCTCACATTTGCAGCTGTCATAATCATAGTCAAGCAAGACAATAGTTAGTTGATAGGTTCCATATTATTACTACTCTTACACCAGTGGTACAGAATCAATCTAAATCTTTTAAACAAACTCTCTGGAAACAACATATTTAGCCCTCTGTTTCCAGTCTCCAGTTTAAAAAAAGATGCAGATCAGATTCCTGCAAGAAAACTGATACTTTACTGCTCCACCTACATTTTGAAAATGGACATTCAGAATGACCGCCTGGATGGTGTTCATTCTGTAGGGGTATCAGTGCCCTTTGTGACATCACAAGGTAGCATTTTCTTTGCAATGTGTTTCAGCATGTATTTTGGAATTTGGTGCAGGCAAAAAGTAAATGAGGAACTCACTCCTGCAGAGTTCACTGAGAGGGCAAATACACAAAAAGATCAAGTCTTTGCTTCTGCTCATGCATGCGTCTCGCCGCACTGCAGCATCCTTTGTGCGTTCCTGCACTCATTGCCGCTAAAGACAAGCTGCACCTGTGGTACACTGCAGTTAGCCATTTGGAGACGCACATTGAGACAGGATTTATATTTAAAGGCCATTATCTAATGAGATGAAATATTTAGGCGCCGTGCCCCAGAAACGAGGCCTCTACGCCTCTGAAGTGCTCCTGATCAAAACACTGCACTCTGCATCACAGCCGGGGGCGACGTTCTGCCACTGACCTCTAACCCCCGCGCGGAAGTAAACATGCGAATTCCCTGCGAGCGTCAACACAGAGTCCCCACGTCATGTGACCGAGCGTTTGTGTCGCTCCGCAGCCACAGACATTCCGCTTCACAACTGCTGACGTTGTGTAGAGAATGCACTGACTTTTGACTGTGGCAATCAGTGAAATAAATATGGCAAGAGTTATTGAAATCCTCCTATTTTTTAACCCCTTATTTTTGGATGACCAGTTGCGCCATGCAATTTAATACAAAACCAACGACAATACAAGTGCACTTGCAAGTGTATGTGTGTGCTCGCAAAGCTTTATGTATCGTAACGAGGCTCCCGCCAGCAGGACGTGTCGCAGTGCCTTAGTCTCCGCTGTTGCCCGCACACCTAAATAGATCAGGTACATGAATTGAGCCTGACACACACACACACACACGCATTTGCGGAAGGAGCAGGAGAGCAGAAGTAGTAAAAGCGAGATGAGAACCATAAAGCATCACCTCTGTCTTTAAAGATGAATTCGGAGCTGCAGGAGAGGAACTTCTGCAAAGTGTCTGGAGAGCTAACGCTTAAATAAAGGCGGCGGCACCATAATGACTGGCAAAATAGACACAGTACCTGGGGCGGGCGGGGGAATCTAATTTGCCATCTTCTCATTTTTGCTCGGGGATTAAAATGGTCCGTAATTAGATTTGTATCTGTTTAGGTGGCGTCGAAGAGATAAGGTCTGTGTCACATATATCGGTTGGGGGGGGGGATCTGATTTGAGCAGTCGCTGCAAATCCTGCTGGTGCAAAGATGAGTTTCATTAAGGTGTCCTGAGGCGTTTTCGGCGCGGATGACAAATTCCAGAGTGTCCTACATTAATTCTGAAGGGAGGGTGTGGGTAGAAAAAAAGAGAAAAGTTGGTGAGAAAAACAAGAGGACTTCTAAAGGGAGATACAGCCTCGACTTGTGGCGCTCCAAGTGTTTGTTGCTCTGTGTTGTGTTGTTCCTCGGCAGGTATCGCCTTCAAGTTTAATCAGCCGATGTGTTGGATTTATCCTCACCGTGCATGTAGCATTTCCTTGTGCGGTAATCGCTTCTGTTACTTCCAGTTTTCATCTAATTTAGCGTTTTGCGTGATGTTTGCAGCGCTCTGCCAAAGGTGAACCTGCACGGTACGGATCTGTCAAATCTCAGACCTGCATGTGGAAGCTTCTCTTTGCAGTGCTCCACTCTCCGGACGTTTGACCCGGGCTTGAACGCACTTTTGCTTGCCCTAATGAATTATAGATGAAGATTTTGCTCTGGGTTTTTATAACTGACAGAAGGCGGTACGGCAGGACTAGGTTTATAAACTTGTCATGAGGAAGAAGCATCGGAGCTCTCCCTCTCCGTCTCTCTCTATCTATCTCACTGTTTTCTCTGCTCATGTTGCAGATGCATGCGTTGCCAATCAGTGTGAAACGTGGTGGACGTCATCATCGGATTAGGTTGAATCGATCAGTTAGTGTCAAAAATAATAAAAATGTGGCAGATCGAGTTAGGGTTGAACAGTAATGCATCATATAGTTTTGCGCGCCATCTGCTGTCCATTTTGGTGATTTTTATTAAGGACTTGATGGCAACCCGAAAGTTTTATTTTTGTATCAAAACCATTTTTTCATCAAAACAGTCGAGGCGTCGCAGCTAAAGTCAATCACAACCACGGCGACAAAGTTGTCCTCAGTCTCCAGCGGTGCTAAAGAACTTGTTAGAGAGAGGGCCCCACGAGAACTAATTTTTATCCGTGATTGTTTTGAAGGTAGTTTCAGATGTCAGTGGGACAGCAGGAGGAGCTTTTGCGTGTCGTTGTGCCCCGTGTGAGGAAGAGGAAGGCAATTTCTTGTGAGCTTCTTGACCTTAAATAGCACCTGGAAGTTTTTTTTGTTTTTTTTTCTGAAGTAAATATGTTAGCATATAGCAGTCATAAGAGCCAGCAGCACGCGACACAGCATTGTGTTGGCTGATGATTTCACGGCATTGCAAATGCAGCAAAAAATATTGAATCAAACTCAAAGTGAATTAAAAATGCGTTGTTTTAGCGCAGTGGAAAAAAATAATTTGCAACGTCTTTACCCTGCACAACACAACCGCCCCTTTCTAAGCTCCGCATGCGCAGAATCCCTCCCCCGGCCCGCCCACACCATTCCACCTCTGTCCTACTTTAGTTTTTCTCCTATGTTTCTGTTCATCTTGACTCTTGTCACATTTGAACCTTTAAATATTTCAGTGCTTTCCCGTTCCCATATACTGTATATACCACTCTGCCTCGCTTCCTGCCTTTCAGGTCCCCCTTTTCCCACAATATGACAGACGTGTTTGTTGAATGAGGGAAGAGTGGATGCAGCGGGGCTCACTACTCTACCCCGAAACTGCCCTTTAACGTGATGCCGGCTTGCTTGCTGACCCCTGAAATATTTTCAGACGTTTTCAGATGAAAGGAAAAAAAAACAACTCCTAGAGTCATTCCTAGAGCGAGACATGACTCGAGCGAGTTTTTCCAAAAAGTCAGAAATCTCATCCGGAAGAAGACCCAAAAATAGTCCCCTAAAAAGAAGGATGAGATGAAAGCCTCGGCTTGGTGCAGCTTGACTCATTTTAGTTCTAAAAAGTGTGATTTTTCAAGGGTCTGCAGGGAGATTTTTTTTCTTTTTTTTTCTGACAGTCTGAATGAGCGGAACCGCATGGGACTGTACCTTTCATGAAGTCTGCGTTTTTGTTTTTTTTCCCCGGCAAGATTTCTGTTCCACTTTAGCACATCCTTTCCCTCTTCTCTGCTTTCCTCTCTGCGATAAGTGAGAGCTCTCTGGTGGGGACTTTCAGGCAGACGGCAACAAAAAAAAAAAAAAACTGACAACAAAAAAAATGACGCGGGGCCCTCTGCTCCTCTGCGTGTGAGCAATTCATTGAAGGGAGGGAACAGGGTAATTAGAAGGGGATTGGCTCTCTCAGCTGGGACGGTCCTGCCAACTTTTGTCATTTGTGGAGGAGCAAAAGTTTTAAGCAGTGTAAGCAGCACCGAGACGTCAATACAAGCCGCCTTCTATTACCGCCCCTGTCTTTGCAAGACCATTATACTCTAACCCTGCCTCACATATCAGGCCATTACACTGCCCAAAAGACAATGCCCAAATTAAATAAGGAGCGATTTGTCAAATAAAGTAAATGCGGGTGACCTATTTCACAGCAACGGTTCAGGTTTGTCCTGATTAGAGCGGCAACGACTGCAGATTACATTTGGTTTTCCTCCGAAAGAACCAGCCGGTAACGTCCTTTGACAACAGCACTGGATGATGACAGCTACGAGTTAGCTAGTAGGGTCAAACGCCATCCAGAAGAAATATCCCATTAGACAACACCAGCCCTCAATTTGGTGAGAAGCCAGCTAGGTCGATCCTGTCCTTTTGCAGAACTGAATGCTTTATCAGAGGAATCTTTTATTGCCACCAAGGTAGTGATGTAGTCAAGACCCCCTTTACCAAAACAAAGACTCTACCAAGATCAGCGGGATTGAGGACTGAAGACTAACTTGAGATGAGGACTATAGACGTGCTACGATTGACAAGACAACCAGTTACGTCGATAGTAAAACAAAAGCATCATATCGGGCATTTGAGAGGTCACACTCATTGTGACATGTTTTTAAAATAAATGCAAGAAGTGTTCCAGCAAGCCAGGTTTTTTGAAACCACCTCAAGACCATTATATCCCAGACCTAGGCAAGACCAGGAGTGTTGAGGCCAAGACCAGATCGAGATCACGAAAAAACGGTCTCACGACCGAGTGCTCTGTTACTACAAGGCCTATTTTTAGAATCTGTTTTTTTTTCTATTTTCACAGAACTTGTATCCAATCAATACAACTTAATTACTGCACTGTCAAGAAGGTTCCACCTGGAGAACTCTGATTTGCCATTCTGATCCTTTTTGAAGGTTACAGCTTTTTCCCCCCAACAGCTTTCCGTGGCCTCTTTTTACTGATGAATGTGCGCAGCGATGCATCTCGCGCTTTGCGAAACATTCCATGGTTAGGCTACCCCGACAGCCACCGGCGACGCTAGAGCAGACATGCTGATGTACACATTTACAGTAAACGCGGAGGTCCAACAACATCGGGTTGGATCTTTCGGGGACGACTTGCCCTGAACCTCGCTCTGAGGTCGACCGTGCTTGATGTTGGTTACGTATGAGTGTGTTTGTTATTAGTGTCTGTGATCTGCCTCAACTTAAGAGCGAGGACGGGGTAAGCACATAGCCGCTAGCTACGGAATGTCAACAGGAATAACTGCACGCCGGGAGAGAGAGAGAGAGGGGGGAACCTACATACGCAGATGCACACTGTGAAAGGACCCTGTTTGCGGTAGGGTAGGTGTGTGTGTGTGTGTGTGTGCGTGCACACAGGCTGGAGATAATCAACTCTCATAAGGTTGACTGGAAGATGAGCGCTGACCCTGTTTCACCTGGCCGTCGCTCTACAGCTTCCTGCTGCACGGCTTTTCTCTCCGCCGTTTACAAGCGCTAAGGCGGGTCTTTTGGATGTATACCCACTCCAAACGCTCCACATGGGGTGTCTGTCACTTTGCCAAGATCTTTGCTTCCGCAATGAATTTTTCATCGCCGACAAATTTTGCCTTTCCCCCGTACAGAAAGCGCTGCCTCGCAGTGTTGGCCGACCCAACCCTGTGAGTTCTCGTTGCCTGTTTCGTTTTTGGCCGACCCATCTCTTGAGAAGTAGTTCCCATCTTCTTGCCCTTCTCCTCCATCTTCCATCTTCTTCTTCCTCTTGAGCACACACAAGCAGGAGTGACATGAGCCGTTTTGCCCCATGACATCCTTTCATATTTAATTAGAGGAATAATGTTATTGTTTGAGACACACAGTTTCCTTCCCTCAAAATGTTTATTTCTTGATGTTCAGTGCAGCTGCAGGGGGAAAATATAATACGATCTCGACTCGAGGCGCGCCGTAACGAGACACGACACATTTTTTTGGGGGGGGAGAATGGGGATGTCTGGGGAGCCGTAAGAGCCGACATCATAATCCCACTTAATAATGTGCACGGGGTGGATGATATAAGACGTTATTGAATTGCGCATTCCAAACATAAGTTCGGCTCCAGTGTTCTTTTATGTATGCAAATCAATCCATTATGCAACAGGTTGGGGGGGGCGTTAGCTGACTAGCTTAACCTGACGCTCTAGATGGAATAGTTTGCATAACCATGAAATTTTATATCACACATCCATCTATTACAGAGGCCATAGAAAACATCTGGAACCTGGAAGGTGATTATTTTTTTTTTTTCCCACTGGTGCTTGACCGAGTTGGTTGCAGCTCCTTTTTGTAGGGAAGCGCAAACACGGTGCTTGGGGAAGTCACGGCGCATCCATGGCGCAATCTGAGAAACTCCTGTGATAGCCAGTCGGGGGAATAGCGAAACCGTTAATATTTGCTCATCTTTCAAATTAGAAAACATTTCCCAGCCCTGACAAACGGCTGTTTGCCCGAACACACAGGTGCGGCGTCAGTGAGATTATATTACTGCCCCCAAATGACTCGCAGCCTCCCTGATGTGGAATCGCAAATATCAAGCATGTTTGATGTTTACGATTCCCTGTTGGACTGCCTCCACTGCCAGTGCCAACGAGAAAGAGCGGACTGGGAAGCGGCAACAATCAGATGTTGCATATGTAAACAATGCACGGGGCCGTTAGCATCTTCTCAGCGCAGCCTGCTGACGATGTTGTTCTCTGATCAACGCTAGTATCTGGGATATCGTAACCATAAACAGCAGGTGTGTGGTGTTGTTTCGGACGAACATTCCTGCGTTTGTGGTTTCCTGTTGAATGGAAAAACCTGTAAAAAAAAAAAGAAAAAAGAAATTAACAACTTCTAATCGTCTCTTGATTCTCTCTATAATTGAATGACATAATACTTGCAGAGGACCCGAGAGGGTTTAAAAGTGACGGAAACAAAATGTTTAGGTTACATTTACATTTACAGCAGTGAAATGTTATAATTAAGAGGTGCGATTTCTTGGAAGGGAAGGTGAAATATACACACACCAGACGCTTTATTAGGCGCACCTTTTGAGAGCCAGGTACCTAATTAAGTGGCAAGTGATTGCATCCGGAGGTAATCTGCAGACCTGAGTTGTCACCAGTGGTTGTTGGAGTTCCTGTTGCTTTCCCTGGTCTCCAACCAGGATGACTTCTAACCCCTGACATCTACCAGGCATTTTCCTCCACACAACGCTGCTCACATGATTTTCTATTTCTATTTCTGGAACCACTGTCTGTCATTGTCTCTGCTGAGTGCATGTGTGAAAATCCCAGTAGATCAGCAGTCTGTGGAAAAAGAACTGTCTACATGACAAACTGCACTGAATAGCAACCATGTGATTGGCTATTGTAGTGTAGTATTATAGTGTTAACATGCATACGAAAACTTTACCTAATTAAGTATCTGATTGTATTTTGGAGAGTGTTTTGCCACTGTTAAGCCAAGTACAGGGCTCAAAGCAAGGCGGAGGTGCACAGTTTCCATAGGAAGGAAGCTCATTGTTGAGCCCAGATCATGTGTAAATTATATCCAATGAACTGAAATATCAATATTTCAGCATTTCATGTGCTCACTTTACAGGACTGACAGTGTTCCCTCTCCCTTTATTTGCTTTGCGGTGCTTCAAAGTCTGTTATCATCCACTGAACCTTTGCTAACACATTCCATCCATCCGTCCACCCATCCTGTCGTTACATTTGTATCCATTTCCATTTTAACCCTCCCTCTTCCCGCCCATCCTCCCCTCCTTTTTCATGCTCTCCCAGGTTTTCAGATCTATGATTCATGGTTCCAGCGCTCTGACTAAAACATGAATATTTCACTAGAACCAAATATAATTTTTAGGAGAGGGGGGAAAAAAGCAGGGGGAAGTAGAAAAAGAATTAAGGTTGCAAGTGATACAGCGGGTCAAGTGGATGAAGGTAAGAAATTATGAAGCTGTGAAAGAAGGAAAAAAAAAAACATCTTTTGTGCAGCAAATTTCTTCGCTGGTTTTTACACGGGAGCAAAATGTGAATAGGTCTTCTTTGAGGTTTGGGAAACAAAAGGCACTTGCATCACTGACATTGAAATTCATATTACTCATTTAGTATTCTGATAATCCTTTCTTTTTTCTTTTTTTTTTACACCTTTTACAAAAAAGCCATCTGAAAAGGTTCAGACAGGGTCTCAAAAAAACTTTAAATTTAATGGTAGGAAACAGTACTAAATTGTTTCAAATTAGACCAATTCAGTTTTGAATCCCAGTTTCTATTTAACAATCACGCATAAGTATCTGAAAAAAAACACAGAGACATCCAAACACCCCTTCAAAATAAGGAAAAAACAAGATGACTGCTAGGTCTGAGAAAACCTGAGGAGTTACATTTATTGGTGTCTTTAGTCACACTTTTTTTTTTTTAGTTTATGTGCACATTTCAAAAGAACTCCAGTTCACCCTCATGCACACTAACCAGGGTTGAGCAGTGTGCAGCCAGGCTAACTGGGACTGGGATAATCATCATCCTGTCAAGAGCAGATGGCGCTGAGGGATAACTTCACACACATGACCATGCTAGAAATTGATCAGCCTATCAAGGGCACATTGAGTTGTCGACTAGGAAGTTCAGCCTTGCGTACAGACACAAGGACACACTCCACACTACATCATCATCGGAATGGGTATTGAATTGATGTTGGCGGTTTCCCTTCACAAACCAGGATGGAAGTTGGCTGAGTATTAATTACAAATCCTTGATATCCAACCTCTTTGCCCTCTACTTGGTCACTCTTTGTTCACATTAGTTGGACTTGATGCTTCATAAATGATGATGATAACTAGCCCATGACTAATTTATGCCCCTGGTTGAGTAGCCCACAGTAGTTCTCTGCAAAGACGTGGGAGTCAAAGTGCAAATAGCCCTTGCTCATGAAAGCCTAACCCGCACTTAGCAACTTGCAAAGTTAAAATGGCTTTAATTAGTGCCACTAATAAACATTTCTGACCTCTCTAGTCACCCTGTAAGCACTTCCTGCTTCACTAGCTATCTGGTGAGGCCTAAAACGACTGAACTTATAAACTGGTAACCTTTACGACCCTGGTTCTAGTGAGAGACATCTTGACTTTACTAATTACATTATGTTTTATTTTACAGTTCCACTAATTAACTAGGATGCATTTTGATCCCACGAGTGACCGACAAGACTTCTAATTGATATTCAAACAGCTTGTCATAAACCAGAATTCATTTTGAAATTTGCAACCACAACTGAGCTGCGATGTTTCAGCTGAGAAACCTGAATCCCTGCGGCGTTTTTTATTTTGTATTCTGACAAATTCTTTGTCACGCTGTGGAAATTGATTGGTGTAATTTCACCAGTAATAAAAAATGAAATGAATACACGACTCGACTATAAAGGATTTTTTTTAATATGCCACGTTAATTTGCTTAAGTGCATTTGTAACCTTAAAAGTGAAAAATGTTCCAACTGCAAAAGCGTGCTAATGTTGCTGGGGCCCTTAAAAACTTCTGGATTTCAGCTATTGTCTTTTTACCTCAACATCAGCACGTGCCAGCGTCGTTCTCTCGCTAGCAAATCGCCGGTCATTACTATCGCCACGTTGTATTGGTTTGGAGGGCAGCCGCCTGCATTTAATCCAAGCGGGTTCAACGTGACCAGATGGCAATTTGTCTGCCCCTGTATTTATCCCTTCCAATTATACGCTCTGCCTCACACACGCTGTAATTTTCATCCACGGCATTGTGCACCTTTCTTCGTTCAGCATTCAACTGTGTTTGGCTGTGAGTGGAGCAACACGAAGACACGTTGGAAAGTAAAAGTAAAGGGAGGCAGACAGAGAGTGAGGACAGGGGGGTGAAGACGTGGAGAGAAATATAAGTGCGAAGGAATTCAGGTTGTTGGATAACGGTGACTCAAGGAAGGCAACAATGGCAACAACTCCCCCTTAAAGGCCCATTGTGTAACATTTAAGAGGATCCATTGGCGTAATACCAGCAAAAATACATGTGTAGTGTATTTGTCAGTTACCTAATGCCACAAAAAATAAACCTGTCTTTCCCCTCACCCAGGAGCGGATCAGCTTGTAGGAGGCGACCGTATTGTGCAACTGCTTTCCTCTGGTAGCAGAGAACATGGACCCACTCAGGGTTTCATGATTTTACCCTGACATGATAAGAAAGATGTGAGATCAAGTAGGTCATCAGAAGATGATGATTAACGTTAGGGTGGACTTGTCCAGATGGAATTTGCTGATGCGGGACTGCCTCTTGCGTGGCAGGCCGTTCACCCCACCAGTTCGATTGCAATTTGTTTTGATGGCTGAAGCTGGACAGCTATCAGCGTGATATACGCGACAGTATACACAAAATACTATAAACCAATAAATTGATAGAAATTTATTTGTCATACATTTACTTCTGATGCCACTAAATCTTCCACATTGACCCTCAAAGTCATTTTAAAACAGCCAACCTCCCCCAAAAAAAGAAAAAAAAGGCTTATGAATTATTATTATAGGTCCAGTTAGACTTAAAACTTGTAAACAGACACTAAATACTGTTAGATTGTGATTGAAAATGATCAATGGTTCCACTTGCTTTGGTTTTTGTTGAAGAAGAAGTCTTGTGCTTGACCAGTTCAACCAACACCCTCACCCTGCTCAGCACCTTCCTTTCCAATTAAGCCTGCATGCTGGCTTAAATGCCCCCCGAGGGACACATCTAGCATTACATTTATAAATGAGGCACCGATGATCCTACATTTGATGCGTGAGACGTCAGAACGGCCTTGAAGGTCAGCGCTGATCAAAGACTGCGGAGGAAAACCCCCAAGGGAGAAAGCAATTGAGACGAGGATCGAATAAGTGAGGGATTGACGGCGTGATGGCGAAATAACACAAGATTAAAAAGGAATGAGAGTGAGGCGAGTGGGGAAAGGGAGGATATATCAAAAGAAAATGTGAGGGGATGAAAGGATAAAACATAAGAGAGGACACGAGGGATGGGGTGGCGAGGTAAGCCAAAGTGTGGGAGAGAAGTCGAAAATCAGGAGCAGGTGAAACTGTAAATAAGTTAACTGTTGTTCTTCGAGTTGAGAGCCAAGCTGTCCTAAGTTTTACAAAACTTGTACTTGCAGTTCATGGTAGAAAAGTCAACTTGTTGTTTATCTAAAAGCTTTTCACAGTGGAGAATTTGCCCCTCGACAAGGGCTTCACTAAACAATGTTGCGTGCAGCAGCTAGCCGTCGGGAAGCGAAAGGTGGCTAACATTAGAAATAACGGCATCAAAATTCATCTGATTAAACTTGCCGCAATCAGTCTGATTGTTCCACTTGATGGATGCGATGAACAGAAGGTCTGTCCAAACACTGCCAGCGGGAATGTTCAGTGCGCAGTAAGGCCTTTGTGGGGGGAATTGGCAATCTGTCTTTTTGTCAGCTGAATTATGCCAGTCTTGCGGTATTCTATGTTATTTACCCTAATCTGTCTCCAGCCAAATAACAAACCCTCTGCCTGCGCAGTCGACTCCACCGTGTGAGGTACTGCCTTGTACAGATAAAGCTCTAAACAGCAGCAAGACATCCATCAGACAGGACTCAAATGTTCCAATTTGATTTTTTTTTTGTCGCTCATGTCACGTTGCAGAAACTCCTTTGGTTCTTGAACCTAACGCAGCAGGAACAACATTTCCAAAACGTAGGCAAGTAGCCTGATCCAATTCGTCACCTCTAGCTTGTGCATTAGAGGCTGAGCCTTCCTATTGGTGCGATGGGTGGCTATCTTCCTCTGCCAAGTGACGAGCCGCAACACTATGCCATGTATGAATAAACGTTTACCAATACCAGTCAGCCATAAAGCAATTGTGCAGACAAAAGTGTACGGCTATTTCTTTTTTTCGACATTTAATGTGGAAATGCCATCCAGTTCTCATGAAGCTCAGCAGTTTTACAAGATCAAGATTAGCATCTCTGCTGATCTTTTTAGCAGCATCAATTGTTTGCGAACTAAGGTAACTTCTTCTTGCTGTTCTTCTTCTGTGGTCTTCCAGAGCAGCTTGAAACAGACAGTTCTTACTCTTTGTGCCCTTGCCTGTCAAATCTGCATTTGACAATGAAGAATTATGTAGCTTCACACACGAGCAAGAGATCGCCGTTGAAATCTGAGCAGTCCTGCTTCCGTGTGAGATTATGGGTCTCAAAAATTAGGAATTGAAAGAGAAACGGGCTGCAAATGAAGCAGAGAGGAGGAGATGAAGTGTGTGTGTGTGTGTGTGTGTGTGTGTTGGTGTTTGTCGCAGTCTGGGCTGCAGCCGGCAGTTGATCTGCATGGACAACGGCATGATCTCTGGTTAACATGGAGATTACGCCGCGACTGAGCCCGCTCGGCCGCTGTGACCCAGCTAAGCCACGCTAACGCTAATGGCTAATAAACAGCGGGCGCCAGCTGCCTCCTCCGAGCTGCGCATGGCCGGCTGCTCTCCTCCTCCGCTCTTCCTCCAGCCCCTTCCGCTGCACTTTTTGCAACCTCAAAGCGGCCGAGCGGAGCTTCCTCCCAAATGCGCCGCCGCTTTGCCGCAGTCAGATTTTTTTCCTCGACGTCCCCTGCCTCCCGATCTCGTTTTCCCATAATCACTTCATCTTGCTCCTTCCACTGCCTTTACCCCTTTTTTCACCTCTCTCCGTCTCTGCGTCACTCCATCCTCCACCCTCCCTGAGCTGGGGTGTCATGCCTTCTGTGGCACGTGAGCCAAAGCCCAGATGTCTGCTGTGGCTGCTGCAGGAAAATAGGTCATGATGAGAGAAGCAGAGAGAGAGGGAGTTGGGGGGTGGAGAAAAAAGACATGGTAAGGACGTAGGAAAAGTAGAAAGGCAGGAAAATGGAGACGGGCTGCGGAAGAGGCAGAGGGTAAAAGTGGAGAGCTGTTATGAAGATATCAGCCCATTTTCTGATAACGTAATTTGACCATTTTGCACGGCCGGCTCTTTTCTGTTTACGAAACGTGACGCGCACGTGTCGCCGGCGATCGTGTCGGCGAGCCCCTCACCTCGAAATCTCTCGCCGCGCTTGCGTAGACCGGAGCCCGAGCGGCGCGGCGGAAAGATTCTGCTCCGCCGCGTGCGACGCGACCGTTCATCCCCGCGTCCCTTTCAAGGCAGCGAGATGCTCGACAGCCGCAATCAAACCCAATCAGAGTCTTTCACGCCGAACACTGTCAACCGGAATCAGCCCAATCTTTCCCCAACGTGCACGATTCAGACCTTTCAGTCTGTCCCCGCTTCAAAAATGTTTCCTTCGTGAGTTCGACAGCACCGCTGCGCCGTCGCCGTAGCCGTAATGACGTTAATTACCGCCGAGTTGCGCGCAACGTAATAAGTCTGCTGCTGTTTTGGATGAAATTGTGCCATTTTCGAAAACCCCTGGATCTCCTGCTTGTCTGCCGTAGCTCCAACCTGTCCGACCCGCTGAGCCGCACGGGTGCAAGGAAGCAGCCGCTCGGAGGCCGGGGAGGCGGCAGGACAGGGGAAATGTTTCCGCACTTGTGTTTTTGCACAACTTTTGATGTGCTGCGGTTCAAACCGCATCACTGCGGCCTGCTGCACCCGCGTCGATCCTCTCTACATGCGCTGTGCGCAGGCCGCGTTGGGGGAGGGGATAGTGGGGGGCTGCGAGGTCCACACGGGCACCGCCTCCACCTCCTGTCAGAGCTGGTGTCAGTGTTTACAGAGATGAGAGCGTGACGCATCAGTGGGCTTCGGCTGGCAAGAAAAAAAAAAAAATGAACTGAGCTGGGGGGGAACTTGGTTGGGGCTGCAGGTCTGAGAGTTTCGCAAAGTGCTTGGAATTTTCTCTCTGGTTGGTTGTTTCTTTATCTGGTGTTCATGGATTAATCGCCATGACATCATCATCCCCAGGAATGTTCGGCCCAAGTTAGTGCTGCAGATTTGTGCAACTCCTGGTGAAAGTGTTGACCTGGAAGATGCCACGCCCTTGACCTGACCTCTGCCCTCTCTCTGTCCCTGGCGTCTTTCATGGCTACTCATCCTTGCTCACGGTGAGCTAGCAGGGTGAATTGGGTTTATGCAACCCTAATATTGTTAAGGTGAAAAATAGGGTAAAAGCAATAATAATAGCAATAAGACTAATCAGAAGAATGATGCATACGTACAGAAAACCTGATTTAATTTCATTTGAATTAAGCAGATTGCCATCCTCAAATGAAACATTTCCAGGGAGGTAGAGGACTATTACAAGGAAGAGCAGGTCAGCGTGCACGGGGCACGGGGAGCCTGTGACCAGCTGTGTCTGACGGCACGTGGCGAGATTAAAATATGAGGGAGGAATTAATGGATCAGCATAAAAACTAATACAGGAGGTGCGACCCAAATGTACACAAGCTGCCTTGCATTTTAAATACTTTGGGATTAGGATGTGCATGGCTGCTCCGCGCCGGCTCTACATACGTGCCGCGTGGTATTTGCATATAAATGCAGCATTATAAATGGACCTTGCCGCGCAGGGGGCTGTGAGTGAATGCCCACCGGTCCTGTTTTTTGGTTGTCAGGGCACCGAAAAGGCCTCGTGAACTGAAAGGAGTATTGCAAATGTTTCCTGTTGCAGTTCAGGAGATGTTTTTTTTTTGGTTTTTGATCTGATGGTAAAGCAGTGCAGTTATTCAGAAAATTGCTATTTTGATTGACGACATGGAGAGGCAGTTTTGTAGTGTGTGTAAGAAAAATGATCTTAGATTTAATTTGATTAGGTGAAGTTTGAAACTGACTATGTGTCCTTGTAGATAGTTGAAATTTATTGTCAGCTTGCATCTGAAAGGAGCAACATGCAATTTTTTATCATCATCGGATATAAAGTGATAAAAAATGTTGGCCACAAGGCCAGCCAGCTAGCATGCTAGTGCTTGGGAATCATCAAAGCATTTATGTTTTTTTTTTTCCATGCTGTGCTCAGCTGTGCCATCTCGTACTGAAAAGAATGGTGTATTGCCCCTTTCATGGTTAAATATGAATCAGGCCACTGTGGCATTTCCTTGAATGCACTTCTCTCTAATTTAATTACCAAGTTTAACAATTACAAACTTTTATTATATTTGATTCTTTTTTCGGCACGCCTTGGGTCTCAGAAGTTTGAGCAAACAAGTATCCGATATTTTAAAAAAGCCGAACAGACGGGGTTGAGTACGAGCAGTGCGGTCGAGGCTGGCTAGCAGGCAGGTCGCTCCGCGGAGACTGAGCTTGTCCAAGGTTTCCAGCGAGTGGCTGATCTCGTCGAAGCGTGACAGCGAGTCGTCTCGACACCGTGGGCAGACACCGGGGATTGCAGTGCGGGCAGAAATGGACAAGGAGCGCGCAAAATCGACAGCACGGCAGGGCGTCGGGCTGTGAACTGTGAGCGGCTGAGATGACTAATGTGCCCGTTCAGAGATTGCCGTCCGTAGACTGAGGCTAATGGGTTGATCTGCCGCTGGGAGGACCACCTTCAATAAATATATCTATCTTTTAATTTTAACTTTGCTTCTGTGACTGTTTTTGACCCTTAATCTGTGACTTCACACTTCCAGACGGAAAGAGTGTGTGTGTGGTGCATAATATTGAAAGAAAAGTAGACGATCTGCAACCGAAGTAAAATTCAATCATCATTTTTTTCAAAAATCCCACAATGAAAACATCCAGGGATCGATCGTGTTAAAATGTATTTACGGAACAACTTCCTTACTATACATACAACTTTGCGTGAGCACTGTGTCATCCAAGTTGTGAACTCAATGGACACCATAACATTGTGGAGCTTTATTGCCCCACAATGGGAACATTTGCAGATATCCAGATTAAATCCATAGATTTAATTAAACAGTTTGGGCCCAAGAACCAAACCTTGCTGCATGCCAAACATAAGTTTCAGGAACTCTGCAAGTTTATTCTAGTGTCTGCAAGCTGCAAACTGTCCACCTCGTCCTCCTCACTTCCAAATAACCTCCTAAAGGAATAAACACACACAAAAAAAAAACATCATTGCTAGATGTCAGAATTTTGCGTCACATATATCCCCAAACAACCAAATAAAGACATGTCCGTGTCATACTGAAGGCTGGGCGACAGATGTCATTCTTCCACTACAACAAATATTTTGATTTTTTTACATTTTCTGCCTAAAATTCTTGAAAATTCCTGCTGCTTTTTACAGCTCTGATGAAGAGCCTGGGAAAAATCTAAGTTACAAACTTGCAGGTATTTGCAGCGACAGATAGTCAAACATTCATGCGCGCAAGGAAGAAAAAAAAAAAGACCCCGCGCACACGCACGCTCACAAAGCACATTTAAGTAGGTCATTACGTTGATAGATTGCTGAGGCGCCGAGGAAACCTGAACGCATCCTCAGGCATCATTTAAAGTAGCTGTGGCTTTTACACGTTACACCTCTCAACCATTTATGGAAGGTACTGAGAGGTGAGGGAGGGAAAAAAAACTGTAATCATGAGAAAGTCTGAATTGGGTGTCCCGAGAGATCTTTGGAAAAGTCACTTGTCGCCTCGCTTTCAAATTTAAGGCAAATTAAAAAGCTCATTGGGGATTGGCTGTATAGCTGACCGGGATAAGAAAAGTGTAGACCAATTTACCATTTTAAGCGAAAAGAATTATGTTTTCTAGGGGATGGCGAGGTACAGCCAGAGGCACGGCACAGTCCTCCAGACGCAGTCGCGAGCACTGATTGCCAAGTTCTTTTTCGGCAAGTTTTGCTTCCAATTTTCAAAGAGAAAATGTGCCCGTCTTTAAAAAGATATTCCCTGGGACCAAGAGTGTTAGCTTCTTAGTTCAGTGACTAAGAGGCCCAGTGTAGCGGCTTCAATTGATAGGAAACGGCACATTGCAGCCAATGTTAATATTCCTTTAACTCAGGCTTTCTTTGTTTTTATTTTACTTTTCTTGTGGGCACTTTCGGCAGGAATAAAAAAAAAACGATTCTGGAGCAGCGACTGTTGCTCTTTCCGTCTTCCTCTGACGTTTGCGCAACACGACGACTTGCCTTTCAACCCCGTGTCAGCGATTCGCGTTTGACTCCTGTTTTGCCTCCAGCTTGCGGTGTGACGTCAGCCGTCATTGGGTCTTTACTAACCACTCCTCTCGTGTGCCCCTCCACACCGGATGACTCATTTATTCCCTATGTATGCACATACGTCGTAAGCCCGTTGCTGACTTGAGTGAATCACTTCCTCAGTTTTGTATACCAGAGCAATTCATTTATTAACTTAATTTATTTAATCAGAAATCATCAAATACACAATCCAATAACTCCTAAACGCCCCTTTGTGACCTGCACATCCACCACACTGTGAAATCATGATTTAACAGTACAAGACAGTCGTGTTTTTAAGGCAAATATACAGCTGGAACTCCATTCCAGACGTGGATTGATTTTAAAAGTGCATGTTTAGTGCAGCTGTTCCTCATCATCATCACAATATGTTCGTTGGGAGGAAGTCATGTGATCATGGCGGACTTTGTGGTGATTAATTAACTCGCTAAGACCCAGAAGCTTATTTATTGGAGCCAAAAACTGAAAAAGTAACTATGGGACTGTCTGAGGTTGTACTGTGGGACTTTGCCCTGTGGTTTACTCAAGAAAGTCGTGTGGAGAGTCATAATGTCACAGAATGATAGATTATTATTTCATTGTCCAAGAGTTGAAGTTCACGTTGAAGAGTTGGTGGATTGCGCAGTTGGTGAGTTTCGAGAGACGGAGACCTGCGTCTCCTTCGACTACAGGCACCATTAGGGATTGTTGGTGAATTCACCAAAAACAATCCCTTTATCTTCTCTCTTTGTCATCCAATTGCAATTAAAGACACAAGAAACTCGAGACGACAACAGTGGAAATGGCTGCTGGGAATTAATGAAGCCAATTGGCCGGGGAGGGATGTGGATAGTAAATAATGATCATGTCCTAATGACGGAAAAAGGGAAGCGGCAGGGTAATTAATGGAATCGGAAGTGGAGGGAAGGGAGAGGAGATGGCTGCAAAGATAGATCGCGATAAGCAGAGAAAATAAGGAGGGGAACTTGCGGACTTGGATCGGTTTGCGCGGCGGTGGACTCGCCGCACTTCGGGGGTTGTGACAGAGGTTCTCAGATGAGCCACCTCTGCTTCATACGCTGCCGCAGCTGTTTGCGATGACTCACAGCGAGCCGGCACTCTGGCTGGAGATCTGCAGATGTGCGATGAGGACAGCGCTGACGTCTGTTTGACGTGTCGGGGGGGTAAAAATAAATAAATAAATGAATAAATAAAAACTTAGAACGAGGTTGGCTGGTTTGCTCCAGTGCTGAGGGCCGGGGGGGCTTTTGCCAGCGTGAGCTCTAATTTTGGACACTCGGGCTAAGTTGCCGCAGTTCGTGGTCACCCTGTGGCAGTGGCTGTGGTGGTAGCAGCAGTTTATTTTGAATACTCAAAACAAAACAAGCAAATAGCAAAACAGGAAATCGTCAAATAAATAAATGCACAACAGAAGAAGAAAGTGAAAGCAACACGTTTGTATTGAGGGGGAGGAAGATCCGAACAGCCTTTTATCAATTAGTTAAAGTCCAATATTTAGCTTCATCCTCAAAAGCTATTAAATAATTTGTGAATGGTCTAATGAAACGGCCACACGGCCGACATTCCCTTACACCCAGGCACAGCGCCGACTCCTTTCTGCTCTTATCACTACCTCTTCAGGCAGAAAATTGGGGGAACCATTCAGTTCCCCCATGTTGTGTCTGTGGATGGATGGTTGGATGCCGTGATTGTCTTGAGACCTCCCCGAAGCTGCGGCTCGGCAGCCGCTGTCGAACTCATAGTTTCCCTTTTTAAATCCGCTAACGTTCAGACCTGATACACTAGATGGAATGTTTACTTCAGTAAGAGAGAGAGCCCAGAATTTTGTTTCACAGCCAGTTGGGTCGGTAACATTAACACGAGCCACTGTCCCATTGTGGCTTCCTGATTGATTTCCGATTGGCTGATTTTGCAAGGGAGGAATGAAGTTTGGTGTGCAAGACTTCAGACATGTATTTTAAAGTGTACTTAGTTGCCTCGCACTCAAGCAAATGTTGAGTGTTAGTTAAAACATGTTAAGTCACAAGCATGTAAACGTTAAGTAAAAGAGCTGAAAATGCTAAAGTTAGCTGAAATCATGCTGAACCTCTTCTGTTAACAGAACTCTGTTACCGTGTCCTGTTTCCAAAGGGGGCCGCTATTAGGGACGGACCTGCCTCCAACACAGAAGTCTACCAAAACATAATATGCTTTGTTTAGTTTTACTCAGTTAAAGATAAAACTTCCTCACACTTTTAGCAGAGTTGTGCCTTGTATCCCAAATACAGTCCAAATAGGACTGTATCTATAACTTTGCCACAAGCAATGAAAAAAAAAATCTGTGTGGGTCGAGTCAAAAAAAAAAAAAGCATATTGTGAAGAAGCGGCAGGTTGTGGCTTTTCTGAAATTCAGGCAGAATTGTTCAACTGGGGGGAATAATTTGTGCTTGCCAATCAAAAATAAGTGACATTAAAAAAAAGGAAATGAAAAAGGAAAATAAACTAACTGCAGACCAGAAGGCCTTTGACTCGCCTGTTTATTGGCATGAAATGTTACTGTGTCATTGCATGGCTCCTGGCTTCACGGGGAAAAAAACAACAAAAAAGCGGATATTAAAAAGGCAAGAGACCGGTGGCTTTTTCAGAATATTAAGGAGCTGGAAAAGAAAAAGCTCAGGGATAAATCGATAGTGGCGCCAACAATGGGGCTCGCGGTGCATTCAGGGGTGTCAGAAATACATTAATTTCTTTCTTTCATCGCCCCTTTGCCGCGCTTCACAGCGGGCTGCTGTCTTGCCTCAATTAGATTCAGTTAAAAACAACCATTCCGAGGCCAAACAAACTCACATTACACATTAAACTGTTAGGGTGCTGATGAGGGAATGTTATTTGCTTCTATTTATGATTTCCCCCCTTTTCCGACCGCCTCCCGGTAAACACACACACGCACAAAATGCTTTTTCCAAACTAGCCTACCTGCTGACTCTCCCTTTAATTAAAAGTCTGCTTTTCGCAGCCTTTGATTTGTTTGCTCGAATTAGAAAGCCGCGTATTTTGGTAATGAATGATTGGCTACACGGAATTTATTGCTGTGATCAAAAAACAAAAACAAAAGACCGTCCCAAAAATTTTCAGCCTCTCTGAAAATAGGAAGCCGTTTCATCACCCAAAAAGAAAAAGGCTAATTTGAGGTTGGAAATCTGGAATCAAAATTCCGATCTCCCGAGAGTTCCACCTGCTAATAAAGTGCGCTGCGGCATATGTGGGCTAATTATAACAGGGGGGAGTGTTACCCAGGAGAAACGGCATCGCCTTCGTCAACACATCTGTTCTCCTGCTATACGTCGGCCTGAAGTGCTGCAACGCCGTCACGGTGACACACAATCAACTTCTCACTCTCGCGCGCGAACATCTCCCCGCGCAAAACACGGCGGCGTCCCCCGAGAGGCGGCAGGAAGTGTGATCTGCCTTGTAATAATGCAGGCTGGATGTTCCGTCTTCTCGCTGTTGGCTGAAGAATTAAATGAAGTGACGGACAATGAAAAACTTGGCCCCGGTGATAAATCGGAGGCCTCCAACGGCAGGGCAATTTAAAATCTATTTAGAGTCCCATGTAAGTGGTACCTTAAAGGCTAATATAACTTAATTTACTGACAGTTATTGTTTTATAATGGGCCCGGCTAAAAGGGGAAACTAACCATTTAAAGATTTGAATAGTCCTATTTTTTACAGTCACGGCTAATGCTTTTTTTCCTGTAAGCCCTCCTTAGCCGTCCGGATCAGTGGAGTCATTCCGACTCTTTTGAGTCATTACGATTCAGGTCCTGATCACAAGTCACGTGACAACTTTGGCGAAAAAAAATGATGTTGAGTCACAAAAATTGCAAATTAACCAGAATTGACAGGCAAATAGCTAATAGATGCTAAAAAAGCAAGGAATCATTTTTTCAAGGGGAAATTCACATTCCACCCTGCAGGGGACAGTTTTTCGGGGCCGCTTCACGTCAAGGATGTTTGCCTGAGGACATCTTTTCAACTTCCTGTCTGAAGCGATGCTCTGTTGACTAAACTTCAGTAAATCAGCGAGCGTGGGGTCGCGTCCTCCACTTTCCAGCTCCGTAGGAAGCTTCTGTCGGCAACTTGTTGCTTGTGTCCGGACCATCTGCGTAGCTTTGAAGGTTAGCGAGAGGTGGATTAACAGCGAAGCATCGTAACAGGTTGACACGTGTCTTGATAAATGAAAAGTTGCAGTTTCATTTTCTTTTGCACCGTATTTTGACTTGGTTCTTTTTATTCCCAAGAACTTCCAAGACTTTGGAAAATTTCAAAAAAGGAAGTGATATTTTTTTTTTTTAACGATCCCTGCGAGCGTTCCAGTAATCCGATGTGGGAATTCCGATGCATGTTGTTTTGTTTTCCCACTCCCGGAGACTTTTATAGTGTGTGAGCACGCATGATTGACCTGCTATAAAGACAATAGCACCGTTGAGGGCCTTTCTTGGCAGACTGACAGAAACACTGATGGCAAGAGATTGGATAAACCATGCCTGCAGGAGACACACACACACACACACACACACACACACACACACTTCCATGATGCATGCGCTGCAGTGCAGCACTGCTTTTCACTGACCCTGATTTTATGCTTTCACTCTGATTGGACGTGTCACTCATCGTTGTGCTGATGCCTGGTTTTGATTGGCCCACTGTAAAGGTCGTTAGTTTTATGGTTTGGGGTCAGGGTTTGAGATCAAGACTGATGCATGTTCAGGGGCTTTTTTTCTCTTTTTTTTTCTTTAATAGTTTTCTCCGACCCCCGTGATGAATGAGGGCCGTGCCCCCCACTCTGCCCCCGATGATATACGGGGGGGCCGGGGTGGGGGACCCGAGACCATGCAAACGTGCGCGTTTGCACATAAAGTGTAAATAAATTAACATGCTTTTCAGCGAAATTGACATGCGGCAGCTTTCCTGCATCCTGCAGCGTGATGTATGTGTTGACTTGCACGCCGCGCGCGTGTGTGTGTGTGTTTGTGTGTCAGGGTTCAAACCAAATGTCAGGGTGAGCGGCAGAAATTAATGAGGTCTCAGCCTTGATCCATATCAGTCAGCAGCTGGGCTGCAAACATATATAGACGTGCACACACGCGCGCACACACACACACACACACACACAGACGCGAGCGACTGTACACACGCATGAGCACAAATTGATTTCCCGTGCGAACGCGCACGCAACGGCCGGCGAATGCAAAGTCTTCGAACGCGGTCGGCGAAACCGACATCCCAGCGACGACGAGTGCGGGCGTTGCGTTGCGTGCCGCGTGGCAAGGCTGCCACGTCAACAAATGCAACCATTACCGACTTGAGAGCCCGTCCACGGACACGAGCGGCGCACAAACAACATGAATCATACCCGCTACTTTGCGCGTCATGTAAATATTTATTGACATAAACACACACGCGTCGTTTCTCACGGAGACAAACCGCTGCGGGCAACGGAGGCCCCTCTGCCTTCTCGCCGTCTTCCCGCCGCTGGGGCAGAAACATGTTTTTGGTCTGGGTAATCCCTCAACTCCAATCCCTAATATTGACGGTAGGGATCATTGCGGAGCGAGGCCCAACGGGCAACGGGGCGGCTAGGCCTGCGGTCGCGTACCCGCGGCGCTATTACGTGACCTGTTTGCTCATAACCTTTTACTTTGTAAATGTATGTTTTTGCTTTTTCCACCCATTCTCGCCCGTCAACATTTCAGCTGAGTGAAGAGGAGAGAAGCAAACTTCCGAATAAGCTTGCAGGGAAACGCGTTGCTGTCGCACCCACTCCTTTTCGAGACCTGAGAATCTAGTTGAGAAGCTGAATCTCAGAGTGCCTTGAGTGTAAAACGTGTTCCTCCACTGCTGATTGGATTCATATTTCCTCCTCACAGTAGCGCCTGTCAGTGGGATGGAAATATCACAACCAGAGGGGGAAATTGACCAAAGTGGAGGCATTAGGAACTGACCAGAAAAAGTCAATCTCGGGCCTTGGATGGGCAAGGACGGCTGGAGAGCTGAACTCTTGTTCCAGGAGTTGGACCAGGGTTCGGTATCGCCGCTGATTTTGTCACGTGCAACTTGGGCTCACGCACTAAACTCTGACTTAGACATCAGCTTGGCCTGCACGTCCTTCTCATTAAGATCTCTGGTGTGTCTGTAGCTTGCTGTTGCCCCACTATCACCTCATCCTTCTTTTCCTCTCCTCAACTGTCCAACCTTGAATCCCCTTTTTGTCCCAAAGCCCATCTGGCCCATCTCAACACCACCACCACCACCCACAGACAACTGAAAACCTTCTACAAAAGGCATACAATAAAATTGCGTTGAGCTAAACAGCATCATTAAAGAGGAACGTTCATGTCCTTTTGCCGGATGTGCACGTATTTTATTCTATTCAGCCAAGCGCAAGCTAAAGCGGAAACATTCTTTGACCTGCCTGCTCACGTCATACCCAATTTCAGTAGTTAAACTCAATTACCAACCTTTTTTTTGTTGGGCTGACAGTATTAATTAGCTGCTTTTTCCTCTCTGGGCAACCGTGACTCGCTGGGGAAAAGTGCCTGACTGCCGCTTTAAATATGGATGCCAAACCATTGTGTCACTTTAATCACCGGAGAATTGCATTGCTTTTTTTCTGAGCCTCTTACTCCAGATAGTGACAAGGCGCATCTTGAAAGGTTCACACGAGTTTCTTCTTCTTCTTCTTCTTCTTCTTCTTCTTCTTCTTCTTCTTCTTCTTCTTCTTCTTCTTCTTCTTCTTCTTCTTCTTCTTCTTCTTCTTCTTCCATTGAAAAGTCTACCTCTTCGGAAGCCTAATAACATTAATCCAACCTTGGCATGTCTTTCGTTTTTAAAGTTTACCAAAGCTAATTTTGCATTTCAATTAGAATTACAGAGAATATCTAACAGGATAGTAGAGCTGTCATCACAGAAGGTCACCCTCACTGCAGTGTTGTACCGTGCAACAAAAATTAGCCTTCCTGGCTTAATTTGACGCAGCAACTTTTTGCTTCTAAATTGCATAGTGATGTTACCGTCATTCGACCTTTGTCCCAGGATTAAAGTGGCTGCACTTCAGACTGTGTGCGAGCTCAATTGCCTTGTGCTGCTAGTAACAAAGGATAAGACAAACCAACAAACAAAAAAACAACAACACAAGTGTACATTGGAAAAGTTGGTGTCAGGACTCCAATTTTACTACTTCCAAAAGCTGGCTAGATGTAGCTAAATGCCAAGTCATCGAGCTAACCTTACTAAAATGAGTCGTCCTCAGTCGTCAATTTTTTTTTAACGTAACAGTGAATTCAAGACAGGAATAAGAAAAGCCTTCAGAAATCATTATTCATTCAACTTTGTAGCATTCTATCATCACTTCAACCAGCCATTCTTAAAAACTGCAGGAAAAATAAACCAAACCAAACCAAAAATCTGCCATGGCAAATGCATTGAGACAAGAAAAAATAAAATCTATTCAAACTCCGAAGAATCGGGAAAAGCTTACGGGCGAGTTTCTCAATGAATGCGCCCACTTTTTGTGATTCGAGAGAAAACGAAGGGCGGCATTGATTGCGGAGGACAGGAAACAGACTGAGAAAGGTGTTTGTGATCGGTCAGTTATCTGAGTGGGATCAATAATGAGCTGTTTAATGATTATGTGCTCAAAATGCTGGTCAATACTGTCTGGGAGTTGACCTCTGAGCAAACACACTCACGGAATGAAAAACACTTTATGCTTTTCAAATACCCGCAAGGATTTTTTTTATTTTGGGCCTTTTTAAAATAAAAAAAAGATTAAAACAAATGTGCAAAATACAACTGACTGTATTTTCAACTACTGGCTACTATTGTTTTTCTTAACCTTAACCTTAATCAGATCTAAATTCCAGGTTTTGGGGCCAATTGAAGTGTTCAACAAGTTTGCTTTGAGGACACTTGACATTGTGTTATGCCACTAGTAATATAGGAAAATGCTCCTACATCCATCAGTTAGACTAACAGCGAGTCAGTGGAATGAAGCCGCAGATAATGAAGACTTCTTGTAAAAGCAGACGTGAGGTAAAAGGGTCAACAGTTTAGCCAGCAGGGGCTCCACCGCTCCACTTTGGACAGGAGACGTGGCGGGAAGTGTTTCATGGTGCCGATCGGACCTCTGTGTGCCGTCACAGCCTTTCAATCTTCACTGATAACTCTGCCCATTCTCTGTGTTTTTTTATTGGCTAAATAATAACATTAATTTTTCATGCCGTTCTGTGTTGTCAGCAGTAATAGAATGTCTGAGTGAGCACATAATGCATAATTAATTGTTTGCCAAGACAAATTGCGAAGCCAGGTGTTTCGAGTGGGCAGAGTCAAGGTTTGCCACCTCCTTGACTCGACTGCGCGTTCGTTTACGTGATTGTCACTCGCGAGGACGCGCGTTGGTGTTTGTGTCCCTAATTTTGCACAACTTTTTCCCTTTACTCCCGAATCTGCATTGCCACCATCGCTTTCATTTAACCGTTGTGATTAAAAGTCACGCGCTCTCCTCCTCCAACTGACCTCAGATCAAACTTTAAACGCGAATCAAACACTTCACACTCAACCGCAGCGGAGAGGAAGAGAAGGTCACATTAAGGCATGATGGGAATAAATGTGAACTCATTACAAAGTAAGCCAAAGGGCAATGACAAGGATGTTGTTATTTCCAACACAGTCGTTTCAACCTTATCCCAGCAATTACTTGTAAAAAAGCAGTTTCAAACTCTTTGTCACATGCTATTGCCCTCTTGTCAAATCCGCACTGATACAACTGGAGCTATTAAAACTTGCCCTGACTGCACCACCAGTCTGTTTACTCATTGTGCCACTTTAGTCCGAGATGATGGCGAAAAAGCATTCAAGAGCCACCACTAACTCTCCTCTGTCTCCTTTTGTGGCCTTTGTTTGTCTCAAAAAAAAAACAACCCAAAAGCAAATGCTAAAGAGATTAGCACTGATTTTGCACTGATGGGATTTTACTTTATTTTTTATTCAGCTGTTGTGCAGCAGCAAACCAAGAGCCCATTAAACCAAGCCAAACATTACCTTGATTGATGTACCACAGGGAGCAAAGAAAGAAAACAGGGAAGTGTGGTAGCTTCTCTAAGAAGCTTTTATGGAGGGGCTATACATGTGATTTTAACTCTGGTATGTGATTATCAGCAGATTTTTTTCTTTGCAAAAAGGCACCGAAAAACCGATGCTGAAAGGCCGGACGCAGAAAACTCCGGCAAACCTCTTTTGACTCTCGGCACCGCTGCATTTTGAATGTGCGCATAATGAAAGAGGCGGCACAGAAAGAGCCCAGATATTGCAAAAGCGTTTGTTTTGCCTCCACTTTCCTTTTTTCTTTCCTTCCTTTTACGCCCATCCCTCCTTTGAACTTGGCTTCTCCGTCCCTCTTCCCTCTCTAATGGAGGTACTTAGCATGTGTAGCGTGTAAGCAATGCGGAGAAGTGTTGATTCTGTATTCAATTAGCCCCCCCGTCAGCCTGAGAACAAGTCAAAGGAGCTCAGCCATTTGTCCGGGCGCGCAGGGAAAAGAGTGCCCCGAGAAAAAAAAAAAAAAGGTTGTCGCGGTGCGTTTGGAGCGAAATCTTGAGTGTTGTGTCGCGAACGTGTGTAGCTGTAGCGACACATTAGCGCGCCTCTCTCTGACGAGTGTTACCGCAGCTCCTCCTCAGCGTCTTTGTGTGTCCTCTGCGTCTTCTGCCCCCTTTTTTCCCCTCTTTTTTAAATCTCCCCGTTGCTGCATCCACATCCCTCTCTTTCTTCCGCCTGTTTTCTCTCACTGCTCTCACTCCTCCGTCTGCGTCTCGCTGCCTCCGCCTCCTCCATCGCACACGACTTTTGTCCGCCTCTGTCTCTCAGCTGTGTTTTTTTAGATGGTATGATTCATTATGCATTTCTGTACACTGCACGCATTTGGCATAGACTTATATTTATTTATATATATATTTGTATGTGTGTGTGTACATAGCCCTTTGTCACGCAAGACTTACAAGTTTCAACAAAAAAAAAAAACAAAGTTACGGTATTTGAAGAGGAAAATGTTAAAGGCAAATGTTGGAATATGCGGAGGCCCGAGTCTGGCGGAAAGTTCAAGTCGGGATAACGGCTGCAATAAAAAGACCCATATCGTTCAAAATTCAATTTGCCAACATTCCTTTTTTTTAATGTGTCTCCTGACTGTCTAGTCTGTCTGTTAACTCTCCAGAAGTAACTACACATAGGAAGTCCAAGAAGTCAACCTGCTTCACTCGATCCAATTTTCAGAAGATTTGTGATGTAGCACAGCGCTCTTTAAATCAGCCCTCTGTGACCTCACCAAAGGACTCATGTCAGGAATGAAAGGATCCGCCTGGAGCCACAAACCACCAGGGAAATGCACGTTGCTCATTCTAAGTTATTATATTTTTTTTCTATTGTTGTGTTTTCTCTGTTCGAATAGTTGTTGAGGTTTTCCACCAAGGCCACAATGGTTCAAAAAGGAGGAAACCGAATTACAATACTCCCAAAAATAGTTTTAAATCATACTTTCATTTATGTTCAACACTTGCACCTAAAGTAGGTACTTTGCTGCACCAACGAGAAACAACATTGGTCTGGATGACTGATATAGATTCGTTGCTTTTTGTCTTGCAGCAGGCTCGATGATGAGCCAACAGGATTAAACCTTGATCCTGAGGGTTTAGTTGGAAATTTTCCTTTTGTCTTAATTTTGACAAATCACGGAGCAGTTTAGGAAATACATCTCAGGCCAATAAGTGATTTTTTTTCGATTCAGTTCAACTCATAAGCTGATAATAAGCGGAGAAAAACAATACGTTTGGTACAAAAAACAACAAAGTAAACAGACGGAACGCTTTTGTTTCAATTTAATTGTTTGTGATGAAGAAATATTGCCTGCTTCTACTCGAAATCCCTGCTTGAATAATATAATATTTTTGTTAACATGAAAAGTTTACGTTTTATATACATTTTGGCCACAAGTGGAGTATCCCAAACTTTTAATGAGTCGTGTATATTTCTGTCTTTGCGACGTCTCTCATTGTACACCAGAGCCACACTCTAAGCCCAGCAGTTGTCTTTGTAGTAATCCAATTTTAGACTACGCACATACACATACACGTATTTTCTGGAATAATTGCTTTACCCTTGCGGTGCTCCTGAAATACTCCAAGCATGTGCTGAGAAATAATTTCAGGCGGAATCCATTCATTTGGATGCATCGTGGCAGCCAGTGACGCTGAGCTGCAAGCCTGAGGTGTGGAGCCGGGGTGAAACCCTGTTGGAGCTCAGCAATTCCTTCTTTGAGACCTATCATGTGTTTGTTTGTTTGTTTTTTAAAGGTTGTCTTTGTCATATTTTATATTGAACCTCAACCCCTGAAACGTCTTGTTGGGAACACCTTTATTACACAGTCTTGTCTTCGCCCAACAGTTGACAAGCATCATAAAGTGCAGCTTGCAGATTGTAAATTGTGCTTTAACAGATTTTTTTTTTTTTTTTTTGGCGCAGCGTTTTAAACTGATGTTTCTCGCTGGAGATAAACAGGCTGTGCTCGTCGCCACTTTGTATTTTGCAGCTGCTCTCTTTCCCCTCCTTCCTCTCCTCTTGTTTTTAGCCCCATTCACTCTTCGCCAGCTGCTTTCAGAGATAAGTGACCTTCTATGATCTGCGGTTTTGTCGCAGCCAAACATATTTTTTCCGACCGGCTTCTCCTCTTTGTCTGTTTTTTTTTTAAAAGTTGATTTTGTGCGTTCCTCTCTCCACCTTCAGCCCTCCAGCTCCCTCCACCCGTTGTCTCCCCCCTTCGCTCGCCGTCTCTCTTTGCATTTTCTTCCCTCTCTCGGCTCACTTGCTGTCCTCCCTGCATCCGACGTGGCGTGAGTCGTGCTTCAAACGTTAATGGCGTCTGATACATCTGACGGCGCCGGGCTTTTGTAGTGGTGGCCTGCTTATCATATCAAAGTGCACGAAGGCGTGACAAGGTTGCTTCAATTAGGGGGGCGATCAGTCACAGGAAGAGAAAAGAGCGTGCTTTATGGAGCTGTGTCAAAAAACATTAAAGTGTGGTTGATAATTCAGACATTTTCCAGTCGCAAAGACAGTGTTTCTGTCTTTGTTTAGTTCAGCGCATTCCCCATCCTCTTGCTGTTGAACAGATGGAGCAAATTAAAGAAATGTATGTAATGTGACTAGGAATCAAAAAAAACAGCTTTGGGCTCAAAACCAGCCCTTGAGGGACGCCACACTTGGCTTTATTGGTTTCTGACTCACTGGAAGCAAAGGCAAAGGTTTCCTGCTGTTCCTCCCAGTTACCTGCACTAGCTGGAGTTCTGTTAGCTCAACCGGTACACTTTTATTCAGCGCACATTTGTCATATTTTGTCTATTTGGCCAAGAATAGGTACAAAGGTTCTGCTGCATTTAAGTCATCGAAAGCATACATTTGGATTCCGTGTTGTAAATGATGATGCTCTTGTAGCCCTAAAGGGCACAAATACTTATTGTTCCCCTTTTTATTGCATCCTTTCTTCCGTTACCTGTATGTTAGACTCCCCTCCCGACAAACAATCAAACACTCTTGGCAAGCAAAGAACCGGAATTGTTGATTGCTCCCCCTAAAGGCAAGGGTAGGATGTTTCACCTCACTAATTTAGAACAAGTTACATGCCAAAGGAAAGTTTCTGCTTTCTGTTTAAAACATGAAAATGACGTAAGCCTTGCCGAGTACGCGTGAGGAGGAGGATGTGATCCGGCACTCTTTTATTCATCCGCCTCTCGTTGAAGTGTGAGGCTCGTTCCAGCCACCTGCATGGGATGTGGGTCGAGTCAGACCAGTGCACATGCACAGGGAAAAATGGAGCATGTTCTCTGAGGAAATGGCAGGGAGGGCACCGAGCTAAATAATCTACAGACTCAAAGATCCTTTACGTGTAACCGCAACGATAATTAGTGCCATTACTGGCCCACACCGGGGACAGCCAGAGTGGCTGAAATGCAAATGACTTTTCAGAGAGGGAAGCACTCCGCACTGTCAGCGCAGGCTGGAAAAACAAACACGGAAAATCTGTCACGGATCAAATTTGATTATTTCACTTCACGGAGATCTGAAAGTTTTATCTGCTTTATTTGATGACTGTCAACAAATTTGATTAATGGACCGAAACGCTGACGTTTCCAACGAGTTAATCCTCCGTTTTCTGAATTTAGCTTATTTCTCAGAGAATCTGCACCATTAAAAACACATTAGTACAGAATCGCGACTGGGAGCCGCGTTTCTCTCTCTCTCTTTTTCTTTATAGTGAACCCGGGCCTTGTTGTTTACATGAAGTCAAACCCACATGCATGTCATTACGCCGACTGTGCATGAGTCAGCAAAGGGCAGTAGTGCTTACGGCAAACACTATTTATTTCTGTTTACCAACAGGAAAAAAACAAACGGGTTTATCCAGAATTAATCATCCGAATCTCATTCACGTACGTATATTTCTCAAATTTTTGTATTACATTACAGTATTTCAATAATGTAAATGAAAGAATAATGCACTTATGGACAGTTCAATCTTGTCCGTTCGCATGTTCTCTTACAATTTTTATTTAGATTAGTAATCAGAATTATTTTTCCCGAATTTTAAGCGTGTATCGCCACATTTGTCCCCCAATGTTAATTAGAATACTGAAAATGTCATTATTTTCCTTTTCTTTTGGTCACACGGACCTAATCACACCTGCCTCGTTGAAAGTAATGACGCCACGTTGGAGCAAAAAATGAACATCTCGTGCTGGAAAAAAACAAACAATCGGAAGAACGGCGGGAAGTCGGCGAAAAGCCTCGGGGATGAAGGTGACGCTGTTTATAGGAATGAGAGGAGAAGGTGGGTGCGAGGCACGTTTTGTACAGTGGAGCGGCGCCTTCGTTAAGGCAGAGCCCCGGCCGCGTTGCGCTCCCACTTCTTGGGATTGTGCAGTTTGTGTTTGCGGCAAAAGAATCAACAGGATCTAAATATAGAGCGACGCTCGGCAGGCTCATCAGCGCAGGAGATGCACATCTAAGCAGGATATTATGCAGACGACTGACACATTGGCGCGCGTGCGTGCGTGCGTGTGTGTGCCTGCCTCCGCCGAGATCTGTCACATCACCTTCATACCATCTGAGATTGCGCATCATGACTCTGCCAGTTCCCCACAGCTTAATGTGTCGTCGGTAATTACATCAAACGCGCACACACAAACGGAAAAAGAGCTGCGCGCACGCACGCACACGGGCGTGCACGGTGGGCACACAGGCAAGTCCAAATGTTAAAGGTCGACGTGTGCGACGTCTGTGCTCGCACTTTCGTAACGTTTCTTAAAATGTGCCCCGAGAGTGGCGGCGTTTTGCACGAGGCTGAGTTCAGGTGCGTCCGTAAAACGTGGCTTTTTTTTTTTTTTTACAGGGAATGAAAAGCAACTTCCTGCAACGTCAGATGGACAAAAAGCTCAAAAATCCTTAAGGAAAGTGTTTTTGCGTCACCGCTAGCCTGGAACCGTCTGAACCGAACGTCTTTCTCTTTCCTCACCCTGCTGAAAGCTGCTAGCTTATTTGCGTCGCTGTGGTGAAACGTTCATTGACAGCGCTTCTGCTATCACAACCGTCTGCTCGCCGTAAAGGTCAGGTGACGGGTCGGGGCGAGTGCGACGCTGACGTCAAGCTCCTCGGGTGTGTTCTCCAAAGAGCAAAGCTTCCCTCGTACCAGCCGCAAAACCAAAGCAGGTAATTGTTTGCGCAGAATTCTCTTGGCCGCCGGTTCGATTCCGCTGCGTATTTCGGGCGACTGTAACTTTTAAAAGAGGCCTTGGAAAATGCAGATAAACAAAGGGCCGGAATTGGCAACAAGCGACCGGGAGAACCATCGGAAAAGAGTAATCACTTATGGTGGAAAAACGTGCTTGTCGTAGCGTCCTGCTAAAGCAAATAGCTAATCAGCCAATCACAGGGCAGGAGCACAAACATTGTAGTGAAGACAACCTGTTTAAGGTCAAAGCAAGCTTCAGAACACGTAAGGAAGGGTTTAAGTGACTTACTTAAATACTAAAAAGGGCAATCTTCTGCATTTTCATAGAAACTCCGGTTTCTTGGTTAGACTGATTGAAAACAACCACAAACAAAGCGAAAAAAATATCAGCATTATGGTGGCTTTGCTGCAGAGGAAAATCATCTCTCACATTGCGTGATCATCCTGGTTCACGGACGGGCTGCAAATCCTCTCGTCCAGGTTTTTAGCTCCGCAAAAAAGACAATTTGGGAAAGGGCCGCAGCTATAACGCTCTTCGTCTGCATTTGGATTGGCAATTTGGAGAGTGTCTCATGCTATTTCTCAGGCAATTTGAGACTTGTTAGAGGGTGCGAGTGCGTGGTTATGTGCGAGAGTGTACGGTGCAGTATCAGCGGCCTATCGTTTCCTTAGAAAAATATATAACGAGGAGAGAAACGTGGGAACGTTTCACCGCTCCGGCCTCGCACTCCAGAATCTCCCCGACGTCTTTATCACCGACATCTCTTCTCTTCTTTCTCCTGATAAGCTTCCCTGGAGTGCCCCCGGTGGTCAGAGGGCTCAGTGTGTTAATATTCAAAGTTCCTGCGGTGCTCCGCGTTGACCGTCGGTGGTTTGAAGTCCACTGCAAAGTGAATAACAAGTGTAATGTAATACAGGAGCCTGTCTTTCCGGCAGCTGACTCACCAACAAGAAGTGATGTTTCAGGATAAACATCATTTCCGGAATGTTCAGCAGAATCTACTTGAGTCATCCGTAAATTTCTGGTTGATATGTCGTCTTTTTTATGGCATTTCTTGAACAGAAAACAAAGCTGTAACATATTATAGAATCTTATGTTTAAGCTCCTTTTCACTGTATTGGAGTGAGAAGAGAAGGCTGAGCCTCATGTTCACCAGGTGAACTTTGATTTATAATAGCGAGTTTTTATTTTCCTCCATACACCTTTTTTCAGTTTTTGGCCAGATTTTTTTTTTTTTTTTTTTTTAACTTTGGTGCTCTTGTTTTATAAATGAGGCCTCGGGACATTCTTCTTCCTGTCAGGATGTACCCACCCACTTCCCTTCCGGGCTCTTTCCTCCAACCACATTACCCTTAAATTGACTCAGTTGCCCTGCACGGCCTCTCCCCCCCCTCCCGCCGGTGTTTAATTAACCCATCAGTTCAAATGGCCCTGACTTTTAATGTGTATATAGCGCAATTAGCTTCTAATAGTTCGCTTAAATTTTGAATCAGGGTTGTGTTAAGCAGCGCAAACGTTATGGCTCCCTTTTCCACGCTTGTCCGCTTGCCCCCCCTCCAAGTCCAGCCCCCTTTTCCCGAGCACCCGCCTCCTGACTGACTTGTGGCATTTCTGAAGTAAATGCAGCACCTTGTTGTTCAGACAAGCTATTTGCTGGCATTTCCAGAAGCCCTCTGGCGAAGGTGTGATAAGCGTGTGTGTGTGTGTGTCAGCGAGGCAGCGAACGTTTAACCAGCTGTAGTCGGCACTCATACTGTATAGCTATCGGCACGGCCATTTAAATCCGAACTTTTAGAATGGGTCAAAGACTTGATGGTTGGCAAAAGGCCGATCAGGACAGTAGGTGCGCCATCTATCTAGGTTTCTGCGTGTTCAGTGGTCATTAATCCGTTCGGAGCCCCAGCATCCACTCGAGTGAGCCTCTTGAGAAGCTAAACTGTTTTACAGGCCCGGTGTGGAACATCGAAAGGGATCTGTTGACTGGATGGAATAAAAAGCACATTTGTCTGATTTCAGTGAGATAAATAAATTACATAGATGTTTTGTTTTAAACCAATTGTGTATTTCCTCCTCATGTATCCTTCAATTGGTATGCAGGACCTTACAGTGTGTTATGAAATATGTAAAGACGTGCTATGGAAATAGAAAATATTGTAGAGCGATTGTAAGTTTTCGGTCTTTTTCACAAGCGTTTCTCCTGCTGTTCAATTTAAGTTCAACACATTTGCAAAGTTTCCACTAAGTTACCACTTCTCTTAATATTTGCTGTAACTTGGTCCCTTAACCGCCCTCGAATCACTAAATGTTCTTTCCGAGTGAAGGCCTGAAATGGCAGAAACCAGTGAAATCAAGTCGGAGACCTTTAAAAGCTCGTGTTCACGCCAACTCATACACCCTTGTAACTCATAATGGCCTCCCTGAAACTCAGTGTTGCAGCCGGCATTACTTAAGCAAATCCTGTTTCTCTACCTCAAGGCCATTTCTTTTTCTCCTCCCCGCCTCTGTCTTTTGCGCACATTCGCTTTATTTTGCTGCGTGTTCCCCAGATTCATCTTCCCAAGACATTTTAATCAGTGTTCCTCAGACTTCTGCGTTAGGAATTTCAATGAAACATGAGAAATCCATCAGAGGGAGAGGTCCTGTGAGCGATGCGGAAGGCTGCGGATGGTGGATTGGGAGTTGGGGAAGGACTCTGGGTGTGAAGTGGTCGTGCAGGTGGAATGCTAAAAAAAAAAGAAAGAAAGAAAGAGAAACAGGCAAATGCCAAACGGAGGGTGAAGGATTGCAGAATGACCTCTTGGCAGCATCCAAAGGTCCCTCAAGCTCAATCTGCTCGGTCGCTTTGTCTGGATAATGACTTCCCTACCACTGTGGCGTCTTCACTGGTCAATGAAGTAATCGCAGTGTCCACAGTCACACTGTATTTAGAAAGTTCAAAAGACATTTAACCTTAAAGGACCTCTGACATGGGAACTATTGCTTGGCCATTTGTGACGCAGAGCCCAGTCATTTGTCGCTGCTTTAGTGGCGGTGGTTCACCCGCTCAGCCCTTCCTAATCAAAACTAAAGAGGAGGCTGGGAGTCCATTGACCATCTAAAAAACTCTTTTGTTTTTCAGTCACTGACGTTTCAGCACACAGTCTGACTCGGAGCGAGCAATCTTTCTGATTGATTGATCTCCCTGCTGAAAGCGGGAGTGATTATCTTTTTTTAAAACAGAATGAAGACTTTTTAAAATGACCAATGAGGCAGCGGGATCACTCACAGCTCAACAATGAGATCTTGCTCATCCATCTTGACAGCCTCCCATCGGACTTGAAATTGCATGGGATTCCAATCAGCTCCCCCTCATTTGTGACGACACCTTGAAGCAACCGCTGCTAGCTGTCCTTTGAGAATCTAAAAAAAGGGGCATTAAATGGAAGCAGGGAGTGATTTTGAAGCTAGCTGATGCTAATGGGTTAGCATAGATATGGCAATAGCGGCGGTTTTTCATTAGAAATTGATTGATAAAGACTTTGCTTAGCACCCAATATATGTTCACTGTTCTCCTGATTAAATAAGGTTAGTCCAGTGCTGCTGCGCATTTATGCTAGCAGCTAATGTCATCCCGCGCACCAATGGGAAGCCTAGAGCTTTCACAGCTACCAGTATGAAATCTTATGCTGTCACAGACATTTGTCCCCTTGTCTCCAAACAACCCATCTTTCCACATATTTCCCAAATTTATGCAAAGCATATTTACTTAGCAGTAGTAAACTCGCATTATTTTCCTGCAGCTGAGTTCAACAATGACCCGCCTTTGCTTGCTTCTGATTGGCCACGTCTCCTTGCCCTTGCTCCTAAAGTCTAACCCAGTGGTTCTCAAACTTTCTCTGTCACGCCCCACCTTGGAGGAAGAAAATGTTTCTTTTTGTGATATCAAAACCAACATTCTTTTTTTTTTATCATGAACATTCATTTCACATTCATTTGACTTTTCTCTTCATTTATGAAATAATTTATTATGTACAAATAAACAACTTTAGCAAACCACTCTTTGTGACATCAAATCCTGAACATTGATTTTTAAACAAGAATACTCCTTTCACTTTTCTGCTGTGCAAATAACTTTTTTTGGCAAACTACTTTTGTAACATCCACCATCCACTTTTTGTTCATTGTTCCGACGTGAAAACATTCGTTCTCCCTCCCGCCCGGTGTTTCGCCCCCCCGCCCCAGACGTGACTTTGCGCCACCCACTTTGAGAAACACTTGTCTAACCCTGAACTCCGGTGCAGGGATAAAAATAACCCTTAAGCTCTTGTTCGTCATTGTGGTGCAATCCTGCTCCTTTGTCTCTGTGTCATCTCAGTTCACTTGCACTTCCCTGCCACCACACTTGTGAACATGTAGAATCCTTTTCCCCCTCCACCTGTCTCTTGACTGCATCAGCCCTTTTTCTGCATGTGTGCACGCGCACACCAGTGTGTGGGCCGGTGTGTCGGGTTTCAGCACGTGCAAGCGTGTGATTGCGCTTGCCAGGGCTTACGGTATGTGAACATGTCAGTGTGCGTGTGCGTGTGTGTGTGTGTGTGTGTGCGTGCGTGCGCCCCGGTGTTGTTGTTGTTGTGACACCCAGCTGCCGCCGTTTGATCCATCCTGCCCTGGCTTCGAATCAAAAACACTTGTACTGTATCCCCACGGGGGCTGAGACAGAGAGTGGCAGGCTGGCAGAGGGGAGGAAGAGGAGGTGAGGGGAACAGATGCAAAGGTGAAAACATAAGGATGCTTGTCGTGGGAGGGGTGATGAGACAGACAAGGGGTGGGGAAGGTTAGAGAGAGAAAAGAGGTTGATGGGAAGGAATAATCTTCCAGGCAGGAAAGGATAAAAGTTGTGACTCGGTTTTTTTTTTCCTTTTCCATTTCTCCTTCCACCTTAATGACAGCAGATGGAGGATAACGATGACCTGACTTTAATATGCATTCCAAAAATACTATGAAAACTCTTATTTAACGGTGACGTCGTACCTCTGTACTTACATCCGTGCAAAAAGACAGGACTGTGTTCATCTAGTCGGATTGCTTTTAGTATAGAACACAGCGTACAGCACGCTGCATTTTTCTCTGACTTTTTAACTCTGAGCCCACTTCAGGTGCGTCTGAGCTTCACATATTGAGTGTTTCATCATTTCAGGAATCCAATTCGGGACACACTAATTGCAGAGCCACAAAGAGGCGTTGTTTGCAAAGGGAAATTCTGAAGGGACCGACTTAGAAACAGAGGAGTTTCACGAAGAATCTGCATTTTTCTGCTCCGTCTTTCCTTTGTGTTGTAAGAGGGGATACAAATTAATATAGTAAAGTATACACCATGGGTTCTGCGGGGTCACTGCAGAATGTAACTAATGCTTTTTCGGTGTCTGATATGAGGCAAAACCAATTTCCTCATTACGGCGTCAAGAGTCAGGTGGAAACGGCAACATGAAAACACAACATGCCGTGTTTTCCTTTTTTTCATATCGGTTCAATTAATGAGCGCTCATGATGAGCCCAACTCCAGTAAACACATCTGTCACATCATCTCTGTTTACCCAACAAATTCATCAAAACAAACAAGCACCGCCGAACGCTCTAATAACGAATTTTTCGCTCCGGCAAAAGGAGCCCAAAGATTTTAAGGCTGTGATTCTCTTTTTCTCCTCACCTCCCTTCTTTTCTCTTCCACCACTCTCCTGCTTATTTTGAGTCATGTCCCTCTAATTAATCCTCCTGATTCATTAGGTGAGAGGGGAGGCCGAGCAGGTTTGAGGAGCGGGGGATGAGGGAGGAGGGGAGCATCTTGCCATCTGCATTCACCCCCCGCAGGGCAAAGTCATGAGTCTGCCTCTCCAAACTGCAGCGAAACTAGTCGGTTCACTGAAATGACACGGAGACGGAGCTAAAAGCGAGACAGACGAGGAGTGGAAAATAACTGGGGTGAACTCGCTCAAGGCAGCCTGACCCTCTCCTGCTTTTCCTCTGACCTCCCCTGTTTCCTATCCTCCTTATTTTGTTTTCGTTCTTGCTCTCCCTTCAGCCAAGCCTCTTTCCTCGCTCAGCATGAAGCATTTGTGTGTCCGTTTTGAGCCAATGCGGGAGTACCGTTTGCCAAAGTTGGTTGCAAAAAGAATAAACAATTACCGACTCTTAATTTGGAAGGTGCAAAGTTTAGTAGTCAGCTTATCGTGAGAGGGCGTACAATCTTACCCTCAGGCCCCAATGATTGCTCACTTCCAGGACCACCCACACAGCAACATATGGAATCTTCCGGGTTCAAAACAGACCAGAAGGTCTAGATGGCGCTGACCGCGAAACCAACCTTTAGGCTTCCGAACGAGTGTTCGCAAACCAATGGGTGACGTCACGATGGCTCCGTCCAACTTCGTGTATAGCCAGTGTTTCGAACATGGGATTGGTTGTGACAGAAGTGCTCAGACAAAAGCTCAGACGTCAAAAAAGATACAAGGAAACTCATTGGGATGGACAGAAGCAAGAGGGCCTGGTTAGCTGAAGGACTGCCTGGCTTTTGGCGCCGTTAAATGGCAGCAAACCAGGGATTGCGCTAGTTGCGTCGGAAAGGTTGATGTGTGTCTCAGGTTTTGCCTCTCTGCTCTGGCGCAAAATTGTACACAGTTAAAAGGGGTTTACACAAACAATATGAGAAAAAAGTAGCCCATAGTTAGTCCATTTCGTCCAATTCTGGGAGATCTGGGTAGTTTGCAACTGCATCCCCAAAGTATTGGCGAGTGTTCCAAATATTTTTCATTTGGGTTTGATTCAGACTGCCCTTTCTGTGTGGTTTCTCATCTTTATGTGGCCTTGGGATAAACTGGTGACTTTAACTGGTCACCCCAAGACAGCTGGGATACACTCAGCAACCCAGTGTGTATGGATTGTTACTATGTCGTCATGGTATAAACTGTCTTACAGTCTATAGGGTTGTAATTAAAAGACCTGCAGCACTTTGATGCTAATATGATTCCTCTATGATACGGTCAATGCTGAATTTGCGGGCATATTTAGATGGGACTATTACCATATGGCGCAACAGGGGTGCAAAACATTCACTTCTGCTAAACTCGATGTCCATGTATGCACTATCATTTTATCAGTGCTGTTTGCTTTGCGGTTGAGACGTTGAGCTGGAGCGGATAGCAGGCGATAAGAAGGCTTTTCCAGAGTTCAACCTATGTGAACCATGTGGCCAGGAGAGTGAAGCGAGGGGAAAGAGCATTAAAGATTCAAGAGACAGATTCCAACAATGATGATGGAGAGACTTGGACAGCTTGACTTTCAGTCCCACGAGGTTTCAGGGATTCCATGAGCTCGGGCCGAAAGTCGCTAGCCACGCGTTCAGACATCAAACGCCGAGCTCATTACAGCTTTTGCATCCGTCTAATAAACAGAAGAGGCAGCTTTCGCATTGCTTTGTGATTTTTATCTCCTGAGGGAGTCTGTTTATCATCCTCCATAACATTCCCCTATTTGTCTGGGTTGGATTTTTATCTCCAATGGGCACACTTCCTTTTTCATAGTCAGACATATTCATCAGTGAGATGTACGGCTTGAATTCGAATGCTCAAATGAAAAGTCGCCAGAGGCTGCAAATTAAGTCAACAGCCAGACTGCTGTTCAAACAAACAGGCCTTCCAGCTAATTGTGATTGATCATTGAATGTCAGAAAAATGCAGTCAATAGTTGACTGGAATACATTGACCAGTTATTGTTGCTGAATGCCTTTGTGTTCGTTTTTCCCTTTGTTGACGCTCGCTGTACAAAGACAGCAGCAAAGAAAAAGCTGAGGCAGGGAGTTTACATTTTGTATTATTTTAGGAAGGAGGTAATGGTGTGAAAGTGCTCAGGGGAAATTTAGCGGTGTTGCTTTTTCAGCTCAGGTTTCCAAGTTTTAAAGAAATGTGACAGAGAATTTGTCTGCACTGTACACAGCATAGTACAATTTGGATAGAGTTCTTGTCCATCTCAGATGCTCAAATTCCCAACAAGCTTTAAAAGCATTTTGAAAGAAGTTTATTACTACACGTATTTGGCTGTGGTGGTGTCGTACAACTTACATGACACAGTCGATGGAATGTTTCACATTGGACTCACTGGATGTATTTCATGTGGAAAGAACAGCAAATACTCGGAACATGACTTGAACAACATGTAGGTTTTTTTTCTGTTTTTGCATTTAAAGCTAGTCACTCAGATTTGGTAATGGCATGTTTGTTTTTGTTCAAAAGGCGGCAACTGGCATAGAGTGTGTTTCATTGAACGCTTACTGGTCTTTGGTCTGACTTTAACGATGTAAACTCAATGAAATCCGCTCTAAACTCTGCCATTGCTTATGAGCTAGCAGTTGCTTCTGCCAAAATTCCAGGTCAATACCACCTGTGATTCATCCTCTTTCTCCTGGAAGGATTCAGAGTGGTCAAGACATACTTGAAATCAACTGCAAGGGATTCTGACCATGGTATTTCAAGCTTGATAGACAAATGTTCATATTTTTATTGCCATCAAAACAACCAGTTGTATGGCACCTCAGACACTTTGTCGCAACACAATCAGTTAGCCTGATGTTATTGTCATGGGAAAGCGATCAGTCAAGTTTCTAGTTGTTTTTCTTTTTTTTAATCCACATTACTGAAAGACTTTTAAAGGGTACCTGGAGTTACGATGTCATAGATTATTTTGAGCACCACGGCAGCTGTGCAGTTGCTACTGACAAAAAAAAAAACAGTCTTGCTGCACAAGGACAAAGAGGGAGAAAGGCGCTTGGGACAATTTGGGAGGGTGCACAGATTGGTATTCATTGTCTGAATGTGGTTCAATCAGGGCCGTCATACCCCCCCCCCCCACCACCACCACCACCACCACCACCACCACACCCCTCCACCCTCCCAGCAGCAAACCTCAGACAGAATGCAAAGCAGGGCCGGTTGGCATTTTATTTGCGTCTCTGTGTGTGTGCAATGACACGGTTGTCGCGGATTTGAAATAATCTGGCCCGGCGAAGAACACATCAACTCCCGCTGTCAGACGGGTAGAATGAAATGGAAATGCACCTAAAGTTTGGATGCCCTGACTTTACTTGGAATGTACCGAATTTCCCCGCAACCGTCGAGACAATTAGCAAGAGGTTAACAATCGGGACACTACAGCAGCGACCCTTTGAAGGGCTGAGACGATGAAGCAGATTACTGGACTCTGATTGACCTTCTGAGTCTCGGACGTTGCTGAGGCATCCCAGTGCTGACACTATTACTCACAGCACAGTGACTCAGGGCCAGAGAGGTGGCTTCGCCAAGCACAGAGGGGCACATCGGGATGTAAAGAAGGAGATGCAAGGCTGTGAGGCAAAGTAGGAACCTCTCACCGGGCTTGACGGATTAAACTTTAGGTACTTGGATACTGTTTGTACATTCCCTTGAGCTACAAATGATATCAGAGCTTGTGTTGACAGCATTTCAGTTGTAAGTTTAAATATGAACTAAAAAATAAACAAGATGGGCATGTGTGCAGTTCAGGATCTTCTGTCAGCGAGTGTTTGGGCTGAGAGGTGGCCTTCAGTTTCCTGTCTTGACAAAAATCTGCATTTTCAGAGAATCATGACGCTGACTGTGACTTTCCACTGAAGAAATCATGTGTTGTGGTTTCCAGGACAGCCTTGGTGTTGCTGAAGCACTTTCTTTTTTTTCCCAAGCACTTCTTTTTTTTTAATGGATAGCACTTAGTGTTAAGAAGGGACTGTGGCACTTTAATTTGCTAATGCTTCAGTAACTTGGAGGCAGCATTACTTAGCAGCCACTAAAATAATCAAACTTGAACTTGGGCTTGGTGTTGCCCCACGCTGTCATCATGTTGTGTTCTCCGACCAGTAAACTACAGTTATTAGTCATCTGCAGTTCTTGTTTTAGCTAAAACAAATTTTTTTTTCATGCGACTTAAATTACAATTACAGTCAGTAATGTTTGATTACATTGAATTTAAATTATTGCTCACTTCATTTGCAATCAAATTATATTTAATTACCCTCAATTACTTTCAATTAGATTGGACCTCTTTTGCGTTCTTACACGTTGAATTACTTTTAATTACAATGAATCAGTTGATTTGGTTAATTTTCATTACATTCAATTACATTCAATTACTTTAATTACTTTGAATTATGTTAGTTACATTACATTCAGTCAGACATTGTAAGTAGTTGCAAGTAAGTTATTCAGTTAGGTAATTTAATTGAATTACTACCAAAGGTATGTGTTAGGATTGATATTTTCAATACTGAAGCAGCCCCAACTCCTTCGAGGTGAGGTTATCATGGTGAGTGCTTTTTCTGCACAGCTTTCTTTGAAAACACTATTGCTTTGTTAATTGGAATAGGGGAAATTAAAGGGCTTGTCACAGAAGCGACATTTCCATTAGTCGCACAATTTCTCCTGGCCAAGGGAGGTGGTGCTTCAAGCTTGCTCAAGCTGGCTTCGTCCAAGGTTTTAGGATGATTTGGTTTGTGTTTTGGTCTCTTTTTCTACCTCCTTCACTCAGGATTTTTGCCTCCTTTACTTTTTTCCCATGTTGAATTAAAACAACTTGGCGTGGAAGAATGATGGTTCGCAGGTTGCGTTAGCTTGACCCTTCCTTTGCTCTCTATCTCGTTGCGGACGAGATCATTTCAATTTGCTTGAGTTGAACCTATTTCGAGATTAATTACTTGTTCTCCAACCAACGCATGTAGCATGTTTTAATTAAACCTCCCAACCACCCTTGACTTTGATTGGATTTCCTCTGCTCTGGAAACGGACAAAGCCCACTTGATGAACAGAGAAGCGAAATTAATTGGATCGACTGGCCGATAGATGTTCTTAGCGAGATTTCACGCGAGCCAAGCAAAATGGCTGTTTTTTTGTTTTGTCTTGTTTTTTCCCTGAAGTTAATCTGACCACAGCATATTGCAAATAAAAACACATTCCATAGCCCCATCGCAAACACAGTGTTCAGCATGTTGGGTCATCTCGGTTTTCACGGCTCTTTTGGAATAATTAAAATAGAATATCTCTTGGGAAATAATTAGAAGAACATATGGCAAATGACATTCAGACGTACATTTATTGGGAGTCCAGCAAAACCTTTTTTCGTGAATATTTACTGAGAAAATCAATTTGTGAACGTCGAACTGTTTTGACTATTTTCATTTTAATTAAATGTGAATGTCTAGGAGCTCTGGCATTTGCTCATGGCCAATACCCTGTTGACTGTCGTTTGAAAGGGTGCATCTCTGCCTCCAGCCTTGTATTCCTCTGTTAGTCTGTGTGTGTGTGTGTGTGTGTGTGTGTGTGTGTGTGTGTGTGTGTGTGTGTGTGTGTGTGTGTGTGTGTGTGTGTGTGTGTGTTGGCTTTTGAGAGCTGTAAAGGAGCTGCTGATTGGCGATAACCAGTGTGAATGACTAATTAGAGCTGGTGGCAGGCGGAGAGGCCGACTCCACCACTTCAGTGTGAATAGGCCTTTGATGGTCGATCTAAAAGCTGTGTTTGTGTGTGAGTGTGCGCGTGCGGGTGTATGTGTGTGTGTGTGTGTATATAAACACCCCACGTACACACAAACATGCATGCAGAATGTCACGCTTTGGAAGGAAATGGCCAATTCTCACAAATTGACCCACATTCGCACACGTCCAAGATTTGTTGGGCTGTTTTTTTCTGTCCAATTTCTAGTGTTGACTCAATTTCTAGTGTTGACTTCTATCCATCGACTATACAAGATCACATCAGCATATATCATGACTTAGTAGAAAATGATGATAATTAGGTTTATGACTCTTTACTGGATCTTACCATCATGTCAGTCATCTTTGATACTTGTAACATGAGCTGTTTCCATTACAATCTTCGCAAAATAAAAGTGATTGTTTTTTTTTTTTTTTTAGACAAAGTACAACTGCGATTTGCAAGTGTTTCCATTGAATGGTGTGGAGTCCATAAGCCGTAATCCTCGTAATCTCGTCCCACGAGAATTCTCGTAATACGAGATTTTACGAGTTTTTTTTACGAGAGATTTACAAGAATTACGTTTGCTTTTGTTTTTTTTTATGTTGTTTGCTGTGAAGAATGGTTGTTATATTTTGCTCTATGATTATACAGGTATGTGAAAAAAAATATTTTGTCTCCTCTTCCATCTAAACATAACGCGCCATTTTTACTTGAAGTGAACTGGTCACATGACCCCCGGAGATCATTTCCGGTGACGCGTAAATGCAAAAAAAAATGTTTCCATAACATTTTTGTGACATACCTCTGTATCGATGTGTCTGAAAAACCACCTCATGAGAGCATCAAAACCTTTCAGCGAACCCTACACTCTCTACAAGGAAAATATTGCAGAAATGGAAACCAAGCGACGTGGCTCCAGCTATAGATAGCCGTTCACCGTCACTTTCTGCTCACCAGCATGAGCTCTTGGCCTCAGACCTTCCTTATTAATTCCAAGATTTTGAGCCGTGACCTTCACAGCTGCTTCCGTTTTATGAGCCTCCGACGCCTTTGGCTTCCAGAGCGACGGCACTCGGCCGAGACGGGGCTCCTTCTTACGTTTTTGTCTCGGAGGTTCTTGTACATCCTTGTTGACATGGTTTATCATTCATTGATGAGTCATGGGTCGGCGGCTGCAAGTCGCACGCAGAGCTGAGATGTTGCGGAGTTGGCGCCTGTTCGCGTGCCATGGGGTGGTTTTCGCGAATGTGACCAAGATGAGGTGCAAAAAAAAATGTCAAAAATTGAGGCAACGTAAATGCACCTGCGCATGTGGACTGTTTAGAATAGGTACTACAAAGTAAATAAAAAGTTGCAAGAACGGATGTTTGACAATGCAGGCAGTTGCAAGTAGCAGCTGTAAAATGGGAGCAGAGCTGCATCTGCCTGAATCATTTCCTTTTAGCTCATTTTTTTTCTTTTTCTCTGCTTTGCCCTCCTTAAAACACACACACTCTCTCTCCTCTCTCACACACACACTTCCAAGGCGGCGGTGCGCGCACACAGCACTGCAGAATCCCAACTGTCACCCCACTGCTGCTGCTCCACTTTGAGCAGCAACAATGCGTGGCTTACGCTGCCCCCACTAGGCTGCCGTGAGCGCTGCGCTCGCTCCGAGCCAATAAACACACCATCCAGCTGCTGCTGCTGCAGCAGCGCCCGTGACTCTCTCCTCTCCCACCTGCTGCGAGATGACGCAACGGCGAGGAGACACAACAGAAGACGCAAGGAGCTCTCCGCCGGCGAGCATCGTGCGACGCCACGCGGGAATGCGATTATGGTGAGCGGGGAGAAAGAGAGACAGAGCGACGGAGGACTGATTGATTTTGCCCCTACATGAGAAGTAGCAAGTAAAGCAGGTCTTTACCACGCGGTTTAATAAAGGCATCTTCCCAGCCGCTGCCAGTGTTCTGCAGGAAGTCTGACAACACCATGAAATCACCCCGAGCCGGTCGCCCACCTGTCACCCTTTTTCATCTGGGCGCCCTGTTATCCATCATTTTAAGAGAGGCCGTGTGCATGCGTTTGTGCACAGGCGTGTGTGTGTGTGTGTGTGTGTGTGTGTTAACGTGATATGACTTGGCTGGGCCGGCCGACCACAATGCATTCCAGCAGCTATGATCTGCGGCATCCATCAAACCACACACACACACACACACACACACATTTGGAGTACTTGCCATCTTGATCTGAGCGCAATCCAAAAGAGGTCGCCAGAAGTAAAGGTCGAGCGAGCTTGCACACACACACACACACACACACACAGGCACAGGCACAATATTACAGGCAATGCACCTGCTACTCAGAATACATTAGTGGCGGCACTGTTTGATCTTTGCCGTCCTCCACTTAAATTTACACCGGAGCGACGCCGCGTTGGCCTCGCGTGACACACACACACACACACACACACACACACCTGCCAGTCTCAGTGGAGAAAAGTAAACCCTGACCCTGACACCCTGAAACTGATTCACGTCGTCACACTAACGGTGTTTATCGGCAGAGAGACGGCTCACTCGTCCCCCTCGTGTTCCGCCAGGTTCGTCTGCGATCACCGCTGCTCCTCCTGCGCTCAGCGTCACAGCGGGTGGGGGGGGGGCACTGGAGTCTGTGCCAGCTGCCTGGGTGCGAAGGCAGGGTCACACCTCGGACGAGTCGCCACTTCATTACGAGGGCGAGACAAACGGCTCTTCGCGCCCGCGCTGGCGCCTGCAGACAATTTGCGCTCGCCGTGGAGGTGAGACGTGGGAGGGAGGTACCTGGAGCGAAGGCAGGCGGGCACGGGGACAATATGCAAATTCAACGCTGCAACGGTTGCAAACCCGGGGTTCGAACCCACAACCTTCTGGGTGCGTTGCTGTAGTTTCTAAAGGCAAAAAAAAGTCATGATAAATTCTGATGGTTTGCTTTTTTGGTGTGGATGACTTTCAGCAAAAAGGAGGAGCTTTATTGGAGAGGGTTCGGAGTGAGGCGGAGCGAGGAGGAAGAGGAGAGGAGGAGGGGGAGGTCAACGTTGGTAAAGAAAAAGACAAAGACGGAAGAACCAGATGAGGGCGAGGAGGTGTGGACGGATGGGAGGAAGGGTTTTGTGTTGTCGTGTGACGCGTACGGTCATCCTCCATTGGGGTGTGTGTGTGTGTGTGTGCGTGCCCGTCCGTCGCCCGTGCGCATGTGTGCGTGCCACCGTTTGCTGAGTCCTCTTATTTGAGAGTGATTAGTCAAAGGCTCAATCCTGACACAATGAGATCAGCCCAGCTGGGTTAGAAGGCACACATTAGCGTTCTAGGCCATCACACACACACACACACACACACACACACACACACACACGCAGGAGGAGAGTTGCAATCTCTCCCCCAAGTGTGCTAAACACACTTTAGTTGCGAGTGCACAGTTTCCCCTTCTCTCACTGCGCCTCCTGATACCTGGATCCTCTCCGTCTCCCGCCGCCGCTTTATCAACTCATTTGCTCGCCTTCCCTCTAATCTGTCCGCCGATGCGGCCGCGTGCGCTCCATCTCCCTCCCCGCTTGTCGTTCGGTCCACACCGGCTGCCTCCTGCGTTCTCTGTCAACCTTTTTGTTTCACCATACGGGGAACAGAACGTCTCCTCCGTCTCTCCCTCCGTCTCTCCCTCCTCCCCCTCATTCTTTCTTTTCTCCGTCACTCGCTCTCCTCCGCCCAGTCGCTTCGCCGTCCGTTTTTTGGGGGTTTTTTTACCACCATGTTGCTCACAGGACTGCGGCGAGAATGGAATTTCGGCCACTTTTCGGAACCCCTTTTTTGTTTGTTTTTTTCTAATTTTCCCCCACCTCTCAGTTTAGTTTCTCCTTGCGTCCCTGCCTCGTCGCTCTCTTGCTCCTCTTTCCCAGATGCAAAGGTCAGCGTGGTGACTTGCGAGGTTCAAATGAAGTTCAAGCCCTGCAGGAGGCAGCGCATGTGCCAGAGCTGCTGTTTGGTGGCATTTGCATTTTTTGCATTTTCTTAAGAGCACCATTTTAACATTCTAAAAGACAGAGCCCACATCATGTGTGTGTGTGTGTGTGTGTGTGTGTGTGTGTGTGTGTGTGTGTGTGTGTGTGTGTGTGTGTTTGTCCACTGTTACAATTACACATTGTCACATTATCATTAATCGATATCAACTCGCACTATGTTTTCAGCTTTTTTAGGACAAATTAGAAATCTAGTTTAAATTCCAGATTTACAGTATTCCTTTATCAGGGTTTTTATTTCTTATTGTAACAATGACTCTTAAGCCTGTGGTTGAACTAATCAGAGAAAATGAAAGTCTGTCCTATTACTTAAACTTTTGCTTTCCATCTTTCAGAAAGCAGATGCAACATTTCTGGGGAAACAAATCCCTGTGTGATGTCACAAAGAGCAATGGCCACTCTCTAGGGTAGACTACCTCCCTCAGCCAGGCGTTTGTTCCACCTTCTAAGTTTGCCTTGTTTTGGTCTCTTTCCAAACATGTGGAAGGTCCAAAAAAAATGACCTCAGATATGAAGAGAATCGAATGGCAAATCATTTTGTTGGAGGCTGTAAACAGAGGGCTAAATATGCTTTTTTTTTTTCTCAATATCCATTCGGTTTATCCACAGGAGTGTGACGTCTAAAAACAGTGACAATGTTGGCCATTCAAGACTAAACATTTGAAAATACAACAGTTGGATATGAAGCAGAAGCTTTTTGTTCCATCTAAATTGTTTCTCCTGCAGTGAAACTCCTTTTTTTGCGTCAGAAGATGTTCCTTCACAACATACATCACGGCACTTTATTGCAGCCGGCGTTCTAAGCGGCGACAGCCTCAGTCTGGCCTGCTTTGAAATACAACCCACCTTTTAAAGGCCCAGTGTGATTTGTGCCCTGAGAGATGAGAGGTTGGCAGATTTGTGAAGTTTCAGGAGCATTTTATCATCAAGTGAGAGCAGCAAGCTAACTGCAGCATAAGGGCCTGCTTACTGGCTCTGCCTTAATAACACCATCCAGTGCAGATGAGCTGTTGTTGCAAATGCTGCATGATTTACAAAAGTTAAACAAATGCAATGCTTGCAGCTCTTTGTTTGCCATTGAAGAAGACTCTGGGATATTTTTTGACTGTTTTCAGTCCTTGAAGCAAAAATAAACTGAAAACAAAAGCAGAATTTCTCCTGTGTGCAGACCGTCAAGGTCAACCGGGCTCTCTGGGGGTCAAAGCTATCAGTCACTCAGTCATTTGATTAAAGAAATTGATTTATTGGCCGAGCAGAAATTGGCAGAAATTGCGTTTCCCCCACCCAAGCGCGGGGGCAGCGGCGGGCGCGTGATGTATGTGTGAGCGAGCGCGTGAAGAATCCGTGCATGTGTGTGCTCGCCATCTCCGTGCCACAGAAGGATGTATGGATTTTAGCTGCCTCGCTGCCTAAGTGGGACACTCAAAATAGATCTTCGGGGCCTCGCATCAAGGACACGGTCTACTGTAAATTGGAATGCCAGTGTGAGTCTGGCGCTGTGTTCATGCATGCCTAATTGTGTATTAGCTTGTTTACTTTTCACGTGCAGTTGCTGCGCACGGAAGCGTATGTGCATTAATGGCTGTGCACCTGATATGATTGTGCGTCAGGTGCTCCTCACTGTCTCACGTTGCCCCGGTCTCCCTGAAGACATGCCGGGTTCGTAATGAGCAGATCTGGCTTCCGTTGCTAGTTAGTAGATAGATAGAGTTAAGTTCACTCTATTTCATGCGATGCTATCATGGAACAGTCTATTCTACCTCAGAACAGTCCTCCCAGTGAATACCAGGTAAATCGGAGTCTGAATTTTTTTTCAAACCTTGACCAAAACGCTAACTGTACATTCACCGCTATTTATCGTATCTGTCCATGTTGAGATTGTACATTATTTCACTCTCTTTTTTGCTATGCTATCGTGGAATAGGCAATACTATGTCAGAACAGTCTCCTCAGTGAGCCTGAGGCAAATTGGAGTCGGAATTTTGACCAAAACGTTGACTCCTCTACCTCAGTCTTCTACCTCAAAATCGACCGTTAATGCTAACGTGTCCAAAGAATCTTGAGCATTGAAGGCCGTCGATGTTTGAATACTGCCTTTAATTCGTACGCACAATAAAAAAAAAGTCTGATTTTTTTTTTGTTCTGCAGAAGGTGCAGCACTCACATTTCTTTTTCCCCTCTTAGATATGTTTTAATTAAAGTTTTAATTAGTGGATGGATTTTTCTCCTCCGAAAGTATTTGTTCTGTGTAATGTTTCCCCCGCCCTGCCACACGGTCCGACGGACCCAACCGCTGCCAACTGACTCAAAAACAGGCAGTTACAGAGCTGGGGAACGAAAAACCGACATTGATTTATTTCCAGTTTTTAATTAGTTTGCTCCACTTTTGCTAGCGACTCACGGGCGAATATTGCCTAGTAGCTAAAGTGCTCAGCTTAGGTTGCAGCGTCCCCTCGAGGCACGAGCCAGCGTCCCAACTTCTGATGCATTTTGCATCAGGTGTTTTCTCTTCGCTTGACTTACAACAAAGGCAAAGTTTCGCAGACTTTTTCGGTTTTGTGCAGCGGCACTGCGGGCTAACCGCTAACGCCGGCGTAGCTCACCGCTAAACATTCGCTTCATCAATTTACCGTCTAGACGCTTTGTTGGGAAAGTCCCGGCGTTGGCCTCTTGAATGCTTTCAGTCTGGTGGAGCAATTATTTTGTCTGCTTTTGGCAAACGTGCCGCGCAACTCTGACACGCTTTTAAATAGTCGACAGCGTTGTGATGGATAATTTAACGACTGGATAAACATGTCTTCAAGCCGCTTCCAAAAAACAACCCAATTTATCGTTAGACTTTGGGGGGGTTGCAGGCTGTCGGGCAAAGAATATGTGTGCTGTTTTCTTTTTAAAAGCTTTTTCAGGAGCATGTTGCATCAGTTTGAAAGTGCGACTTGCTGATTTTGTTTCAGATTTCGTGACACGATCCCTCAAAGCTCTGCTCTCGCACTCAAACATCCTCTGCCCGCACACGCACAATCACAGTGTTTTCCTCAAACCCCCGGATATATTGTTGTTTGCTTGGATTTCCTGCACTTCAAATTCATCTTCTGCTCGTGAAATTCATCCTCTCTGTTCCTCAGATTTTTTTTTTTCTATTTCCACGCAATAACATTGTCAAAACCCACCAATCAATAGGAGGTCTGACATTGTTTGGGCCAATTAAATTATCTCCGACTCCCGCCGGCTCTTTTTGCTAGACCTCTTGGAGCGGCAGTGCCTGGGCTGCTGAGCTGGGCTGTTAGTCAGTTTGAAAGGTCTACAAAGAGAGGCGGAGGTGTTGGAGTGATGTAGTCGGAATTATGGGGTTACCAAGAATGGTCTATAAAGTAGGTTATTATTTCTTTCAAAAGTTCCAGACAAGGAGGTCTGGAAGGGAATCCCTGATGAGGCTCGTTAAGAACCCCGACGAGTTTAGGACGTGTCAAGGAGTCCAACAAGGTGACTGGAGAAATTAATTGGTCCCCACTCTTCCAATGGCGTCCGTGTTGGCTGGTGGAATTGGAGGGACAAGCACACCAAGATCTGAGCGCTAAATCAATAAATCCCACCCTCAAGAAGACATAACGCGCCGTTTGAATGCGCTAGCAGAACGGCGAACATATTTTTGAATGTTTGTGATGATTCTCTTGCTGTTTGTTTCACAGAAACAAACTGATTGGATTTTGCTTCTTTTCTCGCACTGAAAGTTTCCAGTGGCCAACCTCTTCTTTCCGCCTGGCAAAAAAAAAAGAAAAAAAGAAAAAAATAGAATGGCCACTTTAACACAGCGTGATCTCAAAACACTCATGCCAGGTTCCAAAAATATTAAAAAGCTCATCCAGTGCGTAAAGGCTTTTAGCCGCCAACAGAAAAGGGCACTTGGTTCAGCGATCACCGAAAGCTCGTGGAGGGAGGAGGGGTCGGGGGTGGTGGTGGGGGCGAAGTAAGAGAAGTAAACAAAATCACATTAGTTTGAGTGTTTGTCCTCCATGTGTGCCTTTAGGAATCAATGATGTAGAATTACGATCATTGTGCGTCGCCTCTCCAAGCAGGCATGACCGAGCAGCCAGCTCAGCCGCAGCCAGCGCCGCATAACGCAGCCACTGCACCCATTTCCTGCGTCACTCGTTGACCTCTTTAGGAGTCACTCCTCTTGCGTCGTGCACGTCTCCGTTTTGTGTGCCGCATGAAGGAGGATTGCGGGTAATGTTTATTGATTCGGGTGCAAAAAAGAAAAGATGGTGGAGCAGGTCGGCCTCGCGGTGGAGTTGCACAGTGGAGCAAAGTTGAAATGTCAAGGAAAACGATTCAAGTCCGTTATAATTTAGCATTAACGGCATAAGGTTAACGAGTGAAAGCCAGCGCCAGCGCCAATTAACGATGGGGACACTCGATAGTTTTTACGGACTCTGAGTTCGGATGAGTCACTCGTCAAAGGGAGTTCTGGGGGTGTGTGGGGTCATTTGAGTCGCTGAGTGGGTTTGCGACGCACACGAGCTCCACCATCTCACAGTTGTCAGTGGTCCTGCTGACACCGCTAACACTGAAACAGGGAATAATCAATTTCTTTTTGGAAAAAGAGTGAACGAACAACAATTATCTTAGTGTAAACTTTTTTCTTTTTTGTTTTTTTTAATAAAAGAGGCAGTTAATTAAGAAGAATCAGGAATTCTGAATGATTCATGCACATTAAGTACTAATCCACTCCTGGAACCCTGAAATTCTCAAATCCTTGTCTCAACAGTAAGGACAAAGTTTCAAAAACAGTCCGAGGGGATAATTTGATTAATCATACCTTAGAGCAACGGCACAAATGTGATTTCTTTGTTGGTGTAGATCAGAAAGACATTGTGTCGGAAATGAGGGTTTTAATTTTTATTTTGTCCAGCAGACATTAGCTGTGGGTGACCCCTAACTGCAGCTTTCAAAGTTAAAAAAACCGCCGTAAGTTGGCTGAATATTAACGAGAAGCTGGGTGGAACGAAGAGAATTTGCTTGCCGTCAAACCATCGTGACCTGAGCATCTGCGGTGTTTCGCTCGGTGGTGAAAAACCTAATTACCACAGATGCATGAGAGCCCAATTGAATTAACGCGTTTAAAACACATCTCGGCTCAAAACCAAACAAACACAAAAGAAAAAGCACGGCTTTAAAGAGCAAATGTGGCATCTCAGACTGGGGCCGTGCAGCTGTGTTGATGTCGGCACTGTCAGTCGTGCGATACCCAGTCTTGCCCACAAGGCCCCTCTGCGTCCTGGGACATATTGCGGAGGCAGTGACGTGACACGGGCCACTTCTGGTTGGGCCGCGGCTCCGCTGCGTTCTACTCAACTATGAAAAAATGGGATTTGCATGAAAGCCTCATTGAGCTTCATTACGAGGGACATTTTGCTCGCACGTTTGAGCAGCAGATCATTGCCTTTGTCTCCGTGGCTTGTTGACGCGCGCCAGGGTCCCTCCGTGGTCCGAGATCATTTCAGCCCTTCTGCCAATTCACTCATTGCCTCAAGTTCAATTTCTCTTTTTTTTTTTCAAATCCAGACTAATTTACAGCAGTTTTGTGTGGCTAACTATGCAAGATTTACAGGAAATTGGGTTTTTAGCCCTATGTTTGCAGTTGGTTCCAGCTTCTTGCTTCCTGATTTCCAGAGCTGCTTCGTATTTTAACACACATTTTGAAACCTGGAGTTCGCTGACAGTCAAGGGACACATATTGTTGTTCAAGAAAAAAGTATAATGTAATATCTTTGGTAACTTGTACATGTTCATATGTAGTTTTGTTTGTTTTTACAACATACATCAAACATTTATTGTATGAGCACCAACTAACTTTGACCTGTGCAGGCTCCTAACAACCAACATATCAGACCTTTATTACTCAGGATTTAATACTTTTGATTTTGGTCTAATTTCCACTGTAATTCTATCAATACTGCATTAATGTATACAGATGTTATTATTGATTTAGTTAGTTATTTGATACAGTCGTTCAATTCAAGCATGTCTTGCACCATCTATTTGAATATGTATGGCACTGGTAAAGGTCCAGCGTGTATGTTATAGCACCATCTAGACGCAAGAAAATGTATTGCAAGTAGGTGTATTTGTGTCTTTCTTATCCTTGTTAAGTTATCAGTATACATTCCTCTAAATTGTCAAATCTCAATACTAACGCTTGTTATTAGAGAGTCACAACACAACAGTTATTTACATGAATTAGCTTTATCCAGGCAAAAGCACTCCTGGGTGTTTATATGTCGCATTTTATGTCACTCGATCGCCGCAGATTGCACCTCTAACGTAAAACCAGGTTTTTCGGAAACGAGGCTAATCTCCCCACTAATGAGTAACGGCCGTGTGAAATTAGTCCTTCAATTTTTCACTCGGCACGGGAGCCCTGGAACAACGTCCACGGCGGCCCGCGATTAACACATGCGAGGCGACGAGCGACCAGGGAACACAAAGATGTAACAACAGCAAAATGTCAACACGGCTCACCGCAAAGTGAGGGCGGCAGACAGCGAGACACACATGTGCCCGAGCGGTCGCACAAGCGTGCAGCGCGACACACAGGCGGAGCGCCGCGGCTCACAGCAGACGTACACATGGAAGGGGAAAAGGACCGCGCCAGCAGAATGCTGAGAAGTGCTCCGAGGCAAAAATTCAGTTATATAATGTGTGTGTGAGAGAGAGAGAGAGAGAGAGAGAGAGAGAGAGAGAGAGTGTCACACAATGGGTTAGGTGACTAATGTATGCTGTGTTGTATGAGCAGTCAGGTGTCGCCTTGGCTCACACTGACGCTACGAGGAAGATCAGACAGGAGACAACAAAGACCTTAAAGAAGCGAGAAATTGACATTCACACGGGCCGGTTGTTGGCCTCCGCAAATCATCAGCTGCGTTTCCATTACGGTTTTTCACAAAATAAAAGCGATATTTGTAAAATTTCGACAAAGTACAATTGCGATTTGCAGGCGTTTCTGTTAAGTGGTGTGAAGAGCGTAAGCTGTAAATCTCTGCTGACGTGTAAATGCGAAAAAAGTGTTTCCCTGACACTTTTTCAATATGTCTGAAAAACCACCTCATGACAGCGTGAAAACCTTTGAGCCGTATTTTAGAGATTTTTCAAAGTGTAGGTGTTTCCATTACCAGGTATTTATTGCGATATTTAGGTTTTGCACAATTTTAGGGGTAATGGAAACGCAGCTATAATCACCAAGTATAAAATAAGAAATTGACATTTGTATAGCTGCCTTTTTTTCTTAATAGGGTTTTGCCAGGGTCAGCTTTTCTCGAAGTTGCCGTCAGTGTTGTTTTTTTTTCTTCCCCATCATGTAATTTGTAATTTGTGTAATTCCAGAGAAAGGTTTCTTGCTTCTGCATTAACTCCAGGTGATCTACATTTGAATCATTTTGAGATGACTGGCATTTGTTCGCTGGTCAGTTACTGTAAATGATGCAACCATTTACTTTACGCTCTAGATTTGTGATCAATTTAGGGAAAAAAAATACATTTTCACTTCAACATTAAATCTGCCACTGTATTGATGAATTAAGTCGCTATGCCGTCTGTTGTTTTATTTTTCGATTTTATCCAGCTGGAACTGCTGCATTAGCTATTGGCCTTTGCTGCAACAGTGATGCAGTGCTTGTGAGTGAAGGTTTGTGGGGCTTTTTCTGTGTGGAGTTTGCATCTCGTACCCCTGTGTCTGTGCGGGTTCTTTCTGAGGACTCGCAGTCCAAAGACATGCACATTTAGGGTCAGTATGCAATTTTTTTGTAGATAGGAATCACTCTTGGTCTTTGTCTCAGTTTCTACTGACGCTTATGTCTGTTACCCTCAAATAATCTGAACTGGTACAATTTCCCCATCAACCTGCATCCACCCAACACCAGCTCAGATGCTCAGGTTACCTGAAGACAACAGTACCATGTCGTGGATTTTTCGGCCCGTGACTACGGGTTGTTAATGTCGGACGTTAACACCAGTGCAGTGCAGTGCAGTGCAGTGCAGTGCAGTGCAGTGCAGTGCAGCGGGGCTCAGAACGGGGGAGGTGGGAGCGTGTCGGTGGCCAAGGCGAAGGCTGAGGAGCGCAGCCAGCCTCTTCTTAGTCAACTGACCTCGGTTCAGTTCAATCACGCTGACAAAACCCATTAGCCGTTACATCGGCACGGCACACACACACACACACACGGGCTGACACGCGCCGCACTTGAACGCGTACAAACAAGGATGCGCGGGGCAGAGCTGCAATTCTGCAGAAAGCACGCACACACACACATACAGTGATTACGGACATAACACCAGAGTCAGCAAAATCACTCTTTGGAGTGGGATAAGTAAGCCGCAGACCACAGATACACATGCAGCCATTGCTTTGGGAAACTCAGGCTTATTGCAGCTCTCAGCCTTTGTGATTACTTTGAAACGCCTCATACCAGCCCTTAATTGTAATCTGGACTATCAAACCAATCCTTCACACCTTATGAGGTCCAGTCAAGTAGAAAGTCCTCAAAAGACAGCAATACACAGGCACACGTACACACAAAGACACACACACACGCACGCACTGCAGGCAGGAGTTGAGTCATAACTCTGCAGGAGCCCCTGAGGTAAAATGAGGAGAATATTTGAACAAAGCGAATGTGATGCTTTCGGGAGATGCCATAAAGATTTCCTGTTTGGGGAAGCGGTTGCATTTCTGTGTGGGTCTGCGCTTTTGTTTTTTGTTTTTTTAATATATTTATTTATCTTCAGGAAGTACAATTGCATCCGTGTGCAGCACTCTGAACGCACGCCTGGACCTCGAGTGTGCTCGATATCAAAGCCACTCGCCCGGGCGGCTGCCTTATCAATGGTAGCGGAGCGCACAGGTACCCAATGTTTAATTCATAAGTGGGTTGTGTATGTTAATTCATGGCAGACTGGCGTCCCCGCTGCACTGGTTACCGAGCGCCGCGTTTTACCCAAGCTGGCATTTGGCTGGTATTTAGAGAGGTCATGCGTAATCAACTCAGCCCGCCGACAAAATGTTTGCTTTTTTTTTGTTGTTGTTTTTTTTCACAAAAAATGCGCTTCCTTCTGTGTGTGTGTGTGTGCATGTATGTCTACCTGCAAGTAACCTAAATGAAAGCAAAAGAGGATAAAGGGAGTCAGGTAGTGGGAGGCAGAATCCATACTGTGCATTAGTGTTTTATCCTCATCTGCCCGAGGGAACAGAAGTAAATGCTGTGGTTTAAAAAGCTAAATGTTGCAGTGAGAAGCTAAAGGCATGATTGGCTACATAGAATTCATACTATTACTGCTTTATTCTCAGACTAAAATGATGGATGGATGGATAGATAGATAGATAGATAATAACAATGACAAAAACTATTATTATTGTATCACTATTACCATCATTACTTATTTAGACAGCTAGCTAGTTCGCTAGTTAGTTAGTTATTTAACTGTGTGGATGTTTCAGAGAAGTTCCGAAACCACTCCTTAAATTTTGAGGAGCAAAGTTTTCTGATCCTGTTCCTCGGCTTGTAAAAGACCTCTCTCTGAAACCACAGGGTGACACAAAAGGCCTCTGGTTTTCATGGTGGAACCTCTAAACTCTCAATACGTAATGAGATTTCATGTACCGGCCGGACACGCTCGGCTACTTTTATTGCACACTTGACGCATGCCTGTCCCTCGGAGGCCTGCGAGGCTGATATCCTCCCTGACTAATGGCGTGCGGCACCATTCCTTATTCTAGACAGGCCGTCTGACTTTCTTTTTAGTAAGAAAAACATTGTATCTACGCCATGGCGACCGCTGTCGTTTATAAAAAGCTCAACGCCGGGAAGCTGCCGCTGCCTCGCGCTGGAAAACATGAAATGGCTAATAAATAAACAAGTGCCCAGGATGAGCGGGGGGGAAAAAAAAAATAACTGCAAGCGTTCGCCGCAAGATATTTATAACTACTGTATCACTGAAGACTTTTCATGTGAGGAGCTCCGTCAGGCTGTGGTTGTTGTTTTCTTCTTCTTTTTTTAAAGTCACTCTTGGAGCTAACTCTTCACTTTCAGCGGCGCAGTGCACGTCAGCGTATGTATATCAGAATGTCTCCTCGAAGGAAAGTAAAAGTGTCTGTGTGCAAACACACTGATAAGACCCGAGAAATGAAGGCGCCGAGTTGAAGTTGGCTGTTCTCTCACGTCGAGAGAACGAAATATTTACGTCAAACGACCCTCATTCATGACAGAGACAGGATCAGGACAAGCTAAAAATAGCTGCAATGCTAACAACGTTAGCTTGTACACAATGTATACTCCAGTGTGGATTCTGCTGTTTATAAGTGCATATACTGCACATCTCCATTGATGGTAGACGCTAAACTAGCGCTGTCAAACTGAATTTCAAACACGTGTCCACACATACAGCCCTTAAGCTAATGCATAAATGACACAAAAAATGTCTAAACAACTAAAACTAGGCAAAAGCTAAGAATCGCAATGACTAAAATGACTCCAAATTTGGCACGCGGTCTTTCTTTCTCCTCAAAATACAGTGTTAGCCTGTATTGTATAGCCTGGTGTTAGCCAGTTAGAATTCTTACCACCTGTAAGTTTCCCAGGAATCACTCTGTTAGTCTAATCCTACGCAAATCGACTGTCCCGGTTTTGCCAAGTCTTGGGTATTAGCTTTTTATGCGTTCATATGCTCTTCATGTACCGCGGGTTGTGAATGACAGTGAAGTCCAAACAAACACAAAAACAACAGTTTATCTCCATCTGTGTCTCAGGACAGAGCATTAAATTGTGGAAGTGTGGCGCTGAATTGTTTTTTTTTCCTCCCCTGCTGAACGTGTTCGTACTTTTTTGAACGTGTTACAGCCTGTGTGTGTGTTAATTTATCCGTAAACTTGAACATATGGGATTGATTTTTTCAACCTTTGAACTTTGTCCCTTTAAACCATGCACACTGAGGACATTTTGAGTGAGTGAGGAGTTTTGGCCGATCCTCCTCACGACTTTAGAGTTAAATTTGGGAGAGACAGGGTATGAAGGATAAAATGAATGGAAGCCAATGCAAAGTCCAGTGCTTACGTGTTTGTGTGTGTGTGTGTGTGTGTGTGTGTGTGTGTGTGTGTGTGTGTGTGTGTGTGTGTGTGTGTGTGCAGATGGCTTGAGGAGCAGGCAGCCAGTGGCAGTGTCAGAAAGCATCTCGTCTCGGTCGGGAGAAATAAGAGATGGTGGGAAAGAAAGAAGGAAGGAGTGGGGGGGCTGGGGGGCAGAGCTGGAGATGAGGAAGGTGTTCCAGTGCCGGGTGGCTTCACCGTTTACGTCCCCCTCCTCCCCCCTTCCTTCGGCCGCCCACTTCCGGCCGCGGCTCCGCCGACTCCTGCGTCCCCTGCTGCTGCGGAGAAAGCAGTTTTAAAAAAGAACAAACGCTCCTTGGTTTCCCTTCATTTCTTCCTGCCACACATTCCACTGCCTTCATTTAGGCTAAGAAGTGGAGCAAAGGAAAATGCAATATTGCTTATTATTTCTTCTGTTTGTTCTTCGTCGGACCATAACAGCATCTGGCTCGGCTCCTTGCCTCTGGCCTCTCTTGCTCCCGTTTCTTTTTTTTTTGGGCGGGGGGGTCGGGGGGGGTATGAGAAGCAAAACACAGCAGAGCCGCTGCGTGTGTGTGTGTGTGTGTGTGTGTGTGCACGGCTGCGTATCCATGCGCATCCCCTGCCCAACCGAAAGAATCGACTTTATTCATTCATTTATTTATTTATTTAGGCACTTTGGACATAAACTTTGTCAAAGCATTGTGGGGTTTGTTGTTTTTTTTTGTTTTTTTTCCGAAGGCAGAGTGGGGTCGATGGGCGAGCGAGCCAGTTGGGGGAACAACAGCGGTGAAAAGGACGAGGTAAAAGAAAAAAAAAAGGGAGGAGGCGGAGTGGGAACAACGCTCGGAGGTAGAGTAAGTGAGAGGCAGGAGGGGGGAGTGGGGGGTGACGGTAACAAGGGCTGAAGGAGGGAGGGAGAAGGGTGGCGGACGGCGAGAGGAGGCTTGGCCGCTTCATTATTCATATGCTTGTCTCGTCTCATATCTGTCTGCTCCGTCCCCTCGTCCACCTCGGCCCCCTCGCTCGCCGCATCAGCCCGCGTCTCCGTGTCGTTTCGCATTGTTCCGAACATACTGCGAGGTCGGGGGGGTGGAGGTTTTCGGACACCGCATTTGCATTTGCGAAATGCTCCAAAGTGCGTTTTTTTTTTTTCCCTTTAGTTCAGTGAGCCACATTAACACGCGACGCGCGCTCCTTCCGCTGGACCCTTTCGGCGGCAGGAAGTCACCTGACGCACGTCCACGGGAACCGTAAGGATTTAAGATCGTCTCCATACGACGGTGAAACATTTCCGTTGCATTTGTCTGTCTGAGGCAGAGCCGCCCTACTGAAACACACACAAAACAGACATTTCTGTAAATATTTCAGTTATTATTCCCCAGAACCAACTCTCGAAAAGTCCAAACTTTTACCTTGAAAATAATCAGAGAAATTCAGGGCCGATTTTCTTGTTGGCAGGTTTAAAACTGTTTCATAACCTGAAATGCCAAATTTCCCACAAAGACATCGAGGAAAGGTTACTGACTAAAAGGTGGCTTCAAAATAAAAGACCCGTCTTCCTTCTATAAAACAGGGCTACCTTAGTTGAAGTCTGTTCTCTCACTTCAAGAGGACAAAATATTTATGTCAAACGACCCTTACTCATGACAAAGACAGGATCAGGACCAGCTAAAAATAGCTCTAAAGCTAACAACATTAGCTTGTACACAATGTATGGTCAAAACATAGATTCCGCTGTTTATATGTGTATATACTGCACATCTCCATTGACGGTAGACGCTAAACTAGAGCTGTCAAACTGAATTTCAAACACTTGTCCACACAAACAACTTAAAAACTAATGTATAAATGACAAAAAACGTAAACAACTAAAACTGGCTAAAAACGAAGAATAGCAACAATTAGAGTGATTCCAAAATTGGCACGCGGTCTTTCTTACTCCTCAAAAGACAGTGTTAGCCTGTAGGAAAAGTTACTGACTAAAAGGTGGCTTTCAAAATAAAAGACAGTTAACTGGATAACAATCAAACTTCCTGTCTTCCTCATTTAAAACAGGGCCACTTGGTTATTAGGAAAATCTTCCTGTTTGTGCGACGGGCGACTCACTGGTGACTTCTTGCCGCTGACAACCGCCGCGCCGCAGCCGCTCAGCGGAAGTAAACAGCGTCCGCGCTGCTTTCTGCTCCGATTTAATGAGGAAATCTCCTCCACTTTTGACAAAAGCGGCGCTCTTATTGCATCATCCACGCAGCCGCTGCCGCTGTTTACAAGCTTTGCGGCGGCTCCTTGTTTTTGTCGCGACTCAACCTCGCTTGTTGCGCAGCGGTAGGCAGGCAGGCAGGCAGGCAGATGGGAGGCTGGAACCAACAAAGACATTTCTGAGAATCAAGACAAAACAAGAAAGAAAAGAATTCCCTGCTGTCCAGCTGGTTGCTGGGAGGAGATAACTACGTAAGCGCTAAAACAGCAAGAACACCAAGCTGGACTTGAAAGTCAATGTCTTTCTTTTACAGCTGCATCTACTCAGTGCAGACTTGTTGACTGCAGAGCCGAGGGCGGTCGGTTCTGATGCTGCAGGGCTCTTAGTTGCAGCAGCAGCAGTGGAAGATTCGCTCAAGATCATCAGTCTGCTCTTCCTGTTTTCCAGGTTGTTGGAGCGGCAGTTTTGCTAATTATCACTTCCATTAGCGGAATCATTTAAAATATATTTGGGTTTTTTTGGTAAATGGTGGGTGAAGTTGCTGAATGGACAATCAGGGAGAGCAGCTCTTGTTTTTTCGGGCGGGGGGGGCGGAATATCCATCCCGGCGAGTCAACCTCGGCGTCTCGTTCTCAAAATGAAGTTTGGCGTTTCTGCTCTTCTGCTGTTCGTCTCCAGAAACGGAGCTCGCTGCCACATTTGCATCTAAATGGGTTTCATGGATGACAACCTAAAGGGATAGTTCAGCCAAAATTGAAATTTCACCCATTTACTCCCCAGCTCTGTGTCCATGTAGGCTGTGGTGACATCATCGGTTTGGAGTTTCAGGGAGGGAGACGACCCCCATCCAGGGCCGATGGAATGGAAACCTGTGGCAGCGACGTGATCCTCTGTGGGACTATATATTTTTATTTGCGACACTCCAAGCTAATGATGTGCGAGTCCTGAACGAATCAGTCATTTTTCTGACTCCTGAGTCATGATGCTTTCACTTCTTTAGGTCATAGTCGTACACTGACTCTGCTACATTTGTTTTAATATGTCAACAGCTGCATTGACCCTATGTGTGTGTGTGTATATATAATGAAATGGGTAGTTTCCCCATTTCAAATCAGTGTTTTTTAGCTGTATGAATCAACTACTGTGGAAGTGGGTGGAGCTTGTATGCACATACAGATTCCCACTGACTCTGGGTGACTCAGTGACTCAAATAATTCCAAAACCTGATTGTCTTTGGTGTGTGACTCATATACGTTTGTGTGAGTTATCATCACAACTCCAACCTATGACTAATTTCCTAATTGTTGCAAAAATGATCATAGTATATATATATGTATATATACATACACATATATATATATACACACACACACGCACATATATATATACCTAAATAATATGTATATGTTATTTATATACAGCGCTGAAACATTTGCGTGTATACATATGTAAATATATATACATATATGTCATTCATCAGCCACTTATTTATTTATTTTCCTTTCATTTGAGCTTTGTGTTCCAGGACTCCCCCCCCTCGCTGTGTGTTTTTCCAATCTATCACTTCTGGCCCTTTTGTTTCCCTCTCTTTTCTTTCTCCTCCTCCCTCTGTCGTTCCGATTTCCTTTCCCTGTCACTCCCGCTGTCAATGTGGCGCACTTTCTGACACGCCTCGTTTGTTTATCCACGTGTGAGCGCGTGCGCGCAGGCGGCACAACAGGTTACAATCCCGGAGAGCCGCGTTTGGTATTCCGACCCCGCGGGGATGTGTGCCCTTCCACCAGAGGAAGAGATGTGCAAAAGCCACGATGGCTGACGAGCCGGAGCCGGAATTCCACGCGCAAAACAATCAATCAAAACACCTTCGCGGAAGCACCTTTGTGCAAACAGTCGCTCTCAGCCTTAAACACACAGACAAATCCCCGGAGGGAAAACATGCTAAGCAGTTGAAATGCTCTGTCAGCATACCAACGAGGTGGAGCGGGAAGAGATAAAACGGACGATATTACCGACTGTCAGTCTCTGTCTCTTTTTCAGTCAGTCTGTAGATTTACTCAACTCACATGGAGACGCACGCACACACACACACACACACACACACACAACGATGCCATCATGAGGGAAAGTTTGGCACCTTGTTCTGAGCTTCCAAAATGCACATTGGCATCAAAGGCACCTTGTCAAAGCGTCCTTGGGTAAAATGAATGAATAAATGAAAAAAGGCTTCATTTCATGCAAACATGAAAACTGAGACAAGATGCATAATACGACATAAAAACGTTAGAAAAGGGTAAAAAAAAAAAAAAAAAAAAGAGGATGAAATGTAAGATTATTTACTAATAAAGGCGGGTTCCAAATAGTTTTTGAGTAAACTCTCAATATTTTCACTGTGCAAATGTTTACCCCATTAACTGAACTTAGCCCATAAAAAGAATGGACGTTACTTCTGTTTTCAAAAAGGAGGCCAACGTGGAAGCACTGAAAACCTGCAAGTCATTACAATCTGGTTAAAATCTTGAAGTCTAAATCACTACAAATAAAATCAAGCCATGGTGTCCGTTTTGTCCAATTTGGCCTAATTTTGAGTAAAATGGCCATCAAATTGTGGGCTCGCCTCCAGTTTAGTAGCCGACAGTCAGTGGCTTACATCGAGAAAATGTTGCCGAACCGTCCAAAAACTTGTGATAATATGGGTGTGGAAAACTGTAAATGAAAGTCATTTATTTTTCCATGAACCACCACAATGCTAAATGCACTCTCTGGCCTCTTTATTTGGTCAAATGCTTAATTATATGTTAACACAAATCAGCCAATCACAGCTACTGAATGTATTTAATCAAGCTTTTGTTTTTTTAAGACACGCCTCTGTTGAGAGTAAACCTGCTAATTGTCAACCAAGGTGTGTCATCTCTTCGTACTACCACCTCTGGCCTGTCGGTGAGCCTGCTCACGCTCAGCCAGGTAAGTTTGACCGTTTTTAAAGATGAACGTTTATGCTTATTCCTGTTGTTTACCTTGGTTGCACATTCCGGGCACTGGCGTACCAACCACTGGGTGTCTTGCTGAGGGGGCTTTAGATCACAGAGATGGTTGGCTGACACCAAAGGAGAAATCATCCCTCACATATCGCCTTGATATTTTTAACCTAATGAGCTGCAAATTGAATTCTCCCCTCTGGAAACGGCAACAAGGATATGTATTTTATTTTAATTATATATTTATTTTTACTTTGCATGCAAAGCTCCCCCGAAGCGTAATATTCTGAATGTAAAGTGTAATGACAGCCCGCTGCGTTTACAACTACTTTTTTTTTTTTTCCCGGAAACTTCTGAGCAAGTCTCAAGACCTCCGTAAACTTGGCTATGCAAGATTAATTCAGGCTGAACCGCGGCCATGTTTTATTCAGTCTGAGCGTTCCTTTCTGACGAACAATATTTTGAGTTTGGTAAATTGTGTTTGTGGGGCTTGTGGGCCGGCAAGAAAAGGGAATCAGACAGCTGTAAAATATATTTGCATTAACAATTTATTCAGGGGCTGTGTTTGAAAGTGCGATGGTTTAAGGCCTCTTTCGGACGTGTCGAGAAGACAAAGACTTTTGAGCTGCGTCGTTCACATCCGCTTCATTTGGTGTTTTTTTTTTTTTTTGCACCACTGTTGCTGCACAACCTTTGGAGAAGTGATGAAAATTTTGTCTCGTTAGTATTTTGTGGAGGTGGCACGACGTCCCCGTGAGTCTGGCTGAGCCTGTTGACTGCGTTTAAAACCAGGTGCTGAACCTGCTTTTTCCCTGAATAGAGGCTGAGAAGTGGGTCGCTGCGCCGTAGAGACCAAACTCTGCGGCGCTTGTGGCTCCTCACAGCACACTTGGAAGCGACTGTATACTTCTGCGAAAAGGGGAAGGACGGAATTTGCAAATGTCATGAAAATGAAATTGTCGTCTGTTTTACAGTTTTATTTTATTTATTTATTTTGCAGTCTGTACTCGACTGATAGTTGCTCATCAGCTGGCATTAGGCCAGTCTTTTTTTTTTTTTTAAATAATTGACTATTTCTGAAACTTTATTTCAAGCATGTTGCCCTAGAAAGAAAGATTGTGCTGCTTTAAAGTGTTTATTGACCATAAACGACAACTCCCACAATGATCATGTCGATTTACATTTTCATCATACATTTTTCTCTTTTAATCTAACACATTGATAGGTACCCATTAATAATAACAAAATGTCCTCGGTAGGAACAGTTTATGTAGACTGAAGGGAATTTAGTGTAAGTTTTGAACACAGTTAATGTGTTGACTTGCGTTTGCTGATGTTTGTCAGTTATTTACATCACAATTCACCTTGGATGGGTGAATGCATTTTTTTAAATGCAAGTCAAAAAAAAATATGACAGTTCATTACAGAGCTTACATATATATTACATATATGCAGATGCAACTGCATCGGCAATATTGGTAACTATTTGACACATTTGAGGGGTGAATGCACTGACACAGTCTGGCCATTTGTGGCCAACCATAATGCTAATATGTAGGCTTTCCAAAGTCAGTAAAATAAGGGATACCAGTGAAATAAAGATTCCCTAAGAATAACTAATAAACAATGCAAAGGATAACTTTAAAAAAAATATTATGACAAAATGTGCAGTCATTTAAAAAGACTGAGCATCTGGCTTGGAAAGAGTAAAAAATAACAATATTGCATCCAAAGAGCCTTCAAACTCTGGTTCCCTTCTGAGCTTGACTGTATAGAAGTTCATATATGCAGCATGCAGCCTATATGTTCATTGGTCCTGTCCGTTTCTGTCTCACGCTTCACTGTCACTGACATATTTCCCCTCTGAAATATAGATTGTCCACCACGGAAAACAAACTTCTTTCAGTGTCGGCTAGAAAGATGTTTGCTGCTGACTGTTGAGAGAAGGAAAAAAAAAACCAAACGTCATCCCGGGAGAGAAACGAAGGGGAGGGTATCATCTGTTGCCAGTTCGCTAACCTTTGGGTCAACTGCAGGGGGTGACAGTGAGAGCTGCTCACTCATGCCGAATGATGTCCAGAAGCGAGTAATTGCTCCGTAATGATGTTGTATGTCACATATAGCAGCCGACGGACATAATGAGGGAGAGCGATGCATGTTCATGCGGAGCTGACATACATAACAGGCATGGCATGTCACTAGAGAAAATGAAGCAAGCTACGTATTGGGACATTATGCTGGGACCAACAAAAATATAACTAATTTGTTATTGGCCAGTTTTTTTTTTCTTTTTTGTTTTTTTTTAAAGTAGCAGAAGAAGAAAAAAAAAAAGGGCGAGCCGCAGTTTATTACGCTTGATTTGCGCTGGATCTATAGTTGCAATACGTATAACTGCAGCGATTAACTAGAGTAAAAGTCCGACAATGCATCACGATACAAACTGTACATTGGGAATCTCTGTTAATATATCAGTCGTGACTTGGTCCACAGACATCGATGTTGCTGCCATTTGTTTAATCAAGTTAGAGAGCGCAGTAGATGAGACATTGTCACTTTCGTGACAGTAGCGTGTAACAACAACTTCCCAGCAGTTTAAATTCTTTGTTCCAAGTCAGTTTATTGCCGCTGCCTCGTTTTGGTGACAGACGTCACCAAATATTCTCGTTCAATATTCCCGTTGACTGACACGCAGATGAGGAGGCCCGCGATTGGATTGACAGCTGTCGCCCAAGGCGAGCAGAAGTCGTCGTAAGGGAAAGAGAACATCAAGGATGGGACAAAACAATTCTTTACAGAGAACAAAGGAAGTCCCAGCAAGTATGTGGCAGTTGGCGACATTGCAAATAGCCTTCACATACCGTCATCACTTTGTCTGACAGTTGTTTTCCTGTACTTACTGTCGGGACTGTGACCCTCCAAGCTAAACTGTGACAGGAAATCGTGAGGTTTGCAGTGGAGGTGTCTTGTGTCCAACAGTTGTGGCGAAATGGAATATATGTGTGTGTTTGTGAGCCTTTGTTGTAGACATTGAGGATTTTAATTGTCATTTGGAAATCGTAACTTTTATTTTGGAAAAATAAATCATCGACACCTTAATGCTTGGCCAAAGACAGGGACGGAAAAACTTCTGTTGTTGAACGAGAGGTCAAATAACTTGTCAGTAAAATCTGTTGCCGCTCTAATGTTGGACCTTCTGTGTTGTTCCGTTAAAGCAACGCAATTCTCAAAGCTCACTTTCGGATTCCTCTTCTTCGTAACTTTCACCGCATCCTCACGGAATGCGTCCGGTTTCTCCGCGGGGCCTGGCACTCCACCATATGGAGGAGGGAGAAAGTGGGAGGGGTCACAGCTGAGAATCAGGCAGCTGTGACGCAAAGTGAAGGTGAAACCAGTCGAGCCACATCAGCGAAAAAGCAGGTCGTGAAACCCCCCCGCCCCCACACAGTTGGTAGGCCTTGAGATCCTGACCGTGAAAAAGATTCTGACCGTGAAGGTGAGGCGAGAAGAATGCAAGGCACCACCACCACCACCACCATCACCACCATCACGCAGCAGTTTTTCGATGAAGCCGGGATGGAGGGGAGCGATTGCCCGGTCGCTTAATTTCCTCTGAATTCCGATCCCGTAATATTCTGGGGGAGATAATCATGAGCATGACAGAAAGAGAGCAATTACACGGTGATTGTTCATAAAAGAAAACAGAAAGTAGGGCGATTAAATGAAGCAATAGCCCTCTTTTTGATTGGAGGTTGAGTCTAATCAGGTCCCCAGTGTGTCGTTCCTTTGGCACGTGAGCGCAAAATGAAACGATAAGCAGTTTCCCTTTATCGCGCGCAACACGTTTTAAAACATGAGCAAACGGCGGCAGCCTTGTGCTGTTTTAAAGGCGCTTGGGTAACGTGACGCCCACACAGCCGCCTCATTCAACAGAGCAGTAATTAGATACATTTTTAATGCACCTTCCTAACGAGACAAGAGTTCTGTTTGATGTGGAATAGTTTTACTTTGAAGGACATATGAGAAAAGCATCAATTTACATTGTTTAAATTTTTTTGTTTGCCTTATATTAAAAACAAATACCTTAAGGTGAGTCAGAGAGAGTAAGATTGTGATTGAATTTAGTTTAAAGGCCCCACAATAACCCTATGTGATGTCACAAAGGGCTCTCAACTGCATGGCATCAACCCAATTCTCCAGCTAGGAGTCAGAACAACTTCTTTCCAGACATGTGGAAGGTCCAACAAAGCATCAGCTTTTTTTTTTTTTTTTTAAGGGAGGCTCTAAACAGTGGGCTAAATAACTGCCATTCAGGTGTATTGTATTCTGTATCTGTATTCTGAGTATTCCGGCTAAGTAATAGTGCACAGCTGCAACGCTGGAGTCAAAGTAGGCAAGATTTGGGTCCTATATATTTAAAAAACCAATGAGTTACCATCAGTTGAAATCAGGACTTCTAGAATCATCAGGTTTTCTGTGAAGAAACACACCTGAGCTAACAGCACAGTCGCACCGTCTCCGTTGTGCCTCCGTTTTTGACATCAAAACGAGTGACCTACTTGAGAGCCAAACTCCTGCTGTGCTACTATAAATAGCTGAGAAAACGGGCACGCGCTCGTGCACACATACACATACACGCACACACACAGCTACTGTACCCTTGCACCTGCTTGCAAAACTCTAAAAAAAAAAATGCAATGAAATAGGAGCCTAGAAAGTGAAAATCCTCATTGCAACAGGCAGCCTTGTGGTTTCCACGGCGCTGACGGCAGCGATTTTCAGAGCACGCGCAAATACACACACACACACACACACACACACACACAAACACAGGCATCAAGGACAGGCAGATGAATCTTCCAATCGCCTCACACAGGGAAACGCGATGTCACTCTCGCTGCTGCGTCAACCTCCTCCTCCTGCTTCCTCTCTCGCCGTCCTCCGACGGTGCGTCCCTTCATCCCTGACCCTGTTATCTTCTGGAGCATCTCAAAGAGACAGCGCTGAGAGGAGGAGGAGAGGAGGAGGAGGAGGAGGAGGAGGAGGAGGAGGAGCGGCGTCTCCTCGCTGCCTCTTTTGTTTCTTCCTCGTTACCTCCCCAGCGCTGCACCATCCCCTTCATTGTCTGACCCACCCTGACCGTGGAACACTCCAGGAGGATTCTCTTGGCGCCTCCTTGCGATTTACATTCAGGATGGTTGCACACGCATTGCCTTGCGGCAAGAATGTAAATGCGGTGTGATGAGCATCTACATTTCACTGGCCCTAGTCACCGGCCGATTGAAAAAACGAAACGTCGACATAAACGTCTTTGAAATGCCGGACGATTGAAAATTAGTTTTTCAACGTCGTCGTGCGCACGTGTTTCAGACCAGCGTCTCGCCGTGCAGAGAGAAAATGATGCAGCCTGTTTTCGGGAGCTGCTGCTGTTTAATTTAGTCTCAATCAGGCCCAAGTGTGTGAATAAATTATTGCGCAGCTATTTTTGTGTCTCGATGTGACCGAGCCGTAAACGAACGAGTCGGTCAGTCATTCGCGGCGACGTGGCCACACCCACAAAATGACTGACTCAGTCGCTCTGGGATTGGATTAGATTAGACTAGATTAGATCAGATTAGATTCAACTTTATGTGTGGGTGGAACTTGTGTCCGCATATGGATTTCCGCACACTCTGTGTGTGATTCGGTGAGTCAGTTATTGATTCTGTGAGATTCAGTGAAAGCGAGTGTTCAGTGGCTCTCTGGTGAGTGACTCACAAAACGAAGAATCAAATCCGTGTTCATCAGTTTAACATTGCAAGAGCACGAACCCGGTGAAGGCGTTCCAAATCTGAGTGAAGAGTCGTCGCGATGTTGCGCAACTCAGGAAACAATTTCGATGAAAGATCAGTCGTCGCCATTATCAAAAGTTGTCATGCGGTTTGGCAGACCGAGCGAGCGAGCGATGCGCACTTTCCTGGCGCTTGCAACGGAACTGAGTCGTTAAGGACTAATTTGTAAAGCGCGGCGGAGGGATGAGGCTTCAGATTTGCCCGAGGATCTGGCAACTCGGGGGAACCAAAACCGTCTCTGAGTTCTCTCCGCGGTGCTGTAATTCTGGAGCAACATCTGCATCCCCCCCCTCCCCCTCCTCCTCGCAAAAAAACAATTAACAATTGAAAAAGCCACAAAACTGATAATAATTACACTGCAACTGGCCTTTTTTAGAGTTTCACCCTGAAGAGCAGCATTCCCCTCAGTCGTGGCGAAACCCGCAAAAGAAACAGCGGGATGATTTTTTTTGGAGGGAGACTCACCGCCGGCGCAATTATCATCAGCCGCCGTAATGGCTGAGCTCGGACCAGGAGGCAATTTGGAGCCTCTGTTCCCATTTAAGTGGGCATCGAGTGGAGCGAGTGCACAGATGTAAAAAAAAAAAAAAAGAAAAGCAAGAAAGAAACTCACACGGGTACACGCAGCATTCAGAATGATTGGCCATTATGCTTCAACAGCAGCTCACACAGTTGCGGTGGAGGAATAAAACTCTCGGCGTCATTCATCTACACGTGTCAGTTATGTAATACGCACACACACAGACACACACACACACACACACACACAAATTACCTGCTTTTCATATACACGCAAGGTGAAACAGATGGATCCTTGGAAATATATGAGAACACATCCATTTGAAATACAATAAGATATTTTACACATAAACTAACACACACACACACACACACACACACACACACACACACACATATATATACATATACATGAGGAGGAAGAGCAGATGGCTGAGTGACCCCGAGGTTTTGTCCCTGCGACAGTTTGCTTGACATTGTGGACGCAGTTGTCACTTGGACTTAGAAGCAGTTCCACTCTTGAAGCTTAAGAACACACACACACACACACACACACACACACACAAACTGTTTATTTATAACCACACACACACACAATTTGTGTATTGTGATGAAAACGCAGCGCACTCTGCCCTGTGAGGTTTTCCATCTCACACGATCCTGAAGCCTCGGTTCTGCGAATGATTCTATTTTTTATTTTTTTCTTCCCGAGCTCGACCTTTGGCATTTCCGTTGAATCGTTATAATTGAAGTCCATGTTAAAGTAATTTGTTGCGTCGCTCTCTGAAGGAAACGCTCTCCTGTGAGCGAGAGAGAGGCTGTGATGGTTTATGTAAATTGCCCCCCTCGTTTTCCTGATAAAGCGCTTGTATGAGGCTCCATTAGTTAATCAGCTGCACATGCACACAGAGTCAGGGGCTGCTGATTCAAGGAGGATGTGTCAGTCGCTGCTTGAAGTGAAGGAATTCTTGCTTTTCTTCAGCAGCTCGTCGTAGATTATTAAAAAAGAAGATAAATTAGATTATTCTTTTATTTATCTTTCCGAGGAGCGAGAGACAAAAACACGTACTGACACATGACATGTTACATCATCGCGCGTCAAACACAACAGAGGAAAATCGCAAAATTGCTCCCAACGTTCCGTCCTGCGTCGTTTTCGGACAAAAAAACAAAACAAAAAAATGCGTCGTAGCTGTCAGCGTTCGTCGGATCGGCCCAGCCAGGTTGCTTCAGCGGCGGCGGCGGCAGCGGCAGCAGGGCGCCCGTTGACGACTGTGTCGTCGATGTGGAGTTGGGCGAGGGCCGGGTAGAAGTCGGCGTACGTGGAAGAGCAAAAGTGATGCGGCGACGTGGGAGGACGTGTGCGGAGGCAGTGGACGGAGGGAGGGAGGCGCTGACGTTTGGCAGCTGCTGTCGAGGAACAAACACTTCCAGCAAGACTCCAGACGACTTTTACAAAGAAGGGTTTTTGACAGAGCTGAGACTCTGACATATTTGTAGGAAGGAACATTTTTGGTGCAGTCTCTGTTAAAGTATTAGTTTTAGGTACTTTTTGTGCTGAGGCCAGACTGAGAATCTGGCAGATCAGGCGGGAGGCCTGGAGGAAGAGCAGAGAAGAAGATTTATGGATGGACTGAAGTCAGTCGGTGTGACGGGGGGCGGGGCCAGACGGAGGCAGGTGATTGGCTGTGGCCACCCCTGAAGGGAACAGCCCGGAGGAGAGGAAGTAGATTGAGTCTGATTCAGCTGCTGTACGAAGGTTAGAGCGAAGCAAATCCGCCGCAGCCAATTCATTTGCATGTTTCGTTTGGGCACAGGTTCTTTTTTTTTTGGGTTGGTTCCTGACTCAGCCCTTATGTTTGTCCAACACGGAGTGGAGCGCCCCCTTGAGGCTCTACCACAAGGCTTCCAGTCCAAAACTTGGAGGAAAAAAAAACAAAAACTTCTGTTGTTTGAGAACTTTCATACTAGAACAAAACAAAAATCGTTCTCAGTGTCCTTAGTAGGACGGCCGCTGCATAAATGCAACTACAGTCGGCCCTGCCAGACTACTAAATGACACAGACACAACTAATTAAGTGTGTGTGTGTGTGTGTGTGTGTGTGTGTGTGTGTGTGTGTGTGTGTGTGTGTGTGTGTGTGTGTGTGTGTGTGTGTGTGTGTGTGGAGACAGAGAGAGAGAGAGAGAGAGAGCGATAATTAACCAATGCTGACATCGTCAAGCTTTCTCTCATTAGGGTCTGATTAGGGGTGGAAAGCAGGAGTTACAGGTGCTCCATGAAGGACGAGGTGGGCCATTGTCATTGGCGGCGGCGGTGGGAGGCTCGGAAAGAGAGACAGAAGGAGTCGCGGCGGGGACGGCGAGCGAGGCGACGGGGAATGAAAGGAGTGATCTCCGCTCCGCTTCCACGTTAAGCCCGCCGTTATTTCCCAGGGGGCCGCCCGGCGACGTGGCGCTTTTCGCCCTTCAGCGCAGCGGCAAAGGCAACTGTCACACTGGACTTTGTTTACAGCGGACACACAAACACACACACACACACACAAGGAGCTCCACCTGTGCATCAGAGGAGCTACAAGAAATGTGCCTCGAAAATGTACCTTGAAAAATTTTACAAAAATATGAATTAGTTGTGCAGTTTGTCTGCAGCAAGTGTCGTACGGCCTTCAAGGCCAGTTTTGATTCAGTCCAACATGTGACAGAGCTGTGAAAATGCCAAACAAAATCCACATCTAGTGAAAGGGGTGAGGGAGGTTATAGTGACGCTTCTTTCGGTGTTGGCAAGCGAAGATCCTTAAAGTGCTTCTTCCAGAACAAATAAGCGTCATTTTGTGAAGGATTTTCTTGCTCTCTGCGTGACAGAGCGAGAGCGGCTGAGATGGATGGCGCTAATCTGGGAACCGCGACATCCTAATCATGGCGATCATGCGAGGATGTCGCAGCGAACGCTCCTCCCTGTTACAGTCTGAGTAGACTCATCGATCACCGCTAGCGGTCCGGACCTCGGTTAGCCTTCGGAAAACCGGCCTGGCGAGGATTCAACAGAGCGCTGGGGACGTTCGTCGGAGGCCGCAGCCCCAACGGATTGAGATTCGGCCCACTTGAGGCCGTTGGAGTATAATGAACTTGTACGTGCTGTTCAAGATGATTTGAGACAATCGGAGCTTTGTGACGCAGTTACCTAACCTGCCACACAAAGCTATCATTAACCAGGTAGCATCTGAGGTTGGAGTGTACGGATGAAGGGTTCCAAGTAGAGTCTTGACTTCAAGGTTTAAGTGTGTGATATTTGGAGATTTTGATGAAGAAACAGCGGCATCAAGTGGTCACAATTCAGATTGCAGCATCTTTCACTCTCCCTTGCCTGTACAGTGCGCACCAAAACCTGGATACCTTGACCTCCTTCTTCTTCGTTGGTTTGTCAGGCTGGCTGGGCTGTCCACACCTGGCTTCCTTAAGCCTTTTATTGGACTGCGATTATATGCTTTCATTAATGTATTAATGGGCAGTATAAATGCATTTATACTGCCCATAAATGTATTTATGGGCTTGTATTTATTGGCTTTTACCAAGATACAAATCATGAATCAAACCAAATCTTACATACTGGACCTTTAAACCGAAAGGGCGGTTAGCTTCGTTGAGCTAAGCTGGTTTAAATAAACAAATCTAACGCTTAAAACACAGACATGAAATTTGTCCTTTCCAGGCTCACATGTAGGATCCCAAAAGCAGCGAGAGCAGTGAGAGGGACTCTGGCTGCTGAAGCGAAACATTTGCCACTTCCCTTCAACCGATTTCGGTTTTGACTGTCAGGTTTTTTTTTGCAGGGCCCTTGAGCGCGACACTTCATTATATTAGCTTCCGCTGAGTCCTCGCCAGTGCCGCCCGTGCGCACTGCCATCCGCCAGACAACACAGAGCTGGATAGTGGCCGCTAAACATAGAAGAGCGAATGGCTTCATGACTTTCCCTTGTACTCAACCTATTTACATTTTCACATCAGCGAGCTGGTCTCTCCCGCTAGCGCTTCTGCGTCGTCCTCCAATCGGGTTCCATTTGCCCGCGGTGTCCGGAACGCTGCTTTGCTCCGTGCGGCAGCTCCCGGAAATCAATTAGGGGTAGACGGCGCAGACTCTCATTAGAGTGTGAATGCGGCAGCGCCGGGCGAGAGGTTAATAACGTTTCAAACAGCAGCCACTGGAACACGGAGGCCCGGACCGGCTCTAAATGTCACGCAAGGAAAAGAAAAATAATGCAGTCCTACTTATTTTACTGCCGCAAAAAAAAAAAAAACTCGATTCTTCAGGTGACTCATTCTCGCCCCCTGCTGGCGGCTCGAGTGCTTTTACCGGCGCTGATGAAACAATCCGAAGTAAATCTCAGAGTTGAGGTGAATTTTCTTCGCAGAACAACGGAGGAAAAACATGCTGTTGGTGTTTGTAGAACCGGTGTCCGGGGAGGCTGATCCGTCACTCGGCTCCGCCGCGCCAGGCTCGGCTGATGCAACGCGGGGATATCGTTTCATCCGCTCCCGCACGAGACGGAGCGAACGAAGCGAGCAGCGAATCTTCTGTGATTTCAACGCGCGCACGACACGACACAGGCACGGGTCGACGTCTGACACTGGGAGGCCCCCCATTTGGAAAACATGTTTCCCGAGGTGATTTGCGGTTGTTTGGTGGGGGCGCGGTGGCAGATTGCTCTCGCGTTGGCCTCATTCATCAATGTCAGCGCCGAGACTGTCGCGCTCAAACGCGCTCGCGTGCAGGAAAACGCAGGAGACCACACACACACACACACACACACACACACGCACGAGAGGCAGAGAGACGACAGCCTTTATTTCTAATGAGCTCATTTGACTGTCTGCTCTTCGGCTGGTCTTGCGGCGGTCAAAGGTCACAAAAGTTACATGATGACCAGCGCCTTTGTTGAGCTTGAGCAGGTTCTGAATTCGATGGCCGAGTAGGTGCGTACGTATCCAACGTCATTTTATTTTGCGCTCATTTCTCCTTTGAAATTCAGGAATTTACATTTATACTGAAAGATCCAGAAAAAGTCCAGTTGCCTCAACTCAACCCTTCTACATTAAGGCGACCTGGACGGCTGAGAACCTTCACAGACAAACTTTTATACAGTTTGGTTTGTTATCTAATGTTCTTACAATCCATTGGAAAAAAATGTCGTTGTTGTTGTTGTTTTTTAATTATGTTTAAATTAAATTTTGTCAGTTTATTTGCTGGGTTGGTACAGACATCAGAGTTTTAGGTATTGGCAGTTTAAGTAACTGCAAAATGTCAATGAAAGTCGTCAAATAAGGAAAAATTACAAATGCAAAGGTTAGGTATCACCCAGAGCCTCTGTGGAGAAAAAAAATCCCAGCCTTTGTGTTCAGCCTGCTATGACCTGAAGATTTTAATGTCAGTGAATTTAAAAAAAAAAATGCTTTGTCATCACCTGGTGAATGAATGGACGATTCAAGGCTGACAGAACTTTGCTTCCAGAGTTCTAACCTCGCGAGTTATTTCATTACAAAAACAAACGTGTGAACACGCGTGCAGCAGCGGCACGCTGTGCGCCGCATAATCCCATCTAAATTCATGTTTTCATCAATTATTCACGGCGCGTTAAGGTTCAAATATGAGAAGGTTGTTTGGTGCGCTCGCACTCGGAACCAACAAACTGAACAGAATGTTCTTCTTCGGCCTTGATGCCTCGAGTTTCGACTGCGAAGCGCAGCGTCATTGTTCAGCCTAGGTAATTTTTTTATTCCCGTTTCAATGGAAACAACTCTTCAAGGTCCTGCATGAAATCTGCTTTCAGTTCTTTATTTTTCATCCTGTGGGGAGAGAGCCAAATGTTCTCATTTTTAGGCTTTCCACAAACCGGCCATTTTATTCAGTGCGGTGCTCGGCCAATCACACAGCAGCGGTGACCACGAGGCGACGGCGACCTGCTGAAGTTCAAATCAAGCATCAGATTTAGTTTCAATCTCTGGGGGAAGATTTAAGCGAGTCTTTTGCACAATATTGAACCTTTAACCAATCTTTGAATCAAGTTCCGCTGATTTTTACTGGTTTTTCGGTTGCTGAGCCGCGAGAACAGGCGGCCCGTTTCTGTGTTCGGCCCTTGCGTCGCAGCCGCAAACGTCTTGACAAACGTTGCGCGTCGTTTACAGAGACGAAGAGTCTCGCTGGGGGGGGATCCAGATTTGTCACCAAATCAAATCAATTCCCAACCACCCGGCTCCAGAGGATGAAAGAATGAATGAATGAATAAATAAAACTCTCCCACCAGCCCAGCACGGCATCTCTTCCTCGGGATGACTCGTGCGCACCAGCGTGTTTACATCGTGCACGCTCGCCCTGTTTACTTCCGACCCCTCGCCCCCTCCCCAAACACCCACCACCCCCCCCCAAACACCCCAAACACCCCCCCAAACACCCCATCCCTACCCCACCCGGATGTCTTTGAGCGAAGCCAGAACGCAGCACTTCCACGGGACGCGCAGCCGCACGCACACACACACACACACACACACACACACTCACAGTGGCGTCGCCGCTGATTTGCTGTGACAGGACTGTAATTTTAGCTTCTCCCTCTCTCATGCACTCCCTTTTTCCCATCATCCGCTTTTTGGCCCGCGATCACAGTGCGGCGTGCACGGCGGTCGTTCTGGCCTTCCCGCTGCCCCCCCCCGCTCTCACGGGTTTGGGTCATTGAGTTAAAAAAAAACACAAAAAAAAACTGTGGATGAGACTCCTTCACTAATGTGCCATTATCTCTCTGAAACACACTGCAGGAGCAGCGAGGGGGTTTGTTTTGCGAAACCGCGACCCTCCGGATGAGTCCCGCCGCTCGTTTTTCATCGGCTGTTTCTGCTCTGAATCCCCTTCGTGAGGACCGAGGGTGCATGTGTAATGATGGACGATCAGTAGGTTTCCTTGAGTGGCCAGAAGAAATATAGTAAAATTGAAGTGGTCCGTGTCGTATTTTGGCTGGACACTGTGTTTTCCCCGGCTCCTTATCTCGGTTCTCGCGAGTCAAAAGTCTCGTCACGCAGGGCCGAGAGGGCGTCCGGGTAATCTAGTAGCAGCTGGGGAAAGGAATTTGCCCGAGCGCTGAATTTCAACTCGCAAATTACTTTTTATCACCCCTACCACTACCACCACCTCCCCATTTTGATAAATACACCAGCTTTATATACATCCTTCTATGGGCTCATCTTCAAACACGGTGATTTGGAGGCTGTAATTGAGTCATAATCTTCAAAATCTCCACAATCTGTAGCTTTGTTTTCTTTTTAAACATTAGCTGGACGTTCAATGACTGTCACATAGATCGAATTATAAGTATGTTTTTGCTCCAAGTATTGTTTAAACGTTACCAAATAAGGACATCAACAATATATGATTTTAGATTTTTTTTTTTTTTTTTAAACGTGTGTGCATAAATGTCTGAGATAGTGAAAATTTATTGTTCTCGAATATTCAATTTAATGACTGTCATTAGTTTTGAGGATGGATGTGGGTCTGGAATGACTGGGCTCAGGATGAAATGTGGCTGTTCTCTTTAATGGGCGGAGAGCAGGAGCAGAGAGAGCCAAGCAACAGGTAACAATACTGCTGGTTCTCATTAAAACCCTGCTGCTACCTGAGGCGTTATACAGTAGATCAAGTGTGTGTGTGTGTGTGTGTGTGTAGTCGTGGTTAAGGCCGCCCCTTCATCTGTGTGTCACTAAATAATGACTGTGTCTGAGCTGCCGGCCCTCTGGGCTCTGCTGTCTGCCAGTACAGGCAAACACACGTCCGGCTCTCTGCGGCTGGCGACCGCTTGCTAAATGTCAGACGACTTCACTCCTGCAACAATATTTTCTAATATTTATGAATATATATCGTCCCAGGCGTGTCCCGAACACTCAGGACCGATGTACCATTTTGAAACTGGGCGTTGTCCTTCTTCTAGGGGAGGAGTTTAATGACCGACCAGTGGTGTTCTTTTGTTATTCCTCAACATAATCCATGTCCTTGCTCCCAGACACACTTGTGAATAGTAATCAATGTGTGTACCGCATTTAAAGTGGTGTGATGTGTGAGAAAGCACATTATTAGCACTAATTATTCTGGATACAACCCACATGGCCTTTTGCTACCAGAACTCTGTTATTTATACCTTGTTTCCAAGGGACCACTATCAGTGGCGCACCTGCCTCCTTCTGCAAGACTTTTTGTTTTTCTTCTTTTCATCCAAAGCCAGTTGAAATAAAACCTAACAGCTTTCAGCAACATTGTAACAGATCTGGTAAGAAAAGCCAACTCTGTGGCTCACTTCATATCCATCTTTATTTTAGCTAGCGTTAGCATTCCTTGGGAGCATGTTTCATGGTGTTTGCTTGTGTTTTCAGAAGTTGCTGCGTTTCTGGCCACCACAGAAGCCGTTGCTTCTCACTACTTTTAATGGTGGGCAGGCAGCTGTTCCAATGGACGGGGCAGCGGCTAACAGAGGCACAGCCGGTCCGGCTTTTGTCGACAAAAGGATTGAACGGGCTTGATATCAACAGACAGCGGGTAAGTCAATCTCAATGACACTGCCCCAGAAGAAAAACCCCTTGAGCTTCACATGTTGTTTTTTTGGGTTTTTTTTAATCTGACAATAATGCAAATAGCATATTTCCCCTTTAAATACATTGAATCCAGCAGATGGACGTTTCCTTCATCTTTCAAAGAGCTAAAACCACAGACAAAGGCAGCAGTCTTGTATTGCACTTTGGCTTCTCCTTCCTCCTCTCCTTCTGTGCCCCTCACGGCCTCGCCCGCAGTCCCGCCCGGGACACCAAGGGTAAAAACTGTGTTAGCTCAAGTGTTTCTCGGTTGCCAACAGCAGCCTCGACATCTCCCTCAGCCTCCCAGCGGCTGTGAGATAACGTTGTCGTGACGAGATTACTTTTTTATGGCACTTCTCAGCTGCAGCAGTGCCAACTCAGGCTTTGCGGGATCGCACAATAACTTTTGATGAATTTTACTTTAAAGGCTGCGCTGGGACACTTCGCATCTTTGGTGCAGTTATGACTTTTAGGGTTTGGACGATCGCATGACTCCGTATTAGGCTCTGCACTCATTTTACATTACAGAATTTTACATTATCCACCCTTAAAGCTAACACTGGTCTCTGGTCCCAGTAATACCAGTAAAACTTTGTCTGAAGATTTCTGTGCACTTTGTCAATTTCTTGGTAAGCATGAAGTTTCTTTTTTTTTTTTCAAATCATAAACCGTGCGGATGGGAGCAGAGAGAAAATTTGTGAAAAACATCTTGATTGAATAAAAGTTATGCAGGGAAGAAAAAGAGAATTTGTTATCCTAACTTCGTTTCACACAATCCTTAGACAAGGAAAAATAACAATCCTCAGAGTCAGTGTATCCTAGAATTCAAACATTGAATGTAGCTTTTTTTTTCTGTTTAAAACACTGTTGGCCCGAATTATAATTTTTTTTCCACATTAATCTGCATAAAGGCTTGTTGATGGCAGAAAAACAAAAAACAAAATGCTGATTGGCAACCAAACTTAACTCATTATCTCTGCTTCTCAGCAGCAAACAAACAATCAAACTGTCCCACTAACATCCTAAAAATACAGTATGTCCACAAGCAGCTCCAGTACAAAGGAGGTAAAATTCTTCTCTTGCTAATAGGAGCAGGAGTGACTGTTGCCCCAAAGTACTTTCTTGTGAGTTTGCTTTTCTGTTTCTGTCACAAATTCACCGCAAAACCCCTGAGGAACCGGAAAGTATTGAATTCTTCACACACACAAACCTTGTTTTGGTACAAAATCATGAAGGCACTTAAATTTTAAAATGGATTTCACTGATTCATTATGATCAACGCAAAGGAAAAAGCAAACTATAGTTGACATAGTGTAACATTAGTAAAACCAGCCAAACAACATTACAAGTCAAGTTTCACCTGTGGTCCATTTCACAGAACTTTACAGACAAGAAAAACACAATAACTTCTAGCAGATGCATTGTTTTCTTTAGATCAGCCTATCAGTACATTAGCATTTTGTCAGTTGTGTGTTCGCGCCGCACATGTGCGCTAAATACCATTCACCCATCTAAATGGTCACGGGTCATAACAACATCACACTGGAGGACAGGACTGGAGTAAAAGTGACAAATGAACCTGTCACGCACGCACGCACACACACACACACTCACTCATGCACCATACACACACACACACACACACACACACTCAAGGAGCTGTCGAATGTCAGTGACCTGATGGAATTCTGGTCCAGGCTAAACTAGCTGGAAAAGTGGAGCTCTTGTGCAGCGGCCGTGAGGATGTTTGGGACTAAGTGAGTTGACAGATGAAAAGATAGTAAAGGACAGAGAGTTTGCATCAGTCGAACAGCAGGGGGTGTCATTCCGCGGTATGAGTTGCAAGTAGACAAGTGGTTTGATGAAATTATTATTATCTTGTCAGACATCAACCATCATTTGTTTGGTTTATTTTACAGTTCAGATGAAATGAAGAGTTCTGGGTGTTGTTGCAGAAGAAGGTTGTGAGTTTGATTCTGTCCCGAACCGATTCTGTGGAGTTTGCATGTTCTCCCTGCGTCTGTGTGGGTTTTTTCCAGGTTCATGATGAGGTTAATTAGAAACTTTAAATTTTCCACAGGTTATGCTTGTTTGTTGGTTACATAGCCCCCTGTTTCAAGGTGTAACCTCGCCTTTACCCTGGCAGGAAGCCAGTGCAGGGGAAGCAGCGATAGAAAATGGATGGATTCATTCTGAAGTGTGAAGCGTGTTTGGCTCAGTTGTGAAAAAGTGTTGCAGTTTTTGCAAAACCTTCTGCCCCACACATAGTTGCCGTCTCCAAAAGTTGCGTGTACAATGTCAATAAGTTGGCTTTTGTATTCCCTGGCATCAGAAAGTGAAAAATGGCAGTGCACTGTAGGGTTTTGGAACACTAAGCACCTCTGGTTGGGACCGCTGCCCTGTCCAGGACGCTGCAGGACGTTGTTATTGGGCTCTTCTCCAGAAATATCTGACTCCTTTTTCAGGAAATGCAAGGCTCATGTAATAATAATTATCAGCCTTTGCACAATGATGAAAACATCCACCATTGTGCAGTAATCAGCATTAAAATGTAAATTAAAACAAAAAAAGAATAAGCAAACCTCAGGGTTGTGCTGCAAATGTCCATCTTGCAAACGTCCCCTGGTCCTCCTGACGCAACAGGGAGGGAAAGTCGGCGAGCAAAGTGAAGAAGGTGAAGTGTTTGTCTTGTCAGCACTGTGCCTGCCATCAGCCATCAACTCAGTACACACACACAGACACACACGCAGACACACACTCAATGGCAGGTCAACGAGTTCAGATAGACCTGAGTCAAAGCCAAATTGTCTCCTTAAAGCTTCATTGCCACATGTCCAGACGGTGACTAAGTGGCAGTTTTAGCGCAGAGGGGGAGGGGCAAACAATTAATCCACCAAATAATGAAGCAGTCTTTTTTTTTTTTTTTTGGCCTTTTACTCAGAAAGTGGTTAAAAAGATATATTTTTTTTCCAGCCCACAGAGCGTCCGTTGGAGCGGTGGCGGCGCCGTCTGTTTACCTCTGCGCCCAAGGTCAGACTCCGGGATGAGTTATTTGGCCGTGCGGTAGATGTTATCGACAGCGGCGGAGAAAAATGGTCTCGGTATGGGCAGTGACAGTGTGTATCCCCCGGGGGGAGCCGCGGCGCGAGGGTAAACTTCATCTCCCGCGGAGCTGCGCGCTCACAAAGTTCCGTCAAAGTCATTCGCGGTGGGGAAATTTACATCCGAATCAACAAGCGCACCCAGGGGTAAAAAAAAAAAAAAAAATAGAAAAGAAAAATAGAAAGAAAACATCACTTCCTGAGCAGCCCATTTAGATATAAATCTGCTTTCTCTCCTGCGCGGCACGCCACTTTCCCCACTCTCTCAATCAAAGTCATTTGCATACTTACACACTTCCTTATCTCGCCGCCGCTCAAGACGAATGCAGCCTTTTTTCCCCTCTCCCCCGCCATTCGACGGTGACAATGTAATTTGCTTTACAAAGCAACGGGATACTCCTGTTTAAGATTGAGATAAACTTAAGCGAGATGAGCGTTCGCTCAGAGGGTGGAGGCTCTGAGAAACACGCGGCTGCAGGAACAGCTGTTTTTGCAAACTCTGTTTTCTCCTTCATCATCAAAAAAAGATGCTCTTGACCCAAATAGAAAGGAAAGGAAAAAAGGACTTTTCAGGACAGTTCAAACCAATATTTCTTATTCTTTAATCTAAGCAGACACTCGCTTCACTTGTTTTTTCCCTTTATTTCCCAATTTAATCTCTTTTTTTTAAATTAACAGAGGCATTTAGGGGGGAAGCATGGCATTGGTCCAATTTCCCATTAGTCCGACAAATTGCCCATTGGTCCGACCTCCCTTAAACCTAACCTGAATGGAAGGTCGGACTAATGGCCAGTTTCCATTTAGGCGATCAGATGGAAAGTTATGCACATCATATATTATACGATTCTTAACTGGCAGCCAGTCAAGGCAAGTGCCAATTCTGGAGTTGGACGGCGGACTGTTGTTTTGCTGCACTAGATTCATGCACTTCATCAAATACATGATTTATAGCCGCTAGCTCCTCTTTTAAACATTTCTTTCAGCTGCCTCATTCGAACTCAGAAACTCACAGCGTAAACGGGGAGCAAAAACAGAGCATATTTATATTTATATATATTGTATTTGTTTGAATTCAATAGGAGTGGCGCAATAGTGGCATGTTGTCGGGTCTTTTCCTTGAAGTTAACTAGCTTGCGGTGGCAGGGGCAAGTCAGTGAACGGCTCAGTATAGACGATGAATCACGACTCACCACTCGGCAGAGTGACTCTCCAGTTTTGAACGATACTCTCGGGACTCATCGGGAGCGTCAGCAGCTTCCGCTGTTGGAAAAGAGACAGAGAGAGACGAACAGGCGACCAGCTCCCAGCACACGTCGCCTACATTTCCCCCTTTTCTTCTCAATCGCCTCCAATTTCTGTCCTTCTCGTTCTCCGCCGCTCCCGCATGTCTGCCCTTGTACACCCTTCCATCGCTCTCCATCAGGACGCACCGAGACTGAACGATAAAACAAATGGTGGGCTGGCAAACGGTGCAGTGAGAGAAAGGCCGATGCATTTATCCAGACATGCAGCTGGAAAAGTTCCAACGACTGTTTGGACCAAAGCTGCCATTTATCCACGGATGCTTAAGCGTGCAAGGTCACTTGATCGAGCGCGGCACACGAAGAATAACAAAAAGAACAGCAAATAACCAAAAAGGGACGTGAACGATAGATTTCCTGTATGTCCACAAACGAAAAAAAAGAGTTTCCAACGTATTTCCTCTAGTTCCGCCTTTAAAAAAAAAAAGTTCATTTGCATGTGGGTGAAAGGTCAGCAGACATAGAGAAAGCAGGTCAAACCAACGGCAACATGTGTGTAACGTACATCTTCCATGCAGGGATGACCAGGGAAAGCTGGGGACACCTGAGCGCGATCCTATAAGATGAAACGCGGTGGCGTCAGTGTGTAGGCGGAACTGGGTTGAACTCGTATCGAGGTCCGTGCGGTTGGCTGAATAATTCAGACACAGCTGATTGGGCCGCAGGACGCAGGTGGCCGGATGACGGTAAGCCTTGATTGCCATTTTCCAAGGGTTACCAACACTGTATCTGTGAAGCTTCTCAGTCGTCCAGGTCATCTTAGTGTTGAAGGGTGAAGTTAAAGACTGGTTTTGCTATCTTAAAGTGGCCCTTAAAAAAAAGGTTAGAGTCCCATGTATTTCACCACCAAGGAGGAGGTTGGTTGTTTCTTGTTTCTTTCTAAGTTTTCATTTCTAACCTTGGAGTCATGGTGACATCACCCATTGGGCTGCAAAGGTTGGTGGTTCGGAACCCTTGCGGTTGGTTTTGCAATCGTCGCCATCTTGAGTTTCCGGTCAGTTTTGAAAAGATTCCATATCTGGATGTGTGGGTGGTACGAGAGGTGAGCAATGATTAGAGTGTGAGTGCAGTGTGTGCCCAAACGCCCACCACTTGCTGGTAACAGTTGGCCACAAAACTTCTGTCGTGCCTCAACTTAATGGCCATTTTTACTCAAAATGAAGCAAAAACAGACAAAATGGACATATGGGCCTATTTGTTGCCTTAAGTCATTGATGTAGACCAGTGGTTCTCAAACTTTCTCTGTCACTTCCCACCTTGGAAGAAGAAAGATTTTCATGGCTAGAAGCCCCAAATTTGACGTGGCTGTGTCTTGAGGGATCCCCATGAACCTGCAAGTGGTCCCATGTCTCTAGGCATGGCATTAGGGTTAGCGAAAAGGCTGGAATTAGGGTTAGGGTTAGGGTTACTGCTGGAATTAGGGTTAGGTTTCGGGGTTCCTCATGGGCTAGAAGCCCCAAATTTGACATGGCTCTGTCTTGAGGGATCCAGATGAACCTGCAAGTGGCCCCATGTCTCTAGGACAAAGTTGACTTTTGACCCCATAGACTTGCTTGGCATTAGGGCAGTGGTTTTCAAACCTCTGTCACGCCCCACCTTGGAGAAAGAAAATGTTCCTGTGTACCTGAGCAGTGTTTTTCTTAACAACAACGTACCGAACACTTTTTGTTAATTGTTCTGCCGTGGAAAAAATTCTGACGTGAAAACATTAGTTCCCCCGGGCGCCCCGTCTCCCTCCCGCCCGGTGTTTTGCCCCCCCGCCCCCAGATGTGACTCTGCGCCCCCCATGGGGGGCGCGCCACCCACTTTGAGAAACACTGATGTAGACCAACAAAAAAAAAAAAAACAGCTTGTAACAGTATGTATTTAGCGTTAATTTCTGTGTTGACAGCCTGTCGGGTTTTTTTTTTAGTGTTTTTGCAACCAACTTTGGCGGTCCCTGCTGGTCAAACGATATAATGCAGGTTTTTGGGACTTCCAAAACCAGAAGTTCTTTTCACTCAATAGTAGAAACTCTTCTCCTCGTTGACAGCAGTGACACAGGCTGCCACCTACAGCTCGGCAGCCAGCACTGCACCTCACTGTCTTCAAAACACGATTGCGTTTTTCTTCCACCCAAAAGGCCGATTTGTTTAAACTGATTGACTAGTTTGAACCGACTGATTTAAAATGCTCTGATGGCTGCCCCATCTGCCTTCTGCCAGGCTCGCCTTGTATCTTCACAGGTGGCAAATTTGAAATTTAAACCCGCTGGACCGTGTGGGCGACGCATCCATTTGAAATGGCTCACTGTGCCTCAAACGTAATGTACAGTGAAATCAAAAGTCCCTCCTCGCCCATTCGCACATGATGCTGTAGATTTTTTATTTGTTTTGCGACCCTGCAAAAAAATAAATAAATAAATAAATAAAAGGCGGAGGAGTCACGCAGTCCTGCCATTGGGAGTGCCCCCGAAGAATGGGAACGATGGCACTTGATGAGCAGTGTGAGGCCGGTGGTACCAAATGTGAGTCTTTTGTCATCTCCAGACAGGTCGGTGGGCTGCAGCCGGGACATGAACTTTAATAAGCTGTAATGATTTCCTAAGAGCATCTTGATAAAGTATTGATCCCGCTGCAGCTGCACCGTGATATCCGCTCACGAGGCCAGTCGGGGATTTTCTGAGCCTTGCTTCAGGACACCTCAGCTGGAGCAGATGTTTGTTCTCAACGGGACTAAGAAGGCTAAGAAGACTTGAACCCAAAAAAAAGAGGGAAAAAAAAAAAAAAACCATTGGGCGAAAAAAACATTCCACCCTGCATGCTGCCCGATGAGGAAGAGTGCAATCGCCGCCTCCAGCGGAAGACGAGGAGACAGCTGTTCAAGTTTGGGATTCAGTTGGCTGCAGAGGTTTTAAGAGGGCAGTCCGCCTGCCAAGCTCGCCTCCTCCTCCAGACTCCCCTTTTTCCTAATTCATGAGGCCGACGGTGGATTAATTCAAACAGGAGAAGCAGCCGTCACTCCTGTCAGAGCGTGATAGCCGTTACCAAAGGAGGTCAGAGGGGCTGAAGGATGATTTAGTTCCCCTTTCAGTTTAAACTTATTGGCCCACTTAGGGAAAAAAAAGGTAAAGGTTAGGGCTGAGTATCTGTCCATCTTTGGGTTGAGGCATCTTCATCGTTTATCTCCTCCGGCTGGGAGGCATTTCTGAGATGGAAGGTAGTGCTGAAATGCAGATTCTCGCTGCACACGTGCATAGACTGTAAACAAGGTACCAGGTTTTGCCTCTTTTTTTCACTATAGAAGGGAATGAACCAAATAATGATTAAACAGGGACCAGAGCAATGGGGATACAGAGATATTAAAACTGGAAGAAATTGCCGCACGTAAATATAAATTGCAACATTATGTATATTTTATATTATTTTTATAAGTTTCAAATGGCAGACGGTGGTAAAGCAGAATCACATCCAGAACGCTTTCGGAAGAGTTTGGCTCTCGGGAAGACACAAATTACCGCTGAGCCTTGTGGTGGTAGCGTCAGCCTAATTAAACAAAACACCTGCGATGGAAAAGGTGTCATGCGGCGTCAACACAAATAAAAGTAGAGGCGTATCATCCGGATTATTGCGGGAATAAATACGGCTGTCAGACGGATGTATTAACATTCTCCGTGGTGACTGTCCGCGGTCCGCAACCTCGGTCCCAGCCTGGTCACCTTGGATTTTAATGAGTTGTCCTGTCAAGTTGGGTGTTACGGCAAACACGCCGATGCAAGTCATGAAGTGCGCGCCAACAAATGACAAAGGGGTTGGAGATTAAACCTTTCAAATTAAGTTGGTGAATTGTTTCTGATATTATCCTGGAATTCTACCCTCAAAAAAAGCCTCAGGTTCACAGCTAAAACCTGCTGTTTTGCTGCAGCTCAACGTTGAAAAGTTCACGTAAGAAAGCCTCTGGTCGTTAAAAGATCATATCATACCCCACTGTTCTGTTCACCCTGAATCACAAACTATTACTTTCCTTTTAATTTACAGTTGTGCTACTGGTAACCATTTTGTAGAAGTTGCTTCAGGTCGGATTTCCTGTGGTAATATCAGCGCTATTTGTCAAATATTAGAGATTTAACCAGATGATTCCGTCTCGGTATTGTAACATTTCAACGTGTGTCTCAGGTGGTTTGCAGTGGCTCTTTGCAAGTTGGAAGGAACCGCTTGTTGTGTATGTACCAGCATCAGAATTCAGTGTCGTCAGCTGACAGGTCGGGTGAAAATGTGGGTTGCTTCTGCAGATTGGCAGGTAAAACAGAAAAATTCCATTAAAATGTGAATTTTCTGTTCTACTCTTCACAAGCACTCTTGTCTAGACTTTATTTACCTTTCCCATAAGGATCAGTGGCCTCTCACTGGCATTGACTGTTATACTTTCCGTCCCTGGAAACACTGTGAGCCTTCGCCGCAAAGCTGCAGCAGCTTTTAATTATGATTTCGCTCACTCTCTCCATCCGTCAATACCATTGAGCTGCAGCTGTCGCGCTAGAGGCGCTGCTCCAGGCCTGCAGCTGCATGCTGCTCTTGTTTGTTGCAAAATTCTCTGCACTTGCTTTGTTCCGCGCTGGATTGCTACCGTATCCAGGTTGCTAGCCGAATCCTTGCAAGGGGGAAGTTTCACGTAGTGCAAATCAGGGGTGGTTCAGAAGCAGCAAATTCGACCTGTGGTGTAAATCAATGGAGCCAACATCATTTTATTGTTATAATTTCCAAATTGGGGATAAATGCAGCGCTCGCTACCTGGCAGAGGGAATAAATCGAATGCCATGAATTAAGGACGGATTCAGACAGACGAACCAGAAATTCCCGCAACTTATTCTTGAAGTCCGTCTCGCTGAATGATTTACAGTCACGCCTGCGGGCAGGACGTACGACAGAGGTCCAAACCCCACTGGAATTTTTTATTTTTTTTCATTCAGGAGTTTTCGGGCTGTAAGTGAGGACCGGCCCGGAGGGATCTGACCCCGGAGGAGGAAGAGGACATAAAAGCAGGAACACCAGAGGACTGAAAAAGGAACAGGTGTTAAATTTTCAGCATGTTCTGAGGGTGGAGGGGTGGGGGGGCAGAGGGTGGGAGCTGGCTCCGACTCTCTTTTTCAGTCCTGAACGACGCTCGCCCCACTCCGTCTGAGATAAACACAGATAACGCGCGCTCGCACACGCTCCCAAATTTATTTCTGCTTAACAGAACAAACACATTACACACATCATGTCTCTGCTCACTGAAATCACTCGGCGGTGCAGAAAATCCTAACTCGGATTGTGTGTGCGTGTGTGTGTGTGTGTGTGTGAGTATGTGTGCGTGCCTTCCATCTGGCAGAAATAGACAACGCTCTCCTCGCCGTGGTAAAACACTTCAACCCACACTAAAAAGGTTGAAGAAGCACACGAGGAAAGAAGAAGGCGGCCGTAATGGCCTTCGTGGACGATGTTAAAATGCTTGATCAACTTCAGTGCGGCGATGACGGGGCCGGTTCCCCACTTAGAGCCCATGTCCATGTCAGGGTTAACGGTGCTGCCTGTCAAAGGGACAATTCAACACATTCCACTTGAACCAGAGATATTCAAAGATTTTATTTAAGGACGCTGATAAAGACTCTTGATTGACCCTCAGTCTCTTTACATCCATCGTAGTAGTTTTCAATAAGCAGCTGCACTGCAGGTTAGAGGCCCGATCACTTGATGTGTCGGAATAATAACTACATTACTGCAACAATCTACTGACTAAAAGAGTAAGACCTTGATTTTAACTTGATTTCCATAACCATGTTCTTCATCCATACACCCATAAGCATTTATTATATGGGACCAGTGGCCATATCGTTAGCTACTGACTGCAAGCTAACCTCAGCCCACTGGAAAATATCGCCATCGTAACTGACTCAACAAAATATCTGCAATCACTTTGACTAACTAGACTGACTGATGTGCCCGATGTACCAGCTAACCTCCTAAATGACCAGCCTAAAACTATACCTGTTATATTCTCTTTAGGATCTTCAAACATTGGTACCAGGTTCAAAGTTCAGTTTGGGTCTTGTGTGGATTATCCCTTTCGTCTGACTTCTGCGGGAAAAAAGGGAACAATATTGAAAGTTGGAACAATCTGAACAACTAGCTCAAGCTTTTAGGTATAGGGGCTAAAATAACAAGCAAGCAAATAGGGTAAGAGACACTTTGGTGCAATTTAAAGTCGTCAACACAGTCAGTCCCTTTTATGATCAAGCATTGACTTTTCTTCAGCTGGTGGTTGAGGCCCCTTCCTGGAGGGATTATCGGACACAAGCGCTAAAAAGCTCGGCCAATTAGCCCACTGCTATCTATGAATAGGAGTTCTTTGCAAAAGTGCACTTTCTCGCTGTGCAACCAATTGACGTAAGCCTCATACCGACTATTCCCAGAGGTCCAAGTGCGGCGGGAGATTGTCGCTTGTTTGTGGCGTTAAACTTGTGCCTTCGCTCCAGAGTTCCAGCCCTAATGTGCTGGCGTGGCGGTTCTGAAGGAACGAGGAAGCGATGAAGAGGCAAGGGGGCGGCGAAGCAAATTTGCAGTGAAGAAAAAATAAAATAAAAGAGGAGGTGGCTGACGATCCATTCCGACTACCCCCAACCCCCTCTCGACAGCACCACCACCACCCTGCCCTTGTTATTACTTCCCCGGCCCCGCTTTGCCGCATCTGTCGGACAATTTTTACCTCGACTGAACTAATAAGCGTGTGTGGGAGTTGATGGCAGCCTGAGGTTTCAGGTACAGCTGACGGTGTTGGAGCTAATCAGGTTGGACAACATCTCCGGTACAAGGCCACCACGACAGCAGAAGCGAGTAATTAGAAATGGGAATACGAAATGTTTACATGCGCGCAATATTTATACAACGGACAGCACTCACACACACACACGCACACGCCCGGAACACCCGTATTGCTCTCGGAGGACGGAAAGAGCTTGTCCATGCAGAACAGAGAGTTATTACCTGGAAGACTCGCTCAAACTAGCGGAGGTGAGGTGATGGTGGGATGAATGGAGGGACGGAGGGAGAGAGATTCCCTCAATGCAATAACGCTCTTAATGGCGGCTGGGAATATTAACGGGGCCTTGAGAAAGTCCCAAGGGTATATGCAAATGTAATCCGAATGAATGCCGTAGGTGGCGAGACGTGCTCCTCCGAGTTGGTGGGGGTTTTTCTCTTCTTCTTTTTTTTGCCGCTGCCACTGAGCTTTTCCGAGGGCCGAACGCAGAGTTGAGCATGATGCGCATTACCGCGGCGGATGGTTGAGGGGGGTAATGAGCCACTTTAAGATCGCTTTGTAGCCTGTTTAATTTTACAGTCTGATGAGTTTTCATAACAAGTCAATTGGAGTACGCCGAAGCTGGGCAGCATTAATGGGATAGGTGTGATAAGCGGGAGCCAAATTGGCGCCTCATAAAACTGGGACTCCATTTGTTGCCCGGTGTTTTGGGTTCGGGGTGAGACAAGCACACCGACCGTGTCTTTGGTTTGATTTCCCTGTGTGTCTCCATAAGCCCCGGGAAAAATAGACACGCCAGTTGCTCAGCAGCCCGTCGTTTACTTCAGCACTTCAGCATCTTATTTTCCAATCTGCATAATGTTTTAATGGCTCGGTTCCCAGATCAAGAGACAGACTTTCTCATTTCGCTTTCAGTCTGAGACATGGTTAAGACCTTGTTATGAAATGTATCCCAGGCACTTTTTCAATTATTCCGAATCTACTGGAAGCTCTGACAAACTGGGTTTGAGCAAAACTTGTCTTGTTTTGTTGCAAAGTAGTACTTTGGTGCGCAAAAGTACCCCAATACTTCAAGTGAGCCTGACTGATGAATCATTGAAATGTGTTGATAGTTTTCAGTTTTAGTTCTGTTTTTTTGATTTTGTGTATTCAAAGGCTGTCAACAAATTCTATTCTATTTTGCGGCTGAGCCCGGTGGAAGGCTAGCTCGAATTGTACGAGCCAACAGTAAGTCTTGCTTTATACAAGCATATAGGAAGCCTCGATTTGAAAGAGCCAATTGGAAGCCCTAATTTGAAGGAGCCAATAGGAAGCCACGAATTGAGAGAGCTTAAGTGTTGGAAACCACATGTTTAAAACGTGAGAAAAACAGTGTTGGTGAGCAGGCCAGCTCTGTCTTTTTATGCGCCGTATGTATAAATGAGCAAAGTCTAAATTTGACTATGTTTATCTGCTTTAATCTAACAGGGATTTTAATTTGAATTTGAAAGCGTTGATGTGAGTGTTGGGGAGGAAAGTTATGCACGCGCTGGGATACCTCCCTTTTTTCTTTGAGACAGTTTTTGATTGGGCGATTAAACTTTTATGAAGCGTTGGAAATAGCCTCGATAGCAGAATCTTGATGATCAATAAATATTGATGAGAGGATCATTATTCATTTATTTAAAAAAAAAAATCCTCAAGAAGTCATCAACCTGGTGGTTAGGAATTGGGGGAGGGGGAGGGGTATTTACCAAATGTTAAATGTTGCGTTTTGCGCAACGTTACTATTTTAAATTTTAAACGACAATCTGCAAAAAAAAAAAAAAAAGACAGGAGGAAAATCTATGAAAAACAGAATTTCTGTGGCTGTGGTTTATTGTCATAGATAGACACTTTCTCACAAATGTGTAAGATTAAAAAGGAGCCCAGGTCTTGTTGGATTGATGAACGTTGGAACTAGAATATCTGTAAAGTGAAAGTAAAGGCAATTGGAGGGGGACCTTTGAGTTTGGAATTGTTTTATTATATCATCACATCGCAGTGCTGCATGACATATTCCCTTCTTGGTTTGATGTCAGCAGGTGAGGGATAGGAGCGGTGCCAAAGATGCATCAAGTAAAATGAGAGAAAGTTTACGACTCGCTTGTCTGCGCCGGTCAAGTCATGAAGTCGTCAGCCGAGGACTGACGCCTTACACTCTGCAGCCTTGTTCTGCCATGCGGCAAGGCGGTGGGTGTTAGTTTGCATCCGAGGTGACAAATTTATCACGCCGGCGCTGTCAGTCGTACGTCAGTGTCCGGACTCCCCAGAGGCTGCAGCCGCCGCTGGGCCTTGACAGATTTGTGTTTATGTGCGTGAGATAGACAGCGGGGTGAGAATGGATGTCTCTACCTGGTGGGGCCATCGCGCCTTGAATGACCTTGCATCCAAAGTGGCGTGAGGAGAGCAAAGATTAGCGGTGTGTTTGACTGCGCCTCATACACACGCTCCGATCTCCGCGTAATAATGAGATTTATTTGAGGAATGGAAAAGGCGGAGCTTGCTGCCAACTCCCTATGGCGGTTTGGCAGATCAGGTTTTCACTTTTAATATGATTGACCGATGCAAGAATGAATTTCCTCGTAACTCACTTCCCCTGAAATCTGCCACATCCATCTTGATAGACTCCAGAAAGCATGTTTTTCCAAAACCAACCAGCTTCCTCTGCATCTGAAAGGCAAAGGGTACAGCAGTGACTGTCTTCTTGTTTTTATTTACAACAATGAGTGACCTTAGGTTACAGACAGGAATCCAACCAGACAAACTGTGTCAGTTATTTGTGAATTAAATAGCTGCATCATCTCCATATACATTGAAAGTGTAGGACATTGGACACAGGATGATGTGGATTCCTCCTTTGTTCCACCTTGACACTAAAGTTCTTCACACTAGAGAAGTTGTCAAATTGTAAAAACTTTCAACATACAATCGCTTTGATTCCAGACTTTGCTCCTGCATTGCTAGAAAGCACCAAACATGTGATTTCATATGATTCGATGAGCTCATCTCCTTGGAAAGTCCTCTTACGGGAAACAAGTGGTGAGCAGTGTTTCCCTCCCTGTTCAAAGGGAGTCACAAATTTGTCCACATGGGTGTGATGATCGTAAATTTCTGTTTGCGCTGAATGCCCGAGCCCAGACGTGCACCACCGTCCACCGGCATTCAGCCCCCATGTAGAATTAGAGCCGGTGAATCATCTCTGTGTTTATGTAGGTGTGCGCACGTGTCTCTCTGATATCCTCTCTTTGCCCGCGGCACCAGAGCCGAGGCAGTGACAGCCCCAGCCCTGAAAATTAAATCAGTTTACTGTAGCCGCCGACAGTTGAGCTTATTTTGCATAATGGCCCTGAAATAGTTTGGCGCAAGTAATTTTTTCGGCAGACACAGAGAGCCTGGCAGGTCTGCTCAATGAGCGCCACAATCTGCGGCACGCTGACACATTCTGAACAGTTAAAATAGTGATTTAATGAAAGCGCTCGTGCCCCGGCGGAGTGTGAGTGAGTCACGCGCTGCTGATAAATGTAATTTTGGGGAAGAGTTCAATTGCCGCTTCTGAAATATGAGGTTTTGACAGAGGTCTTCAACGCCGGCGGCTGTATAGCACTTGACATCTTATTAACATCCACTCTCTAACTGCCTCTCCGTCTCCCAGCGGCCCCTCTCTGGCTACTGTCGACATCAGCGTTATTGTTTGTTGGTTGTTGGGGTTGGTTTTTTTGCATGCTTTATCCTTCCCGCTCATTTCACTGTCTCATTTCCCAGACCTGACTTCGTGAATGGTGCACGGTAGCTTTACCGCTAAAATTTCATCACGCTCATCCATCGTGCCAAGCTCACGTATCCGCGTCTTCAGTCAGTCCAAGGATTCACTCTAACCAATTGGCTGTTTGTTGAAAGCTCAGTTTAAAGATGAAGAAGCAATACAGGGATTAACTGTGAGGACAGGCAATGCTAAAGACTTAACCTGCACTAAAAGAATGAAAAAACACTGAACAAGATGCTGAAAAAACAAACCAAATAGAAACTCAGAGTAACCATTGTTTGCATTACTGCGGTCTGTGACAAGACACAAACAAGAAACCAACCGCTAAATCTGATGGGTCAATGAATGGTTAACAGAAGGTTCATTCAGGTGCCAAGACAGGTTTTGCCCCTCTTACTCTAAACACTTTGTATTGACCACCTACGTATAGATGTCTGAAATACATCCAAAGTTTTAAGAAGTATTTCATCCATTTTGCTGTGACCCCATTAGATGATAATATATGGTATAATATGGTAATAAAGGAGCATGACAGGCCTTATTGATGCCTTACTGTTAAATATTTGTAAAGCTGAGTGAAATTTTGAGATGCCATCCTTATCGCGTTCCGGTATAGCAACCTTTTCTTCTCTGGCTGTCAGAGTGATTTATAGAGAGCTTAAGTTCAAAGTGAGCTCCAAAAACTGTGAAGAGACAAGATGTAACACACAGAGGGAGGGAGAGAGAGAGAGAGAGAGAGAGAGAGAGAGAGAGAGAGAGAGAGAGAGAGAGAGAGAGAGAGAGAGCAAAAAAAAAAGAACAAAAAAAAACATATGCTGGCCCAGACACACCTCACACAAACATGGGAGGTTCCGGTCATCAATCAAACTCTGCCAGCTGGAGGTCATGTCACAGTTGAAGAGTAGTAGTACAGTGGTTCCTCAACGCACCATGCAGGACCGGACCCATGCCCAAATCAGACCACAGCAGCTTGTATAGAGGGCTGGCGGATCAGAAGTTCTACCGAACCAACTTGAAGAGGTGAAACTGACATGGCTGAAATGACCTTTAAATGTACTTGTAAAGAGTTCCGCTAGCTAGCAGGTGTGATCAACTTGTTTATTAGAGTTCCAACTTTTCACCACAAACCTTGAATTTAAGGAAAAGACATTTTAAAGGTGTAATAAAAGAAATGGTTGTAACATTGCAGCTAGGGGCAAATATCAGATGAGGTTGTATCTTATTGAAAAGACCAGAAAATGTGTTATAGTTTTTTAGTTTTATTTTCATTTAAATCAACAAATCATGACAAGAACCTACATCTGATCAGGCGATGCTTAGTTTCATGTCAAAGTTTTTAATGCACTCTACAGCAGAAAAGAAACTTACACACAAGTTTTAACAGTTGCACCCTGATTGTGTTGCATCTTTTACACTCAGACTATATAGTCGGGGTGGAAAGGCGGAGGGGTGGGGGGTAGTTAATGCACGCACGGGAATCCAAAGCGAACTTTGTAGTCACGGCATGTTCCCGACGTCTGGTCCTCATTGCGGCAAACAAATCCCTGAGTGGGGTTAAAGCTGAAAGAGAATTCAAAGAAATGAAACCTTCATTCTTGCTTTCATTCATTTTCATTTCACTGAGACATCACTTCAAGGACCCGTATTATATACACTTTTTCATAGTTTTGTTTTTCCATTTCAGCCAACCGTCAGCGAAACTGTGTCACATAATTATTCATCCCCAAAACCGTACGAGACATTTAGCCCTCTGTTTACACCCTCCTGTTGTGGCTGAATTTTGTTGTTGGAGTTTCCTAATCTTTTGGGTGGGAGTAATCTGGAAGAGATGTCGGTGCCCTTTGTGACATCACAATGGGATGATTTTCAGAGATGCGTGTTTTTTGGGGGGGTTTTTTGGCACAACATTCCTGTATCACGACATTACCAACCATGTGATCTATTGTACTCACAAAGTCTTACGTAACTCCAATTGTAGGACATTTGTCAAGAGGAAAATTTGCGGTGGGAGTCTTTGAGAAAGGATTGTGAGTGTCCAGAAACATTTAAACACTTACATGTGGAAAGTCTGTCCAGTGTTGATGGCCGGGGTCAGCGTATCCCTCGTGACAACTTCAATGTACATGGGGTAGTAGAAGAGCTCTCCTGGGTTTTCTGCCATCAGGTTGGTCAGCAGCTCCCAGTCTCCGGTCCCGGAGGGGTCGTCCCTGTCGTACCACTTGGTCCAGCAGACTGCAACAAGTGAAAGACAGTGTGGAGCAACAGCACCGGTCTGTAGAAACGAACCGGCACTTGCGTGTATGTGCAGCGGCGCTTTATTTGCATTGTCACAAAGCACTTACTTCCGCCGCAGAAGGGAGGGTGGCAGCTGAAGCGAACTTTATAATCATTGCACATCTTCGAGGGCTGGTCGGCGTTTTTGCAGATGAACCCAACGGTTGGGTCATTTCTGGAAAAGCGACAGAATTAAACAGGGTCAGTGTCGAGCCTTGTGCAGCACCTCTAACTGCCACGGAACTCGAAAGTTCCGCCAGCGTTATATGTCACCGTCACTTTCGGGCAAAATCTTGGAAACTCTTCCAGTTTTAATGTGCTCCTCTGTCACTGAAGGACTTTGGCCTTTCTCCAATCAAAGCCGTCGTGTGCGATGCCATCCAACACCTTTCCTTACTGCCAGGTAAATCTTTGCAATCTATTCTATTTCACAAGGAGGAACATACCGTAATTTCCGGACTATAAGCCGCTACTTTTTTCCCATGCTTTGAACCCTGCGGTTTGTACAACGGCGCGGCTAATCTGTTTTATTTTTTTTTTTACAGCTAACGGCCACTAGGGGACCTTCTCAACTATGGATTTTTGGGTGGGCTCGGGAAATAGTGAGACAGGCAGTTCGCGCGAATAACGAAAGCAAAAGTGGAACCAAATACAGATTTGCTCTCGGTCCTCGAATGGTCTGGTGTAATTGGAAGGGGTCTGAGAAAATAAAATATCTTTATAAAAAAAATCTTACGACATTTATAGAAATAGGATTTTTTTTTTTAATATCAAATGTGACAGCGACCTTTATATATCTAAACTACAAAGGGTAACGTGACTTCAAATTTCACATGGACAATTCATTGTATTTTAAAAAGAGATCTCACAATCACTTGCATTAATAAAGCTACTGCACAATGTTGTTAATACAAACATGACACCATCTGTATCCTTCGAGCATACCCAGTTTCGACCAAAAATAACCGCATAGAACATGCATTGCTTCAGAGAGAACAGTGAAGTTCCAATACTTTTCATCCTTACTTGTAAATCACGTCTCCCGCTGCGGCCACGCTGAGCCCAGACAAGGTTTTCGCCTCGATGTCAACCGGTTTGGGGCAGATCTTTCCAGGGTATTGCGTCTGAAGATTTGAGAGTGTCTCCCAGTCTCCAGTCCCACTGGGGTCATCTCTGTCGAACCAGTCCGTCCAGCACTCTGGAGCCAAATATTCAAGGTTAGATAGATCAGTAACTTGTTGTTGTTGGACTGGACATCAGTAGGAGGCTGTGGTGCTGTGTGACTGCTTACGAATGTGGGTTGGGTAGTCGCAGGGCCAAGCTGATCGGAGTAGAAACCAAATTTCAGTCAGACTCATTTTGCTGGGATGTGTTTTAACTTGAGAGAAACTATGTTCTGCGCATGCAATGAAACTGAAGACAGGTCTCCATCAGTCACCGACGCTGCTTACCGATTGGCTTTATGAATTTTGTCACATTGCGGAGCTGCTGATGGCTTCCAGCTAACAAGGGGGGGAATGTTGCACACTGTCAGCATGTCATTTGTTTAAGACATTTAATTGGCTTCTAAAGTTGTTTAAGTCACGTAATAACAACTGCTTTTGAGGTTAACTTACCAATCAGCCCTGCCACGATGACCACAGTGAACTATGGGGGGAGGGAGGGGATTAGAAGGCTCATTAGTTTGTGCACAAATGTATAAACACTTCAAAAAATCCATCTTACCAGTTTCAGCATGACTCCAGATGACAATCGACCTTCGAATATTTTTTCAAACTTTCTTTGTATCTAGAAAATAAAGGATACTTTTTAATTCTAAAAGCTAGAAGTAAAGAGTAAATGACAAGGGCAGTCTGGTTGAGGGAATGTATATCCAGCAAGCTCAGCACTCACCTGCAGGAACTCTGAGTGGAAAACCCAGGACGCACAAACCGATGTTCAGCCTCTTCTCTTTAAATACAGAGCTGAGAAATATCAGTTTACCAAAATACTCCATTGACGTCACACATTGAACACAACATTTGAAAAGGTTGTTGTTCCTGTGGCCTCGAGGGACAAAATTCCCACATGTATTAGGTTGACGAGGCAAACAGTAGATGGAGCGAAGGTGCAGCGCAACAGGTTTCACCAAGACACTGACGTACAACAAAGGCACATGTCAAAAGAAGGGTCCCGTTTCAAAAAATAATTCTGAGATTGCAGAAGTTCTGCAATCTGAGATTTTCCCGCAGAAGCAGAAAACACGAAGTCAAAGCAGCTCACATGACCAAAAGCAGCAGATTGAGGTCAAGGACACCCACATTTGCACAAAGGCGGGCCAGGCGCGACTTGTTGTTTACTAGGTTTAGCATGAACGAGGTGAAAACGATCCCTCTGTTTTCTCTCACCACGCCTCATCCATGGAGGGTTATGGAGTTGCTGGAGGCAATCCCGGCTGTCTTGGGGCAAAGGAGGGGGTTAGGACTCACATGCATACCTACAGAGAGTTACCATTGCCGGTTGGTTTGATGGTCTGTAAGAAGAATTTGGAGAAACCTAGAGAGCACCCAGAACATGCAAACTCTACACCAGGAGTCACCAACGTGGTGCCCACGAGAACCTGGTAGCCCCCAAGGACCCCATGAGTAGCCCTCAGGCCTGTTCAAAAAGTTGCACAACTCGTTGAGCTGCGTCTAAAATTCAATTTTATCCAACCTTGTTCAGTCATTGTTGATAATTATTGAGAACTCATTAACTTGATAAGTGTCTTCACATGGATGAGTACAGTTAACAATCATATTTAACCCAAAGAGTTTGTTATTTCAGGAGAGTGTAGCAAACTGGTGGCCTGTCACATGACTCAGGACCCATGGAGTAGCTCTCAGTGGCAAAAAGGTTGATGACTCCTGCTCTGCACACACAGCCTTCAGGCATTGGAATCAAAGCTACGACCTTCCTGCCATTGAGGATATTAATTCATGAATTAATCACATTTCAACCGAATCAAGTCAGACCGACCTTTGAAATCTTTTTGCGCTTCCACGTGTTCTGTTTTGCGGTTCACCTGTTTCTACACGTGTCCCGCATTTTTGCATAAATTAGGGCAGGCGTTTCACACGGGCCAGCTGGCATAGCGCGGGAATTCTCCGAGACAATGCCGTAATAAATGTCGGGCTCCTTCAAGGTTAATCTCTTTGGGCCGTGGGATCTGATACATCTCCGCCAATAAATGAACCATCAGCCGTGGGCTGGAGGAGGGGCTTGGATCCACCAGTCCGGTCAGACAACGGAGTGACCCGTGCAGATGCGCACGTGGCCGAACAAATAGATCCCGTTTGAGTCTCGCACTCCCGCCGAGCTTTTGTTAAAAGACAAATTGGATGACATGGGGGGGAAATGTGTAATTTAAGGAAAAAAAACAAATATCTAAACAGAAAATTGTTTTAATAAGCCAAACGAAAGAGGGGAAAGGCACCGGGTTCACGCTTTGACAGAAGAGGGAGAGGCGGAAACTCTAATTAAGGATAAGAGACTCTGTCTCACTCCTTTCTTTTGTGTGCCTCAGCAACTTTTCGACCACTTCTTCTCCCCCGCTTCCTTTCTCTCCCCCCCTCCTCTCATTTACTGCAGTGGCAAGCACATTCCCTCACTCTCTGCTCAGCGCCTGCAGCATGGGAGAGATCCGTGCAGCCTCTTCTCAGGGGCTCACACACGCATTCACCCACACACACACACACACACACACACACTCACACGACGACCTACACTTGTGCATTTCCGCTCCACAACGTACACGTTAACATGCCTAATCATGTGTCGGCGCGGATTGGTGCGCGGAGAAAAAAAAGAGAAATAACAAAACTCTGCACTGTCAAGTTCCCCGACCCCCGCCGGGGATGGGGGAAGGGGTGCTGGAGGGAACAGCAGGGGCGTCGGACTTGAAGACGACGCGATTCGCTCTGTGATCTCGGCTAATGTGGCGGAGATAAAAGGGAAAGTGGTGGGAAGAGGGGGACAGAATGCGGGAGATAAGGCGAGACGAGGGGAGGGAGAGGCATTTTAGATGTTGAGGAAGCGGCGTGACGAGGAGGCAAAAATGGAAGTGGGCTGGGGTGAGGGAGGAGGAGGCGGGCGGCAGGAAGGAGAGGGTGTCAGGCGAGGATAAGAGATGAGATTAGATCCCGTCGATGTCTTAGCCAGGAGACTATTAGCATTCACACCCTGCCGCCTCCCGCCCGCTCTCTGATCGCTCCCTCTATCTTGTCCATCAGCTACCATCTAAGCCTTTAGGTGGAGAGATTCACGAGCGCGACGACGTGCGCGCCTGCAGTGCACGCACACACACACACAGAGACGCACACTCGTCTTGCTAAGTCTCTTCACGCCATTCCCTAAATAGACACTTTTTCTTTTCTCCGGCTGATCGTCAGCGTCAGGCTTGTTTTGCTGATGTGGAAATGAGTCACTCAGCTGAAGCCCCTTTGAAAGTCTTCTTTTCTCCTTCGCCGCCTTCTGCATTTTGGGAAGGACTGCGTCATGTAATTAGAAAACTCTCGGGCACAAGCTGGAATGAAGCGTTTGAAGGACACAGACATCAGGAGGGTGGTTGGTTGGTTGGTTGGTTGGTTGATTGGTTGGTTGGTTGGCGGTCAGATAAGTGATTATTGAGTCATTTGTCATTCTTGAAAACGCAACTAAACTAAAACAGAGTTGTTTTCTCTCAATTACTGCGATCACGTCTCCTCAACCACGACGGTCAACCCTCCATCCAGAAACATCCAGTCTCCTCATAAGAGACCTTCCAGAACCAGTTCCGAGCACCAAGTGGCCAACATTTCCACTGGAACTGGATAGAGAGGATCAAACATCATGTGAACACACTTCGAAACAATGATGAACAAAGTAAAGACTTAAAAAAAAAAAAACTCAGCGAGAAAGCCACCTTTTAGGAGGGATAGAAAGGAGAGGTGGAGACTGAGGAGAGAGGGACGGAGGCTAAACAGACGAGGCAGCCGGAGAAAAGATGCCTGAGAAGAAATCAATGGGAAGATGTTGACATAACCTTCCACTCATCCTGTAATAACCACACCCTGGTGGCCTATAGCAGGGACAACACACTCTCTCTCTCTCTCTCTCTCTCTCTCTCTCTCTCTCTCTCTCTCTCTCTCTCTCCCTCCCTCTCTGAGAGCAGAGAGCGGAGTGCTCTCTGCAATGTATCACGGTGGAGTTCACGAGGGAGCGGTAGAATTAGAGAGGGAACATATGCTGGGGCTCTGCGACCGCCGTGCTGGGGGATTCATAAATGCCGCTGTAATCACAGCCGCAGCTCCATCGCTCTCACTCGCTGCCGTGCATTCTCCCCGTCCTCTCCAGCCCCTATCCACCCTGCCCATTTTCCAACTTTGCTTTTCACTCACTAGCCCCACCCGGCCCAGTTTCACACCTCCCGCCTTCCATCGCTACTCCTGACTCAGTCACTCAAGAGTCGATCACCGGCTGCCGCGCAACGCCCCTGCTCAACTATTCGCGCTTGGCCTCGCTTCAACCTGAATACCTGATGCCCGGCGTGCGCACCATGCATTATTGATGCCCTCACATACACGGGAATATCACATATGTTCAAGTCGCTCATCGCGTTTGTCTGCGCTCCCCGCCGGAGTTACAACCCAGCCGACTCTGGCGCCGCTCCTGTCGGACAACAAAGCCCAATGTCGTGACGCCGCGTGCGCTCGTGTTTGGCGGCGGAGGTGTGCGCAAGTCCCGAGAGCGCGCTCGAGTGTAAGGCCGACATATTGTATGTATACTGTTTACCTATTTATGAGTGGAGTGAAGCAGCTCAGGTCTTAAGTACGTCAAGAGAGGGTTGTTTTCTTATGGCGGCGCTAAACTGCAAAGGCCACGTAATAATTTATGCGCTCGGCGATTGCATTCAAGAGAATATGAAAATGAAAAATGAAGCGTGCGGAAGCAGGTTTAATGATACGGAACCTGTAGCAATAAGAAGATGAGAGGTACAAACAAGTTCTTTTCCAAGGTAAATGTTGTGTCTATCAGTCAAAGATGATGTATCTCAGATATGAATTCTAATTCTGACCTTCATTTGTTATAAATTCCACAACCAGTGAGCTTTGTGTTCCGTTAAAGAGGCTAGAAGTACAAGAGGGGCTGAGTTTGTGAAGGTGATAGGGAAGGTTTGACCGCGTCGAGCTGTTCTGGAGGGCCAAAGAAATAAAATGCAAAGAAGTAGCTGAGATGAGTTGTAAAGCTGCTAAAGACATTAGAAAATATGTGACGACAGTGGTCATTTATTGTGTTATTTTAAAAAGAAAGGAAAAAAGAACATAAAGTTTTCCTTGAAAATGTTATCACGTGACCCCCGACCGGCTTTGACAAGAGTTTGGTTAAAAACGGTAGTTGCTAGCTACAGGCTGCCGACGTGCGGGTAAAGTCACCTCCACTTGCTCCACAAGCTCTGGGTTGTGGCTGCGCTAGCGCTGAGAAATATCATTTCGTTCCACCTTTGTGATAGCAAGGTTCACCTAACCTCAGTCCAAGTGTTCCCTCCACTTTCGATAGGCCAAACATTTCATCTCTGCACAAAGGATTCGGGTTTTATCTGGCATGCAAAGAAACATGCTAGTTCATTATTCCTAGCCACCAAACCAGTGTGTGTGCCTCTTCTTCTTCTTTTTTTTTTTTTTGCTGCTTTGCGTGCTCTTCAAGCTCGAGAATTTTGGCCTTCCCACAGGGCGTCGAGTCCGAAAAGTCTACACAGTTTACGGTGAAGCTGTGAGAGCAATTTGGAGCACGGCACCTCGCGCTATCGGCCACCATCTGCAGCACAATAAATATGCAGGACTGTGTGTTGGTGACATTGCTGGGGGAACAAAATGGCAAGTGAGGGTCACAGGCATATTGTGCAGGGAGCCACAGCACTTAGGGTGGAATGGATGGGGACAGCCGGCTATAAATAACGTCCCCGCGTGTTTACTTTGAAAATGTTCTCCTGAGTGTGCGTTTACACAATGTGACATAGGTGGCAGCTGTCACAAGGCCTCACGACCTGCATGGAACGCGGACGCCTTCCAACTTTAATTTTTAAAGAGAAACTTTAGGTACATGGAACGGGGGACATGTAACAATCCATGACTCTAAAAATATGTAGGTTCTGAACGAGGATTCGTGTTCATGGGAGTCTTGCATGCAGCAGTAACAGTGGAGTGTAATAGAGGGTAACATTCATTCATTCATCTTCTATACCCGCTTCTTCCTGAGCTCAGGGTCACGGGGGTCTGCTGGAGCCTATCCCAGCTGTCTTAGGGCGAAGGCAGGGTGACACCCTGGACAAGTCGCCAGTTCATCGCAGGGCGAGGGTAACATGAAACTTTCAATTTTACTTAGAAGTCATACAGTCAGGACTAAAATATACATTGGAATTAGATTTAAATTCAAGCTAGAAAAGGCTTTTACCAAGACCTGACAAACCAGATGGAAGGTTTCATATAACCGTCTGACATGTCCATTAGGGACTTTCCACCGTTAAGTAGAAAACATTTAATAAATAAAGTTATAAATGAATAAGGCCCCCTTCACAAAAATAGAACTTGGCAAGAGATTGGATGCGCAAACTGTCCAAGAAAGTCAAATAGTTTCATCAGATGTCAGTTGAGTGAGAGAGTGAATCATTGTCCAGTTCCGAGAAAACTGTCGCAACTGTGGCACAACCGTTCAGGCTCACGTTGTTTGTAAACTCACTGTAGCTTCCTGTTGTTGTTCAAAGATGAATCCAGGCCGCCGCTCCTGCCTCTTCCCTCTCAAAAGCATCTGATTGGAATAGAAGTCTGCGATTTAAGTCTTTAAAAAGCAAAACAAAAGAAAACAAAACAAAAGACAGTGCCCCACTGTGTCTAAGTGTGCGGCCGCCACAGCAATTTCATTTAGTCGACGCTATTTAGAGCGCAGCTGTCTGTGTGTGTGTTCTGTAATAAAATTACACTTCAGTCCTTTTATGCTGTCCAAAATTATTCTCACAGTTAAAATGAATTATGGATGCACCTTTTCTGGCAGCAGGAACCTATTTCATAATGAGGGTCCCCCTCAGACCTGATGCTGCACGTACAAGCTGGCACACACTTACAAAAGCACATCTCCCAACTTGGCGCTAATTAAAGAGTCAGCATTTAGTTCCACTTTTCTATCTCCGGACTCTCCGACTTCCTCTTCCCTTTAACTCTCCAGGGTTTTTAGCTAATGGGTTCGGTTGGTTCTCGGGTCTTGAATTGAATATCCACCGTTCAATTCATCATTTCACAGCGTTTCGTTTTTCGCATCTATCGCCGAGTTGCTTGGTCCCCTGTAAAAAAGAAAACATATTCAATATTTTGCCTTGCTCCCCTTCTGAGTCATGTTATTTTGCTATGTTTTAAAGTTGCAGCCTGTAACCGCGGCCACATCATAAATATTTAAATATTACCACAAATGCATACAGACTTTATGCACAGCTGCCAAAGTGCTCCGCAGGCATCAATATAAACTGAATGAGCGGAACAGACTTTGATTTTTTTTTTTTCAGTTGCTGTTGTTATTTAAATCATTTTTTTAAAGGTTTGTGTTAAATTCTTTGTGGCAGGTATTGACTCGCTGATTCACTGCTGCCTGCTTTAAGGTCACCCCATTCATACTCATGCATAAATGCGGGCCTTTTAAATGTTAGCTTAGCCGTCTGATATTTAAAGCTCCAACTTACTTTTCCACTCAGGCGGAGTGGAGCTGAGCGTTGGCTGTGCCATCTGCCACGCTTGACCTTTTATCTTCCCTTTCACAATCTTTACAGATATAGAGACGTGCAGTCGGAAAAACACTGAGTAGACAGGAGCAGAGCGCACTTGCAGTGTTTCTTCCAGAGCCAGTTTGACTGATTTTTTTTTTTTTTTTTCATCCATTTGATTCAGTGTAAAGATATGAGCCAACGGGTGGAGGTTAAAGAATTTCTTCTTCGGTGTAAAAAACCAAGCAAGATAAAGAGAGCTAATCGATAATTTTATCTTTCGAGTTCAATCAAGGTTCGCAGTAAACAAACGCTGATTCACTCTTTTGCGTGGATGAGTCATCCATGATGGAAAGTCCCACTCTGAAGCAAGTCCCTCTTTGCATCCAGTCTTTTAGCAGCATGAGAAGCAAGAAGCTAAGAGCTATGAGCTGCCCCCAAAAACCACAAAAGAGGAGCAAGTAGCAGCTGTCAGCGTAGTCGCTGCTTAAGAGATTAGCCAGGCAGACGTTTAGCACGAATGAGAGGCATTTTAGAGCAGATATTGAAGCAAAGTGGTTGCCATTTTGTTGACTAATATCTTGGCAAGTTTTGGCAGGATTCTATTTTAGCGCATCACGGCTTGAGGATAAGTGGCTAAACTTAGTCTCAAAAGTCAGATTGGTCCGTTTTGAATTTTCCAGACATTTGGTTGACCCATTCACCTTCTAGCTTCTCGACCGACTGTATGCAGCTAGCATGAAACTACTCACAGCTTGTCATCAAGCGCTAAATATGTACTGTATTAGCAGCTTAAAAACGCTTGAATCTTCAATAAACTACATTTTGCCGTCCTGGTTGTGCCTCCTCCTCTCTTCAACCAGAGCCTCCTGGATCTTAGATGACCTCTCTGATTTGCAGAGGTCGATTATTTATTTCTCATCTCTCTTTTTAGTCCGCTGCTAATTGCTATTTGCTGCTTTTTGGGGAGAAAAAAAGGTGGAAGAACAGCGTTTTCTCATCGCACTTGCATAACCTTTGCACAGAGCAGCCTGGCCCTGAACAGGCCTCTTTTCAAAGATGTTAGTCAAGTCCCAGTAGATGTGCTGCGCTGTTGTGTAAGGAGGTCCTGCATGGCACAAGGCTCGGGCAGAAGAATTGTTAGGTAACTTGAATCAAAACTCTCTTGACCTCCTCCTTCACATTTCAAACTTCAACTTACTTTTTTATTTTATTTTATTTTAGCATACCTGCAAAGACGAGGGAAAAAACCAACGAGTTCTAAAAAGTGAAATACGCCGCCACTATTTTTATTTTTATTTGGCTCAGGAAAGCTGGATCTCGCCCAGCTTCACCCCCGTCCACCTCCTCCTTGTTATCGATTGTCCGGCATCTGTTCAACGTCGCATTTAGCCCACGCTCAAAGCACCTAAACGCTTCAGAGAGCTCCCTTCTGTGGGTTTTGTGGTTTTTAAGGGATGGGGTTGAGGAGTTGGGGGAAAGAAAAAAAAAAAAACCTCTGACGCTGCATTCTGCCACAGTCTCGGGAGTGGGATGAGAAATATCCCAATTAATCAGTATAGTGGGGAAGGGGGGTGGGGGGTAGAAAAAAATAAACCCTTGAGTCAGGTCCACTCCACGTCTCCCTTTAATCAAATCCACCCCAACTTCCCTTTAATCACAGCACTTTTCTCTAATGCTAAATACACGAGAAAAGCTCCGCAGGGCAGCGAGGAGGCGAGAAAATCCCCCCGGAGAGCCGCTCTGTCATCGGCTGAGCTTGTTACCGCCGTGCAAAACCAGCCTCTTTATAGACACCTGACAGCAGACGGACTGCGCTAACGTGCAGAAATTCGGATGGTTCCCCCTGTGGTTCGGATCTGGCGCTGCGCCGTGTTGAAAAATCACGGAATTGTTCCTTTTTTTTATTATCTTCGGCCTTCTGTTGTTCCCCCTTGCTAAGCCTCTTATGCAGACGCCCCTTCCTCAGTCCTCGCCGAGCCCCCGTCAATCTGCCTCCTTCTCCGCTGCGCTTATTCTCCGAAAGGGGGCGACGGGAGGGGGTGGTTGCTCAACGATCCACTTTGTCGATTGGCCAACATCTTGTTATTTTTGTGCGTACGTTCACATGGTGCTTCTGTCTCCCTGCTGGCCCTTCTAAGAATTCGTCGACTCCAAAAGCGACGGATCCTTCCGGATTCTCGGCTTCTTTCAAGAACCTTTCCTCCGACTCCGTGATGAAAGCTCCGGCAATTGGTGCTCTGTAGCGAGAACACTCTTTCTTTCGTCCCGCGAAGTGTACACACACACACACACACACAAGGAGAGGCAGACTTGCAACCGGCATCCTAATTAGGGCTTCCTGCCACCTCAGCTCTTCACCCTCCCCTCGAACCCCCCCACACCCCCTTTTTTTTTTAGCCGAGCCAATTTAAATGCTTGTTTGTAGAGTGAGAGAATCTCTGGCTGAGGTTCAGTATTTTTAGGAGTGTTCTCAGTAAACAGTGCACGGAGATCGTATCTCAACAGATTTGGCCACGCCCCATCTTATTCCTGCTACATCCTTGTTGTTGTATTTTTGCCTTGTCATTCATAATAAAATATTTATTACAGTGTTATGATGTTTCTGTATCACAAAATGTTAAAATTTAGCTTTTTTGGTCCTCAGGAAAACTAGCTATCACGGTTGTGCTCGCTCATGGGGGATCCAGTGAACCAAACAAACTCTCCGACTTCATAGCCTATGAAAGGAAGGTGCGGCTGTTATCTGAGTCGTGAGTCACACCCCCCAGTTTGAACAGATCGGGCCCCTCCTCCCATCGCGCCAACTCAGGAGAGCGTAGCGACGCGACATTAAGAGAGACACTGGAGCGACGAGCTCGCGAGGGGAAGTCGGCGAGTCATCACTCATTAAATGATCAATGGATCTCTGGAGTGCCGACACCGAAAGTCTTTTTTTTATATATCTTTATACACCTGAGAAATGGCCTCGTACAAGCGGACAAATGTGTCAAAAGTAACGCTGCCTTAGATTCGGAGTGTCAGGCTGACTTTTAGGTCTTCATTCTTCAGTGGAGGGCCGGCAAAGTTCATTATGCAGAGGTCTGGAATACTGGAATACATTCCCTTTGTGACATCGCAAAGTGTTGACTTCCAGTGCTACATCTTTCGAGCAAATGTTTTGTTTTTTGCTATTTGTTTTACTTTTGTTTATTTCCTGGGAACCATTTGACACAGATTTAGCAAAAACTGATTTTCATTCATTTTCATCTGCAGTCCCAAAATGGAATAAAACCACAAAATACACTTATCATGTGCAGTAAAAACCAGACAATGATCACATGACACACATGATACCACAGTGACAACACAGATAAGCAGATGTGACACAGTGCCGCATTCCAATTGCTATACATTTCTGTTCATTTTCTCAGTCTGCTAAATTTGATACTCAGCTAATCCAGAAAAGCAAACCTGCAAACCAAGCTACCAGCTGCTTCACAAAAATGATACATAACATACACGCATCACTACAATTTTCACACAGTTGTTTAGTAGACTTTCAATGGAATTTTCCAAATTGCCGTGTGAATTTTCCTCCCTGCGTGTCGTCCGTTGGAGCCCCGGCGTTTGAGCAGGTTTTCGGGGAATCTGACAACAACGGCTGGCGGTGCCTTTGCCACGGGACTATCCAGAAGACGCTGGGAGAAAGAGATACAGCGCACAAATTAGCTCCTGCATGCAAAGACAATGGCCGAGAGCGGCTGGGACGGGGGCGGGGGGGCCGACAATGGAGCGCCGCAGCGGAGCCGAGCAGGTGGGAGGAGAGTCGGAGGAGATAAGGCCGATAGAAAGAGAGGAAAAAAAAAAAAAAAGTGGCAAAACGCATGTAGAGCCGAGTCATTAATCTTTGAGATGCCCTCTTCCCCCTCCCACCACACTCTAAATTGCCTGCTATTTATAGGTTTGCCGTCTGGGCCGCACCCTCCTGTTGAGAACGTTCTCGTTGGTCCGGGGAGGGGTCGGAGGTCAAGCGATTTAACTCGGGCCGCAGACTGTACGTCTCTCACATGCGAGTGAGACAGAGTTGGCCGAGAGAGGGGTGTGAAAAAGAGAGAGGGGGGGGGGCCAAATGATTTACCTCGGCTCCGGATGCGAGTCTCCCGCGGCTTCATTATCCGGCCAGCAGAAACGCACACCGAGGCAGCACGATCCCCCTTTTTAATAGGACTGCTTTCAGCCAAATGGAAGGGAACGAGGCGACATTTGCAATGAGCGGGCGGCATCGAGGGGTGCATCGGGGCACTCAAGCGGTCGCTTTTGCAAACAAAGCAATCACACAACGGCAATCGTACGCGAGGAGGTGCAATAGCAAATCAGCGCGAACGTCACGAGGAAGCGGGGGCTGACGCAGGGACGCTCCGCGCGCATCGGCGGAGCAAAACTTTTATCCGGCAGACCAACAGGATTTGCATGCAAAAGTTATTTGAACGGAGGACATCTGTTTGGGGAAATCTTCCTCAGGACTGCCAATTCAATCTCGGAAATTCCGAAATTAGGTTTTGGAGCCCGATAAACAAAAAGCCAACTTTCCACAAGAAAAGTTCCACCCACACCCTCATAGAGCTGCAGAATTTTTAATCAGCGCATCCTTATATTGCTAATCAGTTCGGTTTTCTAGTGAAAGAATAGAAAAAAAGAAAATCGGAAATTGAATTGAAAGATTTCTTTTCAGATTATTTCATCGTTGAGATTCTTCATTCTGTTTTGTGAGGCGCACAGTGAAATGGATCTTGAAATTAGAAAATGACCCAGTTTGTTTGTCTGTTCGTTGGGTTATCAGGATGGCGGGGGTCACCGGTCATAACTTGCACCTCATTGGCTGGTGGAGGCCATTGGTGGTTTGTTCTCTGGACACAACGATTCACTGGAAGCTCAGGTGGCTGAACTTTGTTGAACTTTACTGGGCTTCCAGCCGGTTTTATTTCAAGTTCAGTCTAATGATAGCTACGTTAGCTAGCATAAACCAGTGCTGACGCAAGTGGCCCAGAGGGGTCCTGTAATCAAAGGATGTGCGGGACAAACCAATGAGACCTCACCAAACAAGAACATACAGTTTTAGAAACCTGGTTAAACCCATCAGGAGATGTTACAGGGCTGCAGACGGGTTCCATATCCCATCAGTTTCACCTCCTCAGAGCTAAAGAGATGACACCTGTTTAAGGGGGATTTACCATTCTGTGTTAATATTTTCACTGAAGCACATTATTGTAACTAGTGTTGTCAAACAATATGGATATATCGATTAAATATCGATATTGAAAACTAGAAACGGTTCAATATGACTTTTCCATAGTATTGATATATCGATAATCTGTCAACGAAACCTTCGCGGGACTTCTGCGAAATGGTTGCTAGCATTGAAAATCGTATTGAAAATCTCAAAATATGGTATTGAAGTCTGAAATCCAGTATCGTGACAACACTGATTGCAACGTTCTAAAGTTGCAATTGTGTTGATTATCATCCGAGAAACATCTGAATTGAACCATCAATTCCGTAGTTTCTAAGGTTTTTTGTCGTCATTTGCTCTCGTTGTTAGACATGTTAAGGTCATCGCCATGTTTTGCCGTACGAAGTGTCATCAAGTGTCGTACGGAGACGCTCCTCCGGCCTTCAGGGCGGCGTTTCATCCGTTTGAGTCGGGCGGGGGGGGCCTGCTAATAATAGCGGTATTTCGGGCGGGGGGGGGGCCTTAAAGAGCCCGCGCCGCTCTCATCAGTGTCACGGCTCAGTTCCATGCTCGGCTCAGTCGAGCCGCCGTGTCCCCGGGGGGGACAGCAATTGTCACAAAAAAAACCCGGAGTGCAAGTGAAGTCCAATCAGATGAAAAGCCCCGGCCCACGTCGGCTCCCATGATGTCGGCGCTTCACTGCGGATAAATTGTTTGCGAGAGCGCACACGTCTTGTGCGCGAGCGCGCGTGTGTGTGTTTGTCTGAATGAGTTAGGCTCCTCTCGGCGACACGTCTCAGACTCCACACCAGTTAATTGGAGACGGCTGGTGCAGCGGCGGCGGCGGCGAGGGAGGAGGTTTCAGGAAGAATCCTGAAGTCGGCGGCGATGCTCAGGACGAAGGCGTAACAGGAAGCGCCCCCGTCGAGGCGTCCAGGAAAATGAATTTGCGTCATTGTGAAAAATCCCTTCCTGATAAAAATCCAAATTCTTTGCTGGCACTGCTGGCACCGGTGTCCACCCTGGCTGTGTCAGCCCGGCTGAGCTGATCCGCACCAATGGTTTGTGACACCCACTCACCCGTCTCACTGCGGCTGCCATCCAAAGCGAATGTACTGTACGTGTGTTGGGTTTGTTTTTGTTTTTGGATTTTTTTTTTTTTTCCGGGGTCAGCAGGGAAAACCGGCGGCTTGTTTGCTTTTGCGGTCTGCCATTGATTAGGACGACGTCGACGCCGCTCTAAATCTTTCAGCGCCGCCGACGTAGATGCGAGTTGACAGCCCCGGTCGCGTTTCCCTGCGCGTGGGCGTGCACGTGGAGAGTTTGCTCCCTTTTTTTTTCTCTTCAACCTCAAACACTGCGAGGCAAAAGGAAGATTAAAAAAAAATTAAGAGGGCGCAGCGAGAGCACATTAGCGCCGACAGACACATATTTATAACCGCACGAAGCTATAATTAGGACAGAGATGAGGTGGAGGGGAAGAAGGGGGCGTGGCTTCTATTCATGTGACCTCTTGTGAAAAGTCTTCCGCCGGGGCTTTGATGCTTTTGAGCTGGTGAAAACAACAATTTTAATATTGAAAAGGCTTTTTTTTTTTTTTTTTTTTTTACATGGTTGACTGATGATTCCGGCCTCGTGGCTCACGAATCCTCCTCTCCATTAACTCGTTTGCTGGCTTGTTCGATGCTGCCGCTAGCTTGCTAGCTACGAAAAGGGGACCAGACAACGTGTCACTGTCGTGCGCCGATATTCTAACTGCATTTGTCCATCGGTCCAGCTCTGCGCCTGGCGCCTCTTCATCGGCGCCCTGCGGGCGACCAGAGCAGCAAGCGGGATTTAATGTGGCATTTTGTGGCAGTCGCATCCGCAAAAAAAAAAAAAAAAGAACGTTCCATCTTCATCTGATTTTCATTTATTTTTCTGCTTGTCTTCTTTAGCAATAGGCTTCTTTTTTTTGCCTGGGGGGGGGGGGTTTACATCCAGTAGTAGTATCACTGAATGTGTCGGTTTATTTCCCGCTACCAGTTACACATCATGTTTCACTTCATTCGGGACTGAGCCTCAGCGAAGGCCTGCTCATATCAGAGCAGGTCATCGCAAGGCGAAGACTCGATTGTATTTGTAATGTTTATTATTATTATTATTATTATTCGGGACTGAGCCTCAGCGAAGGCCTGCTCATGTCAGAGCAGGTCTTCGCAAGGCGAAGACTCGATTGTATTTGTAATGTTTATTATTATTATTATTATTATACTTCCGCCGCGTCTTTGAACCCCATTTTGGCCCCCTCATCATACATAAAAAGTCACCAAATTTGGCACGAACGTCAGAACCGGCGAAAAATTTTATAAAATGAAGAGTAGAAGCAAAAATTCCACTATCTAGCGCCCCCTACAGGCGTCCAAAAATTTCTACTGGTGTAAAAAAGTGTTCGCTCGCCCTATCTTCCACTAGGAAGGTCAAAAAATATAACGAACATATCCACGCTGCTCGTCTCGTCAAGCCCGACATTTCGTACGCTCTAACATTGGGCGCCCGACAAACAGGAAGTGAGTTATTTCCACTTGTATTTTGCCTGTTTTTGCCCCTTTTTCAAAACTTTTTTCTTCTACGAAGGTCGTAGAGACATGGGACCAAAACCCACGTGCGTGGGCAATTGGGTGCTTTTGTTATATGATGACCTTTGACCCCACACAAACCGGAAGTCAGCTATCCTCACTTTTATGGAAATCAGAGAAAACGCAAGGCTCAGGAAGCGCAAGTCCGACGGGCTTGAAAAGTCAATATGACATAGACTGGACCTTCATTCCAAATAATTATCAAAAAAAAGGTGAAATTTTCAAACGCTTTTCGTGCAACGGCCCTCCAAATTCATGCACATTGAAAATTGAGCAAAATCGCTAAAATCCCTCGCAAAATTAAAATGCCTCTAGCGCCCTCTAGGAAGGTCGAAACGACATGGGACGAAAACCCACGCGTTCCTTGGATACAGACCTACATTCTGACATGATGACCTTTGACCCCTGACAAACCGGAAGTTAGTTATTTCCTCTTGTTTGAAATCATCCACAGTGACACAACTCAACAACAGTGAAGGCTGCAACTTTCAAACCTTTTGTATTGCACTGACTGGACTGTCAGAAGGTCAACGCAAAACAATGGTCCGGATGCGTTGCACCGTTTTCATTTTACAGCCCTTTAAAGTCGATGCATGTCAAAACTGACCAAAATCCAAAAAACACACCAGAAAAATACCTAAAATGCACCTAGCGCCCTCTAGGAACATCGGACATTCATGCAACAAATATCCACGCGTTCGTCTCATCGAGCTCTACGTCGCGTACGCTCTAACTTTTGGCCTAGGACAAACAGGAAGTTAAATATTTCGACTTGTTTGAGATCGCCTGAACGAAAAAAAAAAAGATCGTATTTTCACTAACCACGCCTACACCGTTACTCACACCCCGGATAACTATACATAGTTAGATAGCTGAAGCTCTTAGCTAAAAGAAGATACCAATATCTTTCCTGTAGACGCCGAAATGGCGGAGTTCTGAGCTTAGATGTCCATGCTTCCAAAAGCGGAGCTAGCGGAGCTAGCGGCGCTACCTCTGCTCCTGCAGGTTGGGAGCCCCTCACGCCTGTCTCTTGCTCTCCCTCTTATTCAACAGCCATATACTGTAAATGGCTGCAGTTTCCTTCACGAAAGTGCTACAGGCGTCATTCAAACACCGACGTCTTTGTCTCATCAAGACCTTTATTTTACAATTTACGGCCACTTCAAAAAAACAAACCAACAAAATAAAAAAATGCAGGTGAAACATCTGCATCATTTCCATACACAGGCTTATGATGATTAATTACACCTCTTCTCCCTCTTTCTGAACACAGACATAAATAGCTGCAGTTTCCTTTAGGGAAGTCATACAGACGTCATTCAAACACCCACGTGTTTGTCTCATTAAGGCCTATAATTTAGATTTGACAACATCTTCCAAAAAAATTTAAAAAAAAACTTTGAAAAAATCTGCATCATTTGCATAGACTTTTTTCAGCAGATGGCGTCGGCAGAGGACGAGGGTCAATTGCAGGCGTCGGCAGAGGTCGTGGGGCAATTGCAGGCGTCGGCAGGGGTCGGGGTCAATTGCAGTCGCCGGCAGAGGTCGTGGGGCAATTGCAGGCGCCGGCAGAGGTCGGGGCAATTGCAGGCGTCGGCAGGGGTCGGGGTCGTCGGGGTCGTCGTGGGTCGTCGGGTCGCGGGGGTACTTGTCGGCCACGGCGGCTCAGTCCCGCAAACGCTGCTTGCAGCTTTAATTATTATTATTTTTTCGCCGCGACTTCCAACCCCATTTAGACCCCTCATCATACATAAAAGTCACCAAATTTGGCACGAACGTCAGAACCGGCGAAAAATTTTATAAAATGAAGAGTAGAAGCAAAATTCCACTATCTAGCGCCCCTACAGGCGTCCAAAAATTTCTACTGGTGTAAAAAGTGTTCGCTCGCCCTATCTTCCACTAGGAAGGTCAAAAAATATAACGAACATATCCACGCTGCTCGTCTCGTCAAGCCCGACATTTCGTGACGCTCTAACATTGGGCGCCCGACAAACAGGAAGTGAGTTATTTCCACTTGTATTTTGCCTGTTTTTGCCCCTTTTTCAAAACTTTTTTCTTCTACGAAGGTCGTAGAGACATGGGACCAAAACCCACGCGTGCGGGCAATTGGGTGCTTTTTGTTATATGATGACCTTTGACCCCACACAAACCGGAAGTCAGCTATCCTCACTTTTATGGAAATCAGAGAAAACGCAAGGCTCAGGAAGCGCAAGTCCGACGGGCTTGAAAAGTCAATATGACATAGACTGGACCTTCATTCCAAATAATTATCAAAAAAAAGGTGAAATTTTCAAACGCTTTTCGTGCAACGGCCCTCCAAATTCATGCACATTGAAAATTGAGCAAAAATCGCTAAAAATCCCCTCGCAAAAATTAAAATGCCTCTAGCGCCCTCTAGGAAGGTCGAAACGACATGGGACGAAAACCCACGCGTTCCTTGGATACAGACCTACATTCTGACATGATGACCTTTGACCCCTGACAAACCGGAAGTTAGTTATTTCCTCTTGTTTGAAATCATCCACAGTGACACAACTCAACAACAGTGAAGGCTGCAACTTTCAAACCTTTTGTATTGCACTGACTGGACTGTCAGAAGGTCAACGCAAAAACAATGGTCCGGATGCGTTGCACCGTTTTCATTTTACAGCCCTTTAAAGTCGATGCATGTCAAAACTGACCAAAATCCAAAAAAACACACCAGAAAAATACCTAAAAATGCACCTAGCGCCCTCTAGGAACATCGGACATTCATGCAACAAATATCCACGCGTTCGTCTCATCGAGCTCTACGTCGCGTACGCTCTAACTTTTGGCCTAGGACAAACAGGAAGTTAAATATTTCGACTTGTTTGAGATCGCCTGAACGAAAAAAAAAAAAAAAAGATCGTATTTTCACTAACCACGCCTACACCGTTACTCACACCCCGGATAACTATACATAGTTAGATAGCTGAAGCTCTTAGCTAAAAGAAGATACCAATATCTTTCCTGTAGACGCCGAAATGGCGGAGTTCTGAGCTTAGATGTCCATGCTTCCAAAAGCGGAGCTAGCGGAGCTAGCGGCGCTACCTCTGCTCCTGCAGGTTGGGAGCCCCTCACGCCTGTCTCTTGCTCTCCTCTTATTCAACAGCCATATACTGTAAATGGCTGCAGTTTCCTTTACAGAAGTGCTACAGACGTCATTCAAACATCCACGCGTTTGTCTCATCAAGGCCTATATGTTACATTTGACAGGCACTTCAAAAGACTGCAGGTTAAAAATTAAAATCATTTGCATATACAGGCTTATGATGATTCCACCTCTTGTCCAGCTTTCTCAACACACAAATGGCTGCAGTTTCCTTCACGAAAGTGCTACAGGCGTCATTCAAACACCGGACGTGTTTGTCTCATCAAGACCTTTATTTTACATTTGACAGCTACTTCAAAAAAAAAAGACTGCAGGTTAAAAATTAATATCATTTGCATATACAGGCTTATGATGATTAGACCTCTTCTCCAGCTTTTTCAACACACAAATGGCTGCAGTTTCCTTCACGAAAGTGCTACAGGCGTCATTCAAACACCGACGTCTTTGTCTCATCAAGACCTTTATTTTACAATTTACGGCCACTTCAAAAAAACAAACCAACAAAATAAAAAAATGCAGGTGAAACATCTGCATCATTTCCATACACAGGCTTATGATGATTAATTACACCTCTTCTCCCTCTTTCTGAACACAGACATAAATAGCTGCAGTTTCCTTTAGGGAAGTCATACAGACGTCATTCAAACACCCACGTGTTTGTCTCATTAAGGCCTATAATTTAGATTTGACAACATCTTCCAAAAAAATTTAAAAAAAAACTTTGAAAAAATCTGCATCATTTGCATAGACTTTTTTCAGCAGATGGCGTCGGCAGAGGACGAGGGTCAATTGCAGGCGTCGGCAGAGGTCGTGGGGCAATTGCAGGCGTCGGCAGGGGTCGGGGGTCAATTGCAGTCGTCGGCAGAGGTCGTGGGGCAATTGCAGGCGTCGGCAGAGGTCGTGGGGCAATTGCAGGCGTCGGCAGGGGTCGGGGGTCGTCGTGGGTCGTCGTGGGTCGTCGGGGGTCGTCGTGGGTCGTCGGGGGTCGCGTCGGCCACGGCGGCTCAGTCCCGCAAACGCTGCTTGCAGCTTTAATTCGGGACTGAGCCTCAGCGAAGGCCTGCTCATATCAGAGCAGGTCATCGCAAGGCGAAGACTCGATTGTATTTGTAATGTTTATTATTCGGGACTGAGCCTCTGCGAAGGCCTGCTCTCATCAGAGCAGGACTACGCAAGGCGAAGTCTTGATTGTTTTTGTAAGGTTTATTATTATTATACTCCCGCCGCGTCTTTGAACCCCATTTAGACCCCCTTATCATACATAAAAAGTCACCAAATTTGGCACGCAGGTCAGAACCGGCGAAAAATTTTATAAAATGAAGAGTAGAAAGAAAAATTCCACTATCTAGCGCCCCCTACAGGCGTCCTACAATTTCAACTGGTGTAAAAAAGTGTTCGCTCGCCCTAGCTTCCACTAGGAAGGTCAAAGAAATATAACAAACATATCCACACGTTCGTCTCGTCAAGCCCAACATTTCGTACGCTCTAACTTTTGGCGCCCGACAAACAGGAAGTGAGTTATTTCCACTTGTATTTTGCCTGTTTTTGCCCCTTTTTCAAAACTTTTTTCTTCTAGGAAGGTCGTAGAGACATGGGACCAAAACCCACGCGTGCGGGCAATTGGGTGCTATTTGCTGATATGATGACCTTTGACCCCACACAAACCGGAAGTCAGCTATCGTCACTTTCATGGAAATCAGAGAAAACGCAAGGCTCAGGAAGCGCAAGTCCGACGGCCTTGAAAAGTCAGTATGACATAGACTGGACCTTCAATCCAAACAATTATCAAAAAAATATTTACATTTTCAAACCGTTTTCGTGCAACGGCCCTCCAAAGTCAACGCACATTCAAAATGACCAAAAATCGCTCAAAATCCCGTCGCAAAAATTAAAATGCCTCTAGCGCCCTCTAGGAAGGTCAAAACGACATGGGACGAAAACCCACGCGTTCCTTGGATAGAGACCTACATTCTCACACCCTGACCTTTGACCCCTGACAAACCGGAAGTTAGTTATTTCCTCTTGTTTGAAATCATCCACAGTCACAGAACTCAACAACAGTGAATGCTGCAACTTTCAAACCTTTTGTATTGCAAAGACTGGACTGTCAGAAGGTCAACGTAAAAAGAATGGTCCGGATGCGTTGCACCGTTTTCATTTTACAGCCCTTTAAAGTCGATGCATGTCAAAACTGACCGAAATCCAAAAAAACACACCAGAACAATGACTAAAAATGCACCTAGCGCCCTCTAGGAACATCGGACGTTCATGCAACAAATATCCACGCGTTCGTCTCATCAAGCTCTACGTCGCGTACGCTCTAACTTTTTGCCTAGGACTAACAGGAAGTTAAATATTTCGAGTTGTTTGAGATCGCCTGAACGAAAAAAAACGATGTTCGTATTTTCACTCACCACGCCTTCACCGTTACTCACACCCCGGATACCTATACATAGTTAGATAGCTGAAGCTCTTAGCTAAAAGAAGATACCAATATATTTCCTGTAGACGCCGAAATGGCGGAGTTCTGAGCTTTGATGTCCATGCTTCCAAAAGCGGAGCTAGCGGAGCTAGCGGCGCTATCTCTGCTCCTGCAGGTTGGGTGCCCCTCACGCCTGTCTCTTTCTCTCCCTCTTATTCAACAGGCATATACTGTAAATGGCTGCAGTTTCCTTTACAAAAGTCCTACAGACGTCATTCAAACATCCACGTGTTTGTCTCATCAAGGCCTATAATTTACATTTGACAGCTACTTCAAAAAAGACTGCAGGTAAAAAATATGCCTCATTTGCATATACAGGCTTATGATGATTAGACCTCTTGTCCAGCTTTTTCAAGACACAAATGCCTGCAGTTTCCTTTAGGGAATTCATACAGACGTCATTCAAACACCCACGTGTTTGTCTCATTAAGTCCTATAATTTATATTTGACAACATCTTCCAAAAATAAAAAAAAAAAACCTTGAAAAATCTGCATCATTTGCATAGACTTGTTTCAGCAGATGGCGTCGGCAGAGGACGAGGGTCAATTGCAGGCGTCGGCAGAGGTCGTGGGGCACTTGCAGGCGTCGGCAGGGGTCGTGGGTCGTCGTGGGTCGTCGTGGGTCGTCGGGGGTCGCGTCGGCCACGGCGGCTCAGTCCCGCAAATGCTGCTTGCAGCTTTAATTCGGGACTGAGCCTCAGCGAAGGCCTGCTCATATCAGAGCAGGTCATCGCAAGGCGAAGACTCGATTGTATTTGTAATGTTTATTATTATTATTATTATTATTATTATTTTTCCGCCGCGACTTCCAACCCCATTTAGACCCCCTCATCATACATAAAAAGTCACCAAATTTGGCACGAACGTCAGAACCGGCGAAAAATTTTATAAAATGAAGAGTAGAAGCAAAAATTCCACTATCTAGCGCCCCTACAGGCGTCCAAAAATTTCTACTGGTGTAAAAAGTGTTCGCCGCCCTATCTTCCACTAGGAAGGTCAAAAATATAACGAACATATCCCGCGCTCGTCTCGTCAAGCCCGACATTTCGTACGCTCTAACATTGGGCGCCCGACAAACAGGAAGTGAGTTATTTCCACTTGTATTTTGCCTGTTTTTGCCCCTTTTTCAAAACTTTTTTCTTCTACGAAGGTCGTAGAGACATGGGACCAAAACCCACGCGTGCGGGCAATTGGGTGCTTTTTGTTATATGATGACCTTTGACCCCACACAAACCGGAAGTCAGCTATCCTCACTTTTATGGAAATCAGAGAAAACGCAAGGCTCAGGAAGCGCAAGTCCGACGGGCTTGAAAAGTCAATATGACATAGACTGGACCTTCATTCCAAATAATTATCAAAAAAAAGGTGAAATTTTCAAACGCAGTTGCAACGGCCCTCCAAATTCATGCACATTGAAAATTGACCAAAAATCGCTAAAAATCCCCTCGCAAAATTAAAATGCCTCTAGCGCCCTCTAGGAAGGTCGAAACGACATGGGACGAAAACCCACGCGTTCCTTGGATACAGACCTACATTCTGACATGATGACCTTTGACCCCTGACAAACCGGAAGTTAGTTATTTCCTCTTGTTTGAAATCATCCACAGTGACACAACTCAACAACAGTGAAGGCTGCAACTTTCAAACCTTTTGTATTGCACTGACTGGACTGTCAGAAGGTCAACGCAAAAACAATGGTCCGGATGCGTTGCACCGTTTTCATTTTACAGCCCTTTAAAGTCGATGCATGTCAAAACTGACCAAAATCCAAAAAAACACACCAGAAAAATACCTAAAAATGCACCTAGCGCCTCTAGGAACATCGGACATTCATGCAACAAATATCCACGCGTTCGTCTCATCGAGCTCTACGTCGCGTACGCTCTAACTTTTGGCCTAGGACAAACAGGAAGTTAAATATTTCGACTTGTTTGAGATCGCCTGAACGAAAAAAAAAAAGATCGTATTTTCACTAACCACGCCTACACCGTTACTCACACCCCGGATACCTATACATAGTTAGATAGCTGAAGCTCTTAGCTAAAAGAAGATACCAATATCTTTCCTGTAGACGCCGGAATGGCGGAGTTCTGAGCTTAGATGTCCATGCTTCCAAAAGCGGAGCTAGCGGAGCTAGCGGCGCTATCTCTGCTCATGCAGGTCGGGAGCCCCTCACGCCTGTCTCTTTCTCTCCCTCTTATTCAACAGGCATATACTGTAAATGGCTGCAGTTTCCTTTACAAAAGTGCTACAGACGTCATTCAAACATCCACGTCTTTGTCTCATCAAGGCCTATAATTTACATTTGACAGCTACTTCAAAAAAAACTGCAGGTAAAAAATCTGCATCATTTCCATACACAGGCTTATGATGATTACACCTCTTGTCCAGCTTTTTCAAGACACAAATTGCTGCAGTTTCCTTTATGGAAGTCCTACAGACATCATTCAAACACCGACGTGTTTGTCTCATCAAGACCTTTATTTTACAATTTACAGCAACTTCAAAAAAACAAACTAACAAAATAAAAAAATGCAGGTTAAAAATCTGCATCATTTCCATACACAGGCTTATGATGATTAATTACACCACTTCTCCCTCTTTCTGATCACAGACATAAATAGCTGCAGTTTCCTTTAGGGAAGTCATACAGACGTCATTCAAACACCCACGTGTTTGTCTCATTGAGGCCTATAATTTATATTTGACAACATCTTCCAAAAAAAAAAACCAAATACTTTGAAAAATCTGCATCATTTGTATAGACTTCTTTCAGCAGATGGCGTCGGCAGAGGTCGTGGGGCAATTGCAGGCGTCGGCAGGGGTCGGGGGTCAATTGCAGTCGTCGGCAGAGGTCGTGGGGCAATTGCAGGCGTCGGCAGAGGTCGTGGGGCAATTGCAGGCGTCGGCAGGGGTCGGGGGTCGTCGTGGGTCGTCGTGGGTCGTCGGGGGTCGTCGTGGGTCGTCGGGGGTCGCGTCGGCCACGGCGGCTCAGTCCCGCAAACGCTGCTTGCAGCTTTAATTATTATTATTATTATTATTTTTTCCGCCGCGACTTCGAACCCCATTTAGACCCCCTCATCATACATAAAAAGTCACCAAATTTGGCACGAACGTCAGAACCGGCGAAAAATTTTATAAAATGAAGAGTAGAAGCAAAAATTCCACTATCTAGCGCCCCCTACAGGCGTCCAAAAATTTCTACTGGTGTAAAAAAGTGTTCGCTCGCCCTATCTTCCACTAGGAAGGTCAAAAAAATATAACGAACATATCCACGCGTTCGTCTCGTCAAGCCCGACATTTCGTACGCTCTAACATTGGGCGCCCGACAAACAGGAAGTGAGTTATTTCCACTTGTATTTTGCCTGTTTTGCCCCTTTTTCAAAACTTTTTCTTCTAGGAAGGTCGTAGAGACATGGGACCAAAACCCACGTGCGGGCAATTGGGTGCTTTTGTTATATGATGACCTTTGACCCCACACAAACCGGAAGTCAGCTATCCTCACTTTTATGGAAATCAGAGAAAACGCAAGGCTCAGGAAGCGCAAGTCCGACGGGCTTGAAAAGTCAATATGACATAGACTGGACCTTCATTCCAAATAATTATCAAAAAAAAAAGGTGAAATTTTCAAACGCTTTTTCGCAACGGCCCTCCAAATTCATGCACATTGAAAATTGACCAAAATCGCTAAAAATCCCCTCGCAAAAATTAAAATGCCTCTAGCGCCCTCTAGGAAGGTCGAAACGACATGGGACGAAAACCCACGCGTTCCTTGGATACAGACCTACATTCTGACATGATGACCTTTGACCCCTGACAAACCGGAAGTTAGTTATTTCCTCTTGTTTGAAATCATCCACAGTGACACAACTCAACAACAGTGAAGGCTGCAACTTTCAAACCTTTTGTATTGCACTGACTGGACTGTCAGAAGGTCAACGCAAAAACAATGGTCCGGATGCGTTGCACCGTTTTCATTTTACAGCCCTTTAAAGTCGATGCATGTCAAAACTGACCAAAATCCAAAAAAACACACCAGAAAAATACCTAAAATGCACCTAGCGCCCTCTAGGAACATCGGACATTCATGCAACAAATATCCACGCGTTCGTCTCATCGAGCTCTACGTCGCGTACGCTCTAACTTTTGGCCTAGGACAAACAGGAAGTTAAATATTTCGACTTGTTTGAGATCGCCTGAACGAAAAAAAAAAAGATCGTATTTTCACTAACCACGCCTACACCGTTACTCACACCCCGGATAACTATACATAGTTAGATAGCTGAAGCTCTTAGCTAAAAGAAGATACCAATATCTTTCCTGTAGACGCCGAAATGGCGGAGTTCTGAGCTTAGATGTCCATGCTTCCAAAAGCGGAGCTAGCGGAGCTAGCGGCGCTACCTCTGCTCCTGCAGGTTGGGAGCCCCTCACGCCTGTCTCTTGCTCTCCCTCTTATTCAACAGCCATATACTGTAAATGGCTGCAGTTTCCTTTACAGAAGTGCTACAGACGTCATTCAAACATCCACGCGTTTGTCTCATCAAGGCCTATATGTTACATTTGACAGGCACTTCAAAAAGACTGCAGGTTAAAAATTAAAATCATTTGCATATACAGGCTTATGATGATTCCACCTCTTGTCCAGCTTTCTCAACACACAAATGGCTGCAGTTTCCTTCACGAAAGTGCTACAGGCGTCATTCAAACACCGACGTGTTTGTCTCATCAAGACCTTTATTTTACATTTGACAGCTACTTCAAAAAAAGACTGCAGGTTAAAAATTAATATCATTTGCATATACAGGCTTATGATGATTAGACCTCTTCTCCAGCTTTTTCAACACACAAATGGCTGCAGTTTCCTTCACGAAAGTGCTACAGGCGTCATTCAAACACCGACGTCTTTGTCTCATCAAGACCTTTATTTTACAATTTACGGCCACTTCAAAAAAACAAACCAACAAAATAAAAAAATGCAGGTGAAACATCTGCATCATTTCCATACACAGGCTTATGATGATTAATTACACCTCTTCTCCTCTTTCTGAACACAGACATAAATAGCTGCAGTTTCCTTTAGGGAAGTCATACAGACGTCATTCAAACACCCACGTGTTTGTCTCATTAAGGCCTATAATTTAGATTTGACAACATCTTCCAAAAAAATTTAAAAAAAAACTTTGAAAAAATCTGCATCATTTGCATAGACTTTTTTTTCAGCAGATGGCGCCGGCAGAGGACGAGGGTCAATTGCAGGCGCCGGCAGAGGTCGTGGGGCAATTGCAGGCGCCGGCAGGGGTCGGGGTCAATTGCAGTCGCCGGCAGAGGTCGTGGGGCAATTGCAGGCGCCGGCAGAGGTCGTGGGGCAATTGCAGGCGCCGGCAGGGGTCGGGGGTCGTCGTGGGTCGTCGTGGGTCGTCGGGGGTCGTCGTGGGTCGTCGGGGGTCGCGTCGGCCACGGCGGCTCAGTCCCGCAAACGCTGCTTGCAGCTTTAATTATTATTATTATTATACTTCCGCCGCGTCTTTGAACCCCATTTTGGCCCCCTCATCATACATAAAAAGTCACCAAATTTGGCACGAACGTCAGAACCGGCGAAAAATTTTATAAAATGAAGAGTAGAAGCAAAAATTCCACTATCTAGCGCCCCCTACAGGCGTCCAAAAATTTCTACTGGTGTAAAAAAGTGTTCGCTCGCCCTATCTTCCACTAGGAAGGTCAAAAAAATATAACGAACATATCCACGCGTTCGTCTCGTCAAGCCCGACATTTCGTACGCTCTAACATTGGGCGCCCGACAAACAGGAAGTGAGTTATTTCCACTTGTATTTTGCCTGTTTTTGCCCCTTTTTCAAAACTTTTTTCTTCTACGAAGGTCGTAGAGACATGGGACCAAAACCCACGCGTGCGGGCAATTGGGTGCTTTTTGTTATATGATGACCTTTGACCCCACACAAACCGGAAGTCAGCTATCCTCACTTTTATGGAAATCAGAGAAAACGCAAGGCTCAGGAAGCGCAAGTCCGACGGGCTTGAAAAGTCAATATGACATAGACTGGACCTTCATTCCAAATAATTATCAAAAAAAAGGTGAAATTTTCAAACGCTTTTCGTGCAACGGCCCTCCAAATTCATGCACATTGAAAATTGACCAAAAATCGCTAAAAATCCCCTCGCAAAAATTAAAATGCCTCTAGCGCCCTCTAGGAAGGTCGAAACGACATGGGACGAAAACCCACGCGTTCCTTGGATACAGACCTACATTCTGACATGATGACCTTTGACCCCTGACAAACCGGAAGTTAGTTATTTCCTCTTGTTTGAAATCATCCACAGTGACACAACTCAACAACAGTGAAGGCTGCAACTTTCAAACCTTTTGTATTGCACTGACTGGACTGTCAGAAGGTCAACGCAAAAACAATGGTCCGGATGCGTTGCACCGTTTTCATTTTACAGCCCTTTAAAGTCGATGCATGTCAAAACTGACCAAAATCCAAAAAAACACACCAGAAAAATACCTAAAAATGCACCTAGCGCCCTCTAGGAACATCGGACATTCATGCAACAAATATCCACGCGTTCGTCTCATCGAGCTCTACGTCGCGTACGCTCTAACTTTTGGCCTAGGACAAACAGGAAGTTAAATATTTCGACTTGTTTGAGATCGCCTGAACGAAAAAAAAAAAAGATCGTATTTTCACTAACCACGCCTACACCGTTACTCACTCACCGGATAACTATACATAGTTAGATAGCTGAAGTTCTTAGCTAAAAGATGATACCAATATCTTTCCTGTAGACGCCGGAATGGCGGAGTTCTGAGCTTAGATGTCCATGCTTGCAAAAGCGGAGCTAACGGAGCTAGCGGCGCTATCTCTGCTCATGCAGGTTGGGAGCCCCTCACGCCTGTCTCTTTCTCTCCCTCTTATTCAACAGGCATATACTGTAAATGGCTGCAGTTTCCTTTACAAAAGTGCTACAGACGTCATTCAAACACCGACGTGTTTGTCTCATCAACGCCTATAATTTACATTTGACAGCCTCATCCAAAAAACAAACCAACAAAATAAAAAAATGCTGGTGAAAAATCTGCATCATTTCCATCCATAGGCTTATGATGATAGACCTCTTCTCCCTCTTTCTGAACACAGACATAAATAGCTGCAGTTTCCTTTAGGGAAGTCATACAGACGTCATTCAAACACCCACGTGTTTGTCTCATTAAGGCCTATAATTTAGATTTGACAACATCTTCCAAAAAAATTTAAAAAAAAACTTTGAAAAAATCTGCATCATTTGCATAGACTTTTTTCAGCAGATGGCGTCGGCAGAGGACGAGGGTCAATTGCAGGCGTCGGCAGAGGTCGTGGGGCAATTGCAGGCGTCGGCAGGGGTCGGGGGTCAATTGCAGTCGTCGGCAGAGGTCGTGGGGCAATTGCAGGCGTCGGCAGAGGTCGTGGGGCAATTGCAGGCGTCGGCAGGGGTCGGGGGTCGTCGTGGGTCGTCGTGGGTCGTCGGGGGTCGTCGTGGGTCGTCGGGGTCGCGCCGGCCACGGCGGCTCAGTCCCGCAAACGCTGCTTGCAGCTTTAATTTATTTTGTTTTCCTCAGCCTCAAACTCAGACCCCCGTTTCTGAACGCATTCACTGGTGGTTGTGAGAGCGAAACGCTGGGAACTTTTCCCAAAACCAGTCAGAGTGGGAGAAAAGATGTTTTCCCCTGAAAAAAACCAAAAAAACATGACAACCATTACCTTTCTCATGCCAAACTCGTGGCTCTGCGCTCATTAAATCCTTCCCGATCCTGCTGCCGTAGCTCTACCTCATTCTCTCAGGTCTTGGGGGTCATTGGGTCTCTGCCTCAAGGACGGTAAACCAATAAATGAAATCGTATGAAGTACAAACACACACACACACACACACACACACTCACTGAGCCAGGCAATATCACGTAAGTGATCTCGCACCACCAAACCGATTCACGCAGTCTTTGACCCGCGCGCGCAAATGTCATATGCAAATACCCACCCCCCCTACCCACCACCACCACCACCACCGCCTCTTTACTGGGTCCCTCTGATTGTCGTCAGGTTCGCCCAGCGCTCCTTTAACCTTGCACGGCAGATGAAGCACCTCCGAGATCTCGCTCGTCCACCTTGGCGAAAACCCCACCAGAACGCCTTTTTAACGGGTCTCTGCGTTTCAGCCGATCCCGACAATCAGTCAAGTTTCCTTTACGGAGGAGGAGGCGAGAGGTACGAGCAGCTGCTGCTAGGGCGACTAGCGAGAGTGGCGCTACTGCGCTAGTTTTATCAGAGCAGAGAAAGCATTTTTTTTTTTTACATTTTGAGAACACCAAAGTGCTGCACTTCTCTCAGTGGACAACATGTTTTGTTGTGTTACTCTAGACTGACTTTGGCAAAAAAAAAAAAAAAAAGAAGCAGAAGAAGAAGAAGAAAAAGCTCCTACTGAAATACTTTCGCGTAGCCGCTAGCCATGCTGCAGTGAGTGCAAAAACTTTCCTCTGCGCTGTTTGCAAGATGGATGTGTGATATAAATCCAAAGTGTGGATGACCCGGCAGGTTATATCACACACTTCACAACTTTTCCTTGTCTCTCTGCTGCCAGATACTCCTAAGGGGTCAGGGGGGGGCGGGACTAAACTGTAATAGTTTTCCTATATTGCTTTCCTGCAGAACTTTCTTTCTTTCTTTTTTTTACCCAAATTCACTTTCTTGAAATTTCAGGGCGTGCGCCAAACAAAAGGAACAGCCCCCACGCATCCTCGCACACATCAGCGCTGTCACGCTTGCTGTGGGTGAATGGCTGTGGGCTCTCACAGCTCGGCTGCCGCTGCTCCGGCGGTTTGTTGTTGAAGCTTCTATTTTAGCTTTCATTTGGATGGAGCCTTGTGGGGATGGCGAGCTCAATCAAATATTTATGGCGGCAGGAGAATGGAAACATCAAACTCAACATGCCTCCTCCCGGCACATGCACAAGCACACTGTGCGGCAGGTAAGAGGCGTTCACTTGCAACCGTGTGGAATTTCCTCAAGTTACATTGGCCAAAAATGTGTTATATCTCTCATAGATGTGTTTGTCTAGGTGTACAATCACTGTACAATAAAAGCAGTTTGGTTTTCCTGCTCATGAAACGGCTGTTTTATATATACACATAGCAAGGGTCTTAAAGTGGTCGCCATCTTGTGCCGTTTGTAAGGCAGCCCAGTAGGGACAATCCTGCCTGATATCGGGTTTCGCATTTAGAGTTAGTGACTCAAATAAATTAAATGCTAACATATTACTGTCACTGAAAAGCAGTGGAATCTTTAGTGGACATTAGGTATAAATACTGTGCTGACTGAGATTATTTAACTCATGCTTATGGCTCTCTGTTAGCTACGTGCTAACCCCTTAGTTACCGTTTCTGCGCTTAGTAGGCCTTCACTTTCGCCTAATTTATGAAGGAAATTATATCAAATGTCTGGAGTGACACTTTGAAAATGTCAGAGAGATGTGACATCCGTTTGAGTGACAGAACAAAGGCTCGTCCACGTTGCTTATTGTTCTTTACAATGGAAAAGGTGACGCAGTAGTGCCGTGGTTAGTGCTGCCACCACACAGCAAGAAGGTCGTGGGTTCGATTCTCAGGCCTTTCTGACTTTCCACACCTCCAGCTGTACTCCAATTGACAAAGAAAACGTACATGAGTGCAAAAAGTGCTAGTGAACGTTTAACTCCGCCTTCTCCTCCAAACAGCCGGGATTTGCTCCAGCACCCAACACAATGCTGAGTGCAGGATAAACTGGTGGTTTTAAAATGATGAAGTTAATTGTTGAAGGCTCACTTTCTAAAATATTAACGCGCTGTCGTGTCAAACAAGAATACTGCATTAACATTTGGAACAGTCGTCTCCGTCGTCTGGTTCCTCTCCTCCTCCTCCTCCCAGGCTTCACGCTTCGTTTTTTTGGGGGAAGCAAAGTTGTCATATTTGAAGTGGACATTTCTGTGCTGCAACCTATGTGGTTGCTTTCAATTACTTTCAATTACAATTGAATTACAATTGCAGTGAAATACTTTCAAATACATTGAACTATTTTCACTATAATTGAATTACTTTTTCTTCAATTTCCTGAAATTTCATGCAGTTATATTTGCTTAATTGCTTCACTTATATCTGAATTACTTCCAATTACATTGAATTACCTCGATTACTTTGAATTGCATTCAAATACATTCAACTACTGAATTAATTTTAGTTACATTCAGTAAATTCCGTCAAGTATTTTCAGTTACACTCAATTACGCTGAATTACTTTCAATTGCTTAAAACTCATGGACCAGACCTGCATGTACGTTGTTGGACCCCAAGCGTGCTAGCGCGACAACAACATGCTAGGTTTAAAAGTTTCAGGTGTGTTTTCTGAGTGGTTTTACACTCTTTTTTTTTTCTTTTTTTTTTACGTACCATGTAAGCAGCAGCAACGAGCTCCTGCTGAGCGCCGCATAATCACTCTTTTTTAAGTGTGCTACTTTCCCCCTCTTCTGCTGGCTCACCGCTGCGCACCAGACAGCTCTGTCCCTCTCTCCCAGTTTCCTACAGGAAGTACAAAACACACATCCGCCGTGGGCTCTCTGTGGGAACAAGAAAACTAACTATTTTGGGACGGCGCCGAGTCAAAGGCAGTAAATCCAGGGCCGACACTGAACACTGGGGCTCTCTCGGAGATGAGTTTCGCCATAAGTTCCCTTTGCTTTAGCGCAAACCTGTGAGCGCAGTCGGCTGGCTGGGCGGCTGAAGACACGCGGCGCTCGTTCCCCTCCCCTGCCGCTTCCAGCGCCGAGGCGCAGGTTTGTCTTAATGTGCTGCGTGAGAGGTGAAACAAAACGAAATGGCTTTCTTCGCGCAACATAAATGACGCAACAAATAATTCTCTCTCCAACGCCGGCCATGTTTTATGGATGCGCCCGGCATGCATAATTGACAAACAATTGCGAAAGGGACTTTGCTCTTTCCCCGCTCGTGAAGCAATTTCAGCTGCCCAGGCGCTCACCCCACGACCACGCTACTGTAACCAGAGCAAAGTCGACGGAATCAACGGCTCTCCTCGCTTATCAACATGCTTTTAGCCCCCCCCTCCTCCCCTCTCATCACCCCCTCCAAGCTTTGTTTGATATCTGCTGTCTTCTGACGGCTTTTGAAGTCAGATCAGCAGATCAGAGAGCATCTCCTGGGCCATTGTGGATCTCGGCGAGTGTCTGACGCCGTGGAGAAACTTTTGAGCGCCAGCGAGACCGTCGGGAGAAACTTACGGTTGGGAGCCGCCGCTTCTCTTTTGTTTTTGAAGCTCCTAGCGGCTCCCGCAGACTGCAGGGTCTTTGCCTCGCCTCGCCTCACCTCGCGCAGCCGTTGCGTCCCGCTACGTGCTACACGGCTCCTCGTGAACTTGCTCTCCAGACATTTTTTTTATATAGTTGTAAGCAAAGAAAAAAACAGAAGGTGAATTTGGACCCGGTTGGAGCAAAGAGGCAAAATTAGCATGCTTATTTCTTTCGCTTCTGCTAGCAGTTCGTATTTACACTAGCCTTTAACGATAACTGTTCAACCAACATTCAGTACATGCATAAAAAAAAAATGTACCTGAGATGACTATTGCAACATCTACCTGGTGCATATCCAGTGTCGCTGTGATCATTGCATCATTTTGCTGCTGAAAATTGCTGCAGGTGCAGGTTTTTGGTCCTTCCACGTTGGCCTCCTTTGGAAACCAAAAGCTCCGGCCATCTTTTTACATACTTTTCATACACAAGCGGTCTATAGCTGCCATCCAACACCTTATCATTTTGATAACTCCCATGCAGCAGTCAAGTGAATACATTTCCACCTCTATTTCTGCCAGAGAACAACAGCACACAGAAACCAAATAAAGCTTTCAGTTCATTTAAAAAAAATAAAATTATAAAAGCGCTCCAATACTGGCTAATCGCATTTCACACCAACCCTCTTTGTTGGATACGTTAACATTTAGCTTAATTAATTATACGACATTTAGGTGTTTCAAATAATGCAGTGCCCCTGTGGCAGAAAAGTACAGCAACCATCCAACACAGGCAGATCATCAGCAGTTCAGCAGTTCAGTTCAGTTCAGTTCAATTCAGTTCAGTTCAGTTCAGTTTGTCTTCCACCCTCGCAAGCCCCAGCAGTTTTAACTGCGGTTTGATTCTGCTGATATGGTGGTTTATTTTTTTTCTGAATGATCTCAACCGTGGCCGCAAAGGAAGAAGGTGGGAAGGACGGGTGCAAAATAGAAATTTCTCTGCGCCTTACGGTGCGTGTTTGACAAAGTATCCTCCTCTCCTTCACCTTCTTCCTCTCCTTCTTGCGGACCACCGCCAGCGCCGTGGGAGGCCGCGCAGTCAATAAGGCAAGCGAACCCCCCACCCATCCACCCCCATAACTATAGATTTCCTCGGTGCATGCGAGGCCGAGAGGGTTGCTCGCACTTTTAAGAATTTGCGCCATCTGCAATAAAACAATCGTGCGCGCTGCCTTCTTTACGCCCTCCGCGAGATCTGCACATGTAGCAATTACGTGCGTTCGCAGCGTCGATAGACTCCTCGCTCCTAGCCCCTGCAGAAGCGGGATGCGTGCAGCTAAAAGCGTCTCGGTGGGAAACTTGCAAGTGCACTTTGTCAAATATGAATGCGCCCACACCTCGGCCTCCGTCTGCACGAGGATGCGCACGCTGGCGGAGGCGAGCCGAGTTTAAAAAAAACTTGGGACTCCTCGGACAGGCGCAAGAACAAGTCCTCCTGATTTTTTTTTTTAATAGTGCCCACCTCAAAACACTGTGGATTATGCAAGACACCCACCCACAAGTCACTTCTCTCTCTCATTGGTTAGCAAACTAGCTATCTAGCTATGTATCTAGCTAACCATCCATCATTTGCCTTCATTCTGTTGTCTTTCTCATAGACAGTGGTGGTTAAAAAAAGCTACATGTTTGCCAATACTTGGAGCTAGTTTAATGTCAGTTTTGCTGAAAAACTGGAAAAAGCTTTGCCACATAATGATCTGGTGTTTTCAATTTACATTCATTCCCACTGATTTGCAAGACTGCAGTGTTTCCTCCTGCTGTACAAATTAAAGTGTGGCGATGACTCACTGCATTTTTGGAGAAACATGATTTTTTTTTTTTTTTTCACATTTTCTCTCCCTGCTGGCAGTCCCCTCTCGGTACATTAAGAAACGCTTTAAGCCCCATAATTGTCATCTAGGCGTGAATTAAATGTTTGTATATGTCACATAATTGCTAATTTGCTGCAAAGTGTAAGGTGCTGATTTTCTATATCTCTTTATAAAAAAAAAACACAAAAAACCAAGACATTCAACAACAGGCCAGGGAACCGTAGTTCAGGAGACAGACCAGATGTTTGACCAGTTTTCACCGGGGGGGCAACATTTTTCTTCTTGCTTTTTGAAATAAACTACTTTAATGTACTTTCAAATATTGTTTCCAACATAAAAATAAAAATCTCCTCATACACACACACGTTAGACGCACCTTCATACTTGCTTGTGTGTTTTATTAGAACTGAACCTGTCATAAACTTGTTCTCATTTACATATTTATTTATTTTTTCCCACGTAAGAAGCCTCAGTTTTATTCCGTCTCGTAAAACGCTCGCCAAATGTAACCTGGAGGCAAACATTTACTCCGGCGAGCGCGATATCGATCGCCTCACGTTTTATAATCGCGGGCTTGTCTGACAGAATCAACATCAAGGCAGCTAATAGCAACACCTGTTTGTGTGATCAGTGCTAATGGCTAATTAGCTAACACAGAGCAACTGAAAGGCAACAGGCCGACCTTTGTGCAGACCTGCTCGGAATATTTAAGGGCCGTTCGTTCAAGAAGATCGTTTAGACATAAAAAGGCACGCAGGTATGTTGTTGTCGGCGTGAGTGCTGCTGGATTTTCATGCATTTCGAGGCTATAAAATCACTCAGCCATCTTGCAAAGCGCAAATTGAAAGCATTTAAAGCCAGTCTTAGCTTTAAGACACCGATTATACGTCCTTTTAGTTGTGGCAAGAAGCAGGAAGTGATGCTGCAAGCTGGCTTTAAAACCCAAAGAGATCAGCATGGATGGGTCTATCAGAGCAGTTAGCAGCAGTTATGCAGTCACAGCAGTCCACTCTGAATCCTCCCTTCTGTCTATTTTAAGCGTGTGGGAAATTCTTTGACGTGTCCAAGACGTGTTGCGTCACAGTGGCCGAGGCTACTTTTGGGACATAATGACTTTGGCCGTTCCCAAACTTTTTTTCGAAACTTCTGAAACTGTTGATCAGGCCTGACCTTTACGACATATGGGTAAATCAGAGAACATGAATAAATAATATGCATAAATGCATTTCAAACAGAGGGTGACTCATGCATGAAGGATCTGGCTATTTGTTTTTATTTTTTTTTCTACCACCCTGAAGATGCTTCAGCCACATCTTGTGTGCGCGTGCCTGTGCGTGTAATCCCACCCTGACAACAGCAGGGAATGAGACTAAACCCTCTTCCACATTTGTCACGCTTTCTCTGCTCGGAGCACGGTGTGGTTTGGCCAGGGGTCAGTTCTTCGCGTTCACACTTATCAGCGAAATCTGGAAGAACTTGTACAAGACAAAACTGTTGTTTGGGTGATCAGATCAATATTTACTCAACCATGGGAAATCCAGGGACATGTTGTTTGTGACATAAGTCTCAGTCTGCCTTTACCTTTTTTGATGCTGCAGGATAAAGTCAGTTTATGCAGTGCATGTATTCCAGCTATATACAGCGAGACGGGCTCTTTAATACCTGCAATTAAATGTCCCATGTTACAACCATCTTAGATGCAAATTTTTCATTTTGCACTCCAGTGGAGCAGCTCGGCGTGTTTAATTATCAAAAAAAAAACTAAACTATAGATCTCTGGAGAGAGGTGCATTTTGCCCTCTGCTTTTACCCTCCAGTGGGAAAACTTAGTTTAACCTTTCTGTCAGCTTCCTGTTTTGTTTTTTTTTACTCCCCTAAGCTGTTAGAGGGGACTTTAAAAAAAAAAATAAAAAAAAAGATACAAAAAAAAAAACACAAGGAGGACAGCAAACCTGACTGAGGGTATTCTAATTTTGTTTTGCTAGCCCGGCCCTCTGTGACATCCCAAAGAGAAGTTTCGGAAGCTGTGTCTTCTGGCCCACCGATGTCTCGGTTGTGGTGCAGTTTGGAAGCATATGTTATTGCTAATAATGTGCAATTTGCTGAAAATGCAACCATCAAATCTGGTCTTTTCCTTTCATCAGATGAACCTGTCACATGGAGATGCAGGAATGCTGCTTTCACACACAACCCCGGCATCACCTCACATCAGGACAGAAAAGAAGAGGTAGGACATTGGGGGTGAGTGTGTGACTTCATGATCAAGGTGTAAAAAAAAAAAAAATTTGAGGATTTGAGCTTTTCATCGAAACGCATGACGACGTGGATGAGTTTTCTCCATCGCCGACGGCTTTGGCAGCGCCATTTCCTGTGAGGCAGCCCCCTCTAGTGGCGAGCTTTCACATTGCATTGGTTGTGAAACGAGCAAACCCGAACGGTGCCAGGAATGTGTGTGAGCCGTTTCCTCTGTGCCTCTCCGTGATGTCACTGGACACTTTATTAGGCACTGGCTCAAATTTAATGTAAGCGAGATAACAATGCAACAACACTACAGCAATATCTGACTGTACATATCAGGAAATGCTTCAAGTGAACAACTGGTACAGCTAACTAGTAGAGTTGCTAACAGTCCCTTAAAATACAGAATTGTCCCGTACTTGACAATGAAATGAAAAAAATCAATTTTATCCAACCTTGCTAAGTCATTTTTGATCATTATTGAGAACTCATGAGCCTGATAAGTGTCTTCACATAGATAAGTATCATTAATAATAATATATAACTCAGAGAGTTTGTTATTTCAGGAGAATCTAGCAAGCTGGTAGCCCTTCATACGGCTCAGGACCCATGAAGTAGCTCTCAGTGCCAAAAGGGTTGGTGACCCCTGCCATAGAGTTTGCGTTCAAAATCGTAATCTACGTCGCTGCAGGCAAAACCATTGCGCAATTCACAACAGCTAGCTACGTAGCTTGCGTAGAGTCGGGATCGCTTGTTCTTTTCAGCTTTATTTATTTCATTCCTTTGTTTGTTGTGTACAAATATGTCCAATTAAAAGATTTCAATACAATTCAAACATTATTTCTAATGTCTATGAGGAACAAAGCAGTTCAAACTATTAAGGCGTTTTTCTACTAGCCCTGCGCGGCTAGTGCCAGCCGTTCATGGTACAGGACAGCTCAGTATGTGAACCATATACTTTTTGAAACTAGATTTTAAGTTACGATTTACCACTAAAGGCGAGGTGATGGTCATGACCCCGGATTACTGCGGGAGGCGTCCTTTATTTTTCTGCTGCAAAGTCTGCATATTGACAATGCATAGAGACGCAGAAAGCTAAAGCAAGCTTTGGGACAAATACAAATGCCTTTAAACCTGTCTCCGACTGTCTGACCTCTCACAATAAGAAAAGAAAAAACACATCAGGGACTAGTCAGCCAGAACTGAATGGCGAACAGACAAGGAGGCCAGATACTGTTGCACAGCAGAGTGTAGTGGAGCGTCTTTCAGCTCGACTGGGCAGAAAACAAGGTCCATATATCTTTCAGGTGAGCAGTCACCTGGATCAGCATTCCTAAAAGTGCTTCTAATCTCCTCAACAGCGGCGCAGAGCTTCTCCGTCGGCTGAATCAGGCGCAGGGAGCACGTCCTGGGCTCCGCAGTTTATCAGCTGATTGGAAAAAGTAAGTCCAGAGACAGCGCGAGGCCCCTTGCAGCAGAGTTCCCTCATTGGAATGCACTTTAATATCTTTGGTCTCGGGTAGTCATTAGTCTTGCAACCACATTAACCAATGATTGCCTGTAGACACAGGGGCAGTTAATACAATTTATTATTGTTATGTTCCAATTAGTGTATCAGGGGCCATTGCAGTGAGCTGTCAGGCACAAGGAGCAGCTACCACACTCAAACTGATCGCGACATTTATGAGCATCTGTGGTGACTCAAGTGTTGCCTCCGTCGCTTAACAAGTCTTTGCAAACCAGTACCAGCGGGTGACTTAATGACAACTCTGTCTATTTTTTATACAGTCAATGTATCAGTCGTACATTCATATACCTAACCATCAATCACAGGGACATAATTAGATTCCTGTAGGCCCACAGACATGGTCCACAATTGGGCAGAGTTTTTCCCAAACTGCTGACCGACTGGGATTTTCACAGCATCCCATCTCTTGGGTTTACGACCTTTTGTTTTTATTGGTAATGGTCTGGGAAAATGGAAAACATGAGTGAGCAGTAGCAGGTCAGAGGAGAAGGGTCAGACTGATTCAATGCGACAGAAAGGCAACAGAATGATGAGGATGATGATGACAATCCATCCTGCCTTGTATCAACAGTTCGTGCTGCTGGTAGTTTCATGGTGTGAGGAACGTTTTCTCCACACACCCTCTTCCCCTTGGACCCAAAAAAAAAATAGCTTTCTTTGACGATCATATGCGATGGAGAATCGCTCTTCTAAAACTGCAAAAAAAAAAAGATCTGACTGGAAAACTTTGGGTTGAGTGGTTTCCAGATGTTGCGGGAACACTTATGGGTAATCCTCGCCATCAGAAGCATTTTTCCGGTAGGAGTGTGAAATTGTTGGCCGTCGTCAGCAGACGGAGCAGAGGCGCACACTCATTTGTTTTCATGAGGACGCTTCACGAAGATTCATGGCTGATATTTCCTAAATTACAAACGGTGCGCGTGGCACCGGCCGCCGGTGCGAAAACTTTGCAGCGGAGTTGCGGTGACAAATGGTCCTTACTGGTTGCCGTCACAAATTTATGAAAGGGCTGATATTACACTGTAGGAGGAAGGGAGGGAGGGAGGGATGGGAGAGGGATGGGAGAGGGGGGAAGCAGGTCGCCGTTCTGCCAACGCTTCACTTTTAAAAACTTGAACGGCAAAGCGTTTGCTCCTTAATCAACCCCACCGCCAGAAAAAAAAACAAAAAAATCTCCTCTCGCTCTTCTCATAAGCTCCGGCTCCTCCGCTGTCAGCTCTAATTAGGCCGGTGAGTGCGCACGAACGCATGTCAGTGTGAAGGTGGGCATGTGTGAGTGTGTGTGTGTGTGTGTGTGCGTGCATGTGTTTTAAGTGGTCTAGGGAGGCCCATCGCTCTGCCACGCTTCTCCACTGGGTCCGGCTGGTCGAGACACACACACACACACACACACACACACACACACGGATGGACTATTGCTGATGCTGGGAGCAGAGGCTACAGTGTGGGTCTAACGGCTCCCCTTGCAGCTGCGCTCCCACTACTTTGCACACAGCACAAAGTTGTGCCAGACAAAATGATAACTTGGTTTCACAGCCAGTACATGCAATTACAGTGGATGTGTATGGAGGGCAAAACAACTCGTTTTGTGCATCCTGACCATGGCTGTGCAGGTTGCATGCAACCTGAAAGGTCTCTCCTAATTTTCAGACCTGCTTTTTATTCTTCACTCCAGTGGAGCAGCAGAAGCAGGAGCAGGAGCAGGAGCAGGGGCAGGTGCTGCGCGTTCAGAAATGTTATTCTTCAGAGCTTGGTCGGAACCAGCGGCCACTTGAGCTCCTGTTGCCTTTCTGTGGTCAAGGCCCAATCTGACCTCTGACCTCTGACATCAAACAAGACTCTTTCCTCCATGCAACTGCCACTGACTCACTGGGCAGTTTCTCTTTTTTGTGGTGGTTCTCTGTAGATCAGCAGTAGATTGTGAACCACCCGACCACCCGACAACCGTGTTCACCACGTTCAGTGTCACTCGTGCCTTTCTTTCCTGTTCTGATGCTCGCCTACATGTGATGAGTTGCCGTTTGTGTGAACAGACAGTTGAAAGTTGTACCTAATCACCTGGCCAGTGATTCAGTGACACGAGTCTGAAAGGCAGTTTTTAATTTCCATTCTATGAATGAACTGATAGCTTGCCTTGAACTTCGCATTTCCTTGAGTGTTTGACTGCATGTTGATTAATATTTGTGTGCAATGTCTGAAGTCATATTTGCGCTCACACTAACTTTTGTTGCTAACATAGCAAAATAACTTCAAACTCTGCATTTAAAAAGTTTATTTGGAGACCTGTGAACATGTTTCAAGTAAAGAGCCATTTCAAGTTAGTCAGCTGGTGTGGGAGGGTCCTGACTGCAGCTTCTTCATTGGATAATTCTCAATTTACAACAGAAAGAAAAATGAGACAATTACTAAACTGCTTAAAGCTTTAACATCTTCAACTATACAATTACATGTCATGTAGCATTACATGTCACACCCAAATAAATAACAAAAGTACAAAAAGAAGCAGATCCCTAAATGTATAGTTTTTTCAATTGTAACAGTGAACACAAAACCAGACTTGTATCCGTTTCTAATACAATTCTGGACTACTCGGTCTTCTCTGCCATGGCAACTTCACTGTAGGGTCCGTAGCGGCCGAACACGTCTTTGCCCACCACGGCGAAGCGCAACTTGCGCCCTGGTTTGTACTTGTTGATCATAATGCACATGGGGAGGGGCAAGGCCTTCACCTCCCCGATGACAGTCCAGTCTGAGAAGGCGCTGCTCCCCTTGCCCTTTTCCATGCTAATGTAAATACTGCAGCAGGGACAGAAACAGGAGGCCATTTAAAAAAAACAAGCAAACAAAGCTCTGATTGGCTAAAGTATGCCGCCCTCTAGTGGCTAAAAGGCAGAGTATGATTTTTTTGATGTTTTTTTTTTAATGAAACGTTTCGATAGAGTAGAACTGTTAGCAATGAGCCAACACCTATTTTAATAGATTTAATTATGTACCACAACTTTTTCAACTTCAAATACATTTTTAACCAAATATGTTTTGCATAAAAGCACTAAAATAATATTTTCTCTTGAGTGAGACCAACGTTATGTTGTAAAACGACTTGAATTGAGTTTAAGTACCAAATACTTGTATATATTTTTTGCAACCAAGTCACACATAGACCAGCAAACCTCACCGCTGCTATTTTTAGCAGCAATTCCGCTTTACATGCAACTCTCACCGATAACTGTGCATTGGGGGGGCGGAGGGATCCGCCTCGGCCACCTTCCAGAGCAGGGACAGGCCAGGTGGCTTCCTGATGAAAGCCAGATACACCTGCACCTTCTGAGGGAAGTTGTAGGAGGCTGCCTCCACAGTGAGGGTGGAGGGCACGGCAGTGAGTGGGAGCGGAGGGACCACCGAGTTGTCCTGCAGGGTTGGAAGAGCGGGGAGGAAGTTTTTGGTCTAGGCTGCAAGCTGTCTTGCCGGGGCAGGTGCGACGGTGTGACTTTACCTGCTGCTGTCCTTTGCGTTCGAGGCTCCTCGCCAGGGCATCTTCACGCTTGGCATTCTCCGAGTCCTTTTGTTCCTTCGGTGAAGGTTTAGGCTGCTGTTTCTGGACGCTCTGAAAGAGGAGTCAGGATAAGAAAGGTCAAAGATTCACGGAAAATGTCAGATTTTCTTTTCCTATTTGGTTTTAAAGCTCGATATTACATAAAAATGTTCCCTACTTTGCTTACTTTCTCACAATCTTCCCCCTCTGACTTGCCCAGAAATGATTAAGTCCATGTTTTACCTTTTTTGCTTGCTTAACCTATTCCAGGTTAGCCACAACATGCTGAGCCAGGTTTCACTCTTTGAAATGACTTGTTTTTCAAACACTGTTTCAGACCGTTTTGCAGGGAGGCCAAATATGCTGCTTTCTGGCATTCTATCAAGTTTTCTTTTGGATGATTAACTTTGAATTTTCTCCACTGGAGTCTGAGATAGAAAATGAACATCTAAAAAATATCACAGCGCTGTGTGTTTCGCGACCGAATGCCATCAAAGCGGCGTCCCACCTCAACCTCGGGACCGCGGCATGGGGCAAAAAGCGAAGGAGGCGGCTCCTCATCCTGATGTGCAGCGGCAGCCGTCAAGGCTTAGCGTGGATTATGTTTGACGACATGTAACAGAAGAAGGGACAGCGAGGGGGAGGAGGAGGGGAGGGAAGCGTCATTTCTTTGTGCACTCGCTGACTCGTGTGATTTAATTTGGGGTCATTAGAGGAGCTCATCTTGTCAGTTTTCCCAAATGCACACAGAAGTGATGACAGCGACGGCTCCATTAGACCGACGCGCTAATATTTCAACTCTTTCAGCGCATATTTGTTCCCATGAAGGCTGAGCCACGTTACCTTCTTTGTCGGCGCGCATCTTCCTTAGCGCCACCTGTACGTTTTCCTGCAGGAGCACAAAGAAAATGCATTCGATCCTTAAAGTCTTGAGTCATTTGTGTAAAATGAGCAAACGACGAATTTCGGATTTACCTCAGCTCGTGAAAGCTCTGAACTGTTGTCCGTGCACAGCGAGTTACTTTCATCTGTGGAAAAATAACATTTAATAGATTGAGTATTTGAGGCTTCGGGTGAATTGCAATTACCAGTCAGTGGACACAAAGCATGTGACAGGGAATTCTTACCTTCCTCCTCTGAATCTGTCCTGCAGATATGACAAGCAAACAGAGTTCATGTTAGGAATGTTAATTGAAAAACTGACTATTTTACAACCAACTGAAAATGGATAATATGTGTATACACATATGTGTATACATATATAAATATACATATATACACATATACAGGTACTACCCGAAAAATTTGAATATCAAGTAAAAGTTGTTTTATTTTAGCAATTTAACATAAAAGATGAAACCAACCAATTTTATTGAGCCATTACACGCAAATTGACATATCTCAAGCAGTTCCTTGTTATAACTTTGCTGATTAAGATTCAGAAAGATTTGACTTTATGTAATATTCTAATTTCCTGAGTTTTTGAATTTGATTTTTTTTTTTAGCTGTAAGACCTGATCAGCAAAATCCAAAGAAATATATTGATTTGCATATTACTCGTTTATATAAAGTATATTAAGTTGAATTGCAGTAATACTATTACTATATATATATACATATATATATCCTGTGGCCATTGATTTTTCACATGGCCACATGTAGTCATTTGGTTATCAGAGCCATCGATCAGAACTCAGCAGATAGATAAACTGCATACCCAAAGATCTCCGACACAGTAGGACGTGACACTGCACTCTGGAAGTCAAACACAGAAAAACATATATTACACTGATGCACTGAGTTGCAATGAGTGCATGAACTGAGATCGTATACACACACATAGAAGTAGAAGAATGCTGAAGTGGGAACTGGTAGGCTGGAGGAAGAGCAGAGAGGAAATGTGTGGATGGAGTGAAAGAGGACATGAAGTCAGCTGGTGTGAGAGAAGATGAGGCAGAGGAGGGTTAGATGGAGGCAGATGATTGGCTGTAGCCACCCCTCAGGGAACGGGCCAGGAAAAAAAAAATGAAAGAAGCAGAAACGATGAACGGCGTGTTGCTCATCTGCATTCATGTGTCTACATCTTTACCTTCTTCTCAGGCATGCAGGCGAAAGCAGCTTCTGCTCTCCGAGTAATGATGTTGATTCTGGTCTGAAAGAAGGGGAGACATTTTGTAAAAAAAATAAAAATAAAAAAAATAAAGAATCCTGCCTTAGAAGGTACGTTTTCAAAATTCTTATCCTTATTCCATACAGTTTTAAAGAATAAACGGAAGACTGACCAAAATGGAATCAAGAATAAAAACAAAAACAGTAACACAATATTTGTGAGAATGAGGAGAAATGATGAATTTAAAAAAAATATATAATGATTTTCATAAACAGGCAAAACACAAACATCCCGATTTCCACTGACCTCTAGATTTTGGAGGCAGCTTTCAAAGTCGACTTCACTGTCCAGCTGTTGAACAGTTTCTATCAGACTTTGTAGCTTGTCTTCATTCTCCTTTAATGCGCTGTTCACTTCCCGCTTGATCATCATCTGCACCTGTGGAAACACCCAAATACAGATGTAGCCACACAGTGTAGGAAACAATTTACCGCTAGTCTTTATTAAAGAGACATTTCTCCCTACATCAGATTTGGAGAATTTCACCCGTTTACTGCTGGATGTGGATGGAGATCGAAGGGAGGAACTTCTGGAAGTCTTCGCTCTTTACAGAAAGGGAACATGTTTTACGGTTGCAATGTTGAGTGCAAAAACTGCGTCAGATAGGAAGTTCTTTACCAGTAAAAATTAAATTACCCTTCATGAGATACCAAGATCCAAGCATTTTAGTCTCAATAATTAATTTGTACATTATGTGAGTATTTTGTCTTGGGCTGGAGAAATATTCACGTTATAGGTTAAATGTGTAATATTGGGGGATTTTCAGGAAGAAACGTTGATATCAGGTGGTCACATTTTAGATTTCAGCATCTTTCACTCTTTCTCCCCCTCCTGAGCTTGCCCGTGAACTACAGTGGTCTGCTCACCCTAAAATTGAAACGTGCTGTCAGGCGGACTGGATTGTCCACACCGGACCTCCATAAAAATATGGCAGTGCAAGGTGGCGACTAATAACTGGGAGCAAGACCTTTGCGCTATGTATATTCCTATTTACATGACAACCGTTCTGAGGTTAGGAAAAACCAAATTACTTTTATTGTACATCAAGTGAAAGTGCTGCAAGCATGAAGGTAAACTTACTCATCCAGAAGGCAGATGGCAACTGCTTCATCACTTTTCAAGCCTTTTTTCGATTTCCATTCGTGCCACCTTTCAAATGCCCCTCCGATGGTCACCCGATTTTGATGTTGCAATGTTGACATAGTTTTATGCTGCCTGGGTTTCGTGGAGGCCTTTGCCAGCTGTTTGGCTGGATTATGAGACATATTTCACTAATAGCAGTCAGGACAGAATATGTGACTGTCAGACATTGTGCAGGCGATGTCGTTAATCCATTGATGAGTGAAACCTGGCAAGAAAAAGAGTCTGTGAAAATTTAGTTTTAAATTGATAGTGTGGTGCTCGGTGTTCGTGATGCCCATTGAGTCCTAGTGGCGAGAGGGATCCTTCCTCTGCAGTTTCTTCTTATTGCCTAATTTTATTGAGCTTTTCCTCACCTAGTTTGAAGTTGTAAGGGTACAAGCTGCAGCATCTGTAACAACATCGAAACAAATGTTGTTTAAGGGATTGATATGTTAGGTTAGTTATTAGTTATGTCAGAGTCGGTAGCAGCTTCATTGAAGGCAATACGGTATTTGCGTTGCAAGGCGATACTTTAGGGAAAAAAAAGAAAGAAAAAAGTTCCAATCGACGGAATACGTCTGTTTAGCATTTGTGGCTAAGCTAGCTACATTTTATGCACATCAACTACAGATGTCATTCAGCTCCAACATTTACGCGACTTACTCAAAACGTTTTCAAAGATTCTTCACTTCCGAGTCACTTCTCCTTCTTCAGTTAAAAAAAAATAATAATAATAACTTCCGCCAGAAATAGATGTTCGTGACCGTCAAAATAAAAGCATGTGTTGCACGTTCCCTTCCCCAAGCGATTTTTATTCTTTGGCCCCAATGTTACTTGTGGGGTTCCGGTTTGTTACCATCGCGCTTACGTCATTCTTCTCAAGTTCTTCCACTGAGCCGTTCCATATCACTGCCACTAGAGGGCATGCTATCATCAGATATTTCCTCTCTTTGCAGTCAGCCCCTCTTCAGTCCGCATCTACTATTTGTTGGCGTTTTGCCCAAGAACAACCAGGCTGCCTTTACCCCCACTCCCCGCTCCCAGTTGTTCTTTATCCCTCTGGTGCAATCCAATCTCATCTAATTTCATATCAATAAATAGCCTACGTACAAAAATAATTTTTGATAGATAAATTAATATGAATCCAACAAATCTGATATGGTGTAAATGATCTCACAGGTTTGCATATAGTAGTATGCTGCATTGTTTTGTTATTGGATTTTTTTTAATGCAAATAGAGAATAAAATAAATGATAAACTTAAGCGCAGAAAAGTAAATATTATGAAAGAGGTCTGTATGTGTTTTAATTAACTATAAAGATGTGACTCCATGATTTGGCACACAATGAAATTTTATTTAATGTAAAATACATTTATGGAGATCCACGTCAGAGGGGGGAGGAAGGGGAGAGCAGAGAGAGCACCTTTTGGTTCTTGCAGGGGAGCCAAGTCAGTTGGATTTTTGCCCAATCGTCATTTACCCAAGCGCCCAAGCGCCCTCATCGCCATATCAGGAGACTTTAATCATGTTAACTTGGACAAAACTCTCACAACCTTCACGCAGTATGTGGACTGTCCAACTAGGCAAGGGAAGAGGTTGGACTTGCTGTATGCCAACATTATGGACGCATACAACTCTTCCCCTCTGCCCCCCTTGGGAAGATCTGACCACAATCTGGTATACCTGAGCCCCTGCTACGTGCCCCTGGTAAGAAGGCAACCTGCCATCACCGGTCTGTCCAGACGTGGTCGAAAGAGGCCTACCAAACACTGCAGGGCTGCTTTGAGTCAACCGACTGGAATGTACTCAGTGAGCCACATGGAGAGGATATAGACGGACTCACTGAGTGCATAACTGACTATATTAATTTCTGTGTGGACACCAATGTCCCAACAAGGACAGTAAGATGTTACCCAAATAACAAACCCTGGGTAACAAAGGACATTAAAGCCATACTGAATGAAAAGAAGAGGGCATTCAGAGATGGCAACAAAGAGGAGCTGAGGGTTATTCAGGGTAACCTGAAGATGCAGATCAAGGAGGCTAAGGAGTGCTACAGGAGGAAGCTGGAGTCCAAACTCCAAGCAAACAACATGCGGGAAGTCTGGAGTGGGATGAACACCATCACCGGCTACAGAACAAAGGGCAGCAGAGGTGTCGAAGGCGGAGTGGACAGGGCCAACGAGCTCAATCTGTTTTTCAATAGATTCGACACTGCGGCACCAGTTCAACGCCCTTTAACCTCGGCAGGCGTCTGTCCCAAACAATCACCTTCTGCACACCTGACACCTCCCCCTCATCTTTCCCTTTGTGAGGGCCACATACCTCCTCAAACCTTCACCCATCCGCCCACTGCCCACTTCGCACCTCAGCCAGCAGAACCCACCCCACCCACTCATCCGCCCACTCCCACTTCGCACCTCAGCCAGCAGAACCCACCCCCCACCACGCACCTCAGCCAGCAGAAACCACATCTCCCGCCTCCACACCAGAACCACCAGTGTCACTGACCATTGACCAGGTCAGGAATCAGCTGAGAGCCCTCCACTCAAGCAAGGCCGCGGGCCCTGATGGTGTCAGACCTGGAGTACTCAAAGCCTGTGCCCCCCAGTTGTGTGGAGTCCTACACCGGCTCTTCACTCTGAGTCTCAACCTTCAGAGGGTCCCTGTGATGTGGAAAACGTCTTGCCTGGTTCCTGTTCCAAAGACTCCCCATCCCAGGAGCCCAAAGGACTATAGACCGGTGGCACTGACGTCCCACATTATGAAGACTCTGGAGCGCCTGATTCTGGACCAGATCCGCCTATGGTCAGCACATTCTTGGACCCTCCAGTTTGCCTACCAGCCCCACCTGGGAGTCGATGATGCCATCATCTTCCTGCTGAACCGTCTATACACTCACCTAGACCAGACTGCCAGTTATGTGAGGATCATGTTCTTTGATTTCTCGAGCGCCTTTGACACCATCAAGCCGGCCTTGCTAGGCGAGAAGCTGACGGAGATGCAGGTTGATGCACCCCTTGTGTCCTGGATGATTGACTACCTGACTGGAAGACCGCAGTATGTGCGCCTGCAGAGCTGCGTGTCAGACCGCGTGGTCAGCAACACTGGGGCACCTCAGGGAACCGTCCTCTCGCCCTTCCTCTTCACCCTGTACACCACAGACTTCAGCTATCGGTCAGAGTCATGTCATCTTCAGAAGTTCTCTGACGACTCGGCCATAGTGGGGTGCATCAGTGGAGGTGAGGAGTTGGAGTACAGGACCGTCATCAATGACTTTGTTACATGGTGTGAGCTGAACAACCTGCAGCTCAATGTGACAAAGACCAGGGAACTGGTGGTGGACCTAAAGAGGACCAAGTCTCCCGTGACCCCAGTTTCCATCCAGGGGGCCTGTGTGGATACTGTGGAGGAATACAAATATCTGGGAGTCCACATTGACAATAAACTGGACTGGGCTCGGAACACAGATGCCCTTTTCAAAAAGGCCAGAGCCGCCTCTACTTCCTGAGGAGGCTCAGGTCATTTAACATCTGCCGGACTATGTTGAGAATGTTTTATGAGTCTGTGGTCTCAAGTGCTATCTTGTTTGCTTTGGTGTGCTGGGGCAGCAGATTGAAGGTCGCAGACTCAAACAGGCTCAACAAACTCATCCGCAAAGCTGGGGACGTCATTGGAGTGAAGCTGGACTCCTTGGAGTCAGTGATGGAGAGGCGTATGCTTCAGAAACTGCGAAGTATTCTGGAAAATACCACCCATCCCCTCCATCAGTTCCTGGTCCAACACAGAAGCACACGGACCGGGAGACTTAGACTTCCTACCTCAAAGACTGAGCGCCACAGAAGATCTTTTCTTCCTGTGGCAATTAAACTGTATAATTCCTCCTTGTAAAATCACTGTCTGCCATATATATCCACATGCATACATCCAAACATTTTACACCATCTTTTAGTCATATGCTCTTTATTTTTATTTCATCTTAACTGTTAAAATTTGCACTTGGCACTATGCCAATTTTTTCTGTTAGCTACTTAATTTTCTATTGTTTTTATTTTTACTTAGTTAGTTGCATGCTTCTATATTTTATGTACATTTCTTAAGTTGACTGGAATCCTTTTACGAAAAGAATTTCCTTCGGGATAAATAAAAGTATTTCTGATTCTGATTCTGATTTAGTCGCAGCATTCACCCTTCATTCCTTTTATGAGTACTCTGAAGAGCTTGAAACGGCCTCCTCTGAAGTTCTAATGCCAACACATAAAAGTTTTTTTTTTTTCAGTTAGTCCACTGGGTTTCAAAGAGCAAATAAATATTAAGAAATACAAAGGAACAGTGTTTCCTGACAGATTAACTGCTACTGATGCTTTCACAAGTTGAATTAAAAAGCATGTTGCCATATAAATACCGAAAACTCTGGGATCAAGGAGGCCCATAGAAAGAGGAGACACTTCACTCAGACATATCTTGTGTCTACCAGTACAGTGGCTGGCTGTAAAGCAAGAAAAAACAATGACTGTCGAACTCCCAATTTTAAAATGTCCAGATTTCCGTGAAAATAATACTCAATGAAAAATTTCTAAGCTTTAAATCTTAACAATGTCAGCAACAAAAACTAATCCACCATAAATACAGTTTGACTTATCAAGTCACCATATGTGTAGATCTGCTATACACTGACTTTGATATGAAATAAAACACTGCACAGCTAAGGAAACAAAAAGCACACACTTGCCAAAACACATGAAATTGATAAATCTGATTCTTTGCAAAAAAAAAATAAAAAAATTAGAACTGTTGTAGTAGATCTACAAGACTCTAAACAGAGCTTTTCTTCAAAACGTAGCTTTTTAAAAAAAAAGAAAATCACAATTACAACTGCATAAACATCCAAACCGGACATAAGCATACAGATTTTCAGCCTTCCCCATGAACATCAATTGAATTCAACCTCAACAAAATTATTTGGTCAGAAATTTCGAATACGAGCAGTGAGCGTAACCACTAAAACACTGACACCATAGCAACAACAGACAGCGCATCTCGGTCATCAATACGTCGCTTTGATCATTTTCAAGTCGGCCTATCGCCGGGAGATGGCAGCTCAACTTCTCCACTGTGTGTTCCAAAGGACGCGCATGCTCTTATTGCGATACAGCCTGATGCACTCAAGTAAGACAGTAATGGGTCGAGGCTGAACCGGATAAGAATCTTTGTCCTGCAAAAGTGTTTTTCAAGTCTAAGCGGCTGCAGTAGATACGACCCGGCGGGTCTCTATTGGCTGACTCCTTAAACCACTAACACTTGACACGGTGCTGATAGGGATGAGAACTCAAGCACACAGAAACTATAGATGGAGCAAATCTGGGCATTGGTGTCCAAAAAGACACAGCAACTATACTGATAGTTTACTGCACAGCCAGAGAAGGAAGAACATCCCGGCGCTTTGTTTAATCACAATGCTGCACTCACATGATGTATAAACTACACAGCAGTGTTAAATAAAGTTCACAGCTCAGCCATCTTTTCGATAGAACAAAATCAGAGAAATAGCAAATATGTGCCCTGCTGTCTGTCAAGTTTTGCACGTTCTGATGATTGAAATCCAAGAAAGTCCCAGTGCACCATTGGTTCCTCTTTCACCACTGAATCAAATGTCGGTGACTCACACAAGAACACAAAGTGTTCGATTTAAATCTAACAAAGTTCTCAACTACGATTTGGCTTTACCCTCAATTTTGGTACATTACTTTTCAGTCTTAAAAACACTTTTTTTTTTTTTTTTTTTTTTTTGGCATTAACTGTACATACAAGACAAACATGTACATATAAAATCTGCTGACTGTAGCGTTCAAAGAAAAGCTAAGGGCCGTGCTCCTTTAAGACTTCAAAGAATCGTTCCACGCGTCTTCAACGTTTATCCTTCATAATCAGAGGTTCCTATTAATTTGCAGGAGGCACAGACAACAAAAAAAGAAACGCAGGAGACAGGTCAGTAAGTCATATCCTGTCGGAAAAAGGTGAAAACAGGGTACGGAAACTTAAAGGTACAGTATGTTCCCACTTCTTGTAGCAGAAAGTTCTCGGCGAGAAGAATCTGACTGCAGGTTTTATACTCGGCTCTAACAATCAGCTTTGTTGTGTTTTCTCACCCTAACTATCTCAACTAAGCACCTTAATGTATAAGAACAGAAACCACGTGTTCTTTAAAAGTTTGATTGCTAGCAGTGTTTTCAGTGCGGGGACCTCCAGAGAGTCTCAGAAATGCATCTTTGCAACATTTAGTAACATTTTTTTTCACTAGTTCACTGGTTCAAATCAATCGTGTTTGGCCCTTTGGTCAATTGTTTCATAAAACTAAGAGTAAAACAGGGGCGTTTTCATGTTGGTTTGAGGGGAAAGTGTATGCCATTGGTCCTCCCAGGTGTCACATAATCAGTTTGCCATTTCTGCATCCAGTCCGTTGCGTTCATTTGCGTTTCCTGAGGATCAGGTACAAGCAGCCGCTGATCAGAGTCATGGGGAAGCTGACCCAGGCCAGGATGTAGGAGGAGCCGTAGGAGCCCTCCTTGAGGCCGGCCGTGTGGAAGCTGTTCTTCTGATCTGTGTAGATGGAGGCTGCGATCATCACGCACAGGCCTGGTGGGAAAGGGTAGGAAGAAGTTCAGACTTGTTTTTAAAAAAAGAAATGTCATACTGTACAAGTGTGCCACGAGATGTCAGAGCTCAACAGAAATATGGCGTCAACCAAGATTGTTCTTAATGCAAACTGTTGACGAACAGTCTCACAAAGCCGCATGCGTCAGTCAAGTTCTTGACTCAAGTCATTATTTACTCAAATAAACATGATGATTCAATGTTAACTTATACCGTTAATAAGAAATCAGCCTCCTGTCTGCCACCTAGATGCGATTCAGTGGAGGCACCAAGTTAGATTAAAAAGCAAAGATGAGCCCATGAAGGTTCACGAGTGTGTGAAAGCTTTTGTTTAACCTTTAAAAACGGGTTAAAAATACTCAATGAGTAGTCAAAGACATTGTGTGCGTGGGTGTTTATATGTGTGTCTTTCTATTCTCACAGGGACCTTGGCACACTACCCTTATTGTGATGTCATTTTGGCTGAGTCACACAAACTATAACATTAAATGTCAGGGTGACCTGACGTCAGGATGCGGTCACACTCGGGCATTTTGTGGTCACGGTTAAACTGTGCGAAGGAATGTAAAATGAGTGAAAGTCAATGTGACGTCTTCTCGGTGATCATGACAATGTCTGTGTGTCTGTCTGTCTGTCTGTCTGCGCACTCACAGGCCAGCAGCTGGATGATGGCGGTGAAAACGAATCTTTCCCCCTGCTGGAGCTTGAAGAGCTGAAGGATGAAGACAAAGAAGCTGATGCAGCATAGAATGGTTGCCAGGATCATGGTGGCTTGGACGACCTGCAGGTAGGCTGGAAGGGGGGGAGGAGGGGAGGAGAAGGAAGTGTTACGCAACAAGAGGCCTCATTCAGGACAACGTGATTTCTTAAATAACTCGTCACAACCCCCCTGCCCCCCGCACATGCACATAGCGAGCGGTCGGCCGCCGTCTTTTACCTGCGCTGGCGGTGTGGCTGTCCTCCACAGGGTAGCACGTGGAGTTGCACGAGTACCACAGGTCGGAGTAGATGACCTCCTTGCCTGCCGGCGACACGATCCACCATGCCTGCATCCGTGAGAGACGTCGCCATTGATTGAAAGCAAAACATTTCCTACATTGCTCGTACTTTAGCCGAGCCGGCAAATGAGAGTTTGCTAAATCTGTCAGTCTGATCAGCAGATAGACATCTGACAGAGTCCACAGGAAGTGCAAGACTTGGAAGGGCTGTGAGGTGAAACCCAGCAATTCTGATAAAACTTAAACAGCTACAAAAGTGAATCAAAGTAAATTAGCGTTTTCCAATCATCTTAGTTCTCGATGGCTGGTGAAATTTGCTTCCTTGTTTTCATCACGGCTAAAGGAAGCTGATTGGTTGTGGAATCCAGCCGGTTGAAAACACTTTTCAGCGGAGGTTGGCTTGATTGACACGCAAAAGGTCTCGGAGTCTGAATCTGAGCGATCCACCTTTGGCCGCTGGTTTCTTTTTTTGAGGGGGTTCGTACTCACGTTGTGGATGGTGGCGACAAAGAGCAGGACGGCGGCGGCCACATGGAAGAAGATGATGAGGAGGAGGATGATCAGCATGGCGTCTGTCTGCGAGCTCCTAACGCGTGAAATGCTCTTTTGGCTTTGTGTTTGCCGACGGCCCCCAGCTGATGGCGGTGTTTATTCTGGCTGTCGCGCGGGCGGGTCTGCAGGCGGTCAGGTGTCGATCCGCGGAATCTGTTGGAAGCCAAACATTCTGTGTGTAATACTTTGAAGACGTAAAACGTAGCACAGCTACAGTTTTGATAAGTGCCAGCAGGCGTCCACGGCGTGATGTATGAGGAACCTACAATATATAAAAACCCTGCGCACACCGTATACACTGTATGGTAACATACATCATATCTGGCAAGTGTTAGAACTTGTGTCACGACTTACATATACATGTCAGCATACCTTGAAGGGTGTCATGCTTTTTGAGTATGTGTGCGAGAACAAACTGTCATGGGAATTTTTTTGTCATTTCATTATTTTTACTTTAGAAAAAAAAAAAGACAGAGCAGCAGTTTTAGCTCAAAGGTAAAGTTTAGCAAACTAGCTAACTTTTCCTGCCAAATTTATATCCTAAATATAATCAGGCTACTTCACTCAAGTCCAGGATGGAAAAATAAAAGTCTGGGTATAATACCTTTAAAATTATTGTGGGTTTTTTTGGGGGTTTTTTTCCATCTTCAATGCAGCACTGATTGAAGAACAATACGTCTCCTCTCACATTGCACAAAGGCTGCGTAGTGTTAGCTCTGTAGCAATTGAGGGGCCTCAGCCCTGCCGTTGTTCACAGAGGTGAAGCGGAATCGGCTGGTTGACGTCCCGAAATGAGGTGCGAGGTCGGGACGGAGCTCTCGATCCGGGTTGATAATGTTCCCGCTGCAGCGTCGCCAAGCACCGCCACCCGGTGGCGAAAGCAGAGAAAGCTGGTGGGCATTGGATGCTGATTAAGAACGATGGACAGCTCGGCGTGGGCTTGGAGAAAAGCCAGTTGTTTTGTGCAGCGTGACCTTCATCATCGCGCAAAGGGAATGTTGTGATCTGAGTGGCACTGTTGACACCCACAATAGAGGTGTGTGCACGCATGGTGGTGTTTGTGTGGCAGACGAGAGGCAGAAGACAGATCTAGTGACCTTGACTTTCCCTTAATAGTGTAAAAATTAAGCTTTTATTCTTCGTCCTAGTAATGTGTATGATGTTTGGTTCACCAGAAGAGCTTGGATTAATCACCACTAAAGGACCATTCAGCAAAACTCAGCATATGGAAAGTGTTGAGTCAACAACTTTGTGTCGAACCAATGTATTTCAAATGAGGGGGGAAAAAAGAAACCGACAAGAAGGCAGAAAAGGCTCAAAGGCCTTTTTGGTTTTCCAACCTGTTAATGCAGAACTAGATAAAGCCAAACCAACCGGTTTTGAAACATATTTAAAATTAGAAGACTGCACACACACACACACACACACACACACACACACACCAGACAGCACCAGGAATTAACTCTGAGCGCCAGCATGGAATCACAATAAAAACAGACTCTGCCGGCCGACAGGAAGCAGGCCACAGTTTTGTTTTGTTTTTTTTTAGTGGGAGCATGTGGCTGTGGGGGCGTGTCAGAGGGCGGCCCCGCCCCTCGCTCCATCTGAGCTCGCGGAAGGGGGCAACAAGGGGGCAGTGTGGGAATGTAGATCACCAGTGAGCTACACGCTCTGAACGTGTGCAGCGTCAACGTGACAGTTCATGCTGTAACGTTTTTATCATGCCGTTAGCTCCAGGTCGTAACACTGAAAGAACATCCTGGCCATTTTTGTCTGGTGAACTCAGTATGACCAGGTCTGCAACATTCAGCTTGTTCCAGTTTGCTGTCACGCTGCACTTTGCAAACTGAACCAAACTCCTTTTCTTTTTTCTTTTTTTCTTTTTTTTTTTGCGGGACGTGTTCCCCTCCCTGCCTGTGGTGGCGCTGCGTCCAAAATTACTAAGGGAGAAGACGAGACGAGAACTGTGAACAAGAATTAGCCTCAAACATCATCTAACAGGCTAGGCGCCTCTTTAAGTCCCTTCTCCGCCAATTAAACCTGAAGCGTCAGCAGCGCTACAATATGCTTATTGCAAATGGTGCCGCTGTGACGAGATAAACCTGTAGCTACGCTGCGTAGCCCTAACACAGCGCACTATAAACTGCTGCTGCCACATTTATTGGGATTGTATGTTAATATTTAAGAGCATATACTGATTTTTCAAAGATCCCAGGAAATATTGTTCCCTGTGTGACAGGGCAGACAGATTTTCAGAGTTTTTTCCGTTAATTTTGGTCTGGTACTATGATCGGATTGTGAATAAAAAGTAGTTAACTGAAAAGTTCTGTAATGCAGACTTTTTAGATTTCAACTACTGTCATCCATGGCAGCGTGACAATGCACGGCCCGTCACTTTGGAAAAGAAGAGCTTCTTCTTCTTCTCCTCCTTTCTTCTTCTTCTCCCCTTGAAGTTGGAACGGCGAGTCGAGCCAAGGGCGACGCGCCAAAGACAACCACGGTTTTGATCGAGTGCTTTGATTGGACCTGACCGCCTCCACTGACGTATACAGACGGGCGCGCACACGCGCACCGCTGTCAAACAAATACAAATGCTGCCATTCCTCCTCTCCACTCAGCCTTATAATAGGAGGCTGGGGGTCTCACTGCAAGTGTGTATGTGTGTCTGTGTCTGTGTGAGTCTGTGTGTGTGTGTGTGTGTGTGCTGACTGATTCCCTTGCCTGGTGGAAAATGCTGACTTTTAATGTCCTTTTTTACTCCTTTCATAAAACACAAAGCCACAGACTTAAATGGGCCGCTGAATCTCACACCCCCGTCTCTCTCACTGCCCCAGTCCCTCTCTCTCTCTCTCTCTCTCTCTCCCTCCCTCCCTCTCTCCCTCACTCACTCTCTCTCTTCCTGTCTTTGGCCATGGAAAAAACTCAGTGAGGAAAAAGGAAACACAGGAAGGTTTCCAGCGAAGCCCTCTGGCCTCTTTCTCTAAACATTTCCTCTTCTGCAAGGTCTGTGGAATTCAAAATGAATAGATTCCCATATTATACACTTATTGCGTTTTTTTCCCCCCAAAATCTTCATTTTTTTTTTTTTTTTGTCATGATGAACTCGGCAGCATTCTACAAAGTTCCAAAAAATCCTCAACAGCATATTTAGCCCTCTGTTCACAGCCTCCCATAAAAATACTTCCTGCTGTAACTTCCACAAAACAAGGCAGCAACAAGGTGCTGGTCACTAACCAGGTTGAGGTCCCTTACGGGCCCAAACTTTCCGACTTTTTCCAGAGTGGAGTTCAGGACAGACTTTAAATCCGTGAAGAGATTTATTTTTACGCAAAATGGGGCCTGAGTAAAATATTTCTGCGGAAGCTCAGTCACTCGGCTCTTCACTGTAAGGGATGAAATATGTCTCAGCAGCTGACTTTTCTATTAAAAAGGACCAGTAGCGTCCAGAATTACAACGGGTCCAATTTGTCTGTCTGCCGCAGCGTCTGGTGCCCTTTGATTTTTGGGTGTGTCACGTTTTCAGACCATAAACTAGCGTACGACAAACGTCGAGCACTAGATGACGACAGTAGCCTTCTTGTCCCATGCACAGCCAACTAAACTCACGGCAATTTGTGTGAAAGGGAACAACCTATTGTGTGTGGGCATGTGCGCGCACGTTTGCGAGAAAGAGAAAGGGAGAGTGTACACAACATCAGCAGCCGTGCTAGGGCTTATTTTTAGAGAAAACACAAAAGGCTCGACTTCGCCCGAGGCAACAAAAAAAAAAAACGGCAACCAAACAAAGTCGTGTTTACGTAGAGAAAACAAAAAAACCTGTACACACATCCAGGCCCGAGAGATCCCTCTCTACGTTTTAGGGTTTTTTGGGGTTGCGTGTGCAGAACTGTGTCAGTCAGGACGCGACGCGGTTGGACAGTTAACAGCATGCTAGAAAAACTATCAAAGAGATGACCGGACACCTTTGTTGTTAGCCCGTCTCTGCCAACATCATCTGACAGTTTGGCCCAGGGGGGCATAACAAGAGCAAAGCCGTGTTAGCGGCTTGGTTTGTAGTATGTCTGGCTAGTAGGAAGGTTAAACACAAATAATACAATTACGTATCAAAACAGTTTGTTTCATAATAACTTGTACATGTTTGTTAAGTCTAAGTCGCCCCAAGGTTTTATTATTGTTTTTTTTTGGGACTCGTTTGTTGTTTGCTCCCTACAGCTAGGTGGCAGTCTCATAAAATAGCCGCAGGTTTTTCACGTCAGCATAACGGCACCTCAGACAGTAAGAAATGACAAACTTGCATCACAAAGTAAACGAGCTGATGAAGAAGTGTCGCCTTCCTTACATATCGGAATTACATCGTGGTAGCTTTGGGTAAAAACACAAACCATCACCAGAACGTTACCAGCAAACAACCCAACTGGCCCTTTAGAGATGCATACTTCAATTGAATTATCAGTGTAACCAGATGTGATTGGATATACAGCCATTCTTTGCAGTTGACTGCATGTATGACCGAAGGCCGACATGCCACACAATACGTGCGGATACCCTGATGCTACCAGACACACAAAATAGGCATGATTGCTAAATGGACTGAGTTGCCGACTTGTTGCCCAGAAGCCAGCCGGTGAGATCCAAATAACTGTAAACTTTTATCAACAAGTACTAAATAAGAGTCGAGCCGGCCGTGCTTTCCAAAAATTGTGGCGCGTATCTGAGTGAGAACTACGTGCGAGTGACGCACTTGCATAACTCAATTTGTCATGAATTCTTTTTTTTACGAGTAGCAAAACGAGCCTAATACCTTGGCCATTGCTTCGGCCTGAATCGAGACATCCCAGCAATGTCGACTTGAGAAACAACATGACAGCGTTCTGCGCTGAGATTCAGGGCTGCTGACACAGTAATGACACGCGCTTTATGAGCTGCAGTTAGATATGTGCAGTTCACCATCCGCTCATGCCTTACACCAGCATTTATTTGGAAAACGGGACGGGGCCTTACTGCCCTAGATGGCCGCCCAACCACGGAGATGCTAGTGGTCGCGGTTAGCAAGTAGCGACTTTGACAACAGAAAGGAAGAAGAAAATTAAATGGTTTTAGCTCTCTGCTCAAATAATCAAGAAATCATGTGACTGTGTTGCTATATTAGCTGTGGAGTTGCCACCGTGGAAAGAATGACCCTTTATTTCATGCATATGCTTTTCTTGTATGTTTCTTCAGTCTGCAGTGTCGGCTCTGCATTAACTGTAAAGTATGTTTTGTATTTAGCCGTCCCGCAACGGTGAACACACTTTATCACGTCTTTTCCGTAAGTCGTGCAACACCAACGTGCGCCTCTGTGCACACAAACACACTGCCGCTAACCTGCTGTGTTTTAAAGGCCTCCTCTGCTGTTGGCTTCTTTCATGTCATACACCGGCATGCCTTTTTATGCACGTGTGTGTGTGGGTGTGTGTGTTATTTTTTTACACACCATTCCCAATGTTGACAGCGCAACGAGTAACAACTCCCACATGGCAGAGGGGATTTGGACAGAGAAATAAAAAGAGACCCATAGTCACCCAGCCACTTTGTCCTCCTCTTCCTTCTTAATACTACTTTCCAGCCACTTTTCAGTTGATAGTAAGCAGTTTTGATGTGTTTGTGGAAAATAATCTAAAAGCTGTTCCATAGAATCTTCCCTCTGCTTGTCAAATACGTGACAGCTGAAGAATCACAGATTCTGGTCTGGGTTTCAAAGCATTAAAAAACTTCAAAGTCCTTTAATGGACAAACATTAGAATGGCTGGGACATGAAGAGATTGTTCACTTCTGGCTTATTTGCTCATCACAGACCGGTGGTGTTTTTATGTGTTTTAAACTTCGGGCCATCAGAAAAATGGTGTGACTCCCATCAGCATGTTTCTGTGCTTGACACATGAAGCGCTGAGTCTTCATTTGAATTTGACGAAGAAGAAGAAGAAGAAGAAGAAGAAGAAGAAGAAGAAGAAGAAGAAGAAGAAGAAGAAGAAGAAGAAGAAGAAGAAGAAGAAGAAGAAGAAGAAGAAGAAGAACTGAAAAGCTGACAATGTTGTTTGCTTTGCAACCGCAAGGCGGCGCCGTAGCGCGAAAAGAAGATGCTGAAGTTGTCAGCCGTCTCTTCTTGATAGAATGAAAAGTGCATTTTTGGTCATTTTCACGCCATACCAATTAAATTAAATTTCGCTGTTTGCTTGTTTTTCCTTCCACCACTGGCTGCTGACGAGGGCGGATAGAGACACCACCGAGTTTTCGTGTTGCCATATGGCGCGTGGATAATGTGGCTGAAAAGGCTCGGGGGCAGGTGGGCACCGTTTCAAGTCTCGAGACGCGCGCGCGCACCTATAAAGCGGGAATTTGCCCTTCACGCGCTCGCTTCGACACGTCAAACCCTAAAACCCTTTAAAAACGGACCCTCTTAAACTAGACAAGCGCTGACAGGCACGTACATCTTTGCTAAAATAATTGCCTTGTACGTCAAAAATAATAATAATAATAATAATCTGCACACTGGTCCCACATTAGACTGAGAGCCAACAACTGAGAGGTGAGAGAAAAATCAATATAAAAAGAGAAGAAACGGGGGGGGTTGCATCGACAGACAGTCATCATTGAAACTTCCCTGCAGCCTTCAATCAATATGCAAACTTATCTGCGTTTACTCACCGAATTCGGAGTGGAAGGAAAATAAAACTCCGGTCAGCTCTTGCCGTGTGGGGCGAATAACTTTTAAATAGCTTTTTAATGGAGGATTGCGCAGAAGCAGCATCCAACGTGACGAGACGGTAGCTGGAGAGCTAGCGGCGAGTGTCGTCGGCGGGGGGGAGCAAAAAAGTGGAAAAGTTGGAAATGCGCGTTTACCGGCGTCGGGAGCGAGCAATGGGAAGTGGTCGGGGAGCTGGAGCTGGGTGTGGTTAGCGTTGTGTGCGTGTGTGTGTGTGTGTGTGTGTGTGTGTGTGTGTGTGTGTGTGTGTGTGTGTGTGTGTGTGTGTGTGTGTCACACAGCGGGGGAGGACTGATGACAAACGTAGAGTCACTGGCAGAGTGAGGAGGTCAATTTGGGAAGTTTGCTCCCCTCACATGGACGGTAGACGAGGATGTAGGTGATAGGTGGAAGAGGGGGAAAAAAAATAAGAGAGCAGAGAGGTCAGACGAAGAGGAAGGCAGAAAGGAAATTAAAAGGATAAAGGGATGAAAAGTCACAGGGAGGAGGAGTGCATGAGGAATGAAATGAGCCCGGAGTGGGGTGACACAGAATCTTTAGGATTTGGAAGCCTGTTCCCTATTTAGAGTTACTTTGTTGCACTTTCACTTGAGGCTCTGCCTCTTTACTTGTTGCAGCGTTTCTGTGCGACATTACATAGGAGTAGTCATGCAATTGTGCCCACAACATGATACAACTGAGAGGTACATTCTTCCTCTACCAAACGCATGCAACATGTACATTGACAATACATATCTTCATTTCCAATTTCAGTTCCATTTATTCAATTTTGGATGTCTAATTACATTATTATGCAGTGGAGCTTATTTGTCCCAGCAATGATGATTTATGCTGTTGGAGAAGAGTTCAGCAAAGTCACGTCATGTGACACAGCATCTTCCATTCAGAAGCAATCTGCATTTTCAATGATGTGTGATTTACAAAGCCAGGGAGTGTCAGATGTGTCTGCTCCGGACAGAAGGCGCATTGGCCGGAATCCCATTTATATTTAATTTATTTTCAGGGCTGATAATGATCTGACAATATCCGACTTTTGGACCTTTTTTATCCTTATGCTCTTGTTGCAGATTTGGTCCGTGACACTTGGGAGGAAATAATCAGTATTGGATAACTTAAACCATGTGGTTCCAGCTTTGTATCACAATCATATTATCTTCCTTTTTTTTTTTTTTTTTTGTCTTCCCTTCCCTGTTTATTTGTCCAGCAGAGTTCTCAGCTTTTCACGTGGTCAATAGTGGTACTTATTATTTGATTAAAAAAAAACAAAAAAAAAACACAACCCGTGGCTCAAAAAGTGATTTTCACAGCCCTACGCCTTTTTAAGTGAGCCTCTGTGAAGCTATTAACCGAGCACCTCCTGCTGCAGATATTCCATGATTCACCTTTGACCCTTTTCCCAAAGCAACTTGTATTTTCAATCATGTATTCCTCTTCTTTTTGCTAAAACGACCAGCTGTTGCCATCCACAGAATGGAATCAGGGCCACTACTGAATTCTCCAATCACAGTAGAATACAACTTAAATCATACATTACGATCATTTTCTTTTAATTTAATTCATCAAGCCATCTGGTGAGAGCTTTCCCAAAGATCTTTCTTTTGAACGACAGCAAAATGCATTCATTTTCACGAGCAGTGTAAAACTGTTTGTACAATGACACGCCCTTCTTAACATGCATATCGGCTTTGGGGCTGGGTCAACAAACAGCTTTCCCATCCCAAGTCTTTCTGTTTGAAAAAAAAAAAATGCAGATGTGTGAACCGAAACGCTCAGTTGAGGAAGTAAAAATGTGAGAGATTTGCTCTGTTATCTGTCATATGTTTACGTCCAAAATGTCATTTGTCTCTGCATTGTTGGTCGGACGTGAGCAGTGCGACAGCATGGGATTCTTCTGCGGGGTCATACGCAGACAGTTAGAGCAGCAGCACGAGGCAATGAAGCGGGCATTGTTGTGTGGCACATCACTCCACTGCAGTTTCGCAGGCTGCCACGACACGGGACAGCCGTCAGTGACTGAGCAGAATTGAGGCTGGAGGAAAAGCCGTCATTTAGGGATGTTCTCACCGAGGCGTGTTTATCTCTTTTCGCAAGTGTGGATAAAGCACACTTCAAAAAAAAACAACTTCATGCATAAGAAAGCACAGAGGGCAAGCCTAACGACAGTATAGGATAAAAATGCAATGCATACGAGTCTTATAGAAGAGTTTATACACCGTTTTCTATTAGCGGACCTGATGTGTGCCGGCAGCAAGAACGCTGCACACATTGCTGTGACGCTTCACGCATCGACATCCACACCTCTTGGGTGGATTGAAGAAGCTTGCGCACTAATCTTTGTGATCGTAATAGCAGAAGAACCAAAGAGCCCGAAAACTATATTTTTGGCAGAGCCGAGCAACGGACCGGATTAGAGATCGGTTCTCATGAGAGGGTGCTCGGACTCTCTGTCCATTACTAGTCAATGAGAAAAAATCTTTTATGTTCTTTCATTTGTGGTAGAATACCTACTAAATGTTGCTCTCGGGCTTACAGCTTCACATTTGCAGTCAGACCGCAGCATTACACTCAACAAGCCAAATTTATAAACCAAGTTCTCTTTAAAATCCCAAAATATTGGCCAGTCGACCTTTTTGCTGGTCGATACAGGAAAATTGAGAGGATTCACACTCAAAAAAAAAACACAGCAGAAGTCATCTTAAAAAAAAAAAAACAAAAACAAAGAGAAAGTCCTGAGCGTGCTTGTTGGGGTTTTTCAAAGTGCTAGCTAACGTAAACAACTTCCCACTATAGGCCACAAATGACTATGTTGCATTCAACACGTGCACGGAGCATGGAGCCTAGTCACACACATGACGCAACAAATATATTCTGGGAGCGTTTTACAGCGTGCTGTGCAGGCGGTAGAGGAATGAAATGGAATGCCTATGTTTATCTGACGGTGTCACACTGCAACACGTAATGCGATGGGGTGAGCTCTGGTTCATTCACTGCACTGGATGTTCCGGCTTCAGGCACACTCACACACGGACACATGGTGCACCCCTATCAAAGATTTTAATATAATTTCAAGCCATTTTGGGCATCATAGTACAATTTTTTTGGACATCTTTGCTGGATTTGCTGTGTTTCAGCCAGCCAATCTTTTCCACCATTACACGCGCACACACACACACACACACACACACACACACACTCCACACAGACCCACAGTATTGTAACCACGTGAACGACAATGCCCCGACAAGGCTACCCCTTCATCCGCAGCCCCTTTACCCTCTCGACTCCCACCTTCACTGGCCTCACCTGCAACGCACGTTAGACTGAAACTCACAACTAACAGGAGGGAATAGTGAGAGCAGGTTTCACTCCTCTGCCAGGTGTCTGGTGTTCCTCTCGCAGGCCACCATTGTTGAACATCTCACAGTTTAAGTCACTGTCAAGTCCTGTCGGCTAGCGCTATTGTCACGGAGCCATAGGAGAGAGAGGTGGAGACAATGAGGTGTACGCATCTCTGTCTTGAGACTGTGTAACATTACTCTAATACTTTTTTCGCCCGAGGCGCCACTGAATGCTCTCCTGCATGTGGCTTTGGCCTTTTTTTTTGGCCCCTTTTCCTAAAACAGTGCAACACTGCACTTCTTTTGGCAACACGGTTGCGCAGTGGTTAGCGCTGCCGCCTTGCAGCAAGAAGGTTGTGGGTTCAATTCCTTGCCTGGGACCTTTCTGTGTGGAGTGTGCATGTTCTCCCTGTGTCTGCGTGGGTTCTCTCCGGGTTCTCCCTGGCTTCTTCCAAAAACATGCTTGTGAGGTGAATTGCAAACTCTAAATTGTCCGTAGGTGCTGCTAGTGTGAGTGCTAGTGGTTGTTTGTCTCTATGTGGCCCTGCGACTTGTCCAGGGTGTCGCCCTGCCTTCGCCCTACGACAGCTGGGACAGTCTCCAGAAGACCCCCGTGACCCTGAGTTCAGGAATAAGCTGCTATCGAAAATGGATGGATGGACAGCACGCCATATGTATGTATATATGATTATATAATATTTAACAAGAATAGTAATACAATGTATGTCATTTTGACATGTAGATTTTTAGCACATTTCTGACCTTCTTCTGTCAAGATTCCATTTCAGTTTTCCTAGAAGAAATAAATGAAACTTTGTGCCAGCGTTGTCTGCTTTTGCTTCAGCTTCTTTCACGTCCTGCGGTGCCTCCTGTGCAGTCATTAAGACTCAAGCCCCCCCTGCCAGCTTCCTCGCCGTGTACCACACACACACACACACACACACACACACACACACACACACACACACATTGACACACAGGTCCACCACTAGCCAGGAAACCACCCCCACCTTCCCTGTTCCTGTTTCTCATAACAAGCATCCAGAGTGTGCCTGCTTGTGTGCGGAGGCCTGCTACCATGAGTCTATCTGCAGGAGGAAGATTAAACAGAAGAGATAGAGCGCGAGAAGCAATATTATCAGAGCGTGGAAAGAGACGGCACAGTCAAACGAGACAGCTTTTTTTTGTTTGTTTTGTTTTTGTTTTTTCCCGACCTCCCGCCCTTCCTCTCTATCCAGCGGTTGTGGCAGGAGGAAGAGGCTCAAGTAGTGAAGAATAATATGAATGTCTGCAGCCCCACCCCACCACACGTCATAGAAAGAGGAGCAAGACAGTTTGAGCTGAATGTCTCGTCCGCTTTTGTGTGGTTTAGCTAAGTAGCCGCACCGACAACAGCCAGCGGACACATGCAGAGAAGAGGCAAACACGGCAGGCAGGATTCAGCGATACGCTTCCAGACACCTTCTTCTTCCTCCTCCTGCTCCTCTCCTTTGTTTCCGCTGCTATCAGTGATCGCGAACTCGCGTCGGTGAACCAATTCGCTCATCGCGTACACAAATGCACGCTGCTTTACATCGGATTTGCATGTCGCCATTTCCATTCATTTGCTTGTGCGTCTGGTCACATGAGGCAATGTTGGATAATTGGCCAGCTAGCCAGTGGAAGTCACTGGTCTTCCCTTGGAAAATGTGTCCAAAAATTTAGTCAATAAATGAATAATCAATCAGTCAATCAATCAAACTTTATTTATATAGCACTATACATACAAGCAGAGTAACACAAAGTGCTTCACACAATAAAAGCAACACACCCATATCCCCCCACCAACAAAAATACACATAAACCTACATGAACACACAAATACACATCTGCACAAAAACACCCATACACGCCCACTTACACATACAATAAAAATTGGACTAAATCAAAGGTGAAATGAATAAATAGTGAAACTATCATAACATCTGAACCATGGAGTAAACTGGTAAAAGGACTAACGTTCAGGTTCTGTTAGTTATAAAATATTTCGTCACCACCACCATAACACCCTCTTTATCTCCCACTCACATTGATAAGGAGTTACCCCCTTATACGTAAAAGCCACCTTCAAAATCTTATCCCCAATTTTCTTACTTTCTAAGATTCGAGACAGGCTTGTTGCTTGTTTATATTCACTGTACTGCAGACCACCTCGCCCCCCAAGGCTCGTAGATTTGAATTCTATTGACCTTGAATGCTTCGCGGAGTGGGCCTGTGAGCGTTCCACCGCCGCAGACAAATTTAACGTGGTGGGTCAAAAATAGGTTCGTGTAGCCCCACTAATCTTCCTTCCTGTGCATAAACATGGAGACACGTGAGTGCGCTTCATTTCCGCGAAGCGAAGATATTGTCATTGTCATTCCTGCTGGCCCCACAACTGTCGAAGGCGAACGCACAAACAAGCGACGAGCCGGGACGGAGAGATAACAGTGGTTATTTTTGGGAGTTTTCCCCCGGGGGAGGCTGGGCGGAGAGACGGCCTCGCCCTGCCCCTCTTCAGCAACTGACCTCTGACCTCTTTAGAGTGCGCTCATGCGCGCTTCCTTCCTTACTCCAGCACTGTGATGGATGGCTGCTTGGCGTTGGTTTAGGTCGGTCAATGATCAGACTAGGCGAGATGCTCATTGGTCACTTTATTTGGGTACATCTTCCTCGTATAGGCTACCTAATAAAGTGGCGGTTGGTGGAAGGTGTTCAGTGTGTTTACAGACACTTTTACTGCAGGACTTTGGTTGTACCAGCGCTAATTTGAGTTCCAGTTGCCTTCCCGTGGTCTGCAACCAATCTGCCCTTTCTGACCTCTGACCCCTGACGTAAACCAGGCTTTTGTCTTCACAAAAGTGCTGCTCACTGTATGGTCTTTTGTTTTCAAAATTCAACGTAAAATTTGGTGGTTGCACCATGCGATGTTTCCATTTTCTTCACCATTCTGATCTTTTTGAACGTGGTGGACAAAAGGTGACAAGGGGAAACAGAAAACCCAGAGCTTGCGATGTTGTGGATGTTCCAGTGAGTTTTAAACATCTGACGCATGCAAGCATTCTGGTTTACTCATGTCAAGGTTGAAAACAGACAAGGAATGCAAATACAACTGTGACACACCTTCCTGACCTTTCCACCCGTATTGCGACATTCAAAGTATTTAATAAGGACAAATTGCTCATCAGTCATTTTATAACATGAACTTCTGACCCGTTCGTTGTCATGCCGCTGGGTTTTGAAATCGTTTCATAACCAGCTGGTCGCCGGCGTTCCTGCGACTTAACTTCCCAGCCATGGGTAAGCATTCGGCCCGCTGTGTTGCTCACCGACTAATAGGAGACGATCTCATGGCAGACGCATGGCATTTTTAGCATATCCCGCCGTGCATCCCGTCTTTGTTTTGCATGCATGCAAAGCAATCGACCCGTCTTCATCAAAAATCCTCCATAAAACAGAGCACGGATGAAGCAATGTCCTCGATGGACTCCTGTCATCCAGGAAGCGCTCGTGTGCAAGCGCATACACACAGAGGCACAAACACGAGTGCATGCACGACGTTTGCTCCCCTTTAAGGACAAGCAAATATGTTTGCATATCCCTGCTCGGATACTTTAGATTTTTCTTTGGCGCGGCCCATATTCCAGACATTCTTGTTTCAGGATGGGAATTCGTAGATGGGAAGGAAGCTCTCAACGTCCACCTGATGTCATAGGTTTGCACCGTTCAACAGAGTTTTCTTTCTCCCGTCTTAGTTTTTAACTCATCAGATTCTTATCAGAATCAACTCTGCGTCCCTCCGCCACGCCTGCAGCACTTATGCAGTGATCTGACACCCGGGTGTCACACAACAAGGTGCAGTTAAAACGGCTAAAAGAGTCTCCGGGGCCATGGCACCACGTGACTGTGTAACAGCTGAGAATGTCATCAGAGAGGGAGGAAAGAGGAGAATGGAAGAAAGCGTGGAGGCAAGGTCCGTACGCTGCTACACATACAAACACGCACACGCGCACACACACACACACACACAGGCAAAAATTGTGAATAGTTGCAACAAAGCCAAACTGCACAAGTTTGTTAAAAGAAAAAAAAAAACTGCACTGTACATATATGTGTGACACACACACACACACACACTGGATCATGCCATTCAGAGAAGCATTGATATCATCGGAACACAGAATCATTCACCCAAATCTCTAAAGATCAAGACTCGTATATGGAAAACATTTCACCAGGAAAAGTCGTCAAACCTGTTGCTGCTGTCACCATGCAGCGCCCGAGGCTGACCCTTTAACCCGTTCATACACTTGTGTCTGTGTTTAAATAGTTTTATTTGAGACACCTTTTTTTCAGGCAAAGACAATCACTTGGTCCAACGCACCCAACATTGTCATTCTTTTCTCTTGGAGATTGTCAGCTTGCAAATCCAGATCACACCCATCTTATTTTCCAAAAATAACTGACTTCCTCTTTCCCCTTTCAGTCATGTCATATCTCTGCAGTGCCGCACACCCTGTGTGAAATTAACCAAGGGGAATGGTTTGGCCAAGCGTTTGTTGTCTTGTAGTTGCATGAACGATAATCAGTAATGCGTGCATTTGTTTTGTGTCTTGTGGGCGTTTGGCCGTGCAAACTCACAAAACTGTGGCGTTCAATGACACAAAAAGTCCATCCTTTGTTCCAGTTTTCAGAAAATGTGCTAGAGTTCTTTCTAGGACTGGAAATCGGCCCATTATGATGTCAGCAATGGGACAAATAACTCACTGATACCTATTTGATCCACCGTGTTGGACCTACTCCTGCCCAACTTCTTGCCTCTTTCTGAACATGTGAAAGAATTATTTTTTCTTCACATAAGAGTGTGCATACGTTTACCTCAAAATTCATAGCTAGGATTTCAGTCATATAAAAAGTTCACAGCTTTCATGTGGAAGTCAGAAAGTTGGATGGAGGCTCTGTTGTTGTTAATCATGTTATGAGCCGATCAAATACAGTATAACAGAACATGGCACAATTTCGTGCATGAAAGCATTACAGCAACAAAAGTTAAAAATTCAATTCTGTTGATACTAAATTAGATTACGTATTAAATGACCAAGTGACCAATACACACACAATGTGTCACACAGTTACCACTCAATGTTTTATGAAGTTGTAGGTTATTGAATTTGGAACCTCAAAATATTCCATCATGGACCAATAATGCAAAAATATAATTCTCTCCACCTGAACTGTACAGTTTTAAAACCAATAAATGCCATAATAAAAACATTGCTTGTACTCCAGCATTCCATACCAAGATGCCAAACATTATATTTTATCTCCCATGTGCAAGATATTCTTCCATCGCTGATGCCACTGGGTGCATATTTGTGCATGCTGTGCCAACATTCAGGTGTTTAATGCATTCAGAAGATCAAAAGGAGTTTAACTGATCGTTCAAGTCACCTTTTCCCTTGATTTTAGCCTGCACACCACAAATCTGTATTATTTAATCAGCCAGTCGGGCTTTTATTATTAATTCACAGGGCAGAGTTTTGTCACATGTATTTTCTGGCCATTTAACAGATGGTTGTAAAACAGGAAATGGGCTGTGTTGTTCCACTTAAAGGGCAATCAACTTTTTTATTTGAATGTTTTCAACAAAGGGCGTTGAGAGGCTTGGGAGGAATAAGGAAGGAGGAAGGGGAAGGATATTAAAGCCATTTCACAACCTGCTCTCCCAAACTCAAGTCCCCAGCTCTTGTTTTTCTCTGCTCAGACTCTCTTGTTGCCTCAAGGGATGAATTACACACCTAATAGCAGCCATGTTTGTTCTCTGCATCTTGTGCTGCAACCCTCAGTCTAACTGCTCGCATCTTTGTTTTGGTCCAACTCGAGTCATGTCCCGTCAGGTGTCATGAAAGATTTATTTAATTATTTATTTATTTTTTAATGAAACATAACATCATGTACAACCTTTAAAACCTTTTTTCAGGATCCACAGATGCAAAACATAAAGTTGGATTGCTAAAACACTTACGTACGAGCAAAAGGTGCATCGTGAATAAAGTCTGCAAATGGTCTCTGAGAATCAGTGTGACACATGATGACAGACTGGTTTACACAAAGAACATATCACATTACACCCTCTCAACAGAGAAGCCAGTTGGAGGAGGGGAAAGCACACAAGATTGGGCACAGGATTAAAAACTACTGACAGTCAAAATTAATAACCGTGAGAATGAGCAATGTTGTAAATTTCATTTGTCAACAGTTTCAATTCTACAGCTGATGCGTTTGTATCTATACAAACACAGCAATGGTGAAGACTATAATTGGCAAAAAATTATTTCACTCAGGATCAAGAGGTTTTTAACTTCCTCGTATTCCAAACTCCAAATATTCCGTTTGACTCCTGTTTAATATTATTTATATTCAACATACAAATGCAAGTTGCAAGCACAGACACACGCATGCTTGCACATTCACCCCCTGACTAAACTCTGTTTCAGAGAAACCACCCCAGCAACTATTCCTTTGGGAATGCATTGTAATCATAACATGAACATCCAACTCATATTAAACCGCTCAATGGAAATTTTTAATTTTTAATTTATTTATTTAATTCTTTATTCGAGCATAAAAAGAAGGAAAATGAAATAAAAAGATACAATAATAAAAATATGTAAGCCTAATACTCAAAGAAAAAACAACAACAACAAAAACAAATGTCCACAACTTAAATATGCTCGAAAGGAGTAGGAAGAAGTACTTGACTTATCCAAACCTACCCCTATTCACAACGTCCTTTAGCTGCATCTCATTGCAGCTTATGTTTGGGGTCGGGGGATAATGGCATGAGGCAGCAGTAAAACACACACTTTTACTCTATAAGAGAAGTAAGCCTGGTGTGCCACACTGCCTGTAAAGCTAAAAATGAAGCCAGGGTTACTGAGTCAACAGCGACATCTGGGGGACAACGTTATTTCGAACTGTAACGATGATTGTGCGACCACGTGCATGCGCTTCGTAGTTTTAGTATGTAAAAAACAAAAACAAAAAAAAAAAACATCATACATTTACAGCTACGCACTTCTAAATTTACACGGATAAGATATTGAAATAGTAAAATAAATGAGTAAGTAAATCAATTAATAAATACACTGAATGATATGAACTATCCTCTTTCTGTTTGTTATTTAAAATACAAAGAGCAATTATGTGTCAAACCCCAATATTATCACGAGTTTATCGTATTTGGGTTTGTTCCCGCCCCTCTGGAAAAGTAAATGGAACTTGTGAATATTGATGTGCGCAAGCGGAACCTTCGAACGGGCCGGGGACGTTTTTTACTGATGGACGCAAATTCAAAGATGGCAGACGTACCCGATAACGCACCTGAACGTGAGTGTTTGTATTTGTAATTCCTGGCATATTTTTACGCCTTTAAGACCACATCTTGTAAATTCAATACGTGTTTTTATCCTCCCTGTAATGAGCTCGTGTGTAACAATATAAAAAAATACACGTTTTAATTAAATGTTTCCCCTTACAAACTCAACTTTGCATTTGCAGTCGCATCTTGTGTTTGTTTGTTTGTTTTTGTATTGACTGAAATGTCATTTGTCGGTGTAGCCTGGACTAGACTCGCTGGAACTTCATTGTGTGTTTGTCCAGTCATTACGCAATGTGACGTCATATTTATGTCATCGATCGTTCAGTACTTTTATTCCTGTGGTTTTATTGTTGTTGTTGTTGTTGTTTTGTTCTGTTTTGTTTTGTTTTTTGTCTGAATAAATGCATAAATCACTGTATACATATAAACATTCAACTGTCTACGTAGCCTTTCAGTATTGACGGTCCCCTTGTGGTGCTGAGTCATACTGATAGTTCAGTTTTGGATTGTGGACCTTACAACAGCATCGTTAGAGCAGACCACCTTTTCATGTAGTTTGCAAAACACTTTCTTTTACATGTATAAGAGTGGGAGTGTTTTTCACATGAAATTATCCATGTATTACGTTTTCCCGTACTTTCCCTGATTTAGCTTCCAGTTAGCTAGCTAGTTAGTTAGTTAGTTAGTTGGGCATTCAAATTCCAAGACACTGTTTCCTTAAAACTAATAATTGTTATCATTATATGAAAGCTAGTTTCCCTTAATCAACCATTATAATTAGGGCAGTAGTTTACATAAACAAATGACAAATTTTACATTCTTTGGGATGTGACAAGTCACCTTTAGATACTTTTAAGTAAATAATTGTACATAATTCTATCATTTGAAGTTAGGCAGCACAATATGAATTTAGAAAAGATTGTTCCTGTATAATTACAGAATAGGATATGAATTGGATAAACCAAACACTCTGAATCAAGTCTGTTTCATTCTTTTAGACTGTCCCGGAACAGCAAGTGAGCAAGCTGGAAAGACGTCGGCATGTCAGGGCTGTCCAAACCAGAAACTATGTTCCTCAGGTGCCACCAAGGCTCCCGACCCTGGTATGACTACACAACAAAATTATTTTGTATACATAAGATATACTAATGAGCTCCTGTACAAACAAAGCCACAAATATTTGGCGTAATCTTTATTGTGTACCGTGGACCTTCCGTTTGCGTCATGTTCTTCCACAGCTATAGCCGAGATCGGGGAGAAGTTGTCAACAGTCAAACACAAGATTCTGGTGCTGTCTGGGAAAGGAGGAGTTGGTAAAAGTACCTTCAGCGCTCACCTGGCTCATGCCCTTGCAAGTGACAGCTCCAAAGAGGTATTTCAAAACAACCTCCATGATGACACATTTGAAAGTGTTTTGTTTACAGTTTTTATTGGCACAACTTCTGCCCTCACCTGTTTTTCAGTAGCTAGCCTTTGAATACCAGAGAACTTCAGTTTGCCATACGTAATCAACTCACTCTCTATTGTTTTATGATGACTCCATTCAAAGATTATTTAGTCACAGGTAAGTTAATATAAAGGAAGTGGGGGGTGTGGGAAAGGTACAATATTTAGTGGTATTAAATTACATAATGTTATACTATTGTAGAGTAGGCTTATCAAGAAAATATAGAAATGCAATATTGTGTCTGTACTAATTTATGTTGCTTTATTTCCGTTTGAGACAGAAATGTGTGAGCACAAACTGGTTTAAAAAACAATACAAGTTCTTCACATTGTGTTTGTAGGTTGCGTTGTTGGATGTGGACATCTGTGGTCCTTCCATCCCGAGGATAATGGGCTTGGAGGGCGAACAGGTGAGTTGTGTGTCACAAAGTAGCTCAAATATGAACATTTCCTTTGATATCTACATTTCTATTGATCTGATATAACATCTCCACTGTCCCATTTTTGGCACACTTAACTTAGATTAACATTTGATACAACTCCACTGTTAAGGGCACAAGCTTAGGTATGTTCTCTTCATCAGCCTTTAGGATTGTGTATTTGATGGGTTTGGGGAGAGGGAGACTTTCACCATTCACATTCATTTGGTTCGGTGAGCCGCTCGTGTCTGTTGGGCACCACCAGATCTCAAAACAACAGACAGTGTTAATCAAAATAAACTCTACTAACTCTTAATACTATAGGAATAATGGCAATAGTGAGGAACAATAAGGCCAAAATTAAAACAAGTCAACTGTCCTTTTTAAAAATATCATTTACCTTGAAGCTGTTTTACTTGTGCGCAGGTTCACCAGAGCGGCTCTGGCTGGTCTCCTGTGGTGAGTCATTTTTACACATTTTGTCAGATGTCACCATGATTTTAAAATGTCTGTGTGAAACAAATTCGTGTTTAATGTGCACCTGTGTTCCAGTACGTGGAAGAAAACCTGGCAGTCATGTCCATCGGTTTCCTGCTCAGCAGTCCAGACGATGCCGTCATCTGGAGAGGGCCCAAGAAAAACGGTGCTGACGCTTTTCCTTTGTGAATTTCTTAGTTAGTTTAGTTTAATTTAGTGAGTTTATTTCAGTCGGTTTTCAGTATTTTACATGCATTATACATTAAAGGAAACAATAATTATAATAATATACATCGGCCGAAAAGGTGTCGGCTGAAGCCTTTGCTTAGTTTGCCTGCCCTTCTTACATGAATGAAGTAGGAGAAAGAAAAGCAACAATAGTAGTACTACTAATAATAATATTACTTGTTCATGTTTTTGTTTTGTATTTCCTGATATTATTTCTAATTATTGCTTTGAACATATGGAGTGTTTTACATAGCTTCATTTCTATTTTTTGTGAGTTTCTTCTTCTGGTCGGTCTGCTTGGGTTGCTGCACTGCTTATGTAATAGTTGTTGCTTGTCCGTCAGGGATGATCAAGCAGTTTCTGAGGGACGTGGATTGGGGCGACCTGGATTACCTCATCGTGGACACGCCCCCTGGCACCTCGGACGAACACCTGTCTATAGTCCAGTACCTCAGCTCCACCCACGTAGACGGAGCCGTCATTATCACGACACCACAGGTCACAAGCACACACGCCTACATTCAGACTCATAACGCCTTAATGTTTCTCATAAACTGGATAAACAACTACGAGGGGGGAAATTCCGCCTCGAGCCGCGCTTGACTGCGCGAGACGCATCGCCGTCGTTTCCCACAATGACTTTCACCGACTTTGGAGTTATGTTTTCACCTCAAGGCCGTTGTCGTAACATGTTGAGGGGGAAAGTTTTTACTCGTGGCGCGCTTAACGGTTTTTGCTCCCAGCAGAAGTCAGCAATTTTACATTTACATGCGACACCCAGCCATGGGCTGGTCTCTTGTACAGAGGTTTTGCAATACTTGATAGGTTACAGTCAATGGTAAATGGACTGCGCTTATATAGCGCTTTCCAGCACCTTCACGGTACCTCAAAGCGCTTTTACAATGGCTTCACGTTCACCCATACACTCACACAGCAATGGGTGGCTGCTGCCATGCAAGGCGCTGCCTGGCCCTATTGGGAGCAATTTAGAGGTAAAGTGTCTTGCCCAAGGACACAAAGACACTGGACTGGACCTGCCAACCAACCATTGGACAACCCGCTCTACCTCCTGAGCTACATTCGCCCCAGATTAAATATTACATTGAGTGCCGTTTTGCAACAAAACTGTCCTTTCTCCTTCCGAAGAAGCATCAACATCAATTCTGGGGGAAAAAAAGGGGGGGAAAAAAATGCGTCACAAGGTTCATTGTTATCACAGAATGAGCTTGAGGCCGCCCAGTTTCATCCTTCATCATCCCAGATCAACAAAAACTTCATTTCTTCACTTAGTCAACGAGGTGTTTTACTTAAAACCAAACCAGGACATTTTCTCAAGCCAGTACTAAACGGCAAGTTTCGTCATCACTCAGCCCCTCCCCCCCCCACCCCCACCCCCCCCCCCACATGTGAAACCAACAAAGGCGGTCTGCCACTGCTAGTTGTAATAATGCAAACTGATTTTTGGGGGCAGGAAACAGGCAGTTCACCAAACTTGACTTTTTTCTTTCCACGTATTACTTACTACTACTCATTCTGGTTGCGGAATCACAAGCAATAAGTCGGCTGTGGCGCAACATCCATCGTTGCATTGGGTCACCAACCTTATTAAAAGTCACATTATTAAAGGTCAGAAGATGTGCGCGGTATAATAAAACTTTAAATATGATGACATTTACACACATGCGGCGCTTGTGTAGCCAGATCTGATGATGTAAAGACGACCACAGGCTCATATTATCCCATTGCTCAGTCAAACATACTGCAGTTAAAAACAGCCCTGGCTGACGTTTAAACATCCTGAGTACCAGAATGCATATTTGTCTAATTGCGCATCGGGAGAGAAAACTACGTTTGGAGACGCATGTCGCAATCCACTCTGCATGGTGTCATTGACTTTTGGTTCTTTGTCACTTTATTTCATGTTTTTATCTGTTTTTAGCCAGAGACCTGTCTTGTGCCAACATTTCTAGATACTTGTGTGAAGTCCGGCCTCAGAACTATCACTTCCTCATAGCTTCAGTTGTCACTCTCACTTCACAAGGTGAAGATGAACCAGACACGGAAATTGCATCTGCTTGGAATTGGTGTTGCACACAATTGCCACGAAAACTCTGATAGCAGCTGGGAGCAAAGGAAAAACAACCCGAGCAGTTCCGCTTTCATTCTTCCTTTATTAGTTTCTCGTATTTTTGCTTCTCCAAACTCATCTGCCTGTAATTTTTTTGTCTTTTTTTTTTGTTGTTGTTAAACTTTCTCTAGGAGGTATCGCTGCAGGACGTGCGAAAGGAGATCAGGTTCTGTCAGAAAGTCAAGCTGCCCATCATCGGAGTGGTGGAGAACATGAGCGGCTTTGTTTGTCCATCATGCAAGGTTACTGCTTGATGTTAACAGTCCCTCTGAGAGGGGAACCGCACTGCACATAAACAGATCACTGCACCTTGGCAAGAATCCAACTGTTAGATCAACCTTTATCTTGGAAACTTTCTACAGTGCAGATAGATACCGAAGACATCAAATATATGAGCAAGATATGTGTGTTTATGCAGCAAAGGAAAACACGTTAAATAAATATGCTTCTCATGAAAGGTGGTTATTTTGAAGAATTTAAATGTAAAAAATGTTATTTTACACTTTTATTGTTTTCAACATAATTCCATGTGTGTCCATACGTAGTTTTGATGCCTTCAGTGAGAAACTGCAATGTCAGTAGTCATGAGAATGAAAGAAAAGACATTAAGTTCATAGGATGTGTCCAAACTTTTGACTGGTAGTGCAGATATTTCGATAATTATGGATAGGTTGGTAGACGGAGCTACATAATTTAGAGTCTGCAGAATGTCTGAAATGATCTAAAACATTATCCTTTTCTCTATTTCTTTGTAGAACACGACCCAGATCTTCCCTCCCACCAGCGGGGGCGCTGAGCGAATGTGTGCCGATTTAAATCTGCCATTTTTGGGGAAAGTACCGCTCGACCCCAGGATCGCACGAAGCTGTGACGAGGGCAGGTCCTTTCTGAACGAAGTGCCCGACTCGCCTGCCGCGGCAGTCTACCAGAGTGTCGTGCAGAGTGAGTTCTTCCACGGAAGTGCACATAAGGACCCTGCGGTGGCACACTGCGGCTGCAGCGGCATCGTTTTTGAGGGGTTGTTATATTTCAGAGAAAGGAAGTTGAGCAGCTCAAGACCCAATATATGAAATGCTCCAACTTCCAGCGAAGTCCGTCATCAATTTTGATGACTACATGGTTTATCGCATGTCCCAATTCCTGATTAAATGTCTTTAAAGAGGAAATGATTACTTTGCAAATAGGAAGCAGTCATCTAAAGGGGAAGAGGTAGATCATCGGAATCAAGCGCGCTACTTTTTTTTCTTTTCTCTTTTTTTTAAGAGTAAAGGTCCAGCATTAAAACTCTCATCTTTTTTGTACATTGGACTCCCGTAAGAGGTTGAACAAACAATGACTTGTGAGAGGTATTTGTGGTCGTTTGTGTCCTTGCAAAGAATAACTGAAAAATACATGTCCATTGCTGTTAGAAAAGCAGGTAAAGTGAACATTCCATCCTATTGGACCTTTAAAGTAGATCCGTTTGTGATAGTTTAAAAGAATGTTCAAATTCTTTAATAGCCTTCATTTGTCGTCTGTCTCTGCCTCCAGGTATTCAAGACTACTGTTCCAACCGTGTGACAGAAGAGCAGAGCGCCAACTGACCGAAATCAGAAGAAATCATTCCCTGCAGAAGGAGCAGAGAAACAAACGCACAAATATTGTTGGCAACATTCAGCAAAGCCTTACAAGTTTTTCTTATTTTTCCAAATGATCTTATTTTCTTGAAAACGTCTCAGCTGATGAGGTCATGCATTTAAATGTTCTGTGTAAAAAAACAAAAAGAAAAAGAAAGAGAATTGATTTTAAGATGAGATGAAAACAAAGGTAATCTTCGTGAGATGGTTAATATAATACAGAAAGTGGAATTTGGTATATTGGGCAAAAAGATGACGAGGTGTGACTTTGACCTCCCCGTTGTGGCTGGTTGCAGTAAAGCCAGTAACGGGCTGCAGGTAAATACGACTTAAGACTAGTATGAATATAATAGACGATGAATAAAAGCAACTTTATTGTTACAGCATCATGGTGATATATGTAGTTAAATGTAAGTTTATTTGAATTTAGGAAAAAGAGGCACCAAGTTGAAAAGTGGGGCCGGGGCTCCATCAACTAAATAGTTTGTCTCAATGACCAAACAAAGCAGTCACCTTGTGTATAACATAATTCGTTTTTTTTTAGCAAACATAATCCAACGAACTCTCAGTTATTTGCTGGATTTTTGATTTTTTTTGTTTGTTTTTTTGTTTGTTTTCTTTCCTTTTTTTGTCTACACTGAAATGCACTCGATCCATCTGATTTATGAAATAAAAGTATAGCAGCAAATCACGTCGCACTCGCTGCCAATTTTTTCTTTAGGACATTTTGCGATGATTATTTTCCCTCTGCAAAGTTGTGTAATCGCTGTTTATTCAGGTCTGTACTCTGGACTGTTGCTACTATGGTTTTCTGTGGATGTGTGTTTAGTGCTCTTTTGTGCCATACATAGTCGTAGTTCCTCTGGGGTTTGCAGAAAAATACATGTGAAACTGTGACTGCATCCTGCTTACAGACAAAACAACAGCCACAATCAGACAGTATTTCTCTAATACTGTGTGTTTGTTTTGTCTTAAACAGTTTTTTCTTTACTTTAGAAATCTGTTTACAGAGAAAAAAAAAGCACACGCTTGTTATTGCAATACAAGCAAATACTGAATGCTTTTCAATCTGATTATTTGTGGACATCTTCACAACTTCATATAAAGCACAAAAGTTTCAGTATCAATCAATTCTCCAGCAATGAGAAATGTATATCCTTTACTTTTGCAGCTAGTTCCAGCTTTGAGAAGCACATGCTAAAACAGACATCAGCCCTGACTCCCCTGGGTGAGTTATTCTGTCACCTTGTTTATGTCCCTTTCCAAATGTTACAGGTGGAACGATGCCACAAAAACAGCCTTAAGTAAGTTGTGTATATTTGTTGAAAAATGGAATACAACAAATATCTGAAAGTGTGTGTGTATCACACAGTGTCTGCATGACAAAAATTAAGTTTTTGGCTCGACAAATTTTGTGCCTATGTAAGCAGCAGTAAGGTTTGCTTCATCTATTCTCGACCATTACAATAAGTCAAAATAAAAAAGGAAAGAAATTAAATATTTAGAACAAGCTGTCCATTCAATCAACAATCTCCTCATTCTCGGGTTGAGGGTGATCACGTCATAGTTCCTCTGGGGCCGTTAAAGATTAAAGATTTAATTTCACTTTCAAAATCTAAAATTCGTCCAATGGTGAAATTGCTCAGGTGAACCCCAGGATATATATATATATATATATATATATATATATATATATATATATACATATATATATATATATATATATATATATGTATATATATATATATATATATATATATATATATATATATATATATATATATATATATATATATATATATATACATATATATACGTATATATATATATATATATATATATATATATATATATATATATATATATATATATATATATATATATATATATATATATCCAGAAGAGACTGAAATGTGCTTTGTTTAGTGGCAAATTGTAAGATAGATTTTTTTTTTCTTTTCTTTTTTTTTATCAGTGAGCACCGTTTGGCAGTTTGAGGAAATGCATCGTTCCAGTCTGAAACGCCACAACTTCCCTCAAACTACCAGAAGTCCCCGTTGTTGTCTCTTCACCAAAAATGACAACACCGCAGTCTGCGGCTGCGCCACACCAAGGTATTTTCATAACAGCTCCAGGCAGACTGGTGTGTTGTCTGGACAGGCTTTTTGGCTTGGGAGTACCACATTTTGCCTTACTTTCGGTTTCATTCTGAGTCTGCCTCTGGAAAATTAGGCAGATTTGGTAGCAGAGGGGCAGTTAAGTTAGGGTTGCCACCTCCTAGAGTCTCAAATCCGGGACATCTCGTGTGTGTGTGTGTGTGTGTGTGTGTGTGTGTGTGTGTGGGGGGGTATTTTACCCCATCTAGACCACAGACGGAAATCAAGTGAGGTTTTGTAATTTACGGGACAAAAACGGGACAAATTGTGTCCCGGGAGAGATTTTATTTGGTGAAAAAAGAGAACAATTCTGGGAAAAACGGGACGGGTGGCAACTCTTAAGTTAAGTGTGCAATATCTAGATTCTGGAGAGACACTGGCAAGTTTTGATGTGCACAAAATATGGAGCAACAAAAGTGTTGTTGTTGTTTTTTTAATGCTCTTGTGATAATTATAACAAATTAATTACTCAGGTGGACTCTTTATCCCTTTGAAATGATCAGAAAGAATCACTGACAAGTAACTTGGTTCTCTTCCATGCATGACAGCATCGTTTCAGTTCTGCAATCACACGAAGTTCAAGTCGAATGGGTTTTTTTCTTCTTTCTTTTTTTTCTTTCCATTTTTAGCATTGCCTGAACAACTGGCTTAGCACTTCAGCGGGTGAGAGCTGTAACTGGTTGCCCTGTACAGCCCACAGAGGAAGGTGAATGATAACAGAGAAGTGCGCGACGCTAACGCTAATGACGCAAGCGATGATGCTCCAGCAGCACTTTTTCCAAAGCTGGGTGGCATTTTGAAAGAAGAACTAAGAGCAGCGCTGAATCTATTTAAGATGGGTGAAGATGTATTTCTGTTCAAAGTTGTTCCTTGTGAGAGAACTTCATGTCACCTTGTTATTGTCCAACTAGACTTTTGGTTTGTGGGGAAAGCTCAAAACCCAATGTACAGGTGCTGGTCATATAATTAGAATATCATGAAAAAGTTGATTTATTTCAGTAATTCCATTCAAAAAGTGAAATGTGTGTATTATATTCATTCATTACACACATACTGATATATTTCAAGTAAAAGAGGAAAATAAAATTTGCATGTCCTTTGGAAATCAAGGTCCCAGAGTCTGGAGGAAGAGAGGAGAGGCACAGAATCCACGTTGTTTGAGGTCGAGTGTAAAGTTTCCACAGTCAGTGATGGTTTGGGTGCCATGTCATCTGCTGGTGTTGGTCCCCTGTGTTTTCTTGGGTTTTTAGTTTTAGAGCACTTCATGCTTCCTGCTGCTGACCAACTTTATGGATTTCATTTTCCAGCAGGACTTGGCACCTGCGCACAGTGCCAGAGCTACCAGTACCTGGTTTGAGGACCATGGTATCCCTGTTCTTAACTGGCCAGCAAACTCGCCTGATCGGGTGTTGTGAAGCGGAAAATGCGACACGCCAAACCCAACAATGCAGAAGAGCTGAAGGCCACTGCCTGAGCAACCTGAGCTCACATGACACCTGAGCATTTTCAGAGATACTGAATTTTTTGTTTTTCACTAGTTGTCAGTTATAATAATCAAAATTAAAAGAAATAAACACTTAAAATATATTAGTCTGTGTAATGAATGAATATAATATACACATTTCACTTTTTGAATGGAATTACTGAAATAAATCAACTTTTTCATGATATTCTAATTATATGACCAGCATCTGAATTTTGTGACAAACAAAGGGCTAAAAACATTTTTTGAAGATGTATTATATTGCACAACTGGCTCGTGGGGCCGGTGTGCTGTATACCAGCTCTCGTTACCGTGAGCCTGTTTGCAATTGTAAACTATTAGACGTGTGAAAACTAGACTCTATCTATTGTGCGAGGACCTCCGTCTGGGGAACTGAATAAAAACATTTCCTCTTGAGTATTGGTCTGAAACAGGAATAGACAGGATCAACAGGATACACGGTGCACATTAGATTTGCTCCCTTATTTTTCTTTTTTGAGGTCAAGTGACACTTTATTGAAAATAAAAAAAACCTGAAATCACCAGGAACGATTGTGTGAAGGCAAACGTCTATGTCAGCAGTATTCAAACTGACCGCAAACATCAAACTTTTTCAATGTAGATCTGGTTTCCACTGGTTATTAAAAAAAAACACACACACACACACACACGTCCACCAACAATCTCCTCCCTCTTGTACCAAGAACACCTCTGCACCAAAACAATTGACCACTCCTCCATGCGCTCGCCTTGCGTGTCGGACGGCTCTCCCCGGTCGCAGGAGACGTCGCTTGGAATGGCTCACTTCACCGACGCTCAGTGCGGTGCGGGTCAAGTTCTGTTGTGGGCCTCCTTGCCTGAGCTCGGGGTCTTGCCCGACGCCGTGGTCCGGGGGCAGATGTTCTCCGAGGCCTACGGCGAGAGCCTCCATCTGCCCCAGGTTGAGACGCTCGGCGGCGATGAACCGCCAACCTTTCACCAGGCGGATCATCCTGGATCCTGGGCCGCCAAGCGCGGTGAGCCTCCACGGCAGGGGGCTGAGCACAATCCCACCAGCGCCTTTTTATCCAAGCCGACGCCTGATTGGTGGTGCGGCCTCAGATCAGGTGGTGGCGTGACAGAGGCGCAGAGGCTCTGGGACATGTCGCAGATTGAGGCTGGTGATAGTGAAAGTACTAGAGAGGGGAATTCAGGGGAGAAGGAGTGGTTAGAGCTGGCAGGCGGGAGGATCGCGGTTCCTCTACGGCAGAGCTGGGACAGAAGGCAAAGGATGTTGCTGCCTGAGGCTGAGGCACGTTGCTCTCTCTCGGCCATGGAAGAAGCAGCGGGGCCGCTGGCACCCGCTCCCCCAGCCGCGGGTCAGTCGGGGGGCGAAGACTTCCGAGTGTACGACGGCATGGAGACCATATCGTGGGACGCAGACTGCTTCAGCGACTTCGCAGGGGCGAGGGCCGCTCGCGCAGGAGGCGCGCAGGGGCTCGCCGACAGGTCGAAGGTCACGGCGGACGACCTGCTTTGCATGTCGCACTGTCTCCCGGATGTAGCAGGCGAGGAGAAACTGGAGATGCACTCGGGTGAGAGCACACACTCTCTCTCTTTTTAAAAGAATTCTCTCATCTGTTTTTACGTTTTTTACGCAAACGAGCAGTCACGATACTGAAGATAGAACTCACTTCTCTGTGTGCAACTTTCTCTCCTTTCCGCTTTTTCTTTCCTTTTCTCTTAACTGTCAGTTACATGGTCTGTGGGCAGCTTGCACGCCGGCGCGGACTAGCTTTTGGTTTCAGTCCCTCCTGCAAAGACAGGCACATAAACAAAGGGATTGTAAGAGCAGCTTTAGTTTGGAGCAAGTATTCGAAAAATAATAATAATAATAATAAATGCAGAGATTGTGCAGTGGGCTTTGTAAAATTGCAGTTATGTAATTGTTTCAGTACATATTGAGAGTAACGTTCTAAAACAATGTTGAAAGCAGGATCAAGTGGTCTGACTTCTGTCTGATAAAATTCTAAATACATGTGAATAATCACTTATGAAACCTTATCATAAAATTAAATGTAATTTTAAAGAAAAAGCTCTGAATGGCCACATGCATATAGGTCAAATCATGATGTGAAGCTGTTTGGTACATAACTAATGACTAACCCATAATTATGACAAAGATTGTTTTGCTGGTCTTTGCCTTTCAAACCTTTTTAGTTTGGTATTTTCATGTATATGTTTGATTTTAATTCACTTTGTATTTTCGCCTTGTATTTTCTTATATTTCTGTCTTTTTATCTATTTGCTCAACTGTTTCCGCCACTCCCTGCTTAAGTGTTATCTTTTTAATGCCTCTAAAAGTCTCTGGCATGTATTTGGCTTTTACGACCTCACTTCCCATTTTAAAGGCCAAATGAGAGGGATTTAGTGGCATCTAATGGTTGCAAACAGTGTGAATGTTGATTCCTGTTTTCTTGTGTCACATGATGTCACATCCTTCTGATGTCAGTTGTGATGCCAAGGTGAAAATGCAAACCTCTAAACCGCTTTTTCAGTGCCGACGAAAATACGAATGCAGATTATTTTCACTGACTGTCAACCAGACTTCCTCATGAGTCACACGCTGTCAAACAACAATTCCTGCCTTTGCCGAGAATCAGCTGAGTATACAAACAATCAGTGTTTGGATTAAATGGTGATCAGTTTGCCACAATTGGACTTTATATTGAAGGCACAGCCAGATTTCGTGGCACACCCTGGTAGACTTTGAGACTTCTGTCTCCCATTTAAACTTTGACAGAGTTCTGGTTAAAGATCTACCTATGCTTAGCCATAACCAGCAACCGTATCCTGACTTAGTTTCGGTCCCTCCTTTTTTGACAATCAGCCCAGCGGGGAACCACGCGCAGGCTCCCAGGAGATAAAAATGTGCAGCGCTGGTCAATTAGCGCGTCAACGAACAGGTATGACTGTTACGAGAGCAGTTGCAGGAAGTTGTGAACAGGTAGAACAAGTGCATTATACAAATATATCCTTTTGATTCCCGGTTCATGCCCTCTGCTGTTTTGTGCACCATGGTGCATCGTTTGAAACAGTGAGTGTTGTTTTGTTTAGTTTTATGAGACAAGAAAACTGTATTTTCTTTTCTTTTTTAGAAAACTGGACAAAGGATGTGAGTGCTCAAATAATAAATGTTGTACAGATCAATGAGCGATTTAAAAACTAAATCTCAAAAATATGATAGATAGATAGATGTGTTTATTACCAATATCAGTAGCCCCCTAGAGAATTTCAAGGTCTGATGTTACCGCCCACATCTGGTGCATACGGAACGGTTTGGCAGGTCTCGGTGCGCAGTTGTAAACGAAAGCAAAAACAGTTTGACTCCGTTGGTTGATGGTGCAGGAGGTCGTCTGAGGTAAATGCGTCACCGATGGAGGTCATCGCGCGGAGACGAGGGCTGCGTGCGGCGGTCAGCGGAGCGGACAAACTTCCGCATCGCCCAGGTAACGTGGGGACAGTTGTTGTTAGAGTTTGTTAGTTGAGTTTTTTTTTCCTCCCGAAATTTCAAAAGAAGAACGGACCCGGGGCGCTCGGTCGCCAACGACCACATGCCGTTTCTCCTGCTACGCACACACCTATTGCGTTCCGCTTTGTGCAACAATTGGCGCTTGTTTGACTTCATTTGCTCAACTGCACTTGTGTCTTTTATCTATTACTTTTTGTTTTTACTTTCACTGAACTGTATATTGAAATTCCTTGCATTTTTTTATTTTTATTATCATTATTATTATTATTTTTTATCTCGGTCCTGTCTGTCCCCCCCCCCACACACACACACACACACACACACACACACACACACACACTTTTAATTAAGTGCGGAAAAGCTCCTTTATGCGCACCGTGCACGCCCTCCGATTCTCCTGATGAGTCAGATGAATGCACAGATGCCTCGAACGAGATGAGCGATAGTAAGAATAATAGTAGAAAAAGCCATCTGGTGTTTACGGGGGTTACCGTCTTTATATAAAAAAAAATCCCCATTGAGCCGCCCGCAGGGGGCACACTATGAGGTGTGATAATGATCTCACAACTTTATCACGTTATATTGCAGACTGAGGCTGCTGCTGCAGCTACATTAAGCTTTGATTCACGCTGAGGTTAACAGCAAAACGCAACTAAATAGAGCGCTCACATACGCTGGCAGCTTAGAGGGAGCTAGACGCACAACTCACAGGCCACACGATCAGCCCACCAGGCTACAATCTAACAAAAACAAAAAAAAGAAATATAGAAAGAAATGAAAGGTGTCTCAAAATGGTTTCCTTAGTCAAAGGACTCACTATATTACAATTAACCAGCCTCTCAGTATGAATGCATTCAAAAATATGCGGGCAGGCAGCATCACATATCTAAGTTTCATCATTACACGTTCAACTTTTTTTTCAACAATTTTATTTTTTAATTATTATTTTTTTCATTTATTACACATTGCAATGCAATGATTTCTATTGCTTGTTTTTTTGCTCACGTGCAATGGAGCCGGTGCTGTGAGAGGAAACAGGATGTAGTCGCATCAGAGACTGGTAATTTGGCAGCACCTTCTGTCACTAAAGGCACCACTGTGGGTAACCCATGCAAGTTGTGTTTATGGTCTGCGTGGTGCCTCACTGTCAGCTGATGCTGCGCCATTTGAGCCCACCGACTCCAAGGAAACAGTAAAACAAAAGCGCAGAGAGCATTGTACTGAAGTTGCATTACCACACTGAGTACCTGTTGCCTCAGAGATTAAAACTGGATTTCTTGCAGATCTCCTTCTAATTGACTGAGTCAGCCTCTCATACGGTGAGACGGACAGGGCTGAAGGTCGCAACCGGCACCGTAACGTTCAAGTCTGACAGGCTGTTTATTGAGGGTCATTTGGTTTATCATAATGTAGCATTGTCTCTTAACTTTTTTTTGGCCTGCTCTGATGAGAGTCAACCAGTGCTCTCCATCCAGTCTTTCCACATAGCTTTGCTCATCATGCATGGATGAATTGATGCCAGTATATGGAAGGTGTCTTTGTTTTACTTCAAGTTGAACCAAATGAAATGTGAATTGCTGTTGGTTTGTGTTAGTCTTTCTCTCTTTGTTGCAACACACTTTTAGGGGATGATCATTTTAACCCTGATTAGATTGTGCAACAGCAGGACGATGGTACAGATTAAGTTTTCAACCCTCCAAGTCACGTAGCAACCCATTGTTTGATAGTAGGGCACAGCTAATCGCTGATAACTGTCTGCCTTGAGAACTTGAGACTGCCTTATCACTTTGGATCGCCGTTACTTTTATCAAAATTGAATTTGTAAAATGCAATATATTTCTTATGGATGCACTGACTATGGTCACATCAGCCTTATTTGTTGATCATCTGTGAATATTTCTAATGAGATGATATCGTGATAACTTGCAAATATCATCAATTGAGTTTTTATTCATAAAGTTTTACTTTATTCTTTGTTTTATTTTATCCCTGTTTTGATTTCATTGTAGCTGAATCCACCTTCCCATAAAATACATAATTTTACATCATTGTATCCCCCCAGTAAGCCACTCAGGCAGCCTTCCGAGTTTAAACATCGATTTTGTAATATTGATTATTTATTTATTTATTTATTTATTTATTTATTTATGGACGTGTGTCTGTTTGTGTTTGTAGGTCCCAAGATGCAGAGACCGGACCAGGGTCCAATTATTTTACCTGATGACGGAGTTCTGCAAGGTTAGTGTTTCCAGTCAGCGCTTTTATTATCTCTTGGCATGACACTAATTGAACAAAGTGAACATAGAAGAACATCAAAGAAGAAATTCAAGGCCGAAATTGGAAGATATTAATAATAAATAGCTTAAGAAAACGGAGATATTTACTAAATCAACCACAAAAACGAGAAGATATTCTTACAAAGTAGGTGCTGCAGTGAAATAAAGAACCACTGGTCGTCTGCGTATCTTATAGAGAGGAGCCAGTGTCTCGAAGCACAGTAAGATACATAATTTGCGTTCCATCACATCAACACATTATACATTGACCACAATGGCTTTTTTGCAGGGATTAAGGAGACTTACTAAATACAAGATATCATCTTACAGCCTCTTACATAACTGTAATTATCTGCCTTCCAGTCTAGACAGTTTGTTTTTATTATTACTGTGCACGTTGCTAGATGTCAGGACGCACGCAGTGTCAGCGCACATAAAACTGTAAAAATGCACTGAACTCACTTCAGATGCTCAGTTCCTGCTGCTATTGTCCATTTCCCAAACACAGAAGCCAGCTGCTTGAGGAGAGAAACCATTGAAAATGCAGGTGTTACGTGTTTGTTGTACCGCCATGCGCTGCATTCTCGAAATAAAATCTGATTTGCCCCATTTTTTCTCTTAGTGTTTTCAGACGACCTATCGGAATTCCTCTTCAACGACAATTATCTGCACGGGATAGTTGGTAAGCTGCAAACACACCCCTGGCTACTCGACTTGGTGCTGGTAAACTTACCCCAAAAGATCCTGGCTGTCTTCTGCACAATGTGTTTTTGGACACTTAGTCCGCAGAAGCTCCTATTATTCATAAAAAGATGTTGCATCAAAAAACATTGAGACTTCCTGAGCATTGTTCCATTGGCGAGTGGCGCAGTTAGTGCTTTTTTAAGAGACCAAACCGAAAGATAATCACTTGTTTTATTTTCCTTTTTAAAAAATATTTTATCTTGATAATAATGGTGGTCGATTTAAATCTTTCTCATCAAAAACATCTTCCTGATTTCCAGACTCGGGTGAGCTGTTTGATGGGCTGAATTGTGAGGAGGAACTCAACAGCTGCAGTAAGAATCTTGTTTAATTAATTCTAAAACTCACTATGAAAACTTGAACAGGCTGTTTTGTTGGCGGTTATTGTAACATGGAACAGAATTAAGAGGAAGTAAAGCTAAAGTCAACTTTATTTTTTTCTTAAAGCACAGGAGGCGGAAGTCATTGGTGTTTCCTGTTCCCATGTTTCTCGATGTTGATGGTGTTTCTTCAGTACTATTACATTGGAGGTTAGGGCTGAAACCTTTGAGAACTTCAAATCTTTGTCTGTTTCAGGTTTGATCTCCTTGCCTGATGAGCTGCCCGGGACAGACGTCCTCCTGCAGGCACAAAAGGAGAAACTTGCAGTCCAAAAAAATAAGAGGAGGATACGACAAAAAGGTGAACATTCAACCCTTGGAACCTCAACGGAACACAATCACACCTTCCCAGTATTGCCGTTGAGATTTTAAGTCCGATATCGCATACATCCATCTTGCTGAGCTCCTGTCAAAAGCATTTAGCAAAGAAAAACCAAAAACTGGTCATTGTCTTTTAGTCCTCCTTAAATCTAAGACTAAGAAGTTTGTCTCGGGGAACAACCTGTTAATGCCTCACTCCCACCTGCCTTTGGAAAGAGTTCAGTTCAATGATGTGGTTGCGATTCATTCATTGCTATTCGCTGGAGGGGCAAGTAGCCATTGATTTAAATCCATGAAATGCGTTGGTATGCCTCGCAAACATGCGCAGTGCTTGGTTGCGATCTTCAAAAGAAGGCTGACAAGCAGGCAGACGCTAAAAAACACCCATGACATTGTGATGGTTTTGTATGTAGGCAGAGCAACTACAATTTGGTCTAAAGAAAAAAGACTTTTACACCAAACAGTGTAGTCTCTGTCATTGCTGTCCAGGTTAACACTGCAGAACGTGCCTCGCCCAAACTGTTAACCTACCTCTGAATGAGAATACAATTCCAATGTTTCATCGTTTTTCTTGCTAGCTCCACTGTTGCAGCCATCCTGTCTTGAGAGCACTCCATCCAGGCCAAAAAGGCAAAGAGTAGCAGTAGCAGGTAACGTTTTTCCTCTATTTTTGGCGTAAAAAACAACTTTTTAGTGTGGTTGCACAGAAAAATATTCAGCTTTCTCATCCAGCAAGCTGAGGCTATTTCATTTTTGTCATATCCTATTTTTGTGGTTAGATCAGATCTTTGTGACTGTAGCACTTAACCGTCACGTTGCCATGACTCGTCTTAACAGTCATAGTATAAATATAAATATATCAAATAAAACTGATTTCTTAGACAAACCAATGACCAAATGAGGGGTCATAACTGTCTTTTCTGTCTTTCACGAGGCTCTCAAGATTTGTCCGGTGTAGAATTATTCCACTACCATTTTGACCCCATAACTTGTACATTTCCTGCAGGTCATCCAAGAAGAAAGGAGTCACGGGCTGAGCCGGCTGTCGCACAAGGTAATTATATAATTTCCCTGCTGTGATATGTATTCCCCAGAGAAGCTACATTTAAATTGCTAGGCTGATGTGTTTAAGGAATGTAGGTCACTTGATTTCATGTCGCATGCAGCTCACGAAACAGGAAGATCACTTTTTTTTCTTAATGTGTGTTTAACTTTCAATTCATTACTGAGCTTCCTGCTTCCAACTATACTCTTCACTTCACTGGTGCAAAAGTGAAAGTCTTTTGTTGCTGTGTTTCCAAGTCAAATAACCTGTATTGACATTTCATCCTTCATGGTGTTTTTTCTCTCACTACTTGGTTCCCAGGCTCTGACGCACACTCAGAGCCCAGTCCAGCTGATATTGCAGAGCTCTCTGCGACTCCTCCGCGAATTCTTCAACTTCACCATCCAATTCATTTCATCGCTATCCCAGACACTCCAGGTTATCCCATTGTTCAAACACTGAGCATCTCTCCTTCAGTCATCGGACTTCCCATTCCCAATGCAGCTGCTCATCCCACTTTTATATTAGGTGGGTAAAGCATTGTTGCTGTTTTCTTAAGTACATGCTCACTTCTTTCAATTGTCATTTCTGTTGATTGTGGCAACGTCTTAAAAATTGCTCTTCACGTGCTCTGATGCCTTGTTTTGTGGTACAGTTCCTGCTACGTCGCCTCCCTCCCGACAATATGTGCCACCTCTTTCCCCAGGTTAGTACACAGCACTTGCGTGTGTGTTTTGCGTATGGTTGTGTGCAATTTCATACCAGATTTCAGGCCATGAAACTGACCTCCTCTTGGTTCTGTAGTGGATGGTGCCGTAGCGCCGCTCCAAATGAGCTCATCCCCGCCTGGATCTCTGTCAGACACGGCGAGCAAAGCCATGTCTCCCTCTTTTGCCTCCCAGTCTCCCCCAGCACTGGTAATCATGAAGTTGATGACTTACTTTCCTTTATACTCCTTTTGATTTTATTACACTGTGGTGCTAACCCATCACAAACGTCCTTTCAGAGATGTCTCCAGTGAAAGAGTCACCTCTTCCTCGACCAGTTGCCGACATCCCACGTGAGTTGCCGCACTCTTTTGCTCCTTCCTTCTTTACTTGCTGATATCCTGTTCACCAGTTTTCTCAGATTAGGCAAATGCACCCTGTGGACCAGCAGAGAATTTAATTGTTCAAATTCGGTTTTCAGAGGTTGTCAAGGATTACATCAAGGAAGCCAAGGCACATACGAGTCAAACCTGCCAGAGCATGGAGTCAGACCTGATCTTAACATCTCATCATGTCGACGTGCAAGTGTGCCAAAGACATGTTGCCAACAGATGCAGCAAGAGCACTCCTAAAACCCTGGACAAGGAGCTCATCGTCATTGGAGACACTGATCGAAAACAGAGCCTGGTGGAGCGCACGCAGGTAGCAACTCCTCGTCTGTTGCACTGCCTACCCAGCGGCCTTTGATTGTATGATTTGTGACATCACTTGCTTCTAGCCATTCATTAATACCTACATTTTCGTCTTTCTCAGATCTTCGAATGTTCCAACGGGGTCAAGACCAAACGCTGCATATTGCTGCTTGGCGATGCAGGAATGGGAAAAACCACTTTGATGAGGAGGCTGTGTCTTGACTGGTCCACCGACTGTATCCCCCAGTTTGACTTTGTCTTCCTGTTAGACGGCAAAGCTCTCACTTTAAAGCAGCCGACTTTCAGCCTCCAGACCCTCTTGTTGAACCTCTCCACCTTCGCTTCTCCGTGCTCGGATCTGGACGCTGTTTACGCTCAGATGGCGGCGGCCCAAGGCGCGTCCTCATCCTCTTTGATGGTTTTAATGAGTTACGGGACTACGAGACCCTCCTTCAGCCTCAGGAAAAAGACTTGGTGACGTCGCTGCAGAGAGGCGGTAAAGCGCAGACGTTCACCGTCAAACAGTTGTACTCTGCGATCCTTCAGAGGGTCCTTCTTCCTGGCTGCACTCTACTGCTCTCAGCCCGGGCGAGGGGCACCGCCACCCAGCTACTCCGGCGGACAGACAGGTTCTTTGAGGTCTGCGGCTTCTCTCCCACAAACATAGAGACGTTTGTGACCCAATACTTTGCTGATCCTTCCCTCAGATCGTCTGCCTTAGATTGCCTAAAAAATTGCGAGTACCTTCGTCTTCTCTGCTGGAACCCCAGTCTGTGTCGCCTTGTCTGCCTACTTTTGGAGCTGTCCAAAAATATTGAGGTCCTTCCGAAGACTTTAACTGAACTCTGCAACCAAGTGCTTCATTTGAAAATGAAAAAGGACACAGACTGCACCCAGCACACTAAGGCCGAGCTTCAAACTGAAGCAACACCCCAGTCCGGGGAATCTCACCCAAAAATCCCAGGCAATTCTGAGGGGAAGAGAAGTGGCCGGAATGCCACGACCACGTGGGTCAATACCCAGCGGGCAAGAAGGGAACGGAAACAACAAAGGAATGGAGGTGAGGTCATGGAAGGAAGGCGCAGGAGTGTTGTCGACGAAGTGGAGCGATTAGAGGAAAGAGTGCTACTGTCGCAGCTGAGTCACTTGGCCTGGGACAGCGTCAAAGTAAACTCCTCCGTCCTAAACACAGAACGGAACATTCCATCCGAACTCAAGACATTTGCCCTCAGGCTCGGACTTATCGTCTCCCACAGCCTGAGAACACGACAGGCTCTTTCAAGTGGGGGGTGCAAATCAGAAAGAGAGGAAATTGATGTAAATGGTGAAGAGTTGGAAGGAGGAAGTGAGAGTGAAAGTGCGTCAATCAGGGCATCTGATCTTCCATGTGACCACGTCTTGTTGTGGTCCAGCTCTTTCCTTCAGAGTTACCTGGCAGCTGTACACCTGACTCTCTCAAGGTATGTCTCTTTTCTCAAGTAAAAGATAATATATTGTTTGGCCATCCACCTCATTCATTTTATGGAAAGTCTTTAATAACGGAATTACTTTTTTTCTCCAGGACTGTATCGGACCGTGCCTTTCTTCAGAACCTTCCTTTCCTATCAGGCTCAAAGGGTCGTCGACGCCCTCAGTGGGAGACCCTCGAGCTCACCCAGCGTTTCGCCTTCGGATTTCTCTTCTACAGCAAGACGGAGCTTCAGTTGTTTCACTCGTACACCAACGCCACTTTTGCAGACATGTTACTGAGCAAGCGAGCCCTGGTAACCAAATACCTTAGGGACCTTTCCTGTGCTGATTTGATGCCCGCCCAGGTCCTGGAGGCTTGTCATTATATATATGAGGCGACTCTGAAGCAAAGCGGGGAGAGGGGCTGCACTGAGTTAATTGCTCAACTGGCAGCAAAGCTTCCAGAAGCGCTGACATTACGCGACGTACCGCTGAACCCGTCAGCTGTGTTTGCCATGCAGGATGTCCTTGAAAGATCAGATGATCAGAAGTTTTGTTTGGACCTGGAGGATTCTGGGATACAGATCCCTGGACTCAGGACTCTGGTGGAGCACAGCAACATCCAGTCGTACAGGTAAGATGTTTTCCCCATTGTGCTTGGACTCTCACACCGGAGATCATATTACGTACTGCATGTGCATGGACGTCACTTGTTTTCTTTATTCACAAATCAAACTGACAACCCTCAACTCTGCAATCTAATCCTCGTGCATGGCCATATTCCTCGCCCTCAGCTGAACCATGTGTTGAGACACTGTTGTCACAATTGATGAAACCGAGGAAGGTTAACTCTTGACCCAAAGGAATGAGTTTATTGTTGTTTTTATTGTTGTATCACTGAAAGTCACATACATCAAACAACCCTGGGAAATTATATTTTAACTTTTAAAAAAATTAGCTGGACATCACTGACTGCTACCGGACCAAGCCTTAGTCTGAGGGCCTGATTTCCGAAGATCCCAAAAAAGGAGCGCTAAACTGCGTGCTCATGCTTTTGGATCATAGTTTGCGCTGTTAGTTTGCGTGTTCTGTGTGATCTACTTAGACTTCCTGCGCAATTGACAACATGTGGTGGAGACTGCCTTATTTAAATGATGGTTGTGCGCCTGCTGCTGCTTTCCGGAAAAGGCAGCAGAGTGACTGCATGAATGGTTGCAGCCACACAATTGTAACCAGGACTGTGACTGTTGCTTTTGATGAACACGTTCTGTCAGAACACACCGTCAAATCTGGGTTGGCAGTTTACAATGAACATTAATGGCATGAGGGATTTAAACCCTTATTTAAGGGGGGAAAAAAGCATTGATTGTCCCATATGAGGCAAATATTTTGCAAGCATTTAATGTGTAACCTGTTTTTCAAATGTGCTATAATAATGCAAAAATAGCGCATTCAGCGTTCAGTTGCTGACAACTTCGATGAACGGCGTCAATGCGTAGGTGACACCCATCAGCTTTGTTGTGGTGAGAAGTTGGTTGCATTGTATTACAGGTTTTTCCACCCTTTACATTTAATTTTATTTTAAAGGTTAGGATGAAAGGTGAAAGTGGGTAGAGTTGGGTTCATTGTAGTCATGACCTAGAGCTTTCGTTGAAGTTTGAGCATTTCCAGCTTGGCAATAGGCAACAAAGTGAAAGGGTTTTGGTCTTGTCACTGCTTGGAACTTTATTTTATTTCATCCTATCATTGGGGCACAAATACCGCGTGATTCTGCAAAAGAAGTTTCTCCGTCACGATCTACCTGATACCAGGCAAACATTTTTCTGATTGCCATGTGCAAATTTAAATGTCCTGTAGGGCGTGCATTGCCGACGCCATCACGTTGTGGGAGCAGCTTGAGCAATGTGGTGACGACGTACTCCGGGAAAAAGCAGTATCCAAATTCAAGGTCAACCCCCTGAAGGCCACCCAGGTGTGCCACATACATCACTTGGCAATGCTGGTAGATGTGCATGTGAACAAGAGGCTTCCAAACAGGTAGCACAACGCACACTTTCACACGATGGGAAGTTGGACAATTGATGATGGTGGTTTGCAGCATACGCTTTCAAATATGTTTTCTTGTTACGTTTAGCTCCAGGGACGACGATTTCATCCTCGCCGACGGTGTTCCAGCAATCAAAGAACTACACAAGCTGGAATTTGAGTGAGTAACATTTGAACTGGTGAGAAGAATGACAACGCTGCTGCTGCTGCTGCTGCTAATGATAATAATGATTTGTCCTACAGGCTCGGTCCTGAGAATGGTCCAAAGGCTCTTTCTCGGCTGTGGGAGCTCCTGCCAGGCCTACAGAACTTACAGCACCTAGAGTAAATAGACGCTGACATCTAACATTCAGCAAACCAAAGTTTCTTTGTTCATTGCATCAGACAGTGAATGTTTGTCCTCCTTTTAGCCTGGAGAACAGCAAGATTGGGGACAATGGAGCAGAGAAACTAGCTCGCGCTTTGGTCTCGCTGTGTTTCCTGGAGGTGCTTAAGTGAGTGAGCCGTGTTTCTTCCTCATTCCGTAGCCAATGTTTTAAAATAGCATTGCCAAATAGATGACAACACTCAGTTTGTCACAAGGTGCGATTCTTATGGGCACTGTGTGCGCTATGTTCAAGCTCAATGCCATTTCCTCCTCTCTCTCTCTTTTTTTTTTTTGGCTCATTCTAGGTATGCATTGTCCTGATTGTTTTGGTCAGGGGTTGGCAACCTTCGGCTTGAGCGTTTAGCGTTGGAAAAAAAACAAACCCAAAACAACGTAACAACATGGAAATACATGGAGAGGACATTTTTATTGTTATTATTATTACTATTATTATTATTTTTAAAAAGAGCTTGAGAAAAGCACTTGAAAAAAAAGGAGAAGAGATTACACTAAGCCGTCTCCAAGAATATCCGCATATACACAGAAACGCTGGAAAGTACTTACGCCAAGCCTTATGTGGCGCTGTAGTTTTACTCCCTGAGGGGGGAAGAAGAAGAAGATCTGTAGTCCGGTGTATTTACAGAAGTAGCAGCTCGCTAACATTGCACTGTGAATACGGCAAAGAACGCACGCAAAAAGACGGTGTGGACAGACGACAAAGTTGAACTTCTGCTTCCAGTGACTTACTTACTGTCTCTGCCATCTTTGCGTCGTATCCACAATGGTTTTTGCGCTAATGATATGCAGACACAAAAGCGCCCAAAAACTCGTCACCCGAAGAGTCAGTAACCCTGCCGCGTTTTGCGACCTAGATCGTCAGATATTGTAACGTTGGCGCAAATGTCAAACACCGGACGTTTAATTTCCAACGGAACGTTTTATTTTTACTGCTGTAAAATAAGAAGATGAAAGTTGCGCATTGGCGTTCTCCCCGAACTCGCGCCAAGAAAGAGACAGTTGCAAAAACCCCCACAGCCTCAGGTGTCTGTCACCCTCTTAAAGAGGCAGTATAATGCCACCCGGGTGAATGTTATTTGATGGCAGATGGGGCAATATGGTTCTTTTGATAGTGAAGGTTGCCGACCCCTGGTTTAGGTAGTGGCATTGGGTGAAGTGTAAACTGGCTTCTAGAATATTTTTTTTTCAAGGGCAACGAGTTGAAACCACTGAATTCCCAGTAACTTCTGATGATTTATCAGTCTTGGTTGGGTTCGACCTCTTCTTCTGCGTTCAGCCGTGACATCAGTTTTAAGAAGCAGAAATGGAGAGGTGTGTTCGGGAGTGAGAAATGGAAATATCTCCCTGACGATTTCCCTTTGGCCTTTCAGTGTGTCCCAGAACTGCATTGGAGACTGCGGAGTGGAGACACTGGCAATGTCGTTGAAGGACCTGCCCAAACTGCACTGCCTGAGGTACATGTTGCGGTTTGAAAGGAAAGGACAGCCAACGCTTGTAGCAGTGCTGTAGGGGTGAATTTTCACTTCCCTTTCCCTCTGTTGCTTTTTCCAGCCTCTACAGTAATGTGATTTCTGATGAGGGGGCGAAGAGTTTAGCAGCCGTCCTGCCACACATGACCTCCCTAACCGACCTCGAGTAAGTGTCAAATCAAAGATGAATCCACTGGAAACAGCATATTAAGCCCTCTGTTTGCATCCGCTAAAGCAAGTAAAGCTGATGCTTTGTCGTATGTTGAAAATATTTGGAAGGAGACAAAGGACAAGGTGGGTCTCGGTGCACTCAGAGGGCATGAGGAACACCTGGCTTGGACCCGGAAGGGGTTATTGTCGCCCTGTGTGACATCACAAAGGCTTGATATTCACAACTGCAGATTTATGAGTGTACCTTTTAAAAAGTGGAGCAAATCAAAGAAGTAAAGGGTGGACTTCTCTTATTTCTACTGAGCTTAGGTTGAAGACATTCATTCAAAATGTGTTTGTTTTTTTTAGTTAGGGTTTGCAAAAAAAAAAAGACCTTTTATCATAATTTTATTCATTATTTTTGGGAAAGATTGATGAACGTCTGTGTTGTAGCTTCATTTGTTACTGTCACTTCGCATAGCAGTGCCCTTTTTAATCACATGCAAAGTTTGACCAATTCTGTTTCGGTTTGACAGTGTAAGATACAACAAGCTAACAGACGTTGGAGCGCAGACCCTCGGAGTCAGTCTGAAAAACTGTAAGACGATGAAAACATTGAGGTAAGAGAACTGTTTTGTGTGTCACTTCCTTCTTCTTTTTTTTAGCCAGAAAAACAAACTAAAGTTTCGGTTTTTGATTTTCTCTCCTCATCATGTCGGGTACATGACCTCACCAAAGGATGTGGAACCAGTGCATTCCATATGGAGTGTTTGAGAGGCTTCAGCATCAAGACAGCAGGATACTTTTGTTCGACTGCAATGTATAAAAAAAAAGACCTCAAAGTGAGCCTTTTGTTGTCCATCCACTGAACAGAAGTGAACACTACATAGTATGTCGAATTACGCATTGATGGGAACCATTGATGAGAGAAAGGTTATGAAGAGCGGAAGAGAGTAAATGAGAGGAAGGTGGGCAGGAAAGCCAAGAGACAACACATCACACCTGCTGCTTTGCATAAAACAAAACACCTGCTGCTTTGCAGAAATAAGCTTCCGGATTAAACATACTGCTGGGATTCTTAACGTGACGGTTTGTGGCCGACATGAATGTAGAATTTTATCTGCACCTGTAAGCTATAGCTTGCTGTAATATAACTGGGCACTTTATTGTAAATAAATGTTTTATTTTCCATACTATCTTTGTCATAATTTCACTGAGATATTTTTCCTGAAAACATCTGAACGAGTACGCGAAAGATTTCAGTTCTCTAGTTTAATGCAGGATGACCATTAACGTATCATGGCCTTATAACTCTGTAGAGATTATTACACTTTTTTTTATTCCACAGAAAGTGTTTGATTGTTTTGTAAGATGACCAAAGTACTGTATGTCATGTCAAGATGCTTCAGGTTTTCCTTAAGCTGTGATTTTCTTGACAGAATTCTATGTATAAGAATTATTTTTAATTTGAAATGATTGAAAATATCAAAACTTCACTAAACCGTTTGAACATGTTATTAGGCTAAACAAAGGGAGAAAAAAAAGGAAAATGTTTGGACTATTTTGTCATAAACATGCCAAATGGTGGCAACTGAAGAAAAATAGCCGAGCGCAATTATGAGCGCCAGCATTGTAAGCCTTCTACTGTGGCGCCCCCTGCTGGACAAAAATGGCTTGCGCACATTGTTCGTAAGTTGGGACGTCAACTCCACTGCTCTTTTGATCTTCACAAGTCATTTTACAACCATCTAAAAATACAGATTGCCATTGGAAACACACGAGCTGCCATTCACTCAAACTTTATTGCGTACATGTTGAAAAATAAAACTTTATTCATCCATGGCTTGTTACAGCATTTGCTTCCCTGCAAGAGTGGACATGAAGGGATGACGCCAAATGTGTGGTGAAGGCTGCAGCTGCTGATGGCTCTCCACGTTCTGCACTGCCACCTCCAAACACATTCACTTTTCATTGACTTCAAATCTGCAATAGACAAACTCTTAAAAAAAAAAAACGTCTTTGACACAGTGATTGATTTCATCTCTGTTCTCGAGTTGCAGGATGGCTTTTCCGTCAGTGTACATTGTGAATGTATATTTCCTGTCGCATTGGATCTGAGCAGGCACGTCTCTTCTTGCTCTAATGCTTCAGGTCTGAGACGGCCGGGACGATGACGCGGCTTAAAAGCTTCAGCAGACGATGAAAATGCTCACGATTGCGTTTAAGTGGCGGCATTTCTCTCGGTGGCTTCAGCCGTCCGGTGGATGACATTCACACTGGGATGAGCAATCCAATAATTCACACTGAAATGAAATCATGAGAACATAAAACTCCAGGCCTTGAAGATATCAAATCAGCAAACACCCTCTTTTTGCCCCACTGGCAGATAACAGACTTCCTCCATTTATCCACAACTTAAGCTCGCTACTCCTGCCTCGAAAGAAAGAACGTCTGAAGATTCATGAACGGAAAAAAATTGACACGTTCTCCCTAAAACACACAGCCGGTGCTGTCCAATCAAAAATGTCCTCACCGTGTGTACTTAATGCTAATTGCAAAAGTAAACCTCACTGAAATAACAGTATCATTTTTTTTTAGGGTTGATTCAGCCTTTGACAGAACTGAGTGATATGTTTGACCCGTCCAGCTGTCAAATGCTTTACTGCTAACATGAAATAGCAACGGCTATTGTGAGGTAACTGCATGTGATCCAGAATCGGAATTCATAAATGATCAGCTTTGATGCTCGCCAATACTGTGACAAGCGCTGCAAATGTGTGGAAGGTGTTTCTCATAATGTTGACAATTCCGTCCGAGGACTTGCTGCTGTTACTGCATGTTCACACGCTGCGGCCAGCATTGGCTTCACGTGAAAAGTCCTGCGCCCCTGAGTGCGTGTATGTGTGTGTGTGCGCGCGCACGTGTCCCTGAAGCGGATGTGCGTGAGCGGGTGATCTTAGAAGTCACTGGGCACAGCAGGTGCAGGATGGCCGGACCGCCAAACGCACTCGTCCCATTTGTTCTGCGCGCCGAGTTGTTTTCGTCTGCCACTTCCTCCGAGTCAGCGGGACGCCGCGCCGCGGCCGCCGATCAGTCCGCCTCCGGAGGGCCGGCAGCGCACGTCCTGCAGCAGGTGCAACGGCTGCATCCCTGCCCGCCAGAGCCGGATGAACGCAGGCAACCTGAATCATATTCCACCTGTTTTTTTTTTCTTCCCCCTGATGACTGACAGCCGATCCAGTGCGGCTCTCTCTTCGTACTGGGACAGCAGGGGGTCGTGAGGCTGGTGGAGTTCGTCTCCTTCCTCGGGCTATGGTCTACAGCCTAGTGAGGTGACCTGCAAGTGTTAACAGATGGTCACCATAAATTCTGGAAAGTACTTACGCCAGGTATTAGTACTTAGCTCTTTATTGAATGACTCTTAAAACACTGAAAAAAAATGGATGAAACGCAGCTATTTTGTGACGTACTTACTATTAATATAATTTCTTGAAGTTCGGCGGCCCGGATTAAAAATCTTAACGGGCCGCATGTGGCCCCCGGGCCGTAGTTTGCCCATGCCTTGGGCTATTTAGTGACAATGAAAGCACACATTGCTGCTCTAAAAGTCTCATCCAGGTCATCTTAAAGTGAAAGGGTTAAGTTAGGGCAACTGGACTTGATCTTGTGAGGACTTTAAGGCATGAACAAGTCCAAGACTTCTGCCTTGCCCTGAAAGTCCACATTCCAATAATTGTTTGCCCTTTAATGTGACGTTGTCATAACACACTCTGAAAAGGAAAACTGAAAAAATGAACCAGATGGACAGGCCAAGAATGTTTTCCTTACTTTTCCCCAGTGAAATCGTATCTGACCAAAGCGACTTCAACACGTGCCGACCTCCACCGGGCCTCTTCATCCCAAACCATTCCGAAGTTCCCGTCTCGAGCGCCCGTCACTCGAGGTAGCCCTCGAGCACATCCAGCTCCGTGTCCGCGTCGTAGGGGCCGGAGGCGGGATCGGACAGCACCCCGAGGTCCACCAGCGCCTGGTCCATGTCCTCGGGCAGGAACACTATCCCCACATTCAAGACGATGTACTCCATCAGAAATGCATAGTAGAGGATGAGGACGTTGACAAAGAAGAGGCCCAGATAAAACATAAATGGGAGTTTGTCTAGCAGCGATTCGACAGAATCTAGCTGAGCAAAAACTGGGTCTGTCATAGAAAGGAGGCAAAGTTTTGTGGTGCCAGGATTTTTTTTTTTTCTCTCTCTCTCTCTCTCTCTCTCTCTCTCTCTCCTTGTAGCGGGAGGTGCTGGTGTCACTGCGAGAAACCTCTCAGGATCGATGCGACCGGGGCGTCCATGTTTCGGCTCGTCCCGACCTGTAAACACGAATTGAGACACAAGCAAGTTGAATCTCCACCACTTCTCTGAATCACTCGCGCGTGAAGAGGACTCGGCAAATATTTACCGGACCGAGGCGTAATGTTCGTACCTAATAATAACCGCAGGGCGGGATCAAAATATCACGTTAGCGAGCTTGACGCATTCTTTACTTTGGTTCTGTGGCTTTGCGGAATTCACGCCATGAGAGCTTGCTGGGAGAGGAAAAAAGGTTGGAAACAGTAACAAGCAGCGCTCTTGGGCACAAACAAAGACGTTTCTACAAACAAATGTAATTTCCTAAGCACACCTCGACGTTTAATAAACGATACACTTACGAATACACGTTTTTGGTGCTGTTTCTCAAGGTGTATGCCCGTTTTCTATTTTTGCCAACTGCATCAAAACAGTCCTCGCCACAAAATGACATCTGAAGCCTCGGCTGTTGATTGGCTGCCTGCATACCAGGCTCTGCTGCGATTGGTCTAGATGTTGGCAGTCGTTCTAACCTGGCTCTAACGGTTCCTGTCATCCGGACGCGTCGCGGGCTTTTGGCGTCATCACAAATACGGAAGTAAATGTCGTAGTTTTTCCTCGACTGGCCGTTGAATTTCGCACATTTGCCCAGCGTACGAAAAAAACAACAACTCCCAGTGAACCCTTCCGTTAACCCTTTACCCAGGATCACTACTATCGCCGCACATCGCCTCCTGTTTGCTAGGTGGCTATTTAAGGTAGCTAAAGGAGGAGGAATGGATAGGTGCGGACGCTAACCCGAGCGGAAATATTAGACCTGGAGACAAGCCGTCTCCCTTGGAAGCCGCAGCAATGTTCGGACGGTCACGGAGCTGGGTCGGAGGCCAGGGGAAAACGAAAAACATCCACTCTCTGGACCATTTAAAGTAAGTAGCCAGCGTGAGCTATGCTAACATTAGCTGACTGGATAACCGGGGGTGACAGCAATTGACAGCTCGGCCAAGCAAAAAGCACCATTTAATTAAGGGTAAAGCAGTAATGTTTGGCATATGTAGATTATTTCTAACTCGTATCCAGTTAGCGAATAAAGTGGAGTTTCTGTCCACACGAGCATTCGTCAGAGGATAGACCCAGGCTGGGATGCTAGCTTGTTACCATTCGCTGTACAGTATCCGTTAATCCAAATCGCGACAACCTGTATTTTCGCGGCTGTAAAAGTGAAGCTATATAAGAAATTACCTTGCGTCAATGGTAGTGTACATGAGATATAGTAAAAATAAACAAACAAATAATCCGCTTAAAGAGGCGCTGAGCATTTACCTCAGAGTGTTAGCATACATACTCACGCCTCCTAGGTAAAACTTTGTGGTTTGGTGTTTATATATATATATATATATATATATATATATATATATATATATATATATATATATATATATATATATATATATATATATATATATATATATATATATATATATATATATATATATATATATATATATATAGCTTATTTGTTGGTAATTTGTATAGATGTTGTTTGACTTATTCTAAAAGTTACAGATGATCTTATGACTTTGATTGCCTTGGTTGACACGAGGTTATTTTACATCAGTACACTATAAGTCAATGTGTAACATCCAACTCAGCGAGTTACTGGTCACCTTTTCAGCCTTCACACATTTTACCAGTTAGCTTTCTGAACATCCTTGGACTAAAAATGTGTCCCCGTATTTTGTGCTCTTGCCTGCAGGTATATGCACCATGTACTCACCAAAAACACCACAGTTACAGACCACAACAGAAATCTTCTTGTGGAGACCATCCGCTCCATCACAGAGATTCTCATCTGGGGAGACCAGAATGACAGCTCTGTGTTTGAGTAAGTGTGACTCACACGCACTGCTCGTGCTAAAAACACCTGTTGTTCGTCATGTGCAGAAGCGACTCCTGCATGCAATTTCAAGCGACATATTTGTATTTTCATTACTTTTCGAAAAGGCCAGTTTTGATGAGTATGTTGTTTCTTTGTGTCACATGATACTCATGCTGCATTATTGCCGTTGGGAAGCAGCAGAAGCTCCAAGCTCAAGATCAATGCATAAATATCAAGTTACAGAGGGAAAAAAGATAAATGACAGCTAGATGTTTTATACCAGCAGTGAAGGATTCGCCAAATCTAAAAAATATATGATTGTATCATTTATGCAAATCGTCTGTCTTACCATTGAACCATTTAACAACAGGCACTTTCCATGGATTGTATTCTCTTGTGATTTAGTCCAGATTTGTAGAACTTGTCTTCAATTTGGTCTATTAAAATGGTACACCAGACAAAATGTTTTACATAAACATTTTTGCATATTTGTGCATGCCATATCTACAATATAACAAAAATATTTGTTCTTTTGATGATCCATTCATTTAGTCAACAAATTAAAATTAAGCAACATAAAAACCCAGAAACAGTCAAATGAATTTTCTGTGTGATTTTGCTCTCAGCTTCTTCCTGGAGAAGAACATGTTTGCCTTCTTCCTGAACATTCTGCGGCAGAAGTCAGGGCGTTATGTTTGTGTCCAGCTCCTCCAGACGCTCAACATTCTGTTTGAAAACATCAGCCACGAGACCTCCTTGTGTAAGTATTTCTACATACATGCACGCATACATACACGCAACTAATATGTCAGATTTTATGCTGCTGTAAATTAGCCCTATAGGTAATAAATAGACGTCCTCCGCCTCTTTTAATGAATTTGGTGTGTATGTAAATGTTTCTCAAACCTAACATTGAGACTGAAGAAACAAAGACGGTTTATTATTTACTGTCCTTTAATTACCAATGAAAAATATATATCTAAAAGTGGGTATAATTAGTCATATATCAATGTTTTTCTTTTCTCCTCAGATTATCTGTTGTCCAACAACCACGTGAACTCCATCATTGTCCACAAGTTTGACTTTTCAGACGAGGAGATCATGGCTTACTACATCTCTTTCCTGAAGACCCTGTCGCTGAAGCTTAACAACCACACTGTACACTTCTTCTACAACGAGGTGAGGCAAAGGTGGTTTTGAGTAGCAGCAGCAGCTTCTGTATCTATCTACCATCTCATGCTGCTACCTCTGCTGTCCTGTTGAAGAACGAATAGATCAAGCACGTCCATCTCTCTTTAACTCATGATTCAGGCTTATTGAATGCATGTGGTTAAAAACCTAGTGAGCCCTCTGGTTTTCCCCTCTTCTTGCTCTGTCAACAACATCAACCGAGCAAACAAGTTTATATAACTGTCAGGCCAAGAGGGGAGCACCGTTTGATGCTCAGATTGGAACATTACCACTTGGATGAATTGCAAAGGGAATGAGGTTTTTGAAGTCGAACGAATGATTCATCACCTTGCCTGCAGTCTTCCCACATTGGCAGGAGAAACAATACTTGCACACTTATAAAGCCACAATTTAAACCTCCTGTTGTGCTAACAACACTAGCCAGGATCTAAATGCAGCTAACATGTACTCTGTTTTTTTCTGCACGATTGAAAACAAAATAGCTCTCTCTTTACTTCTACAGTAGCTGCATATCTCGCTCTCCCAGCATTATCTTTTCACTGCTTTTTGTGTGTGCAGCGTGCCAGAAAATTCTGTGTGTGTGTTTGTCTGAATAATCTCTGTCGCTCTAACCGTTCATTTACGCAGAATCTGTCGTCTCTCCGTTGGCCTGCGTGTGCTGGGGAAAGTTCTTGGTGTACTGTTGATGGCAGCTTTAACCCTGAAGCCCAAACCAGAGCAGACCAGCCCAGTGTAGATCTGAGGTGTTGCATTAAAACATGTGGTTACATGAGATTTGGCTCTCATCCAGCCGTTCAAATAAGATATATATTTAAGATGTATGCAAAATCGTGAGTACTTGTAAGTTTGTACTTCAGAAACTTTTTTTTTCTTTATTGGCATATAAAGACAAAAAATATATATGTATAATTGCTTTATCATATCAATAATGGGAAAAAAAAAATAGATACTTTGTTTTTTTTTTCCCTTTATATATTTCTTTGCTTGGCAAGTTCACCCATTATTTTCCGCCAGAGGGCGCCATTGAACAGCTGATAACGTTGCAGCGCTTCACCGTCCAGACAGACAGGTCTACACAGGCTGCATTTGGAGTGCAGGGGAGACACTCTTGGTTTGGGTTGGGCCTCAGGGTCGGGTTCCTTCATTGACTGAGACCTCCGGGTCAGGGTGTGTTTACTCTCTGACCCTTAACCTTGACTCGCCGGAGGTCACATTGAATGGGGAACGTTGTAGTGGTGGATTTGGTCCTGGAACAGAGAGAGAGAGAGAGACCCATATCTCACCTATTGAGCGTACCCAAATTTATTTTAGCGATAGTGCTGGGTTGTTGACACATGCTAATTGACCTAGCATAACGTAACAACTAACATGAGCTCAGTTGGAGCCGTAGCTGCTAATGACTTAACTGTTAACTTGTGTTTTTCAGCCCGTTTATGAGTATAATAAGTAAATAATAAAGATCCACACTTGTGCATGATCTTGTTTATGTATTTTCAGCATATACCGTTATAGAAAAATCTATTTTATGTGAGATCTCCTCACAGTGACCGTAGTTTGATCCGTTCTTGAGGTCCTACTCAGTCTCAGGTTTTTTCTTTAGCTGTCTCTCTCCGGTCACCCGTGACCCCGAGCGAGCACACCGCGGGTGCAATGCTGTGCCTCTGCTCATTGGCGCCCCCCCCCCCCCCTCTCTCTTGTCTTCCACACACAGCACACTAATGACTTTGCCCTGTACACCGAGGCCATTAAGTTTTTCAACCACCCTGAAAGCATGGTCCGCATCGCAGTCCGCACCATCACGCTCAATGTCTACAAAGGTGAGTGGCGGAGACGCACGTGCACCAGCGCGGAGCTGCACACGGGCGTCAACATGCACACACACACTCACACACACACACACACACACACACACACACACACACAGATGGGATGATGGGGCATCACCTTTGTGTTTTTTTTTTGTTTTGTTTTTTTAATTAAAACTGCCTTTCTTTCTTTTGTTGCGTGAGCATGGCTCACAGGTACAACAGTAAGAAACACCCCCGTCAACTAAGTCATCACAACTTTTTGTTTTTTTGTTCAACTTTCCTGTTTAACTCCTGCTGTAAGTGTTACTGAGGAGTGTCCCATCCACGACACATAAGTAATGCCAATTCATATTCAAAAGAAATAAGTCATTACTTGCTATTTTATTTTGTTTTTTTTTTTTTTTTTTTACGTTTAATTAAAAAAAAAAAAAAAAAAAATCTGCAGTGCAGAAATAATCCATTGTTTTAAATGCTTTATGAAGGTTATCAAACTCATTAGCAGTGCATTTGGACTAAAAGAGCCGTTCCTCAGTTAATATGTGGTCCATAGCCAGGTCAACAGCAGATTTAATACTTTTTACTTAAAGCTCTTAGCCCTCATAAACGTAACTTTCAGAAGAGCAGGAATTCAACCCTGAAAGGTCTGCAGCCAAGCTGATAGAAAGCCGGTGCTTCTTCTTCACTTCCCAAGGTAGTTATTTGCCGATAAATCACTCGCTTCAGCCTAGCTTGGTATGCGCTGCAGCCTGCAAGGTTGTTTTGAGCAAATAGCTGGAGCATAGTTGGAAAAAAAAAGTTTACGTTATGTGCAAAGTAACATTAAATCATGTTTACTTTTTTTCTTAGTCAACACATATATTGCATCTGCAACGACTCCACTGCGTTAATAACTATTTATTACTATGATGAAGACATGCTCTGAACAGTGACATATTATTTTGAACTATAGTTTCAAAAGTTGAGAATGTAAACATAGCGATGTAACAATCTAGCATATCGCTACAGCCTACATATCCAAGCAGAGCAGGTTTTTCTCCATAAGACTTTTAGTCCCTAAGTCCTCGGGTTAAAGGAGCCTTTGTTTCTCATGCACGCCGTCTCTCTCGTCGACCGAAGGCCCGGGAAAGTGGGCGTTGCGTTTTTGTGGTTGAGCTCCTCACTGACGATGACGCTTGCATTAGGCGTGCAGTCGCTGTAACACATCGACCATTGGGGCCCCGTCGGCCACCACATCCGTCCAAGTCCTGCATGCCCACCGTCTGACTTTCACGTACGGCATCGCTCGGCCTCACTTGTGTAACCCCAACGGAGACGCCGGGCCAGGAAATGCCAAATCATAAACCCGAGCACAACAATGTGGGCGGGGGACTCTTTCGCTGACGGGCCGGCTGTGTGTTTCGCCCAAGTGAGGAAGCATCAACGCAACGCTGCCGACATTTTTCACCGCCGCAGTGAAGCTTCGCGGCAGAGATTTTGACTCGTCAGTGGCAAAACGAACCTGCTGGACAGTAACTTCAATGACGGCTCAGTACCGCTGTGTGGTCCCTGGTGCCAGTGAACCAGCAGGCACTATAATGGGGACAATCATGGGGCTTGTGCACCTATGAGAATACATGCAACGTGTCCTGTGTGCAAGCAGGCACACAGGGGCACACGCTTTGTCCATGATGGAGAAATTTGAATTCCATTTGCATTAACTAGGTGTCACAATCATAGTCAGTCCATTTCCCATTTTAGCGTTTACATGCACTTCAGTCGTCCGGTCATAATCGGACAAAGACAAAAACTTGATTTTCTCGAGTGCCATGTAAACGTAGTGAGAGTTACCCGAGTAACTGTGTTACAATCACAAAAATCCACTGCTGAAGCCCTTCAAAAAAAAAAAAAAACACTATGCAGGTGAAAATGTCATAGATTGATGCTTCCCACACGCATACACTGCAACAAAGACAACCTGGGAAAGAGTTGCAACAATCAAGACCGAAAAAAACGACTTCCATTTTCCCCTTTAGAAGGAAGTCGGCTGTTTGTGCTTTCCGCTGTGAGGTTGAACTCCCCTCCAAACTCCCCGCACACCAAATGATAAATGTCACGTTTCTCCGATTGACCAAATTGAGCTTTTTGCCAGATGTGCTGTTGTTTGCAGTTGTGACTTTGCGGAGGCCTCTGCGGAGTCCCTCCCGACATCCACCGCTCCACAGCCGCTCCCTTTACTCGCATTAACCCTGTGTTTGTTTCCCCCCCTCCCTCTTCTTCAACAACCACACCTTCTCCTCTTCCTCCTCCTCCTCCTCTCCCTCTCCTTGTCCCCTCCCCCTACCACCTCTCTCTGCGCGCCCCATCTGCCTAACTCCAGTTTCATGTAAGTTGGTTCCATTCATTCAGTCTTTACCGTGGGGCTGGGTACCCTAAAGAACTGCGAGGATGCGTTCTAGCGCCATCCTCCAGTGCAGCCGCCGTGGGCGTTATTCCCGACAAAAGCCTTGGCTGAATTTGCACTAAAACCAGTCTTTGTTCGTTGGCACCCAGCCCTATTTGCTCGTAATGATATTTGTAATAAATGTACCGGAATGAAGTATCCTGCTATTCCTGTTTTTGTGGCTCCTTTTGTACCAGTGAAACATCCCAAGCGGATAAAACTGCATGTCAATGATCTTCTTGTTTCGCTGCTCCTGCAAACTTGAATGTGATCACACCTGTACTATGTTGTCGTTTTTTTTTTTTGTTTTTTTCCCTTCGGGCGGACGGTGATAATTCCGCTACTCAGCTTCTCCACCGTCGCTGGCATGACGCTGTGACTCAGCCTCTAGTTTGTTTACCTCCTGCTTTGACGCAATCTCATTCGATCGATCACTTTGGCACCAGCCTGACGTCGACTCGTGACGACTGGCGCTGTCTTTTTTTTTTTTTTTTTCTTATCAACTTCTATTCGAGCCTGACGGACGCCACGAGAGAAAGGGAAAGGCACAAATTGTTGAGTCTTCAAGGCCCTTGTTATTCGTCATACGGCACCACTTCAGGCTGATATTTCCAGGAACTGTGAACCCACTTTTCCTTCCTTCTCACCATTTGAAGGATGTTGAGTTTAAAGAGACAAGAAATGGTTTGAGAACATAATTACAATCTAAATTCCCCTACCGCAAGCTTTCTTTTCAACCTACCCATCTGCCCTTCCTTCCACCATGACTCACCATTGATAAGGAAAGGATTTGTTATGCGTATTAATTTGCTTACTTTTACTATGTGGCTGGTCTGTCCTCTTAATTTGCCTCCTAATTTATTCAGTTTGTCTCATTTTTAACTCCTCCCCTTCCAATAAATCCTTTGGGCGCCCGAGGTTTATGTGTGTGTGAGTGTGTGTTCCCACCTTTCGGGTGGCCTCGGTGCGAAAGCCAACCCAGAACCTGACGCTGAACCCTTGTCTCCGCAGTGGACAACCAGCACATGCTGCACTATATCCGAGACAAGACGGCCGTCCCGTATTTCAGCAACCTGGTCTGGTTTATCGGCAGCCACGTCATTGAACTGGACAAGTGTGTGCAGACAGACGAAGAGTGAGTCCTCTAGTGAGCCTGTGGTGGCCTCCGAGTGGCCCCATTATCACGAAGCCGGTTATAGAACACAGCTGCGTTTCCTTGACCCCTAGAAAAACCTAAATATCGCAACAAAAAAGTGGTAATAAAAAAACAGCTATATTTCGAAAAACCACTCAAATATCACTTAAAGGTTTTGACGCTCTCATGAGGTGGTTTTTCCAGGTATATTGATTTAGAGGTATATCGCAAAAGAGTCATGAAAACACTTTTTCGTATGAACGTGTCACCAGACGTGACATGGAGGTCACGTGACCAGTTCCCTTCAAGTAAAAATGGCGCGTTATTTTTGGACGGAGGAGGAGACGGAATATTTTTTACGAGTCATCAATGAAAAAAATATAAACTACCACTGTTGACAAAAAACAACCGCAAACGTAATTCTCATAAATATGGCAGGACGAGATTTTACGAGAATTATGGCTTATGCGATTCACACCATTCATCGGGAAAAACCTGAAAATCGCTATTGAACTTTGTCGAAATTTTAGAAATATCACGTTTTATTTTGCGAAAAACTGTCATGGAAACGCAGCAGTGTTTCAGTTTACCTTTCATCAGCTGTTTGTAAGCTGACCACTTGTGTGTATCATGAACCTGAATGTTTAAAATAATTGTAATTTATAATAATTGCTAAATAATAATAATTGCTTTCCGAAATCTCATCCAAAAGCCAAACGGCAGACGGTGTTGACGCCCTTCGTCTGTCTTTTGCACTCCAGGCATAAAAACAGGGGGAAGCTGAGTGACCTGGTTGCAGAGCACCTGGACCACCTGCACTACCTGAACGACATCCTCATCATAAACTGTGAATTCCTGAACGACGTTCTGACGGACCACCTCCTCAACCGCCTCTTCCTGCCCCTCTACGTCTACTCCCTGGTCAGCCCCGAGACGGTAGCCGACCTCGTTCACTTTATGGCATCAGACCCGATGTGGAATAGGTTCATAGCTCAAGACTTATTCTCCATGAAGGCGGCTTATATCAAATTATATTTAGATATACAGAGTTTCCCAAAAAAAAAAAAATTGACATTATTTCAAAAGCAATTATCTTGAAAACTACCAAGTCTAGCTCAATGAAATTGAACCGTTAAGGTGTTGAACATTATCAAGTTTATTCTGGGACCAATTTCATAAATGTTCAATATGTGCACCGCCTGTGACAGAGCACACCCATGTCACAACTGGGTGACTGTGTGCGAGTGAACTAAAATATTATTGATCTGTTTCTGTTAGGGCTGTCAGTGTTAACGCATTAATCGCGATTAATTATACGCAATCCATAACGCGTTAATCGCATTTCAAACGTGAGGCAAAAAATATTGCGATTGACAAATGCGATCATTTATGTATGTTCTATTTATCAGTATCTGAACTCTCTCAGTAGGAGAGAGATGAAAACAAACACACACACACGCACACGAAAGTGAGCAACAGAGTGGGCTGGCTACGGCTCTTCCGCGTCCGGTGTGAACCCAGCCTTTTTGTCCCTTTTACTAACCCGTAGTTGGCCCCTCTGGTCCATTTCTGGTAAAAAATACTTTACTTTATAGGGTTAAAACTGCCTTGAAATGCAAAATAACAGAATTTTACACATGCAATTCAAAACGCGATTAATCGCAGTTGACTGACGATTCTGCGATTAATCGCGATTAAAAAATGTTTTGTTTGACAGCCCTAGTTTCTATACATTGTGTGAAAATGGAAAAGCATTCCAATGAAACTGTATTTTTTTTGCCATAGCTATTTTTCCATGTTTTTAATAATTTGAGGAAATATCCCTAATGAACCAAACTTTTTGGAACACCCGTTTGTTTTCAACTCGTAACATCTGGATTTTCAAGCGCTTGGAAAGTGCTGACGTCTCCCTTGTGTGTTCCTCCAGTCCGACGAGCGAAGGATCAACCCTCAGGTGTCCCTTTACCTGCTGTCTCAAGTAAGCTAATGTGCTGGCGTCCTCGCGCGGGTGCCCTTGCCATCAAATTCTGGGTGGTGTCATTCTGAAATCTCCCGACCGATGCCAACCATCCCTCCGCCTTCCAGGTGTTCCTGATCATCCACTACCAGCCGCTGGTGCACTCGTTGGCCGACGTCATCCTCAACGGGGACCTGTCCGTCTTCACGCCGCAGACGGACGCGCACAGCACGCACAAGAACACGGTAACCTGTGACTGCATAATGCGGTTTTCTGCGGCGGAACACTCTGGTGGAAGAAGCGGCCGTAGCGCGTGTAGGCGGCGGTGGGGGGGCGGCGGCGGGGGAAAGTTTTGCGCTCCTTTCCGTCTTTCGCCCGCAACAAGGCCGCACCATCCCCAGCCCTCGGTTAGATTCCACCTTCGCGTCGGCCATTCTCTCTCTCTGTCTATCTCTCTCTCTTTCTCTCTGTCTATCCCTCTGTCTCTCTGTCTCTCTGTCTCTCTCGCTTTCTCTGTCTGTCTGTCTCTCTCTCGCTCTCTCTCTCTCTCTCTCTCTCTCTCTCTCTCTCTCTCTCTCTCTCTCTCTTTCTCTCTCCCTCTCTCTCTATCTCTCTCTCTCTCATGCCTCTCTTTTGCGTGTCCTCTTGTCAATTTTTCACGGCAGCTTTTCCGCTTCTCGCCTCCGCCCGCTCGGTTTTTCTCTCCGCGCTCCCACCAGACTCCGACCGCGCGGGCAGACACATGCGTGCGCGCGAGCGTGCACACGTGCAGACGTACACACAGACAAAGACAAAGGCCTTTGACCGCGTGTTTGCGGAACGCAGCGTGTGCGCCGAAGTAGTGAGCGTTTCTCAGAACCCCTGTGGTTTTTGTGTGTGTGTGTGTGTGTGTGTGTGTGTGTGTGTGTGTGTGTGTGTGTGTGTGTGTGTGTGTGTGTGTGTGTGTGTGTGTGACAGACAGACAGACAGACAGACCTGTGACTGTTGTAAGAAGTGGCCCACCTTTTCAGTGAATGTGAGTCGAGGTGTGAGGTCTTAACCCTGCGGATCGGAGCTGGAGGCGGCCACGCCCCCACTCGACTCTTGCCATCTTTAAAGCCCCCCGACTGCCCACCACCTCCAGCGACTTATTATAAATCTAAGTCGTATAAGACCACTTGTTTCCGCCAAGCACGCAGCACATTTATAGATGAAGTGTCTCTCTTTTTTTTTTTTCTAAAAGGAACAAAGTGACAAGACCTCCCGTAAACATCCGAATCGATCTCTTTCGCACCGCCGCTGAACTGCCGCCGCTCCTCATTGCGGCGCCACATCATACGGAACCGCCGCAGTGTTGTCGTTTTGATTCCCTGGCAGATGAAACCCAGACAGATGAGGCACAAGCCTCTGTTGTGTTGCTCAGGTGGTCAGGTGGCACTTCCTGTGTTGGCTTGTGATGTGGCAGGAAATGAGGTCACAAGACGGAGCGCTCGCAGAGCGAGATCACCTGACCCAAATCTCTTTCCTGGAAGAGGTGTGCGCGTGCGCGTGCGTGCGTGCGTGCGTGCGTGCGTGCGTGCGTGCGTGCGTGCATGCATGCATGCATGCGTGTTTTTCTTCCTCTCACCCCGGTTTTTTTTTTTTTTGTTCAAACACTTTTTTTGCAAGTGCACTAGTTAGCAACTCCCCGATGGCTCGCATTTGCATATCCGTACAGCTTTTATCTGAATCTGTGCAGCCTTTTTTTTCCCCCCGCTAACGCTAAACGCATGCAGGTGTGTGTGTGCGTGCGCGCGTGTGAGTGAGAGAATGTGTTTGTGTGTGTGTGTGCGCTTTTTCTTTTTCTTTTTTTCCCCTTCTAGCATACCTCGTAACCTCTATTAATTTCTCAGCATAGGCTCTGCACAAGAGCAGTTTACCAGAACATTGTTGACTGGCAGGTGCGACACACACACACACACACACATATACACTCACTCACACATAGATACTCGTCTGTGGTTGACCTGGAAGCATTTAGGCTTTATTCGCAGCAGCCAGCGTTAGCACTAACTTCTTCCCTCTGTTCCAGATATACGTAACCGATAACACTATTTCTCAATTTGGAGCTGGGGGGGGGCTGCAATGATGCCAATGATCTAAAAATACACCGTGTGGTTATTCTGGAGCAGAGATGGACGGTTTTAGTGTGATTGCATTAGTAGGAATCTAAAAAAAAAAAAAAGCAGGTTGGCTAAATGGTAAATGTATCCAATGCAAATAAAAAGAAGTGTTTTTTATGCTGGCTAGCTTTTGGTAATGATGTAATGATAGATAGATGGGCAGATGTTCCCCAATGGGGAAACTACACTGTTGCAGCACTAAAAAACGGGACAAAAACTAAACTATACAGTAGCCTCACAAACACTCAAGTCAATGTATTTACCACAAACAACCAAAGCAGATGTGCAAAAGACAGTCGGATTGTGCAGATGCAAGAGACAAGCAAGGTTTGACTTGTTTTCTGTTGTGCTAGTTCACAGTTGGGGTTTTTTTTGTATACGCATTAAGTCTGCATGGTTGCAGTTTTGGGATTCTGCACAATGTGCTCGTTTCTTTTTTTTTCCTCCTGTTTCCGATGCGATTGTTTTCACAGAAGACGACCTCTCAAGCTTGTGCGTGCGTGTGCACTTGTCATGGAGTGGTCATCTCTCCCCCTTCCTCTAAAAGAGGGAGGAAGTGGCTCATGTGTGGAAAACACACAACACAACAGCAGTGCGCTGAGTGTTTATTGTGATGCCCGTGGACGTTGCCATGCTTTTCTGCACTTGAACTGAATCAGGACAAATAAACAACAGAGTCACAAAACCATTGGATAATCAAAATATCTGCCAAGGCGCACGGCAATTGTTTGGATTGTGCGACCGCCGCGGGACGTTGTTTCCATCTGTGCGATGCAATCAGGGGTTTTGTTGGTTTTTTTTGCTACCCTCACTCCTTTAACGTGCCTCCTCCTCCCCCTCTCCTCCTCTATACAACCGCAGGGCAGCGTGGGAGGCGTGCGCCGCTTCGCCAAGCCCCCGAGTCCCTGGAACGCTCCCTGGAGCTGTCGCGCCACCGCGGCGGCCGGAAGCGAACCCAGAAGAGGCCGAACTACAAGAACCTGGGCGAGGAGGAGGACGACGAGCGGGCCGGCGGAGGTGGAGGAGGAGGAGGGGGAGGAGGCGGCGGCGGCGGAGGAGGAGGAGGTGGAGGTGGAGGTGGAGGAGGAGAGGACGGCTGGGACGACGGCAGCAGAGGAGGAGGTGGAGGAGAGAGGGAGAAGGGAAAAGGTACAGAGGGAGGCGGAGGTGGGAGCTCTAAGGGCGGCAGAGCGAGTGGGGAGACGGCGGAAGGTGAGTGTGTGTGTCAGTGCAGGGCTGTGTTTCCTGTGTTCTTTTGTTTAGTTTTTTTTTTTTTTTTTTGTCCATACAATCCCATCAATCAGACACAGTCCACAGTCTCATGATGCACCCTGGCCACCTCAGCAGAAAACCCTCGTCTCCAAACAGAAAGAGAGACACTCATGTTGAAGTCACATTCCTCTGAAATTGGGCAATTGGGACGTTTTTGCACAAAAGCAAAAAAAAAAAAAAAAAAAGTTCGCGCTAGACGGGGAAAAAATGCAGAAGTCGAAAGCGAACGCGCGCAGGCAGAAAGCACATTTCGGTAAAAAGAAACGACGGATTCCTCTTTGGCTGGTTTTGAGATGAGGCCGCCGCCGCTCTGCTCCCCCTCCACCCCCCACGGCACTCTCTCCTCCGGTTTTACCGGTTCGGACGGCAGCCAAGTCATCCATCCCCACGTTGACACACCATCCATCCATCCCCGTGCTCCTCACTTCTCCGCCTGCCACGCCCGCCCTCTGACCCGTCTGTCTGTGTACAACTGCGACCATTTCCCATCATCTGAAAGGATTCCTTCTCTGTTTCCAGTTTTCTTTTGGTTCTTTTTGTCCGAAATACCTCTTGCTGCAACACGCAAGAGTCAGACGTAACCAATTAGCCCTTGGTGTTTTCCGCGCTGATGCCATGGCAGACCGGAGAGGAACAGATGGTTTCAGAATGACTTTGTCGGCCTTTCGCTGTAAAAGATCAACGCCTCTGCTCGGCTGCCAAAAAGTAAGAACGGCGGCGCTAATCGATGGTTGCCGTGGCGTCAGTTGTAGACGAAAGACCAAACAACCAGTTTGCCGAGAATAACCCAGAAGGAACCGCTTCAGACCATGTGTGTGTGTGCGATCACTCTTAATTTGTTTAATTTGAAAAACACATTTTCAAAAAGTAGCTTTTATCCTTCGGTCGGTAAGAATCTGTGTGTGTGTGTGTGTGTGTGTGTGTGCGTGCGTGTGTGCGTGTGTGTGTGTGCGCGCTTGCATGCAGAGATCGAGATGGTGGTGATGGAGAAGTGCAAGGTGTCGGAGCTGACGGAACAAAACATCACCGACGAGGAGAAGACAGCTGCAGCCACCCGCACAAACGCGCAGCGGAGCAGGTGCGCGGGGCCGTTTGCCGGGTTTCAGTCTCAAACTCGAGGAAAGTCAGCGCGCTGATCGCCCGCTCTCTCTCTCTCTCTCTCTCTCTCTCTCTCGCCTCTCGCTCTCTCTCTCTGTCTTCCCCTGCGCAGGCCGTTCCTCGACATGGTTTACAGCGCGCTCGACTGCTCAGCTGATGACTATCACGCCCTGTTTGTCCTCTGCCTGCTCTACGCCGTCTCACACAGCAAAGGTCGGCCGCCGGTGCCGCACGCGGCTGTTGATTCTCAGTCAAGTTGTTTTTATGTTGAGGAGTTGATTCACCTAAAATGCACTACGATCTTTAAAGGTGAACCTAGTTTGACCTGCCCAATGAATATTTTATTTTCGTTTACAGTGTAAAAAACGTGCAGTCTTGTGCAATCAACTGACAAAAATGGAAAAGAACCTTCCAAAACCAATTACATTATTTACACCCACAAAAAAAACAACAATTATGTAACTGCAACTCTGTACAAAAAAGTAGTAGGCTGAAGCCAAAGCTTATGCTTGCTTATCCTATGCAGTCCATAAGATTAGCTGGAATATTAGTTATACAAGATCAAAAAGGAAAAAAAACAAAAACACAATTTATTTATTTATTCACAATTTAATCATTTCTTCTCATGATCATGAAGTATTTTGCCCTTCAGTATTTTTTTAAAACTCAACAAAGATTCCTTCAGTGCACATGTCCAACTGTTCATTGGCTCTGCATTTTGTGTGCATGCTGTTCTCCGACAAGGTGGCAAAGAGCAAAAATCACCGATGCAAGTTTCCAGTCCATGAATCAGTCACGACAAGTTTTGCTTTTTATCGACAAAATTGATCTTAAGTTACAAGTGTACAAAAACCATCAGGACACAAACATAGATGACACAAACACTTCAGTTGAGCAAAATGGCAGAAAGATGCCAAAAAATTAAAGAAGAGACCTTATTTTTTACAAGGTGTTAAGATTGTAAAATAATTACATTTTAAAATGAAATGAGTGAAGTTTCGGGCTGGATCTCAACAGTCTTCATCATGCTGTTGACATTTTGTGCAGCAGAACAGAAAGATGACTCCCATCAAAAAGGTCACATGACGTTATTAATCACCCAACACTGTTTTTTTAAAGCTTCGGTTTCAATTTCACGTGACCTTTTAATTTTATTTTCCCTAAATTTCACCCACAAGTCCACATCCTTGACTCTCTGCGAGTAGTGTGTCGTGAATTCTTCAGGTGGATCCGAGATATGCAGATGTTGAAGGAGTCTCCGTAGACACCGACTTGGTTGTATAAAACAGGTTTATTACAAAGAAGTCAGAAATCAAACAGGCGCCACGGAAGCCCGTCTCTTCGTCAGATGTGAACAACTCCAATGATCTAATGTTAACATCACCTTTTATACCCCATAATGTGAGATAAGGAAAACAGAAGGGGGGAGGGGAGTGTGCATCCTATGGTTAAGCTCCCCTCTCCACCCCGAAAGGGGTCTCAGCATTTCCTGCCATAGAAATTGCCACATCCGCACTCGACAATATAAAAGAAGAACAACAGCTTGCATAAAGAAATACAGCAAGGCCATTATTAGTTCAAATGAGTTCAGATATGAGTTCAGATACTACAAGTGCATGTAGGTGTACCATTAAGATACGCTGCTTCACCAGTACCGGTCGGTACCAATATACCAACATGCTCCTCCTGTGTGTAGGTATAAACCGGGATCTCCTGGAGCGGCTGCAGCTGCCGGTGCCTGATCAGGAGAGGAGCTCCTACAGCCTGGTGCTGGTGGAGAGGCTGATCAGAGTGATGAGCCAGGCGGCGCAGCCAGGTGATGAGCTCGCGCTGTGGTTCCATCTCACTTTGGCCAAGCCATTACAATACAAGCCGGCGTTGCTAATTTAGAAAAAATATTGTGTGTGTGTTTAGAAAGCAAAGTGCGACTGGCGACGCTGGAGCTGAGCTGCCTTTTGCTGAAGCAGTCGGTGCTGTCCGGAAGCCACTGCATCATCAAGGACGTTCATCTGGCCTGTCTGGAGGTTTGTCTGTCTTGTCACGCTGCAACACACGCATTCAGAGGCATGAAAAACCAGAGTTTAATGGAACAAAGGGTCAGGCCGGTGCAGTTAAACGGTCCCGTTATTAATTTTATTACCTCGCTTGGGCCAGCGCCTGCAGCCTTTCAAGATAAGTCACACATTACCTCAAGATTTATGAACCGGAACAGCCTTCCTTCAATGTGTCGCCTATTGGAGCTATTTATCATTTTTGTTCTATTTAATTATTTACTTTTGTTTGGCTTAATATACCTTTAGTTTGATCATAATATTAAGCGTTATTAGAGTTGATGTGAATGCTGATTAAATCTTTTATTTTTTTTAAGGGATTTTACAGCCCTGGAACAATAGGTGATCTATATATACGGGTCTGCTAAGCATAGGGGGCAGCACTGGGAAGGGTTATGGTTTTCTTAGCAGGGCAAGAGAGGCGGCAGCAGCCATTGTTTTGTTCGTTTGTTTCAAATAGAAGAATAAATCAACAAAAATCGTCAATTCTTTGATTTGATTTTGTTTGGATGTTAAGGACAAAGGCAAAGAAAAGGACAAATGGCCACGACGTCACCTATTCACCACTTTTGGGCCTTGACTCAGGGTGACTCGGCTCCTCCGAACTGCTGCCCCTTCTTGGAAGTTTCTCATTCATTTTCTCCCATCGTCTGAGTCGTCCTCTTCTCCACATTGTCCACTGACAGGAGTTACAGAAAGTTATTGCGCTGCTATTCTTGGGCCGACGCCACGAACGAGCTTATGTGTTATCAACGTTTGACTCATTTGAGTCTCTGAGCCAGTCAGCCGCAGTGTGTGGAAATCCGAGCGCTTGTCCCGTTCCGTTGAAACCGAGCGATTTGCTCATTTTGTGAGCAGCTGAGTGAGTCATCGGTTCTCCTGAATGAATGGAGAAGGAACCGGATCTGTTTGTGTTTCCACAGGGAGAATGCTGCCATCAGCCTGATGTATTTGCAACAAATGCGGTCAGAACAGCTGCTGTACTGTAGCAACATGTTGTGGTGCATTTTGCTCCCAAGCCAAGTCAGCGCCCGAGTTAACGGAGACAAAAAGTCAGTCAAAGTATTTTTTGTTTGGCTCAATGGGTTTTTCCTTGGAATATCCGGGAGTTTGAGCGGACGCATGTCGTCTTTGGTCTGCCCGCCAACAGCCGGGCAGACCGCCGACCCCTGCGGCGACCTTGACTCGGCTCTTTCCAACCAGCAGCCAGCAAAAGTGAACACGAGTTCAGTCCGCTCGCTCTCAACGGTTCGTTTCCCCAGGTTTATCTTGGCACGAGTCAATCTGTGTAATCTAAAGCCTTTTGCGGAAGTTCCATCGGAGCGCGTTCCCTGTGGCCTTCCACATAAACGGTTTTGTTACGGTCCCTCTCGTTTGACGAGACGGTTGTGACATGTTCCCCGTTAATTAGTGTCTTATCTCAACAAGGGTTGAGTTCACGAGTAGCCGCGGAGGGAAATGCCTTTTGGAAACAGCCGGTGTTTCTCAGAAACGGGCGGCGACAAGTTCAGATTACAGTTCATTGGATGTGAAGCGACCCTTTTATTTCCTTTTTTCACATGAACGTCTGTCACTTCTGTTTGTTGGGAGTCTTTCTGACGTTCTTTCTTTCCGAACAAAATAAATATTCCTGTTCAAACAAGCCCCGGCCTTTCACTTTCATTTTGAGGAGAGACAAGAGACGCACTTCAAGATAAGAGGCAATGCAGGCGAGTTATGGGAAAGGCGGCTTCAGTTTGCATAGGGAAGGACAGCAAACACTATTTACGCCCTATAGGTGCTGTCCAATCCTGTTGGTGTCACACATGGTACTGTGTTCCTGACGCTTGTGGCAATAAACACTCTGCTTTGCACAATAATCAATGGTTGGCATATAATCTGAAAATGACAATTTTAAAATCTAATTTCATTCTGATGTCAAATATTTCCAATGGAAGGTTGTTTTTTTTTACTGCATGTTTGTTGCTTTGTTTTTTCTGCAGGGTGCTCGAGAGGAAGGTTTGCACTTGCTGAGGCGGTTCTACAAAGTGAGTCTACTCATTAACTCTGCCATCAAGTGCACCCACCAGGACAAACACAACTATTTTTTTTCTCTTGCACGCACACTCCGCAAGCCTACTTGTTACTCGTACCAGCCCACATGCGTTTTCAACCAACACACGAGCCAAGTGTTACACCGGCTCCTCGAAGCAGGAAGTGGCTCCGAGACGGCCACTGCGCAAGTGGCTCATTAGAATGAAATTAGGAAGAAGGGTTTCATTTAATCTTTGTTGATCTTTGCTGAAAATACAAAGAAGTCGTTTCTTGAGAACTTTACTTTAGCCAACGGTTGAAAGACCAGTTCCACAGCCGGTGTTCCTCTATTCCCGCTGATTTTACACTTCTTCACCGTCGTCATGTTGATGATAAACACCAGCATTTCCCTGAAGGAGAACCGAAACTGCAAGCAAGTTTTTTTTTTTGTTTTTTTTTTATGTTTCTTTTCTCGGACTGTTATGAGCAGGCTTATCCAAACAGGCCACCTGACCGCCGTGGTGGAGTTGATGCTTTCTGTTTCTGTCCGAGTGCCTCCAAATGTCGTTCGTCAAGTCTGTTGTGCAATATGTAAAGTTTGAAAGTTTTCGAGGTTCCCTCTTTAGATCTTTGCAGCAGGAGGTGCGCTTCAGGTTGAAGTTGCGTTTTGACTTGCAGGAAAGCGTCACCGTACCGAACTTGCCTGCTCAAGTCATTAAGTGTCATGAAGGGGGGCGTTGAGGGGGCGCTCCTTATTGAAATCAAAGAGTTCATCGCCAAAAATTAGGGTCTTTTTTATAAAGGGCCGCCCCCAATCAGTGGCAGGAATGCTACTTTTGTCTTGGCAAAATACCGAAATGGTCCGCTGACACTCATTCTGATCCGCTCTGACTCATTACACAGAAATGCTGCTTTTTCAGGAAGTGGAAACAATCTATTTTCAGTGTTGGATCTGTCTGACGTGGAACTTTACCTTTTTTTTCAGGGTGATTTATTCTTGTACCTTAAACCAAACCGACGCTCTATTTCGAGCCACAAATCACAGTTGTGAGCAGCATCGTTGGAAGCACTTCCCGTGCGCTGACACGGATCACGCTTTGTCCAAACAGCTCGCCCCCAAGGTTTCCTGTTTGCGATCCGTTGTTGACGGACATCACAATAATTTTCACTCCCACTCCAGTGTCGAGCGCTTCAAAGTAAATCCCGTCCAGCTCTGGTTCTGGCCTAGTCTAGTGTTAATTGCTTTGTTTTGTCACAGAGTTCGCCGTGTCAGAAGTCACCGTGCGGCGCCGAGAGTTGAAGAATGAGTGTCGAGGGTGGATGTTTTGTTTTTGGATTGGGCCAGAAACTGACAAAGCAGGTTCAGCAGCAGTAGCAGCAGCTTCATCTCTCAGATAAAAGAACTGTCCCGGGTCAAAAATGTTGCCAGTGAATACTTAGAACTGTATTCAGTCATATTTATAACTGATGAAGCTCGATGCAGAAAATGCTTGAACAAAACGATTTGACCGCTCGTCTGTGCCAGTTCTGACACAATGGACTGGTGGAACATGTACAGTAACTTAGGGCAGATCCTTTTTTGCACACTGCCTTCACCTCAGCTTGTTAGAGTAATAATATATATGTCACATATCAGGTCATTTGTTCAGTTGCCTTGGGCCTTTTATGTAACTTTCAAGTCAAATAAGATATATGAAGTAAAGTTATGTGTTAAAATATGATCTCATTGACATCCATGATGGGGGATGGGTGACATTAAAACCCTGCCAACTGATCAAATCAGCTTCCATCTTTCCGAGTCCTCACTCTGACCTCCTGTCATGTGACCGCAGGGAGAAGAAATTTTCCTGGACATGTTTGAAGACGAGTACAGGAGCATGACGGTCAGTGCGTCTTCAGCTATTATTGTTGTTGTTGTTGTTGTGGTGCTCATGTGTGCGTGTGTCCGTTTTGCAGAGCAAGCCGCTGAACGTGGAGTATCTGATGATGGACGCGTCGGTGCTGCTGCCCCCCACCGGGACCCCGCTGACCGGGATCGACTTCGTCAAGAGGCTGCCGTGCGGCGACGTGGAGAAGACGCGCAGGGTACGTGCACGCACACACACACACATGCACAGGACACTTGAGACACTCATTTACGGCTCTCGAGATTCCGGGGAATTCATCTCGAGCTAAAGTTGTCCTCCTTGAAAGTCCCCGCTTCAGTAGCTTTAGTTTGGCTTTCTGCCCCCCCCACACCAGATTTTTCTCCCTAAGAGGTCTTTTTTGGCATAACCACGCCCCCAAACACGGCAACATGTTTTCTTCTTCTGCGTAGTCTTGCTGGTTTTCCCGTCGAGCGCGCTACATGCGCCACCATCGGCTATTAGTCGTTTATAGTACATCATTCAGGTTGATGATTAACACCTGCCACCTTGCCAACTTTCGAACTTTTCATCATGCCAAGTTGTCAACACTGCAAGCGGACAGGAAGCAGAGGCTTTGAAAGTCCACTTTTGGAGGTTTGGATTGCACATATAAAAGACTGCATATGTAGCCTCTACATAAGGACTCTGAGGATATGATGCAACTATTTGTTTGTTAGCGCGATTTCCAAGCAGCACGCACCCCCATCTCCTCCCCTCCCCCCAACGGAATTTTGCCGGCACGTTATAACATAGTGAGAAAATAAAAATAATATTTTTATTTTGTAAAACACTTGTTTGGGCTGTTCAAACAGCGTCAACTTATTTATTGCACAGGAACGATTCTGAAGTTCAGTTATTGTGAATGAAATATGACATTATTTTTTTCTCAAATATTGTCTGTCCTTCCTCCATCTGCAGGCGATTCGAGTCTTCTTCATGCTGCGATCCCTATCGCTCCAGCTGCAGGGAGAACCGGAGACTCAGCTTCCTCTCACCAGGCCCGAGGACCTTATCAAGACTGACGACGTCTTAGATCTCAGTAAGATATACATTGCTTACGTATACACTAACACACACAAGTCCCTTAAGGGCAACAACAGGTTTCCAGCCAATCATCACATGCAAAACAACCTGTGAACGCCACCATTTCGCAGGTGCAGATTTCTTTTATTGCGTTTGCAGTTTAACCGCCTTTTGCATGCAACGCACAGTCAAAAGGTCTAAATTTAACGCCGTGGTCTGCCCAAAATGATCGCCCTGTCAGGGTCAAAAACTCAACCAATGGTGACCTGCCAAGGCACTTTGTTTTTTTGCCTCTGTGGAGAGAAAAAAACAGAATCCAGTTTAGATGTGAAGTGAGTGCAGAAGAAGAATACGATCATTTCTTGTCATGATGATGAAACGCACCAGGAGACACAAGATATTGGCGAATTGTTCTGAGAAAAGAGAATCGGGAGCAGACGAGGATGTAATTAGGAAGAAACCCGTCTGGACTGTAAAAGCGGAATATCCCAGAAAAGCTTACAACACCTCGTCTGTGTGTTGTAATGTAGCATCTTTTAAGTCTATCTTATGACTAAAGAAAGTAAAGAATAAAAAAAATTTTCCTCTTTATTTTTTGCCCTTATTTGTAAAATCAGTGAAGTCATTCACTCTAAACAGAAGCTGAAGCCTCCTCCTGGAATTGCGTTCGCCGAGTTCACATTTCTGAGTAATCACATCATCAACTTTGTCATCCTTCGTTGTATTTTATCTTTATCTTAGTTACATCATGGCCGTGGATGAGCTGTTTAAAAAAAAAAAAAAAAAAAAAACCAAGAAAGAAAAAAAAAAACCAAGACGCCCCAGTTTTGACTCTGCCAGGACTTTTGGTTTGAGGAGGTCTGCGGCGCTACTTTCATTTTTCCCCGTGACCTGAAGTCTACAGGTGACAGGAAACGCTTGTCGAAACCTGGCGGCTTCTTGAAACTGGAGTTTCGAATCGAAACCGGGTGGTTTTAAACGCTGCGCGGAAGCGCCTGTCGGGTCTTGGGGGTGGGGGTGGGTGTGGATGTGGGAAGGGGGTGGGGGTGGTGGGGGGTGACGGCGAGCGGTAAAAACCGAGTTCCTCCCGACTTCTTGTAACTTGGCGTCACTACCACCAGACGGACATCGCCGTCGTTGCCTAGCGTTGGTTTTCACATCCTTTGGCAGATTTTTTTTTTCCTCCTCTTCTTCTTCTTCTTCTACGTCGAGGTTACTTGATTGCCGCTTTCACTTTGGCGAGCTGAGTAAGAACGCGGCGTGCCAGAGCGAGGTGGGGGAGCTGCAGGGTTTTCCCACACGACTTTGGGGGATTTAAATATGTGACTTCTTCTCTGCCACGGTGCCACCTCCCCCCATTCTGCCGCAGCAATCTGGCAACCGAGCGTTCGCCGTCAACCTATCTGCTGTAACGCATGAGCAGCTCATCGTGACTTATCTATATCACCTTAGACCCCCCCCCCCAAAAAAAACGGTCATTGCACTTCCTCTTTGGTTTGAAGCACCACTCAACACCGATGTTTTTTTTGTTTTTTTTACTTTAAATCTCTGAATATGAAACATTTGAGCTCGGCCTGCCTGGATCCAAAGCAGGCAAAAGCGTTGCTTTGTCAAACTTCCCTGCGGGATTCCAGGAACCTACCTGGCACGGATGACTCACAAGCTGCGTCTCTATTGCAATTTTTTGGCAAAATAAAAGCGATGTTTCGAAAATTTCGACAAAGTACAGTTGCGATTTGCAGGCATTTCCGTTGAATGGTGCGAAGTGCATGAGCTGCAATTCTCGTAAAGTCTCCTCCGGCGAGATTTTTTACGAGAATTACGTTAGCTTTTGTTTGTTTACCTTTGTTTGCTGTCAAGAATTCTTGTTATATTTTTCTCTTTGATTATTTGTATAAAATATTGCGTCGTAACATAACACGCCATTTTCACTTGACTTCACTTTAAACTGGTCATGTGACCCCTTACGTCCGCTGACGTGTAAATGCGAAAAAAGTGTTTCCATGACACTTTAGCGATATACCTCTATATCAATACTTCTGATATAGAGGTATATCTATAGCCATATTTGAGAGATTTTTCAAAGTTCAGGCGTTTCCATGACCAGTTTTTTATTGCGATATTTAGGTTTTGCGCAATTCTAGGGGTACTGGTAACGCAGCTAGCATTTGTCTTGATTTAGCAATTTCGGCATTAATTAATTGCTTCTTTTTTTTATAGAAAGTTGACTGGCAACCCTTCTGTAAAAAAGTGGTGGGAGGGTTGTTTTTTTTTCAACCCTTCAGCTGTTCGTTGGAATCAATTACGAGACTTCCCCTAGTTTTCTTTGGCCGCCCGCGTAGATGTTTCCACGCCTCAGTCAGTCAGTCAGAGGTGGGACATCCTCTCCAGTTGCAGGTACTTTTCACCATTGGCTGTTTTTTTTTTTCGGGTGGGCTGGGGGTGAAGTTCCTGGCAATCCCCTCGAAGGTGTCAACCTAAAGTCCGGTCGGGCCTCCTGGGGTCCGTCCAACAATCAGTTGTCCGTCCAGGACACTCGAATGAGCAAGCAGTAAAAAAAAACAAAAAAAAAAAACAAGGTCATTGTGTCACTCGGTTGAAAGAGGAATCGGCAAGTGTGGCCGTGGGAGGGACAGAGCGAGAGAGTGGAATTTGCTTTGAAGGCCAAGTGATATTCAATTCAAAAAGCAGTGGGCGGCGGAGTCAAATTAGATCCCCATTAGTGCCGTTTTTACTCAGCTGACGCGCTTCTCGCTAAAAACCTCCTCAGTTGTGGTTCTTCCAGACGTGTGGGAGAAGAGAAGAGAAGAGAAGAGCAGAGCAGAGCGTCTCCTCCAGATGATGTGGATCTCTCTCTCTCTCTCTCTCTGTCCGATGACTGTGCTTTTTTTTTCCCCTCCTCTCAAGTTTAAACAGTGGGGTGTTTGTTTAAGATTACCCAGACACACCTCTGCCAATTCTTTGAAGCGGCTTATGCTTTTGGCCAGCTGCCAGTTAGATCTTCACACTGCTCTTCTTCATCTTCTTTCCAAATGGGCGGGGGATCAAATCAACGCAACACAGGCCCAACAGCGGCACTGCGGGACGGTTCCGAGTCCTACAGAACTTGCAGTACTGTCTCCAAGGCGAAATCTTGGACAAAATCTTGTGCTTTGCCTGGATGTGCGGCGAGGGGTCATCACCTCTCTGAAACAACATCCTGTTTCGGCCAGGACGGAACCGTGCGCACATGCAGAAAATAACGTGGGTTCAGCATCTGGAGACTGAAGTGATTCCTCATGCATTGTGTCACCAACGCACGAGGCCGCCTGCTTTATCTGAAGCATTTCATCGTCTTTGTTTCACCCGTGGCGAACTGCGTCACCGCGTCTCGATCTCGAAATGCTAAGCCGAGCGCTCATTGTTTTTGGTTCCTCCCTCAGATAACAGCGACCTCATAGCCTGCATGGTGGTCAGCAAGGACGGCTGTCAGGCCCAGAGGTTCCTCGCTGTGGACGTGTACCAGATGAGTCTGGTGGAACCAGAGAGCAAGCGCCTGGGATGGGGCGTGGTGAAGTTCGCCGGCCTGCTGCAGGTGAGGGGGGAGGGCGGAGAAGTTTCCAGCGAGGCCCTTCCTTCGCCCGACCGACCGCTTCTTTCTTCTGCTTTCCATCGTTGGTTTTCAGTAAGCCAGCTAGCTGGGAGTGACCTCTGCTCTCCCGCCACCCACGTGGTCTTGTTGTTTCTTCTAAAGGCGGCGCAAAAGTAAAGGGAGCGTTCCGCTTCTGTTTGAAAGCTCAGTATCAGAGAATTATATTGGAATTTTTTTTAACTTCCAACACCATGATCTTTACTTGCCACTTTCTTCGTCTTTTTTTTTTTTTTTTTAATAATGTTTTTTTTTAAACCTTTTCTTTACTGTAGCGGTTTATAATTTCAGTTATCTAAAGTTTTAGAGATTTTCTTTGATTTATTCACCACTGTTTTTATCTGGGGTGCCAGTCAGGTTGTTCCTGACAAATATTTGTTTTCTCTTAGTTCTGTTGTCTATTTTTTTACTAGACTAAATGTATAATTGACAAACCCCACAAAGGACGATGAGTGTAAAACTTAACAACCAAGATTAAAAATGAATAAAAAAACAACACCTTTCTTTGACCCCTCAAGATATATATTTGCGTTTATGTGTATATACCATGAAACCAACAAATTTTATTGAGCCGTGACACGCAAATTGACATCTCAAGCAGTTCCTCGTTGTAACTTTGCTGATTAAGATTTTCAGCTTATTAAAGCCACAAACCCACAAACTCAGAAAGTTATTATAAAATTTGAGTTTTTTTTTTTTTTTTTTTAAGCGGCAAGACCTGATCAGCAAAATCCAAAGAAATAAAAACTCACTCACCACTCCTGCTATTACTTCAGTCTTGTTGTTCCACTCTCACCGCCAAAGACCTGACCGCCGCTCCCCTCTTCCCCTCCTCCCCCTCCAGGACATGCAGGTGTCAGGCGTGGAGGACGACAGCAGGGCGCTCAACATTGTCATCCACAAGCCCAGCTCCAACCCGCACGCCAAGCCGCTGCCCATCCTGCAGGCCAACTTCATCTTCGCCGACCACATCCGCTGCATCATCGCCAAGCAGAGGCTCGCCAAGGGTCGCATCCAGGCCCGCCGCATGAAGATGCAGAGGATCGCAGGTGTGTGTCTGTCTGTCTGTGTGTGACGCACTGCTGAGAGCATTTCAGAGAATTCAAAGCGAAAAAGAGGAACGTTTTTTGTATTATTATTTTTTTTATTTCCCAAAAATTTAGCAGAACATATTACGTAGGCAGCGGTCATGTGGTCATTTTTGTTTGTTTGTTTGTTTTTTCATTTCCCAAAAATTCAGCAGAACGTATTACATAGGCAGCGGTCATGTGGTCTTTTTTGTTTGTTTGTTTTTTTATTTGTTTTTTTTACACTGCAAATAATATTCCTCTTGGGTTTTCTGACTGATAATAACATTTTCAGAGAGGTCTCTTCTCTGTGGCACCGCCGAGCCAACACGCCCGCCCCCTCCCCCCTCTGCAGTTTCGTGCTCTGTTTATAGCAGAAAAGGGAATTACGGTAGCTTTTCAGGGCAGGGCGTGAAGGAAATGAGATGCGAAACTGGCAACTTGAAATGGATAGAGGAAGTAATTAAGTCATTGATTAGAAGTCGGCGACAGGTCCGGTTTAGAGAAATGCAACTGGTGACGCGGCCGAGAGCTGCTCGGGACCTTCAGACTGCGTCACCTGGCAGTGGTCTGATGGGCTGCTGCCTCCAGATACAAGAGGTTTGTTTCGTCATTGCGAGCGACGCAGGGAAGTGAAATCTTTCATTTGTGCTACGCTCTACACACCATGGAGGTAAAAAAAAGGAGAAGTTTTACTATAAAACAGATTGAAAAACAGACAAACCAGTTGGTACAACAAGTGTGTTCCAAAGTTGCTTCTTTTAGCGGTCAAGATGTTCGATGCCAACCAGTGACAAAGCGTCCTTCCTTCTCGTGTCTCTGCGTCTACTATGCACAGACGTCACTGGTAACCGTTCTGTGCCTTTGTCTCACGCCAGCCCTGCTGGACCTGCCCGTGCAGGCGAGCGCCACCGAGGTGTTGGGTTTCGGACAGACGGCGAACGCGTCGCCGAGTGGCCTCCCGTTCCGCTTCTACGAGCAGTCGAGGCGAGCGCCAAACGACCCCACGGCAAATCGCTCCGTCTTCGCATCGGTGGATAAAGTTCCAGGTGAGGAAAAAAAAAGGTTGGTTTGCAACACACATTGGACGGTCGAGTCGCTGGCATCAGCGATCGCAACCACAACACAGCCATGAGCAGAATGAGTAAATCAAACTCAAAATAGAAAAACCATTGCATGCGCTCGCTGGCCACTTCATGAGGTAAAATATTGAAACACTTGTGAATGCAAATAGCTCTTCAGCTCATCAGCAACTTGGTGCATCTAGGCCTTGAGCAGGTGGTGAAGGCGACTTGCTGAAGAGAAAAATGGACTGGTGTGACTTTGAACATGTCACACATGGTTGTTGGTGCCACACTGGTCTTGAGTTGGTCTTGAGTTTTTCACAAACTGCCGCTGATCTCCTTTGGATTCCCACACTGGCGAATCGATGTCTAAAAACAGAGTTGTGTGGAGGAAGATGGCTTGTTGCAGTCAGGGGTCAGAGGTCAGAATGGGCAGTGGGACAGGCTGGTGACCGTGGACGTTCACAGGACAGTTCATTCGGTGCCTGGTGTGCCTAATAAAGTGGCCATTGGGCGTGTATGCTTGATTAAGCTCAGAAAACCAAATTTGAGGAGCTTCACTTTTAGCATCTGCCGCTGCTTTGTCACAGTAGCTGCGTTTCCATGACCCCTAGAATTGTGCAAAACCTAATTATCGCGATTAAAAAACTGGTAATGGAAACAGCTAAACTTCCAAAAGCCTCTCAAATATGGCTAAAAGGTTTTTATGCTCACATGGGTGGTTTTTCACGTATTGATACAGAGGTATACCGCAAAAGTGTCATGGAAACACGTTTTTCGCATTTACATGTCAGCGGATGTGTTGTACGTGGTCACATGACCAGTTCACTTCAAGTGAAAATGGCGCGTTATGATTGGACGGTGGAGGAGACAGAATTTTTTTTTTTTTACACGTAAACAAACAAAAGCTAAAAAAAATCTCACAGGACGAGATTTTACGATAATTACGGTTTCTGCGCTTCGCAGCGTTCAACAGAAACGCCTGCGAATCGCAACTGCACCTTCTCAAAATTTTACAAATATCGCTTTTATTTTGGGGGGAAAAAAACTGTTATGGAAACGCAGCTACTGTACAGTTGTCACCTTGATGTATCCTGCCAGCCAAGGTTAACTCGTGCAACGTGTGTGTGTGTGTGTGTGTGTGTGTGTGTGTGTGTGTGTGTGTGTGTGTGTGTGTGTGTGTGTGTGTGTGTGTGTGTGTGTCTGTGCTCTTGCCTGCCTGCCTGCCTGCCTGTGTCACACGGCGGCGTCTTCAGGGTTCGCGGTGGCTCGCTGCGTCTCCCAGCACGGCTCCTCCCCCTCGCCTCCCTCCGGTGGAAGCGGCAGCGCGGGACGATGCGACTCCGCATCAGGTCAGACCCGCGCACGTCGCGCGCACGTGCACCGAATCACTCAAGCGAACTGATGACCGTTACCTTGAATCCACCGGGTTTCTAGGAATCTAAAGTGCAAGTGAAAGTCGAAAAGCACTGGTCGGCTTTATTGTCGGCGCCTTTTTATGGCTTGAGTGGCACTGGATATAGTATAGGCGCTCATAACTGAAGAACGTGATAAAGTTTATATGGCCTGACTGACTGTATAATCTTAACTGTGATTCCCGAACATCGTCTCTCTTCCCGGAGTCAAGTTCATCCCGGGCCGCTTCAAAACCCACAGTCATGGTCAGAGGTCAAAGTGCTCTGACCCGCTCCGACCGTTCTGACGTAATGTGGTTTGAAAATCGCAGGGTGACGGCCACTGCAGATTGTCAAAGGTCCCAGTGAGACCGTGGCAAAACAAACAGGACGTGACATGCAGTCGTTTTTCCCATTGAACTCCAAAAAAAGCCATCTCGGTTGAGAAGAAGAAAAGAATACGTCCAAAAAGTCGTGATTTACTGTTTTCCAAACAACAGAAAAAGTCTGCGGCGCTAATTTTGACTTCTTTTTTAAAGGTGCCTAATTAGAGTTATTCACTTGCATGGCGTTTCTGGCTTCTCCGACAAGGCCGATGAGTGGAATTCAAGTTTTTAAGCTGAATTCAAAGGACCGTTGAGTCATTTGACTTCATTATTTGCCACAGAAATTGCGGGAAGATTTTTAAACATTTGTCTTTCTGTAGTTTTTGCAATTTTCTTACAATGTTTCCCTGTGTGCTTTGCTGCCTGCACAACTCTCCACATGCCGCAGCTCGTCCTAAATTTTCAAATCATGAATGTGTCACCATCAACTAGTGTTTCTGTCTTTCCTGCCGCACCGTTACACACTGTCATTGTAAGTATGGCGACACTGTAGTTGAGACAGTAGTGCCGTTGTGCAAAAGTCTTTCAGGCATAGCTGTGTCCTGCTGTAGAGCTTCCCGCTAATTCCTCAGTCTGATTGGCTGCGGTTGCCGTCTCTTCAGCCGGACCTCCTTTTTCAAATACGTACTAAATTTTCTACACACCTTTGAAAATGAAAATTTATGAGAAATAAAGAGCTCGTGTTTCGGCAGCACACTGCCGTGCTCGCGCCCGGCCTGCAAAAAAAAAGTTTTTTGCAGCGTGAAAAAATTGGCATGAATGACACACACCCGCTTGCACGCATGCCCTCATCTGCGTTCGTCCTGCTCCAATTCTGCCGGGCTGTGAACTTCCGTCTTTGCTTTCGCGCTCTCGGCGCCGCTGGCTTGTTTTGATTCTTTCCGTTTCCTTGGACGGAAAGATGCGAGCGCTTCGGGTAACTCGCCTTCCAAACCAGCGGACGACCAGTTCGGAAGGGACAATGTCTAGTCTAGTCTAGTCTAGTCTAGTCTAGGGTGTGTGCGTGTGTGTGTGTGTGCGCTTGTTAGAGGAGAGTGGAGCCTCTTTAGTGATTTATTTTATTTCATTCATTCGTTCCTTTCATGAAGTTGGATGACATAATTTGTACATGCGCACTCGACACCTTCAAAGCAACACCTCCACGATTGCAGAGGAGCAGCAAGGAGAAAACATTTCTTGTATCGGTCAAACAGTTGTGAGCGCACGGCTCACTGCAGTGCGACTCTGCCGGTGCAAAGACGAATAGAGACACTGCAAAATGAATCCATGACTCGTAGGAAAGTTCTGGATGTTTCTCTATTTCACTGAAAGGCCAAATTGAATTTGACCTCGCCTGAACCTTTGAATGCATGGAGTGTGAATTTTTATTGATCCACAGGACATTGATCCACACAAATTAGCTTTACGCTAGAAGATAAATTTTTTTGTAAAAATATCCGTTGATGTACGTTGTCCCTCTTTATCAAATAAAATAACATAAATGAATGAATGAATAAATGCACGCATCCAACTGGTTGGCGTTTCAGCACTCTCGCACCCACTGCTCTGACAATAGATGACAAAAACTTGTATTCAAACTAAATTAACGACAACGCCTCACAAAAAGGTTTTGGCTTTTCGTAGCCTTTTGCGAATGCGCTAGCGAACAAATGGCCGCTGCGCGTTTCTCCTCCGACGTCCTCTCCTCACGATCTGTCGCCGCGACACCTCGGGACTTTTCCACATTTTTTCCACCTGCTAGCCGAGCGTTCCGAGCTTTCTCTCGAGTCGTGCCCCCGCCCCCCCCCCCCTTCACTCTGCCGGGTGTCACTCCTCACTGCTTCTGGGTTGGCCCGCCTCACTCACCCTTTCCTCTCCCTTCCCTTTTCCTTCTCCCTCCAGATGACGGCACGTGTCTGGAGCGCGCCCCGCCCTCCTCCTCCGGAGGGGACGGAGGCGGCGGCCCGCTGACCCCCCTCCCCTCTCACCTCTCAGCCGCCTCGGCCGCCGCCGCCTGGCGCCCAGCCTCACCCCGGCCTCCCAGCCCACCATCTCCCTCCTGACCGACGGCGGCGCCGACGCTCTCAGCGTGGACTCCCTGACGCTGCTGCCCCCTGCCGACCCGCCGCGCCTGCACCCCTGCGCCGGCCACCTCGCCCTCCCCCGCGTCTCCATCCCGGAGGAGGAAGAGGAGGAGAAGGAGGACGGAGAGGAAGAGGAGGAGTCGCCGGCGGACGAGACGGTAAAAGAGGAGGAGGAGGCGGCGGCGGCGGAGGTGGACACGCCCACCGCCGAGGAGCCAGACGGGGGAGTGGAGGGGGAGGAGGAGGAGGAAGAGGGAGGAGGGGCGGAGACGTGTGACGACCTGCCGGACTCACCTGAGCTGGATTGATTGATGCAAAGAGAGACGGAACTCCCACACAACTCAACCACCCAGCTCGACTGCAGGATCGGCTTCGTGTCGCGGCCTGCAGACTGTGTGTGTGTGTGTGTGTGTGTGTGTGTGTGTGTGTGTGTGTGTGTGTGTGTGTGTGTGTGTGTGTGTGTGTGTGTGTGTGTGTGTGTGTGAAAGAGAGAGTCTGTGTGTGTGTGTTTATAGTCGAGGCGGCTTTTTGGAGACATCTCAGCATTCATTTTTTGCACATGACGAAGAAAGAAGCTCTTTTTTTCCCTCCCGCCAAGGGAGCAGAGCCGCACTGGTGGACCTGGAGGAAGCAGAACAAGCACACTGGCTTCTCCTGCACTCCATTTTTAGCAGAGGCGCGTGCCAGGGCCACGACGCAACCAGCAACTTATTACTTTTTTTTTTTTTTTTTTTTTTTTTTTTTTTTTTAACTACCAGGTCTGTTGGATTGTTTCCCCCCCTGCCCCCTCCTCCTTCCAGCCCCCTTCATGATGTACTGACTGCCTGCTGTGTGTTTTTAATAGTTTACCATTAAAGTTTGGTGTTGGTGGTAACGCACATCCTTTTCTATCACTTGCATGCCAGCCACTTGGGAGCGGTCGCGGCCTCGCAGCGCAGGGGTTTTAATTCATTTACTTTTTAAAGTGTATTTTATCGACCGAGCGACGGCCTGGACGACTGAGAGCCTTTCACTCGCCGGCAGCGACGCTTCCACCTGATTGGTTATCCAGCCCCTTCACAGCCGCCGATCCATCGTCAAGCGCTCGCCGACGCTCTTATGCAACCGTTTCCAAGCGCACACGAGCGTCTGTAGTCGTGAGCCCTGCTGTTAATTTGCTGGTTTAAAATTAAAAAAAAAAAAAAAAACTCACTTGATGTGTTTTTGATAATATAGGTTTTTAAGAGTAGTTAGGAAAAACACATCGGCCATCGCGATCGCGTCCACGAGAAAAATCAACTTCGGCCGTGAGAACCGGTGGATTGAATGTAACAGCCGACCCGAACTGCTTCAATGTCCTTTCATCAACTACTGAGGTGAATGTTTGGAGCTTTCATCGCATTACATTTATCCAGTGACACATCCCAAATCGGGAAATCATGCAGCGTCTTTTCCTGCAACCCCACACAACATTTATTTGAAGCTTTTTAGACCTTAAAAGGAGGAAGAAAAATCAATGTTTTCCAGAATAGATGACCGATAATGAAGAGCTTGCATTGCCTTTTTGTTTTTCATTTGGAGGCCCTCCTCCTTCATTCACAGCACTGCTGCAATAAGAGCTAACCAGTGGGCGGAGAGAGATGAATGTAATGAGCAGTTTATCTCTCCGAACAGCAGCGTTACCTTTTGATTTGAACTGGATCAGTTGTGCTTTGTGTTTTTGTTTTTTTTAAGCTATGGCTTCGTTTAGAAGAAAAAAAAATAAGCACAGACATTGAAAAAGATTTTTCCTCTTTGTTTCTTCTTCTCTTCTTCTCTTGTACAGTTGCAGTTTGGCCTGGTTCTTATTTTTGATTTTGTTTTCCGTGCCGTGATCACACAGATGAAAGTCTTAAGCCCGCGCAGCCGTTCTTATTTCGTAACTCTGTACAGCCGTCGCATTTGTAAAGGAGAAATTTCGAGCAATAGCCCCTTTTTTTTCTTCTTTTTTTCTTTCTTTTTTTTTTAATTTGGTCGTCGTCTTTTAGTTTTTCCGTCTCGTGACTGTAAATAGCAGGACGGTGGTTTAACATGGCGATCGCTGACGCGCAGGACAGGAGGAGGCCGGGGCCACGTTTGCAGGTCGCAAGCCGGTGTTCTGTTTTGTTTTTTTACTCGTTTTTTTTCCGTTTTTTTGTTTTCAAGGAACACGCTGCCTAGCGCTCAGCGTTACCAATAACTCAATTGGCAACTGCTGTCTGAACTATGTGCCACCTCCCATTATTTAGTCTCTGATTGTAGCGTGTGTGTGCGTGTGCGTGTGTATGCCAAAAAAAAATTCCGAGAAAAAATATGTTTGTACGCTCTGTAAATGCTTCTCGCTTTTCAACCTGTAATTATTGTAATGAATTGAGACAGAGGACTAAATAATGAAGTGCAATAAATTATTCTACTTAACAAGAGTGAGGTGGCGGCCTGATGTTTCGTTGGTGATGTGGTTCGTTATTGTGCTTGCTGAGCTTGATCTGTTCTCATACACACTCACTCGAGAGTGTTTGAGCAAGAAACCCACAGGAAATATTAGAAATGAACCACCCAAAGACACACGGGCCATCACGTGAGCCACCATCCTGCCTCAACTTGCAGAGCACAAGGGCCTGATAATTATGCCAAGAAGATTTTCCTAGTAGGCAAGTCTGGAAATGCCAATTAAGATGTGCAGAGTATTTAAAAAAAAAAAAGGCAGGTGATTTATAAGAAATCACCTTGAAATTGTCTTTTGTTCCCTTCAAAAATAGATATGCTATGCTGATGACGTTGTAGCATTCATTATCAAAACCAATACATAGAAATCTAATGTTGCACAATCATTTTCAGAACTTTTTATTTATTTATTTATTTTAAGTAAATTTTCATGAGAGGGGAAAAAAAAGTTGCTTAATTATGTAAGCTTAGAGAGCGGTGTTGTCACTCCACCATGACATTGAGTTTCTGTGGTTGCAGCAGGAGCCCTCAAACACCTTGCTGTATGTGCGTGTGTGCGTGCGCGCGCGCGCGCGTGTGTGTTGCTTTTATCTTGGTTCCTCTCTTCAGGGAAGTCTGGTTGAGTGTGCGTAAACGTGTGAGTGGGTTCCTGGTACTGCAACCATACCGGTGTGCGTGTGTGTGCGTGTGCAAGTGTGTGTTCTCTGTCTGCAAGTCAAGTTTTGACTGTAGAGATTTTGAGTGATAAATCGCCTGTGTGGTTGCGACAGTAGAAGAGACTCTGAACAACAACAAAAAAGGCAGAGTTTGAAAATTATTCCGACAAAGGTTCTGAATAAAGGCCGGATGAATAGTACAAGTTGGAACTATTTTCAAAGGGAAACACGTTTCCAAAAAGTCATTTGTCCACTAATGCAAGACAAGCTGAAAGAAACAAAGGAAGCTGACTAATATTTTTTCTGGGAATTTGTCCTTTTTTCTTTTTTTGTTGTTCTGAGATACCTAATGGCAAATTGTGTGTGTGGGTCATTTCTTTAGTTATTTGAGATAACTGATGGAGATTTGCTTTTTTCTTCCGAAGTTTCTTCACTTCTGCCACGGCAAGGACAGTAAACCAGAATTCAGATAAAAACAGAATTCCAGATAAAGCTGACGAGTGGCACGTCACACGTCCGCTCGCTCGCCCTCTCTCTTCTGAAGTCGGTCAGGAATGTCCTGCATGCCGGCCGTGAAACTGCTCTGTGCGTAATTTTCACATCTGTTATTTCCCGGATGCCGCCCCGCTCAAAGGGACCCTTTGAGGACGACCGTGCGAGGGGAAGGAGGGAGGAGTCTTGTTAAATCCATGTTTACAAGAATAACACTCATTTGCAATCAGTAGTGAACCTGAGTGACTCACACTCCTGGCTGATGTGTGGAACCGCTTCTCTCTGCGTCCTTCACTCAAACCACTGAGGTTTTGTTTTTTGTGTTTTTTTTACTTTGTTAATTGCTTTTTGACTGAGAGGCGGTGTCACTCTTTGTGTGTAACTGTGTGGTGCTGGTTTTGGTGGTGATGGTGGTGTGTGTGAACGCGACTTGGTCTTGGGCCCACGCAAAAGAATTTATAAAAAGACCAAGAGAGAAAAGAAAAAAAAAAATCCCCTGAAGCGCACCGACGCGCTCAGGTTTGGTTTTAGTGTTGCTCTTCTGGTTGTGAGGAACAGGTCGGTGACATCTGGTAATCACCTCGAGGTGACTAACACTCCCATGGATGTTGTGACACTGCATAATTATCACGTCTAGTGAGACCTTGCGCCAGGTGGAGCATCCGAGACATCCATAGTATGTATTTCACAGACCAAAGAATGTGGCCGCCGCAGTCCGTGTTGGCCGATGGGACCTTTTCACGACCAGTTGAACTGGATGTAATAGGTGTAGTCACAGGTTGTCAACTTGATCCTCCGCCTTACCTCATATGACACTGGCTGCTGTGGTCATCATCTGATTGGCTGTTGTCGGATTTGCCTTGGGAGATGTACCTGTGACAGTTTGCCCCTCGCACGGCAGTTTCCAGATTGAAGAAATTAGTTTCGCAGGTCTACTTCCGACTATAAACAAGGTTTGTTCGGTCAAAAAAAAAAAAAGCAGTTTGAGCTGTACAGGCCTGACAAAACTCAGCCTATAGAGGCTCTTTGGCAAACAGCCTCCTCCCTCGTGGTTGGTTGTAAACTGTTGGTCAAATTTGCTTATCGTTGCACATCGACAGAGTAGAGCGTTGTGCTGTTTGCACAATGGTGTCGTGTCTCCTGGATTTCACATTCATCTCACACTGGGCCAAGGCACGGTCCTCGGCAACGTGATTTACTGTAACGTGTGTTTGGCTTACACACTGACGTTATCACCATTGAGTTATTGAGTGTTGCCTTGTACTTTTTACAACCCGGCCATGCAGTCGCTACTTGGAGGTTCTCAGTGAGGATCAAACATGATTTTATCAGTCGTCATGCACATACATGCAAGATATGTGATTATTTGAGAGCGTTCTAAATGTCCTAGAAGATACCAAATCCCCTTTGGTTTGTGCCAACTTCCCCCGTTAGCTGTTTATGCCTGTCTGGATTCCACGAGGGAGAGTGAAGAGAAGAAAAGGACTCAAATGTCTGGAACCGCGAGGTGTGCGCTTGTTTCACATCCCTTTCCGCTAATCGACGAGAGTGCGTGGCACAAAGGGTAGATCCCGGCTTTGCGTTGAAAGGTGAGGTGTTACTCAGCCTCTGACCTCGATCTAACACAGCTTTGTCAAACCGCTAACCCCCAAAATTTCCCACTTCCTCTTAGGGACATTTCGACCTCGAGGCTAGCTTGCTACGGCCCAAGGGTTTACTGAGAAACACGCTCACAATCACACCCTTGTTATGTGTCAACTCTGCCCGCGTTTCTGGTAAGTCTCTTTTAGTGTGTGTGTGTGTGTGTGTGTGTGTGTGTGTGTGTGTGTGGAAGCGCAATACAAGCAAAGTAAACCCCACCCACCTTTGACTTTACCCTACTCAGATGAATCACTGTGGTGACGATACTGTACTCTACCCCCGTCACGGTTCCTGTCTGCTGGTTTGTCCTGTTGTCTGTCCCGGCGTGCACGTGTGTGAGCGTGCACATTCCCCTCCCTCTCCACGCCCACTAATTCCTTCCACTAATATACATAGCATGGTTTTGGGTGAGAGAAAACCCCCACAATGATGGAGAAACTCGGTCTGAAAAGCAAGGTTAATTTAAATAGGTTTTTATTTGAAATACAATAGCAAGAGAATTCAAATATAAAAAATATTATGATCTGTTTCATTCCAAATACATTATTTGTGAACAACACAAAAAAAACACACAGTGTGTTTGGAGACACCGTGGTGTGTACAGTACAATATAACATTGGGCTTCACAATGCCGACGCCGCTCGTCCTCAACGTGCCTGCTGCTCTTGAAAAACAGACATTAGGCTTTGTAATCATTGACGATTTGTTCAGCGCTGGCGAACCTTCAAGTGTGATGTGTACATTCAACATTAGAGTATTTCAGTCTGCTACGAAACCAATTCCACAGCTTTCAACAACCCGCAACCGCCAGTCCCTTCCCCTCTCGTCCTTCTGCAGCCAAACTCCAAACTTCTGCGAGCTTCCGTCGGCCAGTCGTTGGGGCCGACAGACCCCACGGTCTCCGGCCGAACTCTGCCAGTCCACGGCACCTTCGCCAACCCGTTGCCGTCGTTTGTGTAGTTTTCTCTTAATGCAGCCTTTTCCAACTTTCCGTGCCCCCTCGGCGCTAAAGGGCACTCTGTTTGTGCTTGAGCTGGAGTGCAGTCTCTGGAGGTAATGTACGATGATGAAACGCTGAGATTAAAATCTTTGCCTTGAAAATGATGCCAACCGGCTGTCTCGAAGTTTCCCGATTTCGGGCAGGGAGACGCTTTTGTTTGTGTCCTGAAGGGCCAGCCATCCAAGCTGAGCTCCTCCTTATGGCTTCGTAGCCGAGCGCGACCCCTCGAAATCACAAGTAAAACCACCAAAAGTCTGTAAGGCCAGTCCAAAGTCAAAGCTTGTATGGGAATTCCAGCAGGAACTCCCGAGCGATGTGGGTGACGGGCAGCTCCTGGATGTTGCTGGCCCCACCGCACAGCTCCATGACACGCTTGCGGCACAGCTCCTGCAGGGTTGGCTTCCATCTCCTGCACGGGACCTTCAGGCTTTTCTTGGGCGAGCTGGAGTAATGCTCCAGGAGGTCGAAGAGGGTCGGGAAGGTGCTCTGGTTGCACGCCAGCGAGAACTTTCGGCCACTGTATAACACGCGAACGCTCACGGGGCCGCTCTTGGCGTGGTAGGACAACGTGAAGAAGACGCCCCTCTGCCGGCTGTCGCGGATGAGGAAGCTGCCCAGCGGCGCCTCCCGCAGCATGCGGTGGGCGTGCTCCACCCCCAGCGGGCCCCAGTAGAAGCCGCTGCGTTCGAGCTTGGCTGCCGTGGCCGCGATGATGTCGCAGTCCTCCTGGCAGGCGAAGGTGGGGAAGTGGGTCAGCTGCGGGGCCGGTCTGTGCTCGAGGGCGGGGAGGGACCGTCGCTGGAGTCGGCTCTCAAAGTTAGTGGGGCGGGGGTCGAGGGGGAGGTCGTTGTCGGGCGAGGGCGGGCTCTGCGGCTGGATCTCGTCGTGGCCTTCCACCGCGCTGTCGGCTACCATCCTACAGGGGAGAGCGGCCTCAGACCCTCTCCCATCTCTAACCGCCACCACAATGACATCCTGCAGAGAGACAAGGTTGACGTTATCAACTTGAGAGACACAATAACTTCCGCTCCGCCGTCAGTCGGCGATACACTCTGAGCTAAACCCAGCCCGCCGGAGACTGTTTGAGACAAAGGGAATCTGTGGTTTTGGCATGGGATCGGTACAGGCTGCCGCAAGAGAGATTACTGACGCCGTCTGTGCACGCTCACTCACACACGCACACAAACACAAAGGGGCATCATTAAAAGTAAAAATGGCTTCGCGCTATCATGCAGTGGAGGAAAATCTATCTGCGTTCTGTTATTGAGAAATGGGTCGGACAAAATCTGAATAGAAGTCAAAATAAAAGACGTGAAGACCCAACATTAGCGACGACAAACAGGGGCTGCAACATGAGCCTCTGCAGCCTGGGTTGACCCTGACATCTGTAACTGCTCAGCGGCAAGTCGCCAAAACCAGCAGATTCTTTCGCAGCTTTAGACCCTGCTCGGCTGAGTTTACACTACCAAAAACTTGTGCTGCGAGAGTTGTTCGTGTGTGTATGTGTTTGTGCGCGCGCGTGCATGTGTGTGTTTTTTTCCCCCCCACGTGATTCAGTTACTTATTTACTGTCAAAAATTGGGGGGTGTTGTGCCTTTAAATGCTGCCTTTACAAATCCCACAATGAAAGCGCTATATATAGATTTTTTTTCTTTAAACGCTTAATATAAAGTGTCTGATTTTGTCCGGGGGACATGGATTGGTACTGGTTGAAACGCAAGTTTTTGATACACCCAGCAGCTGTTTTCCACCTCTAAAATGAATACATGAATGCATAAATAAATACAATTCTTACCAAATTGTCCTGACGGCCGCGGCGGATTGAAGAATTGTGCGCCTAAATCCCAATTGACGGACCCGGTAGATAATCCCGTAGGTAATCCAGATGCCGGTGCAGGACTGACGGATCGAAGGTTGACACTTTGTAAACGAGAAGGAGAAGAAAAAAAAAACCCGGCTCGTGGCGCTGTCTGTCTGTCCGTCCGCCCGCTCGCTGAGACAGTGTGCGAGCTGCTGCGCTCTCCAATCCTTAAATATGCCTCACTCTAAAACGAAAGTGAAACCTAGCCTAGGATGCGGCAGACATTAGCGGAACTACTGCGTCTTATTTTACACGACATCTGATCAAAGGGTGGGCTTGAGGGGCGGTGCTCTGTGACTCTCGTTCAAGCTATTTCTCGTGCAGTTGAAGGCGACATACGTCATTCAAAACAACAAACAAACAAACACGCCGTAAGCAGGTTTTGTTTTTGTTTTTTAATCGAATGTGATGATCGTTGACATTCGCCGAAATTCTTAGCGGGCGTCCTTCAAAAGTACCAGTTCGGATCAGCTGCGCTATGCAACGTTCAAGTGGGCAGCGTCCCAACAGTAAATTGGAAACGCGAGAGAAGACACACACACACATACACACACATACACACACGCAAGTGTCATCCGAGACGTAGCTTGCACAACTCCGACGGTGCAACTTTCTAACGGCTCGAAGACGAGAGGCGGTAATGCGCTTTCAGCCGGTGTCGTCCACAGCTGGAGCCCCACTTTGCACACGGCCCTTTCAGAGGTCTGAGGCTAACATTGCTTCTCCGACAGAGAAACTGATGGCGGAAAAAGAAAGTTAAGGAAGGTGTTGAACAGCTGATCCCGTTTAAAGGGCAGGAGACAATGAGAAACAGCCTCTCTTTTGTGCTCACAGCTGATTTCATTTTGCCTCGAGGTGCTGCTGCAACTATGTTAATGTTAATGGGTTTTTTTGTTTTTTTTAATCTTGATTATTTGTTTTGTCCTAGATGGACAATGCATCAGTCTATTAGCACGTCTATTGGACGTGTGCGTGTGTGGCACTTGTGGACAAATGCATCAATATAAAATGGGATGCGGCAGGATGTTTAGGTGCTTGTAGGCAGTGCAGGTGGCAGAGGGAGCCTCCTGCAAACTCCTGCAAGCCTGGAAACACTTGCAAAACTCTCAATGCAAAGGCCTTGGGGAAAAAAAAAAAAGCATTTCATGTGTTTGTGTAGTCCTTTGGGTGCAGATGTTTGTGCTCACTCCATGAGTTTCATTTCTGCGAAACAGGGAGGGAGGGAGAGAATGCAACCTTTGGTCGCAGGATATAGTGTGTCTTGGTCCAGCCAGTTGGAGCGCTGGCGTCATGTTTGCCTTGCCCGCGCACCGATCAAGCCTGGTGTTCATGTGATTTCATGGCCAAGCTCGCCGAGTTTCATTTCAGCGGAAGAAAAGACAGAAAGCGCGAAACAGTGACATTTTAGCAACATGCTGCCTTTGCAGAGGGTTTTGAAGTTTGACGCAATCACTCCCGACTTGGACTTGCACGCTTTCTGTTTTTGTGCACAGGCGCACACAGGGTCAAGTTAAGATATCCTTTTGTTCCATTATTCACACCCAGGCATAAGATCTCCTCACACGGGTATCAAATGATACAGATGACCTGTCAGAGTGGGGTGTGGCTTCCACACCCGACTGTTTGTCTGGTAAAAGGAAACCTTTTGACAAGTCAAAGGGCATTATAATGTTTTCGCCGGATTTAGTTTTTATTTTAATTCACAAGTTTTTTTTCTGGGTCGTGGTGCGTTTGTGTTCTGCTACTCGTTTCCCCTTGTTTTCTTTTATTTGTTTCCCCCGTGCAATATGGAAGGGACAAAAAGCAAAGGAATTGTTGTAGGCATTGCATAATTTCTTATAAAGCTCCGGGCAATGCTTTATTGTTCGCATCATGCACAATCTTGTAATTGTGCTCGACGGCCTGTGACAGAAAGGAATACTGCACTGTGAGCTTATTCCTGCTGTTTATGTTCACTTATAGCATGTATTTGTTTGTTGTTGCGTTTTTTTAAATGCCATCTGCCAAATATTGCTATCAAGGTGAGCTTCAGTTCAAGTTGATGTGAGGGTAAATAACAGTGAAAAGAGAAAAACAGCGATCCTACCAGCTGTAGGTGACAAATGGGTGACATTAAAAAAAACTTTATTGAAAAGGCAACAAAACTATTTCATTAGAAGCAAGTGCAAACAATGTCAAATGGATTAAAAAAGAGAGGACTGCACACATTTAGTCTGCCAACCAACTTTCCTCAAAAATGTGTATTTGTTTTTTTTTTGTTTTTTTTAAATGTGGCTAAAACAGATGGAGGTCAATACAGCCACCACAATCCAACATGTGTAACACTTCAATTATCGCAATCCAGTGTAGAATCTAATTTCCGTCATTCCTTGGTTTCAAACAGCTGGACCAAATCTGTTACAAATTATTCACCTTGGCATCTGTCACCACTTGACAACAAAATACATTACCATCCAACTTGGCCTTGGCACTTTGTTTTATCCTCTCATGTCAGGACATGTTGCTACATTGGAGGGCTGATGCAACTGCCATCCAATTCCTGTAAGCCAATCATTTTCCTTGCTTTTCTAAGTCACATCGCAACTCTGAGTCCAAGTGAAAGTGCAAACTGAACTTTAGCGGGGTGGTGCGTGGACTTGCGTCTCCACAAATCCAATGGAGGAAGTGCCGAAAAGGAAGTTTATATACATCAGCAAAATCAAAACATAACTCTTGGGCTATTCTGGGGTTGATTGGTGTTCCTTGCAGCGAGGGCTGTTCTTCTGAAGTGAAAGTACACGTTCTTCACTGCAAACTGCAAAAAGAAACTCCACAATAAACAAGCACTAAAACCCCCATAAAGCCATCTACTGTGGACGCTGGCAATACCTGTGGATACCAACATATGAGAGTGCACTTGAACCGTGACGGCAAAGTTACCTAGGAGGAAAAACATTTTTATTTAAGTAATTCTGAAAGTGAAACCGCACGTTCCCTCACCCGTGAGCAACAGAGATAGAATTCTGCCCATTTCTAGAAATCTCCTTGTCATCACCCTGTTGACCCTCCTTTCCTAGGATGTACCTGGTGCCCCTGAACTGGGAGGAGGAGGAGGAGGCACTTTGAGCTCGGCATCTCAGTTTCTGAGAGGGCTCTTCCATGTAAACGCTCCCCGAGCGCTTTCAACTTCCCTGAACAATCTCTTGCCAAGAGAAAAGGGGAGCCAGTGTTTCAAAAGGTTCCTGAGAGCCAGAACTGAACGAAACGTGACTGGCCGGTTGAATCAGAGTCTGGGTAATTCTTGCTTATTTCTTGAGCTTCCAGCATCTCTACAGGAATGTTTGATTTTCCCCCCGCCACACTTTTTTTCCCCCTCTTCGATTCTAATCGCTGATGAATAAAACTTCTGCTCCAGTGTTTTCATTTCTGAGAATGGATCACTTTTTCCTTTTTTTTGGGCTGCGCCAAATTCCCTTTGTAATCAGTGACTGGAATGTATTGTGCAGGTCTGGTTTGTCCTGAATTTCGGAAGACTTCCTCAACTTGCCCAATGGTGCATTGCTAATTGTGTGTTTGGCTTTCTCGCTCTAATGAAGTGGCTTCATGTGCATGACGGTCCCATAAAATCCCAGCCGGACAGCTTCCCAGTTGTGGTCTGCGCCAAACTGTCTGACCCCGTGGTCCCGACTGGGCTCAAAGTTTATCCTGGCTTCGTTGTTCTCGAACAGCGGAGCAGCAGCGAATCCTGCAGTGCTGCCAGCTTTCAGCGGATGGTGTCAGCAGTCTGTTTGCGCTTCATGGGCTGTGTTTTTTCCTTTTTTTATTGTTGTTGTTTTGCATGGGGATGTCAGAACGAAAATGAAATCACGTGGATTTCTGAAGTGTCATCATCCTCAGAGTCACTGTTGTTGGACTTTGCAGTTGGTTCTGGAGCGAAGCAAACGCTTTTCGCGTAAGGACGCAACAGGATGTGCAGGCGCCAGATTGCTTGTGCTATCCTGCAATCTGACCTCTTATCAGTTTATACACGCTGTTAACAGGCACCAAATAAAGTATAGTTGCTGAGAAGCCCAACCCTATTTCTCAGAAACGGCTGTAGCCCTCTAAACAAAGTGTATGTGTATATACATAGCATTTATGTCGTTTTTTTTTGTTTTGTTTTAGCGGATAGATTACTTGTTAGATTAGCGGGATTTGCACCATCATGCTGTGATTCAGTGCTCAAATGTCAAACGTGCAGGATTTAGCAGGACTTGACTTTAAGCATGGCGCAGACAATGTCAACGTTAATCCCGGTTTTCAGACCAGTTAGGATGTCAGGGCCCACTGAGTAAACACAGTAGGGCCGCCTCCTAGCAAGTGTTTGTCAGTAATTGAAAACACCTCTTTCTTTTCAAGGACTAACTGTACAGAGAGATGTGTGTCGTTTGTGTTTCATGCAATGCAAATAGATCCCTTTGGAAGCGGCACACTTGCCCTTTAATTCATAATGTACGTGTGATTTCTAACTCACTGCGCAAAACAAACAAACAAACAAACAAACCCAACAACATCCAGTTTCATGAGCTAACTCACTAGCACTAGCAGCTAGCATTTATGTGTATCTCTGCGTGCACAATAAATCGGCAAACCTTCGCCTAAACGGTCCCTCAACGGTCGCGGATCAACAGCTGGTAACATTTAAACTGAGGGCCAGCCTCCGAGCTTCTGAAATAAATGATGTCTGCTTGAGTGATCGCGGCCGCGCTCCACTCCGCTCCGCTGCGGTCGTGCGCAGCACTGCAGAGAAACACGCCGTTTCTGAGAACTCGAAAGTGAAACTAGAAATCATGAGCGGGTTAAATTGTTTTTTTTACACGATCCCTAGTTCTTCGAACCTGTTAAAACAAAGCACAAAACAAAACAGGTCGTTGCGTTTAAGTGCTGCCGGTAAAAAAAAAAAGATAAATTGAAGAAGATAGAACCACAATCAGATGAATCTCTCTCTCACACACACACACACACACACACACACACACACTTTGACACTCTGCTTCATAATAGACTATATAATAGACGGCATGTGACTCAAACTACCCTAATGCTTTTATGCATAACAGTCTTTGATTAAGGATTACAATTAAAATGCAAGTTACATTGTGTTGCTGTATGCATTGTGGTACTTGCTGACACCCTGAAATGTCGCCAAATATCGCACGAGACTGTACATTTAAATGTCAATTTAAAGACTAGCAAATTTTCATGATGCATTTTTTCCCCCCCTCCCCTCATCCAAGTTACCAGTCAGCTTTCCCACGACTGTATTCTCTCCAACTGCAGGCATTTGTATCTGGTTGTCACGAGCCCCTCCTCACTCTTTTCACATACATCTCAAGCGACATGCGTGCAGCGATATGCATCTGAAGACACACGGAGGGGACAGAAGCGGATCGTGCTCGGGGCGTGTGTCAACAGGCGCGTATTGGCTTTTGAGTTGTTGCTCGCGCCTTGTCTATCTCACTGTCAACATTGCGTTCTTCCTCGGAAAGTGATGCAGCGCAATCCGTTCTGAAGAAGAGAACAAACAGGATCTCCCTCTTGCAAACGTTCTGTTGTTTTCAAAAAGGCCTCAGTTGGGCCGAATGGAGTTCGTCATAACAATGAACGTCCAGGTTTTTGAAAAGACTCTCATAGTTACAGTACATGACAGACAAGTCAATATAGAACAAAAGTTTAGGCACATATTAGAATCTCTTCTGTCTTAATTTCATTTTTGCTTTTACTCTGCATGTGAAACATGACTGATACAAGCTCAGATTACTCCTGCACTAGTTTTTTTCTTCTTCTATAGTTAGTTAATGGCTCACTGGATGCACATACCATGTGCGCAGGCACTTAAAGTTCTTATGAGGATTTCTAAACATTCTAGGAACGCATGGGACTGACAATCCAGGTGCAACTGTGCGCCATGTGTGTAGTGCAATGTAATTACGCCTCAGGTGGAAATCTTTTTGTCAAGCAGACTGGGAAATTGCAGCGTCCGTGATTAACCATTTTCTAGATGATTCCCCCTGAACACTACAGGAGCAGCTCTGCAACATTACGTATCCAAAACAGACCTCAGAAAAAGCACAGCTGACCCGGCATTCAGCAGAAAAGAATGTTTTTCCACCGGAACAGATGCTTTTGTTTCGCCTCCCCGAATAGTTGTGACTGACTGGAGGAGGCATCTGTGTTGTTTTTTTTTGTCAGATCGTGACAATAGGCCGATTCCCAGAAGTCTGTGTTTTTGCTGACACTTTCTGAAAAGTGGAAGGACTTTTCTAATTTCTCACGAAAACCACTGATAAGGTGAATGTTACATAAAAAGGCAACTAGAGTGGATTTTGTCTAAAAGCAACGGACAGCGTCCCTCATTTTCTTTTTCTTTTGAACGTGTCACTGAAGTGGCTTTTTTCATCCTGTCAAGCATCACTTGACTCATGACTGTTGGCTGATCTATTTTTGAGAGCCACAAACCAGTTTGGTTTTTAGACGGCGTGACATCATGTTCTAGAAACTGGCCGCACTGAAAAAAAGTTCTGACACTTTTTGAACCTTTCACTTCTAGAGAAATTGAATGATGAAATGAAAGTGACGTTGCGCATAAATGTCATTAAATTTTTAAAAAAGGAAGAGAGAGACTTGCTCCTGAGACAATGTGGCGGTGACATTTTTCGTTGCCCTTTGTGTCTAAAGAACGTACTGTGTGTGTGTGTGTGTGTGTGTGTGTGTGTGTGTGTGTGTGTGTGTGTGTGTGTGTGTGTGTGTGTGTGTGTGTTTGTTTGTTTGGGTGCTTGAAACCATAGAAAAGGGAAATAAGACTTCTCTGCAACAGTTTTTTTTTTCATCAGAATAGAATACATGTCGGCTGGATTTACAGTAAATACTGTCAGGGGCAGCAGATCTGAAGCACTATTTTCACAATCAAGTGAAAATGCTAACCTTTGGTTGCAAACTGGTGTTCGCTAACACTGGTTACAATACCTTTTCATTCGGTAAGAATGAAGTAAGTCAAAAGTTTAAAATCGGCTTTAAAATGAATTGATTTGGCCCTTTGATTTGGCTCCTGTACCTGGATCACAGCGCCACCAGCTGACCAGGCGAGCTTCTTTAACTGGACACACAAGGTGAGGGAAAAGAACTGCAAAGTGTTGTTTTAGGTTGTAGAAGATATGTAAGGTATATATATATATATATATATATATATATATATATATATATATATATATATGTGTGTGTATATATATATGTATATATGTGTGTATATATATGTATATGTGTATATATATATATATATATATATGTATATATATATATATATATATATATATATATATATATATATATATATATATATATATATATATATATATATATATATATATATATATATATATATGTGTGTGTGTGTGTGTGTGTGTGTACACATATGTGTATGTCAGTGAGGTCAATGATTGATATCTGTGTAGCGTCAGTCCCCTCAGCTGACAGAAACCACAAGCCACTAAATATGTCATTCGTAGGAAGTGCGTCGGATTAACCTGAACTTTAATACTTGCCATTAGGAAATCCCATCACAGTCTGCAACATCTTTCTTCTCTCTCTAAAGAGGAAATGTAAGACTGAGTGCACTTTTATTTCACAACGGAATAGAAAAATTCAAACCAAAAGATTGGAAACAACCCGCCAAGACAAAAGAAAACTTGCCCTTTCGAGGCTCGGAAATCTCGTGGGGAATCTTTGTCCTCCGATGCGCATTAACATGTCTGCATTGGTGTGTGTTGGCTGGCTGGTAAAACTCAGCGATGCTATGTGTAAAAATGAAGACTGCTGAAAACGATGTTCAAAGTGTTAAATTTTATTATTGAATATGCATGGAAATTAGATTTAGACCGATTTCATCAGTTTGGGAGATAATTGACTTTTCTTGGGCTGTTTGTCGCAAGGTCTTATCAAACCCTTCTCCTGTCTTTTATTGCTCATCACGGGGCTCTGTTTGATCAGCCTTGGATTAATAATTTCCTGAAAAAACTCCGCCAAGGCTCACAAATCAGTAAATTTTCTGTCTTCATATTTTGCTGTGTTTGCGGGAAACACTGGGCTTTAGTTTCCTGCTAGAACTGTCCTTTTTTAGGGACCTCCCACAAGTTTGAAAGGGACCGAAAAGCAGGTGATCCCCAAGTGTTTTTAATTTCCAAGCAGCGTGTGGCGGTGAGCAACAGAAGTGAATGGCTGACTCTTGTCATTCTTGGTGAGTTTGCTGTTGAAAACGCTGGTAAAGTCACCGTGTGACATAAAAGGACTCGCTGACAGTTTGAGCCTCCGGCTGGGCCCCTTCTGTTCTATTACCATCAGTCCCTCTCGTCCCTCTCCTTCCTGGAAATCAGGCGAGGTGTATTTGTTTGTCATCAGGTTTTTTTTACGAACAGCACTTTCCAGTTAAACAATGGCCGTAAAACTTCCTCGTTCAGACACAGAAGGAAATGTCTTTTTGTGAATAAGAGTCGAGACCTTATTAGTCACCGAAGCAGGTGAGACTTGAAAGTTCATCGTCAAAGTCAGCCCGCTCTACCACCCATCACGACTGAGTGGCGCCGTTCTGTCCCTGCTCTCCCGAGGCTGTAAAGATCCCCGCGGTTTGCATGGATATGTTTATTATTAGTCCATTACTTTTAGCATAAAATAAAATAAACCGCTGGTATGTAATTACAACCTGAATTTAATCGAAAATAAATACGAATTGTATGTCGGAAATCTTTAAAAAAGAACAATATTTTTTAGGGTGTCACGTGGGCTGTCAGTATTCTCGAAACATACTAAAGCGACTTCCAACTTCATGAACTCAGATATTTGGCTCCCTCTGGTGGTTGGGAGAGGTATTTTGAGGCTCCCACTACGTCCAACAAAAGGTGGCGGGGGAAACAGCGCCCTCATGGCGTCAACCAAGTAACTTCTTCCGAAGTTTAAAACCAGCAGAATCGTAGTGGGAGGAGTTTAAAAGGACAGAAGGCGCAACTAGTTACCCAGCCCGGTGTTCATCGTCTCAGGGCTGCAGAGCGAGGCCACTAGAGTGCAGCGTTTTGTCATTTTTGATCAGTGAGCCACAGACAGACTGACATGATGGTTGAGCAGAGAGAAGCTGCGAGCTGCAGCGTGGGTGTGCTTTTGCTCATGATGAGTGATAGGGGTCAGCAGAGGTCTCTCACTATTCTCTCTCCACTTTAATCCAAGATGCACATCCAAAACTGCAACTGCGCTCTGCCAGGTGACTATTTAGGTCTTGTTTTGTGAGTATTGACTTTTTCCAACTATGCAACTTAAACATCCACAGCTTTTTTGTAAGTCTCCATGCATCAACTTACAAAAAAGCTAAAAGTATTTGCCAGGCGAACACAGATATTAAAAAGAAACAACTTGGACTACGATTTCTCAGCGCAAATTATACTTTTTCCTGCCAGATTGGGGATAAAGAGGGCAGCTGATGTGTAACACCACCCAGTGTTGCACCCGTGTTCAGAACCCTTGCGGAAACTAGTCCGAAATATGTTTATAGCTTTCAAAATGACTTTTCTTTTTTCTAGTGTTTTATCAGCTGATGTTACTGCTGATGTCTCATGAACAAAGAAACCAATACACATCATCAGATAGTATGCATTGTAAGTGAAGTAAATCAACAGTACAACCTTTTTCCTTACTTTCGTCGCAACTTAAAGGGAGCTGGTTGATGACGGAGACCAACCCATAAACGCTTTGCATTTGGAGCTTTGTAAGATGGATGCACCAGAGTCGACGATTTGGCATCGTCAAGCGCATCTCTTCTCATTCCGCACACTGGAGTGACTCACACACACGGGTTGGGAATGCTTCCACTGGGGGGCGGCCGACGTGGAAGGGGAAGGTCGAGAACCTGCGTGCATGATGCTGCTGCCTCCACTCCAGTGGAAGCGTATCTCCTGTTGGCTGCAACAGGTTCAGGTGCCTGATATGAAGACTGGTGTTTACACCCTCCCCGGGCCAACAGTGGGAGCTGACAGCAACAACAGCTGCGGTGTGAGGGGAGATGACAACTCCTATTGTTGAAAACACACACAAGCAAACTTGTGATGGCCTTCAGCGTTGCTCTGTACTTCCTGCGCACACTGTTTATTTATTTATTTATTTATTTTTAAAGGGAACGGCTCTTCCTTTTTGTTCATATGTTTTCTTTAATTTGCACACAAATGCATTGGATTTCCCTTTTTCAAAATGTCAAAAAAGAAGTTTGCAAAACGCTGCACAGGTTTGTGCAGTTCTCAGGTTTCTACGCAGTCTCCGACCGAGCCGGCTTAAAATAACAGCGTCCCCGGCAGTTTGCTCAGGGAGCAGTATTCAATTTTCCGTGATTAGTGAGTCGACAGGCAAAAACAGATGGATTCTAACCTCATTAAGATCATGTTATGTAAGCAAACGTCTCGCAATGAGCCATGACTCACGCAACCCGCCAAATGCACTCAGTTTGCTAATTGGCCGCGCCGGACGTGACGCCTGCTTTTCCTCAAAAGCTTTGTTTGCGCTCTTATCGGGTTTTAGAGATCTGAGATTTCTCTGTAACTTCCATCTAAAATACGTATGCATGACACCACGCAGAAGTGGTTAATCCCTGTGACACAGCCTGTCACCTGCAGAGCATTTCTCTCCTGGGCGTGGTGCTGTTCCGTGTGTGTGTGTGTCAAGTGTCTTGCTTGAAAAGGCGACTGGGAAAACAACGGCTGCATTTACAGATCGTAACTCAAGATTTCATTTTTTTTTTTCTCCCTGATTTTCTTCCCCAACCTCTTGCGTGGCAAAGCAACTCCTACTGTTTTCTTCATCCTTATCTTTTTCTTAAAGATTGGACTGTTACCTGCACAAACACACACACACACACACACACACACACACACACACTTACTTCCACTCTGTGTGCACAGCAACAGAGGAAGAGAATAAGTGCAGATATGCAAATGCAACATGAAAGCAGAAGAATAAGCTTGTGTGGTTGCAGGTGAAGTGATATTTGAGCAGATAGATTGTTGCTGGATGGATACTAATGTCGCATGTGCACCGACTGACGCTAAAGCTTCGATTCTTGTGATATCCGACGTGTCAGTACTTTAGTAGCTAAGAATTCAAGGAAGGACGGATTACATTTTACGCAGAATGTTTCCTGTTGTTAAAGTGCAGGACTCTGCACTTCTCTCTTTTGATAGTTAGGGTTGTACTTTTTTTGTGTGTGTCAGTGGTTGGGACCGAGAATTAAAGAGATTAGCAGAGATAATCTGTGATTTATTGACAATGTGTCGCAAAAAAATGTTTTAAATTCCTGTTTGTTGACATTAAGTTTTTGTTTAAAAAAAAATGTATTATGCAAACATAACACAAAAAGTGAGGAAATTTGTGGTAGATTATTTCTTTGTTGTGACAATGCATCTTGGAAATAAATCTTACATTGTTGGAAAGCCTATTTATTCCCTATTCTGAAATGGTGCCACGCTTGGAAGGAACATGAATTTGTGGGGTGAGCAGCAGAGCTACGTATCTGGGTTGCGCCCCTGAAAACTGTGACAAATCTTCACTCATGGACGCTGGCTTAAGCAGGGAGACCTTTCGAGCACCGCAGGAGTTTACTCCGTGACGACGTAGTGTTTTACTAATAGTAACCTTTGTTGCTGTGGTCTCAGCTCTCTTTGAAAATCTATCTATCTATCTATCTATCTATCTATCTATCTATCTATCTATCTATCTATCTATCTATCTATCTATCTATGGTTTTAATTGGAATGGGAATCTGAAGTATGGCTCATCACATCAGTGGAGATGTGTGAAGTCAAATGACTCAACTGAGGCATTTATGCTTGTAAAAGAGAGTTGTTCCCATAATGTACGTGCTTACCATTGGCTTAACATGCTTAACATTCCGTCTGTGTGTTTGGCTGGTCTTTCTACCTGTGTCGCTTAACCACCTGCAGGGGACGGGGGGTCAACCAGGAGCCACACATTAGTGGAGTGGAGAAATACTGTATGCCTTGGATGTGTTTCATAACCAAAAGAGAAAAGGAATGCGCCGTGTTCGTGCTGCAGATACAGCGTTGAAAACAAAAGCCAAGCGATTTGAAAGTCAGCAGCTCAAACGGTGCGCCTGAAGCAGCTCGAGTGTGCCGGCGTGCATGCGCGCCTTTGTGCACCTGCGATTGTGCGTCAGAGCGCGTCCTGCGCGGCAGTCGGAGGATGACAAGGGAACCAACAGGTTTATGTAACGGCTCCCTTCCGCCGTGGAGGAAACGGATGAAAGAGAGCGGAGCAGGGGACTGGAGAGGGAAGATGCTCGGAGGACAGCCAGGGAGACGGAGATACGGAGACAAAACCGGGATGGAGAGATGATGGGAAGGGACAAAAAAAAAAAAGATAGGGATGAAACGATGTTGCGCTGGTGAAAGCTTTCTGCCACACCAGCTGGAATTTTTCCAACATCTGTTTCATTTATATTCACATTCACCTTCAGTATAAAATTTGAACAAGAGGGCCTATGAATTAGAGTGTAATGTATATGTATATGTGTATGTATAAATACACAAATGAATATGCATATGTGTTTATATGTATGTACGTATATATACATACAATTGTATATGTGTATCTGTACATAGATACATTTATATGTATATATGTGTGCATGTACACACATACATAGATACATATGTACATATACGTATATATGTATGTATATATACAGTGTATGTGTATATGTATGTATGTATACATATATACATATGTATATATATATATATATATATATACACACATATATATATGTATATACAGTATGTGTGTGTATGTCTTTATATGTTTTCAATTATCATTTGTATAATTTAGAATGATAATTTAATGATCAATTATCATTATCATATTGCAACAGTTCTTCAACAGACAGGCTTCCTATTGGTGCTCGGGGTGACACCCCCACCACCCGGCGCTGGTCTGAGGTCTTTAACTCTTTTCCTTCAGTCAGATGTAAAGCACACCGAGATGTCTCGGACGCTCATGCAATCCTTCTCGCTCTGCCCTTTGTTCTTTTCCGTAACCGTAAGACAAAAAAAAAAGAAATCCAATAGCGGAAAACAAAGGGAAAAGCAGTGTTTTGGCGTGAATCAATGCGCTCGCTTTAATAGATGACCTCCTGCACCTGCCAACCCCCACAGTTTCATTGGACGGGCCGGTTTGGCTGGCGCAGACGCTCGCCCTAGTTCGCCGTCCACGGGGAGTAGTTACATCAGACCTGGCGTATTGATTAAATTGAAAGAGATCAGCGGCTTATGTCACCGTTTCCTAGTCTATACATACACTCGGGGGCGTTCAGGTTCTCACAGGGTGCCATTATGTCACAGCTGATGTGTCCGGGCTGGTTGCCACTGTCACGAGCTAAGCTGATCCTATGGTTTCTATAGTCTCCTGCCACTGTCACGGAGCAGCTCGGCAATGTTCGACCGGTCCTGATATCTGTGCTAAGAGCGTATTGATACCACAAAGGGGGAGCCGCTCACACCGTTGTCTGTCCCGCAGCTAAATCAATCTCATCTAGGTCATCCAGTGCCAGCTGACTCCCACAACATCCATGCGTCTGTGTGTGTGTGTGTCAATCAAGGCATGGACCAATTAACACGCTGGTCTTTCCGCTCCGCATATGAGATTCCGTGGCCTTTTGCACAGGTGGGAGATCAATAGCGCTTTTCTGCATGCGCACAAAGCGCGGCGGCGCGCTACCGTCGAGAGGAATGATGCGCTCCGCGCTCACAGTCACAATCGCTCTCCTCCGGCCTCGCATCCCTGTCACCTCCAGCCCCGACGGATGACTCACTTTGCGTTTACACCCCGCTGGCGCGCGCACGTGGCTGCACCGGCGTCTCCAGCTCTTTCAATTAGCATCGCATTCACCCGGCGAATGGCTCGGGGAAGTCATATAATCCGAGGCCATGGGCGCGTCCTGGAAGAAGGAAAAACAACAAAAGAAAAAAACCCAGAAAAACTCATGAAATTCATCCAAGTGTGGCAGACGACGATCCCCGGAAATCCCTCTGAAAGCAAAAGTCTTGAGATGAGTCACATCCGAGCAACTGTGTTTGCTTCCAATGGCAGCGCTCGGGCTCTGAGAGAAGAGTGTGTTGTCCTTCCCCATATGGCGCCTAGAAAATGAACATTTCTATTTTAGGAGTTCAAAGTGTTTTTTTGTGTTTTCTGCTGGCCATACACAGCCTTCTGCCATTGGAAGTGACTCTCTGGTCCATGTGCTGCTGCCGCTGCTGCATTTTGTTGACGTCAGTGGCTGCATACATCGCAGCGAGCAGGTGAACGTATATACGTACTGTATTTATAATATATGCCTGCGCCATTTTACAGTGCGTCATTATTCGTGCCACTTGAAAAAATCTAGAATTTTGCTGCTTCTTCACCTCTGCTGACTCATCATTTGTCTGACAACAACATCATCAAAATGAGATGATGTGCAAAAAATGTCAAATGGAATCCCGTTCACAGTGAAATGTAAAAAGGGGTCGTTGGGGTGCAGCTTTTCCCACAGCGTAATATTTTGTATCGAGTTCGAGTTCTGCGTGAAAAAGCCCAAATATCTGGAACCTTTACTTAAAGTTCAGCTTTGGGACGTCACAAAGTGCTTTGTGACGGTGCAGCCGAGGCACAGGCGACAACCTTGTGGCCGCGATCCAGGAAGGGGCTTCATGCCATCGATTTCACCCGTTGCATTTCAGCTTCGTTGGAAATCAAAGATGCTTTTTGCGTGGAGAGAGCGGCGACGGATCGAAGCGCGGCTGGGTGGAAGCTTGCTCGCTGCTCCGAGGGCCCCTGGGAAGACTTTTACATGCATTTCTCTGAAATTGCAGCAAAGAAAAGAAGTGAAGATAAATCCACCCCCCGCCCCCCTCTCCTCATGTTTGTTGTTTTTTTCTGACAGGCCTGGAGACGCTTTAAATTTGATGAAGTCAATGTTGCGCGCCATCTAAGGGGTCCTTTAAATGACACGGCGCGCGAAGGAAGTTGAAGCTCGCGCCTCTCTCTCTCTCTCTCTCTCTCTCTCTCTCTCTCTCTCTCTCTCTCTCTCTCTCTCTCTCTCTCACTCACTCACAGGAAAGCAGGAAGCGAGTCGCGGACGCGCGAGCGCAGCGCACCACTCCTGTGCCCAAGAGAAGATCATCAAGATCGCAGAAGCTCCTCACAGAAACCGGGTGCAGGTGGAAACCAGCTGATCGCAGCAGCAGCAGCAGCAGCAGCAGCAGCAGCAGCAGTTGAACTCCGAGCTTCGGCCGAAACAAACCGTCCCCTCGCGCCACTTTTTTTTTTTTTTTTTGGTGTTGGTTTGTTTTTTTGTTTGTTCTCGCCGAGCCATCGCCGCGAACCGCTGAACGTCGCCCCCCCTCCCCGAGTTCCGGAGCGAGACGCGCGGCTGCAAGAATGGCAGACTCGGCGGCGGCCAACAGCGACGGCGAGGACGGACCGCGCGAGCCCATGCGCGGCTTCGCGCGCCAGGGAGCCCTCCGCCAGAAGAACGTGCACGAGGTGAAGGACCACAAGTTCATCGCGCGCTTCTTCAAGCAGCCCACCTTCTGCAGCCACTGCACCGACTTCATCTGGTGAGGACGCGCTCAGTTTGCAGGACAGTTGGTGGTGGTGGGGTTGGTGGTGGTGGTGGTGGAGAAGCAAAATGATAGGCTGGTTAAAAATGCGTCGCATCTGAGTGTGTAGCAAAGTGCACAGATAGTCGAGTCGAGAGGCGGTGGTGTGGAACAAGCAGACTGTTCTGCAGACTCCAGTTCTGCATCAAGTTGAAAGGGAAACTGAGAAAGTGGGAGGTTTGCTCAACGCGGCTCGCTTGAAATAAACATCGATTCTCGCCTGACTGTCGCTGGTATTGAGTAAGTGAGACGAGGGCCGCAGGCAAGAGATGGAGATGAGTGGGCTGCACCAAGAAAGGACCAATCATAATAATAATAATCATAATGACAGCTTTTTAATTGGCCAAATCCCATTTAGAGGAACAGAAAGCCAAGTGGCGTACAGTCTGTCCAGAGGCCGCTGAGCCGCAGCTGCCGGCGCCTAACTTTGTGTCTCCCACCGAAAGGTCAAACTCGCCGGCGCTCGGCTTCATCTGTCTCCACCTCCCGCTCACCTGTGCAAGTCCAGCAGACAAGGCAGCCGCGTCCGGGATATGAAATGACTGCGCTGCTGCTGTGGCGGCGGCGGCTGGCCTAATTTGTGCAGTTTATTATTATCTGCACCCCCCCACCCCCCTCACCCACCATCGCACCACCCCACCTCCCCGCGCTATTCCCTGATCTGCCGTTATTTAAGTCCTTTGATGGGCCTTTTTAATTTGTGAATGGCTAAATAATTTCTCCGGGGGGGGGGGGTCTAATGGGATGACGGCCTCACAGGTTGCAAATATCCCGAAATAGCCGAGGAACGCCGTGCACCCTGTGCACCTGCTTGACCTGTTTAGATTACGAAATACCACTTCCCATCTATCCATCTATCTGTCTGTCTATCTATCTATCCATCTATCCATCTATCTATCTCTATCTATCATCTATATCTATCCATCTATCCATCTATCTATCTATCTATCCCTCTATCTATCTATCCATATATCCCTCTATCCATCTATCTATCCATCTATCTATCCCTCTATCCATCTATCTATCCATCTATCTATCTATCCCTCTATCCCTCTATCCATCTATCTATCCCTCTATCCATCTATCCATCTATCCCTCTATCCATCTATCCATCTATCTATCTATCTATCCCTCTATCCATCTATCCCTCTATCCATCTATCTATCTATCCATCTATCCATCTATCCCTCTATCCATCTATCTATCTATCCCTCTATCCATCTATCCCTCTATCCATCTATCTATCTATCCATCTATCTATCTATCCCTCTATCCATCTATCCATCTATCCCTCTATCCATCTATCCATCTATCTATCTATCTATCCCTCTATCCATCTATCCCTCTATCCATCTATCTATCTATCCATCTATCCATCTATCCCTCTATCCATCTATCTATCCCTCTATCTATCCATCTATCTATCCATCTATCTATCTATCTATCTATCCATCTATCCATCTATCTATCCATCTATCCCTCTATCCATCTATCCCTCTATCTATCCATCTATCCCTCTATCTATCTATCTATCTATCCATCTATCCCTCTATCTATCTATCTATCTATCTATCCGGGTCAATAGGCAGACAGGAGAAGAGTGACGGGAGCAGTGAGACAGATTATCTATTTGTGGCCACAATATGAAAATGAGCGCGGCGGAAGGTGTGTGTGTGTATGTGTGTGTGTGTGTGTCGAGGTTGGAATGTATTGACTGAACATCGATGTGTGTGTGTGTGTGTGTGTGTGTGTGTGTGAGAGAGAGAGAGAGAGAGAGAGAGAGAGGGAAACGGCAAATACGGGCAACTGGGTTTACCATACTGTGCAGTGGGTGTGGCTGACCGTTGCTCAGTTTCTCAGATGCGATTGTCCAACCTCCGCCCGTATCTGCGAAACACAACAACCAACGGCCTTCAGGGCGGGCAGGGGGTCAGATTGACACGGTGCGGCGACCTCAAGCAGAAGCCCGTTGATCTGGTTTCCAAACGCCTCGGTGAAAAACGCCTCCATTTCCCCAAAGACGTGCAGCGTATTCGGCAAACTCACCCCACCTGTGCGGTCCATCGAAATGGCGAAATAAGGACGGTGCAACCCAGCGGTGTGGCACAAAACCACCACTCCCAAACAGCTGCATGATGCCACGATGCCGGCATTTGTTTATTTTGTCGTGTGTGTGTCAGTGGCTCCAGCGAGGCCCTTCGCTGTCATGCGCTCGCTTTCCAACCACCAGTCGCACAAGCGGCGGCGAGCATTTTGAATCCAGTGTGTGTGTGTGTGTGTGTGTGTCGTGGGCGCCGTGTTCAACCTGCTCTTTGTCTCCGCAGGGGCTTCGGCAAGCAGGGATTCCAGTGTCAAGGTAGGTGGATGGAGCGCACGCCACACATGCACACTAAAGGACGAGTGCACTCAAAAGTTCACCCACCGCCGCGGCTCTGCTCTGCTAGTGGGATGATGCTCTTATTCCCCTACACCATAAACCTTGAAAATGCCAAGAATCTGATCAAAAGCAAAACAAAAAAAAAATCCTCTTTTTGTTTCTCCTCTCTGATAAAGTACAAATAGTGGCATTAAATGCAAAATGAAGATCCGCATGACTGGAGGTGGATGCAGTTTGATTCATAGAAGAGCAAAGCTGGGTGCGCAGCCTGCATTTAGGTCAGCGATGAAGAGGAAGAATAAAGATGTGTGTAAGGAAGTGATTCATCAAAATGATCGGCGAGATGGTCCACTTCTCAGAATGCGCCACGCGTTTAAAGGACAGGGCTGTCCACGACGTCGCTCCCGCAGTTTCTGTCATGTTCAAAGCAGAAGTGTCAGCGGAGGACCTTGAGTAGGTTCGAAACTCGTGTCCCGCCAAGACTTTTCGGGTCAGCCAGCCAGCCAGCCAGCCAGCCAGCCAGCGAAATATCAGAAACGGGTGAATCATCGTTTGAATACATTTCAATAAATTTGCTTGAAATCCAGCGCGCGCACGCATCGAGCTGGATCAGATAGAGGTCGAGAGTTCGGTCGACTTTGATGCTAAGTGCAACACGGCAGCGATGTCTTCCAACCGTGCAAAGGCAGAGTTACGTAATTTATCGCGTTGTTCCCTTTACTGGATAGACGTTGAAAAAAAAAATATGATTTGAAATCACAAAGCTTTTCTGGCCCTCGTTTCCCTCTTGCTCATCCTCTGGCCTAAAAAAAACTGGTGATGGAGATGGCCAAATGTTGCGGAACGAAAAACGTGTCATCTGCAAAAAAAATATTTTATTATTTGAATGTAGCGAACACAAGAAAAAACCTTGTTATGCTGACGCTGCCTTGCAGGTTCATCCCCAAACAGAGTTAACCGGTTTATTAAAACGTTCCTCGGTCTCATCAGTGAAAAAAAAACATAAAAATGTATCAAAACCATTTTCCATGTTAGCGACTTGTTTTGTTTCTGCTTTGCAACTTGGCCTTGTCAAGTATACTGCCATCTCCTGGCAGCGCTTAGCGTGGCTAATCTGTTCCAACCTCGTGGAAGCGATTTGCATGTCTTTGTTTTTTTTTCGCACTTGCATGGACTCCCTACGATTCCGCCAGTTCCAATTCTGCTGAGGCGTCGGCAAAGGGAAATGACATCACCTAGCCGTGCGAACCTGAGGCACTTCGGGCCTTTGCGTTTTGTCTTTTTCATAATAGATTTGCATCAGATGTGCATTTCCCCCCGCCCTTACTTGTGTGTGTTTTTTTTTCTTAATAATAAAAAAAAAAAAAAAAAAAAAGCCGACTGGATTCAAGGATTCTCACGTCTCCTAGCAACAGTGAAATATTCAGACAGGTCCGTCTATAGGCTGCGGAGGGAAGGAGGTGATGGTGCGCTGGTGGCTCGTCCACGTGTCTCCGTCATTCCTCGACAGGCTCCTTCACGTGTGGAGCTTTTTGCGGCGGCTGCGGCAGCAGGGGACCGCGGGCGTCTCCGGAGAGCAAGGTGTGCGGCTGGCAGGTGTCTCGCTGCCTGCCAGCGCGCCGGCTAAGGTGGGGTGGCGGGCGGGGGTGGAGGGGTGGGGAGCAGTCGGGGAGGTGGTGCCTCCAGATGAGGCGCTGGATAAACGAGGAAGACTGAGGTGTGGCAGGTCCACAGTGGAGAAGAAATGTCAGATTCAGCTCCCGACTGTTGGCGCCTTCTGATAAAAGGCTGCTGCTGTGTGTGTGTGTGTGAGAGGCGGCAGTTTTGAGTGCGTGTGTGTGTGTTGTGTGTGTGTGTTGTGTGTGTGTGTGTGTGTGTGTGTGTGTGTGTGGGTGGGTGCGAGTGCTAGGCCTCGTGTCCTTGTTTGCCCTTTGACCTCTTTGACTTTCCAAAGTCTGCCGCTTGCTGGCGTGTTTTTGAGATCTTCATGGAGAAGCAGCAGAGATTCCAGCAATTAAAGGCGGATTTCACAGCTCGGCACCGCGTCTGGATTCCTGAACTCAAAGTCTTGTGACGTTAGACGGGACTTTTTGGAAAACAAAGCCGTCTCTTATTTGTCGCATTCATGATCCCGCAACGTATTCAGCCCTCTTGCAGTTGTCGCTAAACCTGTAAGCCAAGCCGCATGCAGCCTTATTTCCCAAATTTAAAGCGGAAGTGAGAGAATCCAGATTAGTCCAGAATGGGAGGGGCCTTCACAAGGCCCCGCCCACGCCTCGTGCAAACTTAACGTACAGAGAATCGACACTGAATGAAACTGACTCTGTGCAACTGAAGCAAATCATTTTTTTCGCCAGTTTGCCGTCCGAGCCACGTTGCTGTGGCAGCAAATTCTGGAGACAGACGGGGAGAATCAAGTCATGATCCGCTTCGCTGTAAATTTGTGGTCCGCAACTGTTGGCGAGGAACAACCGCGAGGCTGAAACCCGGCCGATGTTTTCCAGCTCCGACGAAAGCAACGGCCAAAGCGACAGGACATTGTTAACGCTGTTCCTCTTCATTTAACCTCGTCACAGGAAGAGGGAGAAAAAAAGCAGAAGCTAAAAAAAAAAAAACTGCATCTAATTCACAGAAGCTGTTTTTTTTGTTTTTTTTTGTTTTGGCCATTGCCATCGAGTAGATACGCAGCACTTTTCGCATTTTGCGCGAGCGTGACTCCGCAGGGCCCGCGCCCTGCTTTTGCAGAGCGGCTCACCGCCTCAGCTCTTTTTTTTTTCTTCTCTCTCTCTCCCTCTTTTTTTCTCTCGTTTGTTTCACCTGTAAACAGTGAAGTGTTGTGCCTCCCTGGGATTTTGCCCTGCGGTTTTCCATAAACAAGCAGCGAGTTTTAGCCGGACGCTGGAAGGGGAGAGTTTGTTCTGTGTTTGTGGTGATTTCAGGAAGTGCGTGCAAGTTGGAGACACATTATAATCTCCCTTGTTTTTCTGTGTGTGTGTGTGTGTGTGTGTGAGTTCTGTGCATGTATAATGAGTTGGGTTCCATTGTGTAACGCAGCCCGTCGAGTGTCATTGAGTTTCACTCCAACGTTGGCTTAATGGAGAAATTATCCATTTTGGGCTTTGAGAGGGATAAAAGCTGATGGGGGGGGGCAGGAAGTGGCTGCGACAGGGCAGAAAGGGAACGGAGTGGCTGATAAAACAGACGGGCAGTGAGGTGAGAGATGGAAGAGGGGAGGCAGAAGAAGGCGAAGGGGGTGGGGAGAAAGGTGGGGGTGGAGTTTAAATGGAGAGACGACAGGGGGAGAGGAGCGCAGAGGATTAGGTGTGATTTTACTCACAGGTTCCGGTCAAAGGAGTTTGTGAAAAGGGATGAAGTCACTTAAAGAGAAATGAAGATAGTCACGCAGATTTCCTGGCGTTTTGGCGTGATGTAATATTTAGCACGCAGCGTGGAGAGCGCACGCCTTGGTTTGTTTACTCAACAAGGGAATATAGAGGGCTGGAAATGAGGGCACACTTTTCTGTTCAGAGCATCATGAATAAAGTTCTTGCTGATCGAGTGCGCATGAGTTCCTATGTGCACATATCATGAGAAGTTGAGTGTTTTCCTCATTGCGGAGGAATAAAACGTTCGAGGTTGATCCAGCATGTCTCTGCGTTTAGTGCTGTACTTCACTGCAAGTGAAGGGATTTCAAAATATCCTAAAAAATTGTTTGGAATTTGTTGGTTTGTCAGTTTTGTTTCCTGGATAAAGAGGAACATTCTCCAGGTGTTGTTAGAACCATTGCTTCCTTACAGTTCTCAGCAACTAGCATGCTAGTTAATGAGCCTCAGTGCTACGCTAGCTTTCGCTAAGACTTTTGCCAGGGAGCGCTTTAACTTGAGTCCTGTTCAACTTTGCCGGTCAGCCACTCAGTGACTTTTGCAACAACATGGTGGGTTAAACACAGCAGCATGACTTTGAATTTTTTTTTCTGACCTCCTTTGTGGCCCACAAATGTGAGACAAAAACACTTATTTTATTGGCTGGTCAAAAATATGCACGGCTGGTGTAATTTTCCTTTTTTTTTCACTTCGTAGAAGAAAAGGTCAAGTACCATAAATGATAAATCCTACAAAGAAAACTGATTTTTTTTTTGGGATGAATGATTTCACAGCGGCGTGGGCAACATAAATATTCAAAGAGATTTTCAGCAGTTTTATGTCGTTCCAATAGGATGCGAGCAGAGTTTTTTGCTGGAAGGGCACTGGAGCTGGAAGAGGTGGCGGGTCTGAGATTAAAAAGTGGAAAAATGTAAAATGAGAAGGAAGAGACGCGAGAGGAGCGGACACGACGACGTAGGCGCCGGGTGTCGCTTGCACCTAAAACAAAGGTGTCGCTTGCCGCAGCTATTAGCGCTCTTCAAATGGAAGAGAAGACGCAGAGATGGAACGCAGGTCCGCGCTGCAGTTGTGAGGAGGCCTTGTTTTCTTTTCAAGCCTCCCTCTGACTGACGCCGTCTTTTGTTCTCGCGCTGAACCGTTTGTCCCTGGCGTCCGCGGTTCACCGGGAATCACGAAACCTGTTTGTTCTCTCCTTTCTTTCTCTTATTATTCGCCTTTTTCCGCGAGCCCCCCTCAGCCCCCGCCCCCCAACCCCCGTCCAGGTTCAAACGACTCGGTGAATATTTGCTAGCGGTGTGTTTTGGCGGTGGCTGAACGCAGCTCAGGTGCCTCTACGACTCCGACCCGCGTGGGCTGTCGGAGGTCTCCGGATTCCAGAGACCTGCCTCCCACGCACGCACGCACGCGCGGACGTGCGCGCGCAAAAGGCACGGCGGCGGCTCGTGCGCGACACAGCTCGCGTAAAAAAAAACAAACGCGGAAGCTAACGGCAAAACGGCGGGAAGTTTATTTCTCTATTTTCCGCAGGTTTTCGCCTCTCATGTTTCTCCCCCTCCTCACAATCCCCTGCTTCTCTCTCCATCCGCTCTTCTCCTCCTCCTCCTCTCTCCCCCCCCACCCTCCAGTGGCTGTGCGCTGGAAGCTGTGGGCTTTGATGCTTTTATAAATAGCCCAAGTGTTCCACTGAGAGTAGCGCCAAATGGGATGGATGGAGGGACGGACGGATGGATGGAGGGATGGATGGATGGAGATCCGGGGGAGTCTGGGGGCGGGTGGGTGTGTGTGTGTGTGCGTGTGTTTGGGGTGGGGGCTGAGCGTGTAGGTGTGAGGAGAGAACATTGGAAAGCCAGCCACGGAGGATTAAAAAGCGACAGAGGTGTTTAACGAGATAACGGAGAGGATCGATCGCAGGCTAACGCCGCGCAGTTTGAGAACGTTCCATATTCTCTTACACGGCGAGGGGAGAAAAAAAAAGAAAAAGAAATGAATGCGTTTCATCTTTTTCATCAAATTCATCTCGGCCTGGGCTGCGTGCCGTCTCAACGTGACGGGTTTAATCGCCGCCTTGGCTGGGAAACGGGATATTGCAGTAAGGGCAGAGATGCTGCCGCCCTATAAATAATATCGCCGTATTTTCTTTTGCAAAGCAGATATAGATTTCAATATTTTCTCCAATGCTCCCTCCCCCAAAGGCCCAGGAGCGCGTTTTTAACATTTCCTGTTGAATAACAGCACAGCGGGACCTGCGGGGTGCGCTACAACTCCCAACCTCGTCCAAACTGCGGAAATGTTACAGCATTATGGCTTATGATTTTTTTTTTTTTGTTTTGTTTTGTTGTGTTTTTTTTCAGACACAACAAACTTGCATCCTAAACAGCGGCAGGCGCTCACGGCACACAACACGATATGACTCACGTGTTCTGAGGTGGGATGGGATGACTCTGATTAATGCGAGCGGAGGAGACGCTGCGTTATGGGTTTGACCTGAATGCGTTCCCAATGCCGCTGCGCTGCGTCTGGCAGACTTTTTTTTTAAAAACCTTTTTGCGGCGTCAGTCAGTGTTTGACATTTCGTAATTTCTGAGCTGAGTGAAGACAGTTTCCCAAAGCAGTTATGTGAGCCCACTGGAGCCCAATTAACCAATTAACTGTTATATAAATCATATTTAAGGTCACTTTTTAGAGCAATTTTCAAGTCTACATTTCTCTTCCCAGATTCCAGAAGTCTGCACAATAATTTCAAGAAGAAAAAAACCCGGCATGTTTAGCCCTCTGTTTACAGCGTCCTGTAAAAAAAACAATTGTTTTTGCCTTTCAACAAAAATGGACCTTTTATTGTACCTCCCACCACCTATCTCAGGGGGCGGAGCCCAGAACACCTGGCTGGGTGTTCTCTGACCATCCTTGGATAATTGCTGGTGACATCACAAAGGGCGGGTTTCCAGGAAACACTGCGGGAAGTGAGGCCTTGCAGGAGAAGTGAAGGACAGCCGGGCTTGATACTATTGTTAATACAAATTGGTAAACTTTACGTGATGAGGAACCTTGGAACTTCCCCAAACAAGTGCACGATGAAAAAGTTTTAAAGAAACGGTCCCAAAAGTTGAGCTGCTTCGGTCTCGTTCAAAAGTGTTCGTGTGTGACACTTTCTAAAAGCGACAGGCGCGCAACACAATGCGACTGGCCCAGGCTTCTTGCTTAACAGTCGTTCAGCAGTAACACCCGAGAAGTGTGTTTCTTCCTGTGGCTGCTTCCTGTTTTGAAGACTAATGTCGGAGGGTGTTGTTGTCGGCATGTAAGTGCACACTGGAGTGGGCCTGACGTGAGAGACTGTGCATACGTGCGGTTCACTCCACAGCGAGGGGGGGAGCGAAGCAGCTGCTGCTCAAGAAAAGAGCCGTCGCTGTTTCTGTTTGTCGGCTGTCAGCGGCTCCGCTGTGACTTAGTGGATGAATCTCGGTCCGTCCTTGTTATCCTACAGGTGTGCGTACAAACTCCTTGAGTTTGAACTCACATCCATCCATCTAAAGACTCAAACTGCAGTTCAGCGTGCATAAGTTTCTACTATTGAGTGTATGAGAAGATGGGTGGGATCATTGCAAAGTCACACATTGGTTTGCAAGGATCCGTTCTGAGGCTTTGAGGTTGGGTTGGGTTCACGGTCAGCGCCATAAGTTTCAGATCCATTTTTAAAATGAAAGATTTCATATTTGGATTTGTGGATGCTAGCAGAGGTGAACCGGTGGCTACTTTCACTCACAATTGTTATTTTTTTATTTTATTTTTTTTTAATGTTTCAAGGGTCAAAATTTAGGGCTTATTCCATATTGACAGTCTTTTTGCAACCAACCTTGGCGGTCCCTGCTGGCAAAACGATAGAATGCAGGCCTCATCTTAATATCCCTTATCCATCTTTTAATACGGTCAATGGTCCCTCATCGCTTTCCGTTCACGCCACCTGCAGGGCCGCACCCGTTTTTGCTGCTGACATTTGGGGCAGTAATAGGCCCCCGTTGCTACGGCGACACCTTGGAGACGTTTCTGATAGATCAGACAGCCAATGTGGGTCAGGATTGTTGAACAGCGCTGCCAAAACAGCGACACCCAACAGCACTGCTACCCGTCCTAGAGAGAAGCACAGCCGCCTCTGTCTTCTGAGGTTTCTTCTTTTTCTCCGTTCGAGGGTCTAAAGGTAGACGTGAGGGGCAAATTGTATTTGCTGTGCAAATAACGTTTGATTGATTGGTTGAAAATGCACACAAACCAGCGCGACAAAAAGGAGAATATTAGCCTGCTCCAGCTGTGTCAAGTCAGTCGACTGATAAAGACCTGCTTGTTGCCATGCAATCAAATACACTCACTGGCCACTTTATTAGGCACCCCATTGGTCATACAGGGTACCCAGTAAAGTGGCACTGTTAGTGTATATAAACACACGTTGCTTCAAGGCTGGAGGGCTCGTTGGTCCAGAGATGCTGTTCTGCGTTGCTTGGTTGCAACCAGTGGTGATTCGACTTCCTGTTGCCTCTCTGTGGTCTCCAACCAGTCTGCCCATTCTGACCTCTGACCCCTGATATCAACAAGGCATTTTTCCTCCACAACTGCAACTCCCTGGATATTTTCTCTGTTTGGGCCAGTTGTCTTTGAAGCCCATCGATGGTTATGCCATTGTGAAATTCCCAGTCAATCAGCATTTAAATACTCAGACCAACCTGGCATGACCAATCTGGCAAGCATCTTCTTCCCTATTCTGATTCTGTCTAAATCCATGCATCTACATACATTGAGTTGCTGCTATTTGATTGTCTGAACAAGCAGTTGTTAAAAAAAAAACTGTTTTTTTTTTTTGTTTTTTTTTTCAAGGAAAACAGATTCCATCATAATTCATTATAAGTGTTGAGTGATATTTAGTTATCCATATACTGGCAACCTTGAAGTGACCTCCTCCTGACGCTCAGTAGTTAAACAGTCCCTCATCAATCCCACAGACTACGCTAACTTGGACAATGGCTTTGAATAGTCCTGCGCAAAGGTGCTTCTGATTTAACCCTCGTAATTTAACTGTATTTGCCAGGGGGAGACAACACATAGCGGCAGCACAACAAAGCATCCTCCCATTACGCCAAACACCCCGTTGGCTGTTGACATTTTTACACCGTTGTCCCGCATGAATAGACGCCGAGCCATGGTGAATGCGTGTCAGTCCCAGGGATCGCCGGCTTCCGCACTCAACTCCGTCAATAGCTGCTTCCCCGCAGCGCAGGGAGGAAGTGGTCTGCCCTGCCAGTGGTGCCTTCTATTCACTGCCGCCACCAGCCTACCTTGCGGGTGGGCTTCGTCATCGAACCTTTCGGAGAAAGGCAGTGACAAATGTCACAGGAGGGGGTTTGTGGCTGCGAGATCAGTGGCAGGCAGGAAAGCACTGAAGCCCTCTGAGAAAACTTTGCAATATCGTTGATTACTGATTGGACTGACTGCTTTGGTTAGCACCTTTGATGGAGGTCGACTGTATGTCATGCATTCTGGGTAAATTCGTAGGAAATTCTAACGCTTACAAAATGCTTTATGGAATATTCCAAATTGTCATCGTCTAATATTTGACCAGTTCTAACAAGGTTCATGAGAGTTGTTTTGTGTAACCAGGCCATTCATAATGTTTTGCTGCTAGCAAAGTGACCAGAGTGTTTCATGGAGGAACGTTAAGTCTTGGCTTGCGTATCATGTAATGACTACCAGTTGTAAAAACAAGATAAGCTGCAGTTACACACGGCTGATAATGAGTGCTGACAACCTGTGTCGGAATAGTACTTTTATTGCCAAGGATCTATAAAACACTCTGCATCATGAGCTTGTCACACGTTACATCTCCCGCCTGTATATGCCATGTGTTTCGTCTTTAACGTGTTTTATAAAGCATTATAAACGCCTTGTGACGCCTTGCGATAGCAATTAATGCTGACACGAGAGACGATAGAAGACATAAGACGCCCCCGTCCTTGAACAAGGAAGTTCAAGTCCCCACTACTCTTCTACCCGCAACTACGAAGTACCCACATCCAATGGCAAGCTGCAGTCCCGCCGCGATTTTGGGTTGATCACTCCAATTTGTCCATTGGTGTGCTTGGATTTCCGAAATGGGTGCGCGAACTAAATCTGAGGGAACTGGGAAATGTTCCGGCAGGTCGTCAGCCTTCGCGACACCCAGAACCATTAGCCCAATGTCAGTGAACCGGATTTGAAACAGACAGACGACAGCGGACGAAGCAGCTTGCAGAGAAAGTCGAGCCAGGAGTGTCTCCAACTCCTTTCCACCCACGTCGCTCTCAGCATAATCACATAATGTCCCCCCACTCGGCCCGCTTGTTCTTTAATTGTTCACTTTGCCACCACTCGTCTCTCCTACCTGATCACTGTCACGGCAACTTGGCACGGCTCTGTGCCTCATGCTTTTGTGTTGTGCGCGAGCCACGAATTGAACCCGATCGGGGCGCAATATTTGACTGGATGATGAGGGAAGCTGAATGTCCGCGACGTGAATCATGGCGTGTAGGTGTGTTTGGCCCACCTTGATTACTAACTGCTGTGGGGAGCGAGGCAAGGCTTCTGTGTGTTTGTGTGAAAATGCACTATGATATAATTTCTTGGACAAAAGGTCATTTTGTTTTCGAGGTCGTGCTGAGCCAAATTCCACTGATTGGATTGTGATGTTGAGTAAACTGTAAACATGGTGCTGCTGAAGAGTAAACATGAGCTGCTGCTGCTTGGGGGGATTTTTGTTTATTTATTTATTTATTATTTGTTCAACCTGCTCTCAAAAATACATCAAGTCTGAAATAGAAATGTTTTATGGTACTTTGGTACATTTTGAAAATCTAAACAGATGTTTGATTATGCCAAACAATGGGATGTTAAATTTATAGCATCAGAAGTGTATTAGATGTTTAAGCTGAAAGACGCTAATTGAGATTCACAATTGTACACTTGATCAAATATCCTTCCACGTGTAGCTCAAGATGTTTTCCCATCGCATGTTGGCCAATGTGAAGTGGACTTTGAAAAGTTGCCGCGTTCCCGTCAACTCTGTGAACACTCTAGCATTAGCGTTGCCTCCGCGGCTTCGTCGGAGGCCGCAGGAAGCAGCGGCGGCCGACTCGGCTCGTCGTGACGCGTCCGCCACAACCAGCGCCAGTCGGGTTTGACCCCCCAGCGTCCTTTCACTTCGAGTTGGATCAGTTAATCACGTTAAAACCCCCTTATGGTGGCTATGTGTGTGTGTGTGTGTGTGTGTGTGTGTGTGTGTGTGTGTGTGTGTGTGTGTGTGTGTGTGTGTGTGAGTGAGCGATGGCGACCTCTTAACTGTGTCACTGTTGCTCCTGAGATACTTTTAACCCGTTCGTCTGCCGGTGGTAACCTAGCAACAGGGACAGGAGCTGCCAGGAGTGCACTGATCCCAGACCTCTTTCTTTTCCGTTTCTTCTGTCCGTCCGTCTGCCCGCCTCTGTGACTTTCTGCTTTTTTCACTCTCAGCTTGTTCCGGTTTATTTATTTATTTATTTATTTATTTATTATTAGTCTCCTCTTCTCGCCTGTTTCTGTCCATACCTCCATTAGTATTGCTCTGATTCTTATCTTCCCCCCTTGTCCACCTCTGTCTTGCCTCTTTATTAATATAGACAGATGGTTTAGACTCGGGGCTTCAAATATGAGATCAGATTACGTCCCATTTGATATCATGTCTATCTTTTACCAGCTCGGATGTTGGAGAAAAGCCATGAAATCTGAGCAGATCCACGTTCTGATCCACTGTAGAAACCTGGTGGAACGAGAAGGCCATCTGCCCACAGGTTGACCTGCTCTTTATGAAAATATAAATGTGTGAAATTATCAGCAAATTAGAGAAATACACATTTCTGTGTAGTGACTGTACCCAACTAAAAATATCCATACGTATTTGTAAACGACTGCGAACTTAAATCCCGCTAAATGTCTGACATTCGACCTTAAATGTTCTGAAGCTAAAAAGGGAAGCGTGCTGCTTAAAATCTCCCACCTACACGCTTCCTTCCATTTGACATAATAATTGCTCCTTTTTATTACTTTCCCAATATGAGCTTCTTCAAACTGTGAGACACGTGGAAAGACAAAGGGAATTTTGTTGTTGCTAGCATACGCTTGTGGGGGTTACATTGATGAAAGCAGTCCCGCGCTAAGACTGCGGCGTTATTTTGCATAGCTTGTATAAGAAAAAAAAAGGGATGTGAGTTTAGCACAGAGGTGGGAACTGATTGTTTCAACGCGCCGCCGGCGTCTCGCGGTTTTCCGCACAGACGGCGTCTGATCACAGAGACCCCCAGCTCTTCTTTTCTTGTCATGCCTTTTCAAAGTATTTGCATGCTGCCAATGCTCTGCGGGCGTCTCGTGTCTTTTACGCACTTGGAAGCATCTTCAGTTTATTTAAAAAAAAAAAGACTCGAACTCAGAGCAGCAGATACAAGACACTTTAATAAGTGAGTGCGTGCCAAAGCTTGTGGTTTTTTTCTAGTGCTTGCATTGTCGCAGTGAGAGCAATAAGTTGTGTGTGTTTTTTTTCTTGTTGGTATTCGAACCTGTTAGTCTCATCCACTCTCTCGTTACTCTCCGCGGCTCTTCACTCTCACCCCTCTGCCCTCGTTCTCTCCCACTCCCCCGTGCTGAATTTTACTCGCTCTCAAATAATGAGTAAATCAGCGCGTGAGATAAAACCTTTTTTTTTTTTTTGGAAAGGCGGAGTGGCACAGAATGTCTCCGCCATGTAATTTATGCGATTCCAAGCTTCTCAAACTTCTCCTCTCCTCCTCGGTTGCGTTCCTTTTTCTCTCTTTTTTTGCCGTCTGGACCGAAACAGCAGGTATTGTTTGCGGAGGAGTCATGAGAGAGGGGGAGAGTGGCAGTGAGGGGTGGGGAGGGAGGGGAGGAAGGGAGGCAGGGAGAGGAGCGCGAGGAGAGAAAGTCATTATACCGTACAGGAGGTTGTGGAGCTGTGTGTGTATTTGGACATGATTAGGATCTTTTTTCAGGTTGCACACCATGTTTTATTCCGCTAAGAGGGAACTAAGTACCTTTCAAGTGCGCGCGCACACACACACACACACACAGCGATACAGAGTGGCGAGCTCGTCGCTGCAGGTAAAAAGGGATCAACAGTGTAAACGACTGCTTTTCTTTCTCCTCCGTCTTTTCCAATCTGTTGCGTAAAAGCCGCGATCGTTTCCTCTTTCTGGTACCTTCTGACGATGCAATGCCGGTTTGGTCGTCCCACCGGTGATTGGCAGGAGGCGGACCCTCCATTGTCTGACAGGAAGCGGTGATGATGAGGAATACACGCCGTCATACAGCTGGGACACTGGGGGTTCGGTACACAGTCATCCTGCCAGTGGCGGTGGGAGGACGGAGCGAACCTGCATAAATCGGCTGGCAGCCTACATCGCTTCAAACGACGACGCAAACACCTCTGCACGCAGGAGTGATTGACAGTCGAAAACCCAAAATGAAAATTTCGAAATGAAGCGTTGAATTCCACGGAGGGAAAACACAAAGCCTGATTGGACTCCGAAAACCTCGGCCTGATGGTCTCCGTCAGTCATCAGGCAACGCACCACAATGGCTCTCACGGTTGAGGAGCTTGATTCAGCACTGGAAGTGACGCCGTAGTCACCCTGCCGCCAATGAGCAAGGCTGGATTGTTTAGAAACATTTTAGTAGAATTTCCCGCCGTAATTGCTGCGTTAAAATAGGTTGTATTTTTTTTTTCCACTTTCATTCTACCTGAAAGAACTGATCTGCACCACCAATCCTAGAAGGTTCCGTCATTGCAACCACTGGGTGGAAGAGAATAACTGTCGCAGTAGGAATTGAAAAAGTTTGCCCCAAAAAATGCTTGCAAATGTGTTGAGCCCTGCGATTTATTTTTACATTTTTTTTTTTCAAAGTGAGAAAATTTAAATTAAACTTGCAGAGGGAATTGTGAATTGGAAGACAGGAAATGGGCTGACGGGACGTCAGGCTAGAGGCTCGTTGGATGTAAATCCAAAGAGGAGGATGGAGTGAATGGAAGAAGGTGAGAGACAGTCTTTGAATGAGAGAGAGATATAGAGAGAGGAATTGAATGGGAGAAGAGATGGAAGGGTGGAGGTGTAAGCTGGAGCTCTAAGGAAAAAAAAAAAAAATCGTCTTGTGCCAGACTTTCCTCACAGTGCTGGCACGGTGCTAAAACTGAAATCGAACGGCGCGAGGAAGCCAGACAGACGCTTGCGGTGTCTCCCCGCTCTCCCTCGGCTAATTGAGCGCAAGTTAGCGTGGCGTCAACTTAGGGGGCGGGGCCTATCGCAAGTTCGCCATCGTCGAATTCAGCTGCCGACGTCGTGAGAAAAGTTTTCGGGTGTTTTTCCTGTGTTTGACGCGTCTGGATGACAGCGCCGGCAGCGGAGGGAGTGTGTGTGTTTTCACAGCAGATGTAGGATTTCAACAGGTTAGACCGGAAGTACGTTTTTTTTGTGGGTTTAACGTAAAAGGACACAGCCTTTTTTTTTTTTTTTTACTGTCATCAACCTGGTTTTTCCCCCGTCAAGTGAGCGCCAAACATTTGGTTTTCAGCAGGGGTGAAATGAGATAGACCAAAACTGGGCCTTTTTGCTGTACGGTGTAAACAGAGGGCTAAATATACTGTTGTATACATACATGTTTTGTTTTGTTTTTTGCGGGGGAGGGGATTGTTGTGTGAAGTTGCTTTACTGAGGGTAAACAAAGACCTACGAGCGGATAGAAATGTGGCACCTTAGAGATAAAAAAAACTTAAATAACGCAGAACAAGAAGCAGCAGAACCGGAGTCATTAGCTCTGACCTGCGCCGCGTGGCACAAACACCTCGTCAGAAAGCCCGGGCAGAGCCGCCGAAGCGCGATTTCAAAAGGCTCCTCTCTGGAAGCGTAATTGATTGTTTTGTTTACCATTTTGTTTCGCTTTCCTTTCCTATCCTTTTTTTTTTTTTTTTTATTTGCCTCTCGTCACATACCAACCGGAGGTCAGAGATTGCCTGCCAAGCGAAATCCTCTGTGTTTTGCCCGTGAAAAGGCGCGCGGTGGATGGTGGATGGTGGATGGTTGGATGGTGGAGCTGGAGGAGGAGGAGGAGAGATGAAGAAGAGATTGATAGGAAGGGAGAGAGAGAGGGAGAGAGAGAGAGAGAGGAGGAGTGATATGGGTGTGCTGACTCACTCTGACCCTTCTCCCTGCTTCACCAGCAGCATCGTGGGTATTTATACCTCGGCGTAGGCTGTTCAGCCCCCCCCTTATATAAGCCCGTGCACGCACACACACACACACACGCAGTCAGGCGCGCACGCGGGGAGTTGCCCAAGGTGAACACCGTGTTTTGTTCGCGTTATCGACTTTCCTCCGCTGTTTTTTTTTTCCCTTTTGTCCATCTCCTTCCTCGCCGGCTCTTGTCCTCGTCTTCCTCCTGTTGCATCAGCTTCCCCTTCCTCTTTGACTCTCCCACCCCACGCTCACAGCGTCGCGAGGAAACGCTGTGACTGAGCGGTCGGCCAGTCAGCATGTGTGGAACTGAAAGTGCCCCTCCCCGATAGTTTCAGACGAAAGGCAAAAAGTTCAGAGGCCCTCCGATCGAAGGCGCATGTGGGGTGCGAGGAAGTGACTCAAACATTATTTACTTCCTATTTGAGAATATTTTGGCAGTTTGTAAGTGACAGAAGTGTTCTACTCGCTGCTCAGGAGGCTCGTTGACTAATTTGTTACAACAGCAGTTAACTCAGTGAAACCTAAAAAACAAAATAATTCAACCAGTTTCCTCCGAGAGAAGACTTAGCAAAACATTCAGAGCGAAAAAGGCCCAGTGTGTAACATTTTAAACGTGTCTTGTGAAATGTAATTATCAATTAATTCAATTTGATTTAATCAGAGGCGTTCAATGTTGCTTAAAGAATGGCGGACGTGCAAGCAGCCGCCACCCAGTGTCTATAGTTGGGATAAAATGTTGAGCTTTAATGGTTTTAACCAGACACAAAGTTGGTTTAAGATCGGAAAACTGCGACTAACATCAATCTGTTCGGAATATGTTGTGGACGGCACTAAATCTCACACACTGGGCCTTCAATCAGCATTGAAGCTAACTCTTGAGCTAATTCAGGAGAGTTTAAATGCAAAGTTGCCCATTGGTTGACGTGAATCTTGATAATACTTGGTGTTCCCGTCTCACAGCGGTTACTTGGGACCGGTTGTCTCCCGTCAATTTGGCAGACAGGTTTTTCCACGGGTGAGTCTTCGCCTCGATGTCTCCGCCACCCTTTGCCTTTAATCCGCCGCGAAAAGAAGCTTCTCGCCGGCGGCAATAGACAAACAATCGCGGCTGCAAGGGTCGGAGATCGAAACCTTCTGGCAACAATCCCGACAACGAGAGCAGGTTCCAATGCAGACGGTGCCAGGTTGAATATACATGTATATTTATATTTATATAAATACATATAAATAAATATTTGTTTGTTTTCCAAAAAAAAAAAAAACTGGCACACCACATCAAGGTGCAAGAAAGTCTCACCTATGGATTTTTCTAAAAAAAAAAAAAAAAAAAAGAAAAGAAAAAAAACCCTCAACTGACTGACACACTCGTGTCAGCTTTTTCTTGAGGATCACACGCGGAGATGGCAGCTGACAGCTGAAATTGCTCGGACCGCTCCTCCTGCCTTTGGTTGGATTCCAGCGACGCTTTCTGTCTCAGAACAAGCAAAGCAAAGTCTTTTGAGAGGGAGCTCGAAGCGAGGATTACAATGATTGACAAGCAGCCGTGTGAACGCTCGGGAGGCGTCTGCACCACTTCGAGGGAGACCTTGATGCCTGTGTGCGTGTGTGTGTGTGTGTGTGTGTGTGTGTGTGAGAGAGAGAGAGAGAGAGAGAGAGAGAGAGAAAGACCTGCAGGTCCACGTTTGACGAGATCCTATTAAGATAAGTCCTCGCAATGTACGACACGCAGTGGCGTTACATGCAAAGCAGGGCGACCGACGTGACTGTGCACGCCTTTTGGCGGCGCTCTCACCTGGGAACGGGGGCTCCAACCGTGGCTGCCCTCGGGGAGGGGTGGAGGGGGGAGGGGGGGTGGAGAGAAAGAACCCGGAGAGCAAGTCAACACTTGCAAAGTGTTAATAAAAGTGAGAAAACTCACAGAGAACAAGGAGGACGGCGGCTTCCGTTGACCCACCGCTCAGGCGGCCGCGCTGCTGAGTGCAAAAAAGGCTGATTATGCAGTAATATTAGCAAACATCAAGCAACCCGCAAGCAGCAAAATGACCTCAGAGACCAAACAGAGACAAAACTCCTCTGAGAAAAATTGAGAGATTTTGTTATTCATGCGCAAGAACTGAAATGATCCCAAAGTTCTGAAATGTTTGGAATCTGCAGACGAAAACCATTGGAAATAACGTCACAAAACAAATGGATAGTTAAAGGCCTCATCTTGGAAACATTTATTTTCATTCTTGGCCTTAATAATAATAATAATGATAATAATAATAAATAAATAACAACTAACTCGAAAGATTTCCAGACATACTCAGGCCTCTAATTGTAGCTTCTGCATGAACAAATAGTTTTACCCTCCTGCTGTTCAGAAGGAGAGACACTGCATGAAAAGGGGTTTATCCGGAAATATCCGGGCACAGCAACCAGGTGGAACCAAGGCGGTCTCAGAGTTTGGAACAAAAACCTGCTTGGGGGTGTGAAGCAAAGTGTGACATCACAAAGGGCAAGACTTTTCACTGACACTGACTGAACTGGAGACGAGCAAGAATTTTCAGTTTTTCTGGATTTTTTAATTTTGGCGTTAACTATATTTCAAGAAGTTAATTTTAACCCAACTGTAATATTCCGAACAATCCTTTTCATGACCCACTATCTGGCTCTCTGGAAGTCACTTTAGGGTCCAAACACACACTCACTGTGTGTGTGTGTGTGTGTTTCCGATGGATATTTTATGTATATGATAAATAATGAAGGCAGACAGGCAGGGTGCCGGCAAAACTGCAGTCGTGCTGAGGCGGCATGTGGAGGGCACCAAGAGGGCAGCAAGTGAATGAGGATAAGAATTGGAACAGGACCCCCTGGAGAAAAATGCTGTGTGTCGCTGCTCCTTAACCTCCGGACGTTGCCGTAATGTAAGTTCCTAAGTTCTGATGGCAACGGGAACAAGAGACGTACGAGTATCTTCAATTTTGTGGTACAAAAAGTGTCCTTGTGTGGTCGGATGACGGTTTCATGCCAACCTGTGAGAAGTCTAGATTTTCCTGGCTGCAGTAAAGCAGAGTGGAGCAAAAGTGGGAAATGCAGCGTCCTCGTGCAGCCAACATCCTTTTTGCGGATTTGCTTTCCACGCAAACTTGGTGGCGAAGAACAAAAGCAAATTTTCCGGTGGAATTTAAACGTGACACCTGGGAACATTTTGTTTGGCCCTTGTCGAGATTTTAAAAAAGGATGGAAGTGACAGTTTCACTGTAAATAACTGCAGGACTTGTACACCCAAGACACACATTGTAACTTCAACATTTGTAACATTAGAACGACCGTATTTGCATCAAAAGTGTTTCCGAAACGACAAAAAACAACAACATGTATGTTGTCTTGTGGACTCGTTAGTGTTTTAATGAAGTCACTTCAGGTTCTCGTGATATTCAAGTGCTTCCCCAGCAGTCGCAAAACGCTGCTCTGTCTCTGCGCTCCGTCTTGGAAATGTGTGAGATGTTGTGAGTCAGTATGCAGAGGTAACCGATGCCTGCATGGGGGCAGTCATGTAATTGAGTGGGTGTTCAAATTTAGAAGCCGCATCTAGTTGTGCGTTTGCTTTCAAAGAGGAAATCGAGGGTTCAGGTTTGCGTTTTGTTTGTTTTTGGCCAAAGGGTCATATCGTACCCTTCTATTTGCGTGCACGTGTGCGTGCGTGTGTTTGTGTGTGTGTTTGGCGAGAGAATTGGCAGTTGCAATACTCCAAAAGAGCAGTTGCCTTGAAGCAATATGTGCGCGCAGCTCGCAACATTTCTATCTCCAACACTGTGCCTCCACCCTTTCTCTGTGTATTCTGCAATATCACTAGATAATGAGTGGGTGGATTGTGCATGTGTGTGTGTGCGCGTGTGTGTGTGTGGTATCATCGCAGTGAGTGGGTGGTGTGACCAAAAGGAGGATATTGCGTGGGAGTGAAGCACCATTGAGGTTCGCATCATCCGTGTGTGTGAATGTGCCGGAAAAGAGACACTTTATATTAATTATAAACCCCTCTGATCGACGCAGTTTGACGATAGAATGAAATTTTTTTTTTTTTAAAAAAACATTTAAAAATGCGCATATCCAAAACATGTAAATGAGACATGAGAGCCGGCTGACTCTTAACTTTCGCATCGGAATATTTGTGTTGGTTTTCTAAGCCAAGCAGAATTCCAAATGAGGTTGCATTTAAATGTTATGTAACAGCTTTTTTTTTTTTTTCTTGGTTGAAATCACGCGGATACTGAGAGGAGAGACCGTTGTTTGGATGTTTGGACGGACGTCAAACATTTTGGCGTTCTGTAAGAAAGCTATAAATATATATATATATATATATATATATATATATATATATATATATATATATATATATTTTAAATTTGAAATCCAAAGCAGTAAATATGAATAATTTATTGTAATTTATGGACACCAGTGAATTCTGTGTGCAATGGTTAATACTAGGTATACGATATACTGCCATGACGGTAAGGAATGACTGTCATTGAAGGATGGCCAACAGCGCAGTGCCTCCTTCAGGGGCCACCATTAGCATCCAGCTAACAAAGTGTTGACCTCAGCGTTGGAGACGAACTAAGTCCCCGGCAATGGTGAAAGAACATGCACGGAATTAATCATGCGTGCACTTGTCACAAACCCCACCACTCATTCCGTTTTCCCCAGTTGACTGACTTACACCCCCCCCAAAGCAGGAAGTCACGAGTGAGCCCTTCACTTCCTGTGGTGCGGATGGCAATCTGCGCTAGTGACGAGCTGCTCTTCGGATGCCGCCCCTCTGGTCTCCAGCCAGCCCAGAAAAGTTACTAATTAATAATCACTATTTGGGTTCAACTCTACGAAACGAGGCTAAAAAGTCGGGCTAAGATTTACAGATTCGTAGTGGCATGTTCGCAGCTCAGCCGTACCCAAAGTTCCGTGCTTTTACAGTTTTTTGAGAAGCGAAAGAACGTGACTACGCAACGGAGGAAGACCGGACAAGAAAAAGGCGACGGAAATAACACGGCCAGTCGCTGGAGCGAGGCCCACGCAACTCTCAACCGGCAAGGAGGCGCTGCCTAGCGCTGCGTCAGCTTAAGGGAGTCGGGTTTTGCAAACTCGCCCTGGCGATGGCGAGCGTAGCAGTTCGGCTGGACGAGTGCCAAATGAGGGCTCTATCGCCACCTGCTGCAGCGGAGGCAACAGATCCCCCCCATGAAGCACCGCTCAACTTTGTGTGCGCTGTGCTAATTTGATTAAACTAACAATACAGAAAAGAAACAGTGGCTGACTTTATCCAGACCGGGAGCTATTGGTTAACCATCCCTTCACACCGCTGCAGTATAATTCTGGTCGTTTGGCACTTAGAGAGGATTCAAAGTGGCCAATTGTGAAAATAACCACGACTGTATTTCCTGCTCTAAAGATTGTAAAATGTGCTTATGATGTTTTCTAGTTAGATGATAATCCAAAAATAGGACATTTCTGCAGGTTTTAAATGTCTGATCTGTTGTGAACTGATAAATTTACACCTTTGTTCACTATAATTTACCTCTTGAGATTAGATTAGAGATTTATTGCTATTTGTACGAGTTAAAACCAGGTTAAAACAGGTGAATTGGAATTTTTGTGCATTTCCCTGAGTCAGTGTAAAAATACTGTTAGTCGAATAAAAACACATAACAAGTTCCAGACGGTCCATAAGGCTTCACTCCTAAGTACATTATGCTTATTTTCATTACATAAATCACTAAAATAATAGGGAAAAGGGATAAGGAGATATTTATTACTCCTTAAAATGATTAGATTTTTTTTTTTAATGAGCGAGTCATATTAGTCGTTTGGAGTAGTTGCTGCATTCATTTCATCATCAGTTGCTGCGATCCCTTCTCCTCAATGAACTCGGCAGACGATTTTGCTCGATCCATTGTTTCTTCACACACAATGATTCATTCATTCACTCACTGATTTGCTTGATTACCACAAGAAGTCGCTACCAGAACCAGTTTTCTGCTGCTGCTGCCTCTCCTCCGTCATTCATACAGAAATAATGCTGTAATATTCACGAGGTGCCATTTCAAAATGGCAACCGTCACAAATCTGCTTTTCATCTTCTTGCGATTCCCGAGCCCGACCCTGACCTCCTTACTGAGCCTTTTTGACTTTGTGCCTTTGGAAAATCCTCTTTACGGGACGCCGATACGAGGGCGTGATTTCGTGCTGCGCCCGTGGTGTTTTTTTTTTCGTGGGCCCCTTGTACGCAGAGTGGCAGACAATGAGTCAACAGCGCGAGGGTGACAACGAGGGGTGCGTGGGCGCTGAGACAGAGGCAGAGCGTCACTGTGTACATTTACCACCGCAAAAGGTTTCTGCCGGTAATGCAAAGAAGAAACGTAGCTGAGATTTCGTCGGAACTCAAAAGCAAGACGTGCTTCATCTTTCACTTTGCTTTGACATTTTCCAAGACGAACCTCGCCGCCGCCGTCACCTCAGATGCTGCTTTAAAAGTTTCCCTGTGATGCTGATTTAGAATGTTAAGGGTGCTCGTTTTCTGGACCAGGGCCGACATTTTCACTCCGTCCTGCTGATATTTGAGAGCTGCGGTCGCTTCCCTGCCAGGACTTTTGGACAAAAATAGCCAAAGTGACAGCAGCGAGCGCATTACATTGATCGCAAACAAACAAACACACACACAGACACACACAAAAAAAATCAATTGAATTGAATCGAACGAAGGAGTCGCTCTAACTCAGTGTGCGAGAATGTAACTCCACTCTCCCCTCTGTCTCTTTCCCTCTGCACAGTGTGTTGTTTCGTGGTCCACAAACGCTGCCATGAGTTCGTCACCTTCTCCTGCCCCGGCGCCGACAAAGGACCTGCTTCAGATGTGAGTACGCGTGGAGGGAGCCGACGTCCAGTTCAGCCAAACTCGGGCCTCCCTCACCTGTCGACAGCAGGCTTTTTACACACACACACACACGCACACAAACACGCAGGGTTTTCTCTTGTGTTTATATTATATAAACACCAGTACTTCAACGGTACTTCACTGACTGAACACGACTGGCAGGTGATGTAAGATGCAGAATTTTAGCCTCCTTCCGCCCTTCCCGCTTTGAACATTTCTGCTCGTCCGCACGGCCATTTTTAGAAATGCCCTTCCTGTTTTCCCCATGAATGCAGTCGTCAGATCCGTATGCTAATAATGTCTTGGACGTGCAGTGGTGTCCTCTTTAATTCTCATCTGAAAGGTGGCACGACGCGCCACTTTTTATACCGTAATCCTCCTTCTCTGGAGGGCCTGAGAAGTGCTTCTCCCGCCTCTGATCAGTATTGTCTGAAGCGTTCTTCGCTCTGCTCGATGGCGTGGGGCAGGGGAGGGGGGGGCAAAGAGACAAAGGCGTAAGCTGCCACCTCTTTCCATAAGGGCGCTCTAATGGCGCAGCCTTCATCCTCTCAGAAAACCCAGGGGTCTTTGAGTTCCTCGCCCCCCCCCCTGAGTGGGATGCAAGTCTGAGGAGTGCACTTGGTGAGCCGCCTCCGGAGAAGTGGCCTGGTGGCTTCCGGAGGGAGGCTCGTTCCGTCCCCGCGGGCTCTTGGAACCTTCCCGATTTCATCATCTGTTCCTGCCACTCAGCTACCAGCGCTTTAATGCCTCAAAAGGTCTCGAGATCTCTTCGAATTATTGTTATGATGTACCGTTAAATCGCGTCTCGGTTACGGAAATAATTAGCTTCACCTGTGCGCACGACGCAGCAGTTTCAATCTAGGGCTAGAAATTGCGATTATTTTAATCAGCGATTAATCAGTGCCATGCGATAAAACTTGCGACTTCTCCAGGGTGTCACCCTGGCTTCGCCCTATGACAGCTGGAAGAGGCTCCAGCAAACCCCCGAAACCTAAGGGCAGAAACAAGCGGGTATTGAAAATGGATGGATGGATGGATTAATCGCTCAATTATTCTTTGATTAATTGATAATCGGAACCCATTAATTTCCACCCTTTTATTCAAAAGTGGAAACTCATGGTGCAAATTCACAGTGCAGAGCAATCTTCACGTGAACATCCCAAAATGTTTTGTAATCTCCATAAATTAACAATTTAATGTTGTTGAATGTTTTCAACAACATTAAATGGACTACCAAAATAAAACATACGCTTATCTGATTTACATCTGCTAAACACAAAGGATTTTTAAATAATTAAATAGTAAAGTGCACATAAAGTATATTTTTGCTGAAGTTGACCTGAACTTCAGAACAATAAATAAAGGATGCATATTTTGAAAATTTCACAGGATTTGTCTGAACATGATAATCACGACACTATACACTACATACACACACTCAAACTCTCTCACTTGTATTCGTAATTTAAGTTTATTATACACAACATTTAAACACAGAAGAACATTATAATCAAATAAAATGAACAGAATACATGACAACTGAAAAATCAATGGGCCACGAAAGGCAAGTGAACGATAGAAATGTGTCTTTAGTCTTGCAAATTTCTCAGCCCTGCTCTCCCACTGTCATGAAGGAGCCAATGTTAAATGAACTTTTCATGCTGGTCAAGCTGGACAGCGAGTAAACCAGCAGCAGCAGCAACTGGAGAGACGCCACATTTACACTTTGGGACCAACTGACGTTCAGGATTCGACTTGGTGGTTTCAACCGGAGCGCCCCTCGAAGTCGGAGTCCCTGCTCGTAAACTCTGAGTGCCGTCGCACTGACACAAAGAATCAATGATGAAATTTGTTGCCAACACTTTCTCGTTGTTGCACTTTTATCGATTTACTGTTGCAGCCGTTCCTGGAACATTTGCTCTCTGGCCCCACCTGTGGTGGGTTGTTTTCTCATTAGATGCTTTTCGTTCTACAGTTTCGCCTTTCTTATCTGATCGGCCTCCCAAAACGTACAGGCGTGTAATTGAAGACCTCGTCGAGGAGTCTATTCTATTATCCGGCTGGAACCTGCCTCTCTGCGGTTCTTTCCCCCTATTGTCTGGCGCTCTTTAGCTCCGTCTTGTACATCCTCTATTTAAATGCCACTCCACCCAGGAGGGCCCTGCTCTTAATTACGGGGCCTCGCCACCGCCTCCGTTGTCTTTTCCTTAATGAGTTCACGGTCTCGTGAACTCGGCACCCGCGCCGTGGGAAGGAGCAGGTATCTCCGCTGCAATCCAGATGCACATTTAAATATAGCAGGTGGAAGGGAGGAGGAGGAGGAGGAAGAGAGGAGGAGGATGGGACGCGACTAAGCATAAGGAGGAAAAAGAACATTTGATGGACATGCTTGCTTGATTATAAAGCGCGTTACCCAATCCTGTGAGCGCTGGAACGTCCAGGCAGCTAAGTGGAGTGTTTTTTTGTTTTTTTTTGTTTTTTTCCCAGCTTTGCACCGATCGACTCAAACGTTTTCACCCACGCGCAGCTGCACAGACGCGGCTTTGTGAACTTTATGAAACGGCAAGAAGATTTTTCAGCAATTTTGAAGCGTGATTGCGCGACAAATTTCCGTTCGCCTTTTCTCGCTCGCTCGCTCTGGATTCGGCTTTCCGCAGCGCTGGCCGAGGGGAAAGTGACAAATAAAGACCGCGTTTGTCTTTCCCTCCGGTGCATCTTTTTTCTCTTTTTTTCTTTCTCGCCGAGATTATGGAAATCCTCCTTCCTTTTATTTTGCTTGTTTCTGAGTAAAAGAAAGCGTGAACATTCAAATGACTACGGGGGCAGACTCTTGGTTCGTGGAACATTTTCAGCACGCTGGTGTGCAACCGTTTCGGAGGGCCGCATTCAAGGAGCGCTGCTCCGCTCGTAACGTGGCCAAATATTTGCAAACTTTGAGCAGTCTCGGAGCCGGTAGTGTCAGTTTGTAGCTGGATCGCTCACAAAAAAAGATGAAAGTTAACCTAATAATGATTGTGCAACAGTTTTTTTTGTTTTTTTTTTGAAAGTTGTTTTTGGTTTGTCTTGCAGGAAATTGAATAAATGTTGGATGTCACACATTAAAGGGTGCGTTGCTGTAGTAATTATCTGAATATCACTGGTATCATCAGAGATCATATTCAGTGCAGCAGCATGGCCTTCAGCGGTACAAAATCTACCACGGCCCAAGCGATTGCACAAAAGAGGTGATTTGTTGAGTTTTCACAACACTGCAAACTCCTGTACAGACAGTCTTGACGCCTCACGTTGACTTTCATTCATTGCGTCATTCTTTGTACCCAATAGCGTTCGCCACAGTACGCAGGAACGCAGCCTCGGTTGGTACAGAGATTTCAACCGAAATCTTTCACGTTAAATCAAATTTTCTTGCACCTGCCGACATCTTCCGCCTATAAAAGTACGAATGCTTTGTACTGCCGACAAAGACGCACACACACACACACACACACATGTGCAGACCCTGCGCTACCAGTCTGAACAAGTGATACGACACCTGTTTGGCAAAGTGACACAGTCCCACAGCTGCTGTGCTCTCTGCTATCTTTGACAGTCATCAGAACTCACTGTTGTGTAACAGGGGGACGGCGAAGGAGCTCGAGAGATTTCTTTTTGAGATATTGAAAAAGAAAAGTCTTTTACACGCCGCTGACGATGTGAAGAAACTTTTCTGTGCCTCACAAAAGCGAGGCCGCGGACGCCTTTGCCGAATAGAACGTCCGCCGCGGAAGAAGAAGAAGAAGAAGAAGAAGAAGAAGAAGAAGAAGAAGAAAGCAGACGAAAAACCCCGTTTTCATCCGGATCGGGTTGTTGTCGGCGGCAATGTTGCCTCTGTTGTCTGCAGCCACCGGCCCACCGCTTCCATTTGTACCTCTCGCCTGGTCTCTCCTCCTTTCCACCTTTGCCAGCGATGTACGTTTAAAAGAAGAAGTCAATTATAGATCTGGGTTAATAGAATGGGCTCCCCGTGGGAGAGGTCGAGGGATGAGATCGTCTAATGAAGCCTACATTTCACACCCACCGCCTGCCCATGGTATAGAACTCATTGTGTGTGTGTGCGTGCGTGTGTGTGTGTGTGTGTGTGTGTGTTGGTTTGATCAATTGCCAATGCAGATGATTTGAAAAAAAGTGTTGCCAACTGGAAATCAAACGGCAATTTCTTTGTTTTATGTCTTCGGGAACAAGTTACCGAACGCGCTGCTTTACATGTTTGCACAAATAACGCGACACATGCACATTTTTCACGCATCGATTTTCTGTTCTTTTCTTTTTCTTTTTTTCGTCTGTCGACTTCAGCGCCGAGTCCTGAAGCGGGACGATAACGACTTGTTCGTCTCCCGCCGAGTCTCCCTCTGTGTGTGAGAAGCAGGTTTTCTCGCTAGCTTCAAACCCATAAATAGGCTTCTATTCTTGTATGATGAATACGAACTCTTAGCTTTTTCTTCGAGGTTTTGACTCCATTAAATGATGGCCACAACAAAAATTATATATATATATTTCAGTTTTAACTTTTCAACTGAGCTTGTCTTTACACGTGCTGTACAAAATGTACTCAACAACGTTCAGTTCTAGAAGTGTTTTTCCCTCCCTGCTTTTTAATGGGCGGCGTGTGTTTTTGTTGATAGGAATTATGAAAGGAAGGGCAGGGAACAGTTTTTTTGTTTTGTTTTGTTTTGTTTTGTTTTGTTTTGTTTTGTTTTGTTTTGTTTTGTTTTGTTTTGTTTTTAACAATGAAGGCACGACTCCGTCCCTGTTTACATCGTTCAAAAAAGTGCCAAATTTATTCAGGGACAAAAAGTCGAATCGGTGACACCGGGCTGGGACTCTTCTGTCAGCCTGCCCGTCACGCGGCGCCGTGATTGGCAGCGGAGGACGAGCCTGTTGCACGTCTCAGCGCTGCCTGTTGGCTAAATTTTGTCGTGGGGGACAAAGACAGACGGCAACGTGTTGGACCCAAACAATAGACGTGAGTGAAAGCATAATGACAAAAAAGCAAGCGGCGAAAAACCAAGTGGTGCTTGCTTGCGAGCGTGCGTGCTTGCGCGCGCCTCGACGATGACTAACTGGCCGCCGATTGCTCGGGCACTGCGCACGGATGTTTCGGTTTAGACACCCGGTAACACAACATATGCCGTGCAATACGCTCATTTGTCAGGGAACGCCGCACGCCGCACCATCTGCTTTTCGTCCGTCAGTTCGAAAAAGCCTAGAATGAGTTTTTAAAAAAGTTGTAAATCACGTACAAAGTAAAAGAAAATCAAATCTGGTGTTGAAGAAAAAACATTGCAAATTTACCACATTTTTTCTGTGCCTGTCTATCAAATTTCTGTCATTAGAGTTTACCCACGTTTGTGTGTGTGTGTGTGTGTGTGTGTGTGTGTGTGTGTGTGTGTGTGTGTGTGTGTGTGTGTGTGTGTGTGTGTGTGTGTGTGATCACCTTCTTATTTGTTATGGCTGCCTAGCTAGCCGCTCTCTGGTGCTCTCCAACCGCCGGCCTTGGAGGCCTCACACAGACGCCCCTCCTTATCTTGTGTAGCTGTTTAAATCCACCTGCTGCCGCTCCCCAAATCCAAGTTCCCCAAACACAGACGCTGCATCTGCGTCTGCAATTGGAGGAACAAGACCGAAAGTTGGCCTGTCGCTGGAGTCATGAGTTCCACTGTTTCTTATTTTCATGACAGTTTTGGTTGTAATGGGTTATTTACATAGCTGGTTCTTGGGTATGCCCCTCTATCCTTTGTTTGCATTTGCGAGGTGAAGTGTTTTTGTTTTGTGTTTGTTTTTCATGTTGAACGACGACACCAGTTGTGTTCCTGTCATTAATTTTGTTTTTATGTAATCATAGAAGAATTTCAAATAATGTGTTTACTGCCACTTTAGCCAGATAGCTACAACTGGAGGCTGGTGTGATTGCTGATAGTGGCCGTGCATCCATCCAATGGCAAGCTGTGACGCACGCTGTGGCTTTTGTCTAAATTCTTGGGGTTTTTATAAACCCCGTCCCTATGACTCCTTCCTCCTCTAATGTCTAACCTCAATTTTGTTTGGCCAAAGAATCCATGCTAACCTCTTTAGCACGAGCAGCGCTCTCGGCTAATTCCTGAATTTCATCGCCAGTTCAGCCGGCAAGCTGATTGGTCGAGTGTAAGCTTGAAGTGGAAACACTAGGTTAGCCTGCAGTGACAGATGGGTTTTGTGTAATATAAATGTGAGGAAGTGTTGCCATTTATGTGTTTCAGCAAATAGTTGCTGAGAAAAACTAAACGACAGATGCTGTATGAGTGAGGTTGTCACAGAGGAGGCTGCCCCAACTTTCCTGGTCATTCCTTAAATACATAAATAAAAAAAAACAGTAAATATGAGTCATTATCGTTAGCATTTGGACCATATTCTCATTGTTGTTGTCATGCTCCAGCGGCAGCTCGTTGTTTTTGAAGGGAACTAAAACATCCGCTCAAAGTCGTTCCTGTCCTTGAGACGGACGAGACCTTGTCGAAAACCTTCTCGCACACAGCGCTGCTGCATGGTCACTCAGACTTGTTGGGTACACACACTCACACATGCATTTCTGAAGACACCTTGGGGATGCTGGGTATAATTCAGGCAGTGGCAGCCTAAATTTAACATTGTTTTCCAGGACAGGTGTCGGATGGAGAGAGAGAGAGAGAGAGAGAGAGAGAGAGAGAGAGAGAGAGAGAGAGAGAGAGAGAGAGAGAGAGAGAGAGAGAGAGAGAGAGAGAGAGAGAGAGAGAGAGAGAGAGAGAGAGAGAGAGAGAGAGAGAGAGAGAGAGAGAGAGAGAGAGAGAGAGAGAGAGAGAGAGAGAGAGAGAGAGAGAGAGAGAGAGAGAGAGAGAGAGAGAGAGATTGATCAGCTCCTTTTCTGGGGCTTGCGATGAATTCACGAACACGGGCACAAACAGTCTACGCACAAGAACGCAATTGTGATTTGCCGTGTAACCAAACTGTAAACAATCACCAGTAACCATAAACACTTTGTTCCCGTCGACATCTTTGACTGAATGGCACAATTTAATTTAATCAAGAGCCGTGTGGACTGAAGGTAAAGCTGCGTTTCCATTAACCCTAGAATTGCGCAAAACCTAAATATCTCAATAAAAAACTGGTAATGGAAACACAGAAATTTTGAAAAACCTCTCAAATACCGCTGGAATGTTTTTTATACTCTCATGAAGTGGTTTTTCGCAATATAGAGGTTATATCGCAAAATTGTCATGGAAACACTTTTTTTTCACATTTACGTGTCACTGGACGTAAAACACTCTTGAGAGTGGAAACACTCTCAAATCCCAATTATACTCTGTCAAGATTTTCGAAATATCGCTTTCATTTTGTGAAAAACTGTAATGGAAACGCAGTTTATGTTTCTTTACATTTACAGGCCCAATGGGTATTTAAGTTTATATAATTGACATCTTTTTTATATATATAATTTATATACAATAGCTATCAGACATTTGAATGCTGTCATACTGTTTGTCTTCAAATATTTTATTTCACATCAGCAAATTCCTTGTATAGAAGATGGATATTATTCCTTTATTTGAATTTATTTTATTGGAAGACAAAAAAAAACAGCGGCCGCACAGTCGAAACCTTATGCAAGGGCCGAAAGCTCGCAAAATAAATTTGATTTTTGCATAAGGTTTCAAGTGTGCAGCGTTTTTTTTTGTTTTTTTGTCTTCTGAGTATCCAAGTCCAGCACCAGCACCTCCCCGGAAATCTCTCATGAGCGGTGGCTTTTCTTCTACATTTGAATTTATTTTATTAAAACACCATGCAAATGGTACACCACCACGCTCTGCATGTAGTGGTGCAATGAAAATGTATATTATTAGCAAATGAAAATGCAGTTAGTTATTTTAAAGTGACTTTATCTCACATCTGTATTCCATTTGAGGCCAATTGAGCCTCTGTGAGTTTTCCACCAGCAGGCGTGTCTGCCCACTGAGCCATAGTGCCACAGTGGCAGGTGCCCCCCCACACACACACACACACACACTTCCTGTGTTTCTTAAGTTTCCTTTCCTGTTCTGGCGTTAAAAATAAGAACATTCATTCATTCATCTTCTATACCCTCTTATTCCTATTCAGGGTCACGGGGGTCTGCTGGAGCCTATCCCAGCTGTCTTAGGGCGAAGGCAGGGTGACACCCTGGACAAGTCGCCAGTTCATCGCAGGGCCACATAGAAACAGACAACCATTCATACTCACATGCACACCTACGGACAATTTAGAACGTTCAATTGACCTCACATGCATGTTTTTGGAGTGTGGGAGGAAGCCGGAGAACCCGGAGAGAACCCACGCAGACACAGGGAGAACATGCAAACTCCACACAGAAAGGTCCCAGGCCCGGGCCCCGGAATCGAACCCACAACCTTCTTGCTGTGAGGCAGCAGCGCTAACCACTGCGCCACCGTGTTGCCCAAAATAAGAACAATGATGGTAAAAGAGTCCATCATTGCTGCTGGATATTTAATGTGGGTAGAGCGCGTGCGAGTGGCGCGCTGGTGTGACCTTGGGCCGACCGCCCCCCCCCCCGCCCCCCGCGCTTCAATGCAAAGGCACTTCACGCAAGATTGACTCGTGTTTCTGTTGCGTGCACCCTTTGTAGCCTCGCCGTACCAACTCAACAAAGCCATTTCCATCTGAAGTGTCTCGATCGGGTTACATGTAGATGCCCGCGTAAACAAAAGCTACATTGGATGGCGTGTCTACGCTGCGCGCGCGGGGCCGGGTTGTGCCTGAAAAGCTCAAATCTATGCAATGCTGAGAGGAAGAGGAGGGCTGAACTTTGCGACAGTGAGGATTAAACAACCGTCACGTTTGGCCAGATGCAGCAGTTTTCTGCTCGGTGGATTTGAAGGTCCCACTTCAAACCCTCTTACGGAGGATCTTTCATGTTCATGTTGGAATGCAGCAGAGCATCCTTGCGCTATTGATTTGATGACGCACTCTCTGTAAATCTGGAGAAAGAGTGCTGGAGAAAGTTTAGCCCTTTGTTTACAGCCGCAGCTAAAAACACTGGCTTGCAGCTTCCTGTTTTTGCCGATGCTTTGTCGGACCTTCTGCGTGGTTGGAGGGGGACAAAGACGAGGAGGTTGCTGGTCGCCAGCTGTCCTCCACAACATGATGGAAGTATCGTTGCCCTTTGTGACATCATAAAAGGCCGATCCTCTGGAAGATCTGAAGTTCAATAGGCTAAAGACACATATTATTGTTGTAAAACTAAGTGACAGAACACCTGCTGCTACCTTTCATGTACCTCTTTAAGGTGACCAATCTCTCCCTCCTTTCTCCCAGGACCCGCGGGCGAAGCACAAGTTCAAGATCCACACCTACTCCAGTCCGACCTTCTGCGACCACTGTGGATCTCTGCTCTACGGCCTCCTACACCAGGGCATGAGATGTGACCGTACGTCCTCGCACCTCGCCCTCCATGTACAAGAAATATACACCATACCTAGAGACAGTGCTGCAGGGGGCAGCACTGAGCAGGACGCATGTGTATACCAAAATCTGAGTAAAAAGGCGATAGTTCAGATTTAGAGTTCCTACTGCATGTTAGATGTTTTTGAGATGAAATGAGACAGGCCAAACTAGAAGATTGGGTAGAATGTAGGCAGCTGATTGGCTGTGGCCTCCACTGAAGGCAACAGCCTGAAGGTGAAGATCCTTGATCGTATTCCAGTGACACAGTGCTGTCTCAGCAACGTCAAACTCCTCACAACTTCTTCCTGTTGGTCCTTGTCAACACATATTCATATTTGTGCGTGTCCCCCCCCCTCCATCCAGACTGTATGATGAACATCCATAAACGCTGCGTGGCCAACGTGCCCAGCCTGTGCGGGACAGATCACACCGAGAGGAGAGGTCGCCTCCAGATCAAAGCTGAGATCAAGACCAACGTGCTCACCGTCACCAGTAAGTGTCTCTCGGCAGCAAAAGCCAGGGGCTCGCCTGAGCGCCAGCAGGAGGGAAAACGGGACGGGAGCGCCCTCCTTTGGCGTAAATAGGGAACGACATGCAAATAATAAGGCAGTGATTAATTCGACAGTCAAACCAACACGATTTGTCTCGTAGAACAGCTTTTCGACACATTATGTGTTGAAAGTTCAAAAGATGGGTTTCTCTTTTGTTTTATTTGTGAGTGTTTGGCCTTACAGATGCACTTATTCGCACTGAACATTCAAACTCAGCAAATTAACCAATTTACTCAGAGATGATGCATCAATGTCCTGATGTCACATCAGACAATATTCCAAAGCATCGCAGGTATTGATCGGATTGTGACATGAGGCGGGATCTTGTGTATATTGAGACCTCAAATTTTATTTTGCTCTTTATTCTTCCATTGCAATTACATTTTGTAATTTAATATCTGTCTTTGAACTTATGTCTCAACCCATGAGGAAACTCATGTCCAAGCAGATGATGAGAGTAACTGATATTAATAAGATCTAATTATTTGTCTGAACCTGTTTTAATGGCAGATAACAAAACTTCCTTTAGATTTTGTCCAACTGATTTCAAAGAAAAAAGAAAAGGGTGAAGTACCTTTTGCTGCCTACGGGTGGCATCAGAGGCCATGCCTTTTGATTTTCTCCTCTTCATGCCATTAGTGCCCTAAACCCTCACATTTCCTACATGTAGAATGCTTTTTATTCCTCACAGATTTTTACTTATTTGACTAATATGTTATGTGACTTAAAAAATAGATATAAACCTGAATCAATCTATTGCACAAAGGCCTTTGCTGTTTGGGGATTAACTTTAGTCCACATTAGTAATATGTCTAGTCTAGTCTAATGTTCATGTGCACTTTTGTCAATCATGCAAACATGCACACGAAAACCAGGCCGCGTTTTGAGAAGCATCTTCCTCTCCCTCGCTGCTGAGCTCCGTCCCTCCCCTCCTCCCTCGGCCCCCCTTCCCCTCTCTCCCTGGTTCCCACGCTAGGAGACCGATCATTAGCTGGGATTGACTGTGGCAAATGATAAGAGGGCAGCGTTATCAACACAAGGACTGCTGCTCCAGCAATAAAGATACTAGCTCGCATGTAAGCTGCCAGACGGTACCGGAGGAGTCAAAACTGATCTGAATGACAAATGAAACCTTGGCCAAGTCCTCATTTTATATTGGCGGGAACAGATCCTCTTAATTGGTGGTTCACAATTTTTAAATTGCGTTTTTGCATTTTTAACAACGGTTTAGCCTCAAGGTTCTGCACATGCTAGTTTTAATTTTGCTTTTTGTAGACCTGGTGATTTTTAATTTGATATTATTATTATTATTATTATTATCATTATTATTATTATTATTATTATTATTATTATTATTATTATTATTATTATTTATTTACGTATGTATTTTTTATTAAAACATGCAGCGTTTCATGCGTTTAAAAAAATAGGCAGCAGGCAGTGAAGTACCCTTTGCAGACCGTAGGGGTCAGTGTGGAACTATCGCCAGCTGTCTTCCCCATTGCAGCAAGGTGGAGTGGGCGATGAAAAAGAAAGGAAGAAAAAAAGAAAAACCCAACCCTCAATGTCGACGCAGACTTCGAGGTTTGAGGCTAACTCCGCCTACTGAATGAATGAATGAATGAATGAATTAATGAATGAGTGCTTTATTTCGGTTTTAAAAAAACAAAATTAAAATCACGTTTTTACAAATTAATTTATCAGGAAGAAACTGAAAAAGGAATCGGCTGAAGCCCCAAGGCTCATTTTGCCTCTCCTGTACCATCATAGGATTAACTAAATAATTCACAGTAAAACATCAAAACACATAATAGGTTAAACTGAAGAATCGAATGCAATCAAAATTCATTGTAACCTTTGATCATTTTAAATTTTAAAGTCTCTTTGAATACATCTTTATTTCATTGTTTCCTACTTCCTGGCAACGTAATTTGCCTGTAACTACAGACACCGATGTGGAGGCTGAATGCAGTGACATCTGGTTAAAATGAATGACTTTTTTTTTTATTGACGTAACAACAGTTCCCATATCCGGGAAGTTTAGCATTTTTTTTTTTCTGAAAAAATGCTTCCGTCAACCTAACAATACTGCATTTTAAACAACAAAAAATGATTGAAATTTGAATTATTGAATATTCCCATTTTTATTTTCACGTTTTGACATCTCTGTGTTTATAATACATCACGTGTAGTGCTTTCCTACATACATATTCCCTCGAATGGAAAATGTTTTTACGTACAAAAAATTTAATTCGCTCATTTCAACCGTTTGTCATTGCATTTAGCATCCACTTCGACGTCCACAGTTATAGCGGGAGGGGGGGGATCAAACCTCAAAGTCTGCACTGACTCACCACCACCGCACAGGACGAGCTGCACAGCCAAACGGCGCAGGAGCTGGTGGAAGCAGGTTTAATCACAGAAATTGACATGGGTGTAAAGTGACACTTTATTGATCACTTTGAAGTCACCTCCTACAACCCTGCTCGCCCCCCATCCCCACCACATATCCCCACCACCCGCCTTCATTGGGGACATCAGAGCTGCGGGTCAGTGCCCATGGAGATGAAGCATCAGCTTCCAGCTAAAGGACGTTTCAGCAGGGGGAGGGGGCAAAAAAAAAAAAAAGAAAGGAAAAAAATCAGCAAGCAGTTGGATGTTGGGTGGACGGGGCCCTGAGTGGTTCCCAGCAGCCTGTGGTTGTTCACCTGCTGCGGCCTGATGCCCGCCCAGTATGGGAGACCGAAGCGTCGAAGCTGTGCTTTGAGGCCAGGTCAAGTGTCAGTCGTGAACAACAGCACTGCAGCTGCAGCTGCAGTTTCTGGCCGTTAAGTTTCGGGTGAAGGGCTTTTCACTCACAGGATGTTAAATAAATCCCCACTGTGTCAGAATATGTTTCCACAGGCGTGCTAGATGAAGCTGGGGGGGGGCAGTGAAGTCGGAGAGTCAGAAATTGCAGGAGGTGCCTCTGCTGTTCGCAGTGGACGCTGCCATGAGCGGGCGGTCTGATCCGTTCAGAACCGGACGGCGTTTTCACACCGAGTCGACGCGGCCGACGCGAATCCCTCGCAGGGGTCTTTCTCGCGATGCACCGCCCACGCCCACGCCGCCAGCAGTTCTGCTGCTGCTGCTGCACTCTCGCTCTGCTCATCCTCCCCTGCAGACTCCCGTCCGTGCGTACCCCCCCACCCCCCGTAAAACATATGCACGGGCCCGTCCAACAGCCTTGCGACGAGACCAGACCCTACGCGGGCGCCCACGAGGAGGAACCCGTCTGCTCTCGCACTTCTCGGGCGTAAAGGGCAACAAACCCTCCTCTGTTCCCCACCAAGTGTCCTGCGAGACTATTTGGCATGCAACCCTCTTTATAGCTTCCCTCAACCAGCATTTGATGGTCACTTTAACAGGCATCATCTAATATTTATTGACTGCTCCGCCGAGGGTTTTTTTTTTTTCTTTTGCGCCGGCTGCCGGTCTGTGTCTGTGGTTAACCCAGCACGGCTCGGCTCGGTCCAACACAGGAGGGCGGCGGTTCCTTAACAGCAGCTCCGGGAAGCCTTGGCATCCCACTTTTTAGTTGTCAAAGGAGCAATGGATTTGGTTGCGTGGCCTGATGTCACGTCTGAGTGAGGGCCTTGCCTTGCTGGTCAACATGGGAATGAAATGGAATGGCTTCTGTTATAAACACAAAAAAAAGTTTGTGCAAAAATATTGTAACTTTCAAAATCTACGCAAAACTACACATTCGTACGTTGCGTTTTTTTCTGGTCCTGTTAAAAGTGAAATTGTTAATGGGAGCACCTGATTTGTCAAAGGAGCTCTGAATTTGGTTGCGTAGCCAGGTTAGATTTCCACTCCGTAATCCCGCCTGCCAAATTCCGGTAGGTGGCGTTTTCAGTTTTCTCCCTTCCCTGTTAGTAACCAGCTTGAATCAAAGGGCAGAGGTGCAAGAGGGGCTCGCTGGTGACGGAACTCGTGTTTTGCCACTGGATGGTCACATGCAGCCAGTCTTTGCCCATCACGACAACAGCCGGCTTCCAACTGGCTAAACAAATCTGATTGGTCCGCTTGAGTGCGATAGCCAATCACCTTCTGAGCCTTACCTTTCAGTACATGTACGGTCTCTTTCCCTGAAGGAGGAAAGAAGGAAATTTAGGAAACGATCCACCGGGCCTTGCAAACGAAACTGAAAAGATGGAAATATCGAAAGAAAACAACAGCAACAAAAAAAACTTCCGCAGTGCATTCGGCTTCCTGTTTCGCCGTGTCGTGCAGAGAGCAGCTGAAGCATAGAAAAAGGCTTCACTAAAATACAGGTGCGGTCCCCACTCGGCGTGACACTGACCCACTGAATGGAGACACTGAGACATGCATTTTCAAGGCCTCTACATTTGTAGGTGGATTTTGTGTGCGGCGGGTTCAGGTCAGTTTGGATTTTAAGTGTTCCTAAAAGGTAATGAATTATTAACGCTGCCTCCATGGCGGAGAGGGAAGCCTGTGCCGGTGTGTGCAGCGGGAGAGTCGCCGGTGGGAGACTTTCTGCGAATGGCGCTGGGCTCCAACCCCTGCTCACCTCGGGGTCGTGCAGAGTTTACCTGAAACCCATTGAGAGATCATTGTTGCTCAACCTCAAGTCTTAATCATAATGATAAGGATTAAGAATGCCAAATTCTCTCCAAATCTAAAGGAAACGTCATATTAACCCTCTGGTTACAGCGTCACTGTAAAAAAAAAAAAAAATAATTTTAACACAGATTCTTTGTGAAAACATCCCAAACAGAAAACATCCTGCATCATACAGAAAGCATCATATTTAACCCTCTGTTTCCAGCATCACTGTAAAACACAAAACAAACAAAACAAAAACAAACCTGACGTCACTTCCCCTCATGCCTTTGCAAATCACATGATCTATTTGGCCAATCAGAACGATCCTGGAGAGCGTGTCAGGACGCAGCCAATCAGAACGAGCTGAGACACAGCAGCACGTACGACGTTGTGACGTCACGCTGGGAATAAACTCATTTCTGCTGATTTTCTCGGCTTTGTCATTTTTTTAAACGACTGAAAGACCATAACTGCGAAATCTAAAATAGAACGGTTATTTTTGTATTGAGGTCTATGGGGAAAAATGCTTTTTGGGACCATGGGATTGTTTTTGCTGCAGTACCTCGAGTGGCCACTTGGAGAAAAAAAATCGTTGCACCACCATATTGCCAGTCCAGTATCCAGTTCTTATAATACATCCATGCTGGGTAGTGGGTGTTGAGTTGTTGCCCTTGATGACATCATAAAGGGCAGATTTCTAAAAGCAATTAATTTACCTCACTCTCTTTCTGTAAAAATAAATTGTAAATTATCATATGGACTGTTTTCAGATTTTGGTGGAGTTCACCGACAGGCTGGAGACAAACATTTTGCTTGAGTCGCCAAATTGTTGTCCAACGCGACGTTCATTTAACCGTATACAAAAAAAAAACCACACACACACACAATAATTCCACTGCGTCAGCGAAGTGCTTCATGCATTGTGCAGCTGATTGGAAAAGCTGCACTACGCGCGCCTGCCTGTGTGGGTTTTTATATGTTCTCGAGCGCAAGCTGCTTAAGACACAGCTGCACCAGGCTGGCTTCTGGTAATTGGTTGTGACCTCACAACTTGACCACTAACAATAATAGATTGTGCGCGCGCACACACACACGCACACGCACACACACACACATTTAACAATCAGGGGGATTTCACTCCACTGAAACACAATTACAAGCCAGTTACAGAGCGCCCACAAAAGGAGGATTAGCGTTGGAAATGGCAACCTTCATCCGTCTACATGGTCATTACAGCCAGATCTGGCAACCTCGAGGCGTCAACCCTCCATTCAGCTCCGGAGGTTCTTGTGAGTGCTTGTGTGTTGCCTCCAGTTTACAATGCCTAATTTAATTTGCCAATGTCAGGGGAGAGTTTTGTACTTAAGGAGATTACGGGTGGGAAGTTCTTGTTAAATTCGGGTCACACGCGCGCACGCACCCTCGCGGAAAGAAACGCACACCTGAGTCGGAGTAAACGTTAAGACCTTATTTGTCGGTAAATGGCTCGCTGGTCAACACTGGGGACTGAAAATGAGACAATGTGTCTGGAAATGACACAAAAAACAGAGTATGTGCAAAAATTTGTATGTTGTGTTTTTCCTGTTAAAAGTGAAAATGTTAATGGAAGTCCCTGATTGAAGTACCAGGTGTTTACTGGGCCCTCCAACCCTTGTCAAGTACTGCTGTTTATAAGTTAAGTTAAGATTGATTGACTAAAACCTTTAAAGACGCCTCTTTAAAGGAACACTTCAATCCTCAATAAAAGTCGGCAATAAACATTAACATACATTTGACCATTGAATGATTTTTACGATCATATTTAAATTGGGCTTGTTACTAACTACAGTAAAGCACTTTGTAGTAAATCCTTGTTTTATCATCTCTTTTTCTTTATTAGGTTTTTGGAATTTAGACTCAACATTTTCTGAAAATCTCTTTATTTATCCCCATGCCTCTCCTCCTCCTTCCTTTGCCATCTCCCGCTACTCCTCCCGTCCTCTCCAGTCCAAGAGGGCAGGAATCTGGTTCCCATGGACCCCAACGGTCTGTCGGACCCCTACGTGAAGCTGAAGCTGATCCCGGACCCTCGCAGCGAGAGCAAACAGAAGACCAAGACCATCAAGTGCTGCCTCAACCCCACCTGGAACGAGACCTTCAAATTGTGAGCCTCGCTTGACGTGCTTTTTTTTTTTTTTTTTTTTTTTTTTTCCTGTTTGCCTTCGTCTCCGCTCCTCCTCCTCCTTCTGAAGTCTGGAGCCCCCTCCCCATCTAATTTTTTTTATCTCTGCTTCTTCATCTCTCGCGCCGCGTGCCGTCCTCTAAGAGGATCACGTTCTGCCTCGCCTTCCCAAGCATGTGTAACCGCTGGCGCTCTGATCAAAACATCTGCCCCCAATTCATAAAACCTTGCTTTTGGGGTTGTTTCCTGCAGTTGGCTCCAATTACATTCTTAATGAGCCGCATCACAGTTTGCAGAGAAGGAGACTCAGATTTGCATCTTCAAGCATCTGGCTGCAGATGTTCAGTCGCCGCGCATTATTTCTTTATTTTACTCTCAGAGATGAAATGATGACGGGCCACTCGTACGCTGTGTATATTTGGGCATGTTGAGGAAGGGAGCGGGTGTGTTTTTTGCCTGAGGGTTTCGTTCGCGCGGCAGAAAATAAAGTTCTGCAATGAACCAAAATTCACTTTAACCGCTGTTTTCGAAGAGCTGCGGGCGCAACGGAGCTGTCAAAAGACTAGAAATGAACACAAATCCGCCCTGTGCTTCTTGTCCTTGGACTTTGAGAGAAGGCACTGCAGCATGTACCCCTTTGTGATGTCACATAGGGCTCTGATTAGTCACTGATAGCTCGCTGCGGTTCTGAGAACTCCTTCACTTGCCGCTTGCTCTTATCCCCTTCAGACATGCAGAAAGATCGGGAAACCATGTGCCTGAACCCAGAAGATTTTGTGGGAGGCTGTAAACAGAGGGCGAATGAAAATGCAGTGTTCTGACAGCCAGTAGAGGTTTTTATTAGATAGATAGAGCATAGATAGATGGATTGATTTTTTTCTTTCTTTTTGCTGTTTTCTTATCTTTTTCCTTTTTTCTTTTTCCTTTTCTATAATTTGTTATAATTATGTAATAATGATGTATTATTTGCGATATATGTTAATATTGGGATAGGACTAGAAAAGCTCTGCTTCCTCCTGTTCCGGATTCAAAGAAGTACTATTATTACTACAGTATTATATTATTATTTCATTTATTTTAAATAAAATAAAATATAATAATAAAATAGTAATAAAGTTTAAAATAAAAAAGAGAGATAGATGGACTCTATTCTTCCCCTTGAGGCAGTTTCAATGGAGTGGGATGCAGTTAACTTTGCACCAGTCCTCAAACCGGAGATGTGAAAACTCTGTGCAATAGTGAAGAGAAGCTTAAACGTTCCCAGCGAGGCGTCGCCCCGCCGCTGATCCCCACCTCGCCTCTCTCTGCTCCCCAGCCACCTGAAGGAGTACGATAAGGACCGCCGCCTGTCGGTGGAGGTGTGGGACTGGGACCTGACCAGCCGCAACGACTTCATGGGCTCGCTGTCCTTCGGCATCTCGGAGCTCCAGAAGCAAGGAGTGGACGGATGGTGAGAAGTGTGGGGAGGAGGGGGTGGATGGACGGATGGACGGGAAGCCGCTAGGCACAGCGACAGACAGTGTGTGTGTGTGTGTGTGTGTGTGTGTGGGTGAAGGTGACCTGGTTCATTACTGTGCTGCATTAGAGACGCTCCGGCTGAAGCTCCCTCCTCATCCCCCCCAATTTCAAACTCAGGTGATGTCCCCCCCCCGTGCCAAACCGCTCTGCCTCCCCCGCCCCCCACCGCTCCATCTCCCGCCTCCTCTCCTCTTTCTGCTGACGGCGCTCTGTCAGGGCCTCCTAACGAGATGCCGGTGTTTAAGGTGGCGGAGGAGGCGAGAAAGACGCCGTTAAAGGAGCAGGGGGGGGGGGGCTGACATTCAAAGAGGAGGGGGCGTCGCTCTCTCTCTCTTTCCCTCGCTCGCTTGCTCCAAAGCCTCGCGGCTGCTGGCACCAGTCGCCAGAGAGAGAGAGAGAGGGAGAGAGAGGGAGAGAGAGAGAGAGAGAGAGAGAGAGAGAGAGAGAGAGAGAGAGAGAGAGAGAGAGAGAGAGAGAGAGAGAGGCGTGTGAGAGCTCCAGCTGAGGTTTAAAGGCAGAAACCCTGCAGCCCTGCAATACCTCCACACACACACACACACACACACACACACACACACACACACACACACACACAGCTAGATCACATTCATCGAACGTGCCTTCTTTCCCGCTAAACAGACGTGGCATTTAATCAAAACCCGATTTGTGTATAAATATATACGAATTAAAAGACTGTTAACACACCTGGTCGCTCTATCAGGATTCCCAGCACGCGGGAGATTCGTGAGTGCTGAGAATTGATCGCGACCCCGACGCGCTAGCCGCGTAATCTCCACCAGCCGCCCGGCTAAATGGCAAGGCAACATATTTTGGCAGAGCCAGTTTGTTTAAAACGACGTCATCATCTCGAAAGACTTTGATTCATTTGTGTTAATCCTTCTTGAAAGAGAGAGAGAGAGAGAGAGAGAGAGAGAGAGAGAGAGAGAGAGAGAGAGAGAGAGAGAGAGAGAGAGAGAGAGAGAGAGAGAGAGAGAGAGAGAGAGAGAGAGAGAGAGAGAGAGAGAGAGCGATACTGGCCATCAAAGGCCAAAAGCGCAGGTGCACTCTGCAATTGTTCGGCCCAAACTCAGCAGCCTCAGTCTTCCGGAACTTTCCAGGGAAGCAGCAAAAGAGAGTTTCCCCAGCACAGTGACAAGTTGTGTCACCGAGGCATAAACGGCCGTCGCCAAGCGCTTCATTGCGATTGCAACGGTGGCGCCGAAAGAGACGCGAGGCGGCGGCGGCGGCGGCGGCATCAGACGGGCCGGCAATTCTTCTCCCCGTATCGATTTTAATAAACTATCTTCTTTTTGCGAGGGCGTCTCGTCGGATGGGCGTGAAGCAGAATGAATGGCTTGAATAATCACCTTTTTATCCTCCAAGCCCTCCGCCGTTTCCAATCCAGCACGCTAACTGTAAGCCGCCCGGGCCGTCGGCGGACGCGGGAAAAAAAACAAAAACGATTAAATTGCGTGAGCTAATTGGGAATTGATCGCGCTGTGAACACCAACCTCCACCCCGCCCCCCTACCCCCCTTCCCCGCTGCAGGTTCAAGCTGCTCTCCCAGGAAGAAGGCGAGTACTTCAACGTCCCCGTGGCTCCGGAGGGGGAGGAGGGCAACGAGGAACTCCGGCAGAAATTCGAGGTGGGTGCGGGAGAGAGAAAGTCCACTGATTTTTATTTATTTATTTATGTATTTATTTATTTTTATTTGTTTATTTTTTAACGTGAGAGCATTTGCGAACGCGTGCCTGCTATGTGTCGGCATGTGTGGGGCAGTGTGTGCCCACTGTGTGTGTGTGTGTGTGTGTGTGTGTGTGTGTGTGTGGGACTGAATGAGAGCCTCTCTAGGAGAGCTGTTAGCAGTTGGCAGGCGCATTCGTGCTACCATCCGGTCTGGCACACTGCAGGTCCAAACCTTGTGTGTGTGTGTGTGTGTGTGTGTGTGTGTGTGTGTGTGTGTGTGTGTGTGTGTGAGACTGGTAGGCCCACTCATTAACACATTTGGCAGTGGAGAGGGGAACCCTGCTCTGTTGAGCTTCTCCTCTCTCTCTCTCCCTCTCTCTCTCTCTCTCTCTCTCTCACTCTCTCCCTCTCTCTCTTTCTCTCTCTCCCTCCTTTTTTTCACCACCTCTCCTTCTGTTGTTCTGACACGAAGCCACCAAAAGGCTCGAGCCGCCCAGGAAACGTGGTCGCCGCAGAGCCAGGTGACGCTTCCCTTCTGGGAAGATTAGCTTTTTTTCCCGATTCTCTCGTCAGCCACTTTTATATTTCGTAAATCAAAATATACAAGAGGTCGGTTTGTTTAGAGGACACACTGGAAATAGTAAATAATAATCATAACGTCAGACTGGAAAATCCACAGGTGACAAAACCCCAAACTGCTACCGATGCACATCGAGCTAACTGATTAGCATTTATTTGTTAGCTAAGCACAAGGCCAATTAGTTTTTTTTCTATATTACATTCCCAGTCAAAAGTTTGGACAAACCTTCTCATGCATTTTTTTTTTTTAATTTTTTAAAACTTTCACTGCACTTACACTGCAGACAGATACTGAAGACGTCAAATGCATGAGCAAGATGTATGTAATTATGCAACAAAGAAAAACCCGTTAAATAACTCTAAACATGCTGGTTATGAAAGGCGGCTATTTTGAAGAACTTAAATATAAAAACGTGTTTGAGTTATTTTACACTTTTATTGTTTCCTGCATAATTCCACGTGTGCTCATCCGTACTTTCGATGCCTTCAGTGAGAAACTGCAATGTCAGTAGTCATGAGAATGAAAGAAAAGACATTAAATTCGTAGGGTGGAAATGGGACTCCTGGAGGCCAACACTCACATTGTGTGGTGCAAATCGGCACAATTCACATTTTCTCTCGAAAAACTCGTGTTTATGTGACCTCAGAGTCTCCTCTTTCAGACTATTGTACTGAAATAGTCTTTTGCTTCAACTGATGTGTCAAATACAGATGTGCGAACTGTGTGTCTTCCTCTTCCTTGTCTCCCCTCTCTTCTTCTTCTTCTTCTTCTTCTTCTTCTTCTTCTTCTTCTTCTTCTTCTTCTTCTTCTTCTTCTTCTTCTTCTTCTTCTTCTTCTTCTCCTCCTCCTCCTCCTCCTCCTCCTCCTCCTCCTCCTCCTCCTCTGGTATCTGCTTTGTCCTCCGTCACCTTCAGTGGGCCCCAGTGTGTTCCTCTTCCTCTATCTGTTTTCCCTTTCCCTCCATCTCTTCAAGGTCACACGGTCCTCAGACGTACACTGAGACATAATCTCGGGGGGGCGGGAAGCCATCGCACGCACACACTCGCTCACACACTCGCTCCCACACACACACACACACACACACACACACACACAAGGAGCATCTTCTAGAGACAAAGACGCTCACAGACACTGCAGACAGAGGAAGAGTTCACATATTGGTAACACGACCTGCGTTGCCTCCATTCGACCTGTTTCACCGTCAAGGTCACATGAGTGAACACACGAGGCTGTCACAGTTCAGAGTGACGCATTTCATATCTATCTCACCCGCCCACAGGTGGAGAGGAAGTTTGAAGAGGCTAAACTGAAAGCTAAAGAACAAATAGAAACACATCCTGACAATGTTCTCATTTTTTTTTCTTTCTCTCTTTTTTTTGCACACTGCCACGACTTCTGCTGATCCCTCTCTGTGTGTATGACAACAAACACACACACACACACACACAAATAAATCAAAAGCACATGATTAAGCAAGGAAAATCAAAAGAAGAAAAACATTTTCGACTGTATCTGAGTGGGAAAAAGAGGAACACTAACAAAGGAAGTGTCCCCAAAGGGATAGCTTACCCAGAATGCTTTGCGTATGCGTGTGTGTATTCCAATCCATGCACATGAAAATCTTGGTGAACAGGTCACAGTTGGTAATGTGGCTGAAAACATGGTGGTGACATCACAGTTTTTGATCACTGGCACGTCTTTGAGACACTGGATGACATCACACGTAGTTTGTTTGCTCTTGCTGTTTTATATATATATTTTTTTTATGTTGGAGACTGCCACAAACCTCAGAGGCCACTTACCATTATCCATCACTTATGTCATTGGAGCCTCCGCCGAACAAATTGATGAGTCATAAGTAACAATGGATGAATCACCAGCTGACGAATCCTGGATGAAAGCCACGTTGTCAGAACAGGAGAAGGTGCCATTAAATAAATACCAAATTTTATTTATTTTTATTTTTATTTTAAATAATATATTTATTTATTTAAAAGGGACAGTGCAAGTTGATGAACATGTACATGTAAACATGCCAGAGTTCAGCAGAGGCTATTTTCCATCTGCAGTCCCCGGCAGGTCAGAAGAAATAACACAATACAATATGACAAATACAAACAAACTGAAAATCAAATCAATCATCAAATTCAAACAGAAGGGCAAAATTAACACTATAAAAAAAAACACTTTACACTCACACCCACTGGGCTAATTCTGTGGCCTGACGTGTCCGAGTTGAAACTTCAGAGCAGCACAGACAGAAAGTCAGAGGGCAGCATTCATCACTCTGAGAGTGTCGGCTGCAGCACGCTCTGCTGCTCACAAACACCTTCACTCAGCCGCCTGTGTGTGTGTGTGTGTGTGTGTGTGTGTGTGTGTGTGTGTCTGTGTCAGAGCAGATGGAGACAGATAGAGCCTTTTATCCATTGATGAGCCGAGAATCGTACGGGTTGCAGCACTTACACCACACAATAAGACGCACTGTGCACGCACACACACACACACACACACACACACACACACACACACACACACACACACATACGGAGCAGACAGTGCAGGGACCGGCAGAGTATTCGGATGCTTCACCCCGGCAATTTCCAAGACGGGGCGGCGAGAGAAAGGAGTGCGCAGGACGGAGGGGAGTGCAGGGAGCCTCACCGTGGATCAGCAGTTTGAGATAAGATAGGACAAGATGTACTCATCTCACAACTCTCAGCTCAGGGAGAGCGCCGGCCTTCCCTCTCTTTTTTTTTTTCTTTCTTTCTTTCTTAGCGCGTGTGCGTTCGGGTCTCGAGAACATCTTTTAAATTGAGGCGCGGCTTAACAAAGTGGAAAGTAAGATTATAATTAGATTAGATTTTTTAAGATTGCTTTGCCGCCGCGCAGACAGGAGGGCCAGGGGAGCTAGACAAGGTCGAGACGGAGACAAATGGGCCGAGAGAGAGAGAGAGAGAGAGAGAGAGAGAGAGAGAGAGAGAGAGAGAGAGAGAGAGAGAGAGAGAGAGAGAGAGAGAGAGAGAGAGAGAGAGAGAGAGAGAGAGAGAGAGAGAGAGAGAGAGAGAGAGAGAGAGAGAAGAGAGAGAGGCAAAGTTGTCACAGACTGAGGTGAATAGATGGAGCTGGAGTCACAGGGCGGGCGAGTTCCCCTGAAGATGTAGTAGAAATGAATTTTTGGCCGGAAGCTAGCCGAGGGGGTTGGGGGCAGGGGGCACAGGAGGCGCCGGGGGGCTGAAGGACGGAAACAAGAGAGAGCGTCGACGGCCGACGGAGATTGAAAAGATTGGAGGACTCGCGGCGAGAAGGCCACTTTCTCTTTCAGTGCCAGAGTGGCAGAATAAATTTAATCAAATGAACTGAAAAGGTAAAAATAAACAAAAAAACATTCCGTCTTGACATTTTTTTTTTTTTTTTAAATCCGTCCCCTTCAATCAAACTGTTTCAGCCCCAGATATTAAATAGCCCATGATTTATTAAATGTGACAAGATACGTTAATCTGATTTAGAGGTTTTTTTATATGGGATATTTTTCAGCTTTGCTGCAGGATAATTTGGAAGGCAACAGGAAAAGATTCCTCCGTCACTCCGAACTGTTTTCTTGACGGTTTCGCTCAGTTCATCCCTCACGACCTTCGCCGTGTGTGTGTGTGTTCCTGTCCGTCTTCAACAAACCTGTATTTTACTGTTAGCGACTAACGCCGCTCCCCCTTCCCTCCTCCAGAGAGCTAAAATCGGCAAGAACTCGGAAGGCAAGTCGGGCAACGCCACCTCCCGCTTCGACTCCAATGGCAACCAGGATCGCATGAAGCTGGCCGACTTCAACTTCCTGATGGTGCTGGGCAAAGGCAGCTTCGGCAAGGTGAGAGCAACCACGGCCACGCCGCCTTCAACCGAGCTATATGTATTTCCCACAGGTGCGCTAGCAGGTCCCGCCCACTGATTATTTCTTCTGAATGAACTTCAAACGTCAAACTTTTTCAGATTTCAGATGATTGTATTGGATACCAGACTGGCAATATGGCGGCGCTGCGATTTTATTTTTCTTCCAGTGGCCACTCGTGGGACTGCAGACAAAAAAAACCCATGCGAGTTAAATATAGCAATGTAAAAAATAAACGGCTGTTAAATGGCTGACAGGACAACTTTGCCCTAAAAGAAGCTTCATGATAAAACTTTCTATTGTACATTTTTAAGTCATGGACTTTCAATCTTCTTCAATTTCAATTCTGAAGGCCAAAATAGAGTTAATTCCCAGCGTCACGTCGGCCCGTTCTGATTGGCTGATGCGCCCTGATGCGTCACGTGAGTTCCAGAGAGGCATTATGGGAAGTGTTGCAAATGCGCTAGCTCTATGGGCCGTGTAACGCGCCATATTGGACGCCGAGGGCGATCGATTGACAAAGGCAGGGAGTTACTGCCGCCACGTTGCTCTGGAAAAACCCACAGAAGAAGCAGGAAGAAGAAGTCGCTGCTGCTAAAAGAGATTAGCGTCGAGGCTTTGTGTTGTCGTCGAGACTGCACCAAGCGAGACCAAGACATTATTGTGATGAGAGAGTATGGAGACAGAACTGAGTAGAAATGCGTCAGAGTCCGAGACCAAGACTAGCACTACAACTCTATCGAGGCTAGCAGAACTCGGTGGCGTTCCGTTAAAAACACCCGATTTGCGGCTTCCGTATAGGCGGGTTTTGTCAGACATGTCCCACGCTCGCGAGGACGTTCCGAGCGCTAGCGTCCGAGCGAGTCACGAGAAGAGAGGGAGCCGCCGGTGTGCGAGAGCAGATGGCGAGAGGCGGAAGAAGTCGAGGAGATGAAGCGGAGGTGGAGCGGACGGACGGACGACGACGATAGGTTGACGTGAATGAGCCGAGGAGCGGCGCAAACGTCGGGATGAATGCGAAGAAGTGGGCGGAGGGTGAAAAAAAAAAAAAAGTGAGGCCGACGTGAACGGACAGGAAAAAAAGGGAGGGGGGGGCGGAGAATCAAACGGGTAAAGCCGCAGCTGAGAGAGAGAGAGAGAGAGGGAGGGAGGAGAGGGCGAGACGGAGCACATTGTCTGTCTGCCGGGCCTGCATGCGGTGCTGCCTGTTTCCATGGCAACGGGCGTTTAAAGCCACAGCGATGCGTCAACACGGAGGAACTGAATCAGGGTCGATCAGGAGCGGCCGACCAGGGAGGACGAGCGCCGCGGCGACACAAAACACCTGCGCACCTGCATGAAAAAACACTGGCCGCGCGCAGGTGCGTGTGTGCGTGCGTGTGCGTGCGTGTGCGTGCGTGTGCGTGCGTGTGCGTGCGTGTGCGTGCGTGCGTGTCCCAGGCGGAGGAGACCTTCTCCGCACCTCACTGTCTGAGGACATCTGCATCACGACGCCGCTGCCCACGATTCCCCTTTGTAACGCACGTCACACGTGCATGCACTCGCGCGCGCATGCACTCAGGCGCACATGCAAGAGCAACAACAAAACAAAAGCAACGAGAGACACTTGGTTTTTTTTCACGTGTTTTTTGTTGTTTTTTTTCTCCCCCCGCGTACCGCAGTCGTTTGCGATCCTGCTGGCGGACGTGCGCTTCTGTTTGAGATGCACGTCAGGGGGGTTAAGCAGCGCGTTCAACCCGCTGAATAATGAATGCGAGCGCGGCCTGGTTCAAAATAAGGATCAGATCAGGGTCGGACCGATGGATGAAGGGGAAAAAAAACAAAAACGCTAACGCCATGTGGCTTTTTGCACGTCGCTCTGGTTTCATTGATGATTTTTATGATTTTTCCCATGTAACATCTTCTCACGAGTCCTTTCTCTTCACTGAAATTTTGAATTCTCTGAAATCTTCCTCCATCGGGTCGTTGTTGCTCTCGTCTTCATGCAAAAGTGCCACCAGGTTATGCTGCAACGCTGTCTTCAGCTGCACTCCTTCTGTTTTCTTCCTTCTTCTTCTTCTTCTTCTTCTACCGTGGTTTTAAGGGCGGCTCGTGCAGCAATGAGACCGACTGGCGAGACGCTTTGAATTGGAGCCTCTAAGCAATTTTGAAATCCAGGTGATCAAAGTTCAAGGTTGCGTGCGAGTTTTTGTTTGCCTTTTATCTGGGCGTGGGTAGGGTTCTTCAGGAAGGTGCTGGTGCTGGACATGGACACTCAGAAGACAAAAAAAAACAAAACATGTAACTTTGTGCAAATTATCAATTTATTTCGCAAGCTTTCGGTCCTTCCAGCCTTCTTCAGGCATCGATGGACAACCAGCGAGTGTGGCTGCGTACGAAGGGGTTGTGGCCATCACCTCACCTGATTGTGTTCATGGCGGTCACCTGTGCGGGCGTGGCAGAGGCCAACTCAACATCATGGGCACTGTAGTCCAACTGGGAAACTTGTAGTCCAAAAGCAGGTGCACAGGGTCGACTGAAACCAAGATACAAACCAAACCAAGTCTTGTGATCTCCCTCACGACAGCAAGCCACACTGGCCCTGTGATGTCTTCATGCACACCGCTGTCCTGTTAGAAACGATCCTTTAAGGACAGTTTTAAATCACCCGACTCATCCCGCTGTGATACGGCAGCGTTGCACAGCGCGCTGACTTGTGGTGGGTTTTTTTTTATATTTTTTTCCCCTTTGTCTTTTTTTCTATTTAAATTCACTCTGCAAGGTCAGCAGAGAAGCTGCGCCGGCGTCATTTACGACATGTGACAGTTCCCGTCCCAGGGGGCTGCTCCTCCGTCTAGTGACCATGAACGACTCTCTCCTGCCTGGACGCTGGTGGCGGACAAACGCCGCGCTTGGCGGCGACGCGGGCCGCCTCGTGAAAACAAAAGCGCGTGCAAGGCGACCTTGAGCAGAGTCGCGCTGGCCGTCGCTCACTCGCTCAAGCTAATATCCCACTTTTTTATGCCATTTTTCCACCGATGAGGAAAACGTTCCGGAAGGCGCTTTTGAATTTCCAACCTTTTTCTTTTGCTTCCGCTGCAAAGCAGCTACAACAGCTGCTTGCTCCCATGTTGTTCCCCAGTTGCGACTTTTTTTTTCCTCCTTACTTTGTTGCATAACAAATCTTCTTGGTCCCAGTCATTCCCATTAGCAATGCGCGAAACTGTGTTTGGGCAAGGTCGCAACGCAGTTTTAAGAACAAACTTGCGTTGGCTGCGAATCGTAAAGATCGATTTCCTATTTGCATGCGGGAAACGCACGAGAATTCCCTTGTACCTGTTTTAATCTGTTTTTACAAATTTTGTTCGTACAAATGGCAATAAATATTGAAATTTCTCAATAAAAAATATCAGATTGCACCTAAAACTGGACTAATATTGGCTCAATATCAAAAAAAAAACCACATTGAAGAAAATCCCTCCTGTCATGTGACGCTCGGACGCCGCAAGATGGAGGGGCCACTTGGGGACCCACTTGGGGTCAAAATGTGACCGAGAGCTTCGACGACAAACGGGGAAAAACACAGAATGAGAGAAGCCGACATCAATGCGTCAACTCCTCGTTTGCATTTTTCCATTTTGATTGGAGGTGAGACCCCAGCGTCCTCTTCCCCTCCCCTGCCTGCCTGCTTTGCTTCCCCCGCCCACGTCCTTTGCGGTTGCGTAAAACGAGCTTTTCGGCCAGATGGTGTCCTTCATCTCTCTTTCAACTCCAGCTCCTGTTTGTGTTTTTTTTCTGCCGCGTCACGTCGCCTCACACGCGCGCCGTTTGCGACGCCGCGCGTCTCGTCCACGTCGGCCGTTGAGCGTGACGGCGGACAGATGAATGATCTCCGCTAGGCCGCCACGTCCGCCTTTAGTCCACCTGCTCCGCTCTTCCTGCAGGTTCCCAAAACCTTTTTTACATTATCATGCCTGAATATTTATACCTCCTAAATAGCAAAGCTGCTGATTTTTTAATCTCCTATGGGGCAAAAAAAAAAAAAAATTCGAAGCGGACAGGAGGTCACTTTAATCGCTCAGTTCCTGGTGAATTTACAAAGAATAATCAGCGTGATAGATTCCTTCATTTACATGATTATGCTACGCTAATTTACGGCAGCTCGGCAAAAGGTGAGCGGGCCGCAGGTTTTTTTATTTATTAATTTATTTTTTTTAATTTTCCCCTCCTTACTCAGCAAATTTCCTCTTGTATGTGCAGATGCTCCTGCCTGTTTTGTTTTGTTTGCCGCGGCGGCCTTTTAGATCAGTATCGCCCGCCTCCACGGAGGGACACTGTATAAAACACATCAATAAATCAATCCGACTCAGCTTCGTTTGAGCGTTCTTGGACGCTCCCCTCTTATTCAAAACACGAGAGACAAAAAAATCTGTCAAAACAAGATAGAATCAAATGTATTTTCCCGGGGTCTCGACTCTCAATTAGCCTCAGCGGAGCCGCATACAGGCAGCTGCTGCTCTCCCACGTTGTTTCAAGTCAAATTGTTACTGCAGTATTATTGGGAAGATGATATTTAAGAAGCAGCGACTTCCCATCAGTATCTGACGGCCGCTGCTAATCCTGCACGTCCTTGACAAGTGGGAGAGGTTTTATTTTTTCAATAGTTGTGCAGTACCAGCTGAGTTTTTCTTCTTTTCCGTGCAGCCACCCACACTTTTGGTAACTTGCGGAAACTGTGCGAAAACCTTGAGCGTGTGTCACGGGTGGCAGGAGAAAAGTAATCAGAATATAAAAGCAGGACCACCTGCTAGCCAAACTCTGGCACCACGTGACCACAACTGCGCCACGTAGTCTTTTTTTTTTTTTCTTTCACATGACTGTCCTGGCTTTTGTTGACTTTCGGACAAAAAAAAAAAAACAACCCATAAAAACACAAAGATTTCTGCAGCTGCTGAAGCTCGTCTGCTTGTTGCTGGTGCTCGTGTTCATCATGGTTGACGCACAATCAATCTAAATCAACTGACAGAGGTGGGAAGTTCTCAAGGGGATTTTTCTTTTTTCTTTTTTCTACATTTCTGCACAAATATCTGTACTTTCCACTCCTTACATTGGAACAACATGCTTCTTGCTTTTGTGTTTAAAAGTCCTGTTGAAGTGAAGCTATTTGAACGATATTCTTGTCAAGTTAAATATAAAAAACTGGATTATATTTTAGAGGGACGTTATTTTAGAGGACCTGGGGTTTGGGTTAGAGAACAATAAAATGTAGAAAACAACACGGGTTATTGTGATTAAAAGTGCAAAACATAATCACTGGTCACGACTATTACTGATCACAGTTTGGTTGTGCTGCAATTGAAAATAAATTGCATCACTCAGAGTACCAAAAATCTGCTATAAATCATCCAGATTTCTGTTGCAAGACCTCTGGTCAGTTCAGTCCAGATTCTTCTGTCACAACTTTTTAATCCCTGCAAAATTATCTACAAATGTATCAATTCATTTGTGACAACAAAAAATGTTTTTTTACTTTCTACGTAGATACATTTCAGAACCTGTGCTTTCTTACTTTTACTGAAGTAAAGTAGTTCAATCAGTACTTTTCTTGAACGCAACTTTTACTCAAGTGCAGAACGTGATGACTTTTGCCACCTCGCGTCAACCGGACACAAAGCAGAATTGACAACTCTTATTCGCGGCCGAGTCTCGGCGCGGTTCAAAGTCATGGAGTCTGCGAGCAGCATGGTAATGAAGAGCGGTGAAGAGCGGCGGGGACGGCGAGGGCAGAGCAGCACCGCAGGACAGGGAGAGGACTGAGAGGTGGATACCTTTTTGATAAAGACGGGACATTAGTGCTTACTCCTCTGTTTGAGGGACTAAGCAGGCCGAGTGTGACCTTGGCTGCAAGTCATTTAAAAACTGCTGATTACACACACACACAAACACACACACACACACACACACACACACACACACACACACACACACACACACACACACAACCCTGTGAAACACAGCTGTCAGCCTCACAGGAATTGATCACATGTTCAGAGACTGCCTGGCCCGGCCGTGTCTGTGTGATTTCTGGAGAACGACCTGATTCACTGAATCTCCAGCCTTTTTTTTTTTTTTTAAATCCTCTTCCCCTGCCGCTCACCCGCCTGACCCAACTCCGCATGGCCCGAACGGGAAAAAAAAGAATGGGTAATAATCCTCTTTTTCTCCTCCAATTCACCCGTTGCCACCTTTCCTTTGTCATTTGTATTCATAATGGGGCCGAGAGAGGCTGGAGAGTCTTCAGGACGTCGAGAGGAAGCAGAAATTTCCAGCCGATCGCCTTCATTTCAGTGGTGCTGTTGACAGTGAGGGTTGTTTTCACCCTGTGGGAAACGTTTTGACTCATATTTCTGCGAATCAAATTCAGTCTTTTTTATTGTTCGTTTGTCCTTTGGCTGATTAATAATGCCGCAAATGTGTTTCCTTCCCTCTTCCATCCACTTCATTTTGTCCCCGTCCTTCTGTATTTATTCCTGCGCCGACGAATGATGCCCGCCCTCCCTTTGCCTTCCCCCGTCTCCAGGTGATGCTGGCGGAGCGCAAAGGCACGGAGGACCTGTACGCCGTGAAGGTGCTGAAGAAGGACGTGGTGATCCAGGACGACGACGTGGAATGCACCATGGTGGAGAAGAGGGTGCTGGCGCTGTCCGGCAAGCCGCCCTTCCTGACGCAGCTCCACTCCACCTTCCAGACCATGGTGGGTGGCCGGCGACGGGCTGCGCGGGGCCTCACGGGATTCAACGATAACTTGTCGTTTTTATGTTTAAGTCGAAGATTAATTGTCTTTAATTGCGTGATTAATCACGTTTTAATGCATCAACAAGAACTAGAACCTCTGGGTTAAAGCAAACTTTTTGACTGGTGGGGCCAAAATGGGTTCTGAAATGTGACTGAGGGGCTGGAGCAGGATAGATGGATGTTTTGGTGACCCACCTCATAGGAGATCATAAAGCGTTACAACAAAATCTTTCAAGCCTCAAAACTTCAAGAGCTCTTTATTGAGATGACTCTTAAAATGCTAAAAAAAAACTGATGGAATACACCTATTTTATGACTTACTCACTATTAATATAATTACTTCTTCTTCGGTGGACCGGATTGAAATGCCTAACGGGCCGCGTACGTCCCCCGAGCCGTAGTTTGCCCATGCCTGGTCTATGTTCCTTCCTGTTTCTGTTAAACCAAAACAGGAAGGAACATGAGCTTCTGGTTCCATGGCCAAGTTGCATGTTACAATTATCTCTACTATACTGCGATATTCAAAGACAAACAATATCCAACAGCAAAATACTAATAATATTTATGAGAAATCAGTTTTCCCACAATTTAACGCTGTCAGTGGACTCCGTTTAAAAGAAAAAAGAAAAGATACTTTGCTTGCTTGCAATGTGGCTCAACAATCCTGACCTACAACCTGAGCTGACAACCATCTGCCCAGAGGGGGCCCGGCCACCTCCGCACGACATCTGATATGAAGTGAGCCACCGCGCAGACTTCCTGCTGCTGAAGGGCAGAGCCTCACTGGCCGCCCGCTCATCTCGCCAGCCGTCACCAGGCTCCCAGGCGGACCTCGCAGCCCACGCTCGCGTTTGACTCGAGCCAGGATGATAAACGGAGCTCGCTGGTCTCGCACACTGGGGGGCTTCAAACATGCCGCCAACCTAAAACACTCTGCAGTTTTTCTTTTTTTTTTTTTTTTTACATACTGCCCCTTTATTAAGAGAAATGTTAGTTGACATAAGCTACGTTTCCATAGCCCTCTAGAATTGAGCAAACCCTAAATATTACAATAAAAATACTGGTAATGGAAACATCGGGAAAAAAACTCTCAAATATCGCTAAAAGGTTTTAACGCTCCCATGAGTTGGTTTTTCAGATCTATTGATGTGAAGGTATATATCAAAAGTGTCATGGAAACGTTTTTCCGCATTTAGGCATCACTGAATTTGACATACGGGGGTCACGTGACCAGTACACTTCAAGTGAAAATGGCACGTTGTGTTTGGACGGAGGAAGAGACGGAATGTTTTTTTTTTACAAGAAAAATATAACAAGCATCCTGGACAGTAAACAAACAAAAGAAAACGTAATTTTTTACGAGAATTACGTCCCGCGAGAATTCTCGTAATTCTTGCGGGACGAGATTTTACAAGAATTACGGCTAATGCGCGTCACACCATTCAACGGGAACACCTGCAAGTCGCAATTGTACTCTGTCGAAACTTTAGAAACATCGCTTTTATTCTGGGAAAAACTGTCATGGAAAGGCGGCTACTGATTGATTCTGCTTAAAGGCCGGACATGTAAAGCTGACCTATCAAAAGATTCACCAAATAGACGGAATTGGCCGCAGTTTGTTGTGCACACACACGCACACACAAAGACAAATAATGAACAAATACATTATGCGGTTTGAATCATATGTGTTGCGCAGCAAGTGCAGGCAAGGGCGTTGGAGTCGCTCAGCGCTGCAACCGGCCGCTCGCTTATCAAGAAACAAACACCCGACACCGCTAAACAATAGTGACTCTGCTCTCTCACTCACTCTCACTCACTTACACACACACACTCACAGATGTCCAACGCCAAATCCCCTCAGACTCGCTCAAACACTGTACCATATTGGCAATTTCTGTAGATAATGGAGGAGAATTAGGTCTTAAATTGGAGTTGCTGTCTTCTCTCGGCTGAGGGCTGATTGGACGCGCAAGACAACAACCCAATCACCTCTCGCTCCTCGCCATCCTCCGGCCCCTTCTCCCGCCGTTTGTCCGTCACTCCTCTGCGATATGACCTATCAATCTTCATAAGCCCCCCCCCGGTCTCTTGCTGAATTTGCTAGTTTTCAAAAGCACCTCTTTTAAGTGTGTTTATCCTGCTTTTCTCACCCCTGCCCTCCACCCTCCGCAGGACCGCTTGTACTTCGTCATGGAGTACATAAACGGAGGGGATCTCATGTATCAGATTCAGCAGGTCGGCAAGTTCAAAGAGCCCCACGCTGTGTGAGTACACACACACACACACACACACACACACACGGAAAAGCAGCTTTAGATTCTTATTTCATCCAAACACGAAATCTTAATCCGGCGGCCGCCAGGTGCTCGCAGTTTGGCTAACGCTTTTATTTTTTAAAAAACGGCAAGGCTGAATGAGCCATCAGCAGACTGACGGGGGGCTCAGGTGACGGATGAGTCGTCCCCGGCGGGGCCGAAACGTGTGGCTCGTCCTGGCTGGCTGACTGGCTGGCTGGCTGGCTGGCTGGCGCACCACCACGCTTGCGCGAGAGGGGGAACCTCAAAGGAGCGGGAGCGACTCCGCCTGCCAGTTTCCAGCGTGCAGGTTGAATTCCTCCCGAACCGCAGATAATAATTAAAGTTTTCCGGCGAGATCGCCGGCGTGGAAGTCAAACCCAGCGGGCTGACGCGTTTGACAAGCCAGCTGTCAGGGAGAGGCGAGAGGCGCGGAGGAGTTTGCCCTTCATCCACTTTACAGGGAATTAGAGTTGCTTTCCTCCGGCGGAGGCTTTAGGCAGCTGAAGGGCGAGTCGAGGAGGGGGTAGAACTTCTCTTTTTTTTTTCTTTTTTTTTTAAATCCGAGGCGATCAACATGTTCTAAATGTAATACATATTGACCCAAAGTCGAGATATCTTGCTGTGTGCTACATGCTGATGAAGTCAGCGGCTAGCACACCAGATGGAATGTTCTTTTTTTTTTCTAATTCTTTTGGATTTTTCTCTTGTGTGTCTGTCTTGTTAAAAAAGCACATATGCTTGTAAAAGGGAAGGCAAAGTAGCACAATCAGATTTGTTAGTTGTCTTTTGGTGGGAAGAAGGTGAGGGCGGGATTAGCAAAGCAACGTGATGTGCCCTACATGGGAAAACTTGCTGTTCCTGCTGTCTCCACGCTAACCTCTTTAGCTGTAGCTAAACTGCTTCTTCTGCTTCATTTTTCAGTTCTTATCTTGATTTTCTGTTTCACAAGGGTGGCAAATAGCGCCTCCTCACAGTTTTGTCACAACTGAAGGGAAGTCGGATCGATGACGGAATCCTCAATCATCAATCCGTGTGAAAAAAAAAAATTCCTGTTAGAGCCTGGCAAGATGGATGAGCGAAATTTTAGAGTTGAACTGAAGTGATCCACCTCCTGTGAAGGGTTTTTTTATTTCCTGGGTTTAGCACTTGTGTGTTTTTAAATTTGCATCACATGTCTTCCTGGTGCAGCTGTTTTCCACTCAGATTGCCGATAAAAACGCACAATAAAAACTTAAATGTATTCTGCAAAACTGGCACACTTTGCAAACACACACACACACACACACACACACACACACACACACAACAGTAGACTGCCCGGTCAGTGTGTTCAGACTCCTCCTGTTGATCTTATCAGGTGCTCCCTGGCCTTGAAGAGACAGCACTGACCTTTTTGCAGACACACACACTCACACACACACACACACACATGCACGCGCGCACGTACACGCACATGAATTATCTGTTTGTTCGGCTGTCCTTTGTCCGTCTGCCGCTTTAATTAAGGGTTTTGTTTCCGTTCGTGTGTGTCCAGATTCTACGCGGCTGAGATCGCCATCGGCCTGTTCTTCTTGCATCTAAAGGGCATCATCTATAGGTAACCTCCACCCTGACAAAGTTGCACAGGCTTTCTTTTGTCTCTTCTATCTTGGTTGCAACATATTCTTCTTCCACCAGCACTGAGGAAGCTATTGGATATCATAATTGTTATGTTAAGAAATTATGAATGCTAAATTTGTGGAGCTGCCAATTAGATAGATAGATAAATAGAAATGAGTTTTAAAATGTTTTGCACAAATTGGTTAAAATGTGCTTGCATCAGAATGTATTTAAATTTTTGCATAAGGCCGATTGTGTGGTTGTAAATAAGTTTTTGCAACCTGAATTGGTTTAGGTTGGACTAGTCTGTACATCATTCAACCCAGACTTAACTATTTTGAGTACTTCCTGTTTGGTCATGAGTCAACTGTAACCCCATTTGCAGGGACCTGAAGCTGGACAACGTGATGCTGGACTGCGAGGGTCACATCAAGATTGCTGACTTTGGCATGTGTAAAGAGAACATGCAGGATGGCATCACCACCAAGACCTTCTGCGGGACCCCCGACTATATAGCACCTGAGGTAACTCATGGAGGACATGTGACCAAGGTTCTGAGTGCCTCACTCTCACTGAGGGTTTTAACACACTGATCCGAAACTGGAGCTGACAAACAATAAAAGAGCATTTCTGACATGGTGGGAAAATAGCGGTCTGTGTTTGTTTTACAACTGTCAGACTTTGGCTGTTACATTTTGTGCCATTACATGTTGGATGAGTTACTGTCTGTCTCTTCTTGTTTATAGATAATTCAAAATGTCACTCTGATGCTGTCAATTGGATAATGTGCTTGAATCCCAAATTAACATAATTTTGGGGACTAGCTAGCAAGTTGCATGTTTGATTTTCGGTATTATTTCAAATGTCCGCATAGTTCCAGTCTAAGACCTCAGATGAAGCTAAATTGTGCTCACTCCAACTCCAACTCTCATTTTTAACGCTGGCTTGAATTTCTCCCTCCACCGGTGCCTCTGTGACAGTAACGGCGACAATGTCGCTCCTGACCAAAATCCTTGTGTTTCAGATTATTGCATACCAGCCTTATGGGAAATCTGTGGACTGGTGGGCCTTCGGCGTGCTGCTTTATGAGATGCTGGCTGGGCAGGTCGGTCAAAGCCTTGTCTTCCTGTCTTACTGCGCGTGTGGCAGGAGAGGTTCTCAAAAAAAAAAAAGAAGAAAAAAACCCTGTACAAGATTTGAATAGCAAACCCTCGTCATAATAGCCCATAAATATGACATTGTGTATGGAAAGGTTAGTGATTAAATTACACCCCTTGATGAGTTTTCCTCTCATGGCATTAATAACTGTTAGGGTTCGGCGTGACATTTACAAATCCCGCATATTAAACAGGGTTGCTGATTTCTGATTGCGATGAGTTTTACCGCGCTTGCACAACCAAAACTGCGCTCTGTCGTCCGCAGCCTCCGTTCGACGGCGAGGACGAGGACGAGCTCTTTCAGTCCATCATGGAGCACCACGTCTCCTACCCCAAGTCCATGTCCAAGGAGGCCGTGGCCATCTGTAAAGGGGTGAGTGAGACGCACGAGGTCCTTCCTGGCTTTTCCCCCGAAAAAGAAAGAGAAACGCTCTCTCTTCTTTTTTTTTTTTTTTTTTTGCACACTCACCACACAGCGAGGACATTAGGAGCAAGGCTGGAAGGATGCGAGGAGCAGGCAGGCGCAGGGGGAGGAGGTGAAGGATGGAAAGGAGGGAGGACGGGAGAGAGGAACATTGAAATTATCTGCATAATTAAAACCTTTGTGGAGGAACATTTATTTGGAGTGGGACAACTTTGTCGGCTCCGTGCTATCTGTCCTTCTTCCATCTCTCCTTCCCCGCCTCACCCCCCCCACTCCCCACCCCCCCACCCCGTTACAATAATGCTTCACTTTCGCCGTCCTTCTCCTCCCACAGTGCTCATTGTTAAGCTGCTGTTTCCCCCTTTTTTTTTTTTCATTGTGCGCCCCTCCACACCACCACCACCACCCCTCTATCTCTGCCGCGCACAGACACGAGCACACAAAGATTCCCCCCTGTCCTCTTTCCTCCCATCGCACTTAGAGCAGCGTGCACACACACACAAACACACACACACACACAGTGCATTGGTTTAATAGCCCAAGATTGTGCACTGTGCTCAGTTCACTGTGGAAACTCTTCAGAATAGACCTACCGGCGCACCGATGATGCCCCGACACTTCCAAACCTTCCAGTGTATCTATGTTAGTGTTTGTACCTGTGTGTATGTGTGTGTGTGTGTGTTCTTGCAAATAGGCCTTCAGAGGACAGGATGTGCTTTCAACACATTGAGGACGTCTCCTCTTCCTCACAACTATGGTTGAATTTTAGGGTCATAGCTGAAGCGGAGAGGCATGAATGAGGCTGCGTTCAGACTGCAGGCGAATCTGATTCAAAATCTAAATACATATTTGTTTTATGGATTTTGTTGATTATTATAACATGTATTCATAGCACAAATCATTGCAATAGCATAATCTTGCTGTAGCCTATTCTAGCTACCGTTATTTAAGTATCTAGTATGTTGACGACTGCTTTGTTTCAGCTGTCAGTCTTCCCCATTTACCCTCAAACTGATGACAGCGATGAACCCCAAAATTCCACCACGTCAGAGCGTGCGTCGCCTCTCCCCTCCGATGCTGCTGCTGCTGCGATGTTAATCGGTTTCAGCGCTAGTCAATGTGTGTGTTTGCACTGGCTGTGTGTGTGTGCAGTGCCTCCGCGGCGATCCGGAGCCCACCAGAGAAAATATGAGGACTTTCATTTTGGCTGCCTGCCAGAGCACATGGCAGCAATTTAGCACAGAGCGGATCACGTGGGACAGGAAGCCGGCTTTATTTTCAAAATTAAATAACCTTTTAATTTTTCAAAAGGACAGTAGATTAACTTTATTCACATATCACTATAAAAGACACCTAGGTTTTTATTACCTCTGAATATTTTTTTAGAAATAATCTACTTTCCATTGATAGAAAGCATAAAAATGTCAACAAGACCAATTAGCTGTTCACTGCTTCTTCTCTGGTAGCAAACAATAACCTATTATGTGAATGCACTGTGTTACATGCTATATGTCAAACAAAAAGAAAACAGACAAACTTTTAAAAAAATAAAATTAAAAAAAATTAAATGCAACACAAGCTGCCAAGTGCCTGATGTGAAAACATTGAAACTCACCTGCGCTGAGCTTGTGTTTAAAGGAAGATGTGAAATAGATTTTCTTTTTTTCAAAAGAGAAAATCACGTTAGTGACAGAACATTTGGCCAAATGCACAGTTTTTTTGGACACATTCCTTCTCCTTTTGCACTCTGACCAGGTTTTTGGATGGTTGCAAGCAGCCTCATGGTAGAATTATTCTGGCGGCCACACCCAATCCAATCATTCCACCAGCGACACGCCGGCCGTGGCGAGGATGTACAACGGCCTCAGTGCGGGAGAGCGCGCGGAGCCGCGGACCAACCGATTTGTACACGACTCCACTGAATTAAACAAAAGCGAACACGCCTCGCGTTTTATACTTGTGCCGGTGCTAAGTGTGAGACAGGACCCACCTCCCCCCCTACGACACGCGTGCGCGCTCGCTGGCGCGTACGCCCACATGCATGCAAACAGGCGGCGTAATGTATTAGTGATGATTACCGGGTTGTAGTGCTGCAGCGGCGGCGCACCTCCAGCGGAGCATGAAAGGCTCGCCTCCGTCCACCCCCACAGCTCCCAGTGCGCCGCGCCAACGCTGCCTGGGTTAACTTGACGGCTGGGTGCGTGTGCATGCATGTGGGCTTCTATATGTGCGTGCGTGTGTGTGTGTGTGTTCCAAGTCCATAATTAATTCCTCCCCCTCTCCTCCTCTGCAAGATCTCTCATTTGAAGTGTTTTTTTTTTGTTTTGTTTTGGTTTAGTTAATGTGTCGTGTGTGTGTGTGTGTGTGTGTTTTTTTTTTGTGGTAGCCAGTTGCTTCCTGTGCAGAAAAAATCTTTTCTGCCTTACAGTTGATCTTAATTTTGGCTCATTGTGCTACAAAATTGCGCCTTCCAAAAAAATGCTTGAACTAAATCGGAGACGTTTTTGCAACAGTTACCACAGGGCTGAGAACAAAGTCATCATTTAACATGTTGCCATGTTCCCTAATGTGCATCTGTGTGTGTGTGTGTCTGTGTGCGTGCATGCATGTGTGTGTTGCCATGTTGGAACAGACGCATGTGTGTTTGTGTGTGTGTGTAAAGGGAGCGATCAGAGGCGTTTCCACTCTGCTGCTTCCAACCTGACCAACATCCATATTTCATTCACACACACGCACGCAGTCGCACACAAACACAAACACACACACACACACACACACACACACCCTTCTGTTCGTGGCTCAGTATTCAAGGCGAAGCCGCCACAGTATTGCACGCGCAAAATAACAATGGGAGCCGCGCGGGGAATCAATTTCTTTCTGAGACGCCGTCAATACTCCCGGACATAATGGGCCGCGGCCACATTAGCGCCGACCGCCGTGGTTTGTTTCCAGCGCCGCTCGACTAAAACATCCTCATCCTTCAAAAATCGGTGACTACTAATCAGAGAGGTTATTGTTTGAAATGATTCGCTGTTGCTCCTCGCTGCAGGTGATCGGTTCAAAGCGGGAGATCGATTCGGGTAGATATTGCGATCAAAAATAAAAAAAAAAAAATTGTGATGTGGGAGGTCACTCTTAAGGCCTTGGCACCTGTTGGGCAATTTTGAAAAAAAAGGGAGTATCAGCATTAATGCGTTAATTGCGATGAGACTAAATACACGGCGTAACGCACTAATTTTTTAATCTCATTTTTAATCGCAAGCCTTTTGTCCCTTCCGTTAAACCCGTAGTCAGGTTCTCAAGGCGTAGCGCTATGTTTGACACTGCATCCTGCTAACTACACAAACACCCGAGGACGCAGCTGCGAGCGCAAATCTTAAATTTCAATTTTGTTTTTGGAGCCGATCGCATAAGATGCTCGGTTCTGCTCACGACAGAAATCCAATTTTTCTCCTTCCTTGTGTTTCTTTCTGTTTATATTTAAAAAAAAAAAAAAAAAGTCCAAGACTTCATTCAACAAAATGCATATGTACCAAGTGGGTCTAGATGCACTGTTTTGAAACAACAATACATAGATTCAATAGTTCATGAAGGATCATTTGGTTCTAAGAATTGCTTTACAATTATATGGACATAAAAAGAAAAAATGACAGAATTTGAAATGCAGAAATCAACATACAATTAATCGCAGTTAACGACAGGAAATCCGAGCATCACAAGCGCGATTTAAAAAAACCTATCGTTTGACAGCCCAAATAAAAAATAATAATGATGAAATCGCCTGTCATAGAAATAAGACTTGACTCTGTGTTCCTCCGCCAAGCAGCCAGAATGAGGTCAAGAAAGTAGAAATTTCATCACTGTGTCTGGAACATGAACTTGCGGTGGCAAACTTGCGGGAAAACGCGGGCGCGTCGGCCTCGCTCTCCGCTAAATACGCCGCTGCCGCTGGCCAAAGACGAGGGGCGATGACATCACGGAGGCTCCCTCTTTCCCGAAAGCGGCCCGCGCCGTCTGCCAAAAGGCTGTCCGATTGGATTTGACTCCGCTCAGATAAAGCCAGAGGAAGCTGCTGGAGACGGAAAGCGTGTCGGAGCGGCGCAGGTGCGGTTTTTTAAGCGTGTCCCACCGGGTCTCAGACTTGGGGACGATGCATGCATATTTCAGCGATGTGTGCCAGACAGCCGAACGATGAAGGGCTTTAACTCAGGTAGAAGTGTAGAAAAGGGGAAAAAAAGAAGCAGAGGAGGAAGAAACAGGTGCACATGACAGTGAAGGTAGTAGGAGGAGAAGTTACAGCAGATTATGCTTATGTTGGAAGTATAATATTATACATAATATAATACATATTTTTTAATGTATGCATTTCCTTTCATTGAGCCAATTGTTGTGAGCCAACTGTGACATCAGCCCTTTGTGATGTCACAGAAGACCCTCAGCACTGCCGCTTTGCTCCACTTCCAAACACGTGGAAGGTGCGGCCAAGCGTCTCTCTTGCTCAGTGGCTGCAAACAGCGGGCTAAATTCACTGCTCTCTAGCAATCAAAGGATTTCTTTGATATCTTCTGTTTGTTTCTGTTCACCCCGCCGCACGCTTAAAATAGGCATAACAAGGACGCTTTAATGCCCAAATGATGGGCGAGGAGCGCGCACGTGCCCGTGCACCTGTCTCCGAGCACAGGAGTGCGTTTGGTGCATCTCCGCGTGCGCCTGCACGGTCGACTGACCCGTGGATAATGTTATTTTAGTTCTAACGTAATGAGTTATGACGGCTACTCCTGAGGGAGGCACACCCCACCTACACGCACGCGCGCGCACACACGCACACACACACACACACACACACACACACACTGGCCCTGACGTCACCACTCTCAGCGGCGTTCTTCAAGACTTTGTGCGGACAGGCCGCGCAAACACTCTTTAATTACGCCTGTTAAATGCGCAGCGGTGGTGGTGGTGGTGGAGGGGAGGGGAGCAACAGTTATTCATTTATCTTCAGGCAGCGCGTCGCCGCCTCGTCCAAGGCCCCCGCGGGTGACGGCTATATTGCGTCAGGGAGCAGGGAAAAGAGGAAGGGCGACGGCGTGAAAGCGACGTTTATATCCGAGCCGGGGTGAGCGAAGCTGCGTGAGGAAGCCGTTCGCACCGACCCTCCAGGTTGAGAGCCTCATCCCCCTTTTTCATCACGTTCAGGCCGAGGGCGTTTCCACTGAGACCTGTTTTAGACATTTACCAGCGTTCCTCCTCGTTTTTTTTTTTTTTTAGTTTTGCATTGCACAGATACATCTACATAGATGGTATACGTTCATGTATTGTATGCAAATGCAGAGATTTGGAGCAATCCAAATCTCTGCATTTGCATGTCTTCCCTATTTCCTTCTCACCCCAACTGATGACGGCCCTCTGGAGTCCGGATCTGCTCTAGGTTTCTTCCCACAGGCTGGTTTTTGTACAAAAGCGCTTTGAGACGCCTTTGGATGTGATTTAGCGCTGTACAAATAAAAGTTGATTGATTGATTGATTGATTGACTCCAGCGATTTGAGGGAGTGTTCTCTGCATTTATCTGAAACATCACATTAAAAATTAGACAGCCAAGTAGCTGATAAAAATTAAATGTGCATTCAGACTGTACAGGTGCCACTTCCAACTAGATTTAGTGCAGAACACTGGCAAGTATCTAATCTATGCAACTGTACCAGTGAAAGAGAAAAAAAAAAGAACATGAACCAGTCTTCCGTACCTGTACCTGCAATTCTGCTTCATGCCTGCTGCATCATGTAAGCACCTGTGCTCTGATCTTTATTGTTTTTGACGCAAGCACGAATTTGAAATCTGACAATATTAATAGAACCACTCTAGCTGATGATCTGACTTAGTGCTAATGTTAGCCATACCATGGAGGCCGAGGCTAACGACATGGAGGCTTTGCTTTAACAAACATTGTCATGGTATACAAAAAAAGTGTTTTTATTTCATAATGACCATCATGTTGAAAGTGTCTTCGATTTTCATTTGATAGTTCTGGTCACATTAACACACTGGTGTATTTAGAGGGTCATTTTGACTCAGTCATCAGGTGTACATATAATTTAAATCAAATCAGTTGCGGGACCTAAAGGAACTTCCTTTCACCGCTCTCTCTCTCTCTCTCTCTCTCTCCGTCCGTCCGTGCAGCTGATGACCAAGCATCCCGCCAAACGCCTGGGCTGCGGTCCGGAGGGCGAGCGAGACATCCGGGAGCACAGCTTCTTCCGCTACATGGACTGGGAGAAGCTGGAGAACAAGGAGGTGCAGCCGCCGTTCAAGCCCAGAGCCGTAAGTGGCCGCGTCCCGCGTGACGAGCGCCTCCGCCTCCCGCTGACGAACCGTCCGGGGCGGCGGATCAGTGTCGGGGTTCTCTTCCTGTTTGTGGTGAAAAGTGCCATCGCTGCTGCTGCTACTTACTGCTCAGAGCAAAACCTGGGTGCTGGTTCCTGCAGCCTGACTTCCCCCCCTCTGCTCTTTCTCTTCATCTTTCTAATTGTTCTGACCTTTCTGTGTGACGCGTCTGTCTGTCGACCCCCCCGAAAGGTGAGTCGGGGGTGAGACGGAGCGGCCCCGAGATGTAACGCGACTCCGACGAAAAACAATACCGCTTATGTACATTTTGCTGCCTGTTGTTTTTTGTTTTTAAGTCAATACGACTCCAGTCGGTTGGAGGTTTTGAATGTGGGCCTCTGAGCAAGGCAGGCGTGGGGCCTGCAGCCTGTTACATTCTGCATGAGCTGAAATCATCCGGGTTAGACTGAGTTTAGAGTAACCCTCCCGGGTGGACGTCCGCACAGTGACCTGAAACAACATTTGTTTGTGTGTGTGTGTGTGTGTGTGTGTGTGCGCCGTGCGCAACTTTGCTCTGCTTTTAATTCCCGCCGACAAAATGAGTTTGATCGCAGCCACAGTCGGAGGAGTCAGAATGATGTCATCTACACACACACACACACACACACACACACACACACAGTGATCGGCGTGCACATTCACTCAGCCGTAGGCCTGCCGACTGCTTAAAAGCTTTTTATGCAGCTGTCTTATTGGCCCACTGGGTATGAATGTGTGTATGTATGTATGTATTTGTGTGTGTGTGTGTGTGTGTGTGTGTGTGTGTGTGTGTGTGTGTGTGTGTGTGTGTGTGTGTGTGTGTGTGTGTGTGTGTGTGTGTGTGTGTGTTTACATGCTCCCCGTGTGTTTTCTTTGTAGCGCGCACTCTCTTATTTTCCCCTCGCACGGGTGCAGTGGGTCAGCGTGGCGACCCGTGTTTGTCGGGGTGCGTTCCATTCCGAGTCCGTGACGAGACTGCAAACGCGCGGCCGTCCTGTCTCGGCTCCTCGTCCCGTTTGATGTCCTTCTCTCCCTCTCTCTCTCTCTCTCTCTCTCTCTCTCTCTCTCTCGCTCGCTCTCTCTCTCTCTCTCTCTCTCTCTCTCTCTCTCTCTCTCTCTCTCTCTCTCTCTCTCTCTCTCTCTCTCTCTCTCTCTCTCTCTCTCTCTCTCTCTCTCTCTCTCTCTCTCTCTCTCTCTCTCTCTCTCTCTCTCTCTCGCTCTCTCTCTCTCTCTCTCCGACGCGGACTACCTCCCGCCCTCTCTGTGCCGTCGCTTTCTGTGTCTCTGTCCCTCCTCCCTCCCTCCTGCCCACCCGCTGCTGAGAGCAATTAAAGGTTCGAAAGGAGCTTTGCAGGAAACCTGTGTTGGAACGCGGAGCTCCGATGCTTTTTGGGTTGCTTTTCTTTGTTTTAACTTTATTGTTCCGGGCTGAAATAATCACCTTTTTTTTCAGCTACTTTCTCTTCTGATGCTTCAAGTGTGCGCAGTTACGCCCGCCGGCCTGACGGTGGCGCAGATGAGATTTTCATGGATGACGTGACCAATCAGCTGACAGACTGAGATTTCCATCCCTCTCACAGTTGAAACTTTCATTTTCAGCTTCCTCAATTTACCGCCAAGCCATTGGCCGTCCACAAATTCATCCCTCCATCCAGTTACACGTCCATCTGCGTCACACTGTTGCCCCACGTCTGCCGATTTTGTCCCCCGCACACTTTTACTTGTCCACTTTTCTGTGTGAGACTCTCTTCTGTTTGTTTTCATGTTTCTGTTTTTTGCATGTTCCGAGGTTCGGTCTCAAACGACAACCTGCTTGGCAGTGAGGTGCACTACTGTTTAGCGGCCACAAGGAAAAAGTCGGAGTTGCCACGATTGCGCCCGACTACTTTCAGGGCCCAGGTGCCAAATTGACACCTTCAAACTTGATGGCAGTCATTTCATTTTTTTCCCTACTTGAATAATCTCCCCATCCGATTTCGCTGAGAGGTTAAAACAAATGCAAGTAATTGGCTGCAAACACCATTTTGACCCTGGTGTATTCGTCTCGCATATTTCCCCAAACTCTAAACAGTCGAGCTTAATTTCGTGTTTTTTTTTCTTTCTTTCTTTCCTTTTTTTCCCCGAGTTACGCAGATTTAATGAGTTTGTAGTTTTCCTCTGGGTGATGTTGTCAGAGGACACTGAATCCTTGTTGTGTTAATTAAAGCTCGGTGCAGTGGTAGAGATGGAGGGCGGTGGGGGAAAAAAAAACAAAAAAACGGGATAGTTCGGCTCCAGGTCCCTAAGAGGCGGACTGTCGGGAAAATATAGTTTTCAAGTTAATAACTTGTTTTATGTACTTAGATGGACGCATATCTCGCGGGCGACTCGGCTCGTTTGGAGGCTCCCAGTGGTCAGAACGGGAGTGCAGAGTCAAGTGAAATGAACAATTGTCTGTGTCACCGCTAATTCCACTTCATTCAAATGGCAATTTGCCATTTAAGATAGCGTAATTCCATCCATTCATTTTTCAGGAGCGACTCACGAGTGAAATGGTGACACTTGATACACTCCTTAAAAAACAATGGCTCCTCCGCGCCGGCATTTTCTGCACCGCTATATCGCTAATCTGAAATTGTGCCGCTATCTTCGCACGTTGAGTTATTCCCGCTGCTCTTTGAGTGGCTCATTGTCTGGTTGGTTTATCAGATCTCAGTAGGTCCCCACAGCTGCGGCATATAATTAACCCACGTTTAACCCACAATTGCGCCGTAATTATCTCCTTGGCTTTGAGCCTGTTGAGGGTCCGAACTTTACAATTAAACAAAAACGATGTGTAAAAAAACAAAATTATATGTGTATATATATATTTAATTGTTCCACTCAATTTTCGTTTTGGAATTATGGTGTTATGGTGTTCAGCATGAAAGCTGAAGCTAAGAATGACTTCACGTTGGAGTCGATAACTTTGTCAAGCCTCAAAGAAGGACCCCTTTTTTTTCTTTGTAGTTTATGCTAGCCAACACTCTCCTAAAACGGTACAATTACGGATAAGTAGACACTCCACAAAACTGTCAGGACAACTTTATAATGTCTCAGTAAATTAACTAAATAGCCGTTAAACAGTGTAATTAGCTGTATTTCCATCAGTTTTGCGCAAAATAAAAGCAATATTTCTAAAATTTCGACAAATTACAATTGCGATTTGCAGGTGTTTCCATTGAATGGTGCGAAGCACAAAAGCCGTAATTCTCGTAAAATCTCTTCCCACGATAATTCTCGTAATTCTCGCGGGAATTCTCCTCCTTTTGTGTGTTTCCTTCTTTTGCGAGCTGCCTCTAGCTAGCTAGCCCCTCACTTCTGCTGGCTCGAACCAGCCGCCATGGCAAAGTAGTGCACCGCTGCCGCAGGGCGTTTGAGACTTTTGTGGCCTCTCGTTTGAAACCGGTTGAAAAAAACAGTTGAATATGTTTCAAATATTTGAAGAAGAAGTGCGGGCCTCGATTTTCCCGCGAGGCCGTTGAAATCAGGCGCGGCAAGATTCGGCACCTTGTCCTGATATTTGAAACCATGTTCAAGTAATGTCATCTCACACCCCGATTCAACCCGCCACTGCCCTTCTTTTTGTTTTCCTCCCCTTGCTCCGCTCCGACTCCCCCACCCCCACCCCCATCCATTCCTGTGCACCCCGCTGCCCCCCTTCCTTCCCACCATCCAACCCCACCCCCTTCCACTCCTTCCCGCCCTCCTCAACAGTGTGGACGGGATGCCGAGAACTTTGACCGCTTTTTCACACGCCACCCGCCAGTGCTGACCCCTCCCGATGAGGAAGTGATTGAGAACCTGGACCAGGACGAATTCCAGGGATTCTCCTTTATCAACCCAGAGTTCCAAGGAAATACTGGCGCCACCCCCGAGCAGGCCTGATTTGGGCTCATACATGGACACGAGGAATCTCTCCCTTTCTCTCTCTCTTTCCCTCACACACACACACACACACATACGCGCACACACACACACAGTATCAAGACCCTCAAGCACATATACATGCATACACACACGCACACATGCATGCACCATACATATCAACTGTAAACCCTGAAAGTTATTTGTGCTCTTGCAGTAGGAAGACGCACTGACCCAGTATATCAAGCATGCATGCGATGCACGCAAAATGATAGGAGTAGAATTTATATTTAGGATCCTTTTTATCTTTTTTTTTTTAGTCAGTCAGTCTCCTTACAGCTTTTGCCCCAAAACAAAAAAACAAGAATCATACAACTGCCTTGTGTTTGTTTTTAGCACAAGCTTGCCAAAACTGACTTTCAAATTTGATTTATTCCCCTTTTGTGTCGCTTCTATCAAAATCCAAAGTCACCCCGGTCAAGATCAGACCAAGCATTTTGGAAGCATTGGAGATTTGAAATTTAAAGAGATCAATCTCTTTGTTTTTGTACATATCCTATGACAATTCCCAAGTTCCTAATATTGGCATATCCCGACTTCTCCATCATGCACTCGCATATACACACAGACACACACCCAACTGTTTCAACGACCAACAACTCTTCAGCATTCCATGTTATTTGTTGGGAATAGTGAATTAACTTTTTAAAACCCATCCTTCTTGCTTCGCCAGCAAACTCTGAGTTTGGCCTGTACGATCGTGGTGTGTTTTTTTCTTCTGTGTATGATACCAGTGTACGTATGTTTCTACTTAACCTATATCTTAAACTGGAATGCTTCACATACTTGTGCATGAGTTTCTATAACCTAATAATAGCCTTGGACTTTTGTCTCCCAACAATGTTTTAGCATCTTGTCTCCGCACCCTACTTGCTTCTGTCGTGTGCTTGTTACTGAACGTTCGTAGTTTTAATGAATGTTGGGCGACCGGAAGCCTTTATTGTCCAGTATACATGTCTCATTCACTGTTTGGCGCGAGCACGATGCTACAATGCTGTTGAGATGAAAGTCTTCATATAGAGTTTGAGTGAGATGAATAGAATAGAATGACGCTCCGACTCCCCTTTATCGAGTGTTTAAGCAATGAAAGGGACGAGAAATTAGTTTCTTTGTGTTTTACAAAAGCATGATTCCAAATACCTGGGCGCCTGTTTACAGCATATGTGCATGTGCACATGTATGTTTTTGTTTATTTTATTTTATTTTATTTTATTTTTTAGGTATGCAACCTACTACTGTGTATGATAAATGCACATGTCATTTGCATTTTGGTACAGTGTACATACCTGCCCAAAACCTTGCCTGGCATAATCTTTTGTTTGTTTGCTTGTTTGCTCTTTGCAACCCACTTGACGACAAGAATTATTTGTGCTGTGGAATTGAAAGCAATAATCGAATGACGACGAAGGTCCACCAGATTTTGACAACAGCTTTGTGAAGTTACTGGAAGCTTGGTGTCTTAGGGAAAGCCATACGTAAATCAAAAACCAACAGAGGTGTTTTGTAAATGGCAAATTCCAACAATGTGGACACAGAGAAAACTAAACCCAACATTGAATAGTTTTGAATTGAAGTCACCGGCTCCAACGTGGATTGAAGCCATTCATTTAGATTCTTCGTGTATATGGTGAGGTTTCGTGCAATGGAAATCATTGCAGACCCCGGTGAAACGTTTGCTTCAAGGACAAGAAAGTGTTTTTGTCTGGGAATGGCGTTCGAAGCCCATTGTTGATTGATGCGAATCGAAATGACATCAAACGAGGACACAGGTTAAAGCGAAGCTCTCCGAAGCAGACCGCATATGTGCAATTTATCTTGGTCTTCTTTTACCCGAGCTAGCAATAATGTTGTGACGGGAGGCAGCATTTGTCGCAGACCGACCTTCAGAACGCTCGGTTGGGAGCGTGATTAATCTACATGCAAACAGCTATGAGGCATGTCGATAGGCATATTTATCACGGTCAAATGGAGGGATGTACCTAATACGTCTAAGTGCAGCTAATATTCTGCGGGAGCAGCTGAAGGGCTTCCTTGCATCGCCTCTCCTCTTTGCAAATAATAGCCAGGTTGCCACAGTGTGTTCTACTGGTGCCATGAAGACGTCGACAGTATATTTGCTTTGATCTAATTGGTTAGGACTCAATCGTTAACATACATTACACTTGTCCCGCAGTGGTGTGCGCAAGCTAATTCTCCTGGGCTCAAAGTAAGCACCAGCTTTTGAAAAGCCCGAGGGAAAAGTGTCTGCGCGTTTAAAGACGGAGGCAGCATCATCTGAATGGCAGGGCTTTCCCCCCCACCGGACGCAAGCGGTTTGCGCTGTGCTCCTCATACTGACCGGTGGAACAGATGGCGGGGGAGTAGCGCAAGTGCCGAGAGGAGCAAAGGCCCGATCCCAGAGGGCGGAGGCAAGATTTCAGAGTGGAAAGCCACGCAGAAGGTTTTTAAAGTCCCCTTTTTAGATCGCTGACCCAAATGCTTTCACTCAACTTCAGACGGACGCGTTTGGTGACCTTATCTGCTAAATCTACTCCACGGCGCCGGGAGGACGTTGGTCTCGATATGATCTGCGAGAAAAGAGTTTTAGGTTGGGATCATACAACGCGATGTTTGCGTCTTGCACGATGGACGCGTTCCATGTCTTGGTTTTTGGAGAATAAGAAGCGTGACCTCAACCCCTTAATTTGAAGTTACTGGTATTACCCTGAAACTAACAGCATAAACTCAACCAATTATTTTGAAATTACTGCAATAATCTCAACCGATGAAGTTAAAACTAACAGCATAACCCCAACAAATTTCTTGAAATTACTAGTATAACTTGTACTAATTAACATGAACCTGCCAGTATAACCCCAACAAGTTGTGTTTAAACTGCTACTACAATAAAACTCTAACCCTGAACATCATTCTGGATCAGAACAAAATCCAAATTGTCGAAAACAAACAACGAAATTGGGCATTGGACATTTCCATGGAGATCTTTGGAACGCCACAATGTGCACCTGTGCACAAATTCATGAGAAAATCACTCTGAAATTGTACCGTCTGATTCCTGTTTCTGAGGTTGAATCGAAATCAAACCTGTGTGGATTGTTCTGTATTGTACCTCTCAGTGTCTCCTGTATTATACGACAGCAAACAACTATATACCCCTATACGTAAACATATATATTAGGCTGTGTCAAGCGTAGATGATGTACCCATATACTTATACACCATGTGGTCAGTATTGCAAACAAGAAGACACCTTATTCTGGGATTAGTGTTATTTTTTTCCCCTTCCCTGCTGAAGGGAAGGAAAAACTTAACTCTGCATGAAAGAAAAAAAGTTTTTGTTTTACATTTTTGTTAGTTAGGATTTATATACATATAACATATTTGGGTAATTTATGTTTACTGTGTCAGCTTTGCTTCTTAACTGTGATCCAAGCTATGGTTGTGCGCGCTACCTGTGAAAAACAATGAAATATATGGAAAGGAAACAAAAGATACGTGCTTTTCACAATGCTTTCACTGTCTGTGTTTTCTTTTCTTTTATTTCTTGTCTTTTTAAATCACTCCCCCAAATGATGAGGCATATCTAAAATAAAGGAAATGAAAGATGCCCCAGGTGATGTTCATTGAGCTGGAATTCATGGCGCTCGTGGATGAAAACAGTTGAGGGAGAGCGAGAAGTAGAGAGCGAGGCCCAACTCCAACTCTCGCACTGTCTGGCCCCCAGTCGTTTGCACCTCCTCACAGAGGGTTCCAGTTCAGAATGTGGACTGTAAAACCTTTCTATTATTACTCTGTTATTGGTGCAAATGTAATTGCTTACAATTACAAGTTACCCTCTTGAAAATGTAATAGTAGTTCAGCTATTTAAATCGCTTTATCCAAGTAATGTAACTCATTTTATTACATTTTGATGACTTTTCTAAACTTTTTTTCCACCACTACCCAAAACAACAACAAAAATGAAAGCCATAACAAGGTCAAGTACCTCTTTTTACTGTGAGATCATTCTGAGATACTAAATCAGGGCAGCATTACCTACTAGCTTTTAAATCAGCAAAAAAAAGGGGAAAAGGAAAAAAAGGACAAAAATTCAGTAAAAATTTATCAAATTTTTGCAAAGATTATTGTAAAAATTGGTCAGATGTAATTAAATATTTAATCATGAATAATTCCACAAATAACTGTAATTTAATTACCCTTTTTTTTTTTTTTTTACAGTAAAGTAACTGATTACAATTATCGTCAGAGGACCAAACAATGTGCAAACAAAGTTACATCTTCCTGCTTGGACCGGTTTACTCCACTCAATCCCAAAATGTGTTGCGATCAAATCTACGGTAGCGCAACAATCTGATTTACCAGCCGCAGTTTCACTTTTTATTTTACCCCCAAACACAAGACATCAGTTTTAATGACCAGACCAGGAGTTTTTGTTCCAGTGCTCCCTCAGGGAGTTTCCTCGGGTCTGCAGGTTGAACAGCAGGGGGCGTCTGCCTGTCTGACGCCACCACCTGGTTGCAGTTGAGGAAAAAAGGGGGCGTCTCGATACTTTGATGAACTCCCTCCTTCATCAGGAGTCCCCTCCACGGCCGCGAGGGCAACTTGACGTGAAGTGACACTCGGTGCTGAGGAAGTGGCGGCGGTGGGGGGGGGTGGGGTGGGGGGGCCTGGGATGGGGGCCGCCAGATTAAACTGATGGAGGGTGATAGACAGCGGGGTTACGGGGGAAGATGGGAGGGAGATTCCACAATGAAGGAGGGGTGAGGTGGAGGTGGTGGTGGTGTGTGTGTGTGTGTGTGTGGGGTGGGGGGTGGGGGGTAGAAAGGACAGTTGAAAGGAGGCAGTGAAGCCGGGGCGCCGTGAAGCGGGGCGGGCGGCTACGACAGGCTGTGCATATTTCATGGCTGCCACTTATCATAAGAGCCTTTCTCTGATGGGGGGGGGGCAGGAGGGGCGATGGGTGGAGGGTGGGTGGGGTGGGGTGTGGGGGGGGGTTGGGTTCTGATGACTTCAAGGAAATAACAGGCAGAACGCGGCCTACATACGCACGGCCCTGCTGAGCCACTCAACGGCTTCCTGTCGCCTCGAAAGCTGCTCCCCACCCACTGCAGCCAGGCGGCTGCTGCTGCTGCGGCTGCTGCTGCTGCTGCTGATGATGATGATGCTGCTGCTGCTCTTGGGAACTGTACTTTAAATTCACCGACCCCACCCCAACCCCCACCGACCCCCCAATGGTGATTTCCCTCTTCTGAATCCTTTCCTACCAGCGCTTGTGGAAATTTACCTGCGCTGCCGTAATCTTGCACGGCAGCTGAATCGCCGCAGACTTTTGAAATCTCGCTGGCGCACCTCGCAGACGTGCAGCTGATGGCGATTCATCGGATTAACCAGTCGGCTTCCTTTGAGCGGTTACGGGAAGGCCGGAAAGAAGGAGCTACCGTGGGTTGTTTAGAACTGCCGCTGCTAGCTAGGTTAGCAGCAGTTTTCTCTGTTTCGGACGCATCTACTCTACTGTTCAAGAGTTTGGGGGTCACTGACTCATTTCTGCATTGAAGTCCATTATAACCAGCTGCATGAGAGAATCTACTGGAATGCTCTAAGAACATTACTGGTGCTCGAAAATCAGTCAGAATGTGCGGAATCCATATGGAATGGCTTTGACAGCTCCCTTGAATGACTAATTGAATGTGATTTTAGAGAATGAATATCAAGTGTGCAATATGTGGCCATCATTACAGAAGTTCAATGCTTTAAAAAAAAAATTTAATATCGCGATATTTCTAAAACAAAGTTTTGTATTATAATCGCACGTAGCTGCGTGTGCTAAAACAACCGACTTTTGGCGTGTTGCACACAGAATTTTGCACACAATTCTCTCAATCACTTTCAACAAGACATTGATAATGGTTTTTATTTAACACTAAAATTTTCCCATACTTAAACACAACTTGACTGATTTTCGTGCACTCATAATGATCGTGTTGCTTTTATATCCTGACCGGCTTCGGCAAGAGTTAAGCGCGCGTGGCGACTGGCTAGCGCTAGGTGGTTCGTAAAACTGAACCTGCCAATGGAACAGAAGGTTCACGAGGTTCTCTTTCAAGTCTCTGCACGATAAACCCAAAGTATTTAAGGAAACGTTTCCATCCGACACGCCAGGTTAGTGCTGCAGCTCCCAGTGACGGAGAGTCTCTGCAGCAGTGCATGTTTTCCCCAGCAGTCCTGGTCGATCGCCGAGGCGCAACAGTGTCTGGGTAAATAAAATCTCGCTTTTCCGACTGTGCATGGAATGCAGAGGCTGCACCGGAGACGCGTTTAATTCACAGTGCGCGTCGACTCGCGAGCTGCTCGAGCGGGTCGCCGCCAACAGAACGCTGGCTCTCAAGCGCCGCATCGGCCCGTGCTGAGGCCACGTGCTGAGCACCTGCGAGGTTTTGCCCTCACAGGTCAAGTATTGGACAGGGGAACAAATTTGGGAGCGCCGCCGCTTGCCATCGCATCCATCCTGATGAGATACATCCAAGAGTGTACGACAAGACCATGAAAGGATGCTGCAGTTCGCTCAAAGACACTAAAAAAAATGTACTAAAAACAAATAAAAAATTGAAAGATGCTAAAATGCCTCACGCAGGTGCCCATAAAGTTGCCGTGATTATTTAGCATGTCATAGCATTTGTTTGGCACTGTAAGAGACAAGTTAAAAAAAAGACATTCATGGGCAATAGCGGAAGTTCAAGTGGTCTCTTTCAGTATAAGGCGTTGCCTTTAAAGTGCATTTAGATATGAAGTGTGTAGCAGCCGTGTGACGGGTTCCTCTGTCGGTGGCTCACGATAGTTCTGCTGTTCATGGGACGGTACCTTCTGCTATGAAGGGTCAGACGGGCTGCAGTTAGGATAGACGCATAAAACATTGAACGGTAAATAACCACACCTGTAGATGTGAGTGCTCTGCAAGAGAGAAACTTAAAATCTGAGCTTGCGATTGCACATTTTCGTGTTTTTTTGTTTCCCGTTCTCGGCCATTGAATGTTTACTTTTCGTAAAAAAACACAATTACACAATTGCGAGGCGCCTTTGATTGAACGTCGTGAGGGCGGATCAAACCGGATGCAGCAGCGGCAGTCGTGCTGGAGTACGTGTGATAATTAATTCCAAATGTTGCAACCACCCCCGCCACCCCCTCCTCCTCCACCCGCCCGCCACCCCCTCGCCCCCACCGCCACCCCCAAATTAAAGCCAGTGGCTTCGGCACAAAGCGTTCGCCCGCTTATCAGCCCAAAACAGGTCAGCGTTCGATACCGCCTTTCACTCACCCCCGACCCCCACCCTCTCTCCCCCTCTTCACCTCCCCTCCGCTCTGTGCCTCCCACTCTCCCTACATCCTCGGCTGACATCGGCTTGTCTCCCCGCTAATCCTCTGGTTACTGAAAAGAGAAGGGGCGAGGGAAGATGGAGAAAGAGCGAGGCAGGGAAGCGGAGGAGGAGGAGGAGGAGGAGGAAGAGGAAGAGGGAGGCAGAGCGCGAATTAAAGACGCATCCCGTGCCTTCGCTTCCCCCCCCCCGCGCTCGCCGGTCCGTCCGTCCGTCCGTCCGTCCAGGTGAAGCTTCTCTCCGTCCCGCCCGGACCTCTGTCTCTCCCTCTGCCTCGCAGCATCGACTGCAGCCCCAGCGTGTTGAGATGGAACACATTATGAGCTGGCGCTACATGGCTGGCGGCGTTCGCCCGCGCGTGCACATGCGGGTATGTGCACGCACGTGTCCGTACGTGTATTTCCAGTGAATGACTGAGCTCACGGTGGATTCACGCAGAAATGTTGCTAGCTGAAGAAATAACGCATACACGTCCCTTTGGATGTTTGTGTGTGTGTGTGTGTGTGTGTGTGTGTGTGTGTGTGTGTGTGTGCATGCGTGCTGATATTTGCATGTGTGTTTGATATTTTCGGGAGCAAAGCCGAAACATCCATCAGCATTCTTCTTTTTAATAAAAAAAAAAATCCCTTCGTCAGTCTCTCGGATCCGCTTCTACTGTAGCATCGCCGCTAACCAGCTAGCAGCAGCAGCAGCAGCAGTGGCTGCTAGCTTCGCGGCCACTTCCTGTGTCTCTCCCTCGTCCACCTCTGTGCCTTTTTAAACCGAGGTTTGCCGCAGTCACTTGGCCATAATTGACTGCGCGCCACTGAGACGGAGGGAAAAAATGCTTTTGGGGAGCCGCCGTGGCGAGACGCACGTGCGAGAGCGCCGAGTTCAACTCTCAGCGATTCAGCTGCCCCGCAGGATTAAGCGGCTTTGTGATCTTCTGGAAGAAGACAGACGCCGAGCGAAACCCACCGAACTTCCTTTTGATCTCGTCTTTTTGGACGTTCCGCCGATCGTTCGCTCTGCGCGAGGGTGGGTGAAGGTGGTGGTGGTGGTGGGTGGGGGGGTGAGACGTCAAAGAAGCGCCGTCGTACAGAGTGGAAAACCTCACAATCTGAGAGCTTTGGCCTCGGTGTGAATGTCAGTTTTGCACCTACGCCATGAGCGCCGGAGGACACTGGTGAGGACTTAGGAAGTGGTGGAAAGGTGTAGGAAAGGTTGTTGCTCCAGACGATGGTGGTGGTCTTGAGGTGGATGTGGCTCCGGCTGTGTGTCCCTGCGGACGGAGGGATCTCCTCCCCGGCAGCGGGACGGTGGACGGACCAAAGGTAGGAGACACAACTCTGGCTTGTGATCTTCAAAAGCTCCCCTGTCCGTCTCCGTCTCCGTGTCCGT